>JAUDYJ010000001.1:178780969-181342635 GCA_030761175.1 Masticophis lateralis
GTGGGGATTGCCGTCACCTGTTGCCATTGCCACCGCCTGTTGCTGCCTCCACACATCCCGTTTTTGCCTCTGCATGCCCCATTTTTGTCCTCTATATGTCCCATTTTTGGTCTGTTCCATCTATTGCCAGCGGCGAACAGCAGCAGTGATCAGAGGTGATTGGCAGTGGCAATAGACTGCCTGGAATGGGCTGAAAATGGGACACGCAGAGGCTGAAAACGGCTGAAGAGTGGGTGCCAGTGGGTGGGTGGGGCATTGGCAACATTCGCTCTATAAGACACACAGACATTTCCACCCACTTTTCGGTGGGGGGGGGGGGGAGGGAAGTGCATCTTATAGTACAAAAAAAATAGTACTTGTAAAAAAATACTATTTTTACAGGTGGAAAATGAGTTCAACAAGATAGATACAGTCTCTGAGTATTATATTAATTGGAACATTGAATTGCTGGATTCCGACAATTATTCTATTCCAAGGTCCCTTCCAGCTCTATTATTCTATGTTCTATCTAATGCTGCCCAAAAACAGGCACCAAGAAATCAGCTTAATTTAAGAAAATCTGTATATTTTCCTTTATGTTTGCAGGAGGGAATTTCATATATATGTTACAGAACAGACTGTTTTTCCTTGAATTGCCAGTTCATTTCAAGATAAGAAACCTTTTCATCACATATTAAAATTCTTGTGGTTGTTTCTGTTCTACAACAGACAATGAATCAACAAGGAGGCTAACAACAGATAACAATGGAACTAATGTTGACACCAGAAAAATTGGCATAAATTAATTAATTGGTGAATAGATTATTTTACAATCCACTTGTAGTCCCACTCTGTTCTGCCACTTGTGTTATGATATCATTTCAAGGCCCAACAAATGCAGCTGATGCCCATAGAGCCTTTATTGTGCATTGTAATTACAGAAAAATGACATTTGTGAGAATGAGAAGAGGCTTTTCCCTATATTTTTTAAAAAAAAAACCCTAAATCTTTTAACACTAAACATTTTATGTTGCCTTAAATCCAAATGTTGTCCAGATGATTTACAAAAGTAATGAATGAAAAAGACAGTAACTATTTATTAAAGCAAAATGAAAGATATGAACAATTATAAAAAATAATACAAAATGTAACTGGCAAAGATGCTATTACAAGCAGGGCAATGACTGCTACAGTATTTACTTACTTACAGAAACTTCCATTTGATTATCAGAACCACTGTGCAAATTTCTCTGGTTAGAGGAATAGCAGGCAATCCAATGCTCTCCAAATATTTTGTTTTAAAAATCTTAATCGTCCCTAGAATTATTGGATTTAAGGGAATTGTAATTCATATCATCTATGGATCAGAGATCATAGAATTACAGAATAATAGGGCTGGAAGGGACCTTGGTCGTCTTCTAGTTCAACCTCTTGCCCAAGGCAGAAGACTTTATTGCATTCTGGACAAATGGTTATCTAATCTTTTCCTGAAAACCTTATGATAGAGCACCCCAACCCTGCCTAGCAAGCTGCTCCTGGATAGGAAGCTGTTCCATTAGTTAATTATTCTCACAGTCAGGACATCTCTCCTTAGTATCAGGTAGAATCTCTCTTTAATTGGCTTCCACTCATTTTTTTTTGTCCTGCCCTCTGATACTTTAGACAATAAAAGCTGAATTAGAGTTACCAGTAAGGGCCTACAGTTGTTGCCATATATACCTATGCTGCAAAAGGGTTCATGGGTACAGTAGGTTGCAAATGAGCTGAAGTCCACACCTCGCCCAAATCCCAATTCCGTGTTTTACAGGGAGGCATGTCCTGCTTGCTGATTGGTTGATCGAACTTCCTGTTCTGTCCTTTGCCATTTGAGTGCCGCCTTGCCAGAACAGTACATTTGCAGAAATATAAATGGAACACCTGCGCAGCTGTCCCTGAATGACAGACACATATGTTCCCTGGTGTGTACTTCTTCACCCTTTGGACAAGCCCCTCTTCTCTGTTACAAAATGTATGGGCTATCACAAAAATGGCTTTCCATAGTTAAATGTATTAATCACAAAACATATCTTTACCTAATCTCCCTCAGGATGTTCTCTAACATTATAGCTTATCTTTGCTTTGGGGGAATGTAGGGGAAATGCTTTGGGGACATACTTGCAAAGTACTGGGCTGCCGTGATTCCAGAGGCTTCCTTGAATTTAAAAAGTAGATAAAATATTGCTAATCTTCTTTGGTCAAGAAGCAACTGGGAGTTTTGCTATCCATGAGTCTACCAAAGCAAAAAGGAAAATCTTGATACCAGAAGAATCAGGTAACTAGTTCTGGGTTGAAGTAGTCAGCACAGAATACAAGATAATGTTCCAGCACCAGGTGAAAAAAACATACAAGGTGGAAACATTTCCAGTGCTAGAAGCAGGATAGGAAGAATATTAATGATTTTGAACTCCTGAAAATGCCATAGATAGCCAAGAAAACAAACAATTAAATTATTGAACACTTCCATGAAAAAATCTCATTTGAAGCAATCTCAAATTATTCTATGGTGGATACATTATGTGAAGACCTGGGAAAGGTAGAAGGAAAGATAAGAGGATGACCATAGGGTCACAGTTATAGTGATGATGGATGCACCATTGGAAGACCTGAAAGGTTTGGTACAGATTGTCATTAAAAAAAAATCTATCTACTTCATATGATCACTAAGAGTTGACAACAATTTGATAGCACAAAATCAATCAAAATTTTTATAATAATTCTTATTAATATTTTATTAAAGTTTAAAAATACAAATATAAGAAATCTATACAAACTACAGAACATATAAAAAGAAAAAAGTGTGTAGAAAAAGAAAAGGAAAAAATGAACAAAAAAAGACAAAGAAATGACTTCCTCCTTCATCAAGGCAAGAACAAAAATAATTTATCACCTATCAAAGATTTCTTCTTCACACTTTTCGTCTCTTATCTATAAGCAAATTATAAATCATCATTCAGTGCTAATTAGTAAAAATCCATTAAGAAAAACCAGAAATAACAATGTATATATTTTAACCTTAATCAAACAAATCAGTTTCATATTCCTTTTCTTTTCTTTTAATATGTTAACTTATCACTTTCTCTAAAAATATAACAAAAATATCTCTTTCCCATATCTTATCTTTTATTTAAAAACAAATCTTTAAAAACTTATTATTCCAACCTAGTAAAGAAAAATCTAAGAACTACTAGAAATAATAATGTATATATTTTAAACTTATTAATCAAATAAACACACTTTGTATCTTCCATTTTCTTTTAAGAATTTTGATCTTTAACCCCTTCAAAAAGTGTCCCACAGTTTGCTTTTATATAATTTTCTTTTTCTTTATAATTTTGCCCAATTATTCCTAAATTATCTTTAATTCTCTGAATGAAATTACTCAAAACATGTTATTTTCTTGTAGGAAAGATGATCTAGATTCAGAGCATTTATCATTTTAGATGGCCAATGAGAATTTGCAAGTTAGACTTAATTCCTCATTTGGGCATGCTAATTTTCTGCATGAGAAGGATGCTACTGCAACAGTAAAGAAAGGCATGTAGCTTCTTCCTCTGAAGTGATACAATCAAGGGAAAAATTCAATCCAATACTTTTGGCTTGAGTTTAAACTGTATCAGAATTGATGCTATACAGAAAATTTCTGGGGCAGAGACAAAAAATAGTAAACAAGATTTTTACAGAAATAAAAATTGGTGCAATGATGCAGTGGTTAGAATGCAGTATTGGAGGCTAACTCTGCCCACAGCTCAGAGTTCAATCCTGACTCAATTCCAAGTTACTTCTCTCTTTGATTAGTTTCCAATCATTGTTTCTTGTCCTAACCTCTGGTGCTTTGAAGAATAATTTGACCCCCTCTTCTTTGTGGGAGCCCTTCAAATACTGGAATACTGCTATCATGTCACCCCTAATTCTTCTTTTCTTTAGATTAGACCCAAAACCTGCAGCCATTCTTCATAGGGTTTAGTGTTCAGGCCTCTTATCATCTTAGTTGCTCTTCTCTGAACTTTTTCCAAAGCCTCAACATCTTTTTTGTGGTATGGTGACCAAAATTGATTACAGTATTCTATGTGTGGTTTTATTAGAGATTTGCAAAGTGGCACTAATACTTCACGTGATTCTATGCCTCTGTTTATACAACCCAGGACTGTATTAGCCTTTTTTGGCAGCGCTGCACACTGCTGAGTCATATTCAAGTGATCTTCCACTAGAACTCCAAGGTCCCTCTCACAGTTACTATTTTTGAGCCAGGTCTTGCCTAATCTGTACTTATATCTTTGATTTTTCCTGCCTAAATGTAAAGCTCTGTTTTTCTCCACATTAAAATTCATTTTGTTAGATAGGGCCTATGGTTCGTCAAGATCTTTTTGGATCCTGAGTTTGTCTTCTGGGTGTTGGTGACTCCTGCCAGTTTAGTATCATCTGTAAATTTGATGAGATCCCCTTCTATTCCCTCATCTAAGTCATTTATAAAGCTATTGAAGAGTACTGGGTCTAAGACAGAGCCTTGCGATACCCCACTGCTTACTTCTCTCCATGTGGATGTGGTACCATTAAGGACTATTCATTGAATTTGGTTTGTCAGCCAGCTACAAATCCATCTGGTGGTGATGTTGTCAATTCCACATTTTTCTGGCTTACCAAAAAGTAGATTGTGGTCTACTTTGTCAAATGCCTTACTGAAATCTAAGTATACTATGTTCATAGCATTTCAGTGGTTTACTAATTTAGTAGCTTTATCAAAGAATAAAATAAGTTTGATTTGACATGATCTGTTTTTAACAAACCTATGCTGGCTACTAGTTATAACTTTATTTGCTTCTAGTTGTTCACAAATCTGTTTTTGATTATCTTTTCCAAGATCTTCCCAGATATTGATATTAGATTGATTATTCTGTAGTTTCCTGGGTCTGTTCCCCCCCCCCATTTCTTGAAGATGGAAACGAGAAGACAAGAAGAACAGAAGACAAACTTCACACTCCTCTTGGTTGCCATAATTAGACCATTTTTGCCACCACTGATGTATGTTAGGCTGTCATGGGATCACAATAAGTAGTCTGCAATCTGTGCAAAAATAACAAACAGGTATGTTTCAGCAAATCTTGTTAATTCTTTATAATCAGAACTGTTATGATTTGGGGCAGAGAAAGGGTAACAGAACTTTAACTATGTTATATAATTGTGAAATATAGTGTTCTATGTTTTGCATACACAATGCAAAATAGCCCCAAGCTTAATTGAAAAAGAGGCAATAAAAACTGGCAAAAGAGGCATTACAAAACTGAAAATATTGGCCTGCATAAAGAATTATCATGACTTCTTTTAGATGTCCTCTACACAAAAAATCTCTAGATGTAAACCATGTCTTAGACAATGGTGATATAATAATAATAATAATAATAATAATAATAATAATAATAATAATAATAATAATAATAATAAACCCCTCCGAGGAGCTCTACCTTGTCGTGATGGAGGGGCTTGCGTGCTCTAATGATCCTAAGAGCTATGCTGAACAGGTGCAACCATATCAGACAGATCTTAGGTGAAGGGCCAGACAAAATCTGCTCCACAACCCATTCAAACATGGTGAATACGAAAAAAATGAAATTTATGCTGGCTGAACCGTCGCCCGGATTAACAAGGGTTCCGTTGGATGCTATGGCTCCTGGGCATTCTACGAAAAATGAGCTACAGGGCTCAGCTCCCTCTGCTAGGCAACCAGGGCATGGAGCTGACAAGCTACTGGAAGAAAAACCCCAAAAGCGAAAAATCTGGACTAAGGAAGAAAACACCTTTATTATGGAAGCTTACTATCAGTCTAAGCCAGCAAAACGTGGATTTCAAAAACGAATGTATCGGATTTGGAAGATGAACCATACGGACTGTGACACCAGTGAACAAAGGTTAATGGACCAACGACGTGTAATCCTAAACCACAAATTTTTCACTACAGAAGAATTAATAGCAATAGAAGAGAAAGCAACTAATGGTCTAAGTACATCAACAAAGAAGAGTAACATCAAGAATGATTTGCAGACTCAAAAGCAAATTGAGAAAGAAAGGGAGGAAGAGAATACTGAAATGGATGAAGATATAGAACAAGGAAGCACTGAAGAACAAATACCAAAAGATAGTGCTCAATTAGCTAGAAAAATAAAGCATCAAATGGAAGATGCTGAAAGAACACGTTTGCCAAAACTGAACCAAGTGAACCGGAAAGAATTGAGAAATGTACTAAAAAAGGTCAATGAGGCTGTGCAAACTATTAGAACCACTACATTAGCCGAAACAAACCAACTGATGTATGCAGCAGCCGTCATAACCACCAAAGAACTGGGGTTGAAAATACAAAAGAACCAAAGAGGCAAGAAGGGGAAGCCTAAGTGGAAAATTTGGTTAGAATTGAAGATAAAAAAATTACGTGGAGATTTGAGCAACTTGAAGAACCTAAGGAAAGGTCAGTTAAAGAACAAGCAGGTCAAAAGCAGCCTGGAAGCAAGATACGATCTGAGAAATAAGGAGATTGCGGTAGTAATTGAAGAGCTGAAGCAGAGGGTTGTTGCCATCGCCGAAAAGATTAAAAGGTATGAAAACCAAGTAACTCAGTTCAAAGAAAACTCACAGTTCAGAGCAAATCAGCACCAGTTTTATAAGAGCTTAGAAAATAGAGAAGGAATAACAACAAATGAAAAGCCTGAGAAAGAGAAAGCTCTGAAATTCTGGAAGAATTTGTGGGAAAACAACAAGAAGCATAACAGAAATGCAAAATGGATCAAACAGGTTGAGGACTCTATTAAAGTGCATAAAATGGAAGACATGAAAATAACAAAAGCAATGGTGCAAAGACAGTCAAGAAAAGTGAAGAACTGGAGTGCACCTGGGCCAGATGAGCTACATGGCTTCTGGTTAAAGGCACTTACAAGTGTGCACAAAAGATTGGCAACCAGATGAACCAGGTCCTAAAAACACCTGAAAATGATGAATGGATGACAACTGGAAGAACATTTTTGATCCAAAAAGATAAAGAAAAAGGAAAGGACCCTGGAAACTATAGGCCAATCACCTGTTTGCCAACAACATACAAGCTTCTTACTGGTATCATTGCAAACCAAATCTATAGATACCTGGAAAGAAATAACTTGCTTCCTGTAGAACAGAAAGGATGCTGCAAAAACTCAAGAGGAACAAAGGATCAATTGCTGATTGACAAGCTAATCCTAAAGAACTCAAAGAAAAGACGAACCAACCTATTCATGGCTTGGATAGACTATAAGAAAGCGTTTGATTCAGTTCCCCATAGCTGGATCAAGAAATGCCTAGAAATCTTTGGCATCAGCAGAAACATACAAAAATTCATGGAATCTTCAATGAACCTCTGGAAAACAAAACTTATGGCTAATGAAGAAGAACTAGGTGAAGTTGAAATTAAACAAGGCATTTTCCAGGGCGATTCCCTTTCCCCCCTACTTTTTATACTCTCAATGCTACCACTGACAATCATTTTGAAAAATCTAAGCTGTGGATACGAACTTGCAAAGAAAGGACTGAAAATCTCGCACTTGATGTACATGGATGATTTGAAGCTGTTTGGTAAAACAAAAGCTGAACTGAATTTATTAACTGAACACACAAAAGAATTCAGCCAAGACATTGGTATGCAGTTTGGAATTGACAAATGTGCAACAATAGCAACCAAAGCAGGTAAGATCATAGAAGAGGATGGAATAGAACTAGAGAATGAAGAAACGATAAAGGCAGTAAAATCAGAAGAAGGCTACAAGTACTTGGGGATTTTAGAGGCCTCTGACTTAATGCATAATAAAGTCAAGGAAATAACTTCAGCCAAGTACATTCGGCGAATTCGTAAGATATTAATGTCCAAACTGAGTGGAGGAAACATCATAAAAGCCATAAATACCTGGGCTATACCTGTGATTCGATACTCTGCAGGAATAATTGACTGGACCCAGATGGAGTTAGACAATTTGGACAGAAAAACAAGGAAGCTTATGACAATGAATCATGCCTTGCACCCTAAAAGTGATGTTGATCGATTATATTTACCAAGAGCAGAGGGTGGTCGAGGACTCCTACAAGTAAAGCAGACTGTGGAAGAAGAAAAATGCAGCTTGAATGATTACATCCAGAAAAGTGAAGAACCAATGATTAAGGAAGTAAATAAAGGAGGCCTTTTAAAGACAATTAAAACAAAAGCAGAATATAAGAAAGAAATAATTGAGCAGCGAGCTGAAAATTGGAAAAGCAAAGCTCTACATGGCCAATACTTGAAAAGTATTGAAGGCAAAGGTGACCAGAAACTAACTTGGAACTGGTTAAGATCAGGAGTACTGAAAAAAGAAACAGAAAGCTTTATTTTGGCAGCTCAAGAACAAGCCCTAGCCACAAACTGCATGAAGGCAAAAATTCAACATGTTACCACCAACAGCAAATGCCGCCTCTGTAATGAGAAAGATGAGTCGACCACCTGATCAGTGGATGCAGCAAAATTTCACAAACCGACTACCTACAACGCCATGACCGTGTTGCTAAGATCATTCACTGGAAATTGTGCCAGAAGTTTGGATTTGAGTACAGCAAAAACCACTGGGAACATCAAGTTGAGAAAATTCTAGAGAATGAGAAACTCAAGATCTTGTGGGACTTTAGGATTCAGACTGACAGGCACTTGGTCCACAACACACCTGACATAACGGTAGTTGAAAAGAAAAAAGTATGGTTCATTGACATTGCAATACCTGGTGATGCACGGATTGAAGATAAGCAGCAAGAAAAAATCACAAAATACCGGGACTTGCAAATTGAAGTTGAGCGACTATGGAAAAAGAAATCATGTGTTGTTCCAATTGTAATTGGAGCCCTTGGAGCAATACCCAAAGGGCTACCCCGCTATTTAGAAATTCTAAATTTACCGGACTTGAACATTTTGACTCTACAAAAAACCACCTTACTCGGAACAGCTTATATCCTCCGACGATATCTTAACAGTTCCTAGGTCCTTGGTTAGGACTTGAGCTGCTGAGCTATTAACCAGCCTCAAAGACTGTGAATCTCACTACCGATTAACCAATAATAATAATAATAATAATAATAATAATAATAATAATAATAATAATAATAGTAAGCTTTACTCAGAATAGCTTATATCCTGCAATGATACCTTTAGCACCATCAAACATCCACATCTGCCTATCCCAGATCCTTGGGAAGAACTTGATATGTAGATAAAAATGCTAAATCCAGTCTAAATCCAGACTGACTTGCAAGCAACCATAATAATAACAATAACCTTTCCAATTTCCATTGATTCTGGGAAGCTCACCAGTTAAAAACATTATATCAAAATAAAAAAATGAGTGCAATAATAAACACAAATAGAGAATAAAATATGTCAAGGATGACAAAAACCAGACTATTTTTTAAATATCATTTTGAAATGCAGACATATTGCTTCCAAAAGATGCTTACTGCTACCGTAATAGCAAATTGTTTAAGATTAGCTGTATTAACCTGAAGCATGAGTGAAATTGAATATTTCATGCCAAACTGTAATACTTTCCTTTCAGTGAATAATGAAGTTTGCTGAGTTCACAGAGGATTTAGTCAAAGGTGGGAAAAGGTGTCAGGAGAGAAGGGCTATATCTGGCCACAATGCATGTACAACTCTCATTAGCTTTTTGTTCCACGTTTTAGGGATATTCCTAGGATATTGGAAGATGGAAACCTGGCCCTTTTCCAATGACACTATCTTCCTTAGCTTTTGGAAAGATTTCTCATCTATATTACCAAAGCAGTTCAGGAGGAAGATGGAGAACAAACTTTCATACATTAAAACATAGACTCATAAGCCTGGAAGGGACCTTGGAAGTTTTCTAGTCCAACATATAATAAGCTTCCAGCCATTGCTTCTTGTCCTGCCTCATGTGCTTTGGAGAATAAGTCAACCCACTGTTCTCTGTGACAGTCCCTCAAGTACTGCGAGGCAGTTATCATGTCACCTCTAATCTTCCTCTTCAATAGGCTACACATACTTAGCTCCCTCAATCATTCATCATATGTTTTAGCTTCCAGACTCCTTATCATCTTAGTCGCTCTTCTCTGCACCTTTTCTAGAGTTTCAGCATTTTGTTTGTATCGTAGTGATCAGAACTGGATGCTCTATTCCAAGTGTGGTCTCATTAATGCACTATAGAGTGGGTGCTATCATTTCTTGTAATGTTGATGCTGTCCCTCTGTTGATGCAGCCTAGGATTGCATTGACTTTTTTGGCAGCTGCAGCACACTGCTGGCTTATACTTAAGTGGTGGTTCACTAGGACACCACTTAAAAATAAGCTACTACTGTTGAGCCAGTATCGTTATCTGTATGTGTATGTTTGGTTTTTCCTACCTAAGTGCAGGACCTTGCATTTCTCAGCAATGAACTGCATCATGTTGATTATGGCCCAATGTTCAAGTCTGTCAAGATCCTTCTGAATTTTGAGGCTATCTACCAAAATGTTAGCAATTGTTCCAAGCTTAGTGTCATCTGCAAATTTAATGAAACTCCTATTTTACCTTCTCATCTAGATCGTTTAGGAAGATGTTGAAGAACAATGGGCCTAAGACAGAACCTTGAGGTACCCCACTGCATGCTTCCCACCAGGTAGATGTCATTCCATTAAGGACTGTAGTTTGAGTGCAGTTGGTTGGCTAATTGTGACTCCATCTGGTGGCAGTACTCTCTATCCCATATGGTTTTATCTTATCAAGAAGTAAGTCTGAAGTCTAAGTAAAGAATATCAACAGCAGACTTGAGACTTAAAAAGACAGTTTCACGATGAATATCTTTGTCATAACACTGGTAAAGAATACATAGAGTAATTATGTTAAATAGTTATCATGCTTGATGTTGCAGACATTACTGTACTGATTCCTTGTAAGCACATTAGGGGCTCTCTGGTTTGTTGGATAGCTGTTCTAATAAGCCACATTACACAGCAGGCCTCTACAGCAGATAACTCATCAAGTTGCAGTTCCCTTTGCTCCATTCCTGGGGTTGCTTAGGATACACTTCCCAGAAAACAGTCAGCTTCCTTTAGTAAACATTTGTCCTGGTTCTTCTCTTCCTTTTTTTGTAAGTCTGTGGACTGTCAGCATTGTTCTCATGCATCTATGCACTAACTGTAGTGTGAATTAGTTTGCAATAAAACTGAATTCAGGGAAGGCTCAGATTGGCTTGTTTGCATTTATATTCTGTCTTGGATAACTTTCAGCAGTGAACAATTACAGGCAAGAAAAGCCTTGTTCCCTAGAAAAGACGTAAAGAAACCAGACAGATTTTGACACAGTGAACTGCTCAAACAAAATTAGTGTAATGTACTGCATTACTCTAACAAATTTATTTCAGATCTTCACATTTTTAAGAGGCTTCAATGCAGAAAAAGTATGCCTTTTGTCTTGCTACAATCTTAAGTACAGTATAGAATATATCCATAAAATGTATTATTCATATTCTAAACTGAAATTATATCTAATGGATGACAATCATTAAAATTGTGAAGGAAGAATTCTTATGTGTTCTTCTTATTTTTTGTGACATTCTACGCAAACCCATTTTCCTATTTAATGTTTCCAGTGCTGACATTTCAGAGTTCCCTGTCCATTCTTCAATTATTTCCAACCATGTTCTCTTTTCCATCCACAATTAATCCCTTTAACGTGCTCCTACATTTTCTTCTGTTACTATACAATTTCTTGCCAATAAATTCCTAATTTTCCAGTCTATCCAGGATAAAGTAAAGCAGCTGATGAAAAATAAATTGATATGCCTAATTTGTGTTCATATGCAGCATTCATTTATATAACAGATACAAATAGTACCTTTATTCCTAAAAATAAATTAACAAAAAAAGTACTTAACAGGATTCAAATGATTTCAGGAAGTATGCTATTGCAATAAGCTTGTGTCAGAATTTTCAGGATAAATATGGATGCTGGTTTGAACAGTCCAGCCTTCAAACGTTCTTGGGAAATATCTTGTATTCATCATCTAGGCCATTGTAATATCTCCTGAGGCATTAATCAATGACCCTCTGAGATGGTAAAGAGATCATGAACTGTGTAATAAAGGCCATGGTCTCCATTCCATCTTTCATCATGATTCATGAATCCAATTCCTATGATTTACTAAATTGCTGCAGTAGCCACTAAAAAATCTCCATTCTGCCTCAGCCCCAACATAGATGCAAGTAGGCTCCCAATATGTGAAGAGTAAGAAACTGTCCCCTTTCCAAATAGTTTGAACATAAAAGGTGGTATTGTGTGTGTGCTCTGTGTATATCGTGTGACATTTATAGTCTAAAACATATGGAGGTCACAAGGTGCTCATTTGCGCTCTCGACAGAGCAAATGTGGGAATTCATATCATTTAGGATGCTGCTTCTGTATTGTAATTTGTGGAAACTGGAGAAATTGTCTGATAACTTAAATATGTAACTGCAGATTAACATGGGGGAATGCTAAACAAAAGTGGCTTATTCATTGACACATAGTTTGATTTTTTTTTACACCAAGTGCATCACTATTGTGCTGATTCTTTCCTTCCCAAAAGCAGACACGGGCATAATTTTACTTTAATTCTTATAATAATCCTGTGAGGTAAAGATGTGGAAAGAGAATGAGAGGCCTATGATTAGCTATCATGGTTCAGCGATACCTTTGAGTGCATGACTGATAATTTGCCTCTCACTCAACCCCATGCTACCAGTTCAACAAATGAGACCCTTCTATATTTTTAAGAGTTCCTGCAGATCAGGAAAAATGGAAATTAATCTGAGTCAGTCAATTTCAGGATGCATCAAGACAAGTGTTTCCAATTTTGCACATCTATGTGATTGTGAATGTTTATTGAATCCTGCATTTCCATATTATTATCATACATATTTACTTTTATTTATAAAAGGAATTTACAATCTTGGAAAAGAGACAAAGGAAACAACATAGAAGGAAACTGAAGAATTACACCAGCTACAATAGGTATTTAATTACTATACTGTAGTGTGAATTTCTTTTTTTCATTAAGACAAGTGGGGAAACCTATTAGACTGACCAAATATGATAGAGCTGGATGAATTTGTAATGGAAAACACAACCTGTTCTTTTATTTTCTGAAATAAAAGCTTCATTAAAACAAGACCATTAGGAATGACTATGAAATTATTTCCATCTGTCTTTTCTCCGTATTTCCAAATTGCCTTAGCTTGTTTACAGCAGGACACCAAAACTTGAGGAATATGTCAGCCTCCAGTTTTATTTCACTTGTGCACCTGCCCAATTTGCAACAGTTTTAATTTAATTCTAGTTCTTTGGATTCAATGAAATTCAGTGCACAATGGAATTTTAGTATGTCTAAAGTTGTGGTCTCATGCTTGTGCTCAGAATGTACTCAGAAGCTTGTGATGTTCCTCAGACAGGCTATGTTTCATCGAAGTTCACTTACCTTATATCCTCAGGAAAAGCAGAGGGAAAGTGCAAAGATAAGAGGACAGGAGTAAATAAAAGAGAGCAAATGTTCATTTGAATTATAGCTATTATGTGAGACCAATATATACAGTAGGTGTTGCAAATCAGACAACTGTTTTGGTACTATGGCCTGTCGGTCCATTTCAAGCACCATGAAGACACAAAGTGGAACCAATCTTGAAAGATCCACAGCATTTCGTTATTTATATTATACATAACAGGGAGATTGTTCCTCTAAAAGATTTAAAAGGAAAGCAAGCAAATGTCAGGAGAATTTCAAAGTCTATGCACCGTTTGTTTAATATGTATTATTAATAAAAAATAAACGATAGCATGATTCTAATTCTTAATAATTTCCGCGGATGTATAAGCACACGAACCTTTCACTTTCCTTTGAATTTTGCGCGCTCCCCCCACTTCCCAAAGGATACATCCTACAAGAAAGGCTTTCCCTATCTGGAGCTTTTAGTCTGTTTGGAGGCTATCCGTAAACCAGGCCGAATGTTTTGCGTGTAAAAATAAAGTTTTTAGAAAAATCGCTGCCCGGGAAATTGCAGCGCCGAATCTTTGGGAATGTCAGATTTCTATCATCGGTCTCCGCGAAAAAAAGTCAGCCGGGATGGGGGAGGGGAGAAATCCGTTGCCAATCGCCCTTTCTGCAATTCGCGCTGTGTCCAAGGATCGACGCTCTTTTAGAAAAACCTTGCCATAATCTGTTAGCCGCTTCTTATTTCGCTACTCTCTTTTCTGCCGGCAAAACAGAACTTTTTAAACTTTCAAGCCTTTTGCTACAGTATTTGCCTCCACTCTTCGGGACAAATCCAAGTCATGGAAGTAACTGCGCTTTCCGTAGAGAAGAAAACTGCGGGATGAAGATGGGAGTTAGCTTCACGCCGCGTTTTCTTTCTTTTTTCCCAGTTCGCAAAACGCCGAAGATGCGATACTATCGACCATCTAGAGAATTTTTCTTCCGAATGATTATGGATCGGATCGGATTGTACGTAACGTTAGAGACGGGAATGGGAAAGGAAACGGATTGTTGTAACAGAGAGAACCCCCCCTTGATTTGGAACTCCGACGGAACAAATAAATCTTCAAGAAAAATGTTAAGCGAGAAATAGAGCGCGCACAAGACACAAAATCGTTTTCGTCCCCTGCCTGCTCCGAAAAGGCTCATTGTTGCGCTTACTGGCAGCGGCTGCCTTTGCATCGCTCCATGGTAACCTGCGGGCAGCAGCCGCGCGCCCCGACGAATGCACGCGCCCGGTTCCAGTGACAGGTGTTTCCCGGGTATTTTGATGGCGGGAGGGAGGGGGAAGGAGGAAAGAGAACGACTGATCCCAGAACGCTGGGCAGGGAGGCGGGCAGGAGGCGTGGCCTCTCCAGTTAAGCGGCAAAGAGGGGGCGGGGTTGGACTGAGTTGGTCCAACCTATCGTCTCCTCCTCTTCCTCCTCCTCCTCCCCCCTTTGTGTTGGGGGGTAGGGGGGGCAGCTTGGTTTGTTAATCGGCGAAGCCGCTGGAGCTCCGGGAGTCAATGGAAGTGGTTTTCCTATCTCGGCAGCTGCTGCAAACGAGCGAAAGAAGCGGAAGGAAAGGGGGAGACGGGAACGCCAACTAACTCCCTCGCACGAATCTCTCCATTCCCCCCTTCGCTTGAAAGACCGGGGGGGGACACGGAGAGTGAAGGCAGGGATAAAAGCCAGCCGGCTCCGAAGGGAAATTGCGGGCACACCGGCGGATTTTGATCGGGGAAGTAACTTTTGGGCGTCCTTGGATTGTGGCTCGGGAGAAACTTCCTCGGCACCCGCTCGGAGCTCGGGGCCGCACGCCGGAGCCAGACCCGCCTGTTCACACCTCGGGAGGAAAGGAAGCGAACTGCTGGCTGGCGTCGTCCCGGCGCAGGAGAACCAAGTCGCGGAGGCCATGCCAGCCTCGCGACCCCGGAGCTGAGGAGAAGACGTCCTCGTCCATTCGGGGCTTCGCCGCCGCCGCCGCCACAGTAGAACTACTGACATAAATAGAGAGAGCGAGATTTTACAATAAACAAGCATGAAGCCGGTACGAAGACTCCTGTCCTGGGTGAGCTTCCTTGCCATCACCGGGACCTTCTGTCTCAGCGCTTCTCAGTCAGGTGCGATCCTGTTCCCTTCCTTCCTTCCTTCCTTCTTGGATAGGGTGGCGGGAGGTTGCGGTTTTCCAATATCCCTTCACCTTAAGGAGCGGCTTCCTTATTCTGCGAGATAAAGATCCTCGGACAAGATTAAAAATGAGGAGAGAAGCAGCTGAATGCCTTAATTTGTCCTATATTTTCGGGATGACCTGGCCGCCTTTGGGCCGTTTGGTGCGTGGCGCGCTCAGAAGTTGTTGGCGTTACTGAAGGAGAGAAGGAAAAGTCCCGGGAGCTCTTGTTCTTTTGTAGGGCTCCTCTGGCGCCAGTCTGGAAATGGGCATTTCGCAGCGGAGGCGGCCTCTGGCCTCCCGTCTTTTCGGCACCTGTAGCCGGGGCCCAAACCAGACGTGTGGCGGCTGAGCTGTTGCCTGGTTTTTGCTGTCCTGCGCGGGAAGGACCCAGGTGGAAGGAAAACTAGATTGTGATGACAGGTGTGGGAAAGTGAAGAGAAGGGAGAGACGAGATGCATTAGGGCACGGCCCCCACTTCACTGATTGCGGGAGCCCTGAGCATCTGCCTAAATCTTCTCCCAACAGAGCAACAGTAATTGCAGGTGCTTAACTTTAAGGATCGTGCCCAACGTCGTCTGTTTTACTTGACAAGTGGAGACCTACAAATCCCGCCATTGAATGTGGGATTTTCTCTCTCTACCCCCCTCCCCCCCTTGTCTCTGTAAACAGGGGAGTCTTTCTCCTTCTGTGCTGAATGGGCGACGGCGGCGAGAAAGATCGAGTGTGGTTCGTTCTCCTCCCTTGATTCTGAAGCCAGCAAGTACTAGCTTCCCTTCAGAGTGGCTAGTACTTGCTGGCTACTTCTCTCATAGACTCAAGGGCCAGCTGGGAAGATTGGGTGGCCAAGCGTGTCCTGAGCGCATGATGCAAGGGCGAGCGCTTGGATGCAAGGGCGAGCGCTTGGATGCGTGAGAATCCCGGGTGTCCGAAGGTTCTGAATTCTCTTGCTGGGACTAGTCTGAGTAGCATGTTCGGGACATTTTCTTCCCAGTCTGATCTTAATCAGGCTTTCGTAGAAGTAATGGGTCCGGCGGATTTCAATGCGATCTCTTTCCCTTTAAGGCAGTTTTAACCGGTTGCCTCAACGGACCCCACAGGAATCTAGGGCTTCAGATATCATGTGTACAGCATACATGCAAAGCCACCAGTAAGAGCATTTTCTCCATTCCTGGCTATCCCATCCCCCATTTCCATCTTGGTTTTGGCTTTGCCACTTTTAATTGTCTTCTCCCTATTTTCAGTGCTAGAAGGGTGGCTGGCTCCACTGCCCCTACAACAGTGGAGGTAACAGTGAATGGGCATTTCAGAGACAGCTTATATATGTTATGCATTTTGGCCAAAGCAATCCTAGAATTCACTTAAACTTTCTGAAGTCAGCAGGGCTTGTGTTGTCTAAATAATTTTGAGCAAATATTTATTGACATTTTTGCTCAAACTGTACAGCCCCCTGATTTCATGGTACTGTGATAAATTATTAAGCCAATTATTAAATTGGTTTATATTTTAGACAGATGACACTGGGATTAAACACTAAAATATAT
Organism: Masticophis lateralis; assembly: GCA_030761175.1. Lineage (NCBI taxonomy): Eukaryota > Metazoa > Chordata > Lepidosauria > Squamata > Colubridae > Masticophis > Masticophis lateralis. The sequence goes on from JAUDYJ010000001.1 coordinate 178,798,231, forward strand.
GGGCACCTCTATAAGAAAAATTATTTATGTGTGTGATAATGAGAATGTGTAAGGAGTGAGAGGAGAAGGAGATACATAACTAACGAAGATGTGCATTGTACACAAAGGCTGCATCTAATTCTTATTTTACTAAATGAAACAAATAAAAACAAATTGCTGGAGTGTATGTATTTGTGCTATGAAATGAAAACCAACATCACTTACATATTGCATAAATTCTCTTCTTTGTGCCCCACTGAAATGAGAAGTCCTTTTCCTTTCATTTCAGTTGCTCTTTTGCAAAAGACTTTCACAGTGAATTGAGCACTTCATAACCAGAACCCACATAACAACCACTGCCTGTTTCAGTTGGGCTGTCTGTGAAGGACTAATCTTGTGACAGATCTATGCAAAGAGTTTCTTTCCCCCCCACCCCCACCCCTTTCAGCCAGTGGCAGTTCAGAAGAGTTTGTTTTGGTCCAAATGAGAAATTAAGTGTGGATAAGTAAACTGAGCTGCCAGAGGGCGACAAGATGTTGAGTAAATTGCTTTTAGATGATACAAATTAAGGAAATGAGGGAAGACAATCTGCTTCTTGCATTATTAGACACAGCTTACAGTTAGCGGGGAGGGAAAAGTTGCATATTTTTGAAATGTTAATTTCTGAAGAAATGGGAGAATGCACCTTATTTACTGCTCTATGTCAATTGTATAGAAGAACAGTCTGTTTTTTGTTCTGGTACAGCAGGAAAAACAATTAAGGAAACAATTTTTGTTCTCTGTATAATCCTCCAAAGAAAGCAGAAAATATTTATCTATATAATTGTCTCTTTCCTTTATTGCTTGATTTATGTGTGGACAACTCAGACTCTTAAAAATTGTATTCAGAAGGAATCTTGAGATGTTGTGTCTGGTTCAGAAAGCAGTTGCATGGATTACTTAAATATGAATAGTTGTTTACATTTTTACTCCAGGAAATTTGATAAACAAATAACTGAAGAAAGAAAATGTATTATATTGGGTGTCAGAATCTTGCTTATTGCAAAATCAGGTTTCATGAATCCAGTGAAAAATATAATTTCATTTGATTTAATGGAAATATGTTACAGCCTAAGAAATATATAGCCAAATCCTACATAATATTTTTTCATAAATCCTTTTGGTCTGATTAAATTGAGCATAAACTCAATTCAATCAGAAAATAGATCTTGGTTATACCTAAGATTCCCATTACTTGATTCTTCTCCATAGCTCCATCCTTTTATATTAGTACCACAATGACTTACCACATACAAAACATACCTTTTTCAAAACGTGTAGCTGGATGTCGATTAGATTTGACCGAGTATTCAAATCCATGCATATTGCATTGCGCAGTTTAATTGTCCCTTTCATTTTTAAGATGTCACCAAACATTGTTGAAGAAACTGAGATAAAACTGGGAATCTGACTGCATGTGAGCCAAATAATGATGTTGGAGCTGAGAACAAAAAAAATAGACTTAAGTAAAACTCTATTTACATGTAAAGCACTATGCTGCCAACAAACTGACAAGTTGATCCAATCCCACATTTAAAACATTTTCCATGCTATATTTACATGTATTGTAGTTTTCAAGATCTTCAATTGTATTGGTCCATTGCATAGAAAAAAAATATGATTACTGCAATCTATTATATTTTCCAAATGATCAAATAAGATTTTAAACCTGATTTAGTTAAAGATAAATGTGCGAATTTGAATATATTCTCATAGGCAGTGATGTTAAAAAGTTTGGCAAATATGATCTTTTAAAAATTGCATAATGTATATTGTGGCTCATGATTCTGTTTGTATCTGATCAACCTTCCTGTTATATATAGAGAAAAGCGGAATATTCTATCTTACAATAATTGTTTTAGGGAATTTCAGGCTTGTACTATTTTCCTCTTTAAAATAATACTGGTGGTTTGCTTTCTGTTTCATGAATTGTATTTTGGTCTTTGTTTATTTTTAAACTGCTGTTTTCTTTGTATTGCCTTCTGTTACGGTTTTCTATTGGTAGTTCCAGAATATTAATAATTCTACTTATTTTTACGCAAGTCTTTCTTCTTTGGTAGCCATAGCTGAAATATCATTTCTTATTCTGTCTGGGCTTTTTTCCCTTTGTTCTCTGCTTACCAGCTAGCCTCCCTTCCCGTTCTCCTTATTGACTCTATATTTCTTTGCTTTTCTATTACTTTTTTCTTTAGCCTTTCCCTGCCACATCCCCCCATTATTACTTTGTTACTTACCATTGTTTTTACTGTGTGGTTAAAGTTAATCACCTTGATCCATAGCTCATTGAAGCAGAGCACTTGCACTTAAATAGTGCAGTCCTGTTTATTTAGAAATCGTATGTATGTAAGAATTTCAGAGTCAAGGTGTAATATTACTGTGCTACACATTTACAATTTGAAAAGATTCTAAGGAATATTTTGGAAAAAAAAAACAAATAGGGGTGACTCACTAGGATCTACTGATGTTTGACTGCCTTAGGTTTCATAGCACCAGTCCCACTGACCATATCATTTCAAATCTAAGCCTTTCAGTTTAACTTGACTGTGGATTACTTCCTGAGCCACTTTCTATTCAGCCCTGTTTGACGGAGCTGGCTGAATGGACAATCACTATTCTACTACACAGATTTATTCCTGAAAGAAAATAACATGGCATTGATCCAAGGTCAGTTGCTCTTTTAAAACACTGACTCCCAAGGCTGAACTGGTCCTTAAAGGAATGCTTATGCATCCCTCGGGTACCATCTCTTACAATCTCTCTTCAGTGGAAAAGGAAGAAAGCAGCTCTCTCTAATGAAAGAGTAAAACAAGAATTGTTTTAATTGTTAACATCTACTGGTCCATTGTTTACTTATTATCTCATGATGGATGTATTCCCTGAAGAGTTCAGTGTATTATGCTGCAATCTACAACACACTTTGCTCTGTAGGGCTTCTTATGCAGCTTCATATATTTCAGTGAGAGTTTAGTAAAGTGCTCCCAAGTGGGTGGTTGAGAGCTTCCAGTTCAATCCACCACATGGATTGAGATTGCATATGTGTATCTCTTAACACATTTAAGAGAAATCAGTATAGAGGCCACTTATCGTGTAATGGAGCCAGTATCTGTTGAGTTAGATGTTTGTTTCAGATCCAAAATCCAAGGAACTCCGAATTAAAAATCAGTACGTCTATCTTGTTAGTAAGGATAATCACAATTATTAGCCACTTACGTACAGTAGTCTGATGAATGGAATCTGGCATGAATGAATAAATGCATGAATGAATAAAAGAATTCAATACCAAATTGCTATTTGTCCATGATGAACTGACAGTTATAAGACTATGTTAAGGGAACCTTTACATTTGACTCATTGCTCACACAGGTTCTTCCTGTGAAACTATTGCAGTTTTCCATGGGCATTGGGGCAGGGGGAAATTTTGACTTTCTTACACATTACTGTAACTAAGAATCAAGCCTTATCCATATGCCATATTATACATAGTTCATAGACTCCATAGATATCAATAATAATGTCTGGTAACATATAAGTATTATTTTACTTTGTGTATGATTCATTGAGAAGTTTCACTGCATAATAACCATTGAAATTAATACAAGCTTTGTCTGCTGCCATGCTACCCTGAAAATGCCCAATCTTGTCTGATCTTGGAAGCTAAGCAAGGCCAGGCCTAGTTAGTACTTGAATGGGAGAAATTAATAGAATTTTTGTTAAGAGTTGTGTGCGTATGACATGGACATCTCCTCTTCCAATTAATTAATTCACTTGCTGCACACAATGTCAAATGGCTTGATCGATCATCTGGCAGTTACATTTTAGACTTCTTAGCTTGTGCAAAGGAGGTTGAGAAGCTATTATTTCCCTTGCCATAATATCCATCTCACTTGTTCACCTTCTACCTCTTCAATTTTGACAGGTTTGGGAGGTTGTACGTTTATTCCTGTCCATTTTTTACTCCCCCTCCTCCCTCATGGTCATGGGAAAGCATACAAAGCCAAAAGTCTTGAGAAGCCCAAGTGCTTACTGATACAGATTACTTCTGATCACATTTGGGACCAGAATTTTGGTCGCTAAGTGATGCAGTCATAAAACAAGACATCATCGGATTGCATTGCGTAGCAACCACAATTTCAGCACTCTAATTGACTTCGTTAAGTAAATGGTGGTTAGTTGAAGACTTAACCCAATCAAGCCATTCCAGACTTGGTCCTACCCAGTCCTGAGCTTCAGTAAGGTAAGTGACTGCCTCCAAGTCCCTCCACCCATCTATCTCTCTTTCCCCTAGCTCTGCCCTTTGGCCACCCTCTGTACTCTGCCTTTATGGGGTGGAAAGCAGCTCCAGAACTGTGTGGATCTGGGGCTGCTTGCCATGACCCCAGAAGTTGTAGCTGCCCCAGTCCAGACCCAGAACCCTGGCCATCCTGCATTCTGAGATCCCTGCTGCCCTACACTCTGCATCTGTCTTTCCATTTTCTTGATTCCGTTGTAGACAAGGTGTGCCTGGCCTAGCTGCTGAGCCAGCTGGGGTTGGATTTGCACTATGAATAAATGGGGGAAATGGCTGCCTTTGGCATTTTTACTAATTTTTCATAGTGCAAAGCCAGTCCCTGCCCAAAGGGCACTTCTTTGCAAAAAGTTCCTAGGCAGGAATAGGGATGGATTTTCACTGTTAAAAGTGGGGGGAAGGGGGGGGGAAAGAGAAGGCTGCTTTCAGCCATTTCCTTCTTTTTGCAGTGCAAAATTAAGCCCAACTATGCTTAACAGTGAAGCAGGGCATGCATCATGGACAAAAAGCTAGGTCATAGCAAAAGTGAGCTGGGCAGTGGAATGAGGGCAGCAGGGGCCAAAAGAAGATAGATGGGGAGAAGATGGATGGGGGGAGAGTTGCAGTGCCTCTGCATCTTAAATGAGGGAAGGATGGTAAGTACCTGCATTTTGAACAAATGACTGTGTGGGGAACTTCAATGGCTGTAATTTCAGTCCCTTTGTTCAGCACCACTATAACTTTGAATAGTTGCTGAACAAGTGAGGTTGAGGACACCTGTATCCCATTTTGTTAAGGCCTCTGTATGGATTTATCTTGATTACAGATGGGATAATTAAACCTCCAATAAGATAGGTAGATTGCCAGTTGACCAGAAAGCGGTAGTTTGGACTCAGACTTATTTCAGGTTAATATTAAATACCTTTGGATTAATTGTCAGGCTTAAATACCTCAATTTGGAGTTTAAATATTTTGGGCAAAAAGGCCCATAAATATTGGACAGGATTATTAAATTAATTTGAAAAAAATGCCCAAGATTGCTCATATATCTCTAACTGCAGTTTGATGTAGCTTTTTCAGATTGCAGTAAGTTCCCTTTGCACATCAAGCAGTTCCTAAAATCAGCTGTAATGTTGGCCACTTGAAAAGTTGGCAGTACTAAATAAATCTCCCAAAGGCATGGGGAGCATGCAGCCTTTATTTAGTTTTGAAGAAAACATTTCAAGAATGACTAGCCAGTATGAGAAAACTCTGAACTGTCTTTGTATGTATCAAGGACATTTAATTGCATTATTCTGCTCCTGAAGCTCAGCAAGAAAAGGAACTCATGTATATGTAAGAATGGTTCAGAAATTTTCCTCATCTGAATTTCTTCCCAAATTGTTAAATTCTAAACCATCTGGAGTTGTTTCCACAATGGAACAAATGGATTAGTAATACTTTATTCTTTTATTTATTACCAAATTTGAGCATAGCCATGCATCCATACAATTTTCTCCAGATCTCAATTCCTTTGTGCCTTACTCTTCGTTTATATTATCCATCCATGTGATACAATGATCTAGTCATGCATAAAATTTTGATTTGTTTTATGCATGATTGCATCAAGATTTCTTTGGTGCAGTGTGATTGCAGGAAGCATTGTGAAGCAAATTTAATTTGAAAGCACCTGTGGTTTCTTTTTATCTGGTGTTTTATAGCAAGATATAATGGTAAATAATAGTACATTTGTGCATTGATACAACCTTGAAAAAATAAAGAATTTTAATACGAGCTCAGTAATGATTTCCCTATAGTATTTTATCAATTCACCCATCCATGCACATCTTGCATATGGAGGGAAAATCTTTACATGAATTTAAGACTATGACAAGTTGTACATGTCCCTGTTCTACACTTCATAAAAAAATACTAGTTATTTACCTCGTAACTTTAAGTAGAAATCCTGTTCTTATTTAATTTCTAGTTAAGTTAAAATATAGTAAGATGAAATAAAATACTTGGAATAAAATTTGGGAATTTTTTAGTGTGTATAAATTGTAGTTTTTAATTGATAGTTGTTATATGCAAAACCTGTTCAATTCTTGCCTGGAAGTAATTTAGCATGAATCCTTTAAATGAATGATTAATCTATTTCATGAAAAGGGTCCAACGTTTTACCACTTAATGCAATTTTCAGATGTTATAGTAAACAAAAGTTCCTGTTTCTTTCACAAAAAGACAATCCCCCCTCCCCCCAGTGGACATATTTTAGTTATTAAAAAGCTTAATTATGCTAAGGGTAGGAGCTCCTCTATTTTTTTTTCAAAACGTGAAAAAAGACTGTTACTAAAAACTGACAGTTAAGTATTGAGAATTAATAGCATGGTTTCCCATTATTTTATAGTATTTTAATATTAATTTAACCTTATTAAAATAACCTTTTAATTTGCTGCGGGGAACCTGGGGGGGGGGCAGGGAACAGAAAAATTCAGTTGTGTCACATTTGTACTTTCTTTGGGCTGTTTATGTGGGATGCCTTACTCACTTGAACTCTGATAATGCATACAAAAAAGTGAGAGAGAAAGAACTGATTTCTTAGTCAGTCTTCCTCTAAAATATTTTAAGTGGTTTCATATCATGAAATGAAATGCTTTTGCAACTAATAAGTAATTCCATCATTATTTACCTATTTCTATTCCATGTAAGTAATGCAACTATGTAAGTATAGCATTATTTTGATGGCATTTGGTCAGTTCTTGCTTATGCCACATTTGGCTTCATATGGTAGTCAAAGACCCCTCTTCATCTTTTTCTTAGTCCTTGTTTCAGGTATTCTATACTTTTATTTGAAAGTGGAGCTATTTCTTACTGGGAAATGGCCTTCATGGTGAGAATTCTGATACAAGATGAATTTGGTCTTAGTTGTCACTTTGCTTGTATCTTTTTTTTTTAAAATTAGATTTATATGACACCCTTCTCCAGAGACTCAGGGCGGCTTACAATGCGTTAAGCAATAGCCTTCATACTTTTGTATATTTTATACAAAGTCAGCTTATTGCCCCCACAAACTGGGTCCTCAATTTACCTACCTTAGAAAGGATGGAAGGCTGAGTCAATCTTGAGCCTGGGGAGATTCGAACTTGCAATAATTGCAGACAGCTGAATGTTAATAACAGGCTTTTTTTAGTCTGTTGAGCTATCCAGGCTCCTTTTTCTTAAACTCAATTCTTTTTTAACAAGCAATTTTCTGAAAAGCAGGATTTTTACAGTTACTGGCAAAACTAATAAATAAAAACATACCCTATACACTGCTTTGGCTGAGCCTTATCATTTTAAATAGAACTACTGTAGAACTGTTATATAATTATAGCAAAATCAAGTATCTTCAAGTTCAAAGTATCCATCCTTTGTCAAACTGAACATAATAAAAACATATCTCTTTTCATACCTAACAATCTGATATGTTATTGGTCTGTTTCTTTTTAAATCATATGCGGCTTTTTATGTTCAAACTGAGAAACTTTTTTGGGTCAGGCTAATGTTTCTTGGTTCAGTTTAAAACTGGATCTCACATACCTTTGTATTAATTTCATAAAGCGCTTCAGGTCAAAGTCCTCAAAGAGCAATATTCAAAAGATGATTGTATTCTGAATTCTCCTTCGTAAAATATAAACATTTATTTTTTAATTGTTAGATTAGTTTTAGTTTAGTTTAGTTTTATTGCATTTATATACCGCCCTTCTCCCTGAGGGGACTCAGGGCAGTTTACAGCCATATTAAAACAATCACGTATAAAAATTAAAACTAATAAAATAATTAAACTATTTGGCCGTAAAATTTAAAACCCCTAAAAACCCCTATTAAAATTAACACAAATTTAAGTCAGACCGGCTTGATGAAATAGTAGGGTCTTCAGGGCTCGTCGGAAGGCACGGAGGTCAGGAATCTTTCTTATATCCGGGGGTAGTTCATTCCATAGGGCTGGGGCTCCCACAGAGAATGCTCTCCCCCTGGGGGTCACCCGTCGGCATTGTCTGACAGACGGCACTTTGAGGAGGCCCTCTCTGTGAGAGCGTATCGGGCGGTGGGAGGTATTCATTGGCAGAAGACGGTCCTGTAAATATCCCAGTCCTAAGCCATGGAGCGCTTTGAAGATGGTAACTAACACCTTGAAACGCACCCGGAAGACCACCAGAAGCCAGTGCAGCTCGCGCAAGAAGGGAGTTACCCGGGAGCGACGAGTCGCTCCCATAACCACTCGCGCGGCCACATTCTGGACCAGCTGAAGTCTCCGGGTGCTCCTCAAGGGGAGCCCCATGTAGAGACCATTACAGTAGTCCAAACGGGAAGTGACAAGAGCGTGAGTGACTGTGCGTAGGGCGTCCCGATCCAGAAAGGGACGCAACTGGGCAATCAGGTGGACCTGATAAAAAGCCCCCCTGGCCACGGCCGTCATAGTTGTGAGCCCTCTCTGAGGGGGGCAAGATCTCATCCCCAATAGCCAGTGATGGCACCAACTGGCTATATCGGGGCGCCGGCAGCCACAGCCACTCTGTCTTGGAGGGATTGAGTCTGGGCCTGTTCCTCCCCATCCAGATCCATACGGCTTCCAGGCAGCGGGATATCACGGCAAGGGCATCATTGGGGTGATCCGGGGTAGAAATGTACAACTGCGTGTCGTCAGCATACAGTTGACACTTCACCCCGAAACCACGGATGATCTCACCCAGCGGCTTCACATAAATGTTGAACAGGAGGGGCGAGAGGACAGACCCCTGTGGCACCCCACAAGTGAGGTGTCTCGAGGTCGACCTCTGCCCCCCTGCCAACACAGACTGCGTACGGTCAGCGAGAAAGGAGGAGAACCACCGCATAACGGTGCCTCCCACTCCCAAACCCCCTAACCGATGCAGCATGATACCATGATCGATGGTATCAAAAGCCACTGAGAGATCAAGAAGGACCAGGACCGAGGAAGATCCTCTGTCCCGAGCCCTCCAGAGATCATCAACCAACGCGATCAATGCCGTTTACGTGCTGTAACCTGCCCTGAAACCCGACTGGCACAGATCCAGATAGACAGCTTCATCCAGGTAACAAGGGAGCTGTTGCGCCACCACACTCTCAACAACCTTCACCGTGAAGCGAAGGTTGGAGACCGGATGATAGTTACCTAATATAGCTGGGTCAAGGGAAGGCTTCTTGAGGAGGGGCCTCACCACCGCCTCTTTCAAGGCGGCCGGGAAGACACCCTCACTCAGAGAAGCATTAATAATGCCCTGGAGCCAGCCTCGTGTAACCTCCCTGGAAGCCAGTACCAGCCAAGAGGGACACGGGTCCAATAAACATGTGGTAGCGTTCAGTCTCCCTAGAATCCTGTCCACGTCCTCGGGAGTCACAGTGTCAAACTCATCCCAGATAACATTCTCAAGATCCACTCCCGTCATCCCATCCGGAACTACCCAATTGGAGTCCAGACCGTCCCGAATCTGAGCGACTTTATCATGCAGATATTGCACAAATTCCTCAGCTCTCCCCTGCAAGAGGAGCTCCCAACTGTAGGAGGGAGCGGGTCACCCTAAACAGGGCGGCTGGGCGATTATCTGCTGATGTAATAAGAGCGGAGAAATGATTACGTTTCGCCACTCTTATTGCCACTAGGTAAGTCTTAATATGAGCTCTTACCAGTGTCCGGTCAGATTCAGTGCGACTGGCCCTCCAATCGCTCTCTAGGCGTCTTTTCCGGCACTTCATCTCTCTCAGCTCCTCGGAAAACCAAGGAGCTAATCGAGATCAGTACCGGGTCAGAGGCCGCAAAGGCACGACGCGGTCCAAAGCCCCGGCAGCCGCCCTATCCCAGGCGTCTACCAGTTCTTCAGTCGAGCCGTGAGCCAGAGTCTCTGGGAAAGGCCCAAGCTCCGTCAGGAACCTGTCTGGGTCCATCAGGCACCTGGGATGGAACCACCTAGTCAGTTCCGTCTCCCTGCAACGAAGGGAAGCGGTATGGAAGTCTAGACGAAGGAGCGAATTATCTATCCATGACAAGGGATTGATGACTAGTTCCCCTAAATCAAGATCATTCAGCCACTGACCAGAGGTAAAAACCAAGTCTAGCGTGTGTCCCCCCGTGTGGGTGGGGCCATGAACTAATTAGGTCAGGTCCATGGCCGTCATGGAAGCCATGAACTCCTGACCTGCCTCTGACGTTTCGCTGATGGATGGCAGATTGAAATCCCCCATAACCATAAGTCTGGGGGTACCAACCGCCACCCCAGCTATTACGTCAAGCAACTCAGGCAGGGCTGCTGCCATGCAGCAGGGAGCCAGGTACGTGATCAGCAAGCCCATCTGCACCCCACGACCCCACTTCACAAGGAGGGACTCACAGCCAGCTACCTGAGGAACAGTGGCCTCCCTCGGATCAAGGTCTTCCTTAATAATCACTGCTACCCCTCCGCCCCTCCCCTGAGCCCTCGGCTGATGAAATGCGCGGAAACCTGGTGGGCACATCTCAACGAGGGCCACCCCCCCTCCTGGTCCAACCAAGTTTCTGTAATTCCCGCCAGGTCTGCACCTCCCTCCTGGATTAGGTCGTTAATGAGGGGGGCTTTAGTTACTGCAGACCTGACGTTGCATAGCATCAGCCGAAGGCTCGGGCCCTGAGGCTCTGGGCAACCAGGGTTACAGGAAGCGCTCTGGGGGCCGGAGCATGCTACCGCTCGCAAATAGCGGGTGCGTACTCCCCGAAACTGATATGGCCCCCTGCGCCCGTCATATCTGCCTCTCCCGCCCACTATACAGATGGAATGGCCCTTCTTGTCCTCCCCCGGCACCTTTTCTAGCCCCTCCCCCCGACTCCCTCCGCTATGTCCCTCAAACCCACTCTGCCGCTCTGACATTCCAAGGACTCCCCCCAGGTCCACTTCTACCCCCACCCTCTCCCCCCCGGAACCCCCTAAAAATTGCTTAAAACCCCTTGTTAAAAAACCCCTCACCCTCCTCTTTGCCACATGCCACCTCTCGGGGTCCCAAAGCCCGTCATTAAGGTAGGCCCTCGATAACGAAGAGGGCCAGGCCTGCGAGAGGGGGGAATCTCGCAGTGCTAAGAGATCGGCTAATAAATACATCGCAATTCAGCTGAGAGAATAAATAAGGCCAAGGATTCATAAAACATCTTAAAAGCAAAGGTCCAAGAGAAAGAGTCCGCCCATTTCCGGTGTGAGTAAGTCCATCGGGCTTCACTGTCCTCTCACGGCAGTGAAGAGGAGTCACAGGCCGCTACCCCCGGAGTGATAGTACCTAGTTGCCCTCTCACAGCAACTGGCATTAATGGATGTAATCCTGTCCAGTGGCAGCAGCAATAGGTCGGCTCCCTCGATGCCCACACCCAGGCCGGGGCCTCTTCTCAGAACAGAGCGTAGTGGGTGAAGTTGGTCTCAATGCGCTGGCAGATGATACAGATGGTAAGATGGTAAAGGTGGTTCAATAAACATAGCCAGAGTCAGAGTCAGGGATGCAACGATGATGTCAAATAGAGGGGATATAATCATGATGATGTCTAGAAGAGGGGATACCGCCTTCACCACTGCAACGTTACAGGCGGGCAGGGGCTCACGGGGGGGGGGGCAAGGCCACAACAGCCACCATCGCCCCCCTCCTCCATCTCCCCCGCCGGTGTTGTAAAACTGCCGAGCCAGCTGCCCATAGCTGTAAAAAAGGCAGCCGGAGGCTCGTAAGGAGGAGGGGGTGGCGAGGCTGCAACAAGCCACCCTCACCAACTCCCCCCCCACCACTCTCTACCGTTGCTACAAAGGAGCCAAGAGTCACCACCATCCTCGGCTCCAGAATCCAAAGTCCCGACTCCAAGTCTTCCAAGTCTTCCGTTAGTGCCGTCAGAGCCTTGAACGCCCACACAGTCCTTCAGCGCGTTCCTCGGCTCTGCAGCCCAACTCAAATTCTGCCAGCCATTCCGGCTCGAGATGTCGAACAAGGTTAAAAAACCCATCGCCGGACTGCCCTGACTACCGCCCAGCTGGGACTGGGCCAGAAGCTGAATTTCGGCCCACATAGGAATCCATAGGCCCCCTTAATCCTTACTCAGCCTCGGAGGATCTACCGGGAGTTGCCATCTTGGAGCATGTGCAGGAGGATAGATAGATAGATAATGAGCAATTGCATTCTGTCAAGGATAGATCTGATTACAGGGATAGATCTTGATAACAAGCATTGGCATTTATTTTTAAGCTCTAAAAAAAGTAAAACTTGTTGATTTTGAGATGGAATATTAAATGGGATAGTGGTTTATTGGCCAAAATATGATCTTTTATAGCAACTGAGCTTTCTTGTCATATCATTCATTGAGTAAATAGCAATTGAACTATTGAGCATTGTAGTATATAATTCTTAAGTCTCGTTGAAACAAGTGAGATTTGAACACAGTACTCTGTCATTGGACTTTATACAGTATCGCTTGTCATCAGAACAGATAGTTTAGAAATCAAAGTTTAGGTCTTCAGAGAAAAATGATAGAGATAATGAAACAGTGGTTTGAATCTTTTTTTCCCACTTTTTTGCCTCATGTTTTGCACTGTAATGTTAAGCAAAATGTTAAACAAAAACAAAGGATGCCATTTTGTTCATTATCAGAGATAGATTGGTTTTCCAAAGTATAGATTGGCTGCGCAACTAAAAGTGTTGTATGCTGGGGTTCCAATCTGTTCAGGTATTCTTTATTTAATGACTACTTGTTTAGTGACCATTCAAAGTTACAATGGCACTCAGTGAGTGGTACTTTTGACTGGTCCTCAAATTTGCAGCCTAGTAATCATGGGGTTAGGTTGATTTCAAACTGGGCACTTGGGAACCAGCTTGCATTTAGGACAGTTGCAGAAGTCACAGTCATGTAATAGTCATTTGCAACCAACTCTGCTGGCTTCTCACAAGCAAAGTCAATGGGGAAGTCAGCAGGGAATGTTGCAAATCATTCCCAGTAAATTACTTGCAAACTGTCTGTGTGGTAGTGGCCACCCTCAGTCCCGCTGCATTTGTGCGAAACGTTGTCTGGCAATAGATACCTCCAGCCCTGCGGAGCTCATCCGGTAACTTGCCAGCTAACCAGCCACCCCTTCTGCCTGGGGTGGGGCAAACAGGAATATGTTCTTTTAAAATCATACTACATGTATTTACTCTATTAATAAGGGTTCCTGCCTTGGGAAGGGGGATAGACTAGAAGATCTCCAAGGTCTCTTCCAGCCCTATGTTTTTATGAATTTTATTCAATATAGGTGTTAGTAATATGAGACCACATTTATTCCATATTCAGCTTTTTAGTTACAGACTCAACTCATAATCTATTTTAAAAGACCTATTAATTTAGATATAAATGTGATGTCAAGGCCACATTTAACTTTTGGATGTGTACCTAGGACTGAATTTCAATAAAATCATTTTAATTGAATTAATTAAATAAATAAATACAATTAATTTGTTTGCATTTTTTTTTTAAAAAATCCCATTTTGTTGCATTTAATATTACAAATTCTGGCAAGTTTTCATAAGAGTCTTATGGATCATATCAAGTATTTGGATGCATAGCACATGGCCCTGCTGGAGCTTCAAGTTGTAGGTTTCTGCTTTAAGCCTCTTTTTGCATTCTCTCCCAGCCAGGAGTAAAACCTGCCCAGAGATGGTAAATATAAAATATAAAAAGTTACAATTTCAAAGAAAGGTAATTAAGGACCACTGTGCCTTTCTTCATTGAGATAACAACTAATTTGATAATCAGTGTGAATGCAGAAGTACTTTTAAGTCTATGAAATTATTGACAGAAATTTCTTTTATTAGTTACCATAGAAGCTTACTGATCCTTGATCATTTTTTGTGCTTAGAAGATAGATTTTATAAATATTTCTATATATTTCTTTCCTTATGGCTGCTGTTAAACCTATTACCTAAACTCTGTGTTAGAATTGCTTTGTTATGATTGAAAACTGTTTCATCATGTTGTATTTCAAGGCAGTGTTCAGTGAAAAAGAAAAACAATGTCTTAAACTGATTTAGAATAGGTTTGAGATAAACAAGAAATAAATACAACTTATCAGTTGTCAAAAAGATTCTTAACTTGATAACCAGTGCCTTTCTTTTAGAAAAATAATTCTGTAAATGATTTCTTTTTTATTTGTACTTTGAGTTTCTGGAAACCATGTTTGTATCTTAGTAGGTTTTGAAGGCGGCCTTGTTTATGGATTGGAAGATACAGGTTCATGGCCACATATAGATGTGGAAACTCATTGTGTGACGTTGAAACACTTACTACATCTGCCTCACAGAGATGCTATTTTAGACAAGAAATTAGAAGAGGAGTGCTAGGTACACTTCACTGAACTCCTGAAAGAAAGATGGGGTGTATATCTAATAAATAGTCATTCTTACCCATGAATACATAATAATAACAGCAACATTTTTCTAGTATTCTGAGACAGAAATTGAATAGAATACGTTGAAATCACTGACCTACTGTTTATATTTTTTTCATTTAGTGTCCCAGGGCTAACAGCCTTCAATGCTTTGCTTCCCTCTCCTCCCCAAAAGAAGAAAATGGCTATTATTTTGTTCTTTAAGTCTGGGCAATGTATATTTTTCCTCCTGTAACCCAATCTTTTTGATACACTCAAAATAGCTTAACAAAACTATGTAGTTTATGTTTACTTAAAAAAAACTAAACTAAACATAAATATAAGCACACGAGTCTCTCCAAAAATAAAAAATAAATATCCTTGCAAAAAATAACACCATCGTTTCATGCATAGCTCTTAACCAGACTAGCTGAAAACAGCCATAGTAAGGAAACCTTGTAGCCATTTCAGATATAAGCCTTTCACCTAATAGTAGATACATTTTATGCAAAAACAGGTACAACTTGGAGATTTTGAGCAGAATGCAGAATTCAACTTTTAAGCCCAATACTGTACAGTAATGCTATTTATTTAAGCATGCTATAAGTAATAGTGTACACAAATTATATAGGTTGGAGGAAATATTTTCTCAGGAGAACATTTTCTGGCTATTTCACTTTCTCACATACTTTATTTCTTGCATATCCAAAATGTATAAAAAAAGTTTGCTACCTAGTAACTGAAGACAACTTCACTGCATTCTGATGAAGAGTTAATTGTTTAGTTTATTACTTATGAACAATGTTGATCCAGCCTACTTATATTTGTTTTATTCAGACAGAAATGCCATTACTTGTTAACTTAGATTACTGACTTGTAAAGAGTATTGTAACTGACACTAAGAATTCAAGAGGTTGAGAATTTTAATATGAAGGACATAACTAAGAGAATATTTAAAATACACCTTGGGTGTTGAACATAAATACATTATTAAACAATCAACAATTACCCGGTGTTTGTAAGAAACAGCAGGAACAACTTAGTTTATAAAGATTAATTCGTTGGGGAAGGCAAAGGGAGAGATACATTTAAATCCCCTGTGTTGAAATGGTTGGATTGTGACCCTTGAAAGCTATGTGCTCCAATCCTCTGAATGCTTACTAAGAAGTAAATCCCCTTGAAATTTGCTCTCATGTAGCTGCATTCAGGCTTGCAGACCAAATCTGGCAAGTAGTCATAATGTCATCCAGAACTGGAATTTGAAGCCAACAGGAGTGGGGACATTTGTAATGGAGACGGATTTAGCATTGGGTAACAGATATGCAAACTCTTATCATTTGGAGATCCTTAAACAATAGCAGATTAGGTTGATGTAAAGGTAACCTACAGTAATAAAAATTAACAATCTATTTTATGTAAAATCAGATGATAGATAGTTTAGGGAGCTTGTTTGGCTGTTGACAGTGATGAATTGTTTCAAGGGAATTTCTGCTTTTTGTGTTATGTTTTAGGAATAAAAAATGTTTTAGCTAACTTACATCGGTCAGTGCAGGTCTAAATTCAGAAGACCTGAAAACAATAAACTAACAACAGATTTTCATGTCCTAATTTTATTACATTACAGCTTTATCTTACCTAATGAGAACAAAACAACAACAACAACAACAACAACAATTGAAGTTGAGCTACTGTGGAAAAAGAAATTGTATGTTGTCCCGATTGTAATTGGAGCCCTTGGAGCAATACCCAAAGGGCTACCCCGCTATTTAGAAATTCTAAATTTACCGGACTTGAACATTTTGACTCTACAAAAAACCACCTTACTTGAAATAGCTTACATCCTCTGATGATACCTTAACAGTTCCTAGGTCCTTGGTTAGGACTCGAGCTGCTGAGCTATTAACCAGACTCAAAGGCTGTGAATCTCACTAAAGATTAACAACAACAACAACAACAACAACAACAACAGCCTGCAAACAAGAACTGGTGGGACCATAACATAGAGAAAGTTATAAAAAATGAAGACATTAAATTGCTCTGGGATTTTAGAATTCAGACAGACTAGTACCTGCCATATAACACCCTGGACTTAACAGTTGTTGATAAGAAAGACAAAAGTCTGGATAGTGGATGTGACAATGTCTGGAGACAGCAGAATAGAACAGAAAGAACTGGAGAAGATAACAAAATACAAAGACCTACAAATAGAAGCAGAATGACTGTGGCAAAGGTAAGCCAAAGTAGTACCAATAGTAATAGTGCCTTGGGTGTGATCCCAAAACAAGTGGAGCACCGCTTGAACACATTTTTTCCCCAAAAAAACATCTTATTTGGAACTGTTTATATACTCAGACATTACCTTAACAGTTCTTAGGTCCTTGTTTAAGGACTTTGATTGTTAAGTTTTTACCAGTCCCAGACTGTGTGAATTGAACTGAAGATTAAATTTTATATAACAACAACAAAATAATAAACCCTCAGTGAGACACTGCATTGATGAGGTTGTGGGGCTTGTGTGCTCTGAGGAAGGTGAGAGCTATACCAGAGATTCAGCCATACAGGACAGGTTTCATCAAAGGAGTCCGACAAAAAGAGTGTCACTCCCATAAAAAATATGGTGAGATGTAAATTTCAGAAAGCCATACTGGCTTGGATGTTGCTGGGTTAACAAGGTCCACGCTAGATGTTTGAGTTCTGGTGAACCTTTGGCTGAGCAACCAGGGCCAGCAGCTGCAGAAGTACTGGAAGAAAAGGTGTTTACTTGTAACAAATATATAGCCATTGAAAACACGGAAACAATGATATGTTATTAGAGATCAAGTCCAACAGAAAGACGGTATTTGAAATGAATGCACCAGTTCTAGAAAGAACATCCAGAATCAGAAATAACAGTACAGAGGCTAGCAGATAAATGTTGATTTATAAAATTAAATAAAATATTCATGGAAATAAAATTGGAAGAACTGCAAAGGTTTACCCAGGGCAAAGAAATCAAAACCTTGCCAGAAGTAATTTGGAATATAGAGGCAAACTAGGGGAAGTTGGCAGTAGAAGAATCCCGCAGAGATATAAAACTGTTTTCATTTGGAAACCAGGCACCCACTCCTCTGCCTCTTGAAGAACAAAGCCTTCTAACTAAAGAAGTAAAAGAATTGAAACAAAGAATAACTGAACATCTAGAACAGCACAGAAACATCAGAATAAAGATGCTTGGATTGAAACATAATCTAAAGAAACATCTAACACAAGCATTAAAAGATGCAAATACTGTAACATCAAGTATAAGCACCTACTCACTTCAAGAAACAAATTCAAACAGATAGGCACTAAGATAAGATAGGCACATAAGATCTGCCACATAAGATCCCAGACTTGTCAGCAAGAATTGACAAAATTGTCAGCAAGAAAGACAAAAAAGTCTGGATAGAGGATGTGGCAGTGCCTGGAGACAACAGAATAGAAGAGAAAGAACTGGAGAAGATAACAAAATATAAAGTTCTATAAATAGAAATAGATCAACTGTGGCAAAGGCAACTAATTACTAATAGTAATAGGTGCCTTGGGTGTAATTCCAAAACAAGTGGAATACCGCTTGAACATTAATGGCATTGACAAATTTGCAATCAGTCAATTGCAAAAGATGGCTTTACTGGAAACAGCTTCCATCCTGTGACAATATCTGTAACACCATCAAACATCCATATCTACCTATCCCAGGTCCTTGGTAAAGACTTGATAGGTAGACAAAAATGCCAAACCCAGTATGAACATCTGGCTGACTATGCAATGATTAATAAGGAGAAGGAGAAGGAGAAGGAGAAGGAGAAGGAGAAGGAGGAGAAGAAAAGAAAAAAGTCTGGCTCACTGATATTGCAATACCAGGATAATGCATGAATTGAAGAGAAGCAGCTAGAAAAAATAACAAAAAACCACAATCTGCAAATTGAAGTTGAGCATTTGTGGAGGAAGAAATCAATGGTTGCACCAACAGTAATAGGAGCCCCTGGAGCAATACCCAAAGGGTTGCCTAGATACATGGAAATTTTGAACTTGTCAGACCTGAATATTCTGACTTTGTAAAAAACCACCTTACTCAGAACTGCCGGTATACTCAGATGGTACCTTAGCTGTTGTAGCGCGGGAATAATGAAAGGCACAGGCAAGCTAGTGACAACAGCTCTTTACTTCAGGGTGAGACTTCAGCAAAGAATTACAGGCAACAGCCCTTCTTATATACAGTTCTGAAATAACCGTTAACCAATCACAAGCATTCTAACATTTGAATTTCCCGCACAAAATAGATACATACCTAACACCCCTCCATTCTCAGAAGGCACTTATCCTAACTATTTACATACAAAATCATGCAGGTGACCAGGGCGTGACTTTACTCTGATTGACCTGTGCAGATCAGTTGTTGGTGAGGCGTCGAGCCGGTCAGAAGGACCTCCTGTCTCTCCTGGTTCCACCAATGGAACCTCCTGGATTTCTCCGGAGGCGTAGTTATCCCCGGCTGGGAGTGCTGACTCATTGGGGTGACACTGGAGCCCAGGCTTACCCAATAAGTAATATGGTTCATTCGGGCTTGAGATAGCTGTTTTGGGGAAACTTTGGAAGTCAGGTTCCACAATGTTTGGATTTTCACAGGCTTCGCAATTTAAACGTTTGCGCAATTGATCTATGTGCCTTCTCCAAATTTTACCTTGTCATACGTCTACAGTGTACGATTTCGGCCCAGTGATTGCTACAATAGTTCCCCCTAACCACAGTGGACCGCTCGCATAATGCCTAGTGAATACAGGGGTCCCTATTTGGAATTGCCTTAATCCTCTCTCTTCCCCCTTGAAGCTATCTTGTAAGTAGTTTGGGTGTAACCGATCGAGGGTGCATCTTAGTTTCCGACCCATTAAAAGTTCTACAGGACTCTGCCCTGTGGCAGTGCATGGGGTGGCAAGTTGTATTGTTAGGAATTGATCGATTCTGGCTTGCCAGTCCCCTGCATCTAGTCAGGAGAGAGCTTCTTTGGTCGTTCTTACGAATCTCTCCGCAAGGCCATTAGAAGCCGGATGAAAAGGAGCTGACAATGCATGCCTTATTCCTAACTCGGCCAGGTAGCTTTTGAACTGTGTTGCCGTAAATTGGGGCCCATTATCTGATACCAGGGTGTCTGGTAACCCATGGGTTGCGAATAACTTCCTGAGGACCTTGATTACCGCCTCGGCAGTGGTTGATGGCATTAAGGATATTTCTAACCACTTAGAAAAAGCATCAACAATTATCAGGAAATTCTGCCCATAGAAAGGCCCTGCAAAATCAATATGAATCCTCCCCCAATGGTCCCTTAGGCTTCTCCCATTCTCTAACTGGAGCTACAGTTAGAGAATGGGAGAAGTGGGGATCTGGGCGGGACTCCTGGCAGGGTCTGCATTTCCCCACCCATTCCGTAATGTCCTGATCAATTTGTGGCCACCACACATAGCTACGAGCCAGCCCTTTCATTATGACTATACCAGGGTGTCCCTCATGCAGTAGTTCCAAAACCTGATGCCTCAATCACGAGGGAATGACCACCCTATCGCCCCACAATAAACAGCCACCCAGCATAGATAATTCATTTTTTTTTCACAAAAAATACTTGAAATTCCCCACTGTCCACCTTGGTTGGCCACCCTCTCATGACCCAACCCATAACAGTGCGAATAACAGAGTCTTTGGCAGATGCCCTTGCCACCTCGCTAGATGAGATAGGCGCCATGAACACAGCATCAAGCAATAAGACAGGGGCTTCCGGTGTCGGGTTCTCCAACAAATCAGGCAATAGGCATCGGCTGAGAGCGTCAGCATGGCCCAGAGTCCGGCCTGGTCGGTGAAACAGTCGACAAGAATAGGCGGCCAGGAAAATAGACCATCTGGTCATCCGGGGGGAAAGAGCGGCCGGGGTTGGTTTGTCACCAGCCAAAAGTCTCAATAGTGGCTGATGATCCGTTACAAGTTCAAAAGTCCGGCCAAACAAATATTCATGAAATTCTTTTACTCCTGCCACAGCCGCCAAGGCCTCCCTGTCCAGCTGGCTGTAATTTCATTCTGCACTGGACAGGGTGCGAGAGTAGTATGCTATGGGCGCCTCTAACCCATTTGGGAGTCTATGGCTCAATACAGCGCCCACTCCAAAAGGGGACACATCGCAGACGAGAACGAGCAGCAAGGTCGAATTGTATTGGATTAGAAAGCTGTCTTCCGACAAAAGTTTTTTAGTGCCTTAAAAGCCGCCGCTTCAGCCTTGCCCCAAACCCAAGGAACATTTTTTCCTAACAACCTCTGTAATGGTTCCGCAATGGTGGCCTTGTCCTTTAGGAACATAGTATAAAAGTTCAGAAGTCCGAGAAATGCCTGCAGTTTGGCCTTTGATTTTGGTGTGGGTGCGTTTTAGATGGCCCTTACTTCACTCTCTGTGGGGTGGATACCCGAGCTATCAGTTCGGTAGCCCAAAAATTCCACAGACAGTACTGCAATTTTACAATTAGTCTTTTTGAGCTTAAGTCCTGCTTCTCTAAATCTTGTGAGCACTTGCCTAACTCTGTCTCCAAGCTGCACCTCATTCTGGCCACTAATGAGGACATCGTCAAAATAGGGAACAACCCCCGGGAGTCCTTGAAGTAGGTGCTCCATAGTGCTTTGGAAGAGCCCTGGTGCAATGCTGACCCCAAACTGAAGTCTAGTGCATTTGAACGCACCTCTGTGCGTTACTATGGTCTGTGATTCTGCCGTAGCATCATCTACTGGCAGCTGCTGGTACACCTGTGCAAGGTCTAATTTAGCGAATACCTTGCCAGGGCCCAGGGAATGTAGTAAATGATGGACAATTGGGACTGGGTACGCGCTTTGCTGGAGCGCCTTATTGATCAAACATTTATAATCAGCGCAGATTCTGATTGATCCATCTGATTTGACTGGCATAACTATTGGGGTTTCCCACTTAGCGTGATCTACAGGGACCAACACCCCTTGCTTAATCAATTTGTCAAGTTCTGTGTCTATTTTTGGTTTTAAGGCAAATGGTACTCGTCTTGCCTTTAACCCAATTAGGGCTACATTAGTGTCTTGGTTAAAAGAATGTCAAATCTGGCTTTGCAAGCAAACGCCTCTGTAAACGAGTGTCTCTAACGCCACAAATCAACTGTTCGAGGAGTGTGTCATGCAGTAGTTGCAATGCGTTGCGGCTTTTCGAAGTGCGGCCATGTATGTGCTGACCGGTTCTCCTCTTTGTACTCGTTGCCGGAGTTCGTAACATTGTACAAATTTCGAAGGAACAGGAGTGTAGTGGGCCCTCAGGGTTGCTTGTAGGATGTCCCAGGGAACCATCTGAACCGGTGTAGGTTCGCAGAGGGATTTGGCCCTCTGAAAAATGTCTGGCCCACAGTGGCTTCGGAAGAGGGCTCTCTTTCGATTTGCTGAGAGACCCTGCATATCACTTGCTTCCAGGGAACACTCGAACCGGGTCAGATATGACCCCCATTTCCCTTGGGTCAGGACAAAAGGTTTGGGCGGAACGTAGGCAGACATTGCTGTAAGTCTCCGTAGTCCGCTCGTCACCCTGGCTGAAACTCAAAGCTCTTTTTGTTTTGCTTCTTGTGGCCTCAATCCCACCTTCGTCGCCAATGTTGTAGCGCGGGAATAATGAGAGGCACAAGCAAGCTAGTGACAACAGCTCTCTACTTCAGGGTGAGACTTCAGCAAAGAATTACAGGCAACAGCCCTTCTTATATACAGTTCTGAAATAACTGTTAACCAATCACAAGCATTCTAACATTTGAATTTCCCGCACAAAATAGATACATACATAACAGTTGCATTGTCCCAGGGGCATGTGATCATGTGCTTCTGACAAGCAAAGTCAATGAAGAAGCCAGATTCACTTAGCAACCATGTTAGTAACTTAACAATTGCAATGATCCACTTAACAATTCAAGTAAGAAAGGTTGTAAAATGGGGCAAAACACATTTAAGCCATGGTGGCACAGTGGTTAGAATGCTGTATTGCAGGTAAACTCTGCCCACAGCCAGGAATTCAATCCTGACTGGCTCAACATTGACTCTGTGGTTGGCAAATGAGGACCCAGATTGTTGGATCCAATATAAACGTAATGCAATACTGTTAACTGCTTAGAGAGGGCCGTATGAAGCGATATATAAGTGTAAGTAATAAAATAAGCTGTTACTATTAACAAGTGTCTTGCTTAGCAATGGAAATTTTGGGCTTGATTGTGATTGTATGAAAAGGACTACCTGTATTTGATGAATGTACCATGTTTTCTCCATCAATTGTCTTTTCTCAAAGCTCAACAGACCAGAGCAGCTCCTTCAATCTTTCTTCACAGGTCTTAATTTTTATTTTTCTGATCATCCTTGTTGCTCTTCTCTGAATCTTTTCCAATTTGCTTTAGTTATCAGTGTGCTCCCAGAACTGGACATAATACGTGAGATAGATTTTGGCCAAAGCAAAATAAAATGGATAGTTAATTTCCATGATTTGGAAATTAGTTATATTGATGGAACCAAACACTGTTTTTTATATAGCACTGACACATTCCTGGATCATATTCAGTTTACCACTTTCCCAATCTCTTTCAAAAGTGCCAGATGTTTCCACTAGTTTCTGTGTAAGGGATTGTTGAGGACTTAAGTGTTTGATGAGTATTTGTCCAGATTTATCTGTGCAGATTTTTTCTTTTGCTTCTCAAAATGTTAATTACTAGTAAATGACAACTGTCATCAAGTTTCTGACATTTACTATAATTTACAAAAATTTTAAAATACCTCAAGAAAAGGTCCTAAATGGCTGATCTAATAATGGTCTCATTTGCAATAGATAAATGTATATCTAAAAATTAATTATCTAAGTAATGAAAGAAAATGGTTTAAAAAGCCAAACAAATAGTTTCACTTTGAATTTTGGGAGAATTTGGACAATGACGATGATAGGTTCTTATGCTAGGTATTTGGACTTAATAACTAAAGGAAAAATAGCAACAGCTATTATATAGCAACACTTAGAGTTATGTACCGCTTCACGGTACTTTATAGCCCCCTCTAAGTAGTTTGCAGAGTCAGCATATTGCATATTGCCTCTAACAATTTGGGTCCTCATTTTACTCACCTCAGAAGAATGGAAGGCTGAATCAATCTTGAGCCTGGTGAGTTTTGAACTGCCAAATTGCAGTCAGTCAGCAGAAGTAGTCTGCAGTACTGCACTCTAACCGCTGTGCCACCATGGCTCAAAAATGGAGCAGTTTAAGGACTTAGGATCATGGCCATGCTTTATAAGGCCTTGCTAGGATCGCTCAGCTCCCCAACAAGAATGAATGTTAGCCTGACCTGGGATTTTCTACCATTAGGAAAAATTGAGCTTAGAAACAGAATGGGAAAAAAGTGAAAGTAATGAAGATTTCAGTGAGAGAGCATTTGTAATGGTGTTATGGATAAACAAACCCTATGTTCAACTAAATTAATTTAAATTGTCATTAAGAAGCATTCTAGGGGAGAATTACTGTAGCCTTACTTTGACAGAGTTGCAGTGAGGAATGGAAAAGTAGTTGGCTTTAAATATTTTGATTATCAAAAAATGGAAGCCATATTTGATGCTAGGTCCATTTGTTGGCAGGATCACAAGGAAGTTAGAAAAAACGTTTTATCTCATCAGTAATCTCAGAGATTTTTGAAAACTTTATCTCCACCTTCAATGTCTGTAAGAACCTTTCATTCCAAAATAATCCCTTTGGCTCAGATTTTTTAAAGATTAAAAAAAAATCCCTTTGGCTCAGATTTTTTAAAGATATAAAACAGATGTTATAAGTAGGTAAGAGTATTCTTCCTTCATAGTTCCAGTGATACATTGCTGCTACACTGTGTGCACAGTTATTAGGCAAGCTGTATTTTGGAGGATTAATTTTATTATTGAACAACTACAATGCTCTTGATCAATCCAAAATGTTAATAAATGTCAGACCCAGGGGTGAAATGCTCCTGGTTCGGACTGGCTCAGGTGAGTAGGTAGTGATGGCGGAGGGCAGTTTGGAGAACCAGTAGCAAAAATCCCTGTCCCCACCCCCCCCATGCCCAGCTGAGCCATGCAATCATTAGAAGTTTTTTTTTTCCTTTTAAATGGTTCTGATGATCCAAGCTCTGATGATCCCAGCTGAATTGCCTGATCATCAGGGCCTTTTGAAAGCATTTTTACATGGTTTTACATGTAAAAAATGGTTTTAAAAGTAAAAAAAATGGCCATGCCCACCCAATCACATTACCCCTCCCCCCACCAAGCCACGCTCACAGAACTGATAGTAATAAATTTTAGATTTCATCCCTGCTCAGACCTGAATATTTAAAAAGGTATAAGTGAGGGTATGGCTTTCATAGGAGAATATTAAATGTGCACAATTACTGGACAACTATTAGTGTGCAGAATTATTATGCAACTAAATGAAAAATAAAAAAATTCCCTCTCACTCATTTATTTTCAGCTGTTAAATTGAGAATAATAAACAAACAACTCAAAATGTACAAATAAACAATTCTGACAGTTCAAAAAATATCAGTGACCAATATAGCCACCCTTCTTTTCAATAGTAGTCATAAACCTTCCATTCATGGAGTCTTATCAGTTTCTTGATCTGTTAATATCAACTTTTTGTTCAGCAGCAACCACAGCCTCCCAGATACTGTTCAGAGAGGTGAATTGTTTTCCTTCACCATAAATCTCCTGTTTAAGAAGAGCCTACAAGTTCTCATTGGGTGAGGGTCAGGTGAGGAAGGGAGGCATGTCATTATTCTTTCATAAAAATAGAAAGACCATAAAAATCATGGTCTTCTTGAAAGATACAGATTTTTCCTATACCACTACTTGAAGAAAGTGTCTTCTAAAAACTGGCAGTAGGTTTGGGTTGATTTTGAGTCCATCTTCAACCCGAAAAGATTCAACTAGTTCATCTTCAATAATACCAGCCCATACTAGTACATCACCTCCAACTTTCTGACATCTGAGTCGAAGTGGAGCTCTGTGGCCGTTACTGATCCATCCATGGGTCCATCCATCTGGTCCATCAAAAGTCAGTCTTATCTCATCAGTCCATAAAACCTTTGAAAAATATGTCTTCAGATATTTTTTGGCTCAGTCTTGTGGTTTCAACTTATGTGTGTTGTTCAGTGGATTTCAGCCTTCCTTACCTTGGCCATGTCTCTGAGCACTGAACACCTTGTACTTCTGTGCACACCAGGTAGGTTGTAGTTCTGAAATATGACAGCACTGGAGGATAATGGATTCCTGGTAGCTTCATGTTTGATTCTTCTCAAATCTTCGGCAATTAAGGTGTGTCTTTTTTTCTCAACACATTTCTTGCGACCTTGTTGACTATTTGCAACAAAACATTTGATGGTTCTGTGATCACACCAGTGGTGGGTTGTCCCCAGTTGGCATCAGTTCTATACAACTGGTAGTAAAACTGGTGGGAGGCTCCACCCACCAACCCCGACATCATCAAAATGCTTCTGTGCTTGCGCGTGCACGGCCCCGCTGCAAACCAGTAGTAGTTTATCAGTAGTTTATCAGGCACCAAAATGACTTTTGCCTGAGGAAAAGAAGCTGCCTAATAATTATGCACACCTTGATATAGAGTGTTGACCTCTTTAGGCCACACACACCCTCATTACACAAATACACATCACATGATATGCTTATATCCACTAAGTATTTAAGTTTATATAGCTTGGAGGTGGAAAATAGGCATTCAAAGGATATGGTCAGAATATTCACTTGCCTAATAATTGTGCACATGTTGTATATAGGCAAGGAAAGTAAGCTTTTTTTTTCTTTTTCTGAATGGAAAATTTGGAACATAACCCAGGTGATATTCCTTTATGTAGATAAGGATTGCTAGCCTTTAGATTAGATGCCATTGAGTATTTTTTTCTCTTAGCCTTGTTATTGATCCATTCCTTGTAAACAAATGTTGCTTTGGCTTATGTAAATTTGCAGCATCTTTACATTTGAATGAAAGATATCCCAACAATCAAAAGCTTCCTCTTTTTGTTCTTTCAAATCCAACAGAACATTGGATATAAATTAGAAAAGGACTTGGAAAAGAGTCCATATCTTTGTCTGGCTGCAAGAGAACATGGAATACAGAACAAAACAGAATCTCCCTCCCCCTCTCCCCCTCCCCCTTTCCTCTTTCCATTTGATTCAGAACAGAGATTATATACACACCCTGTGCTTCTTTATGTACACTTTCCTGCAAGCCTATGGTCGCTGCGGGTAAAGAGTTTGGGGAGGAATTCCAGAAGTCATGTTCTGCATGCTTAATCTACTTTGTTTAAAAATTGAAATATAGGTACTGTTTGTAAGATTTAAAAAACTAACAAACCTTAAAGAGTAGCCAGCTGCTTGTTTAGTCAGTGTTTTAAATGGTTATACAGAGCTTTTTGCTTCCATATGCACTCAGCAGATGGCTATCTCCTTTGATCTTTGACACTAAGCCTTTAACTGTAAATATTGGTGAATAATGACTTCTATACTTCCTGGGCATATTCAGTCATTAATATTATGTTAAACTCAAGGCAATTAAAAAAACAGCAACACTGTCCGCGAGTAGATTCATTATTTTTCTACTTGCTCTATACTTGCTTAGTACCCCCATCACAACCACTTGCTCTCCTTTCCGTCTGCAGTAGTAGTTACATAGTTGCTTCCTGGAATCTTGAATCATAAAATTGAGTGGTTGAAAGAGTTTGAAGGAAATAATCTAACCCACCATGCTACATGATGAAGGACCCCACTAGTATAGCATCCCCAACAGATGGACATCAAGCTTATGTTTCCAGCAGAGAAGCATTCATTACCTTCCAAAGCAGTCTACTCCATTCTTAAATAGCTTTTATTGCTAGGAATTTTTCCCAACCAAAATCTGGACATTAAATCTACTTCCTTGTAACCTTGTGACAGGTCCCAATAGAATGCAGATATATATTTTATTATATCTTCAATGCCCACTTTTTCTGATTGTCATATAATTCCAAAGATTTTTTTTTTAAAAAAAAGTCTCAGAAATAAAGGCTGTATTATTTTAGATTAGAGATTTGGTAATGAATGTGTATATCAGGTTGGTAATATTTTCTTATTGATAATATTTTTCCATTAACTGTTAGCTTTTCTAATGCACTAAGTGTGCTAACAACATATTGCCATTAATTCTGAAACACAAATTGTTGGTTGGTTGATGGTACGTTATTAATAAAATATGGAAGATGTTGTTGCACATCCTGCACGGAATGACAATATAATATATGTGATTGCTTAACTTCTTGACATATGCATTTATTTCATAATTGTTGCCTGAATTAGCACACCGTGAGCAAGAGGAATTGATACTGTACAAATAGAATGATAGATGCAGTTTTATTTCAGCAAATTGAGAATCTTTTAATATCTTTTGTTTCAAGCTGCTAGAAGTGGATTCAATTGTGGATTCCAGGGAGTATGCACATGAAATACCCATCGGAGGAATTTTGGCAACTTTCTGCAAAACTGAAATAGTTAACAAGAACTAACAGCAATAACAGTGTTAGAATTTTAACACTGATTTTTACGCATGTATAATAATAAAATCACCATGCTTTTTGACACCTATAAATTCTTAGAAGGAAGCAGCCTTCTAGGTACTTGGTTCATATTTATTTTAAAGTTCTCTGTAAACTGCACAGTTTTGATAGAGGAATGACATCCTGTGATGGAAGTCTCATAAACATCCCTGGCCAGGATTGATAACATTTATTATTGGTCTTTACAAATGAACTATTGTTTTTTCTGCTTGACCTTTCAGCTCTCTGAAGTTTTGTTGGAATGAAACCTAGCTTTAGTTAAATCATCAAGGCATTTTAAATCATTTTTCTCAACATCTTAAACATTTTTCAGCCTATTTGCACAACACATTCAAATTGAATTGGCTGTGGGTAAAGGAGGGAGGATAGAATTGTTCATATACTCCTAAATCAAATGAATTGGTTTGTTATGTTAACTGTGCAAGAGTTAGTTTTAATCCCAAACAGAATTAGTCTTGCTTGGAGTTACACTAGCAACCCAATTAAACCACCTCCCATCACTTTTTCCAAACTCCTAATAGCAATTAATATCCCTCATGAAGTCTGCAACTGAGTATTCTCTTGTAATTAGTCCACCCTGGGGAACCCTTTTGATTACTAGGATTTCAGGAGCTGAAGTGATGAAGAAGCACCTGCAATGCCAGTTGAGAAGGGTAAAGAGTGAATCTGATCGAGCAGGGTATGAGCTCATATAAGATCCTACACCCGTGATGGCAGATCTATAGCACGCATTGCACAGGTGGCACATGGAGCCATATCTGTGGGCATGCAAGGTTTCCCTAGCTCAGCTCCAGCGCACATATGTGCACCAGCCAGCTGATCTTCGGGCCTTGTGGGCCCACTGGAAGTTGGGAAACAGCCATTTGTGGCCTCCAGGAGGGTGGGGGAGGCCATTTTTGCCCTCCCCAGGCTCCAAGAAAGACTCTGGAGCCTGGGGAGGGTGAAAAATGGGCCTATTGGGCCAACCGGTAACCTTTTTGCCATTGTGTGCCAAAAGCAGGGGGAGTATGGAGGGGTCATGCACACATGTGCGGGGGGCATTGAATTATGGGTGTGGGCACAT
Source organism: Masticophis lateralis (assembly GCA_030761175.1). Classification (NCBI taxonomy): domain Eukaryota; kingdom Metazoa; phylum Chordata; class Lepidosauria; order Squamata; family Colubridae; genus Masticophis; species Masticophis lateralis. The sequence goes on from JAUDYJ010000001.1 coordinate 178,827,605, forward strand.
GCGCGCAACCACTTCACACGCTCCCCCCACTTTTGGCATGCAGTGGCAAAAAGGTTAGCCATCACTGTCCTACACCATGGCAATAAGAATGGCAAAACAAGTTTACTTATCTACTCTTACTTGTTCAGTGTGTTGACACCCAATGTTCTTGTTCAAAACTCAACATTCATTGCTCTGGAACATTGAATAGAAAGTTATCAACAGGAACCGTTATCTAGTTGTGCCAATTAGTGCAACATTTTGCTGATAAACTTGCTCAGATTTGCTAGAATCTTGACTTTCAAAGTAAAATCCGATGTGATTCTTAGAGCAATGTCTTGTTATCAGGTCCTTCAGGGAGCCAGGAAAACGCGATGGATTGGATCCATGTAACAATCAAGGAAAGGGAATGTTCTCACCAGCCTTAAAAGAGGTGATGGTGATCTTCTCTTCAAGAATTCATTTGTGGACCTGACAATTTTGAAAAACTATCACCGAGTCTCCAACCTTTTCTTTCCTGACATATTAGCTATAGAGTTCCTTGTGCCAACTAATATAAGAGAGAAATATATGTAAAAACAATATCTAATATCATATTGCCATGTTGTAAACTTTCTGATAAAAACCAGGAATTGTGTGAGCAATTAGCTAGAGAGTACTTCAATTTTAGAAAGTTCAAGGAGCATTTAACTTGCATTGTAACTTGAACCATAGCAATCTGCTGCCAGGAGAATGGCAGAGCCACAAGAGTTGTCTGTAACAGCAGTATTTATGTGCCATTTCTCAATCCAATCCAAAGATCAAGTTTAGGATTCAAATGTACCCTGAAGAGTAAGAGCAACAGATCTGAGTTGTTTAGAGCAGAGGGGAACATGTGAAGGCTGTTTGATTTATCCTGAAATGCTGGAATGGTTTGATTAGAGACATTGCTACCATCTCTTCTCAAGGAGATAAACTGTTTGCTTTTGCTTGGCCCATCACAGCTGCCAGTATGTTTTTGGTGCTCTGCCAGAATCTGGCCTCTCATTATCTAAATTGGGTCTCACCTGCTCTGATGATCAATAGATGGCAAATACACTTGTCTTCTACTGGTCATCTGGATTTTTGTAGTCTAGATATATTATGCTATCTGCAGCTGTGATATAATACAGCTGAAAAGATTATCAATGAATCATAAAGTGATTCTCACCTGCTCACCCTAAATAAACTTGTACATATTTGTAAATGTCTCAAGAAAACCTATGCACTTCTCCTAAGGCAGTGATAGCTAACCTTTTCCGGACTGAGTGCCCAAGCGCGCATGCCCCCATGCAAATGTGTGCACCTGAACCCCCAAAATGCAATGCGCACATGACCCCTGGGCATGCGCCCTGCCCCCACACATGCGCCCTGCTCCCTGCACATGGCGCCTCGCATACACCCCACCCCCACGTATGCATGGCAGAGACGACCAGCTGGCTGGCGGGAGGCATGCGTTCATGTGTGGTGGAGCTGAACTGGGGTGATGACTCCTGTGCCCACAGACAGGGCGCCATAGGTTTGCCCAGCTATGATACCCATGTGTTGGCGGCAGAGAGGGTGGCCGCAGAAGTGGCTTAGGATCACTTAAGTCTCTTGGAATGACCTGGACACCCCCCCTCTTTTTGAAGTTCTGGGGGGGGGCTAAGCCAGTGAAACTGAGTGGCCTTTTGAAAAAGATCGGGGGGTGGTGAGTGGTTTGAGGACTGTCAGAAGGGGGATGATGGATTGGTTTCCCTTTTTGATTGTCTGAGCCCCCCTCACTCCATCAGGCCTTGGCCTAGTGTGGCCACTCAGCTCAAAGTAGAGAATCGACCGGCTTTGGCTACCCTCATCCAAACATCTTCTCCCTCCCTGTGTTACTCCTGCAGTTTAATTATATCTTACTCCACTTTTTGATACTCCATTTTGCCTTCTTGATCCAATCCCCTGGCTTCTGATGATAGTTGGTGGGTAGGAGCCAGAGATTCTGAGAGTCCTTGGATTATTTTTAATTACATTGTTGGGAGATGGACCATCTTTCTCTTTCAGTCGTTGTGACTCTGGACTGGTCGCCGTGAGAGGGTGGCTATTGAGACTTTTATCTCCCCCTGGATGGACTTATTTAGTCATAAGACCTCCCACCACTGTGAGAGGGCAGCGAGTGTTCCAGTACATTTGGCTTTTTATAACATCTTTTTCCTCATGCTATGTTAACTGTCTCAAGCACCCTAAGAACATTGTACTTCATCACCTCCAGTTTTTCTTAGTTCTCAGTGTATACAACAGCGGAACTCCTTGCATTGCAAGACTCCCCCCTCTCGTAGGTTTGGCCCTCCCAGTTATTGAGGGCTGCCCTTGATGATGGGTTTTGAAACCCTGAGAGGTGGCATGCTAAGAAACAGGGGTTGTGGGGTTTTTAAAATAGATTTTTAGAGTCAATTTTAAGGGGATCCGGGAGGAGGGTGGTATTTAATGTAAATAATGAGGCTATGGGGGGCCTCTTAAGGATCTGCAGCCTTGCCAGTTGGATGATTGCGATGGGTTGGATGGGTTGGATGGGGATGGGGGCGAAGATGAAGCTTGGAGAGAGGAGGGAGACTCTATATATGTGATGGTGGGGTGGGGCAGAGGGAATGGGATTAGGGGGCAGGGACGCCTCACCTACTGTATTCAGGTGGCAGTGCATTCCCGCTCCTACTGCTCATCCTGCTTCCCTGGGGGTGCGAGAGCGGGGGACCCTGGACTCCGGCTGCGGTATGTGAATGCCAGGTCCGTACCGAAGAAGGCCCTCCTCGTATGAGATCTTATTGATGAGGAGGGGGCGGACCTGGCTTGTATCATAGAGACCTGGTTGGGGCAAGAAAGGGGAGTTCCTCTCACTGATTTATGCCCCCTGGACTTTCATGTGCTGCATCAGACGCAACGCCAGGGAAAGACCAAGGATGGCCTTTCTGTGATGTCCCATTGCCTGGAAGCGGTGCGGGCCTGGATGGGGAGGAACAGACTCAACCCCTCCAAGACTGAGTGGCTGTGGATGCCGGCACCTTGTGTTTCAGAGGTCCCATCACTTTTGATGGGGGGAGGGAGGTACTTTCCCACATAGAAAGGACCCGCAACTTGGGTGTCCTCCTGGATTCTTGGCTGTCTCTAGAAGATCATTTGACAGCTGTGACCAGGGGGGCTTTCCCACAGGTTTGCCTGGTGCGCCAGTTGCACTCTTTCCTGGACTGAGATGCCCTTCGCATGGTCACTCATGCCCTGGTTACTTCCTGCTTGGATTACTGCAATTCCCTCTACATGGGGCTGCCCTTGAGGTACACCCGGTGGCTCCAGCTGGTCCAGAATGCGGCTGCATGGGTTGTTATGGGAGTTCCTTGTTACTCCTGTGTAACACCTCTCCTGCGCAAGCTGCACTGGTTACCGGTGGTCCTCTGGATCTGCTTCAAGGTGCTGGTACTTACCTATAAAGCCCTACATGGCTTAGGTCCAGGGTATTTGCAGGACCATCTCCTCTCTGCCTCCCACCATCCTGTCTGCTCCTACAGGGCTGCTCTCCTCAGGATACCATCGACCAGACAATGTCGTCTGGCGATGTCCAGGGGTAGGGTGTTCTCTGTGGGCGCCCCTGCCCTCTGGAATGAGTTACCCACTGAGCTCCGGATGGCACCTGATCTCTGTTCCTTCCGTTGGGGCCTGAAGACTTGGCTATTCCAACAAATGGGCTGATTTAGATTCTTGGGTGTTATTATTTATTATCATTCGATCTTAACTGGTTTTAATTGGGTTTTTATTGTATGTTTTTATCTGTTTATTTGTTTTTACATGTGATCGCTGCCCTGAGTCCTTACAGGAGAAGGGCGGCATATAAATACTTGCAAATAAATAAATAAATAAATAAATAAATAAATAAATAAATAAATAAATAAATAAATAAATAAATAAATAAATAAATAAATAAATAAATAAATAAATAAATAAATAAATAAATAAATAAATACACACTTAAAAACTAGGTTTAGTCAATTTGATGAAAAAGCCACATCCCAATGGTTTCTGTAGTGAATGAGATACTTTTCAAAACTATCTATTATTTTATTCTATGAATATAGTTTTCATCACAATTTACATTACAGCTATTAAGCACTGATCATAATTATTCTCTCAAGTGTTTCCATATATACAATATAAATCTAAAATAAAACCTGTATCAGCAGTTCTAAGTTGTCTATACTCAAAATACTTCATTTTCAAACCTTTTAGAAGAATCCATAGTAGTAATTATTCAGATATAACTATAGATACATTGGGTACAAATTTTGCAGAGGGGATTTATTTAAAAGAATTTGCTAGGAATTTAAATTTATATTTTTAATTTTAAATGTTCTTAACCTTTTTTTTATCCTCAGTTTGGGAGGTTAAGGAATTTACTGATTTTATTATAGAAAATAGACAAGATATAATTGAATTTGATGGTGCTGAACAATCAAGGAATGTGCATTTGTGTATATAAAGCCCTTAATTCATTTAGAATTAATTATTGTAACTATATTGAGAAAGAAGTAAGATATACCAAGTTGGATCTATCAGAATCACAACTTTATTAACTTACAACAAATTGAACTACAATATAAATATTTTTATGCGCATCGTTGTGTTAGCCAATTATCAGCATAAATCAACTCTAGAATGAATGTCTCTTCTTTGAGGCTTATAGCTTATAGCCCATAATCTACTACACAGATCCAGTGTCAGAAGGTAGATCGATGTCTATCAACATCTTGGGCTGAGAGAGAGTAACTCATATAAAGTTTTGCTATCTCTGTTCCTATGATTTTTTTTCTCAAGAAGACACTGTATAAATTTAATAAATTAAAAAATATCAAGGTTGAAAGTATCTCCAATGAAAGAAATGCTTCCACAAATGTTATTTTTGCCAGTCTCTCTAAAATATGTTGATGCAGAGAAATACCGCGTGTGTTCATGAATACATGTTCAGCTCATACGGGAAAGTAATAATTCCTATAGGGTTTGGCTTTGGCCACTCAAAGCTGGAGAATGCTTTGAATGTGTTTCAGGAATGGCATGCCATCTTTTAGTTGCAGCTCATGCTTGTCAGCATAGATATATAGGAGGCACATGCTAAAGTTTTTGCCCTAAAGATAGCAATGGCTTTCTAAGATAAAATATTGAAAATGACTGTTCTAATGGAATACCTTACAGTAGATAGTTATATTTAAAGCACATGATATTTTCCAAATGGAACAAGTTGTGCTTTTGTTCTCTTTTAAACTCAAAGTTTTGAAATTTTACTAACTTTTAACAAAGAATTGCCTTTGTTTGGGCAGTATTTTCACTTGCAATCTAGCATTAAATTCTAGAAAGGGAACAAATATTAATATTAATGCATAAAACTTGAAAATTAAATACATGCATACTATTTCTCTGGGCCATATTCTGAAGGACTTCTGATGGACTTCGATGATAACTAACTTGCCTGAAGAGTAAATTGATGAGAAACAAGGTGTCTTTATGTTGACATTCCACAGTATTTAGGGGAAATCTTAAATATTTAATGCTTTTAATAAATTTAACTGTGAGTCACGTTAAGGTTTGCAACTATATATTGCAATGAGAGCAGTAGGCTAGAATCCAGGAGACTGTGAATTATAATCCCATTTTAGGCACACAGCTGGATAACCTTGAGGGAGTCACTCTTTCTCAGCCCTAGAAAGCAGGCAATGGCAAACCACTTCTGAAAAACCTTGTCATAGGGACCAGTCCAGGAGTCAAAAACTGATTCAAACGCACATATATATGCACCCATATCACTCATAAAACACACAGACACAGATACAAATATACACACTATATACATGTAGTGACCTTTACCTAGTTTAGGTTTGTAAACTACTGTTGCTCTTTTTGAAGTAGAAGTCCCTGTTGTAATTTACTAATATCCTTGAGGGGCATAAAGAATTGGACACTTTATGCTGCTTTTAATTATATTTGTTGTTTTAACTGGTTGTTTTATGGTTTTAATGACAGTTTTGAAATTTCAAGCAAGCTGCTTAGAGTCTGTGGAAACAGGCAAGCATGGGATATAAGGTATAAATAAAAACCACGAATGTAATATTCAAAAATAAACTTTCTTTCCAGTTGAGCTTGAGATCTCACAGATCTGCTGAGAAAGATGGACAGATAATGACTAAGATTATACAATTAATGCACAATATAAAATTAATAAAAGCTACTGTTAGGATATGGTTTGGGCCTAACAGTTGTCCAGGCAATATATGTGTTCTGTGACTTTAAGTTTTAATGCTGCATCATGCTGTAATGCTGAGTCATGCTATAATTACTTATAGTCTAACAATGTATTTAAGCACGGTACTGTAAAAGGTTCAGTTAATGATAAGCTGCTATCAGCATGTGCATGTGTGGGTGGATCTGCTACCATCCGGGGTTTGTGAACCAACTACTGTTTGTTTGGTAAGAGATTGTTTGGAGTTAACCGGTAAAGACTTGGACTGTTTAGAAGACTACGAGATTGTTTATTTTCCATTATAAAGAAACCTTTTGATAACACCAGTTTGTATGTATCTCTATCTCAGTGCTCTCAGCAACGTTTCTCTGTGCACTTTACTCTGCTAGTTGTTACACAACAACATCCTTAACATTGGTTATGGGCCCAGAGCCAGCCAACCAGAACTAACTAGGATTTTTTCAGAGTTAAACTGAGAGCTTGTTTGGGTTTGTGAGTAGTACAAACTGTGTTTGTTATAAACAATCTACGTGAAGATGGCAATAGAACAAGCAGCAAAGTTTTCCATGATAACCCGGCTGGATGGAATGAACTATGTATCCTGGTCTACAAAATGTGGTCTACTTTTGCGTAGAGAAGGACTGTGGGACATAGTTAATAATCCACCGGATGTAACAGCATGGGATCCTGCTGATGAAGAAGATGCCAAGAAAGTAGCCAAGTTTAACAGAGACAATGAACGAGCTCTTTGTATTATTGGACTGACACTGGGTGACCAGCAGCTTGTCCATATTCGTGGCGAAGAGTCTGCTGCTAGGTGTTGGACCAAGTTGAAGAGACTATATGTTCGTGACTCTGTGGGTGCTCATATATATCTCACACGAAGATTATTTAGACAACATCTTCTTAAAGGGGGAGATATGATGGCTCATTTGGAATCCATGACCAGAATTTTCCAGGAGCTGCATGAAAAGGAACTTGTTTTCTCTGAACTACAACAAGTTTACATAATTCTTTCTTCTTTGGACGATAGTTATGACAACTTTGTTTCTTCGTTTGAGGTTTTGTCCAGAGATGAACTGACATTGGCTGGCATAACCGGTAGGTTGTAGGAAGAATCCAAAAGAAGACAAGAAAGGGATCAGTTGAGAGTGCAACAACCAAAAGAAGATAAAATGTACTCAACTGCTTATTTTGTAAAACATTGTTTTGCTTGTGGGGCTAAAGGGCATATAGCTAAATATTGTAAAAATAAGAAAATGCCTGTTAGGGACAATTATAGACCCAAGAAGGGTTGTAATTTAGCTATATCTAGTTCAACTACTGATGTTAACCAGGATTGTTGGGTTGTTGATAGTGGTGCTTCTCAATCTATTACTAGAAATAGAAAATGTTATGTTAAATTGGAGAAGAGTAACCAACATGTTAAACTAGCAAATGGCTGGAAGGTTAAGGTAGCTGGAGAGGGTGTTGCTCGTTGGTCATTTAGTAATGAACCATTGCCTATGTTATATATTCCTGGTTTTATTATCTGTTAAATCTTTGGTACAATTTGGGTTTACAGTAACATTTAAAAATGATAAGTGTCTTATAGAGAAAGATGGCAGGGTTGTTACTGCAAAGTTTAGAAAATGATTTATTCATTTTAAGGGAGAACCCAGTATTGGTGGCTAAGTCTAAGTCTGTTTATGAGAATGTTAAACCACATGATGAATGTATTCACCTGTTATATCGGAGACTTGAGCACTTAAATTTCTAGAGCACGTAGGATGGGATAAACTAGAGCGTGCAGAGTTCAGACATGATGATAATGCTGTTGGGGTGGAGCATCATATCCCTGATGAGATTCCTGAGGATTGAGATACTGTAGAATCCTCTATTAAGGTTGAGGAACAGGAAGTAGGTTTAGGGGAGGATGAAACTGACACATCTGAAATGAGTCCTGTATTGCCTAGAAGATCTACTAGGGAAAGGCATCCACCAGATCGATATAAGGCAACTGTAGTTTGCCAAGGTGCTGTCAAACATAAAGCATGTTGTGAAAGATATGGATTAAGAATCTAAATTGTATATATGGTATTTAAACTGTATATATTGTATTTAAACTGTATATATTGGCCTGTCCAAAGGGGAGCATGTTAGGATATGGTTTGGGCCTAACAGTTGTCCAGGCAATATATGTGTTCTGTGACTTTAAGTTTTAATGCTGCATCATGCTGTAATGCTGAGTCATGCTATAATTACTTATAGTCTAACAATGTATTTAAGCACGGTACTGTAAAAGGTTCAGTTAATGATAAGCTGCTATCAGCATGTGCATGTGTGGGTGGATCTGCTACCATCCGGGGTTTGTGAACCAACTACTGTTTGTTTGGTAAGAGATTGTTTGGAGTTAACCGGTAAAGACTTGGACTGTTTAGAAGACTACGAGATTGTTTATTTTCCATTATAAAGAAACCTTTTGATAACACCAGTTTGTATGTATCTCTATCTCAGTGCTCTCAGCAACGTTTCTCTGTGCACTTTACTCTGCTAGTTGTTACACAACAACATCCTTAACATTGGTTATGGGCCCAGAGCCAGCCAACCAGAACTAACTAGGATTTTTTCAGAGTTAAACTGAGAGCTTGTTTGGGTTTGTGAGTAGTACAAACTGTGTTTGTTATAAACAATCTACGTGAAGATGGCAATAGAACAAGCAGCAAAGTTTTCCATGATAACCCGGCTGGATGGAATGAACTATGTATCCTGGTCTACAAAATGTGGTCTACTTTTGCGTAGAGAAGGACTGTGGGACATAGTTAATAATCTATTTATAATAATCTCAGTTGAGTCAGGCAGCAAATTGGCCTGCTGCATGCATTGGGCCAGGCCTTGCCTGATGGCCCTGGTTAGAATTATTTCAAAGGCCTCAGGTAGTTGAGGTGGAGGGGCATGTGCAGGTGGAGCAGGTGATGAATCCTGGGCCTCCCCAGGACTCCTTGAGGGGCCTCAGGAGCAGGCAAGGTTTGGAATAGGGGCTCCGTCCCAGGGGGAGAGTTAGGGCCACTTGCAGCTGGGACATCCAGAGAGAGCTCCCTAACTGAGCTGCCAGCCTGAGATTGAACTGCAGATCTGGCCCTGAAAGGAATATCCTGAGGCGGGGATGGAACTACCAGAGCTGCCTAAGATTGGGCCCTATGAAAGGCCTTCTCCATAGCTTTATGGCAGTGCTGATCCACCTTGGAGGAAGAAGCCAAAGAGGCTGAAGAGACCTTAGTCGCTTTGGGGCATTTAGGCCACAGTTGAAGACCAGAGGAACCCTCCATAGGATCATCCTGTGCCTGCCTTTTCCCTGAGGAGCTGGCGCTGGTTGAGGCCTTGGGCTGCATAGCATCCGCCATTTTAAATAGGCCTGATCATGCGCAAAATGACCACCCGGGGCATGAGGAATAGTGCTAAAGGAATCGAGGAGGCCTCAACTCACCGGACCGCTGCCTCCAGGAGCAATTGTTCAGAAGCGTCGCTCCAATGTTGGGCGAATACAGGGGGGCTCAGATCATTAGCCCAATGGCCATTACCGCGATCGCAACTGCTGGGAGAGCTCTGGACAGCTGAGGTGGCTCCCGAGCAAAGAGTCAGGCTGCCAGCCATCCGGCTGTTACCACGGCAAAGAGTGCCTCCGGTCCTCCTCTCAAAGGTGCTAAATCGCCAGCCGTCCAGCTGTAAAAACGATCGCTTGAGGCTGGCAGTCCAACTGCAGGTTTGTAAAGCTGCTAGGACAAGGCTATCAAAATGCAGCTCAGTGTCCCCAATGGTACTCACCACTGATAAAAGCCGGCTGTCAGCAAAAGGGCTCAGCAAAATTAATCCAAGGAAAAATAGCCCCGGAGAGCAGAGAGTTTTCTTATTAGGAAGAAAAGTGCTATATTGACACAGCTAAGCTGGGAAGACATGTCTGGTCAGCATAGACTGAGTCAAAACACTGGGCCAGGAGGGTGGAGCCATGCAAATTTAGCAGACTTCGTCCTATGCTACATAGAGGTGTCGTTCCCCAATCTGACTGCCATTTCCCTCCTATGCGGAGAAGCATTGTGCCATCACAGTGCAAGATTGTCCCCTATAGTATAGGTGCCTTGAACTACCTTTAACACATAGCAAACTTACCATTTATTTGCTTCAGCCATTTTGGTGGCTATGTTGCTGAGTTACAAATGAAATAAAGAATACATGAATCAATTCCAAATTTGAAGAGAAATTCAGCCAGAATTCTAGAATATCTAGGAAGACTTGGAAGCAAATTTTAATGGGGAATTATTTATATTATTCCCACAGTTTTGAACAATAATAATAAAATGGACATAATATGTCATGTGATAATAAATACAGCATTTATGATTTATTCTTTCTATATATGGTACCATCTGTGTGTTTGTGTTTTCCGGATATAGAGGTTTACTGTACTGATTAGATTTTATAGATTTGAACAGAATGGGACCAGGAGTACCATTTCAATGAAATGAAATAAAATGATGCGCTCTACAGTATGTCCTTTAGCCTGACATATGGAATCATATTTAACCAACACATTCCTTTTACATTTGTCTGCAACCTACTCACATATAATGGGGGTGGAGGGAGCAAACCTAGAATAATCTTGGCAAATCTATTTTTATGCTACTTGTCTTTAATTGTACTATATTTTGTACAGTTCTAATTTCTAATTTTATTTACCTCTAACTGTATTATTCAGTATAAATTATAGAATATAAGAAAAAATGCAAAATCCTCTGATCTACAGTTCAAAAATGTTGGGAAACTTTTTAGGACATCTCACACTTTCACCTACCTTTGCCTCCACTATCTTTCCCAGCAGGATTAGTTCAAACTGCCCTCTCTGTCCCTACTGAAAGTGCTGTTACAGTTCATTGGAGTGCAACTATCAGATACAGTGCTGGAGCTGTGGCTGTGGCTGTGCAACTTGTAACATACCCTTAAAGATTGACTGAAGCAGCAGTAGATTTGGCTGGAGCTAATTCTCTCCCAGAGCCACATCAAACCCTTTGGGTGTAGGGACAGAAGCATTGTGGGAGCAGGACAAAATATTGGTATCAAAAATATCAGTGTTTTTTCACCCCATTTGTGTAGATAGAGGCAAACTGGTCCCATCCCTCCCAATTTTGTTAGATTGTAAACTTCTGTTATCTGAAACTGGGATACTCTGAGTCATTTGCTTCTGGCAGCTTTCAAAGAGAAAGGATATTTGTCAAATTACATAGACAAAGAGAAACCCCAATTGATTTTTCTCTCTCCACCCAAATAAAATCCTATTTAAGGATAGGGAAAGGGCTAGAAACTGGGAGACTGTGACTTTTAGTTCCATCTTAGGCATGAGGATTGGCCTGGTGGCTTTGGGCCAGTCTGTCTGTCTCAGCCCAACCTACTTCACAGGGTTATTGTAGGGAAAATAGGAGGAAGTTATAATAAATATGTTCACCACTTGAGTTATTGATAAAAATAATTCAGGTGGAATATAAATAAATAAAATTATATGGGCTTGAATTAAAGTTCCTGAATCATATGTCTTAAAATATGCACAGCGGAATGTAGAGACATCTGTTTTTACCACACTAAGTAATTGGGATAACCTACACAGAAATCATGTATATTGGTTTAATCTCACTTTTCCAGGGAGGTAAATTGGTTATGTCTTATTATTGTAAGGTACTGTAACTTTTATAGTATCAGATGTTTATATATTTTAAAAATATATTCATGGCTATATATTTTCTTCAAAGTAAATTTTAAGGTGAGGAAGTTTTCTGCACATTCTTCTTTTAATTCTTAAAAGCCTGTTTTAGGGACTTTTGTTTATTAATAGCTAGAAATATTCCAATAATAGGTTAGCATTTGCTACAGTATCCATTGGATCACAATGAGTAAACTCTGTCATTGGTTTTTCCTGAGAAAGACAAATGCCAGCTGTCATATTGCTTTAGCATCGGGTTACATTTAAATGTAGCACTTCAATTTATTTTTAGAGGCTGAGTGTGTAGATTACTCTTGGTGTATATTTTGTCTGCTTCTACACTCTATTTTAAAACTTAAGCATAGTTGCTGTCATGTGTAAAATGTATTTATCTATTTTGTAAGAGTTCAGGATATAAAGAGTGTATCTGAACAGTATGCAACTTTCCATATTGCCAGAGTTATATTGTACATGTTTGTTTGATTCAAGTATATGGTTACATTTATAAAAGTTAAGAGAATCAGATTAGTTTCAGGCCTGTGTAACGTTTATCCTGAATAATAATTTTGTACAGTTTACATCCCTTAAGATAAATCTGATAATTTTTCAGTGCCTTTAACAGGACATTGATTTGAGTCTAAATAAGTGACTGACAAGTTCTCTGGTAAACTAGTTGAATATAAGAATTGCACAAACTTATGCACAAAGCTATTATCATTTACTGCTTTAGCTTTCTAAACAGAAATCACTCCTTCTTCCTTCTAACTAATATTGAGGAATATTGTTTAGTTTGCATTTGAATGCAAGTTAATTGAATGCAAGGAGAGAAGCAACTTAGAACTAAGGAAAAATTTCCTAACCGTGAGAGCAATCAACCAATAGAATAGCTTGCCTTCAGAAGTTGTGGCTGCTCAATCACCAGAGGCTTTTAAAAAGAGACTGGACAACTCTGAAATGGTATAGAGTCTTCTACTCAAGCGGGGGGGGGGGGGGGGGGGTTAGACAACAAGACCTCCAAGGTGCCTTTCAACTCTATTTTGTTATGTTATGTTATGTTATGTTATGTTATGTTATGTTATGTTATGTTATGTTATGTTATGTTATGTTATGTTATGTTATTCCATTCCATTCCATTCCATTCCATTCCATTCCATTCCATTCCATTCCATTCCATTCCATTCCATTCCATTCCATTCATGTAAAATTTCTTAGCTACCTATCTTACCCCACGGTAACTCTGGGTGGCTTACAATATTAAAAAACAATATCTTTTATACTGAGAGTTTAAAAAATTCTCAGGTGCAGTAAGCCAAATTGGACAAAATTCACAAAATTTTTCAGAAACTGTAAAATTTTAGAAAAACAATAATATTGCAAACATGAGGATCTGAAATAAGCAGCTATTAATATATTCAACAATATTTAATTCTGACATCAAAAATTAACAACAGTGTTTAATTTTGTATAGACAAGGTTACCATAAGAATCTGAGGTAAGTTAATCAAAAAACATACTGGCAAAATCATTATCCTGATCCAAGTTATGGATTCCATTGGTTTTCATGACAAAAAACCTGCTTGAGCTTCTTGTAGATATGATTAGTATGTATCCATCCATTCTTTCATTTTTTGCAGTATACCTCAACACACTCTCTAGGATCCAATAAAGTCAAATGCCAGGATGTGTATATGGCCGTATTTTTACTTTGGCAAATTTAAATGATTCTTTCCTTTAGATTTCCAGCAGAATGCATGGAGGACAAAGAGAAAAGGTATGAAGGCCGTACATGGCCTTTCCCCTATCCCCTGGAGCAGCAGTTCCCAACCCTTCCAGCTTGGTGGCCCAGCCCAATGCAGAGGGAGAATGTGTGTATGGCAGGGCATGGGTGCACGCACAGCTCCATTTGTGTGAGTGGCATAGCTGCATGCCCTCCACTTGCGCAAATGGAGCTTCACGCAGGAGCGGAAGGTGCTTGTGTGTGAAGCTCCACCTGCATGAGTCACAAGCATTTGCACTCACATGTGAAACACACGAGTGGAGGGCGCTTGAGTGGAGGGTGCTTGAACTCACATATGAAGCTCAACTTGCATGAGCGCAAGTGCTCTCCACTCAACGCTTTCCGTTTGTGTGGAGCTCTGCATGCAAGCACAAGCACCCTCTGCTCAAATATCTGCCAGGTTTGCCCAACTCTCCTGCAGCCCTATTTCGAACTGGCTGCAGTCTGGTAGTGGGTTGTGGCCTGGGGATTGGGGATCCCTGCCTTGGAGCATCCAGCATATTCAGCTCAGCTTAGCTCCTGAGCATAGCTAGTGATGCGCAAGATGTTTCAAATTTTGCAGAAAAGAGTTCAGGGCTGAGATGAGATTTTTGCCCTTACCAGAAGTGTCCCAGTGCTGTCCTGACCATACCAAAAGTCTTCCAACCTGGAAGCAGCATTCTGTTATTGTTGTTGTTATTAGCAGAATTTATAAGGCCACCTAACACAAACATAATACTTGGCGATGTGCAATGCATAAAAATAAAAGTAAAACTAACAATGACATAATTTATTAATCAATTATTTGACCATATGAAGAAACTACAATCAATACTAAAAAAAGAGGTTCAGCCTATTTCATGTTATTCCATCACCCCTGCAAACAACCTCAGCTCAAGTTGATCCATTCTGTTCTCAATGCTTTTGATACAGAAGATAGTCATTTTAGTGAGGCTGTTCCCTGCAAATTGTGAGTGTCCCAGATAGCCTTTGATTTTAAGAAGGGATCTAGATGATCAATGTGTGTTACAAAGTATCATTTATAATCAGGATATCTGCGTGTTAGCAACAACTTAAACACCTTGTATGCATTTTCTGCCAAAAAAACCCCTGTTACTTTACATCTGTCACTTTACCACATAACTGAGTTCTTCAAACAGTGCTCTTCTTAAAACAAACAAACAAACTTTTAAGGTGCTTGGGTATGTAAATTGTTAAATATACAATTTTCTATCTGGAAAATTGATTTATGTTATGTCAGCTTCTTCAAGCACTTATCCCATTTAAGAGATTCTATGTTGCCTTGAGCAGCAACATCCAAGACACTTTGTTTGAAACTTTTAACCCTTAAGGCCAGTTTGAATGGAGAACTGAACAGAAACTCTATATTGTGAAATGCTATTTGTAAAGTATGAGGGGATTTGTTCCATAATGAATAAATACAATTAAATCCATGTCCAAATAGTAGCAGAACAGATCAAATAAGGATGGAAGAGCTGTTTTGAATTTGAAATGGGATGTTTTAAATGTGAAAAACATCAAATTAAAAATATTTTGCATACCATTCATTTAAAATGAAATTATTTTTCTGCCTTTCTATACCAGGGGTCCCCAATCCCTAGTCTGTGGACTGGTACCAGGCCATGACCCATTGGGAACCGGACTGCGCAAGTGGCAGGCGAATGCACAAAGCTCTATTTGCACATGCTAAGAAGTTGTTTGCGTGTGTGTCCTCCCCCGCTGCCTGCTACCACTGCTGCTGCTGATGTACAAAGCTGGAAAGATTGGGGACTGCTATTCTACATCATTGGAACACCAGTGGAATAAAAATATTTGGAATTCAGGGGGATGATTTTGAATTTAAAAAAAAACCCCAGAGAAGAGCAAAAAAGATGATAAGGGATCTAAATCTAAATAGCAATAGTACTTAGACTTATATACCACTTCACAGTGCTTTACAACCCTCTCTAAGTAATTTACAGAATCAGCTTATTGCCCACAACAATCTGGGACCTAATTTTACCAACCTCATAAGGATAGAAGGCTGAGTCAACCTTGAGCCTGGTGAGATTCAAACTGCCAAATTACAGACAGACAGCAGTCAGCAGAAGTAGCCTACAATACTGCATTCTAAGCACTGTGCCACCACAGTTTAAATCATACAATCTAAAACTAAATGATACTATGAATAGCTAAGGGAACTTGGTATGTTTCGTTTAACAAAAAGAAGACTTGGGGTGACCATCTTCCAATACTTGAAGAGTTGTTACAGGGAAGAGGGGGATGCTTTATTTTCCAAAGCACCTGAGTGCAAAACAAGAAGCAGTGGGTGGAAGCTCATCAAAGGGAGATCCAACCTGGAACTCAGGAGGAATTTCCTGACAATGAGTACAATTAATCAATGGAAGCGCTTGTGTCCCAGAGTTTTGTGTGCTCCATCACTGGAGGTTTTCAAGAAAAGATTGAGCAGTCATTCGTCTGGGATGTTATAAAGACCCCCTTCTTGACAGGGGATAGACAAAAAGTTCTCCAGCCCCATGATTTTATAACACAGGTTCATTGTAATTTAGCGTAATTTGACATGCACTTAAAATCTGTCATCAGGTATATTGTTGATTTATCTTGTGTAACTATTTAGTTTAATAGAAAAAAATAATAGTATTCTGGGTTTTCCTTAAAATACTGCTTAAACGACAGAAAGTGCTTTAAATGGTTTCTAAAGTTGAAAGTAAGGAAAGACAGAGAATCATGATGTCCAAGCAGTATTTCAAATATCTCAGCAGCAAGCCATGAAGCTTTAAACCAGCATTTTGAACTCATCACAGAAATGTTTGAGTGCTGTTGGCAAAGCACAGACACAATTTATGTTTAATATTCATGTTAAATAAAATATTTGGAGCTCTGTTTCAAGGCACCTAAATGTATCATCATATTAATCATGGATTCTTACAGGTAAGGTACTACCAACTGGATCAATATTTATTGGACTAAGTTCAATGTAATCATCATTCATGAAGTTGCTGAGAGTAGGATGGTACATGATGATGATGATGATGATGATGATGAAGATGATCATCATCATCATTGAATGTAGAAAACATTGCTATTGAAGCAAAAGGTGGTATTAATTGATGTCATGTTAATTAAAGACAGTTTTGTTTTCTCCATGCCCCAAATCAATGTCGTATTCTCCAATTAACTATTAATTAATGCTCAATTAATGGTGAAGCAGGATGCTCAATGGGAGGATTTCTGATTTTTTCCATTGTGAAGAATACCAAACAAATTTTGAACAATGTGACACAGTCCAAATATTGCCTGAGTCATTATCCACTATAAACTCACTTTTCAATATATTTCAAACTGTATGCTGTTTAACACCTAAAATGGTTTTTATTCTCAAGTGTATATTTTTCTTACACTGACAATTCTACATGTGAATATAGCTTGATTGCCTGTCTCTTTCACAGTAACGAAATGTAGAAGTAAGAAGGAGTTGTGTAGCTGATGTAATGGTTTATAATCAAATGCTATAATTGTAGGTAGTCTTATAAAAGTGTCAAGTGATTAATCAATGAGCTCTGATACAGTATCTGTGATATGACAAGGTAACAAAGAAAAGGGAAATTAATGAAAATATTCTTGTCTCAAAGTAATTTTAATTGTAAGTTTAAACAATCAGTTGCTGAAGCAAAAATATGTTAATCCAAAGCAACAGTTGTAATCATTATTAATTTTAGGAGTGATATTTTGTGTACAGTTGACTTTAAAGGATTTAGCCCTATGAACAATTTTTCATACCCAGACAGTTCTAAAGATGGGTAACTGCTACTTAATGAATTAGTAGCATTTTAAATATAAATTTGAAGTTTTATATCAGTAGAATAACCATCATTATACTCTGCCACTAGAATGGGCAATCTAAAGCACCGGAATTTCATACGGCCCCCATCTATCTTTTTTAAGTTCTCCAGAACTACTTCTGATCCGGAGTACTGAAGATTGGTACTATAGTGGTTTTTTTTTTAAAAAAAATACTGAAGTGGAATATATGAAAACCATAGTATGAACCAGGGATGAAATGCTCCCGGTTCGGACCGGATCGCTTGATCCGGTAGTGATGGCGGCGGGTGATTCGGAGAACCAGTAGCAAAAATCCCTGCACCCCCTCCCCCATGCCTAGCTCAGCTGCAGGATCATCAATTTGTTACTACCAGTTCTGTGGGCATGGCTTGGTGGGGAGAGGGGTAATGTGACTGGATGGAGGTGGCCAACTTTTTTTTTTAAAGCATTTTTTCTACAACCTCTTCCAACAAAAAAATGCTTTTAAAAGTAAAAAAAAAAAGGCTCTGATGATTGTGCGGCTCAGTTGGGATAGTTAGAGGCTTTTCAAAGCATTTTTTTCTGCAAGCTCTTGGCCGAAGAGGTGGTAAAAAAATGCTTTGAAAAGTCTCTGACGATCCCAGCTGAGTTTCCTGATCAGCAGAGAGCTATTTTTTAAAAAGCCTCTCTGATGATCCCAGCTGAGTTGCCTGATCAGCAGAGGCTTTTCAAAGCATTAGAAAAAATGCTTTGAAAAGTTAAAAAAAAAAAGTTGGCCACCCCCATCCAGTCACATTACCCCCCCAAGCCACGCCCACAGAACCGGTAGTAACAAATTTTACATTTCACCCCTAAAATACACAAAATATAATTTTGTGTAAACCTAAAATACACAAAATATAATTCAAAGTATTTTTTGAGGCAAAATAGCTGAAACCAATGCTATATATTCTATGGAGAATATATATATAGTTATGTGAACTCTATCTGCAGTCTGAAATGGTAGAACTCAGAAACAGTTTGAGCACCTGCGTAAGAACACAGGTCCTTTGTAAGCTGAATGAAATTGATGAAGAACCAGACTTTTCTAATTGCTAATAAATTATTCTGGGCAACTGTTCTTCCAGGGGTGTCAAACTTGATTTCACTGAGGTCCACATCAGGGTTGTGTTTGACCTCAGGGGGTGTGGGATGTGTGTGGCCAGTATGGGTGTGGCCAGCTTGACGTCACTCCTGTTGGGGGCGGCTGCCAGTGAAAATTGGTTCCCAAGCTCAGTTTTCAGCTGTGATGGCCTCCTGCAATCCCCTGCAAGTGAAAATGGAGTTTGCGAGAGCCACCTGTGGCTGACCTGAGTTCTGTTTTTGCTGGCAGAGGCAACATGGGCTGGTACTTCACTGTTTCCAGGGTAGCCCCGCAGGCCAGATCTAAGCACCCCATGAGCCGGACACAGTCCCTGAGCCTTGAGTTTGACACCCCTGTGCTATACAGTTAATCTGAATGCAAGTCTGAATAGTTTGCATGACTATGGCGGAAAACATTGTTGAAATACCATTGATTTCAAAGCAGTGTGTTTACAGAATGTTCAATGAATTTCATTATTTTTTGGATATAATTTTTATTAAGAGGTTTTTTTTTACAAAGATAAAATATGAAAATATAAAGAAAAAAAAAGAAAAAAGAAGAAAAAGAAAGAAGTACAGAAAAAGAAAAAGGATAATTAAAGAAACAACCAGAAAAAAGAAGTGACTTCCAAACTTGTTTTCAGCAGTTCTAAATAAATTCATTATTAATCCCTCCTTCTTTCATATTACAAAAATCTCTTCAGCCCCTTATTCAATCTTTTTCAATTATTTAATTTAGAAATCATTATTTCACTTATCTCATTTTGTCAGACACACAGTTGAATCTTCTCAGATTGATCGTTTGCAGCTGAGTGGGACTAGATAAAATTCAGTGGCATTCAAGAAGGTTGGACTTTACACTCTTGTGCTCACATTGGGATTCCAGACTAATTCTCCATTTGACTCCTCTCCCTACCTCAGCCAGTCTCTCTCGTATAATTGTTTTGATCCTGACCAAATAGGTCAGTTTTGCAATTTCTGCAGTGTTTGTCATGTTCACAATCCATTCCTCAATTGTGGTTATTTAATAATAGTAATAATAATAATAATAATAATAATAATAATAATAATAATAATAATAATAATAATAATAATAATTTTATTTCTATACTGCCCCTCTCCCGAAGGACTCGGGGCGGTGTACAGCCTGATTAAAAGCACCAAGACAGACAAGGTTTAAAAATACTTAAAAATATTCAATAATTTAGCTCAAATATAAAACCCCAATTTAAAATCCCACACTTAAAACCAATTTAAAATCTTTACATTAATAGCCCGGCCTGGCGGAACAGCAAGGTTTTGAGGGCACAGCGAAATACATGGTGGTCAGAGATCTTACGTATTTCTGGTGGCAGTTTATTCCAAAGGGCAGGGGCTCCCACAGAGAAGGCCCTTCCCCTGGGTGTTGCCAGCCAACATAATTTGGCCGATGGCACCCTAGGAGACCCTTTCTGTGCGAGCGGACTGGCTGGTGGGAGGCTACTGGTGGCAGAAGACAGTCTCAAAGGAACTCAGGTCCAATGCCATGGAGCGCTTTAAAGGTGGTAACCAACACCTTGAATCGCACCCGGAAGACCACTGGGAGCCAGTGCAGCTCGTGCAGGAGGGGTGTCACATGGGCACAATGAGTTGCGCCCATAACCACCTGTGCGGACGCATTCTGGACCAGCTGGAGCCTCTGGGTGCTTTTCAAGGGGAGCCCCATGTAGAGAGCATTACAGTATTCCAGTCGAGAGGAGACAAGGGTGTGAGTGACCGTGCACAAGGCATCGCGATCCAGAAAGGGCTGCAACTGGCAAATCAGGCGAACCTGATAGAAAACCTCCCTGGCCACGGCCGTCATATGCTCTTCTAAAGACAGCTGTGCATCCAGGAAACACTGTTTAGGAAGGCCACATGGTGCAGTGGCTGCTTCCTGAAGGATACTTATAGTACAGAGCAAAGGGGTTCTTTTGTGTACTGCCGCTCTAGCCTGTGGCATGCTAAGAAAGCATGGTGCTTGGTAGGGTTGAGGAATGCAAGGGGCCAAAAGGATAAAGATAGGAGGAGATAGGAGGTTGAAGCACTTGGTGGTCAAAAGTGTGAGCAGACTATCAATGACGGCTTCCTGCAGCTCTCTACCAGGGAAAACAGAGCTCTGTTTTTGCTGCCAGAGACACCACGGGCCGGTCCTTTGCTGTATCCAGGTTTGCCCCATGGGCCAGATCTAAGCACCCCATGGGCCGGATCTGGCCCTTGGGCCTTGAATTTGACATCCCTGTACTAGACCTACTGTATTTAATTTAATGAGAGTGACCACAAAGGTACTGAACTCTCCCAAACAGCCATTTTTATTAAAATAAAAATAGTTGTGATGCATTTGTGGGAATGAAGATGATGCTTTGCAACGCACTGACTTGTGGTTTAACTAAAACTAAAAAAGGAAAAAAGCAAACAATAAGAAAAGGCATTAAGGAACTCCTATTAAAGGTGCAAATTTCATCACATTAGGTCTGAAAGCAGCCCAATTAAATGCAACCAACTGCTAAAGAAAGACAAGGGGGAATCTTTCAAACAGATTCCCCCCTGGAAATGCTAAAGGAAAAGGAATCTGAAATCCCAGAATGCACTTGTTTTTTGGAATGAGGGATTCTGGGAAGATGGCCCTTAAAGGGTTGGGTCTCAAAGATTTGTGATTGGCCACTAGGTGGAGCTCAAGATACATTAAAGAACAACAATAGCACTAACATACTAATTACTTTATGCTGGAGTCTCTACACCCATATGTCAATATGCAACTATCAACCTATGAATTCCAATAAGTATCCACAACAACAGCCAACCAGAGTCACTTTGAACTGCAAGATGGGCAACATAAAAATTTAATACATAATAAATAATAAACTAAGATGACACAATTATGTACTTTTAACTAGATGACATAATCACATATTTGGTCAAGGTGTTATCCAGTTCTCAGTAACATAGAAAGCTACATGTAGTCCTACATACAGTGGTTTAGACTACCAGCCTTATCTAGGCCACATGCAGTATTCTCTGCTAACCACAAAAACCACTTTTACTCCAAGCTTGCTGACTCTATTTTATGCAAGCTAGGAATTCTGATGTAGAAACTTCCATGATACTTGATCTTTTCATGAAGTGTATTTGTGCATTTTATTCTATAGCATTAATCTGAAAATAAAAAATGGTGTATTAATTCATTTTGTTCCCATGAATGATGAAGAGAGTTTTGTTTAAGCAAATCTTACTTGGGTGATTCAGTTCAGAGCAAATTGGGTATTTCCAGAAAAAGTTTTATAGACTCTTGACAATATCCCAAAAGTTCCTCTAACCTGTTGATTGTTCAATTTTCTTACAGTAATTCTTGTTTCTGCAAGTATTGGTAGCATTTTTTACATACAGCAACATTGTTACATTCTTATTCATTTATATTTTGACAATATTTGATAATTTCATTAGCAAATTACCTTATTTCTGAAAGGGTGTTCTTTTGTATAATTAGAAGTCATTGTATTTGTCACTAATTACATTTTAATGTCAAAAGTGAGCTTTTGTGGAATTTCACTTACTTACTTACTTACTTACTTACATTTATATGACACCTTTCTCTGGAGACTCAGGGCGGTTTAATTTTATGGTTCATTGTGGAATGGTATCTTGTGAGCGAAACGGAAATGTCACAAAATCAAGGAATAAAGCAAAAATCAGTAAAAAAGCTTAAACATGCAAATACACATATTATACACTTACTTTTTGATAGTAAGAATGTTTGTAAGCAAAGGGCATAATGGAATTAGAGATCAGTTCACAACAATCTCTGCCATAATAGCTTTCTTGGCCTTTAAAATATCTTTGATGGATGATTAAATAGTAAGATTCTATGGATGGATTTATACAAATATATTTTCATTCAGATTTTAGAACAGTGATCATACCAAAGATTCACAATGTTTAATTACTGGCAAAGAGAATACTTCTCATTATAGGAAAATGCTTGAGCAAGTGTATTTGATATCTTCTGATATTCTCAGATTATTTGGTTCATTTTACGACTAATTTCTTGCATTATGGTGTCATTACACATCTTTTCAGTAGTCATGTATTTTGATTTTTCAAAATTTAAAAGTCAAAGTACTCAATACTCTGTTTTCTCTGTGATAAACATTGAAAGATTCATAATATAGTCTAAAACATAGCTATTACATTGAACTAATATAGATCTATAAATAATCAATAATACAACAGAATCATAGGGCTGAAAGGGACTTCGGAGGTCTTCTAGTCCAAACCAGGCTGAAATCTAAAATTTGTTACTACCGGTTCTGTGGGCATGGCTTGGTGGGGGGGTGGGGGTTAATGTGACTGGGTGGGCGTGGCCACTTTTTTTTTTAACTTTTAAAAGCATTTTTTCTACAACCTTAAGAGGTTGCAGAAAAAAATGCTTTTAGAAGCCTCTGACAATCTCAGCTGAGCTGTGCGATCATCAGAGGCTTTTTTTAAACTTTTAAAAGCATTTTTTTCAGCCGAAGAGATTGTAGAAAAAATGCTTTTAAAAGTAAAAAAAAACAGCGTCTGATGATCGCGTGGCTCAGCTGGGCATGGGGGTGGGGTGCACAGGGATTTTTGCTACTGGTTCTCCGAACTACCCGTGGCTGTCGCTACTGGATTGGGTGATCCAGTCAAACCGGGAGCATTTCACCCCTGGTCCAAACTCCTGCTCAAGGTAGGGGACCTTATACCATCCTGGTCAAATGGTTGTCCAGTCTATTCTTGAAAACCTTCAGTGACGGTGAACCCACAACTCCAAGAGGTAATGATGGCCATACCTTTTTTAAGCAAATGTGACACAACTCTATGACTGCATATGAAAATGTTCACAAAGGGATGAATTTTCAGTACTTAGAAAAGAAGGCAATCTCTCCATTTTATTAGAATATACATCCACATTCCATCCCATGAGATAATGCAAAATGATAAAATCAAACTTTAGATATGAAACCAAATGTGGATCTTTTCCCTCTTTATTGTAACAACTATTTTACTGCAAAAGAGTGTGAACCTGGAGCCCTCAGCAGTGTTTTCCAAGAGAGTGAGATAGTGAAGATTAGAGCTGTTCTACGAACATTTCCATATCTATCCCTACTTCCCTATCAGAATAATATTTACAGGAACAATTATTTTTTAATGAAGTTTACCTATATGATGGTTAAATCAAACATAACTTCATAGGCAGTGGTGAAATCCAATTTTTTTTTACTACCGGTTCTGTGGGTGTGGCTTAATGGGCGTGGTATGGCTTGGTGGCTGTGGTTTGGTGGGCATGGCAGGAGATGGATACTGCAAAAGCTCCATTTCCACCCCACTCCAGAGGAAGGATATTGCAAAATCTCTATTCCCACCCCACTCTGGGGCCAGCCAGAGGTGGTATTTGCCGGTTCTCCGAATTACTCAAAATTTCTACTACTGGTTCTCCAAACTGCTCAAAATTTCTACTACTGGTTCTCCAAAACCTGTCAGAACCTGCTAAATTTCACTCCTGTTCATAGGGCTAGTTAAAGATGCTGACTGCAGTGTGATATCTATGATGCTATAATGGCATTGTACAAAAATGGATTAGAAGTACTGTGACAAGATTCTATCCATTACTATCTATAAATAGTAGTGGATATTGTGTGAGAATTTCAAAAGATAAATATCTTCTGTCTGAGACAGAAATAAAAATATTCTGGATATATTCAGAGTTGATTAAATAGAAAACTTAAAGGTGCCTTGAATGGTCTCCTACTTTTTGCCCAGCTGCAATGTTTTCGGACATTTTAATGACATTATATCTGCTTGTAAGCTTTCTAAATGACAGTTAATGTAGTTATTCATGCTCCAGTGTGGCAAAAAATAGTTACTTTTTACATTAAAAATACATTTCTGATGGTATTTAATTTCTTATTGATATTGTGCAATTAGCAAGGAATTCATTACATTTTAAATAAACTCTTAAATCACAAGTATTGAACAACACTGTATATTCATAACAAAAGACATAGATATTTGCATAAACATGGATTCAACCTGAGTTAATGAGCACATGAGCCCTACCCACAACATCCTCCAATGCCCAATGGACATTAATCTAGTTAGATCTTGGCACACTTGACATAAATATTTTAAAAAGCCCCTGTAATTGCCTTCTTATTTAACTTTTGTTCCCTGCAATGAAAAGCTTGATGTGGTCACTTCCATATGGTCATTGCGGCAGTTCTATATGCTAAAGTAACCAAATACAGTAGTGATATGTCAGGGTTTTTTGAGTTAACATACAATAGCTAAATAAGTGGTCATAATATGAGGAGTACCTGAACATTTGAGTACATTATTTCTCTAGACTGATCATCCATATATTGTGTTTATTTACATATGGCTTTTTGAAGATAA
The DNA here is from genome assembly GCA_030761175.1 of Masticophis lateralis. Lineage (NCBI taxonomy): Eukaryota > Metazoa > Chordata > Lepidosauria > Squamata > Colubridae > Masticophis > Masticophis lateralis. The sequence goes on from JAUDYJ010000001.1 coordinate 178,852,706, forward strand.
AAGACATCACCTAAAAATCTACTATTCGTTCATTTGTCAAAGAATGAAATAAGTTTTGTTTGGCATGATCTGTTTTTAACAAATCCATGCTGGTTTTCAGTTATAACTATTTGTTTCTTCATGTTTGCAAATCTGTTTTTTGATTATCTTTTCCAGGATCTTCCCAGGTATTGATATTAGGCTGATTGGCCTGTAGTTTCCTGGGTCTGTTCCCCCCCCACACATTTGTTTTGAAAATGGGAACCATATCAGCTTTTTCCAGTCCTCAGGTTATTCCCTGGTGCTCCAGGATCTTTGAAAGATGTGGTACAGTGGTTCTGAGATGACATCTGCCATATCCTTCAGAATTCTGGGATGTAATCCATCAGGTGCTGAAGATTTAAACTCGTCAAGATCAGACAAACTCTTACCATTTTCTTGCTTATTTCAATTTTTATTTCTAGTCTGTCTTTTATGGGTAGGTTTTTGGTAGGTTGGGCTATAGTTTCTTTTTGCGTGATGAAAAGAATGAGTTAAGCAACTCTGTTTTCTCTCTACTGCCTGTTACTTCCTTGCAATCTTTTCTCATTAGAAGATCAATTGTTTCCTTGACTTTTTCTTGTTCTTGAAACATTTTTTATTATCTTTGACATTTGTTGCAAATCTTAGTTCATTCTGAACCTCAGCTTTCCTGACTTCATCTATGCAGATATGGGCTATCTGCTAGTGTTCTGCCTTAATTATGTGTCCCTCTTTCCATTTTTTATACCTATTCCTTTTTGTTTTTCAGTTTATCAGAGATCTTTATGTAACCATGCTGGTTTCTTCTTGGATTTCTTCTTTTTCTTTTTCAGAGACTGGGCTGGACTGGGCTTTTATGATCATCATTTTTAGAGTTTCCCATGCTTCATGAGTTGTTTTTCCTTTTAAGATTTTCATCCATGGAATCTTTCCTAGGCTTTCTCTTAGTTTGTTAAAAATCAGCTCTTTTAAAGTTTAAGACACTGGTTGGATTATGTTATGTTGCTTGTATTTGCATTATATTGAATTCTAATATATTTCACAACTGATCACATTTTTTCATCAGAGTCCAGCATGACCTATTAAAGTTATCCAGTATTTCTGCCTAATTTAGTCACCAATTCAAAGGCTGCAATTGCAGGAATCACGAAGATCACTCTGAGTGAAAAATAAACCTGTTGATCATTAAATCTGCTACTCCCCTTCTGAGGCACAATAACAGAATTTGGACTTTTGACTATTACTTTTTTGACTATTACTTTTCTAATATGTTTCCATCTTGGGCCTGCATGACATATACAGTTTATCTACAGTGCTTGAAATGTCTTTAGAAATGTTACTGAAAATGTTACTGAAATGTCTTTAGAAATGTTACTGAAATTCACAAATTTGCAAAACTGGGCAAATTTGCATTCTGGGCATTCTTTCCAGCCCAATGAATCCAGTTCCAGTTAACTGCAGAAATTCAAAATAAAAATCCCTGCCTAGCTTCATCTTGAACACTATTCAGGCTAAATACTTTCATCTGTTATTTTAAATTTCTAAGTTTTCAAAATGGAAATGTTTTTCTTAGGTGGTAAAAGAAAAAGTTAAATATAACTAAAAGTTTACAGCCTATTATTTGTGCAAGTCATGGAGTTTCTATAAAAATATACTATAAATATTGGGATGAGAAATAAGTGTGGCTTTCTCAGAAAAACCAGGTTTCAAGAATTATGCAGAAGTAAGTAAATTCATTCTTTCTTCTGATTTCCAGTTGGATTATTTAAATTTTCCAATTAAAAAAAAACCTCACTTTTTATGAATCTGTAATTCCTTAATTTTGGGTAGAGTTGAGGTGACTGGATGGAGCTGAGCATTTACTGGCTGGATGCCCTTCCTGACACAAAGTGGAGTTCACAGCAGATATTTTTTCTTTGCATCCTAGGAGAGAAAAATCTGCTGCTACCTAGGATTAACTCTCAACCTTCCAAGTGGGAAGCAGGTGTCTTTAACACTAGGACAACATGTCTCTTGATTTTTTCCCAATTAAGCAGTTTTATTTTATAAAGTTGTAAGATGCTATCATTTTTGTGTATATAGATTAAAATTTAATTAATAAAAATGATACATGTATTTCTTACCCAGGCTTAGCCCTAATGAAATAATTAGTTTAATTTATGGGAGGCATAGGTCACAAATTCATTTATTATTTTAGGGGACTCAGTGTTTGAGAACCATGTTATAAGTAATAATATCATTTAGCAAACTTAATCTTTAAAAATGTTCCCATCTTCAAAAAAAGGAAAAAAAAAACAAACCCAGGAAACTACAGACCAATCAGCCTAACATCAATACCTGGGAAGATACTGGAAAAGATAATAGAAAAACAGATCTGCCAACACCTAGAAATGAGTAAAGTAATAACTAGCAGTCAGCACAGGTTTCTTAAAAACAGATCATGCCAAACCAATCTTATTTCATTCTTTGACAAAGTGACTAAATTAGTAGACCAGAGAAATACTGTGGACATAATATACTTAGACTTCAGCAAGGCATTCAACAAAGTAGACCATGTCACATATAAATGCCCTACCTGCTCATCACACACACTCTAGCACAGCATCACAAGGGTTAACCCACACATACCTTACCCCTTCCCCTTCCCCTGGCCACTCCTTACCTGAAGCTCCACCCCTAGGGTACTTAAGGTTGTCCCACGCTGATCCATGTGTTCTTGCTACTGATCTGTAATGAAGAAACATCTGTAAATAAAAGGTGACTTGCTTGAATCAATAACGAGTCTTTGTCCATTGTTGGGTCTGATCTCGAACATCTGTAACAAAATGGTAGCAGAGGATGGTTTGATGACCCAATAACGAGAAGACATGTCTGGAAAACAACTATCTATTGAAGAAAAGAAGAAACTGCACACCAGGTCCGATACAAAAAGAATGGCGGCACAACCCTCCCCACATGACGATTTCCCAGCAGGGACACCAGAAAGGCCCAGGACCAAGGCAGACCCTGAATCCAGCACAACAGACGAAGGAAAGGGGATCGAAAGCCAGAGCGACCGGGAAGCCGATCATCGGGAAAACAACAAACTCAGCAAGAGATACTGAACCTCCTGGGATCGCCTACAGATGGCGAGAACCTTGCCGCGAGCATCGGGAGGCTGATCCAGGGCTGTGAAGCAGCAAGAGAAGATCGTGATCCAGCAACGGAGCAAAAGGACTGCCATCCGGCAAGGGAGCCACCCCCAGTCAAGTTGCAAGCCGACACTGAAGAGCTTGATGCTGTGCTAGATTTTGAATGGCGGCCATCTTTGGTCACTCAGCCCACCAAAATGGCCGACCACCAGCCAATCAAATGCGAGGGTTCAAAATGGCCGGCGTGAAATGAATGCTGCCCCCAAAGCAGTGAAGAGGAAGAAAGCTCTGGAGAGGAAGGCCCCGAATTGGACTCAGAGACACCCCCAACTGAGCGACAAATAGAAGAGGCCATAAAGACTCTCACTGCCGTTTTCGGGCTGGATCTGAAAATTTCCATGAATCCTACTAAGGCACCTAGGGGGGTGAGGAGCAAAGAAAGGGGACCCCCAACCACCCACTCGAGGAGTACGGACACCTCTGCCAACCCACCGGCATCGCAGCGACTCTCGAGAGCGCAACACCATCCATAGCTGAGACCGCACACACTGGAATGCGAGGAATGGAGCGGATACTCACCATTGTCGCGGGCACGCACGAGTGGACTGGATCTTCACCCCAGCAAGAGAATGACCATCCTGCCTTCTCTGAACCGCTGCTGGATTCACAGAGCCAAGACAGAGGTCTGCACACCAGGGAGAGGCCTCTTCGCTGGAGCCGCCACAACAGGATCCTCCATCGATGACTTCAAAGCCAGAATGGACTTTGTGCATGCGCAGAATCACCTAAGGAGGAAGAAAAAAAATGCAGAGAGGGACTTTTAAACTTCCAACAAGCATACCCATGCCGTACTGCGGTTATCTACATGTTCAGAACCATGGACAGCCACCTGCTATAAGTAACACAACAAATAATGCAGGAACTTTACCTAATGACTTTTCAAAATTGAAAATGGATGGGTCTAACCTACTGGAGTGGTACCAACAACTCCAGGTTGTCTTTTTAAGGGAAAATGTATTATTTTTTATTACTAGTCCCCCAGAAAAGCCCTGGACTTTTGAACAGGATTGCCTACACCATAAGGCATTTTACCTACTAATCTCTAGTATTTCACCACCTATATACCCCAGCATTGAACATTACCTAACTGTATCAGAGTTAACACAAAAAATGTTTGGGTTCTTCTACAGTGAAAGCGTAGCAACCACAGCCAGAATATCCAAAGATTTCTATTCTGCCAGAATCAGACCTGGGGTTTCCATGGGGGAACACTTATTAGAATTGAATGCCACCAGAGTGGAATTACACTTAAGGGAAGAGGTTGTGTCAGACCAAACAATGAACAGCATGATAATTAACTCTCTAGATTCCACTTGGGACACTTTCATTGCACACTTAGATACACTCAGCCTAGGTCATAGATAGCTTATCCAACAGACTAATAGCAGAAGACAACCTAAGGAAAAGCCGCCACTTGACACGCAGGGAACACAGGCATACAAAGAGAGTAGCCTTCCAAGGCAGACCACAGGACACAACCGAATGTTACAATTGTGGGTCCAGGGGTCACTATAAAAGGGATTGCCCTCAAAGCTTCAGGGAGAGAGATAGACATGAACACCGGAACAGACACTCTGAGAAACACTCACCAGATAATAGATACAGGCGCAGGGACTCCCCAAACCCAAGGGACAGAAGGGGGAGTCCCCAAACCCCTATTCCATATAGTGAACCGGTTCACTATATGGAATAGGGGAATGCACACAAGCAACCAAACTAGACAAGGAAGACACCATGTGGCTCATTGATTCCAGAGCCATTAACCATACCACCCATAACAAGCAGCTACTCTCCTCTTCACAGAAGAGAACTTCTTAGTCAAGGTAGCCAACCAAAATGATGTCCAAGTAACAGGGAAAGGTAACATAACCCTCCCAGGAATAGGAAAGATAGAGGGGGTGCTGCTTGTCCCAGAAATACCCCACAACATCCTAGCCACATTAAAACTTAGCAAAGAATCAGGGGTAGAGGTCATATTCAAAGGGGGAGGAGTTTTTATGAATAAAAACAAAAAGGACATAGGGAAAGCTGTAGTTAGAGAAGGGTTACCCTACCTATACACTGAAGACACTAACATACCCAGTATAAATGTTAGCATAGAGACAGAAACAAACAAAGCCAACCACACAGATAGGAAAGAACAGAGAAACGGGGCCATTAGTACACAAGAGCCTAACGCACATGACAAGGGAAAACTTGCCATAGGCAAACCCATCCACGATGACTGCACTCAGCTATTACACCGCAAATTAGGGCATGCCAGCTTCCCCATTATCCAAAAGATGACAGGCTGTGCTGAAGGCATTAAAATAAAAAATTGCGAAAACTACCTCGATTGTTCAGTGTGTAAATGCTCAAAGCTCAAAGTAAAACCCAGGCCCAAGAAGGCAATGTGCACCACCAGTCACATCTTGGACTTATGCACATGGACTTAGTGGGGCCCCTAAGGCCATCAATAAAATACACTAAAAGGTTCTTTCTCACCATAGTGGAGGACTACAGTCGATATGGCTTTGTTTACACATTAAAACACAAGAACGAAGCATACCAGAAATTCAAGGAATTCTACAAGAGAGTAGAAGTCCAACACAACACAAAAATAAAGCAAATAATGACCAACAGAGGGTCAGAATTTCTATCAAGGGACTTTTCACACTGGCTCAGATCAAAGAGAATACTACACTTTACTTCCTCTCCATTCTCAGCCTTCCAAAATGGCGTTGTAGAACGAAGGAACTCCACCCTACAAACCATGGTAAGGTGCGCACTAGAGGATGCTGGGCTTAGCCAGCACTTCTGGTCCGAGGCTCTACTATACTCCAATTACACACTCAACAGGTTATGGTCCAGCATAATTGATAAAACCCCTTACGAGCTAATGTACGATAGAAAGCCCCAAATAGCACATCTACACGTGTTTGGGGTCACTGCAGACGTACACATACCCAAACAGCTACGCCGCAAGGGAGACAAGGTGTCCAAAAGGTTAAGGTTTATGAATTACGAGCCAGGGACCAAAGGATTTAGATTTATAGACAACAGGTTTGTCTATATTTATAGATTTATAGACAACAGGTGTGTCTAAAAATAGGTTTGTCATATCTAGGACAGCAACATTCCATGAACAGGCAAACTGGTCCAAAATACATCTTAACGAAATATACCACAGACAAGAAACAGATCACGACACACACAACCAGGAGAGGCCAAACACACTAAGTAGTACACTAAGGGGAGGTAACAAACCCAAGCACCAGGAGGTCAAGATCAGTGAGTGGAAAGGGGACCATCCCAAATTAAAGGTAGAGTCACTCACCCAAAAAGAGGCAAGGTACTTACATGACACCGAGTCCACACCCAGAAGGCCAATCAGGGCTAGCAGGAACCAGATGCCCAAAAGACTCGAGGATTACGTAATGCACATACATTCTAACCCAATCACACCGAACTCCTATGACAAAGTGGTCAGGCTCCCCCAAGAAGAGAGATCTAAGTGGGAATCAGCCATGGAAAAGGAAATGAGCAGCCTTAAAGAACTGGACGTGTTCACACCCACAAAGGTACCAGAGAATAAGACCCCCATTGGGACCAGATGGATATTCAACATCAAAACACTAGAGGGCGGCAAGACATTGTACAAAGTGTGATTGGTAGCCCAAGGGTTTGCACAAAGATACCCAGAGGACTATACCGAAACTTACTCCCCAACAGTGAGAGCCGAAAGTGTCAAAAGCACCTTGGTTATTGCATCCATCCTAGGCCTGGAAGTGTATCAGTTCGATGTACAAACAACATACTTACATGCTAAGCTAGACAAGGAGATCTACATTAAAGCACCCCCCAGCAGAGACACACACACACATGGCTGCTCAACAAGAGCCTGTACGGATTGAAGCAGTCTGGGAAACAATGGTACGAGTGCCTGGTTAAGGTGCTCGAGTCAATAGGGTGCAATGCAATGCCCACAGACAACTGCTTCTTCACCAGGAAAAGCAATGACTCCTTAGAATACATGCTTGTCTACATGGATGACATCCTCTACATTGGCAAATACAAAAAGGAATGCAACATTTTTGCAAGTAAGTTGGTGAACACTTCTCCCTAAAATCACTAGGAAAAATAAACAAATATCTGGGTGTACAGATCGACAGAACCTCCAGGGGGTTTCGCTTATTGCAAAAGGAGAAAATTACAGAACTTCTATACAAATGCAACATGGCTGATGCCAAACTGAGTGATACACCCATGCAAGCAGACTTCTTGAAAAACATGTATGGTGAGGCACCCGAGTTCAAAGACAATACACTCTACAGGTCCATCATAGGGTCTCTCCTATACATTGCCAACTGGACCAGGTCAGACATTGCTCTACCAGTAAATTTGTTGTCCAGACACATAGACAATCCCACCATCTACCATTGGGAGGCCATCAAAAGGGTACTCAGATACCTGAAGTACAGCTCAGATGCCTACTTGCGCTTAGAGCCTGATATACTTAAAGAACCTACTTTCACCTGCTACACGGACGCCAACTGGGCCGGGGATGTAAAAAGCAGGAAAAGCACATCAGGATACTTATTCTTTCTCAATAACAGCCCTGTACATTGGTACATGGGCAAACAAAATCTGGTAGCTACATCAACCACTGAAGCTGAGTATATATTTCTATCCAAGGCAGCCAATAATCTAACTTGGTTCGATGACCTACTCACCAGCATTTGGACCGAGCCAGTGTACCCAATAACCATCTATGAAGATAACAAGACCGCTATTGAGATATCCATGGCAGACGCAGTAGGACAGAGGTCCAGACATATAGACATAAAACATAAACATATCAGACAGCTCTCCAAGATAGGATTCATCAGAACCATACACTGTGACACCGAAGAACAAACTGCTGACATACTAACCAAACCATTGCAGCTCAAACAGCACACTTATCTTACATCCAAGCTTTGCATTCACTCCAAGGGCACCCAACAACAGCAAACCGCACATTCACAGGCCAGGCATTTAGAGGGGGATTTGTCACATATAAATGCCCTACCTGCGCATCACACACACTCTAGCACAGCATCACAAGGGTTAACCCACACACACCTTATTCTTGCCCCTTCCCCTGGCCACTCCTGAAGCTCCGCCCCTAGGGTACTTAAGGTTGTCCCACACTGATTCACGTGTTCTTGCTACTGATACCTGTAATGAAGAAACATCTGTAAATAAAAGGTAACTTGCTTGAATCAATAACGAGTCTTTGTCCATTATTGGGTCTGATCTCGAACATCTGTAACAGACCACAACCTACTTCTTGGTAAGCCAGAAAAAAGTGAGATAGATAGCATCACCACCATATGGATTCATAACTGGTTGACAAACCTTATTTAAGGAGTAGTCCTTAATGGGTCTACCTCTACATGGAGGGAAGTAAGCAGTGGGGTACCACAAGATTCCATCTTAGGCCCAGTACTCTTCAGTATCTTCATAAATGACTTAGATGAGGGAATAGAAGGAGAACTTACCAAATTTGCAGATGATACTAAACTGGCAGGAATAGGCAACACTCTAGATTGGATGATAGGCTCAGGATCCAGATGGATCTTGACCAACTTGAACACTGGGCCCTATCTAACAAAATGGAATTCAGTGTAGAGAAAAGTAAAGTCTTACACTTAGGTAAGAAAAACCAAAAGTATACATATAGACTGGTTGAAACCAGGCTTAATAGCAGTAACTGTGAGAGGGATCTTTGAGTCTTAGTAGACAGCCAGTTAAATATGAGCCAGCAGTGTGGAGCAGCAGCCAAAAAGCCAATGCAATCCTAAATTGCATTAACAGAGGGATACAATCAAGATCAAGTGAGGTACTAATACGACTCTATAAAACCTTAGAAAGACCACACCTAGAATACTGTATCCACACTATATTCTAGACCAAATACTGTATTTTGGCCACCATACTATAAAAAGATGTTGAGACTCTAGAAAAAGTGCAGAGGATAGCAACCAGGATGCTTAGGGGAGTGGAGACTAAAACATATGAAGAATGGTTACAAAGATTGGGCTTGGCTAGTCTAGTGAAGAGAAGGACCAGGAGACATGATAGCAGTGTTCCAGTATTTGAGGGGCTGCCACAGAGAGGAAGGTGTCAAGCTATTTTCCAAGCTGCCTGAAAGCCAGACAAGGAATAGTGGATGGAAACTGGTCAAAGAGAGATGCAACCTAGAAATAAGGATAAATTTTCTGACAGTGAGAACAATCAACCAATGGAACAGCTTGCCTTTGGAAGTTGTGGGAGCTTCATCACTGGAGGCTTTCAAGAAGAGATTAGATTGCCATTTGTCAGAAATGGTGTAAGGTCTCCTGCTTGGGCGGCGAGTTGGACTAGATGACCTACAAGGTCCCTTCCAACTCTGTTAATCTGTAAATATTTTTTTTACCTGTAATTATGGGAAGAGTAAATTGAAAACATTAGTAAGAACAACAAACTTGGCAGTTACTTAATAACCAATATCTTAAAACAAGTAATTTCACTTCAAAACTTCCTCATTAATACTGATAGGAACAGAAAATGAATGTTCTCTAATTCATCTATTCAGGAGATGGTTTCTACCCAAAGCAAAGATCTGAAACATTTGGAAAGTCTGTTAAGGCTAGGAAAAGGAAATGTGTTACAGACTCAGATTCTTAAAATCTTGTAATGAGCACTCCTAGGGTAATATTGCTGGTTCTGCCTTTTCACTCAGATTGTCAAAAGGGGATGTGCTAAGAGAGAGAATGAGATGCAGGCGCACTTGTGCATTATCTATACTCAGTAAGGATTAGATCAATCTTAATCTTACTGATAGTATAATCATCTAATTGTACAACCCTGATTCCTTGGCTTCTTATATGCATGAACCTGTTCATTTTAATTTAACATATTGACACCAGAAGGCCACATTGATCAAAGTGACAACAAATAAATGATCCTATTTTGGGAGAATCTTTATGAAGTTATAAATCTTTAATGCTTAAAAGCAGCAGATCATCATTTTAATGTTTGGAGTTCTCTATCCCCAGTAAATGGAAAGGAAAGGAGACTTGGAATCCTCATTTTCCTGTTCTTAAATCAGAGTAGCCGAGTGACAAGCAAACTGGCCTATCTATATGAGCATATTGTTTTCCTGCAATAATTAGCCCTGTCCTTACTGTGCTGATGAGGAAACAGATGCACTGAGCTGCAAATTACTTTCATCTCTCCTCTGAACAAAAAAGACACAGCGTTTAATTGACTCATTTGATCTCTGGCAATTCAAAGCAAGTAAAGTAGAAATATTTAAAAGTGGCACTTCACTTTGGAAAACAGGAGGGGAGAAGCCTAATTTTATTTACACATAGTAGAAGTGTGTATGTATAACAGCAACATTTGAAGTCTAGGTTTGAAATCAAGTTCTAGTTACCTTCCACCCAATTTAATAGAGCAAAGTTATGTCTCCTTGGTGTGCTTTTGAGAAGTATTTGGAATCACTATTATTACTGAATAGTTCTCTGTGAGCCATGCAGCATTAACAAGGTTTTAGTCATTAAGCAGAAGCCGACAGTGTGTTTTTCAGGTACAGAAGTAACTCTGATTTTTAAAAACATCTTCTCAAGCTGCTTAGTTTCACTTGTTCCCATTTGAAATCTGTATTTGTTAACAGCAGTGTTATTTATCTTGATCTTTCAAAGCCAACATTTTTTCACTGATCACATCATAATTAAAGCAGGTGAAGCACAGGTTGAAATGTATTGCTTGCTTTGCATTTCCATATAATTTACAAAAAGGAATTTGCAGGGATAAAACAATGGCTGCCTCAGTTGTGGTAATTGTATTTCGCACTTTTGCACATTGCTATTTTGTGTGTAGGGTTTTGCTTTAACATAGAGGAATCATAATTTTACTTGCATCAAAGTATATTTCATGAAACTCCATAGCTTTAAGGCCATTTCAGGCAATATAACTTTGTGAAAACTAATAAGTTCACGTGAAAACCTATGAGTTCACTTACCCCCATTGCTGACCTTCCTCATTGTGAATCAATTTGATGATTCCTTAAAAGTAATCATTAACTTTCCAACTATGCTCCAGGTATGATGAAACAGGACCTAGATTTACTTTGCATTGCAGTTTAAAGAAGATTGTGGGAAATTTTTAAATGACTTGTACCTGTTTATTTAAGGCAGGTGGCAGGGAATACAAGAAATATTTTTGATAAAAGAATTTTTTTGACAAATTGAAAATTATATTAACACACTCCAATTCTGAGATAATTAAACCTTGAATGTATCTTTAAATAGGATTAAATGTTTGGCTTTTTTCTGATAAGATGTAGCCAGATTATTAGCTATTTTACACCTATTTAATTTGTCTGTAGAAGCTCTCCCACATAAGCTATATCATAAATTATTGCATTCAAATGCATCTTTGTTTTAAGTTTTGGCTTTTCCCAATTTTATCCTTTTTTAGTTTTAGTTTTAGCCTTTTTTAGATTGCTTCTGAAGTCTCAAAAAGCATAGGGTTTACATGTAAAATTATTTCTTATATTAAAGCCAGAAGTTTCAGTCCTGTTTTCCAAATGTCATTAGTAATGTAGAAATTTATCCTACAACCTAACATAAAATTTGATTTTTCAGATGATTTATTTTTGTACAAGCCCTTTACTTACCACAGTTCATTTGGTGACCATTCAAAGTTATGACACCACTGAAAAAAGTGATTTATGACCATTTTTCACACTTGCAACACTGCAATATCTCCATGCGATCAAAATTCAAATGCTTGGCAATTGATTCATATGCCTGTTGCAGTGTCCTGGGGTCATGTGATCACATTTTTCAAACTTCTGACAAGCAAAGTCAATGGGGAAGGCAGATTCACTTAACAACCATATTACTGACATAACAACTGTAGTGACTCACTTAACAACTGTGGCAAGAAAGGTCCTAAAATGGACAAAATTCACTTAACAACAGTTTTGTTATGTATCTAATTTTGGAGGGAAAATTAGAGCGGATTAAAGCTCAATGATCATTGGCTAACACACTTGGCAAATAGCTATATAAGGAGAGCTGTTCTACTGTAAAGTTGCTGGATTCTCACTGTGAATTAAAGAATTGTTGTTCACTTCGACCTGTCTCCTGTCTCCTCACTCGCTCGATCTAACAAGTTTCACTTAGCAACAGAAATTTTGGGCTTGATTGTGGTTGTAAGTTGAGGACTACCTGTATTTAACTTTACATCTGTCTTTATTCCTAAATGTTCTGGATGGTATTTCTTGGCACCTCTCCATTTTATCCTTAACACTACTGTTTAATTTAGAAGGCTTTAGTCAGTGTAAAGCACCAGGCTAGAAATTAGGAGACCATGAGTTGTAGTACTGCCTTACATGCAAAGCCATCTGGGTGACTTTGAGCCAGTCATTTTCATCCTGCCCTGGAAGGGATTTGTCCAAGCAGTCATTGGGAACCAAAAATTTGCTTTAAGGCACACACAACCATATCAATACAAAATATGCAGGCAACAAATTGCTGTCTTACAGATCACTCTTTGCCATTTTTTCAGGACTAGAAAATTGCTGAAATGTTGATATATGTATCTGTGTGTATGAGGAAGGTAGAGAGGGAGAAAGAGATTAGGTTTGTTTGCTGCCTTGAATTCTCCATAAAATAATTAAGATGGGATTAAAAAAAATCTTTAAAACACATGGCTTGATATGTGAACTGATGATATTTAAGGTTAGTAAAGTATATTGGAAGATGCATTTGAAGTGCATGTATGGAAAAAAAAATAGCATCTATGTTCAGTTTTGCATTTGAATGTGCACCCCCTGTAAATCAAAGGAAATAATCCCCTGGGAAATGCAGGCTGATATCATCTGAATGCATATCTGACTACCTGAATTATACTTGTCTTTCTAAGATACTCAAAGATATTCATGATATTCTAAAGAATTTTCATGGATTTCCAGGGATAAAATCTAGAAAATAAAGGCATAAGATATCCACATTTTAATTAATGATGAAGAATACAAAGGTTAGTATAGTGATTACATACTGTCTTCCCTGTCAAGGATTACTTCAGGTGTTTTAATAAGAACTGGTCAGTTAATCACAAGAGGGTTCTTGACTTTTAGCTGGGATCTTAAGTTCCTATATGTTTGAAATTCTATGGCTGCACTAAGGATCCTCATGTTTTGGATCATGGGCATACATAAAAATCACTAGGAGCATGGTTGCATCACCATAATTATGTTAACTACATCCAGTAACTGTGCACTCTAACCAAGCTCTTTCAATTGGACTTTGTTCAACCTCCACTGAAACTGTACCTTCTAAACAGGTTTTAAGAAATGCAAGTACCATTTCTTGTGACTTTAAGTCAGTCTTGATTTAGCAGAATAACAGCGTTGGAAATGACCTTGGAGTTCTTCGAGTCCAACCTCCTGCTCAAGCAGGGTTTCTGGAAAAAGTTTGCTATTGCCTTCTTCCTAGGATGGTCCCAAACCCAGGTGACATCATGTCGAAGGCTAGAATTTATAGTCTCCCAGTTTTTAATCTTGTGCCTTTGACCTGTATACCAAACTGTCTCTCAAGATCATTTTACTATCCTATTTTTGAATCTATCTGAGCAGCAGCAACCATTTCAGAATTTTTAAAACAGTCAAAGCAATTGGAAAACCGTAGAAAGTCATCAAGTCCAACTTTCTGCTCAGGGAATTTCTGATTGGTGAATATTCAGTCTCCCTCTGAAAACTTTCAGGGTGGTGTGGTTACCATGGTTCTAGGCAGATTTTTCAATTGATTAAGAGGTATTACCATCCTAAAATTAATTCAAAGGTTGGTTCTAGAGGCAAGTTTTCATTTTTATTTTGTTTACTGTTGTTTCCCTAAAAATTAAAAAAAGAAATGTCCTGAATTCACAGAAAAGAATAGAGGCAGTGAATAATTTGATATTGTTGTAAAACTATGTTTAAGCCATATCTGAGTAAGCATGCATGCCGTACCAGCATTCAGGATAACTTGAATTCTGGTGTCTTTTTCATGAAATATTGCACAGCAGAGAAATTTAAAGTTCTTGCTGGCTTGTTCTAAAAGTTCTGTTTCTTTCATACTTTTGTATTTTACCTTAGGCATTTGTAATGCACTGTGGAAGCAAGTGTTGCATCAATTCTTGCTTCTGTAAAAAGCTTTCTCAAAATAAGTTCTCACTGATATGATAAACCTGATTCTGAGACAGTCTACTTCACAGCAGATAAAGGCTTGTGCTCAAAACCATTTTCCTTTCGTCAAAAAATAATTAAAAATAAAGTACCACATCAGAAAGCATTATTTATTCCAAAGCATCCCAAAGTACATTTTCCACAATCAATATGCATAAACAAAAAGAGGTTAAGTAGTTGCTTAATAATGTAACAAAACCATGGAGGGGGAAAAACACTGTAAAAAGCGATTAGTCTGAATATAATAATTAAGCATTTCAAAACATTGCTAAGAGGATCGGATTTAAGAAACAAGAGCTGAATAGTTATTAGTTTCAGACTTCAAGGAGTTCCTGATATTACCTCATGCATACCTAATCTTTTGAGCATTGCTTCAGCTAGACTAAGGAGTCATTTCAGTATTCTGTTGCCTTAGGTGTTGATGGCTGATAGACAAGGATTTATGTGCATGCTACACCACTGGGTCAGAACAGACTTCAGAATTAATTGTTTTTCCACAAATGAGTTTTGAATTTCAATTGCCCATATTTTTCTTCTTCCTTTTTTCCTTTCTCAATATTTAGTCAAGGTAACTGAGATTAAATTTACCCATTTCTTTGTGTTTATCATTGACAAGCCTTAATAAGTTTTCAGTTCAAAAGCAGACCACATATGGAAATTGTAATAAGATTCCATTTTCTTTATAGTATTGCATCGTAAAATGTTAATTAACTTGCATTAAGGTTACAGGCCTTTACCCATTTATCTGGGATTAAGGAACGTTTGAGTAAATATGAAAGAATTGCACTTGAAAATTCCATACTAAATATAAGATTACAACCGGTCAGTCTTTGTTTTAGAAGAGTGATGATTCAAATACGGGAGTGAAAATGAGGTATTGTTTTCCAATACTGATATTAAATGCTTGCTCATCTTCAAATTCCATTTCCTCTAAACTAATACAACTAGAAGTGATAAATATATTAATACTTTTTATCACACTGATAAAAAGTGCTTTATTGTTCTTTCTTCGATCTTTTCAAACCATCAGGCAATTTTGTGGCTGGTTAGGGACATGGAGGAAGATTTCCTAATAATCAGACTCTTGATACTGAAGTTTCTTGTCAAACTATCCCATGGAAACAACAAAAATATGTACTTATGAGGGCAATACTGACCAATATTTATTTATAATGCAATTTATATGCTGCCCTATCTCCAAGGACTCAGGGTGGCTCACAATGGCAGAAATGCACAGTTCCTCATTAAAATAATACAAAATTAAAATTCCAATTTAAAACAATTTAAAATTCATTAAGAAACTCTCCATCAGTCCAGGCTGTAAAACAACCAGGTCTTCAAATCGTGGCAGAACGAGTGAAGGTCAGGGGCCATCTGGAGCTCCAAAGGAAGTTGGTTTCAGAGGGTGGGTGCATCCACAGAGAAAGCTGTGGGCGCACCTGGGGTCAGCTGGCATCCTGGGGGTCACCAGCCGACACTGTCTGGCCAATGGCACCCTGAGGAGGCCCTGTCTCTGGGAACGCACCGGGCGATTGGGAATTGTCGCTGGCTGCAGGAGGTCCCGACAAATAATAAAAACCATTATTTGATATAATGACTAAAATAAACTTTGATATCAATACAAGGAAAACTCGTATTGTTGGCGCTTTGACAAATTCCTATAAATTTCTTAGGGTTAAATCTGTACTTCACAATAAACTTGATAAATGTATTTCATTAGAACCCAGTCATTCAAGTATGTATCAACTACTAGTATGTAGTTATTCTTGTACTAGCATAGTTGTTGGTCTTGAGTTCAAGAAGCTGATTCCCAAGTATTTCCTGATAGGACCTCCCTTCCTCTCTTTTCTATGAAGAGACAAAAACAGCCTGGCATTACTGCTTGTGTTAAGAAGTCAATATCTGTATAGCTGCTGCATGTCAAATAACTGTCAGAAATTCAAGGATGGAGAGGTCTGCTTGGGCTTGCTTTCTTTCACCCAACAGCAGAAAAGGGTTCCTTATTGGAGAAATACAATTCAGCATCACTGTGAATATTCAAACACTCCAACTCTTCCCTGGTTTTGCCAATAAGACTCAGAGATACAGCCCCATATAACTGCTTCTCTCTCTCTTTAGATGTTGCCTTCTTAAACCTTCTTCTTGGGGCCACAGTCATCCACAACCAATATGAATTGGGCATTCTTTGCTGGTGAAATTTATCAGCCTCTTATCTATGTTGGTGAAGTATGACAATCAGTCCAAATGTTGAAAATGGTGACCAGGAGTTGATGCATCCTGCAGAACTCCTGAATAACAGTCTGAAGCAGGTTCAGAAGGATCTTCCAACCCACACCTTCCTCCCCTATTTCTAATCAATGAAATGAGGTGTGCAGGAAACAAACTATTAAAGTTTAAATAAACCATTAAATAAACCAAATAAATAAACCATTAAAGCAGATTAAAGTACTGTTAAGTAACACCAGCTGCCTATAATTACTGCAAGTTCGAATCTCACCAGGCTCAAGGTTGACTCAGCCTTCCATCCTTTCAAGGTAGGTAAAATAAGGACCCAGATTGTGGGGGCAATAAGCTGACTTTGTATAAAAAAGAACACTGCTTAGGGGGGGCCAAAAGCCCTACTAAGCAGGTATATACAAAAGTATGAAGGCTATTGCTTAACGCATTGTAAGCCGCCCTGAGTCTCCGGAGAAGGGCAGCATATAAATTGAACCAATAAATAAATAAATAAACTACTGTAATAATGGGGAACTTTAATTACATAAATAAACAGTACTTTCTAATTTGGCAGTCTGGTGGGGGGCAGAGGGATGCTTCTGTGTGAGTGGCAGGTGCATTGTCCACGCAAGCACACACAGCTCCATTTGCACAAGCGGTGAACATTTACATCCTCCAATTGCACAAATGGAGCTTTGCATGTGATCGCGAGCGCCCTCAGCTTGCACAAGTGGAACTGCACGTGTGCCCATCACTTGCACAGCCAGGTTTCAAATGGGCCATGGGACACAAGTGGGACATGGTCCAGGGATTTGGAACCTTTGACATAAATGACTGATATAAACTGGGAAAGAAACTCCTGCAGCAAGAGGAAGATCAAACAGATTCCTGACAAACTTTGTTACCCAGTAGAGGAAGGAACTAGATTAGAAGATCAGCTATACTGGACTTGATTCTTACTAATAGGGATGAAATGATAGAAGGGGGAAAGTTGTAGGAAATTTAAGTGACTGTTCTGTACTAGAATTCAATATAATGTAGGCACAGGCAATTGAACAAAGTCAAACAAATATTATAGACTTCAAGAGTGCTGATATCAGTAACTAAGATATACTAGGAAGGATCCCATGAATGGAAATCCTAAAGGTAAAAACAATTGAAGATGCTTGGGAAATTCTGAAAAACGAGGTTAAAGTCCAATCAAACACACTACCACAGAGAGAGAGAGAAAAAAAAAATAGACCCCAGACAAAACTAGCATGGCTGCACAAAGAGCTCTCTGACAAACCGAGCAACAAAAGGAACAAGTATAAAGAATGGAAAAAGGGTTTCATAATTAGAACAGAATATCAGCAAATAGCCCAAATCTGCAAGGATGGAGTCAGGAAAGCAAAGAATGAACTAGACTTACAACATATTGCCAACAATATTAAAAAGCATTTCTTTCAAATGTAAGGAATAAGAAAATAGTTAAGCCAATCAGTAGATAGGTCCACTAATGGGAGAAGATAGCAAGATGGGGATGGGCAGCATGGAGGAGGCAAAACTACTTAATATCTTCTTTGCGTCAGTCTTCATGTAAAAGGAAAAGATAGTACAACTTATCAAAAACTACACTGTGGGTGACAAATCAAGAAAGCAGGCCAAAATAGGCAAACAATTAGTAAGATAACACCTTTCTACTTTAGATGAGTTCAATTCACCAGGATCAGATGATTTATATCCCAGGGATCTTTCAGACCTCCTGAAGCACGGGGGTAGTGCACAGGGGACTGGAAAAGAACTCACATCACACTCATGTTAGAAGCATCAAGGCTCTTCCAGTCTGAAAGGGTTAACCAGTGACATCACCATTGCCTGGGCAATTCACAGTTGTATGTTCCTTTTATGTCCCTGTTAATGTGCCTACCAAATTGGTACTCATTTATCTACTAGCATTTACATGCTTTCGAAATGCTAGGTGGGCAGGAGCTGGATTAAATGATGGGAACTCACCCTGTCACTTTGTCTGCACTTCGTTTATATACTCTTCCCTCCAACTTACATTTTCATAGAATTAGGTTTTTGTTCTTTGGAGAATTTGAAGGGAAGCATGAATCAAATAAATTTGTCAGAACTGCTTTAAGCATCTATCGTCTGTCTGCCTGCCTGCCTGCCTGCCTGCCTGCCTGCCTGCCTGCCTGCCTCCATCCATCCATCCATCCATCCATCCATCCATCCACTATATCTCTGGAAATTCCATCAAGCAAGCTGCAGCATGACATAGGACCTGGCCCTCAAAGCCGATTGGCAATTTCTGAACAATAGCAATAGCACTTTGCAATAGCTCTTAGACTTATATACAGCTTTACGGTGCTTTACAGCCCTCTCTAAGGGCTGTAATTTACACTATTAGCATATTGCCCTTTATAGCCCTCTCTAAGGGCTCTAATTTACACTATTAGCATATTGCCCCCAACAATCTGGGTCCTCATTTTACTGACCTCGGAAGGATGGGTGATTGAGTCAACCTTGAACGGGTGAGACTTGAACTGCTGAATTGCTGGCAGCTGGCAGTCAGCAGAAGTAGCCTGCAGTAGTGCATTGTAACCATTGCCCCACCACCGCTCTACAATCAGTTCCATCCATAAAGAAAAAAATGTGTTGAAAAATGCAAAAGTAGAAGGTTGTTTCAATAGTAAATGCCGGAGAGTTGCATTACTTCTTAGAGTTTGAAACTAGCTTAATTTTTTTTCATGTGGTGAACATTTTATGATCTCTTTGTTACCTTCTTATGCTTGCCTGAAATTTTGCAGTCTACAATGCTGCAGTAGTCTTCATACCTTTTCTTTCTACGCATTCTCAACTATTTCTTAAACAGATAACAATGGGTCATTCTATTTCAGCAGAGGTAACATAAGTTGCTATTCATAGTTTTGTCGATAAATAAGAATGACCGAGAAAATAGCATACTGTATAAACAAGTTGACTAATGAGCATGGGCATTATATCCTTCATTGAACATATTTTGGTGTGCAAGTTGCAGGGTATTTACTTGCTTTGAGTTTGATACCCATTCATTTTAATTAACATCTTAGCAAGAAAGCTTTGCATAAAAAAGAGCTTTTTTTCCCACTCTTGTTATTTGGTCCTGCTAAAGTTTCTAATTCTCACAGGTTCATTTCCAGGTCACTTAACTCCTTATTTACATGCCACTTCCATTGGATTAAAGCAGCAACAAAAACTGTATACAATTCAATCAAAAGTTTGCTATTCCCTCTTTTTTGCATATAATTTTTATTAAGAATTGTAATAATAAAATGTAATACAAACTAAACTTAAAAATAAAAAAGAAAAGCACTAAAAATGCAAGGAAAAGACAGAAAGAAATAGAAAAATAGAAGAAAGTAAAAGTAAGAATAAAGAAATTATTTCTACTTCATAACAACAAATATAAATAAATTTAATAACTCTCCAAACTCTATAAACTTTCATTTGTCTCTTAATCCCATCCCCATCTCTTATCTATGAATAAATCCATAAAATATTATCTTTTTAGTCCTAGTGTGAGAAGAAAGTTCCAAAATGATGGCCAGAAGTAAAATATAAAACTTTGATCAAATTACCGACTTTATGTTTTTCCTTTAGTTCCTTTAGATCTTTAGTTCATTCAGATATTATTGTAGGATTTAATTTTTCCTTATCTCTTCTTTGTCCCAATGCACAGAGTCCTTCAAGACCTTAAGAAGACTCTTTTGTAAAGAGTGGGAAGTAGGAAAAAATTAACCAGGTCACTCTCTTGGTTTGTCATTTGTATTTCCCCTTTACATTTTAAAGCCTCAGGCAATTTATTTTATAGATCCAATGAAACATCTTTGTCTAAGTCATTCATTTTACCTTAATTTTTTTTTCATTAAAACAGCTATCAAATTTGTTAATATTTATAATTATTTAACTGCACCAGAATTTCTTATCAGGATAATAGAATGAAAAATCAGAATGAATTATTTACTGTAGTGCAGTTTTATGTAGTCAGTTTGTATTGGTATAAATTGTACTGTCTCAGGAATCCCCAATCTTTTGGGGCTCATTGAACTTATTTGGAATTGTAAATATTGTAGAAATTTTCACAAAATAACTGCTGGTTCTTTTTAATAGACAAGATGCCTATTAAAAAAGATGGCTGCCAAAAGGCACATAATTAATTGCAAGGATACTACTTATTAGTTTAAACTCTTTTTGCAGGCTACTTCTCTCTATTTACTTTCATTAATTTTCTTGGCAAGAAATGAGCTACATTTACATTTCAGACACATAGACAAATAAATACACAAAATACATAGATACAAATACTATAGATGTATGTGAGGTCCAACAGAATTTTTCAAAAAAGAAAGGTAGGATATCAGCATAATGAATGAATAAATAAATGTAATTAGTTAAAAAAGAAAGGTATCTTTGACATTCCAGTATCTACACCTAGTGGAACCCACTCTTTTCTGTTTCATCTTATCAAAGATCTCTCTCTGTCTCCCTCTCCCACTCTTTCATCCAAAAAACAAACTGAGTTTATTATTTAACTAGGATTTTGGATTAGAAATTTAAGCAGATAATTTTAATAAATATTTTGACAATATACTGTAAAAATATGTGGATAAGATCAAAGTCTTATCTAATCCAACCTGTTGTTCTTCTGCTGGCTGACAAGATGCTTAAATGGAAATCCTGCAAATGGGATAAGTTATTTGAAGCAATTTAGTTCCAGGTAATGCATTTTTCTACCTACCATCAATTTACTACCATCTTCAGCTCTTTTAGTTTAAATTAGAAATAACAAATTTGCATGCCATAGCTGATATAGGTTATCATAATATTTAGTAATTATTTAGCTGTAGGCACAATATTACAGTTCGTTAGTCTAGCTTTTGTTAAAACTCTTTATTTCATAATTTAGTGGAAAGAAAATAAAGAACAGATGGCAATACTTTGCAACAGTGCTTTCTGGATTCATGGGTTGTTGAATCTAGTAGTGTTATACAAAACACTTGGCTTGTTTGCAGAAACCCTATTTTCATCCATGTGGAAATTTTAATTCAGCTTGCATAAAACTTAATCAAGCAGTAGCACAAAGAGAAATGGAAGAGAATTCTGTCAAGGGATGACAATTTTCATCCAAATGCTTTCCAATAGGAAAACACAGAAAAGAACTTCCAGGTTCTACCTAGAACACTTGCCAATTTAAAAAGACTTTTTTTTGGTTTTTACATAAACTGCTGTGGAAAACATGTTAAAGCTATATATCCTTTAATTTCCACCACCACCACCCCCCCCAGGGAAAAATTACACAACTCTTGTAAAATCATGAATGGAGAACTTTTTCAATCCAAAAGCATATAGGCTATTCGAAAGAAGGGTTTATAAAAACATGTCTCTAAGCATTTCACATATACAGGAATCCATTTTCCTACTTCCCAATGCCAAAGGACACTGTTGTTTCTTGTTCTTTTTTGCCAGCAATAAACCAGATGTTTTGACTCCTATAAATACGCTTGTCAATACGCTTGTTCTTTGACTATTATTAATGGTACCACAAAATTACATATTTGCTTCGTGTGTGTGTGTGTGTGTGTGTGTGTGTGTGTATTCAGCTTCATGTTTATGTGCTTCATCTATTTGTATCATATGCTTGAAATAAAGAAGAGTTTTAATTTTAAATTTAGAAGGAGCTTACATTCCTCCTGTTCCTTTAAGGCAGTGATGCTGAACCTATGGCACGCACGCCAGAGGTGGCATGCAGAACCCTCTCTGTGGCACACGCACTGTTGCCAGCTGGTCTTCACAGGTGCTGGAGCGCCTGAAAATGGCCCCAAAAATGGCCAAACACAAGGCTGTTTTCCAGGCTGTCTTCTGGGCCATTTTCTGGGCCATTTTTCAGGCCATTTTTTGGGCTGTTTTCAGGCCGTTTCTGGCCTGAAAAACACCCCCAAAACAGCCTGAAAAACCAACAAAAATGGACAAAAAACGGGCACGTGTGGGTCGGCCAGCTGGTCTTCAGGTTTCTGGCACTCCGGCATGCACACATGCACATGCGTTCCAGTTTGGGCACTCAGTGCCGAAAAGGTTCACCATCACTGCTTTAAGGAGCTGATATTCTAAAAACTGAATACCAGGTTTAATGTCTTTGCTGTTATCTTCTTAGCTTCAGATTGATCCCATATTTTGTTACAGTTATCAGCGCACTTTTTCCAAGTAAATGCAGTATGTTGATAAAGTACAATGGAATTTATATACTGTCAGTCATTTTGTTTGCTCCATAGTATATCTGAAGAACAATAATTAGGCAAAAGCATAATTCCATGGTAATTAATGCTGGATAATTGTTATCCTTCTCACCTTACTCTATGTGACTGATTTTGCTGAGCTTTTTCCTTTTATGGTTATTTTTGAAAGTTTTGCACATTTAAAAAAAAAATTCCAGGATAGCATAAGCAGATTTCAAGTAGCTCGCTTTGGATTCTGCCCTTCCAAGAAGTTTCCTCAGTTTTAGTGAACATGAAATCCCCCACTCCGAGATTTTTTAGAATCTTACTTTTTCTCTCCGGCCACCACCAATTATCTAGTTCTTACAGTGGGCAGAAATAAAACTAAAGATATAAATTTCCATTATATGGAAGGAAGGATTCAATTTAAATTTAAACTTGGAGATAGTGATTGTTCTAATCTTTATAGGATCTTGATCTACTTTTCAAGTATCACTGTATTCAAAAAGCAAAAATGAATTTGCAGTTAGGAATGGTAGTAGTAGTACAGCTATTTCTAATTTCCAGGCACAGATATGTCTCCAAATTAAATGTCTACTTCCATCCTCCTTCCCATAACACTACATCCAAATCAGAGACTATTTAAATGGGTTACGTGCAGA
Source organism: Masticophis lateralis (assembly GCA_030761175.1). Classification (NCBI taxonomy): domain Eukaryota; kingdom Metazoa; phylum Chordata; class Lepidosauria; order Squamata; family Colubridae; genus Masticophis; species Masticophis lateralis. Next base: position 178,876,254 of record JAUDYJ010000001.1, read on the forward strand.
TGCATTTCAATAAATATTGTTAACTCTACTGTGAGATCAAATGCATTTCCTAACCAGAGAATTTGATAGACAAAGAAATAAGATTTCTTCATATTGCATAATCAGTTGACATAAGAACGGAAATTTGAACATATGAGAAATATTGCCATATCTGTTATCATTCAAAGGCCAAGAACTGTCCCTTGTTTTCCACTTGCATCTAACCATAGTTCAAACGTGCCCTTTATTCTGCCCATCTGCCATGTCCATATGATGCTGCTTTATTTCTATAACCTTAACCCATGAATGCTGCTTTATTTCTATAACCTTAACCCATGAATAAAGTAGGGCTTTTCCCTTAAAGACAGCAATTATGTGTGGCAATTGCAAGGGTGTACAAAAGCTAATATGCTTTGCTGACTAGAGTGCCATCAGCATGGTTGGTGACATGTGATTAGTACGAAGAAGCTAGCACTTACTGGCTACTTGCAACTGGTAAAAGCATAACCCTTTCCTATTTTATAGCTACAGTATAATTGCTATATGTCCATGATGGTGAACCTATGGCATGTGTGCCTGAAGTGGCATGCAGAGCCATCTCTCCAGGCATGCCAGCCATCTCTCCAGCATGCACATGCTGGGAAGCTTAGCTTCCAGTTTCCAGCACACCAGAAGACTAAGTGACTGGTGCGCATGTGCACTCCAGAAACCAGAAGCTCAGCTTCCTGATGTGCACATGCATGCCAGGGAACTGCTCTTCTGGTTTCCCGTGGTCTCGCAGGTGCGCACCACGAAGCAGCTCTTCCGGTTTCTGGTGCTCCCCCGTGTGCGTGCGCACACTCCCGTTTTAGACTCAGTGCCAAAAAGGTTCACCAACACTGCTATATGCTCTGTGGCTGGCAGTCAGCAGTTGCAAGATAAGTAGCAATAATCAACTATATGCAAAGTGAAAATAGCCAAGTGCTTAGTCATTTATAATTTGAAGTCTTTGCGATTCTTTTGGCAATGAGCAAGACTGAGAGCCAAGGAAAACAAAGTGGTCATAGGACAACCCAAGTGTCCAGTGCACAGACTGCAAGACACAAAACAAGGACACAGCAGAAATTGCAAAGGAACCTAAGAATGACCAGGGAATTTTTTTATATGGCTAGGCTATCTATCCCCCAGATATTGGCAAATTAAAATACTAGGTAAGCACAATGAAAAAGTATGGAAAGATCTTGATTATTTTGAAGGCAGCAGAAATTTTTGGAAATGGGGGAAAATATGGCCTGCTGAACACCCGGATACAGGAAGTTACGTAGATGACCCTACACAAAAGGTGCCAGGTTTTGTCCTTCCTTGCCAGCATTGGTCAACTCTGAACAGAATCTTTACCCAATATGGTGTCTGCCAGGGCTTATTGCTTAAGTGGGGTGTTGTCTCTATCCCTCAGTGCGACTGTGGTACTCCTCGACAAAATATCCACCACATTGTGTCTGAATGTCCATCAAGAGCTTACACTGGCCCAATGTAATTTTTTCAACATAGATCACCCTGTCCTTGAATGGCTGGGTGGACTAGACATTAACATTTGAACTGCTATAAATCCATGTATTTGCCATACGCTAAATTAAAAAAAATGTCCTCTATGAGGTACAAGTAAAAGAAAAGGAACAAACCTCAGAGAAAACTGGGGAAAAAAACTTTAGTTAAATTGGAGGAATGGGGAGACTCATTGAGTTTCTTTGACTGAGAAAATGGTATCCTTGGTCTGGTATCCTTGACTGAGACAATGAGTATATTGTGTTTACACTTATAAAGAGAAAGTGCCCAGGGCCATTAAATTTGAATTTTTACAATAAGTATGTCTAATTGGCATCCATCTTTCTATTTTGGGGTTTGTTTGTTTTTTGTTTTTTTGTTTGTTTTTTTGGTTCAAAATGACCTGGAAGAATATGTTTGATTAATAGATATAAGTCTCATGTGAAACTGTCCTTCCTATCTCAAGTAATACTTTGGAGTCTGTTAAGGAAATATTTAATAGGCCTGTGATGGAATATCAAGGACTTTTAAAAATGGTAAAATATTTGAAGTGTCAGTGAAAATACTGATTTTGTCAGTCATTCTAATCTCATTTTAGGCATGGAAGCTGTCTGGGTGGCCATTTATATCCTATCAGCAGAACCTACCTCACAGGATTGTTTTTGTGGGGAAAATAGGAGGGAGTGTTACATTTGCCACTATAAATTATTTATAAGAAATAATAAAGACAAGATAAAACAAATAGAGTAAATATGAAATCTTTATGTTATAAAAAAGGATTTTTTAAACATATAATAACTCTCCAAATGGAAATTATTGTTAAAATCATTCTAGAACAGTGGTAAGATAGAATAATGAAATTGGATATAAAAATGATATAAAACAGGATCAGTTTAGATGATCTCTGAAGGGCCCCTTTCTTTAGTATTAGGTTCAAAAGGTGAAACTGCAGAAATAACATGCCTTCCTCAGTTGGAAAGATAAAGGTCACACTTAACCAAGCAGAGGCAACCACAGACCTAACGGCAGGAAACTTGACAGGAAGCTTAGCTAGGTTTGCACAGTACTTAGTAAGAACACAAGTTAGTAAGCATAGTATAGTATGGAAACAAGGGGGGGGGGCTGTGGGCTGTCAGAAATGTAACCAATCATAAGATGTTAAAAGTATGTATAAAAGTTACTGCATCATAATCCTTTGTCCGTTCGGTGTTTGATTCTTGTGTTGCACTGAACCTTGCGCAATAAACCTCTCTGATCACCCACGGAAATCTTGTGAGTCTTAATTTCTATAACATTCATGGCGACTTGTACGAAGGGACTCACAGGAAGGAGCCGTTGACTCTCCTGGTGGATTTAGTCCGGCACAGCTCCCACTGTGGTCTGGCTGATCTACCAGGCCGGCCAACCCTCCGTTGAAGGGTTCGGTACATCTACAGCCACAGCGGGGTCCTAGTGCCTGCACTCGAAATCACACCAAGGATCCTCAGGGTGACAGACCATTTGCTGAATGGACATCCAGGACCAAAAGACCTGTAGGCGAGTATGGAATAGGACTGTATTCAATCTGTAGGATTGGAAGCGGGGAAGAAACATCCTTGACTGGACAGGTCGGCATGCCTAAAGTCCAGATAGGTAGGAAACGGTGTGGGTTGGTTAAATGGTCACAGTTCTCAGAGATAGCCATTGGAATGTCTGGTGTCCTGAGTCGGCCATAGTGCTTCCTTAGAATGGGTGGGAGTAACAGTAAACAACCGGCGTCTTTGATGCCGCTTGAATGCATGCTGGAAAACTTTGAGGCAGGATTCCTGAGAGATTATGGAGACCCCCAATGTGACCCTGATACACTACGGACATTTTGCCATAATAAGTGGTCTACCTTCGGCGTGAGGTAGCCAGAGGAAGGGGCTTTGGACCCAGGGCTCATTTCAAGAGTCCATCAGAAAGTAACAGGGGATGGACTTTGGGGCCAGTATCCATATATTGATCATTGGAAGACTAAAATAAAAGAGAGACCACCTTGGTTAATCAAATGTCAGGCAAAGTTTGCTAGAGTTTGTTTGATAAAATTTAAAAGAGAGGAGAGAAAGAAAACCTTATGCAATAAAAGCTGAACCAGTTCCTGTACCACCAGAAAGAGAGAACCTGATGAAACCTAAATCAAAAAAGAAAATAAAGAGAAGTGCCTCATGGTCTTCAGTGAGCTCTGAAGACTCTGTGTCAAACCATACTAGAAGTAAAACAAAGGCCCGGGATGAAACTATTGCCCCTCCTAGAGAAATAATTGTACCAGGAATTGTTCCTGCACTTCAATATGTCCCTTTTACAATCACTGACTTGTTGAATTGGCAACAGCGTTATGGGCCATTTTCAGAGAAACCTCAAGAAATCATTGATTTGATGGCTACCATAATAGAAAGTTGAGAAGCCCCACCATACAGTAAGATGATTCAGACATTGGGGCTCACCAAAAAAGATTTATGCTGTTATGTGTAATAGGACAAAAGAACTACTGCAGTGTTATAAAGATTCTGATAAATTACCATTCTTAAGAAGAACCAGAGAACTCTGAAAGAACTAAGAATAGAGAAGAAAATTGTTTAGCAGGTAATAAAAAGAAAAGCCTGTCTAAATGGGAAGACTCAGATAATTAAACTGATTAAATTTGATATGATTTCTGTAAAAAAAAATAGTTGTTAAGATCTGTGCATTCCCTAATTCAACTAAAATTTAAGGCGGGAATGACTAGTGTGTATGTCTAAAGTCTTTGTGTACCTTCAAAGTAACTGCAATTGCCTGATCTCCAGAGATATGAATTTTAAATTGTTAGAGAGAGTATTGAGAGAAGAGAAATTATCCAGTTTGGTCTTGCCATCTAAGTGGATTGAGAGCAAAATTCAACTTTCCTTCTTCTCTATGCTTCAAGATAAGCTTGAGTTTATAAGTAAAAGTTTATAAGTAAAAGTTATAAGTAAATGTTTTAAGTTCACTAGCTACAATGCTGATGTGTGGTTGCTGTTTTTCAAACTTGACCACAAACTATCTACCCCCTCCCTTTTTCTACTTCTGCAATGTCTTTCCTCACACAAAAAGTGGGGAGGGACCTCGTTCTCATGTCTTTAGCCCTGCACGGAAGACTCTGATCCGTAAAAACTAGAGAGATTAAGGAAATCAATTTTTATCAATAGTGAAAAATGATTTACAAAAAGGACACAAAATAAATATTGAAAATCTTAAAGATAATATGATTATGCAAGCTAAACAGATGATTTGCAAAATGAAATATACAAGAAAAATTAGAAGCTATGCAATTAAAAAATGACAGCTTAATTAATAATAATAATGATGATGATAATACAATCAGAATCAACTTACATTAGAAATATTAAGATTAAAAGATTTATCTACAGCAATTACTATCTCCAAAGAAATGATGCTTCTGGTAAAATAGCTGAAAATGAAAAACTTATAAAGAATTATACTCAGCAGTAGAGGGACAAGAAGAGAAAAAATAGTTCTTGTGTTGGCTAAGAAGATTGCCTATAATAAAAGGTCCCAAGACAGCATGTTGAATCATCTTTGCAGGGTTTGTGCGTATGCTGTTTTAGACAAGTTGCTTCTCAAGCCTAGTGAGCTCAATCTGCAATTGAAGAAAAAAAAACCTACAAAAGCATTCTGTAAAGAAATGAAGCCATAGGTGAAAACCCTGAAATGTCGCTTAAATGGAAGAAATATAGACATGCCTGCGTGTCCAGTTTCCCTCCTGGTCGTGATGGTGAGAAATATGGCTCAAGAAGGTCAAATTCCCAATACCTGGCTGGAGTTTGAAGTACAGGCAGAAAAGCTGTCCCTGCTGCATTGCAATAAGCCAAAGGCAGAGAGAGAGAGGGAAGGAAGTTGTTTGTCGTTGGGAAATTAACCCTTAGGCAGCCATTTACACCAGCCATGCGATTCAAGGAGTTTTAGAGACATGAGTATCAAGCTCTACTCACTCAGAAACCACGAGTGATCCTGAAACAAACAAATGCTTTAACCCAGCTACTCTTTTGCAAACATCGGGTCATGCATTTGAAACAACGTATGCAGGTCAAAACAACAACCAAAGTGGACCAGACCTTTCCAAGCCTGACTGACAGACTTACCAGGACTTTAAGAAAAAAAAAGGTGACAAAGATGTGCCTTGAAAATCACCTTAAAAGAAATATGAATAAGTATAAACTGTAACAATTGAAATACCTTAATAGTATATGGTGGTAAAAATAAAAAAGATTAAGTTGTAGCTTCAATACCAACTAGAACAATTCAAAATTTAATTAGGGAAATTGTAATGATTGAAATATTTAAAATGTATATTGTGATGAAAGTAGAAATGATTAAATTGTGATTTGGAGGATTGTATGGGTAAAACACTGGAAAGAAAAAAAAAGTTTAATGCCTAGGTGGAAGGGCCCATATACTGTAGTCATGTGTTCACACTTGCAGTAAAAATGCTAGAATCCAAGTCTTGGATTCACTGGACTCGAGTTAAGTCCGCAGTTTAGGAATATTGGGAGGCAGACCAGGACTAGGCCTGACCCCTAGTAGTATGCTTGAAGAAGTGCCCCCTATAACTGTCCTACCGGCAACGGGCAGGCAACATACGGGGCAGAAGAGGCCTTACTGGTGTCACACCGGAAGCTGACCCTCTACGTACGGCTGAAAATTTGGAATGGGAAGTCAACATATATAGCCATAGGTACACTATCCCTTAATTTAATAAGCCTGCTTGCTGTTATTGTGATTAGTTGTGATTTGCTGTATATAGTATGCTGGAATCACCTCTTCCTTAAAAAAGACAGGTGCTGAATCTAAAATCATTGACTGTGACAGAGAGCAGTATGAAACTCCTGTAGATATTTAAGCCAGGGAGTGAGCTCTCTGTGGAGCTGCTCTAGTTCTAAGAATGTGGATATTGTATTAACAAATAAGAGGTGGTTCTGTGAGATACCTAAGAGTAATATTGTCTTTTCCAAGTCACATATAACCCTAACCTTCTTCCTGATGTGGTGATTTTGTATATTAAGGAAATTGTGATTGGATAGGTTCTATGCAGAGGACAATTATGAGTTTTTGTGGCTTTAGCTATTATTGGCAAAGGGCCTAATGAGTAATAACACGCTGAATAGTTCCCAATGTTGTGAGAATGCCCAAGTGACACCCTTGAGAAAGGATCTGGGGAAGTTGAGAACCCCAAAAGACAAGTCAAGAATGGGTCGCAAAGTGTGAACTCTTTGGAACAGGTCCACTCCCACCAACGATGTATCATAAATAGGTGGGGTCGGTACCCTGGACCTAAGCCAAACCCAAGGTCTAAAATCCTGAGTTTGACAATACAAGAGAAACTAGAACAAAGGGAGAACAAAGGGAGAATAGGTCCCTGTAACAATTGAGAAAATGGAACTACATGTTAAAATATTGGAATTGAGTTAAAGCCTGGTTAATCAGTCTGACCCTACCCTAAACCAAAAATGCTGGTTCTGTTTGTCTGCTGGACCTTCATCTTACAATGCTGTTCCAGTTGAGTCAGATCTCTGGGTCAGGACCAAAACCACAATAGTCCTTGAGAAAGATATTAATGGTAAACCAAAGTAACACTAGCCAAATTGCAAGGAGACTTTTATAATGCATTCAAAAGGCTGGGAATGAATTGTTTCCCCATTGTTAGCCCTATAGCTGTTAGTGTGGAAATCCTAGGGTCACCCTCCTTGTGTGTAAAGTGACATTAGGAACCAGATATTCCTGTAGGATCCCTGATGGGAGATCAATGTCTATCAGAAATACACTTGACCCTAGAATGACACTTAGAGCTGTAAAAACTAACTAGTGGCATCTCTCCTTATGCCCACTATTATTTCAACAGAAGGTCACTTTCTCAATACCACATACACATGTCTCCATTAGAGCCAACACAGGCTTATATGTCCTACTTCCCCTTGGCAATGCAAGCTCCCGTCATGTTTTTGATGGCACTATTTTCAGAGATAAGCAAAAGGACTCTACACTAAAAGTCCCATGCAGTCACTGGTGGCATGTTAGTGGCAGGGACTTTAGGGGTCTGGACTAATGAAAAAAAACCAATGAGCCCATACATTTTCCATGAATATAGGTGGGTATGTAAGGAAAAATAGAGTTTTCTTCTTATGTGAGAAAAATGTGTATTTGTGTTTACCTACAAACTGGACTGGAACATGTACATCTTCCCCCAAAATAGCTGGTATTATCTGGGCCAGGCTGGATTAGACAGATGTTATTTCTGTTGTAATAGGCCTGACTTTTATTCTTTGTTCAGACAACTAGCTATGAGAGCAGTGAAAGAGATAAGAGTTGAAAAAAAATGAGTTGATTTTGATGGAAAGCCTTATAGACTGTAAAATTGACCCTGATCTCTTTGATGAAAATGAAGTTTCTGATCCAGGAACATATGTACAACTCTCAACTGGGTAATTAGAGAAAGTGCTTCAGAGAATAAGATTTGAAAATCATATGTATTACTTGTCTTTCCTTTGCATTACTATGTATCTTATCCTGAACTGATTATGTTATGTCAAATATTATATGCTTGCTTGCTTATTAAGAAGTATAGAATGGTTATAGCATGAAATGGATGGGAAGCAGTGGAAGTTTCTGGATGGAAAAACTTCCAAAAGGGGGGAATAAGATAGAATAATGAAATTGGATATAAAAATGGTATAAAACAGGGTCAGTCTAGATGATCTCTGAAGGGCCCCTTTCTTTAGTATTAGGTTCAAAAGGTGAAACTGCAGAAATAACAAGCCTTCCTCAGTTGGAAAGATAAAAATCACTTTTAGCCAAGCAGAGGCAACCACAGACCTAACGGCAGAAAACTTGACAGGAAGCTTAGCTAGGTTTGCAAAGTACTTAGTAAGAACACTTAGTAAGAACTTAGAAAGAGCCTGGATAGCTCTGCAGACAAAGCACCCTAATTAAACATCCAGCTGTCTGCAATTACTCATGTTCGAATCTCGCCAGGCTCAGTGTTGACTCAGCCTTCCATCCTTTCTAAGGTAGGTAAATTGAGGACCCAGTTTGTGGGAGCAATAAGCTGACTTTGTATAATATCCCTCCTTAGACTGGACTTTCAATCTGCCAGCCCTTGCCACATGGAGATGGAACCCATAAAATGGTTCCGCCCCAGGTGCCTGATGGACCCAGAAAGGTTCTTGAAGGAGCTTGGGACATTCCCCACCTCTCAATCCTGCAATTCAGCTGAGGCTCTAGTGGCATCCTGGGAACGGTCGGCTACTGATGCATTAGACAGAATTGCACCTTTGCGGCCTCTAATCCGCCGCAGATCCCGGGTCTCTCCTTGGTTTTCCATGGAGCTCTGGGAAATGAAACGTCGGAAAAGACACCTAGAGGAACATTGGAGGTCCTCCCGATCTGAATCTGACCGAACACAGTTAAGAACCCATATTAGGTCTTATCTAGTGGCAATGGAAGCGATGAAACGAGATTACTTCGCTGCCCTCATTGCATCCAGCGGCCCTGTTTCGTGTGACCCGCTCCCTCCTCAATCAGGAAGTGAGGGAAGACCCTTTACAGGGCAGAGCTGAGGATTTTGTACAGTTTCTGCATGATAAAATCGCTCAGATCCGGATCGGATTGGACTCTGACTGGACAGAATCCAATCGGGAGACTAGGGTGGGTCTTGAGAATAATATCTGGATTGAGTTTGACCCTGTTTCTGTCAAGGAAGTGGGCAGGATTATGGGCAAATTTAGTTCCTCCACTTGCTTATTGGACCCTTGTCCCTCCTGGTTGGTTTCAGTTGCCAGGGAGGTGACTAGAGACTGGATCCAGGCAATTGTCAATGCTTCATTGAGAGAGGGGAACTTCCCCACCTCTCTTAAGGAGGCGGTAGTTCGACCTCTCCTCAAGAAGCCTTCCCTGGATCCAGATTCACTTAATAACTATCATCCCATCTCCAACCTTCGCTTCATCACAAAGGTTGTTGAGACTGTAGTGGCGCAACAGCTCCCACAGTTCCTGGAGGAATCGGAATACCTTGACCCGTACCAATTGGGCTTCCGACGTGGACACAGCACGGAAACGGCATTGGTCGCTCTGGCGGGCTCGGGATGGTGGTTGTTCCTCCATCCTGGTCCTACTTGACCTCTCAGCGGCTTTTGATACCATCGACCATGGTATCCTACTGCAGCGACTTGAGGGGTTGGGGGTGGGAGGCACTGTCTTACAGTGGTTCTCCTCCTACCTCTTGGGTCGCTTAGAGTTTGTATGGGCAGGAGGGCAGAGATCCCCCCCGAGGCCCCTAAATTGTGGGATGCCTCAGGGGTTGGTTCTCTCCCCCCTACTCTTTAACATCTATATGAAGCCACTGGGTGAGATCATTCGTGGCTTTGGGGTGAGATATCATCAATATGCTGATGATACCCAATTATACATCTCCACCCCAGACCACCCCAGAGATGCCCTTTCCGTGATGTCCCGTTGCCTGGAGGAAGTATGGGCCTGGATGGGTAGAAACAGACTCAAACTCAATCCCTCCAAGACTGAGTGGCAGTGGATGCCGGCATCTCGGATTTCAGAAGCCCCATCACTTTTGATGGATGGAGAAAAACTTGCCCCCATTGATAGGGCTCGCAACTTGGGTGTCCTCCTGGATGCTCGGCTGTCCCTAGAAGACCATCTAATGGCTGTGACCAGGGGGGCCTTCTCACAGCTTCGCCTGGTGCGCCAGTTGTGCCCTTTCCTGGACCAAGATGACCTTCGCACATGCCCTGTGTTACTTCCCGCTTGGATTACTGCAATTCCCTCTACATGGGCCTGCCCCTGAGATGCACCGGAGACTCCAGCTGAACCAGAATGCAGCCGCACAGGTTGTTACAGGAGCCCCTCGTTACTCCCATATAACACCCCTCCTGCATCAGCTGCACTGGTTACCAGTGGTTCTCTGGGTCCGCTTCAAGGTATTAGTTCTCACCTATAAGGCCCTACATGATTTAGGTCCAGGATATTTACAGGACCTTCTCCTGCCTGCTTCCCACCGTCCTGTTCGCTCACATAGGGCCGTTCTCCTCATAGGGTCCTGACGGCGAGCCAATGTCATCTAGCGGTGCCCAGGGTAGGGCATTCTCTGTGGGTGCTCCCACCCTCTGGAATGAATTACCTACTGAGCTCCGGATGGCTCTGGATCTCCGCTTCTTTCGTCGGGAGCTGAAGACTTGGCTGTTCAAGCAAATAGGCTGACTCTGATTCTCATTAATTAGTTATTTGATTTAAATTAATCAAATAATCAATTCATTAATTAATTATTTGATTTAAAGTGTGATTTTATTGTACATGTTTTTTAACTTGTGTTTGCCGCCCTGAGTCCTTCGGGAGAAGGGCGGCATATAAATACATGTAATAAATAATAAATAAATAAATATACAAAAGTATGAAGGCTATTGCTTAACACATTGTAAGCCGCCCTGAGTTTTCGGAGAAGGGCGGCATATAAATCAAATAAAAAGAAAAAAGAAAAAAGAACACAAGTTAGTAAGCATAGTATAGTATGGAAATGGGGGGGGGCTGTGGGCTGTCAGAAATGTAACCAATCATAAGATGTTAAAAGTATGTATAAAAGTTACTGCATCATAATCCTTTGCCCGTTTGGTGTTTGATTCTTGTGTTGCACTGATAAACCTCTCTGATCACCCACGGAAATCCTGTGAGTCTTAATTTCTATAACAGTGGTTCTCAACCTTCCTAATGCCACGACCCTTTAATATAGTTCCTCATGTTGTGGTGACCCCCAACCATAAAATTATTCCTAAAACCATTGAAAATATGTGTTTTCCGATGGTCTTAGGCGACCCCTGTGAAAGGGTCATTCGACCCCCAAAGGGGTCGTGACCCACAGGTTGAGAATCACTGTTCTAGAACAAAGTAAATGTATTTTTAAAAGATGCTAACTTATGGTATTTATATTTTTCTTTAAAATATTGCAATGTCCTGGAAGTAATTCAAATATTATATGCACTAATGAGAAAAATCTACTTGAGAAGAAAAATAAAGTCCTTATTTTAAAACAAAACAACAACCCAGGCTCATATTCCTGGGTTATGTTTTTTTTTTTTTTACTTTATATACATGGATATTTTCATAGTTTTGGAGCTAATCTCTTAAAGACAAGGGTTTTTTAAAGTTACTGAATGCAAAAAGATATGGATCTATGTGAATATATTCATTATCAATATCAATACTAGTAGATCATGTAGATCCACAACAGAAATTAGAAGAACAATTAAGGATTATTAACAATTATAGATAAGGGTCTCTGTTAGTTTCAGTATGAACAAAAAAAATTCAATCAAGAAAATTGTACAAGATTAAATTATAATGACCACAAATTATATCCATGGTTAACCTGAAAATAAACATTTTTTTCTTTTCACAAGTTTGTTTACACTAATTTAGCTACCACAAAATGTGACTGCAATAGATAATGTCAGTCATCATAATGGCACAAACTTGAATAAATCAAATACTCTGATTTTTTAAATAATAAACCAAAATATGTTCACAAATACACTCATCATTCAAAAGAACATGCATATACACAAAGGAAATGAAGATATCAAAAGGAGAAAATTTAGAAGTCAATTTCTCTAGTAAAAAATTGAAAATAACTATTAAATTTCAGGTACTAAGATGCAGATCTTCCCTGTGCAGAATAAATATAAATTTATCTTGGTTAGGGTGAGTAACTGATCAGAGAATCAATCCACAAGGAAAAGAAAATGCCAAAGAGATGTTCCAGACACAATATAAGAAGGCACTCGTCTGCTACAGATTTTTTTAAAAAACTTGCTTTTAAAGATAATAAAGAGATTAAGGTGGAATTGAACTGGTTACTTCAGAATATAACACAATATTATGATTTCATGAATATGAAGGTCTTTCCCTAGTACAAAGATATAAAGATGGGAAGCTTAAGTCCAACACAAGGATTCCTAGCTGTCTGAATTATTTTTGGGATTTCTGTTTGTGGGGGATTCTGATGGCACCTTGAGGAGTCCCTCTCTGTGGGAGCATACTGGCCGGTGGGAGGTTATCGGCGGCAGAAGGCGGTCCCGCAAGTACCCAGGCCCTATGCCATGGAGCGCTTTAAATGTGATAACCAACACCTTGAAGCGCACCCGGAAGACCACTGGAAGCCAATGCAGCTCACGCAGGAGAGGCATCACATGGGAGCGCCCCCTCGCTCCCATAATCCCCGCATGGCCGCATTCTGCAGCAGTTGGAGCCTCAAGGGAAGCCCCATGTAGAGAGCATTACAATAGTCCAGGCAGGAAGTGACGAGAGCCTGAATGACTGTGCGGGACTGTGCGGGACTTTGAGTCCCGATCCAGAAAGGAACGCAACTGGTGAATCAGGCGAACCTGATGAAAAGCCCCCCTGGCAACAGCTATCATATGCTCTTCTAAAGATAGCCGTGCATCCAGGGGACGCCCAAGTTGCGAGCCCTCTCTGAGGGGGCCAATAATTTGTCTCCAATAGCCAGTGATGGCATCAGCTGGCTATATCGGGACACCGGAAGCCACAGCCACTCGGTCTTGGAAGGGTTGAGTCAAAGCCTGTTACTCCCCATCCAGATCCGAATGGCCTCCAGGCACCAAGACATCACTTCAAGGGCATTGTTGGGATGGCCTGGGGTGGAGATGTACAGCTGAGTATCATCAGCATACTGATGGAACTCCACCCCAAAGCCACGGATGATCTCGCCCAAGGCTTCTCACCCTTGAACAAAAGGGGTGAGAGGACCGACCCCTGTGGCACCCCACAAACAAGGTGCTTCGGGGTCGACCTCTGCCCCCCTGCCAACACCAACTGCGACTGGTCAGAGAGATTGGAGGAGAACCACTGCAGGACAGTGCCCCCCACTCTCAACCCCTCCAACCGGCGCAGCATGATACCATGATTGATGGTATCAAAAGCTGCTGAGGGATCTAACAGGACCAGGATAGAGGAGCAACCCCTATACCGAGCCCTCCAGAGATCATCCACCAATGCGACCAATACCTTTTCTGTGCTGTGCCCAGGCCTGAAGCCGGACTGGAATGGATCTAGATAAACTGTTTCCTCCAGGTACCTGGGAAACTGTCATGCCACCACAGTCTCAACAACCTTCGCCACAAAGCGAAGGTTGGAGACAGGATGATAATTAGCTAATACAGCCGGGTCCAGGGAAGGCTTCCTAAGGAGGGGCCTCACCACCGCCTCCTTCAAGGTGGCAGAGAAGTTACCCTCACTCAAAGAAGCATTGATAATCCCCTGGAGCCAGCCTCATGTAACCTCCCGTGAGGCCAGCACCAACCAGTAGGGACACGGGTCCAATGTGGTTGCGTTCAGCCACCCCAGTATCCTGTCCACGTCCTAGGGAGCAACAGGGTCAAACTCCTCCCAAATGACATTCTCAAGACCGGCCTCCATCATCCCGTACCTACCCAGTCAGAGACCAAGTCTTCCCAAATCTGAGTGATTTTATTGTGCAGATACTGGACAACATCCTCAGCGTGACCCTGCAATTTTTGGCTGGAGTTATGTTGTTGAACTATTATTTTAGTTTTCAGAATAAAAACTACTGGCAAATCAGCAGGGTAGCTATTACACTAGGGTCCTGAAAGCAGCCTAGTTTGGGAATATAGAGATTGGGAGGGCCATTTGAGCAAGTGACAACACTGCCAGAGAGTCTATCTTTTGTACCAGATTAAAACAAAAGTGGAATACTTGGTATCACTATAAGTAATATGAATTGTATGTTATACCAGAATAATTGCGTTAAGACATGGAATGAAATTAAGATCATATTAAGGACAAATTGCTAGCTTTGAGGAGAATGTCTGTGATAAAGACAAATATTTTGGCAAGGATCATGTTTTTGTTTCAAACAATGCCTATTTTGACAATTGATGTACCATTTAAACAATGGCAGAAAGTTATATTTGCATGGCAAGGGAATAAAAGAATTAAATATAAAATACTTCAGGATACAAGGAAAGGAAGAGGGTTTTACTCTAAAGAAACAATAAGTAAAAAAAAATGGTTAACTTACCAGAGATATTAGAGCATGAGCATGGAAAATATGTTGCAGACAATGCCAACTGGTGAAGTCAAAGAAAAGAGCCTTCTCTGCTGTTGCCCCTGCCCTGTGGAACACTCCTCCCTCGCCCCTCCCCAGAGGTGAGGTGGGCCACCAGTCTCCTGGCCTTCCAGAAAGGCATAAAAACATGGCTCTGTCATCTTGCATGGGGCATCCATAGGAGCACACAGTTGTGGAGCTGATTAGTGCCCCGAAAGCCATCCCTCTGCCTTGTAATTAATTTTTAACATTGATTGCCTCTTTTAAATTTTATATATTGTTTTATGTTTTTACTATTTTATTTGCACACTGCCCATAGTCCCTCTGTGAGGGAGAGGAGTATTTCCTAAATATGAAAACAAATTAACTAAATAAAATCAACAGAGCAATTGGGTACAGAGGGATTTAGTTTCCAATGGTAGACTAACAACCCATGACTCATTGGCTCATTCTTCTTTCCACATATAGGTTTACACCATTTTCCCTTATGACCCTCAGTAGAGACCAAGTGAAACCTCTTCCTCCTCTTCCTCCTCCTCCTCACACACAGAACTGCCTGCCACTTTTCTGTGGGGAGAGGAACAAAGACAGTGGTGGGCCATAAATAAAAGTGCGCTCCACTCACCACTCCAGCATATCCCCAAGGGATCTCTCCTTCCAGAGAGGAAGAGGGATCATCCTGTCTCACTAGCAGGCATCCTAGTTGCTCCCTCATCTTTCCTCTTTCTACCTACAACATAGACTTGCACTGTTGCTCAGTTTCCACTCCTTCACAACTCTAATGATACATTAATTGTTGGGCTGAGCTAGACAGATATGCATTTTTTCAGCATCTGTCAGACAAAGTCCATTTACAGTTGGATGCTGGCCTTATTGCAAGCTCAGAGGAGATGCTGGGGGAGAGTCCTGGAACCTGATAATAGTTTGAATCCATTGAGCCTGAAGAAATAGACAGTGTCTTTAGGACTGTGAGTTCAGCCACCTGCTCTTTAAATCCTTCTGGTTTGTTAAAGTGGCTGAAGGGTTGTTGTGTGACAAGGTTCTAGCAATTTTCATTCAATCTAACCTCCCCTTTTGGGAGAAGGTGGTTGAGGATGTGGTTGCATAACAACTTCAAAGGATCTTGGCTGAAGAGGATTATCTGGATCCCTTTCACTCAGGATTTAGACACAAGTATGAAACATACAGTGTTGGTTGCCCTTCTGGATAATCTTTGATGTGGGCAGGATAGGGGTTCTGCATCCATCATTGCCCTACAGGACCTCTTAGTGACTTTTAATACCATCAACCATGGTATCAACTCAGAGGATTGGGGATGAGTGACATGGTGTTGTGCTGGGTTTTGGGACTTGACAGTTGTAAGACTGCTATCTTTAGTGCTGGATGTATTGTATTGCCCCAAACAAACCTGATGCACAACCTGGATTCACAACTCCCGTTCAAAATGCAGGTGGCTGTCATGGCTAGGAAGGACTTAGCACAACTTGTATTTTGCACCAATTGCACCCATTCCTAGATTGGAGCACTCTGCTCACTCATGCTCTTAATCACCTACGTATTGGATTACACTATACATGCCCTTGAAGAATATTTGGAAACCTCAGCTGGTACAAAATGGAGCAGTTTGGGCAGTTTATGAGTGCTACATTGGTTACCAGTCTGTTTCCAGGTCCAATTTAAGATGCTGGTTTGACTTTAAATCCCCACATGGCATGGGACCTGGTTATTTGAAGGACTGCTTCTCTCTGATTATATGTGCCTGTTCCATCAGATCTGACAGAAAAGGTCAGAGAGCTATAATAGGCAGGTCCAAGGGGGCCACCCTTCCCTGCCATGGCTTCCTGCTTTATGGAACATCCTTACACACACACACACACACACACACACACACACACACACACACCCCAAAGTAAAGTTGGCTCCATCACGTTGAGTTTCTGTAAATCCCTCAAAGTCTGATTATTCCATCAGGCCTGGGAGCTCCTGGGATTGGTAATATAGTGACTCCATTGTCATTAATATCTGCTGTTCTCTCTTAACTTTATGTTTTTAAATCAGCCTTTAAAATAATAACTGCCATTTATATATTAATATTTTTAGTCTCTTGTTGTATAACATCCATAGAATCTTTTTTGTGAGACAGTTGGCCATATAATTTGATAGCTAGCTAGCTAGAAAGATAGATAGATAAAATAATACTGAGGACTGCTTAAAAACATACGATGATACAAAACTCTCCTATATTTCCTATACAGGAAAACCAAAATTTTGAAAGATATAATATTTAAAGGCAAGTTAGTTCCAATGTAAAATTGGAGTGTTATAGGATCTTCTCATGCACTTACCAATGTTACGTATTGCAAGTTCACGTATAGATCATCTTCTTTTATCAGTCCTGTAGGTGGACAAAGTTATTTCGCAAAAGTATGAATGTTGCTTGTGCTTTATTTATTTATTTGTACACCACCACAATCACTAATGTAGCTCTAAGCAACTACAGTTTCCTTGACCATTACAGTCTTCAAAATTAGACCTGGAGAAATAAATAAAATGGACTCTGTAATTAAACAGTTTGATTCCCAGAGGACAAAATGACAATACCCTATACTTACTATACTATTAATTTGATTATCACACCATTTCTTTTTCTTTTCTTTTCTTTTCTTTTCTTTTCTTTTCCTTTCTTTTCTTTTCCCCTTCCCAACCCCACCCTGTTTCTTATTTCTACAAAGAACATTGCATTAAATTAACAAAAGAGCTTAACTCATTTTGTTGTTGAAACTGATGCATTAAGTGCTTTTTTTCTTTTAGAACCTTTTGCCACAGACTAAAACCTCATTACCTTTACAAGTTGAAACAGCTGCTCTTTTCTTAATAAGTTAGTGACTTCCAACTCTTTTCTTTCTCTGATATTCCTTTGAAATATCAGAGGATATTTCAGTGTTAAACAAATTGTAATGGAAAGTGGCTGTTAAGAAGATATATTGGCTTCCTTAATATATAGATTGATAGTATCCCAATGATGGTTCTGCCAATGCTTTGGGGACCCTTCATTGCCATTCTTATGGTATGGTAATATGGGTATGTGGGGAACTAAAGGAGAATACCCTAAAGTATATATGCAGATTGTTGAAAATGTGATGCCTCTGAACAATGGCTAGCTATGTGTAGTTCCCATTCAGGAAGGAACTCTGTGATTTAGAGTCACTAGAATGGACATGTAGCTTCCTTATAAAAAAGCAGTTTTCTTTTCTGCAAGGATTGGGATACTGCCAACATTGCTTATGAATTGTATGGGAGACAAGAAGGCATCTCTTTTGAGTTTAAAATTTTAAACTTTCGGGTACTGGAAATGTTTAAGTATTGATAATGTTTGAAGAGGTGAGTGCCCTTGACATAATTAACATAAAAGTTATTAGCTTTGGAATGTGTTAGGGTTTCCTCATTACACTAGGAACTTTCTATACTTTCTAGACAATCTTCCATTGCATCTTTAACTAGAATGTGGAATGTGAAAATTCCTTTAAGAATGGTGCTCAATGACATAGTGATTTGAAAGATTAAAGTGCTTTGAACTCTTGTGGATATTTGATATTAGGCAGTGGGATTTGCAATTTATGGTGATAAACTGAATTAATATATTTTCAGTAAATGGCAACAGTAGGTCCTATAGCTTGCTTTGCCATTATCCCTGAAAAGATGTTAGTTGTAAGCTTCAACTTACAACCACAATCGAGCCCAACATTTTGTTACTGAGACATTTTTGTTAAGAGAATTTTGCTCTATTTTATGATCTTTCTTGCCACAGTTGTTAAGTGAATCTGGTTTTCCCATTGACAAAGCGTGATCATATGACCCCAGAGCAGTGGTGGGTTGCTACCGGTTTGCCCCAGATTGGGTGAACTGGTAGCGGTGGTGGCGACAGGCTCTGCCCACCCACCCGGACATCTCTGCGCATGTGCAGAAATGTTGTGCGAGCATGTGAGCGCTCACGAGTGAACTGATAGAGGCTGAAATTGAAACCCACTACTGCTCCAGAGTGTCCCATTCTCTGATATTCCATCGCACTCTTCCTGCTCATGCTCGGTAGCATGCCTTCCCACAACACTGCCTAGGCTGCCCAGTGCCCATCCATGAGACTCACTGGCCCACTCATGGTCTTACTGGTCTGCCTGAGCATGCTCCCTCCTTCTCCTCTTCCTTTTTCTCCCTGAAGATTTGTATGAGCTGCTTCATACCTTGTAGTATTATTATATCCATGAATGAATTATATTTACATATGGTCTGCCCCCTCATCAACAATAGAAGTTTTCTGGAAGTAAATGTAAGTTTTGAATGTGTTTAATGGCAAGAATCTGTAATATCAGCAAGAAGATGAATCAGGCTAACAATTGCATTTAATGGATTAAAGATCATAGTAGGATACTGGTTGTCTTGGAAGTTCACCTACAGTTCTGATCTGCCAAAGACAAGGAATCCATGGCACAATGCTTGATGTAAAATGTCTGATAAACCTGACACATCAAAATGAAGTTCAGAGAAATGTATTTGTTCTGTGTCATTTTTCAATAAAATTTTGGAAAACTTTCCTGTCTTTTCTTGGTTGAACTATTCTAATCATGCAAGAGCCATGGGGAAAATTACTTTTAAATATAATCACTTCAGTGTCTATTTCTTCTCAATACGTTGAAATTTAGCACTGTGATTAGAATGACTTTTGTCATTCCCCCATGTACTACAATGTTGGAGCAAGACATTTTAAAGGGGAAAATGTGTTTTTTGAGTGGATTCCTTTAATATAAATTAATATGACTATATTGTCTTGCAAGCAAAAGGAGAAACTAAACTGTTTCTTAGCTGGATTAAATAAATTTGGCATTGTATTTTGAAATGTTTAAAAATATTGATTTATGCAATAGACTGATAGAAAGAGCTACCATAGGAATATGGCATCTGAAATACGTACCTGTCAATCATGCAGTGGGCTGCCTGTTTGACTATTGGAGCATCTGATTATAATGGTAATGGATTGTATCTTAATAACAGTCCCACCTCTGCTTTTGTGCACCTGCTGTTAACATGGGTATGCTGGGTTGATGTGGGAACAAGGCAGGAAGGGGAAGGATTAACAGAAGCAGTGGAACAAACAGTTTAGAAGGGAAACAGTTTCAACACTGTTGAAAGAAAAGAGGAAAGCTAATACTCTTAGGTTTGACAGTTCTCCCTCTTGCTTAGATCTTTGTATAACTCAACAACAGTTGTCCCACAGCTAAGGACTTATTCCCCTTACTTAGTTCCCTTACCATCAGAAGAGGCAGCATTCTGTTTCTAAATGGCGGAAGTGGACATTACTTTATATTAATGACTTTCTAAGCAATCTTAATTAATTTCTTTGTTGTTCCTCCAAAATATGCTTTTCCCTACTGTATCACATCACCTGGAGTACTTCTTCCATTTCAGCTAGCATGCTTTAGCACTTTCTAAACTCCATTTGCTTGCTTGCTTGCTTGCTTGCCTGCTTGTTTGCTTGCTTGTTTGCCTGCCTGCCTGCCTACCTATCTACCTATACAGATTCATTCAACCTTGGCAAACATTATGACTTCTGCATCAGCATGAGAGATCTGAAGTGGCCTCTGCCTTTGGTGAATGGAGTGTTTCAGAGGACATGAGGATTCACAAATCCTTGGAAAGGACCTAGGAGGTGTTCAGAATAACGCTAGCCTTGTTCTCTAGAAATTATGTTTGGCTGTATTCAACTCATTTGCCATCAGATTAATTGTCCTCCCTTTATGATTCAGATAACTTTTGCTTTGTGACATCTAGATAGAAATGAATAGTAAGCAAGCCTGGAATAACTTTATACTTGTTGTATGCAAAGTCTGGTAAGAGCAGGCCTAAACTAGACTATTAAATCAGCTATTTCTAGATGCTGCAGACTAAGGAAAGTAATAATAAATAATAGAGATTTCTGATAGTCTTGCATTTTTCTTACTTAATCATCATATCAATGTTTAGCTTCATATTTTTATTAAGATGTAACTAGGTATTTCTGAGCTCAATTTCATAATATTCCAGAATTTGTTGTATTTCTTCTAGTTCTTCCTGAGTCAACGCAGGAAATTCAGACTGCCCCTACAGCTGTTGATACTGTTCTTCAGAGGAATTATTGAGTCCATCATTTGTACTTCTATAACTATCTTGTTTGGTATAGCAACCAAATAGGTCAGGTATAGACTCCAATATATAGTTAGGACTGTAGAAAGAACAATTGCAACCAGCCTGCCTTCCTGTGTATAGAAGACTTGTGTATTGCACAGGTAAGAAGGAAGGCTGAGAAAATATCTACAGACTCCTCACATCCTGTTTCAACTGTTAAACTGTTTCAACTCCTCCCTTAGGATGCTGTGACTGGCATTTCATGCCAAAGCAACTAAATACAGAGACAGTTGTTTCCCTTGTGCCATAATTCTGCTGAACACCTAATTCTCACAGTACTGTCTAATATCTATATATGTAATATGGCTGTAGTCTTATTTTCCTTATCATCTTTGCTACCTCCTCTTAGTGGTATTATTGTTGTTGTTATTGCCAATATTATTATTGCTATTATTATTATTTCTTTTATTCATTAGACATGAAACTCAGTCAACTGATCATTTAAAAATGTGTCACAAATACTATAGACTGGTGCTAATGTTGATATGGGTTGCTCCCAGTGTCCTAGGTATCAACCAAGTATCTTCTTAAAATATATGATGAAGATGATGATGATGATTTGCACTGTCAGCCAGATGTTCAGACTGGGTTTGGCATTTTGGTCTACCTATTGAGTCCTTATAAAGGATCTGGGATAGGCAGATGTGAATGTTTGACAGTGTTACAGATATTGTTGCAGGATGGAAGCTGTTCCAAGTAAAGCCACCTTTTGCAATTGACTGATGGTGAATTTGTCAATACCAATGGTGTCCAAGTGGCCCAGTAGTTTTGGAATTGCACCCAAGGCATCTATTACTATTGGTACTATCCTTGTTTGCATTTACCACAGTTGTTCTACTTCTGTTTGTAGGTTTTTGTATTTTGTTATCTTCTCCAGTTATTTCTTTTTTATTTTACTGTCTCCAGGCACTGCCACATCCACTGTTCATACTTTTTTTGTTTTTCTTATCAACAGTTGTTAAGTCCGGAGTGTTATGTGACAGGTGGCTATCTGTTTGAATTCTAAAGGCTCAGAGCAATTTAACTTCTTCATTTTCTATGACTTTCTCTATTTTATGGTCCCACCAGTTCTTGCTTGTAGGCAAATATTTCTTGCAAATATTCCTATGCATCATTGTTGCTACTTTGTCATGCTGCTGCTTGTAGTTAGACTGTGCAAACTTCTTGCAGCAGCGTATCAGGTGGTCCACTGTTTCTTTAGCTTCTTTGCATAGGTGGCACTTACTGTCTGTTCCTATCTTCTCAATTTTGGCTTTGAATGCATTTGTCCTTAAGGCTTGGTCTTGTGCAGCCAGAATTAGTCCCTCGGTCATCATCATCATCATCCATCATCAACCACTGAATAAGGTAGTTTATTGCAAAGTCAAAATATTCAGGTCTAATAAGTTCAAAAATTCCATGTATCTAAGGCAACCCTTTGGGTATTGCTCCAAGGGCTCCTATTGGTACAACTATTGATTTCTTCCTCCATAATTGCTCAATTCCAATTTGCAGATTGCGGTATTTTGTTATTTTTTCTAGTTTCTGTTCAATTCAGGCATCACCTGGTATTGCAATATGAATGAACCAGACTTTTTTCTTCTCCACAATAGTGATGTCAGGCATGTTGTGGGTTTTGGATTTGAAAGTCCCACAAGATTTTGACCTATTCATTTTCAAAAACTTTGTCAATTTGGTGTTCCCAGTAGTTTTTGCTACATTTGAATCCAAACTTCTGGCAAAGCTTCCAGTGTATGATTTTGGCAACTCAATCATGATGTTTAGATAATTGGTTTATAAGATTTTGCTGCAGCCACTGGTAAGGTTATCCACGGTTTCATCTTTGTCATTGCATAAGTGACATTTGTTATTGTTACTGACATGTTGAATTTTTGCTTTCATGGAATTGGTCTGCAGGGCTTGTTCTTGGGCAGCCAAAATGAAGCCTTCAGTTTCTTTCTTCAGCACCCCTGATCTCAACCATCTCCATGTTAGCTTTTTATCTACCTTTCCTTCAATGCCCTTCAGGTATTGACTGTGCATAGGCTTCTTTTTCCAGTTAGAAACTTGATGTTCAATGGTTTCTTTTCAATATTCTGCTTTCAATCTTGTTGTTTTCAAGAGTTTCTCTTCTTCACCTTCTTCCTCTTTCACAGTTTGTTTCACCTGTAAGTGGAACAGTCCTCTTCCACTCTGAAATCTAGGCAAGTATAATTGATCAATATCACTTTTTGGGTGCAGAGTATGGTGCATTGTCATTAGTTTTCTTGTCTTTCGATCCAAGTTATCAAGTTCCAGCTGAGTATTTTATTACAGGCACTGCCCAGATGTTAATTGCCTTTATGATATTTCCTCCACTTAATTTTGATCTCAAAATTTTCTGGAGTCGCTTTATTTTGTTGAAGTAACTTTCTTGACTTAGTTGTGT
Organism: Masticophis lateralis; assembly: GCA_030761175.1. NCBI lineage: Eukaryota > Metazoa > Chordata > Lepidosauria > Squamata > Colubridae > Masticophis > Masticophis lateralis. Next base: position 178,899,521 of record JAUDYJ010000001.1, read on the forward strand.
AACATGTCAGAGGCTTCAAAAACTCCTAAGTACTTATAGCCTTCCTCTGGTGTTACTGCTTTTATCAACTCTTCATTATCAAGTTTGAATTCATCATCTTCAATAATTTTTCCTGCCTGGACAGCAGTTGTTGCACATTGGTCAATGCCAAATTGCATCTCAGTGTCTCTGCTAAACTTCTCAGTGCTCAGAGCAGTGAGTTCAATTCAGCTTTTCTTTTTCAAAACAGTTTTAAATCATCCGTGTATAGCAAATGGGAAATTTTCAACTCTTTTTTAGCCAATTCATAGCCACAGTCTGTTTTGTTCAAAATGCTTGCTAGTGCCATCATCGAAAGTATAAAAAGCAGAGGTGAAAATGAGTCGCCTTAGAAGAGTCCTCGCTTGATTTCAACTTCACCAAGTTCTTCTCACAGGCCATCAATTTAGTTAACCATAGTTTCATGGAGGTCTTCAGGAAATTCTAGATGTTGCTACTAATTGCAAAAATGTCTAAGGATTTCTCAATCCAGCTGTGTGGAACAGAATCAAATACTTGCTTATAATCAATTCAGGCCATGAACAAATTTGTTCATCTTTTCTTTGAATTCTTCAAAACCAATTTATCAATCATCAGTTGATCTTTGGTTCCTCTTGAATTTTTGCAGTACCCTTTTTAATTTTTTTTAAATTTTTTAAACAAACAAAACATAAAAACAACTATCATCCATTACAATCACAGAAAGTGTATCAATCGGTTACCATTCTTTTGTACTTAATCCCATATCCAAAATTTTACAAATTATTTATCACATTTATTATATCTTATTGTATTATTCTCATTTAACATTTATTTAGCAATGGTGGTTATCTCCTAAAAAACTGCTTCATATATTTTATTTTTACTTTTATTTCATATTTCATATTTCATTTCCATGCTTTATTATCTAGCCATTGCTAAAATAAATCCCATATCATGTAAAATTGTTGTCTTCCTGTTCTCTAATTTCAAATGTCAATTTACTCATTTCAGCACCTTCCATAATTTTCTTAATAACTTCATCTTCCGTAGGTATTTTCTCATTTTTCCAGTTTTTAGGAAATACAATTTTAGCCACTGTTAAAACATTCACTGTTAAGTATCTCAATTCTCTATTATATGTTTCTGGTAAAATCCCTAATAAAAATATCTCTGGTTTAAAGTCAATGTGTTTCTTTGTCATTTTTTCCAACCATATGTGGATTTTATTCCATATCTTTTAGTTTCTGCACATGTCCACCATATATGTAATATATGGGGTCTGATGACACTGCCAACACTTCACCGATTTATTCTTAAACATCCTGGCTATTCTCGCCGGGGGTAGATTCCACCTGTAAAACATCTTATACAAATTCTCCTTATATGCTGTTGACATTGTCATTTTATAGTTTAGCAACCACAATTTTTGCCTTTTCTCTAAATCAATCCTATAACCAAAAATTTTTCCCCATGCACTCATTGTCTCTTTAACTTGTTCTTCTTCCAGTTTTACTTCTAATAGATTACCATACAGTTTTTAATTACATAGTCATCAGAACCTGTTAAAATTTTATCTAAATTCATCAAATTACTGTAAAAACCCTCTGTCTTAGTATCTTTATCATATCTAGACTATATTTGCATATATGAAAACCAATCCATTTTTATCTCTTGTTCTTCTAATTCTTGCTTTGATTTAAGTTCACCCTTTTCATTCAATAATTCACAATATCTAACAATTTGTTCCTTTCTAAATGTTATTGAGTATGAGAATGCTTCAATAGTAGATAACCAGCCTGGAATTTTTAAATAATGATATATTTTAATCTTCTCCCAGTTTAATAACAAAGACTCTCGTTTAACGTGTTTTCTAAAAAAAACCTGTGTTTTTGTACTCTTATACCATAAGAAAGCATGCCAGCCCAACAGCAAGTCATGTCCTTCTAAAGTCAACAATCTAATATTTCTTAACATTATCCATTCTCTAATCCACATCACATTGCTAGCTTGATAATATAATTCCCAATCTGGCAAACCAAAACCTCCTCTTATTCTAGCATCTTGCAACAATTCTAATTTTATCCTCACCTTTTTACGGATCCCAAATATATTTAATACAATTTTATTTAGAACTTCAAAATATTCTTTTCCCAACCTAATTGGAATTGCCTGGAACAAATATAAAATTTTAGGCAATATATTTATTTTAATAGTTGATATTCTCCCTATCAATGATAATTGCAAAATCTCCCATTTTGTCAAATCTGTCACTATCTGTTGTTTAAGCTTATTATAATTATTCTCCTTAAGTGTACTACATCTTGCTGTTAAATGTATCCCCAAGTACTTAACCTTGTTCGTGATGTCCTTGATACTTCCGCCAGCTCTTCTTTTTGTTTTTTTAACATATTTTTTGTCAAAATCCTCTTTATTTTTATCCATTTTATCTTTATTTATTTTCAGACCTGCTACCTTGCCAAATTCTCCTATTTTGTCTATCAGTTTATTTATTAATTCGAGTGGATCTTCCAAAATAAACAGCAGGTCATCCACAAATGCTTGCAACTTATATTCTTGGTTTTGAATTTTCATTCCTTTTATTTCTTTTTCTTCCCTAATATTTCTATTTAGTACTTCCAGTGTTAATACAAACAACAGTGGTGACAGTGGACAGCCTTGTTTTGTTTTTGAATTTCAATAGATTCTGTCAATTCTCCATTTATCATTACTTTTGCTGTTTGTTTATGATATATAGCTTCTATGACTTAAATAAATTTCCTCCCAAAACCCATCTGTTTCAGCTGTAGTAGCATAAATCGCCAATTCACATTGTCAAAGGCTTTCTGTACATCTAAAAACATCAAAGCCATTTGCTTTTCAGGATGTGCCCCATAGTATTCCAAAGTGTCCAGAACTATCCTCAAATTGTCTCTGATCTGCCTTTTTGGCAGAAATACATTTAGATCCGAATGTATAAAGTTATTTAAATATCTTTTAAGTCTTTCTGCCAATATTGTAGCAAAGATTTTATAATCTGAATTTAGCAGAGATATAGGCCTATAATTCTTGATTTGTTGTGGGTCAGTATCCTCCTTTGCGATAAGTGTAATATATGCTTCTAACCATGATTTGGGTATTGCCTTCTTTGACATTACTTAATTCATAACTTCTAACAGTGAGAGACTCAGTGATTCCTGAAAAGTCTTATAATATTCCACAGGCAATCCATCTGGGCCTGGCACCTTCCCAATCTTCAGTCAATTTCATCATCATTATATTTCCTTCTAATATCTTTTGAAATTTGTGGTAAATTTGCCTTATGTAAATATTGTTTAACACTTTCCTCCTCTTTTTCATATAATTTTTATAGTAATCTTGTATAATGTTTTTCTTCTCATCATTCCCAAATCTAATTTGTCCTTGTTCATCTAATAATTGTGGTACTTTCCTTAATTCTCTCTCTTTTTTCAATTTATATATAGCCATCTGCCTGTTTTATTAGCATCTTCAAAATAGTTCTGTTCAGCACTTCTAATTTTTTGTGCTAAATCTTCTTTTTCTATCAATCCCATTTTATGTTTAGTTGTGTCCATTTTCATTTTAATATCTTTTTTTTTTGTGGGAACTTCTGTAATTCTTTTTCAAATTCCTTATAATCATCCTCTAACATTTTATAAGCTTGTCTTTTCTTAATATTTCTTTTTCTTATGTAGTCAATTATCAGGCCTGTGGCATAAACTTTCATAGTGTCCCACAGATTTTGCATTGAAGTATCCTCTTTTCTGTTTTCTTTAAAGAAAAAAAGCCAGTTATTTCTGTACGAAGTCTTTTTCTTTTAGTACTGTAGTATTTAAAGTCCATCTGGACCTTCTCCTTTCTCCTTTCCAACTCACTGTCATTAGATTATGGTCTGGCCAAGTATTAGCTTCTATATCAATTTCTTCTATATTCTAAGTCAATTCCATTGTCCAGATCATATCTATTCTAGACCATGATAAGTGTCTATTAAAATAAAACGTATATTGTCTATTTTTTGCATTTCTTTCTCTCCATATATCTTTTACATTTATTTCCTCTTATCATCTTAAAAAAGGATTTCGACAGAATTCTTCTATTTTGTTTTGTTATCTTTTGTGTGTTATAGTCCATTTTTCCATCCACTATTCCATTAAAATCTCACATCATACAAATATTATCATAGTCCAGCTCAATTAATTTCATACATAATTTTCTATAAAAATCATCTTGTTTATCACTTGGAGCATATATCACTATTAACAGTATTTTCCTGTTGTTATCTGTCATTTCCAATATCAGAATTCTTCCTTCTTCATCTGTATAAACTTTTTCCGCTGGTATTGTATCCTTAATATACAAAATCACTCCTCTTTTCTTACATTGTGGCAATGAGGTAAATAGTCTCCCTAATTTAGGCTGTACCAAAAGTTGTTCATGTTGTTTTTTAATATGCACTTCTTGTAAACAAGTTATGTCCAATTTTAATTTCTCCAATTTATGAAATACTTTTCTTCTTTTAGCTGCTATTTTAAGGCAATTTATATTCATTGTAATCAATTTTTTCTCTTCCATATTTATACTTTATATAAAGGCTTTGCTGATCTAATGGATCTCAGTTCACATTGTTCTTTATAGTCTACAGTACTTCCTACTGTGCCTTCTAATACATTTTCCACCTTTTCAATCATCACTAGATCCTCCTCTTGCAATTGAAACAATGGCTCTTCCCTTCTTGATTCTACATCCTTTTCTCTTAGATATTCTGCATACAATGCTTTGGCTTTATCAGTTGAATCTATTTTAAATCTTTGCAATTGCCATGTAAAAGACCAGACCTTCTGGTATCAGCTGTCTATAATTGACACCTTTCTGGAGCAGTATTTTCATCAAAAATTGATATTCTCTTCTTATCTCTCTCACTCTTCTTGGTATTTGCTTCAGAACTACAATTTCCTTACCCTTGTATTGCAGTGTTTTCTCTTTTGTAATCTGAAGTATTTGTGTTTTAATTGATTTCTTAGTAAATCTTATATGAACTTCTCTTGGTAATTTATTTCTCATTGAATATGTACTATATACTCAATGCATCTCATCAATGCCATCAAACATTTTTTCTTTGGTGATTTCTAGTGCTTCTGCCAAAATCTCTATCATTTTTTTCTGCCAAATTTTCTCCTTTTTCTTCTTCCACATTTTGAAATCTTAAGTAAAATTCTGATTTGTCCATCTCCCATCCTAATCCACTCTTATCACGTTCAACCTCTTCTAATCTACTGTCCATATCTCTATTTTTTGTCTCTTTGTTCCTCCTTTTCTTCAATTTTTTCAAGTCTATCCTCATATTTCTTCATCATCTGTTGAAAATTCTCAACTTTTCCATCTGTTTCCCCTGTTCTTTGCTCAGTTTTTTCTATTTTTACTTTTATATCCTGTATTCCTTGTAGAATCATCTGCATTGTTGCATCCTTTTCTTTTTCACATTTTTTCTCTTTTTCCTGCTGCAACATTGCCTATATTGATTGTTGTCCTCTTCCTGGTGATGAAAACGGGGTTGATCCAGCAGAGCTAACTGCTACTTTTTTATTCATTTCTATAGATAATCCAAATCAAGACAGTGAAATAAAATATCTTCAGGTTCTTCTCAACCCTAATCCATTTTTATGGATGGCAAATATAATCCCAAATAGCCATAGGCAAAAAGAAGAAAGATAAAAAAGGAAAAAAAACAAAAAGAGAACAATTTTGAGGCTCTTGTGTGCCCTAATCCAATCAAGTAAAAAGATAAAAAACAAAATTAAATAACAATCTCCAATCAACAGGGGGGAAAAAAGAAAAAAGAAAAAGTTAAAAAGAGAGGGAAAAAATATTAAATAAAAAAAAATCCAAAAAAAAATATCTTCAGGCTCTTATATGGTCTTAATCCAATTGAGCAATAACGTGTTGTATAAAAATAAAAGGAAAAATAATGCAGAAAGGAGAGAAAATAAAAAGAAAAATTCATTTTCAAAAACTTAAAAATACTAAAGGTCTACAAGCACAGATATACTTCTATTAAAAATAGTTAAAAATTGAAGAAGTGAAAAAACTTTCTATCAAATTTAAAAGTCCACAATTGTGTAGCTTTCAAAAGCTCTTTCATAAATCTCACTCAATTTAACAGCTCTCTTTCCAGAGTCACTGTTATCTTCTTTCAGATTTTAGCCACCTGTCAACAACATTTTCTCCAAAGAGCACCTGTATAAACAATTCTGTAAACTCTTTAATGCTCTTCTAAGTTTTGTCTATAGACAGGCTCAATGACCTTGAATTATAACACAGTTGCTACTTTATCAGTGGGAAAAAACAAACAAAAAGAAACACAATGTTTCAGTCCACTAAATGGCAATATTCCTTGTTTATTCCACTCTCCTTCTATCTCCAATGTACAATAAAGCCAATAAAAAAAAAGAATTAAAATGTAAAATTTAACCAAAAGAGGAAATAACAAAACTAGTCCAAAATCTTATAAGCTCAAAAGGCACCAAAAATTTAGTATTTAAACAAGTAAAAGAGGAAATCTCCCTTCCAATCCAGTCCAGACAAATTTAAAAGTAAAGCTCTCCATAAGCATCCACAAATAAGTATAGTTTATATTTCAGGAAAATTAACTTAAGTTCAGGTTCAATTCTGCCGCTAAATTTCTTCTGTCTTCAATTCTAATTATTTATTAGAATTAATTATCTATTTGCCCTTTAGGGTGTTCTTAAAGTCTAGATTTAAAAAGCCTCTCACCAGATCGTAACACTTTCACTCATTCTTTTCTGTTCGGAGCTGTCCCAACTTCAGCAGCCTAATGGCTGCCTCTTCAGCACCGGAAAAAAGGGGTTCTCCTGGATGAACCAGGGGCTTTGTAGTGTCCCTGGGATCAGCAGGATGTGCCCTCCTCAGTTGCTGTCTCTACAGAACAGTGAGGTACAATTTGGACCATTCAGTGGTGAAGATATTGGCGGTGGTCCTGGAGCTCTGAAACCTCCCGTCATCCTGTTGCGATGTCAGCCCCGCCCTCTCTGCAATACCCTTTCTGATCTACAGGTAGCAAATTTTTGCTTTCTTGATATCCATAAATTTTATTTTTTTAATAATGCCTATAAGTAATTTGTATGTTGTTGGTAGGCATGTGATTAGCCTGTAATTTTCAGGTTTATGTCCCTTTTCTGCATCCTTCTGAATCAAACCATTCTTCCAGTTGTAAGCTATTTTTTATTTTCTCATGAATTATTATTTTTATTATTGGTTAAACTTCAACCTGATTCACAGTTTATGACTGGTAAAAATGTAACAGTTCCTAACCAAGGGCCTAAGAGCTGTTACTTTTTTTTTTTTTTTTTTTTTGATGATGATGATGATGATGATGACAATGACGCTTTGCAAGTACACTGAAAGCTTCTGCACTGGAGACAAATTCCTTGTGTATTTAATCACACTTGACCAAATAAAGTATTCTATTCTATTCTATTCTATTCTATTCTATTCTATTCTATTCTATTCTATTCTATTCTATTCTATTCTATTCTATTCTATTCTATTCTATTCTATTCTATCCTATCCTATCCTATCCTATCCTATCCTATCCTATTCTACTGTGCTCTACTCTATACTCTGTTCAGTGCAGCTTTGGTCTGATATTAGATAATAGAAATGAGAAACAATTTTCAGTTAAAAATGCAAATAGGCTTTTTTGGTCCAAAGATTATTTTGCTATTAATTGCCAAAATTATTTATTATTCATACTATTTTGAGGCAGGATTAATTTGTAAAATTTTAGTTGCACTGAGATTCCCAGTGGCTTACTTTAGATGACAAATGAGAAAAAGTGTGATTTGGAATCCTTGGGGTGCATTGCACTGACTGCTTGGGTTAAACAGCAAGTTGGAACCTCTTTGACAACATGTTGTTGAATAATGGGAATAATAATAATTGTAGCTGGTGTTATATATATAAAGAGTCCTCATGGCACAGTGGTTAGAATGCAGTATAGTAGGCTAACTCCTGCCCGCTGCCAGGAGTTTGATTCTGAGCGGTTCAAGATTGATTCAGCCTTCCATCCTTCCAAGGTCGGTAAAATGAAGACCCAGATTGTTGGGGGCAGTATAACTTGTAAAGTACTCAGAGCATGTTATAAAGCACAATGGGACTGTATATAAGTCTAAGGACTTGTTGCTATTGCTATTTGATTTTTTTCTTATGCCACAATCAAACAGTACAATCTTAATAACATGCATACATTATAAATAATTTTTCACAACATTAAATCATGGAAGCATGGATAAAATAATAAAACACCTAATCAAAAGGCAATAAAGATAGAAAGCAACATCTACAATTCAATTCTTCTTAAAGCTGTTTTATTGATTTCTATGAATACTTATACAAGAGCTCATTAATTCTACATAATTATCAGATGGATTTGAGTGGCATGTATATTTTATCAGTGTAGGCATCCAGTAAGAAAAGTAAAAATTGTTGATAACATTACTTTTATTGCATGGTAAATAAGGATACTTTTGGCTATAAGGAATGCTGTTCCTATTTTTACATTAGTTTACTGATATGGAATTTACATACTGTATATAAGCCTTGCTGAAAAAACTTTTATCAAAATTTCTACCCATTAGTAAAATTGGTAACATTATAGTTAAAGAAAATTAAATGAGCATACTTTAATTTTTAATTTTTAAATTTTGTTATCATTCTATCAGAAATCAAGTACAGGTAGTCCTTGACTTATGACCGCAATTGAGCCCAAAACTTCTGTTGTTAAGTGAGGCATTTGTTAAGTGACTTTTGCCCCATTTTACAACCTTTCTTGCCCCAGTTGTTAAGTGAATCACCGCAGTTGCTAAGTCAGTAACCTGATTGTTAAGTGAATCTGGCTTCCCCATTGACTCTGCTTGTGAGAAAGTCACAAAAGGGAATCATATGATCTTGGGATTCTGAAACCATTATAAATACAAACCAGTTGCCAAGCATCTGAATTTTGATCACATGATCATGGGGATGCTGCAAAGGTCATAACTATGATAAACAATCATAAACCACCCTTTTCAGTGCTGTTGTAACTGAATGGTCACTAAACGAATGTTCTAAGTCAAGGACTACCTGTTATAAATGTTTAAAATGTTTTAAGACATTTAGTAGTCTTTGTATATAGGCAAAATTACCACTAGTTGCAAGTAATTATTCTGTCCTATGATGGTGACTTCCTTATAAAGTCTCTAAGTAGCAACATTTTGCCAAGGAATAAGTGACTTTAGGATTTCTGTCAATTAAAAAAATAATCTATGTAAAATTCTTCAGTGCAGTTCGGGAAATACTATAATTATAGTGGAAGCGGCCATTGTTATCTGCTAGGCATATTTATTATTTATATTGGAGTTGGCACTATTAATGCATTCTCCATTCTCCAGTCACTTCTCATAACATTCTTGGACTTGGAAGCAATGAGCTTCTATGACCAAGGGCAGCCTTGATCTTCAGTCCTAGTCCAAATGCTATGTTACTCTTATGTATTAACAGAGAATTTCATGACATCCAGCCACATTCTTATACAAGATATTTGACAAATTAAATCCAAAGGGATTTTTTTAATTGAATGGTTAGAAATGGCTAGAAATGGCTGATCAAAATAATTTGATGTACTTTATCAATGACATACATAAGGTACTGTAATAAATTTATTTAGACTCTTGCAATGTGCAGTTATTGGAGTATTTGATGCTGAGCAGCTTTGATATGTGTATTTTATACTTAACATGGGCAGGTGAAAATGGTAGCAGAGGCAAAATTATTTTCATACAGTGTAGCAAGGGGGTGGGGGTTAGTGTCTTTTAAAAGCTGTGAATAGTCAGCTTTGACGCTGCGTTCTTGGCTTTTATTGCTCATTATTTTGGCTCCCCAGCTTCTCGTAGGATGCAGCACAGAACGTAATGCTTACTGTTGTTGTACAAGCACAGGCTGTGATTGGGATAGATGTGGGGAAAAGAGAATGAAAGCTAGAAAGTTAATATGTCTTTAAACATTGCAAAGCGTAGCCAAGGTTCATGTTCTGTTCTCCAGCTTGGTGCATCAGGCAGACTAAGTAGAGATTAAGCTGAGTACTTGGATAATTTGTGCTAATTTTTTCAAGTGTTTGGCTGCATATTGCCAGTGTATTTGCAGTCTGGCTCACTTTAGTTGGCTCCATACCACCTGAGTGCTCTGCAGTAAGGAGGAAGAAGAGCAGAATCCCCAGATGTATTGCTTAATTTAGCTTTCTGTTTTCCTTTCACCTAGAATAATTTCTTCCTGCTGCTTGTAGGTGAACCTATTCAATCATTTTTATCACTGTCTTCACAGTTACTGATACTTTCACAAGCAATTTTAAATTAAATTTGAAAACTTGAGTAACAGTAAGAACTCTTAACTGGAAAATAGGCTTGTAGTATGGAGACTATGCTATATATAGATAATGAGTATGAACAGAATTTATAGTTTCACAATCTCTGCAATCAGAAAAATTGTTAATAATTCTTGGCAATTTATCCAGTATTTAATGAACAGTTTTCAAAAGAATTGGAACCAGTGCATTCAAATGTGATTCTTTCCTCTCAGCATTTTAGATTTTATATTTGTGATCTTATATTTTAATCTGGTAATTTTTATATGTTCACAGAGGTAGTGCTTTTCTACATTCTATGTAATTTGGCTGTTTTGGTTGCTGTGTGGTTGGCTCTATTTATCACATTGCTGCCTTTATTCTTCTGTTACATCCAAATACATTAATATAAAACTGAATCAACATGGAATTAATGTAATTTCACAACTTTAAAAGCCAAGAAAATAATTGTCAAAAATTTCTCAACTTTTATAAAACCTAGGTGATTGGACACAGGTTTTTTTTACATTTAGTAGTTTTATATACAAATGCCTAAAACTATCTAGAGCAGGGAAATCTGCACAGTAATGCCATAGTAATTGATTATAATATTTGCATGTAGCTGGTAGATTGAGATCATCATATTCATTAAATCTTTAAGGTTGGTATATGATTTTTTTAAAAAGTCAGGTTAAGAGGGGATATAATTTTGAAAATGCCTTTCCACAGTTTATTATCCTATTGCATGGGCAGACTGCTAGGAGAGCATTTTCCTAGATATCATTATAGGAAAAGGAAAGGCTATGTGTTACATTAAATATACAGAGAGGAAAAGTGTGAGAGGTTGTTTGTTTTTTTTACTCCCTCCTTTACCTTCGGTTTCAGGGAAGAGGATAAATATATTTAGCCCTTCAGTTAGCAAGAGGTGAACTAAAGTCAAGAGCATATAGCAAGACAATGATACTCTTTCCTTGTTCTTGGGAAGAAGCTCCACACAAAACAGTAGAATTAGTCTCCAAGCACTAAGGACCAATTAGCAATGTAACCAAAAAATAATATCTTAGGTGAATTGGTCTGATTATCTGTCTTTAAGTCAGGGCTGTCTCAGTGACTACACAGATAGATTTTCTCCAGGAGAATCTATCCCCAGCTTGGTTTTCCATCTCTGCACCATTCCCCCTGAAATTGGGCTCATTCATTTTGCTGGTGATAGTCTATTCTTTCCTTCTAGTTTTTACAGTATTATAAACTTTTCCAGAGAGCCAGAGTTTTGTATAATGTGTCCAAAATAAGATAACTTCAGCCTGCTTATTTGTACCTCAAGTGAGAATTCTGGAAACAAATTCCAATGATGATTAATTTGTTCCTTTTCTTGGCTATCCATAGCATTCTTAGAAATCTTCACCAAGACCAAATTCAAAAGCTTCAAGTATAATGTATTTCTTGATAGTTAGTTGCTTTACTGTTGATAAACTGCCTAAAATGCATAAGCTACCCACCAATTCAGTATCTTAATTGTCAGTTTGAGGCTGGTTGCTGTACTGTTATATGAGCCTGGTTTTTATATTTAACGTTAATTTCATTTTTTCACTGTTCTTTTTGAAATCTATTACTAGAATTTGAAGATCATTTGCATTTTAGCTATGAATGGTGACATCAGTATAACACAGTTATAACATCATTTTATAGAGTTTTTTGGTAAGTCCAGAATATCTTTTAAAGTACCTTGGTGTATGACATCTCTGCTGTCCAGAATTTCAGTGTACTCCTTCTATCTTTGATTGACCTTCTTTAAAACAGTTGTCATCTATCTATTGATGTCCTTTAGCATGTCAAATTGAGATTAGAACCTCCTTTTAAGTTCAGAGATCTTTTGGAAAACTTTCTTAGTCTTTCTATATCTGCTGTATTTGTTTCCATCTTTGATGTATTTACAGATGTTGTAATATTTATTTATTTATTTATTTATTCAAATTTGTATATCGCCCTACTCCCAGACGGGACTCAGGGCGGTGAACAGCCAAGATAAGATACAATAGAATACAAAAGTTAAAAATCATTTAAAACAAATTAAATAATGAGGCTAGAAAACAATTTAAAATCCAATTATATAAAATATTGAAAACCCAATCTAAAAAGGAGGTTAAGCCAGACCAGCTTGTTCAAATAAGAACGTTTTTAAGGCACGGCAGAAGGTATGTAGGTCCTGTAACCTCCTTATCTCAGGCGGGAGCTCGTTCCAGATGGCAGGTGCCCCCACAGAGAAGGCTATCCCCCTGGGGGCCGCCAGTCAACACTGTTTGACCGACGGCACTCTGAGGAGCCCCTCTCTATGGGAGCGGACTCGTCGGTGAGAGGCTGTTTGTGACAGAAGGCGGTCCCGAATATACCCTGGTCCTAAGCCATGGAGCACTTTGAAGATGGTAACCAAACCCTTGAAGCGCACCCGGAAGACCACCAGGAGCCAGTGCAGCTCGCGCAGGAGGGGAGTCACCACCCCCCGCACATCACCACCCGCGCAGCCGCATTCTGGACCAGCTGGACCCTCCGGGTGCTCCTCAAGGGGAGCCCCATGTAGAGAGCATTACAGTAGTCCAGGTGTGAGGTGACGAGGGCATGAGTGACCGTGTGTAACGAATCCCAATCCAGAAAGGGACGCAACTGGCGGATCAGGCAAACCTGATAAAAACTCCTCCCGGCCACAGCCGTCATATGCCCTTCTAAGGACAGCCGTGAGTCCCGGAAGATGCCCAAGTTGCGAACCCCATCCATGGGGGCCAATGACTTGCCCCCAATAGTCAGAGTTGGCACCAGCTGACTATACTGGGATGTTGGAAACCACAGCCACTCGGTCTTGGAAGGGTTGAGCTTGAGTCTGTTCCTCCCCATCCAGATCCCTACGGCCTCCAGGCACCGGGACATCACTTTGAGGGCATCATTGGGGTGGTCTGGGGTGGAGATGTACAGCTGAGTGTCATCAGCATACTGATGGTACTTCACCCCAAAACCATGGATGATCTCACCCAGCGGCTTCATATAAATGTTGAACAGAAGGGGCGAGAGGACCGATCCCTGCAGCACCCCACATACAAGGGGCCTCAGGGTCGACCTCTGCCCCCCTGACAACACAACCACCATAGCACAGTGCCCCCCACTCCCAGCCCCTCCAACCGGCGCAGCATGATATCATGGTTGATGGTATCAAAAGCCGCTGAGAGGTCTAATAGGACCAGGACAGAGGAACAATCCCTGTCCCGAGCCCTCCAGAGATCATCCACCAACGTGACCAATGCCATCTCCGTGCTGTACCCGACCTGAAGCCCGACTGGAACGGATCCAGATAGGTAGATTCATCCAGGTACTGAGGCAGCTGTTGCGCAACCACATTCTCAACAAACTTTGCAACAAAGCAAAGGTTGGAGATGGGACGATAATTTACCAACATTGCCGGGTTCAGGGAAGGTTTCTTGAGGAGGGGCCTCACCACCACTTCCTTCAGAGCGGCGGGGAAAACACCCTCACTCAAAGAAGTATTTATAATCCCCTGGAGCCAGCCTCGTGTCACCTCCCGGGAGGCCAGCACCAACCAGGAGGGACACGGGTCTAGTAAACATGTGGCTGCGCTCAGACTGCTCAGTATCCTGTCCATGTTTTCCGGAGTCACAGAGTCAAACACTTCCCATATAATATTCTCAAGGCCTGCCCCAGTCACCTCCCCTGGATCTACCCTCTCAGTGTTAGAGTCCAGCTGTTCCCGAATCTGAGTGGTTTTGTCATACAGATATTGTACAAAGTCCTCAGCTGTACCCTCCAAGGGGTCCTCCCTGTTTAAGGTGACCTGTTCCTTGTTGGAGCAAGGAACAGGTCACCTTAAACAGGGAGGCTGGGCGATTATCTGATGACGCAATAAGAGCGGAGAAGTAACTCCTCTTCTCCGCTTTTATCACCACTAGGTAATTCTTAATGTGTCCTTCTTACCAGTGTCCGGTCAGATTCAGAACGACTAGCCCTCCAACTGCTCTCTAGGTGTCTTTTCCGGCGCTTCATCTCCCTCAGCTCCTCAGTGTACCAAGGAGCCAGGTGAGATCGGTGCCAGGTCAGAGGCCACAAAGGCACAACTCAGTTCAAAGCCCCAGTGGCTGCCTCATCCCAGGCGGCCACTAAGTCTTTGGCTGAGCCGTGTGCCAGAGCCTCAGGAAATGGCTCAAGCTCTGTCTGGAACCTATCAGGATCCATCAGGTGTCTGGGGAGGAACCATCTTACCGGTTCCGCTTCCCTGCAATGAGGTGCGGCGGTTTGAAGGTCTAAGCAAAGGAGAGAGTGATCTGATCATGACAAGGGTTCAATCGCTATATCCCCTATCTCAAGATCACTCAACCACTGTCCAGAGACAAAAACCAGGTCCAGCGTGTTTCCCCCCACATGAGTAGGGCCATGAATTAACTGGGTCAGGTCCATGGCCATCATGGAAGCCATGAACTCCCGAGCCATCTCAGACGTCTCACCGACTGATGGCAGGTAAAATCCCCCAGGACCATAAGCCTGGGGGTATCAACCGCCACTGCGGCAATAACATCGAGCAGCTTGGGCAGGGCCGCTGCCATGTGGCAGGGAGCCAGGTATGTGATTAGCAGACCCAACTGCACCTCATGACCCCACTTCACGAGGAGGGACTCACAGCCAGCCGTCTGAAAAACAGTGGCCTCCCTCGGGGCAAGACCCTCATTTATAACAACCGCCCCTCCCCCGTGACCTTGGCTGATGAAATGCACAAAATCCAGGTGGGCACATATCAACAAGGGGGACCCCTCCCGCTTGGCCCAACCAGGTCTCCATAATACCCGCCAGGTCTGCGCCGCCCTCCTGAATAAGATCACAGATGAGGGGGGCTTTATTTACCACGGACCTGGCATTGCACAGCATCAACCAAAGGCCCTGGGCCCGAGGATCTGTGCAACCAAGGGAACTGGAAGAGCATTGGGGGCCGGAGCGCACCACCACTTGCAAACAGTGGGGGTGCATTCCCATAACCTGATGTAGCCCCCTGCTCCCACTGTATCTGCTCCTCCCACCTATGGTACCAATATTATGACCATCTACCACACAAGCTCTAACCCCCACTTCGACCCCGATACTTGTATCTCTAGTGCCGCGCTCCTCAGCTGGCATCGGCCTCCTCCCTAACAGGTTCTCCCCCAAACCTACAGAGCCCACCCCCCTCCCAGAACCCTTTAAAACCTTATTTAAAAATTTACCCAAAAAACCCCATAGCCCCTTCCTCGCGCGATGCCATCTCTCAGGATTCCAAAATCCGTCATCGAGATAGGCCCTCGATAAAGTGGAGGGCCAAACCTGCGAGAGAGGGGAATCTCGCAGGGCAAGGAGTTCCGACACTGAATACATCAAATCGTTAGGGGTGAGAGAAGTCCATGGTCTGGGGACCATCATGTTGTTATAAAGCAGAGGTAAGAGTTTCAGTCCAAGGCCCAGGCAACAGGCAACAGGCAACAGGCCTCCACTGCTCTCTCACAGCAGTGGTGGGGGAGATAAATGCCATCCGACCCCTGGAAATTTCTTGGCCAACTGTCCTCACACAAAGGCCGACCAATAAAACTTTGATGGAAAACCCGGGAGTGAAGGCAGCCAAACACCGACTCCCACCGGCCTTGAGTCCATAGGTCCAGTTCCCCATATGGGTTAAGGAAAGTCAGAAAGCCCAATCTTCCAGCTCATGAGAGGATATAGCTTGAAATTCAGTTCAGGAAGGATCTTACAAAGGCAGGAGATTTTGAGATGGCTTGCTGGAAATAGGGGAAAGTAGGAACTGCTCGGCAGGCCTGGATAGGCAGGGTAACTATAATCATAATCACACCCACAAGGTCTCAACGCAGTTAATAATTTTTCTTGTCTCTTCTAATAGCTCTTTAAATTAGGTATTTAATTCATTCCTAAGAACTTTATCTTTTTTGACTTCTCTTCTTGTCTTGGTAATTTCCACAGATTGTTATGACATGCAGTTTGCTTTCTTCTGTTTCTTGATCCTTGGCAGTCTATTTTTACATTTATTATTAACAATTTCTTTTAGTTTATTCCGTAGTTTCTCTGATCCCCTATTAATAAGGATTCAAAACAAGCCTTGATTTTTGAAAATGGTGGCTATTTGGATCATACCATAGAAATTGCATGGTGTTCTCCTCTCATTTTAGTTTAACTTAGAAATTGCATATGAGCAATACATCATAATCTGCTCCACAGTCATCATCTGGCCATGTCTTTGCTGTTATAACTGAACTCTTTCACCTCCTTGTACCAATGGAAAGAGGCATCATTTTGGTTATTTTAAGACATAGTTAGCTATAAAGAGATCATTGGAGTAGCAAAAATTGATAAGTGGTCCATCTACTTCACTTTGATTTCCTACATCATACAATCCATCTACATTTTCTTCTTTAATATTTGCAACTTTGGCATTTCAATCTTGGTATTGAAATTGGTATTCAATCAAGCAATACATCTTGCTTACATGTTGTTTAAATGTCAAACTGCACTTGATCATAAATCTCATCAACTTCCTCTTCTTCCAAGTCAATGATTGGAGCATAAACTTGAATAATCATCATATTAAAGGTTTAATTGATATTAAATATCAATTAAACCATGAGGTTTAATCTATATTATTTAGTCAAGAATGGCATTGTAGCTAAGTATTATTCCTGCTATATGCTTCACAACTATGAAAGCAACACTATTCCTTCTTCATTTTTCAAGTGTTGAGGGGTAAACCATGTGATCTTTTAATTGAAAGTGTCCATTTCTAAACTGTCAGGATTCCCTGATCCCTAAAATGTATTAAGATGCCTAGTATGACTTTCACTGTGATGCACTTTCCCATGTTAATACTTCCTGCATTCCATATACCAACTTGTAATTCTGTTTCTGCTGCTTCAAATTTGAGTGGCATTCTGTTTGAGAATTCCATCATCCTGCACTTGTATTTTCTATTCATATGGGGTTTTTAGTATAACAAAAGTGATTTATCATTGTTTTTTTTCAATGTAGTATCAATTGGTGCCCTTGCGATTGTTGCCAAATATGATCATCTTCCTTGGGCACCTTCCTATATCACTGCTGCCCAATACAGGTGCCTGCTTGCTGGGTGGCTGGAATGACCATCCTGCCTTTGGTGATCCTGCTGGGAGTAAATAGTGGAAATACTTTGGCTAATTGAACACAACTTGCTTTTTAAAAATTCTCTCCAGAAACTTAACTTTGAAGAATTTTAAAGCTAAGCAGGGTAACCTAAATGCCAGAGACACAAGGGATTATGTGTAGTATATAATCCAATATTTTCTTTATATAAAAATGTGTAACATGTAAAGACAAAATTGTTTCATTAGTCTTTCGGAGTCTCCCAGGAGTTAATCACAGTTGTCCTCCCATTGTAGATGGTGAATTACTTCAGCAGTAATGAGGGAAAACTAAAATGAATGATCCCTTGGTGAGCATGACACATACAATCTAAAAGTGGTTCTCTTGGTGGTCTTTCAGAAAAAAATGCATTGACCACTTCTGCTTTCATTGATATTTAATGAACTCAGATACACAACATGAAAATAGAATTCAATAATATATAATGATGGTTTCTTTTAAGGGGGGGCAGGAACTTAATTGGATTCTTATCAGGTAATCTCTCATTGAGACAACACAGCTGCTAATTATGGTTATTGATGACATTTGGATTTATTGAAGTTACTGCCTCCTTTCAGTAAATATATATGTGCCTGCATACGCACGCATACACATACCCATGAAGTGTGTGTGTGTGTGGGGGGGGGGGGGGAATATTAGTATTTTAATACTCAAAAGGGTGCAGTCAGAACAAAAGTTTATCTATTAAAATATTAAATCAGATTATAAATCACATTTAGAGCACAGGATTAGTAAATTTCAAGAAGTAAATACAGATTAATCTGGAACAAAAATGTGAATTTAAAGGTTGTAGCAAAAAAAGAGTAATAAATTAGAGACCATGAGTAGTTTCATGTTATGTTCCAGTGAGACTTCCTCAGTGCGGTGGTTCTAAAGTGGAGATTGCCTTACGCTAGTTATATTCTGTGTGGATGAGCCACCTAGGCAGCTATAAACCCTGCAAGGCAATCTCAATTTCTGCAAAAACATTAATGATCTCACTAAGCCTGGAGAATTCCAACTAAATATATGTATAACTTAACTGTTAAAGATACATTAAACAAAGCAAAGTATTTCATTAATATGTACACTTATGCTTTTTTACTCTGTGGATTACTATTACATTCATTACATTCCAGAACCCAGAAGAGCAGCTGGCAACGGTGTGCGTGCCCACAGAGAGGGCTCTTCCTGCCACCTCTGGCATAGGTTCACCATCATGGGCCTAGTCTATATCTGTGCATTTTGTCTCTCTTTTCTGAACTGCATCATGTTGGATAAGGCCCAATGTTCAAATTTGTCAAGAATATTCTGAATCTTGAGTCTATCAAAGTGTCAGCAATTTCCCCAGCTTGGTATCAGTATACTAGTTATACTGTAATACTAATTAAAATAAAATATTAGTTAAAATAGTAATTTTAGTTATTAAAACCAAAATACAAGAGCCTAAATAATTACAACCAAGTTCTTATACAAATGCAGGATATTATACTTGTCACAGCTGAATATCAATCTTTGGAAATGACTAACTATGCAAGCTGTCGCAGTCATTTTGAACTATTCTGGGATGTCTAAAGAATTAGCCATTCCTTCTAGTTTTTTATTAGTATTAATTTTATAAGCATTACTTCTATGACAGGGCGTCAAATTCATGTCATCACAGTGGCATCATGTGATGTATCATGATTTTTTTTCTTTTTGCTAAACCGGGTGTGGGCATGGCCAGCATGTGAAGCATCCGGCCCAGGGGACAGGAGTTTGACAGCCCTGTTCTATGACATCTTCTGGGTCATTTGAAAAGGTGTTGCATGGTAGTAGTCAGAAGCTGAAGATTAGGAAACTTCATTCAATACTTCCCTCTAGGCTGATGCAGAAAAATTTATAAGCATACTTCGAGTTAAATCATGTAGAATCTAATTCACCTAAAAGAATCCTTAGGAGATGTAGTAATATAGAAATCTAATAAGTAAATAAATTAGGATATTAGAAGAGAGCTTGTGAAGTGTATTGTTAAAATCGAAGTATACTATATATACAGCACAGGATTCCATTGGTCTAAAAACACTAGTGATCCTGTCTTCAAAATTACTTAGCCTGACATGACTTGCCCTTGACAAACCTATGCTGGCTTCTGGTAATTATGACATTCCTTTCTAGATACCTATAGATAAGGTGCTTAATAATCTGTTTTAATACATTGCCCAGTGTAGATTATAGCTAACTGATGTGTACTCCTGGGTCCTTTCTTTTCCTCTGTTTGAAAATAAGTGCTATGTTTGATGTTCCCCATTCTTACAAAACTTCACCATTTCTCCAGGGGTTGTCAAAGATAATTGTAATCTATTCTGAGATCTTCTGCACCCTGGAAAATATTTTTAAAGATGTTTTAATGCTGACTTTATTATCTTTATAAGAAATGCAAGGCAGCAAACATACCTAATACTGTTTCCTCCTTTTATTTTCCCCATAACAACAACCCTCTGATCTGGGTTGACTGAGAGTGAATGACTGGTTTTAAGTCACCCAACTAGCTTTCACGCCTAAAACAGAACTAGAACTCACAGTATCTTAGTTTCTAGCCTGGTGCCTTAACCACTAGACCAGGCTTGTCAAACTGGCAGCCCGCGTGCCGGATTTGTCACTTGCAGGCCATGCCCATCCCAACTTCACAAAGACAAAAAACATCACGATACATCATGTGACACAATTGAGTTTGACATCTGTACACTGGCTATTTTTTCTTGAATTAATTTACAGTAAGCAAAATTAGTTTCGCTATATTGATCCTGCCCTTTTCCTCAAATGTTAGAAAATATTTTCCCCTCTTCTGAAAGAAAATAGAGGCATAGAAGTTGTTAGGCAACTCCAGTTTAACTCCATTTACTCACGTCAGAGTAAGTACTATTTTTTTTCCAAACATACCCCCTTCCCCAGAATATTAGAATTTGGATTTTTAGAAGGCTCATCCATTTTATACTTTAGCCTTCTTGACTGTATCCCTATAATATTCTGCACACCTTAATTATTAGTCTTCATTTCTCCATCAGTAGGGTCACTATCATACAGGTCTTAAAACGTTTTTCCCATTTTTCCTTTGTACCTGTATGCCCAGTATTTTTCCCCCAGCTCTTCCATCCTGCTTTGACTTATTTTATTTACCTTTTGGTATTTAGAGGCCATAAAACTCTGGATGACTTCTAGTGCTAAAAGCAATGAACAATAATAACAAAAACTGACTATTCCTGTTTAAAAAAAGAAATCAAATGAAGTTCTACAGGGGCTTGGATCCTACCTAACCCAAGCCCTGTGGGGAAAAGGTACATTTTTTAGTACTTCTTGAACATTGTCAATATGTGAGCCATATGAATATCTGGAGAAATACTCTTCCAGAGGGCAATGGCCCTTACAGAGACATTACATTTCCTAAGTCAGGAATAAATGACATGCTCGATCAAAATGAACTGGAGAGCACCCCTCTGCCTGACTGCAAGAATCAGCAACTACTAATGAAGACAGGTGCTCCCTCTAACAGCCAGGTTCTATGCCACACAGGGTTTTCCTGACTAGTACTTTGAATTATATCTAGATGTACAAGTATGTCGTGCCACTTGCAGAGGAGAAACCAAGGCATGCCTATTACAGTCCATGCCACCATATTCTGGAGGATGTGTAGGTTCTAAATAGTCTTCAAGGGCAGTCTATGCATTGCAGTAGTCTACTTTGATGTGACTGGTATGAGTGGCCAAGTAAATTGTGTTTATGTTGCCTGCCTTTCTCCTGAGATCATTAATCTCTTGCTAGGTTATACATACTTTATATTCTTATGGATCCCAGACATATGCTTCTATATATGGCTTTTTCAGCATTATGTCTGGAAGACTTGTGAATATATTTAAAAAAGGCACCTCCATGAACTCTTTTCATAGATTTTTCTTGGTAACAGAATAAAAGCAATTTGCCACTGCTTTCTTTGGGATTTTCCTTGGAATATAGCCTACAACTCTGTGTTGTGCTGGAAACTTTCCATCCAAGTACTAACAAGGTCCAATCCTACTTAGCTTTTCAAGTGCTGTGACCTAATGTGAATACAAATTCCCTTAATTTAAAATATATGAGCTTGTATAAAGAAAAGATTGTTTTGTGTGCAAAATAAAAAAGGAAGATTTGATAGTTCAATATGTGAGGTTGAGATCATAATTTATTGGCAATAATTTTTATTTCTCCATGGCACAGTCTTCTCTAGCTCAGGACCTTGCACTTCACTGCCCATTATTCTTATGTGGCTGGACATGATGAGTCTTGAAATCCTACAAATCTGCATTACAGCCTCAACTTTTTACTTTTACACATATAACTAGTCATTTCTATAACAACAAATCTATCTAATTGGCAAAGCCAAAGCCAAAGTTTCTTTTTTTTTCATCACAAGGACAAAATCCAGAATAAAATTCAAATAAAAAACGAATATACTCTTTGAATAGAACAATCAATAAGCATTACTGCTTTATCTTCCTTGCTGTTGAAATATGTATTTCTATTTGTACTTAATAATTTTTACAAAACTATCACCATTTATATTAACAAAATTCACTATATTCTTTCAGATTCTTTAACCTTAAAGGGAAAAATACTTTTCATCCATTTTATGTTATGTTATGTTATGTTATGTTAATTTTATTTATATACCGCCCTTCTCCCGAAGGATTCGGGGCAGTGTACAGCCAATTTAAATCACAAATATACAGACATCATAATTAAAATTATTAAAATCATTAAATAGTTTCGGCCAGAATTAAAACCCCAAGTTAAAACTCCAATTTAAAATCATTTAAATACACAGCCCCGCCTGTCGGAACAGTAGGGTCTTGAGGGCACAGTGAAAAAGCCAGAGGTCAGAGATCTTGCGTATTTCTGGGGCAGTTCATTCCAAAGGGCAGGAGCTCCCACAGAGAAGGCTCTCCCCCTGGGTATCGCCAGCTGACATAATTTGGCCGACGGCACCCTGAGGAGACCTTCTCTGTGGGAGCGAACTGGCTGGTGTGAGGCTATCGGTGGCAGAAGGTGGTCCTCTAAGTATCCTAGTCCTATGCCATGAAGCACTTTAAAGGTGGTAACCAACACCTTGAATTGCACTCAGAAGACCACTGGGAGCCAGTGCAGTTCGCGCAGGAGAGGTGTTACATGGGTGCAGTGGGTTGTACCCATAACCACCTGCACAGCTTTATTCTAGACCAGCTGGAGCCTCCCAGTGTTCTTCAAGGGGAGCCCCATGTAGAGACCATTAAAGTAGTCCAGCCTGGAGGTGACAAGGGCATGAGTGACCATGCACAGGGCGTCCCAGCCCAGAAAGGGACACAACTGGAGGAACAGGTGAACCTGATAAAAAGCCCCCCTGGCCACGGCCATCATATGCTCTTCTAAAGACAGCCATGCATCCAGGACACCCAGATTGTGAGCCCTTTCTGTGGGGGGGGGCAAGAATTCACCCCCAATAGTCAGCGATGGCACCAGCTGACTATACGGGGACATCAGAAGCCACAGCCACTCGGTCTTGGAAGGGTTGAGCTTGAGCCTATTTCTTCCCATCCAGACCTGCATGGCCTCCAGGCAGTGGGACATCACATCAAGGGCATCATTTGGGAGGTCTGGGGTGGAGATGTACAGCTGAGTGTCATCAGGATACTGATGGTACTTCACCCCGAAACCACAGATGATCTCACCCAGCGGCTTCACATAAATGTTGAACAGAAGGGGCGAGAGGACCGACCCATGCGGCACCCCCCAAGCAAGACGCTTCAAGGTCGACCTCTGCCCCCCTGCCAACACAAACCGCGAACGGTCAGAGAGGAAGGAGGAGAACCACGGCAGCACAGTGCCTCCTATTTCCAACCCCCTCAACCGCTGCAGGATGATACCATGGTCGATGGTATCAAAAGCTGCTGAGAGATTAATAGGACCAGGACAGAGGAGCAACCCATCCGCCCCGAGCCGTCCAGAGATCATCAACCAATGTGACCAATGCCGTTTCCATGCTGTACCCCTGCCTGAAGCCCGACTGGTACGGGTCCAGACAGACAGCTTCCTCCAGGTACTGGGGTAATTGTCGTGCCACCACACTCTCAACAACCTTCACCACAAAACAAAGGTTGGAGATCGGACAGTAGTTTGCTAATATTGCCGGGTCCAGGGAAGGTTTCTTGAGGAGGGGCCTCACCACTGCCTCTTTCAAGGTGGCGGGAAAGGCACCATCACTCAAAGAAGCATTTATAATCCCCTGGAGCCTGCCTCATGTAACCTCCTGGGAGGCCAGTACCAAACAGGAGGGACACGGGTCCAATAAACATGTGGCAGGACTAAGCCTACTCAGAATCCTGTCCACATTCTCGGGAGCCACAGGATCAAACTCTTCCCAGATAACATTCTCAAGACCTACCCCCGTCTCCCTCCCTGGACTCACCCAGTCAGAGTCCAAGTCTTCCCAGATCTGAGCGATTTTATCATGCAGGAATTGAACAAAATCCTCAGCTCGACCCTGCAAGGGATCTTCCCACACTCCCCCCCACCCGAAGGAGTGGGTCACCCTAAACAGAGCAGCTGGGCGGTTCTCTGCAGATGCGATTAAGTGTGGAAAAATAGTTAGATTTTGCCACTTTTATCGCCTCTAGGTAGGTCTTAATATAAGACCTTGCCTATGTTCAGTCAGATTCGGATAGAGAGATTTGTTCTCTAGGCGTTTTTTCCAATGCTTCATCTCTATCAGCTCCTCGGAGAACCAAGGAGCCAATTGAGATCAGCATTGGGTCAGAGGCCGCAAAGGCACAATGCGATCCAAAGCTCTGGCAGCTGCACTATCCTGGGCGGCTACCAGGTCTTCAGTCGAGTCATGTACCAGGGTCTCAGGAAACCGCCCAAGCTCCATCAGGAACCTTTCAGGGTCCATCAGGCACCTGGGACAGAACCATCTGATCAGTTCCGTCTCCCTGCAGTGGGGCGGGGAGCACCTCAAAATTCCAAGTGAAGGAGGGAATGATCTCTCCATGACAAGGGCTTGATGACTAAATCCCCATTTCTAGATCTTTCAACCACTGACCAGAGATGAAAATCAAGTCCAGAGTGTGTCCCCCTATGTGAGTGGGGCCATGAATTAACAGGGTCAGGTCCTTGGCCATCATGGAAGACATGAATTCCCGAGCCACCTCTGATGCCTCACTGGCAGATGGCAGGTTGAAATCCCCCATGGCAATAATCTGGGGGAGTCCACCGCCACCCCGGCAATCACATCGAATAGCTCAGGCAGGGTCGCCGCTACGTGGCAGGGAGCCAGGTACGTAGTCAGCAAACCCATCTGCAGCCCACGACCCCACTTCACAAAAAGGGATCACATCCGGCTATCTGAGGAACAGTGGCCTCCCTCGGACAAAGACTTTCCTTAATAATTGTTGCTACTCCCCCACCATTCCACTGAGCCCTCGGCTAATGAAATGCATGAAAACCTGGAGGGCACATTTCAATGAGGGAAACCCCCTCTCCTGGCCCAACCAGGTCTCCGTAATTCCTGCCAGATCCGCACCCCCCTCCACAATAAGATCACAAATGAGGGGGGTGCGGACCTGGCAGGAATTATGGAGACCTGGTTGGGCCAGGAGAGGGGGTACCGACCTGGCGTTATATAACATCAGCTGAGGACCCAGGGCCTGAGACTCTGTGCAATCCAGAATACGAGTCGCGCTTTGGGGGCTGGAGTGTGCAATCGCTCCTAGACAGCACGTACGCACACCCGGAACATGATATGGCCCCCTACACCCGCCATACCTGCCCCTCCCACTTATTATTACAATTGAACTGCCCTTCCTTTCACCCCCCCTGGCTCCCCGGTCAGACTACCCTCCTCAACCCCTCCGCTGCACCCATCCAACTCACCACCCCATACAGTGGCTATATGGACCCCTCAGGTCCATCTCTACAACCCCCTCCCCCACTCCTGGGTCCCCTTAAAGTTTTTGTTAAAAATTTTGTTTTAAAACCCTTCAATCTATGTCCCCTAAGACCCTTAAAACCCTTGTGCCACTTCTCGGGGTCCCAGGACCTGTCATTAAGGTAAGTCTTTGTAAGGTCCACTGGCCACACCCAGGAATGGGGGACATTTCTCAGGGCGGCCAAGTCCACGATTGTATAAGTTCGTAAAGTCATTTTAAAGCACTAAGCTTTTCTTCAAAAACATTTCTAAAATTAAAAACATTTTAATAATCCTTTTTTAAACTTTGGAGGGATGGTGAAGAAAGAGAAGCACCTCGGAAGACCAAAAGGAACAGGCAAGTTCCTCAAAGGGTTGGAGGCAGCTCTTTGATCTGGTGGCAGGGGTGGCGGCCATTAAAATGACCGCTCTAAGATGGGGCAACTGGATTAAGATTTGTGGAGGAGCTATGTTTGAATGGAGTATTGTTACTGGATGAGCGATTTGGCCAATTTAAAGGTAAAAAGAAATTCTTTGGAAAAAGCTTGAAAGAGGTCCCAGCATGAAATGAGCAGCTAATTGGCACTTTGGAATGTAAATTGGAGGGAAAAGAACAAAGAGGAAGTTAAAAAGTTAAAGCCCCCCAAAAGAAAACTTTCCACCTGGACTTAAAATTGAATTTGGAGAAATTAGAAATAATACAAGAAAAAGAAAACTGAGAGAAAGCATTTTTTAACATTAAAAGGAAAACAAATTGAAGAGAAAATATTTTCTATATGGATTTAAAAGTGATATTTTGTTGCCTGGGGATTTGTGAACTGGAGAGAGAAGAAAACACTACAATGAATGCTTTAAACATTGAAGGAGTACTTGTTTAAACAGCTGGATCCCGACCTTGAAAAGTGAAAAAGAACAAAGCCTTAAATTGGAATGGTCTAGATAAATATTTGAATTGGATACTATTTGGAAATATATATATATATAAAGAGACACACTATATGGACTTGAATTTTAATTACATATAAATTTAAATAATTTTTTTTGAATTGACAATATGGAATATTGGGAATATGAGGAATTAACGGAAATGTTTAAGAAGGTGCATGAAGTGTTTAAGGGTGATAAAGAATGGAAATCTGGTTAGAATACAAAAAAAAAAGGAAAAAGAGAATATAAATGTGAAGCAAGAACATAATGTTGAAAGAAAAATAATTGATGATTACAATGGATTGATAGTGAAAAACAAAATGTGGATGGGGGGAATATCACCCAAAACAGAAAGGAAGGAAATGGGAAAAGACTGAGGGGGAGAATTAAAAGGGTTATAGTTTTAAAAATGAGAGAAAGAATTCAGGGGAAAAGATACAATAAATATAAAAAGAAAAAGAAGAAAATAAGAGAAAGGGAGAAAAATATTAAGAAGTAGAATTTTGGAGAGACCAAAAGAAAATGGGTAAAAGGTGAAGAATAATGGAGAAAAGGAAGGGAAATAAAGCATTTATTAGTTGATTTAAGGGAAATGTATTAATAGTAGAAATTGTATGTAAGAAGTAAACAAGTAGTAGTATATTGTTTATTGTAAAATGGGTCAGCAGGTGTAATATGAAATGCAGATTGGTTTAAAGATGAAAATAATGGAAATTAAGATACAAAATTGAAATGCTAGTAAATGATGTATGTAAGACGTAAAAAAGAAGAAATATATTGTTTATTGTAAAATGGATTAGCAGATGCAATATGAAATGAAGATTGGTTTAAATGTGAAAATAACTGAAATTAAGAATAAAATTGAAAGGCTAATAAATGAGGAAAATAACTAATCGATGTTGGAATAAGAAATTAGGAACTAAGGAAAATAAGAAGTGGAGGGTTAATTAAGTTAAAAAGTTTCAATGTAAAAATGGAATGAATTGGAATACATTGTTAATAATTTTAAAATGTGATGGGGACTTTGAAAAATATAGTTAATAAATGGGATAAAATTGGGGTTGGCCAGATGCCATTGTGGAAAATATTGAATTGAAAATGAATATAACAATGAAAAGAGAATGGAAGGAGGAGTAGAGGGAAGAAGGAGAAGAGAGGAAGGAGAGAGAGGAATAGAAGAAAGGGAAAAGGAGTGGAAGAAAGGGAGGGGAAATAAGTGTAGGAGAGAAAGTTAGAAAGGGAGGAAGGAATAGAGGCGGGGGAAGGAAGGGGAAGTAGAGAAGAAATAGTAGAGAAGGAAAGAGGAAAGTAGAAAAGGATAAAAGAAGGGAGGGGAGAGAAAGAGAAGAGAGGAGAGGAGAAGAAAAATTGTTGTAAAACAAGGGAGATGAAATGGGAGAAAGGCAACCCCAAGAATGTGCAAATTTATTAGGATGAAGAATAAATTAATATGAAAGTTAAAAGGAAATATATATAATTAGCAATGGATAAGGTAACTAATTGAAATAATGTTAAGAAACTAGGATTTGAGGGCAGATGGTGAGACTGTTTATATAATAAGTATAGAAGTATTAAGATAAGATAAAAAGTATGGAAAAAGAATATTTTGGCAAAAATGGTAACTATGTGAAATGAAATTGGATATGATAAGTTGTATAAGATGATATGGTCAATATTCTGTTCATAAAATTGTGCATGTGTGAAAGAAAAAAATCAATAAAACTTGATTTTTTAAAAAAAGTTTAAGTCAGTTCTTCCAGCTTGTCTTTTTTTTATTTATTTATTTATATGCCGCCCTTCTCCAGGGCAGCATATAAATGCGTTAAGCAATAGCCTTCATACTTTTGTATATTTATACGAAGTCAGCTTATTGCCCCCACAAACTGGGTCCTCAATTTACCCACCTTAGAAAGGATGGAAGGCTGAGTCGACCTTGAGCCTGGCTAGGATTGAACTCGCAGTAATTGCAGGCAGCTGGATGTTAACTACTGCCTTAGTAGGAGGCATTAGCCTCCTACGCCACTCAGGCTCCTAATATCCATGAGGAAAAAGTCAAAAACTTGTCCTTTTATTCTCTTCCTGGAATAAAATCTTTTTCTTTTCTGAAATGTTTGTCAAGTAGTTATAAGCAGTGGTGGGATTCAGCCAGTTCTTACCACTTCAGGAGAACTGGTTGTTAACTTTCTGAGCAGTTTGGCAAACTGATTGTTGGAAGAAATTATTAGGGCAGAAAAATTATTAGGGCAGAGAATTACTTGAATCCACCACTGGTTATAGGCTTCTCTTTTTCTCAAGAATTTCTCAATCTTATTAATATCCATGAGGAAAAAGTCCAAAACTTGTCCTTTTAAAAGTTGCAAATTTTCTTGGAGTTCTTTTTTCCATTGTGTTGGGAGGCTTCTATTTAAACCATCATAATAAAAATTGGTTTCAGGTTTATATTCCAAAATTACAGTTGACTTCTTTGCATTGTCAGCTACTTCTGAAATTGCCTCTGGTTTGGTAACTTTCTACACATATTTTCATCTCTGAAGTAGTTTAAGTTGTCTTTTTAACATCCTTAGAACAAAGCTGTTCTATAAACTGATGGATTTTGTTTAGAGATTCTTCAAATACATCTCTAATAATTTGCTCCTCCATCTTCAGTCAAAGAGTAGCTTTTTTATAAGTCACTTAAGAATTGACCAATCAGGAATCATAAAAATCGGATTACTAAAAATAAATTAGAAGCACAACTTTCTGCCCTTATATTTCTCCATCATTAAAAAAAAACCGTGATAGTCCATATTTCATTATTTTAGCTTGCCTTAGCAGCCTTCTTTCTTGATGTTTAACAAAAAGAAACCCCTAAAATGGCACAGATCTTAAAAAAGGAATAACAGGCTGTAGCTAAAGAGAGCCTCTTTTAGATTAATAAAGATTAATATTCCTTAAAAATGATTAAGAAATGAAAGGCACAACTTACTATGCATTTGAAAAATACATTCCAGAAAGCCCCCTCCCCCCCCCCCCTTTAAGCACACAAGCTGCTTTGAAGCACAGCTCCTGAAACTACTTGCAGACTTTTTGCTGTATCGGAGAATCTTGTGGGGTAATTCTAAGACTTTTCCTAATCCAGGAGAGTCATATAAACTAAAGGGATGTCACTTCCTTCTGTTGATAGTTGAAGAAGCTATATTCCAAGGAAAAACACCTCAGGGATCCTTCCCTGGGCATGTAGTCAATTGGCCATCTTTTCACCGGAAGCTGTAATGTTGTTATCTTGTACTGTGCTAAAAAGAGTTGGAAGTCAAATGTATTTTTCTTTCTTCCCTTGTACTTCATATTTTCTTTCACCCTTTCTTTTTCCTTCTCTTAATTTCCTATATTTATTTTTTGTATTTTATATATTGATAAAACAATAAAAGATAAAAGCATAAGACATCCTACAAATCTGAAGGGAACTAAAATGAGGAAGGCAGCTTTAACAAACAAAGTTATCATAAAGCTAGAAGTTATGTTTTGTTCTCATAGAGCTGACCTCTAGTTATTTTCCCAAACCAGTCCACCTAAAACACTTCTCATCAGATCAATCTCGACTTACATCTATTTAAGGGTGGGTTCTACTCAGTGGTGGGATTCAATTTTTTTAACAACAGGTTCTGTGGGCGTGGCTTAGTTGGGGGTGTGGCTTGGTGATCATGTGACCGGGTGGGCGTGGCTAGTTGGTCATGTGACTGGGTGGGCGTGGCTAGCTGATCATGTGACTGTGTAGGTGTGGCTAGTTGGTCATGTGACCGGGTGGGCATGGTTATGTGCATAGGGACTACTCAGAGGGCTGAAAAAAGTCATTTCTGACTGGTCCTCGCATTTTTGACCGGTCCTCACACTTATGACCATCCTCACATTTTGCATTCTTAACAACCGTGTCAGTCATTTCACCACTACTTCTCTTCACCATGGTGACAAGATAGGGCGCAAAACGTAAAAACTTAACCATTTCTGCTTTCAACACAATATACAATTAATAGTATCTCAATTATTACAATTCCCTAGTTAAATAGAGCTTTTTTTCTTTTGTGTTTAAAATCTTGAACTCTCCTCTTTTGCCCTAAATTTCCCATTGTTTGCACCTACCGTTTTTGGTGAGGAAAAAGAAAAGCAATCTGCCTGCCTAATTTTCCAACCTTGCAGCAACAGCAAAGCCAATTTACTTTCAGTTTCCTTTTTCAGCAAAGCTAGCTCCAGCAAGCAGCAGAGCTCTGCTCCAGCAAGCAGCAGAGCCGGGAGCAAAACAGCTGAGAGTCGGGAGCGATCTAATCAAGGGCTAATTAGCCTATGCTGAAGCTCTGCAGGCCAATAAAATTACAAAAAAACACCGAACCCTTTGTTAAATTGCTGGCTCGCCCGCCCTTTGCCCACCACTATTTATTGGCAATAAATAGTGGTGCGGAGGGGCGGGGCAGGGTGAGCCAGCAATTTAACAAAGGGTTCCGCCGAACCCCCTAGAACCGGCAGAATCCCACCACTGGTTCTACTTACTTTTTACTATTGGTGCGCATGTGCAGATCATCAATTATTACTTCCAGGTGGGTGGGCGGAGCCTCCCGCCGCTTTTACTACTGGTTTGCAAGAACCGGACAGAACTGGGAGCAACCCACCACTGATCTATTTGGTTGTATAACTGTGGAAAAAGTGAAGCTAGAAAGCGGATAATCTAAATTACAAATATACAAACATTTCCAATCCTAATTAGATGCTCTTGTATCTTAGTCTGTGCCCCTCTGACAGTATTTGATAAAAATGACACAACTTTCTTAATTTGCTTGGTAATGCAAACAATGCTGCATTTTTTCTCCTATAGGTCCATTTTCCCTAAGAAGGGAAGTTCTAATAATATCTTATAAACACTACCGCAGGTAATATTTAAATAAAACAAAACTACAGTAAATAGTTTTGTTAGAAGTCCACATTCAGTAAAGCTAGAAATGGCAATCAATATGTAGATCAGATCTGTTCTGTTTCATAGAAACTTGCAGATGTTAGAAGAAATCTGTTTTTTAATAATAACCACTTAATATCTGCATTTTAAAAAATGGAGTATCACTGGAGGGTAACTGATCAATCCAAGAGAATAGGTGAGAGAAGGAAAAGTCTTGCTTGGTGCACCTTGAAGACAAAAGTACTTTTTTAGTTCAGGTACTCTAGCTTGCTGGAAAAGTCTTGTCAAGAGGTCTTGAGACCTTTGCAACTATTTACTTCCTACCCCCAAAGTAGAGGGGTATATCTTCCCTAAAGGGGATTGCTTGGAGGATTCTTTCTGGCAAAGGCACTATTCTGCAGCCCCTTTAAAAGCAGGAAGCTGGGAAATCATGAGCCGTAATCCTTCATTCAGCTGGACCCATCTTGCTGACCCTCCAACAACTTCTTCATTTCACTTCATGACAGATAAATAGGTATGAATAGGAGAAGAGGCCCCACATGGGAAGGTAGAGAGTATAAAAGTTGAAGGGCTATTTTAGCATTCACTAATGGTCTTGCATTCATGTCAGCATGACAAATGCAGCTTCCATTGTAGGGCTTTTGCAGTTGTTGCATTAGGCTAATGCAGTGGAGAGTAGACGGGGAAAAACACAAAGAAAAGTATTATACAAGTTTAAGTTTGTGGAATGGCCTTTTTGTCTTTACGCAGAATTGAAATAAAAGTACTTTGAAGTGTAAACTGATTCTTTGTAGCACTTAGACTTCATATATAGATGTGCTCTGAATATTATGCTAGGGCCCCAACCCCAAGTATTTTTTATAATGCTTACATGGTGGGGAGGGAGTCATGTTATGAGAGGAATAATTGAAGTGCATAAACTGTAGATGAAACTGGAAGCTCTGAGCTATAGGAAGGAAATGCTTCTCTTTCAAAAACCACCCCATATAATTATGCTATGTGTTCACTACTAAAAATTATAAAATATGCCATATTTTTCGGTGTATAAGACACACTCACCCCTGCTGTGCGTCTTATACAGCAAATGGTGCCAAAGCCCTGCCCACCTGCCAGCCTCCACCCTTTGGCCTCTGCTTCCCAGCAATTTACCTCCTTGAAGCAAACAGCAAACAGCCTGGTCAGCTTCAGGACAGCCTGATTTAGCACAAGTAGCTGATTGGCAGTTGGATCGGCCTCCTGGAATATCTCCCATCAGCTCTTCCAGGCTGTGGGGATCATCACCACCCATCGCTGCTGCCTATCACTGCTTCCATGCACCCCATTTTTGGCCTCCACATGTCCCATTTTTGGCCTGTTCCAGGCAGTGGGGATAGATGGTGGCGGCAGTGATTCCCGCCACCTGGAACAGGCCAAAAACGGGATGCGCAGAGGCTGACAACAGGACATGTGGAGGCACAGAGGCGGCAGCAGCAATGGCAGCAATGGACAGTGGTGATCCCCGCAGCCTGGAACAGCTGATAAGTGGTATTCTGGGAGGCCGATCCAATCACCAATCATCTGCTTGTGCTAAATCAGGCTGTGCTGAAGCTGATCAGGCTGTTCGCTATTCACTACAAGGAAGTAAATTGCTGGAAGGCAGAGGCAGATTTTTTCCCTTGTTTTCCTCCCCAAAAGCTATGTGCGTCTTATACTTCATAGCATCTTAATCAGTCACCCCAGGAAGAAAAGGTTCTTCCTCTGGGATAAAAACTATTCAGAAAACGTGTGGTCCGAGTTTTAATTGTTCTGTATCTTCTGCCAGAAGGCAACAGTCCAAAAAGATTGTAAGCAGGATGGGAAGAGTCTCAACCTAGAACCTTAACCTTAAGATTTCAACCTAGAAATGAGAAGGAACTTTCTGACAGTGAGAACAATCAACCAACGGAACAGCTTGCCTTCGGAAGTTGTGGGATGTTCATCACTTGAGACTTTCAAGAAAAGATTGGACTGCCATTTGTAGGGTCTCCTGCTTGAGCTAGGGGTCGGACTAGATGACCTATAAGGTCCCCTTCCAACTCTGTTAATCTGTTAATCTGAAGGGCTATTCTCTTCTAATCTGTCCTTCATTATCCTCTTCTGTATCTTCTTCTGTCCTTTACTCCTCTTACTCCTTCCTACGAAAAGACCAGAATTCAAAGTTCCACTACAATCTTGTTCCATAGAGACAATGGTAACTACATCTGCTTTAAGACTGAAGTATTTTATGCCAATGTGAGGTGGTGGTGAACCTATGATACACGTATTACAAGTGATGTACCATGTTACTTTTAGAGCTGCCTTGGATAGGCATTTTTTTCCTGAGATAAAGACAAATAAAATAATTGCAATTATATATGTATATATTTATTACATTTGTATGCTGTCCCTCTTACTATCCAAAATGACTCTTTGTTAAGAATTGTTTCTCTTTTGGGAGGGTGTGTGACATGTCAGCAAGTTCAAGTTACGCTTTTTGTGAATTTTTAGCCCCCAAGCCACTGTCACTATACTATGCAGTGCCATATAATGTTACACTGATATATTTGTCCATTAGAAGAAACTCTCCCTGCTATGTGTCTCCCAGACCACATTATAGTTCAATGTTTTGGCCAATTTGCATCCATTCAGCAGGCCAATTCATGAGAGTGCCAAAATGGAGCTTTGGAGTCAGCATTGAATTATATTGAAGCAGATGGATAGATACACATATTTCCATTTGAAACATTTGAATTTTATTGTGCTCAAGAATACCTTGAAACTCTTCTCACTGTAATTTTCCAAGAGAAGATAAAGTTGCAGGGTTTTTTTCCAAATGCCTTCAGGGGATTGTCGTAAACTTTCTGAAAATAAAATAGGCAATTATGATGCAAGGATATCTTACTTTCCTAATTTCTTTATATTTATGTATGTTCATACTCCCATACTTCACATTTTTCAGACTCCAGAAAATATCCATGTCCGCTGAGGACTAAATCATTTTGATTTTAAAAGCGTAAGCAAAGGCACCGATTTTGTTGCCTGAGGAGAATTTCATTCTCTAAGGCAGATCAGTATAGTAAAGAATTGCTAGTTCATACTATATTATTCTGAAAAATATCTTTTGGACAAACTTTGCAGTATGTTAACAATGTGCAAGTCTTGTTGATACATTCCATCTCAAAATAAATGTTCAGAGATAAATTAGTGAAAAGAAAATATTCCTGTAGCTTTCTAGAATCAAAATAACTTATTTGGTTGTTGTTTCAAAAATATTTCTATGATTTCTAAATAACATCAACAACCAATATTTGGCAGCATCGTAAAAACCTTCCTCCTGCAGTCCTCCAATCCTCCATTCTGAAATGGAATAAGATTCTGAGCAGATCAATTTTTTTAAAAAAATTCACCAGTGCATCTATAATTGTCCATAATGCAAATCTGGAGCTTGCTGATGCTGTCTTCAGTAAATAGCAGAGAGAGTAGAAAGCATTAACTAAATTTACTATTCTTACTGCCTCCTCATCTCCCCACCCCTGGTTTGATTGTTTTGTGTGTGTGTGTGTGTGCGCATGCATGGGGAGGGACTTTTATAGTAAGAAAAAGCAAATTTCTAACATCCTCTATAAAAATGCATATACGGACCATGAAATGTTTCAACTTTTGTATCTGTATTTGCCATCCTCCTGATTGGAATGTAATACTTTCAGAGGAAGACTGTTTTTGCAACAATTGGAGAAACCTAAGATGTTTTCTTTTCTCTGTTGTATCAGATCAACTGTATTGAAGAATAATTCTATTGAGCTAGAGTTTCATAACTAAGAAAAGTAAAAAAACAAAACAAAACAAAACAACCTCTGTTCTGCATGATGTGGGGATCAGCTTTCCTTATACAATGTATTTCCAGTAGGAGAAAGCCAATAAAATGTGGTAGCAGGCATTCCTCAGCTTCTCTGATCAAAACATAGCTGGAGGTGGGGGGGGGGGTATTTGTGTGTTTGCATGCCTTTGTGTGTGTATGGGGGGGGGGAAGAGTATGAGAGAAAGAGAGAGATTGTGGTAGGCAATCCTTCCAATTTAAACTCACCTGCCTATGAGGGCCTCCTGAACATATATGTTGTTTGTCTCTGGGATGCAAGGAAGAAAATAGATAATTTCCCCATAGTTTTGGACTTTGCAACAGATTAACAACGGGCTGCAGATTGAGTCAAATAATCACTGGACTACATATCTTTAATTGGGTAGATTATCCTGTGTGGCTTTATTTTTTTAAATTTATTTTTGTGTATTCAGATACTGAAGCAGCTAAAGCTCTATATTAAAACTATACAACTGTTGCACTGCATCAGCTTTGAAATCAAATATTTTCTGTGAGACCCGCCTAATTTATAATATATTTCTTGACGTACAAATAATGGTGGGGGGAGAGAAATGGTGCAATACATTTGGACAACATAGAATGATTAATAATGATAGTAGTTTTCCAGTATTTGGGGGGCTACCACAAAGAAGAGGGGAATAAACTATTCTCCAAGCATGAGAAGGCAGGATTAGAAGCAATGGAAACTTATCAAAGAGCAAACCTGCCTAGAACTAAGAAGAAATTTTCTGACACTGAGAACAATCAGTAGAATGGCTTGCCTCCAGAAATTGTGGTGCTCCTCCACCACTGGAGATTTTTAAGAAGAGATTGGACAGAATAGTATAGAGTCTCCTGCTTGAGTAGGGAGTTGGAGTAGAAGATCTCCAAGGTCCTTTCCATCTCTTTTACTGTTATTCTGTTAAAACAGAAAAAGGACCTGTCAATAAAAATGCCATGTTAGAGCCAAACAAAATCCAACTGCACATATGTGGACTGGTTCACACCACATAATGGACCTCTTCCTGTGGAAAGGAACAAATGTTCCAGGTATTCCTAAAGACTGGAAATGGGATTGGGGCTGTCCAGATCTCAGGGGGAATGTTGTTCAATTGGGCAGACATGGCAACAGGCAAGATACATGTACTAATGTGCACATTTTTATACATATAGTGCAATACGATTCAAGATGTTAGTTATCACCTTTAAAGCACTCCATGGCTTAGGACCTGGGTACTTACGAGACCGTCTTTTGCCACCAATAGCCTCCCACCGACCAGTTCGTTCTCACAGGGAGGGACTACTCAGGGTACCGTCAGTCAAATTGTGCTGACTGGCGACTCCCAGGGGGAGGGCCTTCTCTGTAAGGGCTCCAACCCTTTGGAATGAACTGCCCCCTGATATACGAAACATCCCTAATCTCCGTGCCTTCCGCTGTGCCCTCAAGACCCTGATGTTCAATCAGGCAGAGCTAAACATGTTAACTGGAAATGATTAAAATAATTATCTAATTTAATTTGGGCTAAACTATGTTATAATTTTAATTATCAATTTTATGATGTTTATGTATCTTTTATTTTTTCTTGACTGTACACCGCCTTGAGTCCTGCGGGAGAAAGGCGGTATAGAAATATAATAAATAAATAAATAAATAAATAAATAAATAAATAAATAAATAAATAAATAAATAAATAAATTACATAATAGATATTTTTTGTAGCTCATTTTCCTTGATCATATTCTAAAATAGGTTTTTTATGCACACTTTCTCACAAGTATGCTTTTACTATGCATGCTTTGATTGGCCATGCCATATTTAAAAATTGTAAGTATCCATTGTGTTCCAGTGTTTATTTTAAACATACATTTATATTCTATATATGTTGAGACTTGGGTAAAGTTCAGAGAAAAGCAACTAAAATGATCAAAGGCCTGGAGACTAAACCGTATGAAGAACGGCTGCAGGATTTGGGTTTGGCTAGTCTAAAGAAAAGAAGAATTAGGGATGACATGATAGCAGTATTCCAATATTTGAGGGGCTGCCACAAAGAAGAGGTGGTCAAATTATTCTCCAAAGCATCAGAGCATCAAAAAACAATGGTTGGAAACTAGTCAAGGAGAGAAGCAACCTGGAATTAAGGAGAAACTTCCTAACAGCAAGGACAATTAAACAGAAGAACAGCTTGTCTTCAGAAATGGTGGGCACTCATTTACTGGAGATTTTTAAGAAGAGACTAACACAGTCACTTATCTGAAATGGTATAGGTTCTCTTGCTTGAGCAGGGGCCTGGACTAGAAGACCTCCAAGGTCTATTCCATTCTGTTCTGTTCTGTTCTGTTCCATTCCATTCCATTACTCTAATTCTAATTATTCTAATTCTAATTCTAATAATTCAAATTCAACTTCAAACAGATTTTTCATCCTTTCCTGACTATGTATGTAGATCACATCTCTCATAAGGAGAAGCTGGAATATTAAGGCTCAGCTTGCAGGTATAATTGCAGTTTAGCTACACCTAAGAGCTGCTTGACTTTCTCACCTGAACTCTTGGACTATCGTGGTGGACCCCTGGGCCATGTTTCACCGCCATCCAGGCGCTCTGGATGTATTCAGCAGCTGAGCTCCTTGCGCTGCGAGATTCCCCCCTCTCACAGGCTTGGCCCTCCATACTATCGAGGGCCTACCTTGATGACAGGTTTTGGGACCCAGAGAGGTGGCATGCGGCGAAGAGGAGGCTGCAGGATTTTTTAGTGAATGCATTAGTGAATATTTTAAGGGGTTCAGGGAGGGGAGGGGAGTGGACCTGGGGAGGGGGTCCATATAGCCACAGAGCAACATAGTGTGTCTGATGGTCATGGCAGGAGGGATAGGGATGGAAGTCTGGCTGGGGTGCCAAAGGACGAGGGGAAGAGCTGTTCAATCAGTATAGTAGGTGGGAGGGGCAGGTATGGCGGTCGCAGGGGGTCGTATTATGTTTCAGGAGTGCACACTCGTTGTTTGCGAGCAATGGCACACTCCAGCCCCCAATGTGTTTCTTGTCCCCCAGGTTGTACAGAGTGTCAGGGCCCGGGCCTTTGGCTGATGTTGTGCAATGCCAGGTCTGCAGTGAAGAAAGCCCCCTCATTTATGATCTTGTTCAGGAGGGGATGCTGATCTGGCAGGGATTATGGAGACCTGGTTGGGCCAGGAGGGGGGCTTTCCCCTCATTGAAATGTGCCCACCAGGCTTCCGTGCATTCCATTAGCCGAGGGCTCAGGGGAGGGGCGGGGGTGGTAGCGATTATTAAGGAAAGGCTCTGTCTGAAGGAGGCCATTGTTCCTCAGAAAGCTGGATGTGAGCCCCTCCTTGTGAAGTGGGGTCATGGGGTGCAGATTGGTCTGCTGACTGCATACCTGGCTCCCTGTCATGTAGCGGCGACCCTGCCTGAGCTGCTCACCGCCAGGGTGGCGGTGGATACCCCCAGACTTATGGTCATGGGGGATTTCAACCTGCCATCTGTCAGTGAAACATCAGAGGCAGCCCAGGAGTTCATGGCCTTCATGATGGCCATGGGCCTGACCCAGTTAGTTCAAGGCCCTACTCACACCGGGAGACACACTCTGGATTTGATTTTTGCCTCTGGTCAGTGGTTGAAAGATCTAGAAATAGGGGACTTAGTCATCAAGCCCTTGTCATGGTCAGATCATTCACTGCTTTAACTAGACTTTCGAGCCACTTCCCTCTGCTGCAGGGAGACGGAACTGACCAGGTGGTTCCATCCCAGGCACCTGATGGACCTGGAGAGGTTCCTGATGGAGCTTGGGCCATTTCCAGAGGCTCTGGTTCATGACTCGACTACAGAACTGGTGGCTGCCTGGGATAAGGTGGCTGCTGGAGCTTTGGACCACATTGTGCCTTTGTGGCCTCTGACCCAGTGCCGATCTCAACTGGCTCCCTGGTTTTCTGACTGAGGGAGATGAAGCACTGGAAAAGACACCTGGAGAGCAATTGGAGGGCCAGCTGCTCCGAATCTGACCGAACACTGGTGACGTCTCACATTAAGACCTACCTAGTGGCAATAAGAGCGGCAAAATCAAATTATTTTTATGTTCTTATTGTGTCTGCAGAGAACCACCCAGCTGCCCTGTTTAGGGTGACCTACTCCATTTGGGAGCACTGTCAGCGCGGCAATCAGCCCCGTTACCTTGCGTGTGGTAATTGCCCTCATTTTGAGTTGGATCGTGGCTTCTATCCTGTTGCATACTTTCATCAATAAGACCGAAGAAACATCTTCTAATTAAACTCATATTTATTATAAGAAAATAAAAAACATCTCACTATCTAAAATAGTGAGATTACATGTTGGCAAAGAATCTCCAGCCTGACCTTAGCTGGCTGGAGAACAAAGGAAAGTTTCTAGAAGAAGTACAAAAGAATGCAATGACATGCGTAGTAGGTGCTGATAAGGAATATAACTACGGTAAGTCTGATAGTCCAGAAATATTAGCTCTGCTGGTAAATATAAAAACGCAGTGACACCCCTTCTTTTGCCAGTTGAGCGAACATCAGGAACATCATCAGATAAGGCACATCTTCTTACGCAGATACTCATGCTGAGCTGCTGGAAGCGGTTTGTTGAGCATGTCTGCAATCTGATCATGTGTAGATACATACTGCAATTTTACAAAACCTTGTTTCACTAATTGTTTGATATTTCTATAACGGATGTCAATGTGTCTGGACCTAGAACTGTGAAATGTGATTCAGAAATATAAACCACCGATTCATTGTCTTCCATCACTGTGATTGGTCGGATCGGACTTGTCCAGATATCTGTGACCAAAGCATCAAACCACGTTAGAGAATTACATGCATCTGAAACACAAGCATATTCAGCTTCAGTAGAAGAACAAGAAATAAAATTCTGTTTATGCACTTGCCAATAAACAGGACATCCATTTAAGAACATCATATAACCAGAAGTACTTTTACGTGATTTCTTGTCACTTGCCCAATCAGAATCTGCATAACAACTTAATTCTGCATAATCAGTGTGTGTTGGTTCTAACAATAACTTCATATGTTTAGTGTGCTTTAGGTATTTCAATAATTTCTTAATACATGACCAATGAAACTGTTTTGTGTCGAGATAAGAGATTAACACTGAGTGCAATGTCTGGTCTAGACCAACTACTAATGTATAACAGTGATCCAATAACTGAACGATAAAGTATTTGATCCTCGAACTCAGGACTTGGTTCATGTGTCAAGTTGTGAAAATCTGTTTGCATGGGTGTCTTTGTTGTGTTAGCATCCTTCATGTTGCAATGATGCAAAACTTGTTCAATTTTATCTTCCTGTGAAAGACTAAACCCCTTCTGTGTTTTTTCAATCTGAACACCTAAATAAGTGCTAATATGACCTAAAGATTTCAATGTGAAGTATTTCTGCAAAGCTTTGGCAAAAATCTCACTCATCTGCTTATTTGGACCAATGTAAACAATGTCATCAACATA
The DNA here is from genome assembly GCA_030761175.1 of Masticophis lateralis. Classification (NCBI taxonomy): domain Eukaryota; kingdom Metazoa; phylum Chordata; class Lepidosauria; order Squamata; family Colubridae; genus Masticophis; species Masticophis lateralis. Next base: position 178,940,271 of record JAUDYJ010000001.1, read on the forward strand.
AACAAGAACTATCTCATATGCATTGTTAGATCTTTTTGTGAACACGCACTCATCAGTTTCAGACTTAATAAAGCCCATTGAATTTAGTTTGTCAGTAAGACATAAGTACCACATTAAACCAGACTGTTTCAGACCATAAAGACTTTTGTTTAGGAACCAGGTATCCCCTTCTTGATGTCGGAATCCTGGACGACCTCTCATCTAGGTCAGCATGTAGATAAGCGGTGTCAACATCAAACTGGAAAACTTCTAAACCAAGGATAGTTGCAGTGGCTAAAGCAATTTTTACACTTTCAGTTCTGACTGTCGGTGAGTAGGTATTTGTGTAATCCTCAGGATAACGTTGAGCGAAACCCTGAGCTACAAGTCTGGCCTTGTACAATGACTCACCATTTGGCTTCTTTTTGATTCTGTAGACCCATCGAGTGCCAATGACCTTTTTCTTTGCTGGAGGTTTTGCAGGCGTAAACACCTTAAGTTTCTTTAGACTGTCCATTTCAGCTTGCATTGCGTCATACCACTTCTCTTGCTCTGAATCAGGAAGATGTTTGATTTGTGTGAAGTTATCGGGAGGAAGTGTAACATTACAAATCAAAGGCAAGGGTGCTTTTGTCAGTTGCCACGAATATCGCTGTGGAGGGATTCCCTTTGTGGCTCTCTCGGAACGCCTCGGAACAGTTGTCCATTCTTCTTCTGTTTCGTCCTCATCTTCATCATCGTCGCTAGCATCAGCATCCGCGGCCTGCGAAGACGGAACATCATGTTGGGAAGAACTGGTGAGTGGAACATTTGCCTGTGAATCTTGGTCATCAGGCTGCGTGGCATCAGTAACTTCATCTTTAGGAAAATAAACTCCAGGATCATTGGAATGAATCCTGGACCAGTCAGCATCTTCCTCAAAATTAGCAGATTGGGAAGTCACTAGTCTATGATTAGAGTCAATAAATTTGCTCCATTTTGAATTGTCATCAAAACCCATAAATCTCAGTCTCTTTGCTGCTGGACCTCCTTTCCTTCTTTGATCTAAGGGAATGTTCACCATGGCGTACGAACCAAAAATACGGAGGTTCTTGAGATCTGGCTTGTAGCCATACATCATGAAGAAAGGAGTTTGATTTATCGCACTACTCCAAGTACGGTTGATGATGTAATTTGCATATTTAAGAGCTTCACCCCAGTATGGGTTACTGAGGTTGGCATCTTCTAAAAGACAACACATCATGGTTTGCAGGACCCCTTGTCTTCTCTCTATGACTCCGTTATGAGGGGGAGTATAAGGAGCCAAAGTCTGATGAAGAATTCCATTCTTACGCATCCAGTCCTGGAAACGCTGAGACATGAACTCGGCACCACGATCACTCTGGATTCTGGCGATGTTTACTCCATGTTGAGTAGGGACGAGGGCTGCAAAGTCTTTAAAGATCTGAAAGGTCTCGGATTTTTTTCTCATTGGATATACATATCCATATCTAGAATAATTATCAACAATTGTTAAAAAATATTTTCTACCACCAATTGTTGGCGGAAATGGACCAACTATGTCAGTGTGTACCAAATCAAAAATGCGTGTTGACAGGTGTGTAGCGCATTTTGGAATGGCTGCTGCTTTGGATTTGGCTTTCTTGCAGACAGCACAATCCAGAAACACCTTACACCCCTTTAGATCCAAACCTTTTACGAACTCCAGCATTTTCCTAAGAACCCGGAAGCTGGCATGTCCCAATCTTCTATGCCACTTATGGATGCACCTGGAATGCAAAGGTTTACCAGTTAGTGAATTTTCAACATGAACAGTTTTATGAGGAACCTCAGGCTTGCTCTGAACAACCTGTTTCCCAATTTTCTTTTTGTTGGCTTTAGGAGCCTTCGGAGTAGCAACAGGATCTCTCACTGGGACATCTCTCTCTGGGCCTGTGCTCTCCTCTTTTGGAGTTTTTATACTTGCCTGTGCTTGCGATTTAGATTTTGGTTTTAAGTAATAAAGACCACCAATTAACATGGTTTCAGCAACAATATCTCCATCTTTAACTATGTAACTTGCTTTCTCGAGATGGTGCACCTGGAATTTTAAAACTCTAGACAAGTGAGCCTGACTAAGCAAACTAAAAGTTGCTGTTGGTATGTAGCAGACATCAGGAATGAATGCATTGAGCTCTTCAACATAAACAGTTCCTTTTCCTTTGACCTGACAAGGATGATTGGAAAAAGAATAAAGTTCACGTAGTTCAGGTTCAGGCTCGTGCATCTCTGTGAAAAGTTCTTTTCTGTAAGTAACATGGAAAGCTGCACCACTGTCCAAAGTCCACAAAAGCCATCTGTCGTACTCTGGATGAGGTTGTGGATCATTGGTTAAAGCCAATGTGGCGAGTGGAGCTTGCGAATCACGCCTTGGACCACGACGACCTTGTCTACCGCCTCTGCCTCTGCCTCTGGAGTCTGTTCCTCTGGGCTGGTACATGACGGGAGCTGGAACTCGTTGGGGACAATCCCGGGTTGCATGTCCCACACAGTTGCAGATGTTGCATCTTGGCATCCTTGGAGCGTAGGTCCTTCCTCGGAAGGGACGTTTAGCTGGAGCTCTTGATGCAGGTGGTCCTCTCAAATGTGGTGTGGCTAACATCAGTGCCTCCTCTTCAATTAAGAGTCTGCACACATTGTCCACTGTGCATTGAGCAATAGGCACTTGGTTAATCTTTGTAATGGCATCTTTCCATTCATAATTCAAAGAGTTAATGATAATGCTGATCATTTGAATATCTTCAATAAGATAGCCCCTTTCTCTCAATTCTTTCCTCATACCTTTCAGTTTGGTCAAATGTCCTCCAATTTGTTCACCAGGTTTCAATTTCAAACCATGGAATTCAGACATGAGCAAACATGAAGACTCAATTGAGACAGGCCTGTAGCAATTTTCCAATTGGACCCAAATTTGTTGGGCTGTTGCATCAGGCGGAAAAGTAACCTGCAGTTCAGTATCCATGGACATCAATAATGTTGTGCAGGCTTTAGTCTCTAAGTCTCTTATTTCAGGCATCCATGGTTGGGCAGGAGGGTTAAACACCATATGATGTGTGCCTTCTCTGCGTAGCAAAAGTCCAACCTCACTGACCCAGGCCTTGTAATTCTGCCCTGACATCTTTAATTTTGACTCACCAGCCAGAGGAGCAACAGAGTATGGCTGTTGAGGAATAGGCATTTGGGGTGCTGGCTGTGGGGGCAAAGGCACTTGTTGTGCTGGTGGTGGACCAGGGGCTGGCCCTGGTTGCACAGCTGGAGGCACGTGTGCATGAGCTTGTAGCTGTGGCATTTGAGCTGCAATATTAAAATGACCTGCTGGAGATGCAGTCATTTGCCTTTGCTGCATTAAGCGTTGTGTTCCATCTAAAAAGACCCCAGCACCACCAGGGGGTGCTGAAAATTGAGCCTGTGGAGACACTTGTGGCATTGCAGTTTGAAGGCTTGATTCAGTTAGTTTTACTTCTCTATCCGCATCATGTGAAATCTGAGAAGAGACAACTTTACTAGGCACATGTGACGTGTACACAACTCTCTGTTCTGATTTGCCTGACACAATATCCACCAGGGGGTGTGTCTTTGGCTCTGAGGGAGAAGAAGGCAAAATGGCGATTTTTGAGATTTCATGAACGTGGGATTCTCTCTTATCTGGCTCAAGCCTAGATAAAGCCATTTTTGCCTTGGATAGCTCACTTTCAAAAATTTCTATCTGGTCACGATAGTTTCTTATAGCTTGCTCATGAGGAGAGACTTTGAAGGTTTGAGGGGGATAATAAAATGTTTCTCCCTCTGCGTGGGAGGAAAAAGGCTTTGCCGTTTGTGGAAGTTTTGGCTTGGCCCCAAGCATTTCAAAATCAGAAGGCTCGAGGAACACAGTTTGAGAGCATGCATAAGTAGAAGGTTGAGTTACTGACCTCGGTCGTAGTGCTTCGCCTTCAAAAGCAGCTTTTCTGTTATTTTCCTCCTGAAGCTTCGTTAAGAGCATTTTCTCTGATTCTTCTGCTTCTCCCACGGTTTCTTCTTCTTCCAGCTGGATGACTGGTGCCAGTGGATCGAAAGAGATCAAATCATTTGTAGAGACAAACTCTGAGTTTCGTTTGTTCTTCTCCTGCTTCTAACTGAGTGGTAGATGCCAGAGGCTGAAATCTGGAAGATCTTTCCATTTCATCCTCATCTGAAGAAGATAAAGTTTTGGGCTTCATTTTGCCCTTTTCCTTCATTTTTCCTTTTTTCTTCTTTCTCGGCATTTTAGAAATTAATTGTTTAGTGTTCCGCAGTCACTAACTCAACTATCTGTCTAATTAGCCTAGACGGTCATGATCAAAAATAACAAACCAGGAATAGCCATAAATTAACCATCCTCTGCTACCATTGTCAGAGCGGCAATCAGCCCCGTTACCTTGCGTGTGGTAATTGCCCTCATTTTGAGTTGGATCGTGGCTTCTATCCTGTTGCATACTTTGATCAATAAGACCGAAGAAACATCTTCTAATTAAACTCATATTTATTATAAGAAAATAAAAACATCTCACTATCTAAAATAGATTACATGTTGGCAAAGAATCTCCAGCCTGACCTTAGCTGGCTGGAGAACAAAGGAAAGTTTCTAGAAGAAGTACAAAAGAATGCAATGACATGCGTAGTAGGTGCTGTAGGTGCTGATAAGAAATATAACTACGGTAAGTCTGATAGTCCAGAAATATTAGCTCTGCTGGTAAATATAAAAACGCAGTGACCCCAAGGTCCCTTGCAGGGTAGGGCTGAGGATTTTGTGCAATTCCTGCATGACAAAATAGCTCAGATTCGAGAAGGCTTGGACTCTGACTGGATAGGTTCAGATGGGATGATGGAGGTAGGGTCCTGAGAGTGTTATCTGGGAGGAGTTTGACCTTGTGGCTCCCGAGGATGTGGACAGGATTCTGGGTAGGCTTAGTGCTGCCACATGTTTATTAGACCTGTGACCCTCCTGGTTGGTGCTGGCCTCCTGGGCGGTTACACGAGGCTGGCTTCAGGTGATTATCAATGCTGCCTTGAGTGAGGGTGTCTTCCCTGCCACCCTATAAGAGGCGGTGGTGAGGCCCCTCCTCAAGAAGCCTTCCCTGGACTATATTAGCAAATTATCGTCCAGTCTCCAACGTCCGCTTTGTGGTGAAGGCTGTTGAGGGTGTGGTAGTGTGACAACTTCCTCAGTACCTGGATGAAGCTGTCTATCTGGATCCGTTCCAGTCGGGCTTCAGGCTGGGATACAGCATGGAAACAGAATTGGTCGCATTGGTTGATGATCTCTGGAGGGCTCAGGACAGGGGTTGCTCTTCAGTCCTGGTCCTATTAGATCTCTCAGCAGCTTTTGATACTATCGACCATGGTATCATGCTGCGCCGGTTGGAGGGGTTAGGAATGGGGGGCACCATTTGTGGTGGTTCTCCTCCTTCCTCTCTGGCCGTATGGAGTCTGTGTTGGCAGGGGGACAGAGGTCGACTGTGAGGTGCCTTGTTTGTGGGGTGCTGCAAAGGTTGGTCCTCTCTCCCCTCCTGTTCAACATTTATGTGAAGCCGCTGGGTGAGATCATCCGTGGTTTTGGGGTGAAGTTCTATCAGTATGCTGATGATACACAGCTGTACATCTCCATCCCTGACCACCCCAATGATGCCCTTGACATGATATCCTGATGCCTGGAGGCTGTGCGGATCTGGATGGGGAGAAACAGACTCAGACTCAACCCCTCCAAGACCGAGTGGCTGTGGTTTCTGGCGTCCTGGTATAGTCAGCTGGTGCCATCGCTGACTATTGGGGTGAATCTTTGCCCCCCCCCAGAGAGGGCTCGCAATCTGGGTGTCCTCCTGGATGCTGTCTTTAGAAGATCATATGATGGCTGCACATGGTCACTCACGCCTTCGCCACTTCCTGTCTGGACTACTGTAATTCTCTCTACATGGGGCTTCCCTTGAAGAGCACTCGGAGGTTCCACCTAGTCCAGAATGTGGCCACATGGGTGATTATGGGGGCGACACGACGCACCCATGTAACACCTTTCCTGTGCGAGCTACACTGGCTCCCGGTGATCTTCCAGGTGCGATTCAAGGTGTTGGTCACCACCTTTAAAGTACTCCATGGCTTAGGATCTGGGTACTTACGAGATTGCCTTCTGCCACCGATAACGTCCCACCGGCCAGTACAGTCTCACAGAGAGAGACTCCTCAGGGTGCCGTCAGGCAAACAGTGTCAACTGGCGACCCCCAGGGGGAGACCCTTCTCTGTGGGGGCTCCTGCCCTATGGAGTGAATTGCCCCCAGAGATGATCCCCAATTTACGTACCTTTCGCCGTGCCCTTAAGACTTTATGTGCCCTTAAGATTTCAACAGGCTGGGCTGATGGGTATTTTAGTCTTGGACTTTTTAAAAATTGGGCCAAATTATCTAATTTGTTTTAAATTGTTTTTAAATTTTGTGGTATATGTTATTTTTATTATGGCTGTGCACTGCCCTGAGTCCCTCTGGAGAAGGGCGATATAAAAATTTAATAAATAAATAAATAAGTAAATAAATAAGTAATGAGCAGAACTGCTTTTTATGCATCTAAAAGTTGTCTAATAATTTGTTTTATAAAACTGTTATTTTATAAATTATACATTATACTCTTTATAGACACTATTGAACTTAAATGCATATTCTTTTTTCACCGATTAAACACAATACCTGAGTCCTTAGGTGAGCTGAAGTATAGCAGATTCCAAAGATATGCAGCATGTAATAAGCTTGGCTTCTATGACAGTGAACTGAAATTTTAAAAAGTACTTTCATGACAAAGTTAATGAGTTAATTATTCATATTAACTTATCTGTTACCTTATTTTTGTAAATTAAAATCTTTAGGCCTGTTATAGTTTCAGTTTTGCTTAAGAACTTTACTTTTTACCATTCATATTTTATGGAAGAATGGTACAAATAGAATTGCTTCCTATTACAAAATCCAATTCTAATTTTGAATTAGATACAATGTGTTGCATACAATCTGAGTTTGTTTACCTGGTTCTTTTTGTGAGAAGCAGCATTTTGAACTATCTCATTAATTTGGTGATTCTATTATATACAGTATATGATAAAATATCATATTTTTATGATGATGCCATCAGTAGAACTTTGAATTTCTAGACCATAGATCCACATAGACCATAGACTATCTACAGAAGGACTTCCCGCAAGACAGACATGGAGACTGGCGAGAATGATTATAAGGTCTCATGGGCCAAACAAGGTATTTTAATTCTGAAATACGTGTATTCTAGCATTCTGAAATTATATTATGATCTTTAAATATTTTTACTCTTTTATTTTATTATTTTATTTTATTTTACTGTATAATCTAATCTCAGAAAAACATTTTTGAAACTTCCAGATTATTTTGTAGCCTGTTAATTGCAACACATTGATATTTTGCATTATTTTAAGTTTTATTTTGATATGGTGGATTAAACAATTTACTTTTAAAAAATTTCAGAGATTTTAATTGTAAAAATTAAAAGGATAATTTCTTCTTTGTGATTATACAACAAAATAAGTGAAAGTCATGTTCTGACCCAGCCTCAGTAGAAGCAAGAAACAGACTCCTTGTCATGAATCCCGCCTTTATTTATCTCTTGTGAATTAGTTGCATTCACCCACCGAAAAGTCCAGGCAATAGTCCTTTAAGGAGTTAACTACAGTACAGACCTTATCAGTTCCTTGCAATAATTGCAAGGCTGTGAGTTCCCAGCCAAAAGGTTGAAAATTAAGTTCTGGCAAGCAGTCTTTGTGGCACGAAACACAATGAGCAAAATCTTCAGAAGTACGAACTAACCACTCCCATTTCCTTCTATTTATTCCCCAGCCAGAGAGGGGACATTCAGCATCCACATGTGTTTTGCTTCCTGAGTCAACTCCTTGACCTTGTGCTCACCTCTTCTAACTGCTCTGCACATACGTGCATCTGGAACAGGCCCCAGCTGTTCTTCCTCCTCACTCATATCAGCCTCCAAAGGCAGCTGCCTCTCCGGTGGCTGGTAAATGTTGGACGATCCTGGCTCTATCTCTGCATCTAATGCAAAGCATCCATCAGAGCCTTCCCCAGATTCCAGCACTGGCTCAAGTTCCTCCCCAACTTCCTCATCGTCCAAGTCTGCCACTAGTTCTTCTGGCAGTGGCGGGCTACAACCACTGGGCTACAACAAGTTTGGGTTTCTTAGTCATCCATAACTTGAGATCCCTCTGTCACAATGAAAAACAGTTTAAAAATATATAATCACAGAATAAACAATATTTGAGTTTGAGCATGTTTTATATATGTGTGTATGTACACATGCATATTCACATATGTAGTAGAAAACAAGATTTACAAACCTGCCTTTTTTAGATGCATTCTACAAATGCAGAGAAAACATCACTAGGAACATTTCGAAGAATGCATGCTTTCCTGAAAGTAATTGGAGATAAGCAAATTTATATTTTCCAATTACAGCATGAATTATGTTCCTTTAATCACATTCCACTTACAGAAGAAATCAACTAGAAGGGATGAAAATTTGAAAGGCAGAGTATATTTTCCAGGGCAGTCTTGTCATTCCATGTACTCTTTGCAGAGATATAGAGCTAATACTTTTCAATTCATGTTTGTTATCAGTTCTAAACTCACAAGTCGTCCTACCATTTTAACTGCTGAGCCTAAAAAAAATAATTCATTTTTTTTAAAAATTTTTATTTATACAAATCAACAGTACAATAAGAAACATTTTCGGTTCCATGGTGCATAAACAGATACATAAACTTTTATCTTGTCATACATATACATATACTATTACTTCTTATAAGTGGATAAGTGGACGTAATAGTGATAGATTTTATCTTAATAATTATTGCACATAATAATACACAGTAATATATATATATACTATCTCGTTTTTTTTCTTCTCTCCAGCCACTCGTACCACATGCCCCACACACCATAATACTTCGAATCTGTTCTGTCATTGATTTCTAGGGACAATTTATTCATTTCTGCACATTCCAATATTTTCTTTATAACAAGTTCTCCTGAAGGTAGCTGTTTTTCCTTCCAGTACTGGGCAAAAGAAATCCTTGTGGCAGTCACTATGTGAATAATTAGATACTTTTTCTCTTTAACATACTCTGTTTTTAAGATTCCTAGGAGAAGTGCTTTGGGGTCGAAATCAAAATCCTCTCCTATAATTTCCGTAATCCACTTTGATATCGTCTTCCAATATTTTTGTGCGTGGTTACAGGTCCACCAACAGTGATAGAAGGTGCCCTGTTGATGGTCGCATTTCCAACAGTTTGCTCTCAAGTTGGGGTATATCTTCGCTATCCTTGCAGGGGCCATGTGCCACCTATAAAACATCTTATAGTGGTTCTCCTTGTAAGTCACTGCCCTGGTCATTTTAAGGTTTTTATTCCAAATTGTATCCCATTCGTCCAGATTTATATTTTGACCAATATTTTTAGCCCAGGCCAACATCGGCTCCTTAACCACCTCCTCTACAGTGTCATATTCCAATAGATAATTGTATAATTTAGCTAAAATTTTCTCATCTGAACCCATCCAAATCTTATTGAATCCATTTATACCTGTCTCTATACCGAATTCCTCGTCCTTTTTATATCGTGATGTAATTTGAGTATATGGCCACCAGTCTATAATAATGCCTTGCTCACTCAATTCTTCCCTAGCTTTAAGGTTCCCTCCCCCATCCAATATCTCTTTATATCTGAACATCTTTCCTATTTCCAGTGCATTTGGGTATATTAATGCCTCCATGGTGGAGAGCCATCTCGGAATTTTTATGTATTGCCTCTGTCTTATCTCTCCCCATGTTTGTATCAGGGTCTCCCTTATTTTATGTCTATGGAAGTATGTTTTGGTTTTTTTTCCAGGTTCCCAGAGATATGCATGCCAGCCCTTCTGGAGGTCATGTCCTTCCAGAGTTAGGAGTCTTTTATTTTGTAGAGTAGCCCAATCTTTCAGCCATACTAAATTTGCAGCTTTTTGATATGTCTCCCATTTTGGTAATCCAAATCCTCCTCTCTCCTTCTTATCCTGTAAATTTCTAATTGCTATCCTTGGTTTCTTTCCCTCCCAAATGAATTTCCTAATTATTGCATTGAGTTCTAAAAAGAATTTTTTATCCAGTTTGACAGGGACAGTTTGGAATAAATATAATAGTTTGGGTAGTATACTCATTTTTATTGCTGCAATTCTGCCTAAAAATGATATTTGCAGTCTTCCCCATTTTTCCAAATCCTGTTTTATATTCCTGATTAATAGTACATAGTTATCCTCCTTGAGGGCTGAGCACTTCGCTGAAATCCAAACCCCTAGGTATTTTACCTTCTTAACAATTTGAATCTCCATTAATTCTTCCAACATTTTCTTTCGTGCCTCTGTCATATTTTTGGTTACTAATTTGGTTTTGGATTTATTTAATTTAAAACCTGCTACCTCTCCATAATTGCCTAATTCTTCCAAAATTCTAATGCCTGATTCTAATGGTTCTTCCATGATTAACGCCACATCATCAGCAAATGCCTGGGTTTTATACGACTCTTTTCTAATACTCAGTCCCTTAATTTCATTATTATTCCTAATCTTCCTCAAAAGAACTTCTAAGGCTAGGATAAATAGAAGGGGGGACAGAGGGCACCCTTGTCTAACCCCTTTTCTAATTTGAAATGTTTCTGATAATCCTCCATTCATTAAGATGTTGGCACATTGTTTCTTGTATATTGTAGATATAGTGTTGGTAAAATTTGGTCCGAATTCCATTTGAATAATTTGTTGTTTCATAAACTGCCAATTCAAGTTGTCGAACGCCTTTTGGGCGTCAACAAAGACCAGTGCCATTTCTTTATTCGGGTGTTCCTCATAATACTCCAATACATCTATTATCCTCATTATAAATTTCCAATAGTTTTGGTAATAGGATTTCTTCCAAATCTACATTTTTATACAATTCTCCTGGGAATCCATCCGGTCCTGGGGACTTATTCTTTTTGATCTTAGATATTGCAATTCTCAACTCTGTCATAGTTATTTCTTTATTTAGCATTTCTTTCTCTTCTTCCCCTATCTTTGGGAGGTTTTCTTTTGCCAAGTACTGGATCACCTTCTCTGTAGGGACTTGTTCTTCTGTATACAGAGAAGCATAATATTCCTGAGCAAGCTTTAATTTGTCTTTTTCCTTATTAATAATCCGACCCTCCAGATCTTCCAGTTGATATATAATCCCTTTCTCTTTTTCTTTTTTTAATCTATAAGATAGCCATCTGCCCGGCTTATTTGCGTTTTCAAAATAATATTGTTTAGTTCTTTTCATTTTGTACGCCAGCTCCTCCTGATCAATAATATTTAATTTATGTCGTACCACCATCCAATTTTCTTTGGCTTGCTTATTGTCTGGATTTTGTTGCAGTTCCTTCTCAGCATTCCCTAATTCATCTATCAAAGCCTTCTGCCTCTTTCTTCTTTCTTTATTCCTATATGCGCCATATGCTATCGCCAGACCTCTCAGATAAGCTTTCATTGTGTCCCAAATAATTGCTCGGGAGGTTGGTTCTTTTTCATTTTCTTCGAAAAAGAGTTTTAATTCTTGTTTAACTTTCTCTATATTTTGCTTGTCCTTTAAGAATTGGCTATTCAATCTCCATCTTGTATTTTCCCTCTTGTAGGTGCTTTTCCATTTCACTTCTAATGGGTTGTGATCAGCCCATACGTTTGGTGTAATTTCTGTTGACATAATGTCCAATCCTATATTTCTGCTTACCCACATCATATCAATTCTGGACCATGACTTTTTGGGGTTCGAAAAATATGTATATTGCTTCTTATGTGGGTGCAGAGTGCGCCAAATATCTACTAAATTAAGCTCTTCTGTCAAATCAAAAAATGATCTAGGTATAGTTTTCCTTTTTTTCTTTTTACCCTTGGGCCCTTTATAATCTTTATCTGGGTTTATTACCCCGTTAAAATCCCCAATTATACAGATATTATTGTTATTCATTGAACTTAATCTTTCCCCTAATTTTTTATAGAAATCTCCCAATTTTTCATTCGGCGCATAGATTACTGTTAATAGAATTGGACAGTTACCTCTCATTACTTCTACCATTAGGACCCTACCCTTTGAATCTACATATTTTAATTCTGCTTTTATATCTTTCTTTATGTACAATGCTACTCCTCGTTTCTTTTTTTCAGCTAAAGAAGTGAAAAGATTTCCTAATTTCTTATTTTCTAAATATTTTTGGTTTTCCTTTTTAATGTGTACCTCTTGGAGGCACACTATGTCCGCATTTAATTTAACTAATTTTGTAAAAAAAAAATTCTTCTTTTTATTATCGTTCAAGCCATTTGCATTGATCAAAATCAATCTCCAATCTTCCATTTCTTTATCTTTTATGTTATTCTTTTACTTATTGGTTCGTGTAGCTCTTTGTGGTCATTGGTTTTTTGTTGTTTCTTTACTATTCTTATCTTCCCCCCTCTTCTTCTCCGGTGTTCTTTCTTTCTCTTTTTTCTGCTGAGTAACTTCTTCTTCTGGTGTTATCACTTCCAATTCCTCCTTACTACTTTGATCTTCCTCACTTGCTCTTAATTGAACTAGGAACTCTTGAGCAGCTACCAAACTATCTATCCTAATTTTATTTCCTTGCCACGTAATGATCATGCCTTCCGGCAAGATCCACCTAAAAAGAATGTTCCTTTTGTTCAGTTGGGTAGCCAAAAATCTATACTCTCTCCTAACTTCTCTTACCCTCCTTGGGATCTGTTTTAATACTATTATCTCTTTCCCCTTATATGTCACCTGTTCCTCTCTTGTCATACTATAGAAGATATCCCTCACCTTCTTTCTAGCAAATCGAATATGCACCTCCCTTGGCAGTTTATTTCTCCTTGCGTAATTAGTCTGGGCCCTGTATACCTCATCTAATTCTTTAATAATTTCAAGTTTATCTTGCTGCAGCACTTCAGCAATTATTTCTGCCATCACTTGGCCTAGGTCCTCTTCTTTCTCTTCGATGATATTTTGGACACGCAAGTAAAAGGAGGCTCGATCCATTTCCAGTTGGGTAATGGAGTCTTCCAATTCTCTGTTCTGTGCCATCAACCTTTGATCAACCATATCCAAATTTTTTTCCTGTTGCTCCATTTTATCTTCCATCTTTTTAATCTTCTGTGTATTCCTTTGTATTGACTCCTGTATATCATTCATTTTTTGATCTATTGCTCCAATGTCTTTCTTCAACTCTATATGATTATTTGACATTTTCTCCTGCATCATAATCATCGTGTCTTGTATAGCTGTCAATGTTGTTTGCATTGCTTGCATTGTAGGTATCATTGCTGATTTTTCAGTTTTGGATAAACCTTCAGTTGATTTCTGCAAAGCTGGTGATGACATTGTAATCGTGGGGTTTGAGGGTGTTTTCTTTCCTGTTTTTGTCACCGTGGATGAGAGGCTTATCATCTCTTTTAACACCTTTTTCTGTTCTTTTATGATCCTTTCAATATTTTTCCAAATTGTCATTCACCAATATTTGATTGCCTCTACCAAATATTATTCCCTTTTCTCCACTATGAAGAGATATCAAATTGTATTTATCCCTAAACTTTACCCCCTATTCCACTACACAGTATTGTTTTAGAGAAACACTAGTTCAAGTTGTTAACTGTTATCGTCTGTCCCTTAACAGATCTCTAATTAGTCAATTATCAAAATTCATTGGTTTAAACTAGAGAATATTCCCACCTTCAATCAGTTTTTGAACTTATGAAATTTATATATCCCTATTTTACCCTTAATCCTAATATTCAAATATATATGAAATAGTATAAACACACAATTGAGTAATTAATTAATTATACAGACTTATAGAAGTTAATCCAGGTTAAATAAAGACTGTCAAAATTAAGAAACAATAATTTTAGAAAGGAGAGAAAAGGGAAAAAAGAAAGGGAAAAAAGAAAGAAGAAAAGAAAAAGAAAAGAAGAAAGAAAGAGAAAGAACAAATATAGAGTATATAAATCCCTTAATATGGGTATCTAAAGATCTAAAAGTTACTTAATGAATGTTATATATTATATAGACACAGAGTTAAATTTAATTATATAAATTAGAAAACCTAATATAAATGATATAACTTTAGAGGAATTGAGAAGTAACTATAAATATATAGATATAGAAAAATAGCCATAAATATATAAATTTCCTGGTATTAGTGTCTCTTTTTTTTTTGTTATTGTTTTTGTTATTTATAAATTATTATTTATCTGGTCATTAATCAATTGTTCAATAATTTCTCACAATCAAAAAAGTAAAAGGGAAATAAAGACCAAAAGTATAAAAATGATCCTTTCCAGCGATGCAACAGGCACACTTAGTTGGATAGTTCGTTTCTCTCTCAGTGACTCTCAAATTCAGTCCCTGTCAATTTTGCATAGTCATTCAGATTACATCGGCCACCTTATCTTCCCCCGAGGCTCTCTCCTTCTCTCAGCTCCGATCTAACTTTCTCCTTCGTCCTGTCAACAGCCGCGCATTCTGGATACAGTCTCCTTTATTTTTTTTTTTATTTTTTTTTATTGAAAAAGTTTTACAATACATTTTTAACCCCACAATTACCCCCCTCCCCCCCTTTCCCCCCAACCCTCCCCCCCGACTTCCATTGCATACAAATCATAAGTATATATCAATCATTATTAAAAATTAGATATAGGTGAGATCCATAATATATATCATAACTCTGACAATAAAATTAATCCAGAATTCTAACTAATAATAAAAAAAAACATATTAAACAAATAAAGTTTATAAGATTTGTAAATGCCCCCTTAAAACTACACATGTATAAAAATTTTCCCCATCGTTTTATCAAAGACAGCAGTATAAACAAAGTATGTATCAAGTTAATATCTAAGAAACAATATAATATATATATTTAACCTAATAATAACAGTAAGAGTAATCCTTTATTACTTCAAGCTCTATCAAAAAGCTAACCAAAAATTCTTAATTTAGTACTTATTCTAAACATAATCATCCCATTTTTGTTGTCCTCAATCAAATACTAGCTGGTACTTCTTAGTTTGATATTTGTTCTGCACATAATCCACCCAATTCTTCCAATCCTGAACAAAAACTTCATGGGTCCTATCTTTTAAATATGCAGAAATCTTTGCCATTTCCGCAAAATTAGCCATCTTCAAAGTCCATTCTTCTATAGTCGGTACGCTATCTTTTTTCCAATATTGTCCAATCAGTAATCTAGCTGCAGTAATCATATATAAAATCAGTCTTGTTTCATTCGGTGAACAATCCTTAACTATACCCAACAAAAACAATTGCAGAGAAAATTGAAGCTTCTTTTTCAAAACATTCTGCATAACCCACCAAAGTTTAATCCAGAAAGCTTTCACTTTCCTGCAAGTCCACCAGATATGAAAATATGTAGCATCCAAACAATCACACCTCCAACATTTAGGTTGAACATTTGGATACATACATGATAATTTCTTAGGATCTAAATGCCATCTATAAAACATCTTATAAAAATTTTCCCTCAGATTCTGTGCCTGCGTAAATTTAACATTCTGGACCCAGATCTTTTCCCAAGTTTCTAACATCACTGGTTCTGCAAAATTCTGTGCCCATTTTATCATACAATCCTTGACTAGTTCACTCTCTGAGTCTCTTTCTAGCAGTAAATTATACACCCTCTTAATATGCATCGGACCTTTCTGTTTCATCTGTATCACCAAATCTTCTTCATGTAACATTAGTCCAATTTTCTGATCTTCTCTCCATCTCGATTGAAGTTGACAATACTGCAGCCAAGTTAAGTTCTTCCCATCTTCCAACAGAGTTTTAAAAGATTTCAAGTTCCATCTGCCCCCATCATTGAAAAGTATCTCTTTATATAACAACCCCCCGAGTGACTTTATATTTGGCACAATCTGCCCAAGATCCAACCACAAAGGTATTTTGTAATCCAACTTGAACTGATGCTTCTTCCAAACTCTCATCAAGGCCCGTCTCAATATATGACTTTTAAAAACATTATCCAGCTTATCCTCGTAAAACAAGTATGCATGCCAACCAAAGTCCAAATCGTGGCCTTCTAAATTCAGTATGTCATTTTTCATTATTCCAAACCAATCACCCACTTGAGTCAACACTGTAGCTTCATAATATAAAAGTAGGTTTGGAACTTTGAGGCCACCTCTTTCACGAACATCTTGCATGATTTTAAACTTAACTCTTGGCTTTTTCTGGTTCCAAATAAATTTATTTAGACCTGACTGCCATTCAGTCAATGTTTTATCACTTTGAAGCACTGGAATCATTTGAAATAAAAACAGAAATCTAGGTAGAACGTTCATCTTAATAGCTGCTATTCTCCCAAGTAAAGATAGTTGCAGTTTCTTCCATATCTCAAGATCCTTTTGTATCTCATGCCACAAAGTCTCATAGTTATTTTGAAAAAGTTTAGTATTTGACACTGCAACCTGGACTCCTAGATATTTCACCTTTGTAGCTATTTCAAAGCCTGCCGCCCTTTCCAGTTCAATCCTTTGTGGTTCCGACATATTCTTAACTATCATCTTAGTCTTTTTCTGGTTTAGTCTGAAACCTGAGACCAAACCATAATCATCAATAATTTTTTTCATCTGGATGATTGATTCCAAAGGTCGTGTTAGGGTTACAACCAGATCGTCTGCGAATGCTTTCGTCCTATAGTCTTTTTGCTTTACAACAATTCCACTCAATTTATTCGAGTCCCGTAAAGAATTCAACAAAACTTCTAAAGTTAGAATAAACAACAATGGAGATAGCGGGCAACTTTGTCTAGTTCCTTTCTGTATCTGAAAATTAGTAGTTAAACTTCCATTAATAACCATTTGTGCTGTCTGTTCTTGATAGATTGCCTCAATTGCTTGTACAAACTGAACTCCGAAGTCCATTTTATATAAAGTCTTTAATAAAAAATCCCAATTGACTCGATCAAAGGCTTTCTCCGCATCCAAAAATACCAGCGCCGCAGGGATCTATTTACTCTTCTCAAGATATTCCAATAAATCTATGACTTGCCGCACGTTGTCCTTCATATATCTCTCCTCAATAAAACCTGCTTGATCACTGTGAATCACCTCTTGGATAACTGGCATCAATCTGTTGGCCAGAACTTTAGCAAAGATTTTGTAATCCGTATTCAGGAGAGATATTGGTCTAAAATTTTCTGGTTTTGAAGAACCGTCTTCCTTTGGTATAAGTGAAATAAAAGCCGTTTTCCAAGAGGGGGTTATTTTACCCCCCCGTTGTATACTACAAAATAAGTCCTTCAGATGCTCTATCAACTCAGATTGTAAGTTCTTATAATATACTGCTGTCAAACCATCCGTCCCAGAAGCTTTAGCTGTGTTCAGTTGTTTAATTGCAAACAAGATCTCTTCAGAGGTTATTAAACAATTAAGTCTTTCCCTTTGTTCCGATGAAATTTTTGTAACTCTCATCTTTCCAAGATATTTATCAATAAGGTCCTCTTGAATCTTATCTTTACAATACAAATTTGAATAATAGTCTAAAAAGGCTTGATGAATTGACTTCTGTTGAAACACCTGTTTACCTTTGTATTCAATAGATTCTATTACACGAGAACTTTGTTTCTTTTTTAGAGTATATGCTAGAGTATATGCATCTGCCCGGTTTGTTAGCATTACAAAAGGTATTATGTCTGGCAAATTGCAAATTAGTCGCTGTCTGATCAGCTAACAATATTTGAAATTGTTCTTTCAAAAGTTTTATAGTTTGCTGTAGTTTCTGATCAGTCGGATTTTTTATATGCAGTTGTTCTTTTGCCTTTATTTCAGCCTCCAATTCTATTCTTTTCTTTTGTCGAATTATCCTTTGCTTAGAATTCATATAAATCAGTACACCTCTCATGTAAGCCTTACTTGCATCCCAAACAACTTCAATAGATGTACCTTTATTCAAATTCAACTGGAAGAATTCCTTCAGATGTTTTTTGAGATCCTCTATATTCTTCTCATACCTAAATAGATTCTCATTAAGTCTCCAGGATCTTCTCTCCCTCTTGCCGAAATCCATTTCCATCCATACAGGACTATGGTCAGACAAAGTTCTTGGAAAAATCTTAGTCTTAGTCGTATTAGAAGATAAGTCAGTAGAAGCCAGTATAAAGTCAATTCTAGAAAAAGACTGATGTCTATCAGAAAAGAAAGTAAAATCTTGTTGCTTCGGATGATGTATTCTCCATACATCCTTCAATTGTAATTCTTCTTTCAATGCAAAAAAAGTCTGTGGTAATTTATTCCCCTTCTTAGCCAGTGTCTTCTTATCAAGATTTGCATCGGTGACTTCATTCCAATCTCCCATTATCAATAAAGATTTATAATTCCATTGCAATATTTTGCTATGTAGTAATTTATAAAAAGTTTCTTGCTGCTGATTCGGGGCATAGATTCCTATTAAAAGAAACTGAACATTCTGTATATTTATTTCAACCGCAATATATCTTCCTTGATCATCCGCTTCTACAAGTTTAGCTGGTATTCTTTTAGAAATATACAACACTAGTCCATTCCTTTTTGCCAGATTAGAAGAAATAAAGTGTTTTTATATTGATTCAAATAATAAAATATTTTCCTTCTTTTCTGTGGGGAGTTCAGACCATTCACATTCCACGATAAAAATCTAACTGCCATCTGAAGATTCACGAAGCTTGCCAAGGACTTGTCTAAGACTTTGTTCAACAACAGAAGTCTTAGGTCTTGCCCCTCCCACTGCTTCAGATTTTTGTGGTGTCCCATTCATCCCTTTCATTTCTTGTGGCATCTCGAACATCTGTTGTTTTTGCTTCTCTTGTCTCTGCTTTTCAGCTGCCCGGGTTACACGTTGATCTTTTGGTTCTTGCATCATCAATTCAAGATCCGGGTCCACCTCTCTTGTCGCTCTGGGATGTTTTATTCTTGGCTCTGGGAGGCCGATAAAAAAATCCTCCGTTAAACCACCTTCAGCTCCTAAAACATCCTCCGCTGCCAACACTTGAGTTGCCTGTTGCTCTTGTTCCTTTGAAAGTTCTAATGTCTCTTCCTCGAAATCCTTGTGTTGAAAGGCTCCTTCTACTGACAACAATGTAGATGAGCATGGTGGTGTTGGAGATCTTTTAAGAATATTGTGAAAAAAGTGTTGTGCTTTTGCCAACGAATTCAAACGGTATCTGACATCCTCATATCTCAAGATAATTCCCACAGGTGCATCCCATCTGAATGGGATCTGTCTCCTTTTCAATTCATTCACCAAAAAGCCGTAATCTCTCCGATCTCTTAACATTTTAGGTGGTAGTTCTTTAAAAACTCCAATTTGATTGCCCTCCGCCTGAATAGTAGTATGAAAAGAACTGCGCAAAATATCATTTCTCAACGTTCTGTCATTAAAATAAATCACAACATCTCTGGGCAAATTCCTCTGTCTCGCTACTTGAGAATTAACCCTGTAAGTCTTGTCAATTCTTTTCTCAATTAGCTCAGGTTCCAGTTTTGAGATTTTGGCCAAAATATCCACACAAGCAGCCCTCAAATCCTGTCTGTTATTTTCCTTCAGACCCCTTAGTCTTATGGCAAACTCCATATTTTGAAATTGTAGCATGGTAATTTCCTCTTCCATCTTTTGGTTCCTCAGATCCACCTTAAAAAATTTCTCCTCTGCATCTTTTTTATTCTTTTGCACATCTAAATTTAAGTCATCCACTTTTTTTTCAACCACCACCAGAGCATCAGTGAGAGCCGTTACCACTGTAGTTACATTCTGATTCAACTTATCACTTTTTTTCCTTTACAAACTGTTTCATTTCATTTTGATTATTTTCAATCTTCACATTCAAATCTTTAATCTGATTAGCAAGAGTTGCTGTTAAGTTGGCCATGAAAGCTTTCAGATCCTCATTCCCTCCTCCTTGCATCGTACTCTGAGACTGAGCTAATGGCTTGGCTGGTAATTCCTTTGTCTGGTGAGGAGGGGAATCCCCACCAGTTTTCTTTGAAGCCATGCCTGGAGAACACCTTAGTTTCTTTAAAAAAGAAAATCTTCCTCCCTTCCCTAAAAATCCAGTCTTTCTCCCCAGTTTTGCAGGAAGGGGGAACAGCCAAAGTTCTTTTCCACTTTAAAATATTCAAAGTCTTTTAAGTTAACACCAGGCAGGCTTAAATTGTTAATTATCAGTTTCACTTTCTAGTTTCGTTTCTGCTCTTTCAGCCAAGCGCCATTTTCCGCTCCAAATGTTAAACTGCCACTTTTTTCCCTTTAAGTCTCAGCAAGCTTTAAAACTCCTTTTTTTTGCAAAATTCCCCCTTTAAAAAGTTTTCCTCACCACTTAGCTGTTGCAAGATGTTATTTGAAAGGATGGGATGATTCCGATCGTCTCGCTCTGCCGCTGACAGAGGTCCCTCGGCGCGCGGAGCTTCAGCGAGGAGAGTAGGGAGCCCTCACACAGAACACCTTCCAGGGCTAGGAAAAAACCTCTGGGGGTGTCTCTGGGGCTCTACCTAGACTTCGCCGGCTCTTGCCCCCTCCCAAAACAAGAAGGGGGATTTTCCGAGCCACTAAACAGCTGTTTAGCGGCTCTAACGCGCGCGGAGGGCGGCAGCTACGCGGAAGCCGCCCGGCGACGTCGGAGTCCCAACCCGGAAGTCCAGTCTCCTTTATTCAATCATTCCAATCCACACTGTCAGCTTTCACAGTTAATTCACTCAGTACAAAGTATCAGTTCTATCTCCTGGAAGTGCTGTTTCCCGTTCTAAAGATATCCTCAGTCTCACCGGCTCGTCTGTAATCCCATTTACACTCGATCTCCTCCTGCCTCACAATCGCCACCAATTTCTTCCAGAGTCCTTCTTTCCCGATGCAGCCAGCACAATCCAATCGACCACACACCAGGCGTGCTCAAGGGGGGTGGATATGAGTGGTAACAGGCACCGACTTCACCGAAATCTTCTCGCTTCCTGTCTTGTTGGCTATCGCAGCTTCGAGCCTGCCATTAATGGCAGACGCGCCACATTGGTTTGACAGCGGCTGTCAGCTCAACAGAGAGTGCTTGCTCCTCACTGCTCTGTCTACCGACACCCCGCTAATGTCCGTGGAGCTCTTCAAGCTCCAATGCCTCGAAGGGACCCCAAAACATGGCGGAAAGTTGGCGCTGAAGGCAGCGATCCCTATCACAGCACCATGCCGCTGAGATTCACCAACCAGAAGTTCAAAAAATAATTCAATTGCTTCTGTGTAGCCAAACTTCTGGGAGGCTAGAGCAATTTGCACTTTGGGACAACTGGTTTCTTTTTCAATTAAAATCAGCTGGAAACATTTTATATATTATTATAAAATTAGCCTTAGCAATCCTTATTTTATGTAAAAAAGGCAACTGAAAAGAATGCAGTGATACTAAATAGAAATGAGAGGCATATTTGATAGATTGATTATTGCTTATTTTCAGCTGTGATGAAACTGGAAACTGCACTTAAACTAGAAGGCATTTAGGGTATTTTCTCAAGAATTAACACACTGTAAATTAAGGCAGGTCACCTAACTTTGGTTTGAAGATGCAAAACTAATGGGAAGAAATGTGAAAATAGGCCCTACTGTACAATATTGTTCATGAGAAAAAGTAGCATAGTAACTACTATGCTAGTTACTATGTTGCTAGTTAAGGGAAAAAAATCTTGTCCTGAAATCTTTCTGCATAAATTGGGGTGGTGCTAGTGCTAGAAGCACTTATATAAAGTAGAAATAAATGAAGATGTTTATTTAAATTCTTACTTTGATTTTTGCTCTTTATCACAGCCATAAGGATGCAGATTGTAAACTGAGAAAATACAGTATGTGAAAGTTTTCATTTCCATTCCAACTGTGGAATATAGAATTTGTTTCAAAATCATATAGCATACAGTAATTATGATGATAATTATTGCAATGTTTGAAACAATATTGGAACCTCTAGTTGCATCTTCAACTTAATAGTTCAACAACTTCTAATTAAGGCAGCAACTATCATAGGAGAGGAGATTTGCTCTGTTCTACTGGTGTTTGGCCAGTATACCAGGTGTGAGGAAACTTGTGCTTACATGCAGTAATTTGGGTTACTTTAGGAAAATCAGGATATACAAAAGTAGAAAATCCTCAATATCAGTAAAAATCTCAAGACTGAATGTTACTCAATTCTTGTGATGACGGATTAAAAGTGGAATACTATTCTACCTCTTGTGATCTCAAACCTTGCTTTAACAACTTTCAATATGCTTATACTTTTAATATATCTTAGCCCTTGCTCTTTATTTTGAAAGGCAAGTTAATGTAAGATATTTTTTTTCATAGCAGGGTTAGTACTAATCTGTGATATTTGCTTCAGAGGGTGAAATTAACATAGATGCAGAAAGGATTCTGTGAGCCTGGGGAAAGGCTATTCTGCTTTACAGCAGGAAAATATTTTCAGTGAATGTTGTTTATTTGAAGATGTGTATAGGAAAAAATGGATAAACACATATTGTCATATGATGCCCTGTGAAAAGTATAGGATAATTTATAAGCAACAGAAATTTGCTTTCTCCTTCAGGAAAGTGGGATCGATGGAGTCTCAGTTCAAATCCTATTGCTTCCATTGGTAACTGCAGTGAAATTGCAGTCCTGGCTTCAAATGTAAATTTACCAAATAGGGTGATGATACTAGCCTATCTCATAGATCTTCTGGAAGGCTTACTAGGATGAGGTTTATGGACCATTCTAATTATTTATATCCATATTTATATTGGGTCAATTTCCTTGCCTATAAAAAAACACCCATGGTACTCTTTTGCAATCAGCTGGTAGCTAACTGCAGAAACTAACTCTGATGATTACAATTATACTCTCTTCTTCATTTCATCACATAGTAATGCTAAATTTGTTTTCAGGAAAAAGGTAGCATCTTTTTAATTAAGGGGTTTGATAAAATGCCATTCACTACGCAGACTGTACAATTCAGATAAAATTAAAATGACCCCCCCCGACACCTTCCCCCCCACTAGATTGGTTATCCCAGGTGCCTAATGGGTCCTGGCAGTTTTCTGCCAGACTGCTAGGTAGTTTCCCAGGGATTTAGTGGAGAATTTGGTTATGAGCCTGGTTGCCTACTGGAATTGGTGGGGTGGCCATAGCAGAGGGCTGAATGGCTCTGGAGCAACCTCTGTCTTCTGGCAGATCCACTGTGTCTCCTTGCTTCTCTGAGGAATTCAGGGAAATCAAGTGGAAAGAAGATGTGTAGAGTGCCATTGGAGAAAGACTTACTTTGAATATGACTGGATATTGGGAAGAAATAATGTTTGAACATATGTAATCTCACCACAGCAGCAAAAAGGAAATTAAAAAATCCCCTTTGCTGCTCTTATTAAGTCTGATTAATGCTGACTTTTTAAGGTGACTTATTTTGTCCCAGGGAATCACTAGGCCTTGGCCGGTGCCTAGAGTCATGCCCGCGGCCCAGCTCTTTCGCTCACTTGCTTGCCCAGACCATGTGGTCCCTGCAGCCCAGTTGATCTCCGTGCCTTGCCTGCTTGCCTGCCTTTGCCATGGCCTACCACCCTGGCAATGTGGCCCAGCTGATCTCCATGCCTCAGCTGTTCTGCTCACTGCAGATGCCTGCAAAAGTAAGGCACTCATCTGAAGGGCTGCCTCAGGGTGGAACACAGCATGGCTCAGCCACCTTTTGGGCCTAGCTCTTGCCATTCTTCCTCCCACATGCCACTGGCTCGTCCTCTTCCTCGGCTTGGGGGATGTGGAGGAACTGCCTCTTGCCTTTTGTGAGGCCTCCACCTGCATGGTGCCCGCCTGCTCATTCTCTCCTCTGCCTCGGGTTCTGCATTCAGGCTGCAATGGGGAGACGTGCCACTTCTGGGAGATTGCTGCGCTGGGACCAAGACTGTTGCTCCACTGCGGTGTGCACATGCATATCCACCTGCCCACCCGAAGCGCTGCCACCACTGGTCGCTAGCCCTATTGGGATCTGAAGGGCAGGGTGCTCATGCCATCAGAGGCATGTGGAAACTCTGGAGCTTGCCTTTGGGACAGATCAGTTGGTCAAAACAAGGCTTTGCTCCCCAGGAAGGGCTCTGAGACTGCACTTTTTAAAAAGGACTTTTAATGAAACCTCCAATGCTGCAGCCAATCCCGAGCCAAAAAAACCCAGCTCTCCCCTTCCCACCAAGTGTGTCTGCTTCATCTTGCTAAATTGGACCTAGAGCCTGGGGGAGATGAGAAATTGAATGGGTAGGAGGAGGAGAAGGACAGAAAGGCACTACGGCTGGTTTTGTAGGATTTGGAGCTTAGCAGGAACAGTTAGAAAATGGTATCAGTTGCACCCCTTGCCATGAAGTGAACTTTTGTTTGAAGCCTGGATGGCCGAGTGCTGCTCCATCTCTCCAGTTGTCCTTTGTATTCCCTGCTACTGCCTGCCCACCGCCTTTTGCTGGTTCAAGCTAAGAAACTTGAGTTTACTTAATGAACTCTGCTGCCTTTCCATCCTTCCCCCACTCCTGCTCATTAAATTTCTCCCTCAGGCTCTAGGCCCGCTTTAGCAAGATGAATCAGGTGCGCCTGGTGGGGAGGGAAAACTGGGTTTTTTTGGTTTGGGATTGGATCTTGGCTGCCGCATTAGAGGTTTCCAATTCCTTTTTAAAAAGTGCTGCCACAGAGCCGTTCTTCACACGGGATCGCCCGGCAGTGAGAAGGGAAAGGGAGAAGGGGACAACTGCTAGCACAGAGGGGAGTGCTTCTGGGATGAGGGGAGCCGGGAAGAGAAAAGGCAACTTGCAAGAGCAGAGGCAGGAGAGCAAAGTAAGCAAATGAGTGAACATTTGGCCTGCCAGGTGACCTCTTTATTCTCCCTTGCTCCCAAGGGTGAGAAGCAACCGAATGGCCTTTTCACTGGGAGTGCTGCCCTCATTCAGATTCCCAGCCTCACTCTGGCAGCCCTCAGCCGAGCGTGGCTGCCCTACCAACCAACACCAGCTTTGGCAACACCACCATCACCTGCACCCAAAACCTTTTGTTTTGAAATGTTTCTTGAAAGTCACCCCAAAGGGGTGAGCAAAGTAGGCTCCTTATCCTATATTCTCATTAGAGGTAGTCCTTGATTTATGGCCACAATTGAGCCATAATTTCCATTGCTAAGCAAGATTTAAGTGAGTCTTGCTCCGTTTTGTGATTTTCCTTGCCACCGTTAAGTGATGTTCAGTAGTAGTAAATAAATAGAAATTGTATCTTGTTGAGACCTTTGAGGTGAGCAGCTGGGAGGCAGGGCCAGGAGTGGTGACTGACATCGAGTTGGCCATGCCCACCTAGTCACATGCCCACCCAGCCACACCTACCCAGCAGAGAACTGATTGTTAAATTATTTGAATCCCACCAGTGCCTACATGGTTCTGGATCTGCTGAACTGCCTTTTCTCATACATGCTAGATTGAATGAGCTCAGTTCCTTCTCGATCCTATATCTCTGGGAATTCCCATGTTTTGGAACTCTTTCTTTTTGGAGGTCTGGTCGTTTTTACAACTGGGTTTCAAAGGAGCAACTAAGACCTGGCTTTTCAATTTAACCCAGGAGGAAGACTTGCTCTGAATGTTAGAATGTGTTAGTGGAAATCCCTTATGAAATGGTTGAGATGATAATGATTTCAATGGGTTTATCTATTTTTATTGAGGGTTTTAAGAACGTTGCTAGTTACTCAGATGGAAATGGGTGGCATACTAATAAAGAATATATACATTTTAGCAACATGAAAATTGATATTGTTGTAAGTAGCATTATTTCCTGTCTGGTAAATCCATTGATTTTTCCAAAACATTTATTGAAGAAAGATCAAAGAGAACATAGAACATAGAATCCTAGGGCTAGAAGAGATCTAGGATCTTCTAGTCTTCTGGTCCAATCTCCTGCTCAAGATAGGAGATCTTATACCATCCAGGACTATGGTTGCTAGCCTATTTTTTAAAACCTCCAGTGATGGTAAATCCACAAGAGGAGGCAAGATATTCCATCGATTAATTGTTGTCACTTTTTGGAATCATACACAATATTTTCTATTGATGGTCTCCAAAGAATATCATACTTATTTAGAGAGCCTTGTATTGAACAGACCACCTCTGTGGGGAACAGTAACATGCCAAGGAAATCCTCCTAAAGGTCAACATATTTCCACAAAGAACTCTTACATTTTTGTTCAAAATCATTCTTCTACTTCCCACACAGCTTTCCTACACACTCCAGTGATCTGGCTCCTAAGAGATGTCTAAGCACACTGCACCCTTCCTCCACACATTTGCTTTCTATTTCATCTCTGCCTCCGGTGGTATGGCTATTATTCCTCGATAGTCTCTTGTGCTGAACTAATCCATCTTCTACCTATAAGAAGAAGAAAAGGGGGAAAATGTAGAGGGAGGACATGGGTAAGGGGAGTTTATGCATACATATTGTGTGTACACCAACAAACACCTATGTGCTTTCTGGACGTTTTTGACAATTTCTTTTTTTAGAGGATAGGCTTGTGTTCAAATTTGTCAGCTAATTTGATCTAAAAATAAAATAACAATTAACACGATAGCTTTAATAGTATTCTGAAAGAAAATATGTGACTTCTAGTTCTCTGTAGCTTCTGACACTGCTGACCATAGGACTGCCTTGTGGTGCTTTTGCATCTATCTTTCCAGATATTGTCAGAACATGGCGTTGGGAGAGTTCTGCTTCCCCCTTTGGAATTATGCATGGAAGTCTTTTAAAATTCTATGTTATCTCTCATGTTTCTTAACATCTATATAACTTTGCTTTCTTTTGTCCAAGTTTAGAGTGGATGTTTTGAAAGCCTCTGCACATCTCCACATTGCAAGATACTGGATGTGAGTAGAGAGTAAGGAAGATGACCTTTATACAGATACACAGGAACCATTGTCTTAGCAATAAGATTTGAATTTTGAAAGTACAGAAACAGATAGCAGTTGGAATCATGTAGATACCTCCTTAATTCACTAAACTGTAAGAAGAAGAAGGTAATATAGCAGAATCTGATTTGTAAGGTCCTATTATTATGGCTAATCTCAATAAAATAAGTTTTAGTATTTCAGTGGAATTGATTTCCTGGTTTAGTCTCCCTAGTAAGGCTGACAGTGTTGGAGAACAAATGTCACCTAAAACTGAACAAGGCAAAGTTGTTGATTGGGTGGAATTATCTTTCCCTTTAAAGATCATACTTTCAGTATGATGTTTCTCTTGCATCTGGTATTGATGATGGATTATCACTTTATGCTGTAGTGATAGGAGACAGAGGAGCTTGACTGATAAATACAGTGAGCCCATTCCTGACATCTGGTAGTAATAACACATGGATTGACAACTTCAAAGTTGGATTACTATAATAATCCTTGTTGGATGATGCTTGAAGAGAGTCTGTAATCTTCAACTAAAGGGGGTGCCATGTCAGCCTATTTAAATAGCTATGCTATGTAATAATTGATTTCTAGGCTAAATTGAATCCGACCGAACACTAGCTAGGTCCCATCTTAGGACCTATTTGGTGGCGATAAAAGCGGCAAAGCATAATTACTTTTCCGCTCTTATTGCATCGGCAGATAACCGCCCAGCCGCCTTGTTTAGAGTGACCCGCTCCCTCCTACATCAGGGAGCGCGGGAGGACCTCTTGCAAGGGCGGGCTGAGGATTTTGCACAGTATCTGCACGATAAAATCGCTCAGATTCGGGAAGGCTTGGACTCTGACTGGGTAGACTCCAGCGAGGTGACTGAGGCTGGTCTTGAGAACGTTGTCTGGGATGAGTTCGATCCTGTGACTCCCGAGGACGTGGACAGGACTTTGAGGAGTCTAAACGCAACCACATGTTTATTGGACCCGTGTCCTTCCTGGCTGGTACTGGCCACTCGGGAAGTTACACGAGGCTGGCTCCGGGGGATTATAAATGCTTCTTTGAGTGAGGGTTTCTTGCCTGCCGCCTTGAAAGAGGCGGTGGTGAGGCCCCTCCTCAAGAAGCCTTCTCTGGACCCGGCTGTTTTGGCAAATTTTCGTCCTGTCTCCAACCTTCGCTTTGTTGCGAAGGTTGTTGAGAGTGTGGTTGCGCGCCAGCTCCCACAGTACCTGGAGGAAACTGTCTATCTAGATCCGTGCCAGTCCGGTTTCAGACCTGGGTACAGCACGGAGACGGCATTGGTCGCGTTGGTGGATGATCTCTGGAGGGCTCGGGACAGGGGATGCTCCTCTGTCCTGGTCCTATTAGATCTCTCAGCGGCTTTTGATACCATCGACCATGGTATCATGCTGCGTCGGTTGGGGGGTCTGGGGGTGGGAGGCACCGTGCTACGGTGGTTCTCCTCCTATCTCTCCAACCGATCGCAGTCTGTGTTGGCAGGGGGGCAGAGGTCGACCTCGAGGCGCCTCGTTTGCGGGGTGCCACAAGGGTCGGTCCTCTCGCCGCTCCTGTTCAACATTTATGTGAAGCCGCTGGGTGAGATCATCCATGGTTTTGGGGTGAGTTGCCAACTGTACGCTGATGACACTCAGCTGTACGTCTCCACCGCTGACCACCCCAATGATGCCCTCGAAGTGATGTCCCAGTGCCTTGAGGCCGTGCGGGTCTGGATGGGGAGGAACAGGCTTCGTCTCAACCCTTCCAAGACCGAGTGGCTGTGGATGCCGGCGTCCCGGTATAGCCAGCTAGTGCCATCGCTGGCTATTGGGGGTGAGTTATTGGCCCCCACGGAGGGGGCGCGCAACTTGGGTGTCCTCCTGGATTCACGGCTGTCCTTGGAAGGGCATGTGGCGGCCGTGGCCAGGGGGGCCTTTTATCAGGTTTGCCTGGTGCGCCAGTTGCGCCCCTTTCTGGATCGGGACTCCATGTGCACAGTCACTCATGCACTCGTCACGTCTCGCCTGGACTACTGTAATGCTCTCTACATGGGGCTCCCCTTGGGGTGCACCCGGAGGCTCCAACTGGTCCAGAATGCGGCCGCGCGGGTGATTATGGGAGCGACAGGGCGCTCCCATGTGACACCTCTCCTGCGCGAGCTGCACTGGCTTCCGGTGGTCTTTTGGGTGTGCTTCAAGGTGTTAGTTTTGACCTTTAAAGCGCTCCATGGCATGGGACCGGGGTACCTGCGGGACCGCCTGCTGCTACCGATAACCTCCCACCGGCCAGTACGCTCACACAGAGAGGGCCTTCTCAGGGTGCCATCAGCCAAGCAATGTCGGCTGGTGGCCCCCAGGGGGAGAGCCTTCTCTGTGGGGGCACCCACCCTATGGAATGAGCTGCCTCCAGAAGTTCGTTTGATCCCGGACCTCCGCACTTTCCGAAAGGCCCTTAAGACCTATTTATTTCAACAAGCCGGCCTTGCTTGATTGTTTTAATGGGGTTTTAACAAAATTTTTCTTATTGATTCCTGGGGTTTTAAATTGGGTATTTTAATGGGGTTAGAATTTTATTTGGAACGCCAATGAATTTAATTTAATTTTATCATTCTTTTAATGTTTGTATTATATGTGTTTTAAATCTGGTTGTTCACCGCCCTGAGTCCCCCTCCTGGGGAGAAGGGCGGTATATAAATTGAAATAAATAAATAAATAAATAAATAAATAAATTCAAAATGATGCCTATATTATATAAAGCCTTCCACCACTTGTTTTCAGATTATTTGCAGGGACACATATGCCCATAGACACTATGCTGCATTTTCAAAAGATACATTTGCAGATCTTACCAAAAACACACTTCAATTGGACAGCCCTTTTTATTTTGCGCTGGATTTGCTTAGATTATGGAAATTTTGACATAGGAGCTGAAAGTGTAATTTAAACCAAGCAAAGTTTTATTACCCTTTGAATATTAGTAATTAATAAATTTTGACTATACATAGCTTCAAGAAAACTCTTGTGGAAGTTTTATGTAGGATTAAGAATATTTATGAACCTTTCAAAGTGTATTCAGGCTTGTTTTCCCAGTAATAACAATAAAAAGAACATTGATATTGGACTAATTTTTGTCATGCATTTTGATGTGTCTTCAGTATGTGTCCAGGATTCCTAAAAACAAGGACATTTAAGGTTTTTGCAAGTTCATGGACATAAAAGTGGGAAAATCTGCAGAAATAAAATGGCAAATTTTTACTCTTCACTTTAGCAATATATCTGTGATATATGAGGGAAAGAAAGAGAGAGAAAAAAGAGAATAATAGCCACAAAAGAATTGAGCTCGCTTGAGAACTTCTTTTACTATCTAGAGAACTACTTATGCTTGTTATGGGCTGATGACAATTTATTTTAAGTGCAAAACGTATGTTTGCCTGCCTGGCATTTGCAAGTTTATACTAATTCCCTTCTTCCTCTCTTCACTGTTGAGACAAAATTACCTTGCTGAGAAGATAATATTTTGTAAATTGTGTTTCAATATGTTAATAGAAATGCTTTGGAGATATATAAATCTACATACATACAGAGAGTCTAAACATCCTAAAACACTTTCTCAAATTAGGTCTGAGATGAGTTTGGCCCTAATTATGTCAGATATCAGTGTCATCTACAGGAATTGCTTTTAGAGCAGAAATCCAAATATTCCACATAACTCCCCTCTAAAGATTTGAGGGGGAAAGCTTAGAAGAGAGTTTACAAATGTGTGAAGCCACTTCCATCATTAAGGAAGTATCATTGCTTGTGTGGGCGCTCTGGATAAAGGGGCACATAGCTACTGAAATTCCCTCTTGACAAATTACATGGGACAGGCATCTTCTGTCAACTGACATGATGATGCTGGGAATTAGCATCATGGGAATTATCACCCCAGCCTCATCTAAACTGATAGCCCTGGTGCTCAAGAATAATCCTTCTAAAATGAATGGAATTCTTTGGTTCATAAAATACTGTTCCTTTCAATTAGCTGAACTGAATTTGGTAGAGATCCAAATAGATGCTGATGTTGGCCATATATGGTTTTTAGAATAAAGAATTACCCTTCTTGTTCCACTTCTCCACTTAGGTTTTTTCTTGTAGGAAGAAGAGCTGCTGGAGTGTTAAACAATACAAAGTTCACTGCATTGTTGAGCTTTAAAAAGCAGCAGAACTCATGGGGGTTATTCAAGGAAGGAATTTTCAGTCACCTTCTCCAGGTCTCCACATGTACAGAGAGAGTTAATAAGCTATAAAATAATTGCATGGCTAAGGTCTTTGTATATCATAACATACTTTAATAGCTTTTTATATTAATAGCATTGACATTTAAGCATTATATAAACATCTACTCCCACCTAGGTCTTCAAAGCAAAGCGAAAATGGATGTAGTAGTTTGTGTTTCCTAGGTAGTTTGGCTGTCCTGGGACTTTTTCTTTAGAAGTACCTTTTGATTAGATCTTAACATAAATACTTACAGCTTTACATTTCAAATGCTGTCTTTCATATAACCTTTATGAATATAAATATGTACTGAAAAATACAATACAGAGGAGGCACACTGAAAGTGAAAGGTCGCTTGTATACTTAATGAGAAGAGAAAAATGGAAGGTAAATAAATGACCTTGGTTTCCTTCTGTTTGACCTTGTTTTCCTTTTGTTTCATATCATGAAAACCCATGATAAATTATTTAATGAAGGACAGTTAGGTGGCGGGGCCAGCCTGATCTTTAAATTGCTTAGTATGGGATACCCACTACCACATAATCTTTACTGGATTTTTTTTTAAATTGAATAAGAACAACATTGAGTGAAATCCAACACAAATATAAGTAGAACTGTCTTGTGTTTGCCCACAGGAAAATATTTCTAAAGGTTTCCCCAATTTTCAGAGAGTCACAGCAAAGGGATGCAGGAAGTATTTATCTTTAATCTGCTTGCAGAAGCAGCTCCATCTGCAGAAGTAACTACCTGGAGCAGGTCTCATCTGGCTGTATTGAAATACTACTTGGAATAATTAATAATATTGGGAACAATTACATCTTTTAAATATACCTTACACCGAAGTGTGAGATTGATCATTAAGATTACCTACAAAAAAAGAGTTTTCTAAGGCTAGCAAATGACTGTTCTGTATGTTGTTGTTCAGTCACTAAGTTGTGCCCAACTCTTCATGAGCCCATGGATCACAGCACACCAAGTCCCCTGTCCTCTTACTGTCTTCTGGAGTCTGCCCAAATCCATGCATGCTGCATCAGTAACACTTTCTAACAATCTCATCCTCTGCTTCTCTTTTTGCCTTCAATCTTTTCCAACATTGGGGTCTTTTCCAATGAGTCCTCTCTTCTCATTTGGTGGCCAGAATGTTCTATATAGTCTCAGGTAAATAACTTCTTATGTACTCCAACAAAAATAGATGGTGCTTCAGCAGCTAGTTAAGCAAAAGTTTCCTTGTTACTGCTAACTTCATCACTTTGGGGAATACAGAATACAGTGAGTAGCAACTATGATGCAGTTCATTTAGTCTTGCAATTGTTTCACTTCTTAATAAGAAGGAGACTGCCCACAACAGACCCAGACCATTATCTACTTGAGTTATGGCCATAATGGAGCCTACCCATTATGATCACAAGTTGTGACAGTCATTAAGTGAGGTGCCCACCTCGGTTAATGACCCCCCCCCCATTGCTGTCCCTGCTAAGATTAATAAGTGGATTGTGCCGGTGATTAAGTGGGCCATTGGATGCCTCGGGTGGGGGAGGCCCTGTTTTGTATGATAAAAATGTCCATAAGCTAGGACATATTGCAGACTTTCAGAACCTTGATGAAGAGAGTAAAGCACAAAGCTGTGGACCACCTTGGATTCAATCAACAAATTTGTCTATTTTTTTTAAAAAAGAAGAGAGATGAATTATTGATGAAAAAGGTAAAAGTAGCAGAAGCAGCAGAACATCTAACATTTTCTAAATACTTAGAATTATATCTTCTCAAGCCCTACAGATGCCACAAAGTTTAATAAAGATTCCTTTTCCTAGATAAAATGTCCAGCAAAGGGAGCTGAACACTGGAATGCTCCTTCAACATCCTTTATATATATATATATATATATATATATATATATATATATATATATATATATATATATATATATATATATATATATAATTTTTTATTATAGTTCAAAAAAACAAAAACAAATGTATAATAGTTTTTCTATCACAGTGTAACATCACCAAAATATCCATGTATATATAGTAAAGGAGAGAAGGTCTTGACCTATGAAGACATTTTGTATACTCAGGGCAAACTGAAGACACGGGAACAACTGAGGTTGGAGGAGTGTAATATAGACTGGTGGACCTACACCCAAATACACTCAAGGTGAAAGAAAGATCAGGAGAGTGAAGGGATATATCATAGGAAACAAGAATTGGATAAAATATTATTAGGTAATGACAGGAAGGTTTTATTGAGATGCTATTCTTACCATTGAAAGCAGGGGAGGAAGTCGTCAAAGACTCCATGATTGCCTAGGGACGAAATATGGGTTATTCATTGGATTTTCAAAAATGGGAAGAGGTTTGGCTTAAAAATTTAAAATTAACTATGGCATCCTCTTATAAAGAGAATATTTATAAGATGATTTATAGATGGCACCTACTTCCAGCAAGATTAGCTAAAATGTTCTCCAGACATCTCCACAATGCTGGAAATGTGGGCATAGCAATGGAACCTACTTCCACCAATGATGGACATGTCCGCTGGCAGCTAAATATTGGATGAAAATACGACAATGGTTGCTTGAAATTACACACTGTAGAGTGGAACTGAAACCTGAAACCTTTCTGTTGGGGGTTAGACTCGCAAATATTGGATTGACTAAATGGTATTTGATGCTGCACATAATCACTGCAGGGAGACTGGCATTCACACAAGAATGGAAGAATGAGGATTTACCAATGGACTCAAAAATAATTTATAAAATCATGGAATGTGTGGTGTATGACAGACTTACAAAACTGATCAAGGGTAAAAGAGACTCAGATTTTTATAGTAGTTGGAACATGTGGTATGATTGGATCCAGAAACGATGGGAGAGAGATAAAGAATAATGTTGGATTATAATTATATATGATGGTATAATTATGGTGATCAATAAGTATTGGAAATGTAAATTTGTATATAAGAATATGTAAATAATTTCTATTTTGTCAACATCTTTTTTCAAATCACCATGGTCAAGAAACCTTGGTAAAGCTACTTCCTGATTCAGAACTAAATATATCAGTCACAAAATTATACTATTTCCACTATCTCAATCATTTCCCCATTCTTGGAGAAATTTAATGCTTATAGACGCACTAACTATATTTCAGTTTTGAACTACTAAGAACTACTAAGGATTTTACTTCGAGTATTTCAAAGGATCTCTGTATCATTTTGGTCAGCTCAGAAATCCCTGATTTCATTCAGGATTTGAGACTTGTTTGAATAAATAACTCATTTCTACTTAGTAAAGATGATCAGAAGATTCACCTTAATACTTTTTCTATAGTATCTTGCAATCAAGAATTTTTAGAATCATATAACAGATGACAAAGTATTTCAAAAAAAGTTATAATCAGTTAGAATTGAACCACATAATCATGAATAAATAATATATTGTGATTGGTTTTGAGAAATCATTATGTTGGAAAAGACAAAAACTTCATGTGTGATTTTCTTTATATTTATTTGTAAAGATGGCAGATTTTTTTACAGGTACAAGCAATAACCTAATACATTATTACTGCATTTAGAATGAAAATATTTAAGCATGCCAGTGTCTGAGCAGAAAAGATGTAATGAGAATTTATTATCAAAGTAGAATCGATACTTTCTCATGCTGCATTCAAAACACTTCACTAATTCATAGGTTTATGTGAAACCTTGAAGTGGTTGGCTTTTATTTCAACTTTGAAATGCTTTCAAAGTATTCAAATACTTTAATATAACTCTTTTGAGGTCAGATGAAGCAACTTGCTCTTGTAGTTGCGGCACTACCTTGGAAATGGATTGCTCCAGCAATGGGGAGTGAGGTGGCTTCGCTGAGTGAAATGACACTGCTTTGCATGGCCTAAGACATTTTTAATACATATTTAAGTTTGCTTATAATGATGTTCATCTACTTTATGTAACTCAACATTTTTAATATTTTATTTGCCAGAGTCATGATCTTTAAGACTATGAAATTTACAGATTTATATCATTCCTAGCAGGAATAGCAGTTTCTATTTATAAGTCAATTTTCTGCTTCATATCAATCAGAATGACACCCAGTCAGCAAATTGGCATGAATTTAAGTTTAATGATCCACAAATAGAGTTAATTTTAGTTATTACTTCCAAATTTATTTAGCTAATAGCTCTTTTTTTAAAAGAAAAAATAAGACATTAGATTCCTGTTCACATAGGTGAGTGCTTAATTAACAATGAAACCCTTTATATGTCAGAAGTACTCAGTATCTGCTTTCTAATAATGGATACAAGATTATAGCCTGAAATTACATAAATAGGACAATTCAGATTTAGAATCGTAGAAGTATAGAATTGGAAGGAGCCATTTAGACCATTGAATGCAAACTACAGTCCTTATAGTAATTCAAACTTAAAGTGTTGCAGAATGATGTTCCAAAGGAGGACTTCACTTTGAAGAAGTTTCAGGCAAATAACATTCTTCATGCTTCTTGGCAATAGAGGTTCCCTCATTTCTAATTCTAAAGCAAATATATCATTCACAAGACTTAGAAACTAGTTTGACAGTGTTGAGGGAATTATTTGTTTAGCAGAGTGATGGCATTCGGGAAAAAACTGTTTTTGTGTCTAGTTGTTCTAGTGGGCAATCTCTATAGCGTCGTTTTGAGGGTAGGAGTTGAAACAGTTTATGTCCAGGAAGTGAGGGGTCTGTAAATATTTTCACAGCCCTCTTTTTGACTCGTGCAGTATACAGGTCCTCAATGGAAGGCAAGTTAGTAGCAATTGTTTTTTCTGCCGTTCTAATTATCCTCTGAAGTCCGTGTCTTTCTTGTTGGGTTGCAGAACCAAACCAGACAGTTATAGAGGTGCAGATGACAGACTCAATAATTCCTCTGTAGAATTTTATCAGCAGCTCCTTGGGCAGTTTGAGCTTTTTGTTGAAATTTGTTGAAATGTCACTTTATCTGGTAATATTTTGGTACAGTTAATTGATTTAAATACTAGTTGACTTTTGGCTGAAAATCTGTGCCTAAACACAGATCTTGTTATCCTGCTCCAGTGAGATTTATGATCTCTGTTGAAGATCCTTCATCTAAGATCCTGCTTAGGAGGATCACAAATCACTATGGCTTCAGCATCTGCAGAGATATACTGAGCAGTTTCTTTTCTGGCATGAACTTCCAAAATAAGGATAATTTTTTAAAAATAGTTGGCTAAACCCTGCAAATAGAAATTAATTTTAGGAAGAAGTAAAATATTCAATCAACCCATTGATTGAGCTTAACATTATTTAGCTTTAATCCAATGCATTTGTGACAAAAATGATTCCAGACAGGTTTTGTATGAAGCCAACTGTGCTGTGTATACCATTTGGCTACAAGATTTGGCCAACTTTAACTGCTGCAGGTATATATTGAGGACCTCTTTCCAATTGTGAATTTAAAACAGTTTTCAAAGAAATCCTTTCATTGCTTTTCAGTTAATTAATTTACATTACTAGGAATTCATAATATTTAATAAGTAGAAATTGACAGCATTGGGTTCTTTATAGATTAAAATGGTGTTGATAGGGCCCTCCTTTGCTGCTCTGATAAATGTGGATTAATACTCTCTGTAGAATTTTGGAGAAATTCTTCCTCCCATTTGCTTCCTAACTCGCTTCCTCCAATCCATTATCATTCACATTTCAATCATTACGGTAAAATTGTTTAGTACATGTTGGAAACCAAAGGATTTTATAAAGATAGTGATTTAATTGTAGTTGGCAAAAACAGAATCATTGAATTATTGTTGGAAGAGACTTGGACATCATCTCATCCAACCATCTGCTTCATGTGGGAATCTACTACATCTCGGTCCCAGCAGATGGTTATCCAGCTTCAGTTTAAACACCTCTAGGGAGAAACTAGTGCTTCCAAAGAAAATTTATTCCATCACTGAATAGCTCCTACCATTAGGAAATGTTGCATGATGTCCAAATGAGATCTTCTTCCATTGTTTCTTGTCTTGTCTACTGAAACATTTCAGCCTCATTTTCTACATCAGGGGGCCCCAATTCCCAGTCCATGTATCAGCACCAGTCCTCGGTATGCCAGAAACTGGGCTATGCAAATAAGTGAAGCCCCATCTGCAGGATATAGGCAGCACACAAAACCATGCCCCTGCTAGTCCATGGAAATATCTCTCACCACAGTCCCTAGTACCCAAAAGGTTGGGGGCCACTATTCTATGTGATAGCTGTGCAGATATTGGAAGAACATAAGATACCCAGATTCTGTTAACTGCTGACTATACAGACAATTTAAGAACAAAATGTAGTGCTCCATTTAACTTTACAGCTTCAGATGCTATATGTAAAATAGGGTGTGTTGATAGGGGAAATGGCCTGAAATGACAGATTCCATTGAATCTATGGTTTCAGTTGGTTCCGCCAGTTTTCCATGGGATCACTGGCTTCCATCATTGGTCCTGGAGTTGGAGTCCTATCCTAAAATATACTTTCGATTATGTGAGAGGTGGCCCATGGCTCCTGCAGCTACTTTTTTTTTTTTTAAGTCTTGGTCTACCAGTTCATCTAGAGAAAGCAAAACATATCCCGGGCTCAAGATATACAATTGGAAAGCACTTGTACTTTATATTTCTGAAGCCTGCCTGGCTGAGGATTTCCAGTGGTCGCTAGTTTTTTACTACCTTTCCTCACATTATATTCTTAGAGTAATTTAAAGCTCTTACAATGATCTCCAAAGCTATTTTTTTAGAATTCCAGCATTTACAGTATACAATGGTGGTATCACGGCTACACAACTAAATGGCAACAAAGAGATAAAAAAACTATTTCTTACCACCTGGGAATCAACAGCTCAAAGAATCTATTGTTGGATATATGAGTTTAATTGATTTCTTAAAAGCTCAGCCTATTTATTTATTCAGTAGATTAATATAAACACCAATTTCACAGTAATGATTCTGGCTAACAGAAAAATAAAAATAATAAAACTAATAGCCAAAAATGAAAATAACAACAAGCAATGGTCCAATATTAATGGCACCTGAGAGTGATCAAACCCAAACTACAGTCATATCATTAAAAACCACAATGTGAAGCTCACCCATGTTACATACCCAGAGAACCATCCAGGTTTTCAAAGCTTTAGAATCACTAATAAGGACCAGGGCCAAGTTAACTTTGGGAGATATAATGTTCTAAAGCACTGTGACAGAAGAGGCCAGCTTCCTCGGTCCCATTAGATCAGGGGTGTCAAACTCAATTTCATTGATGGCCACATCAGGGTTATGTTTGACACTTGGGAGGGCAGGGTGAGTGTGGCAGCTCAATGTTACTTTTGTCATGGGCACCTGTGGTGGCCCGGGCAGGGCTGGGTGGGAACTATTGTTTCCAGCGGAGAAAGGTGAGACCAGGGAGAGTGCCAAACCCTTGTCCTTCAGAGTAGCCTTGTTGTCCCTGTCAGGCCATGTGGAGGGCCCCTGGATGGCGGTGTAGGCTGAGCCCTAGGCAGAGAAGGGCAAGCATTCAGCCTGGCCCTGGAGCTTCTAGGGCACCAGATCCCACAGCCCAGCCCAGCCCCGCTTCCCTGAGGGACTGTCCGGCTGCACTCCTCCTGGAGACTGCTGCTGCTGTGCTTGCTGTCCTTGGCTAGGTTGCTCATGGTGTATGCAGGAGGGCAAAGTGTGTAGGTCAGAGGGAGGCCCACTCCCTCTCCATACAAGGAGACCCAGCTTTGTAACCAAAGCATCCTCAGCGATAGGATGGGAGACTACCAGGAGAGGTCAGGAGGAGGAGACAAGGGGATGATGAAAGGGCAGCAGGGCTGCTGGTGGTCAAGTGCTAAGGTAGGACCTTCCTTCCTTCCTTCCTTCCTTCCTTCCTTCCTTCCTTCCTTCCTTCCTTCCTTCCTTCCTTCCTTTTCTTCTTTTTCCTTACCTCTTCAGTGCTCTCTTTCTATCTTTTCTATTTTTTTGTTCTTTCCTCTTTCCCTTTCTCCTTTCCTGTCCCTTCTTGGATGTTCAAATGCAAAAAGGGAAACTCTTCTTCTGTTTGTTTTGCTTTTAGTTTGCTTTGCTAGCCCTCTGCTCAGTGAAAAAAGAGCTTGGGAGTGCTGTAAGCGGCCCTCCTGGGCTCTGTTTTCAGCCAGGATGGCCTCCTGCATCCCTCTCTCAGTGAAAACAGACAGAATTTTCCAGTTTTGTTGGCAGAGAGCTGAAAGGAACTGTCCCGGCTGAAAATGGAGCCTGGGATGGACACACAGCCCTCCCGAGCTCCGTTTTTGCTGGTAGAGGCACCTCAGGCTGGTCCTTTGCAGTTTCCAGGGTGGCCCCATGGGCCAGAACTAAGCACCCCATAAGCCGGTTGAGTTTGACACCTCTGCATTAGATGATATTGCTTAATACACAATTTTCTAGCATTTTCACCTCCTTGATCTAGTAGGCCCAGCAGACACAATTGGCCTTATGCTGTGAAGGGCTTTATAGATGATAACCAGCACTTTGAATTGTATTGGGAACCCATAAATTCTTGGTACTGTGGTGTAACATGAATGTACCAAAGATTGCACAGGATGTCACAGTCTGGACCAGCCACAGCTTCCAAGTGGTCTTGAAGGGGAACAATGTGTAGACTGAATTGCAGTAATTTATTCAAGAGGTGATCAAAGCCTGAATGACTGGATAGTGGCCTCCCAGTCAAGGAAACAGCATATGGAAAAATCCTCCTAGCCAGGAGATGGTGAAAATGGGCTGGGTGAATTAGAAGCAATCACTCTCTCATAGCACAACCCTCCATTAGATTTTCCTCATAATTTGTAAGGTTATGTTTAATAAGAATTTACATATTTTGCTTAAGGTTTTCTACATGGAATGTTATTTATTTATGTCACTCTAGAGTCTAGACTTTTATCTAGGCTCTAGATAAAATACATACAATATAAAAAAAATAAGACACATTGTAGGCAGGCATTATAAAACAACCATTAACAAAGTCAGGAGATAGGCTCTTTTACACACCAAGAACCCCAGATGTGGGCACAAAATGAAATGCTCAGGTCCTTGTGGAATACCAGTGATAAATATAACAATAACCAGATACTTTAAGGAAATGTGATGTGAAGAGGACCATTAATGCTCTTAAGTTTCTTGCTATAATATTAGTGCTTTGAATAGACTTCTAAACATTTATTTATATTTTCTTTTATATGAAATTAAGAAAAAATATTGTAATATTAAAATGATACAAAAATTTAAAAAGTCTGATATAAACTGGACACTGATAGTGTCTTGACCTTTGAATCATCACCTTTATGTAAAGTTTCAGTTTTCTCTTTAATTTATGCTGTCCAGATGTTTCATATCAAGATCATGCATATTTCCATTATGTACTTAAAATTAAATGCAGATGGAAGTGAGTATTTTAATTACAATTATGTAATTATGTCTGCAGAAGTGTTTGTTACTTTTCCTTTAAATACCTTTTTGAAGTGTTATTCCCCCTCCCCAACAGAGACTATAAAAGTTTATGCAGCAGCGCTGTAATAAAATTGGAAAGCGGGAGGGATAACGACCAGAAGAGAAAATTGAATGAAAGATCTCTTTGACCATTATATGTTTAGCTCCAGTAGTTAAATGTCATTATAGAATTTGAACTCAGAGAAATGCTAGCAATTCATTTGGAAGTGGGAGAAAGCAGAGCAAAGTGACTTTTTGTCACTTTACAATCAAGTTGTGGAGTTACTTTTCCCTGGAACAATCCTATTACTACACTACAATCAATGGGAAAGAGAGCGGGTTGAAATGAAGGGCTAACTTGGAGCCTTTGATATAAATCCCAGAAGAATTCCATAGTAGTTTCAGGACAGTCCACTTGTCTAATGTCCAGGCTGGGAATATGAACACTGGAGAAGAATTTTGAGGAGGTGTTACAATAATACCACACGATGTTTCTGACCCTGTCAGAAAATCATGTCCATAACTCCTTTTTGAATAAAGTTTTGATTTAGCAAAAACAGTGCCAGCTTCTGAGTTCAATACAAAGATAGTGTCTTCTGAAGCATGCTGCAAATTATTAGTTTTATAAATAAAGTCTATACCTTTTTTAATATTTATATACTGTTTTTATATTTTAATTGTTGAAAACCTCCCAAGTATCTCATTGAGGGAGATGGAGATTCAGAAATGTGAAAAATAAATCAGCCAATCAATCAAAGCTTGATAGGAGACAACAACAAGAAGAAAAAAAAGATGAAACAAGGAGAAAAGATGAAACTTATCCAAAAAGGAGAAAAGACCAAATTATGAAACAAATATTTCCTTGTAATATTTAAGACCTAATTTCTGTAATTCATAAGGTTCTCAGTGAGAATTCCTAGAGGATAAGAACTAAAACTGAAGCATAAGAAGAGACCAAAGAAAGTGTTTGCCAAATCAAGTTATGATAATATTCAGACCTGAATGGCATTCTTGTTTTCCCTGGATAGGCATGAGAGATCATTACTTCAAGATGGGTTGACCAGATCAATTAGAAATCAGAATCATTATGCCTCTCCATTTCAAGCACCAGAGCATTTCTGGAATGCCAGGGAAATTCCTTGGTTGACTGCTAAATTATGTAATCCAGTGGTGGTATCCGGTTTGGGCAAACTGGTAGCAGCAGCTGTGGGAGACTGCCCACCCACCCGGATGTCATCATGTCCTGTTTTTGATGCTCTGCACATGCGCAGAAGGTCCTGCTCATGCGCAGAGGAGTCAAATGTGAGTGAGCACGCACACTCACATTTGCGAACTGGTAGCGAAGGTAAATCAATACCACCTCTGATGTAATCCAGTTTCTATTTCCTGTTTGGTCAATACGATAACCTGTTTTACCATATTGGGAATTTTCTGGCCAGCTCTAAGACCATCTCTGGAACTTAACTATGAGCTATAGCTGTCTCCATGTCTGAAAATTTAACATTTAAAATAGTTTTTCATGGGACAAGATGATAATAGAACAACCTGGTTCAAAATTATAGAGATCATAATAAGTACTTTAAAAAGTTGACACTTTGAAAAGTGCACCTTTGTCATATAAAGCTAATTTGACACTGAAGTATCTGACATTAGTAAAAAGTGAGCATGGTAGTAGTGCAAATCTTTTCTCTGAGTTGCTTCTCCCTCAGCAGCAATCATAGACTGTGAATGCCTAAGCATATGACCAGTGGTGGGATTCAGCCAGTTCGCACCACTTCAGGAGAGCCGGTTGTTAACTTTCTGAGCAGTTTGCTGAACTGGTTGTTGGAAGAAATCATTAGGGCAGAGAACCGGTTGTTAAATTACTTGAATCCCACCACTGAGTATGACTCTTGAAACATAGGCAGCAACTTATAACAGAATCAAGGCCAGGGGAAGTCCTGGGCTTTGGTTTTGTTGTAATCTTAATTTTAAACATTGCAAACAACTAGAGTCAACTATATACTCTTAGAAATGGTCTTATTGGTATTAGACTTTGCACCACTTTTGAAATAAGAAAATCTAGCAGGAAGCTTTGATCAGTTTTGAATGTCAGCTGGGATTAATCTTTTTTTCAGTAGGTTCACATAACCTATTCATCTGAAAAGATGACTTGCAACTGAGTGTGAACCTTGTAAATGGGCACTATTTAAAATAAAAATTAAAGCAGTGATTGAAAATATTTTAAAAGATGATGATACAATATATGAGATGAAAGGTACAAATAAAAATGCTGTACATTATTAATGAACCTTATACATAGTCTAAACTTTGGTGATTATGTAAAATATCTATATTGGACACCTTTTTAAAAAGGTATGGATTTTCTGCCCATAAAAACTATGTATGACATTGCATGTACCCATAGTTTAAATTTTTATAGGTGGTATTAATTAATAATGGTGAGTCAGGTGCATAAAGGAATTAATATCTTGCTCTGACTATTCTAGTTATGTATGATTTATCTTTTTTGATTGATTCACATCTAAATACAATAGAAAACAATTGGATATGCTAAGGCATCTTGCTTTGATCAACATAGGGCTGTCTTCTGTGGGCGTTCAAGGCTCAGCAAAATACCAGTGGCTGTTAGCTCATTTGCTTTCAGGCTAAGCACTACAAAACATTTGTATTATGTAGGGTAAAATCTCCTTGAAGTTAAGCTTGACTTCTGCAATTTAGCAATCATAGGGAAGCGATGTGTGATTGCTTTCTTTCAGAATCTTTTTCTGACATCCCAAGTTTGCCTAGCCTTACTGATACTTTATTTAAGTAGTAACCAGGACCACCTCTGCTGAACTTCTAACCCTGGGCATAGTCAGTTAATTCTGCCAGTTAATTATTCTGCCATAAAAATCATTATTGCAAAGTATATGCATATATTGACAAGACAGATGGCAATTTTCTAGTGAGGTTTTAGAATAATCAATCTGTATGGAAAGTGGTCAGAAGCTTAGTAATCAGTTGGTGGAATTAAAGCCAAAAACAAAAATGTGATTAATTTGAATAGGGCTTGGCTACAGTCTACATTTCTCAATATTAAAAATCAATTGACACCATTTAGATAGCACTGAATATAGTTATTTATTTAAATGCTTTAATCAATCTTTTTGCCTCAAGAAATCTGCATAAATACTTTATTGGATATATGCTAGTATTAGAATTAGAATTAGAATTAGAATTTTTTATTGGCCAAGTGTGATTGGACACACAAGGAATTTGTCTTGGTGGATATGCTCTCAGTATACATAAAAGAAAAGATACATTCATAAAGAATCATAAGGTATAACACTTAATGATAATCATAGGGTAAATAATAAGCAATCCTGAAACATCTTTTTTATAGACATCTTTTATGTATTTATGCTTACATATGTAATCTGTATCTTCTACAGCTTTCTAAAAACAGTGACAATGTAAGTTAAAATTTGGATTGATGGCATGTCTCTACACATACTAGCTATTCCCTGTAGCTAGCTCAGAAATTAACCAATGGAAAGAGCACATCTGTTCTCCTGTAATTTCTGCAAATACTTACTTTGGAACAATTGTGTTCATAGCATAACAATTAACTGGCCACTGTCAGTCACTTCATATGCCACTTATTTATCTAAAAATGGATTTTTGAAATTTTCTTTTTGGAAATAAGAATTTAAATCCTTCTATTTTTATTTCATTTCAACTTCTTGTAGTTTCCCAAATCTTCATTAAATGTTTATTAGTTTTGATTTAATAATAATTTAAGAAGCAGTAATCAAAGAGTAAAAAAAAAAAAGAAATTCCATGGACATATTGTGAGCAATAGAAAGTCAGAAGATTTTAATATACAACTTTATTTATAATAGGTTTGATCTTTTCTTCTTCTTCTTCTTCTTCTTCTTCTTCTTCTTCTTCTTCTTCTTCTTCTTCTTCTTCTTCTTCTTCTTCTTCTTCTTCTTCTTCTTCTTCTCCTTCTCCTTCTCCTCCTCCTCCTTCTCCTCCTTCTTCCTTCTCCTCCTCCCCCCACCCTGTGCGTGTGTGTGTGCGTGTGTGTGTAAGACCTA
Source organism: Masticophis lateralis (assembly GCA_030761175.1). Lineage (NCBI taxonomy): Eukaryota > Metazoa > Chordata > Lepidosauria > Squamata > Colubridae > Masticophis > Masticophis lateralis. Next base: position 178,985,084 of record JAUDYJ010000001.1, read on the forward strand.
TCTACAGAACAATCCATCGCCTTAATGTCAATGTAAAACTATAATGGACACAGAAACATACAGGATTGCTATGAATACTTAGCTGCTTTCAACTTCCACCTACAATATCCCCGGCCCACTCTGTCCTAGACTCTACAATATAGTTACATTTGTTCTGATATTTTTAATGTTTTTAATTGAACTGTGATTAATAAGCAATAGCAAGTAATTATATTAACCTTATATATGTATAAATTTACCATGTACGCAAAGTATACCATATGATAGTCTATTGCTATTACGGTAATTCATAAAATCTATCCAGATTTGATAAAACTGAGGTTCCTGCCTCTGATTTCTCATTATTTTAAGTTTGTGATTGTTTTCTAATCTGGCAGTCGAAGAGGCTTTGTCAACTGCTAGCTTTCCAATGTTGGGCAATTATTAAATAGATAATAAGATAACAAGTTCTTTATTTTCAAGCTTGAGGTTTCGTCCTATAAATAAAAGCAGTAAGCCTAACTCTGGGGAGCATTCAGTTTTATGTTTAGTGATGTTACTTAAGCCTCTCACAATTTTATAGCCAGAGTATAGATTTATCTCATGACTACCACAAATGAAAAAATTGAGGGTTTTTTTGGATAACTTCTCCAACATTTGAAGAAGAATTTTGATGTATATGTGCCAATCACAATGAAGTCAAATACCAGCAATGCATAATTTTCTAGTACAGTTTTTGCACTGAAGTTGTGGTGAATCCACCCAGTTTTCCATAATTGCTGGCAATTTGTTTCCTATATGGAATTATCAGGACCAGTATCCGAAGCTTTTTTTGAACCAGAGAGTTGGATCTATAATAATACCCTATATATTTTTGACATTGTTCCTTTTGATAATTCTAAATAATGAAGCATTAAATTCTCAAAATTGGCATAAGGTCATGTTGTAACACAGCTTTGTTCTGACCTATTTGACAAAGATGTTTAATTGATGGGATTAAATCAGGCTTTTAGGAGACTGAATTATCCATCCAACCAGACAAATCAATAGAGAGAAATCAATCACCAGGGAGGACCTTAGAAAGAAAGACACAGAAACAGAACAGAACAGAACACCACTGGTTGCCTTTCATGGCTCATACCAGTCAAATGCATTACAGTATTGATTGATTACAGCCCATATGGGGCAATAGCAGTGTACTTTCTCAGACACTATAACAATCCCATACATATACAGTATATAGATGATAATACAAGGTGAAGTACATTCTCACAAACAACAACAGGACAGTGGAATCAGAATGGGAATTAGTATGGGAATCAGAACCTGTAATAAATCCAGATGTCTACTTTATCGACAGATTTACATCAATAGCACCAACAGAGACCCCAACAAGTGTACATCTAAGATCAGATGTGCTTTCACATGCTTTTCCTGTAATGTGATATACAGATAGTCCTCAACTTACAACCGTTAGTGACCATTCAAAGTTACAATAGCATTGAAAATATGACTAACAATCATTTCCCACACTTTTGACTGTTGCAGCATCCCCGTGGTCATGTAATCTAAATTTGGATGCTTGGCAACTGGTTCATGTTTATGACATTTGCAGTGTTCTAGGGTCATGTGATAATCTTTTGCAGTCTTCTGGCAAGCAAAGTCTCAAGCCTTCCATCCTTTCTAAGGTTTATTACCCCCAGTTTGTGGGGGTAATAAACTGACTTTGTATAAATATACAAAAGTAAGAAGGCTATTGCTTAGCGCATTGTAAGCTATCCTGAGTTTCCTGAGAAGGGCGGCATATAAATCAATTTTTTTAAAAAAAAAGTCAATGGGGAAACCAGATTCACTTAACAACCATATTACTAATTTAACTACATTGATTCACTGAACAGTGTGGCAAGAAAGGGCATAAAATGGGACAAAAATCAGTTAACAAATGTCCCATTTAGCAACAGAAGTTTTGGGCTCAATTGTGGTCATAAATTGAGGACTACCTATATGCTATCCTCTATTAACAATACCCAAAATCTTTGTGCAAAAGAATTAATGGACTTTTCAACCTTCAGAACACTCTATGGCAGACCTCAAAGAACTATTTTGGAAAAACTATACTTTAACAGCACAATTGAGCAAGAGATTGTTGAATTCACATACATCAAAAGATTTCAGAAATCTCAGCAGGTCTCAGGAAACATAATGTTTGTTTAATGCATTACAGTGGTTAATTGATAAGATATTTGTAATCTGTCTGACATGGGACCTGCATTTGGATAATCAATCTGTCATCTCCTCCTTCTCTTCCCCCAACTCTCCCTAAATTAACTCCTCCATCAATCTAGCCATATGCATCCAATGAAGTGAGCTGCAGCTAAAAAAAAGTGTATGCCTTTTAATAAAATGTGTTAGTCAGAAAACATTCTGCTACCATGAAGTAACATAGCAGAGCATCATATTAGCATCATATTAGATCTTTCAGTCTTTTTTGGCATGGCTTATTTGCTCTTAGAATAAGTATATTTTTTATGATTACATATAGCTGTCTTTTCTTCCATTCTTTACAATATATTCTTTACCATAACAGAAAGATGGGAAGAGATCTACTGAAGTTGAAATCTTAATCTTAATTTTGCCTTAACCTTTAAAAAAATTAAATTACTTTGAAAAGAAATGTCACCAATCATATACCTATGCACATTATCTCTAGCAAATGTACATATGAGCAGAATGACTGTTGGGGTTATAACGTTTATTAGAGCATGAAAATATATTTTTAAAAAACCACAAAATAATTTTCTGCATGAAATGAGAATATCTTTGAAATTTTCTTCTAAGCAGCATGCACTACTAGATGTTAAAACAATTGATTGATGTGTCCTATTAATTTTTTACAATGACACAGCTATACTTTGGCTATCACTTTATTAAGGTAAAGGTAAAGGTAAAGGTTCCCCTCACAGATATGTGCTAGTCATTCCGACTCTAGGGGGCGGTGCTCATCTCTGCTTCAAAGCTGAAGAGCCAACGCTGTTCAAAGACGTCTCCGTGATCATGTGGCTGGCATGACTAAATGCCAAAGGTGCATGGAACACTGTTACCTTCCCACCAAAGGTGGTTCCTATTTTTCTACTTGCATTTTTTACGTACTTTCAAACTGCTAGCTTAGTAGAAGCTGCTAGGGACAAGTAATGGGAACTCACCCTGTTATGCAGCACTAGGGATTCGAACCGCTGAACTGCCAACCTTTCTATCAACAAACTCAGCATCTTAGCCACTGAGCCACCACACCCATCATTTATTAGAGGTCTGTGACCTGGTTTTAAAGGAGAATCCAGCATATAAACAGACAGGTGAAGTTGCCCAGGATCTCCAATAAATTGCTTCAAAAATTAGTGGAGAAGGAACTAGTTACAATAGTCTAATACAGAGGTGTAACTCACAGCATTATGTTGTCATCACATGATGCATCACAACTTTTCCCCCTCTGCTAAAACGGGGGTGGGCAGGGGCAGCATGTGACTCATCTGGCCTGCACGCAGCAGGCCAGATGAGTCACATGACACCCTTGGTCTAATAGAATAAGGGGTATAGTTGACAGTCACATGACACCCTTGGTCTAATAGAATAAGGGGTATAGTTGCAGTGCTCCATCAAATATAGTTAGCTGATCCTAATTCGTATTTCAAAGCAGGCCAATTGTTAATGTTTTCATTTTAGAAAACGGATTCTTCAGAAAGCCTCCTGTCTTACACTTTCAATGCCTCCTGTAAAAAGTTGTGTCTTTTCCTAGACACAGGTTTCCATAGTTGTCATACAACACCCCCCACAACCCCCCCCAATCCAAAACCCATGCTTGAGATAAGGAGGTGCTGGCAACCTATCCATTCCCACCAGTAGTGGGTTCCACTTACCTTCGCTACCGTTTTGGAACTGTGAGCGTGTGCACGCTTGTGCTTGTTCCTCTCGCTCGCGGTGCTTCTGCGCATGTGTAGAGCTTCTGTGCTTCTACACATGCTTCTGCGCATGTGTAGAGCATCCATTATGATGTCTGGGTGGGTGGGCAGAACCTCCCGCTGCCGCCACTACCGGTTCACCTAACTGGGTGAACCAATAGAACCCCACCACTGATTTCCACTCCAGAGCAACTTGTTGCACTATTGTGGATTCCAAATTTGGATTAAACAATCACACAATCCCCTTTGTCTATAATACTAAGATGTGCATTACTTCAGATGCAAAATAGAAAAAGTTATTCGCACAGAGTGTGAGCACAAAAGTTACATTGCTAGCACATCTTTAAAGAATTCTACTTCTTTTCCTTATTTCTCATAGTAGCAATGATAGGAAAAAACAAGTGTGAAGCAATATGACTGCTTTGGAGGGTAACTGGAGCAAAAGAAACCCCATTCCTTTTCATATGTGCATCTGATGCATGTTTGATCATGCCCCTCCCCCAATATTGACATCTTGACCTACTTCTCCAAGATGACCCTAACCAGAAAAAAACCATTCCATACCTCATACTTTGTTGAGTCCTTGGCATCACAACTTAAGAAGGATTCAGACATATTGAAATAAATTCCAGAAAGGGCAGCAAAAGTGCTCAGGAGATTAAACACTGTCATATGAAAAAAAGATTGAAGGGGCTGAGTTTTTTTGCCTTGTGAAAAGTAGAAATATAGACATTTTTATTATAATCTGAAACTAAGAGTTGAAAGGTTCATTCTTTGTATATATTTGTGTTTTCCTTTTTTTTCTTTATGGTTTTTCACATTTCCATCCTTATTTCTTTTACTCTTTCTTGTTTATCTTGATTGCTAGTTTATGTTGTTTTGTATATATATATGCTTCCTAAAATGTAATAAGGTTATTTGAAATGGGAGTTGCTCAAATCCAACATTTCAAATGGAATTTAATTTAAAGATTTGTGCTAAATTTGAATCTTTGTGCTAATTCTTTTTTTTAACTTTTCCATATGAAATTTTAGTCATAAATTTTTGAGAAAAGTTCTTTTCTGTAAATAAAACTTTACAGGGAGAATGAAAAATATTATGATATATATTAAACTGAAAGCAAAGCAATTACAGTGCATTCAGAACATATTCAGACCGCCTTCACTTTTATCAATTTTGTTATGCTGCAGCCTGATTCTACAGTTGTTGAAATTCACTTTTTCCTCATTAATCTACACTCAGTACCCGATAATGACAAAGTGAAAACAGAATTTCAGAAATGTCTGTAAATGTATTAAAAAGAAATGGGACAGAGTTCCAGAAGGACAACCATCAATGCAGCCCTCCACCGATCTGGGCTTTATGGCAGAGTGACTAGACAAAAGCCTCTCCCCAGTGCAAAACATATGAAAGCCTGCTTGGAATTTGCAAAAAAATACCCAAAGGACTCTCAGACTGCGAGGAACAAGATTCTCTGGTCTGATGAAACCATGGTTGAACTGTCTGGCCTCAATTCTAAACATTATGTCTGGGGGAAACAAGGCACCATTCATCACCTGCCCCATATCATTCCAACAGTGAAGTATGGTGGTGGCAGCATTATGCTGTGGAGGTGTTTTTCAGCAGCAGGCTGAAGAGGTTGCAGAAAAAGTGCTTTCAGAAGCCTCTGACGATCCCAGCTGAGCCGCGCGATCATCAGAGGCTTTTTTTTTCTTTTAAAAGCATTGTTTTGGCTGAAGAGGTTGTAGAAAAGATGCTTTTAAAAGTAAAAAAAAAAAAAACCCTCTGATGAGGTGGGCAGGGTAAGCAAGCGGCGACCAGGCCAGGGACCGGTTCAGGGGGGTGGCCAGCCAATGTTATTACCAGTTCTCCAAACTACTACAAATTTTTACTACTGGTTCTTGCAAACCAGTGTGAACCAGGAGCAACCCACCACTGTATCATACCCAAAAAGTCTTGAAGGCTGTGTTTGCTGCCAAAGGAGCTTTGAAGAAGTATTGAGTGAAGGGTCTGAATTCTTATGCCAATGTAATATTTCAGTTTTTTCTTTTTAATACATTTACAGACATTTCTAAAATTCTGTTTTCAGTTTGTCATTATGGGATACTAGTGTAGATTAATGAGGAAAAATGAATTTCAACAACTATAGAATCAGGCTGCAGCATAACAAAATTGACAAGGGGGTCTGAATACTTTCTGAATGCAATATATATGGCAAAGCCTAGTTTCATTGAAGCTTAAGATATTCTTAGTAATGTCTGATTTTTTACAATCAATACCTTTGCTTAGAATCAGTAGGCTACTTTATAGTTGCTTTCATAATTTATATGCTATTAAAAACAATAATATATTTTTAAAATGTTGTAATGTATAGAGAATTGCATTATTTTAATCTCAACCCTAACATTTTGTCTTATATTCTATCAAGGAAGAAGTATAAGTTGCAATGTCTGAACAAGTTTAAAGAATATTTTGTTTAAATAAAACATTAACAAATAGGTAAATGTCCCCAGTAATACTGACTTTAATCTGAATAATAGTTTAAAATTCAGCTTTGAGGTTTGATAAGCTCTTTCAGCAATAGTATATGAAAAACCAATGTCTGCCTGAGCCTTGCGATTTAAGAGTCTGTCTTTCTTGTCTTCTGTTTGGAAAGTGATGGTGAATGAAAAGTTTGTGGCGTGCCCAAAATGTGAAGCAGACATGAAAGGTAGAGCAGTGTGCAGGCCGTCGCAGGGAGGGTTATTGAGAGTCTGTTCACAGCTCAGTCTGCCAATCCAAGTGCTGGCGGCCTTGGCCTTGTCTCTTGGAGAAAGCTGTTTGGCATTCTTTGCCCTTGGTTTAAAAAAGAAAACTAAACATTTAATTTCCTGTAATAAACTGAAATGATGTGCTTTGATGTTAGCTGCCTTATTTATAATATTTTAAGGAAAATAAACATGATACTTGGAAATTAATCTATTGGAAGGAAATCTGCCTTTCTTTATGTAATATCCTTGCTTTGAAAAACTGTCCTTTCTGAAATAGCTTCAGGTTTTCATTCAGTAGATGTGATTTATCTATTTGTTTGCTTATTAGAACCAGGTATCAATTTTCAAACATCCTCAATGGCTAGATTAAAATACTTTTACCCCCCCCCCCCGCCCCATTCTTTGGTTCACTACTTGTGATATTGGAATGTTTTCACTTTGTGTGCCTGTGTGTGTGTGAGTGGGTTTGGTTTGAATTCCATCTCTGAAAGTGAGAGTGGGATAAATGCTCAAGGCCCACAGAAGGAAGGAAGACAATCAGGAAGTGATAGGGAAATATTTTGTCAACAAGGATATTTAGACTTTTCTCAAGCAGTGGTACTGCTATTCCTAAGAAGAAGCAAACAAGCTGAAGATTCATGAGCAAGAGACAGAAAAAAAGGCACCCCTACTAACTGGAAATGCTAAGGAAGCATCTTCTGTACTGTTTCTGCTAATGGAACCTGTGAAGAGAAGAACCAAAATAGTCCATTCTTTCTCCTCTTCGCTTCCAAATGTCTCTTCAGCAACTTCCAATGAGACTCGGGAAGCAATACATTACTCATAGTGTGCAGCCTCACCACTCCTCCCTTCTGCCCTGTGGGATTTAATAGTACTCTCTATTTGTACATGTTGATCTTCATATAGTTACTGGGATTTACTACAGCTATGGTGAAAGTAACCTGTAATTTCTTCGTAGACTTACATATTATTTACAAATATCTCTTCTTTTATTTCTCTCCTAATGTAAGCTATTAATGTATCTTCCCCCAGTGGTCTAGCTCAACTTCCCCTCATATAAATTCCAATGTGTACATTGGGCAGTTGAAATAAGGAGACAGAATTAATATGGCATACCACAATATGAGTGGGCACAGTTTTCTTCTATTACTTGTAAATAATTTTCTATTTTCAGGAAATCAGGAGACCTATGAACATTTGCTACAGTACTTAAGTTGGCTTTTCTCTTTCTCATCTTCCTTCCCACACTTGTGATTTGTAAAGTTTCATGTCATTTCATCTTGAAAAAGTGGTCAGTGAGTTAAAGTCCTACCTTAGCAATGAAAACCAGCTGGGTTACTTTAGACCAATCACTCAAACTCAGGCCAGCCCTCCTCACTGGGCTGTTGTTTTGGGGAAAATAGGAGGAGGCAGGTGTGCTGGATATGTCTTCCACCTTGAGTTATTTGGAAAAATATTTTGAGAGTAATTTATATGATAATTAGATCTTTCTAAGTTAAATGTATATTGGGAAAGAGTGTGTGTGTGTGTGTGTGTGTGTGTGTGTGTGTGTGTGTGTGTGTTCTAGCAAGATTTAAACTAGTCCCTACAGTTTTCTTCCCAAGATTTCAGAAGTGGTTTGCCCTTTCCTGCTTCCTAGGGCTGAGAGAGAGTGACTGGCCCCAGGTCAACCACTGAAATTTTATCTATCGTTGGACACTCATACTCTCCCAGTTTTTAGTTTATTAAAGTTTAGTTTATTAAATTTGTCTACCACCCTTCTCCTAGTGGACTCAGGGTGGTGCACAGCCAGGAATAAAAAACACTTCAATACAAAATTTAAAATTTGTAAAAGAATTAAATAATTTTTGGCCCAGAAAATTTAAAAACTCATAGACAATTTAAAATTTAAAACCCATAGACAATTAAAAACTAAAGGGGGGGGGGAGTTTACGCCAGCCCAGCTTGACAAAATAAAAAAGTTTTTAGGGCACGGCAAAAAGCCCGGAGATCAGGTATCATATGGATCTCGGGGCAAATAGTTCCAGAGGGCTGGTGCTCCTACAGAGAATGCTCTCCCGCTGGTCGTCGCCAGCCAACATTGCCTGGTTGACCGCACCCTGAGGAGTCCCTCTCTGTGGGAGCATACTGGCCGGTGAGAGGCTATCGGTGGCAGAAGGCAGTCCCGCAAGTACCCAGGCCCTATGCCATGGAGCGCTTTAAAGGTGGTAACCAACACCTTGAAGCGCACCCGGAAGACCACCGGAAGCCAATGCAGCTCACGCAGGAGATGTGTCACATGGGAGCGCCCCCTTGCTCCCATAATCCCCCACACGGCCGCATTCTGCACCAGTTGGAGCCTCCGGGTGCACCTCAAGGGGAGCCCCATGTAGAGAGCATTACAGTAGTCTAGGCGGGAAATGACGAGTTCCTGAGTAACTGTGCGTAAGGAGTCCTGGTCCAGATAGGGATGCAACTGGCGTATCAGGCGAGCCTGATAAAAAGCCCTCCTGGCCACGGCCGTCATATGCTCCTCTAAAGACAGCCGTGCATCCAGGAGGATGCCCAAGTTGCGAGCCCTAACCGTGGGGGCCAATGACTCACCCCCAATAGCCAGAGATGGCGTCAACTGGCCATATCGGGACGCCGGAAGCCACAGCCACTCGGTCTTGGAGGGGTTGAGTTGGAGCCTGTTGTTCCCCATCCAGATCCGCACGGCTTCCAGGCACCAGGACATCACTTCCAGGGCATTGTTGGGATGGCCTGGGGTGGAGATGTACAGCTGAGTATCATCAGCGTACTGATGGAACGCCACCCCAAAGCTATGGATGATCTCGCCCAGTGGCTTCACATAAATGTTGAACAGAAGGGGCGAGAGGACCGACCCTTGCGGCACCCCGCAAACGAGGCACCTCAGGGTCAACCTCTGCCCCCCTGCCAACACCGACTGTGACTGGTCAGAGAGATAGGAGGAGAACCATCACAAAACGGTGCCCCCCACTCCCAACCCCTCCAGCCGGTGCAGCATGATACTATGGTCGATGGTATCAAAAGCCGCTGAGAGATCTAACAGGACCAGGATAAAGGAGCAACCCCTATCCCGAGCCCTCCAGAGATCATCCACCAACACGACCAATGCCGTTTCCTTGCTCTACCGAGGCCTGAAGCTGGATTGGAGCGGATCCAGATAGACAGCTTCATCCAGGTACCCAGGAAGCTGACGCGCCACCACACTCTCAACAACCTTCGCCAAAAAGGGAAGGTTGGAGACTGGACGATAATTAGCCAAAACAGCCGGGTCCAGAGAACGCTTCTTGAGGAGGGGCCTCACCACTGCCTCTTTCAAGGAGACTGGCAAGACACCCTCATACAAAGAAGCGTTAATAATCCTCTGGAGCTAGCCTCGTGTAACCTCCTGGGAGGCCAGTATGTAGTGTAAGAGAAATGTATAGAAAATGGGGCATGTTTTGGCTTCTTTTTGTACACATTCAGCCTCCAAAATTTCTAGTGTGCAAATTGCAGATATTTAGTTGGTGGAACATAGACACAGCATCCTCAGACCTCTTTAATATACAATGCTTGACAAAAGAGATGATCCATATGCTATATAGTGGCAGCAGGTACATTAATCTGTGCTTCAGATCATACACTTATCAGAGCCCCTCCTTCTGATAGTTACAGTGGAAATTTCTGTAGGGTGAATTTTTTTGTGTGTGGACAGCTCTATGTATTCTTTTTTAGAAACAACTACATCACAAGTATGTTGCTTCCTGTTTGGTACTCGTATATTTCCACAAACTGTAAAATGCCTGAATAGAACCATACCTTTGAAAATTCTATTTCTGACAACCCAATAGTTTAGTGACATTTCATTTAAAAAAGATTCCTCTTTATGACTACATACGTTTTTCAAGTATGGATATCTTTTCTATCCTTGACATGGCCTCATTTGTTTTTAACATAAGCTGCCTTGGATATTCTCAAAATATTTTTTCCTCTCATATCTCCTCACATCATTCATTCTTTTATCAATATTTTGTACATTTCTCCTGTTAATGGTTTTCTACACTTGTAAGTCAAAATGGATTGTAACTATATAAAGTTAGAGGGCTGTAATTCTTCTATTGATTGTTTTAAAAACAGGACATTGGTGTGAGTAATTGGACTTTTAAATGTCATTTGCACAAAAGAAAGAGAACTTGAACTACTTGCCAATTCATGCTTCATGTTTCTTGCCATATATCTCTATGATAGATTCTATGAAGATAAACTTTTAAAAATATTTGGGATTTTTACAATGTAGGATTCAAACTTAACTAGACATCTCTGAATGGTTCATGTCAGCTCAGCTCACAGCATTAAGGCATGGTTATTTTATTTGTGCCCCAATTCTGCTTGATCATATTAGTCTCTTCTAACTCATCTCCATGGGTCTTATTTTCATTTTTGGATTCTAAACTTCTTGGAGTAAACTGAAGTGTTTGTTTCTTATAAAATTCTGTAAATTATCAAGGATAAGGGCAACTGATGAAGAAGAAGAATAGCCTATGTCTATTATTGTAGGTTTATATTAATGGACACATTTTTATTTCCCAAGAAACTAGGGAATACTTTTTCCTTTAAATTTCAATCCCACAAAATGCAATAGATAGATTTCTTTTGTCTTATTAACTTGAGGAATTCTCTAATAGCTAAGGCAACACATTCTGTGATAAAAGACTTGCCAAATTAGATGAACACAATAAGTAGGTTTTGATATTAATAACGTTAATAGTCACACTATCATAATATTTAAGATTGCAAACCATGGTCTTGAAACTTAGCATCAGTACTTTCTTTCTAGACCTGCCTCAGTCATTTAAATTTTTTAATCTCAGCAGCTAGATAATTCTGGGAGTTGAAGTTAACATGTCTTAAAGTTGCTAAGGTTGAGAAATACTTATCCATCTTTGCTAAAACCTGTGGTTGCAAATGTCTATGGAGGTTCTCAGTCATCCAGGTCATGGTTGTCCTAAAGGTGCTTTCCTTGAAAAGACAACTGGACTTTCTTGTTTTCTATGGTTACAAATAAAAATCTCAATTCAATTCCTGTCCTTTTATCCATTTATTTATCTATTTATTTGCATCCCAGCTTTATTATTTTTTACAAAAAACTCAAGGCAGAAAACATATCCAACACACTTTCGTCCCCCCTATTTTTCCCACAACAATAATCCTGTAAGGTGAGTTGGGTGAGAGAGAGAGTGACTGACCCAGCTGGCTTTCATGGCTAAGGCAGGACACATAGTCACCCACTTTCTACCCTGGTGTCTTAACCACTAGACCAAACTGGCTTTTATCTTTTCTTCTATTCTTGCTAGCTTGCTAGGGTGAATCAACTCCCAATGGAATAGGGAATATGACTCCTTTGTACATTTTTTATGGTTATGGTTTATTATATTTATATACCGCCCCTCTCCCGAAGAAATTGCGATGGTGAACAGCCAGCAATAAAATACAGAAAATACAAAATTTAAAACCGTATTAAAATCCAATTAAATTAATTTAGCCCATAGATAAAACCTCTATATAAAAACCCATAATTTAAAAGAGTAGGTCAGGTCAGCCCAGCTTGATGAAACAAAAAACGTCTTTAGGGCAATTCAGAAAGCGCGCAGATCAGGGATCCGCTAAATCTCCAGGGGCAACTTGTTCCAGAGGGTAGGTGCCCCCACAGAGAAAGCTCTCTCCCTGGGGGCCACCAGCCAACATTGTTTGGCTGATGGCACCCTGAGGAGGCCCTCTCTGTGGGATCGTACTGGGATCCTACTGGTCGGTGGGAGGCTACCGGTGGCAGAAGGCAGTCTTGTAAGTACCCGGGTCCTAAGCCATGGAGCGCTCTAAGGGTGGTAACCAATATCTTGAAGCGCACCCGGAAGACCACTGGAAGCCAGTGCAACTCGTGCAGGAGAGGTGTTACATGGGAGCGCCGAGTCGCCCCCATAACCACCTGTGCGGCCACATTCTGGACCAGTTGGAGCCTCTGAGTGCTCCTCAAGGGGAGCCCCATGTAGAGAGCATTGCAGTAGTCCAGGCAGGATGTGATGAGGGCATGAGTGACCGTGCGTAAGGCATCCCAATCCAGAAAGGGATCATACACACGCATACAAATTTTTAATTTGTATATGTGTATATGGAGCTGAGGAGGTGATAAGCAGCCTGGCAAAGGGAAATAATCAAAGCCATTAAAAAGTGAAAATTAGAATATTTGGGACATGTGATGTGACACCCAGAAAAATACGGCATCCTTCACTTAATTCTCCACGGAAAGATTGAAGGCAAATGAGGTCCAGGCAGAAGAAGAACATCATGGCTTCAAAACCTAAGGGACTGGTTTGAACAAAACTCAGCAGCACTTTTTCATACGGCTGTTGACAAAAATAAGATTGCCAACATGATAGCTAATGTCCGATGACGGATATGGCTCAAGAAGAAGAAGAAGAAGGTGTGTGTGTGTGCATGTATCTTCAAATCACTCTTGGTGTCTGTCAAATCAGTCCTGGTGACTGTCTGGATAAGTCCCTGCAGATTTCTTGACAATTTGGTTTGCCATTGTGTCCCTGGCTGAAAGAGAATAACTGGCCAAGGATCACTTAAGATGCCTTTGTATCTAAGATGGGACTAGAATTCACCTTCTCCTAGTTTCTGACCTGGTGCCTTAAGCACTACTCCAAACTCGCTCTCACAGTACCTTGCCTTTTCCATTGATGTAATTTTCATTAAATTGGTCATTATATTTTTTCTGTTATGAAAATTTACCACTGGGGTGGAAGAAATGGATACATAGGACCAGGGGTCATGCTATCTTTTTATGCGATTTTAATGTCACATAGAAGATTGTATCTTTAACACAGATATAGTAACTCTCTATGTTCAAAAATGTTGATGTAACATATTGCACTTTATTAGAACTATAATTTAAATGTTCTTCAAAATACTTCAGAAGAATATTTTATAGTCTTATGATGACTAAAATTCTGACCCCATGTCTTGTTTATGAAGCAATAGTGTGTATAATAAATATGACTGTTCTGATAATTGGTGTGTGATTCTGAAATGATATTTTTATTATCTTATTTATTTATTAAATTTATATGCCACTCATCTTGCACCAAATATTTCTTATTTGCCGCCCAGACAGTTTCCATATCAGCTATGAAGGTAGTGTGAGCAATTGGTAACATTCTTAAACACCTTTTCTCAAAGATGGAATAATTAGGTTAAATATTTCCAGTTCTATGCCCAATTCTATTTTATTCCTACTAAAGGTAAAAGTATTAGTCACTGGGAAACAATGAAAATCCAAGTTTGTTATTTTGAAATATGACTTCTTGTTTTTATTCTTTTTTTCTGAAGAGACTGATATCCACTGACATGAATTCCTAGGTAGAAGAACAAATTTGGGTGGGGGGAGGGGCACATGTAATCACCCCAATATTTAAATAGTCAAGTATTATGGGAGAATCAAATTTGTCTTTATAATGTCTGCCAGTCTGAGTGCAGTGATGAAAAAAAAATCAGAATTTAACTCAAAAAATAGATGCAGAGATTTGCATTACATCTACAAAAGAGATATTTTTTTCTCATATGACACAGAAACCGTGCATTAAACAATGATGATGTTACATAAGGTCTCTAATTATATTTATGAAGAAGCAAGTTTCCTGGGAATTACAGCAATTCCAGTTCTACAAAATTATTCCTATTCCAGAATTATTTATTCTCTGATTAATTATTTATTCTCTGATTAAGAAGAAAGAAAATTAAAATAAGTACATTGTTGAAAGCTGTATATGAAAGGAATGTATTATAGGAGAGGTCTTGCAAAAGATAAACATGTTAAGAATGTTTAATACAAAAATGCATAAGAATATGTTCAAGCAATTTTTTTCATATGAGGTAAGATTTGCTTATCGCTAAACATTTACAAATGAAGAAATATATTGAAACAACTTCCATCAGTTCATTCACAAGAAAGAAACCTGTTTGTTTTTTATTCATTCATATAGTCAGCATGACTTTTCCTTTTCAATTCCATTTTTTCTTAACTTCCCATCTGATTTATTACAATTTTTTGTCAAATGTTCCATATGGATCACTTCTAAAGTGAAGAATAATTATGGCTTTAATATTAACTATTTTTATGATGAAATGACAGTGAAAATGGCAACGGATAATATTTTGGCAATATTGTTGAATTAGACTTAATCAGTAGATTTGAATCAGGTCAGGTCATCACTTGACATATCACGACTTTTCCCCCTTTGCTAAAACGGGGGTGGGGGTGGCCAGTGTGTGACGCATTCGTCCCATGAGCTGCAAGTTTGACACTCCTGGTTTAGATTTTTATCCAAGTCAATGCCAGTGCAAGTGTTAAAATAAGAGAGCAAATAAAGAATATTCAGTTCTCACTAACTGCTAGTCTAGTGAATGACCATTGCTCAAACTTTACACCAAAATTATACAGACTTCTGGCTATCCGTTTCTTAGCCAATTCCTTTATCTCTCTCTCTCTCTGTGTGTGTGTACTTCTCATGTAAATAGGTGCATATCAACCAAAGCTTCTGAAGTGCTCTTTACCTCAACTGTTTGGTAATAAGCTGTTGTATTCAGTGACATTTTGTTCATCATCTTTATATTTTTCCTCATAATTGAGCATTGGCATCCCCATTGACTTTGCTGGTCATAGGTCACAAAAACTGATCACATAACCCTGGGACACTGCGACCCTTATAAATCAGATGCCAAGCATCTGAATTTTGTTTGTGTGAGCATGTTGGATGCTGCAACAGTTCTAAGTATGAAAAACTGTCATAAGTCACTGTCAATGCCTGTCAGACCTGCCACAATCCTATCCCTTAGGAGAAAAAAAGCCTTTGACTCTATTTGATTAAAGCAAAGGGTTCTTGCAGTATAGTCAAGCCAGCTCTGAAAGTACCTGGCTCGCTGGATATAAAAATAAGGCGTAGGTTTGGGGCAAGGGTGAAATGTAAAATGTGTTACTACTGGTTCTGTGGGCATGGCTTAGTGGGGTGTGTATGTAATGTGACTGGGTGGGCGTGGCCAACTTTTTTTTTTTATTTTAACTTTTCAAAGCATTTTTTTCTGCAAATGAAAAAAAATGCTTTGAAAAGTTTCTGCCGATCAGGAACACAGCTGGGAACGTCAGAGCCTTTTCAAAGCATTTTTTTTAACCACCTCTTCCGCTGAAGAGGTTGCAGAAAAAAATGCTTTAAAAGTCTCTCTGATGATCCCAGGTGAGATGCCTGATCATTTTAAAAAATGCTTTGAAAATTCTCTCTGATGATTAGGCAACTCAGCCGGGATCGTCAGAGAGACTTTTAAAGCATTTTTTAAACTACCTCTTTCCCGGAAGAGGTTGCAGAAAAAAATGCTTTGAAAAGCCTCTGAGATCCCAGCTGAGCCGCCTGATCTCAGAGGCTTTTTTTTTTAATTTTTAAAAGCATTTTTTCAGCAGCAGAAGTTGTAGAAAAAATGCTTTTAAAAGTAAAAAAAAAGCCTCTGATGATCAGGCGGTTCAGCTGGGCATGGTGGTGGGGAGGGGCGCAGGGACTTTTGCTACCGGTTCTCCGAACCACCTGTGGCCATCGCTACTGGATCAGGAAATCCGGTCCGAATCGGGAGCATTTCACCCCTGGTTTGGGGGTAATCTGCATATTTTGCCATGGGATACTGGTACAAACAGAATCCGGCTGCTCTGGTCCTTCTCATCTGTCATTGGCTCCTCCCAATCACATACACACAAAGCTTTTATTGTCCTTTCATCTTTCTCTGTTTCATCCTTCCCCCCTTCCCCCCCTTTTTTTGAAGCACATGTGCTCAGCAAACCAGTTGTTACACCGGTTGAATCCCACCACTGTGTGTAGCCATGATATGTGACATGGCTAATCATGTTATGATGCTTTACAAATAGTCTCTCTAACATGCTAAACTCGTACAAAAAGCCATAAATATCTAAAATTAATTTAAACTCTACAGTATATGATTTTTGTTTTTTTTAAATATAAAATGTTTGTAATCTCAGCATGCTGAGCAGAAATGAAGTAGTACAAGCAAAAGAAGGCAGCATAAACATGAAGATTTACACAGTGTAAAAGGCTTTGAGTGGGTGCTTTTGTTTGGGTGCTTTAGTTACAGATATATTGTATCAAGAACAAAAGACTTAAAGAGCAGTTTTATGTAGAATTTATTTGCACTTAGTAAAATATTTATACTAATATGGGTTTAGAACGTTCTCAAAACAGTACTTAGAGTCCCCCCCCATTCTCTCTTAATTGTTTGCAAATGAAGTGAATTATCACCTCCGTTTTTCCTCAGAGTAATAGAGTATTTTGATGGTGTTGTGCTTAAGAGAAGATAACTAAATCAGAACTGTTGTAAGTAAGTAATTAAGGATCAATAAATTGGTTTGTTTTGGATTTCTTATATTTACAGTTTTTACATACATCTCATCCTCTTTTTATATCAGATTGCAACTTTTATTTTTTTTTCAAAAATTCCAAATGAAAAGTAATATAAAATGTGCGTGAATGTTCCCTTATTTATGTGTTCTACATACATATTTGACTATTATATGCATCAGTATTTTGTTTAATGTAATGCAAATTTACTACTAATATATGCATACTTATTTGCATATTTTTTCCAATGCAGGCATTTTAATAGTTATTCAAAGTTAAGAATACTATTTAAATATCGGTATTTCTTAACTACAAAATAACTGTGTAGCATATCTGTTTTGTAAAAAATTATAAGTCAAAGACTAGAGTAGCTGGAACATGTCAGAATATTGTTCTTTACCAACTAACAGTTGTTCATTGTAGTTAAGGGGCAGGGAAGAAATGGAGTTTTGGAAGAGAGATGGATGGTATTCACTATGGTTTGATGCAAACTGTAACTTCTGGCAACCAGCAGTGAACATCAACTAGGGGTTCTTACAACCTCCCACTCCCATCACTATGGCATAGCAGTGATCATACAGTAGAGGATGGAATAACCTGATTGTGTAAAACAGATATTGCTGTTTCTATATCTTGAATCCTTTTACATGCCATATGACCACATGCACTTTGGTGGCATTTGAACAAATCAGAACGTAATCTCATACCTTCCAGTTAAGGCATTCACAGTGCAGAGCTAATGGTTGACTTGTTCTGTTGCCTTGTTATAACACAAAAAAGAGTGACATAAAATTATGTTATCTATAATTTTTATCTAACCTTTAAATTCTTTGAAGGTCAGAACTGATTTCTCCATTACATTTCATACATTTCAAAATGTTGCAGCTACTGTAGGCTTCCAATGGTATAAACATGAAAACATTAAATATGATTTGGCAGTGGAATACACATGCATGCATTTTGACAGCAGTTTTTTAAAATTGTAGATTAATTTAGAAATATACCAGAATGATCACTAAAGCAATGTGAAAGATATTGATTAGGAAGCAGTACCAGGTAGTCTTCATCTTACAATCACAAGACAGTTGAAGTGAGTTTTGCCCAATTTTACAACCTTTCTTACCAGTGAATCTGACTTCTTAATTGACTTTTTGTCAGAAATCACAAAAGGCAATTACATGACCATGGGGCACTGCAACCATCATAAGTTGTGAAGCATCCAAATTTTTATCACAGGGAGGTAGTAATGGCCAAAAGTGTGGAAAGTGGTCATAAATAATTTTTTTCAGTGCCATTGTGATTTTGAATGTCACTCAATTGCAATTTGAGGACTACTAATATACCATTTCCTCCAAGATTGAGTAATGGCTTTTCTGTAAGACCATCAGCCTTTGATTTTCAGGAACATACAATTTGGGTCCCTGCAGGTACTCGATCACACACTCCAGCATCTCATCCTCCTGCTCTGCCTCACCTTGAACAGTTTCCTTTCAATCTCCATGCACAGCTCACTGATGGATCTTCTGGCTCCTGGGTGTGAACATCACCCCAGAGGGCTTTTCTTCCTAGTTTTCTTTCTTTCTGACCCCAGAGACCATCAAGGTCTCGACTGGTCACTGATGGCTTCCACTTCTTCCAGCCATTTGGGGACATCTACACCACCATGGGGTCTCAAGGAGGATGCTTTCCCCCAGGCTTCAACATCCTCCTGGCTAACATACTGAACCAACATACTTTGCACAGCCCCCACAACAGAGGTCTCTCTCTCTCTCTGACTGCTATTGCAGTTCTAGCCTAATATCAGACCTGTCCCAGTCAGGTCCCTTAGGAAAGAAAGACCCTCGACTCCACTTGAGTGAAGTGATAGGTGCTTTTACTAAAGGCTGCTGGCCACAGTAAAATCAGGCTAGAGGTAAATTTCCTGTGCAACAAAACTACAAAGGTTTTCCCTCATCCCAGCCTTCCCCCCATGACCAGTTCGTCTTCAGTCAAGGAAGAGCCACATAGGTGTTTTGAGAAATGCTGAGATATTTGGGGTAGTTCACATTCCAGGTTCAGGGTGTATGGCCTTGAGCGCTGGCAAAAACTAGTTCCATCCTTGTCAAGCAGTCATCCCCCTCCCTATTTCCCATCCCATTCCTAAAAATGTTTATTGCCAATATTTTCTCTCCTCATGCCCCTCCCCCATCCTTTGATGGCAGAATGCCAGCAAGGTGCCAAGCAGAAGATAGCAGATCTGACAGCTTGCTTCAGTGAAGATTCATATTAAATTTCTTTGCTTCTAAAAGGGAAGTAGTTCTGTTGACTCACTTTATGGCAACAGTTCTAATAGCTGACTGGAAGAGTTGGCAACTTATTCAAAGATGCCTGTTTAGCAAAAGAAACTTCTAGAACAAGGTTGCTCTGTACTTTAATGAGGTGGATTTTATTTTCTTTGTTCTGCTAAGTACCTTGGTGAGGTGAATGATATGCACCTCATATACCTGTTACACACATACTTCATAGATAAATATTCTGTCTCTCTGACACACAACCACCTGCATACACATATTGACCAATATAATGTGTAATCTTTTGAGAATTCAGGAATTTTATTCCAACACTAATTTTGTCACATAAAAGGAAAAAGATATTCATTCGTAGGGATGTGTCTGTAGTTACAAATATTGAAATTGTGCAGGTATGGTTTTCTTTGTGTGGATATGATAGTTGTACTTTGAATAAGGAGAACAGAAAGAGTATTGATGTTTTTGAATGTTGGTGTTGGGGAAGACTGCTAAGAATACCATGGTTACTCAAGAAAACAGACAAATGTGCTTTGAACAGATCAACAGCAAATTCTCACTCCAGGCACAAATGACTAGACTCAAATTTTCATTTCATTTTTTTTTCATTTTATTAAATTTATATACCGCCCTACTCTCGCAGGAGTTAGGGCAGTGAACAGCCAAAAGATAAAACACATAGATTACAAAATTTAAAAACAGTATAAAACCACATTAGATAATTTGGCCCAAGACAAATTAAAACAACCCCCAATGCATGTGACAAATTTAAAATTTACAGTTTAAAAGTTAAAAAAGGAAAAGTTAGGCCAGGCTGGCCTGTTGAAATAAAAAAGTCTTGAGGGCACGGCGGAAGGTGCGTAGATCCGGGATTCTCCATATCTCTGGGGAGAGCTCATTCCAGATAGTAGGTGCTCCCATAGAGAAGGCTCTCCCCCTGAGGGCCGCCAGTCGACACTGTTTGGCCAATGGCACCCGGAGGAGCCCCTCTCTATGAGAGCATACTGGCTGGTGGGAGGCTACTGGTGGCAGCAGGCGGTCCCGTAAATAACCAGGTCCTAAGCCATGGAACACTCTAAAGGTGATAACCAAAACCTTGAAGCATACCCAGAAGACCACCAGGAGCCAGTATAGCTCGCGCAGGAGAAGTGTTACATGGGAATGCCACATCGCTCCCATGACCACCTGCATGGCCGCACTCTGCACCAGTTGGAGCCTCTGGGTATGCCTCAAGGAGAGCCCCATGTAGAGAGTGTTACAGTAGTCCAGGTGGGAAGTGACGCGGGCATGAGTGACCGTGTGTAAGGAGTCCCAATCTAGAAAGGGACGCAACTGGCGGATCAGGCGAACCTGATGAAAAGTCCTCCCGGTCATGGCTGTCAAGTGCTCTTCTAAAGACAGCCATGAATCCAGGAGGACACCCAAGTTGCAAGCCCTCTCTGTGGGGGCCAATGACTCACCCCCAATAGTCAGTGATGGCACCAACTGACTATATCGGCATGCCAGAAACCACAGCCACTCGGTCTTGGATGGGTTGAGCCTGAATCTGTTCCTCCCCATCCAGATCCGCATGACCTCGGGACATCACTTCAAGGGCATCATTTGGGTGGTCCGGGGTGAAGATGTACAGCTGAGTGTCATCAGCGTACTGATGGTACTTCACCTCGAAACCATGGATGGTCTCACCCAGTGGCTTCACATAAATGTTGAACAGAAGGGGCGAGAGGACTGACCCCTGTGGCACCCCACATATAAGGCACCTCGGGGTCGACCTCTGCCCCCCTGCCAACACAGACTGCGACACTCAGAGAGAAAGGAGGAGAACCACCGCAGCACAGTGCCCTCCACTCCCAACTCTTCCAACCAGGGCATCATAATACCATGGTTGATAGTATCAAAAGCCGCTGAGAGATCTAACAGGACCAGGACAGAGGAGCAACCCCTGTCCCGAGCCGTACAGAGATCATCAACCAATGCAACCAATGCTGTTTCCATGCTGTACCCAGGCCTGAAACTTGACTGGAACAGATCCAGATAAACCGTTTCATCCAGGTGCTGGGGAAGTTGTCATGCAATCACACTCTCAACCACCTTTGCCACAAAGTGAAGGTTGGAGACCGGACGATAATTAGCCAATACTGCCGGGTCCAGGGAAGGCTTCTTGAGGAGAGGCCTCACCACCGCCTCTTTCAAGGCAGTGGGAAAGTCATCCTCACCCAATGAAGCATTTATAATCCCCTGGAGCCAGCCTCGCATAACCTCCCGAGAAGCCAGCACCAACCAGGAGGGACACGGGTCCAACAAACATGTGGTCGCATTCAGTCTACCCAGAATCCTGTCCATGTCATTGGGAGTCACAGGATCAAACTCTTCCCAGATAACATTCTCAAGACCTGCCTCAGCCATCCCCCCTGAAACTCCCCAGTCGGAGTCCAAGTCTTCCCAAATCTGAGTGATTTTGTCATGCAGATACTGTACAAAGTCCTCAGCTCTACTCTCCAAGGGGT
Organism: Masticophis lateralis; assembly: GCA_030761175.1. Classification (NCBI taxonomy): domain Eukaryota; kingdom Metazoa; phylum Chordata; class Lepidosauria; order Squamata; family Colubridae; genus Masticophis; species Masticophis lateralis. The sequence goes on from JAUDYJ010000001.1 coordinate 179,007,000, forward strand.
CCTCCCACGTTCCCTGGTGGAGCAAGGAGCGGGTCACCCTAAACAGGGTGGCTGGGTGGTTATCTGATGATGCAATAAGAGCAGCAAAATAATTACACTTTGCTGCTTTTATCGCCACTAGGTAAGTCTTAATATGAGATCTTACCAGTGTTTGGTCAGATTCAGAAAGGCCGGCCCTCCAACTGCTCTCCAGGTGTCTTTTCCAGCACTTCATCTCCCTCAGCTCTTCAGTAAACCAAGGAGCCAGTCGAGACCGGTGCCGGGTCAGAGGCCACAAAGGCATGACCTGATTGCCACTAGGTCTCCAGTCGAGGCATGAGCCAGAGCCTCGGGTACTGGCCCAAGCTCCATCTGGAACCTATCAGGTTCCATCAGGTGCCTGGGGCGGAACTATCTTATCGGTTCCACCTCCCTGCGGCAGGTGTGGCGGTTCAAAGGTCCAGGTGAAGGAGGGAGTGATCCGACCATGACAAGGGCTCAGTCGCTATATCCCCTATCTCGAGATCACTCAACCACTGTCCAGAGACAAAAGCCAAGTCCAGAGTTTTTCCCCCTATGTGAGTAGGGCCATGAATTAGCTGGGTCAGGTCCTTAGCTGTCATGGAAGCCATGAACTCCCAAGCCACCTCAGACATCTCACCCATGGATGGCAAGTTAAAATCCCCCATGACCATAAATCTGGGGGTGTCAACTGCCACTGCGGATATAACACTGAGTAGCTTGGGCAGGGCTGCTGCCACGTGGCAGGGAGCCAGGTAATGATTAGCAAATCCATCTGTACCCCATGACCCCACTTCACAAGGAGGGACTCACATCCGGCAGTCTGAGGAACAGTGGCCTCCCTTGGCCTAAGAACTTCTTTAATAACAACCACTACCCCTTCCACCCCTCCCCTGTGACCTCGGCTGATGGAATGCACGGAAACCTGGTGAGCACATTTCAATGAGGGGGACCCCCCTCCTGGCCCAACAAGGTCTCCATAATACCCGCCAGGTCCGCTCCCCCATCCTGAACAAGATCACAAATGAGGGGGGCTTTAATTACCACAGACCTGGGATTGCATAACATCAGCTGAAGGCCTGGGCCCTGAGGATCTGTGCAACCTGGGGAACAAGTGGAGCATTGGGAGCCGGAGCATGCCACCGCTCGAAGACAGCGAGCGTGCACTCCCACAACATGATATGGCCCCCTGCTCCCACCATATCTGCCCCTCCCACCCACAGTACTGATGGCAAAAATATCATCTGAATAAGCTCTAACCCCCTCCTCGACCCTAGTTCCCCTGCTCTTCATACCACGCCTCGCAGCCAGACCTGGCCCTCCCCTTGGTGGGTTATCCCCCACATCCACAACCCTAATTCTAGTCCGACCCTCACCCCCGGAACTCCTTAAAAGTTTAGTTAAAAATTTATGTAAAAAAACCCTCAACCCCCTCTTCACAGCATGCCACCTCTCTGGGTTCCAAGACCCGTCATCAAGGTAGGCCCTCGATAATGTGGAGGGTCAGACCTGCAAGAGGGGGGAGCTTGCAGTGCAAGACATTCGGCGGCTGAGTGCATCCAGAGACCGGAAAAGGTGGAGGTGACATCTGGCCAGGGTTCCATAGAGTGGTCTAAAAAGTCCTGGAAACGGAGAGGCAGCAAACTCGAAATGTGGGTAAAACTGAACTTCACTGTCCTCTCACGACAATGGGAGGAGTCTCATGCCATTTCAACAAATGATGGCTGGCCAAGAAGGAATTTGCTTTGGAGAGTTTGATAGTCTGTCCTCTCTGGTAGGGAGATGGCAGTAGAAAACTGGACTTCCTCAGAGCCCACATCATAGCTGTCTATTTTCCAAACAATCAAGGGCACAGATGGAATAGAGCCAGTTCAGAAGGCAGAGTGGTAAACCCGGGGGAAAATAGATGACACAAGGAAGAAGATGGAAGGAGATGGCTTGCAAGGCAGAAGGCGGCTGGAGTGATGATTATAATAAGGCCTGCACAGGCCAAAAAAAGGGGGGAGGGGGAACGGCCTGAGGCAACCAAGGCCAACCCTCAGCCATCCTCCAACCTCTCCCACTCCCCAGGTCTTGCAGCATCTGGTCATTCACACCCCCAGTCCGCATCCCCAGACTCAAACAGGGCCTCTGGATTCCTGCAGAAATGGACCAGCAGAGAATGAGCCGACCCACTAACAGGTCCAGGCTGTTCCAAAATGGAAGCTAGCAGCCTCTCACCATGCCATCATCATTGGTAGCCATCGGCTGCCGCCCCCTCGCCTCCACCATCGTCCAGCAGCAGTCGACACCCCTGAGGGCACCGGCAGCGGCTCCGCCGCTTCCACCAGGGCTCCCACCATACTCCAGAAACCCCAGGAGCCTTAAAGAAGCCCCAGAGAAGCCAGAGATCCAGGGAAGCCACTGTATCACTGCCACCGCCACTGCAGAGTCACCACTGCCGCCCTGATTGCCGCTGGTCCATGGTAGAGGGAGAGAAGTGCCGCAAGTCAGGCTGCCACTGCTGTCACCCTGCGGCGCCTTCAAACGGCCATTTCTTCTCAGCCTTGATGTCCCGGAGGGTGAAAAACCCCTCAAGAGGCCGGGAAGGAGCCCCCTTTGTTAAGACTGGGGGCCAGGTTGATCAAATTGGCCCCACAAACCCCCAAAACACCAGAGATCGCACCATCCTCCTGGAGCATCTTAGTCAAGGTCTGCCATCTTGGGCATGCGCAGGGGATCTGTTTATTTTTGAGACATACTATGCAAAAGAGTATTCAATAATGCTGGGAAAGGTGAACAGAAAGAGAAAAAGATGACCAGCATTAATCTTTATCTTTCTTTATTTGATTTGTATACTGCCCTACTCCCAAAGAACTCAGGGCGGTGAACAGCCAAACAGTAAAATACATAAATATAAAATTTAAAAAACAAAATTAAAATCAAATTAAACAATTTGGCCCAGACAGATTAAAACACCCCAATCATTTAAAAACAGATCAAAATTTGGATATTAAAAAGAAAAGAAAAGAGGGAGAAGATTAGGCCAGGCCCGCCTGGTGAAATAAAAAGGTCTTAAGAATGCGGCAGAAGGCGCGCAGATCCGGGATCCTCCGTATCTCCAGGGGGAGCTCATTCCAGATAGTAGGTGCCCCCACAGAGAAGGCTCTCCCCCTGGGGGCTGCCAGTCGACATTGTTTGGCCGACAGCACCCAGAGGAGCCCCTCTCTATGAGAGCGTACCTGCTGGTGGGAGGCTATTGGTGGTAGTAGGCGGTCCCACAGATAACCAGGCTCTAAGCCATGGAGCGCTCTAAAGGTGGTAACCAAGACCTTGAAGCGCACCCGGAAGACCACCAGGAGCCAGTGTAGCTCGTGCAGGAGGGGTCTTACATGGGAACGCCATGTCACTCCCATTACCATCTGCGCGGCCACACTTTGCGCCAGTTGGAGCCCCATGTAGAGGGGTGCTCCTCAAGGGTCCTTCTCAAGGTGCTCCTCAAGGGGAGCCCCATTACAATAATCCAGGCGGGAAGTGACGAGGGCATTAAGATGGATGGACTCAATTATAACAGTAATGGCTGTATTTTTGGAAGACTTGAAAGTCCAATTTGGAGAGAGACCTTCCTGGAGAAAATCTTGTATGTTCAGTAAGTGATAACACTAATTCAGTGACACATAATCAGTCAAAACGGTCAGAGAGTCTGGGCAGTGATGGCAGCTCTGATCACGATGAGATCTTTATCAATGGGTCAATGGGAAGAATTCAGGAAGTTTGCAGAATACTAGAGGTATGATGGTAGAAGGACAGCTATATATACCCTGTTACTGCAGTATACCAATAAGTGCAAAAATGCACATTCTGTCCATGGATACTTTTTCAAAATTCAATTTTCCATGAGAAAAAACAATCTAAAGCAAATTCTCAAATTGAATGAGAACCACTAGGAAAAAATGCAAGGGGTGCATCTTTAGCTGCCATTAGTAGCTGCAGCCCTGGGAAATATAAATATTATATGAAACCATTTAACAGTTCATGGATATTAGCAAACTGATAATCACAGGAACAAAATAAAATTATATTACAGCTGGGGGTATACTGATAGTATACTACTGCACACTTTGAGACTCTTGTATTGTGTACTTTTGTATTTAAAACTACTTTTTCACAGATAAAACATCTTATGATGTATTAATTTACAAGTCGCTGCATGGCAAAATCATTATATCATATTTCATTGTCTTCTGTCATTTTGCACATTTGTAAATATCATCTCAACATATTTATAATTATGTTGAACTGAATCTATGAGAAATAAACATTCACATTACCATATATGTCTGATCATGTGAGGAATGATGTATGATGTGAAGAAATAATGTTAGTCTGGTGCTAATTTCCTCTCCTTTTCAAATATAATAGTGTATTGGCAGGCACCCCAGAGTTAATTAATCTTCAGCTGTACACACAGTGTATAATGCCAACATTGGTCTGGAGAGCCAAAGACATGATTTCTTCTAATTATAGTAATTTTTAATAGCCAAGTTCAGAAATCTCACCCATTTTATGAAAAGCTGAAATATCAGTAGAATTTTTTTATTTGCAAAAGTAAAAAGAAGCATTTTTAGATTTGAATTCTAATGATCTTACCTAGTTCCTACTGATTTTCTTCCAGAGTAATCATATAAGTGATTATCCTGGTGGGAAAGAGGACAGAGCTCAGTGGTGCATTCATATTTGCATGCATATGCTTTAATGTTCATATTCTATTCTTTGAATCTCTAGTTAAAAGTTGCTTGAATAAAAAAAAAACTGAAAAAAATAGTTATCTGAAAACCTGGAAAGCTGATGCCACACAGACTCATTGACATTGGACTGGAACTGATAAGATAAAAGGTAAAGCCTTATATAATTTCTAACTGAAACTTTTCTGAGCTCATCCACAAAACAGAAGCAAGAAAGTCTTCGATTTGATTATGGTTGTTTTATTTTATTTTTCACTGGATAGAGAATTGATTCTACAAGGAGGTTCATGGCCTTTGCATGGCAACACAAATGTATTTTAGGATTTCCATTCTGCTCACAGAATGGGAAAGTTTCATCAAGGCCAACCTCTTGCTCAGTGGAGGAATCCAAATGAACACATTCCAGACAGATGGCTGTCTAGCTTCCACTTGATCATATTCAGTGAAAAATAGTCTACCACTCCTGTGCAGAAATGGTTCTACTGCTATACTGCTGTCACTTTAAGAAGTTCTAACTTTCAGCTGAAAACTCTCTCCTTGTATTAGAAATAACCAGTTATTTATTCCATATCTTGCACTCTAGAATTGAATTACATTTCTTTCTAGAAATTAAATTCTCCCTGAGATATTGTTCATCAGTTATTTCACATCTTGTACTCTAGAAAGAATTAATTTATTTCTAGAATGCAATTTAATAGTAGCCAATACAGAATTACTGACTCTGCTTTTACTTAAGAAAAATAAATGAACAAATATGGGACTGGAAATACTTGACTTGACAATAGGATCTATAAAAAGTATATTGAAATAATAGTTGGAAATCTGTGCCGATGATTCTTTTGAGAAAATGTGTTTCAGAACAAGCAAGAGTCTGAACTAGCATCTACCTTCCATTTATTAAAGTGGCTACATCTACTCTCAGGTTCATGCAGCTCCATTGGAAACCTCTTTACAAGTTATGTGATCCTGGAAAGTGGAATGGGACAGCTTTCCATTGCCAACTTGCTGTGGCCAATTTGCCATGGCCAATTTGCCACAGGACAATTCGCCATGGGAAAACTTGCTGCAGGACAATTCAATAATTTTATTTAATTATTTAAAATAATTAAAAATTATTTTAACTTTTATCATTCACATTTCTTTTGTACCTCCTTTTGTATCCTTTCTTTAATTATTCTATTTCACTATTTCTTCAACATGATATAACTGTTGTCCCATGGCAAGTTGTATCCTGATGAATTGGCTGTGACGAATTGTCTATGGTGAGTTGGCCATGTTGATTTGGCTGTGGCAAGTTGTCCTAGTCCCCCTAGAAAGGGGTGTGGCTCTTTTAAGCAGTTGCAAGCACTCTGCACATGTCCATTCAACTTATTGCTCTTCATCCTATCTTTGCATTTTCCAGCATCATGGACTTCTCAAGGGAGCTGAGTTTTTGCATAATGTGTTCAAAATATGACAATTTGAACCTAGTCATTTATGTCTCACGTGAGAGAACTCTGGACTGATTTACTCAATGCTGTTGATAGTCCATGGTGTTCTCCATCCCCACCACCACCACCACCACCATCCCTAGCATTTAAAAGCACCAAGTAACTATGTTTAGAATGTCAGTATCCTCCTCTGAATAAAGTTTTTAGGGCATTGCCTGATTATAACCTAAGTTGGATTTCCTATTGCCCTCAACCTTCTGCTATTTTCAGTCCCTAAAAATCTATCTTAAAAATCACTATGCTCTCCTGAATGCATAGATAATTCTTTGTGAAGTTCTGTAAAATGATTATCTTGCCTTTGCAAGGCAATGTTTTGCTATACATATAAAGATAGTATTGTCACCATTCTTATCTGTGTAAAGTAAGATAAGGTAAGATATTTGTTATATGTCATTGTGAAATTGCATAAACAATTTATCCTGCTCAGGGATTATCTCTGCATTAAAAAGCTATAACATATGAAATCTTCAGTGAAAATATCATTTTCACCTATATACAACAACTGTATACTGCACTTTTCCCTTGGTATGTGTCAGATCATGCACGAGTATCAATTTCTATTTTTCCAAAAGCTCAATCTTGGGCTTAGGAAATAGCTAACAGCAAAATGTCAAAAAACAAATAATGCTAAATATGTTTACACAATGCCTTTCTCTCATGTGCAAAATATTGTCTTGCTTTTCACCATCTTAACCCTTACATCATGAAAGTACTGCTCTGTGAAACATTGTAAAATCTACCCAGAATGATATCATGAAATTTTTATTAGAGTAAACATTGCATACTAATAGTTTATCCGATAAAATTCAGTTATTTTTCCATGATTCTTAATTGGTAAGTCCTTAATATGTGCTTCCTGTAGGTATCAGGCTAAGTAAATTTGGAGGCCAATTCAAATAGCAAAAGTAATTAAAGAATGCCTTTTTATTTTAAAGCAAACATATTGTATTTGTTTCCTGCCATTAGGTGTTTTTTAGTTGATTTTGCTCCCAATCAAAATTTTATGGTTATATCCTTCAGTTTTTGATAACTAGAAATCATTTAATTTGGGGATGAAATGACAGGCCTATCCTTTACCAACATGTAAGATATATTCTTGTCATGTAAAAGCATTTATGGCTATAGTTTTCTTGAAATCAAGGGAAATAAGTGCCTTTTTGTCAGGTCCAAAAGATCAGGATTACATGTGAAGTTTCAATTAAACGGAATTATTGGTCCATCATGCTATGCACAAGAATCTACTCAGCGAATGGTTAGCACTATCTTGGTGTTAGATAAGGGCTAATGGAACTCAAGAAGGGTTGGACTTCATCCATTTGTGGCTATGTAGCCTGATTCATCTTTTGACTCCACCCCCAAGTTCTATTACCCTTTCTCCTACACTTTCATTTATTTAATTTATATACTGCTCATCTAATCATCTTTTGATGAAAGAAAGGTGCTATCATTTTCTAAAATAGAAAAAAAGATATGCATTTGTTTAATGTTTTTAATTTCTCCACTGACTTACTTGCTCACCTTTTCTGCCACTGAATGGTTAATTGGTTATTGTCACTATAATTCTCACAAGCTATTTGTTTACAGTGAAAAAGAGCATAGACAAGGTTGTCCGCTATCCCCATTGTTGTTCATTTTAACTCTAGAAGTGTTGTTGAATTCTTTACGGGACTCTAACAATTTAAATGGAATAGTTGTAAGGCAAAAAGATTACAGGACAAAAGCATTCGCAGATGATCTGGTTGTTACCCTAACACGACCTTTGGAATCAATCATACAGATGAAAAACATTATAGAGGAATACGGTTTGGTTTCAGGTTTTAGTCTGAACCAGAAAAAGACTAAGATGATAGTTAAAAATATGTTGGAACCACAAAGGAGAGAACTGGAAAGGTTGGCAGGCTTTGAAATAGCTACAAAGGTGAAATATCTAGGAGTTCAGGTTGCAGCTTCTAATATTAAACTTTTTCAAAATAATTACGAGGAATTGTGGCATAAGATTCAAAAGGACCTTGAAACTTGGAAGAAACTGCAACTATATTTACTTGGCAGAATAGCAGCTATTAAGATGAACGTTCTACCTAGATTTCTGTTTTTATTTCAAATGATTCCGGTGCTCAAAAGTGATAAGATATTGACGGAATGGCAAGCAGGTCTAAATAAATTTATTTGGAATGGGAAAAAACCAAGAGTTAAACTTAAAATCATGCAAGATGTTCGTGAAAGAGGTGGCCTCAAAGTTCCAAACCTACGTTTATACTATGAGGCAGCAGTGTTGACACAAGTGGGTGATTGGTTTGGTACAACGAAAATAGAAATTTTGAATATAGAAGGCCACGACTTGGAATTTGATTGGCAGGCATACTTATTCTATGAAGATAAGTTGTATAGGGTATTCCACAGTCAGATTTTGAGACATGCTTTGATGAGAGTTTGGAAGAAGCACCAGCTTCAATTGGATTACAAAATACCTTTGTGGTTGGATCTTGGGCAGATTATGCCAAATATCACTCGGGGGGATTTTATACAAAGAGATGCTCTTTAATGATGGGGGCAGATGGAGTTTGAAACCTTTGAATACTCTGTTGGAAGAAGGGACGAATTTAACTTGGTTGCAGTACCTTCAACTTCAAGCGAGATGGAGAGAAGATCAGAAAATTGGATTAATGCTACACGAAGAAGATTTGGTGACTCAGATAAAATGTAAAGGGCCGATGCATATTAAGCAAGTGTATAATTTATTGTTAGAAAGAGATTCAGAGGGTGAATTAGGTAAAGATTGTATGATAAAATGGGCACAAAATTTTGCAGAACCAGTAATGTTGGAAACATGGGAAAAGATCTGGGTCCAGAATGTTAAATTTACACAAGCACAGAATGTGAGGGAAAATTTTTACAAGATGTTTTATAGATGGCATTTAGATCCCAAAAAATTATCATGTATGTATCCAAATGTTCAACCTAAATGTTGGAGGTGTGATTGTTTGGATGCAACATATTTTCATATTTGGTGGACTTGCAGAAAATTGAAAGCATTTTGGATTAAACTTTGGTGGGTTATGCAGAACATTTTGAAGAAGAAGCTTGAATTTTCTCCTCAGTTTTTTTTGCTGGGGATAGTTAAGGATTGCTCACCGACTGAAACGAGATTGATCTTATATATGATTACTGCAGCTAGATTATTGATTGGTCAATACTGGAAGAAAGATAGTGTACCTACTATAGAGGAATGGATATTGAAGATGTCTAATTTTGCAGAAATGGCTAAGATTTCTGCGTACCTAAAAGATAGGACCCATGAAGCCTTTGTTAAGGAGTGGAAGAAATGGGTAGAGTATATGCGGAATAAATATCAAAGTAAGAAGTTTCAACAAGCATTTGATTCATAACTATATCTATTAATTATTTTATTAAATATTCGAATTTACATTTTTATTATGTTATATATTTATATTAATATTTAGATACATTATAATGTTAAAAATAAGTTTATATATTTGATAGATTAGCCTTATTTTATCTAATTTTAAAAAGAAATTTATGATGTATTATTTGAATTTTATATACCTTTTTAAATAATATTACTAAGATTGAATATTGGGAACTATATTTTATGTTAAACATTTATATGATATTTTATTCTAAAAATTTATGATGCTCAAAATTAGTTTTTTTATATATTTGTTATATTTGCAATATTTGTTAGACTGCTGTGAGTTTTTACAAATGATTTATGGTTATTATATATTTGAATTAGGGGGGGTAAAAGATGTTAGAAGCCTAGATTAATTTTTTTTATTACTTAAGGTTAAATTTGTTATATTTTTAGCTGGATCTCACCTATTTTTTTTTGTTGTTTGATGTTGACTGATATATATGATTGGTTAATAAAGGAAGTCAGGGGGGGAAGGGGGGAGGGATAGGGGGGAAAGGGAGGGGGTGGTAGTTGGGTGGGGGGAGTGGGGGGGAAGGGTATAAAAATTGTATTGTAAAACTTTTTCAATAAAAAAAAGAGCATTTTACTAACTTTGGGCAATATGTACAAGTATTTTCAGTTTTATTGAGGTGAACACCATACAATATGTATGTAGCAGTCATGGGTTTCAAAATTTTTTACTGCCGGTTCTGTGGGTGTGGCTTGGTAGGTGTGGCGTGGCTTGGTGGGCATGGCTTGGTGGGTGTGGCAGGGGAAGGGTACTGTAAAATCTCCATTCCCCCTCGATCAGCTGGGACTTGGGAGGCAGAAAATAGATGGGGAAGGGCCAGTCAGAATTTTTACTACTGGCTCTCCAAACTATTCAAAATTTCCGCTACCGATTCTCCAGAACTGGTCAGAACCAGCATCTCTTTGTTAGGTTATTGATCTCTAGTAGTGCAAGTTTGCATACATAGCACTTTCTCTTCTAGTTTTTACTACCACAAGCCTATAAATAGATTGAGCCAAAAGTTAGGGGCTAGCATCCAGTTTACCAGAGAGCAGCTATAGTAGATTACTGCAATGGGTAGATTACAACACAAACCTTTCCTGGTCATCATGCAAAATGTTAACCACCATATTAAACTGATGCTCTTATTTATGTATATTAGTGTGTGCATATGTGTAGTGCTGCTTTTTTTTTTTTTTTTTTAGCACAGCTTTACAGCAAATCAAATTATGGGCACAAGATGAATGAGAAATGATAGTAAATGAAATGCAAAATGACTCAGAAACTTAATGTGACAATATTACATATATTTTATATTTGAGAAACTGCCCTGTTGATCTAACATGATTTTTGTCTTAGTGAAATTTTCAGGAACATTTAAAGCTGTAGAAAGGAAATGGGTAACTTTCCTTTCAGTATTTTAGCCATTGTTTTCCTCCTTTAGCCATGTTTAGCCATGTTTTGGGCACCAAAACTATGCTTCAGTGGGATAAATGCATCAATCCTGGGGGAAAAAATAGAATAATTGTTTTTGTATATTTATGTGTTATGTATGTGTTACAATGTATTTTTACTGTTAAAATATTTTTTAAAAAGAGAACAGATTTGTTAGAAGATAGTATTTGGAGAAATGTATGGGAAAGCCTGGATAGCTCAGTAGACTAAAGCATTGTAATTAAACACCAGCTGTCTGTACTTACTGTAAATTTGAATCTCACCAGGCTCAAGGTTGACTCAGCCTTCCATCCTTTCTAAGGTAGGTAAATTGAGGACCCAGTTGTGGGGGCAATAAGCTGACTTTGTATAAAATATACAAAAGTATGAAGGCTGTTGCTTAACGCATTGTAAGCCGCCCTGAGTCTCCGGAGAAAGGCAGCATATAAATCAAATTTTTTTAAAAAAAATAACTAAAATCTATTTAAATCATTTTAGAAAAAAAGTTATGGTTGTAAAAGGAAAGGAATAAGAGATAAATAGAAGCTAAGAATAAATAAAATCATATAAATGGAGAAAACTCTTAAAAACAAAATTCTGAAGGGAATAAAGGCTTGCTTAACAATGTAAATTATACATACTATACCTCCTGAGACATTTCATTTCAAAGCTAGAGTTAGTATTGTATAGCTTTCCTGGCTTTGGGGGGAAAGAGTGATCTCCAGGCCCATTTCCAAATGTAGTTATGGTTACATGCCTGAAATCATACAGGAAAGGTTTGCTACTGCTCTACCCAGCAGTTAAAATGGTAATGCCTATTAATCATACAGATTGGTGTAGAATCTGAAAAAAGTAGAAGCTGGCAGAAAGAAGCTATTCGCAATCATGCACAAACACAGAAATACAGAACTCGAACTTCTGTTGCTAGAAAAATAAAGATTGGTATTATTTATCAAATCTATTCTGTGTAGGACTATGGGAATTAGACAGTTTTTAAATTAGAGGACAAAATTCTACGTGAATGTCTTGTTATCATTCTTATTCAAGGCTGAAAAAACTGGTATTTTTATTGTCCAATGGGAGATAAATTATAAGGTTTTCATTCCAGTATGAAACAACCTAACAATTACACTTTTAAAAAGTGCATATCTCAAATATACATTCTGCTTCAGCCAGAATAAATACTGTGTCTACATAATTATACATTAAAAAGCCATTTGAATTTTTGTACAAAAATCTGCAGGGTACAGATTTATGTGAAATTATTTCTCACCTGCTGCAGAAATGAGGGGGAATTATTTTATGCTTTTAAAACATATAAACATCACACAAAACACAAGAAACCCTTTTCAGCTTCTACTATTCACATTTTTAACCTTACAAGCATTTCATACAATTCATTTAAAAAGCAAGAATATTTGTTTGGTAATCCTTCTTGTCTGGGTTTTTTTTTTTACTTATTTATAAAATTTGTCATCCTAACAACTAATGAAGTCTATCAGTAGTTTACAATATAAACATAAGTATCTTGAAATGAAATTAAAGTTAATATATTTTAGGTGATTATAATGACCATTTTATAATACATAAAAATATATAAGCCTGAACATATAATGTAATAAAAAACTAATGGATTCTCCATTTGAAAAATGCAGAGTTATAGGAAGCTTAACACTTTCCTAAAACTATTTTTGATATTTGTTGCAAATAACATAGTCAAAACATGTAGTGCTGAGATGCAGGATAATTGGAATCGTTCTTTAAAGCATATGTTTAATGTAATGTAGTTGAACCCTTGGGCAAAAGGAGGGAAACAAAACTGTTTGGAATATTGCAAAAGGAGTGTAATGAATCTGTAGCAGCAGCAGCAAGATGGATACAAAGATTATTGTATTCACCTTTTTACAAGCTAGCAAGAATCATTCAATAAAATAGCATTCAAATATAATAGGAGCAAGGAAGGAAGATTAACAGTTTTGCTCCAAAGTTTTCTTACTCTGCCTGATCATTTGATTTATTATCTTGATTTAGGAGATGTGTGCTGGTGCTAGAGTGAGCAGAGCTGCAGTTTGCACACACCCCAACACACACACATTCTAGCATGAATTTTGTTAGTAGGAATTTTTGTAGAATATGTACCTTCCAGGTCTGGAGGTATAGATCTGCTGCCAGCATTAACTCAGTGCATCTCTGAATGGGGGAGGGAAGGAATCTATTTCAGGCATTATGTCTGGATCCATTTTTTATTAGATTCCATTCCTGATTTGCTGTGTTATCTTTCTTTTATTTTCAAAGGTAAGGGCTTTGCAGAATGCTACAGAATTGGTCTCCCTTTTTTTCATCTCTTTACAATATAATCAGGGGCAACACAGAGAAAAGTAATTGAGATGGGGTTCATCTGTTTGCTCTCCGTACCATAAGATGAAGGACTGAAAGAAAAATAGACACATATTTTACTATTTCCCCCATATAACCAGATGCTCTTCATTTGTAAAGTCTCCATTTATACTTTCTGTTTATTTTGTGCCCTTACAGCCTTGCTTCAGCAGGTCTTTTTTGGGATTGCTTGCTTCAGCTGGTCTTTTTGGTATAATAGACTGATATAGGAACTAAAATATAAAGTTTAAAATGCATGTGTTTTAACATTTGTATGGCTGGAGCAGGGATCTTTAACTCAAATAATTATCAGGAGTGTGGTTCATTAGTCGGAAGGTTATAACCTGATGCCTGTTTTGTACAAAGACCTCTGAGTCAAAGATGAAGACAACTATGTGGCATTAAATATAATTTTATTAAATAAATGAATCAAACACATCCTTTCTCTGAAATCCAAATTTAACTAGATTGGAATTCTTTCCATCATATCATTTCATGGTGAATACTTAATAGAAGTGTTCTATTTAAATATAATAATGTGTACTTTCTAACTATTGTGCCAGCAAAAGAGAGGTTAAGGAAATTACAAACTTAACCTAACTGTGACTAAATTTTGTTACACTGTTTGGCAATCCCACTTTCTTTTCCACTAATCTATTAATCATCACTGATTTTTAGGAAGATGGCTTGCAAGGGGGGTGGGTGGGACATTGTTTCTTAGGGATTTTTTACTTTTTTTCTGGGGAAGAATATAATCTAATGAGGTCTTTTGTGGGCATTGACACCACAGATCCACTCTTTCACCTCTTCTTCCTGAAATATAGTTTGTCTGCATTCCAAGGAAGAAAAATGACAGTGAAAGAGATAATTAGCTTTCTTTCATTCCCTAATTTTCCAAACAAAATTTAACAATCAGTTCAAACCAATTGGACCAAACAGGCAAGATAACACCTCAGCTATTGCTGTAAATTATGTTACAGTTATGTTGTTATGGGCAGGCTTAAAACATTGTTAAACATTCACACTGGATTCAGAAAGGCACTGCACTGCTTCTAAGTGAATATAGGAAAGAGAGGAGAGTGTTCTGACCTAGATCTCCTTTTCCTTTAAAACAGTTCCTACACACAATTACAAATGATAAGAGTCTCTCTCATGACTTTCTATTTTCTTTCTTTATAAGTATAGATGATGGATAAGTTTTTTAGCAAGAGTGACTCCATTTGAAAGAAAATAATATGCAATGGTTGTGGTGTCTCCCTTACTTCTAAATAGAATTAGGGCCTCTCCACTTTCCTTTTTTTTTTTTTTTTTGAGTTTTAAAATCAAACTTTATTTGATATAAACAGATAAAAGACAAAAAAGACAAAGGTCATAAAAACAATCTTAAGACTAAAAACGAAGTACATTTCAGTATTACTTTTGTTCTAATGTTACTAAGCAAAGGTTTTCTATCTATAACATTTAAATATATAATCATATATATACATTTATCTCCACTTTCCATTTGAAATGTTCCTTTCTCTTCACTGATGGGAGAGGAAAGGAGCAATAATAAGAATAGTTTAAATAAACATGATGGTATTAGAACATCATAATGATGTATTAGAAATATATTTCTGCCATCAATTCAGTTCAACAAATGCTTGTAGATGCTACTACTATATGTTGTTGCTTAGCACAGTTCATCATAATTAACTAATTTTATTTTATGGTTTTTATTGTTTGTTATTGAAAATATATGATGGCTTGAGAGGGCACTAGCACTCCCAAGGCAGCTTGTGTATGTATGTGAATGATAATAAAACTAATTTAAAAACAAATATACTTTAAAAGTTAAAACTAATCTAAAATACTAAACTCCTTGGGAAAACCAGGCATTCAGGTGACAGCTTGGATAAAACAACTTGCCTGAGTTTGTGCACCTTAAGAATTAAGCACAGATCCTGGTTACTCTGCTTTTGATCTGATACGTAGTTTTAAAATCTGATGCTGTACTTGTTCCAAAGATTAGTATTTTGTGTTAGGGTAGAACTGTTTTTGCACAATGTATTGTAAATATTGCTTAGTCCTAATACAATTTTGGTTGATGTATTTCGGTGGATTTTATTTCATATGCCTCCTTGGGGTAAAACATACAGTACAGTATGTACAGTTCATTGATATTTTCTAAAAGCGACATATCTTTTCCCCCAAACTCTTATTTACTGAGTCCATTAAAACTGCAAATACAGTTAATGACCTTCATGAAGTTTCAAATGATTTTGCAAATTAGCTAGTATCAGTGAGTGTGAATGTGTATGAGAGGTGTTTTTACACATTGACTTCACACATCATAACTATAAAATAATGTTTGTATTTGACATTCTAATCACACCATTTCAGGTTAATTAATAAAATGCAGAGCTCTGGGGGTTGCCCTTAGTAGTATATAATTGACTAACAGCTAAGCCATATTTCAAAAGGCCTTTGAAAAGTTCAGTGCTTTTGCAGAAGTTTTTACCTTGTTTTGGTATGTAATTTCCTCTAACTTTTATGCCATTGTTTCATTAAGCAAAGCTTGATATTTTCTCTCAAAGAAAATCTGAGAACCACTTGCACTTTAAATTGTTCTGAACCTAGTGTGCTACTTTCTGCTGTTTTGTAGATTTCTTTGTAGTACACATAGATTAGATAATTATATTTTACATTGGGGCAGCTAGTTGATGAATGTAGCATTTAGGTTTCAAAGGGAAAAAAAACTATTTTGGTAGTTGTAAGTAGTAAGACTCTTAGGTATAGAAAATTGTGTGGAGAATCTTCAATGCCTCAACCAGGATGCATATTGGGAAAAGTAAAGAGACATTTTGAACATGAATGATATTTGTAGTTTAGAAATGCAAAGAGGAAGTAAACTTTTAGCAAATTCTTGCTAGAAAATATGAAAAAGTATATAGTTTAATCTTTCATTTTGGATATTCTTGCATTTATAGCCAAGTTAGGAAATGTGAAAAATATTATAGTCCAACAATGCTAGTTTTAAGGTTATCCTGTTACAGAAAGGAGCCATATTCTTTCAGCCTTGCCTACAGAGTGCAGCATCAATTAAGTAGTATTCTAGTTCCAGTGGAAGAGCATGGAGTTATGTGCATAGCTTCCCATATTTCATCCCTGATTGTGGAAGAAGGATCTTTGGAAGATAGGCCAGGGAAGATGGAAAACTCCAGTTAATGAGAATAATCATGGATCAGAATAATTGATCCTTGAACTCCAAGTAAATTATATTAAATATTAAATGTTTTGTAGGTTTCAATCTGAGACATTCACACAGCTTCTTTATGGGACCTTGCTCATGTTTCACACCATTGGAAAAAGTTCAATCCAAATTTATTAAAGCAAGTCTCCACATGCGGTGCTGTGTCTCAAATGTACTTCTGTGCCTGGAGACAGGATTGACAAAAGTCGAAGCAAGAATCTGTATAGCATTTTTGAATCTCTGGCTAAAGCTTAACTTCTTTCCTCAAGGTCTTGCTCCATTAATCCTCCAAGACAAATTCTCCTTGTCATGGATCAAGGCTTTTGAGTCCAACTTTGCCAAACTAGGCTTCTCCCCAGTTTAAATACTCAATTTGAGCTACGAACAAGCAAAACAAACCTTGTGACAAAGGGTGGAGGACATCAAAAGGCAAATGGACTTAAGGAAAGCTCCATTGTTTCTGGCTCCAGAGGCTATTAGTGCAGGCTGGATATGGCTCACGGGCCTAAAGACACCCCTGCTTTAGATAATTCAAGAGCCAATATAGTATCAAATAAATTTAACATATTTGAACCTTTTTTGTTTGACATTTGCCCTATAGAAGCCTACAAATGTGCATTTATGCTAATCCTGTTGACAGTGGATCAGAATTGATAACTGACGAATTTAGCTGTTACAATACATTAGTGCATTTTACCTTACATTTTTAATCATATTTTTGATATTCTCAAATGCCTTCTTGGTATAAATTTGATAAATAAATGCATAAATAAATTATCTAGGTTCAGGGCATGATTATAGCATAAAAAAGGGAAAGGTTGTTTAAAAAACTTATTTGAAACCTGGACTAGGCACATCCTTCAATTATATTTGTATATTTCAATTAGTGCACAAGATTCAATTTTTAATTTGAAAGTAGTAGTTTTGAAATAAGGCAGGAATCATATTTTCAACTTTATATTTTTTATTTAAACTATGTATTTTTTAAAATAAATGTATTAAGGTACCTTAAATGGTTATATGAATATTAAAGCAGGATAGAAATCCCCCTTTTAGGTAGGCAGGTACTTTACCTCGCTGTTGGAGCTTCATTAAACTTTTTATTTTTGAATAGACTTGAAACCCAATCAACTGACAATCACATTAGCACTTAGTTCTTATGGCACTAAGAACTAAGTTATAACAGTACATACTTCTGCCCTGCTTGCATGCCTTTCTCTGTTCTGACCAGGGCAAAATGGTTCTTTTAGCCTCTTACTTCCTCTGTGAGTTTCTTCCAAGATATTTTTGGATGAGAATTAAATCCATAAGAATCCCTGTGACATGCACTAAGCAAGTACTCCCTGTGACATGCACTAAGCAAGTACTCTAAGCAAGTACTCTGGATTAGACTCACTCATAACTAATTAACATTAATGTATTTGTATAACCCATTTCTAAAGAAATCCACATTGATGACCATCAGCTCCTCAGATTAATTATATAATGAAGAAGTAATTTCTTGTATGTGTTCTCAGTCTCCCACCATTTAACTTCATAGAAGTAGAAATTGCTTTTTTGTATCTATTTTCTCCCTACAGATTTACCTGTTCTTTAATAACACTAGATATTCCCATAGTTGTGTAGAGTATCTCTCACCAGGTGGCACAAGAGATCACACAATAAATGGTATCTCTCTATAGGAAATGGTTTGAGACCCAATCTGCCCCTCAGCAAACTGTCCAGCTGCTCTCATTCTAGCTGTACAATTTAGTGGTGTCTGAGGCCCAGGACATTATTGTCCTAAGACAATGGCTTCTGTTCTGAGCAGCACTGGGAAACGGAAGCATTTTGGCTATGTAAACCTCAGCAGCAGATAAGCAAAAAATTAGTTCAATTTGATGAAAAACTCTTCTGTTGTAAAGACAAGTTAACAAGCTCACAAAGTGAATTTGTTTTCATATTAGGAGGGCCATTAACTTAAAGACAATTTTGCTTTGAAAACAAAACACAACATTCATTATTTTGAAGCAATTTACTACCAGATTTGGGTGTACTGGAAGTAGATAAATAAGGAATGAAATGAAAAAGTGATATTTCATCATAATACTATTTAAGTTCTTTTACAAATATAAACCTCTTTGGACAGAGATTATTCTGATACTATTACTACTGTGAAAGGTTTTGTTTTTGGAATGTATATTTACATGACATGTTACAATGCATTATAAGAAATTGTCATTGCAATACAGGATACTTAATCCTGATATTGCAAAATAAAATATTGAGATACTCTATAAAGGTTAATATCACTTCAGTCCTTCAATGGAAATTTTTTTTCCCCAAATGCTTTATTTTCCTAAAGAACAATGTAATAAAGGCCAAATAAGTAAGACATAAATCATGATTTAGGTATAATAAGATTTCCATGAAAATTAGGATACATGTTTATTCTGGAGAGGTAGTGAATATAGTGGTTAATTTGTAGGATTAGAGAAAACCAGGTTCATCTTCCCATCCATCCATAGACTTGACTTTAGACCAGACAAACTGTCTCAATTGAATTTATATATAGGATTATGTGTGGATAAAATGAAGAGAGAATTGTTTAAATTATTTTGAGAAAGAAAAGGCAATAAATATTCTTAGATAATCTGTTTCAGTGGGAGGAAAGAAATAGACCATCTGGAGTAATTCTGAAGTTTGTATCAAAATTTATATGCTTTAATTGTATGCCATTAATTTGAAAATATTGTAGCTTATTTTCTATATTCTAAAGGAATGAATGTTTTGTACATTCATTAATTTTTATTGTTTCTTCAAATAAAAAAGGTAATCATGATAAAATGTAAGTGATTCATTTTTGGTACTTACTTTATTTGGCAGCAGTTTTTTAATTATTATGGTTCCTTCTACAACTATTCCGTTTTCCATGTTTTTTTTAAATAAGGGAAGTATTGTGTCATTACTACTCTAGTCAGTTGAGCAGTAACTGCTGGAGAAATGAAATTGTACTACTTGAATTAATGTTTTTTTTTAAAAAGTACCCTATGAAAAAGAAGGAAATCAAAGAAAGAAAATAGTAATTTTTTAAAAATTTCTGGATTTCAAACCAGCAAATTATGTATGCTGAGAAGGTATTATTGTTAAAAGTAGCTCTGGAATATATTAGAGACAAGCAAGACATCAGGAAATGAAATTTTATTTTAAAGATGGTTGTTGTTCCTGTATTTAAATAAATGTTATGCTGTAATTTAGCATATATGAAGTAATTTACATTTATTCATAGTATGTGTATACTCTTGTATATGTACTCTCTGCTTTCTCTTTGCTACACTGTTTGTTGTTGTCTTTTTGTATCTCCCTTTGTTGTAACATACAAACACATGTATATGTCTCCAGTAAGATTTATCGACAGGAAAGAAAGCAATCAGCTATTGTGTTTCTGGATTGGAAAATTGGGACGCCTTGAACTTGCCTGGTGGGAGGATAACGCAACCTACAACATGGGCATCTGCTTTCATCATTGAGTGCAATCTCATAACACATGTACATATTACACAAGTGAGGCTTGTGTAATCATTCTACTTCTCCTCTCTTCCTTCCTCCTGCCCAGTTCCCTGGTAGCTATTATCTGGTCTGAATAATTTACATTGCCAAAGTGTCTCATTTTGGACTCGGGATTTTTTTAAAAAATGGCTAGTTTTGTGTGCCTCAGCATATAGACATGCTGGTCATTTGACCACAGAAGGATCTTTGGTTTCTGGCTTCCTTGACTTGGACAGGGGAAACCTTTACCTTTTTAAAACATGAAACAGGATAGAAGTAGCACAGATATTCCAAGGACAAATTTTAGCAGATTTTACATTCATATATTTATTATTTCTCCTCTCCTTTCTGCCATTTGAATCACATTCAAATGTGATTATTAGCAGCAGGAATGGGGAATCTCTCATCGCAAATAAAGTGCTGTAGGGGAATTTCATTGATGTGATGATGTTGGCAAAGATTACAATCTCATTTGTCACTTTTTATCCCCAGTGCTAGTCTTGATTATCTCTCTTTTCTAACAGCTCTTAAAATTTAGTATCACATTCAGAAAGATTAGAAAATTTTGTTTGGTGTGGTTTGGTTTCTTTTTGGCTAAGAATTTACCAAAATTTGCAGGTGAAATTGTAATAATTAAACAAATTCAAATGTTCTACCCAAAGGGGAAATAACTGAAGAATTGCTTTAAAAATGCCTATATAGTAGTATTTTGTTACCACTCTTAAACTGAAACTTGAATGTTCTATTCTTTTGAAAAAAATAAAAAGGAATAGTAAATTGCGGCTTTCAGAAGCCCCCAATTTCCTAAAGCCTCATAAGAAAGGGCCTTCCCTTTGCATATGACAATTACGGGTCTTAACCAAAAGACAACATCATTGTTTCAATAGGTCATACTATATATTCTAGTGAAGAGATAAGAGGCTGATGATGCTGTTAGTTGTTTCCCTACTAGGACACAGTATCACTGTCAGATTTTGCTATGAACTACAGCAGTTTTTCAAGGGTTCTGGTGTTTCTTTTAGAGCTTTAACAGTTATAAGCAGTTAAAGATATGGGGAATCAAATAAGTACTTGTGCCTGGTATGCCTCCTTTCAATACTCAAGAAAGAAAACCCCCAACTCCATTTTCATAGAGAAAGGTACTTTTTTAAAAAAAAAATAGATTTATATGCTGCCCTTCTCCGGAGACTCAGGATGGCCTACAATGCGTTAAGCAATAGCCTTCATACTTTTGTATATTTTATACAAAGTCAGCTTATTGCCCCCACAAACTGGTTTCTCAATTTACCTACCTTAGATAGGATCGAAGGCTGAGTCAACCTTGAGCCTGGAGATTCGAACTTGCAATAATTGTAGACAGCTGAATGTTAATAACAGGCTTTTAGTCTGTTGAGCTATCCAGGCTACTTTTACTGAGTATGAACTGAATGCAACCAAAGAAAAGCAAGGTCTGAGGCAATAGGCGTGAAAATCACATATAGAAAGCATCCTTGAAACCCTCCCCCCAATCATCCAGTTAGGATTATCCAATCCACATCCCCCCATGGGGTCATGTGGGGTGCAGTTTCCGATGGCTCCATCCTCCTGGTATGCCACGACGGTTGACCTTGACCGGTTATCAGGTGCCTCCCAGCTGCAAAGAAACACTGAGGAAAACTTTCTCCAATTTACTCCACCAGCTCACTTCCCTCCCCCCAGACATCCAGACAGCTCCCCCTTCCCCTCATTACAATGGCAGCCGAGCAAGCAAGCGATATAATGGCAAAGGTTGACAACTTGTTCATAAACTTGAAAAGAAAAATGTCACAATTTGAATAGCAACTTGTCCAAATGGCTCACATATTTCATATTTAGTCTGATACCTCACTGAACAAAATGAAAGCAGTTCCAGAACTCTCTGTTTAAGCTTTTGCTTCTGCACAACAATAACACAGTAGTCACAATTAGACATAGTTCAGGTTTTGCAAATGCTTGAGTGACCATTTTCTTTGATAACTGAGTTCCCTATAGAATTCCTCTTCTCTGATCACCCACTCAGAAAACTAAGCACATTAATTTACAAAACTAAAGAAGCATATTTCATACAATGGCAATGGAATAATTGCTAGAAAATATTTTTACACCAGATCTATTTTCATCTACCCTGTTTTCCCCAAAATAAGACATCCCCTGATAATAAACCTAGTCAGACCAGCCAGTGGTGGGATTAGCCAGTTCTCCTAACTGCGCAAAAAGTTAACAACCGGTTCATCTGAACAGATGCAAACTGGCTGAATCCCACCTTGGTGATGGGTACATCGTCCTCTTAGCTTGAGCTAATCAGATGAGAAAGTTCTAATCAAGCTTAATAGATGCCTAATAATCAGAAACTCAGAAACAATGGATTTGCATTTGCATTATTGTCTTGCTGATGTGTGCAGTGAGGACAGTGCTCTGATATTCTGTGTAAGTCAATGATTCTCAGGCCAAACACAACTATTAAATAAATATGAAACAGATGTCTTCAATTCTCAAGGCTAAGAAAGGACAGCCAAAATTTCACTTGAAAGGGCAGCAGGAAGAGGTTTATGATTAAACTTCTGGGCTGCCACTTACATACATACAAGCATATGCAGTGGGAGGTGGGGAAGGTTAATTTTTCAGTAGGCAAATATTTTGTGTAAATATATCTTCATTTTGTTCTGCAGTACAGCTATGTTGAGTCTGTGAAGCTTCCACAGTTAATGAATCCTGGGTTAAATTTTTGGAGAATTGACATTTATTGCCATGCCAAGGATCAAATCTGATAGCCTGCGATTGTTGAAGAAATCATATAATCAAAGTTATATGGGATATTTTCTCTGTATCAAATTCATAGCATTGTTTATTCAAGCTTACCCTGATTGCATATATACTGTTGTTTAATATTTCATATTAGTTTTCCATCTCTGAGTTGTTTTGTTCAGGCTGAATTAAACTTGGCTAATTTAACAAGATTATTTTTGCAGTCAGGATTCAGATTAGGCTATAATACGGATGCAGCATTGGTTGCATTAGTGGATGATTTCTGGAGACCTCAAGATGGGGATGGTGTGTCCATCCTGACCTTCTGGATCTCTCAGTTGCTTTTCATACCATCATCATGTACCCTGATGAACCAGTTCTGGAGGTTGAATGTGTATGGCCCTGTAATAGAATCTTACAAGTATCAAAGTACATGTTTTTCCCCTCACCTTTATGAACTGTTTGCCATGCCTCCATTGCTTCTGAAGATTAAGCTGACTCTTATTTGACTTTTGCCTAAACAGCTGCTGCCTTTCAAGAACATCCTCACAGACCATTACACTTCCAAACTGGATTATTGCAATCCAGTTTGCATGGGCAGATCCTTGAAGACCAACCAGAAGCTGCAACAGATCTAGAATGCAGCATTGTATGCAGTTCTGGGTGCCCTACAGTTTACTCAAGTTACACTGCTGTTATGTGAGCTGTATAGACTCCCAGTTCCTTTCTGAGTGCAGTTCAGGGTTCAGGTTATTATCTCTAATGCCTTGCATGGCACACCGTTAGGTTATCTGGAGGTACACTTTCTTAGTGGCTGTCACTTCCTATTTGGTTGTTAAGCAAATCACTATGGTTATTAAGCAAAACATAATATGACTGTAACTTACAATGTTACTTCTCCATTTACTGTGCTTGTTACAAGCTAGTTGGAAATACACAAATAGTGTCATGGTTGTAATGTGCATTGTGAAGTTGTGAAGCTCCTGAATGACAATCACATGATCATGGGATGTGGTGACAGTCGTGAATGTGAGGATTGGTCACAAAGATGAGGTTCTTTTACACCTGTGATGGCGAACCTATGGCATGCATACCACAGGTGGCACATGGAGGCATATTGGTGGGCACACGAGCGTTGCCTTAGCTCAGCTCCGGCGCACATGCATGCACCGTCCAACTGATTTTCAGGCCTTACCACTGGAAGTCAGGAAATGGGCCGTTTCCCGCCTCCGGAGTGTCCCTCCACGGGGGTGTTTTTGCCCTTCCCAGGCTCCTAGAAAGGCTCTGGAACCTGGGTAGACCAAAAAAATAGCCTTTCTGGTCCCACCGGAATTCAGGAAATGGGCAATTTCTGGCCTCTGGAGGTCCTCCAGGGGAGGAAAGATTTTCGCCTTCCCTAGGCTGGAGCCTTGGGAGGGCGGGCCTACTGGGCCCACTGTGCATTGCATGCCAAAAACAGGAGGAGCATGGGGGGTCATGCATGCATGCGCGTGGTGGTGGTGGGGTGCATTGGGGTGCATTGAATTATGGGTGTGGGCACACGTGTGTGTGACCCCCCCCCGTTCCCCACGCTTTGGCACATGATGGCAAAAAGGTTAGCCATCACTGATCTAGTTATATTAACTGTCATGTTGCCAAAACTGTGCTCTCTCATGTTTGTGAATGCCAAAGAAGTCTGCAGCTTTCAGTTTTGAAGAATGTTAAAAGAAGATGCCATGGAGGAGTGCAGGCTGCCCTCCAGATTCATTGTGCATCACCTTGTTGCCTAGCAGATTGTTCTAAATTGGATATGAGAGATACTGTATGTGGCATGTTCCCAATATTTTCATCTGCTTATTTTAATGAAACTAAGTGAAGAAAAACGTATCTGAATGTAATGCAGGAAGCAATTAAAACTTTTAAACTTTCAGCTGTCCTCTTGAACAAATTTGCCCTATCAAGCTGTTTTCCCCAGTGGGAAAAATATATAAGACTACACATCTTTTCATCTACAGAGGGCAAAACAGCTGGGGAGGGCAGCTTTGGTGGACAAATGATTGGCAGTGAAACTATTAGGCATTATTAAAGTAAAAACAAAACTGTCAGGCAAACAATGTGTCTCCTCCATCTCACTCTTAAGTTTCGATGATTACTATCTCTGAGAATGAGGTATTCAATTAGCACATTGTCTAGCAGTATTGTATCACATAAATTCATCACTGGACCTTATTAAATTTCAAATGAAGAAATACTGTATGCCTCAGCATGCTGCATAGGCCCTCTGTTCTTCCATTTTTGCTTGCTTTGTTTCTCTCTTTAACCTCCAAATTTCTTTTTTTTAATGAAACGCAAGTGAAGTTTTAGCATTTTTAATGAAGTAAACCAATGGTTCTCAACCTGTGGTCTATGGACCCCTGGGAGGTCATGTCAAGGCTTGAAGAAATGTTATGATTTAAATCTTGAGTTCAATCAATCAATTTATTATTACAGTATTAAACCAGAACAAAATCTTGAGTTAAGATTTGGTAGTCTGTGGCTAGAGAAGGTATTTAAAGGGGGTCTGTGATGAAGAAAAGGTTGAGAACCACTGAAATAAATGGTCTATTGGTCTGCAAATTAGAAACTAGTAGCTGTTTATCTACTAGTTTCTAATTTGCAGACCAATAGACTATTTTTGCTGTGGAAGATTTCTTCAATTGTGACACTTACATACATATGGCATCACTAGACACTGAGTCGATCCATCCATATTCACTGGCTACATGGCCTTTTCTGCTTCCAGACATGGAGATTAATTGCTATTTGTCTATATTTGTCCAAGGGAAGTAACCTCTGATGAGATTGTTAGAGAGGAATCCTTGGCTGCTGCTTGTCATGTGAAAGAGACTTTGTCTCTAGATTACTGTACATCTACTTGAATTTAGAGACCTAAATTCAATTGGCTTTATACCTTTTAAAACAAGCACAACTTGCATAATATGGGGGGAAAAGGTTGGTAAGAATCTTGCCATTTCCATACTGGGCATTATGTCGACTGTTTCTGCAGGTTGTGCATGCAAAGAATTTGCAAAATATCTTATTTTAATAAAAACTTGCACAGCACATTTAAAATTATGGTGGACCTGACTATAAATTAGTCAGTGATGAAAAGTATTTTTTTATTGAATAAATAGTCCTTGCTAATCATGAACTTGGTTTTTAATGCCCTTTAGTGCCATTATGTCCTCTATGAGTCGAGCTACCACCTTAGTATGCCCTTGCGGCTTTGTGATGATTTGTACACTCATTCTTCAGGGTACTGGATTTCTTTGCAAACAGTGCATGTTATTAATATTCTGAAAGAACCTGGGTCAGAAGCTGAATGTCTATTTTCCACTCCAATGAAATTCAAGGAGAAATGTCAAGACGTGTGAGAGGCAGGCCTGATTTCCAACATGTGTCATTAAATAGATATTATATGTGTTGACACAAAGGTTAATCTAAGGATGACTTTCTTATTTTTCATGGAAAAAGAACACAGGTTTAAAAATCAGAAAACTGTCTTTTCTTTGAAGCTCAATACTTTGCAAGTAAGAGTGACAAGTCATATTCTTTTAGAAGCTTGTAGCTGATTAAAAAGAAACTACAGTAGTTACCAAGAGTTTAAAAAATTCAGTTCAATTTGTTTGATGTGAAGAAAGGTAATTCATTAAATTTAAGATAAAGAAGAAACCTTTCCTCATTTAGGAGTGTTGCTGCTGTCATTATTTGCAAAAAACAAAACAAAACACAAAGTCAGAAATTCAGTTATTATTAAACTATTTATGTACTATAATTTATAAATTCACTCCGCTCATAATTTATTACTCTGGATGGAGTACATCAACATGAAATAATTAAATAATAATAATAACAACAACAACAACAACAACAACAACAACAACAATAATAATAATACACAAATCCGATATAACAAAATATAGCTCTTTTTGGCAGTACATTTATATAACTTGGTGTGGTGTTGCAAAGCTCTCATTCTCCATTGTAGGTGGAGACAGCAGCCAGGATGAGTTGAACTAGCCCAATCAGCCTGAAGGACTGAGTCTGTCAATAATGCTAAGTCCTGCCCTTGTTGCCGGGCAGACCAGCTTTTGACTCAGTCCTTTAGTTTGGACGGGCGTGTAGCTCTTAAACCTATTTCTCCAATTTGACTCTGTGGCTTGCTCTTTCTGGTGTTTATCGATTTGGATTGTCTGACTACGAATTCTTCTTCACCCCTTTGGCTTCTGGTTGCATTGGACTCTTTAATTTCATTGTGAGTTTTTACCTTGGACCTTTCCCACAGGGCTAGCCTTGGCTCTTGTCTGGGGGGGGTCCCCTTTGCTGGGAGTCTCCTTGGGGGGTGCAGCGGACCACAGGGGTCGCAAAAGGACTTTGTGAGGGTTGCGATTTCCTCTGGCCCCCTTCCAGCCGTATTTCACTGTCTGCTGGCTTCCTATATTGGATTGTTCCTCTACGGCTGTTTTTTTGCACCGCAGGAGCGTTGGTGGCCATTTTGACTCACTTTGCGCTGCTTTTAAAGTGCCGTTTGGCTGAATTGTTTCTCCTTTGACTCCCTGGCCGGCTTGCATAGTGAGAAAGGGCTAATTAGGACTGTAACCTCAGCTTTAACTGCGAGGCTGCTGAGCGGCACTTCCATCAGCTACCTTTTGTGTGCGGAGCCGCACCATCAACACAACTGCCAATCAGCTGGGCTCAGACTTGGTGGAGCTTCGCGCTCCCTATGCTGCCTGGTGGGAGTGACCTACATTGACATTTCTACATTGGGCAGCTGCTTTTTCCTTCGGTGGAGCTTCACACTCCCCTATTTAATGGCAGTGACGGTTTCTTCTCAGTGACACTCCAGTCAGCAATGACATTAACGGCCACCATTTTGTTTGACTTTCCTGAGGCGTAGTGGCCATTTTGTGGAGCTCTTGTGCTTCCATTACACTCTATTTACCTGCATCTGCCACGAGCCTTGTTTGTGGAGTTTCTGCTCTCCCCCTGTTTCTTTGCCAATTGCCTGAAATTTGGACTGTTAATTGATCCAATTGCCTTGTTTGTGCCATTATGCCTAAGGCCTTATCAAAATCAAAGCACGGTTGGAAGGTTGGTGCTACTGACTTTGGCCAATCAGACAATTTGTCTGTTACCCATCAATCTTCAAGCCAGGACTCCATAGAGCCGGTTTGTTAGGATATGATTTGAGCCTAACAGATTGTCCAGGCAATATATGTGTTCTGTGACTTTAAGTTTTAATGCTGCATCATGCTGTAATGCTGAGTCATGCTATAATTAGTTGTAAAAGTATTTAAGAAAGGTATTCAGTTGATGATAAGTCGATGATAAGTTGCCATTGTGCTATCATCAATGCGTGTGTGGGTGGATCTGCTACCATCCGGGGTTTGTGAACCAGAGTGAACCAACTACTGTTTGTGTGGTAAGAAGCTTTTTGGATTTAACCGGTAAAGACTTGGACTGTTTAGAAGACTCTGAGATTGTTTATTTTCCACTATAACTTTTGATAACACCAGTTTGCACGTATCTCTTATTTCATTGCTCTCAGCAACGTTTCTCTGTGCACTATACTCTGCTAGTTGCTAACACAACAATATCCTTAACATTGGTTATGGGCCCAGGGCCAACCAGGACCAACCAGAACTAACTAGGATTTTTTCAGAGTTAAACTGAGAGCTAATGTATTTAGTACATTATGTATGTTTGCTGAGCCAGGTCACAGCCATTCATGCCCCTCCTCTCTTTGTGGACGTTGTCAAGCAGCAGTGGTCTTCACCGGGTACGGCCCCTCTTCCTTCATCTAACAACTGGAAGAATTTTAATGTCACCTCAGAACTGGACACTGTCCTCCAACTCCCATTGGTGGATGCCCCGGTCGCGGCTCTGTTGCCCAACACCAATGTTCCAGGAGATCCTGATGAAGGTTTGCACCCTGATGAACAGCGTTCTGATTTGGTCCTTCAGAGAGCACATCAAGGCTCAGCGTGGGTGATTCAGGCAGCCACAAAAGCGTCTTTTTTCAATCGTACCACCTTGCTCTGGCTGTGTCAGTTGCAAGACAAATTACCTCCTGAGGACATTTGGACCAAGCAGGACTTAAATAAGATCATGGCAGCGGTCCAGTTTTCAGCAGATTCCACCCTTAATGCCACACACTTTGCTGCCAAGTCCCTGGACTCTACTGTCGCTGCTCCTCATTTGGTCTGGTTCCGCCATTGGCAGGTGGATGCCAGGCATAAGTGGCACCTGGCTTCTATTCCCTTCGGGGGCTCCAGCCTATTTGGGGACGCGTTAGAGACTTTCCTTGCTGAAACTAGAGATAAGAAGAAGAAGTTGGCGGCGGTATACCATCGAGGGGAATCACGCTTTTCACCCTATACCCCTCATTCCCAATTTCGAGATGTGGATGATGGGGCGTCTTCTTCCTTTACTTCGCCTCGGCCGTACAATAATTTTGGCAGGCAACGAGGCCCCCAGGATAGGTCTCTCCGGGACAAATCTTTTGTGTCTAAATGGCCCTTTCAGGGAGGAGGAGGATGTTCTTTCAGGCACTGTCGCTGATTGCATCTTGGGCCCTCCCAAAGGTGGCAGATTGGCCCTCTTCACTGCCACTTGGGAGAAGTTCGCGTCTGACAAATGGGTCCTGGCCACTTTACGATCAGGGTTGGCCATCGAATTTCTTTCCACACCCCTGAACTCCTATGTCTGCTGTCTGCTTTCTCGTAACTCTGAAAGAAGAGCCCTTATGGACTCTGCGGTTCAGCATCTCCTTGCGATCAAGGCTATCCAACTTGTGCCTGCCGATCAAAAGGGGATGGGATTTTATTCCAGGGTTTTTCTGGTGCCTAAGTCCTCGGGGGGGGGGGTTGGAGACCCATTCTGGACCTAAAGTGCTTAAATCGGTATGTTGTATACTGCAAATTTAAGATGCAATCATTAAGATCTATTCTTGACCGCATTAAGAGGGATGATCTCCTAGCTTCTATAGACCTTACAGAGGTATATTTACATATCCTTTCCCATAGACAATATTTGAGATTTTGTTACGGGGGGGGGGGTACATTACCAATACAGGGCTTTACCCTTTGGTCTTTCTTCTGCCCCCCCCCCCATACCTTTACAAAGGTTTTGGCGGCCTTGGCTGCTTCTCTCAGGGTTCGTTTGATTAGACTCCTTTGTTATCTAGATGATATTCTTGTTTTATCTTCTTCCCCTCAGCAAGCTGTTCTCGATGTTCAGCTCACGCTGGAGACTTTGGCTTCCCTCAATTTTTCCATAAATTTGGAGAAGAACCATCTGGTTCCTTCTACCTCCCTGATCCATTTAGGGGCCTTGATAGATTCTGTTGAGGTGTTGTGGCCCCGTCCTCTGAGCCTATCCCATTGGAGGAAGGAAGCTCTGAGCAGGAGGAAGAGGAGCCAGCCAGATTTCCCAGCCCCCCCCCTCTGGCACCGTCTCAGGTGCCAGCTGAAAGAGAGCCAAGCAGTGGGGAAACAGGTGTCTCAGATGAGAGTGAGGGAGAGATGTCATTCCTGGATGCACGCCAAAGAAGGCGAAAGAAACGATTACTGCAGCTGCGGAGACGTATGAGGGAGTAGACCTGAGTCACGGGACTGGAGTCACAGGATCAATGAGTCACTGGACCACACTCAGAGCCTATATAAGCCAGGAGGGTGGGTCCTGATTTCTGTGATGAACAAATTATACTATATTGGTTAGGCATTGGAGTTTACAAGCTGAAGCTGATCAGAGACTTTGCTGAATATTTGTGGTGCTTTTCTTTCTGTATACTATTAAAGTCCTTGGCAGATGGTGTGCATATCGCTGCCAAGTTTGAGATAAGAACTGTGGAGTGTGCCAAGTGCTTCCTTAACCCTCGACTGGCTGTGTTTTTGTGGGTCTCTGAAGGGGGGGACAGATCATGAGGGTAGGGTGTTCCTATCTCCAGAACGGCAGGACAGTTTGCTAGAGTTAGTCTCCAGGATTGAGAGACTAGTCTCAATCCATAGTCTCTCCCTATGTTCTTTTCAACTCTTGGGAAAGATGATTTCTGCCATATCCATAGTTCCTGGGCACAGTTCCATGCCCAAGAACTTCAATGGTTCTCTTGCCTTTGCAGAAGGTGGGCAGAGGCATGTCAGCCAGATTGGTTCCTGTCCCTCCCTTGGTTCGCAGGTCCCTCTGGTGGTGGCAGTCCCTGGCTCTTACAGCGGCTTTTTCTCAAGCCACCAAGGGTGATGGTGATGTCGGACGCCAGCCTTCAGGGATGGGGAGCGCACTGCCAAGTTCAGCTGGCACAGGGAATGTGGTCCATCTTGGAGGCTCATCATCCAATCAACTGATTGGAGTTGCAGGCGGTTTTTCTTGCACTCAGAGCGTTTTGTCACCTGGTGTCCCGAGCACACATTCTCATGCTCACAGACAATGTTACGGCCAAGGCACACCTGAACAAGTTAGGTGGCACCAGGTCGAAGTCCCTGTTGTCTGTAGCCCTGAAGTTGGGTCTCTGGGCAGAACGCCACCTCAGCTCCCTTCAAGCAGAGTACATATCCAGGGTCAACAATGCTCAGGTGGATTGGCTGAGTTGGCAACAGGTGGACAATGCAGAGTGCCGGCTCCATCCATGGGTGTTTTGAGAGCTGATCCTTTGTTTCGGGGTTCCAGTTGTCGATCTTTGTGCAATGCACTCAAGTGCCAAACTGCCTCGCTTCTTTACCAGATACATGGAGCCTCAGGTGGAGGCCACAGATGGTCTCTGTGCCCCGTGGCTGGAAGGTCTTTTGTACGCCTTTCCTCCAACCTCTCTTCTTCCCAAGGTCATCTGCAAGATCCTGTCCGAATGGGCGGAAGCAATCCTCTTGGCTCCTCATTGGCCCCGGAGACCCTGGTTTGCGGACCTAGTCTCCCTCTTGGTCGTTCCCTCTTGGCGCATTCCCCTTGGAGTGGACATTCTGATGCAAGGCGCCTTGAGCCACCTTCCTTGGCTCAGTCTGACCACTTGGAGGTTGAGCAGCACTCTTTGAGGAGTGCAAACATTCCAGGGGCCATTATTTGGATGATCCAGGCCTCACGATGTCCTTCAACAGACTGTATTTATTCAGCTACTTGGTGGGCCTTCTGCTCATGGTGTGTCCGAAAGGGCATGCTCACTCTTCAATCCTCCATTGTGAATAACCTCGTCTTTCTATAGGAGGATCTTTCCGAAGGTCTTTCTCCAAATACTTTGCACTGCCAGGTGGCAGCTATATCTTCTGTGCTTACCTGCGGCTCCCTCTCATCATTGACGCAACATCTTTTGATTCATCGCTTTCTCCGGGGTGCCACTAACCTGTCTCTGCCAGTATTGCATGGTTACCCTACCTGGGATTTGCCATTGGTGTTGGAATCGCTTATGAGACCTCCATACGAACCCTTGCGAACCGCTGTCTCTGGCTTCTGTCGTGCAAAGTTGCCTTTCTGGTGGCCATAACTTTAGCTCACCGCATTTCTGAAATTTCTGCCCTGTCAACTCGTGCTGATCTCTGCGTGTTCCACATGGTCCTCCGCTTGGACCCAACCTTCATGCCGAGGGTCAACTCTGTCTTTCACCGCTCGCAAGAATTTATACTCCCTAATTTCTGTCCTCGGCCTTTTCATCCTCGGGAGCGCCGTTGGCACACTTTGGACGTCAGGCAGGCTCTATGCATCTACCTTAAGAGGACTGCCGTCATCTGCAGATCGGAGGCGCTGTTTGTATCCTTCTTGCCTGTTTCGTTGGGTCACAGAGTTTCATCATCTACCATCAGTTGCTGGATTCGACAGACTATCGCTTCAGCCTATGACCTTCGTTCTCTTCCATGGCCTTCCCGTTTGACTACGTCGGCGGCCTGGGTCACCCTGGCTATACAGGGAACTATTTAGCACAGCAGACAGAGGGAAACGTTGCTGGAAGCAACATGTGTGGGTCGTCGGTAAGTGCTCTTTTGTGTTTCCTGAGACTCTGAATTACTATAACCCGTGAGCTAATTGGATGTACTTTAAGTTTTGCCTGGGGGCTTTATGTTTTTTATTAGATTTACTGTTTGAGCAGCTTACTGTTTGTGTTATGAACTAATAGGCCATTGCCTAGGGAATTAATCTGGGCTTGCTCATGGCTGGCTTTGGTTGGGACAGTTCTAAAGCTAGGTGAAGAGAACTGCTGTGGGAAGACAAATAAAACCCTCCATAAACCACACTAATGTGTGAGTGAGTGTGGCAACAAAGAAGATGGCAAAGATGTGATGGGCAGCAGGGAGAAAGCAGAGGTGCTTAATTAATTATTTGCATCTGTCTTCACACAAAAGGAAAAAATAACCGAACTCACTCAAAACAGAACTGTAAAAGACAGACTAGGAATACAAGTTAAAATAGGCAAGAAAATAATAAGACAATATCTGTCCACTCTAGATGAGTTCAAATCACCAGAATCAGATGGATTGCATCTCTGAGTTCTCAAGGAAATGGCAGACCTGATCTCAGAACCACTGAACCATATCTTTCAAAGATCCTGGAACATGTAAGAGCTACAGAGGACTGGAAAAGAGCTGATCTCATTCCTGTCTTCAAAAAGGGAGAAAAATGGATCCAGGAAACTACAGACCAATCAGTCTGATTTCAATACCTGGAAAGATATGCAAACACCTAAAAGCCAGCAAAGATAATCAGAAGCCAACATGGGTTTGTCAAAACAAGATCATGCCAAACCAATCTTATTTCATTCTTTTACAAAGTGACTAAATTAATAGACCAGTGAAATGTTATGGACATAGTATACTTGGATTTCAGTAAAGCATTTGACAAAGTAGTTCACAAATAGTAGCACATGTCTAGTCTAGTAAATGCTATATTCCCATGGGAGTAACTGGTTTTGGAATAACAGAAGATTAACCATTATCATATTACCAAAAGTGGTAATATGCCACTTTATTATACTGCCACTGGGGAAATACTACATGTCTTTGACATACTGCAAAATATTGTTATCAAATAGAATCCTGGATGCAGTGTTGAACTTATTTTTCTAATTGAGAATCCTTAATCATTTTTCATATATTTTAAACCTTCAACACTATGCTTTTTTTCTTACTTTTATGCCTGACTTTCCTAACTATAAGCAACCCCAAAACATGTTTTAAGGAAGGGAGAAAAATAAATTACTTTAGATTTTCAGCTATCTTGGATTCATTAATTAATATATCCCTAAGTGCTATAGTACTGATGTCCCTCTGCAGAGTTCTTACAATTGATGGAAAGAAAAGGAAGAAAACAACTAATGTTGATAATTTAAACTGGGGTGCTAAACAAGAGGGGCAATAGCAGAAAGATCCATGGACAAAAAAGATGCAGCCAAAGATTGTAACTAAGTGATAGAAATAAAATAGTGACACATTTTTTTAACCATTCTCCTTGGCCTTTCTTAAAAAATCAGCCATGATCCCAATTTAATTACAAATTGGAGTTTTACATTGCACTTTCTGAACAGTATGGCTAAATATCAAATTTACTCAAATGTCTGTCAGATTTTTATATACAGAAGGATTAACTTTGTCCTTTTACGTTTTCTATGTATAAATATGCATTTTGCATTGACCATTCCCAATAAATAGTTTCTACTTTTGTTTAAGGATATCATTTGTGAATGATGTAATCAGGATATTTGGTTTTTAAAACATCTGGGTACAACATAGTTTCGAAATCAACTAAATGTCTGATAGCTAGCACTTATTTCGGGTGAATACATGCATATTTTGAGAAATATGTTAAAAACATTAATTTAAAATCATTCATGTTGCCTTGCAGGTATTTCTCAGGGTGGTTTATAACACAGAAAAGCTGCATTTGATAGAAAAAATAAAACTAGTTTAAATATATCATATATAAATAATAAAAGCACAGTTACAAAAATAGGTTACTTGAGTGGTAAAATAAATTTGTAATATAATAATATTACAAAATATTACAAAATAATATTATTAAAAAATAATATTATAAAAAAGGCCTAGGAAAATTAAAACATTTCCCTAGTATCAGGGGGATTATCTAGTACAGGGTTTTTTGAACTGGATTCTGTGGAACTGTTAGAATTTGATGGAGTTCCATGAGACTCTAATGACCAACTTTTTTTCTAGAATAATTAAGGCAGAGTAACTCTGAGTTTTCTTTTTCATGTTTCCACCCATCTTTGTATGGAGATATTTCTTTTGTGTGTTCTCAAGGCCTCCATCATTTTGAAGCTATCATGAGTTCATCTGCAAGTGGTTCAGACTCTTAGAACAAAGGATAACATTCCTTGCAGCCTATGAAAAAGTTGCTCAGTGCTTCCCATTATATCCAAACCAAAACATATATTATCACAATGACTTTTGTAAATTACTCAAACTGTGGAAGAACTGAGTTCTTCATTTTTTGTAATTTAGCTCTTGAATTTAATTCTCCCTTCCCTGACTGATCTCTGCTCCCTTGACTGATTTTGACAGAATTAAT
Source organism: Masticophis lateralis (assembly GCA_030761175.1). Taxonomy (NCBI): domain Eukaryota; kingdom Metazoa; phylum Chordata; class Lepidosauria; order Squamata; family Colubridae; genus Masticophis; species Masticophis lateralis. The sequence continues at coordinate 179,042,488 of JAUDYJ010000001.1, forward strand.
TCTGATTTGGAAGATTAAATCATCATTACTATATTTGTATTAGCAGGATTTAATTTTTAAAATGGTTCTGTCAATTTGTGGAATCACTGGGAGGGAAGGAGGGAGAGAACAATGAATGAATAGAGTGCTCTTACTACTAACTTGCATGTTTTTCTATATTCTTGTCTCTGTCATTCTTCGTTGTTAATACATACAAATCTTTCATTCTCTCTCTCTCAAATTGCAATTTCTTTTTGTGTGAAACTGAATACGAAAGTATGAAGTGAAGCTGAAGAGTTTTTTCTGGCCATTTTTTCATTCCATTTTTCTACATGTCAGTGACTGTGTGCCTATTAAATGCTCTGCTATCGAGTAAGTCTGCTATCATTGCTTTTAAAGTTAACTTTCTCTATAAACATATGTTTTTAAGTCAAGTCTACCTATCAATGGACCTAATTCACATGATTAAATTTGACTTACAGGTATTCTTTGATCCAAAGTGAATGCAGAGGTGATTAGAGATGACAAGAGAACTGTCTGAGCCTCTTAATAAGTCAGTAATCTAATTTTGGTTGCAAATATGGTTATTTTAGAAAGGTAGTATATGTTGGCTTGTTCATTAAAGTCCTTGAATAATGCTTTGCTGACAAAAGTAATCACCAGCAATAGAAAATAACCTTGATATATGGTTAAATTAATATTTTGCTGCTAATTCAAATTCTAAAAAGAATTGCATTTGGAAAATATAATGTGCATCTCTGTGTGTATTTGTGTCTGCGCTTACCTCCTAGTAAATACAATGATAAAATGATAAAAAATGATAATGATAATAATACAATAATGATAACATATGGGAAAATCTTCCCTATATATCATTGTCCCCCCATCCCCCCCCCCCCTGCGCACCCACACACACTTGTGATTTCTACAGCCTGAAAAACATCTCCTCAAGGTTTATGAAAAATTGACTGCTTCTGGTATAAGGACTCTGGATTTGATCAAGTGTACCTGCATCTTTTATCATGTTATTGTTTCAGGAAATGAGGTATTCCAGATTATGGTAATCAGAAATAGAGAAATTATTTAAGAATTCAATCATATTGGGCAATTTCCTAATTAAATTCAGACTATATAATAATGTCTGGAGTTTCAACAGTGAAGTTGAACAATATGATTGATTGCCACAAGTATACCTCTTTGTAGAAGAGACTTTATTAAACAAGATAACATGAAAATCAAGAAAGCTATATTATCAATATTATACAAATTAGCACAATATTGTTGTTATTGCTAATCAATCTTACATTTGCTAATGTGGAATGACCAAATTAAATTCAAGTTATAAGCCATTTTAGTATCTTTGCTACTTGCATAAATGATAAATATCCCCCAATTGCTACAGATGTTTTAGTAAAAAGAAAGCAAGCTAATAAACTATGCAGCCAGGCTATCATTTATCATCTTAACTAATGCTTTTAAATATTGATATTGTATGTTCATGATAGAGTAGCCTTTCCCCTCCCCATGCCATTACATTATATAATTAGGATAACATGTTTTACTGACATGCCTTTTATGTTTCTTTAGCTAATTTGTTTCAGATTCTTGAAAATGTAACTCTATAGTAATCTTCATATAAAAAAGCTATTGTTTTTCAAAATGAAATCTATTAAGGAAGTCCTTTACTTACAACTATTCGTTTAGTGACTGTTTGAAGTTACTTAAAAAGTGACTTATGACTGTTTTTCACACTTATGATCATTGCAACATCCCTGTGGCCACATGATCAAAATACAGACACTTAGCAGCTAGCATGTATGTAATACAGTTGCAGTGTCCCAGGGTCCTGCAGTCAGCTTTTGCGACCTTCTGACAAGGAAAGTCAATGGGGAAGTCAGATTTATTTAACAGCCATACTAATAACTTGACAACTTCAGTTATTCACTTAACAACAGTGGTAAGGAGGGTCATAAAATGGGGCAAAATTCACTAAATAACTGTCTTGCTTAGCAACATAAATTTTGGGCCCAGTATGTTGAGGACTATCTAATATAAAGTTGTTGAACTAGAAAAAAATACCTTTTTAGAAAACTAATCTATTAGAATAAAATTTAGGAATTATAGTTTTTGCCTTTGTTGGCTAGTTAGCAATATGACAAAGAATTTTCTCTAAAGAGTCAGCAAAAATTAGTGCATAGCAGAGAACAAAACATGCAGACTATTCTGATTAGTTGGATTCGTAGCATACCTACGGAATGGCTGCATTTGCACAATGCATTTGAACCAGAAACTACCTTGTCTGCCGTTCAGTATATCTCATAGCATGTTGTATACTCACAAAAAAGATAAATTAAATAAATCATCATGCAGTTTATCATGAATCAGTGTGTCATACAAACCCAGCCTATTTGAAAATGAAAGTATATCAAAAGATAGTTATTATTTTCATTATTTTGTGTTGACATTATCACCACACATTATAATGGTATATTTCATGAGTATTACATTTCCTATATGCACACATATATAATGAGTAATTCAGTTTAATCAAACTGGAATTAAGTAGCATCAAAATACTAATTTATATTGTAATGTACTTATATATAAGCTAATGATGGAATCTTAATCAAATGAAATATAATCAGCCATTTCTGTTACATGATAGGTACTCCAATCCTTTCCCCTAAACTTCCAGTTATGTTTATTTTTGTCATACTAGAAAAGTCTGTCTACTGAATCTCTGTATCTCTACAATTCACAGTGCTGGTTTTGCCTCCTTCAGATTCCATTGGGAATGGATTCTCAGGCTTTTAGAAGAATGTTGTCCCAGGGTTGCTTTCTGTTCTAGATTTGCTTCCTGTTTGTTAAAGAGCATATCTGGTATTGATTCATTTAAGTTGCTGTTATTTCCTTTTCCTCTCTGCCAACCACTGCACAGTATGCCAGGATTGGATAGCATTGGGAAAGATTTTTCATAATTTACATACATACTTGTCTCATGCTGTAATATTCACATAAGTGGAATGAACTGCAAAGTGGCAACAATGTTATAAATGTCATCAGTTAGGTCCCTGCAGATTTTATATTGAATTAAAATATTCTTATTTCAATATTCTTAGTTCTTATTTCAAAAATCCAAAATCAATTTACAGTAGTTCAGTTGCATGGGAAAAAATTAGTCTGAAAACAAAACAACAGGAGTTTAAAAACAAAGCAGCTTGAGAGTTGGTGAGCCACAAAGGAGGAATTATTGCCAGGACTCTCAGCAGAGTATTCCTGACTTCATTAGCACCAACTGGCTAGGATATGGAGAACAGGATTGTTCCCAAAGGCTGCTGGTTTCCAGAAGGCTGATGTACTTGAAGGTACTCTTTTAGATAACCAGGACCTAAATTGTACAAGTGAAAATGTGTATTGGGGGCAGGGATGAATGGGAACGTTTCTAGATGGTTATTTCTTCGCATTTTCTAATAAATGGTATTTTGTAGTAAGCTTTAAGAGTGACTGTAGCCCAATTGCCAATGTTATTGGTAAAAAGATCTCAACATCACAAAATTTAAATTGTAGACAAGTAACAAGTAAAAGGTAACATTTGCTGTAATATATATTTTTATTCATCTTTGGGATGTTTATACTATTCTTGCTAATCCAGACACAGGTGTTTAATACATATTGAATACAAAGAGGAGAAATGTGAATTTGATGAAGTTTGCTGACAATTAAAGCAATTTATTTCACTATTAACATGACAGGCTCTAAATGGAAATCAGTTATGGATGAAAATGCAGTTTTATTGCCCTGTACTCAGGCTGCTGTGTAATTAAATAATGAAATAGAAAGGCATCCTTCTATCAAAGCAGCCATCCATTACATCATCATCTGTTGAGGGTCTGTGTGTAGAAAATGAGTATATTATCACTCCAGAACTCTAATTTCCCAGGTACGTGTTTATAAATGGCATTAGAGTTTGCTATTCAGAAGTTTGTTGAAATTATATTTTTCAGCACAAAGTACATTTTCGGCAATATTCTTTAAAGGAACCAGTAATGTCACATGTATTCTGTGATTGCTATGCAATTATTATTATTATATAGCAATGATTAATTAATGATTAATTAAATTAATAATTAAATATAGCAAATTATATCAAGGAGAGGAGCAACCTGGAATTAAGGAGAAAGTTCCTAACAGTGAGAACAATTAACCAGGAACAGCTTGCCTTCAGAAGTTGTGGGTGCTTCATCACTGGAGGTTTTAAAGAAGAGACTGAACAGCCACCTATCTGAAATGATATTGGGCAGGGGTGTCAAACTCACATTGTCATGGTGGTGTCATGTGACATATTGGGACTTTCCCCACCTTCGCTAAACTGGGCGTTGGCCAGTGTGTGACGCATCTGGCCCACCGGCTGGGAGTTTGACAGCCCTGGTATAGGATGTCCTGCTTGAACAGTGGGCTGGACCAGAAGATCAACCAATGGAACAGCTTGCCTTCAGAAGTTGTGGGAGCTTTATCACTGGAAGCTTTCAAGAAGAGACTAGACTGCCATCTGTCAAAAATGTTGTAGGGTCTGTAGCTGGGCAAGGGGTAGTGTACTAGATGACCAAGATCCCTTTCAAATCTGTTAATCTGCATCTGTATCTGTATCTCCAGGATCCCTTCCAGCTATTCAATTCTCCATTCCATTCCATTCCATTCATATAAAATAAGTATTTCCAAGTCACTGTTATCTCTGTACCATAGAATAAGCTGAGGCCATGTAAGAAGTACATGCTGTACACATACAAGGAGCAAACCATAACCAGGAATATTTATATACTAGCTGCAATCACTACCATAGTTGGCACTGTCTTTTCCTGACAGGCGGTTTTGCTTTTTCCATTACAATCTCTATCCTCTGCCCCACTGACCATCTGGATGCTTTTTAGTTAAGGCTCCAGGTTAACATCAGCTTTTTTATTTTCTATATAATGAAAATATATTTTCTATTTTCTAAACATTGTTATATAAAATAGAAAAAGAATTTAAAATTCAGTACATAACTAATATATGTAATATGAATAGCTTCTTCAAAATTAGAAAATGAGGCAACTTCTTCAGACCATATTTAATGGATGGAAAATGTGTCTTCTAGGGTTTTTCTTGCAATTATAAAAATGCACACTCTCCATTTTCATTGAATTGTTATTTATTTTTAAACAAATAGAACATAAATATAAAATTCTAAAACAAGAATAATATATGAAATAACTGCTTCTCATAAGAGACCTACTGTTAAAACAAGACACATCACATGAACTGATTTTGTTTTTGAGTATTGCATGGATTCCATTAATTTTTGAGGGTGCAATACTGGGATCTTATATCTACAACTCAGCAAGTATTTTAACTGAAGATATCATCACCCAATCACCCAATCAATTAATCGGAATAGAGCTGGAAGGGACCTTGGAGGTCTTCTAGTCCAACCCCCTGCTCAAGCAGGAGACCCTATATCATTTCAGACAAGTGACGGTCCAGTCCCTTCTTAAAAACCTCCAGTGATGAAGCACCCACAATTTGGGAAGGAAAGCTGTTCCATTGGTTAATTGTCCTTACTATTAGGAAGTCTTTCCTTAATTCCAGGTTACTGCTGCCACACATTGCTGGTTCATATTTAAGTGATCATCCATTAGGACTGTAAGGTTTCTCTCACTGTTTTGGAGCCAGGTTTTGGCTAATCTGTACTTGTGCCTTTGTTTTTTCCTGTCTAAGTATAAAACCTTGCTTTTTTCCATATTGAATTTTATTTCATTGTATAGGACCAATTGTTCAAGTCTGTGAAGATCTTTTTGAATCCTGAGCTTGTCTTCTGGAGTGTTGGCTATTCCTGCCAGCTTAGTGTGATGTGCAAATGAGTTTTACTTCTATTCCCTCATCTAAGTCATTTATGAAAATATTGAAGAGTTCTGGGCTTAAGGCAGAACCTTGTGGTACTATGTAGTACCATTAAGGACTACTTGTTGAGTATAATTTGTCAGCCAGTTACAAATCCATCTGATGGTGATGCTATATATCCTACATTTTTTCTAGTTTACCAAGAAGTAGGTTGTGGTCTACTTTGTCAAATGCTTTGCTGAACACTAAGTATACTATTTCCACAGAATTTCACTGATCTACTAATGTATTCACTTTGTCAAAGAATGAAATAAGACTGCTTTGGCATGATCTGTTTTTAACAAACCCATGCTGACTGCTAGTTATTACTTTACTTGTTTGCAGATCTGTTTTTTTATTATCTTTTCCAGAATCTTCCCAGGTATTGATGTTAGGCTGATTGGTCTGTAGTTTCCTGGATCTGCTTTTTTCCCCTTTTTTGAAAATGGGAACCACATCAGCTCTTTTCCAATCCTCAGGTAATTCACCGGTGTTCCAGGATTTTTGAAAGATATGATACAATGGTCTGCTAGCTCCTTCAGAACTCTGGAATATAATCCATTAGGTCCCGGTGATTTATATTTGTCAAGATCAGATAGATGTTCTCTAACCATTTTCTTGCTTATTTTAATTTTTATTTCTAGTCTGTCTTTTATGGTTAGGTTTTTGCTAGGTTGGTCTATAGTTCCTTTTTTCATGAAGACTGATGCAAAGAATGCAGTTCTGCTTTCTCTCTATTATTGTTACTTCCTTGCCATCTTCTCTCTTTAGTGGACCTACTGTATTTTGACTTTTTTTCTTATTTATATGTTGAAAGAAACTTTTTTGCATAAATCACAACATTGTAGTGATAATGTAGTGATAATGCATATTTTGATGGGTGATAGTAAGCACTATGGTAATAAACACTAATAAATGCTAATAATAACCCATGATAATAAACATAAATACAAGGACTGAAAACCATCCATGACATCTGATTCTTGGTGGTGATTGTTTTAAAAAATGTACATAATTCTGTATTGCAAACAACAGAAAGAAGTTTGTAATAAAACAATGTAAAGAAATGTAAGAAAATAAAACTGGAAAATAGCAAAAGTGTGTTCAGATGCATATGTATATGCATACAAAAAGATTAATAGTATAGGTAGAATGGGAAATTAACCAGTGATACGAAGAATCTATTTTTTAGTTTAAAATGAGAGACTAATTGGAGAGATCTAATTAGAAGACCTTGGAGGTCTTCTAGTCCAACCCCCTGCCCAGGTAAAAGTACTTCCACACTTTTCAAACATGGTCTCATAGAAAAACCCTGGACCCAAAAAGCATTAAACTTTGAATATCTTCATGTTCACCATTGTTTTTGCTTTTCAGTTTTTCTGGGAAGCTCCTTCCAAAACTGCTATTTTGATTGCCATTTTATTTATAGAGGATTTATCTTCTTATTTCTGATATTGGAAACATTGATACAGTAAATTAGTAATTCTTGCCAGTTATTTCATATCTACAGTTTAGGTTAACCCCTTTCTATCCAAAAACTCAAGAAGGTATTATATGCTTAAGAAATAGCTCAGGATGAAACAGGGTGATTTCTGAGTTTGCCTAGCTATCTTTCACTTGTATGCCACTTCAGGAAATTTGCTTTTCCTAATGGTATTTTGTTTATAAGGCAGTGATCACATATGACAGGAGGTGAAAGTGGAGAATACAAAAGCACTTCTCTTTTCTAGAACCTGCAGCAAGGTTTGTTTGTTTGTTTATTTGGCTTATATGCTGCCCTATCTCCCAATGGACTCAGGGTGGCTCACAATAATAAAAACACAAGCCACAATACAAAGTTAAAATCTAAAATCTAAAAGATTTAAGATTAACCCGTAAAACCCCATCAATCCAAAAAAAAAAAGTTTGTTTGTCTCTTCATCATTCATTCATCAAATTGTCCATCCATCTCCATGACATACAATAAAATTATAAAACAGTTAACATATAAAAACAATAATTATTCAGAAAAAATTAAGTTGCAAATGCAGTCAGTGTTGCTTCAATCTGTTGTTGTTTAGTTTTGTTAGCAAAACTGAAATCCTATTACCTTCTTTTGTGGAGTTATGCAAACAATAACTTATTCCAACATTCATTAAGGAAAACATGCTTCTTTAGATATTCAGAAAAAAGAAAAGAAAAGAAACAGTACTACTTGGTTCTTTGTGAGCAGAATAAGCTGCTTTGAATCTGGTGAGAGTCCCTTCTGTGAGTCTCCTTCTCCATCTTTGCTTACCTTTCAGCTAATGCATCGAGAGTTTTTATGCAACTAATGCCCTTGCTTATTTTTAATGTTAAACTTCTCATTCAAGTTTAATTTTGGATCCATCAAAACTGGAAAGTAGCCCTTGAAGTCCTATCACAAGTTGAGCTGTAAGAACTTCTTTGTTCCTGGTTTAAATTACTAATGACATACATCTGAAGAAGTAATTATTTTTGCTACTTTGTTAGCTTGGACCTAATGTATATGAAGATGGTCTATATAGAGCAGAGACAATACCATGTTGGAGGACTTGTGCCTAGTAACTATAGATCTCAATCCCTTGAAGGGCCAGAGGAGATACTCTGATATTCTGATGTCACTAGAAGAGGCCTGATATTTGGAGTCACTGTTTTTCCATGGTTGGTATGAAAAATGTTGGTTTCAGCAAGAATCGGGAAACAGTCAAAACAATCTTCAGATTTATTTTAAAGATTTGGGAAATGGAAAAGTAGGCTGTCTTGAAGTGCCCTGTGAGCCTTTTTGTCATCTTTGTTTGAAAATTACTTTTCATTTCTTTTAATATGAATTGTATGAATTTTGACTAAAGAAAAAATATGGAAGTACTTGTAAAACTATATGATTTCATGTTTATTCACCAGGAGTTATTGTTATATTTTATCACTGCAATGATTATAGCAGGGTTTACTAGATATCAAAATAGCTATTTCATGTTCTTTCTGCATTCATATTCAGATAGGTTTTTCACTACAAATCTTAATTATCATATACAGAAGATTCAGAATTCTTTTCATTCGAAGAGTAGCAAGTTTAAGATCTTGTGGCTGATGCTTAGATTTGTTACTTTTGTAAATGAAAACTCAGAATAATATTTAGAATATATAAATATATACTTGCTACATCACAAATAGTATTTAAGTAACTGTCATTTCTAATTTTTAATAAAAGTAAACAGTTATAAGAGATTGATGCTTTATCTTCCTTCTATATGTTGTTGTAAGATGATGTAATAATTTCTTTTTATGCTACTTTCATACCAGTTAAGAAGAGAAGAACACTCTCCTCTTTGCTGACAGGTCACTACCTACATTCATTGCTTTCCCACTACTGTCAGATGCCATCAAATCTTTATTACAGCCATAAGGCCAGCAGTCAGAAATAAAATAAGGAAAAAATATGAATAAACAAGAGAAATATTAATATAGATTTTCCAAACCTGAGGAAAGGTAAATAATATACAAAAGTAGGCAACTGAGAAGGATAAATAGTCAGACAGGGAAAAGGACAAACAGAAATATCTTTAATAGTGGATAAATAAATAAGAAGTTGGACAGTTGCTATGCTTTTTATGCATGAATTTGTATCTTTACAGTAGGTTTTTCTGTGGTTTTTTTATCATTTCTTTTTTACTTTGCCTATAACATTAAATAAATAAGTAAGTGATGCTTGATATCTATCCATTTCTACCAATACTTAAGTGAGTACTCATATACTATTCCTGGCAAGATACAAGAATGATACCCAGTTGATGTAAGTGGCAGTCTATATATATTCTGCTCATTGTACAGCATAACTTGTAACTTGCTCTCAATTCATGTAAAGACTAGAGGTATTGCGTGAAATTTACAAGGGATGCTTATAAAAGAAAGCACTCTTTTTTTCATTCCTTGCTATGTCTGAGTAGATGAGGCTTTTGCTGATGCATTTACTATAAACAGTACTTGCTTAATTTGAACTTCAAGCCTTTATTATCACCAATTCAACACTCTTCACAGAATCACAAAACCTGCTTGCAGGGACAAAGAGAGTAGCAGAACAGTTAAACTGTTTGACCCTTTCCTTATCTTGAACAATGTTACTAAACACCTGATCCAATTCTGTTGTTTTACACAAGCATTAACTCAATGGAACCTTAACTCAAAAGCAAGCTATTACAAATTGCTCCATTACTCCAAGATATCTCCAAATTACTTCCAGTTTAGGAACAATGCAATAGACATTATGAATCCCACTTCTCCAGGAAGGCTCTTGAAGCACATGAAGATTTCTATCGTAATACTTCAGTCAGATTCTTAAAAATACCTAAGATGATAGCTACTGTGTATGATATAAAAGGGAGGGAGACCTATTGGTAATATGGTTAAACAATTGCTGTTTAGAACTCTATTTTTACCATCTGTTTGCTTCAATTTAAACTGCACAGGCTTTTTAAAAACTTAATTTTAATATTTTCAGCTAAACTTATCTCTCCATTCCTCTTTATTTATGCTCTTATTCTTGGGTATCTTCAATGTTACACATTTTGCTTCCTTTGGAGAAAATGTTCCCCCCCACCACCTATGTTTATACCTGGATGACCACATAGAGGTGCTGAGTGCTGTCAGCCAGCTCTTCTGAACCATGACGAACATCTTGTCCCTTGACCGCTACCTTCATCTAATTCAAAGTTCTCCTACACTTCATCGCTGCCAGTACTTTTCCCCATTTGAAGAGATTTCAAACCATGAGGAAAACTTGTTTTGGTGAATATGTTCTGCAAGTTGTCAGATTTGAGATACATACAGAATAGGAAAACTCATGAATCCTGACACCATTCTGTTCCCAGGGTAGAATTGCTGGCTCTAATTCATCTTGCAGATCAATGGGAGAAACCGCAACACATCTCTTTTTACATTGTGTCTTGCCTATCAAATGGAAGATACCATTTGTTCAAAGGTGTCATCTTTATAGTTTTACAAATGAAGATGCCCCTGAAATTCTGATTTTGGTTTTCTCACATGTGATTGGTTTCATTTCATGAGATGTTAAAAGAGCAAAGCACCATGTAGTATTCGGTACTGTTTTGGAAACATTGTTATTTCAATCACTGTTATTGAGCTTGGTTTTAGATATTTATTTCTCTGAAAAATAATTTGCAGAAGAGTTACGGAATGATCACATACTTAAAGAATGTAGTCATGCATTTATTTAATTATGTATCTTGAGCACTGAGAACCTTTGGATTTGCAATTGTTCTTCAGATAGAAAAATGACAACAGATAGCTTTCATCTGGAACTGGTCAGCAATCAATCCTCAGAAAAATAATGATTAAAAACATGACTAGTATATCAGAAGCCATAGAAGCATATAAATATTTTTTTAAAGTCAACTTTAAATCAATTAAGTACAAGCCAGACAAAACTTAAATAAAATTTATTAAAATATTCATCAACTGCTGTTTTTAATGTTGTATGCCATTCAAGTCTTTATGGAGTTCATCAGCCTTCCATATTTGATAAATAAATGAGACTGGTTGATTACATTTATGAGGTAAGGGCAGCATATAACGTTAATTCAATAGTGCTAAGAAAAGAACCACCAGCATCTGGGAAAAAAAAATAGCAACCTCTAAACAGCCATAAAAGAATACCACAGAAGAAATGTGGTAGCACCTTTTCTGACTAATAATATTTTTTATTAAAAGTCAGAGATTTTCCTGAGCTTTGAACATCTTACCAGATATATCAATGATTTTACATTTTTCACATGGTATTGAAATTTTGATAAGGATTTCTTTCAAAGTAAATGAGTGGAACAAGTCTGAAGCTGTCACACTCATGTCTTTCTACTAGAATGTTTAACTTTTGACTTAAGACACCCTCTTTCTTGGATAATAGCAAATAGAACATAGAGTTGGAAGGGAACTTGGAGGTCTTCTAGTCAACCCCCCTGCTCAAGCAGGAAACCCTATATCATTTCAGAAGAGTGGTTGTCCAGTCTCTTTTTAAAAGCCTTCAGTGATGCAGTATCCACAACTTTTGAAGGCAAGGTATTCCATTGGTTAATTGCTCCCACCGAAATTTCTCCTTAGTTCTAGCTTTTTTTTCTCCCTGGTTAGTTTCTAACCATCGTTTCTTGTCTTGCCTTTTGGTGCTTTGGAAAATAGTTTGCACCCTCATCTTTGTAGGAGCCTCTCAAATATTGGAACAGTGCTATGCTGTCCTGTCCCCTCCACCACTCCACCACATTCTTTGTACATTTTAGCCAGTGGTGGGTTTCAAATTTTTTTACTACTGGTTCTGTGGGCATGGCTTGGTGGGCGTGGCATGGCATGGCATGGCTTGGTGGGCGTGGCTTGATGGATGTGGCAGGCGAAGGATACTGTAAAATCTCCATTCCCTCCCCAATCTAGGGGAAGGTTACTGCAAAATCCCCATTTCCTCCTGATCAGCTGGGACTTTGGAGGCAGAGAATAGATGGGAGCGGGGCCAGTCAGAATTTTTACTATCAGTTCTCTGAACTACTCAAAATTTCCATTACCGGTTCTCCACAATTGGTCAGAACCTGAAACCCACCTCTGGTTTTAGCCTCCAACCCCCTAATAAATTTTGTTGCTTTTCTCTGCACTTTTTCCAGAGTCTCAACATATTTTTCTATTGTGACCAGAACTGGATGCAGTATTCAGTTGGTCTTACTAAGGCTTTGTAAAGATGTACTAGAACTTCATGTGATCTTGATTCCATCCCTCTATTAAAGCAGCCTAGGATTGCATTGGTTTTTTTCAGCTGCTGCCACACCAATGTTGGCACCTTTGGATCTTGAACTTGTGTTCTGGGGTGTTGGCTATTCCTGCCAGCTTAGTGCAAATTTAATGAACTCCCCTTCAATCCCCTTGTCTAGATAATTTATAATGATATTGAGGAATACTGGGCCTAAAATGGAATCTTGGAATACCCCACTGCTTTCTTCCCTCCGTGTGAATGTAGTTCTGTTGAGGACTACATGTTGAGTACAATTTGTCAGCAAGTTACAAACCCACCTGATTATGGTGCTGTCTATCTCACATTTTACTAGCTTGCCAAGAAGTAGGTTGTGGTCTACTTTATCAAATGCTTTACTGAAATCTAAGTATCCACTTGATCATTTGAAAGCTGCCAAAGGGTCTAGTTCAGGGGTGTCAAACTTGCAACATCATGGTGTATACATGAAGTATCTGAACATTTTTCCCCTTCACAAAACTGGGCATGGGTGTGGCCAACATGTGATGCAACCGGCTCACGGGCTGCAAGTTTCACAGCCCTGGTCTAGTTAAACAACTACACTATATGGGCTTTTTGTTGCAGCTTATGCTTTTTAAAATCTATTTATCAGCAAAGCAAAGAATTTGGCTGTGGTGACAAGATTGACAAGATTATGTCATAAGGAGAAGAAAAGTTGAGCGTGGATAGTATCTGAAATATATCTCTTCCTACAGCCCTTACAATTCTTTAATAGGAATGTGCAGATCTTTGGTACTTCGGTAACAAATCTTGCAAAGCAATCCATCAAAGCACCCTTGCCGAGCAATCCAACCCCCTTGTTTCAACCTGCTCCAGGTTTCCTCTGTGGTCTCTTCCAGCAATTGCAAGTGCTAAAAAAGGTTCTGATGAGCAGCTAACTGAGACAAATCATGTTACTTCTTCACCTTAATAAAATTCCACTGTGTTTGTAGTAACATCTTCAGCACAGCTACGGTGCCTCCAACAGTTCTGAATGGCAATCAGAAAATGTACATATCAACCTTTATGGGGTGACTCAGCCATTATGGCAATGGTTTTATAGCAATATTCCTCATCAACTTTCCATATTTCCATAACAACCTAAGGTTTTTTTTAATCTTCCAGTTAGGAAGCTATGAATTTTATTTCAGTTATTGACCCATAAAAATATAATAAATAAAATGAACAGTACACAAGTATCCCCTAATAACACTAACTATTAAGATCAAATTGTAGGGAAGAGTAAGGTTATTGGTTAAGATCTAGGTGTCTTTAACAATCAATGATTGTTAAAGTTAGGATACCATTTGGTCAAGTAGCTGCTTATAAGCGTACCAGAGGTGGGTTTCAGCAGGTTCTGACTAGTTCTGGAGAACCAGTAGCGGAAATTTTGAGTAGTTCGGAGAACCGATAGTAAAAATTCTGACTGGCCCTGCCCCCATCTATTCTCTGCCTTCCAAGTCCCAGCTGATTGAGAGGAAATGGGGATTTTGCAGTAACCTTCCCCTGGATTGGGGAGGGAATGGAGATTTTATAGTATCCTTCCCCTGGAGTGGGGTGGGAATGGAGATTTTACAGTATCCTTCCTCTGCCATGCCCATCAAGCCACGCCCACCAAGCCACGCCATGCCCACCAAGCCACACCCATAGAACCAGTAGTAAGAATTGTTTGGCAAAACAATGATTTTTTAAAAATTGTTGTTAATTGCTATGAAATATAGTGTTTTGAAAGTCTGTTATTTTAGAATAATAAAAATGAAAAAGTTCTTGTTTCACGCAGGAATCCATATTGAAGAATCTTTGACTGTCCAGCTCCTGTTCAACACTTCTAAAGAAGAGAAATCCATCATGTTGCTCAATAACTGAACAACTTAAATCATACAACTACTCATTTTGCTAGGATTTTTCCCCTAAATTCAATAAAGAATCTTAAATCTGTTTTTCCACATTTCACTCTCTGGATTGATACAGAATAGGGGTTAGCCTTCTCTGTGATTTTCTTTGGCATACTGTCAAATCATCCCTCAATTTTCCCCCTCAAAGCTAAAGATTCCTACCATAGATCCTTTAATCTTTCTCCATAATTCTTTATAGTCTACAATAATCTTTCTGATGATCAAGCATAACATTGAATTTGTTGTTCTTTTATCCACATTGTACTGGAGGCATACTCTATTTGTAATACTAGCCTATTCTTCTTTTTATAAGTCCTAAGTACTGTTTCTAATTCATATATATTCATTTCAATTATGTTTTCTAAATTTATAATTTTGTTATTTGTCTCTGTTACATCTCAATCTGTTAACTAGTAACATATGTGTATCTCTGTGTGTTCATGTTTGCACAAAATTTCTTGAGGAACAGAAAAATATAGTAACTTGTTTCTTCTTGTTTAAGTGACACAGATTGTTTTGTATTTGTTTCCCAGGAATGAATAGATAATTGAAGATGCAGTGATGTGTATTTCTGTGTGCGTGGGTGTGTGTGAATTTAATTAATATTCAATTCTAGAGCAATTTTGGAAGTGAATTAGTTTAAATGGGAAACACAGAAAGAAACTAGCTTTTCAGAAAATAGATGTATATGTTTGTTTTCTGGTGCAATGTATAACCAATAAGATAAAGTTACAAGAGAGATGTTGAACAGAAGGTCACATGTTAGATGTGATTTGCTTATCAGAAAACTATCCAGAGATCATGTAACAACCCAGCAAACTTGACAGAAGTAATGCTTCTTTTCCTTTTCAAAATGATTATACTTGAGCAGAGTTAACAAATTAATTTGTGGTTTGAGCTTACTGATTGAAATAACTTAATTTGAGGGTGTGTAGGCACTCCTCTCAACTAGACGATAGTGAGAAGAATCATATTCAAGAGGGGGGAGCGGACCTGGCTGGTATTAGGGAGACCTGGTTGGGCGTAGAGGGGTGGTCTCCCTCGCTGAAATGTGCCCACCAGGTTTTCGCGCATTTCATCAATCAAGGTCTCAGGGGAGGGGAGGGGGGGTGGTTGTGATTAAAGAAGGGCTTGATCTGAGGGAGACCACTGATCCGAGGGAGACCTCTCCGAGGGAGAGCCGGATGTGAGTCCCTCCTTGTGAAGTGGGGCCGTGGGAGGCAGATGGGTTTGTTTGTCACGGACCTGGCTCCCTGCCATGTGGTGATGGCCTTGCCTGAGCTGCTCAATGTAATAGTCAGGATGGCGGTTGATACCCCCAGGCTTAGGGTCATGGGGGATTTCAACCTGTCATCTATCGGTGAAACTATGGGAGTTCATGGCTTCCATGATGGCCATGGACCTGACCCAGTTAGTTCATGGCCCTACTCACATGGGGGGAAACACTCTGGACTTGGTTTTTGTCTCTGGCCAGTGGCAGAATGATTTTGATATAGGGGATATTGTGATCAAGCCCTTGTCATGGTCAGATCATTCTCTCCTTCGACTTGACCTTCAAACCACTGCACCTCACTGCAGGGAGGCGGAACCAACTAGGTGGTTCCGCCCCAGGCACTTGATGGACGCTGATAGGTTCCAGACAGAGCTTGGGCCATGCCCGGAGGTTCTGGCTCATGATGTGGCTGAAGACCTGGGGGCCGCCTGGGACAGGGCGGCCGCTGGAGCTCTGGACCATGTCGTGCCTTTGCGGCCTCTGACCTGGTGCCGATTCCAGGTGGTTCCCTGGTTTTCCGAGGAGCTGAGGGAAATGAAGCGCCGGAAAAGATGCCTAGAGAGCAGTTGGAGGGCCAGCCGATCCGAATCTGACTGAACACAGGTGAGGTCTCATATTAAGACCTACCTAGTGGCGATAAAAGCAGCAAAGTCTAATTACTTTTCCGCTTTTATTGCGTCTGCAGATAATCGCCCAGCCGCCCTGTTTAGGGTGACCTGCTCCATGCTCCATCTGGGAGCACGGGAAGACCTCTTGGAGGGTAGAGCTGAGGACTTTGTTCAGTATCTGCATGACAAAATAACTCAAATTCGGGAAGGTCTGGACTCTGACGGGATTAGTTCAGACAGGATGACAGAGGAGTGTCTTGAGAGTGTTATCTGGGAAGAGTTTGATCTGGTGACTCCCGAAGACATGGACAGGATTCTGGGTAGACTTAGCACAGCCACATGTCTACTGGACCTATGCAAGAAGCCAGCACTCTTGGTTGGTGCTGGCTTCCTGGGAGGTTACAGGAGGCTGGCTCCAGAGGATTATTATTGCTTCTCTGAGTGAGGGCTGCTTTCCCACTGCCTTGAATGAGGCGGGGGTGAGGCCCCTCCTTAAGAAGCCTTCTCTGGACCCGGCTGTTTTAGCAAATTATCGTCCAGTCTCCAACCTCTGCTTTGTTGTGAAGGTTGTTGACAATGTGGTAGCACAACAGTTTCCCCAGCACCTGGATGAGGCGATCTATCTTTATCCGCTCCAGTCGAGTTTCAGGCCTGGGTACAGCACAGAAACGGCATTGGTCGCATTGGTTGATGATCTCTGAAGGGCTCGGGACAGGGGTTCCTCCTCTGTCCTGGTCCTATTGGATCTCTCAGCGGCTTTTGATACCATCGACCATGGTATGTTGCTGCATCGGTTAGAAGGGTTGGGAGTGAGAGGCACCATGCTGCGGTGCTTCTCCTCCTTCCTCTCAGGCCAGTTGCAGTTTGTGTTGACAGGGGGCCAGAGGTCGACCTTGAGGCACCTCATGTGTGGGGTGCTGCAAGGGTCGGTCCTCTCGCCCCTGTTGTTCAACATTTATGTGAAGCCGCTGGGTGACATCATCCGTGGTTTCGGGGTGCATCAGTACACTGATGACACTCAGCTGTACCTCTCCACCCCAGACCACCTCAATGATGCCTTTGCCATGATATCCTGGTGTCTGGAGGCCGTGCGGATCTGGATGGGGAGAAACAGGCTCAAGCTCAACCCCTCCAAGACTGAGTGGCTGTGGCTTCCGGCGTCCCGATATAGTCAGCTGGTGCCATCGCTGACTATTAGGGGCGAGTTGTTGACCCCCACGGAGAGGGCTCGCAACTTGGGTGTCCTCCTGAATGCACGACTGTCCTTAGAAGAACATATGATGGCCATGGCCAGGGGGGCTTTTTATCAGGTTTGCCTGATTCACCAGTTGCGTCCCTTTCTGGATCGGGACTCTCTATGCACAGTCACTCATGCTCTCGTCACTTCCCGCCTGGACTATTGTAATGCTCTTTACATGGGGCTCCCCTTGAAGAGCACCTGGAGGCTCCAACTGGTCCAGAATGCAGCCGCGTGGGTGGTTATGGGAGCATCATGGCGCTCCCATGTAACACCCCTCCTGCACTGGCACTGGCTCCTGGTGGTCCTCCGGGTGCAATTCAAGGTACTGGTTACCACCTTTAGAGTGCTCCATGGCTTAGGGCCTGGATACTTACAAGACCGCCTGCTGCTATCAGTAGCCTCCCACTATCCAACTTGGTCCCACAGAGAGGGGCTCCTCCCGGTGCTATTGGCCAAGCAATGTCGGCTGGCGACCCCCAAGGGGAGAGGCTTCTCTATGGGGGCTCCTGCCCTCTGGAACGATCTGCCTCCTGAGATACGGAGGATCTCCGACTTATGCACCTTCCGCTGGGCCCTTAAGGTGCTTTTATTCCATCAAGCCGGGCTAGCTTAATGTTTTATAAAAATGTTTTAATCTGATTTGTCTTGTTGAAATTTTAAATGTTTAATGGGGAATTCATTTTAAATTGATGTGGGCCAAAATATTTAATATCTTTTAAAATTGTTTTAAAGTTTATATTTCTGTTTTTTAAGTTGCTGTACACCACCCTGAGTCTCTCGGGAGAAGGGCAGTATATAAATTAAATAAATAAATAAATACATACATACATACATACATACATACATACATACATACATAAATAATCTACAATTGCATTACTAAAAATGGGACTAAGTTGTGAACTTGCTCTAAGTGGGTAGATAGATTTGAAGAATAATAATATGCATAATGTGGTGGGAACTAAAATGCAATCATTAGCTTTGAATTGAATCAGATTGTTTAAGTGGATTAGGTGGATTCAATTCAGGATTTTGAATCAATTCAGAAATAGGCTGTATTCTGCTGCTGCTTTGCTTTGCATTTTGCCAGCCTGACATAGCAATGGTGGGAGGAGGGAGGGGTCATAATGTGGGTGATTTGGGAGGGATTGGGTTTGAAGTAAAACCCTGATATGAGAAGCACCAATCAAGCACAAGGTCAACAAAAGGAATGTGGTCATGAGAAAGGCGCAAACACAGGGTCCATTTCCAAAACAACCTGAGAACTTTCAATCAGTTAGTGACTGATTATGGAGGGGGTGGCCAGGAGAAAAGGAAACTTAATTGCAGCATTTTTGCATGTAGTCGACAGATTTTGCCTGCTCTAATCTGCTTTATTGCATAGTCTTGGAAAAAGAGATTAACCAAGAATTTTTCTTTGCTAGGTAGTTTAAGTGGGATAGATAACATTAGGCAGAATCTACAGTAAAGACCTACCCAAAGAAACACTTCTACCAAGGAGGTTAAGCAAATGATGTTAAGCAGAGGATTCTTCTGGAGACTGGAGACTGAAATTCCAGGGACCACACAGGGAACCAGCACCCATCCAAACGTTGCAGGGGAATGGCTTGGGGTGCCAAAAGCATTCCAGAGGAGCAGTCAGGATAAACACCATGCAGGCCAAAGGGTTGATGATCCTGATGAGTTGGATGCCTGGGAGAAGTAGAAGATCCTCCCCCAGAGGTGAATGTGATGAGAGGAGACTACTGAAAGGCCTGACACTCTATCGGATGGGAGAGGATTCAGCTGACTGGAAAATCCCAAATTCTATTTCCAGCTCAACAGTGGGGCAGCTAAAAGAGAGATAGTAGGGGCTGGAAGTGTCAAATCTGCAGGAGTGCAGGGCACCGCTGCCATGCCACCAAGCCCTGCAACTGCACCAGCCGAAGCTCCCTACTGTGCCTGCGACCCCCCACCAATGACTCCTCTGGCTCTCTCAGCTTCTCCAGTAGCTACCATCCCTGTGGCTGCCCCACCAATGGCTGTCCTGCTAGCACAGGCTCCACCCCTGGGTCTGGGGGATTGCCATCCACTGCCCTTGACCATTGAGTTAGATGGGACACTGGCCCATTTCCTAGCTCATGTCTGGCACTACATGGAATACTATGGGGCTGCATACCCTCATGATGCCACCCACATTGACTGTGTGACGCTAGATGGAGATGTGGCAGAATGGCTGGTGGCCCTCAATGATGATGACACACCTGAACTGCTTCAATGCCTTCATGCAGGCCCTACAGAGACAGTTTGTAGATCCTATGCATCCAATGAGCTGAAAACGACATTTGAAACATCAGGCAAGGGAAGTGGTTCATGGCAGAGTGTATCTAGGAGTTCTGGTTGGGAAAGTAGTCCCAATACCTGCTGATAATCCACTTCTGAGAGGGTTTGAACAAAGAATTGTACCACACTTGCTTTTCCTGAGATGCTCCACAAAACCTGCATATATGATACCTACTGGCCAGTGAGGTGGAAATCAACGCAATCAAATTCCATGAACACACAGGGAGAGACAGGTGCATCTCCCCTGAAGAGCTCCAAACCCCAAGAGAGCTCAACTGCATGTTTCTGCTGTGGCAAAGAAAGACACTGAACAGCTGAGTTCCCTGCCCCACACTCAGTTGGGCCCACCTTCTGGGCCCACCAAAGAAGAGAAAGTCTCCACCTAAGTGAAAGAAGGGGGCAGAAAAGGAATGGAAGTCATAGAATTCTCTCCATCCTCTAGCAATGGAGAGAGAACTCCAAACCAGAAACCACTGGCTTCCCTCAAAAACGATAGTGAGGGAGAAGATAACCCAATGATAAGTGGCATCATCATCCTTGTAACTGCCAGGGTTGAAATAATGGTGGCTTCCTTAAGTCAAATGGTGGTTGAAGGGTTGAAGTAGGTGATCCCCAGAGAATGCAGAGACTTAACTGGTGTGCTCAGAGAAGAAGACTCAGACATACTTCTGCCCCACTGCCTCACAGACTGTATAGTCAAAATCATCCCAAGGGCTAAGCTACCAAAGCCCTAACTGTACTCAATGATGCTGGAAGAGTTAGAGGAACATAGGACATTTGTGGACAAAAATCTGACCAGGGGCTTCATTCATTCAACCAGCCAAGTTCTGAATAGCTGCTCCTGTCTTATTCCGGGAGAAAAAGGATGACTCACTTAGATTGGACATAGATTACCAGAGACTCAATGGAATTTGGGTACAGAATGTGTAACCGCTACATGTTGGGCCACTTGGGAAAAAGGAAAATTTTCACAAAATTGGACTTAATGGAAGAGTGCGAATTAAGAAAGGAGATGAATGGAAAACGGCTTTTAAATGGGCTGCTTCCAATTCCGGATGCTCCCTTTAGGCCTATAAGGAGCCCCTGCAGTATTCATGCAGTTAAGAAATGCAGTGTTGCATGAGCATCTTTATAAAGGGGTTTTGTATACTTAGATGACATTCTGTGCTACACTGAAACTATGGAGGAACAAGTGAAGTTAGTGCGAGCAGTGCTTGAAAAACTCCAAAAAGGCCAACTATATGACAAACTATCCAAGTGCAAATTTCACAAAATTAAATTTGGGATATTGGATCTCCCAAGAATGCAAAGAAATGGACCCAGAAAAAAGTATGTGCAGTCCTGGAGTGGGAAGCTCCCCACACGAGGAAGCAACTGCAAAGCTTCCTTGAATTCATGAACTTCTATGAGCAATTCATCCCTGCTTTTGCCCAGATTGTGTTGCCAATTATGAACCTGTTTAAAACAAAAGGGGGCTCCAACCACCAAATCAATCAACTCCTTAAGTGGACAATGGAGTGCCATTGAGAAGCTAAAGTAGTTATTTGCAGCAGAGCCAGTGTCAAAGCACCCTGATCCAGGAAAACCTTTCATAATCTACTGATGTGGCATGGAAAACTGGACATATTTAGTTCAGTTAGTTTAGCAACTTATCAGTGCTTGTTTAATGATCACTTGAATTTACAGATTTTTAAAGAACTACTTACAACCAGTTCTCAAAGTTACAATTGCTGCCCCTGTCCTATGATCGTATGATCACCTTTTGGGAACTTGGCAACTGACTCACATTTATGACCAGTTGCAGTGTCCCACAGTTGAATTCAGATTCACCTGTATAAGCAACTCTGTTAAAATCATTGACTAATAAAAAACTTCCCAAGAGAAGAAAGCTTCCTTGGATCTTTTGTCATGTGTCTCATAGTACAAAAAAATCCTTGGCCATTAAGGATTGAGACATATTGTAATCTGGTAATTAATACACAAAGCACTGAAATTCTTCTTTAAAAAAAATAACTGGTAATAAAAATGAAAAGCATGTACAATTAACTCCATTATTCTCATATCATCTATCAGTGCAGTTACCCAGTGGGGTAGATTTTCAATTCCACTGCCTTTTTAATGGTTTTTATAGATGCTCCGAGGTTATTTATATATGCTATGACTCCTATGATGCTTAATAATACTAACAGATAACCTTTAAGATGGTCATATACCTCGTACTAACCAACCTCACCCTCAAGAGGCTTGAAATCAAGTAGGCATACAGGACATTGAATGTATCAGAATTTTAACTGGCAATCCAGAAGACCTGTTTGTGATTTATAGCTTGATTAGGGGACACATGTTCATGCTCTGCCAACAAAGCTGGCTGAATCTTCAATCCACAGATGGTACATTAGCCTGGACAGATGGCTGCCTCTATCCTGCTGCATTCCCAAACCATCCACTTGACACCAGCGGTGACCCAATTCATTGGATAATAAAGAAAAAAAAATGTAATGTTAGTTTGGTCCAACTAAACCCCCAGGCATGTAAAAATGAGGAAGGAACCATAACCATTTACAAGAGATGACAACATGCAATATTTTTACTTTCTTCAAACATTGCAATACTTAGTCTGGGCTTCCCATGCCTGTTTAGGCTCCCTTGTGGAAAAATGCATTGCAACATAGTGTGCTGTTATTCTTGTTATTGCTACTACTCCATTCCCAAACCATATGTTCATGGATAATATCCATTGTGACTGTTGGCAGGGAAAAAACAGATAATAAGATATCTTTTAACACAAGGGATTATAGTCCTTGCAGGAAAAGTTCACAACTTCTCATAATTGTGAGATCTGTAGAGCATTCTTCAGAAGATCAATTGTGACATTATGTCTTTGGCTAAAGTTTTAACTCCAGTATGTTTTCACTGATGATAATGACTGCTGCTCAAACACTAAAAGGATAATCTGAGGCAATGACTATTAAATAATGTTGTTATGTAAAGCATTCTTTTTGTCCATCTTTCTGTCAATAGGCTAGTGCTAAAAACAAAATGGAATCTTCCACAAATCTGATGTGGGAGAAGGTAACATAAGAAACATTGTAGTGGGGAACAGTTGGCCTTTTAAATGACAAGCTTTGCATGCTGAGAGGGGTTACCAGGCACTTGAAAGCCAATAAAGGAAAAAAGGAAGAGGGAGTTGACAGGTTTGGGAGAATAAGAGGGAATTTTGGGAAAGAGGGAAAGTTGGCCAGCATTCTGGATGAAAAGGTTATCTCAGGTAAGTGTGGAAATTGTGTTGTTTGGCTATAACTTGAACTGCATTAGGACTTTTATTCTGTATTTTAGCTCTTTTTAATAGCATGTTGTATGTGGGAATATATCAACTTCTGATACCCTGGAAAAAAGCAGTGAAGTCCTTGGTGTTCTACTAGCTGGTTGTTTGCTTGTAGATGTTTAATTACCAGATAGGTAACATGTATTGGAACCCTTTAGTAAAGCTGTTTTTTTTTTTAAATTGTGGAATTGTCCTTTTAACACCTGCCTCAACTTGGCTGAGCTATTGCCTATCCAGAGTTTTGTTTGATTTCCCTTCCCTTATTTAGCCAGATCCAGGTTTAGCCAGATCCAGGTTGAAATGAGGAGTTCTCCATCAGTCTTCTCCTGGTATACCAGTGGGCTAATGTGAAGGGTCGTTGGACAATTTGCCACAGCCAACTCACTGCGGGACAATTCAACATTGTATTAATTGTTTCATTCAGTTACTTTTATTATTGGTGACCACGTTTTCATCAACGAGAGAGCTCAACAGGCTAAAAACAGACTAAAGCCTGTTATTAACATCCAGCGGTCTGCAATTACACCAGTTCGAATCTCACCAGGCTCAAGGTTGACTCAGCCTTCCATCCTTTCTAAGGTAGGTAAATTGAGGACCCAGTTTGTGGGGGCAATAAGCTGACTTTGTATAAAATATACAAAAGTATGAAGGCTATTGCTTAACACATTGTAAGCCGCCCTGAGTCTTCGGAGAAGGGCGGCATATAAATCTATTTTTTTTAAAAAAAACCATTATAGTACTTCTTGTATTTCTGAATTGACTTGCTTTATTTTATTATTATTGGCCATGGTTCTGTTGAAGTTAATTTAATGTGGAAGGAATAAACTTGTAATGAAGGGGTAGTAGCAATGTAGAGACTATTTTTCTAGTTGTTGTTTGTCTCCAGGCACACTTTACCTCAGAAGGAGGACCTAGTTTAACCTTGAAGATGTCTCCTTAGTACAAAAATACAGCTTGAAAATGCACTGGATTCAGGCAGAGATGGCAGAGAAATAAATATCCAGAAATAAAATCCCCTTACATGAGAGAGGCAGTTAGACAGTAGCTTGGAATGCTGGTGACACTTTCATTCTAACCCGCCCCCAAACTTTAATGTGCTATTATTAAGGTATAGGAAGATACACACTTATTATTATTGATAAGAAAGTTTATAACTATGATGTAATACAAAGACAAACTAATCCTGGCTGTATCACCCATTAGTTTTTCTACTTGCCTGGGACTAGGATGGATGTCCTAAGAAAGAAATGGGAAGGCACCATTTTAAAATAAAGAACTATATGAGTTCCTATTAACCTAAGAGTTGTGCATACATTTTATTAAAAGTTTTACAGAAAACATAAAAACTAGCATAAACTAATACAGAGTGGAAAGAAAAAAAAGCTTCTGATTTCCTTTGCAGCAAATACAAGTACAATTGCAAAATTATCCCCTACTCTATGATTATAAAACAAGTTTTAGTAGTACATACATGTTATGTTAGCCTTTTTCTAAGTCTCTGGCATGTTTCTTTCCTGTAGAATAGAGTTCATAGTATTTTCTAAAAGTTGTAAAGTTCATCCTCAGAGCACTTATAACACAATCTTGATTGTCCATCTGGTCCAGACACCTTTTCTGATTTGTTCTTTTTATTGAAAAATTTTAAGAAATTTTACACATATTTTTCCTTCCTTCTACCCCCCTCCTGTTCTAACCCTCCCCCATCCCTCCCGGACTTCCCAGAGCAAATACAGGGTATAGCATTTAACAAACTTAAAAAAATACACTAACTATCTATAGATTTATCTCCCTCTTGCACTTTAACTCCCCTTGTTCATATCTAAATATAATTATTAAAACCAATTCTTGCTTGAAAGTAATACAACTTCGTTCTTGTCCATTCATTCTTCAATAATAAGCAAGTCTTTCTTCCAGTATTACACAATCAGAGCCCAATTATAATTAATCATCACATCTCCAACCCCTACATATATTACACATTAACAAAATATTTCAAATAATCTCAAATAAAATGTATTGTAAAAACCTTATTTTACTTTTTACCCCATAAACTTATATTGATTCCTGGAAACATTCCTTACTTAATAGCTTTACATAAACTTATTCATCTTATTCTCTACAGATCCACTACGTATAACCAAATACCATCTTCACTATTTAATTTCTATAAAAGATATTGTAAAAACCTTTCCTCAGCCCTTGCACCAATTATATTTTCCTTATAACCCACAAATTTATATTTATTCTTCAACAAAACATTCTTTAATATAACATTAATATAATTTAAAACAAAGTATAAAAGTTTAAATATTATCCTTCTTCCAACCCATAAACTTATATTAAATGATCTACACTGTCCATAACTTTTCCATCCACAATATTTTTCTTTTAACTCATCAGCTTATATAAATTCTTCAACATATTCTTTAAAATATACTTCAAGACAAAAGTGAAAGTTTAGTCAGTGGCCCCTAACAATTGAAACATAACATTACTTAATATAACTTTTCAGAACAAATCATGTCCCTAAATATAAGTAAATCATTCATTTTCACTATAATATAACTTTTCAAAACAAAACAAATCATATACCTAAATACAGGCATAGTAATTCATTTTCACTATTACTATCCTCCCCAACAAGGAGGATTATAATTTTTCCATCTCCATTTTTTCCTGACTTTTTTGCGAACCTTCTTCAGTCTTATTTCTTTGCCTTCTTTTATTTTTACAAATTCTTGAATTTTCAGCTGAGGTTGCTGTACCTTACAATCTTGTTCTTTTCGCAAAGTAATTCCTTTCAGTAAGTACACCTCTCTAACTGCAATTGAGAGTCCCCTTTTGTAAAAAAATTGTAAAGTTCCACTTCGAATCCTCCTTCTTATATTAGAAATCCCAATGCCTCCTGACCGTTTTCCAGTTGACTGTATCAAAACCTCTGGAGAAATCTCTCTCAGTATTTCATGGTTACGCTCCTTTAAACCTCTCAACCTTTCCTTCTTAATTTGAAAAACATCCATTCCATTTTCCAAAGGCACATTGAACTGGATTGTTTCTCCCACCTCTTCATTCAGCAACTCATTATTATTTGGCATCTGAAATACCGATACAGTATCTTCCCTTGTATCTTTGTTGCAAATTTGAGTAAAATCCTTCTTGAAAAACTCTTTCATTCTTTCCACTAGCACGGAGGTAAATGGTTCTAAAATTTCTTTAAAGATATCCACAGTCAGTATTTGTGTATTTACTGATGCATATAATGGTGAACCTTCGTCACTTTAAAAAAAGCCAGCCATTTTTTTCCTCCCAATAAAACTTTCACTTTATATTTTTCCAGCAACTAAATCAATTATTCCAATCCTTAAGTATACTTTTTAAAAAATAATTTTTAAATCCTTCTCCTTTTAAGATATCCTCTTCTTTTAAACAGGGGCTTTCAACATGACATAATACTTTGTATCTAACTTTCACTTCTTCACGCCCTGTTAAAATCAAATGCCATCTTACTTTCCCTTTCTCCCATAAAAATTCAGAGGGAAGTGATAGACTCTTCGGAGTTAAAGTTTAGTACTTGCAATTTTAGTTTCTCCTGTATTTGCTCTTCTAGCTTTCAAGTCCAAAATCTTTTTTTTCTTAAAATTGAGTTGCTGGCGTGGACACAGCGTCTATTTCTGCTTGAAGCAGAAACATCCCAGGTCCGGAGCAATGACAGGCTTTCCGGGAAGCTCTCACCCTTTAAGCTCCAGATTTAAAAAGAAACCTGGGGCTCTTGGGGAGCTCTACCCACACCCGTCGGCTCCCTTTCCCACCTTCTCCCAGTGGAAAAATTTTCAAGCCTCTAGACAGCTGATTTTCGCTGTTCTAGTGGCTCTAACGGAATCCCGGAGCTGGCGCTCACAAAGGAGTGTCTTTTGACGCTGGCAGAGCCACCGGAAGTTCCTGATTTGCTCTTTTTAATAGCTTCTCAAATTTCCTTTATCATTATAGGTCAACTCATAACTTGTCTTTGTTCTTTTATAATTCTCAGTAAATTTTGTTTTCTAAGATATTCATCTATTTTCTCCAAAAAAAAAAATTATCATGCCTGTTATACAAATTAGAATAATATTGATAAAATGGTTTTTGGTGGTCACATTATCTCTTAATATAGAATCTCCCTTTTTCAAAATAATTTCCTTTTCTCTTTTCTTTTCCCTATAAGGTATTATAGTAAATAGTGAAGAGTTACATAGCAGATCTCTCCTGCAAATAAATGTTATTTTACAACAACTAAAGTGGAAAAAGAAACTACATTTGCCAATTCATATTTTTTCATGTCTTAAATAGAGTAGTCAAAGGATGAGCCTAATTAAAATAAAATAGCTGTTCTGTATTACTCACATGTCTGCAAGGCTATAATTTTATCTTTCTTTTGCCAGATCTCTCATTTAATTTCTAACAAATCAATAGAAAAGAAAATTTGAAACATATGTTTTATGCTTGACAGTTTTAAAATCATAGTCTTTAGGAGTTGAGAGGACACATGATTTTTTATCATTATTACAAAGCAAGATCACATACAGCATTCATATTTCTCTCAAGTTATAATTTTTACTTGGCAATTGTAATTTAACTAGGTGAGCATTTTGCAAATTGTTGGCTGTGAGATATTCTAGGCTAAGAATTGTTGGTGAAATTGGACTTCCCTTTAAAATGCATGTGGTTGTAAACTTGAATTGGTAAGGATTAATGCCCAAGAAAGCTAACAATAAGCAAATAGGAAATTTCCAATGATGTGACAGTATCTGTATACAAACATATGTGCATGCTTATGTGCGTGCGTGCGCACGCATACACACACATACACACTTTTCCTTACCTGAAATCTGGTTCAGTTATATAATATAATGTCTAAAGTTGATTTATTTTTGGGCATGCATTACTGTGATTCTGTATAGGTAGTTTTTCATCCTTTCTCTCATTCTGAAGTTTTTAATGTTAAGGAAACCTCAGAGATTGGAAGTGGATCATATTGATTGAACGTGTTCTGGAAGAATGTCATTTATGTATCATATGAGAACAAATTCAATTTTTAAAAGTTTTAAAGCTAAATCTGGATAAATATCTAAAGATCTTCTTTCAACATTTAATGTCTGTCTTTTCCTGACCCTATGTTTGCCATTTTCTATAGTGTTTGCCATTTCTGTTGCCTTAGTGTATAGTTTACCAGTAATGATCTTTGTCAACAAGGGAGTGCCAAGTAGAGGGGTCCCCACAGTTTTGTCTAAATAATAATGGTTAATATATATTTTTTAATATTTTTATATAAATATAAAATATTTATATAAATTTTATATTTTTTATATTTTTTATGAGAGGCAGTTAGGTCTAGATCAGGGGTGTCAATCTGGATTTCTTCAAGGGCTGACTCAGCATTGCAACCTCTGTGGGCTGCTGGAAGGGGAAGGGGAGTGGGGAGAGACAGGAAGGACACTCTTGCAACAGGCCCCTGCCAGGCAAAACAGAGCATGGGACTGTGTGAGGCGCCTCGCTCCCTATTGTTGGCCTGGATCACCTTCTGCAGTACTTTGTCAGCCAAAACAGGGCACCCAAGGGTCGCACAACATGTTCTCATGCCCTGTTTTCAGCCTGGACTGCCTCCTGCAGCACTTTGTCAGCCAAAACAGGTGGGGAGGGGGGGCTCACACAGCTCCCTGTCCTCTGTTTTGGCTGCCAGAGGGACCACAGGCCAGTTGTTTGCTATTTACAGGCCGGCCCTGCAGGCCAGATTTAGGTACCCCATGGCCCAGATCTGGCCCACAGGCCTTGAGTTTGACAACCCTGGTCTAGATGTTAAGGTGCTGTTCTATGAGTAGGGAAGACTGAATTCTAGCTTGCCTTGGCATGAATGCCAAATTGATGATTAGGGCCAATAATTTTTTATTAGCCACAGAAAGACAAACCAATTAAAAAGTGTCACCAGAATTACATGGCAAGTTGGTGGCCATTCAAATTGAAATAATAATTAAAATAATAACAAACTACTAAGCCAAATTAAGGAAAACTAAAAAATTAATACAAAATTATTTACTATAAATATAGTAGGACAAGATACTCTCTTTTGCTGGAACTATGCATTAATACAGATGTATAAAGCAGCATATATACCACATATACCACATATATACTGTGTTTCCCCCAAAATAAGCCCTACTCAAAAAAATAAGCCCTAGTGAAGGGGTTGGCATAGCCAGAACAGGAGACAGCAAGCATGCACATGTCAATGGTGTCCAGCAACTGCCTCAGTCCATGCAGTGAGTTGATTCCCTCTCCAAGTAGTAGGCAGAGGCAGAACAAGATGGAGGCATGCAATCTGGACACGCTGCATAGGCCACCGGAAAGCCAAGAGTTGGTGGGCCACAGTAGGCAAACGGCCACAGGAGGCTTGTCTTCTCATCTCTTGGCTTGCCTGTGGTCCGCACATCACATCGAGATTGCCTGCCTTCTGCCCCACACCTTTGCCTGTCTGCTGCTGGTGCCGCTGCATGAAGATGAGCCTTCCTCAGTCACCTGCCTGCTCTGGCCCACTGACTCTCAGCTTCCTGCAGCCTGTGTGATATGTCCGAATTGTCTGCTTCCTCCTCCTGTCCCTCTTCCTCTGTCTACTGCTTGGACAGGGAATCAACTCACCTGTGCTACTCGGGCTGCACCACCCCAGAGTGCGCTGACCAAGGAACCAGCGGGCTGCAGCTGCTGCTAGATGCCATTGGTCACCACGCGCTTGCCATTTTGTGTGTGTGTGCCATGGGAACGGGGCACCCAGTCAGGCTGATCACCTTGAAATTATGTTTCCCTGAAAATAAACCCTAGTGGTTATTTTGGAGCCCAAAAATATATAAGACCAGATCTTATTTTCAGAGAAGCACAGTAATATTTGGAAGGCTTAGTAGACTTGAACAGCTCATTCTCTATTGAAATTATTCTATACTTTTCACTAACCTTCAAACTGCATTGATCCAGGTAGCTGTTGTAAAATGGGCTTTATGTTAACTTCTGTAAATAAAGAGGGTTTGTGTTTATATGTCACAATCTAATAGGTACATATTCCTCGTTTAATGAGATTTACATTCACTCAAATAAAATTAGCTTGGTAAAAGACAATGCAACATGTTCCAATGTAAATAGGATTGACGGCAGAATTAAATGTTTGTGGAAACAGGGCTGTAGATCTATCAAGAGCTAATTAGACTGAGAGTTGTGAGGCAGGCCTGGGAATTAAGTGGGGAAAACCAGCAAAATAGAGAAGAAGGGCATTTTACCGGAAAGGAGCCATGAAGATAGATATTTAAATTAGAAGGTCTTGACAGGCCTATCCCATGAGAGAGTATTCTAATCTTATCTGAACCTGTTGATTAAGATAAGTTGAGTGGCAACTTTTAATCCTTACTTTTAAATGCAAATATCAGTTTGCTGGTCAGGAGCTTCTTCTTCCTTCTTAACTTTTCTTTGCAGAGTAGTTCATTTAAAGGGAATTTTACAGAGATTGGGAAGCTTCTTAGCATAAAACATACATAATCCCATAATCTGGATTTAGAGATAGTACTAAAGTCAGATTTTTATATCTAAGTAGTTAAAAATGAAAGATTTTTCCAAATGTGAGACTTATGATTCAGTTGCTGAAAAGTAGTCCATGAGATGCAGGGCAGGAATTGATGTGGTAATGTGGTAATGCATTCTTTAACAAAATTAGTGGACCAGAGGAATGCTGTCAATATAATTTACTTGGACTTCAGTAAAGCATTTGATAAAGTAGACCATAACCTACTACTAGATGAAGTAGATGGTTTTGTAACTGGCTGACCAACCAACTCAACTTGTAGTCCTCAATGGAACTGCATCTACATGGAGGGAAGTATGCAGTGGGGTACCCCAGGGCTCTGTTTTAGGCCCAGTGCTCTTCAACATCTTCATCAATGACTTGGACAAGGGGATAGATGGGGAACTCATCAAATTTGCAGAGGACACCAAGCTGGCAGGAATAGCCAACACTCCAGAAGATAGGCTCAAGATACAGAAGGATCTTGACAGACTTGAACATTGGGCACTATATAATAAAATGAAATTCAACAGTGAAAAAAGCAAGGTTCTACATTTAGGCAAGAAAAACAAAATGCACAGGTACAGTATATGTGATACCTTGCTCAATAGTAGTAACTGTGAGAGGGATATTGGAGTCCTAGTGGACAACCACTTAGATATGAGCCAGCAGTGTGCAGCAGCTGCCAAAAAAGCCAATACAGTTCTAAGCTTCATAAACCAAGGGATAGAATCAAGGTTACGTGAAATGTTACTACCAATGCCTTGGTAAGGCCACACTTGGAATACTGCATTCAGTTTTGGTCGCCACAATGTAAAAAAGATGTTGAGACTCTAGAAAGAGTGCAGAGAAGAGCAACAAAGATGATTAGGGGACTGGAGGCTAAAACAGATGAAGAACGGTTACAGGAACTGGGTATGTCTAGTTTAATGAAGAGAAGGACTAGGGGAGACATGATAGCAGAGTTCCAATATCTCAGGGATTGCCACAAAGAAGAGGGAGTCAAACTATTATTCAAAGCACCTGAGGGTAGAACAAGAAGCAATGGGTGAAAACTAATCAAGAGAGAAGCAATTTAGAACTAAGGAGAAATTTCCTGACAGTTAGAACAACAAGTGAAAGAACTTGCCTGCAGAAGTTGTGAATGCCCCAACACTGGAAATTTTTAAGAAGATGTTGGATAACCATTTGTCTGAAGTGGTGTAGGGTTTCCTGCCTGGGCAGGGGGTTGGACTAGAAGACCTCCAAGGTCCCTTCCAACTCTTATTCTATTCTATTCTATTCTATTCTATTCTATTCTATTCTATTCTATTCTATTCTATTCTATTCTATTCTATTCTATTCTATTCTATTCCCCTTTAGAAAGGAGCCAAGCCTCTTGGATGCAACTTCTGGTCCAGAACATATTGGGATAGCACTATTGGTGTGCTTGCAACCTTTTCATCTCAACTTATTTCTTCAGCAATGCTTATGTGCCAGGCCAGGGCACTGCCATTTTCCTGTGTGAGATTTTTAGATTCCTGAACAGATGCTTCTGGATTGCAATTTTTTTCTTGCAGGTTATCTGATCGGTTATCCAATCATAGCAACATGTTTGTGAATTGATTAAATGTCATTACAGAAAAGTACTATAACATCTGTCACAAGTCTTTTATGCTGGAACATAGTTATCTGTCAACTAATTCAGTTGCCTTAGTGTGGCTAGGAAACTTGTTTGCAATGTATTAAAAATAAGTTTTCCAAATATGGTGTTTCCAGATCAGTACACACCAAGAAATATTGTTATCCTTTGGTGTGCCCTTCCCAGAATGTTCTGGTGCAAGTCTTTGAACATCAGCATAACTAAAATAGTAAAATAAATGACACAACAAAAGGTGGCCCAAAGCTGAATATATTACTGAAAGAAAATGTGTTTACAAAATATATACATTAAGTTAAAAAGTACAAAACATCAGTATTAGAAAATATGCACAAGAAGATTCAATGCTGAAATGGATTAGATTGTATTTAAGTTTGAGTTTGTGCCTGCATGTTGTCCTGCCCTATTTGTTATCTTATACTGTCATTATCAGATCTTTGATTTGGTTTCTGCTCCTTTTATGTTGCAATCTTTTACAGATTACATAATCTGTTTTTTATCAGAAAGCAGTAAGAATTTAATTTTTTTTTTCTTATTTCATTGAAGATATAATTTTTAAAAACTGAACCTGATCAGAAAAGCATGTTTTTCTAGGCCCATTGACTTCTTCTCTTAGACTGACAGTACTGATGAAAGCAACATAGTAATCCAGGCCTGTTGATCTTTGATGCATATCTAAATCTAATTATTTGCTATATAATAAGTATGTATAAATACTAATAATTTGGTATCATATTCTGACCTCCTCTATGTGCCCCAGATCTCAGGCATGAAAAATAAACATCTTTACTCTTTATTTAGTTTAAATTAATTTAAAATCAGACTGCTCACTGAAAGCATCATTAGTGAAAGCAAAGTTTAAATATTTTATATACAGTGCAAAGGTCTCTGGAGAAGACCCTGCTGCTTGAAAAAATAGAAGGTAATTCAAAAGGAGGCTGACAAGGTGACTAGTTACTATCACTGATGATACAAGGAGAGGCTTCTAAGAGTCAAAGAAGCAGCTGATGACAAAATATAGGATAAATTCTATCTGTTCGGTCACAGTCAGAAGCAATTGAACAACAATTTTAAAATCTTGGCTTTTCCTTTTCAACTGACAAGAGTTAGGAAGTAGTTTTTACTGCAGAGTACTTTGTAATTAGTAAGATAATCATGACATGCTAAAATGTTTGTGATTTAATCAGTTTCTAAAATTCTTAATGGAATAATGGAGATGAGAGCTTGTTAGGATTACTATATTTTACAGAGGCTACTAATAATTGCAACCATTATAAATCAATCAGAATTTTTTATGTTCATCAATTAAGTATTACTAAAAGTTACTGTCAAGATGATGACACATTATTTGTTGAATCCATAAAATGACTGTTTCCTTTATTTGAGGAAGGAGGTTCTCTGTTGAGAAATTAAGTTCAGTTTTGATTTTATCTTAGTAATGTTTTTGTTTCATTTTCCTAGCTATCACAATGCAAATACATTATTCTGTTTCAGGAAGATTTAGAAGCAAAACTTTCATATTTCAAAAAGGCTTAATGGAAAAGCATTCCAAAGGTCAGAGCTAGTCTTGACTTTAATCAGGAAAGTTGAAATGATATGCATGCTTAAGAGTACTTGGAAACAGAAAGTGAATAACTCCAGACAACTATCAGGATATTGAAATTATCATTGCTTCTAATTTTATGGGAAAATCTTAGTATTCACATTGTTGGTTGAACAAAGTTATATAGTTCAACAAAAAATTGTGTTTCTTTTGATCATCCTTACCCTTTGTAAAACATCCCCCATCTGGAAATAAGACAAGCATTGCTTATGATAAGAGCTATTTTTGCTACAAATTTAATCATGTTTGTTTAAAAAATATGATCAAATATCTGAATGTAATGAAGCTCAAAAAACTCATACTGATTTATTTAAAATGTACTCATTTCATTTCTGCACTGAGTTTTCTTATATACTTCATCCTGTTCCGGTAGAAAGCAAAAACTTCATGGACTTAGTATGAGGCCAAATTGTGATGGAAAGTAGTTTGAAACCCACTGCACCAGTTTCTGTGCAATTTGTGTTGTTTCAACTTATTTCACCAATTGATAATGTTCTGAGGGCATTTTTTGCAAATACTTTCTGATCCTGAGGAACAATGTTCACTTTGCTGATATGTTAGCCAAATGCCTGAATAAGAAAACTAAATCCAGTGAACCAAAACTTTTACAGAGTGCAGATACTTCTTCCAGATATAAAATGAGCCCCAAAGTGGTAAAAGAATAGGAAAACCTTTCCCTCTTTCTTTAAAAATTCAAGAGCCTAGTGGTGCAGCAGACTAAAGCCTGTTATTAACATTCAGCTGCTTGCAATTACTGTAAGTTCGAATCTCACCAGGCTCAAGGTTGACTCAGATTTCCATCCTTTCTAAGGAAGGTCAAATGAGGACCCAGATTGTGGGGGCAATAAGCTGACTTTGTATAAAATATACAAAAATATGAAGGCTATTGCTTAACGCATTGTAAGCCGCCCTGAGTCTCCGGAGAAGGGCGGCATATAAATCAAATTAAAAAAAAGAAACTGTTGAAGTTGGTTTATGGCCTGGTTCAGGCCTGCATGTCCATCTGCCTCTAGATTTGTGTCTCCCTGCACGTTATCCCCTTCCGTGGACATCTTCTCTCCCTCGGGACCATTTTCATCTGCCTCTATGGACCATCTTGCTTTTTTCATCTGCGCCCCCTAGCCGGATAGAGACTGGGCAATTGTTACACGGGAGCTGAGGGACCTGTTGCCATTCACCAGTGGAGGAGATAGACCATCGGTTTTCCATTGCCATTTCCAGCTGGGCCAGCAACCGTGAGAGTGTGGCTCAGATACTTACCCTCCAATTGTGGTGAAATAACACGGGACTCCTCCCACTGCC
Source organism: Masticophis lateralis (assembly GCA_030761175.1). NCBI lineage: Eukaryota > Metazoa > Chordata > Lepidosauria > Squamata > Colubridae > Masticophis > Masticophis lateralis. The sequence continues at coordinate 179,077,944 of JAUDYJ010000001.1, forward strand.
GTGAGAGGGCAGTGGAGTCCAGCCTACTGACGATCCAATTTGTCCCAGTACTTTGGACTATTGTTGAACCCTAGGCCAGATTTTACCTTCCATCCTGGTCCCTTGGATGTATACCACAGCCAACCTTGCACTGCGAGACTCCCTCCTCTCGCAGGCCTGGCCCTTTACACTATTGAGGGCCTACCTTGATGACAGGTTTTGGAATCCCGAAAGGTGGCATATTGCAAAGAGGAGGTTGAGGAGTTTTTTAATTATGTTTTTAGCCAAAATTTTAAGGGGTTCAGGGGGGACGGTTGTCTTAAGGTCCGCACAGATCAAGGGACCAGCCTGTCAAATGGTGGCAGTGGGGGATGCAGGGAGGGAGTGCCACTTGGGGCACGGTGGGATGAGGTTCATTCTATCCCTGTGGTGGTGGGGAGGAATGGTGGGGGTGGGAGCAGAGGGCATAGGAATATCAGTGGGGTGCGCCCCTGCTGTTTGCAGTGGGTACAGTGCTCTGGCCTTCATTGCTCCACCTGCGCTCCAGAGGGGGATGGCAGTGCAGAACGCAGGACTCCGGCTGGTGTATGTTAATGCCAGGTCCATTGTGCATAAGGCCCCCCTTGTCTGTGACTTGATTGATGAGGGGGGTGCGGACCTGGCTTGTATCATGGAGACCTGGTTGTGTGCAGAGGGAGGAGTTCCTCTCTCCGATTTATGCCCACCAGGCTTCCGAGTACTACACCAGCTGCGACTCCATGGGAGGGGTAGTGGGATGGCGGTTGTCATTTGGGTAGGTTTTAGACCTAGGGAGGTCACTGTCCCTCAGATTGACGGGTGTGAGTCCCTTCTGTTGAAATGGGACCCTGGAGTGCAGTCGGCACTGTTGATTATGTACCTGTCTCCCAGCTGCGTGTCTTCAGCCCTGCCCACACTACTTGAAGTTTTAGTTGAACTGACAGTTGAGCTCCCCAACCTGATGGTTGTGGGAGATTTTAATCTCCCGTCAGCTGGCGAGACATCTGAGTTGGTGCAGGAGTTCATGGCCTCCATGACAGCTATGGACCTGACTCAAGTTGTACAACTCACAGCGGTGGACAAACACTTGATCTGATTTTCATCTCTGGGCAGTGGATATTGCCACCAAGATCTGCTCTCATCCCCTCATCGGATCCTGCCCAGTCGGAGTCTAATTCCAACCGAATCTTAGCGATTTTGTCTTACAGAAATTGCACAAAATCCTCAGCACTGCCTTGCAAGGGGTCCTCCCTCGCTCCCTGATGGAGAAGGGAGCGGGTCACTAGAAACAATGTTGCTGGGCTATTTTCTGCAGACGCAATGAGAGCAGCAAAATAGTCACATTTCGCCATTTCCATTGCCACGAGATAATGTGCTTACATAGGGCGGCCCTCCTCCAGGTCCCCTCAGCCAGACAGTGTCGGCTGGCGGTCCCCAGGATGAGGGCGTTCTCTATGGTTGCACCGACCCTCTGGAATGGATTGCCCGTCGAGCTCCGGACGGCCCCCTATCTCCGCACCTTCCACGCTGACCTAAAGACATGGCTCTTTCAGCAGCTTCCCTGATCTGTTGCTGATTTTAATTTGGGGGATTTTGCAATTTTATTTGGTTTTAATATTAATTAAATAATTTTTGTTGTAGGGTTGTTTTTTTATTGTTGTGACCCACCCTGAGTCCTACAGGAGAAGGGCGGCATACAAATCTGACAATAAATAAAAGAATAAATAAATAAAAGAATAAATAAATAAATAAATGTGAAGCCCTAGTCAATTGACTAGGGCTGTCAATAGGTTCCCATTCCTGATTTAGAACATTGCTAATAACAAGTTAACTTAAGTAATGGAAAGTCACCTTGATAAAAGTATTAATTTTGTTTAAAATATCCTACTGTCTGACCACAGTCCCTAAAGCACCTTGGAACATTCATCAAATGTAATAGAGCCATTAATAATGAGCCACTTTAACATTCAAAATAAGAAGAAAAACACAGTTAAAAGGGAGAAAGCATTTAACAAAAGACTACAGGAATGACTTGAGAACAACAGATATTTTTTATTTATACATAGAAATATACAGTAAATCCAGACTTGCTTAGTTTCACCTAGTTGCAGAGCAACTTAGAAACCAAGTTCATAATTATTATTATTTTCTTCTACTCAGTTGTGTCCAATTCTTGAGGACTGGACAAGTCCATGCAGTTCTCTTGGCAAGGATTTTCAGAAGTGGTTTGCCAGTGCTGCCTTCTTAGGGCTGAGAAAAAGTGATTGGCTCAAGAAACCCAGCTAATTTTTGCCTAAGGCAAGAATTCATAGTCCCCCAATTTTGAGCCTGACAACTTAACCCCTACATCAGAGTGGCTCTCTCATAATTAACAGCACAGCGCAAATCATTTTGACAAATTGCAGCATGGAAATTCTTATATTTTAAAATTGTCTAGCAAAGGGTCATGTGTTGTTTATATCTCTGCCTCTATATCTCCAACTTTTGAGATTTCTCATCTTTCAGTATATTGTTTTAATATCTGGATTTATTTCTTCAGAAGACAGTATAGGCTAGAATTCTGGAAACATGACTATAGTATATAAAGTTGTTTTGGACTTTGTAATAGCATTAGTGTTTTTAATCCAGTTCTGCCCAATCTGGCTTTCCAAGCTCTCAAGTGATAAGGAGGTATTTCTTTAGCACTTATCCATTCCTATTCATTCATTCATCATATTTCTGTAGTTGCTGATCTCACAGAAGAATGATTCTAGGCATCCTTTTTAATAGGATTCTATAAGTTCGACCTAGGCCATTAATATATAATGTAATGCAGTTATTCTCCTAGGAAATATTTTTTTAAAAAGCAGAACATGTTAAGAAATACCATGAAAAACATCATACTCTCAGTGCCCAGAAAATGACTCCTGCAAAGATTCATATGGGTAAGAAATTTGGGGTGACAGTTTTAACTCAGTTTGTGAAAGAGCTCTGTGTATCTCTGATCTTGTAAGCAATACACTTGGTCGTGTGGCCCCTAAGTCACATCAAGGCTAACTTTTCATGTCCCCCCACCTTGGATGTCATTTCTGCCACCCCTTCCCCCTCAAGTGATAGATAACACTGTCTTATCAAGGTCAGTCAGAAAGGGTCTTTTTACATATCTCATAAATTTGAACCAGGTGCCACTGATGTGAGATTAATGTAATGGCAGCTCAGCAAGCGCTCAGGCTTGTCTTAATTATGCTAAGGTTGCCGGTTCACTGTTTCTCTTCATCTGTCTTTTGCTTTAGGGAACACTAAACACTCTGTCATTAGATTGTCGGTTCCACAACACTGGCCATTTGCATTTACAAAGTCATCAGCTAGCTTATGATCTAGTTTTTCTAAGAAATTAAATAAATAGAAAAAAACCCAAAATGAAATAGGGGCTGGTGAAAAAGAGAGACATACAGCAGTTCATGAGATTTGAATCTTGCTTGATTCAGAGAAAAACACCTTAAGGTATAATAATAGATTTTTTATGTATCGTTTCCAGATTTTTCTGAAAAGTTATAAAATAATGATTACATATCAGTTTTGGTTTTTTTCTATTGAGAATTGACTAACCATCTTCAATTCTTTCTTGTCTGACAAATTAAGAAATCATATACAGAGTGAAGACAGATGTACCCGTGTTTCCCCAAAAATAAGACCCTGTCTTATATTTTTTGAACCCCAAAATAAGTGCTTGGCCTTATTTTTGGGGAGGTCTTATTATTTTGGGGCGCATGGAGCAAGGTGGGGTTCCTTTTGCTGTTTTACCTGATTTCCAGCTCTGCATTTAAATATTTTCGGGGAGGGCTTATTTTTGGGGGGAAGCTTATTTTAGTGCATGCGCTCAAAAGCCCGATTGGGCTTATTATCAGGGGATGTCTTATTTTCAGGGAAACAGGGTAACATTTATAGGGAGGTGAGCTCAAATTGTAACACTATATGAAGTTTCACTTTACAAAAATGTGCTTAGTTGAACAGCAATGGATGCAGTGATACTGAAATGGATAAATGGGCAGATAATGTTCTTAAAAATCTAGACATACTGGAAAAAGAGGGATGTCTGAGACTTGTCTGGTTGGTTGGTTTTGTTTTGTTTTGAGTGGATAGTTTCATGATATGCAAACTGAAAAGATGGAAAGAAATTAAAACTATCCTTCAAAATATTCTGTGGCTTCGTTTGTACCTGTAGCTGACCACATATCTAATTTGGATTTCTTAAGCTTAGAGCTCTGGTTTACAAATTGGGCATATGGTAAATCATTTCATAATGTTCCATAGTTTGCTATAATTCTGCTCATACAATGATTAATTATAGAATTTGGGAAATTGGGAGAATGAGGAGACTGGAGACAGGCTTCACACAACAGCTCTTTATTCAGCAACTATGTACAATCCAGCAGCTAGCCTCTCTGACAGTTTGCCCTTATATAGGGAGCTGCCAGAGGGCTCAGCCAATCATGTTTGAGTATTCCTCCCGCTCAAACAATGGACCAGATAGAAAACTATGCAACTGTCAATATCTAACAGAATTAATAATTCTATAATTTCTTTTTGCTATCAGAGGCCTTCAGGAACTTCTTCAGCTGGAAAGGCCAGCAAGGCTTTCCTGAAGGCCTCTGCAGCTGATAACAGAGCTCTGGATCAACACAGAGCTTTGTTATAGGCTACAGAGGCCTTCAGGAAAGCCTTACCGGCTGCAGAAGAAATGAGCCAAGGAGGCCTGGCTGCAACTGTCCAAAGCTAAGTAGTAGGGACTTAGCTCCATCCCCATCCTAGCTTAATTTTTACCTGTGCAGCCTGGAGTGGGCAGGTTTAAATTAGAGCTTATTTGGGGGTGGGTAGAGCTTATATTGGGGCATGTGTAAAAATCAAGTTAGGACTTACTTTCTGAGGTCACATTTTCAGGGAAACACAGTAGTTAGAGAAATTATATTTTGAACCATGTTTTCAAATAATTATTCACACTACCAGAAAAATGTATCAGCTGACAGATTTGTGTATATAACCTATTCCTCTGTATCACAATCACTATTCCCTTATATGCAGGGCATGTCATACTGCTAGGCTTTATTTTGTACAAAGATATCTGATACAGCCGCAAATACTACATCTCAACAATAGCTAGCTAGGCCAGTCTCCCATGGGAGAATTGCAGTCTAGCTGCAATCCAATACATTATTACTAAGAGATAGGGGAAGGACAGAAACCATTTTTATTCAGGGCAGGGATAGCATACCATATATGCAAAACCTTTGAGAAGTAAATCAGTCTTTCCACTGGATTTGCCTTGGACCAAATGAGAAGAGCCAACACCTCTATTATCATACTGTCTTTCTCAGTCCTTCAGTCTGTTTAGAGTTGCTTCATGAAGGATGGCAGAATTGCAACTACTACTTGCCAGACAGCCATGCTCTTGAAAAATGCAAGAGGTCTCAGTCTTTTCAAAGTTTGCTAACAAAGACAAATGGTTTGATGAAGAGGTAACCAGAATAATTGAATTGTTGTTAGTATTCTACAGATAGCTGCTGATTTGTCACAAGATCCTTATACTTTGGATCCCAGCCCAAATTCCTTTATATTGGTATACCAAATGGGAAAAGGGGAGAAAACAATAGCACATTAATGGTGAAATTCCAGAATGAATTTTTAAATACATCTTCATGTAGAGAAAAAACAATCTTCATTGCAATATTTTAGCATTAGAAAACTCCTTTTAAAATGTTCCACTTGAATCAAGTTACCCATATAGCTAGTTTTATCTTTTCCCCATCTGGGCAACTGTAGAGATTCTGGGAGAAAATTAGGAGTCCTCACATCTTTCAGTATGCCTTAACCTTGTATTTGTCACCAGATGTGTCAATTTTAGCACATTGGCCATTGTGAGGGCCTTTTAGTACTGTAATGTTGGATCTGCATGGAGGAAATATGACTGCCCTTTGCGTCCCATCATCTAATCTCAGAATGACATCTTAAAAGCTGAACTCAGAACAAAACTGCTTTCAAATTAATTTCATTAATGTTTGTTAATTATATTAATACACATATCAGCTACACATACACAGTATAATATGATATTCTTTAAAAATGTTTTATTTTCTTATACTGTATCATTGTGTGCATAGCTCTGGGCTCCCCAGAGAGGAAGAACCATATACAGATACAATCAGTTTTACTGCCATAGCAATAATAGCATTGGACATTTTATTCCATAGATGGAGCTGAAAAAAGTGCATGATGAAGTTTTCTTGCAGCCTAATGTTCTTATGAGCTGTTTTCAACTATGCAAGTTAAATCAAGTTTAAACTTTAAATAAAATGAAATAGGAGTAGAGTGACTGCTCTACATTTTTTCTAACCTGTACAGTTTTCCTGTAGCGGACACCTATTTTGCAACTATTTATTTTAGAGCATAAAAGCATCCTGTTTCAATGTTGTATGGTGAGTGAGTGTTATTTAGTTGTTGTCTACTGTCTTAGAAGCCCCACCCCAGTTCATGGTGATTTGAAAAAGAGGAGTTTCTTTTCACTTTTTAAAAAAGGAAATTGTGCTAGATGAGCCAAGGGAAAAAATTAGCCACTGTTTCTCAAAGAGCCTCAAAGCACACACACACACACACACATGTTTATTTTTAGGGAAAGGTTTCCATCCTGGTAATGATTATTAGTAGAAGAGGTAAAATTTATGTCAGAAACTTGATAATATTTTAATGAATTGGGAAATTCTGTGGTGGGCTGTCTATACCACAACATGGATTTTCACTCCCCCAAACCTGTTGAATGTAGTAATACTTTTCTGTTGGCCTCAAACAAGCACCCAGTGCACTGACACAGTACTGAGGATCAGCTGCAACTGAATTATGGGAAAGCCTAAGGGGACTGCGTTCTGAAAATGCATGGAGGAGCTCACCTGCCATCCTTAAATACTTCTTAATAGAACAGGTTGCCACTACATATCTGCAACTCTCAATTTGAAACTGAGCCCAATTTTGCACCATTAAACCTTGTAGAACCCACATTTTTATAATTAGCCCTTGAAGTCCCTAAATATATCTCTAATGCCAATTTGCAACTAGAGACAAGCTTTCTGGCAGTGGATGATAAAATATGGATGATGATATTCATGGAATCATAAAGTTGGAACGGACACTGGATATCTTCTGGTCCAACCACCTGCCCAAGTATTATTGCCCTAGTAATGCAGAGAATATTAGAGCTCTCCTCCTCTGCAACCATCAGTGTGAGTCTATTTTCCCATACTGCATCTTCATTACTAATCTGCCTGAGTCTGTTGTTTGCATTAACATGAAACTTTGCTCTTTTCTGTTGATTGGTAGTAATGATTAATATAGTTCTCTATGATTCTAATTTCAGTCAATTATATTTATTATTTTGTAAAGAATTGTAAATTATATTTATAAATTTATTATTTTGCTGGTAGTTTTGAGAGACTTTTGATAAATGGAGTAGAAATATTTTATATAGTGTAGTCATTTAATTGGTAACATTCTTTTATGAAGTTAGCATTTCATTAATCAATCAATAATGAATTGGATTAGAATCTCCCGCCTCCAACTAGACAGCCATTGATCTCAAAACTACAACTTTAGGCATACCCACAATTTGATTCATACCAAATTGCTTGATTTCATTGATTTCAGCTCATGTAGCCTTTACAGTGTGTTCCTTTCTTTTTATTTCCAAAGTTGTTTCAACTACAGCAATTGAGAAATACAGGCTTCACTGATCTTGTAGAAGTTGTCATTCAGTTCTTTGATTCAAGACTGTTAAACATATTCAGTTTGACAATTTGATTGTGAAAATAGGAATTGACTTTGCAGATGTGGAAAGTTTTTGCGGTCTTTAGACATGATATGACCAGTGCTTTACTGGATATCTGCAGTTTATTTTCATTTCCTTTTAAAGTATAATAACTGCTGATCTTGGGCTGATCATTTGATCATTTGACTTAATCAAAACAGATGGTCTAAATATTACCTATTACAAAGTGAAGGGCATTTAAGGTATTTTATAATGGTGACAGCTACAACCTTCTAAAGCTGAAATCCTACATCATCTGCTAGAAGAACTAGTATAGAGAAGAATCTGTGCATCCTTTCTTTTTTATAATGGAGCTTTTACCATTAATTCACTGTAATAATTCCCTGTGGACTACATTTAGGCAGATTAATCTTTCTAAATTAGAACGAACAACCAGCTACCAAAGCTTTGCATCTAGCCCATGCAGTTCCTCCAAAACCAGTAGGTGTTATATGTAACAGGGAAGTCATTAAATAGGAAATAAGCATATTTCCTATTTAATGGGCGAGGGTGTCTTCCCCGCCGCCCTGAAAGAGGCGGTGGTGAGGCCTCTCTCAAGGAGCCTTCCCTGGACCCGGCAGAATTGGCTAATTATTGTCCAGTCTCCAACCTTCACTTCGTGGCGAAGGTTGTTGAGAGTGTGGTTGTGCGGCAGCTTCCCCAGTACCTGGATGAAACGACATATCTGGATCAGTTCCAGTCGGGCTTAGGCCTGGATACAGCACGGAAACGGCATTGGTCACATTGGTTGATGATCTCTGGAGACCTCGGGACAGGGGTTGCTCCTCTGTCCTGGTCCTGTTAGCTCTCTCAGCGGCTTTTGATACCATCGACCATGGTATCATGCTGCACCGGTTGGAAGAGTTGGGGATGGGAGGCACCGTACTACGGTGGTTCTCCTCCTTTTCTCCAACTGGTCACAGTCTGTGTTGACAGGGGGGCAGAGGTCGACCCTGAAGCCCCTCATATGTGGGGTGCCACAAGGATCGGTCCTCTCACCCCTTCTGTTCAACATTTATGTAAAGCCGCTGGGTGAGATCATCCATGGTTTTGAGGTGAAGTACCACCAGTACGCTGATGACACCCAGCTGTACATCTCCACCATGAACCACCCCAATAATGCCCTTGAAGTGATGTCCCGGTACCTGGAGGCTGTACGGATCTGGATGGGGAGAAACAGGCTCAGGCTCAACCCATCCAAGACCGAGTGGCTGTGGTTTCCGACGTCCCGATACAGTCAGCTGGTGCCATCGCTGACTATTGGGAGTGAATCATTGGCCCCCATGGAAAGGGCTTACAACTTGAGTGTCCTCCTGGATTCATGGCTGTCTTTAGAAGAGAACTTGATGGCCATGACTGGGAGGATTTTTCATCAGGTTTGCCTGATCCACCAGTTGTGTCCCTTTCTAGATCGAGATTCTTTACGCACAGTCACTCATGCCCTCGTCACCTCTCGTCTGGACTATTGTAATGCTCTCTACATGGGGCTCCTCTTGAGGAGCACTTGGAGGCTCCAACTGGCACAGAGTGCGGCCGCGCGGGTGGTTATGGGAGTGACGTGGCGTTCCCATGTAACATGTAATGTCTCCTGCGCAAGCTGCACTGGCTCCCAGTGCGCTTCCGGGTGCGCTTCAAGGTTTTGGTTATCGCCTTTAGAGCGCTCCATGGCTTAGGACCTGGTTATCTATGGGACCGCCTGCTACCACCAACAGTCTCCCACTGGCCAGTACGCTCCCATAGAGAGGGGCTCCTCCGGGTGCCGTCGGCTAAACAATGTCGACTGGTGGCCCCCAGTGGGAGAGCCTTCTCTGTGGGGGCACCTACTATTTGGAACAAGCTCCTCCCGGAGATACGGAGGATCCCGGATCTGCGCACCTTCCATCGCACGCTCAAGACTTTCTTATTTCATCAAGCTGGCCTGGCCTAAATCTTTTCCCTTTTAAATGTAAATTTTAATTTGTTTTTAAAATTGGGTGTTTTAAATTTGTCTCAGCCAAATTATTGAATTCGTTTTTATTCTATTTTAAATTTTTGTATTTTTGTATTTTATTTTGTGGCTGTTCACCGCCCTGAGTCGTTCGGGAGTAGGGTGGTATATAAATCCAATAAAATGAAAAAAAAATGAAAAATAAAAATATTCATTATATGATGTTCAATGAAAATTAAATTAATTTACTTTCATTGTAGCTTAGTCCAGTTCTTCATTCTGCTCCCTATCCTCTTTTTGAAATGGACTTCCTGGCAGGCCTTTTAAAGCAAAAGTGTGGATCTTGACTTGAAAAAGCTGGCACATACTCTTGGATAGCCCTGGCATCTCTAGAGTATCCAAGAGTAACTTCTTCCCTGATAAACAACCCAATGACTTCCCAGCATTTTGGAGTCCAGCTCCTATATTATGATGGTTGAGATAGAAATTGTAGTCCAAGCTAAAAGGATATATGGTTGCTTCCACAGGGACAATATGTCTTGAAATGAGATAGAATGTGTTCAACAACTGAGGTGATTGCAGGGAAGGAAACCACTGGCTGGGTTCACAACCTTTCAGGCTGCAGTCTGACTAAGAATGTCATGTGACAGGGAAGAAGTCCCCATTAGCCCAGAGGTAGCAGGCCAATTGCTTATAAAACAGTACTTATTCTTAGATGAGGAGTCAGTCTGCTATGTATCTGGAGGAAAGGGGGAGAATTATTCTATTTGTTGGGTTACTCCATGGTTCTGCATGTTAGAACTGGAGGGTAGGACGATGAAGTGGTGATTAAGAACTCCATCACTCTGGCCAAATATTTCATCTAACACTGTCTTGATACAGAGTGCCTGTAGCTATGATGGGATAGCCAGGACAATGAAGGTGTTCCATTGTGCTGCCTAGCCAAATTTTCTGAGCAAGCCGAAGTTGTCTTGGAAATGGAATACACTTAGACTTATTTGTCATGGGGGATTTTAATATTCATACTGTAGCTACATAAAGCAGAGCAGTGTAGATTATTCCACCATAGCAATCAAGGATTTATCCAAATGAATATCTAGCCTCACACATGCAACAAGGCTTATTGTAGATTTGGTATTCTGTTCAGATGGAGTTACTGAACTGAGGGTGAGGCTAGCAATAGCAATAGCACTTAGACTTATATACCGCTTTACTGTGCTTTACAGCCCTCTCTAAGCGGTTTACAGAGTCAGCATATTGCCCCAACAATTTGGGTCCTCACTTTACCCACCTTGGAAGGATGGAAGACTGAGTCAACCTTGAGCTGGTGAGATTTGAACTGCCAAATTGCAGTCAGCTGGCAGTCAGCAGAAATAGCCCTGCAGTACTGCACTCTAACCACTGCTCCTCCACAGCTCATCACGGATCAGTTACAATAGATTGGTAAATTTAGACTAAATAAGAGATGATATGAAACAGTATTCAAATATCTGAAGGTTCATCACACAGAAGAAAGAGAGGACTCACACATTTCCCCAGACTGAAGGATAGAAACAAAGGGTTGAATTTATAAGGAAGAAAGTTCAGCCCAGAAACCAGGAAAAACTTCTTGAGTGTATAAGCAGTCAGCCAGTGGAGTTGAACAAAATGCCACATGAAAGGTTGAATGCTTCTTTGCTGGAGGTCTTCAAAGTGAGGCTAGATAGTCCTCTCAGAAACACTCTTTTGGAGCCTCTACCCAAGCAGGGGGTTGCTTAAGGTGACTTCAGATATCTCTTCCAACCCTAGGAGTTTAGGATTCTTTGAAACATGACTATTTTGGATCTAGCAGTTGACTTCTTTATTTCACTGTGATTTACATGGGACTGCCTCAAACTTCAGTTGGTGCACAATATAGCAGCTAAACTGGTGATTATGCCAATAAAACAATGAGTTGTCAGACAATAATTTTTCTGTGTGCAATTTTCAGTCCATGTGATCTGAGGGGCTGCTTCACTCATATGAATGTGTTTGCATCTAGGAATCCATCACTTTCCAAATTCCATGTGGTGAGCAGTCTTTCTTCTATGCTACTCCCAAATCTTTTAGAAAAGTAGCCCACTCTCTTTAGCCAAGCCTTTTCAATTTTAGTTTATTTATAAAGAATAATTGTCTTATGATATTTCAGTGTGAATTTTTATTATTATCTGCCTTGAGAAGCCTATGGGAGGAGAGGGGCATGTAAATTAAAAAAATAGGTATCATTGCCAAAATCTCAATATGTATTTCCCATTGAAAATGCCAGTTTAAAAATGTATTTGTCTTTTCTTATTATCAAAGGTATTTGCATTTTTAAACAGCATTAAAGTAATTTAAGTTTAGCAGCTGGAACTCAAAGAGCCATCTTTCTGAAAATTTGGTACTTTGGATGATTATATACTTTGCTAAATGCACCATTGTGATCTGTTAGATTGCATCAGATAACTTTTTACTTCTCCTATTGCTATTTTTATAAGATGATTTTTTACTGTAGCCTGTAAAGCAAATTGCCTGAAGTATTCTATTCTCTGCAAGAGTTTCTTCCATGGGAAATTAAGTAGGAGGTTCCAATGATAAAACTTCAATAACTGTAGTTATTGAATGTCCTTCCGTAATATGACACTGGCTTTGCTATCTTTTAGGTGTTCTGGATTTTAGTTTTGGTTGTGATGTATTAGCTGCTGGGAAAACCATGGGCTTGTAAATTAATATATTTAAAGTAAATCAGGAGACACACTGGCATTGGAAGGGCCAAGAACTGAAATGTGAATAGTGGAAATTCAGTTCTAATATATGAGCTGAGGGGCTGAAGATCCAATCTCTTAAGGTTTGTTGCATATGAAAAGGCACTATAACAATGATATGCAGATTTGATGATACTAATCTTTTTGGAGACCCAGATGAATTCTAACAAATCTATTGGCTGACCAACTGTGTTTGATTCCAGTTGCACTTTTAAAGCAGTCCCTTGCTGCTGTTAAATTTTGGAACCAGGCCAAGGAAGTATGTAGGGTGAGGTTGGAATAGTTGTAGCATTATAATTTAAGAGATTTGGAATGCTTAGAAGTGTAATGTGCTCACATTCATTACAGGCAGATGTATTAAACTAGCTTGCAAATTTGTTTCCATCAGTATGTATCTCATACAATAGCCTTTTGAGGTAGTCTACTGTAGACTAAAAAAATGAAGTCTAATACTACTTTTATTATAAAGTCATAGTAATAGAATGTTGCATGTGTGAATGCGCTTCTCACCTCCCTGCCTTTTTCTTGCAAACTAGGGAGGATATTGTCTGAGACATTTTTTCAGATTGCAGGTCTGTCCCAGACACAAGTTTATTTTATCTGACCTCTGTCTTGGTAGTGGCTCTTTTTACTCTTCAAGGTCATTCTTTCTACCCATTATAGTATTTCCCACATAATACTATGATTGAGAATGGAAGTGAATTAGCTTCTGTTTAAATTGATTTCTTTTCTGTGATGTTTGGAATGGCAACTAAATATGCTGGTGATATGGCTCCATTAGCCATTTATTTCTGCGTCTAGATTAATTTTTAAAAAGTACCTCTCTTCTACAACCCAGCAGTACCTAATATAATGTTAAAGTCTTTGGCTTCCACTGCATATTTTGCCACTTCTACTTGTAAAAGGAAAATTGCATAAGAATCAAAGCTACCTCCTGTTATTAAATCCTGTAGCTTTGTGTCTTCTTTCGTTCAAAATGAAAGGACTGTGAAGCCTAGGAGTTAAAAGGCAAATCATGGGAAATTGGGGAAAAGAACAGCAGCTGAGTTTTCAGGAGATTACTGTTTGTAAAGAAGGTGAAGATTGCATTTAAAAATGAAAATTGCAGTGGCAGCAAAAGAACACTAGAAGTCTGCTACAACTGATTAGCCTCATGACTTTCTATGTTGCTGTCATTTGTTACTTTAAGATAGAAGCAAAAAGAAATGTTAGTTTTAGTTGATGGTGCCACACTTTTGCATTTAAATGCAAAACTATTATTCAATTCAGTGTATTAACAACCAGTTATGTGATAAAGTCCAGTAATGCTCTCTAATTAATCAGCATTTATGTTACTGTGTTAAATAATACTTTCTCACATATATTATGTAATTGTATTTATTACAGCAGTCCTGTAGGGTAAACTTGATAGCGGAGCTTTCGTGCTCCCAAATTGGTTGGTAGCGAGCCGGATCATGGAGCTTTCATGCTCCTGTCATTGATGGAATCGGATGGCCATTGTAGGAGCTTCACACTCTGAGAAGAGCCGGTGCCATGGCGCCTGACCGTTTAAAGTAACAGGGGCCTTGCCAAGCAGCATCAGGAGTGGCAGTGGAGCTTCGTGCTCCCTTGGCCCACACTAACGGCACACTGAGCAGAGCTTCGCGTTCCCAGCCGAGCGAAGCTGCAGATCACTGCTTAAAGGAGCCACAGCGCTCCAAGTTACAGAGCCATGGAGCTTAGTGCTCCCATTTAGACACGCATGGTGGCATCTCCCTGACCAGGGGCTCTCCTTGCTCTCAGCCCTTCTCCAGAGGGAAGAAAAAGGCATGAAACAAGGAGGCTTCAAAATGGCAGATAAGGTGGCAGTTGACAGGAGCTCTGGGGCTAGAGCTGCAAAAGCAACTGCCACCAAAGTGACTGCATTGAAGGGAGCCAGGTCTGGCAGCAGGTCTAAAGCTCCAGGAAAGGCTGCAAGGGTTGCTAAAAGTTCTAAGGCAGCCCAAAAGGATGAGCAATGCTCTGGAGAAAATGTGTGCCAAGGCTGACAGGGAAAACAACTTACTGTCAGACCTCAGTGACAAAGGAAGTCAGCCCAACAGGCTGCAATCACTGGGCATGTCACCAGATGGTGTTGGAGATCAATTCTCTTCACAATGCTGCATAGTGCCTGCTGCTAATACAGAGCTCTGGGGTTCAGTGTCAGCCTTGCAAGAGATTGCTAGAATCTGTGACCAATCCCATAAGCCTGCCAGAGCCATTCCTGAGGCTACCTTCACACCAACGGCAGCCAATCTAAGACCAGAGGCAGGGACAGATTCAGTAATCCCAGAAAATATGCAGGCAATTATTGCAGAAGCCATCAAGCAGGGCATCTCTGCAGTGATGCAGCACTCTAGACAGGCATCGTCAAGGGCTTCTGTTTTTTCTGTAAACCCCAGCCAAGGTAGAGCATCCCAATTCCCTGGGGAATTTACAACCATCACTAAGCCATACTCTCCTGCGCCCTCCCCAAGAGCCAGTCTCTGCTTTCTGAGGAGGGGGAGACAAGGGATTTGGACCTCTCAGATGATGAGGGCCTAATTCCTGAGCAACCTACACTTACATTCATCACCTCAAGTAACTGCCCATCCAACCCTTCCATTGGTGGTCGCTTGACCCTTTTTACCGACTGATGGGAGGATATTACATTGGATGCTTGGCTTAGGGAGACGGTGAGGTTTGGCCTCTCCCTAGAATTTCTCTCCACACCCCCGAGATTCTTTATCCGCTGCCCAGTGTCAAAAGATCCTTCAAAGAAGGCCCTTATGGAATCAGCCATACAACATCTGCTGGATATTCAAGCAATCCAGCAGGTCCCAGACAGACAGCAAGGGCAGAGATTTTATTCGATCCTCTTTGTGATCCCCAAGCTCTCAGGGGCATGAACAGCTATTTTGGACCTCAAGAATTTGAACCACCATCTTTTATAATGGCAGTTCAAGATGCAGTCACTTCAATCTATCCTGGGATTGAAGGGAAGGCGACTTCTTCATGCCCATTGACTTAACTGAGGCCTATCTCCATGTGCTCATCTTACCACTACACCAGCAATATCTCCAGTTTTATTATGTGGGCCACCATTACCAATATAGAGCCTTGCCCTTCGGCCTTTCGTCAGCACCAAGGGTGTTTACCAAATTACTGGTGGCCTTGGCAGCTCATCTTCAGCCCCTGCCCATTACGTCCAGTGCTATCTGGACAATATCCTGATCCAGTCCTCCTCTGGCCTCCAGGCACAGGAGGACTTATGGGTCACTATCCAGGTACTACAACACCACGGGTTCTCCATTAATATGGAGAAAAGTCATTTGCAGCCTACCTGTTGACTACTTCATCTGGGAGTATTATAGATACTAGTGAGTGCAAGGTGTATCTGTCACAGGACTGGCAGATCAGCCTCAGGGATTTAGCAGGCTGAGGCCAGAGAGAGAGAAAATGGTGCCTTTGGCCCTGCTCTCCCAACTGCTGGGAAAAATGGTGTCCACTATCTCCATCATTCCATGGGCAGGCCTACATGCTAGAGATCTTCAATGGTTTATTTTACCTTTCCAGAGGTCAGGCAGGAGCAGCTCCCCAGCCAAGGTCTGCATCCCGAAGGAGGTAATCTGATCCCTCGACTGGTGGATGTCCCCGGCCATCACCAAAGGCTGCCAGTTCAAGGAGCCAGAGCGCCTCACTTTTATGATGGATGCCAGCCTCTTCGGCTGGGGGGCTCATCTCCAATCGCAGATGGCTCAGGGACAGTGGACCCAGAAGGACCAGACCCTAAGCATCAACTGCTTGGAGCTCAGGGCAGTTTGCTCTCTGCCACTTCCAGTGGGCGGTCTCCAGCAAACAGATATTCGTGCTGAACAGGGGTGGGTTCTAAACTTTGTTTACTACTGGTTCTGTGGGCATGGCTTATTTTGTGTGTGTGGCTTGGTGGGGGGGGGGGGGGGGTAATGTGACTGGGTGGGCATGGCCAATTTTTTTTTTTTTACTTTTAAAAGCATTTTTTCTACAACCTTAAGAGGTTGCAGAAAGAAATGCTTTTAGAAGCCTCTGACAATCAGGCAATATAGCTGGGATCGCCAGAGGCTTTTAAAGGCATTTTTTTTCCTACAACCTCTTCGGCTGAAGAGGTTGCAGAAAAAATGCTTTTAGAAGTAAAAAAAAAAAAGCCTCTGAGATGGGCAGAATAAGCGAGCAGCAACCGGGCTGGGGACTGGTTTGGGGGAGTGCCCAGCCAATGTTATTACCGGTTCTCCAAACTACAGATTTTTACTATTCGCATTGGTTCTTGCGAATGAGGTGTAACCCACCATCGGTGCTGATGGACAATGTGGCCGTGAAGGAACACATCAATCATCAAGGGGGACCCGCTCCAGATCCCTCATGCTGGAAGCCAAATGGCTGGGCCTCTGGGCAGAGAGGCATCTGTTATCTGTCACAGCAGATCATATCTCTGGGGTATCAAACATGCAGGCGGACTGGCTCAGCAGAGCATCCATCGACCATGCAGAGTGGCGCCTGCACCCATCCCTCTTCCGGGAACTGATGGACCATTTCAGCCTCCCGGAGACGGGTATGTTTGCCACCCCAGACAATTCTCAGCTACCAAGGTTTTACGCCAGGTTTCTGGTGCCAGGGACAGAGGGAGTCAATGCTGTCTGCTGCCCATGGCCTCTGTGGTTATTATATGTCTTCCCTCCTCTTCCCCTTCTTCCAAGGGTGATATTAGGACCTGGGTACTTACGAGACCGCCTTCTGCTGCCGGTAGTCTCTCACCGGCCAATACACTACCACAGAGAGGGACTCCTCAGGGTCAAACAGTGTCTACTGGTGGCTCCCAGGTGGAGAGCCTTCTCTGTGGGGGCACCTGCCCTCTGGAACGAACTGCCCCCAAAGATACGGAGGATCCCTGACCTACGCACCTTTCGCCATGTCCTCAAAACACTATTATTCCAAAAAGCGGGGCTGGCCTAGATATGATTTTTAATTGGGGTTTATTTTTAATGATTAGGCCAATGGTTTAATATTTTTTAAAAAATGTTTTTTAAATTTTGTATTTGGACTTGTTTTATTGTTGGCTGTGCACCGCCCTGAGTCCTTCGGGAGAAGGGCGGTATAGAAATTAAATAAAATCTAAATCTAAACCTAAATATGGAAAATCCTGGAGGAGAAGGCAGAGGTCCTACTTCTGGCCCCACACTGGCCCAGAAGACCTTAGTTTGCTGACCTTGTAAACCTCTCAGTGGCTCGACCTTGGAGGATTCCTCAGAGTGAGGCCTCCCTCAGCCAGGGAGCCTTGGTCCACCTGGACCCACAGTGGCTCCATCTGACCACCTGGTGTTGAGTGGAGCGCTCTGAGGGAGGACAATTTTTCCTCCAGGGTCATCAAAACAATTCAAGCCTGCAGGAAACCCTCCACTGAACATATATACAATGCGGCCTTTGTAGGAGGGCCTTTTGTACCTGGTGTGACAAGACAAATATTTCTCCCACGGAGGTGATGATAGCTCAACTCTTGAAGTTTCTCCAGAATGGACTAGATAAAGGGCTGGCGCCTAATACCATTAGGAGGCAGGTTGCAGCACTGTCCTCAGTATTGGTGTGTAAGGTGGTGTTCCTCGTGGCCATTACATCTGCCAGGAGGGTGTCTGTGTTGGTGGCTCTGTCAGTGAGGCAAGACTTGTGTGTCTTTCACAGACAGAGTGATTTTGCAGTTGGATCCTTCCTTCATACCAAAGGTGAACACCTGGTTCCACAGGGCACAGGAACTGATATTGCCTAACTTTTGCCCTAACCTACTCTACCCCTTGGAGAAACAGTGGCACACCCTGGACGTGAGGCGGGCCCTCTCCATCTATGTCACATGGACTGCTGACCTAAGGAAGACAGAATCTCTGTTTGTCTCATTCCAGCCAGCCATGTTGGGCAACAGGGTCACCCCTTCCAGAGTGGGATGATGGCTTAGGTCGACCACTGCCAAGACCTATGAACTGCAGGCCCTTCCAAGACCTTCCCAGATTACTGCATATTCCACGTGGAGCATGGCTATGACTGCGGCATGGGCAACGCAGGCCTCTATAGAGGAGTTCTGTCACTCAGCAATTTGGTCCTCTCCTTCCCCCTTCATCAGGCACTATGTATTAGAAATCTTCACCTTGGTAGAGGCTGCATTTGGTTGATGAGTGCTTCAGCATGTGCATATGGAGGAGGGGACTTTGGACCAGACTACAACCCTCTCATAGAACAGCTAGCTTTGGTATGTCCCATTCCTGAATGCTATCTCCACCACTATGGAGAAGGGGCATTGGTCTTACCTGATACACTCCTTTTTGTTGGGTGGGGATAGCATCCAACCCCACCCTGAAGACCGTCTGGTCCTTGGTCCAGGACAGAAAGGCTCTTCGAGCACGACACATCAAGTCTGCCACTTTGTCTTCGCCAAAAGCCAGGGAGCTTTAGCAACAGAGGCATGTCCTAACAGCTCTGACAGACTCAGTCCAATCAGCTAAACAGACAAGATCAACCCATTCCTGGATGCTATCCCCACCCAATGAGAAGGAGTGTATAAGGTAAGATCAACGCCCCTTCTGAACTTACACTGGCTAATTATAATCCTTTTGAAGATGAAGGTATGAGTCCCCCAAAAGAAAAGGGTGATGTAATGGTTAAAGTATTGGATTGGCCCTGGGGAGATCCAACAATTCTAAGAACTGTTACATCTGTATTGGTGTCTTCCCTGCTCCAGCCAATAGTTCAAATTGATCTAATTGCCAAGAGATTGCCAGGTACTATATGTATTCATTTTTTCCAGCTGCCCATATCTTCACTTACCCTCTGCCAAATTCTGCATCACGTGGGGGAAATGGCAACTGCATATTAGGTGCATTATAATGAAGAAAATTGTGACTTTATCAAGAATCAGCGCCACAAGACATTTTGAGAAACTACTGTTTACTTTAGAATATTGCTACCCTGAGGGTTTAGCTCAAATTGTTGATTCCTCAGAAGAACAGATTGAAGCAGCAAAATTTGCCAGAGAAGAACAGGTGGGAGAAAGTAAACAGCACAGCAAGAAAGAATAAAGAATTTATTCCCGTTTAAGAAATTGCATTAAAGGCACACATACATGGATAACTGAGCAGGTTGTCTGTGCAGACAGTCTGTGTTGTCGTGTGCTTTGTGCATTAATCTATACAGTGCAGCTCTGGTTTATTTTAGGAGTGGTTTAGTTTGAATTTCAGCCTCCAGGCTCCCAAGCAGCCACTCACTAAATACAATAAATAGCAGTACTTCTAGCCTAGAAGGTTATTTATGAATTTTTTACTACTGATTTTCTAATCATTGCTGGCTTTCTAATACCAGCCCAGCAGGGCTTTTCTGTTTTTGCTTTGTTCTTTAAATACTTGTAAATAACTGATATTCATTTCAACAGGTTTGCTAGGGGAACACAACAATATTCTTTATATGGGCAAGCTTTTGCCTTCAGGATGCACAATTGAGCAAGGAACATTCCATCAGGAAGGCCAGCTGGCATTGGTTGTGGCAGATAGACCTGCACATTTCTTATGGACAGCATTGTATCAATTTCTCTGATTGGGAAGAGCAGAGAAGAGGGAGAGGGAGACAAGTAGGGAATAGGAACACAGTTTCGTAAAATTACAGCCAACTCTGGTATGTCCCATTCCTGGATGCTATCTCCATCACTACTGTATGGAGAAGGGGCATTGGTCTTACCTGATATGCTCCTTCTCGTTGGGTGGAGATAGCATCCAGCCCTACCCTGAAGACCCTCAATCATTTTTTGTGTCCGGAAATAAAAAGCTGAATAAGTAGCCTAATAGGCATTAGAGATTTATTTATTAATTCAATTTATATGCTGCCCTCCTCCGAAGACTCAGGGCGTCTTACAATGCACTTATAGCAATAGCCTTCATTCTTTTGTATATACCTGCTTATTAGGGCTTTTGCCCCCCCCTCCCCCCATAAGCGGTGTTTCTACAAAGTCAGCTTATTGCCCCCACAATCTGGGTCCTCAATTTACCTACCTTGGAAGGATGGAAGGCTGAGTCAACCTTGAGCCTGGTGAGATTTGAACTCACACTAATTGCAGGTAGCTGGCAGCTAACTGCTACATAACAGCACTTAGTCCGCTGCACCACCAAGGCTCTAGAGATGTATCAAATTCTGAGGCAGCATTACAATTGTAGGCAATATTATGGGCTAGAGTAAAACATGAGCTCCATTTTATGGTATATAGCATATGCTGCTTAAAGCTTTGATGTTTGAAGAACTATAAATGCTATTTATAACTAGAGAGACTTATGAATTTCTCCCACAATTTGGATTTCTTCTACTAGTTTTAGTTTTGATATCTGAACTTCATTCAATAATAAGAGTAATATTACATGTTGTGTATATGGTTATAACAAAATTCATTCCAAATTCCTAACAATACGGAAATTTGTCATCTGAAATAATCATATCCACCTTTCATTTTTAAGATGATCCAGTAATACTAAGCAGTGAACATAAAATGAGTAACTGTCAACTAGTCTCTTTGATTGTTATTATTAATTATGCTTGTTTATCCAAGTAAACTACTTGGACCCCAAGTGGTTAATATTGGGGGTGTATATCATTTAAATCATTCATAATAAGAAATTAAATTAGTAAGGAAATAAATTTTTCAATGAAAAATCTACTGAATGAGAACATAGACAATAATCTCCCAATAATCAGTGCTCAGTTACAGATAGGAAAAAATCCTTGTTTTCTGCAACTGCCAAAAAAACTCTCTCTAATGCCTCAGGGAAGCTCTTTCATGGTAAAGGTGCCACAATTGAAAAGCAGCACCTCTGCACATCAATTCCCACCCCCATCCCCACATCTCATGGACGTGGAGTATTGCCAGCAAGCAAATTGGAAAGTCAATTCTGACTGAAGAAGTCAGTCCTAAGTGCCAGACTGCATAGGGCATTATAGATTAAAGCCTGTACACTGAATTGCGCTGGAAGTCTATTGGAAGTCAATGCAGGAAATTGATGCAGGGAAGATATAATATATTCCTGGTGTCATGTACTACCCAGTAAAGAGTGTGCTTGTGCAGCATAAACTGGAGGTTCCAGATAAACTCGCTGGTCCAAATAGTGATAAGGGCATGAGTTACTGTGTCAAGCTATGTTAGCCTTACTAGGTAGATCAGACAGGAAACATGACTGGATGAGTTAATTGTACTTTACTTAAAAGCTATATTAACAGAATCTTGCAAGTCTGAAAGTACAGTTCTCTTGCCATCTCCTTCACAGCACAAGAAACTAGAGAGGTTCTCTTCTGACCCTCTTGCAATGCCCAGAGTACCCAGCTGTGCATTTTGCCCTTCTAATCATTACCTGAGGCACCCAGAAAGAAGTGCCAGCCAGGTAAACCTCTCTTCCCTTTCAATTGGCAACTCTCCAAGTATCTTTCAGAATCCATCAAAGGCTTGGAACAAGATACTGGAATGTTCCCTCCCCCTGCAGAGGTCTCTTCTGGTTGAGAAAATAATTCGGTATGATAAATATTATGCTTTCCATGTGTAGTTGACATAAGAACTGCTTTGAGGGAAAGATGAGATCTAATATCTGACGCTAAATGTGTCAGGCCAGAGATTACTTGTTTACAAGCCCATGGAGGCCTCCAATTTAGCTTAGTAACACTTGGTCCTCGTGGCATGGGGATTAAAGTCTCTGGACCAGGGGTGGGTTCTACTTTAGTACCGGTTCGCAGCGGGAGCGCACACATGCACAGATCATCCATGATGATGTTGTGGCGAGTGGGTGGAGCCTCCTGCCAGTTTTACTACTGGTTCTACAGAACCAGACCGAACCAGGGGCAACCCAACACTGCTCTGGACACTTAAAAAAGAAGGCAAAGGGCCTCAGCATCAGTTCAGAGAGCAAGTCTAAGATTTTAATTATTGGCTTTCTTGGTCAGCAATGCAACCTTTTCATATAGCTCAACTTATTATATAAGCATTTCAGGAAAAGAGCCCTAGTCACTGGCAAGATGTCCTTTAAGGTCAACAGCACTTTCTTAGTCTTGATGTCAGACTCATAAATGACTTAAATTATCCACAAGATCATAAACAGCTAAGTCCTCTTTATAGCTATCAGTAGTTTGAGTCTAAGGGTGCAAACCATCTGGCCACCAGTTCTGCAGGTTGAGATTATTGGGCCTCAATAATTGGGGGATCATGAGGAAATTTATAATCAGTCTTCTAGAATAACCAACCCAGTGTATCTTGGCATATCTCCTTCAACCCATCACCGCTGAGGTCCTTTCAAGCTTGTTCTGTGCCTTGCATTCCTTTCTGCCTTTTGCCTAAGCATGAATAAGATCTTAGAGTTGTAGTCTATGTATCTGCAGTCTTCCATTTGTGATGTTTTTCCTACAGGTTATTGATTGACAGAACATATATACATACATTTTTACTGAAAAGCAGCACTTAAAGTATGCTCCTCATTTGATAACATGCACTGTTTTTGAGCAATATTAAACAGTGTGTATATGTAATCTTTATTATTTAACATCTAAGCAAATACCCACAAATGGAAAATTATCAGAATGTGTATCTGCAAATTCTGGAGTTAACTTTAGAGATTCTCTCAGTTGGAGCTGGAATGCAGACAGAAGGGAATGCGAGGAAAAGTCAGCCTAAAGACACTCAAAATACACAGCTGCTTATTCTGGTGCCTGCCATTCTCACAAGAAAAGATCTGCGTTCCATGTTATTGATGAGGGAAAGGCTGAAGGAAGTATACTTTCAAGATTAATAAAGGTGTTAGTGTAAGCAGGGCTCTTATTTTTGTTTGCTTTTTCATTCTTTTGAAATTTTCAAAGTTTTTATTTTCCTTTAATGATGGTTAAATCTGTCCCTTTTTTTGCTCACATTTGCATTAAAGGGAGCCAGGTAATGTTGTGCTCAGGTGTTGGATGAATACTGAAGCAGGTGAGAGCCAGATGTAATTTAACACACAACATAACTTTCCGGATATGGCTATTTTTTAGCTAAATCTACCTTACTGATTTATTGTTCTGGAGATAAAATCAAAGTAGCTCTCTGCATACACTACCTTGATCAGATGAGTTATAAATATAATAAATAATAATACCTTGACGTGATTGTGGGTCTTGTATGCTCTAGAGAAATGAGAGTTATGGCAGAGCTCAACTATACTGGACAGGTCTCATCAAGAATGTCTCCCCATAAACAATATAGTGATTGTTTATAGAATTCTTTAATTTTTTCTCTCTCTCTTTCCCTCTTCCCCCCTTTCCTTCCCTCCCTCTCTCTCTTTCTCTCTCTGGCTCCCTCTGTTTCTCTCTCTCCCCCCTCCATGGGGGGAGGGGTGGGAAGAACCCCTGAACTGGTGTTGGGTGGTGGGAATGACATCCGAAGGCCAATGAGCCCAGGAGCAGCAGACCCATGCTCTGTTGGCTGGTAGGGAAGTGGGGCATCTCAACACAGGCAGCTCTGCAAGAAAAGCAACTGCTTTTTTTTGCAGAGCCAAGCCGATGCAGGGTCCCATTGTGGCTCCTTGTCATAATGAACTTCAGGAGGAGGGGACCTCATTTCTCCCATTGTGAAGTGTGTGTTCAATCAATTCCAATCAATCACTCAATTCCAACTTCATGAGATCTTTTTTTTTTTCGCGAGAAGTTGGAATTGAAATTGATTGAGTGAAATGCAATGGAGAAATGCGATCGGAGCTGGACTGGGGCGACTGCACGTGTGCCCACAGAGAGGGCTCTGCATGCCACATCTGGCATGCGTGCCATAGGTTCGCCATCACGGATCTAGAACAATACAAAAATAACAAAATAAGGTTTCCTGCATTGGAGCTTGTTCCAAAGAAACAGCTAGCACAAGTAATAAAAGATGCCAATACTATAAAATTGCCAGGCCTATGACACATAATGATTTTTTCAAGCTGAGTTCTTTCTGATTGATAGACAAAATCTTGCCAGACTGAGCACTCTACTATCTGCATCTACAAGCCAAAACAGATTAAAAAAAAAAAGATAATAGCAGAAATGATAATAACAGCAGAAATGATAGATAAAAGATCAAGGAAGATCAGGAATTGGTCAACACCAAGTGAAGATGAGCTATGTAGTGTTTGGTTGAAACATCTGACCGGTTTATACTTACTCATTGCAAAACAATTCAACAACATACTGCAAGGATGTGCAATTGGCTAAAATCTAGCAAAATCTATCTGATAATGAAAAATCTAACAAAAAGGGCAAACTGCAGGCCAATTACCTACTTACCAACAACTTTCAAATTGCTAACTGGTATAGTAGCAGATGCAGTCCAATAGCATCTACAGTGGGGCAAAAAAGTATTTAGTCAGCCACCTATTGTGCAAGTTTTCCCACTTAAAAAGATGAGAGAGGCCTGTAATTGACATTATAGGTAGACCTCAACTAGGAGAGACAAAATGAGAAAACAAATCCAGACAATCACATTGTCTGATTTGGAAAGAATTTATTTGCAAATTATGGTGGAAAATAAGTATTTGGTCAATATCAAAAGTTCATCTCAATACTTTATTATATATCTTTTGTTGGCAATGACAGAGGTCTAATGTTTTCTGTAAGTCTTCACAAGGTTGGCACACACTGTTGCTGGTATGTTGGCCCATTCTTCCATGCAGTGATGTAGAGCAGTGATGTTTTGGGGCTGTCGCTGGGCAACAAGGACTTTCAACTCCCTCCAAAGATTCTCTATGGGGTTAAGATCTGGAAACTGGCTAGGCCACTCCAGGACCTTGAAATGCTTCTTACGAAGCCACTCCTTCATTGCCCAGGAGGTGTGTTTTTGATCATTGTCATGCTGAAAGACCCAGCCATGTTTTATCTTCAATGCCCTTGCTGATGGAAGGAGGTTTGCACTCAAAATCTCACGATACATGACCCCGTTCATTCTTTCCTGTACATGGATCAGTCGTCCTGGTCCCTTTGCAGAGAAACAGCCCCAAAGCATGATCTTGCCACCCCCATGCTTCACAGTAGGTATGGTGTTCTTTGGATGCAACTCAGCATTTTCTCTCCTCCAAACATGACGAGTTGTGTTTCTACCAAATAGTTCCACTTTGGTTTCATCTGACCATATGAAATTCTCCCAGTCCTCTTCTGGATCATCCAAATGCTCTCTAGCAAACTTCAGATGGGCCCGGACATGTACTGGCTTAAGCAAGGGGACACGTATGGCACTACAGGATCTGAGTCCCTGGCGGTGTAGTGTGTTATTGATGGTAGTCTTTGTTACATTGGTCCCAGCTCTCTGCAGGTCATTCACTAGGTCCCCCCCCATGTGGTTCTGGGATTTTTGCTCACCGTTCTTGTGATCATTTTGATCCCACAGGGTGAGATCTTGCATGGAGCCCCAGATCAAGGGAGATTATCAGTGGTTTTATATATCTTCCATTTTCTAATTATTGCTCCCACAGTTGATTTCTTCACACCAAGCTGCTTGCCTATTGCAGATTCAGTCTTCCCATCCTGGTGCAGGTCTACAATTTAGTTTCTGGTGTCTTTCAACAGCTCTTTGGTCTTCACCATAGTGGAGTTTGGAGTGTGACTGTTTGAGGTTGTGGACAGGTGTCTTTTATACTGATAACAAATTCAAACAGGTGCCATTAATACAGATAATGAGTGGAGGACAGTGGAGCCTCTTAAAGAAGAAGTTACAGGTCTGTGAGAGCCAGAAATCTTGCTTGTTTGTAGGTGACCAAATACTTATTTTCCACCATAATTTGCAAATAAATTCTTTCCAAATCAGACAATGTGATTGTCTAGATTTGTTTTCTCATTTTGTCTCTCATAGTTGAGGCCTAACTGTGATGTCAATTACAGGCCTCTCTCATCTTTTTAAGTGGGAGAACCTGCACAATTGGTGGCTGACTAAATACTTGCACCCCCCCCCCACTGTAGTTGAGAACAAGCTGTAGTTGAAAACAAGTCTCTTGATGATATTGTATACTTTCGTTTGTTCTCTAACCCATTGAAGGTATTTCTATCTTGTCTTGTAATACTGAGCATGTATCTTTCCATGGCTCTTTGTGCCACTCCTAGCTTTTGTATCAATTGTGAGGTTAGTGGCTGTGTTTCACCAATATATGTTAAAGTAGGTAGCACACACTGAACAAAAACTTTTCTCTTCAGGCACAGGGGGAGGTTGTTCTTGAAAATTTTGCTTAGCTTGCCGAATGCCTGCCAACCACATTTAACACACTATTCAATTTCCTTTATTGTGTTGCCTTTCATTGAGATCCATTGGCCAAGGTATATGTAGTGGGCTACTATGTCTAGTTCTGCTCCAGATATAAAAAATTTCTTTCCTTTAGCTCTTCTGGGTCTTGTGAGAAGAGAACAAAATCATCAGCAAATCTTAAGTGATTTCAATAGGTGCTATTGTTTTTTATTCCATCTTTTGCCCACTCTAGTTTGCAAAATACTTCTTCAAGGTAGGCTGAGAAAAGGATAGGTTATATTGTTTTGCCTTCTCATACACCTCATTCTATGTTGATTTCCACTTAAAGATCATTAAAGTGGAAATCAATATAGAACAAGGTGTACGGCAAGGCGATACAATATCGCCTATCCTTTTCTGTTTAGTTGCATCCAATTATTCTCAGAGACTACCTGGACAAATTCCTGCAGTTTTCTATTCTTGCAATTTACCCTCTCTTTTAGTCCACAACTTAAAAAGAAACAAGAAAGAAGCAATTTGTTAACAAATGACAATAATATGACTTACAGGCAATATATAGTATTCTACTTTTAAACTGTAAGTAATAATATGCTGTTTAATTGTAAAAGTCAATTTGGTGTTTGTTGTATAATTACAAAAGTGGTTTCAATGAACATATCTGAACAATACCAAGCTGAACATGAGAGTGATTATTGTCCATGGAACCTGCTTCCTGCAGAGAGGTGAGCCATTCTCCCTTCTCTGTTTCTCTTTGCACCATAACAATAATCTACAAGCAAAACTACATACCAGGCATTGGTCACGATTAAAATTGGGTAACAGACCATAACATTCAGAAATGAGATCTTGCAATATTAACGGTCAACAAGGCATTTGAACAAATGTTCTTAATTCTGTCAGGGGTGAAAAATCTGCAAAATGAGCACATGTGGTTTATCCAGAAGTCATAAAAATTTAATTGAAAGTCTATGTTTATTAAGCTCATATGTTATGTGAAGAAGCATACCACACACTACAATGGGCAGGAGAGTCATAGAACTGGCCAGCCCCAGAGTGGCTTCATCCAGTTTGATGAAATGGTATAGGAAGCAGAATTACAAGCAAACTGTCTTTCATTTTCTTGTGGCATATCATCAAAATATTCCATTTAAATGCATGTATTGTATCTGGTACTAGTACTTCTAAACTATAAACTAAATAGCTTTTCATATTTATTTCTGATCTAGTATATTTGATGCAGTAGAACTAATTGCCATAACACTCACAACATGTTGAATACTTATTGTATTGCTGCCTCTGCTTGTTGTACTTGCATGTTGAATGCAGTAGCCCTACAAGCAGTGGTGAAATCCAAATTTTTGTACTACCAGTTCTGTGGGTGTGGCTTGGAGGGTGTGGTGCGGCTTGGTGGGCATGGCTTGGTGGGTGAGGCAGGGGAAGGATACTGCAAAATCTCCATTCCTTCCCCACTCCAGAGGAAGGATACTGCAAAATCCCCATTCCCTCCCCACTCCTGGGGGAAGGATATTGTGAAGTCTCCATTCCCACCCCACTTTGGGGCCAGCCAGAGGTGGTATTTGCCAGTTCTCTGAACTGCTCAAAATTTCTGCTACCGGTTCTCCAGAATCTGTGAGAACCTGCTAGATTTCACCCCTGCCTACAACCCACCTTATCAAAGTCCTGGGCACTATTTAAAATTATATCCATGCTTACAGTTTGCCTTTAGTTAGATGCCCTAAGAGGCAAATATTTAAGGTAGCTGGAAATAGGGTCTTTTTGTTATATTCAGAATATGTATTTTCTCAGTTTATGTGAGATGGATTGAATTAATCCAATACAATATTAGTTTTATTTTTCAGATGCCTCTTTAGTTTTATCAGATCAGTTGAAATTCTTGACTATATTGGAAAGGAATGAGACAGTATACTCTCAGCACCAAATTACCCATCACAGTACTCACAATAATTTTATGGGAAAAATTGCTTTGGTGTTGATTCTAATTGAAGGGATTATGCCTCATTTGAAATGGAAAACTTGGATTCCAGAGTAATTGTATCCCAGTAGGTTACCACCATTCCTCCACCTTTCAGCAATGCTTGATAAATCTAAGATCAAGCATTCCAATTCTGATTTTGACTGGGAGGTGCCCAGTACTTGAATTTAAATATTAAGTCATCTTCTTGATTTTTTTATAATTTGGCATATACCTTTGCTCTTGTGATTCTGCAGTTTTCTGCTACAACTATATTTATGTTCTAGTTCCACACCATCCCATTTTGAATAATCAGAATACTTTTCAGTCTCATTCACTGCAGATAATGTTTCTTGAAGTGGATGCTCTTCACATCTTGTGGTCTTTCCACCTAGTCAATTTTAAAATTTGTCTGCCACCTTTTTCATATTAAGTGTCAGTTTCTGATACTCTTTAGTTAAGATGAAACCCATCACTTTGTGTATAAAGGTCTATTGTATATGAGGTCCATATGAAACAGGCCACAAATTGCTCAGGTTTTGCTAGATAATTATACAGTAAAAAGAACTATTTAAATTTAGTCTTTCAAGAATAATGGGAGAGAACAGTATCACAGAATCACTGAGATGGAAGAAGCCATTTAGAGTACAGAGTGTAAAACTTTGCTCAATGTAGGAATTCAAATTAAAACATCTCAGAAAAATGACTATATAGATACTGCTTGAATATATTTAGAGAAGGCAAATCTACCGGTTTTCAATATGATATGTTCTTAACTGTTAAAAAAAACCTTCTGACATTTAGTTAAAATCTGCATTCCTATAACATAAATCCATTATTTTCTTGCACTCTGAATAAGAGAAAACAGTTGTGTGGCTGGCATCTTTTCAGTTAATCGAAAAGTGCTAGCATATCTACCCATCATTCCTTAAGGCTAAAGATATCAGCTTCTTCAATCTCTCTTAATAGGGCCTATTGTTTAAGCTCTAAACATCTTTGTTATCCTCTGAACCAGTTTCGATTTTTCTGAATCATTTTAAAACTATGATGCAGAGAAATATGGCAAGGTGATGAAGAGAATTATTACTATTTGTGATTTGAAAATATACTTCTCTTGATATAGCTCAAAATTGCATTTGTCATTTTGGTAGCCATATCACAGAGTTGGTTCAACTTGCAAACAACTACTGTTACAAAATCATTTTCACAAATATTGTTATCAAACATCCCTCATTCCATACATGCAGAATTTATTTTTGTTTGTAACTGAAAACTTTGCACTTGCCTCTGTTAAATTTCCTTATGTGGCTTTTAGACTATATCTCTAATGTCCTGAGATTTATTATTTTATTTCTTTTTTCTAGAATATTAGTCGTCCAATCCAATTTTGTGCTCCTGATACTACTTCCACCACTTCATCCATATTGTCACTAAAAATATTGAAGGATTAAATAACCAAGTTTAGACCTACTTAAAACTGCTGTCCAGTTTGTTGAGGAGCCACTGATGAACAATCTTTGAGTAAAATTTTCAAGCCACCTATATTAACTTAATTGTCATGCCATCCAACCCACATTTAACTAGCTTGCTAATTAGTATGTCATACCCACTATCAAATATTGTGTTGAAGTCAAGACAGCACGTGCATATATTCTTGAAATATATCATGTAAGGAAGTAACTAGAGCAAAAAAAAAAGGGGTTAAGGATTGTGTAACAAGATTTGTTCTTAAGAACTTCAAGCTGATTCCTGATAATTATCTCATTCTTCTCAAGTGTTTAAAATTCAGTGTTTTTGTTATCTGCCATAGATTGATGCTGGCTGTCTACTCTGCAATATTTTGAATCTTCCTCTCTTTTTTGAAGAAAATGAAAATACTTGCTTTGCTTTAGTCATTTATTTAATTGGTTCTCCAGGATTTCTCAAAAATAATATTAAGAGTTTGGCCACATTAGCTAATTCCTTTATCATTCCTAGGATGCAGTTCATCTGATTTAAACTCATTAAAAAAAGGGGGGGTTAATTTTTAACCATGTTTAACACTTTTATAGTTGAATGTTTCTCTTTTGTCCTGCTCTGCACAATTCCAGATAGAATACATGTTTTTTTCTTAGAAAAAATTGAATAAATTAGGATTTCACTAGTTACTTTTTGTCTTTGCTACCGGTTAGCATTTTGCTATTTATTTTTTTTTTACTGAAAAGCTGGTATACCAAACTTTCAATTTTCCTTTCATTTTGTTATGTAAAGAAGCTGTATTTGTTATTCTTAGCATTTTTTGTTAGCCTCAGCTCATTTTAAACTTTAACTTTCTCAACATCAGCTGGGTCATTCTGAAGAAATCAGTCTAGACTTTAATTTCATGACCTGGCTTTCTTTTTATTTCATATGTTCAGTTTGCCCCCTTCTCCCTCTCCTCCCTCCCTTCCCCCCCATTTATTAGTCCTTTTCAGTAGCTGCACTGACTTCTGCTGTTCTGCCTCCTTTGTAATTGTTTGCACTTGTGCTTCTACTGTAGTAATTTATTCTTTAAGAGCTCCCATTTGTCCTGCCATTGAATGTTACTCAACATTCCTTTTAGATTATTAAAACACGCTATTCTGAAATCTAAGTTGCATGCTTAATTACTATATGCTCAAGTTTAATTTCTCTTAAAATAAGAAACCTAGCATCCCATAGTTATTTTCACTACTGTTCTGCTATTTTCATTTCCTCAGTTTAGTCTTCCTGGCTGATTAGCATTAAGTCAAGATGACTGAGCCTTTGGTGCCTTCCTCTGCTCACTGAAGGAGAAACTTGTCATCATGAGAATCTGGGCCTGAAGTGGCAACTCCACTTCAGCCCTAACATCAATGCTGCCACTCGGAAAGGCTCCTCACACTGTTCCCCAATGCCTTGGGGAACAGTGTGATTGCCCCCTAGCACTTCCCAGGATCTGCCGTGCATTACTTATTTTCCAGTGGGGTTCTCTTTCTGTGGAAGCAAGTTAGAGATTGCTCTTCTACAACCTCTGCAGACTGCAAAAATCACTGGAAAATCCTGTGAGACTGGGTTGTGTTTTCAAGAATAGATCTTGGGGGTTGATGAATGCTGAAACATTGTGATGTGTCACCTTTCACACGTGTTATAAATTCACTATCATTGGTCTAAGAGCTAGCAGTTTACCATATTCATGAAATTGCTTCAAACCAAGTTTTCAATGCAAAATCCCATTCTAATAAAAAATTACATAATAGGCAGGAAGATTTGCACTTTTTCTTGATGAACAGCAAGAGACATGAGGGGGGAAGACATTTTCAGTTCTTCTTCTGCCTTGTATCTAGAGATGGAATATTATCTTTTGCAAAAGACTGGGTCAGTCATTATAGCTGCACACAAGCTGTTTTTAAATGAGGAATTAATCCAATTAATTGGACCTCTTATAAAAAAAGCAATTTCCAACTCTGTTCTTTGCTATTGTGATTTTATTAACATAAATTACTCCTTTACTTTGATGTTAACTTCTTTTTCAGTAAAGCTACTCTCTGCAGTTCAATTTCAATAGATCCATTCTATCTGTGTTTATATCATAGGTTGATTAGAAAATAAATGTCTCTCATAAATAAAGAAGCTCAAAAGTTTTGTAAATAAGTCAATAAGCACAGAAGTGAATCTATAGTGTCATCAACTCTATGATCCAATAGAACTCTGCAACAGTTTGGAATTGACAAGAAAGCATGCTTAGTAATAGTATTTGTCCTTTTCATGCAGCACAGAAATTCATGTAGAATTTCACAGCAATTACAAAATGGGAGAAGATGAATCCAGAGGCTCACCAAGCAAAATAATCATAACAAAATCATGGTACCTATACAATAAAAATACTATTCCTTTCTCTTCTTAAATAGTCCTATTTCAGGGCTACATAAGCACTTGTTGTGCAAGTGACAGATTTCTTTGTGGCTGTTTCTTGAATTCTTCCAACATCTATTCCTTTCAGGCTCAAAGCTCAGAGAAAATAGACTGCAGAAGAGGTGCTTATTCATTAGGCCTAAGTCATGATATATTAAGCAGAAACATTTCAGGTAAAGCCCCCTTGAGAGAGGCTGTCAGAACCTTAAATGACAGAAGATTGGAGCTTGCTCTGACAAAGGTAGTGTGATCTCACCAGTGTGCATAGATATTTGGAATGTGTTTGGTCTGGGGCTGCTGTTAGTCTTATCTTTCCTGAGAAATTAGATTCTGGAAAAGCTATGATCCATTCTATAGCTTCTAAGGTAGACATAATCAACATTCTTGTGTTGACAAGGAAGATGGCTGTAGATATCTTGTTGTCAATGGAGGGGTGGTCCACTTCATTTTGGATAGTTTGACCATCAAAATAATTTGAGGTAAAGCTTATGGAGCAAACCTGTCAATAACTGAGTCTGAGTCCAGATTCATGAAATAACTACCAATCCAAACCATAATGTAAAATAACCACATTTCTTTATTTGTTTTTTAGATTTTTATTCCTCTTTTATTATTTTTATAAATAACTCAAGGTGGCAAACATACCAAATATTCCCTCCTCCTATTTTTTCCCATATCTGTGAGGTGAGTTGGGCTGAGAGTGACAACCAATCGAAGAGAATATTTGTAATTCAAGTTTGAAGTGTGGGGCTTTTGGTGCTCTCTGAATTTGCTTGTTTCTTGCAGATGTTTCATTACCCAAGTAGGAACATTAGCACTGGTGATGTTACCTACTTGGGAAATGAAACATCTGCAAGAAAACAACCAACCTCAGGCAGCACCAAGGATGCCACAGTGAATGATTGGCCCCAAATCATCAAGTTGGCTTTCATGCCTATTGCCTAAGGCAGGATTAGAACTCACTTTCTCCTGGTTTCTAAGTCAATGCTTTAACCACTATGCCAAACTGTACTGTCAGAAACAGAGAGAACTCCTATGGTTTATCTAAGAGTAAGACAGGTGTAGTATCTAAATCTGAAGCCCCTATTTTATTTGTTTATTAACTGTTCAAGGTTACAACAGTGATGGAAAAAAAAGACTTACTAGTACTAACATTTATGACTGTCCCATGACCATGATTCAGCCACTTGGCAACTGTCACACATTAATGACAGTTACAGTGTCCTGCAGTCATGTGATTTGCCACCTAACCTGCTGCTTCCAACAAGCAAAGGCAATGGCAAGAAGTCACTAGTTATGGTTACTTGATGTTTAATCTAACAAGCATGAGTGATTCACTCAATGGCTATAATCAGAACTGCCATTGCTAAGTAGAATGGTTGAATGATTTTTCTCTTTACAACAGTTTGCTTACTGATGGAATTACAGGTTCCAGTTGGGATTAAGTGAGGACCACCTGTACTGTTTATCTTAATTGACATTACTTTCTAAAATTTGGAGAAATCCCTGTCTTTTTCCACCTGAGTTGCCAAGTTTCTTTAACAGAAATGCTGAGACTGAACATACAGAATGTATATGATGTAATTTGGAATGTTTGCAAGTTGATTTCCAAAATTAATTATGTTACAGCTTGTATGTTTTGATAACAATCAATATAATTTTTAAAAGAATGCTGGTTCATATTTTGTTCTTCCAACTTGGTGAACTTAATGCTTCTCAGGTTCCTATTCTCCCCAAAGGTAATTATTTCTGGGGTCAGCTCCCATCCCCTCAAATCCCCTTAACTATAAAATAGTTCATTTCACAGCTATTTTTAAAAGTTGTTGTTTTGTTTTGTTTTGTTTTTTGCTGCAGTTGCTTCAGTCACCATAATTAAACCAACAATTATTTTAAAAAGTCTGTTCTGATAACTTTACTAAGGCTAAGGGTATTCTTTCTTAACCTTCCTTAGAGAAAAATCAGTGAGATGTTCTTTAATAATTTAAATTAGAGAATCGAGTATCAGTTGTGGATAATAGCTTACCTTTAACATTTTAAAAATTCATTTTCTAGAATGAATTAAAATATAATTGCATTCAGTTAAAATTTGTCATTGTGTTAACAAACTTTCATGAAAGTTAGTGAATACAATCAGATATGATCTGAAAAGAAACCAGAGTATAGCAAAGAGTTGACTGTGACCAGGTTTTCAAGTATTTAAGCTGTTGGAGTCAACTGGAAAGCAGACTTGGGTCTCCTTTTAAATTAGGACTTGTCTTTGTGGGATTGTCCAGTTGCCTGGGCTTGTCACTAGAATAGACCAGCTACCATTTTAGAAGGGTGGGAACAGATTATTTTATTATTTTATTATTTATTAATCATATTTCTATGCCGCCACTCTCTGAGGACTCTGGGCGGCTTACAACAATCAAGAGTATACTAAATAGCATATTGCCCCCAACAATCTGGGTCCTCATTTTACCCATCTTGGAAGGACGGAAGGCTGAGTCAACCTTGAGCCGGTGAGATTAGATCTACTGATCTGCCAAACTAGCAGTCAGCTGAAGTAGCTGCAGTACAGCACTCTTAACCACTGCACCACCTCGGCTCATACAGATGGCACCACTCTGCATTCATACCCATTCTGCTGCAAATACACCCTCTGGGAAAATTTTCCTGCTGCAGTTTTTAAAATTCTTTTTCAAAGTTTTGACTTGAATGTTTCTGTCTGTTTTGCCTGGTGCACAGGCCAACTTCAGAAATGCATTGACTACTTCATACAGACAAGTATGCCCTCCTTAACTAAACCAATGGCTACCATGGTATGTAATGTCTTCTACAGCCACTTTTACTAGGAATGCTATAATGGATACCATACCTGTGTCATAATAATACAGGTGCTTATTAAAAATAGGAGGTCACTAGTTCAAATTTTGCCAGAAATGTGAGCTTTTTAAAAAAATTGCTGTCTTTCTTTGCTTGATTTTCCCCTGGACTTTTGTTGTAAACTAAGGCCAATGGTGAATCTTTTCATCTTTATTCAATCACTTGAGGATCATGGGCTTAAAAATAGTCTTTGTTGAAGCTACTGTTTCTAAGTAGTTCCAGAAGACGTTAGAGACCAATAGGACAATATGAATGTAATGTTTATTTTAAAACTAGGTGCTGCGCCTGCATTTTGATGTTTTAACTTCGTAAATATAAATTAAATTTAAATTTGTACAGGCAGACATAAAAATGTATATGTCTATTTATATCTTCCCACTGCTTTCCTGGAACAGGACGGTAGGAGGGAATCGTAGCAAGAATTGACTAATGGGTGGACATGGTAGCCTGACTAGACTTGCAAAATGTTGTTCAAGTGTCTCAGTCTGGACAGGATTTTCTTTAGAATTGAATTAGTCTGAATACAGCACATGAACAATTTAGGAACGCAGTGTAGATATACACTCTATAAGTCCCACTACCTTCACAGGGGAAAGTATTAGAAAGATTGAATGATGGGAGTCTTCCCTGCTTCCTTCAGCTTCTAAAGGAAAAAGACAGCAAGGCAACAGATGAAGGAAATAACTGCTTCAGAAGAACTCACACTAGTTATAAGAGTGGTGTCATGGCTTCATTAAAATATATTTGCTTGATTATTAACTGAACCAAGAGCCAAATGAGTAGTGGTCAACTTTTTGTACATAGAAATGTGCTCTGGGAGTGTTTGTTGATTTGGCACTAATATTCTACGTAGTCTTGGTTTATATAGTTCTGAATGAAGGTTAAAAGGTTGGCTCTAGGCTAAGACTATGTCATATTCTATGACATAGAGGACAAAAAAATGAAAAAAAATCTTATGAAAAACAATTAAAAAGCAAAGAATAGTAATGATGCACTCCACAAAGTAGCAGTTAAATATTCAGTTAAATATAATTAAGAAAAAAGAGGACATGTTTTTGAAATCCCTAACAAAATCAAGAGATGAGCCAACCCATAGGAGGCTCCAGAATATGACTTTGCCTAGGGTGCCTTAATATCAAGAATCAGTTCTGGTAAGCTGGGTACAGTTATATACATGTAGAAATATGTTGCTTAGGTTAGTAATTATACTGTAGATGAAGTTTTAATTCTTTCTTTTGGTTCCAAATCTATGTAATCAATTAATAAATTTTATTTCAAAATATGTGAAAAAATAGAATCACACATTTTCTTATTATATGTATTGGTGTGTGTGTGTATGTATGTATTACTATAAGTATAAAAAGATTTACATTAGTCTGCTATAACAAAACTCTAATTTAGTACTATGTTCAAGTGTTCAATAATAAATACTTGAACAAAAAAGAGCAAACCTTGGAATAGTCTTATTGGCACTGGTCAATGAAACAGAGAAGAAGACATAAAATACTGTGGGGGATCAGGTCTAACCTTTTAAGGAACATATGGGGAAGTTCAGAAGGGAGTTCAAGGAGAGAGGAAGAGAGTTTCAGATGAGAAGAAAGAAGATGAGAGCCCTCAGTTATCAATTATCAGAATGATTAGTTTGATATGCTCAAGGTATCATTTGCCTTGTCTCAATATCTGTTACTCTAATGGAATCTGATTGTAGTATGGAATGTTTTTATCTTTTTCCAGGTCCAGATTTATCCCATGGTAGCAAACTGTAGGACTTCAGTGGGATTATCTTCCATGTAGTAAGGGACATGTGAGCACAACTTTTGTTACAACAAGTGTTTGCAACTTGCTCAGGGTCACCAAGGAAACAGATGACATGCTAAAATGCTGCTGCTAGCTAATTTTGATATTTTAATTGTTTGCTTAGATATGGTAAATATTAAACCAGAGGTGGCAGATGCAGTCTGGTTTTAAAATAAGTATCCTGAAAACTGAAAATTATTTTAAGGCATTATGCAAAATCTTGGTAGTCACAAGAAGCTGTAGATTATATAAATTTTAATTTTATAACACGTCACAGCATATTCATTTCTGTCACCTTGGTTTTGGAATTTTAAGGAAAACAATTTTGTGTTACGCTATGCATGTACGTAGTTTTTTTCAATGTGGCAGTAGTTTTCAGTCAGAGAGCCTCAGTGAGTTTATATCTTTAGGAGGTATGGACAGTGGCACTCAATAATAACATGGAACACTTGGAATTATATTCTGAGTTCTCCTCAGATCAAATAATACTTTTATCTGCAGTTGTGGATAAGTTACTGCAATTCTCCAATGCGTCCCAGTCCTACTGATCATTATGCGAGTTAAATTTAATTTTGCTGTAATGAATTTATTCTATAAGCTAGCTACACAAATGGCTTCTGAAAATGTCCCATTTATATTTGGATGCATAAACTCTTTCTTCTAAACAAACTATAAAATCCAATCAAAACGATGACATTATAATAACAAGTTGAAGCACTTATTATAATAAGTGCTTACACAAACATGCAGGGATAACTAAAAGCCTGCAAACATAGCTATTTCTTTTGCATGTACAATTAAATATTGGTCTCCCAACTGCTCAACAAAAGGAGTGTTTTATGTTACATATTGATGATTTCCTTTTCAAACCCGTTTCTCCAGTAAGGAGACTTTCATGGAAAAATCCAAGAAACAGATGTCACTACCATGGGTGGTTC
This sequence comes from Masticophis lateralis, assembly GCA_030761175.1. NCBI lineage: Eukaryota > Metazoa > Chordata > Lepidosauria > Squamata > Colubridae > Masticophis > Masticophis lateralis. Next base: position 179,116,193 of record JAUDYJ010000001.1, read on the forward strand.
ATATAAGAGAGCTCCTTGTGCTGCTTCTTTGTAAAGAAAGTTTTTCTAAAAAGTTGCCTTAACAAGAAATTGAAACATGAAATTCTAAGAATTGTTCATGTTTATAATCACAGTATATGTGCATAGTTGAAACTGTGACAAATGCAGATTATATGCATTCATATAATATGCATTGCTTTCCAAATTTCTGTAATGTTGCAGCAATCATCTACTTTTAGTGAGGTACGAGGTTATCATTCAACAATTTATGCACTTGTATCTGCAAAACAACTGCTTTGCAAAACTTGATTGGCTGAAGATTGATTGCACAGAAATTTACTGAATCTTGTTTTTAATTTCTGAGCTGAAATTTCTGGGGAAAATAACATTCAATATGCAGTGTGCCTAAAGATAAGCAGATTTGTAAATCTTACTAGATAATTATCAATACTGACTGAACTCGTCCTTCAGGCAGTCAGGCAGCAATGCTAACAAAGCAGATCATATTAAGTCTTTGTAACTCAGTCTGACAGTGTGCTAGAGGGAGCTCTTCCAAATGAAGCCACTTTCCAGTGCTGTGACTACAGCAGGAGCCTTTGTTTCTTGCTGCCAGTAGTTAGGGGTTTGCTTGTATTTTCACCCTTCCACTGACCTTTCTTGTTATTTACTGTTATTCTGTTATATTTACTGTTAGCTAGAATCCCCCCTGTTGTATATGAGCTGGATGTTTGGCCACTCTGCTAGATAAAAGCAACATGGTGTTGGAGGGGTCTCACAAGAATAGCCACAGGACATGTCTATTTTCTTTTCTGTTGCACGGTGGAAAGATGCCATCTCTGGGTACTGCGACCTTGAACACCCCTCTGGGTTGGGAGGAACTGATGGAAATGATGTGAACTACTCCTCCCTCAAGCTTCCAAGCAGTTACAGCAAAAGAGAAAGCATGTAAACTTATGTCTGATGCCTCCCCTCATCCAGAATGGCAGCATTCCAAAAGGAACCTGACACTCTCTCCCAGTGGTGGGATTCAAATAATTTAACAACCGGTTCACTGCCCTAAGGATTTCTTCCAACAACCAGTTTGCCAAACTGCTCAGAAAGTTACCAATTGGTTCTCCTGAAGTGATGCGAACTGGCTGAATCCTACCATTGCTCTCTCCTATTTGCTTCTGCTCTGCCTGCATGTGTGTCTATATGAACATTAAAAAATGCATGGTGGGCTGAATACACTGATCTTGATCAGGAAGCAGGAGGACTTAGATTGCCCAAGTACATCTCACATAGAAATCTACTGGAGATTTTTTTAAAAATGTTTTTCTGTGTAGCCCCCAGTCTTAATTGACATTTTCTTAACTTGATATTTTCTTTGAAGCCTTCTGTTCCCATAAAACTTGATCCACTTGTGTTCTCCCCATTGGTGAATTCTTTATCTTAAGCCCCCTTCCAAGATTTTATGTGGTTTAGAAAGAATAACAAAATCAAGAAAAGGAGATATAGAACTCACAGAATGCAGCACTAGCCATGTTCTCCGACCAGGTCCCATATGATGCCTAGACGGAGATCCAGAGAGCAGTAGCATTTAAGTTTATATATTGGCCTCTCAACAGTTTACAGAATCAGCATATTGCACCCAAAAACCTAGATAAGTGATGGCTAACCTTTTCGCCATCGTGTGCCGGGAAGGGGGGAGCAGGGGAAATTCGCATACATGCGTGCCCACACCCATAATTCTGTGTGCCCTGCCCCGCTCATGCACCCGTGTACCCCCCTCCCCCGTCCTAGCACATGATGGCCTGGTGGGCCTGATTTTCTTTCTCATATGGCTCCAGATCCTCTCTATGCATCTGGGGAGCGTGAAAGCAGCCTTCCCCACCCCCTCGGAGGCCTTCCAGAGACCCAAAATGGCCTGTTTCCCAATTTCCAGTTGGACAGGAAGTGACTTTTTGCTGTCCCCAGCCTCCAGAGACTCCTAGAGAGGCAATTGATTATAAACTTCCAGGTCAACTTATTTGATATGGTCTTCACTTGTTATTTCAGTATTGTTTCTAATGGAAAAATAAAAAATAAAATGCTGGGATATCTGGTTGAGATTAATGAAATTAAAGCCTGCCATCGCAACAAACAAATACTGCACTTACTACAGTAACTATATACCTGAATTACACGCTGATGTAAATCACAACTATGTTGTTTTCTTGGTAACCCTATGGAGCAGTTTGCCATTGCTTTCTTCCATGATGTTTTTGAAGTATTCTGTCTAGTTTGCAGTCTGTTAGTCTCCCATCCAAGTACTAACCAAAATTAGCACTACTTAACTTTCAGACTCAGGCAAGATCAAATTTATAGAATCTGGAAGGGACATTGAAGATTACCTAGTCTAACTTCCTGTTCATTGCAGAAAACTATCATTGCAACATTTATAATTGTGCAAATGTATGATTAATAGCCAAGTAATCTCTTTTTATGAAAGAGGTCTGACAGTGATGAAGTGTCCACATCTCCTGAGGAAGTCTGTTCCATGGAAGAATAAATCGATTTAGGATTTTTTCCTCCTAAGGTTTATCTGAAATCAATTTAATTGTAATAACAGAATAACAGAGTTGGAAGGGACCTTAGAGGTCTTCTTGTCCAATTCCTTACTGAAGCAGGAAACCTTATACCATTCTAGACAAATAGCTATCCAGTCTCTTCTTAAAAGTCTCCAGTGATGGAGAACCCACAACTTCTGAAGGGAAGCCAATGGAACGGCTTGCCTTCAGAAGCTGTAATACAAATATAAACCCATTCTTATATACATAAAACAAATATAAACCCATTCTTTCTTATGGTCCCACTTCAGCCCAGTTCTTCAGGGACTTCATTATGACAGTTATCACATTTCCCACACAACTATTATGGGGTTCTACAAATGTTTAGGATGAATGCCATTTTTCAGGAATCAGTGAAATAGTTGATGCTGTACAAATTACCAGTTTTTTTATTAACTATAACAATGAATATTTCTATACATGACTTTAAAGCTAACAATTTTTCATTTTTAGTGAGGTGGTTATGCATACTTTTTTAGATTACTCTAAATGGTCTTTGTGGAAGGAAGGGAAAGCTATTTACCTTGAATGAGCCACCTGAAATAAATCAAAGGACTATACTTTAAGCTGTTTGGGATGTTTCACTCTATCTCACATTGATAGTTGAGTGGACATTTAATTGTAATTAACATGTTAACAAGAGAGTATCCAGACATGCAGACAAAGGTGACCTTACTATGACACCTAATGATATATATTGCCAATCAAATAGCAGAATAGTTATTTCATTAAAAATGAATCAATTCATTCAGATGGAGAGAGTTTTTTCATTGATTAATTAAAACACAATTCTACAAAGAATAACTTCACTGGAGGCTTTTAAGAAAAGACTGGATGCCATTTGTCTGAAATGTAATGGGGTCTCCTGCTCAAGCAGGAGGTTGGACTAGAAAACCTCTAAGGTCCCTTCCAACTTGGTTATCTATGTTCTGAATGTTATGAAATAGAATGGCTTTAAACATGCTTAGGATTTTCAACTTACAGTATGAAATCATACCTTTCAAAAATCTTCAGGGCAAAGAATAATTCATAATTAAATAAAATATAAATGGCCGTCTATTTATATCTTGATTAAAAGTCTACTTATTGGTTTATTTTAGAGGATTGTGAAAAAGTCAGATCTTCTTTCAGTCCTTACCTCATTACGAATACAGTTCTCTTCACTATCAAATACTGTATCCTGTTGTTTTACCTTGTCCACATCTACCTATTTAGAAATAGATTCACCTCTACATATATGACTGGCAAAAACGAAATGCATTTATCACATTATTCATTTAAATAATGAATTTGTGCCTCTAATTTCATTGTTGCTCTGATTGGTTATACTTTAATTTGGGAGGGGAGAGTTTTCCTTTTGGATTCACTATATAAAGTATGCCAAGGATTTTTTTTTCCTTTTTCTTTTCTGATTGAGGCAAAGTAATGTGTAATATCCATCAAGAATACACTAGAAACTGTAATACCTCACAGAATATCAGCTTAATAGCATACAGATATAGTTGTCAGACAGAAGTATTAAAATTGAAGCATGTCCCACGGGATTACTTTTTCTTACCCATTACAAAAAAAAATATTCCCATTGGAAAATTAGTAACTAATGTACCACAGTGACCACACATTCACAAAGTAATTAGTTTTTCATCAATACCTCAGATTTCTCAGTTACATTATAATTTAATCATCAGCACATCTTCAATTTTAAATATAAGGGATTCTGCAGACTTCAATAGCACACATACTTGTCTGTTGCTATTTTTCAGAGAAGCAGGTTAGCTGAATGTTAGAAAGCTTAATCTTTTGGACCTCTACAATATCTTACACGGCTTCAATCTGACAATTGAGCAGAAATTATCTGTTGTGAGGATTAAAATTGTTTCAATTGTAAAAGCAGATATATGATGGAACTGGCGCTAAAGCATGAATTGTGTAAATGCAGCACCTGCAAGAAATATAGTGCAGGAACAAGAATTTGACAAAGAGATGGATGGTCCTTTGGTCATTTACCTTGGATCATCTGGAAATGGCTGGGGATTTCTTACATCTCTCACTGAGAAAAGTGCAGGATCTTTTTTCAGAACTAAAACGAGGCATCTTGGAAAGATTACCTGTGCAACTTATTGGAAGTAGCCTCCAAAATATGCAAGCCAATAGAGTAGCTTGCATAAGCTTGCATAAGATTAAACAACCAAGCATTGTGTGCAAAAGCAACAAAGAAAAAAAAACCCAGACAGTTACATTTTTCAGTAATCCAGTTCAAGAAAAGGAGTTTCCCAGCCAACTGGTAATCTCCTCTTCTGACCTTCAGTCTGGTTCTCTGAAATCTGTCACCATTTGTTTATGTAATTTAACCAAGCTATGCACAGCAAAATAGCCAGCAATAATGTTCTTGTGCTCTGATTTCAAATTGAAGTAACAAATAATCTGAGATAAAGTTCACAAAAGTGTTTTCTGGACAAGGACTCAATAGAACCTTGGTATTATTTCTAGTTCTTCAAGATGCAAGATCCATTGTAGCAGAAATGTTCTGCCTCTTCTACCAATTGAAAAATACAAAAATAAAAGCTGTGCAGATGATACCTTCAACATTTAATTATTTCATTCAGCTAACACGCTGGAATGTGATACTTGGAGTTACTGCATAATCTGTATTTTCTCCCAATTCAGCTATTTTTCTACAAAATTTAATTATGAGAAAAGAATAACTCCAAGTTATAAATGCGATCCTGGCTTAGTGCAGTTACTGGTCCTCCTATCCCATAAACACCATCCTCTGTGTGTGTGGGAAGGAAAGGCTATGCCTTTGTATCCCATTGAAGCAATCAACAGCTCAGCAATTCATTAATGTCACTGTTCATTACCCTTCGTTAACAGCAGCTTTCCTCCCACAGAGGCAGTTTTTCTCTCCCAAACCCATTGGGATTTAATATTTTGCTTACAACCAATCGTCAATTCCCTGAGCAGTGCATCATGATTTAATGGCACAAGTATGTTTCTCTCTGTGTGTATACATATATATACACAAATACCTATAAACACAAACATTTTAAATCTTTTACCCATTTTGTTTTCTGTTCTTTTGTGTAGCCTGAACAATTTATGCTAATTTTCAGTTTTACTAGGTTTATTGTTTCTATTGCTGCTAGTAACGTATGCCAGTCATTGAGAATCAGATAGTCTCTTGACCCTTATAAGATTTAGATTTAAGTGATCCAGTGCTGAGTATAATTTTCTGCTTCTGTCACCAATAAATGATAGTCAAAGGAGACATTATTGTAATGCCTGGGAACCTGAAAGCTCTTAGGGTCACCATTTTATAGCCCTGATTAGTTTGAATCAGGCTGCCACAAAATTTATATGACTATTTTAAAAATACTTTTTCTGTCAAGAGTGACCTTTCCCTTCACAACCTTTTTAGATATTATATCAGCATTACTAGATAGCATATGAGATAAGATGAAGAAAATAAATAGTAAAATGACCCAGTTTATTAACCATCCTACTTGAACAAGGAGAGCAAGTGTGCAGAAGATTATTGTTATATGTGTATTCAAAAAGTTGAAAAATGAATACTCTCCTGTTTAAAAATCATAGAATATGGCAGGTTTGGCTTTTTAAAATAAGAATTCAGGAATATTATTTATAAATAAGTCAACAGAATGTACAGCGGTCCTTCTATTCTGGAATCAGCTAAGCTCCAAAGAGCTGAAGGCCTTCGGGAAGAAGAAAGGACGTGTTTTGACAGCCGGGATTCCTTTAAATGCTGAGGAATTCAGCTGGGAGATTTTGTTGGCAGTGTATATGCCATCTACCATTCTTTTGTTATGTATTTGCATTCAGAAAGCCAGTGTGGTTTGAGAGAGAGGCAGCACTGTGACAGCAGTGACTTTTTGCAGAGGTTGAAAAACAGGGAGGAATGCAGGAGGATTCCTTGAACCTCCATACTCCAGACTAACTGGCCAAGAAATAACATTCCAATTTTTTTTTAATAGAAACAGCCATTTTCATGGGAATAGTAGTCCTATCTTAAAGTCTACCGTTAAACTGATGCATGATGTAATCAGTGATGCAGATTCCTGTCCCTCTCTTGGTAAAGATCATCCCTTGATTTCAAGGGGAAAAAAAACCCAAATTGAAATGACTCAATAGATTGAAATGGATCCAGAAAAACAGTTTCAACCAAAAGTGTCTGCAAATGGTTGGCAGCCATTTCCCAGAGAACTAGGTACAACAGCTCCAGCAGCAACCCTCCCACTTTTCTCCACCACTTTTCAGTTTCATCCATCTATCTTGTGTATATTGAAGAATCTTCTCGTGGTGTATGTCTGTAATTATTTTCCTAAAGTTTTTGCTCACATATTTCTTCACTTTTAATCTGATAGGCAGCTGAAATGTGTGGCAGTTTGTGGTGAAATTTAACAGTGAAATACTAATAAAAAATAAAATGAAAGGTTTTTTTTCAATAATTGATCTTCATTCCTGTTCATTTTTACTCTATTAAAGTTGACCTACAAGTTTGTGCAGTGCAGGCCCAACATGTTGCTCAGAAGTGAGCTTGACAAGAGCTGTGCCTTCTTCTTCTACAGCTTGCCTAGAAATATTAGCTTTGAGCTACAGGTAGCATCATTATCTGACTTCTGCTTAGGTTTTTGTTAAAAAGGCCTGATCTCCACATCTTTTAAAAAGCTTTTGAATCAAAGAATATTCACAAGTAGATCTTTAATAACTATTGTAGTGATGCTATGCAGATGGCAGATAAGATTTGCCCTCTTCCTCTCAGTGCCACTGAAGGGGCTTCATAATGGAATGTCAACTGTTTTATATGATATTTGTAGTGTACTTGCACTATACTTTAGTGATTCATTTGCATCGTTGTTCTCAGCATTGTTATATATCAAGAGGTTGACTCTTCTGAGAAAGAAGCATAAGCAAATCTCTTGATACCACAAAATGAACGAGAGAAATTGAAAGAGGGAAATATCATAGAACCTTTTGGAATCCACAGAAAATTCATTTCCTTTTACGTGTAGATATTCAAATAGCTCCTGCTATCCTGCAGAAAATCTAACCCTTTGGAAGAAATAATCTAAAGATATAAATAGTAGCTATTTAAAAACCTACTTTTGAAAGTTAGATTCTGCATGACCAGTTGAGAAAATATATTTGGAATACTTTATGGCTAATCACTGTGAGGGCACAGTGGGATAGACTATTGTGGCTTCACCTCCTTAGATGACAGTCATTCTCAGCATCAAACCTGGAACTATTTCTATAAGAGAGACCAATTGGCAGGTGAAGGAGAAAAATATTTGCAAAATAGCTGGGGTGGCGGTGGATACCCCCAGACTTATGGTCATGGGGGACTTCAACCTGTCATCTGTCAGTGAAATGTTGGAAGCAGCTCGGGAGTTCATGGCTTCCATGATGGCCATGGACCTGACCCAGTTAGTTCATAACCCCACCCACACTGGGGGACACACGCCCGACTTGATTTTTGTCTCTGGTCAGTGGCTGAATGATCTTGAAATAGGGCATCTAGTTATTAAACCCTTGTCATGGACAGATCATTTGCTCCTTCAGTTAGACTTTCGAGCTGCTTCCCTTTGTCGCAGGGAGATGGAACCGACTAGGTGGTTCTGTCCCAGGTGCCTGATGGACCCAGATAAGTTCCTGACAGAGTTTGGGCCATTCCCAGAGGCTCTGGCTCATGACTCGGATTATTAACACTTCCTTCAGTGAGGGTATCTTCCCATCCACCTTGAAAGAGGCGGTGGTGAGGCCCCTCATCAAGAAGCCTTCCCTGGACCTGGCTGTACTAGCTAATTATTGTCCAGTCTCCAACCTCCGCTTTGCAGTGAAGGTTGTTGAGAGTGTGGTGGCTCAACAACTTCCTCGATACCTGGATGAAGCTGTCTATCTAGATCCGTGCCAGTCGGGCTTCAGGACGGGATACAGCATGGAAACGGCATTGATCGCATTGGTTGATGATCTCTGGAGGGCTCGGGACAGGGGTTGCTCCTCTGTCCTGGTCCTCCTAGATCTCTCAGTGGCCTAGATCTCTCAGTGACACCATCGATCATGGTGTCATGCTGCGTCGACTAGAGGGTTTAGAAGTGTGGGGCACCGTGATATGGTGGTTCTCCTTCCTTTCTGACCATACGCAGTCTGTGTTGATGGGGGGATAGAGGTCGACCTCGAGGCACCTTACTTGTGGGGTGCCACAAGGGTCAGTCCTCTTGCCCCTCCTGTTCAACATTTATGTGAAGCCGCTGGGTGAGATCATCCGTAGTTTTGGGATGAAGTGCCAACTGTATGCTGATGACACACAGTTGTACATTTCCACCCCGGACCACCCTAATGATGCCCTTGACATGATGTCCCAATGCCTGGAGCTGTGTGAATCTGGATGGGGAGAAACAGGCTCAGACTCAACCCCTCCAAGACCGAGTGGCTGTGGTTTCTGGCGCCCTGGTATAGTCAGCTGGTGCCATCACTGGCTATTGGGGATGAGATCTTGCCCCCCTCAGAGAGGGCTCACAATTTGGGCGATCTCCTGGACACACGGCTGTCTTAGATGATCATATGACGGCCATGGCCAGGGAGGGCTTTTTATCAGGTTTGCCTGATCTCCCAGTTGCGTCCCTTTCTGGACCGGGACACCTTACGCACGGTCACTCACGCCCTTGTCACTTCCCATCTGGACTACTGTAATGCTCTCTACATGGGACTCCCCTTGAGGAGCACCTGGAGGCTCCAACTGGTCCAGAATGTAGCTGCGTGAGTGATTATGGGTGCGACATGTCGCTCCCATGTAACACCTCTCTTGCGCCCGCTGCACTGGCTCCCGGTGGTCTTCTGGGTGCAGTTCAAGGTGCTGGTAACCACCTTTAAAGTTCTCCATGGCTTAGGACCTGGATATCTACAGGACCGCCTTCTGCTACCGATTGCCCCCCACCGACCAGTACACTCTCACAGAGAGGGCCTCCTCAGGGTGCCGTTGGACAAACAGTTTTGGCTGGTGACCCCCAGGGGGAGAGCCTTCTCTGTGGGGGCTCCTGCCCTATGGAATGAACTGCCTCAGGATATACGAAGGATCCCCGATCTCTGCGCCTTCCGTTGTGCTCTGAAGACCCTATTTTTTCATCAAGCCGGGCTGACAATACAATAATTTTAATGGGGTTTCTTAACGGTTTTAAAATGGTTTTTAGTTTTGGGGTTTTAATAATAGCCAAATGTTAGAATTATTTTAATGTTTTTTTTTATCTATGAGTTGTTACTGTTTTATCTTGGCTGTACACCACGCTGAGTCCATCAGGAGAAGGGCGGTATAGAAATACAATAAAAGTAAAGTAAAGTAAAATCCCTTATTGTGTCCAAGTAGCCAATGGAAGATTGGTACTTGTAGACTGCTTGTATTGAGATGCCTACCCTGGGTAAACAGTACATTTATAAGAAGGAGTGCTGCTCAACAGGCTGACACTTTTCCTAAAGAGAATTATTACTCTACCAGAATAGAAAGTCAGTCATGTAAATCTATTGTTGCCAAGCTCGGTGATAATAAAGATTGACCAAGACACAGAGACCAAGAAGAAGATATATGGCATAATGAGGATTCATCAGGAACTTGTATTAAAAATATAACTTTAAATCCATATACAATATTATTATAATAGTCTTTTGCCTGAAAAGGTGACACGAAAACTTCACAACACACAACACTAGAGAAAGCCTTTTTATTAACTGAGTTGAACTTTAAAAATTATGTTATGACCAAAAATCAATAAAGAGAAACTGATTTAAGTTCATCCAAGTGTGAAGGGGGTTTATTACCAGTGCTACATCACCCTAATGATGTACTCTTAAAAATTTGTTTTTGTGATATATTACATCCATTATTACTAAAAGGATAAAACTGCAAAGCAATACTGGACATTAATAAATCAATTTAAAGAAGGGGAGGGAGGAAAGGGGTAGATCACCAAGGGATAACAAATTCCATTTGTAGATTTTAACTGTTGTGCAATTCTATAATGTAATGTAAGCTAAACCTTCCTCTAGCTTTTAATGGCTAATGCATTTTCATTCAGTCACATGTTAGTGGCAACTGTGACGTACTATAATAAATAAAGCAAGAACAAATCTTATTTGGAAGATGGGACCTTCTGCTTCCAAAATACGTAAGATCTATTGAGAGTGCACACCATAATGTTAGTTTTTATTTTGGCTTCTTTTATTAAATGTGTCTTTTTTCTTTTTCAACTCCCTATTCTCATTTGTGTGGGTCCTTCATGTGTTAAGGAATAGGTTAATTTTAGAGATAGCCACTGATTTGTACATGCCACTATACCATGAATTCTTTAACTACAATTTTGGAAACAGACTTACAATAGACTCGTTTTGTATAACACTTCAAAGTAGAAACCTAATGAATCAAATAAGGGTTTGGCATTACAGTTAACACACAATGAGTTATAACTGCTAGGAATTGCTACAAAAAGAAATAGACTCATCAACAGGAATTCTATTGTCAAAGCCACTGATTGTGATTTTTATTTTTAATCTTCAAAGTCTAACAACAATTAGACCCCTTTGGCCTTTAAGGCCCTGAAAACCTGGTCTATTTCTGGAAGCAAATCCTATATTCAATTACAGATTTTGAATGTGTTTGCAGTTTGGCTTTGGTTGTGTTATAATGGGTTGGCTGGTAATTTTCGCTTACTGTTTATTTTATGTTTTTAATTCTATGTTAACTACTCAGAATCACTATGTGAGTTGGCTGACTGTATAAATCAAATAAATATGTAAATACCCATTTTCCTCTTCAGATTTTCTATTTAAACAGTAGGAATATGTTTAGTTGTGATTAAGGTTACCTGCGAATTTACAAGATTCAATGTTCCAAAATTCATTGGTCCATTATCATATTTTGTTGTTTTATTTTGTTATTTCACTGCATTTCCAGGAGTGTATGTGTTAGATGCCTAGAGAATGATTCAGAGGGGCATTACTTTCGGAGTAAGACATGGAAGTGTATACTTTCTTTTCTTTTCTTTCTTTTTTTCTTTTTTGCATGTATCACTGAATAATGAAAAAATAAATTATTCTAGTCATCTTGATCAAGAATTTTATCCCTGGTAATAGTTGTTGAGTTTTGCATTTATTTCTGATTTCATTAAAAAAAAGTTACTATATGTAATGTTTAAAATAATCTTGAGGAAATATGCATGAAAAGATGATATTTTTTAGCTGCATTGGCTGAAGTGGAAAAAGTAAAAAAAGAAGAGAATGGGAGATGAACCTTTCTGTCATTAGGATGTTACTCAACTGTCTCATGAAAACATCTTAACTTTGAGAGATTCTCATGGCATTAATTGTCAGTTTAACCCGCCAACCTCAATTGTGAGAATTTTTAACCTATAGATGTTGCTAAATGATCTGAAAACAAGCAATAAAGTACAACATTGCATTTTAAAGGTTTAAGCATCTATTTTTGTTACTTTCATCTGTTAATTTTAATAATAAAAACTAAAGGCTTGAGTTTTGATTTTCAGCAAGATTCCTTTATATGAGGTTTACATATCTTATAAAAAGCTCATTTAAGTGAACTTTGCTATATTCCACTTCATTTTAATGGAAGTTACTGTCAGTAATTCTTCCTGTTGCAATGTTCTCCCGTTTGTTCTTTTAAATTAATTAAAATTCATAAGTCAGTGTAAAGTAAATGGACCATAATATCCAAAGATATATGCACATAGTTTGAAACTAGGATTATAATGTTTTACGGTTTTGCAATGTGAAGTGCTGTAAAGTAAAATGTTCTGTAGATCATTGTCAAATGTAAACATCTTTATACACACACAATCACACACAGAGAGAAAGAGTTAGAGAAAGACAGAGAGAGAGAGTCGCACATTGTACACACACACACACACACACACACTTCCAAAAACCATTTTGGAAAAAAATTTGGTGGGATTGTGAGTGACTAAAATTAAATCATTTTTACGCTGAAGTTTAATACCATTTTTTAAAAATAATGATGCAGTGATTTATGAAAATGAAAAAGAAACAAAACATATCCCACTGAGCAATATACAGTGGGGCAAAAAAGTATTTAGTCAGCCACCAATTGTGCAACTTTTCCCACTTAAAAAGATGAGAGAGGCCTGTAATTGACATCATAGGTAGACCTCAACTATGAGAGACAAAATGAGAAAACAAATCCAGACAATCACATTGTTTGATTTGGAAAGAATTTATTTGCAAATTATGGTGGAAAATAAGTATTTGGTCAATATCAAAAGTTCATCTCAATATTTTGTTATATATCCTTTGTTGGCAATGACAGAGGTCAAATGTTTTCTGTAAGTCTTCACAAGGTTGGCACACACTGTTGCTGGTATGTTGGCCTATTCCTCCATGCAGATCTCCTCTAGAGCAGTGATGTTTTGGGGCTGTCGCTGGGCAACAAGGACTTTCAACTCCCTCCAAAGGTTTTCTATGGGGTTAAGATCTGGAGACTGGCTAAGCCACTCCAGGACCTTGAAATGCTTCTTACGAAGCCACTCCTTCGTTGTCCGGGAGGTGTGTTTTTGATCATTGTCATGCTGAAAGACCTAGCCATGTTTCATGTTTAATGCCCTTTTTGATGGAAGGAGGTTTGCACTCAAAATCTCACGATACATGGCCCCATTCATTCTTTTCTGTACATGGATCAGTCGTCCTGGTCCTTTTGCCGAGAAACAGCCCCAAAGCATGATGTTGCCACCCCCATGCTTCACAGTAGGTATGGTGTTCTTTGGATGCAACTCAGCATTTTCTCTCCTCCAAACATGACGAGTTGTGTTTCTACCAAACAGTTCTACTTTGGTTTCATCTGACCATATAAAATTCTCCCAATCCTCTTCTGGATCATACAAATGCTCTCTAGCAAACTTCAGATGGGCCCGGACATGTACTGTCTTAAGCAGGGGACACGTCTGGCACTGCAGGATCTGAGTCCCTGGCGGTGTAGTGTGTTATTGATGGTAGCCTTTGTTACGTTGGTCCCAGCTCTCTGCAGGTCATTCACTAGGTCCCTCTGTGTGGTTCTGGGATTTTTGCTCACCGTTCTTGTGATCATTTTGATCCCACAGGGTGAGATCTTGCATGGAGCCCCAGATCAAGGGAGATTATCAGTGGTCTTCTATATCTTCCATTTTCTAATTATTGCTCCCACAGTTGATTTCTTCACACCAAGCTGCTTGCCTATTACAGATTCAGTCTTCCCAGCCTGGTGCAGGTCTACAATTTTGTTTCTGGTATCCTTCGACAGCTCTTTGGTCTTCACTATAGTGGAGTTTGGAATGTGACTGTTTGAGGTTGTGGACTGGTGTCTTTTATACTGATAACAAATTAAAACAGGTGCCATTAATAATGAGTGGAGGACAGTGGAGCCTCTTAAAGAAGAAGTTACAGGTCTGTGAGAGCCAGAAATCTTGCTTGTTTGTAGGTGACCAAATACTTATTTTCCACCATAATTTGCAAATAAATTCTTTCCAAATCAGACAATGTGATTGTCTGGATTTGTTTTCTCATTTTGTCTCTCATAGTTGAGGCCTAACTATGATGTCAATTACAGGCCTCTCTCATCTTTTTAAGTGGGAGAACTTGCACAATTGGTGGCTGACTAAATACTTTTTTGCCCCACTGTATTAGTGAATATAGGAGTAATAATTAATGACAAAATATAAACTTTCTATACACATATTTGGAGCAAAATAAAATATAAATAGAAGAAGAAGGTCTGCAGTTCAAAGTTAGCTGCCAACTAAACATAGTTAAAATATGCTAACTGTTATTGTTAGTTTACACCTAGCATTCAGGAACAAATAATATAATTGCTCCCCCCAGTTTTGAAAACATAAAGGCCCTGAGTTCACAATTTTTTTTTATTGCCTATCAGGATGCATGAAAAATCTTTGGATTTCCCATAGACCAAAGGACACTGCTTTTTAAACTACACTCAGAAATACTGTGCTAATTCTCCAGTAGAAGATAATTTCTTTATGAGCTGATGATAGACAGTATATAGTTTATGCAGACAAGAGCTGATATGTTTCCCATCTTAAAAAAAAAAAAGGAGTGGGGGAACAGATCCAGGAAATTATAGATCAATCAGCCTGGCATCAATACTGGGAAGATCTTGGAAAAGATAAGCAACAAATCTGTGAATGCCTAGAAGCAAGCAAAGTTATAATCAGAAGCTGACATGAGTTCATCAAAAACAGATCATGTCAAACAAATATTATTTCATTCTTTGACAAAGTGACTAAATTAGTGGATCAGCGAAAAGCTGTGGATATAGTATAATTGAATTTTAGTAAGGCATTTTACTAGGAAGAACATCACAATTTACTTCTTGATAAGCTAGAAAAATGCGGTATAGATAGCACCATCACCAGATGGGTTTGTAACTTGCTGACAAATCATACTCAATGTGCTGTCCTCAACAGAACTACATCTACATGGAGGGAAGTAAGTAATGGGGTACCCCAGGTTTCTGTTTTAGGCCTAGTACTCTTCAATATCTTCATAAGCCATCTAGAGAAGGGAATAAAGGGGAACTCATCAAATTTTCAGATGACAAATTGGCAGAAATAGCCAACACCCCAGAAAATAGGCTTAAGATCCAGGTGGATCTCAACACACTTGAATACTGGGCCCTATCTAACAAAGTGAAATTCAAGGTGATAAAAGTAAGGTTTTACACTTAGGCAAGAAAAACCAACTGTATAAGTATAGACTAGGTCAGGGGTGTCAAACTCAAGGCCCATGTCCGAATACAACCTGCAGGGTGCTTAGATCTGTCCTGTGGGGCCATCCTGAAAACAGTGAAGGTCCGGCCTGTGGTACCTCTGCCAACGAAAACGGAGCTCAGGAGGGCTGTGCCCATTTTTAGCTGACAGAGCGCTTGGGCCACCACAGGCGCCCCAACATGAGTGATCTCATGCTGGCTACACCCACCCTGGTCATTCCCACCCCAGCCCCCTGAGGTTAAATACAACCCTGATGTGGCCCTCAATGAAATTGTGTTTGACCCTCCTGAACTAGATTAAACTTGGCTTAATGCCAGGAACTGCAAGAGGGTTCTTGGAGTCCTAGTAGGCAATCACTTAAAATGAGCTAACTGTATGTGGCAGCAGACAAAAAAGCCAATGCAATCCTAGACTGCATTAATAAATAAAATAAATTTTTATTAAACATATTTCAACCTTTACATCATGTTTCCACTCTTTACAGCATTCCAGTAGTGATATCACTCATATTTACATAGTTTCCAATTTTCATAGATTGCTATTTTATATATTATATATTTACTTAATTATATAAATTTAATTATATTATGATTATTTATTTATATTCATACTTAATACATTTTACCTTTAAATTATAATAATATAAATGTATACAATATTTTACCATTTTAATTTGACTCTTAGATAATCTTTATATGAGGACTTTACATCTATTTTCTAGCCAATTGTACCATATATTCCAAATCTTGTAATGCGTTTTTTCTCTATCTTTTGGACTGCATTAATAAAGGGATAGAATGAATGTTATATGAAGTTCTAGTACCACTTTACAAAGCCTTAGTAAGACCACACTTGGAGTACTGACCCAGATTGTTGGGGGCAATATGCTGACTCTGTAAAAATGTTTAGAGAAGGCTGTCAAGCACTGTGAAATGGTGCTATTGCTAAGTCTAAATGCTATTGCTATTGCTAGTTCTGGTCATTACAACATAAAAAAGGTGTGACTCTGGAAAGAGTGCAGGGAAGAGTAACAAGGATGATTAGGTGGTTGGAGGCTAAAAACATGAACGATTGCAGGAATTGGGTATGTCTAATTTCAAAATGAAATTCAGTGGTGAAAAAAGTAAGGTTTTACATTTAGGCAAGAAAAACAAAATGCACAGGTACAGTATATGTGGTAGTACTACTTGCTCAATAGTAGTAACTGTGAGAGGGATCTTGGAGTCCTAGTGGACACCATTTAAGTATGAGCCAGCAGTGTGCAGTGGCTGCCAAAAAAGCCAACACAGTTCTAGGCTTCGTAAACTGAGGGATAGAATCAAGATTACGTGAAATATTACTACCACTTTATAATGCCTTGGTAAGGCCACATCTGGAATACTGCATTCAGTTTTGGTCGACATGATGTAAAAAAGATGTGGAGACTCTAGAAAAAGTGCAGAGAAGAGCAACAAAGATGATTAGGGGACTGGAGGCTAAAACATATGAAGAACGGTTGCAGGAACTGGGTATGTCTAGTTTAATGAAAAGAAGGACTAGGGGAGACATGATAGCAGTATTACAATATCTCAGGGGTTGCCACAAAGAAGAGGGAATCAAGCTATTCTCCAAAACACCTGAGGCAAGGACAAGAAGCAATGGATGGAAACTAATCAAGGAGAGAAGCAACTTAGAACTAAGGAGAAATTTCCTGACAGTTAGAACAATTAATCAGCGGAACAACTTGCCTCCAGAAGTTGTGAATGCCCCAACACTGGAAATTTTTAAGAAGATGTTGGATAACAATTTGTCTGAAGTGGTGTAGGGTTTCCTGCCTAAGCAGAGAGTTGGACTAGAAGACCTCCAAGGTCCTTCCAACTCTGCTATTCTGTTCTGTTCTGTTCTGTTCTGTTCTGTTCTGTTCTGTTCTGTTCTACTCTACTCTACTCTACTCTACTCTACTCTACTCTACTCTACTCTACTCTACTCTACTCTACTCTACTCTACTCTAGTGAAAAGAAGGGCTGGGGAGACATGATAGAAGCATTCCAATATTTGTGGGGATGCTACAAAGACAAGGGGTTAAACTATTTTCCCAAGAACTAGAAGGCAAGACAAGAAAGTTAACCAAGGAGAGATCCAACCTAGAACTAAGGAGAAATTCCCCAACAGTGAGAAAAATTAACCAACGGAACAGCTTATGTTCAGAAGTTGTGGGTACCCTATCATTGGAGGCTTTTAAGAAGAGATTGAACAGCTACTTGTCTGAAATGGTATAGAATAGATTCTCCTGCTGGAGCAGGGATTTGGACTAGAAGACCTCCATAGTTCCTTCCTACTCTGTTATTCTGTGTATTCTATACCCATAAGTCTTACTATATGCTTTATTTAATTTACCTTATGCGCACAGTTGCATAGTCTACCAATCAAGTTTTGTTTTTAACTGTTGCTCTAGTTTCTTTTCTTTTTCCTTCCTTCCTTCCTTCCTTCCTTCCTTCCTTCCTTCCTTCCTTCCTTCCTTCCTTCCTTTCTTCTTTCTGGCAGGCCAAAAAGGTTGTGCATGTGCTCATGGCAGGAAAGAAAAGGAGGTGGTTTTATGTTCTGAGGTTGCATATGGAAGATATCACTCTTCACATGTCCTCCATTTGAAGAAAACAAATAATAGTGCAAGTAAGAAAATAAGCACATCAAAAAAATTGTTTTCTCCTTGGAGGAGTATTTGTTTTTTGTTTTGTTTTATATTGAATATTACAAAATTTTGATGCAGGATTACTGCCTGAAGAACTTCCCCCCTAAGGACCCAACTGCCTAATTTCCATCTCATTTTTTCTATATTTGTAGATTGGACCTGAATAGTAATTGGATAACTTCGGCTGGATTCTGTCTTCAATATGCAAATTATAGTGAAAAATAGCTGGTGGTTCTGAGGTTTCTCAGACTGATTATGAAGCATTTGGAAGTTGGAGGAATAGATAAATACAATACTGGTGTGCCAATTAATTTCTTGGATGTATTTTATATTTTAATATTCTACTGAGGGAAACAGCCCCTCCTATACCTCATTGATTTTTATAGGTTTTAGGGTAATACAAGAAAAGCTGCATTTTCACGAATGTCTTTTTTTAGTCAACAGATTTGTCATAATTAACTATTATGACAAATGAAGACTGTTTTATAAGGAAACTTCTTAATATTTTGTTTTCAATAAATAAATGTTATTATTTCAGTTATGGTGCAACTGTGGAATAAAATAATGAACTTAATAATCAGTACACTTTTGGGGAAATATTATAGAAATTGAGACTGCCTATTGCTGAGTGTGATTAGATTTCCACATAGGAAACTTAATAATAATTTATAGTAATTGTGAATTATTATTATTATTTACTTTATTATTAAACATGTTCAGTCAACTGAACATTCAAAAATGCATCACAAATACTATTATTATTGTTGTTATTGTTATTAAATTATTTATCCACTTGACCAATTAGTTAATGGACACAATATATGGAAAATTTTCTTTTTAAAGTGGATTGATTATTAGGCTGCTACACCCAATTACAATAAAAACAGAAGAAAGCAACAATCCTTATTAGTTTAAAAGAAATAGAACAAATAATAGTAAGATTATTGTTTATGTCTAATACTATTTGGATAAGGCCTTCCATAATCCACATGCAGACCTCTTGAAGAGGCATGAACCCATTATGAAGGGGAGGTTTCATTTCTACAACATCTGCTGAAAGTTCCCCATGTACTGTATGTCCTTCTAGAAAATCTTCTCTTGCTTGACCTCTCTTGCTGACAGCTTTCTCCTTCAGAGGAAGGAGGAAGACTCAGGGAAAACAGTTACTCTAGACATGCAGGTCAGGAAGTCCTCGCTTAATGACTACTTGCTGAGTTACCATTTGAAATTACAATGGTGTTGGGACTTCCTGTTCCGCCGGCGCCAAAGGATGCTCCTTTGTGAGCACCAGCCCCGGGCTCCATAAGAGCCACTAGAACAGCGAAAACCAGCTGTCTAGCAGCTTGAAAACTTTCTTCCTGGGTGAAGGGGGGAAAGGGATCTGACAGGTGTGGGTAGAGCTCCCCAAGAGCCCAAGGGTTTTTTTAAAAATCTGGGTCTTAAAGGGTGAGAGCTCCCCGGAAAGCCCTTCATTGCTCTTGACCTGGGATGTTAGACGCCCCAGAAATTCAACTTTTCTGGGGCGCCCCACCCCAGAAATTCAACTTTTTAAAAAAAGGATTCTGGATCTAAAAGCTGGCAGAGCAATCACAGGAGAAACTAAATTGCAAGTACTATATTTTAACTCCGGAAAGTTTATTACTTCACTCTGAATTCTTATGGAAGAAAGGGAAAGTAAGATGGCGTTTAGCTTTAATGGGGCGTAAAGAAACGAAACTTAGATAAAAAGTATTATGCTGTGCTGAGAGCCCCTGCTTAAAAGAAGAGGATATTTTAAAAGGAGAAGGACTTAAAAATTATTTTTAGAAAAAAAAAAGACTTGTACCACTTAAGGATTGGAATAATTGAATTAGTTGCTGGGAAAGTATAAAGTGAAAGTTTTACTGGAAGGAAAAAAATGGCTGGTTTTTCTGAAAGATACAAAGGCTTACCATTACACACATCAGCAAATACACAAATACTGACTGTGGATCTCTTTAAAGAAATGCTAGAATCATTTACCTCCTCATTAATGGAAAGTGGAAGGGCGTTTTGAAAAGGTTTTTACTCAAATTTGCAACAAAGATACAAGGGGAGATACTGTATCAGTATCCCAGATGCCAAATAATATTGAGATGCTGAATGAAGAGGAGGGAGAAACAACCCAGTTTAAAGCGCCTGTGGAAAATGGAGTGGATGTTCTTCAAATTAAGAAGGGGAAGCTGAGAGGCTTGAAGGAGTCTAACCAGGAAATATTGAGAGAGATCTTTCTAGAGGTTCTGATGCAGTCAAATGGAAAATTGTCAGGAGGCGTTGGGATTTTTAATATAAGAAGGATTTGAAATGGAACATTACAATTTCTTTACAAAAATGGACCCTCAATTCTAGTTAAACAGGGGTGCTTATTAAAAGGAACTACTTTGCGAAGTGAAGAAGGTTCAATAATTCCAGCTGAAAACCCAAGAATTTGTAAAAATAAAAAAAGGCAGAGGAACAAGACTAAAGAAGAAGGCTCGCAAAAAAATCAGGAAAAAATGGAGATGGAAAAATTATAATCCTCCTTGTTGGGAAGGATAGTAATAGTGAAAAAGAATTATTATACCTGTACTTAGGGATATTATTTGTTTTGTTTTGAAAAGTTATATTAGAGTGAAAATGAATGATTTACTTATATTTAGGGACATGATTTGCTTTAGTATAATAAAGTTATATTAAGTAATGTTATGTTTGAATTGTTATAGGCAGCTGACTAAATTTTTACTTTTGTTTGGAAGTATATTTTAAACAATGTTTTGTTCAAAAATCTACAAAAGTTGATGGGTTAAAAGGAAAATATTGTGGACGTTAAAGTTAAGGTCAGTGTAGATCTCAACACGAATTCATAGGTTACAAGAAGGATTACTTAAACTTCTACATTTTGTTTTAAGTCACATTAATGTTATGTAGTGGATTTGTAGAGAATAAGATGAATAAGTTTATGTTCAATATAAGTTTACGGGATGAAAAGTAAAATAAGGTTTTTTACAATACATTTTACTTGAGACTAGTTGAAATATTTTGTTAATGTGTTAACATATGTAAGGGTTGGAGATGTGATTGTTAATTGTAGTTAGGCTTTGATTATATAATACTGGAAGAAAGAAGACCTGCTTATTATTGAAGAATGGACAAGAATGAAGTAGGATTAACTACTTTCAAGCAAGAACTGGTTTAAACAGTTATATTTAGATATGAACAAGGGGAGTGTCAAGTATGCTTCCTTCAGTATCCAGGAAAGGAAAACCCAGACTTCATTATAAAATAAAGTATGGTACTTTTACTAGATATAAAGTGAACGCAACCATGCAAAGCAGGATTCTGAGGCAAAATGGGTGAAAGTTACAGATAGAAAGCATCCGCTCCCATTGTACACCATAAATCATCCAATCCAAAGGTCTTCCAGAGGTCAGGTGGGAGCACACGTCTGGCAGTGTCATCAATCTGGAATGTGGTATCCGTTACCAGATAGCAGCTTAAGAATTGGTTTCGTTTCCTGGTCAGCATCATAGATAGCCCAGCTAGCTACCCCACCTCCCTCCATTACTATGACAGCCAAAGCAGAGAAAGCGGAGACTGACATTCGGCCCCCCTTCAGAAGAGATGAGCTCTAGTCCTGAAACAGAGAGAGGAAGAGGTAACATCACAACAATTTAAAACCCATCACTACCTGAGGTTTATCAGGGTATTTGGTGTGAAACAATTGCACTTTTTTAGGTGCTCGAACATCACATTTATTCACCCATTCAGCTTGTGATAGTGGGAAATGTTTCCAGGCCACCAGATACTGCACTTTACCATGATGTTTTCTAGAATCCAAAATCTCCTTAACTTCAAAATGTTGTTCCCCTTCAATGAGTATGAGAACAGGAGGAGGTTCCTTGGCTGGACATAGAGGGGACGAATGTTCCAGTTTCAGTAAGCTAACATGAAACACTGGATGAATTCGTCACAAATTCTTTGGTAATTCTAATTCAACTGTTACTGGGTTAATGATCCGAGTAATGGGGAAAGGCCCTACATACTTTGGCCCAAGCTTTTTTGATTTTTGAGGAGTTTGTAAATATTTGGTAGAGAGATAAACCATGTCCCCCACTTTATAAACATGTGCAGGGCACCTCTTTTTGTCAGCTTGGGTTTTATGAGCTTGGTGAGCTTCATCTAAAGCTTTTCGGGTTACTGCCCAAGTCCCTCATAACTGTTCAATCCACTCAATCAAAGAAGGATTTTGTGGGTTATCTTGAGGTAGCTCTGGGATTGGCACAAATTCTTGGCCAGAAGCCACCTTGAACGGAGTGACCCCTGTGCTGCTATGTATGGAATTATACGCCACCTCTGCAAATGGCAGTAAATCCACCCAGTTATCTTGCTGGTAATTTATATAAGACCTCAGATACTGTTCTAACATGGAATTGGTTCTTTCACAGGCCCCATTGGTCTGGGGGTGGTGGGCAGAGCTTAACCCCTGGGCGGAGCCTACCAGCATCAGGAACTCTTTCCAAAAGTTGGAGGTGAATTGTACTCCCCTGTCTGAAATTATACGTTTCGGAGCCCCATGTAACCTATACACATGTTGAATAAACATTTTAGCAAGGGTTTTTGCTGATGGGATCTTGGGACATGGGATAAAATGCACTTGTTTGGAAAACAAATCAGTCACTACCCATATGACTGTGCACCCCCCACTATCTGGAAGATCTACAATAAAATCCATGGATATTTCCTTCCAAGGGGCAGTGGGTCTGGCAACACTTTGGAGTAAACCAGGTGACTTCCCCGGGAGTCTCTTAGCTGAGGCACACACTGGACAGCTCGCTACATATGCCTCTATGTCCTTTTTGAGTGCAGGCCACCAGAACTGTCTTTTGAAAAGATGTAGGGTTTTAACAAATCCAAAGTGCCCTGCCACTTTGGAGTCATGAGCGTGCTGCAAAACTGTTACTGTTAGGCTGCTAGAACATATAATTTATCTCCAATCCAAGTTAGTCCATCACGAAGTGTGCATTCATTTGAGTGGGCTTGGAACTACTCATCTGTTTTTCAAAGTCTCTTGCAATTTCTGGAGTAAGTCGCCCGAGAGGCTTGGGTCTCTCTTCGACTGTGCTCTGGTAGTCACTGGTGCTGCCAGTTGGGTTGAAGGGATGATGGGACGAACCACTTCCTCCCTGGTGCTGTTGTATTGAGGCAATCTGGACAAAGCATCTGCCATGAAGTTTTTCACCCCAGGGAGGTAGCAAAAGGTGAAATTAAAATGGTTGAAATGTTGGGCCCAGCGAACTTGTTTTGGTGACAACTTACGGGTGGTTTTTAAAGCCTCGAGGTTCTTATGATCAGTCCATACTTCAAAAGGATGCTTAGCTCCCTCAAGAAATTGTTTCCAAGTTAAAAGTGCCCAGCGTACAGCAAAAGCTTCTTTCTCCCATATGGCCCATCTCCTTTCAGTTTCTGACAGTTTTTGGGATGTGTAGGCACAGGGTTGTAATTTTCCATCTACATTCTTTTGCAGAAGTACGGCTCCTACTGCTACGTCGCTGGCATCTGCCTGAACTACAAAAGGTTCATCCATGTCTGGGTGTTTGAGGACTGGTTCGGAAGCAAACAGCCGTTTCAACTTTTTGAATGCTGCCTGGCAATCCATAGTCCATTCAAGAGCTCGGGAGGGTTTTGGTTTTACTTCACCTTTTGTTTTCAGGAGATTAGTTATTGGCAGTGCGATTTTGGCGAACAAGGGGATGAACTGTCGATAAAAGTTAGCAAACCCCAAGAAACTTTGTAATTGCTTGCGGGTGCGTGGCGCAGTCCATTTCAATACTGCCCAAACCTTTCCAGGGTCCATTTCTATTCCCTTATGTGAGATGCGATATCCAAGATAGTCAATCTTGCTTTGGTGGAATTCGCACTTAAAAAGTTTGGCATACAGTTCAGCAGCCCTGAGTTTTTTCAGCACGGTGCGCACTAATTTCACGTGGTCATCCATGTTCTCAGAGTAGATGAGAATATCATCTAACTAAACCAGCAACCCCTTGTACAAATGCTCATGCAAAACTTCATTGATCAATTGCATGAATACCGCAGGAGTTCCTTGTAGTCCAAAAGGGAGTACTCGGAACTGGAAACATCCTAGCGGGCAGTTAAATGCAGTTGTCCATTCATCCCCCTCCTTAATTCACACTCTGTAGTAAGCTTCCCATAAGTCCAGTTTGGTGAAAACTTTTCCCTTCACTAGGTGGGCTAACATGTCCTTCATGAGGAGTAGGGGGTAGACGTTTTCCACGCAAATAGCATTTAAATTCCGATAATCAACTACTAGACGAAAGAAGCCATCTTTCTTTTCCTGGAACAGAACTGGCACGGCCACCCGTGGCCTAGCTGGTTGGATGAAACCCCATTCTAGGTTTTTGTCAATGAAATTTCGTAATTCCCCCAGCTCACGGGAGGTCATTGGGTAAATTTTTGGCTTAGGGAGCTTTACTCCAGGGAGTATCTCAATGGTACAGTCCGTAGCCCTGTGGAGGGGTAGTACATCCGAGGCCTTCTCACTAAAGACTTCACGGAGATCCCAATACTCCTTCGGAATTTTCTCCTCCCCTTCAATGTGGCCTATTGCCATCTCTGCTTCTTCGGGCTCCCCTCTGCCCTCAAGGGGGGGTTCTTACCTCTCTAGTGGTGGGTTCCTAGCGCAAATGAGCAAAACCCCCATTTTCCAATTAACTCGCGGGTTCCATTTACATAATCAGGGCAGGCCAAGTATAAGGGGTCGTTCCATGCTAGGGGCCACAACAAAACTGAGAGTCTCTACGTGGTCCCCTAATTTCATTTCAATGGGTTTGGTTACAAAATTGGTTGCCCCCCCCCCGGCCATCGATCCATCTAGCTGACAAAACGCAATAGGCCTTTTCAATGCTTTCAGTCTCAGGCCCATCTCCTCTACTACTTTCGGGCTGATAATGCATCTGGTGCACCCAGAGTCTAATAAGGCTGGCATCTGTGCGTGGGCCCCTGTGGACGGCACCCTTAATTCTACGGGGATGAGCATGGGGCCCTCAGTGTGACAACAGATCATCGGAGTTGGAGTCAGTCTCACTGTCATCCGTGTCGGTCGGAGTTCCCAACTCACCCTTGGCCCAGGGAGTGAACTCAACGACTTCCCCTTCCAGCGTGGTTTCACGAACTTTTGTGGATGCTTTGTCTGTCTTCTTAGGCCCTCTGCTGGTAGGTTTTGGCACTGGCTTGGAGGAACACTCAGCAGCCCGGTGACCTTCCATGCCACACTTGAAATACATGAAGGGCTTCGGCTTGGGTTTGGACTCCACCCTTTCCCCGGCCATCTTTGGGTCTTCCCTGTGGTAGTTAGGCGGATGAAGGCTCTCCAGCACACTCTCTTCAGAGTCGACTTCAGGCTATCTCGATTTCTGTGTCCTCAGCTACTATGCACCAACTGTGCAAATCTTCGGGGACCCCCCGTGCTCTACAGTCTTTGTAGATTTCCTCATTCAGTCCATCTTTGAAACTCTCCAGCAGAGCCGTTTCTGACTACCCTGTCATGTATGGTGCCAGCTCCCGAAACTCTTGGGTGTATTCCTCTACCGATCTCCGGCCCTGTTGGATGCCGTTCATTCGGAGTCTTGCCTTCCGCTCAGCTAGGTGGTCCTCAAACCACCTCCTAAAAGCTGCCATGAACAGGTTGTAATTACGCAGCAGGGGGGAATTGTTGTTGTGGAGGACCACCATCCATTCAGCTGCCACTCCCTCTAAAGCACTAGTGACACACCTCACTCGTGCTGCATCCGATAGGTAGTCCTCCCCCCAGTCTTGCATGTGATTCCACACTTGGGTTAAGAAAAGCCCCAGGGTTTTCAGGTCTCCTCCATATTTTCCAGGCAGGGGGGGAATTTTTGGTTTCTTGCGTCTGCGGGATGGGGCCTGAAAGGCTGGGGGTCCCTGGACGGCTGCATCCCTTGCTTGGCCACCCAAAGCCTGGGATGTATCTTCGCCAGCTCCCTCTTCCTCTCCCCCACAAGCCCCTTCCTGTGGATTTACTTTGGAGTATTCTCTTCCCTTCCCTGCAGGAGTTGCATAAAACTCATGGTTTTTCCGGCTTTCTTCAACATCGTGGATGAGTTGTAGTGTTTGTGCTATCATGAGGCTTTCCTTTTGCTCTTGCAGCCACACTGCCTCCCGTTTTCGGGGAGACATACTTAATGTCAAGTATGTTTCCTTCAGTATCCAGGAAAGGAAAACCCAGACTTCATTATAAAATGAAGTATGGTACTTTTACTAGATATAAAGTGAACGCAACCATGGAAAGCAGGCTTCTGAGGCAAAATGCGTGAAAGTTACAGATAGAAAGCATCCGCTCCCATTGTACACCATAAATCATCCAATCCAAAGGTCTTCCAGAGGTCAGGTGGGAGCACACGTCTGGCAGTGTCATCAATCTGGAATGTGGTATCCGTTACCAGATAGCAGCTTAAGAATCGGTTTCGTTTCCTGGTCAGCATCATAGCCCAGCTAGCCCATAGCCCAGCTAGCTACCCCCCCCCCCCACTCCATTACTATGACAGCCAAAGCAGAGAAAGCGGAGGCTGACAGGGAGTTAAAGTGCAAGAGGGAGATAAATCTATAGATAGTTAGTGTGTGGTTTTCTTTTTTGTGTTTGTTAAATGCTATACCCTGTATTTGCTCTGGGAAGTCTGGGGGGGGGGGTAGGAGGGGGATGGAGGGGGAAAATATGTGTAAAAATTTTTAAAACTTTTTAATTAGAAAAAAATGAAATTATGGTGGCATTGAAAAACAAGTCCCCACAGTTGCAGCCATCACATCATCCCTATGATTACAATTGTGATCACATGATCAAAATGCAGGTGCTTGGCAACTGGTGCACATTTGCAATGGTTGCAGTGACCTTCACAGCTGGCTTCTGACAAGCAAAGTTAGTGTGGAAACCAGAAGGATATTATAACTCATGGTCATACCTAATGACCCACAGTGATTCACTTAACCACTGCAACATCAACTGACTCATAAATTGGTGATCATGTTTAATGATTGTGCCACTTAGTGAGAGTCATTAAGTCCCAAATGAAGCCAGTAAGTGAGGACTACCCATAGTAGGGTCATACAGATCATATACTCTAATTCTGGAGGTAATGGTTTTAAGCGAAACTAAAACAGACTTTTGGGCTTCAAGAAAGCAGATTCTAATCAATTCAAAAAATGATTACTAGGAGCCCGTGGTTGGAGAAGCTAATAGGAAAAGAATGTAAGACATCCTAAAGTGCTAAAGTTTTAAAAGCACAATAGCAAAGACTTTCAATGAGAAAAATAATGGAGAAAAACAGAAGAGTCAGTAGATTATTTTTTGTTCCTAGTGAAAGTCATTTGAAAAATCACAAGAAATATGCTTATATAGATTACACTAATGTTCTTTTATTCTGTAGGCTATCATTTTTTAAAACATTAGTTTTACATATCTTGATCACTTGGTAAGGCTATAACATTAATAGCAGATTTATGATGTATTAGCATTTATGCTGCCAATACAAAAATAATTCCAGATACAACTTTAATGTACCCTTAAATCTGTTTTTATGAGCACAATTTGATCAATCAGTACAGTGCAGTGAATGTTTATTGAAAAATGGAGTACATTTTCTATAAAATGTGAATGTAAATATCAGGGCTTCATTTTCTCGATTAGTCTTTTCTGTTTCTGCAACAAATTGTCTTTCATTTCTCATTCTCTCTATGCAGATATTAATCCCCTTGGGGTGCACCCGGAGGCTCCAACTGGTACAGAATGCGGCCGCGCGGGGAATTATGGGAGCATCGGGGCGCTCCCACGTTACACCTCTCCTGCGCGAGCTGCATTGGTTGCCGGTGGAGTTCCGGGTGCGTTTCAAGGTGTTGGTAATGACCTTTAAAGCGCTCCATGGCTTAGGACCCGGGTACTTACGGGACCGCCTTCTGCCGCCAATTGCCTCCCACCGGCCGGTTCGCTCCCACAGAGTGGGCCTCCTCAGGGTGCCGTCAGCCAGACAATGCCGGCTGGCGACCCCCAGGGGGAGAGCCTTCTCTGTGGCAGCCCCCACCCTCTGGAATGATCTTCCTCCAGAATTGAGAATTATCTCCGACCTCCGGACATTTCGTCGGGCCCTGAAGACGCATCTTTTTCAACTTGCCGGTTTAGCCTGATCCCTGCCGCATTTTTAGAATTTTTAAAATTTTAAAATTTTTAATGTTTGTAGCGTCGTCGCATTTTAATATTTATTTGGTTTTAATTCTCAGCCTAATGTATATGTGTTTTAAGTTTTAACTTTTATGTATTGAATTTTTATTTTGGCTGTTCACCGCCCTGAGTCCGTAAGGAGAAGGGCGGTATACAAATCTAATAAATAAATAAATAAATAAATAAATAAATAAATTAATGAAGAGAAAAAATACAACTAAGCATATAACTAAGCAACTAAGCAGTAATAACACAACTAAAGATGTAATAACCTACAGTTACCAACAATCTTTAATCTGAAGTATAGGTCGATAAATGTCAAATCACTGCTAGTGCTTTTGCCTGACAAAATTGGAATCAAAACACTTAAATGTTAGTGATTCAATAATCAGCTCAACAATTTTTTTTCTAAATCTGTTTCTTTCTTTTTTAGAAAACAATTGACAAAGCTCTAGTGGCTTCCAGAAAGTTAAGCAGGATTTCAGTTTATATGTCATTACTTATCTCTCTCCAGTATAAGTATAAGAAACAGTAGAACTACATATCCAAGATGATATCCCCTGGTGCCTGCCTACTGTACTGCTTTTTCTTATCCTAGTTTCTCTTGCCTGCTGAGTCCTGTACCTCCATAGTTTGCTTTGCCCAGCACTTGGCTGCATGGGAATCATGGAGACTTTATCAGTACCGAAATATCATTGGGAGCCAGAGTTGTTCCTCTAGATCTTAACATCTCAGATAGGAGTTGCATTTAGGAGATGGGAGTTGCAATCTCCCGGACCTGTCTGGCACCTGTTGTGCACTGTCACATACCTGCTCATCCTCCCAGACTGCCCCGAATCCCTGCACAACTTCCCCTTATTGTATTCCACAATTTTGCTATTCAGTATATCTTACAATGCACACCAGTGTATACAGTTATTTCTTTTCTACTGTAAATTTACAGAAATCCAATGGAATTTATGACATTGAAAATAATGTTTGACCTTGGACTAAAAAATAGAATAGGATTACATTTCAGAACCTTATGAAAAGACAAAGCATAACAAACTGTGTAGAAATCGGTGCTGGGGGCTTGAATGATACAGTATTTTGAACATAGCACACATTTGCCCCTTCTTTGCTGTTCTCAACACACTCAATTCTCTGATGCCATCAAAATTTGACACACAAGGACACCCCATTCCCATCACCAGTCTTTCTTGTCATACCATCTATAGTAGTGTGCTAACACCTACTGTATCAATATCAGAAGTGATATTGTCTGGGCTGATTTGTTCAATTATTCATTTATTGTTTTCTTAGTTGCTCATGGTATTCCCAAGAGATTTCTCCAGCATCAAAGTCCAAAGGGTCAATATCCTTTCTATCCTGGTTTTTCAGCATCCAACTTCCATTTCCATAGAGTGCTACAGTGGAAACTGTTGCCTATATGAATCTGATCATCCTAACATCTGAATTTCCAAAGTCTTCACAGCTAATCTCCCAAGTAGTCTGCAGTTTATTTCCTGACTTTCTTGACTTCTGTTATTCTTCTGGTTCTTTTACTTTTTTCTTCTGTCCAATCATGTCCAATTATCAGACATTATCAGAGGCAGCTTAGACATTTCTGCAGTTTTCTTGGCAAGGATTTTTAGAAGTGATTTGACATTGCCTCCTTCCTAGGGCTGAGAGAAAGAGACTGGCCCAAATCCTAACTGGCTTTGTGCCTAAAGCGAGCCTGAAAGTCACTCCCAGTTTCTAGCCTGGTACCTTAATCATTACATTGAACTGGCTGTCTTGCTGTTTATGGTCATTCTTAAAAGACAGAAGCTATCCATCAGTTTAATGTCATTGTGGTTGGTTATAAGGCTTTACCTTGTATCATTAGTTTTTTTCTCTTTTTTTCTCCAGTTTTACATCCTTTTCCCTCACTGTGTCCCTTGATTTTTATTACTGGAGTTTACAGATAATTTGCATTTTCAGCTACCAGAATAGTGTCATTAGCATAGTGTGTGCGGGTTGTTGAAGTTTCTACCTCTAATTTTAAACTGTGCTCATGATCTTCCAATTCAGTTTCATTAGATAACATCCTGGGTTGAATAAATCAAGGAAGGTATACAACCTTGTCTTACTCCTTTTCCAGTTTGGAGCAAGTCTGTTTCACCATGTTTATCCAGGACTGTGACTTACTGATCTGGGACAGCAATGCCTTCATTCTCTGCTTGCAAGTTCCTTTATTCATTGGATTTATACCATATTGTTCAGTAGGTGTTTTTCCTTTGCACTCATCAGATTTTATTAACTCAAGACTTTTTAAAAGGTAAGTTTTTCCAGTACCTCCAGCTGATCATCACTGGGAGCACTAAACTGGACATTGTCTTAGATAGGGCTGTTTTGGGAATACTGATGTCTAGAGGATTCAAGAGTTTGGTGAGTAATTTCAGTCTCTGCCAAAGGAATTTTATAATGCTAAGGAGCAATGTGTGGCATCTGAGAGCATTTCATTCCTCATCAGCCTGTTAAACTATATGTGCTTATCCTCATAAGCCATGATAGTTGTGGTAGCAAATGCAGTTTAAATATCCTTTGGTATCTGTGGATGATAAACACATCCTTAATATATTTGTCAGGATTCAGACAGCATTAAGACAGCTGTAATGTTTGTTCATAGTGTTAAAAGGTGTCTCAGATGCCACTTTAGAAGATGTGATCTAAACATTGATTACTATTATGTTGCCTGATCTCCAGGTAACCTGTAGTCTTACCCTCTCATTTGAGAATCACTGAGGTTGAATTCTTACTGAAGGAAAAATTAAGCTCAAACTGTCTCAGGGAAGCAGACTGATAAAGGTTACGTAAACATAATAGTACTTGAGAAAGGAAAGGAACAAAGAATTATGATTAGTATTTAATTAGCATTATGTTTGATATAACACTACCTAACATCCCCGGTACATGGAATTTATCAGTGTAATAGGAATTGTGAACTCTTTGCACATAGAGGGGTAAAATTGACTAAAGGAGTCATTATATAACTTTGGGAGCATAAATCTATACTGATTTGCAGCAATGGACTGCTGATACATGTTGTTTATTAACATTTGAATTAGTGCTTAATCTGGACAAATATTGTATAGTTCTTCTGAATGGGATACAAATGTCTAGGTTATTTTTCATTTCAGTTTCTACATCACATTTTCATTGTTATATATATGTTTTGTTTCAACAAAGTATAAAATATATAAACAATAGACAATGCAGTTCTCTACATGACCTATTCAAGAAATGTTGCCAAATATTTCTCACAGAGTCCTCTGCCATCATGAGTTTTGAGACTTTTCTACAGGTGTTCCTTCTTCCTCTTTCCTACCTGCAAGTTTAATATTGGAACAGCGATTGGCACTCATTTTAGAATAATTCAAAAGACATGCAGGCTTTCAGAAGTTGTGGGAGCTTCATCTCTGAAAGCTTTCAAGAAGAGACTGGACTGCCATTTATCAGAAATGGTGTAGGGCCCAGATGGCGAACCTAGGGCACATGTAGCCATATAGGTGGGCACGCAACCTCAGCTCCACCAGCTGATATTTGGGCCTTCTGGGCTTACCAGAAGTAGGGAAATAGGCTTACTCCCGAGGGCCTTGGGGTGGTGGTGGGGAAGGCCTGCTTTTCTCTCTCCCTAGGCTCCAGAGCCTTTCTAGGAGGGGGAAAACGGCCTTCCCCACCCTCCTGGAGGCCCTCTGGAGGCTGGAAACAGTCCATTTGCTAACTTCCAGTGGGACCAGAAGGCCCGGTTTTGTTCTCCTCAGGCTCCAGAGCCTTTCTAGGAACCTAGGGAGGGTGAAAACGGCTTCCCCCACCCCGGAGGCCCTCCAGAGGCCAAAAGTGGCCCATTTACCAACTTCTGGTGGGACTGGAAGGCCCATTTTTTGCTCTCTGATGGGACTAGAAGTTGGCAAACAGACCATTTTCAGCCTCCGGGGGTGGGTGGGGAGGGCCGTTTTTGCCCTCCCCAGACTCCTAGAATGGCTCTGGAGCCTGAGGAAAGAGAAAAACAGGCTCACCGGGCCATTGTGTGCCAGGTGTGGGGGGTGGGTCACATGCATATGTGCGGGGGTGGGGCACATATAATTATGGGTGTGGGCACACATAGGCACAACCCCACCATGCTCCCCCCCCCACTCCTGGCACAAGATGGAAAAAGGTTTAGTCATCACTGTTGTAGGGTCTCCTGCTTGGGCAGGGGGTTGGACTAGATGATCTAAAAGGTCCCTTCCAACTCTGTTAATCTGTTAATCTGCTTGTATCAGGGATGAAATGCTCCGGACGGTTAGGACCGGATCGCCCGATCCAGTAGCGATGGAGGCGGTTGGTTCGGAGAACTGGTAGCAAAAATCCCTGTCCCCACCCCCCATACTCAATCTTCAGAGGCTTTTTTTTTTTTTTACTTTTAAAAGCATTTTTTCTACAACTTCTTTGGCCGAAAAAATGCTTTTAAAGGTAAAAAAAAAGCCTCTGATGATTGCGCGGCTCAGCTGGGATCCTCAAAGGCTTTTAAAAACATTTTTTCTACAACCTCTTCAGATTGGCAGAGGCATTTAAAAAAAAAAAAACCTCTGCCAATCAGGCAACTCAGCTGGGATCGTCAGAGCCTTTTGAAAGCATTTTTTTACAACCTCTTCGCTGAAGAGGTTGTAGAAAAAATGCTTTTAAAAGTTAAAAAAAAAATTGGCCATGCCCACCCAGTCACATTATCCTCCACCCACCAAGCCACGCCCACAGAACCGATAGTAACAAATTTTAGATTTCACCATTGGCTTGTATCTATAATTGTATTCCTTATTAAGATGATCACTATAAAATTATATATAGCTTAGATTTTAATTTATTGAATCTGTGGAATTGGGTTTGTAGAAACACTCAGGAGCATAGAAGAGTCCAGCGGCAGATGCATGAAATCAGTATCTTGAATGTATTTATTTCATATAATAAAGCATATTAACTATGTATAAAGGCTGTCTTGGTCTTCATTATAGGGTAGGGGGCACACAGTGTGTGTGACTACCTTGATCAGAGATCAAGTCTCATGGGGAACAAATGCATAAGAGAGCATGGTGGAAAGGTTGGAGAGGGTTTTATACTCAGGGTAAGCCCCTCCTTTCCATATAAGAGTGGAGGCAGTCTCTGCCTCCACTAGTGTCTACATGACACATATGCCAATGGCTTGCAAATACTTGACAGAATCATATAGTTGAAAGCAGTGGTGGGATTCAGCCAATTTGTGGCGTTTTGGCCAAACCTGTTAATTTTTTGCATAGTTCAGCAAACAGGTTGATCCCACCCCGGGCTAGCCCTGCCCCGCCACCAGGGTTGCCATTCAGGGTGAGGAGGCTGCAGGGACATGACTGGGAGCTGTGCTGATCAGCTGGGAGGCTGGTCAGTCAGTTCAGTCAGACCTTCCAACTTTGCGAGATCTTTTTTTCCCCAAGAACTTGGAAGGTCTGACTGAACTTTTTTAAAACTGGTAGTTACATGGTCTTCTTCTGTGGCCCTGCATGAAGCAGAACAGAGCTAGAAAGCAGGTTAGTGAGGGAATGGTGGTTGTTCTGGAATGGGGTGGAAGTGAGAATTTTACATTATCTTTGCTGTGGGATGGGGAGGAAGTGAGGATTTTGGATTATGATTGCTTATTAGTAAGTACTGTAAGAACCAGTAAAAGAGGAATGGAAAAATTCCTATCTGTAGATCAGCCTTTTTCAGTTTTAGCAAGTTTAACATGGGCAAACTTCATGCTGCCTGGGGAATTCTGGGAATTGAAGTCCATGCCTTCACCTTAAAGTTGCCAAAGTTGAGGAGTATGGGAAGTTGCCAAAGTTGAGAAGTACACTAGAGTTTAGGATTTTCCCCATGGCCTGTTTTGGCTGGCAGAGTGCTGCAGGAAGCTGAGTGCTGTCATGCCCTGGCAACGCCCACCCAGCCACACCCATCCAACTGGTCATAAGGGCAGAGAACTGGTTGTTAAATTATTTGAATCCCACCACTGGTTGAAAGGCACCATTTAGGTTGCTTAAGTCCTACTCAAAGTGCAGCTAAAAGTGCATATTCAGCTAAAAGCCTCAGCTTGAATATGTCCGGTGAAGGGGAGAATATTACTCCC
Source organism: Masticophis lateralis (assembly GCA_030761175.1). Lineage (NCBI taxonomy): Eukaryota > Metazoa > Chordata > Lepidosauria > Squamata > Colubridae > Masticophis > Masticophis lateralis. Next base: position 179,150,601 of record JAUDYJ010000001.1, read on the forward strand.
CTTCACTGTTGTTACTACATTAAAATTTTATTATGGTCAATGTCTGAAAATCAAGTATAATAAATAAAAGCCAATAAAACACTCAACAATTTTTATATTAAGAAAGGCTATGTTGCAGATGAACATTTTTGTTCTGTGATAGTTACCTTCTCGTAGCATATCCATTTTTGTAGCAAAAACTTTCACATAGAACAGGTGACTTTAAGATTTCCATCAGATATAAGGTAGATTACCTAAATATCTTCAGTATGACTGGGAAGGATTTTTAAAATAATGTCTAGAGTAGCCATTGCCTCAAATTGGAATAAATGATGCAACCTAAAAACCATGCTCCATGAGTTTGTAGGCATTGCTTTTGCTGTACTGGAAATTTTGGCTGAAGAGAAAACATTGACAGGAGCCACAGAAAAGGCCCACTTATAATTGATGTAAGAGAATAAAAATATTTTATAGGCATGACTTTAGATTTCCCTCAGCAATCAAGAGATCTATGTCTCCAGTCTGTTACCTAACTATTTTCTTGGTTTTAGCCAAATTCAAAATTAACTGGAACTCTGGGGACCAACAAATTAGATGCACCTTACTTATTATGTACTGTATATCTATCAACAAGATTGAAAACAATCCTTTGTAATTAAATAAATCACCCCATCTCTGGAGCTTGGTTAATTTTTTAGCCATGTAAATCAGTTGCCAGAGCCAGATCTCCATCGTGGAGTGTTCTGCCTCCAGTCTTAACATTGCAGTGGGCATTCAGGTATCAAACTTTCAAGCCTCATGCAGCTGGGCAAGATCAAAAAAAATCCAGAAGCACAGATTTTAGGATACTAGTATAGGACAAGTGCAGCATTTTGGAAGTAATAGGAGTTTCCCAACCTCATTTATTGTGAGTTCATTAATTGTGAATACTTTGAAACACTTGAAACACTTCTTCTTCCCATATTTCTTGCCACTTGGGCTAAGTTGCCATTTATAAGATAAGTTGTCAACTGATTCATCAGCTAGTATCTCTTGATTGTTTATATCTGTATTCTATTCTATTCCTTTTCCAGCACCACTCACCCCAACCCCCAGGGTCTCTTAAACATTAACGAAGGTCTGATACTGCAGTTTTGAGGTAATATTTATGCAGAATACAACTCCTCATTCAATTGCAGTATTTCAGCCATCAGACTCAGCCCTTTATTAGGCCTTTCCCAGCTTCTCTTACTTTGGGCATCAGTGCACAGTAGAGGCAGCAAAGGCCACAAACAGGAGAATAGAGAAATACAGGAATTGTCATTCCTCCAGGGATACTGCTGAAAACAAGAGGAAAAATTACAGAAAAAACTATTTTGAAGAATTTACTCTGGTTGGCCTGAGTTCTTTATATTTTTTATTTGAGATAAAACTATCATTTAATTGGTATATCATCTAGTCTATCCATGAGGCTTGCAAGGACCATACATAGACCCAGCTGAGAGGCTCCATTTATATTCCTAGCAGGTTCACTGCTTTCTGCAAATTTTGCACAGTTACATTGCAAGCAATTCAATACTGGGATTTGCTGTCAACAAAAGAAGGGAAGACCTCCTGGTACTTCCTGTCTTTAAACAACTAAAATTGTTTTTTTATTTCTTAAATGGTATTGATTCATAAGGCTAATGATTGGCTGCAGAAACGTGTTCTTTGTGCTTTCTTGTGGATAGAATGCCTTGGAAAATTACAATTATCTATATCTAAAATGCTTGAAATCTATTGTATTGCACAAACCTGCTGTCAAACTCATGCTATGTGCAAAAAACTGATTTCACCCCTGCTCTATACTAAAATTACTTCCCTATACACATATTAAGTAATAGATGTGATATATACCATTTTGTAGGGTATAGAAGTCACTTCAGTGCCATAAATAGGTATAATACCATTAGCTGCCATTTTCCAGATGACCACAATTCAATGTGGCCTGCTATGCTTTCCTAACCTGAGTTCCATTGCATTCTGCGGCATTGTAGAATGCTACAAAAGGCTGCAGAATGCTGCAGAGCTTGCATTCGGGAAACATAGCAAACTGCTTCATTGGAGTTTGCTAAATTGGCCACTGTGTTCTGCAGCGACAATTCAGTGTGGCCACCATTTTAACTCAAGTGGTAATTCTTATTGCTATTTGGCAATAATCAGTTGGATTTTCCTTTATCTTTGTTTGAACACTGTGACCAGACTACCATTATCAGGAGCTGCCATGTCCAGTGCATATTTTACCCAAGCTGACCATACTCTAGCCTATTCTTAAATATATATTGAATAATTGACAATTGATTTCAGGGAGCCTTATAACTCAAGTCATTACTTTTAACTTAAGTCATTACTTTTAACTCAAGTCATGACCTCATACAGTAGGAGGACCCAGTTAGAAGAGAAATAGCAGTAGGTTGCTAAGTAGGTTTAGTGGAGAATACTTTTTTAGCCATCTAGGACTTGTTCCCTCAATTGATTTGCATTAGTTATAGGTGAAGTACTGTAGCTCCTGTATGAAACTCCAGAATCCATTGAAATACTACTATATAAGCCATCAAACTCAGTCAAGCATACAAAAATGATAATACCTAGAATCATAGAAATTATAGATCTTTGCCTTACTATTTACTTTGTTTGATGGAATACAAACAAATCAGAGGAATCTATGACATCATTCATCTTAGCATTTACAGCAAGGATAGTCATATAAAATGTGAAGCAATAGCCCTCTCATACATACAACCAAAATATGGCTATATTATATGGACAACACCTTTGTCATAAGAGAAAATGGCAATTAGAAGATACATACAACATAATAACATCTTTAATGGAATCAAATTCACAAGAAAAGAAAATAACAGACTACTGTTCCTTCATATCAGCGGAGAAAAAAAGTGACACTTCAAACTCATATACATAGAAAAACAATATAAACAAACCAATTGTTGTACTATTAGCATATCTGCCCATGAGAAAAGCTGAATAAGATGAGCAAAAACACACTGCAGTGATACAGGATTTAAAAGGGGAAAATTACCTTTATGACACACTTCAGTATAATGGGTACCCATGTTATGCAGGAATTTAGGTGCGACTCAGTAGAAATAAAATATGGAGTCCTGCTGTCTCTTAATAAGCCAAACATGTTTATTTAGTTGATCAAAGGTGTGTTCTCACTTAATTTGGAAGAACCCCAAACACGGTGTAAGACAGATATATATATAGATTTCTTACTTTTACTTAGTTACATACCGTAGGAGAAAGCTTGCACACAACGGATAAGGTATAAGAATACTAAAGACACATTCTGTGGTTTTGGTCACATGCTTATCCTATAGGCTTGTTGTTTCTTGTGTAACGTTCCACCGCCTCGAAGGCCTACTGAGGCCTGAACTTTAGTTCTACCATCTCAACATATGTACCTTTTAACCAGTCACCAAACTCAACAGATTCCTGATCAACACACACTCAACTTCATTAAAAAGTGCCTTTCAATACAGCCAATCAGCATGCAACCATCAGAACTCGTGAAAAGAATCATTCTCCATTGGAGGTGGAGACAGCAGCCAGATGTGGGTTGTGCTCATTGGTCAGAATGAGGGACTGAGCCTGTCAACTCAGTTAAATTCCACCCCTTTTGCTAGGGGCTCCCAGCTTTTTGCTCAGTCTGTCAGACTGGACAGTTGTGTGGATAGCTCGCTCTGACAACTTTCAGCGTTATAGTATATTTTCATTCATACCTGATTATTTGGATTTGATCATTGGACTTCGTATTTGATCATTCTTCTGTTTACCAAAATTTCTGAAAATTTTTTACCTCAACATACCTTGAATAACAACTGAGGCCTCTTTGAAACCGTTCAACTGTCAACAAAATATTTTCAAAGCATCTTGAGTCAAATTCAAGAGTTCCAACAATGAAAGAAGCAGATCATGAACTATTTACAATATGCAATGCAAAGATTTAAAAATCATGTAGGAAAAACAAGGAAAAGAACATGCAGTGAAAAGATGGAATGAAAATTCTTTAGTTTCATGGCAAATTGACAAGTGTAGCCACAAATTCAGTTAGGAAATCAAACTAAAGTCAAGAATGCAAGAGAATTTTAAAAGCCTGGCATTCTGACAGATCAACTACTATCTAAAGTTACAAACCTGGTGTATAAAATATTCAAAAAACAAGAACCCAAGGAAGAAACAAAGAGCCTAGAAACGTCTTCGCTAATCACACATCCAGCAATTTTCACCAAGGTAGGAGTGGTCCAACATTAGACAAACAGTAGACAAACAATTTATGATAAAACAATATTACCAACAAAACCAGACAGGTGGATTAGAAGTGAGCACATAAACTACAATAATCCTGATCTATAGAGGTAGGATAAACTGCCAGGCAAACCCTCACTCCTTTGTGGCAAAGCACTGGTAGTTAGTCTGGCAATGAAATTTTTGCAAAAAGAAAATCTAATTTAGCAAACATCAAGATCTCAACAATGGTTGGAAGTAGCTACAGTTGCTTACATTAAAGTTATCTTGGCATATTTTTCTCCTTGTTTAAAAGTTTAGCACTTGGAGTTGTATTACATAGTCAGAAACAATATCATTACATTCATATTGTAAAACTGTTCAGTATAGTGCTTATATAGTTCCATGAGGCTTATATATTTCCATGGACACTTTCTCTTTCAGAACACTCCATTGCATTTTCAGGATGCTTATTTCTGAAATGGGACGTGCAGTTTTCACATCAATTCAATGTCAGTAATGCAGTGACTGTGTCTCAATTATCTTTTTAAAAAGGGTCCACAACTCCCAGTCAAGTATCAGTCTCTTGTCAAGAATTCTTATTTGCTATTGAGAATATGTAAATATGCAGTGAGTTAAATTTTGCTGATCCCCAGGAATAGATGTCATAGAAATGAAACATACCATACCTTCAAGTTTTCAATTTTAATTTTAATTTTAGACTTTAGATTTGTCCATGATTTACACATTAGAAGAGAGCTTTCTGAACTATTTCCTGAGATAATGTGTTATATCTCAGCTAAGTTTGTATGGAACTGACCAAAGAAATATGTTCACTTAATGGCCACTGTCAGGGAAATGTAGTTTTATGCAAACACATTTGCTATCCCTTAAAGTATCAAAGATAAAATTGTCAGCTTGTTCCAAGTTTTGTGATAAATGCATTTCTTAGTGAGGATTTGATTTTGTATCATGGATGCATTTTTGCTGAGGGGAAGTGTTCAAAGATATAGTTTCTTTTGCATTGTACTTTGTTAAAAAAATTCTTTTTAGTAAATGAGGTTTGCATCTAAAGTAGACTCTGGTAACTCATGTTAGTTCTTTACTACTGATGCAGTAACTACTCTTTAAAATTGCATCTATATACAGTATGTTGCTTCTTTAAACATTTATTTTTCTGTACTCTTAGTTTTAAAAGTGACTGTCACATCATTCAGAATATATAATTGCAGATGTTTCCTAATTTCATAGTTTCAGTTAAATAATAGAAGAAAGGGTATATTGGAGAAATGCTTTGTTGTTATTAATGGCAGGACTTTATCCACTAATCCCAATGATTATACGCTTAGAAATACTAACTGCACTTAATAGGAATGTAATAAATATGAAGCTGCTTTCTTCATCTAGTCAATCAGTGGCTACTTTCTCCAGTTGAAATAGAAATAAGGCTAGGTCTTGCTATCACAAACAGCTCCATATACTTTTGAAATATAATGTGTTGGGATTTCATTGCTCTGTTCTGTCAATAATGAAATGCTCTGTGCAGGGATGGCCACTCAGATCTCTTTCTGTACCAGATTGATACAGTCATATGGGGAATTAGTCTTTGACTCCAAGTCCATATATTGGATCAAATACATTCATTTGTGATGCTTGCCTCCATGAAATGAAATCTGTTGAAATAAAATAGATGGAAAGTCAAGTAATCTTACTCAGTTTTTTTATTGCTACTATACTAGTAGCTTTACTCAATCTCACTCTAGGCAGATTCAATGTTTCACTTGAAAATAAGAAATTATTATTTTTAATAAGGAGACCTATGCTTGTTTTATGGGTATGTGAATTTGATTGTGGGAAGGGTTTTTTTCTTATAAAATAAAGGAGAATAATCAAATATTTTATTTAGGCAGATACATTTGTATGAAGGCCAGCTCCAACTCCAAGGAAACTGCTTCAGACAATCCCTTGTGATGGCAACTGCAATAGAGAGACATCTAGGGGATGATTGGGTTGCAGAGCATGTATAGAGCCGCAGAGGAGGAAGGTCTGATCTAGAACTGCCTCCTGGTCCTGAGACACATAAGGATGAGCAAAAGGGAGAGCAGAGGGCTCCCTTATATGGCTCCCTGGGAGGCAGGAAGTTCCTACAGGTGATTTTGTTCACCTGGTGGAGATTCCTATTTTACAACCATCACTAGCAAGTGATTCCTTATTGGGAACTACCACTGTGATATCTGGAACTCTGTCCATTTGCACCCTGAATTCCTGCCTGTACCTTCAAACTTGTACCATCTGACACTTTACCCATGACTCCAAAACCTTTGGATTGTGCCCTGATGGAACTTCTAATTGTGCATTTTTTTAATGACAGCTATAGTATGAGTGTCCTTCAATATGTAAAATAGGCAGAATTTCTTATATGAAGAACCGTTACTCTGGCTTGCTTCTGCATCTGGAAATGGATTCCAGTTAGCATTTTATTTATAACAAAAAAATATTGACTTTGTGGGAAAGTCTTTAGTTGTATCATTAAATTGGAAGACACTATTTTAGTCCATCAAGTCCAATACTCTGTTCATTGTAGGAATCCAAATTAAAGCAACCTGTCTGGTTGACTGCCTGGCCTCTGTTTAACACATCCAGTACAGTGGAACCTCTGCTCTAGATAATACCATCCATTATTGAACTACTTTGACTGTTAGGGCTTTTTTTTTTAATTGGAAAAATAGGAATCTGCCTTTTTGTAATGGAAATCTATTATTGTGTGTCCCATACTCTAGAATGATGGAGAGAAAATCTTGGTACTGTTTGGCATTCTTTCAGTTACTTAAAAATTGCTGTCATACTCCCATTTTCTTCTCTAAACTAAACATTCCCAATCATAAAATACCTTCTTGTAGGATGGTTTTTGTTCCACTAAGTATAAAACAGATTCTTCTGGGAATCTGTTTTAATGTATCTGAGTTCAAGTGTGGTGGTGAGAACTAGATAAAATAATCCTAGGTGTTAAGCAAACAGTGCAGGACAAAGGAGTATTACATCACTTGTAACTTGGGGTCAGCAGTTTTGTAATATGTCCTCCCAGAGGTCAGTCCCAAGCTTGATTATTCTGATTTGTCAGATATAAGGCAAATATCAGACCGACACAGAGAGAATGTGTGGAAAGTGAAGGAGTCCTTCTATTTGGACTCTGCTTAATGGCCACAATCTTGGTAGAGAAGAAATTCCTGAAACTGTTGCTGAAGGAAATTCTGTTTTGCTGTGCACTTCTGTATGGAAGCTTCAGTGTGTTCTGCCCAGAATGGTGACAATCCCAGCTGGGACAGCTGGGGTAAGTAGCCTGGCTTTCTTATGAGGTCTAGGATGTTTTCCTTTCTGGGAGAGCATGCATCTTGTATATCTCCAGTTGAAGACTGAAGTGGCACAATCTAGCTCCACACTGAGCTTTTCTATCTCCATGTAACTTAGACCTTAAGGAACATAACTATTTATTGTTTTGTAAATGTAAGGAAAGAGGGTTTTTTAAAAATGATCATAGGTTTTGGAGCCACAAACAAAATTTAATAATGATTTTAAGTTTCAATTAGAAATTGAATCCCTTTCTTCTTAAAAATTATATATTTTCCATAATACTCTTCCATAGTTCATTAAATCAGTAAATGAATTTAGCAGGTATTAGTTTTGAGCTTCATTAATTGTGACTTGTTTTTCATTATGAGATAATTGTCAGTTGCAAAACATAAATGCTGCATATCTGACTGGTGGCAAAAGTTTCCAAGAAGAAGGCAGAGAAAAGGGCAAAACAGTCAGTTCCATCCTTCTTATACAGTTTAATTATATAGAATAACAGAGTTGGAAAGGAACTTGGAGGTCTTCTGGTCCAATCCCCTGCTCAAGCAGGAGATTGTTTATATTTAAACATTTCAAATGTTCAATGTTTATATTTAAACATTTCAAAACGGTAACATTTTGTGCCCACAGTTACTGTATTTTCTTTAAACCTAGGTGGAGAAAAGTGCAGGGAATAAGAGGGGGAGGGGAATCATGGAGGGGGGGTTGGGTTTGCTATCATATGCTGTTGACCTGAAATAACATCGCTGGATGTGATGAATGATGGAAAAAGTTCCTTTGTTTTGGAGTTCATTCCTAACTGGTTTCAGAATCAATCAATATTAGTGATCCAGTGCTAAAATATCTCATAAGATGTGTAAGCAGCTCGTGGCCTGGAGGCTATGCGCCAATGGACAGAGTTTGTGAAAGAGAAATGGTGGCTTATTTTTGAGTATGACAGTGAAATTAGCATTCTTTGCCTCATCAAGGCATGTTGCAGGAAGGAATGAGTCTAAAAAATATGCGGGATAATGTGGGCATAAATAGCCTAAGAAAGGACATAGAAAAATAAGCGGGGATGGAAAAGATGCTACTTAACTTATTTGCCTTTCTTCTGTACAAAATCATTCCCATCTCTGTTTTCTCTTCTGCACCACCAATGTAAATGATACTGTCATTATCACTAGCATGATTTTTACTTGTTTGGTACTTTTTCTATTATTTACTGGGCAAAAGGACTAAAATAGCACATTGCATTGATTCTTGACTGAGATGTTTTTTATTGCCTCTCATGAAGACAAACTTCAATTTCACTGTGAAGAAGTTTCTAATATAAATGGCCTATAGATCAGGAAAGCAGATGCAACTGCAAATGAAGGGCTCTGGTGGAGCAGTTCAGAGAAGCCTACAACAAGAACTGAAAGGCTGTGGTCATCTGGGATGGGCACAAAAGAAGTCTGCCCACATGGCTAAATCTAGCATGGTGGATTTCCTGCCAAAATCTTTTTAGAATTCAGCTTAGGTCGGTTATCTTGCCTTCAAGCACAATTTCTGCTTATTTTGACTTTGCAAATTGAAATTGCATAACTGAAGCAATGCATCAGGTTCAAGCATTCACATTGAGCCGAGAGAGCTTCCTATATTGGAAATGTACCCACTTACTTAGATTTGGAACCTAGACAGAATATTATTCTTTCCTGTTTCTCTTTGTATATGATGGGTGCTAGTAATGTAAGCCATCAACCAGATTCTAAATTCATAACATATCTACATGCATTCACAAAGCAGTTTAAAAACAACTTCAGAAATAGTAACACCATAAGATCTTTTTAAAGTTATTACAAATGCTTCTTGGCATAAAGACTATCATGGACACAGTCATTTGGGAATAGTAAAACCTTGAATTGATTAATTGAGGGAAAGGGGGAGTTTCTGAATTTATTTTGTTGGTATATTGTTTTAACATGCTTGTTCAGTATATAATGTAGTAATTAAACAAATGATGTGAAAATTGATGCAAATACCATAAATTATGGCAGTTGTTGAAGGAGGTAAAGTAAAATTTCTCTTGTTTCATCTGCAATCCTCTATATGGAGGTCTGAAGAATCAAGAGTTTCTATATAAAGAATTGCCTTTGAAAATATTTCAACAGGCTCAGCATTCAACTGCCAAACCTGATTGAAGTTGGTTGACTGGGTTATTGTTTACTAATGTATCTTTGGCCTTTGGCTATAATAAAGATTCATTTATTTACTTTTAAAAAAATCTTTAGATTAAAAAAAACATATTTCTGACAACTATTCCTTGATGTCTGGAATAATACCACATTTCCAATTTCTCAACATGATTCTTTTAGCTACCCTCCATGCAATGGTGAAATCTGAACCGGTTTGCCCCCGGTTCGCTGGCCGTGCATGCGCGCTGCTTGCCAAATGCGCACTGCATGATTGTGCGCAGTGCACACCAAATGTGTGCTGTGTGCGCATGCACAATACATCCCAAAAGGAGGCTTGGAAATATAAGTAGGGCAGCGAGGTGGGGGGGATCAGTTGTGCCACACGATTTAGATTCAAAGCTGGATTTCCTGCTTTCTAGTGATTTTAAATACCAGTTACTAGTTGGAAATACTGGTTCAGAGGAACCTGTAGCGTTTTTTTTACTACAGGTTCACCCAAACCAGTAGTTTTTAGCACTACTGGTTCGCCCGAACTGGTGCAATCTGGTAGCATTTCACCACTGCCTCCATGCCTATTTATGTTCTGCCCCAGCTATGGATCCTAAGGAATGTAGCACACACAACCTTCGAACAAAACTCAGTTTACTTCAAAACAGTCTTTTGCAAATGCAGGCTGTTAATAAAATATTCTTAACAACCTTCCAGAAATTCCACAGATAAGATAGAATCTTACAAGAGTTGGCAGAAAGCCCAGAAGCCAGGTTTGCAGAGAAAATCCAAACTCAATGTTCAGCGAATGAATGAACATTGTTTCCTGCAGCTTTTTACAAGCTGTGTGCAAACTTAAATAGGCTAAGGGAGTGGCCAATTAGCCCCAAGCCTTACTCTCAAGGAGACTTCCTTCTGAGTAACCACTCCTGCCTTTTGGCAGCTCTGCATGCCGGTGCATTGAGAAGAGGCTCTTCCACTTCATCCTCTTCACTTAAAGGAGCCTCTGGAGGTTCTGAAAGCCCTGGTTGAATCCCTGCCTCTGGCACTACGTCTTCTTCAGCCTCCTCACTGTCCAACTCGAGCGCCGGCTGCACAGGCTGCTGGCGTGACACCGCACCAGCCTCCTCATCGTCGGGATCAGCAACAATCCACGCAGGCTGCTGGTGGGCCACAACAATTTGCAGTTATGGGCCTGCCATACATTGCCTAAGAAAGTAGGGTATCATTCTCCGGTATTGATTCTAGCTTTTTAATCATGTGTTTCAGCTATGAGTTTGAGGTCTGTTATTCCTAAATCAAAAAATAATGATGAAGATGACTATAAAAATGCAGAGGTTGGGAATGTTAATTTAACTTCATTTGTTGCTTGGTTCTTCCATCCCGCTCTATTCATCTCAAAGCTGCTCTGACAAAAAAATAGTAAAACAAAATAATGAACAGTGACATGGCATTAATTATCCAGTTGATAGCAAGTGATTTTTTTTAAAACTGAAAACCCCAATTAACCAAACATTGAAATAATGGTCAATTAACCAAAATATAGATTAAAAATTCCAATGTTATTTTTATTCAGAAACTTACATCATTTAGAATGTTACTTTTGGAATTCTTTCTTATTTTAATTAGTACTGATTAAAATATTTTTACGATTTAATTCTATTTGTTTTCAAATGGAAGGGGAGTAAAAGTTATATGAATGTTTTGCTTAGGGCTTTGCTCACATTTGGTTTTCTTATGTAATGAAAGCTACAGTATAGTATGTGTTTAAAATTTAGTGAATTTTTTTGAATGTTCAGTATTTCTGCATGAGTATGACTAAAACATGATCTGTTTTCATAGTCCTGAAACTATGTCATATAAGGCCATGTCACTTAAATAGCCACTTTAGGAAGCAAACATCGGATACTGTGAAATCTTATCTAAATCCTTTCTTGTCTTACCCTTTGTTTTCCCTCTCTCTTTATAAACTCTGCCTGTACTTGCTTATGAACTGATATATTATAATATTTTTTTTAAATCCTCATAAAAAGTATTCCTATTAGAAACTGATTTATCTCAAATATGCAAGAACCTATGGAATTGTTCAAACGTCTCACAATAGCTGAAGACATGAAAGAGTAACTGGCAAGCAGGAAAGAAACCTTGACACACACAGCAAGTCAAGCATAGACAAAAAATGAACACAGAAAGGTTATAGCTGTGGTGTGCTGGTAAATATTTAAGAAATGGCTCAGCCACTGCTGCTACTACACTCCTAGGCTGTGCTGATCAGTGCGCTTGGCATAAAGGTTCAGGTTTGTTCTCAATTGGCTTGGAAAATTACAGAAAATTTAACAATCAGTTTTCACAAACTGGTATGAGCTGATTTTAGCAGACCATTGGATTATACTAGATTATACTAGAGATTATACTAGAGTAAATTTTAGGATAGGCATTCACATTCTGAAGCTTGAGGGGGATTTTCAAATAGTATGGGTTCCGTCTCCAAAAAGTTATTAACCAATTGCAATTTTCAATGCAACAGAAGGGTAATATGTGTGTGTGTGTGTGTGTGTGTAGAAAAAATCATATTAGCTGTTTAATTAAATCTAAATGGGATTAGAATTAATTCAAAGCTACTTTTGATTTGATCCTATCTGCTTTTTGAAGGGCACTTTTGAAGTGTTCCAAAGTGGTCAGACTGAGAAGATACATTAATTTCTAATCTAGTATCAGACACACTGCCATCTTTTTTATAGTTGAAGGAAGGAAGCAGAATAGTTTAATAAACAGGGACCATCTAGTAAATTAATAAACTGTTAATATTCACTTGCTTGGCAACTGAACTGAAGGAAAAGAGCCATGATGGCGAACCTGTGGCACATGTGCCAGAGGTGACACACACCACCCTCTCTGTGGGCACGAGCTGTTGCCCCAGTTCAGCTCTGCCGCGCATGCATGCATGCATACCTCCCGCTGGCCAGCTGGTCTTTGGGTCTCTGCTGCGCATGCTTGGGGGCAGGGCGTGTGCGGGGTGCATGCAGGGGGCATGCATGCATTGCATTTGGGGGGTTTGGGTGCACATGCTTGCATTCACGCGCACACGTGCACACTTTGGGCACTCCGGAAAAGGTGGAATAGAGGATAAAAATCCTACCTGTGTCCTTAACAGAACAAGAAAGATTGAGACTAGCATGCAATTGTAATCTACAGAGAACACAGAATATGATAGGCCTTTCTTTGGTTTTTTCCCCCCAGTTCCTAAGCAACCTATAACCAGAGCTTATAATAGGTTCTACACCCTGAGTGACCATTGTTATTATACTGAATTGAAATTGACCCTTAGTTTATTCTGAAATGGATTCTCTGATACTGCTATCTCAACAGAAATTTGAAGCTTCCATTTGAGATGTGAAACAAATGTGAATATTTTCTTTCACGTCCCAAGAAAGTGACATGGAAATTTCACCTGTTTATTATAAAGCAGACAAGAGCAACACCAGGGAATATAAATCAGATAATGATTTGATCATTTTAAAAACCAGCTGGTATATTTTAGGCTCATTCCTTGGATTTGTTTTCCATCTATACAAAATTATAATCCATGTATATATGAAAATGCAGTTAATTAACATGTCAAAGTATGCAAAGGAATCCTAGAAATTTGAAACAAGACTGTCCTGTAATTCCAATAAAAGGGAAGAACAAACCTTAAGTAGGTTTGCCTTTCACTAGTCTTCATTTCTACACTATAATTATGATTTATTAATTATGCTGATGCTGAATTAATGCTTTTCAAATAGATATTTCTCTCTGTTGATAGCATGCTAGGCTCACCATCTAGGTTTGTGATAAAAGACTGCTTATATACTATATTTGGCATCACGATATTAAGGATTAACTAGAAATAAACTTCACAAAACCCAACATTTATATATTTTTAAATGGATGTTGAAGTGACATGCAACTTGAAAAGAACTTGCCTCTCTGTAACTATTAGCTCACCAGTTTCTTTTGTGGCCAAAACAATCAAATCAATCAGAATAGAGCTGGAAGGGACCTTGGAGTCTTCTAGTTAAACTCCCTGCTCAAACAGGAGACCCTATACCATTTCAAACAAGAGACTGTCCAGACTCTTCTTAAAAATGTGCAGTGATGAACCACCTACAAGTTCAACAAGCTGTTCCACTGGTTAATTGTCCTCTGGTTAATCTTCCTCATTGCTAGCAAGTTTCTCCTCAATTTCAGGTTGCTTCTCTCATTGATTAGTTTTCATCCATTGTTTCTTGTCCTGGTCTCTGTTGCTTCGGAAAAGAAATTGACCCCCTCCTCTTTGTGGCAACCTTTCAAATACTGGGATACTGCTATCATGTCACCCATAGTCCTTCTTTTCTCTAGACCAGGGTCTGCAACCTTAAACACTCAAAAAGCCATTTGGACCCATTTCCCACAGAAAACACTGGGAGCCACAAAGCCTGCCTGGGCATGGCCAACTCAATGTCACTCCCACACAGTCACATGACACCCTTCCCCAGCCACGCCTACCCAGGTTTTTATGGTTCCGGGTGTTTTCTGTGGGAAATGGTTCTCTCTCTCCCCCCTCCCTCCCCCTCCCTCTCATTTCTGTTTTTCTCTCTTGTTCCTGACCCCTCCCTCCCTTCCTCCCTCCCTCCCTCCTTCTTTTCTTTTCTTTTCTTTTCTTTCTTTCTCTCCCCCTTCTCTCTATCATTTGTTTCTCTTTTTTCCCTCTCTCCATCATTTTCTCATTTTTTTAAAAAAATTAGATTTATATGCCTCCCTCCTCCGGAGACTCAGGGTGGCTTACAATGCATTAAGCAATAGCCTTCATACTTTTGTATATTTTATACAAAGTCAGCTTATTGCCCCCACAAACTGGATCCTCAGTTTACCTACCTTAGAAAGGATGGAAGGCTGAGTCAACCTTGAGCCTCGAACTTGCAATAATTGCAGACAGCTGGATGTTAATAACAGGCTATCTAGCCTGTTGAACTATTTGAGGCTATTTCTCTCTCTCTCTCTTTTTCTCTCCTTTTCTCATTGAGCATGGGGGCAGTGGTTTGGAATGAGTTAACTCCTGTCTGATATCCTAGGACTGAGTCTGCAAGCTGCTAAGCTCCTCCTCTTCCTCTTGCTTCCCAGGTTTCAGACTTGGTCTGATCTGGATGGACACTTTTTGCTGAGCTGCTCATTTCTAACTGCTTTACTCCCACGCTATTTGCTTGTATTTTCCAGCATGAAGGGTTTTGTGCTTGAGCCCACTGAAGGCTGCTTGCCAGCATTCTGGGGTTGGGGGCTCCCAGCCTCTGGTTGAGCCCTTCCCCTTACCAGTGTGAAGGGCTCACGCCTGATCCCACTTTGGTGGTATCTGCAGGAGCCTCCTGGTGGCAGGCTCCTTCTGTCCAGCGTGAATGACTTTGCCGGAGTCCATTGAGAGCCGTTGGGATCCATAGGATGTCTGTTAGCTGACAGACCCAGAGTGGCGTTCCTGGGCTTCACCCATATGCCTAGCAGCTCCGTTTGAGGATCTGAGGCTTCCACTCCTCCCCCCATATTGCCTGGCTCTTATTAGCGCTTCGGCCGGCAGCCTCTGATGATGACGAAGGAGCCAGTAAGATCATTTCCCCCCCCCAAGGGATTGGGGGTGCTGCCTGGCCTGACAGGGAGCTTCCTCAGCAACTTCCCCTTAGTGAGGGCCAAGTTTGTTGCTTGCTCTAAGGGGGCTAACCTTCGGAGCGTTTTTGCTCCATTTCAATTGCACACCGGCTACCATTTTGGGCCAACTGCGTGCTTTCTTAGAGGCCTACTTTGCTCCTGGAGTTTGAAAATGGCCACCGCCAGGTCGGACAGACCTTCCAAGCATGGCCTGCCTGACAGGGAGGTTGCAGGCCCTTCACAACCCAGCCATCCAAACAAGGCAAGGTGTCTTCTAAGAACAAGCAGCCATCAAGAGCCTCAGAGAAGGAGGCTATAAAGCGGCACAAGGCCATCAAGCAGGCCATTGAGAGGGCAATTAAGGAAGCCTCTCAGAGGGAGGTCACACACCCCCTCACCAGGCTCTCAACCCCTGCATTCCTGCAACAGCTTCACAAATGTCTGCAACCACCCCGGTGGCCCCTACTCCAGCCCTGTCTCCTGATATGGAGACATCTTCGGCTTCCTGGCCAGTGGGGGTTAGTGAACTGCTCTTTGGGCCCCAATCCAAGGCTTCACCTCATCAGGCTGTACTGCAGGTTGTCCAGCCAGGGGCCCCAGTGGCAAGCATATTAGGGGCCCTCAAGGAAACTAGGCCAGTGCCTCAAATCCCCTCAGAATTGGCCTTTTACATCCAGGAGGCTATTCAACGTGGCATTGCATCTGAGATGCAAAGGAGGACATCCTCCTGGGTGTCTGATCTTTCCAGGGCTCGTGATTCTCAGTCTCATTTGTCAATAGACCAGGCCCCCTCCCATGCTTCTTCACAGGCACAGGTATCTTTGGATGCTGCATCCAGCCATGACTTGTTGACAGGGGAGGAGGTGAGAGAGCAGGATATGTCTGAGGATGAGGATTTGTCTCCAGATCAACTATCCTTCATTGGGCTATTCAAGCCTCAGCTTTTCCATTCACTCCTGCACAAGGCAAAGTCCACCACCCGCCTGGGGGTTGTTGTAAATGTTGAAATTCAGGGATGTTGAAATGTAATGTCTTTGAGTTTATAGATCTTGGCTAACATTTTTCCTCCCTTCCTAGTATGATCTTATCCATCTCCTGCAGGGTCATATCTATACCTCCTTGTTCCTTATCCTTTTTATATTTAGAGTTGATTTGAGCGTAAGACCACCAGTCCAATTCCATTCCCTGTAAATCTAGTTCGGTTCTTGTTTTTAGGTGACCTTGGCTATCCAGCAACTCCCGGTAAGATAGATGTTTTTCTTTGTTATAAAGCGAAATATATGTTGTGGCTTCTAACGGGACCAACCAGGAGGGAGTCAAAGAGTAGAATTTATCCTTAATTTTCCTCCATGTTTCAATTAAAATATGTCTTAAATAATGACCTGCGAAACTCGTGTATTTCTTTACCTTGTCTTGCCACAGAAAATAATGCCAACCCTGTTGCAGTCCCGAACCTTCCAGAACCAACAGCGTCTCCTTCTCAGCAGGATCCAATCCCTTACCCAAACTAAATTTGCGGCCTGATAGTAATACTCCCACTTACGCAAGCCAAAACCCCTCTATCCTTCACCTCTTGGAGCATTTTAAGTTTAATTCTGGACTTTTTATTATGCCAAATAAATTTTAGAACAACTTAATTTAACTTTTTGAAGTATTTGTTATCTAATCTGGCTGGGGCTGTATAAAATAAATATGTCAATTTTGGGAGAATATAAGATTTTATAGCTGCGATCCTGCCTAACAGAGAAATCTGTAGCTTCTTCCATTTCTCTAATAGAAAACGCCAGCTCACTCGATGAAAAACTTTTTGCGCCCCCGTGAAGACCAAAGCCAACTTTATCAATGTGTGTTTCATAATGTTCTAAAATGTTCATAATTATTCTCACATTATCCCTGATTTGCCTGCGAGGTAAAAAACTGTTTTGGTCTTCCTGGATAAATTGGCTTAAAAAACCTTTTAATCTATCTGCCAATACCATTGCAAATAATTTGTAATCTGCATTTAGAAGTGAGATCGGTCTGGATCAGGGACAAGTCATTGCCCTTCTTCGGCAGAAGGGTAATTATTGCTTCTGTCAATGAATTCGGAGTCAGTCCCTCCCTAATTACCCCGCTAAATAATTCTTCATGTGGGGGCCTAAAACTTCCCAAAGTGCCTTATAGTATTCTGTTGGGAGGCCATCCGTACTGGGAGTTTTCCCTGTTTTTTGTCTTCCCAAGACCCTTTCAATTTCCCCTTCCGTTATCTCCCTATCTAGTATTTCTCTGCACAAATCCGGGATTTTCGATAGATCAGATTCTTCTAGATATTTCATTATTTCCTCCTCGGATTTGTCTTCTTCTCTATATAAATTGGTAAAAAATTCCTGCACTATTCTTTTCTTCCGTTCTTCCTCTACAATCCAGTCACCATTTTTATCTCTCAAATTATGAATTCTGCTCCTTTCCTTCTCTTTTTTTAATCAGTATGTAAGCCTCCTTCCTGGTTTATTTGCATTTTCAAACTGTCGTTGTTTCATCCATCTGATTTTCTTTTCTAGGTCCTCCTGGTCTAACAAATTAATTTGGTGACGTGCCAATTTCAAGTTATGCCTAATTCCCTATTGTTTGGATCCTGTTGTAATGCAGTGTCACTTCTTGCCAAATCCCGTAATAATTTATCTCGTTTAGCCTTGTCCTTCTTCCGTTTCCTGGCTATATAATTTATCACTAGGTCCAGGAACACTGCTTTAGCTATATCCCATACATTCAAAAAATTTGTATCCTCATTGTTATTTTCCTGAAAGAAAAATTCCATTTCCTTCTTTACCTGCATTAAAAATTGCTCATCTTTAAGAACCCTCATATCCATTCTCCATCTAGGCCTTGTTTTCGAACCTCCCCATGTAATCCAGAGCAGATTATGATCTGCCCACTCATTAACACCTATCTCCTCTTTCCGAGTTCCCTGCCGCAGTTCCCCCGACATCCAGGCCGCATCAATCCGTGACCAGGATGAATGCCTGGAGGAGAAATATGTATACTGTCTTCCTTCCTGATGTTTTCCCTCCATATATCTCTAAGTTCAAATTCCTCTTGTATTTGATGACAAACGGGTGGCAGTCTTTTCTTTGCTGTTCTCTTTCCTCCCTCCTGTTTCCTATTTCCTGGTATATAATCTTTATCATCGATGGCATTAAAATCCCCCAGTAGGCAAATGTGTGGATAATCATATTCTGTCAATTTATTCTAGAGGGTTTGGAAGAAATCTTTCTGGCTCTCATTTGGTGCATAAATACAAACCAGCAGACATTTTTTATGACAAATTTCTACTTCAATCATTAAAAGTCTCCCTTCATCATCTGCAAAAATTAATCTAGAACTTATATGCTTTTGAACATAAATTGTTGCAATTTATGTTGCAACACCTCTTTTTTTGGATACTGCCAGAGATGTATATAAATTACCCAATTTGGTACAGTTTAATAAATGAAGATGATCTCTTTTCACATGCGCTTCCTGAAGACATATTATGTTCAAACCTGCTTTTACTAATTTGTTAAAGACCTTTTTCCTCTTATTTGGGCCATTCAGCCCATTGATATTAACTGACATCAAAAGGATCTCCTCCCCCATCCCTTCTCCCTTCTGCTACCCCTACTTGCCCTCTACTTGGAATTTCTTCTCCAGGACCGTCGCCAATGTAAAAACTGCCCAGGCTAGAAAGTTTGCCAGAACAAGGCAGGAGCGATCTCCATGCCCGTCTTGCTAGCATGGTGACGTCACAGGAAACCCCTAAAATACATATTTTGTATGCTATTATCTGCATTAGAAAATACAGAGAAATTTGAAATTCAATGTATAACTTAATTTCAATTCACATATTGATTCAAACGTACCACATTTGATAAGGTTAATATTCACATGTGAAGTGAACGAATTTTACATCCCTAAAAGACTGTTTTTGTTTAGAATTTGAAAATAACAAGTTCGTGCTTTTCTGTGGATATTGGCTCAGGTAACAGCATGCAGACCAACCTTGATTCAAATTCTTCCCTTAATGAACTAGATGTCAGGAAAAAAATATAATGAAACCTAGTTTGAAGATCTTCCTGACAGACATTTTTTATAATCTTATGGCAGTATTCTCAAATTTATTTTGTATGGAGAATTATCATGTTATTACCATTAATGTTATATTGGATAAAAGTCATCTTCAGTATTAAGAAGTAATTATTAAAAACAGACTGATTTTTCAGACTGGGAACATGCTTTAAAGAGATTTAAAGTTTTGGGTGAGAGAAAGCCTCTAATTCCTTTTCTTGTACCTCGCTGTTGCTGTCAGCAACTAACTATGCCTCTCATTTCCTTCATGAAGCATCCTTTTAGTGATGATTTTAAAGTTGTTTATTAGGTAGTCGAGGTTTTCCAATTTGTTACCCTCCAGGTTCATTGGGTTACAAGTTCCAGAAATTCTAATGTACTCAGAAGACCACAAGTGGGGAAGACTGAGTTAACTTAAATTTTGTATATTAAACATGTGTATGTAGATTTTTGGCATTTTGAATTGTTCTTACAAGTAGAATATATTTTCAATGTTTTCAGAGGCCGTTTAAAGGGAGGATTCAACCATTTTCAATGATATTTAACTCACAGAAATCTGTTTTGGAAGTACATGGAATTCTGTAAGGACCTCTTAGTGAAGTTTGTTTATCTCCACAGTTGTCTGGTAATTCATAAAACTATCTTATGGTCCTCAAGAGGATACATTCAATCATTGGTACATAATTTCAGTTGCAGATGTTGCATTTCTTCTTCTAGGACAGAGGATCTCTGAACAGCACCTCCATGTTTTATTATACTGTGTAATCATCACTGTCTTCATTTCAAAGGCATCTGTTTAACATTTCCTAAGAGCAAAATATATTTGTATTTAGTGTACCTTAAAGTTTCAACGTAGTAATGAATCTTTTGGTTCTGACCATATTGTTTACATTTACTTTGCTGCTTGCCAGCTGTGTAGTTCCAAAGTTATGCTATGTTCAAGAATTTTTAGAAATTTCTAGGATTTTGACATACTGTGCAGATATATAAATTTAAAATGAGCTGTTCTTCCATTAAAACTATCACTAATAAGTACAGTCACCTAGCAAATGCAGACTGGATATTGAGGTAAAATGCCATGTAATAAAAGAGTCAGATATGGAAAAAATTATTGTTGATATATTTCACTATTTTTTTCTAAACAATTGCTAGTTTCTCTATTCCTCATGAAAAAGCAACTATATTTCTATACATAGAAATTCAGAGATTCTTACTTAATAGTGTTAAAATGGTTGCAATAATGAATGAAAAGGACGATTATATAGAAAAATAGCCCACATGAGAAATCGATTTGTTTTACAAGCAATCAGACAAAGAAATTTAATAGGTGACACTTTATCTGGAAAAGAGAGGGGGGAAATCCTTGCAGCTGGATACACTGTTAAAAAAGGAGTAATTATATAAAATTGAAACAGCTTTTCATGGGTAGTCTGGGATACAAACATGGATGCTAGCAGTATTCCAATATTTGAAGGGCTTCTATAAAAATGAGGGAGGTCAAACAATTTTCCAAAGCACCAAAAGGCAAGACAAGAAACAATGGATGGAAACTAACCAAGGAGAGAAGCAACCTAAAATTAAGGAGAAATTTCTAACTGTGAGAAAAATCAATCAATGGAACAGCTTAACTTCCTAAATTATGGGGGCTCCATCACTGGAGACTTTCAAAAACAGACTGACAACCATTTGTCTGAAATGGTTTAGGGCAGTGATGGTGAATCTGTTCTGTATCGAGTGCTGAAAAGGGAGCACGCACGCTTTGTGCATACTTTGCACGTTCGTCTGGGCCGCAACCCAGAAGAAGAGCTGCCCAGGCACATGTGCAAGCCCAAAAATCCGTCCTGAAAAAGACCTGAATACACCAAACCTTGCATACCTCTACCCGTGAACATACATATATATATGTATGTTTGTATGTATGTGTGTGTGTGTGTGTATATATATATATACACACACACACATATATATGTATGTATGTATGTATATGTATATGTATATGTATATGTATATGTATATGTTTTCGTAGATTTTCACGGGTAGAGGTATGCAAATTTTGGTGTATTTAGGTCTTTTCCTGTGTAAGATTGAGAGTATCTTGGCGATGTTTTCTCACACAAGCACAAAGCTGAAGACACCAGATTGAAGATGATGAGTGGGATCTTGTTGAAACGTTGCCAAGATACTCTCAATCTTACACAGGAAAAAACCTGAATACAGCAAAACTTGCATATATATATATGGAGAGAGAGAGAGAGAGAGAGAGGGAGAGAGAGGGAGAGAGAGAGAGAGTGTTGTATGGTTTGAGGTTAGAGTATTGAACCCAATTATAGTGGTTTTTAAATCATTTTTTATGTTATGGCTTGGAATCATATGGATCGTATGGTTCATTGTGGACCATTATGGAATCACTATGACATCATTTAACACAATGCAATTAAAATAATCTGTGGTTTAGCATACTGTGCGATACATTATGCCATGTTATATTGACACATATTAGATGACCATTTATGATTTGCCCTTTCCTACTATGATTTGCTGGACATCAGGAGACTTAACCTGCTGTTCTTTTTGTGTTTGGTAAAACAGTTGAAATGGATTTTTAGAGGTCTTTACAAGACTGAGCAACCTGAGCAACCTTGATTAAACTGGCCTGGGAAATAACATTGCATATTATCACAGGAGTCACATGCCTTTTGCATTGCCTTCTGGCTGATCTAATAGTTGTTTAGCATGATGGCAAACGAGGCGATGAATGGCTTTCTCAGTATGTTAGTCTGCACTGCTTCAGTTTTAGGGAGGCTGGTATTATTTTTTAATGTTTACAAATGAATAAATATTAAATCATAAAAATTAAAGACCTGTTAGGTCCATCATGAAATAAGCAGTTCTGTAATTTCAGATGATAAGGAATCTTTGCCACTCAACACATTCTTCAGTGCTGTGCCCAAAGGACTTTAAAGCTGCCACTTTATTCAGGCTGCAGGGAATCTGTCGAAGTTGTTGCAAACTCTATGGTGACTTTTCATTCTCTTCGTTGTTATGTTTTTACTTCTGGGAGATTTTGCTGGGGGTCAGTTGCTGCTTTTCAGAAGCAAAATACTTCTTCAGAATTGATATGTATTATGTTGACCTCTATGGGTTCAATCTGAAGCAGGCAGAGATATTCTTGCACACTTTGGTGTAATACACATATCTAGGAATCTCATATGACCTTTGTGTCTACCTGAACAAAGGAAGTGACAGAATAGTTTGGCAGTGCAGTTGCTGACATTCACTGTGGGACATGCGATCTGCTATAACCTTCTGTGGTTCTTAATAAAATTGCAGTTTCCTTCCCACAAAATCTCTCTGGAGCCGGCTTTCCAGACATGTTTCAGTTTAATTCTTTGCCCTACCTGCAGTGTTAAATCACTATGAATACAGCAGGAGTCTATCTAATAGTAGGACTTTCCTGAGACAAGCAGTTAATGGGAACAGTTGCAAGCCCTGAGGTATGTTTATACAGTCAGTCTCACTTCCTCTACTCTGGTGATATATTAACTACTTCAGAAGTTTCCCAGCTGTTTCAGAGGATAAATAATGGCAATGGGAGCCCATATTTAACCTTCACTGTACAGATTGCAGACTTTTTAGTTGTCCCCTTATATCTCTGGCTGACCTGAAAAGGGATTTGAGTCAGGTCTGTGCCTTACTGTTTCACTTTCCTGAATGGTTCTGGAAAGGTTTTGTTGGCATTGCACCACAATAATTTGCATTTACATGTGCTATGTGAAACTTATCTTCTAATAGTTTTAACACACTCACCCCATAATACAGTTTTTGCTATACCTTATTTAAAGTGAATTTGTTAACACACAATTCCAACCCAGAGAGGAAAACAGGGTGTCAAAGCCCATAATTAACATACACCAGTAAAGCTAACAAATAATGGTTTTCATAAAGAAAAATTAAAACCCTTTACATAGCAAATAACAGAATGAAAGCCAATATGGTTAGGCAGCTTAGCTGTAATGATGCATTATTTCCCCACAAAATGGAAAAGCTAGAGTCCTTGGGCATCATGTACATAGTTTAACAGTCGCTATATATATTGTATTCTACAGAAATATTTTATGCTGCTTGAAGTCCTCCACTGTACTGAATAAAGAATAACATCCATGGGACTATAGCTTCTTCATGCTGGACTTTGATGCTGGGTGCCATGCCCACTAGGGACCTGCTTTCTACTATCCCTCCCTCCACATCCAAACTCTAAAACCTTTACTTATGTTTGAGCCATGGACTACAGTTTACAAAGCATAGCAGGAATCTTATATTCTTCTGGAATGAGGTTGGATATTTCAGGAGGACCATGGTTCAAATGCAAATCAAGCATGAAATACTTACAGGAGTGAAAAAGTTTCATAATGGCCTTCATAGTCCCCAGTCTTGAATATTATTGATTTGGGAAGAGATGTCAAATCCACTATATGCAAGCAGACCGAGGAATATTGCTGAGCTAGAAAGAGTTAGCTGATTGTGGGAAATGTGGAAGCAGTTATTTTTCTCAAAGGTGACATTACAAACTACAAATTGGAAGAGTGTCCAAACTTCTGTACCTGCCATATCCATTGTCTATTTATTTTGAATCTGTAAACAGTTGTACATAGTCTGTGTGTACTGAAATTTGCAAAGAGGTACAATTTCTAATGTATTGCAGGAATTTCTGTTTACTTAAGGTTTCACTAAACATACAATTTGAACATTACGTAAATGTTTGCATGCAACTATAGTTTTATATGCAGCTGCTAATTACACTTGAACATAAGTTTTGAGCCACAAATAGTTCCACTTAGTTGTCACCATCCAGTCTATGCTAGGATCCAGTTGGTCTTTATTCCCTACATCCATTTTTTGCTTTTTTGTTTTAAATTGCTTTCCTCCAGACATCTGGTACTGCACCCATTCTGCAGGATTTGGCCAAACTATCAGGCAGCTCCTACAACACCCTAGGTTGCAGTCCCTTTTAGCTTATTCAAGATTCAGCTAGTTTTCTATCTGCTATATTTCTTCCAAGTCTCTGTTTGGTAGAAATCTTGTTTTTTCATATGATTGTTCACAACTGTGTGTGAAAAATGTATTCTCATATGAGCTAAAACAAAATTGCAATACATCTGCCTTTTCCTTGTTATATTATTATATCACCTGGTTGAAATCATACCCAAACAGATACTGTTTTGTTGTTGTTGTTTTGAACAGATCTGAACAAACATGTTTATTGTCCTTTGACACAAATTTTGACTTACTGATCCAGTAAATCCATTATAATCCATTGTTATAATGAATATGCTATAATAAAGAGCCTGGATAGCTCAGCAGGCTAATGCATTGTGATTATCTCCAGCTGTCTGCAATTATTGTAAATTCGAATCTCACCAGGCTCAAAGTTGACTCAGCCTTCCATCTTTTCTAAGGTAGGTAAACTGAGGATCCAGTTTGTGGGGGGCAATAAGCTGACTTTGTATAAATATACAAAAGTATGAAGGCTATTGCTTAATGCATTGTAAGCCGCCTTGAGTCTCCAGAGAAGGGCGGCATATAAATCAAATAAAAATAAAAATAAAAATAATACTACAGTTTAATAAGTGTAAGTGTAACCATTGTGAGGCTTAATAGCAATAATGAGAGTATCCTGATAGTAAAAATGAAACTTTTCATTCCTAATTATTTCTTTATTTAATTTTAATTTCACTCATTCTTCTGGAGACTTCTTATTTAATCATCCCATTTTTTTTCTATCAAGAGTGCTCTCTCCCTCTTTTAGACTTCTGTTTCTTTCTCTAACTACATTCTTTGTGATTTTTTATCTATATATAAATTACATAATATATTTTCATTTTGGTAGCAAACATTCTCTTATGTTTACTTTTTTGTCATTCACAGCCTCTTTCATTTCATCATTCCACCAAGCATTTTATTTCATATTTCCCATTACCGTAACTTCACATATTGCTGTGGCATTTTATTACATAATTTGTTTCATTCAGTTCTAATCCATTTCCACATTCTTTTTCCTAATCTCCATTTTTTATTCATTCTGTTGGGAGGTTATTCTCTGAATACTTTTTTTACACAGACTTTCTCTCCTTGTAGTTTTTCTACATTTACCCTGCTTCTCTGCTTCAATATTCAGTCTGATTCCTTTTGACCATTTAGCACCATTTTCTTCTGAAACAATCAATACTGCTGGAAGCTCCAAAGTTAATATTTCATGCAATGCTGGCTAGTTTGTGACCTTTTGCAATGAGGACTTTTTGCAACTCCATTAGGGTCTTTCTTTTTTAAATTCAAGCTACTTTCTTTTGAGTTCATATTTTCCTGCAGTCTGTTGACCCAACAAGTAACTAAATTTGTTGTGGAAATCAGCAATAGTTTCAGTATCCCAGTGGAACTAAATTTGGTGATATATTATGGTACATTTAAAAAAAAATAAAAAATAGATTCCTATGAATGCTTAAAAAATACAGGAAGCTTCATATTTCTTTACTAGTAATCCCATGTGTGAAGGGGAATGAACGAACTGAGACAGAAAGTATCAGAATTAACTGCTGAAAGTAGCAAATGCACAAAACCAACAGGAATGGACTGTTGGTTTTATGAAATAATTTTTAACAGTATAATACAGTGAGGATCTCCCCTGTGGCTCTTCATTGGCCAGTTTTCTGAGGTAGAAAATTTAATCTCTTTAGGGAAGGTTTCTTAAATGTCACTGTATTTATATGTCAGAACACTCAAGATAGGGTCAGAAGAAAGATTAATTACATATACACATGCAAACACGTGTGTGTGCTCAGACACGCATACACACATATCCCTACAACTGCCAGAAGACATACTTCTGGGCAAGCTCATGACAAATTAAAATGAAGCATTGTAATATAGGCCAGTTAAAATTTGATGCATGTAAAAATAATGTACCCAGTTTATAATATGTGCCACCTGCATGTATCAATTACTCACTCTCTCTCTCTCTCAGATAAAAGCCATATATAGGAACATAAAATCATATAGACACAAATGTTCAGAACAAAAAAAATAAGAGACATAAATAGAATGAAGATTAGCTGAGGAAAAAGTATGAGATTAGAAATGGGGGGAAAAGACTTCCGGCGGTGATGTCTGAGCAGTGTGGGTGAAGCTGCGATTTATAGCTCCTGAAAACCCAACTAATTCCTGAAAAGGAGCCCCATAAGGGCAGTTCTAAATCCGGAGGATTTGGAATACTAAAGGGGAAGGCTTTAAACTTTGGACGAGATGCTAGCATCCAGGAGAATAAAAGCCAAGCCCCTTAAATCTGGCAGGAAAAATCTGTCTTTAAGGCAGATCGAGAACGATGGCGGCTGCATAGTGAGGAAGCAAAAAGTGATTTTCAGCATCGGTGGCCACAGAGGATTGGAAGAAAAAAGTAAAGTGAGATTCATAGCAAGCTGTCATGAGTGAGAGAGTCGCAGAGGGTGAGGAGAGCAGCAATCTGGAAGGAGAGCGCTTAAAGCGAGATGATCGAGCTGAGGCAACAAGGTAATAAAAGTGGAGGAAGAAGCAATTAACAAGCAATTAACAAGAAGATACAAAGTAATAATTGAAACTGAACTGAAATATTCGGATCTGAGCTAAGGATTTATTATGAGAGAAAGGGAAAAACAAAAATAAAAAAGGAGTAACCTCACCATGAGAAGGAAGAGATTGCGAAGTTATATATAAACTTTGGAACTATAAAGTTAAGGAGTTTCCTTCTTTTAATTGACGAACTTGGTGGACTTGGAGGATTGAGGAGGAGGCAATTTGGAAAGAAATTTATATCTAAGCACATGGATAAGGTAGATTTATAAACATTGAGAAGAAAACAGAATGCAAGATTGGGAGGACGCAGAGACTGTGTGCTGGAATTTAAAGTGACTGAGCTTGATTTAGGAGATAGAACTAATCTGATGCAATAAGGACTAGAAAGAAGGAAAAAAGAAGTAGAAGAATTCAAAAAAAGATAAAATCTGGTTGGAATTTATTATACTGATAGAGATAGTGATTTGAGGGGGAGATTGCTTTGTTGGTAATGTTTGAAAAGGGAAAGTTATGGAATATATTGTTAAGATAAATTTATTGTTGAAAAACTATGTGGATAAGTATTGGAAGAATCAAAGGGGAGATTTATCTTGAATATTTGATATTTTATAATAATCATAGTGAATATAGTTGATATTATAATACATAAATTAATTAATTTGATTTAAAAAAGGGGGTGGGGATGATTGTTAAAAGAGTAATTGAATCGTTAAACTTGACTTGACCAGTGGTATATAAATAAATTAATTAAAGGGATTGATATATAAGTATTAGTAGTAAAAGATAAACATAGAATATTGATATAGAAAATTGTAGTTATAATTTGAGAATATAGTACATATATAGAGGTATACAAAGATATACATGAAGTCTAATTGAGATAAATACTGTGATTATTATTAGTAGTTTAAAGTAAAAAAGAAAAAGAAAATATCTAAATTAAGTCTGTAAGGAATTACAACTAAAGTAATACCTAGTGGATATAGAAGAATGCTTCAAAGGTAAATAAAACATTATATGATACTGTGGAAGAACCTCACAAGAAATCTAACAATGTCAACAACAGCAACAGTAATGAAAACTGGAAAAAAGCCCATTGCTAATCCAACGGCTATGTCTTCCCCTACTACTCAACAATCAATTGAAAATATGTTAGGGAAGGAAAAAGACGAAACCGAGCCGACAATGAATAATATGCAAAACATCCTCCAAATGATTCAAGAGACATTGATGAAGTTGAAAGAAAAAATGGCAGACAATCAAGAAGAGGCTAGGAAACACCATCAAGAAATTAAAAATGAGATAGGGGAAGTAAAGGAAGATTTTAAAAATATGAAGGAATACAAACAATTGCAGAAAATGAGCAAAAAGTTAAAAAATAGAAAGCAAGGTGGATCAATTAGACCTTAGATTAGAAATGGTGGAGCAGAAGGTACTACAATCAAACAAGGAATTGTTGGACTCAATTATTTTTTTGGAAATGGAGAAAGCCTCTTTTGTGTGTGTGTGTGTGTGTGTGTGTGTGTGTGTGTGTGTGTGTGTGTGTGTGTGTGTGTGTTTCCAGAATGTCATGCAGGAGGAAGAGGAAGTTTTGGAGGATAAAATGAGTGAAATAATAGCAGAATTAATACAGAGAGATAAGTTGGAAATAAAAGATACCATGGATGAAATCTACCGGGTACATAATAATTATATAAGAAGACACCGTTTAGCAAGGGAAGTACATATCAGATTCATTAAAAAAACAATAAGAGATGAATCTATAAAACATCAGGAGAAGAGACTGTAACATATAAAGGGAAAGAAATCATAATTCCAAAACAAATCCCATGCAGAATTCGAGACCAAAGGCAACAGTATCATTTCTTGACATCACACCTTATAAACATAGAATAATGTTTAAATGGATTATCCCTGAAGGTATCCTCATCACATGGCAGGATAAGAAATTCAAAGTTGATTTGATAGAAAAAAGCTCAAGAGTTCTATAAAAATTACTTGGAAGAAGAACAAGAAAGTAAAGATGAATCAGAAAGTAAAAGTCAAGAGGACGATCAACAAGAGGAGATAGAAAGAGAGAAAGAGCTAAGGAAAATCCAAGAAAAGGAATGAGAAGAAAGGGAAGGAGCAAGGGGAAGAGTTAAAAGGGAAACAAGAAACACCAGGAAACAAATACAGTAGAGGATGGAAGAAACAATATCTTTATTTTCCGTGAATATTAATGGTTTAAATGCACAGAAAAAGAGAGCACAAATATTTACAAAACTAAAGAAATTAGATACAGATGTGATTTGTTTACAAGAGGTTCATATAAAAAAAGGTTTCCAAAAATTATTAGAAAACAAGAAATTAGGAAGACTACATGTGTCCCTATCACAACAGAAAAAAAGAGGAATTGCAGTGTACGTAAAGGAAAGAATAAATTCAGAATCAGTGTATGCAGATAATGAGGGCAGAATTTTGATGACAAAATTAGATATGGAATATAAACAAATTATATTAGTAGTAGTATATGCCCCAAACAAAAGACAACAAGAATATTTCAAACAATTGCACAATAAAATAATAGAAGAAATACAACATATATGTATAATAGGAGATTATAATGCCATAGTTGATAGTAAAAGAGACTATTATAACCATAAGAAAAATAAAAAAAAGAAGGAAATACTACCTAAAGAATTTTTTAATATGGGATCAGAATTAGGCCTAAGAGGCACCTGGAGAGAAATTTACAAAGAAGAAAAGCAATATACATACTATTCTCATCTGCATCAATCTTGGTCCAGGATCGATATGGCCTGGATGACAACACAATTGCAATTAGAATTAGAAAAAATAGAAATAGGACTAAATGAGTGGGTGGACCATAATCCGATAATTATACATTGGAAAGGCCAAAAAGTACAAAAGGTGGACATTAAATCAATACATATACATATGTAAGGAGAAAGAATATAAGCAATTCCTGGAGAAAGAGATAGAGATTTTCTTAGAAATAAACAAAAAGGAAGATACATCAGCTCAAAACCTTTGGGACATGCTAAAAGCCTATATTAGAGGGGTGATGATTGCATATACGGCAAAAAAGAAAAAAGAAAAACAGAAAAACAGAAAACAGAAAAGGTCCCAGCAAAATAAACTACAGGAAGAGTTTAAAAAATTAGAAGAAGACTTTCAGAAAGACCCCAAAATAAAAGAGTAAAAGAGGAAAGGAGAATAATTAAACACAAACTAAATTTGATAACCCAAGAAGAAGTGGCATTTAAAATAAAGAGGGCAAAACAAAATTATTTTGAGCATGCAAGCAAGGTGAGCAGGTAGTTAGCTTACAAATTAAAAAAGGAAAATGATAAAAGAACGATACAACATTTGAAAGATGAGGAGGGGAAAATCCGATATAAAAGAGAAGACAAGAAACGAATACTACACACTTTCTTTTCCAAATTATATACGCAGGAAGAAATGATAGAAGTGGAAATTAAAGAATATCTAGAGAAAACAAATGTATGTAAATTTACGGAGGAACAGAAAGAAGTATTGATTAGATCAATCTCTGAAACAGAATTCAGAATTGCAATAAAACGGCAAAAAAATAATAAGACACCAGGGCCAGATGGAATACCCGTTGAGCTGTACAGGTGTATACAAAAGCAGATAGGAGGTTTTATGTTAGAAATATTCAATGAAACACTACAGGAGACAGAGATACCCAAAACATGGACACACTTATATATAAGGAGGACTTAGACCAGCAATTAGTACAAAATTACAGGCCTATCTCTTTATTGAATTCTGATTATAAAACTTATATGTCAATAATTGCTGAAAGGTTAAAAATGATTCTAAATAAACATATTCATTCGGATCAAAATGGTTTCTTGCCAGGATGACAAAACACGCACTATAATTGATATATTAGAATTTTATGAAGCACACCCAGAGAAACAAGTTTCACTGGTTTTCCTTGATGCCCCAAAAACTTTTGATAATTTGAATTGGAGATTTATAATACAACAAATTAAAAAATGGAATTTGGCTCAAAATTTGAAAAAATGATTGAAAAAATATATTCAAAACAAACTGCAGGAGTAATTATGAATCAAGATGTGAAAGGAGTGAGACAATGATGCCCACTTTCCCCACTTCTCTTTATATTATCATTGGAACCACTCTTAAAAAAAATTAGGGAAGATCGAGAGATAAAAGGATTGACAATAAAAAATGAAGAGTACAAATTGCAAGCTTTTGCAGACGATATGGTCATTATAATTGAGGAACCCCTAAAATCAGGCCCTAAACTGATTGAAAAAGTAGAAGAATTTGGTGTAGTGGCAGGTTTAAAAATTAATAGAAATAAATCCAAAATGTTAGCCAAAAATCTTACAAAGAAACAAGAGAGAGAATCAATCAATCATTCATTCATTCATTCATTCATTCATTCATTCATTTATTTATTTATTGGTTCGATTTATATGCCACCCTTCTCCAGAGACTCAGGGCGGCTTACAATGCATTAAGCAATAGCCTTCATACTTTTGTATATATCTGCTTAGTAGGCCTTTTGTCCCCCCCCCCCCAAGTGGTGTTCTTTTTTATACAAAGTCAGCTTATTGCCCCCACAATCAGGGTCCTCATTTTACCTACTTCGGAAGGATAGAAGGCTGGGTCAACTTTCCATCTTAGAAAATAGTATGAATATTATTATCAGAATATTCTGATAAAAAAAATATTTAGGTATTTGGCTAACAGCAAGAGGCTCCTCAGTCAAAAGGAAAATTATGACAAATTAATACTGCAAATTGAGAATGATTTGGAAAATTGGAAAAATCTTCAAATTTCATGGATGGGAAGAGTGGCGGCAATAAAAATGAATATTGATTCATAATTACTCCTGCAGTTTGTCCAAAATTTTATTCCTCTTCCAGGTTATACCGATTAAATTAGAAAAAAGTTTTTTTTTAAATTTATTAAACAGATTGACCTCAAAATTTATATGGCAAGGGAGAAAACCTAGAATTAGATTAAAAACACTACAAGATACCAGGGACAGAGGAGGAGTAGCATTTCCGGATTGGGAGACTTATTACCAAGCAGCATGTCTAACATGGTTAAAGGAATGGATGGAGCTGGGAAATAAAAGAATTTTAACAATAGAAAGACATGATTTACAGACAGAATGGCATGCATTTCTATGGGGTGATGGATTCCATGGATGGATTCCATGGATATTTTAGAAGGCATATAATTAGAAATTCATTATTATTAATTTGGCATAAAATCAAAAAGCAACACTATATAAGAATTCTGTTTTGGACCTCTCCCAATGAAACATTAACACACCCAAATTTAGTACACTGGACTGAAATAATTAGATACAGGGATATATTAAATGATTCGGGAAAATTAAAAACAAAACAAGAATTGGAACAGGATTTGAATAGGGAATTGAATGGTGGACGTACTTACAAATAAGATCAAAATACTTAGAAGATACAAAAATAGATTGTCACAGTTTCGGTTTCATCCTCGAAATAAAGTTAATTTCCAAGCATCAAACTTTAGGAAATATTCTCTTTATTGAGCGATGCAGCCATGCCCGACAACCATGCAGACAGTACTGGCCCCTTCCATCCAAAACCCCTCCTATTCCTTCCCCAGACACTGCTCTCCATTGGCTGTCTTCCAGATCACTCTCTCTTATCTGTCTCTTCAGCACACAGGAATGTCGCCCCTCCCATACATCTCCCAGGAGATTGAATTCACCGAAAGCTTTTCTAGGTGAAATGTCAAACTTTTTTCCTCATTGCTTCTATGTCAGTATTGGAACACTGACATAGATCAGGTACAATTGGAGCAAAATGAACTGGATAAAATTATATATGGGAGGGAACAAAAATTAAGAGATGGGGGGGGGAAGAGTGGGTGGATGGACTTCAACTCCCAGAATTCTCCAGTCCTGCCTGTCTATAAATCTTGTTACTCTTGGATAGGTAGCAGAATAACAGAAAAACAGAGTTGGAAAGGACCTTGGAAAGGACCTTTAGTCTAATTCTCTGCTCAAGCAGGAGACTCTATACCTGTGATGGCAAACCTATGGCACGCCTGCCTGAAGTGGCATGCGGAGCCATGTCACCTGGCATGCAATGCAAAGACTTCCAATGAAAGTCAAAGATAATAAAAAAAAGTTTCTTTCAACATATCAATAACAAGGAAACAGTCAAGGAAACAGTAGGTCTGCTAAGGAGTGATGATGGCAAGGAATGCAGTAGGGAGAAAGCAGAACTGCTTAACTCATTCTTTGCATTGATCTTCATGCAAAAAGAAACTAAAACCCAACCTACCAAAAACCTGTCTGTAAAAGGCAGACTAGAAATAAAAATTAAAATAAGCAAGAAAATGGTTATAGAATATCTATCTGATCTTGACAAATATGAATCACTGGGACCTGATGGTTTACATCCCAGCATTCTAAACGAGCTGATAGATGTTATCTCAGAGCTATTGTACCAGTGGTGGGATACAAGTAATTTAACAACTGGTTCTCTGTCTGATGATTTCTTCCAACAACCCGTTTGCCAAACTGATTAGAAAGTTAACAACTGGTTCTCCCGAAGTGGTGCGAACTGGCTGAATCCCACCACTGTATTGCACCATATATTTAAAAAATCCTGGAGCGCTGGGGAACTACCTGATGATTGGAAAAGATCTGATGTGGCCCCCATCTTCAAAAAAAAGGGGGGGGAACAGACCCAGGAAACTACAGACCAATCAGCCTAACATCAGTACCTGGGAAAGTACTGGATTTTTCAGAGTATAAGATGCACCAGAGTATAAGACGCACCTACCTTTTTGGGTTTTTTAAAAAAGTTTTTTTTAAATTTTTTTAGACAAACACATATATAAACATACGATGTATTTTCTTTGAACAGAGTATTTGGCTGGTTCACAAATTTAAACAGTGTTTAGTCATTTCAATTAAATTTACAATTTCTATATTTCCTTTTTGCCATATTTATTCCTCACCTATTTTTTTTAAAAAACCAATATTACCCTTCATCCTCCTCTCTAATCTTAATCAAATTCAATTTTTCCCTTCTATTCTATATTATACCCCTTCCCATTGTCTTCTATTTTTAGAATTAGCCAATTATGTAATATTACAATTGTTTAATACAAATTCAACATTTTAATATAAATCAATTAGTTATATAATTATATATTTTTATATTAATCAATATGGAGGGAGGGCGATCTAATCAACTTGTGCTAATTAGACTATGCTGAAGCTGAAAGGAACTGTTTTTTCTTGGTGTTTGCTTGCAAGGAGGTAACTACTGCAAGGGTGGGAGCCAGTGGATGGGCTGGGCTACATTCAGTGTATAAGACACACCTAAATTTTCACCCCTTTTTGGGGATAAAAAGGTGCATCTTATACTCCAAAAATACCGTAATAAAAAACACATCTGCGAACATCCAGAAACAAATAAAGTTATAACTAAAAAGCATCACAGGTTTGTTAAAAACAAATCTTGCGAAGAAATCTTATTTCATTCTTTGACCAAGTGACTAAATTAGTAAACCAGCAAAATGCTGTGGTCATAGTATATGTGGACCACAGAAGTAGGCTGTGGTCTACTTGAAAAAGTAGACCACAGCCTACTTCTTGGTAAGCTAGAAAAATGCAAGACAAACAGTATCACTACCAGATGGAATTGTAACTGGCTGACAAACTGTATTTGATGAATTGTCCTTAATGGTACTACATCTACATGAAGGGAAGTAAATAGTGGGGTGTCACATCTTAGGCCCAATAATCTTCTATATCTTCATAAATGTCTTAGATGAGGGAATAGAAGGGGAACTCATCAAATTTGCAGATGACACTAAGGTGGCAGGAATAGCCAACACAGTAGAAGACAAACTCAGAATCCAAAAAGATCCTGACAGACTTGAACAATGGGTCCTATCCAACAACATGAAATTTAATGTGGACAAAAGCAAGGTTTTACACTTGAGCTGGAAAAACCAAAGGTATAAGTAGGCAAAACCTGGCTCAAAAATAGTAACTGTGAGAAAGACCTTGGAGTCCTAGTGGATGATTATTTAAATATGAGTCAGCAGTGTGTGGCAGCAGCCAAAACAGCTAATACAATCCTTGTTTGTATAAACAGAGGCATAGAATCAAAAACACATGAAATATTAGTACCACTTTATAAAACCTTAGTAGGGCCACACCTGGAATACTGCATCCAGTTTTGATCACCACATTACAAAAAAGATGTTCACACTTTGGAAAAAGTGCAAAGACCAATTCAGACGATTAAAGGCTTGGAGACTAAAACTTATGAAAAATGGTTGCAGGATTTGGGTTTGGCTAGCCTAGAGAAAATAAGGACTAGGGGTGACATGAGAGCAGTTTCCCAGAGATTGAGATTGAGAGATTGCCAAAAGAGGAGGGTGTCCACTTATTTACCAAAGCACCTGTAGGCAGGACAAGAAACAATGGATGGAAACTAATCAAGGAGAGAAGCAACCTAGAACTAAAGAGAAACTTCCCATCAGTGACAACAATTAACCAATGGCACAGCTTGCCATCAGAAGTTGGTGCTTCATCAGGTTTTTAAGAACAGACTGGACAGTCACTTGTCTGAAATGGTATAGGATTGTTGAGTCCAATCCCCTGCTTGAGCAGGGGATTAGACTAGAAGATCTCCAAGGTCCCTTCCAGCTCTTTTCTCATTGAGTTGACTACTTCTTTGTCCCCTGCTTCTGGTTCTATAATCTGAATGGTTGCCTAAAACAAAATTACATGAGCTAACTACTGAATAACTCTCTAATCACATAAATAATATTGATAAGGAAGTAATGGACTTTACCACTATAAATTCCTCTTACAAAAATCCTAACAAATTCTTATTGTGAGTTGCTAGAGGTTCCATTATGTGGTGTTATACATGCACCAAATTACTTTTAGTGTTTGATTGTACTCAGAGGATAGAAGGGGGTGCAGGTTTCAATTCAGTTTACCTCCAGGCAGTTAAACCTGAAAATTAAACCCATCTAACATAGATTATTAGGAAAACACAGTGGTCACAGGAAAGGCATATGGAACCACAATTTTTTTCAGAGTTCTTCACCCTTTTCCTATTCATTTTTGAACTTGTGTCCTTGAATGACTGCTGAAACCTCTGAATGGAGACAGTGAGAACATTCTGCTGTAGTGTCCTAGAACCATGCAAGCAACTCTCATTTAGGAGAAATCCCCATGAGTTTGCATAAATAGGAGGAGCATGATCAGAGTGCCTAAATTAATAGACCAGAGAAATACTGTGGACGTAATATACTTAGACTTCAGCAAGGCGACAAGGTAGACCACAGCTTACTTCTTGGTAAGGTAGAAAAAAGTGGGATAGCCAGTTACAAAGTCATCACAATCAGATGGCTTTGTAACTGGCTGACAAATCATATTCAACGAGTAGTCCTTACATGGAAGGAAGCAGTATGATAGCACAAAGTACCGTTTTAGGCCCAGTACTCTTCAGTATCTTCATAAACGACTTAGATGAGGGAATAGAAGGAGAACTTACCAAATTTGCAGATGATACTAAACTGGCAGGAATAGCCAACACTCTAGATTGGATGATAGGCTAAAGATCCAGATGGATCTTGACAGACTTGAACACTGGGCCCTATCTAACAAAATGAAATTCAATGTAGAGAAAAGTAAAGTCTTACACTTAAGGCAAGAAAAACCAAATGTATACATATAGGCTGGATGAAACCATGCTTAATAGCAGTAACTGTGAGAGGGATCTTGGAGTCTTAGCTAACAACCAATTAAATATGAACCAACAATGTGCAGCAGCATTCAAAAAAGCCAATAAAATCCTAAATTGCATTAACAGAGGAATACTATCAAGATCAAGTTAGGTACTAATACCACTTTATAAAGCCTTAGTAAGACCACCTAGAACACTGAATCCAGTTTTGGTCACCACACTATAAAAAAGATGTTGAGACTGTAGAAAAAGTGCAGAGAAGAGAAACCAAGATTATTAGGGGACTGGAGACTGAAACAAATAAAGAACGGTTACAGGAACTGGGCATGGCCCGTCTAGTGAAGAGAAGGACCAGGGGAGACATGATAACAATGTTCTAATATTTGAAGGGCTGTTACAGAGAGGAAGGGGTCAACCTATTTTCCAAAGCACCTGAAGGACAGATAAGGAATAATGGATGGAAACTGGTCAAAGAGAGATGCAATCTAGAAGGAATAAGGAATTTTCTGACAGTGAGAACAATCAACCAATGGAACAGCTTGCCTTCAGATGTTGTGGGAGCTTCATCACTGGAAGCTTTCAAGAAGAGACTGGACTGCCAACTGTCAGAAATAGTGTAGGATATCCTGCTTGGGCAGGGAGGTTGGACTAGATGACCTACAAGGTCCCTTCCAACTGTGTTATTTTGTTATTCTGAGTGGGCTCCATGGACCATCTGGGGCTTTCTCTGAGACTGATTTTGAAACAAGCCATCCTCTTTGACCTCCTTCCCCTTTTCAAAGTGCTACTTATATTTAGTGTCGTATGTCGTAACATGTGCAAAATCATCATTTAATAAGAAAGGCATGTAACATTTTGCCTACAGATTTGGAAGGAAATTTTCCTGCATTGAAAACAAGCATATAAGGTCCTTGAAAGGTAAAACCTCTTAAAAGCTACAGTGTTGTAGTTTTCCTCTTCCTTGTAGCCAAAAAGCTACAAGAAGGCTTGAATATCCTTCTTGATAATTTATTTGTGAAGTGTCAGTGGCACTGTTAGTATGCCTGCTACCTATATTTTAAGAAGACAAATTGCATTTGACTGCAATGACACTAATTATAGTAGAGAGGTTCATGCTGAGACCCCCCTGCTGGCAGCTTCAGCCAATAAACTCTTTGTGATTGACGGGAGTTGCTACCATTTTAGACAAGTGGAATTTCATGAAACTCTTTTTCTCTTCCTCCTGTCTGGACCAAACATTGAGAAGAGAAAATGACACAATTATGTTAAATCCAAATTACCACATGACAATCAGAACATCAGTTTGCAAAGATCAGCAGGGATTTGGAATAGACATCTTAGGTTTGAGTTACACAGCCTGATCGGCCATTATATTATTCCTTGCATCTCCCTCCCACCTCTGGGTTGTGGTGTCTCATGGTTAAAGAGGCAGGTTAGAAAGTGGGAGACCATGAGTTCTAGTCCCACCTTATGCAAGAAAACCAGCTGGGTGACCTTGCCCGCCCCCCCCCTCTCTTACACATATGCACACCGTATATATACATTTATTATCATATAATGAGGAAAGGAAAAAAAGGTATTTGTGAGAAATATATGCTCTCAGAAGATTTGGCCAACGGTATTCACACATAGCAGGGGCTAATATCCATAGTAGTACTTCCAAGTGCATTCCTGTGATATTGGCATCATTTCCATAATTTTATAGTACAATTGAATCATGATGGCACTCATCCGCTCATTTTCTATTAACTTTGCCTAGAAAATTTCTTGCATTTGCACATAGAAGTAAAATGTCAAGTTTCTCCTTCATGCTTCGAGACACTGCCCAAATCACAATGATGGTTTGGATAATTGTTATTAATTAAACCCTTTCTATTAGCCCTGTTTTGGCTATAACAAAGTGCACGTGAATGCACTCAAGCTCTGTGTCTTTTTCATTATGACAAAGGGCAAAACCACTGAGCCCACTTCCTTGAAAGTTTATTGGGGCCTCGTGAGATTTTTATTGTATCATTTCATTGAGTAGCCAGTCTCTTATGACCTGAATATATATAAGGGGAGCAGAGGTCAGTGGGACAGACATTGCTGCACAGGCTCATTATTGCCAAATTAGATTCACTGACCTTCACTATCATTTACCAGGAGCAGCTGACTAGCTTCAAGGAGCCTTTGGAATGAGTAAATTCATGTCCCATGGCCCTTGCCACCAATCAGTTTGTACATGCCTTGACATCTCTTTAATATATGCAGGAATGTTTAGTCACAAGGTTTAATACAACAGTGCTCTAAATGGGTCACATTCAGTACAGTGTGTGCATGCATGCAGTAATGATCCATTCACATTCACATAAATGTTTTCCTAGTAAATTCATAAGGATCTTGCACATCTCAGAATATTAAAGCAGCAACATTTATTGAAAGAGGGTGGAAATGTTTGTGCACTTCTGACTTGCTGGAGCAAAATGCTCTATAACTGTTTCGTAGACAATTGACCGAAATGCTTTGCCAGTAATAATTGGAAACTGCTAAAATGTAACCCAAACTTAGATTCAGCAAGTTTAACTAATAGGATGCATCATACAAGTCCTAGCTGTTTAACATAATTTGTTGAATTAGTCATAATTGGTTGGGTTCACACCAGTGATCGGATTCAGCCAGTTTGCACCACTTCGGGAGAACCGGTTGTTAGCTTTCTGACCAGTTTGGCAAACTGGTTGTTGGAAGAAATAATTAGCGCAAAGAACCTGTTGTTAAATTACTTGAATCCCACCACTGGTTCACACATGTGATAAACCAAAACTATATGAACTATACCCTAGCCCTAGCCCTATGCTATGTGTGAATTTGTGTAATCTAGGAGCTAGACTGTTAATACTATTTGAATCTAGGCTTCTGTTAGCTGTACAGTGAAGCTTGCTGAACTTGTTACTCATGTTTCTCACTTTCTGCCTGATTCACAAGGTTAAAAATAGAACGGAAGGATATACCTTAGTGAGACTTCTGGAGCAGATCAAGATAAAATAAAACTAACAATACAATAACAAAACTCTTCAGATGTCTCAAAAATATAATGTACAAATTGCATTCCCAAATGTGCTCAGTAGAGAAGTCCCATTGAAATTTGTGAGACTAAAATATGGAGGCAAAAAAGAGAAGCAATTGATAGACTGATCCTCTCTATGTATATTTCAAAATCACATTATTTATGAAAAGTCCCAAAGTGATTACAGGTCTAATAACTATCTGAATAAAAAACAGCACATTGAAAACAGCTATTAAAGGGAGTTAATGGCTATGAA
Source organism: Masticophis lateralis (assembly GCA_030761175.1). Taxonomy (NCBI): domain Eukaryota; kingdom Metazoa; phylum Chordata; class Lepidosauria; order Squamata; family Colubridae; genus Masticophis; species Masticophis lateralis. The sequence continues at coordinate 179,190,762 of JAUDYJ010000001.1, forward strand.
AGAGCCATTTAAGAGGTGGGTTTTTTAGCCATCTATTGTAAAATATACCCTTGATGGAATCTAAGGTATTGAAAAAGAGAAGTCACTTCACGGGATAGATGCTATCATGGAAAAGATTCTCTACTATGTTGCTATGAATTAGTAGTCTGTAACCCTTCCCCCAAAGAAGCTGAGATAAAAGATATTCTTGGAATAATCTGTTCTAGAATTTTTCCCACTGGATGTAATAAATGAGTTCTTCTCAGTCTTCTCTCAAACCAAACAAAAGATGTATTAATATAAATACAAAAATAAATGTTTATAGTGATATAAATATAAAAATATAAATTTAGAGTTAGACAGGTCTAATATATTATTAGTAGTATTTAGAGTAGTATAGGGTGGCATGGTGATTTTCAATTATTTAAGACAATATAGTAAGAGTAATTTTGCATATTCAATTATTTAATCAATGAAATATTTATTAAATTTTAGGATAATTGTAGATTTTCTGTTTATTCGCTTTTCAATGAAATCATGTTTGCCCCTTATACTTTAAAATAAATAATGCAAAAAATAATAATTAAACGTTGATTTAATTTTTTTTTTACAAAAAATCCAGATCTGCAATATTGAGGTTAGTTTCTAGAGTTTCCAACTTAATAATATATTTCATTTTAATTATTAATATGTAGTCAATATTTTGGGGATTGTGTTTAAAATAGAGCAAAATTAGTTTGCAGCAATATTGTCAGTCCATGTTTACTTTATTCTCTGCTTCTCACTGTATTAACTTTATTATTCAGTTGCCTTTGACTAATTTGTTCTGCCCATTTAAGTCACTTTTATAATACCTTGACATTTTTTTTAGGGAAGATGCAAAATAATGTATTGCTCTGGAAGGGAAAGTGGTGTCACCTTCACCTTCATCATTCTCATCATTTTTGCTGAGTCTGGGATTTACTGGGATATAATCTCTCAGCAGACTGTGTAATAAACCAATTTGTATCAGAAGTGATTGGCTGAAGAATCCAGATACTATCAATGTTCATACGTGGAAGAATCTGAAGGGACTAAGTGAAAACTAGGAGAAGATGTAGGCAGAACTTGAGTTGTATTGATTCTTAGCATTCAGTTTTTGAAGAAGTAGTCAAGTCAAATCAAATCAAAATCCCTTCTTATGGTCAATGACCAGATGTAAGAAGAAGTGATTGTCCTGTAAGGCCAAATACTATTTGTTCTCCTTGAGGTTACTTTATAAAGATCACAGGTATGTAAAGCAAGGGTGTGCAAACTACAGGTTATGGATTAAATCTCTCTTGTGAGTCCCAGATCCTTTAAAGTTCACATTGCTTGAATTTGGCAGGAAACCATTGAACAATGGTGATACTGATTTCCATGTATTTTTTATTCCATTTCAAAATCAGCTTTCTATGCAAATTGCAATAATTAACAATATAAACATAATAGATTTCATAAAATCTCAATGGCATCAGTACTGTAGAAATTTCCTTTTTTATTACCAGACCATTATCAAGAGTGTATCTTTTTAACAAGGATGTCTGTGCTGCAGGATTCAGGGATTAAAGATTTTTCTCTTAAAGACATGGAAACTGCATTTCATTTTACTACTTAAATTATAAATTTGCATTTTAAAAATAGAAACTTGCTCTGATGCTTATTCCTTTAACATTTAATTTGAATGTTTAATGAAATCTTAGAAATTATGAATTCCAGTGGTTAGCACATCTCTTAATCTAATATCTGTCAAAGGAGACACCCGTCTCCTAGGCCTAGGAGAACAGCCAGATCTTTATAGCCTTCAGAATGCCATCTGTATCTCTGAACTGTATGGGGACGGATCACTGTAACAAGCACAGCAACCTTTACCAAGGTGGTTCAGCTAGAATGCATATGTGGGTAAGGCCAGGATCTTCCAGCAAAGTTACAGTTCTTTCCAACCAGCACTTTTTTAAAAATAGGCAAAACTATTTTAGACATTATTGCCTCTGTGCTTCCCATCTCAAGTAGTGGCAAGTTGAACCATGGTTTTGGCAGTGGTTCTATTAAAATTATTACTATAACTACAGAGGCTACCAGAGTGTAAAAGTTCTGGAGTTGTGCATTGCTATTCCTGTTCTAACAAAATACAGTAGAGAAATCAAAATTCTTCACAGAGTTGTCAACATACCATTTAACCTGCATAGTAACCCGATCTTCTGTTTGTTGTTGTCAATTATGAGAACTCAAAGGTCTGCTGTTTAGTCTGTTGAAAAACTTTTTTCAATGCTTTTCGTTTAGCTTACCACCCTGTTGATATTCCTTGAAATATTAGCATTGAATGTAAGACTTCACATTTGATGCCTATAGCCTTTTTTATGGCTATAAACAGTTTTCCATCTGATTGTCTACAATAGGCACAGAAGAGATTCCGGGCTTAATAGCTTTTGGCTTATTATATTCCAGCCATCTTGTTTAGAAACATCTTTTCATCCTTCCTTTCCTAACATCCCATTGTTAGGATGAATGACTGAGTTTTTTAGATTTATTGTCTCATTGATTCAACTGGGAAATTCTGCTAAAATGTATTTTTCTTCAGTTGTGAACAGGTGGGTGTTCAATCTTAGATAAATCTATGGGGGGGGGGGGACGGTTGGAAAAGTATCATCTTAGCATTTTTTCCCAAAATATTGGAGGAGCCTTGGAGAAACATTAATGTCAGTTAATTTTAACTTACTTTTTGCTAAATTAAACAGAATAGTCTCAAGCCCTAAAGGGTTAAGGAGTGCTTGGTTCATTTGATTCATGAAGGCCGGGCAATGCCTTTTCTGGTTTTAAGGGTTTCTCTCTCCCTTTAATCCTTTTCAATTCTGCAGTACAATGTGGGTAGAATATTGGGGCGTGGTACTCTTTAATTAGGCTATTACTCAACCTAATTATCCACAACAGATATTTGTACCTGTTCATTATGTGACCTATGGATTATGTGGCAATTACTAATTGACTCTTGAAGAGAATTATTATGTAATTTGTGGATCTCAGGGTAACACTTTAATTTTACAGCACATCTAACTACACAAAGTTACCCTGTAACTACATAGTAATTGTAGTGCAATCAAATGGTGAATAATTACACGTAATTATATTGATCTGTACTTGGTAAAATTTAACACTGATCACTACCATCCCATACTACCACCACCCAATCATCTGTTTTGCACAAGATAAAATTGTGAGTTGGATGGGGTTTTTTTTTTGTAATTATCAGTGCAGTTTGAAAATCTTAGTTGGAGGGAAGGACTATTCTTGTGACCTATTGAGATTCCCATCAGGAGTACCATTGTTTAGAGGCACAAATTGACTGGATAGTAATTTAAATATATTTGTATACTCTTAATTAAATTACAATTAAGGCAAATAAATGATTACTGCATTCAAGCAACTCTCTGGACAACAATCCTCCTTCCAGTCTCTCTGTAGTTCAAAGACTATCACAAATGCAGTCCCTAAAGAACTTATATTGTTGGGTTGCTATGGTATTTTTACTCATCTATGAAAGTAAGATTTTTTGCAAGTCCCACAGAAATCTGACTCTCTTCAAGAGTGACAGTTTTAACACAGGAACAAAGGTAAAAAAATTCTTCATATTTTGAAACTAAAAAGTATAAGTCCGCAAGGGCTGGAAGTAATTTAGTCCCAGCATCACAACAAAATATTATCTAAGTTCATTTGTGAATTAAATTTCCCTTCTGGGCAGATACATAAATGGAAAAATGATCTGTTTTCTATACTATTATTCATATAACAGTTTTTGTACCTAATTGCTGCTTCCCTTCCATCTCACACACTTTTCCTTCTCCCTTTAGACCCCCAGGTTTTATCACAGGTCAGGTAAAAGATATTCTACACTATAGCCAACCTTATCAATAAATAAAACAGTGAGGGAAAGAAGATAGCATTGGCCAAGTTTGAATTATAAGCACAAAGGGAATGATATTCAAAGAAGAATAAAGCTTCAATAAAACATTAAAAATGGGCTCAGGCAATTTATTACAAAGGAATAAGGGAAATTGAAGTTTCCAAAAGTACACTGTACTTTGTACAGAATTGAAATCACACAGGATCTTTCCTTCTCCTGTATTTGACAAATGATTGTCCATTGATGATATCTTTTTGATCAACCTCATGTATCATATAACCATATATAGGTATTGCTTTTTGGAGACCATGACTAGACATTGTGTAGGTTTCCAAAAGCAGAAGAAAAGATGCACCTTGGAAAAAGGTTCTCAGCAATAAGGTATTTTGAAATACCGTAGTTGTAAAATCCTTGATGCTCCAAGCTCAGAGAGCACGAAAGATTCCACAACTCAACTCTGAGCTATTCTCTACTATAGTTGTAAAAAATATTGTTATGTGTATACCATCAGTGAAAAAACGGAATCTGCACCCTGAAATGACATCTCTGGAACTTAGATTCAGATATGCATTATTATTCTTAGTTCTAGCTTTAGTAGTTGTCCAACTGTTTCTTTTGGCAGCTTCAGGAGAGAAGCTCAGCAATTTAGACCAACCATAGGGGCAGAAGGTGATCTGAAAGCTGTCTCACTTTAACAAAAATAGTTGAAAGAAGTTGAAAGAAGTCTTTGCTTTTCTGAAAAGCAATGCTTTTATCAATGAATAACTAAGACAGGCTATTTTTCCTCTGGCACTTTTGTCCACAAGCAGCTGATCCAGTGGTGGGATTCAGCCACTTCACATCACTTCGGGAGAACCGGTTGTTAACTTTCTGAGCAGTTTGGCAAACTGGTTGTTGGGAGAAATCTTTATGGCAAAGAACCGGTTGTTAAATTACTTGAATCCCACCACTGAGCTGATCTCATTCTCATGTAGACTGAACAGAATGGGAGGCGGAATTGCACTGTATGTTAAAAATTCCTATATCTGCATTGAAATCCAAATGAAACATCTTGGCTGTGATTTGGAAAGCAGCTAGGTTAAAAATAAGTGGAGGAGTACAGTACTAAAAGCAGCACTCTTGTTCTTCGTACCATTACTTGGCCTGCCAAAGAGTTGTAGATGATCCTCTATACCTAGAACAAACTGTAGATGGAAAACTGTACTGACATGAAATTTTCATTATGCTGGCAGAAAAACCAAAATGATCTTTCTAGAAAATTCATGACTTGTCTTCTGGACAACTTTCTCCTTTAGCAGGTAGTGGAAGCAATAAGATCTACTCTCCTTGATATGATATCAGTCAATAGGGTCTGGATGGGGAGAAACAGGCTTCGACTCAACCCCTCCAAGACCGAGTGGCTGTGGCTGCCGGCGTCCCGATATAGCCAGCTGACTCCATCGCTGATTATTGGGGGCGAATCATTGGCCCCCACGGAAAGGGTTCGCAACTTGGGCGTCCTCCTGGATCCACGGCTGTCATTAGAGGATCATACGACAGCTGTGGCCAGGGGGGCTTTTTATCAGGTTTGCCTGATACGTCAGTTGCGGCCCTTTCTAGATCGGGACTCCCTTCGCACAGTCACAAAGGCGCTCGTCACGTCTCGCCTGGACTACTGTAATGCTCTCTACATGGGGCTCCCCTTGGGATGCACCCGGAGGCTTCAGCTGGTACAGAATGCGGCTGCGCGGGGGATTATGGGAGCGACGGGGCGCTCCCACGTGACACCTCTCCTGCGTGAGCTGCATTGGTTGCCGGTTGACTTCCGGGTGCATTTCAAGGTGCTGGTAATCACCTTTAAAGCGCTCCATGGCTTAGGACCAGGGTACTTACGGGACCGCCTTCTGCCACCAATTGCCTCCCACCGGCTGGTTCGCTCCCACAGAGAGGGCCTCCTCAGGGTGCCGTCAGCCAGACAATGTCGGCTGGCGACCCCCAGGGGGAGAGCCTTCTCTGTGGTAGCCCCCACCCTCTGGAACGATCTTCCTCCAGAACTGAGAACAATTGCTGACCTCCGGACTTTTCGTCGGGCTCTGAAGACCTATCTCTTTCAACATGCCGGACTTGCCTGATCCCTTCTATTTTTAAAAAATTTTTAGAACTTTTATCTGTTTTTAAACTTTCAGCCTAATTTATATCTGTTTTAGTATGATTTTAACTTTTTTGTATTGGTTTTTAGTTGGCTGTTCACCGCCCTGAGTCTGTCAGGAGAAGGGCGGTATATAAATTTAATAAATAAATAAATAAATAAATAAATAAATAGGAAAAAGTCAAAGAAGCAGGAACATTAATGTAATTTTAAATCTATCTCTATCTATCTATCTATCTATCTATCTATCTATCTATCTATCTATCTATCTATCTATCTATCTATCTATCTCTAAAGCCAATCTATTGACAGATAGGAGAGTTTGGGGAAAAGCATTTCTTAGCAATTTAGGGTTTTCTGTTGTTGTTTTCAAGAGGTTTTTGTCCTTTACCCCTTTTTTCACCTTAGGATAGATTAGTATATATTTTTGTTTTGTTGTTTTCACTGAGTAACTTTTATATTATAAGGTTAGAATTAGATTTATTTTTATGTCATACAGACTTTTACATAATAGCAATATAGTTATGAGGCTTTTAGTATAATATATATTATTAAAAACAAATGCTTCTTTAAACAATAATTGTTAATTGTAAAAACTTCCTAAGATTAAGAATAGTTTGACAAAAGAACTAATGATTGGAAGAGGTGGTGGCTTACTTCTCAAACAGTGGTGAAATCTGGCTTGCACAAACCAGTAGCACCTGCGCTGGGAGGCCCTGTCCACCTGCCGGGATGTCATTATGTCCCATTTGTGACCCTCTGTGCATGCACAGAAGAGGCAGGTGCATGCATAGCAAGCGTGTGCTCACATTTCCAAACCGGTAGCGAAGGTAAGTGCATTTCACCGCTGTTCTCAAAGGATGTTTAAGCAGAAATTAGACCAGTGTCTTTCTGGGATGCTTTATTTTTGGATTCCTGCCCTAAGCAAAGGATTTGATTAGATGCCCAAGTCCATGATTCTATTGCTATCTCGTCTCAAACAACCTAGTAAGTTCTCAGTATATTAACTGTATTTGACATTATACTTTTACAATGATTTTAGTTCCTTTCTAGGATGGGAAAGATAAAAGTTTAACTGTATTTCATTTAAAAGAAAATAAAAAAGCATACAATATTGCGGTTTTCAAAAAGTTTAAAATTGGATTAGTTAGATTGTGAAGTGCTCCAAAACAGTTAAGATATTGAGAGAAATTCATCTTTGATTTTTCTTCAATCAAAATGGCCTGTCAGCAGAAACGGATGAATAATTTTAAAGAGCAGCTGTTATCATGAAAATATTAGAAAGTTGCATTCAAAAATACATTTGGGAGATAGTTATATAGTATAATAATTGCAGAAATAGTTTTATATTGTTATAGTAATTGCAGAGAATCACAGAGACTACACTATTTAATGCATGTTAATACATTATTGATATATAACTAAGAATTAGTATAATAAAATGGAAGAATGATGAATCCAAGCATGCTTGTAGCGGTTTTATGAACTCTCAGCTGCAGCTACCCAATGGGATTTTCAGATATATCCAAGGTGAATAAAATATGTTCAATTTCTCTTGCAACACAAATGACAAAATCCTCTAAGATATTTCTTTAGTTTATAAATACAGTTTTTCAGGGGGTATAGGTATGCCTACATCTTAAAATACAAAATACAAAACTGTAATTCTCAAGCAAAAAATGTGTAAAAGACTTTGGTTTAGTTACTGTGCAGTAATAGCTTCCAAAATTTGCTAATATTCTCATGTAGTTTGGTTCTCAAATTACAATCCTGTTTGGTAACTAGGATTGTGTATGAGAAGAGATAGAAGTGGATTCTCATTTAAATAATAAATGATTACATTCTGAAAAGACCAGGACAAAAAGGCTGCTGGTTATATATTGTAAGATGAGTAAGATGAATGCTGTTACATTTAAACTAGAATAACTTGGTAACAGCTTTCCTAAAGGTCCAATCCAGGAGTAGCACACTAAGTATTCAGAATTCAAAGGCCAGCATTCAGAAAGACAGTGATTTTCACAGTGGAATATGATGTGATAGGAATATGTAATATATAACATATAAAATTTGAACTGATACTTCTTCAAAAGGGAGAAAAAAAGACAAGAAACGTGCAGTATTAAAATCTTTTTTTCCATTCCTCGTTTGAAAAAACAAACTAGCATTTTTAGCAATTTTCATTTGCAGTCAGCATTATCAACCTGCTAAATATGTATAGCCAAAAAAAGGGGGGGCGGAGCCAAATAGACTGAAACTCTTCAACATATATGGCTGATTTAGTTAGGAGTTTGATATTCACCATGATTACAATAATTTTCCAGAGCAAAAATTATCACATTTGCCTTAGTTAGTGTCTATCCATTTGGAATGAGATCATGTTAGAGTTCATTGCAGTCAGTTGAGATTAAGTCCCTGAGAGCATATTGGCACAGCTAAGTAAGCAGCAAAGCTACTATGCCCTGAGGTTTCTTGACAAAATAGCTCTCCATATTACCTGCATGGTAAAGGAATATAAATGAAAACCTGAGCCAAGATCATAAATAGAAATCCAGACAAATACCCTTCACATCAGCATTCTTCAATGTGTCATTTTTAACCAACAGCATGGTGGGGTTTACCCTTCCTTTGCTCCCATGCAAGTGGATCCAGATACACAGCAAGGCCTCAAGGAGAGCCAGATGATAGCACAGATGGCAGATGACAAATCTGGCAAGGTTTGACGGGTGGAAATTGCTTGCTCTAATTGCTTGTCAAGTCCAGTACCTATGTCAGAGTTAAGGACTTAAGCTCAAGGCAAAACAACATTAGAACAAAACAAAGAAAAGGCTGATAGAGATGGAGAAGGTGGAGGGAAATAGCTAATTTATCTGCAGCTTAGAGTAAAAAGATAGTTCCATGAAAGCCTAAAACAGTTGTGGCTACTTACACCATGATGTAGACCCTGCAGTATAAATTTGCAACATTTGAACAAAGCAGGAGGCTTGAGATAGTTGATAATTCAGAAAAGAATTTGATGACTGAGAAAGAAACCTATTACAAAATTTGTGCCATAACCATAAATAATGTACTGAACAAAATATTCAAAACTAGAGTATTTCTATAATATTGACTAAAATAAAATTTCTGCCAATACTTGAATATATAACTCTTGAAAAGCAGGCATGGGAAGAAATATTGTATTTTGCAGCTTTCATGGATATTAGGAATTACCTATCCAATATTTTAGCATCATGGCCACAAACAACTCTTCCTCTCTACACTGATGATATATATATAGCCTAGTCCAGAATAGTCTGTTTTGACTCCCCAACCCCCGCTTCTGCTCAATTGGAGGCAGTCTGGACAAATCCCTACAGTTTTCTTGCTTAAAGTAGTTTTTCAGAACTACTTTGCAATAGCCATTGGCTTCCTCATAGGGCTGAGAGAAAGTGACTGGCCCAAGGTCACCCAACTGGCTTTGTGTCCAAGGCTGGACTAGAACTCATGGTCTTTGGTTTATAGTCATATACATTTACTGTTACAGCAAACTGGCTCACTGTTTTGACTCTAGATGGCTATTAAAACTACCAAGATAGCAATCTTTTAACAAAGTCCTCTAATGGTGCCTCAAATTAACCCATATAATTATGAACTCAAACCCACCTGAATTATTTTTCTTGACAGTTTATAGATTAGTATTAATTTTTATTATTCTTGCTTTGGGAGGACTGCTGTAAGGCATTGACCATGCATGTCAGAACCAAGCAGCAAATGATTCCCAAGCTACCCTTAGTTTTGGCTGGAAGTTATCTGATTGCTGTTTGGGACAATTGTATCATTTGTTGAATGGCCAAGACACCTTGGGACCTTGACTACCATGTAATTGATTCTCTTCCATTTAGGCTGCTCCAGCTTAACACTTTTTTCCACTGTTAAAATGATTAGGCATTTTGTATAAAAGTCCAAGGGCATTCAAAAAAGGCAAGATAATGGTTACGTCCATGTGAACATGCTGATGCTATCACTGTCATCTTGATTTTTTAAAATTCTCACCCCTGCAGTAACTAAAAAAAAACCCTGCATTATTCAATTGACACAGAAAGGGAATTTTCAGGGTGTGAGGAGGATATAAATAGATTTCTAAATAGAAAATGATTTTGTGAGCAGTGCCTTGTGTATGCACTATTGGACTGGCAAGTCAATTCTTCAGCTAAAAGTCCTGCTATACAAGATCATGTAGAGAAACACAGATGTATTATTTTCTGAAACCCTGTTAACTATGGTTTATTTTTAATTTTTAATTTTGAACCGGGTTAGTCTCTCACTCAGAGATACCCAAAACACAGCTCCAGAGATAGAAAAAGAAAATTGCAGTTTTAACGTGTTCAGGATAATTCAAGAGAGTATGTGGAGTTAGAAAGCTATCTTGACTTGGTCAAACTGTGTTCCGGAAACCCTTTGCAATTACTTATGAAACTCAGTGAGGGATAACTATGTGTTAATTGCATTTCTACAAAGACTGCCTGAGGGTGTTAGTCTTTTAAAGCGAAAACAAGCCGTGTCAAAGACTAACCAGTTTAAATAAACCATAAACACTTGTGAACAATAGTGAATTGTAATCCACAAAGGTTTAAAATAAAATAAGTAGTCTTTATGATGCCACAATTCAAACTTCACAATCTTTTTTGACATACTTGACAGTTTGTTTACTTTGCTTGTATGCCCACCTACATCCAGAAGCTCTGACCTGCTAACAATGTCAACATAACAAAATAACTCCCAAATCCCAAGTACTTACAAAAAATAATAATAAGATTAGGTTATAAACAAGATAAATGTTTAGGTTCTGTCATAGCGATACCAAACAGTTCTCAGACTACAAGCCTTCCAGAAATGTATTTGGGTCTGCTCTCCAAAAACTAGTCTTTAAAAATTAGATTTGATTTCACATTTCAATTCAATTTAAATTCACAGAGTTAATAAGAAGTCATATATGAACTACTTTCTTGTGTTTGATGAAACATACAAACACTCTGGGTTTTGGTGGTTCCTTTGTAATTTTAGGGGACCAAATACACCTCTGCTTTATGGAATCTTGTAATAAAAAGGAACTTGAATTAATCTGTGATTTAAACAGATGGAGTTGTTAAAGTTGTTATTTGTTAAAGCATAATCAATTCACTCTTATGAAGGTTAGAGATCTTCAGTAGAACACCTGATTCCTTAAGCAACAGCTTTTAAAAGGCCAGATATGGTGTGACTAGAATGCCGAATCATTTAGCAGAAAACTTTCAGAAATGTAAAGAAACAAAGAATAAAACAAAGTGAATGTGGGTTCTTTTTAGCCATTTTTTCCTGCAAATTTTCTGTAGTCAAAAACTGTTTATCGAGTTTACTAATTATATATTTAATATTTTATGAGCATACATAGCAGTGGTGGGTTTCAAAATTTTTTACTACTGGTTCTGTGGGTATGGCTTGGTGGGTGTGGCATGGTTTGATGGACGTGGCTTGGTGAATGTGGCATGGCTTGGTGGGCATGGCAGGAGAAGGATACTGTAAAATCTCCATTCCCACCCCACTCCAGGGGAAGGTTACTGCAAAATCCCCATTTCCTCCCGATCAGCTGGGACTCAGGAAGCAGAGAATAGATGGGGACGGGGCCAGTCAGAGGCGGTATTTACCGGTTCTCCGAACTACTCAAAATTTCCACTACCAGTTCTCCAGAACTGGTCAGAACCTGCTAAAATCTGCCTCTGATACATAGCTATTTTTGGTAGAAATATTTCCATGCACATGAGGCACAAGACACAAGGGAGATATCCAATGGGATCATCATCTATACCCCCTTATTCGCAGCCCTTACATCTGCTTAGCTTCCATTGCTGACATATATCTTCACTAACAGCTTTCTCATTTTCCTTGCTCTCATACCTGGCATTAGCAGAGTGTTCTGGGTCCATCCTGAACAAAATGTACTCCCTTTGGTCTGGAAACTAACAACCCCCTTTCTTTTTGAATGTTCTGTGCACATTCTGGAAGTGTTTTTTTTTTTTAAATCTCTAGTCGTGCATGATCGCCAAATCTCATCATATTTGGTTTATCACATCTCTGCGTTAAAGTGAGAATACATGTGTTTGGGACTTTGTAGTAATATAAAAAAACATTTTAAATGCCTTCTTTGTATATTTGTTTGCTTTTAGCAATCTAATAAGGATAGACTTCTTATTGAATAGGGCGAGGAGAGTAAGTACTATAGCTGATTGCATAAAATAGCCAAATCCCACTTTTGGGGCTTTTTGAGGGGGGGAGCAAATGACTGATTTCATCCCACTTCTCCACCATATAACTGATTTCAAAATCCATTTTTCCCATCTTCTTTGCTTATTCTTAATTGTTTTTGTTAGAAAAATATTTAGACAAAGAAAAATTTTCTATTTGGAGCAGACGCGTTTCTGCTATAATGACAAGCCCATGCTGCACTGATATAAATTCAGTGAAAGCATTGCTTTAACTGCTTCCAAACCCATTGCAGGATATGCACACTTCTGAATTTTTATTGTGGTTATTAGCATGGATGAATTTCTCATTTTTGTTCAGAATTCCATGTCATCTATTCTGAGGAATTCACTTTTGCAGCCCTGGAGTTTCAAATTATTTTCTTAATGTTGCATATAGCAGTGAATAGTAAAAAATTAGGAGAATGAGGAAATCACTTTAGACATGAAATAATTCATATATACCTAAATTAATTGGCTGGAATATCTTTTATATGAGTACCAACAATCATTTAACTTAGATAAATTACAATACATGAATTTTGGGGCACACATTTATATTAGTTCTTATTTATTATTCCTGTTCTCCCATTTTTTTTTGACAGTTTGTGCTGGCACTGAGAACAAATTGAGCTCTCTGTCTGACCTTGAGCAACAGTATCGTACATTGCGAAAATATTATGAGAACTGTGAAGTAGTAATGGGCAATCTAGAAATCACCAGCATTGAACATAACCGAGATCTCTCCTTTTTACGGGTAAGTGATGTCTCAGTTTCTCTGAAACACATGTAAGTAGACGTTTTCTATTGCACTGATGGACTGAGTCAGTGTGGATATTATGACTTTAGAGAGATTTGTGAATTTGCTCTTAATAGTGTTGCTTTTGTTCCTTTTCTTGTGTCCTATCATGGTCTTTGATCTTACATTTTCTACTTTTAATGCAGACTGCTCAGCTGCTTTAGAGTGGGCTGGCCACTAAATATTGTAAAGAAATACATACATCTGCCTTGTGGAATTATGGGGAATTTCATCATGAACCACAAGTGTCTCTGGTTAGGAAACAGAATAAATATACTTTCTCTATGAAGTAAAGTTCCAGGCTGTTTCCCTGTGTTTCCTTAGCAATACTTCAGAGGCTAGATGAAAAAGAATACCATTGCATAGTTTAAAAAAAGAAGCTATCTTAAATTGAAACAAATAAATAAATATATAGAAATTATTGTTTGCTTCCTCAATATATTATATTCTGTTGCTGGTGGTCAGGGTATGCTGACAGAAAATAAAGAAATGAGCAAATGCCACATGAAAGTGAAAGAAGGCTTATGATTTTGTTTTCTATACAAAATTAGGGCACCTTAAAGTTTAAAAATATATACCATTTTCAAGTATTAAAATGTATTTTACTATATAGTGAATTTGGTAAAAAAATCATGCTAGTTTTGCACACCACTGATGCTTTATCAATTCAAAACTACTTTATCTAAACTCCAGAAATTGTCTGTTTTGACATAGCGAATGGATCTGGAGTATGGTTTGGGAGAAGAAAAAAGAGCTTTGTTCTCCTGTAATCTTGGCAAGGGGAAAATAGTTGTGATTTTTGTTTCACAAGAACTAGTGATGTCACTCAAATATTTGGTGTGGTTCTGTTATTTTGGATTGTAATATGATGAATACACACTTCTTTATGGAATAGTTTTGCCAAATTTCAGTTACGTTGAAGAGATGAGAATGTGCTTTGAGAAAAGTGTTGATAAAAATGAATGATACCTTTTAAAAGATGTGATGAAAGTTATTGCTGGGAATTATGATGGAAGCTAAAGACTGAATGAACGGAATGATTTTCCATTGGAAGAGTATTCTGTTAGGTTAAATTATCTAGTTTAAACTTTTAATCTTTAGCCCAAATTGTGGTCAAGAAGGATGTATAGCCTAGTAATATGCATGCCCAGGAATTTGGGGCATTCCAAGATTACTAACGTCATGTGTGGTCTAAGCAGATAAGGAAAGACAGAATCAGTTAGCTATTAATGATATATGGTAAGGTTCTTATTCTAACACACACTTTTATTGTATACTATAATGTCTTACTATAAAAGCTTGGCATCTTGCCTTAGAGAAGCATAATTATAATGAGTTCTTGTGTGACTGACTGGACTCCGCAGATTCATAATAAAGATTTTGGATGACTTTTAAAACCATTTCATGACTAAACAGAGGAATATCCCAAACATATCCCTTAGATAGTTAAAAAGGCTGCTGAGGTTGCTTCAAGGTCTTTTCCCAAGAATTGTGGGAAAGAATTGACAATACTCTAGTTGCTGCCAAGGAGCACCACCTAAAAGACCCTACTAGTATCAAGCTGAAATTATCTATTTGGATCTGTTGGTAGGGGAAGTGATCCCAGTGTAGCGGTTAAAGTAATTGGGACATTAGTCCATAAGATTCCAGTGTAGATAATTCTGTCTCTGATAACTGCATATAGGGGTTTTCCCTTTGAGAGAGAATGTGAATGTTATGCCTTCGTGTTTTCCTGTCATAAAATGGGGTTGAGTTTGGATTGTTTTTCATCCATCCCTTTTTCTTAGGCTAGGCAAAAGTTGTTGACACATTGAGACAAGAAAGCAAGGGACGAATATCAGAGTATCATATCTATAGAGATTGTATTAAGTGCTTCTTTATGTGTGTTGAGGGTAAAACTTCCCTCTGCATAGTAGGCAACAGACCGGACAGCAAAGAGATACGTTGCTGGTTAAACACACAGATACTCACAGACTCTGAATGGTGAAAAATAAACAGTCTTTAATCTTCGTGGAAAAACAAAAACAATGATAACACATCTTTGAATAATTACTCTCCAACACAAAACATAGTTTGCTTACAGTTCTCTTCAGTTCTCTTCAATCACATACTGTCCCTCTTCAGGAAATCAATCATCAAAAACAGGAGCAGGAGCTCCCGGGCTTCCTGTCTACTTTTATGGCTGCCTGCTAATAGTACAGCCAATCATTTTTCTTGTATCATTTAAAGTCATAAACATAGTTTTTCTATATATTAACTACTCAACCATGGATGAATATCCAACACTCTCCCCTTTGAGTAGCTTAATATATTTACAATTGCAAACCATATTGTTCACATGTATCTTTATGTTTCCTACTTCTTTGTGCTTTCGTGAAATGATCAGCCACATTGTCCTCTGATGCACAATATACAAGTTCTATCATCTTGTTCATTATACACTCTCTTACGTTTAGATACCAAAGATCTGTATGCTTCGTTCTAGTTTTTATAGCTATATTCGTTGCCATTTGAATCGCTGCCTGATTATCTTCATATACTGTTATAGGACCTCTTATATTTATTCCTATATCTAGCATCAGTTGTTTAATACTAATCAGATCAGTACATAATAAAGATAAACAAGAAAATTCTGCCTTCATTGTAGACATACTCAAATACTTCTGTCTAATTGAACACCACCATATCAAAGACTTTCCCAGAAATATGGCAATTCTTGAGGTTGATTTCCTTGTATTCACATCTGTTGCGAAACTAGCATCCTCATAAGCAATTACGGGTAAATCTTCTGATGGTTGTAGATATAATGCATGATGCATGGTATATTTCAAATACCTTAGGATACGTTTTGCTTCTTTCCAGTGTCGTTCTGTAGGTTCTTTGCTAAACCTAGCCAATTGGTTAACACTATACAAAATATTGGACCTAGACCAATTGTTGATATATGATAAGCTGCCAACCAGCAATTGGTAAATCCTTTTATCAAACAATGGACTGTTCACATCAGTGTTACAATAGTCTTGAACCATAGGTGTTTTTGATGGCTTACATAACTCCATCCTAAATTGTTTTAATAAATTATTGATTTTATCAGTTTGGGATAATTTAAATCCTCCCCTGATTTTTTTCAATTCGTAAACCCAGGTATCGTTGTATCTCCCCTAGATACTTAATTCTGAAATGAGCTTTTAATTGATCAGCAATCCTGCTGGTCTCTTGTTCATTTTCTGTAATCAAAGCTATGTCGTCAGTAAAAAGAAGTAATAATGACACTTTACTATCCCCCTCCATTCAAAATAAAAATGGATCTGCTAATCCTGCTTTGAATCCAATCTTCTCTAATGTTCTTACAATACACTGGTTCCATTCGTATCCTGACTGTTTTAACCCATAAAGGCTTTTCCTTAATAACCAACAATCAGATGTCCCATTCTCCTCTATTCCTGAGTGTTTCTTTAAATAGATTTCATGCTGTAGTGGTGCATATAGATATGCAGTTTCTACGCCCAAATGATTAACCAAATATTTATATCTAGCTGCCCATACCAATGCTGCTCTTAGTGTAATGGCTTTTAAACTTGAGCGAATACCTCATCATAATCTTCAGGAGCTCGATCAAATCCTTGAGCTACCAACCTAGCTTTATATATTGGTTCACCCTTTATACCAGTCTTTAATTTATATATCCACTTACTACCGAGTATAGTTCTATTTTGAGGTATTTTTACAGTTTCATACACATTTAAATTCTGCAAAGATTTTAGTTCTTTAGCCATCGCAGATCTCCACACCTCCTGGTCTTCAGGTGGAAACGTGGTTAACTCATTATATGTTGTAGGAACTTTGTTTATTTGATAGACCATTGTTGCCTGATACCTATCAGGTGGTCTTGTTATTCTATTCGATCATCTTGGAAGATCAGGATTTACAGATGGTCTCTCCTCCTTCACCTGTTCCTGAATTACGTCCTCCTCTACTTCTTTGTTCTGGATTTCTGGCATTTCATTAATAGCTTCAGTTTGAGTTTCAATGATAACATCATTCTCAGTTCCCAATTTATTCCACTCTACATGCTCCATAAACTTTGCATTTGCACTGTTAACTACCGTTGTTGTTCCTTTTAGCCAAAATCTATAGGACCTGTGATTTGAATTATAAGCAACAAATATTAATTGTTGTGCCCTACTCTGGCCCTTACGTCTTAACTGCGATGGAATAGGTAGCCATGCAGGTGACCCAAAAGTGTGAATGTAACTCAAATCCAGCTTCTTTCCATGCCATAAAGTATGGGGAATTTTCTTAGTGGTTGTATTTATGACATTGTTCAAGAGTGTATTTGCGCACATTATGGCTTCTCCCCATAGACTGCTGGTAAACCTGCATCAGCTAACATTGTTCTCATCATTGCTTGTAAAGTTTGTCCTCTCCTTTCAACTTATGAGTTATGTTGTGGTCTATATGGAGCTGAATATTTATGTTTTATACCAGCATTGTCCAACATTGATATAAACCTTGTGTTTACAAACTCAGTATCACTATCAGTTACAATGGTAACTATATTTTGCTTTGTTTTTCTCTCGACAAACCTGATCCACTGAACAAAATACCGAAATGTATCTGTCTTATTCCTCAATAGGTAGCAAAAACCATACCTGGAATAATGGTCAACGATGCTTAGGATGTAACAAGCACCCCCTAGACTAGCTTTCATTGGCCCTATTAGATCAGCGAATACCACTTCCAGTGGTCTCTTAGTTTTAAATCTGTCAAACCTATTGGCAGGGAATGTTCTGCTCTTTTGCTGATTACAAATATTGCAATTTAAATACTGGTTACATGGCTTCAGCTTCAACCCATCAACTAATTTAACAGTTTTCTGCAGCATCTTAAAACTGATATGCCCCATTCGTCTATGGAGCAAGTGAACACATTTGTCATGTGGTTTGACATTTGAGTATACAGCATTTGCAACATGGTTATCATATAATACATACAAACCATCTTTCAATCTCCCAGTAATCTTTATACCACCCTTTTCAATTAAACAAACATTATCCCTAAAAGTTACTATATATCCTAGCTTGACCAATACTTTCACCAATAATAAATTAAAGTTTAGATTTGGAATGAAAAATATATGTTTTTTTTTTTTTTACGTATGGACATATCGCCGTTCCCTCACCACATGCCTTTAGCTTCCACCCATTTGCTAAAGAAATCTTATTGTTTCTGAGCAACATTTTTACAAAATAGTTTCTAGTTCTGGTAATGCACAGCGACGCCCCACTATCAATAACCCACGATTTGTGGTTAACCAGTGCCTTATCAGACATAGCTACATTACATTGTTTCCCATCTTTAACCATGTTTGTTTGTTCCAGCCTTCTATAAAACCTGGCTATATGACTCTTCTTGCCACAATTAAAACAATGTTTTACAGCATATACATGGTTATTTGCATTTGCATTTACATTAGTCGACCCAGGTTCTTCTCTCACCTGTTTTCTTTCTTCTCTTTTTCTGGTCTCTTCTAGTAGTTGCGAGGTTACATTGCCTAAAGTTAGTTCTTGCTGTGTGAGGACTTCAAATGATGTTACTACGTCGTAGTAGCTCTCATCCAGCAATGATAGCAGTATATAAACCTGTTGCTGCTCAGAAAAAAAACCACCTACTTCTAATGTAGCTCTTGAAAAATACCTTTCATAAAATTCAGGTGTGTTAACATGTCACCATCCTTAAGGAGTCATGTGTGAAATAACTTTTGTGTAATGTTAATTTATGCCCCCCAGATGAACATAAAGCCGTTTCAAATTACCCCAGCATCTTGCAGCAGACTGTTCACCCTCAATATGAACAAGCTGGGTATCATCTAAAGTCAAACCAATTATACACAATGCACTCTCATTTTTCCTCTGGAACTCCGCTATCTTCCTGGCATCCTTGGCATTGTCAGCATTCCAGGCGGCCACAACTGGTGGGTTCTGCACTACATCCCATAGCCCCTCTTTGTGCAACAGTAGACTGCATTTGGTTGACCAGGATTTGTAGTTGGTGCCATCCAGCCGGGTAACCAGCAATAAATTTGGAGCTTGATCGTGTGCCATCCTCACCAGAATATGAAATATATTAGAACGCCTGGAGGAGTACTGTGTGTAGCAACTCCCCTATTGCTGTAACCGGTACTTACATTCTGGGCCCATAACCAATGTTGAGGATAAAATATAGTTTTTCTATATATTAACTACCCAACTGTGGGATGAACATCCAACAGTGTGGAAATATGGGTACGAAATGGATGGCTGAAGTTAACGCATTGTAAGCCGCCCTGAGTCTCCGGAAAAGGGCGGCATATAAATCAAATTTAAAAAAAAGTTCAGAAAAAATGGATGGAAGTGCCGGTAAGCCACCTAGAGGCACTCTGTTAAAACAGTTTTTACAGACATGGAGGCTAGGATGGGTGCCAATTCAGCTTCAGATTAGTAAAAAGTGTACCTATATTCTTTGTCATCAAGTTGCAAATAATGAACACTGTCAGGTATGGGTAATGTACCAAATTTGTTGAATGAGGAAGCAATTATGGCTCCATTGAGGACTCAACATGGTCCTTATGTGGATGGACAAGAATGTCTCCAGACCCATCAAGTCCAAGTCCGCACTCTTTTTATTGAAGGGAATATTAATAGCCTACCCCTCCTTTCTGCCAAGATGCAGCTGGAGTCACTAGAAAAATCTGGACCACGACTAGAATTCACAAACCCATCTAGGCAAAGATTGGTGAACACCTGGATACCTTGCTAATCTTCAACAAGAGAGATAAATGGTTACTTTGAAGCTACTGTCAAGGTAGTGGAAGAACACAAGATACCACCACCAGATGTCTGCCTGTGAAATTATGATGCCAAAGAAGATTATATATGTTATAGACAAAATACAGAAAGTATCTGCATACAAAGCATGCTCCCAAACCAATCACTGGTCACATTTCCATGCAACTTGATGAAAATCTAGGTAAGTTTTATATTAGGTTCCCTGAGGAAGCAAAACAGTTCTTCAATTGGATCCAGAAAATAAAAAATGTGTGTGTGAAAGAAAAATCTGAGAGTTATAGCAGCAGTTGCTTTTCTTAATCAATACTACGGACATCTGTAATTATTTTCACCAATATTGTCCAAGATGGAAGAGAAAAAGCATGCCTTTTGAGAGTGATTGCAATATAAGCCCTTGAAAGGAGAAGAATGCTGAGGTTACTTAGGAATATTTCTCCAACCTTAACTTGTTCAATGCAAAAAACACCTAAGATAAGAAATAGGGTTAGGGTCAGGGTCAGGTGGCTCTATGAATTAATTTCTACAATAATGATTTTATGCTTTTCTACTTAGGTTCTGCTATTTATTACAATTGGTGATCATAATTAAAATGATAATTCAGTGCTATCCTAGCAATCATAGAATGTAAAATTTGCTGATTTTTTCCCTTTCTCTAGTCATTAAGCCATATTGTAGAGGCTTTTGGTTTTTTGGTTTTCCGTTAGAAAACCATTATTTGTAGAAGAGTGGAACTCCAGAGGAATACAGTGGATCCAGAATTTTTTTACATGGTCCAGAGGTACTCTAATTCAGTTGCATGGCAATGTGGTCTATATTGCCTCACTTTCTTTATAATTTGGGATTTGTCCAGATTTGATTTGTACACATAATAGACATACACATGCACATAGAAATGAGTACTTGAAATGTTCAATTGTTCTGTCTCAAGCCACATAACACAAAGGATAAGACAAGATGGTGCCAATGGTAAAAGAATGAGGGTTGATCCACTACTTATCACCTCTTACTTGTCAAAACTCATAAAGGGCCTCCAGAAAAATTAATGGATGACTAACTTGTACATATATGCTTGTATATATGGAATGGCTCCCAGACATCTTTCCACTCAATATCAGGCTTTGAGAGAATTTATTTTTAAAAATAGTGTCTTCAGTTGATCCATGTAGTTTAGTAGTTTGAAACAATAACATATAAATTGGTAAGTGTATTTTGAGGTTGATAAATTTAAAGAAAAAAGAGCAGCAGGTGGCAAATCTACAGATTCTCACTACATTCTTTTTGTTGTTCTTTAGTGGTTCCTAAAGAAGTCATGTTTTTGTTTATTTTTACCTGAGATTGCCCCTCACAGATGTCTCAGCAAAAATAGCATCTCCAGCTAATGTTATAAATTATAGCTATTAGCATATAAAGAAAACAACTAAAGAAAATACATTCTTGAAAAGCGGGGGAAAATAGATACAAGTAGCATGTTTATGGTAATCATTTGACATTCATTAGTTTGAGGATGCTTCTTATTTCACTGTTTGAAAAAATGCTTCAGTGACCCAATTAAAAAACAAACAAACCAATTGTTCTACTTCGAACTTGGAAAATTGATTTTATTCTTTCTTATTCTTCTGATATGAAATGGGTTCCAGTAACAACTATATAAAGTCATAACTGTGTGCAATGCATTAGAGCAGTGCTTCTTAAATGCTTTGCTCTCAGAACCTCTTCCCACTTTTAAAAATTATGTTTTAAAAATTATAGGGCCCCAAAAGATGTTTTGTTTGTATGAGTTATTTTTATTGATTTTTACCATATTAAAAATTAAACAGACACAATTGTAGAACATTTATTGAAACATGTAAAAATAACAGTAATAATGACTCGTATATTAACATAATATTGATCATTAAAAAGTATATTTTTAACAAGCATAATAATGAAGAGTGTCATTGCTTTAAATTTTTATAAATATATTCAAACTCTGGCAAGTAATTTTTATTTTAAGGACTCTCAAGTGAGCCTTGGGAGACCCCTATGGGTCCTTGGACCATACTTTATGAGTCCGTGCTTTACAGAGTGCAGCACTGGATAGATATTTGCTCTGAGGAACTGAATGCTAAGCAACTCAGTCATTTCTCTGTAGTGGTTTGTATTATAGAAATAATGTGATTTGCTACACAGAATGAATAGATGAACTAATTCACTTAACCAGAGCAATTTGATTGATGTCAAGACTCTTCGGTAATGTATGAAAGAAATCTTTTCCCAGCCTTCTCACAGGTTATCTACAGTAAAACAGCAAAGGGAAGGGTTTAAAACAGCAAGGAAAAGCAACTTGGTTGTTTTACTTTCTCTCTTAGAAGCAAATGGACTTCTTCACAAAATACTGTACTTCACAAGAAGGTGTTATTTTTTCAAAAGAAAATATCCTTCAAAGTTTTGCAAAGCCTTGTTATATGTAAAAAGGCAATAAAATAGAAGGAACACTACAGAAGAGGGAATGTTTTCCATTCATTTCAACAATTCAGTAGAGGATGAAGGCTTTATCAAAGGCTTTGTAAAAAAAACAAAAAACCAGGTTTTGAATGAAAGAATAGGGTGTCATCTAGGTGTACCAGATGGAGTTGTAGGGACGAATGGCCAACATTTATTGGCTGGGCTACCAACGTGTTGCCAAATCTTTCATATTCTAATTTTCACCCCAAATTTTCCACATGGCAAGAATTTCGGCAAGAGTGGCCCTTACCTCATTTGAGTTCTTCAAGAAAAAATTCCTGCAATTTTGTGACATTTTAAAATATTTTGATTTGTTGACAATTGCAGGCTAAGCATTATAGATACACAGTGTAAAGGACTAGGATTAATAGTGTTATCCAATGCCACTCATTCGATCTCTAAAAAGATGAAGATTACTCATAGTGCTCCCAAAGTCTTCTATAAACATAGAAGGACAGGAAGTCAGCACATGAGTCATTTCTGGCCTCCAGAGGGCCTCTGGGGTGTGGGGAAGACTGTTTTCGCCCTCCCCAGGCTCCTAAGAGAGGCTCTGGAACCTGGGGAGAACAAAAAATGGGTCTACCAGGCCCACCGTGCCATTACATGTCAAAAGTGGGGGAGTGCGGAGAGGGTCATGCACACATGCATGGGGGGCAGGTCGCATAGAATTATGGGTGTGGGTGCACACACGATCCCTCCATGCTCCCCCCACTTTTGGCACACGATGGCAAAAAGGTTTGCCATCCAAGGGCCCTTGCAAGTCTGTTATTGTCTGTTACATAGCCAGCATATGTCCTATAGAAGTATTTCTCAAAGCAACTCTGTGAAATAGTATACTTGATCTAAAATATAAAAAAATGTGATGTGCCCTTGGAAAATACTGGTTAGAAGGAAAAAGAGACAAGATTACGTGTCTCTTTTTTGTTTTTTTCCAAAAAGAAATATCTGACAATTTTATGACAAAGAATAATTAAATGATATTCAGCTGTATAGGTCATATAATTGTTTAATGTCTTTGTTAAGATTTTGTAACTCTGTTGATTAATGCTGTATTGATTAATGCTGCTGTAATGTTCTTTCTTATGAAATGTCATGGAATTTTCAGTTAGTACAGAATATTTTCTTGAAGCTGAGAGGAAAATACTTTCTTGCAACTGAGAATTTAGTCAAGAAGGTCATTAATCTGTCAAATTTTATTTAACTTCTATAGTATGGATGTGTGCATTAATTTTTCTCAAACATTAAGCGAACCTACTCTTACTACATATTAGTTGACATGGAATTGTTAGCCTTTTAACTGCCTCTTTTGCAACTTTAAACAATTTATTTCATTTATACCTAGTACTTTCCTATTTGATAACTGGTCTGAAGCCTGCCTTACCTTTTGTAGAGTTGGTTTCTGAATAGATTGTCTTCTCTACAATTGCCATTATTTAATCTTTTTAAGAGTTATACTATAGCCTTTCCAACTTTCCAACTTTCCAAAGTTGAAGGCAAATTTAATTTGCCTTCAACAGATATTTCCCATCATTATTCTTAAGCATCCTGTATAAACTGTACATTTTCTGTTAGATCTTGGATTGTGCTCAAAATACCTCTCATTTTCCTTTTTATGTTATACTCCTTTACTTGTTGATTTCCTTGCATTAACTCTTTTCCTGTTCTTTCTTGACTGACCTTGGTAGTCTGCATTTGGTACTTACATATTTTTCTTATTGCTCAAGGCTTTCATTGTCTATCATTTCTTGGTTATCATAATTATCATAATTATCATAATCCTCTTTATATCTGGGAAAATATTTTTCTGTTTTGGGTTTTATCATCTTTCCCCTCATAGCTCTTCTGGTTCATTTTTGCATAATTTGAACATATAAAATCTGTTCCTTACATTCATATTGTGTTCTTATATTTTTTCTAGTTCATATGGTGGTGTCACAAGCAATTATCTTTAATTTCTGAAATTTAACCCAAATATTTGATAGTAATATTAATGGTCTTTTCCTCAAACTTGAGCCTGACCAAGTATTGGCATGAAACAAAAAATGCTTTTTTCAAAGCTCTGTTAATTTATGTTTTTGCATTAATATAAGAAAATGTTATTCATTCAGTATTTGCATTTGCATTCTAGCCACTGATTAATATAATGCATCATCCTTTCTTGATATTGTATATAGCATCTCTTATAATGTTTCCATTGTATCATAAGAGATGCTGTATACAACGTAGTCTGCAATAGATGGTGGGAACTCTCATGATTGATTTTCTCAGGCTTTTACAGTGGAGAAGACTAGAAAATGGGGAAGAGATAGAGCAGACCATGCTTTGCTCTTAGAACCTGGGAAATATAGAACACATTGAGTCTGTTAATAATTTGGATAACTTCTATTTTTTAAAATCAATTTAATAATGAATTCTAACACTAACACAGGATGTCCCCATTGTCTTTCTCACTTCAGCCAGAAACAACCTGCTGATGAGAAATGTTCCCCACAACATCCCTTGCTACAGAGTCAAGAGAGTAAGGAAATGCAATCCTACCAAGAAATAAGATGCTTTGGCAGTCTAATTCCTGGGATAAGAAATTTATCCAAACCAGGGCTTATCCAATTTGGGGTTTGGGAGGAAGAATGAGACATGGGGCACAATCTACATTGACTACATAGGAATGATACAGAATGAAGGTCTACTTTAGGTTCACAATCAGGTATTCCCAATTCCTCGTCTTTCCCTCTCCAGAAATCTATCATGTTAAGAAATAATCACATTCTGTGAGGCTGGAAAACTCAGGAAAACAAAAAATCTCTTGTATTTCACTTAAAAAGATCATTATTCCTTATGAAAAACTGGAGATCAGCTACTGTTCTGGTCTACATCAACTCTTTATTTTTACTTTGACATAGTGTTTGAACCTTGTAGTTAATTATTGCTCTTCTAGAAGAATATTCAGTGACAGATCTCATTTTCTGCATCACATTGTTATAATTGCACTGAACAGGCTGATTTTCTAAAATTGGAATTATTCATTTCGCAGCTTATCTGCCAGGAGTCCATGTATAAACCTAACATGAGAATGATCCATAAGAAAATCAGTGTCAATGATTTCTATCTGTCTCTTACACTAAATCATGAAAACCTTGAATGTTTTTTTGGTATTCTGTCACGTTTATTAGATAACAAAGCTGGAGATTAAAATAGTTCAGTTACTAGATTTACTAAAGCTGGTAAAGTGTCACTGATGATGATTGCATGAGTAAATTAGTTAATTTGGACATCCACATATTTTCTATGTGGATAAATCTGATTTTATTTTTTCAGTTGAGTGATTCTGAAGTTATCTGGCTGCTAGATTTTCTCCTTTTCTGAATGTTATTGTACAGTTTATAGCTAGAGAAGCACCTAATGATCAGGACTTATATCATTCAGTACTGGGGCAAAATGAATTTTGTACTATGTATTACCCTAGTTGAGCTAGCAAAAGTGTTTTGCAGCACCTGAAGCTTCTGGACATTTTATAAGATAGATCTCAGTAGAGTATGTAAGTCTATGCAATTAAATTTTATAGGCAAAAAATATTTTACGTAACATGCGAAAATAAAACAGACTAGATCTGTGATAAATTAATTTGGTGATCCTTATTGAAACAAGAAATGTTTTCCACATGTTTTTAATCACTGCCTTCAGGATTCTTTGCATATTGAGGATATTAATAAGTACAGTTTAAAATGATTGGGCCTCCTCCACAGCACTGAAAATTTAGAAACTTTCTCAAGAATCACTGCCTAGGTATTGTCCTTAGTCTGGCTGAATAAGAAATGTCAGGAAGTTGTGACAGAATTAAATGTTAACATTTGAATGTATACTTTAATAGTTTTTTTAAAAGTTAAGGTATTTAATATAAACAGTCTAGCATCCAAAGCTTTAGTAGCAAATGCATTTAAATTGAAAATGGATTTATTAAGTTGTAAAGCCAAATGCATGCCTCCCTTGGAAACTAGATGATAAGATATTAAGATTTGGGCTCAGTGATGAGTTTAATGAATTTTAAAGGCTGGTCACAGCCTTAATTAGGGATCTAAAAAATAACATTTCATGATATATATTGATGGAATTTGCTCAGGGGAATCATAGGGGTCATTAAGGTTTGTTACTGCATATCCTTCTTCTTCCTATCTGTTTTTTCACTCCAGGGATTAAAGCAGTGGTGGGATTCAAATAATTTAACAACTGGTTCTCTGCTCTGAATCGATTCCAACTTCGTGAGTTTTTTTTCTTTTGCGAGAAGTTGAAATGTATTGGTTGCACTTTATTTTTAGTCCCACAATTTTTTGTTTTCTACACACGATGGCGAGAAATGCGATGGAGAAATGTGATGCAGCTGGAAATGCTTGGGGGAAGCGAGGGCATCTGGCCAGTGTCAGCAAACTCTTCTGCCCACAAAAACCTTGTCTTTGACTACTGACATCAAAAGGCAGAGCAAGAGCTGCTGGGAAGAAGCCAGTAGGCCCAGGAGTCTGGAATACCCTTCCTCCCCGACCCACCTTTCCCCAGCTGACACGCTCCCAAATTACAGCGAAAGTGAGGAGCAGGAGTCCCTGCCATGCCTGGCGAGGGGGGGGAGAAGAAGTGGCAAGAGGAGTTCTTCCTCGTTCCACGCACCCGAATGAAAGGGAGTGATAGCCCAGCTGCTTCCTTTCCCTGCCCTCTCTGGTGCTGGAAATCAAGTGTCAGCCACATGCCCATGCAGACATCAGGTAGGTTGCAACAAAGGCAGGAGGTGGGCTGGGCTGTGTGGGAGGAAGACTCACCAGGCAGTGATCAGCTTGGCTGCGGGGGCCACGATCGAGGCAAGCGAGGGAACCAGAGAGCAGCAGCAGCTATGCCACAGGTGTGACTGTAGGCATTGATCAAGGTAGGTGGGGCATGGTAAGGAGTGAGGGGCGGGGCAGGGCCAGCCACTAATTTAACAACCAGTTCAGCCAAAGTGGTGCAAACCCGTTGAATCCCACCACTGGCTAAAAGCTTATATCTTTAAGAGTAAAAGAAACTAAAAACACAGAGAAAAGCAGATCCATCAGAGTGGTAATCATAACTGAATAGAATAATGTTTTATTCTGTCTTGGACAATTTTTGTCCCTGTCATGTCATAGTCTTAAAAAAATCAAATTTGCTTCTCTTGATGGCTGTTATTCACAGGGTTAAATCATGTTGCATTGTATGACAGGCCTGCCACATTTCCTACTGTAGAAAACTGGGAGGGGGGATTTTATGGAGCATGAGTGATATATAATCATAATAATAATATTTTCTCAGAGAGTCAAGGACATTCTGCCCTGCACCTGGAGTGGCATGACTGGGAGGCATCTCCAGTTGGAATGGTGCATTGATTGGGCCATGTGATGGACTTGTGTGTTTTGGGCAGGGACTTGGACTTTCCATTGGGTGGGGAAAACCTGGAAGCTTTCAGATTCAGGTTTTCCCAGATGTGCCAATATAACATCTCTAATAAAATGGAACTTTGAGGAACTTCAAGCCTTGGAGTCTTGTTTTGTTGGAGGTGTTACTTGGAACCCTGACGTTGTAATGTATTGATTTACAGTCTTGGAACAATACCAAAAGAAATAGAAGACAAAGCCTTTCATTGTAACGACATCAGAAAAGCACCAGGGGTAGGCAAGAGCGGAAGACCTTTGAACTGTTTTTAGCCAACCATTTTAGAGCTTTCTATTGTGGATACCTGCAAGAAAGCTTTGAAAATGTAGAATTTTCAACATAAATGTTAATATATTTTTTTAAGAATGCCTATCACAAAAATGTCATGCTGCAGTAAAATTTTCTACAAATAAGTAGGCACATTTAAGCTATGACTAATCTACCACTTTGTTTATGAATATCGAGTAGCTTAAAGGTTGACATATTGTTTTACTGTACAATTCTAATTAAAATGGGTAATTTAGGAATAATGTAGAGACATATATTAATGATTTTTGGTGTTGATTTATTAAAAATATATTACAGAATAACATGGATTCAGGGCAGAATGAGATTATGGGTATCCAGTTACTATTAAACAATTGATTTCGATAAAATGGATTTAAGCAAATTATAACTCTCATTCATTAAATTTAAAATGCCTTAGATCATGGAAACAGAGTCCTCCTTAAGTTTATTCAGAAACAATATATAAAGATGAATGGAGGCTCCAAAACAGGATATTAAAAACCCATTTTTTTCCCAAAAAAAATGATGGTGAAAAAAATCTAGGGTATTATTGCAATACCAATAATATTGCAATATTATACCAATATTGCAGTGAAAATAATCTTAAAACACAAAAACCAAAAGGGAAAAGCATAGGAAAATAGGAGGTCTGTTTCAGCAGAGGAAAAGGAAATAGGGCTGGCCACAAAGAATTAAGCATAGCAGCTGGTTTTGACTTACTCTTTTCCGAACAAGAAGATAAATGTGTTTTACCAAGAAATTGAAGAGCTGGATGAAAGGATAAGTTAAAAATCTAACATTGACAGAAATACAGTCAGAAAATATCTCTTTTAATCTGTAAAACAGTTGAATTGAATCTTAGAGACTAAAGGAAGTAGTTTTGTAGGGCACAACCTTTATATATTATTTGTAAAAAATTATGCAGAATTGTTGAAAAGACAGTTGAATAGTGGAGAAGAATGTCCAAAAAGGGCAAGAAGAAGGAACCAACAAACTATTTGGGGCCTTGGGCTGATGAGTTTATGAATGGTCTGATTTGTTATTGTTATTATTGTTATTATTGTCCAGGCTGCCTGTAATGTTGTATGTTTTTATTGTTTTTGTATTTGTATGCCACCTAGACTACTGGAGTGGATAGCTATAATAAATTATAACAATAATAATGTAATAATTTGCCTGCAACCAAGAACAAGTGGGACTATACACAACGTACAGGTAATCCTCAAGTTATGACAGTTCACTTAGTGACCATTTGAAGTTACGACATTAACACACTCTCAAACACACACATATACAACAGTATTTGTGACACAGTCCCAAAGTTACAAATGTTGCAGTACCACGGCAGTCGTTCACCACAGAGGCACTGAATTATTTGCCCTGCCTATCCTCCCCCATCTGCTGGGTCTCCAAAGGCTGGCTAGATCTTTGCAATGTGAGTATCCACAGGCCCTGTCTGGCCCTGTAGAGATCTGGTGGGAGGTGGGCATAGGAAGGGCCAATATTGCAGTGCCTCTGTGGTTGTTCATAAAGGTGAACAACTGCTGTGGTGCTGCAACATTCGTAACTTTAAGACTTTCATAAGTACTTGGGGGGGGGCTATATCTTAACTTCGAATGGGTGCTAAGTGAAATTCATAACTAGGGGATTACCTGTATCTGGTGACAGCAGAATAGATGAGAAAAAAATAGAGAAAATCACAAAAATGCAAAAACCTGCAAATAGAAGTAGAACAATGTGGACAACAACAACAAAAAAAGAATGCAGTACTAGTAATAATAATTTCAGGTACAATCCTAAAATATCTGCAGCCCCATCAGGACTGACAAAATCACCACCAGTCAATTGCAATAGTCAGCTTTACTTGGAACAGCTTACATTCTGCTATAGTACCTTCAATGCTTTTAAACAACAACATCTGCCTATGCTGGTCATTGGGAAGAACTCGCTAGCAGGGGTGAAATGCTCACAGTTCGGACCGGATCGGGAGATCTGGTAGTGATTGTGGCAAGTGATTTGGAGAACCAGTAGCGATGGCAGCATGAGGCTCTGCCCACCCACCTGGATGTTGTTACTTCCTGTTTTTAAAAGGTAAAAAAAGGCTCTGACGATTGTGCACCACAGCTGTGATTGCCAGAGCCTTTTTTAAACCTTTTTTTACCTTTTAAAAACATTTTTTACAACCTATTCGCCTAAATAGATTGTAAAAAAATGCTTTAAAAAAGTAAAAAAAAGTTGGCCACGCCCACCCAGTCACACTACTCCTCCACCAAGCCACGCCCACAGAACCGGTAATAACAAATTTTACATTTCACAACTGCTCGATAGGTAGATAAAAAGGCCAGATCCAATCTAAACATCTGGCTGACTGTGCAGCCAATCATAATAATAATAGGAGCCAATTAGACTGACTACAGAAATTCTTGAGCAGATTATAAAGAGATCTGTAAATATTCTGAAGTCAACATGTTAGATAATTAATAGAAGTCATCATGGATTTGTGAGGGGAAAAGATGTGAGAAACCTATCTCATATTTTTATCTACCTATGTTGGTTAAAGTATGGGCTGAAAGGCAGGACATTTAAATGGTACATAGGTATAATGAAAATCATAATTGGAAAATATTCTTCAATGATTTCTAATCAAATTGTACAGAAATATGAAACAGAATGCTACAAAGATCAATCCTGATATCTCTATTATTCGTGATTTTCATAAATTATTTGTGTGAAATGGGGATGGGAATGCTTACAGACCTGTAGGTAACACAACATGGTTTGGGATAATTAATAGCCTAGAAAGAGAAATGAAACCCAAATTGAGCTTGGCAGAATGGATAAATGATCTCAGAGTAACTGAAAGAAACATAACAGAGACAAATGCAAATATATTTACTTACGACACCAAAACTCAGATAGGCAGGTAGAGGATGGAGAATGTTCACTGGATGTGTATAAGTGGAGACAAAATAACTACCAGACTGGAATGCTTAATTCAGATTCTTGCACTGAACAGCGACTTGATGGCTTAAAGGATCCCTTTCTATTCTACAATTGTGTGAGATAATGACATTCCTTCATAAGAGAATGTAGTATTACTGATTTCCTACTAATATATCAATGTGAACAGAAGGTAGGTCCCACTTTCAAAAAGAGAAGCATAAAACTGTGATATTTCATTCCTATTCCTGCTTACCTGAGAATAAGTCTCAATATGTGGTTTTCTTCTGAAGAAACGTATGAGGTACCTTGTTTAAAAAAAGAACAGAACAGTGCTAAATAACTGAAAGGTTTACAGTTGGAATCTCTGTTTCTTAGAAGTTTTGATACGATATCAAATCAGCAGCAGCAGCAATAGCAGTGCTCCTACTTTATTTTGCTGATAGCCATATCTAGTTTCCTGAAAATGCTAGTGTCTGTAATTGAGGCCAGGCTGAACATCATCCATTTTAACAAACCATTAGCTGAAAAGAGCCAACCCGTCAATTAGATCTATTGCTGAATGTCACTTTAGCCTGAGGTTACCACAACTGTGCTCTAGCACTAAATAATGACTCTGTTGATACACATTCCCTTGTTAACTATTCAGTTCAACCCAGAAATAATAGTCAAATCTCAACAGGGCAGCTGTTTTATACTGAAAATTATCGTCTCTTTATTTCATTAGACTATTTTTCATAAAAGAAATTCACAAAACCAAGGATGAAAACCTCCTAGAATCCATATGGGCCAATATAAAAGGAAAAAAGAATGACATTACTATAGGCATATACTACAGCAGAAGTCTTCCAACTTTTTAAACAGGGGGCCAATTCACGGTCCCTCAGACTGTTGGGGGGCCGGACCAGCTGGGTGGGCTTGGCTAGGTCATCATGTGACTCGGTGGGTGTGGCCAATTTAGCAGTCCATTAAACAATACAGCAGCCCCCCTTTTCTACTTTTTATTCATGAAGTTTTTGCTCTAGGTTTTGTTTTGTTTTTTTTACCAGGGGGAAGAGATGGCAATGCCTTGGGAAGGAAAGGCATCTTTTTCACAAGTCCCATGGCTATATTTAAAGGGCCAACTAATGTCATTAGAGTTGGGAGATTTATTGGTGAGGTGATAGTGACTGATGTGCGATGTTTACTGGTGCAGTAATTGGAGTTAGTAAATTGACAGGTGTGGTGAGTGTTAACAGAGAAGTCATGGACAAAGCAAGGGCTGGTTATGGTAACAGGGTGGCCTAAGCTCATTGGGCTGGAGATGTTAATCGTGGTCAAAACATTGGCTGGGCTTCCCATATTCTTTGCAGCAGCAACAATGTGAGGAGCTGCTCCTTCGATACTCGCCTCCCCCCCCCCCAATTGTCAGCAGTTGTGGCACTTTCTCCGGGGAAGCAGCTTTCGTCGGAACTTTCTCCGGGGAAGCAGCTTTTGTCCTTTTGCAGCCCTTTACTGATCCCCTGCTTTTTCTGCTCCGCAGGCCAATGCCCCCTTCCCTGCCTTACCCACCTCCAGGTCTTGTGCCAGGGTGTCCAGGCCCATCATGCCAGTGGTGCTGAATATGGTGATTTTCTTGCAGGCTCGGGCTCCAGCCACATGGCTTCCCTTGGAGTAAGGCGCAAATTGGCACAGTGGGCTCATTTACTGGCAACAGCAACCACCTCCTTGCTTCTCATGCAAGCTGCAGGGTGTTGATCTGGTTCTTTCCACCACAGCTGTACACCTTTTCTTCCATTTCTAGCTATGCCTTGGCACTCACAGCCACAGGAGCCCAGCACTGTGGTTCCCCTCGCTTCAACCAGCAGACTCTGCTTGCGTCAGAAAGCTGACGGCTAGGTGGGAGGAGGCTAAGGATGGGTGCAAGGTGACATGCCACTTCCAGGCCAGTCCAGCCTGCAAGTGGGCAAGCAGGCGGCTCTCAGAGAAGAGTGCAGCACTGGGTGATGCGTCCCCTGGTCACAGGCTGGATGCAGGGCCTGATGGCAGAGAGGAGAGCAAGCATGCGGCAGGCACCCAGAGGCTCTGCGGAAGTGAAGAGATAGGCCCGAAAGGCGTGGATGAAGATTTTTTTTGTATTGAAAAAGTTTTACAATACAACATTTTTTCATTTCCCCCCCAAACCCCCCCTCCCCCCCTCCCGCTACCTCCCTCCACCCCAACCCCTTTCCCCTCCCCATCCCCCCCTTGACTTCCGCTACAGATTTTTTAAAAAAAAATTTAAAACAAAAAAGAAAAAATTTTAAAGTATTCAAATTTTAAAGTTGGAAAAAATTTAAAAAGAAGAAAGAAGGGAAAAAAAAGAACCCCAGTACATATAACAAAATAATATAACAAATAAACCTGTAAATAATAAGATTTTTCTAAAGTTAACAATATTATAATAAAAAGAACTAATAATAATAAAATTTACCTCATTAACCAACCATCAATATTCATTTATCAATCAATAAAATACTTATAATATTCAAACCCAATTAAAAAATATCATACCTCTCTGTAATCCATTAATATTAACATTACTAATCATTTACCAAAGTCAATCCCCCTTATAATAAAATATAATATATCACATCAATATCCATATCAAATAATTTTATCCCAACTACACCCCTTAACTAAAAAACAAAAACATAAAACATATCTCTATTCTAATAAAATATAATATATATGATTACACATATATAATTATAATTATACAATTATGTCCAAAAAAATTTTTTTTCTATCTCAATAATCCATGTTTCAATCTTCTCTTCGTCTTGATTGAAGTTAGATATACTTTCTTCCAACGTAAATCCAATTCCAATAAGCTTCATCTTCCAGCTGCTCCCATCAGCAAAAAAAGCATCTCTCCACACAAAAAATCCCCCCAAGTGACTTTGTATAAATAATATCCAACCACGAAGGTATTTTGTATTCCTCTAGGTAGAACATTCAAGCTAGCTTATACTGTACCACCTAAAAAAAGGGGAAAAACAAATGCAGCTCCTCCTAAATTTCAAACCTTAAAAAAAAACAAAAAACTACAAACCGCATTCCCAGATGTTCCTTTAAAGCTCTTTCAAATCCTGTCACCCTTTGCACTTCCTTCCTTCAGGTTGCAAGATGTTTTCATCTTTATTCTCTTCTTCTAGATGATGAATTCCAAAAAAAAAACTATAATAGGGTAACCACAGATCGCGGCTAGTATTGCAGCAATCTGTTTACCTTTCTCAGGATGTTAAGTCCAATTCAGGATAAACCTTGTAAAAAAATTTTATAATCCATTTTGATATATAAGTCTAATATCAATCCAACTCAGGATGAACTTTTGAAAATTTATAATGCATCTCCAAAGTTTTAAAACCTATCTACAATAGCTTGGATCACTTCATAAATCTCCTTATATTGCCCATCAGTGGTTTCCAGTCGAGTTTCCTCATTAACTTCTACTTCCTGTTGATTGGCATCACCCCCCTTCTCTTGAAGAGCACTGGGCCTCTGCTGTTGCTCATCTCGAGTTATAGTTTTATTTTTTGATTCTTGCTCCAACAGTTCAAGGTCCAGTACTCCCCCTCTAGGGTCACTGGGATGCTCAATTGTCTCATCTGGAAAATCCATAATAGAATCCTCTGGACAAACACCTGGTGCTCCTTTTTCTTCTAACACACTTTGAGATTCTTCCTTCTGCTTACATTTTGCAGACTCTCTTTCACGTTTTTTATTCTTATCACATTCCAGGGCTCCCTTGAAAATATTTTTATAAAAATATTCCGCTTTTTCAATAGTATTCAAGCAAGGTCTCATGCCATGGTATCTGAAAGTTACACCAACTGGTAAATCCCATCTAAATGGGATATTGCTTCTCTCCAATTCCTTGACCAAAAAACCAAAATCTTTTCTGTCCTTTAAAACCTTCGGTGGTAGATGTTTAGCTACATGTGAGTTGACTCCGTAAACTTTCTCCATACAACCAAGAATTAGCTCATCTTCTAACTTTAATAATTCCGCAAAACTGTTCTTAAATTTTCTCTCTTATTTTCTCTTATGCCTCTTAATCTAATTGCTGATTCCATAGCTTTAATTTGAAGCATGATGACATCATTCTCTATATTCTGATTTTTAGCCTCAGCTTCCGCAAATTTTTCTTGTATTTCTTTGATCTGGGAGTCAAACTTACTGCTGATTTCAGTCACTTTCCTCCCCATTTCCACCACTGCACTTGAAAGATCCGAAACTACTTTGATAATAGTTTGATTCAATTGGTCATATTTTCCTTGAACCAAGTCCTCAAGATTCTTCTGTGAACTTTTTATCTTCTCAACAACACTCCCTAAAGACCTTGTTATGAAATCTTTTAAATCCTCATCTGCAGTTCCCTGCAGATGAGCCATTTCTGCTTTGTCCTTTATCTGGGTTGTAAGGGAGCCCCCCCTTCCTTTTGGTTTGGGAGTCATACTTCTAAAAAAAAAGGGATTTTAACTTTTCTTTTTCCAAAAAAAACAAAAAAAAAATCTTCTTTTTCTCTTTTTTCAAAAAAAAAACAAAACAGAAAAATTCTATTTAAATCAGTCCTTATTTCTTTATTTCTTTTCCCTACTAAAATATTTCTTTTAAAATACCTCAGTGCTGGCTAGGCTCTTCTTTCACTTTCCACTCTCCATTTTCTCCGAGCAAAGCCAGTTACCATTTTCAAGCACTTTCACTAATCACACTCTGTTTTTCCTTTTCTTTCCTTCTTCTTCTAGAAAATTAATATAAAAGCCATACTTGCGTTTTTCCTTTTTTAAAAACTCCTTGTTCAACTTGCTTAGATTTTCCATCGATCGTGGTGTTGCTCATGACGTCTGACTCCGCTAATTAAAGCGGAGATCCCTCTTGGCGCGGAGCCTCTCTGGGGGTGGATAGGGAACCATCACCCTGAGCCTTCCCCTGGACAAGGAAAAAAGTCCTGGGGCAATTCAGGGGGCTCAACCGCATCCCCAGATGCTCTGCCCACTCTTCCGATTGAAGAGCTGGTTTTGCGAGCCGCCTGCCAGCTGTAAGGCGGCTCTTTACGCGCTGGGAGGCCGGCGGTCATAAAAGACCGCCGACAATGACGGAGGAGCCACCTGGAAGTCGGATGAAGATTTTTACGGCTTTCTGCCTTGCAGATGGGCAAGAGGCCTAAGAGCACATAGCACCCCAGCGCAGCAGTGCCCCAAGGGCCTCCCACATGCCCTCCCCTCCAACCTTGGGTCCCACATCCAACCCGTGACCGGGTGATGCACTGCTTGTCTGGCCAGTGATCTAGGAAGGATGCTGTGATCTCCCATTCGCTCCCCTCGCAGGCCAGGCTGGCTATGGGAAACACCTGGGAAGGACTCCAATGTTGCAGTCTCCTGCATGCTCCTCTACCTCCTTGCGCACATCAGTCTACTCACTGCCAGTATCACCCCTTCGCCACCTCCCCCTCCCCCCCCCACCCTCTGGCCATGCCCTTTGGCTTTACCTTTGCAAGCAGCAATGAGCAGAAATATGCAGAAGTGCAGCTAGTATCTGCAAGGTATATATAAGGCTGATGGCTGGAGGAGGAAAGATGAGGGTGGCGGGAGAAGCAAGCCACGCAAGGAGTGGCTGGAAGATGAGGGGCAGGGCTTAATTCCACCACTGCACGTGCCAGATACATTGTGTTGACGGGCCATATCTGGCCTGTGGGCTGTACTTTGAGGACCCATGTACTACAGGCTACCCAACCAAGCAGAAGACATAGATGAACTTTTTGCTAAACAACTAACAAATGTATATAGGGATACACCACATTAGTAATGTAAGACTTTAAAATACTCTGATATCTACTGGGAAACAAACTCTGCAGCAAGTGGGAGATCAAACAGATTCCTAAACCAACCTAGTTGACAACTTTCTCATCCAAAAGGTAGAGGAGGGAACTAGAGGAAAAGCCAATGTCTTAAACTTTAAAAGAGCTGATTTTAACAAACTCAGGGAGAGCCTAAGAAAAAAAAAACTATGGATGAAAATCCTAAAGGGGAAAACAATTCAAGAAGTATGGGAACCTCTGAAAAATATGATCATAAAAGCCCAGTCCAGCACAATAGCACTGAAAAAGAAAAACAAGAAATCCAAGAAGAAAGCAGCATACTAGCACAAAATTCTCTCTGATAAATTGAAAGACAAGAAGGACAAGTATTTAAAAAAATGGAAAGAGAAACACATAACTAAGGGAGAATACCAGCATATATCCTTAATCTAGATCGGAAGTTGGCAAATGGGCTGTTTCTGGTCTCTGGAGGGCCTGGGTGGTGGGGAAGAACTGTTTTCGCCCTCCCCAGGCTACTAGAGAGGCTCCGGAGCCTGGGGAGAGCAAAAAATGGGCCTTCCTCCCCAGGCCCTCCGGAGGTAGGAAACAGCCTGTTTCCCTAGTTCTGGTGGGCCCAGAAGGCCCGAAAATCAGCTGGCCAGCGTGCACATGCTCGCATACCCATCGATATGGCTCTGCGTGCCACCTTTGGCACATGTGCCATAAGTTCACCATCATGGATATAATTTCTCCTGCTTGAGCAAGGGTTGGACTCAAAGGCCTCCAAGGTTCCTTCCAGCTCTATTCTGATTGATTGATAAGTTTCAGTAAAATTATATCCTGTTCCAATGCAATACCAGTGGAATTATCAGTAGAAAAAAAGATTGATGTAACATCAACTATATTTCAATTTTCAAGTTTTTGAAAACCAAAGACCGAGATTCATGGGGAATGCAATTTGAGACATTAGTAATAGAAAGAAGTAAAAAATGAATTGAACTAACATTTTTGTCCCCAAATACTTTGCCCCCAAATACTTCCTCTATAATAACTACTATCGACCTTAAATGGAAGCTACTTAATGCAAGAAGCCTTGTAAATAAAAAACCTGAATTCCTCCTCTTACTAAATACAGCTATATTTGACATTATATTTGTCTGTGAAAGTTGGCTAAATACATCGCTTCCTGACTCCATTACTACAGTAAGAGACTATCATGTTTACCGGTCAGATTGTGAAATCCGTAGAGGAGACGGTGTTGCTATCTTCTACAAAAAGTCCCTACATCTAAAAAATATTCAAGTTACACACAAACTTGCTCTTCCTGAGACCATTGTCTGCGACCTGTCCTTAAATACCACACTTCGATTCTTACTTTGTTACAGAGTCCCAGATTTTGACATTGAACATGCAAACAAGTTAACTTCACTACTAACCTGGGCAGCCTCCTGCCGACACCCAAAAATCTTTCTTGGTGACCTTAACTTGCCACTTATTAATTGGACCCTAAATAAATTGGACCCTTAACTTGCCACTTATTAATTGGACCCCAACTGAACCTATACATGCAACCCTGTACAATACTGTAACTAATCTGGGACTTGATCAACTAGTAACTAACAACACTAGACTCAACAACTGCCTTGATCTCTTCTGCAACAGTTTAAATTCTATTTATGGACTACAAATAAAAGAACCATTCTCCAATAGCGACCACAGCATGATTGACTTTTGTCTCAACTTACGCCCTCTCAAAAATCATCTTAATGATGGGATTTCCAGTTATAACTTTAAAAAAACCAATTATGATCTCATTGACAATGAACTCTCATATCTTGATTGGCAAAATCTATTTTCTGGCTGTAAATAATGCTGACGACCATTACAATATTTTCTTGCACGAAGTCAAAAGAATCATTAAAATTTATGTACCACTAATACCCCACAAAACCAGAAAAAATAAACTACCAATAACAATAAGAAAATTACAATCCAGAAAAAAATCTCTGGCGAAAAAACAAAACAAACTATGTAGTTAACTTCAAAAACTGCTACAAAAACTTATGCCAACAAATAAAGTTTGAATTCACCAATTATCACATCAAGCAAAAAGAAAACATTCTATGCACAAAATCCATCTGTGCCTTCTATAATTTTGTAAACCTTTCATCCCACCCCTAAAAGGACCAAACAATGAAGATTGTATTGGC
Source organism: Masticophis lateralis (assembly GCA_030761175.1). NCBI lineage: Eukaryota > Metazoa > Chordata > Lepidosauria > Squamata > Colubridae > Masticophis > Masticophis lateralis. The sequence goes on from JAUDYJ010000001.1 coordinate 179,229,844, forward strand.
GAAAATGTTAAAGCCAATCTCTTTAACACATTCTTCGGCTCAGTCTTTGTAAACAGCAACAACACATACCCAATATTTCCCAGTCATACTACAGACAATTACAACGATTACGGTGATCTTATACATATTGATTTTACAGAAGACAATGTTGAAAAGGCATTACGCAATCTAAAACCATCTCTATCTATTGGACATGATGGACTATGTGCATACTTCTTAAAAAAAACTTTTCACTGCAATTGCAGAACCTCTGAGCATAATTTTTGAAAAATCTTTCAGTACCACCACCTTGCCCTACCAATGGTCACAAGCCAGGGTCATCCCTATCTTCAAAAAGGGAGATCCTAGCATAGTTGAAAATTGCAGACCAATCTCTTTATGTTGCATCACCTGCAAAGTCATGGAATCAATCATTAACCAATTTATTACCCTACACCTAGAGACAAACAACCTACTTTCTAACAAACAATTCGGTTTCAGAAAAAAAATTATCCTGTAATCTACAACTACGACATTGCAAAAACACATGGACTACACATCTTGATCAGGGCAAAACAATAGATGCAGTTTACATAGATTTCTGTAAAGCTTTTGATTCAGTGGTACATGACAAATTATTTCTAAAACTAAAATCCTATGGCATTTCTGGACTCCTACATAAATGGATAGTTGCCTTCCTGTCAAAGAGACAACAAGTGGTCAAAATAGGAAGGGCTCTATCAAATCCTGTATATATTAATAGCGGTGTTCCCCAAGGCAGTGTCTTAGGTTCAACACTCTTCATACTTTGCATAAATGACCTTTGTGATCATATTAAAAGCAACTATGTTCTCTTTGCTGATGATGTTAAACTATTTAATACCACCGACAATCCAACTACCTTTCAAAAAGACCTTGACTATGTGTCAGCTTGGTCTAACAAGTTGCAACTTCAAATCTCAACCAACAAATGCTCTGTCTTGCACATTGGCAAAAAAAAAAAAAATCAAAACATAAAATAAAAATTAGATGGACATGAACTTGTAGATGACCCTCACTCTGTCAAGGTCCTTGGAGTACTAATTTCTAAAGATCTAAGTGCCCGAGCCCATGTAACAACGTTGCCAAAAAGACATTAAGAGTTGTTAACCTAATCTTGTATAGCTTCTTCTCTAGTAATGTTGTACTACTAACTAGAGCATACAAAACATTTGCTAGACCAATTCTTGAATATTGTTCATCTGTCTGGAACCCGCACTGCATATCGGACATAAATACAATTGAGAGAGTCCAGAGATATTTTACGAGAAGAGTCCTCCATTCCTCTAACCGCAATAAAATACCTTATGCCACCAGACTTCAAATTTTGGGCTTAGACAACTTAGAACTATGCCGACTTCAGTCTGACCTAAGCGTAATACATAAAATTATCTGCCACAATGTCCTTTCTATCAATGACTATTTCAGCTTCAACCACAACAATACACGAGCAAATAATAGCTACAAACTCAAAGTAAACCGTTCCAAACTTGATTGCAGAAAATATGACTTCAGTAACAGAGTGGTCAATGCCTGGAATGCACTACCTGACTCTGTAGTTTCTTCCCCAAACCCCCAAAACTTTAACCTTAAACTGTCTACTGTTGACCTCATCCCGTTCCTAAGAGGTCTGTAAGGGGCATGCATAAGTGCACCAGTGTGCCTACTATCCCTTTCCTAATATTCCTTTTTACTTACTCTTTTCATGTATTCAGATTGTGTTTATACTGTAGGCCACAGTCAGTAAGGATGGGGATCTCACCATTCCTCTACTCTGATATTAAGCACAGGAGCCCCCCACGGTTGTGTGCTAAGCCCTTTCCTTTATTTCTTGTACATGCATGACTGCACCCCACTGTATAACACCAACACAATTATTAAATTTGTGGATGACACAACAGTGGTGGGGCTCATTAATAAGAACAATGAGTCTGCTTACAGGAAGGAAATACAAGGGCTGACATTGTGGTGTAATGAAAATAATCTCACACTTAACACCACAAAAACTAAAGAACTTTTAATTGACTTCAGGAGGAAGAGAGATGTACATCTACCACTGTACATAAATGGTGAGGAGGTGGAGAGGGTGGGTAGTTTTAAATTTCTGGGCACTTATATCTCGAAGGACTTCTCATGGACTATGAATGCTAACATGCTTGTGAAGAAGGCACAGAAGAGGCTGTACTTCCTGAGAATGCTCAGGAAGATAAATCTATCTCAGCATCTACTTCTCTCCTACTGTCGCAGCACCATTGAGAGTGTCAGGACATACAGCATTCTTGCATGGTATGGGAGCAGCTCTGTAGTGGACAAAAAGGCTCTACAGAGAATCATTAAAACTGCCCAGAACATTATTGGACTCCAGCTACCAGTCCTGGACATCTTCAAATCTCGATGTTTGAGGAAGTTGCATAACATTCTCAGAGACTCTTCCCATCCTGCTTACAATCTTCTTGGACTGTTGCCTTCTGGCAGAAGATACACAACAATTAAAACTCAGACCACACGTTTTCTTTTTCTTTTTTTTATTGAAAAGTTTTACAAACAACAACAAAAAAGTTTTCTCCCCCTACAATCCCCCCACCCCCTTCCCTCCCACCGCTTACCCCACCACCCTTCCCCCCTCCTCCCTCCCGCCCAACTTCCCAAAGCAAAATACAGGGTATTAGAAAAAATAAAAACAATCATAATCTAAATTAACCTAACTATCCTTAAACTAACAAATCCCCCCACAGAAACCTTAACTCCCTTATAGATATCACAATAAATCTTTGCATTACATTCATTCATACGCAGTTTGATATCTTCGCATCCGATATTTGTTTTGAATGTAGTCTATCCATTTTCTCCACTTCAAAATATATTTTTCTTGCATATGATCTTTCAAATATGCTGAGATTTTTGCCATTTCAGCTAAATTTGTTACTTTCAACGTCCATTCTTCTATAGTAGGCAAAGAGTCCTTCTTCCAATATTGTGCTACCAGCAGCCTAGCTGCTGATATTAAGTTTAAAATTAATTTAGTCTCTAGTACTGTACAATCAGTTATTATCCTCAGTAAAAACAATTGTGGAGTAAATTTCAACCTTCTTTTCAAAATATTCTGCATTATCCACCAAATTTTTATCCAAAATGCTTTGATCTTCTTACAAGTCCACCATATATGATAATAAGTTGCATCATCACAATTATATCTCCAACATTTAGCTTGTACATTTGGGTACATACATGATAATTTCTTAGGGTCCAAATGCCATCTATAAAACATTTTGTAAAAGTTTTCTCTTAAGTTTTGTGCTTGTGTAAATTTAGCATTTCTAACCCAGATCTTTCCCCATGTTTCCATCATCACTGGCTCCTAGAAATTTTGTGCCCAATTTATCATACAATCTTTAACCAATTCAGTTTCCGAGTCTATTTCCAATAATACATTATACAACCTTTTAATATGCATTGGACTCTGATCCCTAATCTGTTTTACCAAGTTCTCCTCATTTTGCATGAAACCAGTTTTTTGGTCTTCCCTCCATCTAGCTTGGAGTTGACCATAGTGAAACCAAGTATAAATTATCCCTTCATCTTTCAATACCTCTAAAGATTTCAGTTGCAAATTACCCCCTTCATTAAAAAGAAGCTCCCTATATGTAATTTTTTGTTCTATACTTATATTTTCTATTGCATGTCTAGGATTTGTCCATATAGGTATCTTATAGTTTAGCTTATATTGATATTTTTTCCAAACTCTTAACAAAGCATTCCTAACTATATGACTTTTTATTCACTTTCTTTTCATATAATAAATAGGCATGCCATCCATATAACAAATCATATCGTTCTATGTTTAATATTCTTTCTTGAGTTAAATTAAACCAATCACTAATTTGCACTAACACAGATGCTTCATAGTACAATCTTAAATTAGGCATTTTCAAACCCCCTCTCTCGCAAACATCTTGCATAATTTTTAATTTTACTCTGGGTTTTTTCCCAGACCAAATAAAAGTATTAACTCCTTTCTGCCATTCCCTCAAATTTCCATCTTTCTTGAGTACTGGTAACATTTGAAACAAAAATAAAAATTTTGGTAACACATTCATTTTTATTGCTGCTATCCCAATAAAGATAAATGCAATTTTTGCCAATTTTCCATATCTCTCTGCACTTTTTGCCAGAGGACTTCATAATTATTTTTAAATAACTTTGTATTTGAGGCTGCAACATTTACTCCTAAGTATTTAACCTTTTTAACTATTTCAAACCCCATTATTCTTCCTAACTCTTCTCTTTGAAGTACAGACATATTTTTAGTTATTATCTTAGTTTTATACTGGTTGACTTTAAATCCAGAAACCTTACCATATTGTTCTACTATATCTATTATATCTGGAGCTGCCTTTACAGATTGGGTTAAAATAACCACCAAATCATCTGCAAACACTCTCAATCTATAGTCCTGTTGCCTAATTACTATTCCTTTCAGTTTATCAGATTCTCGTATCCTGTTCAGTAGAACTTCTAATGATAAAATAAATAGCAGTGGCGATAGGGGACAACCCTGCCTTGTTCCTTTCTCGATCGTAAAATGATCTGTTAGGCCCCCATTAACAATTATTTGTGCTGATTGTTCTTGATAAATTGATCTGATTGATTGTAAAAACTGTTCTCCAAATTGCATTTTCTCTATTATTTTAAATAAAAATTGCTAACTCAATCGATCAAATGCCTTCTCTGCATCCAGGAGGAAAAACGCTGCAGAGACTTGGTTGTTTCTTTCCAAGTATTCCAATAAGTCTATAACTTGTCTCACATTGTATTTCATTTGCCTCCCTTTTATAAATCCTGATTGATCATTATGAATTATTTGTTGCATAACTGGCATTAATCTATTTGCCAATACCTTAGCAAAAATGTTATAGTCAGTATTCAAGAGTGAAATTGGTCTAAAGTTTTCAGACTTAACACAATTCTGGTCATCTTTTGGGATCAATGAGACAAAAGCTGTTCTCCAGGAGGGTGGAATCCCCCCCCCAGTTGAATCTTACAAAACAAGGTTCTAAGTGGTTCTACAATTTCCAACTGCAAATTCTTGTAATAAACAGCTGTCAGTCCATCTGTTCCTGGCGTTTTACCTAGTTTTAATTGTTTAATTGCTACGCTAATCTCTTCTGCAGTTATTGGCTGATTCAAACTCTCCCTTTGTTCTAAAGTTAATTCACCAATATTATCTTCCTTCAAATATCTATCAATATCTAAACCTTGTATTGGGTCTCCTGCATACGGTTTTGTATAATATTCCAGAAAAGCTCTTTTAATCATATTTTGTTGATAAACTTCCTTACCTCTATATTCTATCTTACCAATAACTCGTGATTTTTGTTTCTTCCTCAATACATAAACTAACCATCTGCCTGGTTTATTAGCGTTACAAAATCATAATCATCATACAAAATCATGATCAAAATGATGATACAAAATCATAATCATCATACAAAATCATGTTAATGGCTGATCAGCCATTCAGCCATTAACATATTAAATTGCCCTCGCAGTATATTTATTATTTCCTTTATCCTTTTTATCTCCTGGATTACATATTAATAACTGTTCCTTCTTTTTTATTTCCTCCTCAATCTCATTCTGCCTCCTTATTTGCTTTAATCTATGTCTCTTATTCATGTGTATTAAAATTCCCCTTATATAGGCCTTACCAGCATCCCGTACCATTTCCATAGGGTACCCTTATGCATGTTAATAACAAAAAATTATTTCATTTGTTTTTTGAGTTCATTCACATTTTCTTCATATCTAAATAAATTTTCATTCAATCTCCATGACCTCCTTTCCCCCCTCTCCTGTTCTAATTCTAACCAAACCTGAGCCTAAGAGCCTGAGTAGCGTAGGGGGCTAATGCCTCCTACTAAAGGCAGCAATTAACATCCAGCTGCCTGTAATTCTGTGAGTTCAATCCTAGCCAGGCTCAAGGTTGACTCAGCCTTCCATCATTTCTAAGGTGGGTAAATTGAGGACCCAGTTTGTGGGGGCAATAAGCTGACTTTGTATAAATATACAAAAGTATGAAGGCTATTGCTTAATGCATTGTAAGCCACCCTGAGTCTCCGGAGAAGGGCGGCATATAAATCAAATTAAAAAAAAACGGACTATGATCAGCCAAAGTCCTTGGGCAAATCATCATCATCTTTACCCTAGAAAGAAAATCATTTGTAATTAGTATAAGGTCAATTCTGGAAAAAGATTGATGTCTATCGGAAAAAAAAGTAAAATCTCTTTCATCAACATTCCGTTCTCTCCAAATGTCCCTCAATTCCAAATCTTCCATTATATCAAAAAAGGATTTAGGCAGTTTTGCACGTGTTGAAACTTTAGAGATACTCTTCTTATCTTTCAAAATATTTATCACTCCATTCCAATCACCCATTACTATAAGAGATTTATAATCCCACTGTATTATTTTAGAATGTAAAAGTTTATAAAAATTATCTTGTTGTTGATTGGGGGCATATATTCCAATTAAAAGCATTTTTCCACTTTGAGTTGATAACTCTATTGCTATATACCTTCCATAAACATCTTCCTCAATTAGGTTAGCCATTAGTCCTTTCTTTACATAAACAACAATTCCATTCTTCTTCTCTGGAGCTGATGACACAAAATGAGTCCTAATCTTGAATTTATTAAATATTTTTGATCTGATAATTTAATGTGTGTTTCTTGTAGGCAAATAACATCATTCTTAAATTGTTTCAAGTAGTGAAATACTTCCTTTCTCTTCTGTGGTGAATTTAAACCATTAACATTCCAGGATAGAAACTTAGTTGCCATCCTTGTGCCTCAAAGTGTCATGAGCATTCACTGAATATCCTCCTCCATCTTGCTCTTCAGCCTGGCCCCTCCCACTGCTTCTGTTTTTTGAGATTCTTGAGTTAAATCTCGAGCTTGTTGCACTTTTGGTTGTTGTTTTTGTTGTTGCTGTTGCATTTGTTTAAAGGTTGATCGTGTTAAACACTGTTCTTTTGGTTCCTCTGTCTTGTTTGCTGTTTCAGGCACTAATCCTTCTATGCTCTTTAATGGAAAAGGAAGATCTTCTTGCACCATTCCTCCAGCTGCCACTTCAGCATAAGTCTGTGTCTGTTTTCCATCTTCTTGTGGTAATATCTCTTTTTCTTTTTTGCTCTCTCCAGGTGAGAATGGATGTCCAGCCTTTAAAACATTGAAATAAAAATCTCCTGCCTTGTATTCAAACAATATCTTTCTTCACCTTAAGTCATTATTAAACCTATTGGGGCATCCCATCTATACAGTATTTGTTGCTTTCTCAGCTCCTCTACCAAAAAACCAAAATCCTTTCTATCTCTTATCATTTTAGGAGGAATCTCTTTCAGGATCTGTATTTCTTGTCCAAACACCTGAACTTTGTTTTTATAGGAGGCTTGTAGGATATCATTTCTGATTCTTCTATCAATAAAGTAAATCACCACATCTCTTGGCAGCTGCCTTTGTTTTGCCACCAATGAATTAACTCTGTAGATTTTGTCAATTTGATTTTGTCATGTCCTCTTTTCTTGCCCCAATTATTGCTGCTATGGCTTCCACACATCTATCTCTTAAATTTTCTCACCATCCTCTTTTAATCCTCTCAGTCTCAAGGCAAATTCCATAGATCTGTATTGCATCATGGTCACTTCATTTTCCAGCTTCTCTGTTTTAGTCATAATGTCTCCCATTTTGGCTTCCAGATTTAAATTAGCTTCATTAATTTCTTCCACTCTCTCATCCAGCTGAATAAGATGTTTGGACAGTCCTGAAACTGCTAACAAAATATCCTCTCTTATGTCATCATGCTTTTTTGCCACAACATTCTTGACTTCCCTTATTTCTTCCTCAAATTTCTCCAATTTTTCTTCTATCATTATTGTTTGATTATTCATGGCTTCTTTTATAAATTCTTTAAGATCTTTAATGGGAGTCTCCTGCTTTTGTAAATCAGCTGGAAGTTGAGCCTTCTGTGTCATAACAGAGACTATTGGAGAACCCCCTCCTACTTTTGGAATTACTGCTTTAGTTTGCTTGGAAGCCATCTTAATTTCTTTCTTTTAAAGGGGATCTTTTTTCCCTCCCCCACCCCCTTTTACAGGCACAAAGTCACCAAAGTCACCAAAACAGCTTTTCAGGGGTTTAAATTGTTTGGTTTTTCAGGCAAAATAGTCTTTCCTCACCCTGCTTCTTTATTTCCAGCAATTTCAGCTCAGTTTTAAAGCACGAAAAGTCTCAGCAAACACTTTCGTTACTAACTTTCACTTTCGTAATTGCAACAAAGACACCATTAATCGCTGACTTCCTCTCAGTTAACTTTAGTTTAAAACAATGCTACTCAGAGCTAAGCATAGGTAATTTCTTGCCTGCACTCCTGCTTTCGCTCTGTCTGCTTTTCGGAATCTTTAAAACTTCTTATTGATCACAGAGGTGGTCGTGGCATCTGGCTTTGCTTTAGTAGAGTCGTCCCAGATCCGGAACTTCATTGGGCTGAAAGGGGAGCCTGCCCTTCAAGCCCCTGGAATCGCTCCAAGGGGCTTTTTGGACTGCTCTACCCCCACCCAACTACTCTCCTCTCCTTCTTTTCCTGAAGGAGAAATTTCGAAGCCGTCAGACAGCCGTTTTGTGCTGACAAAATGGCTTCACGAAATCATGGGGCTGGCGGTCTATAAAGACTGTCCATAATGTCCTGCAGTGCCAACTGGAAGTCCCACACATTTTCTGAATAGTTTTTATCCCAGAGCTATAATTGCACTCAACAATGAACTAAAGGACCACCATCAGTGAGCTGTTGAACAGTATTACTTGGTCTGTTGTGTGGATGTTTGCGTGGTTTAGGAGTGGGGAATTGTGGTGGGTGGGAGTGTGTTTGGGGATTATGCATGTGGGACCTTTGGATGTCAAGTAAATTTTATTGTATGTGTATACTGTGTACAATGACAATAAAGTTTATTTATTTATTTACTTATTTACCTGTTATCTTATATATGCTTGACAAATAAACTTATGATTATGAAATGACATGTTCCAATGGGTAATCTGTAAGTTTTTCTTGCTTTTCCCTTTTATCCTACTCATACAGCTTTGCTCTCTCTGATTTTACTCATTTGGGGGACATTAGGCTGAATTTAGGCTTTAGTGTGCATACATAAAACCTTCAGCTTGTTTTATTACTTTCCAACATCAGCATTGTTAATTTTGGTAAGTGTAAGGTACCACAAACATGAGGATATTAAGCAACTCACTAAATCCCCTTGCAGAATGTTCATTTCTACTTCTTGTGCACTCACATTTGTGAACTGGTAGCAAAGGTAAGTGAATACCACCCCTGCCAAGACCCCATGTTCATGTGATCGCCATTTGCAATCTTCTTTGCTAGCTTCCCCAGGAAATCAATGGGGAAGCCAGAAGCAAAGGTTGCAAGCTGCTGTCATCTGCTGAAAGATTTCTCTTTACCTTCTGACAGCTGGATGAAAGATCTGCCTGCAAAGTGGAGCTCAGCCTTCTGCCCAGCTTCAGAAAAGGGATCTGAGTCCCAATTCTGCAGTCCGGTGGAAATGTTCTCTTCTGCGGACAGAACAGCATTGGAAAGCTAGCGAACACTCTTATTCTCACAATGGTTTAGAAGGCCCCTTCTCCAAATGGTGTGATTTGGAGAAGGAGCCTTTCAATGATTGCAAAGATGGGGCCAGCCTGTAGAAAAATGCAAAGTTAAGTGGATCTAGGCATGGTGGAGCAGGGAGAGGACCCTCTCACTGGTGCTCTGCCAAACAACCTATATGAATGCTTAACCAACCCCATGCGAGAGAATCAAAATACTGCTATTGAGTGAATGGTTATGTATCATCTTGCTTAACAATTGCTTCACTCAACAACTGACATTCCAGTCCCAGTTGTGCTTGTAAATTGAGGACTACCTATATAAAAGGTGTAATCATTATTTTCTAATTGTTTTAAAATAATGGGCTGGAATAAAGATGGGAAGGCTTCTCAGCATATAAATCGGCCTTGAACTTATATTCAACTTACTCATGTTTATCCTATCCCTTATTCAAGGGAATTCTACACACTGTCTAGAACTTCCTAGTTAAAATAAGGCAAGCTCACATTTACCAGATGAGAAAGTTACCTGATATTATTATTGATATTATTATTGCAAAATAAATGAAAAACAAAACAAAATCTAAATTGTGGAATCCTTGGTGCTCTCTCAACTTGGTTCTTTGTTTGTGAATATTTCATTACCTGATTAGGTAACATCATCAGTGCAAGTGAGTGTGAAGATTCCTTCCTGTTGTATACAGTAGTTTGTCCTGGCAGAGGTGCAATTTTTCCTTGGTAGTTCCTTGATTAATTTTTCCTGCCTGGTTGATTGTTGTCTAGTGTTAATCTCTGTTTATCTGGATTTAGGTTTTTGGAGAGGATATGTTGTCATCTCTTTGCTTCCTTCTGAGCTATTTGGCAGGGGAGGAACTACTGTGTAGGGGACATGCTGTTTCATGTGTCTGTGTGTTTGCTTGACATATTTACAATCCAAATTCTGTTTTAAATATCTGGGACATAAATGATACTAAATAGACAATTTTAGCTGGGTTTACAGGTCATACTTTGCTTCAGTCTCAGACCAATGAACTGTGAAATATCAATCAGTACTATGAACTATTTTCAAATAAATTAAAATATCTGGTTTTACATGCAAATAGTAGAATATAATTCATGTAATCTTTTCATATTCATATTAAAAAAAGATAGTATTTTTTAAAAAGGATACTGTAGCTTAGCATTAAGGATAGTTTTATACTAAAGAGTGTGCCTTTTGTGACACATCTCTCATCTTTCAGTTAGTACTTCTTTCAGTTTCTTGTATCCTCTATTTCTGTATTCCCTGGTAAACTATCTCCCCTGCTTGAAGAGTGGAAGAAGTGAAAAATTGAGAAGGCTAATGTGGTAATGTCTGCTTCTGTTTTTAGTAGATAAGCATGTGAAAAATCCAAAGATCTGAATCTTTCTGAATGAATGGCAACTACCATTTTTATACAATATCACAATTCAGTTCCATCTCTTGCAAGTACTTTGCCAAAAAATGAAGTGTAAATGTTTTCCCATCAAAAATATTATCACAGTCATAATATGATCTGAGTGCGGTTCATGATACTGCAAGTAGCAAATATTGCTTTCATAATGAAATATTATTTGTTTTCTTCTCATCTAACTTTTAATCTATACTACTCCTTTGCGTTAAGCCCAATAATTTTTTTTTCATTGTGTGAGAATTAGGAGAGTGCTCTGTAGCCAGTTGGAGCCTGAATTCCAAAGCAGATAATTGTAATTCGAAATAGATTTTACTTTGATTCAAAATTTGTTGCCCTATGATGCAACATTTCATCCAGGTAAAGGTCAGATAATAAGACTTTTAGTAGTATAGACATTCGGTTAGCTATTGCTTAATATCCATTTGACCTATTTCCTCAATTCGTTTGTTTGTATTTATTTATAATTTATGTAAATTGTTTTCATGCTTCATATTGCATCTTCTTAACAATGTAGTCAACAAATCTTTATATGGTAAAATATTGTAAGTTGCTCCACTGAATTTCATTAGCCAGGGTGGAGAGTTTGTGGTCCTCCATGTATTGTTGATAATATAACTCTCAGCATCTTTCATGATTGCCCATGCTGGTTCTGATTCAGAAATATCTGGAGAGCCACACTATCTGTTTTCTACTTTCTTTTTCTGCTTTTTTACACATTTTAAAATTAATAGTATTGTAATCTATTTTAGGGCATAACTTCTACATAAATTCTCTGAGATCTAGCTGCAGGAAAACTTGAGTGTCAGAAGCATTTTATGTTTTAGGGGAGTTTTTAGTATTATTGAAAATTTAAAAAGAGGAGAAAGAGTATTTGAAAAGTGGAACAATAGAATTTAACCTTAATATAGAATAGAATTCTTTGTTGGCCAAGTGTGATTGGACACACAAGGAATTTGTCTTGGTGCATACGCTCTCAGTTACATAAAAGAAAAGATACATTTGTCATAAGGTACAATCCTTAATGATAGTCATAGGGAACAAATAAGCAATCAAATCATATTAGGAAACAGTGAATATAAATAGTAAGGATACCAGCAACAAGGTTACATTCATACACTCATAAGTGGGAGGAGATGGGGAACCGAAAATTGATGTCGCGGCAAAACGGACAGGTGTTTTTGAGGCTCCAGAATCCCCGCTGATAGCCCCCTGCTAGACGGTCCAGTTTGGACCCCACAGTCTAGTTTTGACTGTGATAGCAGAGGGCACATTCTGTTGATCCCAGGGACACTGCAAAGTCCCTAGTAGATCCAGAAAAGCCCTTTTTCCTGCAGCAGGGAAGCAGCCATAGTGGCTGCCAAGGCTGGGACAGCTTTGGGAGGAAGAAAGAGGAATGACAGCTATCCGATGCAGTGAGAGAACATTATTACTTTAAATTGACAAGTACACCCTGTTAGATAAGTGTGAAGATGATCAAGACTAAGGAAATTTAAGCAGCGAATTTATTTTGGAATAGACTATTTTAAACCCAATTGCTGATTTGGAAGGTTTTTAAACTAACTGCTTTTTAAGACCGAGACTAGATTGATAGAGAAGAGAGGGGAAGACATTGTGGGTTTTTTTGGTATTGTGCCTCTTTTAATAATTTTGTCTGATTTGGGATTGATTTATTGTGAAGTCTTTTTTTTTTTTCCTCTTCTCTTTCTAACTTTTTTTTCTTCTTTCTTTTTTTTAAAAAAAATAATTTTCAATAAAGAAGATCTGGACTTTTAATGTAGGAAAGCTAGGAGAGTGAGCAGCGCTGCCATCTGCTGGGGGAAAAAAGAGAGAAGAAACTTTGTAGCAATAGTTACCCAGGCAGAAAGTTGAAGGAGATATTGTAGCCATAATAATAACAAAGTGGCTCCGAGCTCTAGCTTGTTAAGTATGTAAAGAGAACATCTGAGGAAGTGGAATTATCTGTATTGTTTATTCAGGTGTTCTTGTTGGTCTTGAAGTAGGAGCCTTGGAAAAGTATGGAAGGAAAACTTTTTCTTTATTATTCTTTTGGGTAGCTACTTTTATTTTCTCTATTTGAGGCTTGACTGAGAAAGAACTCTCTGTATGCTTTCCAGATATAAATATAAGTAAAAAGATCTTCTTTATTTTGAGATTTTTAAAGAATTGAATTGGATTAAGGCACTCAAGAGCCTAAAGCTTTTCTTTTCTTTTTCTTTTTGTTCTTCTTTGTTAATGTTTGAATTTGGACTTCTATTTTTATATTATTTTTTCTACTATTGGATTTCTATTTGATGGATTAGGGTTTGGAAGAACCTGAAGAGTTGGTGATTTTCTTTTTCCACATTTGATTTATTTTTTCTCTTTTTTTCTTTTCTATATACATATATATATATATATATATATATATATATATATATATATATATATATATATATATGAAGATGACAAATGAGACTTCGTCGAAACGTCGCCAAGATACTTCCAATTCTACGCGGGAGAAGACCCGAATAACCAAAGACCTACATATATATATGTAGTTGGCTAGTTGACAAAGCCTAACGAGGCAGAAATGGGTCCATTCTAGTCTCCCACATAAACTCAAACAGATAGCATATAGCTGCTGTAATATTTAAAAAGGCCTAAAAGCTGGTGAATTGAGATTTCACCGAAAATTAGGCCATGAAACATCTTAATATATGTAGGAAAATCCCTGGCATAAAGAAAGATACACATAAAGACCTACGAAAATAAAATAATAAATATTTGACTGTTACAGGGCAGAATTAAGAAAAGTGGGTGTGGCTAGTTGACAAAGCCTAACAAGGCAGAAATGGGTCCATTCTAGTCTCCCACATAAACTCAAACAGATAGCATATAGCTGCTGTAATATTTAAAAAGGCCTAAAAGCTGGTGAATTGAGATTTCACCGAAAATTAGGCCATGAAACATCTTAATATACGTAGGAAAATCCCTGGCATAAAGAAAGATACACATAAAGACCTACGAAAATAAAATTATTTATATATATATATATATATATATATATATATATATATATATATATATATGTAGATCTTTGGTTATTCGGATTTTTTTCCGCATAAAATTGGAAGTGTCTTTCCTCCTAGAAGCATGAAGTCGAAAACACCAGCTTGAAGATGATGTAATGACGTATGAGACTTCGTCGAAACATCACCAAGTCTCATTTGTCATCTTCAGGCTGGTGTTTTCGGCTTCGTGCTTCTAGGAGCAATATGTGATCTCAGCTGTTTCTTCCTTTTAACTGCTAGTGGGGGTGTGAACTGATTGGGTGGGAGCTTGGCTGTGTTCTGATTGGGTGGAGGTGTGTTCTGATTGGTTGGGGGCTTGGCTGTGCTCTGATAGGATGGGGGGTTGGCTGTGCTCTGATTGGCTGGGGGTGTGTTCTGTTTGGGTGGGAGCCTGGTTGTGCTCAGATTAGTCTGAGTTGCAGGGGGATTTGAACTGGTGATCTGCATTGCTGTTGTTTGGCTTCGCATTCATGATCGTGCCACATCTTCATTTTGGGTGTCAATCTGCTTCATGTATGGATTGGGGGCGTTTAAAGTGGCTAATGATGCAGCTGTGGTCTGGCTTCTAGTCCGTGGTCGTGCCTCATCATCGGTGTGGGTTTGAGTCTGCTTTCCGTGTACATGTGTGGTGGTGACATCCTGTGTGGCCCTCGTGAGTGTGGGTTTGGTGTCATTCCTCATCTTAGGGACTTGTTTGTCAATAAGGGCGGGTTTCCAAATGGCTGGTCAGTGGGAGGTATCATCTTGTTTATTCATGCTGTGTGGATGTTTTTCTATCTCGATGGCTTCTCTGATTATTCTGTTGTTATAGTGTTCAGCTTTGCGGATGGTTCTGGTCTTTTCAAAGTCAATTTCATGTCCTGTGGTTTTAAGGTGTTGGACCAGGGAAGAAGTTGGTTCCTCTCTTCTGACTGAGTTCTTGTGTTTGTCAATGCATGCACTTATTCTTCTGTTGGTTTGTCCAATGTATGTGGTGGGGCAGGTGGGGCATGGGATTTCATATACTCCTTGATTTTCTAACTCAATTTTGTCTTTGGGGTTTCTTAGGATGGTGGATATTTTTCAGTTTGTGCAGAATGCTATCTTGATGTCATGTTTGTGGAGGATCTTGCTGATTCTGTCTGTGGTGCCTTTTATGTATGGGAGGAGGGCTTTGCCGTTTTCTTGTTCTCTGTCTTGGATTTTAGTGGGGACTTCTTTTTGGATTAGGTTGGTAATCTTATCTCTTTGGAATCCATTGAATGTTAGTACGTTAGTGAGAGTGTGTAGTTCGGTTTTAGGTGTTGTTCGTCAGCTAAGTGTTTTGTTCTGGAGATGAGTGTCTTGGCTACGGAGTTGATCTGTGCTGGGTGGTGGTCTGAGAACACATGCAGATAGCAGTTTGTATGTGTTTTCTTCTGGTAGATGGTGTGTCCTAGGGAGCCATTGGATTTTCTGTAGACTAAGATGTCCAGGAAGGGAAGTTGGTTGTTAGCTTCTGTTTCCATAGTGAACTGTATTTTGGGCTGTAGGCTGTTGAGGTGTGTAAGGAAGTTGTCCAGTTTTTCTTTCCCATGTAGCCAGATTATGAAGGTGTCGTCTACGTATTTGAGCCAGAGTTTGGGTTTGTGATCAGATTTTTCTAGAGCTTGGGTTTCAAAGTGTTCCATGTAGAGGTTTGCATTGACAGGTAAGAGGGGTGATCCCATGGGTGCTCCTTCTATTTGTTTGTATTTTTGTCCATTATAGATGAAGTATGTGTTGGATAGGCAGTGGTTGGTCAGATCTAGGATGTGCTTGGGGGGGTTATATTTATATTAGATAGCTGTCAAGGCTTCTTTGATTGGCACTTAGGTGAAGAGGGACATTGAAGCTCATGAGTAGGTCACTGGGCTGTAAGTTTTGTTTCTTTATGATCTCTAATAACTGGAGTGAGTTTTTTATGTATGAGGTGATGGATTCTGCATAGGTTGTAGTTGTTTGGTGAGAAATTTGCCTTGGTTTTGTAGAGGTGAGTCTATGGAGCTGACTGGGTCTAAGTGGGGTTCCTTCTTTGTGTATTGTGGGGAGACCATAGAGCTTAGGGCATCTGGATGATATCTCTCTGGGAATGATTCTTTACTGGATCTCTTCACTGATGGGGGAGGCTTTTATTTTGGATCTAGTGGTTTTTTCCAAGTTGGTAGTGGGGTCTGTGTTTAGGGGTTTGTATGTAGAGTCTTGGAGTAGGTTGGTTAATTTGGTTTGGTAGTCAGATGTGTTCATAACCACCGTGGCGTTGCCCTTGTCTGCTGGTAGGATTATTATGCTGGTGTCTTCTTTCAGGTTAAGTAGTGCTGTCTGTTCCTCTTTGGGTAAGTTGCTTTTGGGTGGCTTGCTGGTGCAGAGGATGTTGGTGATTTCGAGTCTGATTCTGTTCGCATCGTTGGGGTTTGATTTTGATTTTGATTTTATTTTATTGAATTTATATACCGCCCTACTCCCGAAGGACTCAGGGTGGTGTACAGCCATAAAATAAAACATATAAATACAAAATTTAAAATAGACTAAAACGAATTAAATAAGTTGGCTGAAAATTTAAAAACCCAATAATTTAAAACAAATTAAAATTCCCATTTAAAAGGGGGAAAGACTTAGATCAGGCCGGCTTGATGGAATAAGTGAGTCTTGAGCATGCGATGGAAGGTGCGCAGGTCCGGGATCCTCCATATCTCCGGGGGGAGCTCATTCCAGATGATAGGTGCTCCCACAGAGAAGGCTCACCCCCTGGGGGCCACCAGTCGACATTGTTTAGTCGACGGCATCCGGAGAAGCCCTTCTCTATGGGAGTGTACTGGCCGGTGGGAGGCTATTAGTAGGGAGTCCCATAAATAACCAGGTCCTAAGCCATGGAGTGCTTTAAAGGTGATAACTAAAACCTTGAAGCGCACTCAGAAGACCACCAGGAGCCAGTGCAGCTCGCACAGGAGAGGTGTTACATGGGAGCGCCACGTTGCTCCCCAAACCACCCGCGCAGCCCCACTCTGCACCAGTTGGAGCCTCCGAGTGCTCCTCAAGTTGAGCCCCATGTAGAGAGTGTTACAATAGTCCAGACAGGAGGTGATGAGGGCGTGAGTGACTGTGTGTAAAGAGTCCCGATCTAGAAAGGGGCGCAACTGGCGAATCAGGTGAACCTGATGAAAGATCCTCCCAGTCACGGCCGTCAGGTGCTCTTCTAAAGACAGCCGTAAGTCCAGGAGGATGCCCAAGTTGCAAGCCCTTTCCGTGGGGGCCAATGACTCACCCCCAATAGTCAGCGATGGCACCAGCTGACTATATCAGGATGTCGGAAACCACAGCCACTCAGTCTTGTATGGGTTGAGCCTGAGCCTGTTTCTCCCCATCCAGATCCATACAGCCTCCAGGCACCGGGACATCACTTCAAGGGCATCATTGGGGTGGTTTGGGGTGGAGATGTACAGCTGGGTGTCATCAGTGTACTGGTGGGACTCCACCCCAAAACCATGGATGATCTCGCCCAGTGGCTTTACATAAATGTTGAACAAAAGGGGCGAGAGGACTGATCCTTGTGGCACCCCCCCTGTCAACACAGACTGCAACTGGTTGGAGAGAAAGGAGTAGAACCACCATAATACGGTGCCTCCCACTCCCAGCTCTACCAACCGGTGCAACATGATACCTGTTGTGGCTCCGTTGCCTGAGCCTGTGTCATCGTCAGGAGAGGACTCCGAGAGTGAAAGGGAGGAATTGGCAAGACCTCCCTCTCCAGGACCCTCCTCTCTGGCAATGCCCCCGGAGGACACCGAAGGGCAAGAGATAGGCCCAGAGCCAAGCACATCCCCACAGCCACAGGTGGACAGCAACGAGGGAGATAAGTGCTGGCTGGATCCTCACCAGCGACGCAGGGAGAAACGTGCCCAACAGAAGGCACGGCGTGCTCGTGATTAGCTGACTCACTGGACCACACCCCACAGCCTATAAAAGAGAGTGAGTCAGCCTACACTTTTGTGACGAACAAAAACAGATATTCTTGCATCCCAGCTTCAGATCTTCCTGCATCTCAGCTTCTATTTCTGGACATTTTGTGGTGTGTATTTTTCTGTTATGATAATAAAGGTTTTGGCACGCAGCTGCTGGGATTGCTGCCAAGCTCCTTATCAGACTACTTGGTTGCCTGCCAGTTTATTTTAACCTCCAATTGTCTGAATTGGGTTTATTCCTGGGGGCGGGGACAGAACATCTTGTTCGTCACCCAAAAAAGTTAACCCATCGTTACCACGATGGATCCTCAGCTGCAGCAACTTATCCAACAGTTGCAAGCTGACAACCAGCTCCTGCAGCAACAGGTCAGCCAGTTGACTGCGCAACTGGCTGGGGGAAATGTGCCTGCAGCTGTTCCTCCTCCCCCTCCTCCTCATCGGAAAAGCCCTATCAGTGTGCCTGATAAATTCTCTGGGCAGCAGGAGATGTTCCCGGCTTTCATGGGACAATGCCAGCTGTTTATGGCAATGAGGCCGGAGGATTTTCCGGATGACCGGGCTCGGGTGATGTTTGTTATCAACCTCCTCTCCGGCAATGCCACCCGATGGGCCACGCCTCTGTTGCTGCAGAATAGCCCCTTGTTGGCAGACTATCAGGGCTTTTGGCAACATCTGAGGGTGATGTATGAGGACCGCCTGAAGACCCAGATGGCAGCCAGCTGCATCAAAGATCTCCGTCAAGGGAAGTGCCCCCTGCAGGAATATGTGGCTGAATTTCGGCTTCTGGGCCAGGACTCGGATTGGAATGATGCAGCGCTAAGGGACGCTTTCCAGGATGGCCTCTCTGATGACCTGCAGGATGAGCTGGTTCACGTGGAGGCGCCCCAGACCCTCGATGCCCGCTTTCAATGGTGCAAGACCCGTTGGCCCGTCCAGGAACCCCCGACCGTTTCTGCACCCCCGCGTCCCGCACCGACAGCATTCCGGGTCACCCCGCATTTCGTGGCGACGGCTGAGGAGCCCATGGAGCTCAGAGCAGCCAGACCACACCTGACAGCCCAAGGAGCGTATGCTGAGACACCAAGGGGGATTGTGCCTCTATTGCGGGGAGGCTGGACATTTTGCCGCGTCGTGTCCCAGGAAGCGAAGTGGGGTGCTCAAGCCTGTTCCGGAATCTCGGTGTGACGGCATGGGGGA
Source organism: Masticophis lateralis (assembly GCA_030761175.1). NCBI lineage: Eukaryota > Metazoa > Chordata > Lepidosauria > Squamata > Colubridae > Masticophis > Masticophis lateralis. The sequence continues at coordinate 179,249,152 of JAUDYJ010000001.1, forward strand.
AACCTTAGGCCGGGCACGTATCACTGCCCCGCCTGAGTCAGCAGAGGTGGACTGTGGGCCCCCTCGACACCTGATCCTGGACACCCGGGTGTTGTTGGCCAACCGGTCGGAGGGGCTTCAGGCACATGCGCTGGTGGACTCAGGGGCCACCACAAACTTTATGGACCAGGCCTTTGTGGCCCATTTTGCTGTCCCCTTGATTCCAGTGAACCTCTGTTGAGGGTCGAGACTATCGATGGGCGGGAACTTGTAGCGGGGCCCATTAAGTTCGCGACTCAGCTTTTGCGCCTCGTCACTGGGGCCCATGAGGAGGCCATTCAATTCTATGTGATGGCGGACCTGCATTTCCCGCTGGTCTTGGGAATGGCCTGGCTTCGGGCTCACGATCCGCAGGTGGCCTGGTCGAGGAACACCATCTCCTTCCCAAGCCTGCAGTGTGTCGATCACATCCACCACACCTATGCCGGCCAGGACGTCTCCACCCCTGCCATCTCCTTGCCTCCTGAGCTGACGCCCTTCGCCGACGTCTTCAGCGAAAAGGAGGCGGACCGCTTACCCCCACATCGACCCTATGACTGCCCGGTGGACCTGATCCCCAATGCACCCCTGCCTGCGGGATGACTGTACTCAATGTCAGAGCCTGAGTTGGCCGCCCTACGTGACTTCCTGGACAAAAACTTGGCCCGAGGGTTTATCCGGTCTTCATCCTCCCCTCTCTCGGCCCCAGTCCTCTTTGTGAAGAAGAAGACGGGGGACCTACACCTTTGCTGCGACTACCGGTGGTTAAATGCCATCACCGTGCGGAATTGCTACCCCCTGCCGCTCATCCCGGAGCTGATGGAGAGGTTGCGGGAGGCCTCGATTTTCACCAAGCTCGACCTCCGGGGAGCCTACAACCTGGTGCGGATGCAAGAGGGGGACGAGTGGAAGACGGCGTTTGGCACCTGATACGGACACTTTGAGTATACTGTCATGCTGTTTGGGTTGACCAATGCCCCTGCGGTCTTCCAGCATCTGATGAACGATGTGTTCCGGGACATGTTGGATCGGTTTGTAGTCATTTATCTGGATGACATCCTGATTTATTCCCGGTCCCCAGAAAACCACGTCCAGCACACCCGCCAGGTTCTGCAGCGCCTGTGGGAGCACCAACTCTATGTGAAGTTGGAGAAATGTCTCTTCTTCCAGACTTCCATAGAGTTCCTTGGGCACATCATCTCCCCAGAAGGCATCACGATGGACCCGCGTAAGGTGGAGGCCTTGCTTAGTTGGGAACCCCCTTGTCGGGTGAAGGACATCCAGCATCTGTTGGGGTTCGCCAACTATTACCGAACCTTCATCCCGGGCTTCGCCACCCTGACCTTGCCGCTGACCCAGCTCCTTCGGAAGAAGGTTCTGTTTCAATGGGGTCCCCCGCAGCAGCAGGCCTTCAAGGCTCTGAAGCAGGCCTTCGTTACAGAACCTGTCCTGAGGCACCCCAATCCACATCGTCCATTTGTGGTCGAAACGGATGCGTCCAATGTGGCGATTGGGGTGGTGCTGTTACAGGCCCTGGCGGATGGCGGCACTCTTTTTCCCTGCGCTTATTACTCCCGGAAACTCAATGCTTCCAAGCACAACTACACCATCTGGGAGAAAGAGTTGCTGGTTATCAAGGCCGCGTTCGAGGCTTGGCGGCATTATCTCGAGGAGGCCCAACACCAGGTGGAGGTGCAGACGGACCATCGGAACCTGGAGCACCTCACGACGGCCAGGAAGTTAAACCAGCGGCAAATCCGGTGGTCATTGTTTTTCGCCCGGTTCAACTTCCACGTGACATACATCCCCAGTGGCCACAACGTGAGGGCGGACGCTTTGTCCCGCAAGCCAGAGTACTTCTCACCGAAGAACTCCCTGCCTCCACGGACGGTGCTGCCAGCGGAATCCTTGGCCACAGCCCAGGAACTCATGGACTTGCGGGCTCGGGTGCGGGAAGCGTAGCACCAGGATGACTGGTGGCAACAGCGGAAGGTGGACGTTGGCCCTGCTTCCCCTTGGACTTTGGAGGAGGGCTTGTTGAAACACCGAGGCCGGCTGTACGTGCCCACGAGTCCACTCCGAGCCCTCGTCATGAACCAGTGCCATAACAACCCCACAGCAGGACATTTTGGGTTCTTTAAGACTCTTAACCTGGTGACGCAGACTTTTTGGTGGCCTCGGGTACGGCACGACATGCAGGCGTACGTGACGTCCTGCATGCCGTGCCGACAGGCCAAAGCTGTGTCAGGCCTACCGCCTGGACTTCTTCGGCCGCTGCTGACACCGGAGAGACCCTGGGGAGCCATCTCTATGGACTTCCTGACGGACCTGCCACCATCCGCCATGTTCACCACCGTCCTCGTGGTGGTGGACATGCTCACAAAAATGGCACATTTTATTCCATGCTGTGGTCTGCCATCGGCCAGCACCACAGCCCGATTGTTCCTGCAGCACGTTTTCCGCCTCCACGGCCTGCTGGACAGAGTGGTTTCCGACCGCGGGGCCCAATTCACGGCCCGCTTCTGGAAAAGCCTGATGGCCGCATTGGAGGTGCAGGTGTGTCTGTCGTCGGCACACCATCCGGAGACTGACGGGGGAATGGAGAAAGTCATCGGCATCCTGGAGCAGTACCTCCGCTGCTACGTCAATCAGCAGCAGGACAACTGGGCCGAGTACCTTCCCCTGGCGGAGTTCGCCTTCAACAACTCCCAACACACCTCCACCCAGATGACCCCATTCCATGCCAACGTGGGATACCATCCATGGCTGTTCCCTCTGTCCCTCTCGGATTCCCCTGTTCCCAAGACCCAGGACTTCCTCTCGGAGCTGCAAGCAGTGCAGGAGCTGGTGCGTCGGCAGCTGATCCAGGCGAAGGAAGACTATAAGCGGGTCGCTGACCACTCTCGACGGGCCACGCCGCCACTGGAGGTTGGGGATCAGGTGTGGCTGTCCACGAAACACCTCCCCACGGACCGGCCGGCGAAGAAGCTTGACCACCATTTCATCGGGCCCTTCACCATTGAGGCAGTCATCAGCCCGGTGGCCTACCGGTTGACCCTGCCACGGTCTATGCGGCTCCACCCTGTTTTCCATCGGTCCCTTCTGGTCCCTGAGGCTCCGCCGTGCCGCCTCCGACGCCCGACGACACCTGCTCCCCCGACCACGGTCGCCGAGGATGGCTCCACGATGTATGAGGTGGACAGCATCCGGGACTCCCATTGGCTGAAGGGCCGTTTCCAGTACCTGATTGCCTGGAAGGGGTACAGGCCCGAGGATTTCTCTTGGGAGGATGCTTCCTCCGTTCATGCCCCTGATCTGGTACAGGCCTTCCATGAACAGTTCCCATCCCGACCGCATCCCAACCATCAGCGGTGGGGGAAGGGCCCTGCGGTGGGGGATAGTGTTATGGCTCCATTGCCTGAGCCTGTGTCATCGTCAGGAGAGGACTCCGAGAGTGAAAGGGAGGAATTGGCAAGACCTCCCTCTCCAGGACCCTCCTCTCTGGCAATGCCCCCGGAGGACACCGAAGGGCAAGAGATAGGCCCAGAGCCAAGCACATCCCCACAGCCACAGGTGGACAGCAACGAGGGAGATAAGTGCTGGCTGGATCCTCACCAGCGACGCAGGGAGAAACGTGCCCAACAGAAGGCACGGCGTGCTCGTGATTAGCTGACTCACTGGACCACACCCCACAGCCTATAAAAGAGAGTGAGTCAGCCTACACTTTTGTGACGAACAAAAACAGATATTCTTGCATCCCAGCTTCAGATCTTCCTGCATCTCAGCTTCTATTTCTGGACATTTTGTGGTGTGTATTTTTCTGTTACGATAATAAAGGTTTTGGCACGCAGCTGCTGGGATTGCTGCCAAGCTCCTTATCAGACTACTTGGTTGCCTGCCAGCTTATTTTAACCTCCGACTGTCTGAATTGGGTTTATTCCTGGGGGCGGGGACAGAACAATACCATGGTTGATTGTATCAAAAGCCGCTGAGAGATCTAACATGACCAGGACAGAGGAGCAACCCCTGTCCCAAGCCCTCCAGAGATCATTGATTTTGGTCAGACTGGTTTCAACTCCACATATAATGGTTTCAGTGGGGATGTGTTTGGGAGCGACTGCAAAGTTGAATCCTTTGGAAAGGACATTGGTTTCGGCTTTGGTGAGGATCCTATCTGAGATGTTATGCACTGTTTGTTTTATGTGTGGCTGTGAGGGGGGAGGGGCTTGTTTCTGGCATTCTTGTAGTCTTCAAAGTTTGTTGGTATGTGTCTATCTTGAGGGTGGTCTGTGTTTCAGCTCTCCAGACGGCGAGTTGTTTGGATTTGTCACAAAGTGCAGGATGGATCTTGTTGCTGAGTTTGAGGTGAAGTGTGAGGAGATCTTTGTTGATTCGGTCTAGGAGGAATCTTTTTTTGCGAATTTCATTTCTGATTAGGGCCAGTTCTGTTCTTTTCAGGATGCATTTGGTGGCTGCAGAGTTGGAGTGGAATTTCAATTGGAAGCATGTGGGGATCAAATTTTGATCTCGGCAGTTGCATAGGAATGCGAGGTCACATAAAATGGAAGTTCTTTGGACTTTGAGTTTTTCATGTAGGTCTTTGGTTATTCAGGTTTTCTCCCACGTAAAATTGGAAGCAAAATTTGCAAACAGTTCAAAGGATGGAACAACAATTGCTTAAGACAGTTGAGAATGTCCAAAGGATGGAACAAGAACTAATTAAGACAGTTGAGAAAGTGGTCATCATTCAACAGATAATGTTAAAATATGAAGGAAGAATACAAGAGAAGAAGGATGATCAAAAAGGGGAAAAAATGAAAGACATTGATAACAGACTGAGACAGGTGGAAAGTGAAAGGAGTGAGGTAGTTGAATGGGAAATGGATAAAGCAGAATTCTACCTCAGGTTTCAAATTGTGGAGGAAGAAAAGGAGAAAATCTTGCTGACGTTATGATTTCAATGCTGGCAGATGCTTTAGAAATAACCAAAGAAGAGATGATGTATGGAGTGGATGAGATTTATCGAGTTTACACTAGATATGCAATGTGTAATAAACTGCCAAGAGACGTTCATGTAAGATTTACTAAGAAATCAATTAAAGCTTAAATTCTTCAAGAGAAGAAATCCTGAAATATAAGGAGAAAGAAGTGGTGATTTTGAAACAAATACCAAGAAAAGTGAGAGATATGAGAAAAGAGTACAAATTCTTGACTAAAATACTAATCCAAAAGGGAGTCAATTATAGATGGCTGATACCAGAGGGACTAATCTTAACATGGCAACTTCAAAGATACAGGTTGGATACAATTGATAAAGTGAAGTCTTTTATGAAGATTTCCTAAAAGAAAAGGAAGTGGCAATGGAAACAGAAACACAAGCTGCAGTGGTGCCCTTAAAACGTACAGAAGAGGAAATGGCAATTATTGAATTAACAGAAGGTGCAGTAGGTGGGATTGTGGAATTCAAGGAACAATGGGAAGTAAAATCAACTAGAGCAACAAAACCTATATATAAAGTATGAATATGGAAACAACGAAATTAATTTCAATAAATATAAATGGATTCAATTCTGTTGTGAAAAGAAGAAGGTGTTTCATAAATTAGAAAAATTAAAATTTGACATAATTTGTTTACAAGAAGTTCTTATTAAAAAGCAACATGAACAATTATTGGTACAACCCAAACTTGGAAGAATCTTTTCATCATTATCGCAAAGTAAAAAAGAAAGGAGTTGTTTTATACATTAGAAATTCAATAATGGCAGAACAAATATATGCAAACTCAGAAGGTAGAATTGCTGGTTTGAAAATTAATAAAGAAAAGATGAAGATAATGACTAAAAATATGTTAAAAAAACAAAAAGAAGAATTGATGGAGATTTCAAAGATGCAGGTCACAAATAAGGTAAAATATTTGGGGATACAATTGACAACAAGATGTAGTTCTCTTAAAGAAAATAATTATAATAAGCTTAAGCAACAAATAGGACAAGATTTGGTGAAATGGGGAAATTTGCAGTTATCTTTGATTGGCAGGATTGCAACTGTAAAGATGAATATTTTACCTAGAATTTTGTATCTTTTTCAGACAATTCCAATAAAGCTGGGTAAGGAATTCTTTGTAGATTTGAATAAAATGGTGTTGAAATACATTTGGCAAGGAAAGAAGGCAAGAATAAAGTTGTTACAAGATGCTAAAATGAGGGGTGGTTTTGGTCTACCTAATTTTGAACTATATTATGAAGCAGCTAGTTTAATGTGGATTAAGGAATGGGTAACATTGAAAAATACTAGATTATTGAATTTGGAAGGACATGATTTGTTGATGGGGTGGCATGCCTTTTTATGGTATAAAGGAACTAAAATACAGGGGTATTTTAGAAGACATCAGATACGTGAAGCTTTGTTTTTGAATTGGGAGAGGATTAAAAAATATCATTATTTGAAGATTCCAGTCTGGGTATCTACAATTGAAGCTTTTTCTTATCCAGTGATATGTAAAGGGAAACAAATTGTTAGATATAGTGAATTATTGGATGAAAAGGGTGAACTTAAATTAAAACAAGACCTAAAAGATCAGGGATATAAGATGGATTGGTTTTCATACATGCAAATATTTTCTAGATATTGAGAAGATCTCAAACAAGAAGGTTTTTATAATGTTTTGACTATTTTAGATAAAGTATTAATGGGTCCTGAAGACCATATAATTAAAAAGCTATATGGATATTTGCTAGAGGTAAAATTGAAAGAAGAACAAGTTAAAGAATCAATGATAGCATGGGGGAAAAAATTTGGTTATGGTATTGATTTAGAAAAATGGCAAAAATTGTGGTCACATAATTATAAAATGACAATGTCTACAGCATATAAAGAGAATTTGTATAAGATGTTTTACAGGTGGCATTTACCCCTGATGAGGATAGCCAGAATGTTCAAGAATAAATTGGAGAAGTGTTGGAAGTGTCATCAGACCCCAGGATCTTATTACCACATGTGGTGGACATCCGTAGAAGCAAGGAGATTTTGGATTAAGATACACGTGTGGTTGGAAAAAATGACAGAGACATATTGACTTTAAACTAGAGATATTTTTATTAGGGATCTTACCAGAGACATTTAATAAAGAATTGCAATATCTAATTGTGAATATTTTAACAGCGGCTAGAATTGTATTTGCAAAAAACTGGAAAGGAGAGAAGATAATTATTGATGAAGAAATTATTAAGAAAATGTTGGCCTGTGCTGAAATGAGTACACTGACATTCAAAATAAGAGAACAGGAAGATAAACAATATTATTTGATATGGGAGATATTTTATCACTGAATAGACAATAAAGCATGGAGATGAGAGATTATATATGAAATGAAATTTGGACAAAATGTTTAAATACTTATTTTCTGTTAGAGGAAAGAATATTTGTCATATGATGAGATTTTGAAAATTTTTGAGAGCACAAAATGATTCTAACCAATCAAAATGCTGTCTGTAATTGTTTGGAAGGATGATATTTTTATGTAGTTTTTGTTTAAAAATAAAACTTTTTTTCAAAAAAACCAAATATGTAGGAGGAAATGGGTGATAGGAACGATGAGAAGTTTAATAGCAATGCAGACTTTTGCAATGCAGAATTTTTATTGAAATAAAAATAGACAAACAAAACCATACATCCGTACAATACAAAACATAAACAAACTACATTTAAGTCTAGTGTTATAACTTGAGCTTTAAAGGGAAAAAGAATTCCTTCAGTAATCTATATTTCTTTATATATGTAATTACGTCTTTCATTTATATAAAGATATTTATATATTTTAAATTTATTTCTTAACTTTGTTTCTTTGATGGAATTCCCTTTCTATCATGCTAATTGTTTTTTATTTCATTTTCCTTCTTTCTAACCAGTCATACCATTGTTGCCAAATTAGATAGTATTCTGTGTCATCTTTTTCTTGAATTTCTTTGGTGAGCCTATCCATCTCTGCACATTCCATTACTTTTTGTATTATTTTGTCCTCCAGTGGCATTTCTTCTAATTTCCACATTTCTCTATCTAGTGTCTTGAAGATGTTTCAATTTAATCCTTGCTCTTTTCCCTTGCCAGATGTATTTTGGTATCATTGTGTTGAGGTCTTTAAAATAGGTTCTTCCCAGATTTATTGGTATTGGCAGGATATTCGTTTTGATGGAGGCGATTTTACCTAATAGTGATAGTCGTAATTTGCTCCATATATCTAAATCTTTTTGGATTTGTTTGGCCAATTTAAGATAGTTGTCTTCTTTAAATGTTTATACTTTGTTGGTTAGCCAAACTCCTAAATATTTTATTTTTGTTGTTGTCTTAATTTCTAGTGCATCTTCCAATTCCTTTTCCTGTGTTTTTGTCAAATTTTTAGTTAAAATTTTTGTTTTTTCAAGCCGCCTCTCAGCTGTAGAGGCAGTTCTTATGGGCGGCGGGGCTGGCGGTCATAAGAAGACCGTCTAGCGATGACGGCGGCACCAACCGGAAGTCCCCTATTTCAAATTGCTCCATTATCTCTCCATTTATCCATATTCTTGCTGTTTGATTGGAATATATACTCTTGATCATATTTAGGAAGTTATCGCCCACTCTCACTTTTTCAAGTTGTATTATTAGAAATGTCCAACTGAGGTTATCAAACGCCTTTTGTGCGTCTAAAAAAACTAATGCCATTTCTTCATCCATTTTTTGCTCATAGTATTCAAGGATATTTAATATAATTCTTGTGTTGGTTTTAATTTGTCTTTTGGGGATGAATCCATTTTAGTCTGGGTGGATGTAATCAGTAGTAATGTTTTTCATTCTCTGTGAAATAATTAGGGTAAATAGTTTGTAATCGGTGTTTAGAAGTGATATAGGTCTGTAATATTTAATCTGAGTGAGGTCTGAATCTTCTTTTGGTATAAGTGTAATAGTTGTCTCTGTCCATGATTGAGGGATCTTTGCTTCTGTGAGTACTTCATTAAAAATCTGTAATAAGATATTATCTACTGATTCATAGCCAATTTTGTAAAATTCCGATGGTATGCCATCCGGTCCTGTGGTTTTATTGCTTTTCTATTTTTTCCTTGCCTCCATTAATTCAAACATCGAGATTGGTCTATTCAATGATTCTCTTTGGGCTTCGTTTATTTCTTGAATATTGGTTTTACTTAAATAATCTTTAACATCTTCCTCTCATATTCCTTCTTGCGCATACAGATTCTGGAAAAAGTTCTTAGCAATTTTTTTTGCCTTCACTCCTGTGGTAGTTCTGGCCTTGTTCATCCTGCAATTGGTAAATTGTTCCTTTTTCCTTTTCCTTTTTTAATTTGTAGGCCAACCAAAGTCCTGTTTCATTTGCATATTCAAATTGGTTTTGTTTTGCCATTTTAATTTTCCTCGCTATTTCTGTTGTTGTTCTTAAGTTTATTTTATGTTTAGTGAGGTTTATTTTTTCTTTTATCGATTTACTATTTGGTTCTACCTGTAGTTCTGCTTCGTATTTTCCAAGTTCCGTCAATAGATTATCTTTACTTTGCTGTTTGTCTCTGTTTTTCTTCGCTTTATATGAAATTGTTAAACCTCTTATATATGCTTTCGTAGTGTCTCATAAATTCTGCAATGATGTGTGTTCTCTCGTATTTATTTGGAAAAATATGTTCGTTTCTTTTTTTGATCATTTCTTTGTAATCCTTGTCATTTATAATCTCTTTATCCAACATACATCTTTTTTGTTTTTGTTGACCTTTCCAAATTACTATTATTGGGTTATGATCCACCCATAAATTTGGTACAATTTCAATTTCTTTTATGTCCTTTCTTAATTTTGTGGTCATCCAAGCCATATCTATCCTGGACCATGATTGGTGCAGGTTCGAGTAAAATGTGTATTGTTTCTTAATTTTGTTCAGTTCTCTCCATATATCCTGTAATTGTAGTTCTTGAGCCATATCTTTAAAGGATATGATAAGACACTGGAAGCATCTTTTTTCTAAATTTATTCTTTTTGCTGCTTTGGTAGTCTTTTTCTATATCTACTATTGTGTTGTAGTCCCCAATAATACATATGTCTTCATAATCTAAATCTTTAATTGTGTTGTGTATTTTTTTGTGGTATTCTTTTTTATTTCCATTCGGAGCATAAATTGATATTAATAATATAGTTTTGGTTTCCATCTTGATTTCAATCATCAAGGTCCTGCCTTCTTCATCTGTATAAATTTGTTTTGCTGGTATGTGGTTTTTAATGTATACTGCGAGTCCTCTTTTCTTTTGCTCTGTTAATGAAGTGAATAGCGTGCCTAATCTTCTATTTTTTAATAATTTTTGATGTTGTCTTTTGATATGCACTTCTTGTAGATTTATGATATCCATATTTAATTTCTGTAATTTTTTGAACATATATGATCTTTTAGTTGGTAAATTTAGTCCATTTATATTTATTCAGATTAACCTTATTTTTTGTCCCATTCTTCTTCCTTATCTGTTTGTTATCCTAAGACTTCTTGTGTTCCTTGTTATCATTGCTGATTTTCCCCTTGCTCCTTCTCACTCCATCTTCTCCCTTTCCATTTGTCTTTTTTCTTCTTGTTCTCTTTCCAGTACCTCCATAGAGTGGTCTTGATTTTTTCTTCTCTGGTTCCTGTCTGGTTTCCTGGTCTTCCTCTAATACAAAATGGCTGTCAAAGAATTCTTGTGCTTTCTCTTTTGTGTCGGTCTTATGTTTTTTGTCTTCCCAGGATACCAGAATTCCTTCTGGGATCAGCCATCGAAACATTATTCTATGTTTGTTCAAATGTGTTATTAGGAAGCTGTAATTTTTCCTTTGTTCTCTTATTCGCCTTGGAATCTGTTTTAAAGTTATTATTTCCCTCCCTTTATAACTAATTGTTTCCTCTCTCATTAATTTGTAAATTTCTTCTCTCACTGTTTTGCGGGCAAATCTAATATGGATCTCCTTGGGTAATTTATTCCTGCGGGCGTAATTCATATTTACGTGGTAAATTTCATCTATTTCCCTATTAATTTCATCTTTAGTCCTCTGAGTCACTTCCACTAATATTTCCGTCATCAAATCCCTTAAGTCTTCTCCTCTATTTTCCGCAATGTTTTGAAACTGTAGGTAGAATGATACTTTTTCCATTTCTAAGTAGGAAATTGAGTCTTCCAGTTCTTTATTTAGTACTATTTGATTTTGTTCCATGTTGTCAATTTTTTTCTCTGTCTGGTCCATTTTTAGTTCCATCTTCTGAATCCGTTGTTTGTTTTTTGCTATATTTTGTTGTATCTTCTCGATTTTATTGTCCATCTTTTTAATGTTATCATTTATTTCTCCAACATCGAGTTTCAACTCTTCATGGTTCCATCTCGTTTCCTCATTGTTGTTCACTATCAATTTCTGTGTTTTATTCATCCCCTCTTGGATCATGGCCAAAACCGACTGTATGTTTTATATATTGAATGTGGTGGTGGGGCTTTTCTTTTTCTGACGATAGCATTATATCGATTGTTTTTTGTTGTGCTGGTGAGGATATTGTAGCAGTCTGCTTTGATATTAATTTTTTGCCTGCCTTGGTAGTTACTGCTGTGCCTGTTGTCATTTTTATTTTTTGTTTTACAGTATCTCAAATTCTCATACACTATTTTCTTGTAGAGTCAATATGTTTTGGATTCTTTAGTAATATTGATATTAAGTTTATTCAGTATGTATAATTAAGGAAAGAGATCAATATGTAGAATGTCTTATCTATTTTCTTACTTCTCTATTGTATAGTCACTAATGTGAGTATTTCTTCTAATTGCACTTAAAAATATCATTATATAAGGGTTGAGTAAATTGATTGAGGAGTAGGGAGAAAATATAATAGGTCAGCAATTCATTATTCTGTTTTTAAGATTACTATAAAAATTCTTATCTCTAAACAATATCTCTATAATCAATGTATATAGTTATATTCAAAATATGGTATAATTAATAGTAATATAATATAATCAATATACTCAGAGTATAACTTTAATTAATTAATATATCTTTGCAGTAATCTATTAAATTACTCAAAAAAGGGGTAAAAGCAGGAAAGGATGACAATATAATTAAAATGCAAGATAATATTTCTAGTTATTGGACAGTCAATATCTAAGATTTATAATTAACTATCTAAAAGTATATGGCATTTATTACTAGTAATATATCAATATACTAGTATACAATATATATACTAGTATATATATTGAGAGAGATTAATTTTTAGTTATTTATAGAGTAGAGCTTAAATTTAAATATATAGAATAAATACAGGTGACTGATTACATGTATAATTAAATATATAGTTAAATATATAATATGTTAAGTTTATTTACTAAATCAAATTTAAACAGTTATCTTTTACTTCTGCGATCATTCTTCTTCAAGCCGTTCTGTCACTTCAGATTTTTTCCTCTTTTGGAAGAGATGTGTTTTAAATAGGTCAATATCTTCCAATTCTTCAATAGGAGGAAAAAAACTCTCTCATTTGTGTCCTTTTGCAGAGAGGCTTCAATGTATCCTCTAGTGTCTAGTTACACTGTTTTGTAGCTTTATTTCACCTTGCTGCCGTCTCCAATTGTAAAGTGAAAGTTTTTCTTCCTTCGAGTCCTTTGTCTGCTGCTCATTAAAGTCTCTGCTGCACGCTCGTCTCTCCATCCGCTGTTTCCTTAAGTCACGCTTTCCTTTACTTGAAATCTCTGCTACATGCTAGTGTTTCCATCCACAGTTTTCTTTGATCGGACTTTCCTGTTGTCTTTCTGCACAGCCACAGTCAGTCACAATCACAGTCACAATTCTAATTATATACCTTCTCTTCTTCACAACTAGTTTATTTCAGATTTCAAGATTTTGTAATCCACAACCTTTTCACAATATCTCTTCGCTTTCTCTCGCTTCCGCCGCCTGTCAAAATTGCGTTGTTGCTGCCAGCTTTAAATTTCTGCTCTAGTCACTTTCTCCCAGCTGCTTATCTGGCAGTAAAAAAACCTGCTGGTTTGGAGTCTCACTATCAGCAACTCTTTTTCTTTTCTTTATAATTATACCTTTCTTATTCTTATTCCTGTTATTATCTAATTCTTACCGATGGTTTTTTTTTTTTTTTTTTTTGGATCTTCGCTTCCTCACTAGTCAGTTATCAACATTCAGGCCAGCCAAGATAGCTGGTTTTTCCCCAGTTGGATTTGGGAGGATTCCTCTGAACTTTTGGAGTGATTACTGTCTCTCTGAGGTCCTTGAGATTTCCTGTTTTGTCTATCTACCTATCCATGGTCAATAGTGCCTATAAAGGCTTCCAATCGGGAATATTGGAACTACAGGGACAGAGCGCTATTCCCCTCATTCCTGGCACGATGACATCACTGCCGGAAGTCCAACTCCAGTTCCTTTTTTAATTCCCTTAAAATACTCTCCCCTTGGCTTATTTCATCAGTCATTATCATTATTTTTTTTGTTATCTCCTTCTTGTCATCTTGTTTTATTTGTTGATTTATCTCTTCTATTTTTCATCTGCTCTTTCAATTGGCTCCTCCTCTTCCTGGGTGTCTTGATCACTCTTTGTCCTTTGTGTCATGTTTTTCAGCTTTCCATCTATGCTCTGCATTTTATTCATAATCTCCTTGTAGCTTCTTGTCAAAGTATTCTTAATACCTTGAATTAACAACACAGTTTCTTCCCAAATTCCACTCATTTCTTTCTGGTGGAGCATCTCATTTAGTTTTATTTTGTTCCTCTTTTGTGCAATAATCCCAAACCCATATATTCAAACCTAAGGTCACTTCTCAAAAAGTTCAATATTCATAAACCTTTATATCCCAGAGCTGATTGACTTGTTCCTCTGGATAGTCCCAACATTTTTTTCAGAACCTTCATAAATCCCTCTATAAATTCAGTCTTGTGTTGTAGCCTTCAGGGGTCACTTTAATAATAATGTCTTTCTTATTCTAACATTTTAATCTCCAATAGCCAAGTATTTCCAGGATTTTGGGTATGTGTTATGCCTTTCTTTTGTCAGCAGGTGGTGCTCTTAAGTCAAATTTTAATGTTAATCTGTTTTATCCCATTTTAACAGTCCAAAATATAAAGATGAAGGATTCTTCTCACCCAATTCCAGATATTGTTCACCGACTCCACTCCAGTACAGTTCTTAGTGATTTCTTCGCTGTCCCAGCTTTGTGGCTGCCATCTTTAGGCTGCCTCTTCGCCTCATCATGGCATAGAGGCAAAAAAGCCCAGGGTTTAGTAGGAGAGTTGTGATCTCTCCTGCAACCTCTTAGGGCACCCCTCTTTAGCTTCATTGCCCCTACAAGGCAGCTTTAGCTTCTCTCAGAGCCCACAAACAGGGAGAACTCAGCACAGGGAACACAGAGACCCATTCTCTGTATCTGATATTGGCACAACATCAGCTGGAATACAACTCTCAGCATCTCTCATGATTGCCCATGCTGGTTCTGATTCAGAAATATCTGGAGAGCCATATTATCTGTTTTTTACTTTCTGCTTTTTTCCATATTTTAAAATTAATAGTATTATTGTAATCTATTTTAGGGCATAAACAACATCACCTTCTACATAAATTCTCTGAGATCTAGCTGCAGGAAAAACTTGAGCGTCAGAAGCATTTTATTACTTAGGGGAATTCTTGAAAATTTAAAAAGAGGAGAAAAGATAGTTGAAAAGTGGAACAATAGAATTTAACCTTAATATGTTTATGAAGTCAACCTTGACTTGAAGAAGATTTCTAGTAGCTGATGATTTCAAACTTATCCAGAAAAGGGCAAGATAACTATAACTTTACACTTTCAAAGTAACATCACAAATAAACTTAATAAAATAATAGGATTTCATTGCTGCATTTTTCTCTCTTCCCATCTCCCTTAGAGGAATTATTGATGGATGATGCCTGACAACACTTCAAAACACAAATCAACAATGCTTTCTCTTTTTGTAAACGAGAACCAATCTGAATTTTAATTTTGTAGGGTTTAAGAAATTTAATGCCTTAAATTTAATTTGCTGGAATGTGTTAGCTGCATAATTGCTTGGAACTACTATTACAAGGAATTAACCCATAAGGCCCTGATCCAAGGGCAGTTTCCATGAGCAAGGAGCAACGTATCATTTGCAGATTGTCTCCATTCTTCATAGCTGTTTCACAACACTTGCAAGGCTGGCTGCAAGAAAGCCAGTAGACTGTCTAGCAGTACTTTCCTCTCACTTTCTGCTTTTAGAAACCTTCTATCTGTACAACCACACAACTGTATTCACTTCAAGTAAAATATTAATATAGGGAGGAATACAGAAAGGAGTAAATTCTTAATAAGGCTTATAGGAAAGGCTGGATTTATAAATAGGCAAGCCATGCTCTGTTGGGTTATGATTTCAGAGATATTTCCTTACCTAAACAGAGAAACAGAATGACCAAGATAAGTGGCTGCTGCTGGATGGGGGAAAGAGTGAGAGATTGCAAGACTGGCTGGGAAACTATTATGGAATGTTGAAAATAAAGATAATGTGACTGCATCAGTAGTCTAGCAGTACCAGTAGCACTGAAGCTGGTGCAGGTTCCCCAAATTTCATTTGATTAGGTGTCATAGCTCCCAGATTTTGGATACATTCTATAAGTTAGGCCATTTGAGATATCCTGGTTCAAAAATTGTTACCCTCTGATTTTGTCCAATTAAAGATCATGACAACAAGAGTTTTTGTAGTACACAGATTCAGCAGTAACCAGTGATACTGACATATTTTTATCAAAAGAATGATATAAACCAAACTAATTATTTTACTTCTTAAGGACATGATACTTTCAGACAATGTTGTGATTTTATTTGGATTGCAAATAATTTGGCTGTGTTTAATGTATTGATACGTTAATTTCTAAGTTGTTGATTGAATTTTTAAAATTATTTTTATGGAAAAAGACTACTATGAAGAATTGAGATGTGGGGTTCTGTTCATATATTATTTATTAAGGGACTAAGCAATGTGTTGCTTTAGATGAACAGTGCAATAAATACAGCAGAGGAAGCTAGAAAACAGGTAAAATTTGAAAGAACATTAAAAGAGAATCAGAAAAAGAAAAATGTTGAGAAATTAGGACACCTTTTTTTGGCACATTTAACCCTTATAGTAATTTGGGAGGTGCATATTAAATGGTTGCTATTCAAATTCACACCTCCCAAATCCCCAAGTTTTCTTTGAAACAAAGGAAGGCCATTCAGCTTTGGTATTTTCATTACTTGCTCCCCAGCTCTTTTAGCAGCACTTTGTTCTTTTCCCCAATCCCTTCCCTCACACTAAACACCTTCATTTGTAATACTGTGCTACAAACTTGGGAACATCTGGGAATATTTCATGTTGAAGAAATGCCAATATTAAAAAGGTAAAATTTGAATATTGTGGCAGTCATTGTTTAATGCTGCTGTCTCACTGTATAATTACATGCAATTAGTATTGATAGTGCTATGTTCCCTGCTGGAGATTTATCTCTTCAATTTACAAGAAGACATAGCAGAATATTTTTCTCGTTACTGTCATAATGTGCCAATTGAACTGGTTCCTCACACAGACTTGTTCATGCTAGAGAAGAATAATTTATTTAAGTACAAATTGTTTCTTCTTTGCCATATTTAAATGAAGCAGGAGCTGGCATTATAGATGTGGGAAAGATATAATCCATTTAAGCTGTTTCTGTGACATATGATCAATGAAAATAGTTTTGGACAGAGAGTAAGACTAAGTTAAGTCATGCTGTTGTAACAATTGAAATATTTTTCCTGGTCTGTACTCAAACAAACGAGGTATGGGCACTGTAGGAAACTCTGAAGGAGGCAAAAGTGAAATGACTTAAGATTTCTTGGTGGGAAATTTTTAAAAAATTCTTTAAATATGGAAGAAACTCATCAACATAGTTGAATCTAGCAATCCCAAATTTCTTGGTTATTATTCCTTTGCTGTGTGCATGGAGGACACAAATACATCAAGAATTAGATTATTTTAGTCTACAATAACCTGTTACATAATTAGAAAAAAAACTCATATAGTGTTGGGTAGATTTATTTGGTTCACATTTGGAGTCACTTATCTGATATTCTACATTCATACCCATACTTCTCATTTCTCAGTGTTCTGTATTGCATTCAGTAATTTAAAACATGTTTGTAAGGAAAAATATCCCAAAGTTCATTAGTGAAACTGCATTGTATGAAGGAAATTTGCTTGCTAAAAGTACATTAGAGAAACAGGAAAAAATGAATGTAAAAATGTACAGATAAGTACATACACAATTTAATGAGAATTAAAAGAATAATATCAAGAATAATGAAGGGGTATAAAGTAAATTTTATGGTTTTGTAAAAGAGAAAAAACATAATTGACAGATTTGCCCAGTCCTACTCTAGTTTCTGAGGGACACGGTGGCTCAGTGGCTAAGATGCTGAGCTTGTCAATCGAAAGGTCGGTTCAGCAGTTCAGATCCCTAATGCCGCATAATGGGGTGAGCTCCCGTTACTTGTTCCAGCTTCTGCCAATTTAGCAGTTCGAAAGCACATTAAAAATGCAAGTAGAAAAATAGGGATCACCTTTGGTGGGAAGGTAATCTTTGGCATTTAGTCATGCCGGCCACATGACCATGGAGACGTCTTCGGACAGCACTGGCTCTTCAGCTTTGAAATGGAGATGAGTACTATCACCTAGAGTCGGGAACGACTAGCACATATGTTCAAGGGGAACCTTTATCTTTACCTTTTACTTTAGTTTCTAAAAATGCAATGTTACCTGATAATTTTACAAGCTCTCTGTTCCCTCTTAAATGGACATGCCTGTGCGTGGGTTTCTTTTGCTCCTTCCTGCCCCTGAGAAGCCCACTTTGACTTCATTCAGATTCAGATTCAGCTTCACTTCCCACTAGTGGAGCCATCAATGAATTTTATTCAATGCTGAGATGAAACATAGCTCCTGAGAAAGATTTGTTCTGTCTTGATTTCTACTTTTCAAGCCTCAGCCCAGCAATTTTAGGCAGTCCAGATTCCTCTTGTTATAATTCAAATGGTTTTAATATTTGATTGGCACTAAACCGGTCTGTTAAATAATACCCATAATAGAACATTTCTTCCCCTAAAATATTTGCTTACTGTTTTCAGAGTGTGATTATCCCAAAGTGCAAGTTTGTTATGAGAATAAAAGTCAACATTATACTTCTCTCCAAACAGCATCAAGTGTTCCTTCTTACATTTCATGTCAGGATATCCAAAGGGTCCCATGATAACTTTCTAATAATAAAAATTGTGCTGAATTCATTCCTGTTGAATATATAAACATCTGCACAGGGTAGTCTTGGGTTGAAATGGCCTTGTTTCTGCCTTTCTGACACCAACAGTGATGATATCATGTACTTGGGCTGACTTAAATAGTTGCATACGAGGCATATAAAGAACCTTAGTAGCTTGCTCATAGAGTTTCTCTCCCAACTTCCATACCCATGAACATCCAGAGCCTAGCATGGACAGCTATGTTCCAGTTCAATGTACTTTACATATGCCACAAAAGAATTGGTTGAGGACAATTGCTCTAATCTTTTAGCCAAGAATTGTCTATTGTTTAGGATGAGTAGCCTTTTTTTCATCGACTGTCAGCTATTTTGGAAAGGATTGGGATACATGAAAGTGACACTTTGGAAGGATCCAATTTTTCTTAGAATCATCTATAAAAGGAAGTGGAAGGAATTACATCAACCTTTTTCTTTTTGAACCAGTGTGGGAAAATGGATAGAAGGAAGGGTCTAATGAAAAGGAAGACCCCCATTTTAAAACATCAGATGGAAATAGCATAATCAGAATTTCTAAATAAGGCCAAACCAAGGTACTTTTTCCCGGTGAGTGGAAGAGATGTGCGAGGTTATGGAGAAATTCAGAGTAAAGGAGAAGGCGGAGAGGCCATATCCTTTTCTGACTAGCATTGCACTTCTATCTCTCTGCTATGTGAAATATTATCTCTTACATTAATTAGCCTTCTATTTTCCTACTGCTTGCTATATCCAAGGTGCACTGTTCTCACTACTAATGAGATAAAACTTTCATGGCAATTCTCTCCAGGTGACCCAGTCATTCTACAAAGTGCCAAGGGCTACTGAACAAAAATGTAAAATGTATAATTAATGCAATAATTGTATAATTTTATTCTCCTTTTCATCAAAATTGCTGTATTAAATTATCACCATACTGCCGTATCCCAATACAGCAGTTGAATATGAGCAAGGAAGACTTCAACAAACTATCTCCAGTTAAGCATTTTTTTAATAAAATAAATACAGCCTGTTGTATGGATTAGAATGAGATTAATTAAATGATAGATAAACTCCTGTCAAGGTTTCTCCTGCTTGATTGTTTGACTGGTGTTAATCCCTGATTATCTGGGTTTATGCTGCTTGGAAAAGAGGTGTTCTGGCCTTTTTTCTTTTGAAAGGTGTGTAAAAGTGGTTGATTTGTATGTGTCTATTGATGGATGATTTGTCTGAATGTCAAGCATCCAGGAATTCCCTAAATTTGGTTGGTATAGAATTCTCACAGTTTCCTAGGCAAGATTAAGAAATTTTCATCTTATTTTCTAAATGCTAGTTGGTATTCATGGATGAGCTCTAATAGTCTTCTGCCTGTCTGTCCTGCAAAGTGGCTGTTATAATATAGTTGTAAATGATTCCTAATTTTTTTTCCCTTGGGCTATTGGATGTTTTGATTACTTAAGAAGTTTTGGAGGGTTTTAATTGGTTTGTGTGCTATGGTGATGCCAAATGGCTGTAATCATCTGTGGTAGTTTTTGATGCTTCATTGTTTGTATGGGATGTGCTGTAATGAGTTGAGTGGTTGAGCACTTTTTAATAAAGTTGTATGGGTATCCATTTTGTAGGAAGATGAGGCAGTCTGTTTTCTTTTTCTGGTGTTCTGGGTTGCTGCAATGTCTTTATACTCATCTGAATAATGTTTTACACAGCTTGTCTTGTGGAAAATTGAGTTGTTACTTTGGTAATAGAACACTTGGTTATATATGTGTTGTTTTTGTTTTTGTTTTGTTTTTTGATAGAGCTGCAATCCTAATTGATTATTGTTTCCCCTGCTGATAAGGATATCGTGGAAGAGTAGTATCTGTTTTTTGAATTCTTTTCTTGTGAAATTTATTCCTTTGAGGATGATTTTGATGGTTTCATATGTCTTCTGTTGTTGTTGTTGTTGTTGTTGTTGTTGTTGTTGTTGTTATGCAATTCAGTTCAATTCACAGTCTAGGACCGGTAAAAATTTAAAGCATGACTAGGAAGACCAGAAAAATAATGGCAGTGAATCATGCCCTTTATCTATGCAGTGACATTGACAGACTTACCTACCAAGGCAAATAAGTGGTGGTAAAATTTTGCAAGTACATCAGATGGTTGAAGAAAAAAAATGGCTTTGGGAGAATATGTGAAGGATAATGATGAAGATGCACTGAAGTTAGTATATCAGGAAGGCTTACTGACTACTGGAGAGATCAAACTGTCTTACAAGAAAGACCAAATGAAGAACAGAATGGAGGCATGGGAAGATAAAGCACTTCATGACCAGTACATTAAAAAAATAGCAGGGAAAGCAGGTAATAACAAGAGCTGGCAACAGCTAAGAGCAGGAAAGTTGAAGAAAGAGACTGAGGGACTAATTCTGGCTGCACAAGACCAAGCCTTAAGGAAAAATGCATACAAAAGCAGAATTTAGAAGACAGCAACAGACAGTAAGTGCCACCTATGCAAAGAAGCTGAAGAAACAGTGGGCCCAGGGGTGAAATCCAGCAGGTTCTAAAAGGTTCTGAAGAACCGGTAGTAGAAGTTTTGAGTAGTTTGGAGAACCGGCAAATACCACCTCTGGCTGGCCCCAGAGTGGAGTGGGAATGGAAATTTTGCAATATCCTTCCCCTGCCATGCCCACCAAGCCATACCCACAGAACCTGTAGGGAAAAATTTTGAATTTCATCCCTGAGTGGACCACCTGGTAAGCTGCCGCAAGAAGATTGCACAGACTGACTACAAGCAGCGGAAAGACAAAGTAGCAATGATGGTGCATCGGAAGATCTGCAAGAAATATCATTTGCCTGTAAGCAAAAACTTGTGGAACTATAAAATAGACAACGTCATAGAAAACGAAGAAGCTAAATTGCTCTGGGACTTTAAAATTCAAACAGACATGATCCTGCTACATAACATGCCAGACTTAACAATTGTTGATAAGAAAGACAAAAATGTCTGGATAGTGGACATGGCAGTGCCTGGAGACAGCAGAAAAGAAGAGAAAGAACTGGAGAAGATAACAAAATACAAAGACCTGTAATAGAAATAGAATGACTATGGCAAAGCAAGGGTAGTACCAATAGCAATAGGTGCCTTGGGTGCAATTCCAAAACAACTCGAGCAGCACTTGAACACCATTGGCATCGACAAATTTGCCATCAGTCAATTGCAAAAGGCAACTTTACTGGGAACAGCTTCCTTCCTGCAACAATAACTGTAACACCATCAAACCAGGAGTGAAATGCTACCGGTTCAGGGCGGTTCTCCACAACTGGTAGTAAAGACTTAGCTGCAGCCCAGATGAGCCAAGGAACTGTGGGGAGCCTCCCGCGTGTTGCACCCCCTCCCAGCCTTCCTCCTGCGCCTCCGCACCATTTTCAGGCACCCAGCTTATTGGGCTGCCCCTATCCCTTTCGCGGCTCCAACGCTGGCAGCTTTGGGAGACACTGGTGGCACAGAGGCATGGGCAAAGGCTGGGGGAGTGCAACATATGGGAGGCTCCCCGCAGTTACTCAGTTTGTCTGTAGCTGATGCTTTAGCAGCCATGAGATGCACTTTCCTCCAAGTCTCACAGAGAGAAGCACCTGTTTCCCTCTGCCGCCCACAGTGCTTAAAGGAAAGCACAGCTCATGTCTATCATGGCTCCAATGATGGTGGCTTCAGGAGATGCTGGTGGCATGGAGACATGGGCGAAGGCTGAGAGTGGGGTGCGGAAGACCAAGTCTGCTCCCCTTCACCTCTCCACACTTGTTTACCCATCCCAGAGAGCTTGGGCTATGCCTCCCTCCAACCCAGCTGCCTTCCTTGCTGGCGTCACTCCTGAGTGAACTCTTCCCTCCTTGGCTGTTGCGAAGAAGTGGCAGCTTTGGATGCCCCATGCCGGCTTCATTCTCTTTGAGAGCCTCTTTGCACCTTGTCTGCAAACCGGCTCTCAAAGAGAAAGAAGCGGGCGTGGCACACCCAGAGCTACTGTTTCTTCGCAACAGCCAAGGACATCTTCTGCTTGGAGCTCCAAGCCACAGGGAGGGGGAGGGGGAGGTGGCTGCAACACCAGCAGCTTCGGTGGACTCCTTTCCTCAGTGGTTTGTTTTCTTTTACCTCATCTAGGCAACTTTGTCATTAAAGGCTGCTCCGTGCCTTTTGATCTTTCTCGGGTGCGGAGAAAAGTGACCCTGTGTGAAGGGACTGAGCCTGCTGCTTAACTTAGAAGCCAAAAGGCTTCTTTTCCATCCAGGCACTGGTGCACAATGCCAGAAAGATCTCCGGTTGCTGCCACCATCTTTGCACATGTGCAGCTTTCTTCTCAATGGCTAAAGGACTTTTCGGCACCCTGCGGCCAGGTGGCTGAGAGGCTTCTTTGCTCCAGTCAACTTCAGGTGGGTGAGCAAGCAGTGATCGAGGAACCGGTTCGGGGGCGTGGCCTGGCTGCCATTAGTAGTTCAGAGAACTACTTCCTAAAGTTACTACCTATTCGGTAGAACCGGGCCAAACCAGTAGCAACCCATCACTGATTGGAGGTCCGTTTTTGCTCCCACAACGCTTCCCTGAGACCTGCTAGGCCAAAAATGGGACATGGGAGGGTCCAGTTTTGCTCCCAAGAGGCTTCCCTGAGGCCTGCTAGGCCAAAAATGAGGGATGGGGGAAAGAAAGAAAGAAAAAGGAAGGAAGGAAGGAAGGAAGGAAGGAAGGAAGGAAGGAAGGAAGGAAGGAAGGAAGGAAGGAAGGACAACAAACCTGGCACTAGACGCAGCTTTCTTCCTTGAAAGAGCACAGCAATCTAGGGCTGGAAGGGACTTGGATATCATCTAGTCCAACACCCTGCTCCAGCAAGACATTGTTAAAGTGAGTTTCTATCTTTTGACCACCTCTAGTCACATGATTTCATGATTTCATTTCATAGCCACACCCACCCAGTGACATAACCCCACCAAGCCACATCCACCATTCTGTGCCATGCCCATAGAACTGGTAGAAAAAAATAATAGATTTCATCACTGCATCAAACATCCACATCTGCGTATCCCAGATCCTTGGTAAGGACAAAAATGCAAAACCCAGTCTGAACATCTGGCTGAGTGGGCAATGATCAACAACAACAATAATAACAACAACCCAGATAAGCAGAGACTAAAGAGGAGGCAAAACCCACATTCTCTAGCACTGATGCTGTTATCTAGTCAGGTAATGGAACATCTGCAAGCAAACAACCAAGCTCTGCGAGCACTAAAGAGCTGCATATATTCTTTCTACTGAGTTGAAAACACTTATGAGGAATGCAATTTAGAAACAGATCATTGATTCAATTCAGCACTTTCCCCCCTAAACTTTGAACTAATTTGCTTAAACATCAGTTTTAATATTTATTTCCTTTATTTTTGTCTTAGCATCTTAATTTCTTTTCCTTGTTCTGATGGTGTCTACTAATCCTTCATGCTTTTACAAAGCTGATTTTTCTTTGAAATGAATATCATACAAATTAACTGCGGTTTGATTAGCATGCAATTATGATGTGACTCATGACAGTTTAGACAAAGCATCTTAAGAACAAGATAAATGTTTGACTGATATCTCTACAATGCTGTAAATATATAATAGTTTATTGGCACTTCTAGATTTGCTAATCTCTTCTTAATTTGCCTTCTGTAGTGGTTCAATAGAGGGATGATGTTTCCACACCTCTGCTTCTCCTTGACTAAGACTGAATCGCTGTAAACTAAACAATGTTATGAGTACCACTGTCTTATTAGCTTTGGCATCTCCACTAATTATGAATGCTAATTAATATATAATGTGACCTGTAGCAAATCATCTGACTATTTAAATGGTTGGCTTACTTCCATCCAAAAGGTGAAAGGAGAAGTTATGAAACATCCTGTGGGAAGGCACAGAATGATGAATTTGGAACTGCTTCACAGTGTGATCTAATAATGGATAAAAAGGCAACTATTTGGGAATTAAAGAAATTCTGTTCTCAGTTTTGAATGTTGTGTCTGGGAGTCCTTTCATGCACATGATTATTACTGCAAACTCCTAATATCAATTAAACCTTATTTATTAATAGATTCTTATAAAACACATAAGATTTAAGAGTTTTCCTGTTGTGTAACAGATGAACTGCTTCTATAATATACCAATAGAAATACACTGCCAATTTAGGACTTTGCTGAGGCAGAAGTCTTTGTTCTTCAGTTTCATCCCACTAGTCAAGAGATTTAAGGATAGAATTGGAACATAGGTTATACTTTTTATTTTGAATGCCAATCTTAGATTCTGACCATAAACAGGAACCAATAGATCCTTGTTTCTCAACCTTGGCAGCTTAAATATGTATGGACTTCAGCTCCCAGAATTCCCCAGCCATCTTATGATTAATAAGCATTGGCACTTTTGAAGCTATTTTTTACTGTGTAAACTATTTCCATCTCCTTTCTCTCTAAATGTTTAGCCAAATATGTCCAGTTAGGCTTCAAGCACATGCTGAAAGTCTGCAAGGAGACATTCCTGAGGAATTAAAACAACCAGTGTTCCTGAAGGCTATGGCTTTCATCTGGATTCTTACCAGTTTGCAATTGAAAGTCTGCTTGGATCAATACAGGTAGTCCTCAACTTACAACAGTTTGTTTAGTGATCGTTCAAAGTTACAATGGCACTGAAAAAAGTGATTTATGATCATTTTTCAGAGTTATGATTTTTCCAGCATCCCCATGATCATGTTATCAAAATTCAGATAATTGGTAACTGGTTCATATTTATGACAGTTGCAGGTCCCAGGGTCATGTGATCTTCTGACAAGCAAAGTCAATGGAGAATCCAGATTCATTTAACAACCATGTTAGTAAACTATCAACTGCGGTGATTCACTTAACAACTGAGGCAAAAAATGTCATAAAATGGGGCAAAATTCACTTAACAAATGTTTCACTGAACAACATAAATTTTGGGCTCAATTGTGGTCCTAAGTCGAGGACTACCTGTAATCGCTCAGTTGTAGGGAGTGATAAAACTGGGAATCTACAGAGACTAATGAAAACCATGATTTTTGAAATCTGTATTTTTTTTACCAACTTTTGGCTTTTTGTTGAATCTATTAAACAAATTTATATTGCCACTCAATGCACACATAGTGATTCCGGGCGTCTTACAAAATTAGAAATTCACAGTACAGAAACTTTTAACCCCGTCTCCCATCCCTCTGTAGTGGCAACAAACATAATCAAACTACCATCTTGATTAGTTGTCAACCTGTTTTCATGGACTTTCGGAATAGTATCAAGGATAAGCTAATCTTATCTCCAGGGAAATAGATAGATAGATAGATAGATAGATAGATAGATAGATAGATAGATAGATAGATAGATAGATAGATAGATGATAGATAGATAGATAGATAGATAGACAGACAGACAGAAAAAGAAAGAAAGAAAGAAAGAAAGAAAGAAAGAAAGAAAGAAAGAAAGAAAGAAAGAAAGAATTCTTTATTGGCCAGGTGTGATTGGACACACAAGAAATTTGTCTTGGTACATACGCTCTTAGTGAACATAAAAGAAAAGATATATTTGTTAAGAATCATAAGGTACAACACTTAATGATAGTCATAGGGAACAAATAAGCAATCATTGATATTATATAGCAACGGAACCACCATGAAGAAGGAGCTTTTTTTTGTCCTACTAGATATACTTCGATAGATTCAAGAAAGACCTCCAGGTACTCCTTACCCAGAAGGATTCTGGTCATTTAAAAAGGATTGCTGGGCAATTATCTGCAGACTTCCATTTCACTATATGAATTGTCATGAGTTAGGCTTTATTAGCAGTTCTTATCCATGTTTGATCAAGTTTTTTCACTTTCTACCAGTGGCACTCTAAACATCTCTTGATCTGTTTCATCTGTTTCAGTTCCTCCATAAACCACCAGGCACAATGAGTTTCACAGGTTGTTGCTTGGGCTTTCTTGTTGCCTTCCTATTCCAAGTGGCTTCTAGTGTCTTAGCAAGATTATACAGCAGATCCTCAGTTTTAACCCTAGTTCCCCCTGAAACTTATCAGTACCATGAATTACTGGAGGTGGACTGATGTGAGAATCATGGTGGTGCAGTGGTTATAATTCAGTATTGCAGGAGTTTGAGTCTCACCGGCTGAAGATTGACCCATCCTTCCATCCTTCCAAGGTTGGTAAAATGAGGATCCAGATTGTTGTGGGCAATATGCTGACTCTGTGAATCCTTTACAGAGGGTTGTAAAGCACTGTGAAGTGGTATATAAGTGCTATTACTAATATGTCCTGCCTGCCTGGGAAGCAGTGCTGCCCTAGGGAAGCTCATAGCCACTAGTTTGTCATCTGACCATGAAAAGCAGACCAGAGATAGGTCTGTCAGTTCCATTTCACAAACAAGAACACCAAATCTAGTGTTCTAGTCAGGCCCTGATGACTTGGGCCAGGCCCATGGAAGTTTTGGTTTCTAAGCCAACTCTCAAATTAATTCCAATCCCCCTCTCTGAGAAGGCAGATTGAGGTTCTCCTGAACCATAAGCCTGGGAAACTCTATCACCAACCCTGCTGTGAGGTCTAGGAGTTCAGGCAGGGAGTCTACTACATAGCAGGGAGGTTGATACAATAGCAGCAATCCCAATCCCAGCCCACCCTAAGAAAAAAGTGTATATAATGAAACAATAAAGGCAAAGGAGCTTCCAAAGATAAAAGAGAAACTGCAAATGTAAACCTTTTTCTTCTTAATTTTATCTTCTGATATGTGACCCAAGATAAATAGATCACAATACAGGTATTATTTCATATCTAGTGGTAAGAAGAATTTGGAATTCATCATTGAAATCTAATGTTCATAAAATGATGGGGAGAGTCCAGAAGAAATTTGTAATCTGTCATCACAGTGTAGAATCAGTGAAGAATTAAAAACAAATGTCTTCTGTTCAAATAGTTCCTAATATCTGCATTATTTGTAATGATAATTTTTCATCAAATTAAGCAAGTTATTAGGACATGCAAATAATTGAACAATAATAAATAAGACAATAAAATAAGTGTAAAGTAAAACAAGTATTAAGTAAAACATTAACATGAGAAATGTGAGGTACTTGATTCTCTCTGACCTTGGTTGTTGTTGGTGGGTTTTTTTTTTTTTTTGGCAGATGTCTCATTACCAAAATAAGTAACATTATCAGTGCTAGAAGAGAGTGGGGTTTGCTTTTATTGTATACACTAGGCTAGGGTGTTACCTGTCAGTGTGGAAGGGAGTGATCTTGATGGTTCCTTGATTAGACTGTTGTTTATGTTTGTTTGTAATTCCTTCATTGGGGTACCATTTACTTCTTGACTGTTAGTGTAGTGTTAATCTTGGTGTTAATCTCTGCTCATCTGAGTATTGATTGATGAGGAGGAGGTGTTTTGGTCTTTTTGCTTTGTTTTTGGCTTTTTGATTACCTGTCTTGAATGGCATGTAAATATTGTTTATCTTTACAAGCTTGTTCATGTTGATTTATCTGAATGCCAGGCATCCAGGAATTCTCTAGAATTTTTAGACATGGCTTGGTCTAGAATGCTCACAGTTTCCCATTTGAAGCTAAGATTAAGTCAGTCCATGTGCTATGAAATTAAGGAGTTTTCCTGACTCGCTGCTCTGACATTCCTTTGTTTGGGTATTTTTCACTCTTACAGGACAGATTGAGTGCCAATTATTTTTCTCTGCAGCCAGGATCACACCCAGTTGTTCCACGCATGCGCAGTCTTTTCACTCAGTCTGAGGGAATAGACTTGAGTGCCTTTTGCTCTTTGCAATTTTTGCTAGATTTAGCTAAATTTCTATTTCGACTGTTATTTAAATTGCTCAATTTTGTTAGCTTGAGGGCTATGCATCGTTGGATCGACTGACAGTTGTGGCATGGGATGAGTCAGCGCTCCTGGGGTTCCGGGGTGCTGCCCGCTGCGTTTATTGCTTAATTGGCCGCTTGCGTTCCTGAAGCTTGGTTTTCGGAACCTTTTGTTTTGACAGCCATGGGAGGGAGAGCTAGTTGTTCGGTGCGCCAACAGAACCGCCTCCGCCCTCGCAGCCCTCAGTAATCGCAGCTTTAGAGTCACTGCCTTTGGCGGTCATACTCTTTTTTGGAGAGAAGTTGCGGCAGCGGTTGAATTTCCGCCTATTTACTTTTCATTATTGTTGGATCAGAGGCGGTGTGGATTCTAGCCCAAGCTGAACAATGTTGATAATGGGTGCCGTTGGACTGCTTTGTGTCCTGAGGGCGCTGAGGCAATTACTGTTGCAGACGCCATTTTGAGACAATCTTACCGCCGCCATTTTAGACATGCCGCGCCTCCACGAAGCAGCCTGGGGACTGTCTTCATGGAGCTACTTGTTTATCAAGGGGCTACAGACATGGTAATCTGTCCCCTGTCTCCTGCCTTAATTCGGCTACTCATTATCCACTCATTCACAAGGAAGTAAATTTATTTATTTTTGCTGGGCCTGATTGGGTGGACGTTTCTCTGTAACTAAGTTCTAAGCCTTATTGTGAACCTTTAGTGGGGCAATGGCAGACAAGGATTTATCCTCAGATCTGGAACAAACTTCCACTCCTCCCAGGACTCAGTCCCCCCAAACTTCATGGCCTAAGAAATCTAACGCAAAAGCGCTGGCTCTGCTATGCCAAGCCCCTTCTACATCCGCTCTTGTCATGGGAGGAAGTAAGGCAGAAAAACGTAGACATAAGGCCCTGGAGTATCAATTTGATAAGGGGCAGCGTGCAATGCGGCCGATCCTTCCCACCTCTCCGTCAGACCTGGCTGTCTTTCAGCAGATTGTAATTGATAATTTGAATTCCCCTGAGGCCATGGGGGTGGTTTGGTCTCAGGACAATGTTCCAATGCTTTCACAAGTGTCTGCTTTGACAAATGCACCTGGGGGACTCAATCCGCAAGTGGCACCCCTTTCTGGCTTGGCGCACCTACCTTCCCAGCTTCCTCAGGTTATTCCAGAAGTGGGTTCACCCCCACTGCTGCTGGTCTCCATGTGGGGGAGGGCCATAGTTGTGGGCACTCTTTGGACTTTCAGTCCTTGGTGACTCAAGCGATTTCTCACATATTTCAAGCAGGGTTGCAACAAACAGGTTGCCAGTTACTGTCTGGGGGTGGTCCCATTGCTCATGCTCCTGTTCCTCTGGCCCCTACTCTCCCTGCAGCCCAGGCCTTGAGTCACTTTGAGGAAGATGATTATTTGGAGGAGTTCAAGTTGTCGGACGATGAAGAAATGGCCCCTGAGAAACCGGCCTTTCAGGGTTTGTTCAAGCTTGTCTTGTTCAAATCGCTTCTTCATAAAGCGAAAATAGCTACAAATATGGGTCAAGTTCTTGACCAGCCTTCTACTTCTGCAGTCCAATCAGATCCCAATGAGTCACTTTTCCAGGTGCCCAAGCCCAATTATGATTTTGTTCCCTGTCCAGCCTTGTTTTCACAGGTGATTCAGAAACCGTGGGAACATCCGGGGTCACCTTCGGGTCCCAACAGTTTTGACAAAAAACTCTACTGCTCAGCTCCTGAGCTAGATACCTTGCTCCAGTTACCATCTGTGGACGAGCCTTACTTCGTCATCTGTTCTTGTCAGTGATGTCAGAGAAGGCCTTAAACTTGAGGACAAGAGAGATGAATGGCATTTCGTAAAACCTATCAGGCCGCTGTGTGGGCCATCAGAGCAATGACCTCGGCTTCATTTTTTAACAAGGCTTCGCTCATCTGGCTCCGCCAGCTGTGGGACAGGTTGCCTCCAGAAGAAGCTAGGCTTCATCAAGATGTTTCAAGCTTGTGGCAGTGGCTGAATATTCTGCAGATGCATCTCTCGATGAGGCAAAATTTGCTTAAAGGGCACTAGCATCAGCTGTGACCTTGCGTTGGCTTCTCTAGCTTCAGCATTGGAGGGTTGACATGAAATCAAAGTGGAGACTCACTGCAGCTCCTTACAAGGGCCAATCTCTGTTTGGGTCTTCCCTGGGCCAGGTCTTGGTGGAAGGCCGGGACAAGAAAAAGATATTACCTTTGTTCTACAGGAGACCAGATCGCAGGTACTCTCCTTACCAACGACAGCCATTTCGGGTCGATCCGGGACCCAGTGGTTCCTATTCTCAACATCCATCTTTGCAGGCCTATTCCTATTCATATGACCGAGCTTCCTTTCGTGACCGGGGCAGGTGCTAATTGTCTTTCAAACGGCCTTTTCGTGGAGCAGCTTCCTGTCCCTTCTGTCAGGGCAAGTAATTCACGAGCCTCATTCCCCTGGGAGGCAAGCTCCTAGCCTTTTACCACCAGTGGGAACAGATTTTAGAAAGCTTGGATTTTACGAACTGTCACCTGCAGCCTCTCCTTGGAGTTTACCTCCACTCCCCCGAACCGTTACCTTCAATGTTGGCTTTCCAATCAACCTTGTCAGCGGCAACTCATGGATCTCAAGATCCATCATCTTTTGGACATCAAGGCCATAGAACCGGTTCTGGAAGACCAGATGCAGACCAGATTTTATTCTATCGTATTTCTGGTACCGATGAGTTCAGGGGGCTGGAGGGGAATTCTAAATCTGAAATAACTCAACCTCCATGTGTTGTATCGCTGCTTCAAAATGCATTCGCTCAAATCCCTCCTTGGATGCATCCGCCAAGGGAACTTAATGCAGTCCATAGACCTCAAGGAAGCATATTTATATGTGTCCATACATCCACAGACAATTTCTCCGATTTGCATATGCGGGCCGACATTTTCAGTACAAGGTGATGCCCTTCAGCCTCTCATCAGCGCCGCAGACTTTTACAAAACTCTTAGCAGTGGTAGCAGCATCACTCCATGTCCTGCCTGTACATCTGGTCTGCTATCTGGATGACATCTTAATCCTATCTGTGTCAGTTCCCCAAGCAGAACACGACAAACAACTGGTGCTTCACACCTTGCAGAGACACGGTTTTATGATCAATATGGAAAAAAGTCATCTCTGTCCGAGTACCCGTATTTTGCATCTGGGTGTGATAATAGATTCGGACCAAGGACTTGTTTACCTGTCACCAGACCGACAATCCAGTATCCAACAACTGATGTCTCAAGTGTTATCCCAATGGAAGCTTCCCTTGCTTCTATTATCCCAACTGTTGGAGAAACTCATCGTCTGCATTGCGATAGTGCCGTGGGCACACCGCCACTCGCATCAACTGCAGTGGTTTTTCTTGCCCTATCAGAGACAAGGAAGAGCAGATTCCCTAGTCAAGGTGGTTATGCCTTCCTGAGTGAAGTTATCTCTTCAATGGTGGCTTTCTCCAGCCATTTGAGTGGGGTCTCTCTTCCTGGAACCGGAATGAGTGACGTTGACCATGGATGCCAGCCTCATGGCTGGGGAGCCCATCTAAATTCACTACTGGCACAGGGCACCTGATCCCCACTAGAAAAAGCACACAGCATCAATTGGTTGGAGCTGCGTGCAGTCCGCCTGGCTCTGTGTCACTTCCAACTCTATGTGACCAACAAACATGTACTCATTTTAACCGACAACATGGCCACCAAAGCCCATATAAATCGGCAGGGGGGCACGTGCTCCATATTTCTGATGGATGAGACGGAGAGACTGATGTCCTGGGCAGAGAGACACAGTCTTTCATTACGAGCGGAGCACATCTTTGGATCAGTCAATCTCCAGGCAGATTGGCTCAGCCGTGGACATCTGGATCCAGCAGAGTGGCAACTTCATCCATGGCTGTTCCAGGAAGTTTCTCACAGGTTCGGGTCTCCGGTCCTAGACCTATTTGCCACGGCGCAAAACACACAGCTGCCAAGATATTTCTCCCGGTTTCCAACGCCGGGCACAGAAGGCCATGATGCTCTCCGCTCGCCATGGCCTTGGGGACTCCTTTATGCCTTTCCCCCAATTCTGGTCATCCTGAACGTTCTTCAGAAGCTAATGGAGCAGGTGGACCTGCTATTGGTGGCACTGTATTGGCCACACAGACTGTGGTTCTCGGACCTAGTGGCCCAGTTGGTCGAACACTCATGGAGGATTCCACGTTCACAGATCTCCCTGAGTCAAGGCGCCGTGCAACATCCAGATCCAGGCTGGCTGCACTTGACTGTCTGGCACTTGAAAGGATCAAATTGACAAAAGATCTTCTTTCCTATGAAGTTATCTACACAATCCAAGCTGTCAGATGCCCATTGACAGTATGCATTTATAACGTGTCTTGGAAGGCATTTGCCTAGTGGTGTGTCAAGAATCACATTGACCCCACGTCTGCGACTGTGCCCGAGGTCCTACAATTTCTTCAGGCTGGTTTCAACAAAGGACTTGCACCATCTATCCTTCGCCGTCAAGTGGCGGCTCTGGCTACTGTTCTTGTTGGTGCTAATCAACAATCCTTGTCGCATAATACTAGAATTAGATCCTTTTTTCATGGAGCTTTGAATCTGAGGCCTCCTGTTGTACACCGATATCCGACATGGGACCTTCACATTGTGTTACAGGCTCTAACATTGTCACCGTTTGAACCTCTTCATTCCATAAATTTGAGATATCTTTTGTTGAAAATGGCCTTTCTTTTGGCAGTGACATTGGCTCGCCGTGTCTCTGAAATTGCGGCTCTTTCAATTTGTCAAGGTCTATGCATATTCCTTCCAGACAGGATGATGCTTCGCTTGGATCCAGCATTTATCCCAAAGATTAACTCGCACTTCCATTGTGCCCAAGAGATTGTATTACCGAATTTTTGCCCTGATCCTCAACATCCGTTGGAAAAAAGGTGGCATAATTTAGAAGTACATAAAGCTTTATGCAGATACATCAAAAGGAGTGCCTCATTTCGACAAACGAAGGCTTTGTTTGTTTCATTTCTTCCATCTTCAATGGGACAAAAAGTCTCCTCAGCTACAGTGGGCCACTGGCTTAAAGCCTGCATATCCACGGCCTATGGACTGCAGGGAGTTACGGTGCCAGGCGGTATTATAGCACTCTACCCATAGTGTGGCCATGTCTGTGGCTTGGGCCACTCAGGCATCTATAGATGACATATGCAAGGCAGCCACATGGTCCTCAATCTCATCTTTTGTTAGACACTATAGATTAGATGCTTCTGCTTCTGCTGATGCCTCTTTCGGCAGATGGGTTTGCAATCTGTAATGTCCTCCCGCGGCCAGGAGATGGTTACGGCTCCCACCCTTCAAGATTGAGCTTGGGCATGTCCCAGACAAAGGAATGTTGGAGCAGCATGTCAGGAAAACGGACATTGGCTTACCTGAACATCCCTTTTCTGATTGCTGCAACGGCATTCCATCCCTCCCATGGCATTCCATCACCTGGCCTTGGTGGGGGTTCTTTCCCTTTTGTTTCCTCTGCAGCCTTTGATGTCCCGCTACTCATGGGTGAGTCATTCTCAGATAAAACATACAGTTCCAGTTGTCTGCCTTGAAGTGGACTTCGTGAAAAGACTGCGCACGCGTGGAACAACTGGGCATGACCCTGGCTGCAGAGAAAAATGATTGGCACTCAGTCTGTCCTATAAGAGTGAGGAATACCCAGACAAAGGAATGTCATCGCAGCGCTCAGAAAAGGATCATTCAGGTAAGCCAACGTCCATTTTCATCTTCTTTTGTAGAGACTCCTGTTTTTTATTCTGGGGCTGCAGGGTCTTTTGGTTTAGTTAGGATGTTTTGGAGGGCTTTAGTTGGTTTATATGCTACACTGATTCCATTTGGTTGTAATAGTCTGTTGGTGATTTTTCTGGGATGTTTTTGATGTATGGCAGTGTTATCCTTTTCACAGCTTGTATTGGTTTTGCTATATTTGGTTCTCAGACAACTTGTCTTGTGGGAGGCTGGAATGTTACTTTGATAGTGGTGCACTTGATTGGTGTGGGTAATTTTATGATGGACTTGTGTTTCTAATTTGCCATCACTGCCTCTGCTGATGAGGATATCCAGGAAGGGTACCATGGTGGGTTTTTTTTTCCTTTTCCTTTGTGAATTTTATTTCTTTAAAGATGTTGATATTTCATGTGTCTTCTCCTGTTGGTCCTTTTTTATTATGACAAAGGTGTCATTTACATACCAGATCTATACTTTGGGTTGTATGTGAGTGCTATAGATTATAGGTGTTGCATTATGGTCTTTGAAAGCAGTTCAGTCCTGAGCTACAAATATTCTCTTCCACCGATAAATGAGAATTTCTTTTAGCTGTTTATCCATAGAGGATAGAAAAGTGCATTAACTCCAGAAGACAATTGAGTAGATAAATTAGACACACTTTGTACAATAGTTAGTAAATTGCATGCTGATCAAAGTGTGCCAGCAAAGGATGCATAAGAGTGGGAAGAGAAGGATTGAAGTACATTTAAAGCCTATCTAGTTCCTAAGCTGTACTCTAAATACAGCTACAAGGTTCGGCCAAGCTGACAACAGTCCTATCTAGTTTTCTAACATTTTAGCTCTATATGCTCTAATCCTTAAATGAGGCTGAGTTGCAGTCCTGTTTCAATTATCCCAATATCAGTTTAACTGGCTTCTAGCTGCTTTGGAAGTGGACTGCCCTGTCGTAGATTAAAGATCTCTGTTCCTTTCATCCTTATGAGGCATAATCGAGCCAAATTGAAGGAAGTTGAAGTCATCTTAATTTCAGTACAACAGATTTCAGAGGTACTTACTCTCCTGCAAAAATATTGTGATTCAGAAGCACTTTATTATTTAAACCATGTTCTTACACAATATCAGTCTATGCCTAAAATCAAAAGAGCATAGGGGATTTTGTGTGTGTGTGCTTATTCTTGATGACATGTTGTTTTCATTATGTTTTCTGAGAATAGCGTTTAGTGCATTGTTGTAGAAATACGTAAGCATTAGATTTCAGCTCTATGTCCTCTAAGGCTCTAGGGCCTAGGCATTAAATAACAGTATCTCTGTGCTTGGATGCATAGAAACGCAATGCTTGTATCACTTTTCCACCATCACCCTTATAATAAACTGTTATAATAAGCCCAGAAGCAGGAGAAAATGATTATATAATTTCAATTCTGAAAACTTTCAGGAAGGATATTTTTCTGGTAGTAAAAATGGAGTGTTTTTCAATCTGAAACTATTCAAGACACACTTCTTGAACTGATGAGGAAACAAGCTTTCTTGCTTTCTTGCAGACATTTCATTATCCAAACTACAGTAGATAACATCATCAGTGGAGTACTTGCCTAGTTTGGGTAACAAAACATCTGGAAAAAAATGGAAAAAAGTGGCACACTATGGAGACAGTAAATCTTTATGCCATAAAGGACTTCAGAAAGGCAAGGAAATAAGGGGAAAATGCCCCACCAACTATCACTGTACTCTTTCTCCTGCCCCAGATGCTGAATATATATTTTTTATTTAGTTTGACAAACATGTACAAGATAACAGGTATAAGTATAAACATGGACATGAACATAGGAAATTAGTACAAATAAATGGGGACAGTAGGACAGGGATAGTAGGCACGCTGGTGCGCTTATGCACACCTCCTTTACAGACCTCTTAGGAATGGGGTGAGGTCCATGGTAGACAGTTTAAAATTGAAGCTGTGGGGGTTTGAGGATGTATCAACGGAGCCAGGTAGAGCATTCCAGGCGTTAACCACTCTGTTGCTGAAGTCGTATTTTCTTCAATCGAATTTGAAGCGGTTTACTGAGTTTGTATCTATTGTTTGCCCATGTATTATTGAGGTTGAAGCTGAAGTAGTCGTTGACAGGTAGGATGTTGTAGCAGACAATTTTGTGTATTATGCTTATTGATCCCTCCCTTTCATTTGAAGAACCGTCTTTTTTTAATTGAATAAATTTAAATCAGAATTCAACACAGCACTAACTAAAAAGGCTCTCTCACACAAAAATTGGTATTACCATCATTAAAGAAACAGTAAATACTCTGTACAGGTAAAGGTTTTATTTATAATTTTATTTTCAATGTCTAACTAGATTACTGATCAAAAAAAGAATGAGAAGAAAACCTACGTTGTAAAAGGCTGTTTTAAGTGTTCAGATTGCTTCCATCATCATACGTAGAATGGAAAAAAACAGGTATATACTATTATGATCTTAACAAGACGAAATTTACAGGGTAGTCTTAAAATTACACATGAAAGAAGCATGACAGATTTTATAGAAATTGGTATAAAAGACTTTGAGCTACATGCCTTTAAGAATCCCTTTAAAGTGCCCATAATAGTTTTGCCTTTTACTGAAAATGTTTAAAGATTTAAATTTACAGGAAAGCTAGATCACTATTAAGAGATGAAGGGAAACACTGTGAGGCAAAAATGGATTCTGCACTGAGGAATATATGAGGCAAATTTGAGAGTGATAAATTGATAGATTTTTGTGGAAAGAAAAGGGGTACTGTAAAAGATAAATCACATTATCAAGCTAAGTGAAGATTCACAATGAGAGAAAAATGTAGGGTTTCACTTGCTAATTATTCCCATGAAATATGGTTCTTACGGCAGTCAGATAATACATCCAAAGAATGACTTACTTTTAAGGTTAGAAGAGGACCATCTAACCAATATGAACAAATGGTCAAATCAAGAATTATTTTCACATGTGCATACTGTTACGACTGGGGAAAAACAGGCTCAGACTCAACCCCTCCAAGACTGAGCAGCTGTGGTTCCTGGCATCCCGGTATAGCCAGCTGATTCCATCGCTGACTATTGGGGGTGAGGTCTTGGCCCCCTCAGAGAGG
The DNA here is from genome assembly GCA_030761175.1 of Masticophis lateralis. Taxonomy (NCBI): domain Eukaryota; kingdom Metazoa; phylum Chordata; class Lepidosauria; order Squamata; family Colubridae; genus Masticophis; species Masticophis lateralis. The sequence goes on from JAUDYJ010000001.1 coordinate 179,286,240, forward strand.
GCTCACAATCTGGGCATTGTCCTGGATGCACTGCTGTCTTTAGAAGACCACATGACAGCTGTGGCCAGGGGGGGCTTTTTATCAGGGTCACCTGATTTACCAGTTGCGTCCCTTTCTGGACCGGGATGCCTTGTGCACAGTCACTCATGCCCTTGTCACCTCCCATCTGGACTACTGTAATGCTCTCTACATGGGGCTCCCCTTGAAAAGCACTCAGAGGCTCCAACTGGTCCAGAATGCGGCCGCGTGGGTAATTATGGGAGTGACACAGCGCACCCACGTAACACCTCTCCTACGTGAGCTGCACTGGCTTCCGGTGGTCTTCCGGGTGTGATTCAAGGTGCTGGTTACCACCTTTAAAGCGCTCCATGGCTTAGGACCTGGGTACTTACGAGATTGCCTTCTGCCACCGTTGGCCTCCCACCGGCCAATTCGCTCCCACAGAGAGGGACTCCTCAGGGTGCCGTTGGTCAAACAATGTCAACTGGCGGCCCCCAGCAGGAGAACTTTCTCTGTGGGGGCACCTGCCCTCTGGAACGATTTGCCCCCGGAGATACGTATGACTCCCAACCTACATACCTTTTGCCGTGCCCTTAAGACTTTACTGTTCCAACAGGCTGGGCTGGTTAAATAAGGAATTTGAATAGGTGTTTTAATTTTTGAGTTTTAATGTAGGGCCAAATTATTTAATATGTTTTAAACTATTTTTAAATTTTGTGATGTATGTGGTTTTACTATGGCTGTGCACCGCCCTAACTCCTTCGAGAGAAGGATGATATAAAAATTTAAATAATAAACAAACAAATAAATAAATAAACTAAGGATAATATTACCACAAGGATCACTCTAAAGCAGACATGTCAGTCTGTCTGCCCTGCTCCAGCTGGCTCTCTAGGAAAGAAAGACGCTTGACTCCATCAGAACATTACAAGGGTCTACTAGAGGGTTTAAACAAGGGTTTACTAGAGACAACTGGATGCAGTAAAAGCAAGGCCAGATCTGAAGAAAACCCACTCAAATTGCTACATTGTTCCTAGCCTTTAGCCCTCCCCACCTTTGACTAGTTTGTCAGGGCCCAATAAGATGATAACGGGATATTTTGAGAACAAGACAGTTTGAGAAGCAGTTAACATTCTGTTCCCAAATTTGGGTGCCCAAAAGTTCTTAAAGTGGCCGGATGAAGTGGCTGAATCACACCTCTGCTTCGTGTCTGCACTGGTCTCCGCCACTTTCCCTCTTTACAACAGCCCCCCTTTCCCCTGCTATCCCCCCTCTTAGGATTGTGTCAGGCTGCAACACAAGCAATGGGAAGGGCAGCACTGTCATTGAATCCAGTACTCCTTTCCCTAACCAAGGCATTTTATAAGATAAAGTAGCAAGGCTTTTCTTTTCTTTTCTTTTCTTTTTTCCTTTTTGACTTACAATAATGCTCCTGAGCAACATACTGGAGATGGATTTTCCTGGAGAATTTGCCCTGTATCAGAGGGCAAAGTAGAGCCCTTTACTTGCTTGAAGTGAATTAAAAACTATCCCAAATTATCTGGATCTGCTCTGGATTTGGGATTAATGGCAAGTGGAGACACAGCCCTATCTGACAAATACTATCTTGCTCAAATTATTGTATTCCACAGTATTAAAAAAAAAAACCTAGAGAAAAATAAATCTTTTTAAATGATTCATTCTTACAGATATTTTAGTTACGGTAAAGAAAGATTGCCTATATTAGTGTTTGTATGTATGTTTACACACACGCACACACACACACACACACACACACACACACACACACACTTGTTGTAGCTCTTTATATTTCTGATTACAAATTGATTATTACCACTTAGAAGGGTGAATGCACTGCTGTTGGGAGATGAGACACTTCCTGACCTTTACGCTTCATCATTATAAACATAGACACAAACCAAAGAATGTCAATCTGTCTTGCATGATACAATTTTACTGTATAGGCAGCCAATTTCACTAGGAAATTGCCAACTGCTAGTCTGTTTGCAGAAATCATTAAATAGGGCAGCAGTTTTTAATGAAAATATTGCTGCAAAAGTGCATATTTAAATCATATGTTGAGAAAAATCTTAATTATGATTACATTAGAATTGGAAAAAAAGAAAAGATGAAAGGAATTCTGAATGTTCTGAAAAGAATTCAGAACATACATCTTTTGAAACTTTGTTGGACTCTAAAACAGGTGAACCCCAGCCAGAATAAGTAACAATAAAAATGTCTGGAGTTAGTGAACACCGATTAATTCTGGTTTCTGACAATAAATCAGTAAGCAAGCATATTGCAATACAGCAAGTGACCAATTACCCATCCCTCTGTTGGATCTGAAAAAATGAGAGTTGATATCACAGATCTTCAAGGTTGCACGTACTATGTTTAGAAAAGATTATATTTTTTTCCTTTGAGAAAGTGAATACAAGTGATAACCAACATGTATGTTATATATAATTACATATAGAAGAGTTTTTTAAAAAGCATCTCCTGAATAGATTATGTTTTACTCATGAAGAGAAAATAAAATAAAACATTTTTATTTCTGCTTGATACTGATACAGCGAAAAAAGATACCTCTACAAATGTTATATTGTAGCATCAATACAATTCCATTGAATATCACAGAAACAATCTAAGAACATATATTTAAATTGCATTGCAAAAGTATGCTGGAATTGAAATATCTTAATTATATATCTCCAGATATGAAAATCACTAAGAAAAATAACCTTAGTGTCATGAGAAATAGTCTTGTTCATACGTCTACCATTATTGTAATATTCTAAAATATTGGTTTTATTCTTCACCTCAGTTCATCAAGATTTCTATCTGCTAACAGAATAGAATATCCTGGTAATATGAATTTCCATTGCTAATATTTTCATATTTCTCCAAAATCGGCTTCAAAATTGAAGAACTTCCTGAAACAGATTATGTGTTTAAAGGGGAGGAGAAAAGGAGTAACCCTTAGTCCATTAGTGCAAATCATGTCACATAATGTTAGATGTAAGGCTTTGATGGGTCAGAACTAGATAATGTGTAGCTTTTATTCCATTTAATAAAAGCGGATTATTTAAAAAATCATTTCCATTTTTGCACTACAAAGAGAACACAATCAATTGGAACTGATGAGAACAAAATAGGGCCTTTCTTGTAATGTGGCTATGCAAAATACAGTTCTTGGGGTTTCTCCCCTCCATCTTTTTTGGAGTGAGACTTGTTTTGTCTATCCAACGGGGGCAGGAAGGCAAAAATACAAGTTAAAATCACTCAAATCGTCATCCTTTTCTGTAACCAGTCCCATTATTAAATGAAATGGCTGTTTTGAAAGGAAAATACAAATACTTGAATAAAATTAGAGGCTGTTAAGAACTTATGCACAGAAAAAGCCTTTAACGTAAATCGGAGAGGAAGGAGAGATAATGGAGCTTAGAAACCAACCTCTTGGCTAAGAGGAACAAGAGCAGTGGAATAATTTAATTGCTCATCAGCTAATTATATGGTATTATAATGTTAATGTGGCTTCACCATGACAATGTAATAGGTATAGATTGAGGCATATGAAAAAGAAAATGTGGATGCCATAATTATAAGTAAGAGCAGAGCTGTTAGAGTAATTATAATGCTTCATCAGGTAATTAACATATTGTTCAACGTGAGATGAGGAGCAAAGAGTGAGGAAGTTAAATATTGAAGGACATGCCTTTGACACTTTAGTGATGTCTAAAATTGTTGCAAGGAATGGTGTTATTGACTGACACTTATTTTCTTAAAATTTTTGTTTGTTGTGGTAGTTTTAGATGAGCGAGGAAGTTCTAGAAGTATATTGTGATGTAACCCATATTTCTGGCAGTTAAATATATTGTGAATGTTGAACAAAAAATGTAAAATTCTCAGTCATCTGGTTGCCCAAAATAATTGTAGACAACTTGTGATGATCTCATGCTGTGCTCAGTTTAGGAAAAAACAGAAGCTGAGAGAATTTCCCTTCCAAAATCTTTGACAGGTACAGATACCATCCATAAACATTTCATACCTGTTTTCTCTTAAGTTAATTTGGGATAAATTTTATAGATTTTTTCCACAATTCTTCCTATTGTTATATTGGAAGAGTTTATAATGTAACAGAAAATTGGTAAAAATGTTTTGCAGACTTGCCTCCAGAAATAGTTTTTAACACAACTTCTGGGTTAAAAAGTTCTTCAACACTGCAAGTTTTTAAGAAGAGATTGGACAACCATTTATCTGAAATGGTATAGTGTTTCCTGCCTGAGCAAGGGGTTGAACTAGAAGACCTCCAAGGTCCCTTCCAACTCTGTTATTCTGTTATTGTACACAATAATTAACAGATAGTGTGCAGTAATTTAATTTATAGATTGTCCATCAATTATATTTAAGGTAGACAAATTATATGGGAGAATTTGTTGGAAATGTCATGAAATAGAAGGAATGTTTAATCACATGTGGTGGACATGTAACTTCCCCCCTCCAGTCCTGGAAAGACCTACATAATCTACTACAGAAAATCTTGGAATTTAAATTTGAAATGAAGACACAACTTTTCCTACTAGTTATCTCAGAATAAAATTAACAAGAAACATAATGTAATGAGATATGTACTTATATCTGTAAGAACAACTTTTGATCAACCCTGGAAGAATTCCAATAATATCTGATTGGGAATTTAAACTTGGAGAACACACAGCAATGGCAAAACTAACAGTATAACTACAAATAGAAGTTTTACCAGATTTCAGTAAAAATGATTCTCATATATACAACACGTCACATAGCATGACAAATATAATCATTTACAAACTGGTTTCTAAAGACATTTGTAGACAAATTACCACATGTATAAAAAGGGGGTAGGGGTAGGGGTCAGAAACCCAACAGTTTTTTTAAAATTTTTTATTTCTTTTCTCTTTCTTTGGCAATTAATCTATGTACTGTTACTAAAACCCTTGCGTCTGTCTGTTTGTAATCTTCAATTGGATAAAATAGTTTGCAAGGCAGAAATTTTTAAACCAAGGTACCTCAAATGGGCTAACTTACATAATACCAGGATCCATGACTCCTATGGGAATCAAGTTTGGGAATAATGTAGTTGCTTCACTGCCATCACATTTTTTTAAATTTGATTTATATGCCGCCCTTTTCCAGAGACTCAGGGCGGCTTACAATGCGTTAAGCAATAGCCTTCATACTTTTGTATATTTATACAAAGTCAGCTTATTGCCCCCACAAACTGGGTCCTCAATTTACCCACCTTAGAAAGGATGGAAGGCTGAGTCGACCTTGGGCCTGGTGAGAATTGAACTCGCAGTAATTGCAGGCAGCTGGATGTTAAATGCTGCCTTAATAGAGGCATTAGCCTCCTACGCCACTCAGGCTCCCATTGCTGCTCCTTCAGCACAACCATGCTGCTGCAATCAGCCGTGGTCATATGATTGTCATTTCCAAAGCTCCATGACATATCCCCACAAATCAGTGTGGGGATGGCAGGGAGTAACGACAATGTTGAAGCTGGCAGGGAAGATTACTCTCTCTGTCTTTTGAGTCCTGTAAAATATTGAGGCTTCCCCCCTCCCCCACTACATATATATTTACTAATAGTTTCTTGCAGTCTTAAGTTTTTTTCTGGAATTGAAACTAATGCCATTTGAAACAAGTAATTTATCTTTGGTGATACATTCATCTTAATAATCACAATTGATCTTAGCCAAGAAAGGTATATTTTTCCACACCTTGTAAGGTTCCTTTTAATTTCTTTCCTTACTTTGACACGTCAAATGCCAACCAAATATTTCATCAACTGTTTTTTGTTTTTGGTTTTTTTTTTGTACCACAAGGTTCCATCTTAGGCCCAGTACTCTTCAATATCTTCATAAAAGACTTAGATGAGGAAATAGAAGGGGAAGTTACCAAATTTGTAGGTGATACTAAGCTGGTAGTATTAAATTCCGATTGACAGGTTGTGGCAAGGACTGAAGTGAGACAGAGATTCAACAGCTAACATTTATTGAATGAGTGCAATTTCATAGCAACAGCCAGCAACAGAACAGAGCACACCCATTTGACAGCTCTTTTATTTGCAGCTGTCAAACGGACAGCCAATCAGGAACAGGTTAGGAACTCTTCACTCCATCAGGGGACGGCTGATGGTGGCTCCGAACACAACACTCCTCCCCTCCTAGTTCGCACATGCATAATCCTGAAAATACGTTGGGCGTCGCCGGACTTGGCCTGATCTTCTCTTGGCTTGCCATTCTCGTCGTCTTCTCCAGCTGGACTGCCCTCAAACCTGGGTGTCTCCAGCCTCGCTGACAGACTTCTGTCAGGTTTAGCTGCCGTTGCCCCTGGTATGTCGGTCAGGTTACTTTCATCGGAAAAGTCGGTCCCCATTTGTGGTGGGCCGATAGTCTGTCCCAGGCTGGGCCCTCTTCTGGCATCTCATTTGCAATCCCCTTGGGTAGCTGCCATGCCCCTGCGTTCCCTCGGGCCTGAAGCTGATCACAGTGTCACCGCCACACTCGACCCTGGTCTATCTCTACCTTGTACAAGCAAGGCCCAGTGACCCCAACTATCATCCCTGGTAGCTACAGTGGGTGGCCAAAGTAGTTCCGGGTGTACACAGTATTGCCCATGACAAACAACCGGTTTGTCCCCTTGGAATCTAGGTGCCTGCTGGGCGAATACTGGGGGTGTAGCCTATCGAGTGTGGTTCTCAACCGCCTGCCCATAAGTAACTCCACTGGGCTCTTGTTTGTTAGCTGGCACAACTTGGTGTGCTGGCCGAAGAGATACTTGCCTATTCTTTCCTGCCAGTCACAAATTCTGAGGACTTGTGAACATAGACATGAACGCTGACAAGAAGAGCAGAGCAGAATAAAAACACAGAAAATTAGAGCAGGAATTGAGACAAGAATGTGATAATTCTCCCCCCCCCCCTCCATGTGTAATATCAAGTAATTTTGGATTTCAGGAAAAACCATGGTTAGGTGTTATGGAGAATTTTGTAATTTTGCTTTTATATGCACTGAGACCAGACAGTTGTTGCTTATGGACTGCATGTTGTTGAGTGATGGGGTATGTTGCTGAGGACTTGTGGACAGTTGGTAGAAGGACCAACAAGTTTTCAAATTTCAAATTCAAAGGCTGGCATGAAATAGAGCCTGGGAGTGGCTTCATGGGCAGTGCAGAGAGCAGACTAGGAAATGCACTTGGGAGACCACAGAACTAATGATGATGGTGCTGCTGCTGCTGCAACACCTCAGTTGGCTGCTTGGCAGCACATGGCTTGAGGCAGTAAGTACCTTCCAAGAGCAGCCCTTTCACTCTCAAAGAGCCTGGCTGGATAGGATTTGTCCCAAAATCCAAACAAGATTTTGGCATAGAGTATTTGCAGGATGGGGTGCTTGTATCCTTGCCTCTAGAGACAAGAGGTAGTCCTCTTATTTATAGATGTAGCATGCCAGATGAACAAAACAAGTGTACTTTCTTAATAAGGATTTAGGGGGTAGTTGCATGAATCCAGCCCCTGTTTGTATAATATGCTTAATTGGGTGAAGGAAGGATTTAATGTGTTGTGCAAACACCTTAACTCATTCAATCATGTTCCCAATTATTGTAATTGAGAGGGAGTTAGTTTTAGTTTAAAACATCTTTTGCAGTGTTTCTAACTAAACACAAAGTCAACTACACCCCAGAAACTGGATTAATGGTCAGTTTTTCTTTCTGAGATAAAGTTAAAGTCTTAAGAGGCCCCATGAAAACAGGCTACTCTAGGAACTCTACTTTATGCCTTGCTTTCCATAACCACTTGGGGCTCCCCTTGAAGAGCACTCAGAGGCTCCAACTGGTCCAGAATGTGGCCACGTGGGAGCAACTCATCACACCCATGTGACACCTCTCCTGCGCAAGCTGCATTGGCACCCAGTGGTCTTCCGATTCAAGGTGTTGGTCACCACCTTTAAAGCGCTCCATGGCTTAGGACCCGGATATCTACGAGACCGCCTTCTGCCAATGATGGCCTCCCACTGACCAATACGCTCCCACAGAGAGGGGCTCCTCAGAGTGCCGTCAGCCAAGCAATGTCGACTGGCGGGTACCCGCCCTCTGGAATGAACTGCCCCCAGGGATACACATGATCCCTGACCTGCATACCTTCCGCCATGCCCCTAAGACCCTACTTTTCCAACAAGCTGGACTAGCATGATCAGAATCTGGACTGGGTGTTTTAAATTCTTGGGTTTTAAAGTTGGGGAGCCAAATTATTTAATTAGTTTTAATTGATTTTAAATTTTGTATACCTGGTTATTTTAATGTGGCTGTGCACCACCCTGAGTCCTTCTGGAGAAGGGCGGTATAGAAATTGAACAAAATAAAATAAATAAATAAATAAATAAACCATAGAGATTGAAATAGGGGCAGCAGTAATAAAGTTCTACCACATTGTTTGTAATTGCAGCATTCATAATTGTGCCAAAAGAAATATTTTTGGGGCTTAAGAAAATGATAACCTCCCAATCATCTTCATGGAGATGGAGAGGATTCAGAAAGTAATCCATGATTTTATATTGCCAACTCCCAGGCTTCACTCTTAAGGAACTGAATGTTGAAGGGACTCTGTTCCATGCAGGGCCAAATCCCTCCACAGGCAGCCCTTTCACTCTCAAAGAAACTGTCTACTGGACGGACTCAGGCCTGCAACCCTTTTAGTATTAAAGAGGTTGACTGAAACATGATTTGGGCATAGTGCGTTTGTAGCAGGGGTGGGTTCTACTTACCTTTACTACTGGTTCACAACGGGATTATGTGTGTGCAGTTGCTTTGCTTGTGCACTTGCCTTGCTTCTATGCATGCATAGAAGCTTCTGCACATGTGCAGATTGGCAATGACAACATCCGGGGTTGTGGGCAGAGCCTCCTGCTGGTTTTACTACCAGTTCTTGCAAACTATTCCAAACCAAGGGCAACCCACCACTGGTTTGTAGAAGAGGGCATTTGTAGCAACATGGTGCAAACACTCCATGTTAAAATCCTGCTAGGATTTTGGGTAGACCGTTTTTAGCCAGTCCCCAGAACTCCCAGAACCAGAGGGAGTTCTCTTGGCAGGCAACAGACATTTGTGACCTTCTCTGCCAGCTTCCTCCACTGACTTTCTGGGGAAGCTGGCAGGGAAGATTGCAAATGGCAGTTATGTGACTGTGATGGGGAGGCTTGGCTACTAGTCATATGTATGAACAGGTTGCCAAGTACCTGGATTGCAATCACATGACTGTAGGGGGAATGCAATGGCCATAACTTTAAGAACAGGTCATTCAAGGGCCATCATAATTTTAAACAGGCCACATGTGTGTTGTAGTAGTTGAGCTGTGTCATTAATAATTGTCTGAAGGGTCTCCTGATCTAGAAAAGGGCACAACAGATGCACTAGATGAATTTATATAAAGATCTCCTACATGTGCTTCAAGCAAGAGCTGTGAATCCAGGAAGAGCCACAGACTGTGTTTCACTCTTTAATGGGAAAGCACTACCCCAATCAAGATTAAACATGGAATATCCCTAGAATACTTGAGCAGGGCTAATATTTTCCATTCATGCATGGATTATTATGGCATGGGTCAATATGGTCAGTGTACATTTTGAAGTACTTCCTGAACTAATGCATGGATTAGAAAGCAGTGTTGCTGTTCTCTAAAGTTTGTGATGCATTATTTTCAAACAACAACAACAACAACAACAAAAATACCAAGTATGAAAATGCATATGAAATATTACTTTTGTTAGACATAAGTGAGCACCTTGGGATAAATTATGTCCTCAAAGTATACTTTGGAATAAAATACTTTTGTAAAATATTCATGCAGTTTATGTCATAGTGGAGCAGATTTTAAATATACAAAAACTGAAATAGGCTATTTTTTTAATTGAATTGTTGTCAAAAAATGGTAAAATTGAGAATCCAGCGTCTTTTATTAGACATTTGTGTATGGTGTGTGTCTTCAGGAGCTGACAATATCTTAGTGACGTTGGCACTGAGGCTTATCCAAAGCTTGCATAATGTCTATTTTCCAGATTTAAGAGCAGCTGAGTAGGGCATCAGTATGCACAAAATTTAACCTGACATGTCAGTGTATTGTTTTATATATTTTCTTCCGGTGCTAATAAGACAGAAATGTAGAAGAACAATTTGCTTTACCTGTGGTTAGTCAAGGCTATACAGTATGTATTCACTCTGAAACTTTCATTGTATCTAGCAGCTTTCTTTGCTCTGCCTATTTCTTTCAGTTTAGATAGATGTGTTAATTTCATAGCTGATACATGGTTTTATATTGCATATTTTTACATATAACTCTAGTTCTTAAAGGCAAACTTTTGTAGTAAAAACCATTATCTGATGATAGCATCAGAATCTTTCCAACACTTTTAAAAAATGCACCTGGTCGAAATTGCTGGGCGAGTGAAACCCTTTGTCTTGACTGAAAGAGTGAAACATTGTCACTAGAAGTGTAATGTAGAGAAATTTCTTGAGGCAAGCATACATGAAACTGCTTGTCACTAAAAAGCCAGTCTTAGCAATTTTCATCATGCAGCATGGAAATTAATTAGTCCAATTTTATGGAAATTACTTCATTATAAGTAACTTCAGCTGGTCCATTCATAAAGCAAGCACTTAAAAAAATTAAGAGCTGTGTAAATTGGTGCCAATTCCCCTTCCGCCCTGCATGGTAGGTTTTTTTTTTCTGCCTAAAAAATGGAAGAGCAACAGATGTGCTGTTTCAAAGGGCCAGCACTCTCTGGCTAGGATGAGTGGATAGCTTGGGCTCCATTTTGCATTCAAACTTAAATAGCAAAATTAACCATTTTAAACTGGGTGCTTTTATGATGCTTTCTATTGTATGTGGTTGATTTGTTATCTATTCTGCATCCAGTTATCTGGCTTCCCATTGATTTGTCTGTCAATGGTTAGAAAAATGAAAACCACAATTTGTTGACTAGCCAGTCAGAAAGTGATGGATTTTACTAGATAAAACTTAAAGGCTTTTTGCACCACAGTGCTGTCTAGACTCTATATACAGCAGGGAAGAAGAATTACACTCAGCAGATTCTTTAACTCCATGTTGTCCTCACTTCATGATCATAACTGGGACCAGCACCTCTGCTGCTAAGTAGTGCAGTAGTTAAGCAAAACATCATGTGACAGGGACTTGCGATTTTTCTGCCAGGTTCTCCCTTGACTCTGCTTGTCAGAAGCTGGCTGTGAAGCACACAAATTGTGATCATGTTACCACATTATGCTGTGGTGGTCATAAACGCCTGCCAGTTGCAAAGCTCCTAAATCATGATCACATGACAACACAGATGTTACAATAGTCATAAATGTAAGATTCAGTTGTAAGGTTACTTTTCAGTGCTATTGCAATTTCAAATGGCTACTATACAGAGCAGTTGTTAGGCAAGAAATACCTGAAATGTTGAAATGGCTCATTTCTATAGGTTCTGCTGTATGTTCAGCATACATAATAGTTGTTTGAAAAGAGTACCATGTTGATTTGGAAGAAAACTTCACAGCTGTCTTGATACCCCATTCTTGAAAAAAATTCTAAATGGTACCCATACTACATTTAACATATGCCTGTCAATAACAAAACTAAGCTTGTCAGCTGGACAGCTTACAGCCCAGGTTTAAGACCGAAGTGCTGCACGATAGACTGAGCTCCTGTCACTTGCCCATAGTTTCTGCCAACCGAGCAGATTGAAAGCATGCAAATACAAGTAAATAAACAGGTACCCCTTTGGTGGGAAGGTAACCGCATTCCATATGCCTCGGCATATAGTTATGCTGGTCATATGACCATGGAAGTATTTTCAGACAATGCTAGCTCCCCTGGCTAAGAAAGGAAGATGCGCACCACCCCCTACAGTTGGACATGAATGGACAGGCATTCATTTATTCCTGTCAATAACAAAGCTTTGTTTATATTAAGACTCTTAAAGTGCCAGCATCTTTTTTTCAGATTCTCATGGAGGATAGGAAGCTTTATTGAATGGTAGAGTGGAATGAGCATCCACAGCCCTAGTTCAGATATCACTTAATCAGCCATGGGGGAAGACGGTATCAACCTGCAAAATATCTTATGTATAATAAACTTGAATTACATATTAACTGCACAAATATATAAACAAGGATGGAATTTCCGATATGTAATATATGGATATGGGATATGGGAGCATTTCTGTAGGGCCATCAACAGAAAGAGAGAAACAGTATTATGTATTTCGTTCTATTAACCTTTTATTTCACAAAAGCTTGTTTTCATAAGTTTTAAGCAAGCTCCTCACAGTGGAATAATCCATGACTTTTCCAAGATGGTTTTTAAGAAATAAGGAATTATATTAGGAAGATCAGTTTTACCAGTACTGATACATGAAGTAATGTTCTTTATATTTTCCACTGATATTTTGTTTTTATATTTTCATATATTTCAAGGTATGGATTTAATATTTGAACTTATGTACTTCTTCAATTGATCTGCAATATAGTAAAATGTTCCATTAACACTTTTGAATTTGGGCCAATATGTGTATAATCTGTTTCGATTTTAGTTGTAAACCAAAGACGAAAGTTAGAGAGTATGTACTTTCAACTGAAAAGTATTAGAAATATATTTATAAACTAATTGCATTAATTTTCAAATTATCTTTAAGGCAAAAATAAAACCAGAATGTAGATCAGTTTTACAGTTTTATAAAAATTTACAGTTTTATAAAATTGGAAATTTGTTTATTTTTAAAATTTCTATAGACATGCTCAGATTGCCAAAGAGTTTTGAGAGAAAGAAATAGTGCAACTTTTCATTCTCTTTCTTTTCCCCCAATTCATCTGATTTATCAAAGCTGATAGATTTTCTTAATCCTACATCCTCTATTGGAAGGGAGGGAATTATTTTATAATAGATAAGACCAGAGAGAAGGTCTTGGAAGGGGTTGAATGTTGCAATATTTGCATTGGAGCTTTCTCAGTGTGTTTGTAGGTGGTGAAGTGTTTTGATACTTCTCTACTTTCTGCAAACCTACAGAATTGTTCATACTGAATACAAAGAGGTGACATATCTGTTTTTGAATCCAAAGATTTAAATACATTGCCTATTGGCAGCTAAAGAAGAAAGCACAGATGGCTTAGCATAAGGTTCTTTCAAATGTTCTGAAATATTATTTTTACCAAATATTATAAGAGCATTTTTGAAATGTTATCTTTTATTTGTATCAATATGCACATTTGATGAGGGGGCAGGAAAATGAAAATTATGGAAGAAAATATATTATTTACTTCTTGCAGCTCCCAGAATCCTGAAACTTTATGTTACTAAAATTAAATTTTCTGCTTCCTCCTCCATCATCTGTTTTCAGATCACAGGATCGAAAATAATCTTCTGGAGTATGCGAATTTATTGAGATATCTTTTCATCACTAATTGGGCATAAGCCAAGTGACCAAATCATGATAATGTGACCTCATGGGTGCTATGATGGTCAGAATTTCAAAAACTATTCAGTGTCATTGTAACTTTGGTTTGGAAGGAGTAGTCATAACTTGAGGACTATCTATAGAAAGAGAGAGATTGGAACTGACATTCTAATTTCTCTCTCCCTCTAATTTGCAGGCAGGCTGGATTCTCCCCTGATCAACAGAATCAGAATTACAGGCATGACAGGAGATAGAAGACCTGCCCTTTTAACAAGCATCAACACACATTACACACATAACTAAGGGTAGGGCTTTGATCATTCTAATCCCCATGCCATTGCATCACTGCTGATCTTACCACTACCACAGAAGCCCATGGCCTATAAATTGCATTTTGTTTAACAATGCCATTTTGTGGTAGGAATAGCTGTGAGTGGGATGTATTCTCCTCCCTATCCGTTGCAGTGATTTAGGGGATTTGGGATAAGCATAAATGTTTGGAAGGAGAGAATTATTATTACAATCTCACTGCAAAAGAAGAAGCCTTTCTGCCTAAAGTTAGATAGAGCTATTTAATTCAGTTTGTGTGGTCAGGATAATTCTGTTTGGGGAGAAAAGAGAAGACCAGAATCAGTCTGGAATGTTCTTATAGTCATCTGGATTTGTTTACATTACTTTCACTTTCCGTATCTTGAGGAAGATACAAAGTATTTTATTTTTTATAATTATCTTTATGGCATAAGACCAAACAACTAAGCACTCTTCTTTATTATCATGTTCAAACATCATTTTCTGAGATATTTATAGTGTGTCAGGTTTTTAATTAGTTTCATAATTTTTCAAACCACTTTAGAGACCATCATCAATGGAAATATGGACATCAAGAATTAAGAATTATATTTAATTCATTAATTGTTTGAATATGTCCCATCAGGTCAGTGTTGTCTCTTAGTCGTCTTTCTCCAGAATGATCTATTCCAAACCTGACTCTTCAGGTCTCCCACAGGTACAGCCATCATTGCTGTAATTGAGTCTATTCATTTTATTGCTGATCATTCTCTAATTTTATTCCATCTTTCCCAATATTATGGACTTCTCAGGGAGCTTCTCTTTGCATAATGTCCCCAGTATATGGTAATTTTCCATGAGATCATTTGTGCTTTAAAGAAGAACTCAGGATTGATTTCTTCTTTGTTTTCTTCGCTACTCATGGTATTCTAAGGACTTTTCTCCATCACCAACATTCAAAAGCATAAATACTTTTTCTGTCCTGTTTCTTCAAAGTCCTATTTTGACTCAATAGTTTGTCATAGATAAAAGCATTGCAAGAAGAGTTTTGATCTTTGTATGTACATGCATAGCTATTTTCTATTCTTAAATGGCATAGCTCATCTTAATTCCTTAATTCTTTTACATTAGCTTTAGTTTTTAAATAGAGTTTGGACCAATTTTCAATTTTATATACAACATATTCTACCTATGTTGGTTCTAATGTTTTATAATATTGTACTATGTTTATGCATAGTATTACTAAATATCAAAATAAATATTTCATTATTGCCATAGCAGCAGGTATAGGCATGTGGCAGAATCTTTTCCAAGGCTTTCATGGCTACCTTATCAAGTGCTAGTCTGCAGCATACAGCATTTCTTGAGTGCTTGCCACTTTACTATTGCTGTTTGATCCTGAAAGACAAAAGCTATTCACTACTTAAACATCTTCACCGTCAATTCTAAGGCTGCTTGATGCATCTATTGCCATTTGATTTAAATTTAACTTATTCAGTTAGGTTATGTCCAATTCCAGACAACTAAGGGTGTATTACAGTGTATCAGAGAGAGAAAAATGCAGTATGAATAATAACAAGACAAATACCAAGACAAATAAGGAAGAAAATGAAGATACTGGTCCAACCAACAACACACACACACACAATACCACAAAGGACTGGAGCTAGATCTTTAAAGCCCCCAGAATAGCATCAAGATGGGAGCCTCAATTGGATTCTCAATGCAGAGACCAGAGCCACAAAAGAGAAGGTGTATTTCCTTGGCCCTCAAAGATGACATTGTATAATTGAAAGGATCTGGATTATACCAACCCTGTCAGCTCATAACAGCCACATAAACCAAAAGGGAGATAGGTGGATGCTCAAATACTGGGTTCTGTGCTATATAGGACTTTATAGGTCATCACCAGCATATTGAATCACACTAGAGGCAGATTGCCAACTGCAAACAGAGAATAGGTGCCAATTTGTCATACTGTCTTGTTTATATTTAAACCTAGCCCCATTTTTTTCATAGTGCTCCTTAGCTTTTATTACTAATGCTTTGAGTTCATTTGCATTTTTAGTTATCCGAGTAGTATCAATAACATACTGCAGGTTATTGATATTTTTTTAGTTTTAAAACCATATCCATCTTCTCTCAGTCCAGCCTTCCTAAATATAAATTTAGCATATATAGTCTTGCCTCGTTTCTTTGCCAATTTGTACCTATTTCTCTATGTCTATCTAGACTACGGCTTTCTGTCTTGTGTACAGTTTTTGCATGAAGGCAGTGAGTTGTTCTGGGATTCCCATTTTCTTAAGGACATTCCACATTTTTACTGTCAATAGATTTGAAGGCTTTTGTAAAATAAATTAAAGATATATTGATTTAATTGTAGTATTCTTTGACTTTATTATTCAGTAATGGCTTGTTCTTTGGTCTTTTGTAAACCTAGATAGAAGATTTAGTATTTGCCTTTTCATGCAAGGCATTGGATGATGCATAAATAAATATTATTTTGCTAGCATTACTTCAGAATGATTTCTAATGTTCTCCATGAATATAGTAGGTATTTGCTCAAAATCATATTGTAGAAATGGGTTTGGCTTTCTTCTACTTTTGTTTGATTGTGAATTTGCAAATGAGGGGTTTGTGATCTGTTCCATAATCAGTTCTTGATCAATTCTTTGGTGTTATAATAATATAATCAATTCGATTTCTGTGTGATTTATCTGGTGATATGCATGTATATCATTGGTGGGTTTCAAATTTTTTTACTACCGGTTCTGTGGGCATGGCTTGGTGGGCATGGCAGGGGAAGGATTCTATAAAATCTCCATTTCCTCCAACTGGGACTCAGGAAGCAGAAAATAGATGGGGGCAGGGCCAGCCAGAGGTGATATTTACCGGTTCTCCGAACTACTCAAAATTTCCACTACCGGTTCTCCAGAACTGGTCAGAACCTGTTGAAACTCACCTCTGATATATATAGACACTGTTTTGGTTGTTTGAAAATTGGGATACCAATGACATACCATCATTGGATTGGAGGAAAAAGTGATTTCCTGCTTCATTTCTGTTTTCTAGGACATAACATCCAACTATATTTTCTTTCAAACTATTTCAGTCTCCGGTCACAAGCAGCACATCTTGCTTACATGTTCTATCAATTTCAGATTGAATTTGATAATAAAACCTTTTACTCTAATCTCTTCTTCCTCTGCATCAATGGTTGAAGCATACACTTCGATGATCATCATATTAAATATTTAGCTATATATTCTAATTGATATTTATTTTGGTCATTGATTTTGTACCCAATTTTTCCTAATAATGGAAACTTTAATACATACATGTGAATATATATAGGGATAGCATTTTACACAAGCTATTGAACTTGGAAAGGATTACTAAAAATGATTTTAGGAAATATATAATTAGGGTTCTAGAATTATCTTGTTTTTCTAAAGCTGTGAGTTCATTTTATTTTTATTTTCTTGCTTTGGGTTGAAATTTTCTATGATAGAAAATATTAGGTCCATTCAAATATTTTGCTTTCAGTTATAGTCAACAAGCCATTTCCTTTTATTTGTAGTTAATTTTCATTAGTTACTACCTTTCCTACAAGTTTTCCTGTCCCAAATATCTTCCCATTTGTTTATCTGAAAGTATCCTTGTGTAATTCTGATGAAAAATAGGCAGGGGGCAAATAAAGTGAAAAATGAACATTAAGATTTAAGGAATATATTTGTGCATTTATCCTGCAAAAAATGACTTTTAACAATGGCATGTGTTTATAATTTCTGCCATAACAATAGCACCAGAAATCAGGTGTCACAGAAAAAGACTGAGATGTTTTTTTCTGTCTTCCCATAGGGCAGAACAAAGAAATAATGGAGTTAAATTATGGGAAGGTAGATTCTGGTTAAATATTAAGAAAAACTAGTGGTAAGAATAGCTCAGTGATAGAAACAATTACCTCAAGAGATAATACACTCTTTTTCATTATCTGGAATGAAATGGAAAATAATGGAAAATAATGGAAAATAATCCTTTGGCCATATTTTAATATGAATTCCTATAACAGAATTGAGCTTGGACTAGGTGGCTTAAATGGCTCCATCCAACTCTATCATTCAATGATTCTTTGCTAAAATAGGGGCATTTCATTAAGTATTATTACAATATTGTTAGGAAGAAAAGCAACATTAATAATTTAAAAATATTTTTTTTTTGAAAATGATATCAGAGCAAGAGGTGGCCAATTAACTCTAGGTTTTACAGATATCTAACACTTCAAATTCTTTCCAGTCTAAATTGAAAGCATAGTTTTAGCTGTAGTCAGTTTAAGATAATGTTTCTTGGCAACTTCAAGATGTGTGGACTTCAATTCCCAGAACTCCTCAGCCAGCATGCTGGGGGTGGGTACTCACTTGCTTCTGATCCCAAAATATTCATCCACTGCATCTGAATGGGGATTGAAATCATAGGTTTTTTTAAACATAGTTTCAGAACAATACAACTGTATGTTCTCAATATCACACGTTTTCACACAGTGATACAAATGAGACATTTGTCATTTATATAATATTATCCTGATGTTTATGACACCAGTCTCCCTTAAACCCAACCCAACCCTGATAACTATGGATGGGATCAATATTTGCAAAGGCAACAAATATTTGAGATATGGATATTTAATATGTATACTTTTCTTAACTTAAGAAGTTTTAGGAGATTGTTTTAAAATGAAAAATTAAATAAAAAGTGTTTCCAAATGTATTACTAGATCGGCATATTTTACTCTGGTCCATTTTACTTTTGAGCCTTAAGAATGACTGATGGGGATAATTGAAATTCATGAGACCAAAGTCAAGATTGGTTATTGCTCCAGATGTTACAGTAATTACATTGTTCTGAAATGTACTTTTAATTAACATAATTATTGTTGTTTTTTCTGCAATTAGTAGTATCTCTTCATTCTAACTAAATCTATGTGTGTACAAATGGAAGTTACTTCCATTTGAGATCAGAATGTTATAACTACTGTAATTGCTGCCTGAATGGTTTATTCTGATTTCCATAGATTAACATTATATATTTGGGATTACTTGCTTTATTTTATCTTACTCTGCTATAGAAAATAGGGCCAAAATAAATATATCCCAGCTAGACTATTACATATATATCCTTCTCAAGCACAATTCATTGGGCATTAATCAGCTAGTAATTAAAAACAATTATTGAGTCTTTGTAAGGACATATAATGTAGTTTTTCTGACAAAATATGGTACTTCTTTAAGGGAAGAGAGAAATTTTGTTTGGTTTGCATTTATGACATTGTAACCTCAGAGCCAAAACTATGCCAATTGAAACATAGTTATCTTCTGGATTGTGCACTTTCTGAGTTTCACAATACAGTTTCAGTTCAAAAATTCATAGAAAATGAATAGGAACACTTTTATACAAAACTCAGTGTAGTTTTGAAAGAAAGGGAAATGTAAACGTGAGTATGTGAGAGGGATTATATACAAAAATAGTTATGACTTATTATGTTATTTTTGAAACTTACAAACAGATGTATATATTGGACAAAACAGATGCCAAATTGATACAGAAAAAGACTCATTTGTCCATCCTCAGCTCTGATGGAATTGCAGAATAAAAAACCCATATTTGTTTACTTTAAACAGTGAAATTGTCTTTTGGAGCTTGATTAGAAATAGCCAAGAAATCAGGAAATTTGATTGCTCTATTCAGTATACTATAGATTAAAAACAATTGCCACCCTCATTATTGCAATATATGGAATTTGCTGAGCTAGATCTAGAGAATGCAGAGGATATATTTGCAAATGAAGCTAAAGTAGTTTTAAGCCCCCTTCTCAAATGCCAGCACAGCCCAAGACTGATCACTGATTTAAAGGGCTTCAAAAGCAGATTGGCATGTCATTCAGAAGCAGTCAGAAGCTTGTGGCCTTGATGAATCATAGATTTCAACTGGACTGCATGCAATTACTCTAATGAGCATTCTTTCCACCTATCATTTACAGTTGATTTTAGAATTCCCTAAATAATGAAAGTCTTAATTAGAAGAAAAGTCTGTTGTTTTACCCCACTTCAGGTTGTATCCTGGTTTTTTTTTTTTTTAAACCAAGCTGTCTTCATTAACAGAAGTAGAGAGAGAAGGGCATATTATGGAGGGCAGAGGAGGAATTCTCTTGAAGAAAGTGCTTTGGTCTCTAATGGGAGTTCTGGTCAGGCCAACCTCATCAAGTTAGCTCAGGTCAAGTCAGATGCCAGACCAAGCACGGATGATGTCCTTGGAGAAAACAGTAGCAGCTGCTTATTGATGTGGATGGATTATATGGTGTCCAGACATTCACTTGAGACTAATGTAGATATACATACTCTTGATGCTTTTATACAAATGTGGAAATAATGATTGTATTGCTGTTCCAGAGAAACCTGGATGCTGGTTTTTAAAAAATGTTTCAAATATTTCATAGAGCAGTAATTGTCCAGGCCTTACCAATCAGTTTTATGCAGTGTAATTTTATAGACACCATATAGCCCCTTTCTCAGCCTGAATGTGTTACACCTGAATTTTCAAAATATCATTCCTTGCCCCAGAGAGTCAGATGTGGAGAAGGGGCAGTGCAGTGAAGGAAAAAACAAACAAACAAACAAACATATTTTAAAATCTATCCAAAGCAATCCACATCTCCAGATCAGGATCAGCACAGCTACAAAAAGGGGGAATGGGATATTATCTGTTTCTTGATTAGAGCTTTAATTCAAGGTTGCTTGATAAAAAATAAGACAAAATAAGCAAAAGTAAGGCTGCAACCATATTTTCACTTACCGATATATAAGAAAATGACCTATTAAAAGTGAGGATTATATCTGTGCTGTAAAAATAACCACATTTTAAATATCTTTCTGACAATATTAGCATCTTACATAACCCTTTTTGCTCAGAGTTCCCTAACTTCCTGTTATAGTTGCCCCATATTACCAAGCATGTTTATTTTAAATTACATATTGAAATGCACATTGACATCAAAGAAGATAAATGATTCATTTCATTCTTGTTTTTACATTTTGTTTAATTTATAATTTTGTCTTAAGGTATCTTTGTTGGGATCCATTTGTTAAACACATTCATTCATTTATATACTGGTCTTCTGCCATTATAGAACTTTATGAAATATATGATCTTCAATAGAAAGCTTTAATATGTTTTAGCAGCTAGGTCAGTTTACCAAAAACAAGTTAGTTGGTTGAGTAAACTGTTAGCTGAATTGTTAGTTCAGACCACAGAAAGATCTCTTATGATTGAATATTCCTGGTTTTATGAAAAAAATCCTGTACATAGATGGAAAATATTTTGGTGAGAAAGGTTTGACACTTACATTACATTGTAATGGAGTACATTGATACTCCAGTTTTCTGCATGCAGTTAATTTTAATATGAAGGAAATTTAAGTCATTAATGCCCCAGTGGCAATATGAAGGGGCATAAAGAAGTCATGAATCAATCCCCTGGATTAAAAAGTCCAACAAAAAACACTGAAATGTTTTGACATACTAATGTGATTTTGCCTTAATCTAAATTGAGAGTTGTAGTGGGCATATCTACTCTTTATTAGACATCAGCCTTCCAGCTTTGCCAAAATCTGTGAAGAACTATGCAGCACTTATGAATTTGCTGAGATTGGAACCAAGGAGCTGTTCTGTTTCTGCATGACTCCTTGTGAACCTCTGGTTTCCATTATTTGATGTGTTCAAGAATATGTTTCCATAATTGAAACAAGTGGAGCTATGAAATGTTCTCTTTTGAGACTAGTGTGGACATGCTTTTCTATTTTTCAAGGCAAGAGGAATTTTACGCTTGAGTGGCAACAGTGTTGTTTTGAAACTGCAGTCAAATTATAGGTTCATGGAGGTCAGATATCGGTTTTCATTTGGCATCTTTACCTAATGGAGTCTCTATGAGATATCTAACTCTAATAGCTTGCAACAGATGTGATGGAGTAATATTTATGTTCCATAATAAATATGAAAAAAAGTTTTAAAATCCAATTATGCCTGACTTAATGCAAGCATGCTTTTTACACCAGAATTAAGAAGGTGCTGGCCAGGTTCTGAAGAAACTATGACATTAATGTGGTGTACCAGGAGTGGCTTTAGATCAGTTTTCTTAAACTGATGGCACACTGCTCTGAAAACTGCTGAGTTTTAAAGGAAAAGTTTGACACAAATGGATAATCATTTCAACTGTTCAAAGGGGGAGGATACTAAACCAAGAGCCAAGGTGGCACAGTGGTTAGAGTACTGACTGCAGCTACATCAGCTGACTGCTAGTTCAGCAGATCAGCAGATCAAATCTCACCAGCTCAAGGTTGACTCAGCCTTCCATCCTTCTGAGGTGGGTAAAATGGGAACCCAGATTGTTGGGGGCAATATGCTATTTAGTTTACTGTTGATTGTTGTAAGCTGCCCAGAGTCCTCAGAGAATGGGCAGCATAAAAATATGATTAATAATAAATAAATAAATAAACAAACAAACAAATAATAAACCTGGTGCCTATGCAACTTTTGGATTCTGAGGATGGCTGATAATAATCTCTACCACACAAATCTCTACCAACTACTGTAGACTTTTAATGCCTGGAAGGAAAGGTAATCTCTATTAGAAAAGTGACTTCCTTTTCCCCTTTCAACAAAGTATAATTCAAAGTAGGCATTCTTTTCAAGAAATTACCATTGATTTAATTATTTATTCATTCATATTTCATCTTTTCAGTAGAATATTATTCAAACCAAAGCAACTAGAAATTTAAAAAAAAATAGATTATTGGAAGGGTAAATACTGGTCCAAAAGCAACAACAATTTCAAATCTAACAATTCGTTGTCTAACAGTAAAAGAATCCAGGAAAGCTCGTGATAGAACAAATGCTCTTTCTGACCCCTTATTCCTAAACCATTTTGGAGCTTTGAAGGGCCAATCCAGCTTCAGCACCTTGACATTTATATCAGTTAGTGAATGCAAGTGAAGATTTTGAGGGTGCAGGTGTGTAGCTGCTTGGACTTAGTCCCAAGCAGCTCATGAAGCCAATAATTGTCAGAGCATGTATCATATCTATTTAGTACTCAGCCATACATAACACATCTGGAGGGTGACTATGCCTAATCTCCAGAAAACACACCCACGCACTCTTAGCAGGCTTTGCTTCATCTGCTTTGTGATATGTTAATTAACTCTGAAATGCCCTCTTTTCTTTGTTGATTCAGAAGACAAAGAGAACAATTGTTCTTTCAGTGAAGGATACATTTTTTAAAAAATGATGTGTTATCAGTGGTTAGAACCAATAGTCCTTTGTGGCTGATGTATATAAAATGTCAATCTGTGGTACTGCAAAACATCAGGTATTTATATATCGTTATGCGGGGGGGGGATGCCCCCCTCTTTGGGTTAGAAATTGCATTGTTAAGGACAAATTGGTCCTTCTACTTCAAATTCAGATGTAATTCTAGCAATTCAGACTAACAACATTTTAATAAGGAATCCCAGCAGACCAAAATAGGAACAAAATCAAAGATTTTCCATGGGCAGGCCAGAAAACAGTTCCTGTTTTTAATAACGTGGGCAGCCAGGATGTGTGCTACCTTTTAAAATGTTATTCAGTGCAGTTTGATTTTTTAAGAAAATTGTCTTTGAGTAAAAGAGTGCAACCCATATAGAGCCTACCCATAGGCATTGTTTATTTGTCTCCTTTGCCAAACAAGTCTCAAAGCTATTGGCAGGTCAACAGGGGGCATGCTGTCATAGGGGCAGGGCAAATTGTGTGACCTGCATGCTCTCTTCAAATGGTCTTAACCATAATAAGATATATGCTATTCATTTTAGGTTTGCTTCAGTTTAAACAATTGAGTTAGGGCTGTGCAAATATTTTTCTGGTAATATTTGCCTCTGCTGAATAAAAAGCTTTATATCTGGGAGAAGCATGCATACTTATATCAAAATGTGACTTGAGTAGATACCCCTGTCTGATGAACAATATGAATTAAAAAATCCATTAGTTTCCTCTAATCCCAGAGATGACTTCCTAAATGCATTACTTTTGAAGGAGAAGGCAAATTGCTCTTGTACCTGGTATGAGACGGCCTTAATAATTCTGGCTAGAAGCAATTTTTATTTATTTCCCTGTAGGTTTTAATAGATGTGCAGTGTTATAACTAGGAACATACTATTCCTTCATCTTGTCAAGTCCTATTTCTCCTTATATCAGCTTGTGGGTGATTGTATTCAGCAGGTTTCTGTCTACAGAAAACCAGAAAGACTAAACTGCTTTTCATTTTCCAAAGTTTTGGCTCAGCAACCCAGTTGATTTCCTTATAACGTGTGCTTAAGAACCTGATCAGAAGTACAGCATTTCAAAAAAAATTTAGTTGAAGCTATCATGTTGAGTATATCAAAGATACAACAAATCTGATAAGTTAGTGATCAGTGATATTTTTACAATTTCTTCATAGCCATTTCATCTGATAGTTTGTATATGGGTGCCTATGGCTGTGTATGTGTGCACGCATGTACTTTATATAATATTATTTCAATTTATATGGACACCCATCTCAAATTCATGACTCTGGTGTTTAGAAACAGCAAAATACATTTAAAAATATAGCATATAATAGCACACATGTAAATTGTAGCCCAGGGTAAAATCAAATCAACATAACCAATAATACCTGCTGATCCCCAGGATTGGTGACAGAATCAGATCTTCAATGCCAGTGTAATCTTTGGATATTCCAGATTGCAGCTGCCATGAAGGAATAGGCTGTCTACCTGCGGCCCACCAAGGGCATTCCCAAATTTGTGGGAACTTAAGTATGCCTCTTGCCAGATCCAATGGGACAGATAGACATAATTGAGGAAAGGTGGTCACTCAAATAATCTGCCCCATACCATAAAGAGCTTTATAGGTTGCATCTTGCATTGAGCCTGGAAGCATATGGCAATCAATATAGCTCATGGAGCAGAATGCTGTATGTGCTGAATGAAGAATGCACATAAATGCACACCCTGCAATTTTGCACCAACTGTAGTGTCTGGATGCTCTTCAAAGGCAGCCCCATGTAAATTGCATTGCAGTAGGCCACTCAGGAGGTAATCAAGGCATAAGTGATTGTGAGCAGGGCCTCCCAGTCCAGGAAAGCGGCATATAATCCAATCCAACAGCAGCCACAAGTTCAGGAGGACCCACAAATTGTACACAGGGGGAGTACAGCCTCATCCAAGATGGAGAATCCAAGAACCAGGGGCCCTAATATCCAAAACCACCCAGCGTTGAACTGCAACATATAGTTCCCTTCCAAACCCCATGGTCTTTAGTCACTGAGGCAGTACCTCCATAATATTGTTTGGGCATGGAAATGTAAGGATGGAAATGTAAGGAAATGTAAGGATGGAAATGTAAGGAAAATATGATGTATTTTATTCAACTGCATACTTAAATATATTGGTTTCATACTGACAAGACAAGGAAATCCACTAAATAGTTGCTTTCCACATGAGACAAATATCTGTGGATAAGGTGAGTTCATGGACAAATATCATAGACAATTATCTATGATATTTATTTATTTACGTATGGCTGGTCACACACAGTATTAAAACAGATCTATGATAGATATATTCATAGACAATGAACTTGTCAGGCAGTTATAGATGCACCTATATATTCTAGATGAGGATACTGCTGCACTGATTGTTATAATAGCCCACATTATTGGAATAATTTCGAAACAATTTAAGGGTTCTTTTATCTGGGTTGTTCTAAAATTGAGACAAATTATCAGTTTGGTGTGGCCAAACAATACATATTGAAACTTTGATGTTTGACTATGTTTTGTTAGCTTCAAAAAGTATTTCACTGTATACAGTATGTTTAGATTTGATCCATGCTCCACAGAGAGTACTAGTATTCAAAAGTTTATCCATTCCTTCCTTCCGTCCCCTCTGGTTTTTTACATGGCCAAAAGAAAAGAAAAGAAATAGCATCCTTTTCTGTTTCTCACATTTGCTTGTCATTAAACTGTGCTATCAAGTTACCATATTTTTCGGAGTATAAGAGGCACCAGAGTATAAGACGCACCTACATTTTTTGGTTGTTTTTTAAAAAGTTTTTTAAAAATTTTTTAGACAAGTACACATACAAACATACAATGTATTTTCTTTGAACAGAGTATTTGGCTGGTTCACAAATTTAAACAGTGTTTAGTCATTTCAATTAAATGTACAATTTCTATATTTCCTTTTTGCCATATTTATTCCTCATCTATTTTTTTAAAAAACCAATATTACCCTTCATTCCTGGTAAAAGGCCCAGGGGGGCCTTTTACCAGGTTCGCCTGATGCACCAGTTGTGCCCCTTTCTGGATCGGGACTCCATGTGCACAGTCACTCATGCACTCGTCACGTCTTGCCTCGACTACTGTAATGCTCTCTACATGGGGCTCCCCTTGGGGTGCACCCGGAGGCTCCAACTGGTCCAGAATGCGGCCGTGCGGGTGATTATGGGAGCGACGGGGCCATGTGACACCTGTCCTGCGCGAGCTGCACTGGCTTCCGGTGGTCTTTCGGGTGCGCTTCAAGGTGTTAGTTTTGACCTTTAAAGCGCTCCATGGCATGGGACCGGGGTACTTGCGGGACCACCTGCTGCTACCGATAACTTCCCACCGGCCAGTACGCTCACACAGAGAGGGCCTTCTCAGGGTGCCATCAGCCAAGCAATGTCGGCTGGTGGCCCCCAGGGGGAGAGCCTTCTCTGTGGGGGCACCCACCATATGGAACGAGCTGCCTCCAGAAATTCATTTGACCCCGGACCTCCGCGCTTTCCGAAAGGCCCTTAAGACCTATTTATTCCAACAAGCCGGCCTTGCTTGATCGATTTTAATGGGGTTTTAACAAAACTTTTTGCTATTATTGATTTCTGGGGTTTTAAATTGGGTATTTTAATGGGGTTGAGACTTTTATCTGGAACGCCAACGATTTAATTCAATTTTTAAATTCTTTTAATGTTTGTATTATATGTGTTTTAAATTTGGTTGTTCACCGCCCTGAGTCCCCCTCCCGGGGAGAAGGGCGGTATATAAATTGAAATAAATGAAATGAAATGAAATTCTCATTTCTAATCGTAACCAAATTCAATGTTTCCCTTCTATTCTATATTATACCCCTTCCCATTGTCATTTATTTTTATATCCATCCTCACATTGGTTAATTATTTAATATTACAATTGTTTAATACAAATCCAACATTTTTATATAAATCAATTAGTTATAACTATCTTTTTTATATATTAATCAATATGAACATGAATATTTCAATTATTTCCATGCAATCCAATTTCTTACAAATCAATTAATTATATTTATCAATAATAATAAACCAAATAATTTCCCCCATATATTCCTCCAAACCATAACTTAACCATTTCTGCTTTCAACACAATATACAATTAATAGTATCTCAATTATTACAATTCCCTAGTTAAATAGACCTTTTTTTCTTTTGTGTTTTAAAATCTTAAACTCTCCTCTTTTGCCCTAAATTTTCCATTGTTTACACCTACCTTTTTTGGTGAGAAGAAAGAAAGAAAGAAAGAAAGAAAGAAAGAAAGAAAGAAAGAAAGAAATCTCCCTGTCTCATTTTGTCATGTTGCCGCAGAGCCTGCTTTACTTTCAGTTTCATTTCAGCAAAAGAAAAAAAAATCTGCTCCAGCACTCTTTGCAGCAAGCAAAGAGCTTGCAGAACAAGAGCTTGCAAAAGAGCCTGGCAAAACAGCTGAAAGCAAATCAGCTGAGAGTCGGGAGGCTGGTCTAATCAACTTGTGCTAATTAGCCTATACTGAAGCTGAATGGGGCTGTTTTTTTCTTGCTGTTTGCTTGCAGGGAGGTAACTGCTGGGAGGCAGAGGCCAAAGGGTAGGGGCCAGTGGGTGGACAGGGCTACATTTGGTGTATAAGACACACCTAAATTTTCACCCTCTTTTGGGGGGGGGGGTAAAAAGGTGCCTCTTATACTCCGAAAAGTACAGTACTTTTTTTCCCACTAACATTCAGAAATTGGACATTACATATTTTGAAAATGGCAATGGAAGTTTGCGAAAACAAACTTTCAAAGGCGAGGAAAAGCTGAAACTGCATGGTGTAACGTGAAAGATTATTTATATTTGGGGTATTTTTTTGTTACACATTTGTATTATATTTTTGTCTTTAAAATTTTGTTAATGTTACCTGCCATTGCCATGGTTTTCATTTGAAATCATATAAGGCTATTAAAAAGAAATACGGAAATCTATAAACTAGTGCACTGGGGGAAAAAATGGAGCATTATGCTGAAAAGATGTCCATTGTCATGGTGGATAAATATTTAGCCTTTGCCTAAACTGAAATAAGATTGTCCATACTTTGTTGCTAAGATGGGAATGAACAGGCAGGGCGGCCTGTGCAGCCAAGTCTTTTTTTCAACCTGAAAATCTATAAGAGTTTCTTATCATTCTGATGTGCAGAATACACATTCATACCCATATGAGATATTAATTTCTCAGGATTCAAGGTTATTAGGATTCAAACTATTATTTATCCTTTCCTAAAATTCCCACCAGCCATCAAACAAGAGTTTGGATTCAGCTGTAAGAATAGGCTATGGCAAAACAAAGGTGCTCTAGAAAAATAACAACAAGCATTCTGCATCTCATGTGAAATTAAAAAGGTAAAAATAACAACTACCACCACATCTTGTAATGCAGTTTCTTTTAAAATTCATATGATAACAGGTGGATGCTATACATTTCTTACAAATCCTTCTTTTCTTTTTGCAAAGATTATTTCACAGCATAGTTAGAAGAGTAGCAGGGATGCTCAGCAGCAGGATGCTGTAAACATCAGTCATGTTGGATATTAGTAGATCTTTGAAAGAAACATTCTTCAGAGGGAAAAGACACAGTGAAATCTAATACTCTCATTTATGACTGTCGATGGAACACTCAAAACATTATTAAGCTATTCAGTATAAACTGTGGGAGGTGTTGGTTTTCTGTGGACTTAATTCCACCGATTTGCTTGTTCTCCAGCATTCTATTATTGAGTAATTTGGAGATAATGTGTCATATTGGGAATCAATGCTCTGTTTTCATGTACTAATAGCATTGCAGCAGTTGTCCAGGGAGCAGGAAAAAAAATACGTTGACTACTGACAATAAACATTTTTATAAATAGTGGGCTGTGGCCAACTACCATTTTATTTTCTAAGAAGGTCTGTGGGGTCTATAAACTTTGTGGAGGTGAAGCTGATGTGCTGGAATTTTTTTTTTTTTAGTATGCCATCTTCCTTTTAAATCCTGTATGTGTTAGGATATCTGCTTGCAGGGATATTGCCACTAGGCACTTTGTTACAACTTTGGAATCAGATGTAACTTATTTCCAGCATATTCACTTAAGTGGGCAAGCCTTTTTTTAAATTAAACTCAGTTCACTCACCCCTCTTTGCTTCTTTTACCATGCTGAAGAGCTGGTTCCAAACAGTCATAACCTCCCTTGTATCAGTTGAAAATGAAACAGGTTGAGTACTGCGCATATACAGCACATGTCTCACTATTGCATGAAAGGTAGCTCTTTCTTTTACTGTGCTTACAAACACAGTAATATTTTTTTTTAAAAAAATATTATCTAATATCTTCCAGTAATGTCTATAAAATGTTAATTGCAAAGATCTGCACAAGTATGTTATCCAAGTTGATATTTTGGACCACGTAGCAAAACCAGCAAATAATTATTAATTGCATTTTATTACGTTGAGCCAAAGAGAACCATTACTTCTCTTTGAAAATATGGTTCAAAGAGAAGTCAATAAAATTATATCTCATATAAGCAAATCTGTATCTGTTATTTTGTTTCAGTTGCATCTGAATGTGCCTGCTCCCACTGCGGTCTTCCTACTGCAATTTAAGACCCTCCACCAGAAATACTTATTTTATTCCAATTAAACTACCAGAGTCCATGAGGATTGAGACAGTAGATACATTGCACAAAATAAACAAATTAAAGTAGTTCAAAAATATTTTCCACTTGCAAAGTGAATGCTGTTAAATTGCAGAACTGAACGTTAAAAAACTATGAATTTTAATTTATGAATTTATCCATGTCTGATTATTTTGATATTGCAAAAACAATAGTAAGTGACATTATCAAAATGATTTAACCAGAATCAGTTTGTTCAATTAATTTAGTTAAACCAGCTGAGAATCAATGTCTGGCCACTCTTAAAGGTATTTGCATTTAGCCTCTATTGATTCATTAAGGCTCCAAGCATGAAAAGATCTACTGCTTGAGAAAGTCATTCTTGGAGAAATCATTGTGTCTTTTAATGAACACCACCTTGCATTTTGTGGTATCAGTTCAGGAGTATACTTGTGGTCATTTATTTTTGGTTGAAATAATATTGGGATATTGAATATTGCAATGCTTTGGGAGGTGGAAAATTGGTCAGAGTTCTATGGATATGTCAGATAACTTGGAAGAATGTTTCATTGTTTCATTCTAAGACACTCTGCTTTTGTTCATTCAGGGTTTTTTTGGTAATATGGTTAAATTCTCTGGAATTTCTTTTCCATGTAATTCTACCTCCAAACATCTTTTTCCCCCTACAAAACATGTATGTTCTTTTTTAAAAGTATTTATGTAGTTGATTTAAATGTAGAATCTCTATCTCTGCAGCTGTTGCATTTTTTAAAAGGAAATTTCCTAAAGTGCAACGCAGCAGTTTTGATTAACCTGTCAATATTGATGAAATTTAAGAAGTGCAAAGAATATGTCCATGTGGGTTCTGTGTGTGCAGAGACATTGAATGCTGCATGCAACCAAGAGAAAATTGATTATTTACTTGCTTTCAAGAAAGCCTTTGGGAATTTATGTATAGACACGTGCCTATTTGTGCATGTATGCATTTATGTATGTCTATATCAGAGATGTCAAACTCGCTGCATCAAGTTGTTGTCATGTGACATATTGTGACTTTTTTCCCTTTGCTAAACTGGGGGTGGGCATGGCCAGTGCATGACACATCTGGCCTGCGGGCCGTGTGTTTGCCCCCCCCCCCCGGTCTATATAATTTTCTTATAAATTGTAATTTGGCACTGGAATTTTAAAGTATGATTTTATGTTGTTTTAATATCTGTAGATTCCCCCCCCCCCGCAGCATCTATAATTGAAATAGAGGAAGGAAGGAAGGGAGAGAGGGAGGGAGGGAGGTGGGAGGGAGAGAGGGGGGGAGGAAGTCACTCTTCCAAAACGTTTTTAATTGCTGAATAGTATTAAAGTTGTTATAGTGGGTTTTATTGATTCAATCAATATAACAAAAGAAGTTAGACAAATGTGTCCACTATCCCCTTTATTGTATATTCTATCACTGGAGACTCTGCTAAAAAAAATTAGGGAGGACCAAGAGATAAAAGGACTAAAAGTGAGACAAGAAGAGTATAAAACCCAGGCCTTTGCAGATGACTTAGTACTTATAGTAGAAGAGCCCTTAGAATCATTACCAAAGCCTTTTGAAAAGATAGAAGACTATTGAGAGGTGGCAGGGTTAAAGATAAACAGAAACAAGTCTAAATTACTAGTTAAAAATTTGACGAAAACTCAGCAGACTGATTTGGAAAAAAATGTCCAAATTCAAGTGACTAACAAAGTTAAATACTTAGGCATATGGCTATCATCAAGAACTTCCTCCATAAAAGAAAATAACTATGATAAACTAATTATACAGTTAAAAAAAGATTTGGATAATTGGAAAAGATTGCAAATTTCACTTATGGGTAGAATCTCCATTATCAAAATGAATATATTACCAAAATTGTTGTATTTATTTCAGGTGGCTTTTAATTTAGGGAAAAAATTTTTTGTGGACTTAAACAAGACTATGTCCAAATTCATTTGGCAGGGAAAAAGACCTAGAATAAAACTCAAACTGCTTCAAGATGCCAAGGAAAGAGGAGGAACAGCACTCCCGGATTGGGAACTTTATTACCAAGCAGCAAGAATAGTATGGATCAGGGAATGGGTGGAACTTAATAATAATAGGATACTATCCATTGAAGGTCATGATCTGCAATCCAGTTGGCATTCCTTTTTATGGGAAGAAAAATAGAAGTCCCATATGTATTTTAAAAGGCATATACAACAATATACCAAGATCCCGTTATGGTTCTCACCCTTAGAAGCCTTAAAACATCCAAACTTATTAGACCCTAAACATATAATCAAATATAAAGAATTAATTGATCATCAAGGAAAACTTAAATCTAAACAGCAATTGGAAGCAGAGTTAAACAAGGAAATTGACTGGTGGACTTTCACACAGATACAATCCATACAGAAAGAATATATTAAAAAATATCAGATATGTAAAGAAAAGCAGGAATTAGACACCATTTTGTTAGACTCTGGAGAGAAACTAATTAGTAAAACTTATAAACTTTTGTTAAGATACAAGATGGAAGAGGAAATAGTTAAACAATGATTAAATGGATGCAGAATTTTAAATACTCAATAGAATTGGAAAAATGGGAAGAATTCTGGAAAATGAACACAAAAACAACTTTGGCTGCGGCATACAAGGAAAACCAGCTAAAGATATTTTATAGGTGGCATATGTCGCCATCCAGGCTGGCCAAAATAAATCCGAAAATCAGTTCGGCGTGTTGGAAGTGTAAGAATCCACAAGGCACATTTTACCACTTGTGGTGGACGTGTCCGGTGGCTAAGAAATTCTGGTCCAACATCAAGAAATGGATAGAACAAATTATCAAACTACAAATTGATAAAAGACCTGAAACTTTTCTATTAGGAATCTTTACCAAATCTTACCCCAAAGAAATAAAGTATCTGCTAATACATATTCTAACGGCAGCAAGGATAATATATGCTAGTAATTGGAAATCTAAAAAAACCCCATTGGAGGACGAGATAAAAGATAAGATAACTCAATGTGCGGAAATGGACAGATTGACAAAAGAATTAAAGGAAAAAGAAGACACTGAATTCTACAAAGTTTGGGATAAATGGTACCACTGGCTTAGGGTTACTAGAGAAAAAACACAAGTAGAAAACAGTTAGAGGTGTAGTAGAATTGTAATTCACCACATATTTATGGATGACCTTCACTTATAGAGAAATCTAGTGCAAAGAAATGTCTTAGTAAGATGAAGATAGACGAGGTTAAAGAGGTAAAAATGAACCGGTGTGTTAAGATCTATGGGAATATGTAATATTGTGTAAATAGATATATCACTACGAATCAATACTTCAAATGAATGAATATATATATATATATAATGTTTTAATGTACAATGTAGGTTTTTTTTGTTTTTTGTTGTGCTTATTATATGTATTGTGCGTGATTTTATTATTTGTTAATAAAGTTTATAAATTTTTATAAAAAAAATAAAAAAAATTGTTATAGTGGGTATTTCTGTTATGTAGACATACTGAAAATATCATGGACTAGACCAGTGATGCCAAACCTTTTTCACACTGTGTGCCAGCACCCATAATGCAATGCGTGCTCACATTTGCGCATGCACACAGGACACATAACCATGCGCCCCTGCGCATGCGCCCCGCACTGTGCATGCACATCCCCAAACATGCCTCCCCTTTCTTCCAAGAGGGCCAGTGTTCTTAATGGAGGACAACTAGATACTGGCCCGTTCCATGGCGAGACAGCCATTTCCCGGTCAGTGCATGGCGCTGCCAAAATGGCAAAACCAAGTGCGCTGCCGGGAAAACACTGAACTTGCGGCTTGCCTGGGTTCCTTTCTGCTGGGAGCTGGCACCCCCACCCGACCCCCACCACTGCTGCGCGTTCGGAGCTTCCCTGTTGGGGCCAAGAGCACTTCTGCTGTATGCCACCATCCCTTCTCCGGGGAAGAAGCGAGCTGCCGGAGGAGCAGAGAGCTGGTTGGACGGCTTCCTCTGACCCAGCTGGCCTGCTCGCCATGATGCTGGTGACAGCGGCGGCTTGCTTTCATGCCCCAAGTGCAGTGCCCAAACTCCCCGATGCTTCCCAAACTGAGGGCAGGCGGGAGGCAGAGAGGGAAGAGCAGACAGCTGCTATGCCTCGGGGCTCTGGGGAAAGGCGACTGAAAGCTCCAGGCAGAGGCCGTCATCACGAGCCCTAGAGATGCCTACTTCCAAGGGAATGGCTCCGCTACTTTGAAGCGAGCGGCTGGGAAGCTTCCTCGCCGAAAGAGGGGCAGACAGACACTGTGCTTGTAGGGGGGAGTGGCACCACACAACTCCCTTTCCCCCTGGTTGACTCCGATCCCAGCCCTGCCTCTCCTCAGCCTCTTTCAGCTCTGGAGTTTGGCGCTCTCAGCAGCTCAGCGCTGTTTTTAATCGGCAAGTAAGGCAAGAGCGAGTGCAGCATCTGTCTGCCTGTCTTTCGGCTTCTTGGCCACTCTCTTTGAAATAGCTGAGCCATTCCCTTGGAAGAAGGCACCCCCAGGGCTTGTGATTGTCAACCTCCACATGGAGCTTTCGGCCGCTTCTCCAGGAAGCTTCCTCGCCAAGAGACAGGCAGACAGAGGCATGAAATCTTGAAATCTTTTGAGACTAAACTAAAACTGATACCTGATGAATCTGAATCTCTCCCTCCCTCCCTCCCCCCCTCTCTCTCTTCTCCCCCACCCCCCTCTCTCTTTTCCTTCTGAAAAATTGATTTGGCAAATAAGGACCCTGGTCCCGATCTCTCCTGAGAGATTTAAGGGAAATCTCTTCATTCCACTCTCCTGCTTAGTTCTTCTTCTGCCAGCCTCGAGCTCTGGGCAGCATCCAGCATGGATGCATGCCGCCCTTCTCTGGAGACTCAGGGTGGCTTACAATGCATTAAGCAATAGCCTTCATACTTTTGTACATTTATACAAAGTCAGCTTATTGCCCCCACAAACTGGGTCCTCATTTTACCTACCTTAGAAAGGATGGAAGGCTGAGTCAACCTTGAGTCTGGTGAGATTCGAAATTACAATAATTGCAGACAACTGGTGTTAATCACAATGCTTTAGTCTGCTGAGCCATCAGGAGGCCAAAGTGGCCCAGTCAAAATACTGCTGCCACCACCCGCACATACGCCCCCCATGCCCCATTTTGGGCCTGGAAAGGGTCCTGCACCAAACTTTGCCGGCACAAACAGTCTGCCAATGCTGCTCCTCCTCCTTCTGCCAGCCTCGAGCTCCAGGCAGCATCCAGCATGGCCATTCATGCCGGCAAAAGTTGGTGCAACCCTCTCCAGCCACTTCTTCCAAGGAACCATGACCGCTTCCCAGCTGGCGGGCCTCTTACTGTTTACTGCACTCTCCTCTGGCCCTCATGGGGGCAGCTTGCTTCTCCTTCTCCTGGCTGCGAGGGGTGAGGGGGCGCACTGGAACCCAGAACAGGAAAAGGAGCAGAGCTGCTGGCTAGGCTGGGGTTTCCCTGTCTCCCCGCCCGAGCAGCCCCAAACCTCGGGTAGGGCTAGTCTTCTGTTTACTGGCACATGCGTGCGTTACAATCAGCTAGCTGGCTGATCTTTCAGTTTCTGGCACTGCCGCACACGTGAAGGTCAGCTGATCGTTGAGCGTGCATGCGCACCAGTAACCAGAAGACTAGCTGGCCGATGTACATGTGTGTGCCACAAACCTGGAAGAGGAATGGCTGATGCATCGCGTGCCAGGTGAAATGGCTCTGCGTGCCACTTCCGGCACGCATGCCATAGGTTCACCAACACGGGATTAGACAATACATAGTGTTGACAAAATTGGACACCTAATTACAGGTATTTCTGAAAACAAAGTCAACATTTCGAACAATACAATTTTAAGATTATGATTAATTTCATAATATCTGAAGGCATTCTTATACTATCTGTTCACCATCAGTACACACGAACCATAGTTTTAGATATTTCTGAGGGATGAACAAAGAATGCCAACAGCATGCCTCCCAGCAGGGTCACTCAAGGTATGAAGGTCATCTCAGCTGCCCACCTAAGACAAGCAGGAGCCTCTTTCAGACAACAGCAACATTGGATGAGGCTGGAGGCAGTCTATCACTTTAGTGGCAGTGGGAAAGCCATTCATAATATGTGGAAGACAGCAAAGAAAACCATATGGATAGAAAATGTAAAATGATTGATGACATAATGTTGGATGATTGGCCTCTTAAGTGAATGGCATTCAACATTCTACTGTGGAAGAGATGTGTAATTTTTGGAATACAAATGGGACAGGTAGTCCTCGTTTAGTGACTGTTCAAAATTACAACAGCACTGAAAAAAGGAACTTATGACTGATTTCACACTTATGACCACTGCAGCATCCCCATGGTCATGTATAAAAATTCAGATAATTGGCAGTTATGACAGATGGAATGTCCCAGGATCATGTGATCACCTTTTGCAAACTTCTGACAAGCAAAGTTTATGGGGAAGCCAGATTCACTTAACAGCTGTGTTACTAAACAACTACAATGATTCACTTAACAAATGCGGCAAGCAAAGTTTGTATAATGAAGCAAAACTTACTTAACAAATGTCTTGCTTAGCAACAAAAATTTTGGGCTCAATTGTGTTCGTAAGACTAGGAGTACCTATATTTGAATTATTGTAACAGTGAGATGGACAGCATATACATTTAATAAATAAATGAATAAAATTTGTGGTGTAAATAGGTTAAAGCTTTTGGAATATCCTATTGCTATTGTTGCTGTACAGGAAAAGAAACTTCGATGATAGAATTACAGTAGGAACATGGAATGTAAGAAACATTAACAGTGGCAATCAGTGCATATTGGTATTATGACCTAGCTCCCAAATCACGATAAACCCTCTGTAGTTAAATCTATGATTCCTTTATTAGGAGCACCAGCAGCCCTGGAAAAAAGTTTCTCTCACTCAGGCTACATCTATTCATCTCTGCCCCCTGCCTTTTATCCCCAGAGCTAGGGTGGGGCTTCACTAGCAGCTGTGGCTCAAAGATTGGCCCACATATTTCCACAGCTCTCCTCTCCTTTGCCTTCTGCGCATCTGTGTGTCAGGAACTGGACCCAGCTGTTCCTCCTCTCCCTCATCAGCACCTCCAGACCTGGGGGCTGTTGACTCTCCATCTGAGAGCTGATGGATGGCCTAGGCTCCGTCTCCATGTCTCTCTCTGACAGCTCCATTCCCTTTTCCCCTTCGGAGCTCTCAGGTTGTTTGATGCTGATCCTGACACCCATGCCTCCTCATGTGATTCGGCTGCCCATCTCAATCAATGTCTCTGGGTAGCTTACAATTCCAAAATTATAAAAATAATTAAAACTATAAAAAAAAGCTTAACATTTCTTCTTTAACAAGTCTACAAATCAACTGAGATAGGAATTGTAGAAAGGGTGTGAAAATGTAATAGTTCAGTTCAGTTCAGTTCAGTTTATTGCATTTCTATACCGCCCTTCTCCCGAGGGACTCAGGGCGGTTCACAGCCATATTAAAACAGTCCACACAAAAATTAAAACTACTAAAATGAATTAAAGCTATTTGGCCGTTGTTTAAAACCTGTTATTAAAACCCTGATTAAAACCAATTTAAAACCACTAAAATTAATCTATTCACTCAGGCTGGCTTGGTGAAACAACAGAGTCTTCAGAGCCCGATGGAAGGTGCGGAGGTCGGGAATCTTTCTTATATCTGGGGGCAGTTCATTCCATAAGGCAGGAGCTCCCACAGAGAAGCCTCTCCCCCTGGGGGTCGCCCGCCAACATTGTCTGGCTGACGGCACCCTGAGGAGGCCCTCTCTGTGAGAACATATCGGGCGGTGGGAGATATTCAGTGACAGAAGGCGGTCCTATAAATATCCCGGTCCTAAGCCATGGAGCGCTTTGAAGATGGTGACTAGCTAAATAATAGCTAAACTGGTAATAGCTAAATAATTAAATAAAAAAATAATATATTAGTAATAATATTTAATGCAAAATTCATCCCCACTTACTTTAAAAACCTTTTATGTGGCTGAGATTCTTTTTTGCTGTACAGCTCTGGACATATTTCTGAGGCTCGCACCCAGTGAAGCGGAGTATCTTAACATTATTGTAAGTTATTATTGTCACCTTTATTATTAACAATAATATATTTCTTTATATAGTTTATGCATTTTATATAGTCGCATTTTATTTACATGCATTAAACATGCCTATCTCATCAGATACTGGAGTCCCTTGAATAAGTACGTTCAGGGAAATGAGTGGGATCTGAACCAACATTTGAAATATCCAGTTGCAGTTGCTTGTGACTATGGCTAGCTGCAAAATCTGGAGATGACAGTGTGTGTTTTCTTGATGGTCTCTGAAGTGCTGTGCTTGACCTTTCCCTTGCTTGGTCAGCAATGAGACTCTGACGCCTCCTCCTCCATCCTCCCTTCTTTGTGATTTGCCTATTCCCTTTCCACCCTTTTCATCTAAGTCAATTTGAACTGGATTTGCCTCCATTGCAGTTTTATCTGATAGGCTTGAGCCATCCATGCTCTTTAAACCACTTTTTCTTAGGATTCATTTTCAAATTGTCAGTTGTATTTTTATTTTATTTTATATCATTGTTAACTCTGACACACTCCATCATTTCAAAAGCAAAATATAGCGAAAATGAGAACAGATGACTATTAATGGGGAAGTTCAAATTGAGAAGTTTTTATATTTTAAGTCTAACAGCCTCCAAACGGAAAGCAGTGCATTCACTGACATACATTACATTATTACCTAATCAAGATTAACAGAAGCATTGGGAATCAATGGCTATAAGGAAGAGAAGTCAAGAAATATATTTTATAATCTCTCATTGAATTAATTTTACAATCTAAATAATTTTCTTCCTTATTTTCTGTCCCAGTGTCCCCACAGAAGGTTCTGCCAAGTATAATAATCTACTATTATTAGCATTGGTGCTATTGAGCCGCAGTGGCACAGTGGTTAGAATGCAGTACTGCAGACTACTTCTGCTGACTGCCAGCTGCCTACCATTTAGCAGATTGAATCTCACCAGTTTCAATGTTGACTTAGCCTTCCATCCTTCTGAGGTGGGTAAAATGGGAACCCAGATTGATGGGGGCAATATGCTTTCTCTGTAAACCACTTAGAGAGGGCTGTAAAAGCACTGTGAAGCGGTATATAAGTTTAAGTGCTATTGCTATTTCCATTTCTTAATTTTTGCATCCCACCATCCTAAATGTTGCAATTCACAATCCAGACATATTCATTGCTGAACAAAACTTCCTAATTGATAGGAAGCTTTGCTGCCTTCTGTATCAACTCAGCCAGCATCATCCTGTGGATGGATGGTTCATTTCTTCAAGAATAAATGTTCTTCAAAATGTCTTCTGAAATACCTGTAATTTGTTGCATTGTTTTTCTCTTCCAACAGTTTGCCCAGGAATAATTTTGACACTCTCTCCCTCATTTGGTAATTATGTAAAGACGGTCATCTTCAGAGAGAGAATTCTTAATGAAAGAGGAGAAGAATTTAAAGCTAATTATTGCCTATTTGGAAAAAAAAAGCCTGATTTGTAAAGATCACTTTGTGAAAATGATCATTTAGCATCTGGCATATTGGGAGAGTTGTACCATATGCGAGAAATAGTATTGCATGCATAGTTCCAAGCAATTTCCTTAGAAAGCTTTTGTTCAAGGCAGAGCTTTTGCTGATTTCCAACATTGATTTTCTATATTTAGACCATTATATCTTCTATTTTGGTACCTTAGTTTGGTGTTTTGAAGACATAATCAGCCTCTATTTTCTCATAGATTGTCTTTGCATCTGGATGAGAAATTAGACAACAAGACAGGGATGAAAAGACTGTGGATTAAAACTAATTTTAGCAAAGCTTCAGTGCTTATCTTCAGTTTGTTAATTCTGTGAAGTATTCATTTATCTAACAAGTATCTTCATTTCGCCATTAGCCAAATGTCATAGAGTCTTTGGTAATAGTATGCACTGACCATAAGATTCAGTTCAGGCCTGATTTCATGGTTTAGAAAGAACTTGGTTCTGCTTCGACTAAATTGGAGATTGCTGATTTAATTCAGGCTAAGTCCCAACTGAGAGTTGTGTCAGTCAGTCAGTCCATTTATTACCATCTCCCTCTAGAAGCTCTAGATGATGTACAAATATAAAAGTACAATATAGTAATCATACAAAAGAATAAAAACTAAATCCCAAGACAACAATAATGTCTTCAGTCCTGCACAGATAACTGTGGCTGTTTTTAATTATAAAAAATGGAAAGGGGCACATAACTAAAACAGAATATAGCAAATGGCCCAAATCTGCAAAGAGGGAGTCAAAAAAACTAAGATCCAGAATAACTTAAACTGGCAACAAATGGCAAAAATAATTTAAAAAAGTTTCTTTCTATGTGTAAGAAATAAGAAGAAAGTCAAGGAAATGATAGATCCACTAAAGGAAGCTAATGGCAAGAAGATAACAGGTAGTAGGAAGAAAGTGGAACTACTTAATTCTTTCTTTGTATCTGTCTTCACACAAAAGAAAGAACTAGCCCAACTTGTTAAAAGCAGCACTGAGGGAAATAGAACAAGAATGCATCAAAACAGGCAAGTAATTGGTAAGACAATGCCTATCCACCTTGGGTAAATACAAATCACTTGGATCAATCAATCAATCAATCAATCAATCAGACTAGAACTGGAAGGGACTATGGGGAGACCCTAGTTCATCTAGTTCAACCCCCTGCTCAAACAGGAAACCATTTCAGACAAGTGACTGGCCAGACTCTTTTTAAAAACCTCCAGTGATGAAGCACCCACAACTTCAATATCTCAACACGTTTTTTTGTAATGGGGTGACCAAGCCTGGATGCATTATTCTAGATGTGGCCTTACTAAGGTGTTATGAAGCGGTATGAATGCTTCACATGATTTTCTTCATTCAACCAACGATTATGTTAGCTTTTATGGCTGCCGCCTCACACTACTAGCTCATATTTAAGTGATCATCCACTAGGACTCCCAAGTCCCTCTCACAGTTACTGTTTTGGAGCCAAGTTTCACCTAATCTGTACTTGTTCCTTTGGTTTTTCCCGCCTAAGTGTAATATCTTGCTTGTCTCCACATTAAATTTCATTTTCTTGGATAGGGCCATTGTTCAAGTCTGTCAAGAACTTTTTGGATCCTGAGCTTGTCTTCTGCAGTGTTGGCTATTCCTGCCAGCTTAGTGTCATCTACAAATTTAATGAGTTCCCCTTCTATTCCTCATCTACATCATTTATGAAGATATTGAAGAGTACTGGGAACCTTGTGCTCCTCTACCGTTTACTTTCCTCCATGTACATGTAGTACCATTAAGGACTTCCTGTTGACTACAGTTTGTCAGCCAGTTACAAATCCATCTGGTGCTGATGCTGTCTATCCCATATTTTCTATTGTAGGCTGTGGTCAGTGGTGAAATGTAAAATTTGTTACTACTGGTTCTGTGGACATGGTTTGGTGGTGGTGGTGGGTAATGTGACTGACTGGGCATGGCCAACTTTTTTTTTTAACTTACTTTTAAAACCATTTTTTCTACAACCTCTTCGGCTGAAGTTTGTAAAAAATGCTTTTAAAAGCCTCTGACAATCCCAGAATTTTTTGCTTTTCTTTTTCAGTGGTATTGTGCTGAACTGGGCTTTTATGATCATATTTTTCAGAATTTCCCAAGCTTCTTGAGTTGTTTTCCCCTTTAGGATTTTCATCCAAGAAATATTTCCCAAATTCTCCTTGAGTTTGTTAAAATCAGCTCTTTTAAAATCTAGGACTCTGGTATAATTATGTTCTATTGCTTGTGTTTGTGTTATGCATGAATGGTTAAGGGAACTAGGTATAACTAGCCTATCAAATAGAAGGATTAGGCATGACATAATAACTGTCTTCCAGTACTTGATGGGCTGTCACAGAGAATAGGGGGTCAACTTATTCTCCAAAAGAAGAGAACAATAAACGAAGCAATGCTGTCATTCCATATGTTGCAAGAATAACAGAAAAGCTCAGGAGGATCTTTGGCCAACACAACATATGTGCACACTTCAAACCCAAGAATACACTAAGGCAGAAGCTTGCCACCCCAAGGATCAAACACCCAGACACAAACTGAGCAACGTGGTATGTGTAAGACAATGCAGTGAGTCATGTACAGATCTGTACATTGGGGAAACAAAACAACCACTTCATAAATGCAATGAATGGTACAAACCCATCAGGACAAGATTCAGCAATCCATCTGCATTTAAAAGTCAAAGGCCACTCTTTCAAAGTCCATATTTTGGATAGAAAGGAGGGGTCAAAGAGGCCATCTCTGTCAGAATTGAACACCTCTCTCTCAACAAAGGGGAAGGGATACAATATCATCTACCATGTTTCCCTGAATATATGACCTACCCCAAAAGTAAGTCCTAGCTTGATTTTTACATTTGAGCCCAATATAAGCCCTATCCCCAAAATAAGCCCCAATTAAGCCCCCACCCATTCCGTGGTGCAGGGTGTGGGGTGAGGCGTATGTGTAAAAATTAAGATAGGGTGGGGATGGGGGGTGAAGCTGCCCTACTTACCAGGTCTCACACACTCCAATACCTGCAGTGATTTGCAGGCTCACTTCTTCTGTGCCTGCTTGCTGCTGCTCCCACACGTCACCCCCGGCTTCCATTTTGTCATCAGAGGCCTCTACAGCCTACAAATGAGGTCTGGATTGAGGTGCACGGTGCCTCCCCCGGCCTCCATTTTGCCATCAGAGGCCTTCCCGAAAGCTCTGGAGCTCTGTTATCAGCTGCAGAGGGCTTTTGGGAAGGCCTCTGATGGAGAAACGGAGGCTGGGACAACGTGTGTGAGCAGCAGCAAGTGGCAGCAGAAGAAGTACATTGGTAGTGGGCTCCTCCTGGACAGGGCTGTTGATGCCACCGTCAGAAGGTGAGTCAGTAATTAGACCCCCCCAAAATAAGGCCTGGTGCCTTTTTTGGTGGCTATATATACATTGCTCCTAGAAGCACGAAGCCGAAAACATCAGCCTGAAGATGACATTTTCACTACTCAGGTCACCCTTACGACACAGATAAACCTCCAGATGGTCTCAACGACTCTCTAAAAGAATGCAAATGGCCAGTTGTCTACAAGAAGCATAAATCCTTCCATTCCCCATCATTCAGTCAGAGCTGAAGAAGCTTCTTGGATGAGAAGCCAAATGTCTTCAAAGAAAAACAAGGAAGTCCAATTACCTCTTGAAAAAACATCTTTGGGACAACTATGACCTAGAAGACTGATAATCTCCATATTCTCCAAAACGTCTATGGCCAGGACAAGAAACAATAGATAGAAATTTGTTAAAGAGAAATCTTGGAACCAAGGAGAAGTTTCTTGACAGTGAAGACAATTAATCAATAAAATATCTAGTCTCTAAGAGTTGTAGGTGCTCCATTGCTGGAGGTTTTCAAGAGTAGGCGGGATCACCATTTGTCTGGGATGGTATAAGGTCTCCTGTCTTGATCAGGGAGTTGGACTTAGAAATACCTCTCAGGTCCCTTCCAGCCTATTCATTTCTATGATTCTTCCAGAAAAGTTAGTCTTAACTATTGTCCAGAAGACTATAAGACTTGGGGTCATTCTTATCATGTGAAGTAAGCTATTCTAGAGGAGGAGAGCAGATTTCAAGAACACCTTCTCCATTTCCCCTCCACACATAATTTTTGACAGCAGAAAAACAATTTAACTTTTAAATAACCTCTATCCTCCTTTCATCATTATCAAATTAGCAGAGTTTACTTGGAACAGATGGTCTCTAAGACACCCAACTTCCAAGCCACTGCTTCATCCATTTGTCCCAGGGCAAAGTTGAATAGCAGAATGGTATCTGCTTATTGATGACACCTCAGCCTATACCAGTGGATCCTTTCTCCAAGCAATTTTGTGTAGGTATTAAACACAATAATCTCAATAATCTTTTTCCCAAATGTTAGATAGAGGATGATAATTGTTTAAAATTGTTTGGGGTACGAGGCTTGAAGAGGAGCAGACTTCTTTCAAGGCTGTTGGGACCTTCAGGTCCTGAAAGGAAATATTAATAAAGCCATATTATCTATCACTTTCTGTCCTGGCCATTTTGGCTAGCCAAGGGGAACATGGTCATGTTCAAAAGGAGCAGAGCTCATATCTTGAGGTCTATCTGTAGAGATCCTGGGCCAAAATCTGTCTGGACAGCATCTTTCTGTAATCTCATTGGATTCTTTCAATCCAGCATCCAACTCAGAGTGAATATAAGTAATCAGATTCTTAAAATGACTAAACAGATGATTTGCCGACTGCAGATGGATCTTACCCAATAGGCCCTGGGCTATTCTGAACCGTGCAGCTGGCTGGCATTCTGCAAATGCCATAAGGGCAGTTTATAATTCTGCTTCAGTGTCCTTATTGCCATAGAGTAGCTCAGATTTAAATATGTTATTTGTATCCAGTCTTATTTATTTCTTATCTTCTGCCAGAGTCATTCCACATGTCTCTTAATATGCTTAATTTCCTGAGATATCTTGATAAACTATGGATCCCTTTAGGATCAGCATCTGAGAGAGGCTGCTCAGGAACAATCCTGTCAAATCAGTCTATTTTCCAGGGTATAACCAGACACCCAAGAGAACCACCCTCCAGATTTCTGAGAAATTTCCATCAGGGAGCTTCATTGAGCCACTTTAATAGACGCCCCCCATGGTCTATTAAAGTGATAGCTTCATAGTCATGAAGACATCTGTTAAGAGACTGATAAAAATG
Organism: Masticophis lateralis; assembly: GCA_030761175.1. Classification (NCBI taxonomy): domain Eukaryota; kingdom Metazoa; phylum Chordata; class Lepidosauria; order Squamata; family Colubridae; genus Masticophis; species Masticophis lateralis. The sequence continues at coordinate 179,330,867 of JAUDYJ010000001.1, forward strand.
TCCCTGAAACTCTAACCCCTAACCCTGATCAGTTCTGAGGAAAAGGACATAATTTGATCTGTAGCAATATGGATCAGGCCATGAATTCCTGTACCATTTTGGATTCTGGAGACAAGAGTTGCAAACCATCCAAGAATTAATACCTTGGTGAATCTGTAACCATCCCAATTCCTCAAGCCATTTCTAGACCAAATTGTTCTGAACAATTTCTGTCCACTCTCCAATCTTCCCTTTTTAAAGAAGGTTGTTGTGGTGGTGATCATATAGATCATTTAGAGGAACCTGGAGGAAACAGATTATCTGGACTCTTTTAGTCTGGATTCAGGCTTGGGTATGGGACAAAAACAGCATTCTTTACACTTTTAGATGTCTTCTGCCAGGAGCAGGAAGGGTATACTGCATCTTTCCTTGATCACCTTGAATTCTCAGCAGCTTTTGATACCATTAGCCATTCTATCTTTACAGATTGGCTCTGGGGTTCAGTATGGATGGCATGATTGTGCAAGTTCTATTCCTTCCTCCAGGACTAGTTCCAGTGTTGATCAAGGGGAAAAGTCCCTGCCCTCAACCTCTGCTTTGTGGGGTGCCATAGGAAACAATACTTCATCTACCCCTGTTTAATATCTACAGGAAGCTGATAAACATGGGACAAAATACCATCAGTATGTTGATTCACTATATCATATAATCATATAATGGTGATATTATCTGTGGCAGCCCCTACCCTCTGGAACGATCTTCCTCCAAAACTGAGAACAATTGCTGACCTCCGGACTTTTCGTCGGGCCCTGAAAACTCATCTCTTTCAGCTTGCTGGTCTAGCCTGACCCCGCTGAATTTTTAAGATCTGTATTATAGGGTTGGGTATTTTAAATATTTAATGGTTAATGGTTTTAATTTTTAGCCAAAGTTATATGCTTTTTTAAAGAAATTGTTTAACTTTTGTGTACTATTTTATTTGGCTGTTCACCGCCCTGAGTCCGCAAGGAGAAGGGCGGTATTCAAATCTAAACAAATAAATAAATAAATAAATTAAATATAATCATGTATTATATCTCCACCCTGGCCCAAGAAAGTGATGCCATGGAGGTCCTGCCTCAGTGTCTTGAGCCTGTGGATAAGGAACAACTGGCTTCAACTCAGCCTTGATGAGACTTAATAGCTTTGGGTGTTACTGGTTCTGGGAACTTTCTGTCTCTTCTTCTGGGTGGGATTGTAGTACCTCACATCGAACCTGTGGCCAATTTTGAATTTCTTCTGGACTCATGGTTCCATCTCCTCATGGCTAGGAGGACCTTTGCAGAACTATGTATTGTGCATCAGTTGTGCCTGTTCTTGGACTGAGAGATTCTGTTTATGTTCATTTATGCTTTAGTCACCTCTTTATGGATTATTGCACTGCCTGTATATGGGGCTGCTCTTGTAGTGCATTTGGAAGCTTCAACTGGTGCAAAATGCAGATATATAGGCAAATATGTGTGTTCCACAATTAATGCATGTTATACCTCTGCTTTGCAAGTTGCATTGATTGCCAAGTTTGTATTTGGATTGTTTGTATTTAATTCACAATATTGGTAATGACCTATAAAGTGGTTGCCTACTGTACTTGTCTATCAGATCCAGCAGGAGGGACTTGCTGCAGGTCTCATCAACCAGCAAGTGTTGTCTGGTAGGACACAGAAAGAGCCATTTCTGCCATGGCACCTGCCCTGTGGAACTTCATCCCTAACCCCCCTCCCTCCCCAGAAATCAGATTGGCCCTTTTGCAAAGTCCTGAAAACACCATTATGCCAAATGTTGACTACTGATGTTATCATTCCTGACTAATAAGCATGCTGTCAGGGAAGGAGTACTAGGTATACAACAATGTTTTATTAGTCGAGATTGCTCATGACTGACTCTGACTCTGAAGCAAAGAGATGACAATGCTGCCAATAATAATATAATTGTACAGGATTTTCCTAAAAGGAAACAGGGAGAAGAACGAATTAGAGATGTGGGTAAAGGAGAATGTTGTTGGTTCTGTTATGTTATTGGTTCTGTTATGTCCGCGCAGGCATGAGCAGAGACTTTTTCTGCCACACAGGTGTGGAACATATTTTAATGTTATTGGTTAAGGATGATAGTTTTCCTTTAAAGGGGCTATCAGCTGGAAGTTGCATGTTGGTTTTATTGACTCATTATCTGCAATAAACACTGCTGCTAGAAGTTTGGCTTCTCATCTGTATTCTTACTTCCACACATTTCATTGGCGACGAAGGAGGAATTGCTGGGCCCTGAGCCAACGTAGAGATAAAAGATGCATGCATGAGTGGAGACTGTTTTGGAAAGAGAATGGCTAACTCACCACAGTTTGTTCCGTTTCATCCTGAAAGACAGACGTGGGATTCTTATCTAATTCTTTTTGACTGTATATTGGAAACTAATGACTATACCAATATCACAGACAATTGTAAATGAGCACTTTTTTTGAGCATTTGTGGAAAAGAAGTGTTTGAGATGGTGAGGGTCCTCATTGCATCCCAACCCCTTCAGACAGTTCCTTAGGACATATTGTTAAGAAAATTGAGGGAACATTATGCTCCTCGACCATCTTGCATTGCTAGAAGACATGCTTTTTTCCATAGGGACCAGGCAGAGGGTGAGTCGATTAGTTGTTATATGGCAGCCCTCAGGAAGCAGCTATCTTTTGTGAATTTAGCAACTTAGATGAAGCCCTTCAAGACAGATTAGTCTGTGGGATTCAGGATGTTCGGTTACAGAGATGATTATTGGCAAAACCAACATTAATGCTACAGACAATAATAGAGGAGGTGCAAGCTGCTGAATCATCGAATAGATCAACGGAAGAGATACAGAAGGTGGTCAGCCCCCTGGCAGCTAAAAGGGGGGAAACCATCCATCAGGGAGAGGTGGAATTATGGGAGGACACTGAAGATGAGGGAAATAACCATCATGATGTCCATCGGTTGAGAGCGGCTACAAGGAGCATAGATGGACAGAAGATCAAAAGTTCTTCTCCTCATCTATAGGGTGCGGTGGAAACCACCCGAGAGCTATGTGTCACCATAAAAACACCATTTGTAGACAGTGTGGGAAGAAGAGTCACCTAGCACAAGTTTACCGTGCCCCATTGCTTGCCCCCCCAACTGGACAGACTTCAATTCAAATGGGGGGAGGGGAAGCGTGGCCCACCGAGACTAAGAACCCCAGAGGATGAGTGTTTTACTATTAACATGGATGTATGTTGTTCAGAAAGGGTGAGCAATCAAACCGGGATTCCAGGAAGTAGTAAAATTTACATTACTGTCCTTATTGCGGGATCTCCCTGCTGGATGGAAATGGATACAGGATCGGCAACAACAATTGTATCCTGGCAGACTCTACAGAAATTGGTGTCACATGGAGCTGAGCGGAAGCTTATGTGTAGTCGGATTCATTTGAAAGATTATCAAGGAAATAACATCCCCATTAAGGGTAGTGGAACGTTCCACATAGAATATAAAGACTTCTCTGGGCCACTTAAATTGGTTGTTGTTGAAGGTGCACTGCCTAACCTCCTGGGACTGGATTGGTTGCAGCATTGGGGGATTGGGGGATTGGGGATTTTAATTGGATTATTTTAGCATTAATTATTGTTTTGTTGTTTTATTGTTGTGAGCCACCCTGAGTCCTTCAGGAGAAGATGGCATATAAATATGAATAAAATAAAATAAAATAAATAAATAAATAAATAAATAAATTGGGGAGGGTGCCATTTCCACTAAAATTGATGAACAACTAGATAAATTGATTCAGCAAAGCGTACTGGAACCGGTGGACCCCTATCATGACCCCCGTGAAACTAGATGGGTTGGTCCGAATTTGCACAGATTATAAATGTAATGTAAATGTTGAATAGGGCTCTTCAATATAATGCTTATCCATTATAAGCATGGATGCTTATAGTGGTGCAGCACTTGTTACATTTGTTGGGGGGGAGGGGGTAAGATCTTTGCAAAGTTAGATCTTGCCCAAGCATATCAGCAGCTCCTTGTAGATGATGCCACTGCAAAACCCCAAACAATCATAATGCATCAGAGGGTGTTCTGTTGTCACCGCCTACAGTTTGGGTGAGTGTGGCTCCAGGGTTGTTTCAAAGCCTGATGGAATGTTTGTTATATGGCATCCCTGGGGTTGTGCCCTATTTTGATGACGTGCTCATCTCTACTACCAATAAAATGGAATTATTTGAATAACTATGACTAGTGCTGCAAAGATTTCAAGAGGCTGGACTAAAGGTAAAGGAAGAAAAGTGTAAAGTAGCAGTAAATCAAGTCGAGTTCCTGGGATACCTGGTTGATGCATCCGGATTGCACCCCACCAAGGAGAAAGTACAAGCAATACAGGCTGCACCAACACCAAGGAATAAGATGGAACTCCAGGCCTTTTTAGGGCTCCTCAATTTCTATAGTGTGACACTATAGAACAAAAGGCATCTGTGCTGAACCACTACATTGACTATTGGGAAAAAAGGTGCCATAGGTATGGGGGCACAGAGAAGCAGCTGCATTTGTTGGGGGTAAAAAAATTAATTTCCTCGGATAGCATCTTAGTTCAGTTTAATGAACGTCTGCTGTTAGTCCTGATGTGTGATGCATCCCTGTTTGGAGTCAGGGGAGTTTTGAGTCATCACCTTCCAGACAATTGTGACGCTCCAATAGCATTCTTTTCTAGGACATTATCATCTGCCGAGAAAAACTACAGCCAACTTGATAAAGACACATTGGCCGCGGTGGTGGGAATTAAGAGATTTCAAGAATATGTTTATGGAAGGAGATTTGATTTAGTAACAGATCATAAGCCACTTTTGGGATTAATCATGGGGGACCGGTAAACACCGCAGGTCCTATCCCCAAGAATGGCGCGTTCGACAGAGCATATAGCAGCATATAGTTATCGATTGATACATTAACCCGGCATAGAACTGGGCCATGTTGATGGCCTAAACCAATGTCCAGTATCTAATCTAGTGGAGGATCCAGCTCCAGCAGCATCAGTACTGCTGATTGAGACCATGCCATCTGTTCTTGTTACAGCCGTGGAAGTGGCAACCCAGTCGAGAAAAGACCGACAATCATGCAAGTGTTAAACTGGGTATTGAGGGGATGGCCTAAAGAGACAGGGAGTGTAGAATTTAAACCTTTCTGGGCAAGGCAATATCAACTTTCAGTGCAGCAGGGTTGCCTATTGTGGGGGAATCGGGTAGTGATACTCTCAAGGCTAAGGAAATCATTATTAGAGACTCTACATGAAGGCCACCCCCGAATTGTAAGGATGAAGGCCTTGGCTTGTAGTTATCTGTGGTGGCCAAATATAGACAGAGATATTGCATAGGGGGTGGCGTTGTGTCAAGCATGCCAGGAATCAAGAGCGGCACCTCCTGCAGCACCACCACAGGACTGGGAAACACCAAAAGGCCCCTGGTCTAGAATACATCTTGATTTTACAGGGCCGATAAAGGGGTTGTCCTTCCTAATTGTTGTGGATGCCTGTTCCAAATGGCTGGAGGTGGCCATAATGAGGTCAACCACGATGGATGCTGTTGTGAGAGTATTAAACAAAATGTTTGTGACACATGGGTTGTCGGACGTGTTGGTATTGGACAATGGGCCACAATTTACAGCAATGGCATTCGAGGTATTCCTAGTAAACTGAGGAATATGTCACGCCCTGGTTGCGCCATTTCACCTTGCAAGTAATGGGCAGGTGGAGTGAATGGTGCGAACAATGAAAGAGGCCTTGACTCAAAAGGGTCCAGGGGACTATCAGGAGAAACTTGATAAGTATTTGTTCAACCAACACATCACTCCCTATGTAGCCACCGGAAAGAACCCAGCCAAATTACTTATGGGGCTGAGAACAAATTTAGATAGAATACACTCCAATTATTCAACAGAAACCCTCACAGACTGGGAAAGTACGGTCAGAACCTTTAAGCAAGGTGATCTAGTATACACCTGGAATTATACTGGTCAACTGGCACAGATTATACTGGCACAGATTACAGATGTTACGGGTCCCTGTTCATACTGGGTGGAGCTTGAGGATGGGCGCCTGTGGTGCCGACATATCAGCTTTGGAGCTGAGTGAGGGGGACAGTCGTTAGGGAGCTGGAAGAAATAAACTGGGGTGGGAATTTAGAAGAGCGAGAGAGACAACAATGCAGTGAAAGGGTATCTGAAGGGCTGAGGCCAGTGCAGAATGAAACACCTGTTATTGAGGGTCCATTGCCACGGAGCTCATCTCGCTTTTCCCCATCTCCAACTGAAGGATATGTTCAGGAGGGGCTCCCAGAGAGTATGTGTAAGCCATCTGATGTAGTTGAAGAATTGTTGAGAATGCAGTCGATGTGTAAGGACCCAACAGAAATACAGGAGAGCCACCAATCGATGCAAAGCCACCATAGACCAATGTATCTGGATAATTATGTTTGTGGTATACGAAATTTCCCCGAGGAAAAAGGAAGGAGTGTTATGTCCACACAGGCATGAGCAGAGACTTTTCTTCTGCCACACAGGTGCGGGAGATATTTTAATGTTATTGGTTAAGGCTGATAGTTTTCCTTTAAAAGAGGCTATCAGCCGGAAGTTGCATGTTGGTTTTACTGAGTCATTATCTGCAATAAACATTGCTGCTAGAAGTTTGGCTTCTCATCTGTATTCCTACTCCCACACATTTCAGGTTCATAAAGATAATGAGACAATAGTTTAACTTAACCAACTGCTGTTGAACTTAGAGGAAATAATTGTGTGATGGAGGAGGAGCACAAATACTGAGTGAGAACTTTGTTTATTAGGCCGAATTATAGAATTTTCTTTTTATGTTGTCATTTTCATTTTGCTGGGGCTGAGAACTTAGTTTGATCCTAGAAATGAATTGCATCAAATGTTCTACATATTGTAAATTTAATTTCCAAATAAAATGTAAATGGCTGAGAAAATTACACTTTGAAAAATGGCATTTGCCAATTAACTGCATTTCACAAAGATTTTATTTCGCATTTTGCAGAAAATGTGTGTCCTAAATTATATATGATTTGCGTTACAAACCAGAGCAACTCCTATAGTATTCTTGAAGACCAGCAACAGAGAAAGAAAGATTTTCATTTCATACAGAATAGTTTATTTATTCAAGGGCCAATAATTGATTTCAATCTTTTTTTAAAAAAAAAAACGTCATTTTTAGCATCCAGTTTTGGAAAACTAGCTAAATTTTGTAGTTCAACATAATTTATACAAAGAGAATGGGGTGCGATGGCTTAGCAGTTAGACACTAATTTTGTCAGCTGCAAAGCTGACAGCCGAGGTTCATGACCCGAGTGCTGAATGAAAGGGTGAGCTCCTGTTACTTGCCCCAACTCCTGTCAACCTAGCAGATCGAAAGCATGCAAATGTGAATATATAAATAGGTACCACTTCAGTAGGAAGATAACAGCATTCTCTGTGCCTCAGCCCTCAGTGTGTAGTCATGCTGGCCATATAACCATGGAAGGGTCTTTGGATAGTGCTGGCTCCCTTGGCTAAGAAAGGAAGATGAGCACATCTCCCTAGAGTTGGAGATGACTGGACAAAGGACTCTTTACTTTTACCTTTACACCATAACAAGGCAATATTTTATATATAGTATACAATAAACACTCTTTTTTGTGTGCAATAGACTTAATTATGCAATGAAGAATTCATTTCTTTGGTAAATTGTAATTAGACTGCAATTGGAACTCTCTATCAGTAGTAGCAGCAGTAGCAGCATTACATGATGCAGTAGAAAAATTAACCTCATAAAGCAGGGGCCCCCAACGTTTTGGGCACCAAGGATCAGTTCCATGAAGAAAGGTTTTTCCAGAGTGTGGTTTCGTGTGCTACCTGTATCCTACGGATGGGTTTTCACCTGTTTGCTACCCAGTTTCTGGCATGCCACAGACCAGTGCAGCTCCACAGACTGGGGGTTGGGGACCCCTGTCATAAAGTATCGATTAGTTTTGGATGAAAATACAAGTCAGTGCAATGTATCTATAGATAGATTAGTAGCCACTTTAGAAGTGTGAAAAGTAGTGGGGAAAAGAAATTAGAATGTAGAAGATAAATCTAAATATATTTTATATCACCACCATTCATTACACTCTCTATTCTCTTTCTGTCCTTGCAAACTATTCTCACTTTCATTTCTGTACACGTATTCAGTCTTTGTCTTTATATAGATTGTTTGCCTCTTTCCCTTTAAGGATCTCATCAATGAACCCCTTGAGAGATATTTAGGGGTTTTTTTTAATACTATTGTTACTGAATTCAGGCTCTTCCCTTTAATTTGTTTGTTTCTTTTTCTATTATATTTATATGCCACCCATTTCATTGTCATAACTCTGGGCAGCTGACAATGTAAACGTGTAATATAAAACAATAGAAACATTAAAAACTTTCAACATTAAGAATAAAACATTAAAATAAACCAGGAACTAAATGAAAAGGGACCAGTATGTAATGGCGTGAAGGTGGAATTTCTTCAGATTTTACCACCTGATCTACTTTTTTCATCTTCCAGTTAGTCCAGCCTTCTAATTAGAACCTACAAAAAATAAAGATGGTTATGTTTAGAAATATAAGAGCAGTTTCTTTGCCCATTAAATAAAATATTTGAATTTGAATACCTGAAGACTTTGTCAGACTGGCCACAGCTACTACCTAGGAAAGAATAACCCTTGACTCCATAGGTTTTAGCGAAAAGGTACTTTTACTAGAGATGCTGAATACAGCATGGATGAGGCAAGCTCTGAGGAAAAAACATGTGAAAATCATATATTGAAAGCAATCCCCAATATTGAAAAACAGTCCAATCAGGTATTGTTCTGATGTTTTGGGAACTCGATGCCTCAGGCGCTGGTGTAAATTCCATTCCCAGGACTGGTGCCCTTGAAGCTCAGCAGATGGCTCAATTTGGCACCTCTGGTTTCTGTTAGTGGCCATACTCCCCAATTTCCCATATCATTTTTTCACACCTCCAGCACGCTTCCCTTCCCAAATGCTACCCACCCCTCCCACTCAAGTTATGGCAGTTGCTAGTGAGCTTCAAAGCAAGCGAAGATGAGCAGCGAACAGACTTGCACTTTCAAGATGACTAATTTTCCTCTACTTCTTGGAAAGAGGTTAATTCTCAGAGGTGCTTTCAGTGTTTTGGATAGGATTACTTTCTGGCCTCTAGTTATCATGTGCTAGCCTTGTCTTGGCTAGGAGGGTGAAACTTTTCCAAAGAGGAATTCAGCTGACAAGTTATAGAACCCATATGTTTGTGACTAAAAGTGGTCCAGGTGAAAAACAGTATTTCAGTTTGTCAGAAGTCTCTTTTAGATAACACAATGAAGAATGTCATGCTAAGAGACCCTTCCTTCAATGCATAAAACTAGAATTTTTATTCCTGAGATGACCTTGCAAGCCAACTACTGTCGACTGTATTTTATGAGCTAGAAGGTACATGAAGTGTATTGACAAACTCAGAATAATTTTGCATTTCTTATGTATCACAAAAGGGGAAAAAAGATTTTTCTTCTCATGAGAAATTGACACTGTGGAGTAATGCTTACTTGAAAGTGGCTGGTAATAAATTTTTCAGAAAACATGGGCTGGTAAAGGAATCATTAGCCTCAATCAGCTATCAAGTAATGACAGTTTTAGAACTTTTGAAATTCTACAATAGGAATATAAGTTACCTTGAAATGTTGAATGACAATACATAGACTGTGTAAACATCAGAAGTTATAATATTAGACCCAGCTTTATGAAAATTAAGCTACAAATTTATAATTAACAGGAAGTAAAAATGATTTTAAAATAAATTTGGATAATATCCAAGCAATTAGGAATAGGAGTAACCTATGCTATACAATCTATAGCTCCAGGTTCTAAGGCAGGGGTGTCAAATTCGCGACGACATGTCATTACATGATGTATCACAACTTTTCCCCCTTTACTAAAACAGGGGTGGGCATGGCCAGTGTGTGATGCATCCGACCCGCAGGTCTGAGTTTGACACCACTGTTGTAAGGAATAATAGATAATTTTCTTAGGATTTAAAAAATAGTTTACATTTGAAAGCTAGTTCAGGAAAATATACTCTGAGGTTTTATCAGATCCCCTCGTAATGTTTTTAAAAATGCAATAAATTGGAACCTACACAATCATGGCATTAACAGAGTGATAGAAACAAGATCACATGAAGTGTTAATACCACTTTATAATGCTTTGATAAAACCATATTTGAAATGTTGCATCCAGTTTTAGTCACCATGATATAAAAGAGATGTTGAGAGTCTGGAAAGAGTGCAGAGAAGAGCAACAAAGAATATTAAGTGACTGGAGGCTAATGCATACAAAGGGGCTGCCATAAAGAAGAGAGGGTCGACCTATTCTCCAAAGCACCTGAAGGCAGGACAAGAAGCAATGGATGGAAACTAATCAAGGAGAGAGCCAAACTTGAATAAGGAGAAATGTCCTGTCAGTTAGAACAATTAATCAGTGGAATGAATTGTGTCTGGAAATTGTGGTTACTCCAACACTGAAGGCTTTTAAGAAAAGATTGGACGACCATATATCTGAAATGGTAGGGTTTTCTTCTTGAGAGGAGGTTGGATTAAAAGACCTTCAAGGTCTCTTCGAACTCTTATTCTATTATTCTGTAATAGTTTTATGTAACAAATTTGAAGAAATGTTGATACATGTGTTATGCACATGTTCTTGTCTGATTCCATATTGATGAAATACGGATGCACAGATATGATTGCATTAGATTTTTCAAAATTAGCTGGACTTCCGGTTTGGCGTCATGGTGAGACAGTCGGGGAAATAGCAGGCTCTGATGAGTCGATGGGAAGACTGCCAATGGGTCTTTGGGCCAGAACTGTCCTGCAGGGATGGGGAAGGAGAGGCACATCGGACGACCAAGAGGAACAGGCAAGTTCCTCAGAGGTCAGAGGGAGCTCTCCATGAGTCAGCGGTGGGGGGGGATGGCAGCCATGGTGGCTACCACAAAGCTGGGACAACCGGGCTAAGAGATGTGCTGGAGCAGACTGGAAAGGAACAGACTTATTGAAGCCAGTGAGTGACAACCAACTCAGGCTTGGAACAATGCTTAGAGCAACATTCATTAAATTATAAGACCCCTAGTAATAAAACAGTGGCTGAGGAATACAGGGGCATAGAAGACTTTGAATTGTAATTTTCAAAGAAACAAAGACCCAATAAAAACTGAATTTTGAGTAGGACTAATTGGAAAAGTTATGCATGGAGGCATGCTTAAAAGGCTAGACAGAGTCTCAAATTCAAATTGGATTGTAAAATAAAAAAAAAAAGATTTGATACTTTTAAAATTGAAAAGAAGATGATTAATTTAAGAAGAACTGTTATATAATTGAAACAAAATGAATTCTTGCGTGACTATGGGAAATTATAGATTGCAGAGAGACACCTTCTGGTTCAAAAAGAAACAATGTAACTTGCTTTTTGTTTTGAAAAACTGATTTCTACAGATAATCAGTGTGGGAATTGGTGGACGATTTCTCTTTCTGCAAGCGGCTTGACTTTACTGAAAAGAAGGGGAATTATAATGGAACTCTTATAATTGGCATGATAATAACTTAAAAAGAATAAACTGATGCAGGGATTAAAGAAGGAATAAGTAGATGTATATTGCTTGGAATGGAAATAAGAAAAAGAATTAAAATGACATATGGAGGATAAAGGTAGAGAATATTGAAATTGAAAAGAAATATACGCCTGCAGACAAGAAAATGAAGAAACAAGATACACATTACTGGAAATAAAGAATATAAAAATAATGTGATTAAAAATGATTAAGTAAAGCATTGGCGGATAGTAATAATAAAAAGAGGTTTAGATGATATTTCAAAAAATAAGGAGTTTGATTTATAATATAACTGTATGGGGATTAATAAGAATTAGTAGAAATATGAGAAGAATATGTTATGAATATTTAAAGCTAAAAAAGGGAAATTAAGAAATAGATTATGTTAAAAGAACTTATTAATGCTTATAAGGATGTATTTGAAAAATGACTGATGTCTCAATCTTAAATTGTTATAAAGAAGATAATGATAATGTGATTAAATATGAATAAATAATGTATAGATGGTGGGAAGCAACAAAAAGAGATTGTTATGAAAACAAAGATGATTATGCAGTGATTAATAGTGAAATAAAATGATTATGCTGGGATTAATAGTAAAATCAAAGAGGAGTATGCTACAGCAAAAATAAAGATGATTATATTGGATTTAAACAGTAAAAATAAGATGACTATGTTGGGATTAATAGTAAAAATAAAGATGATTATGCTTGGTTTAACAGCAAAAAACACAGATGGTTATGCTGGACTTAACAGTAAAGATAATAGGATCAAGCTGGGATTAACAGCAAAAACAAAGATGATTAAGTTGAGTGTAACAGTAAATATAAGGATGATTATACTGGGTTTAACAGTAAAAATATGATGATTATGCTGGGACTAACAGAAAAAATAAAGATGATTATGCTGGGTTTAACAGCAAAAACAAAGATGATTATGCTGGGTGTAACAGTAAACAAAAAGATGATTATGCTGGGTGTAACAACAAAAAATAAGGATAATTATACTGGGTTTATCCATAAAAGTAAGATTATTTTGGAACCAATGGTAAAAACAAAGATGATTATGTTGGATGAAACAGTAACTATAAGGATGATTATGTTGGGATTAACAGTTAAAATAAAATGAGTATGTTGGGATAAATAATAAAAATGAAGATGTTATGTTGGGAATAACAGCTAAATATTGTTTAAATATTGACAATAATTGTAATGATTTGAATATTCCTAAGAACACATTCATCTAAACAAAAAGAAAAGAAAATTGAAATGATACTATGCTAGGATTTAAAGATTTAAGTAATGGGTTTTTAGATAATGGTACTGTTAAATAGATAGAATTTAGGTAAATAATTGAGTAAAATATTTTATTAAAATTATATTCCCCCAAATATGGAATATAGATTCATACAATGAACATAGTTTCATATAATGAAGAACTTCAATTTATTGTCTCAGATTGTGGCAAAGGAGGTGATTATGGAAGATTGTGTATATTCCCAACTTTAAATGTTGGCTTAATGACATTGCTCAACTTTCAGCCTTTTGAATTGACTGAGAGAGAAAAAAAGGCCATAAATATAGGTTGAATTTATTGGTTAAAAACTGAATCACTACTTGGAAGAAAAATATAAACAAAATAATGTGATTTTAGTGATCTATGTATGTTCGGGCCATTCTATTTTTAAGTGGACATTTATGCATATATATTTAGGAAAAGAGATGTTAGACAGTTAGGTATTTTGCTTTCTTAGTTTGCTTTTTTTTTTATTTAGTATACGGTTTTTTAACAAGTTTTTAATTTTTTTTCTTTTTGTAGGCAGTTCACTAAAATATTTCACTTTTTCTTTCGTTTCACTTATTTTTCATGATATAATTTTAATATAAATATAAATATTTCATAGTATTGGTTTGTTTTATTTAATATCATAATTAACATTGCTGATCTCCAAGGGAAATAGCATTGTTTAGAAATAGCAAATTTAAATAAATAAATAATTTTTTTTTATTTTTTTTTCAATTTTTATTTATATATACAGACTAAACAAACAATAAAACAGTAAAACAAACTAAACAATAAAACAGTAAAACATACAAAACATAAACGTATAAACACAAAATCACAAAATCAAATATTTATCCAAATTTTTGCAACTGTAGTCTGTAATCTTGTTTCATAATTTAACTCCTCCTTATTTGGTCTTTCCCTTCTATCTATCTTTCTGATTTATTATTGACTTGTGTGTGTACTATGTTTTCCTCTTTCTGTATTTGGTAGTTCAATTTACTTCCTGACCCTTTTTCTCTTTTCTATTTTCCAACCAACAATACCACCTTTTCCATACTAGATAGTAATCATGTTCCTCCCTATTTTGTAGTTCCTTAGTGAGTTTATCTAATTCTGCACATTCCATGGTCTTGCTAATTACCCTATCTTCTGTCGGTATCTGACTACTCTTCCAGTATTGTGCATATAGTATTCGTGCTGCTGTTATCATATGTATAATTAAATATGTTATTTCTTTTTCATATTGTCCGTTTAGTATTCCAAGTAGAAAGGTTTCTGGTCTTATCTCTATCTTTTGCTGTATGGTTTCTTCTATCTGGGATCTAATCATTTGCCAATATTGTTTTGCCATTGGGCAGGTCCACCACATATGATAGTAAGTGCCTTTATGAAGTTTGCATTTCCAGCATGTTGATAGTGTATTGGGGAACATTCTTGCTAATCTGGCTGGTGGCAGATGCCACCTATAGAACATTTTGTAGAGATTTTCTTTGTACGATACAGACATTGTCAATTTATAGTTTATTGTCCATAGTTTTTGCCATTTGTCTAGTTCGATACTGTAGCCGAAATTTTTTGACCAGGTTATCATGTTTTCTTTCACTACCTCTTCTTCTAATTTATATCCTCGTAGATAATTATAGATTTTTTTAATTAGTTTGTCTTGTGTCCCTTGCAACATTTTGTCCAATTCAGTTTGACCTTTTTGGAATCCAAATTGAGCCAAATCTTTTTTATATCTTGATTTAATTTGTGCATATGGCCACCAGTCAATGTCTATACCCATCTCCTTCAGTTCTTGCCTTGTTCTTAGTTCCCCCATGTGGTTTAGCAGCTCTTTGTAGGTTTTCATTTTACTATTGTCCATGGCGTTTGGGTAAATCTGGGCTTCCATTGTTGACAGCCATTCCGGGATTTTATTGTAATGTACCTTTTTAATACCTTGCCATGTTTGGTATAATGATTGTCTGATTGTGTGTCTCTGGAAATAATCATGTTTTTTATCTGTGCCTTCCCAGAGGAAGGCATGCCATCCTCGCTGTAGGTCAAATCCTTCCAGACTCAGCAATCTTTGATTTTTTAGATCCATCCATTCCTTTATCCAAATTAGTACTGATGCTTTGTAATAAGATTCCCAGTCGGGTAGTGCCAATCCTCCTCTTTCTCTTGTATCTTGTAAATGCTTTAGTTTGATTCGTGCTTTCTTCCCTTGCCATATGTAGTCAGCTATTAATTTGTTGAAGTCCTTAAAAAAGTTTTTCCCTGGTTTTATTGGAATTGCTTGGAATAAGAATAGAATCCGTGGTAGTACATTCATTTTAATTGAAGCGATCCTCCCCAAGAGTGATAATTGTAGCTTTTTCCAAATTCCTAGGTCTTTTTTAATTTGTTTTGTTAATTTATCATAATTATCTTCTCTTATTGAAGAGCTTTTATTAGTCAGCCATATTCCTAGGTATTTTACTTTCTTCGTGGTTTGTATGCCTATTGGAAGCTATGAAATTTGGAGAAAAATTTATAAAGATGATAAAAAGAATCTATTCGGTACAGACAGCGAGAATAACAATTAACAGCGACCTAACAGAAAAATTTCCAATATCAAAAGGGGTGAGACAAGGCTGCCCCCTATCACCCCTATTATTTATACTGGCCTTGGAAACCCTCTTAAAGGAAGTCAGACGAGACAACGAAATAATAGGTCTAAGAGCCAAACGAGAAACATACAAACTCCAAGCCTTCGCCGATGATATCGTATTCATTATAGAACAACCAACTATATCTGGCGTCAAGTTGCTAAACAAAATAGAGAAATATGGGAAAGTAGCCGGTCTCAAAATCAACAAACAAAAAACAAAGATATTAACAAAGAACCACACTAATCAACAAGAAAAACAACTAGAAGATAAATTAGGCATACAAACCACAAAGAAAGTAAAATAAATAAATAAATAATTTTTAAAGTTTAAATACGAAATTTAAAAAACAACTAGATGTGTTCATGAAATATTCTAGTCAAACCTATTCCCTATGTGAATGTCCTGCATGATGACTTGCATACAGCATAATCATAAAGAAAAGCATAAATATAAGGAACAGACAAACTGAAATCACTTAATGACCCTAGGAGAGATTTAAGCTGACATAAATGAAATATATGTTAAAAAAGAGGAAATACTACTAATAATAATTAGGACTTGAATTATTAAATTTCCACCAATCTTAGAGTGTGACTCTAACTGTAGATTACCAACACATAACAATAATCCCCTCCATGAATAGCCCTTTGTTGTGGGGAAGGAGCTTGTGTTGCTCTGACGATGTAGAATGTGATGGCACATTCTACCAGAAGGATCATCCATGCCAGACAGGTCTTAATGGAAGAGCTAGACTAAATTTATCCATCATGGATAATGATCAACTTTAATATGGTGTGAAGACAGAAGAAGACTCCTATACTGACTTGCCATCACCCAGATCAGCAAGAACCATGTTCCTGGGCATCTGTCAACAAGCAGACAATGGGACTCAGGAGCAATTACAAAAGGCCCCAGGCGTGGATCCACACGTATATTACACTGATACATTACAAAATCTATGTTCATGGGAAGTACTATATGCAAATGAAGAGCAACACCAGCTAAAGAACTGGGAGCTGTGATTTCATGTTGTTGTGTAAATAATAATGGAAATCAAGCAGGAGCCTTCAGCAGGAGTAGAGACTCTAGGAGGACACCCAGATTGTGGACCAACTCTGTTTGAGGCAGTGCCACCCCATCCAGGACAAAAATGGAAGCTCTTTGGAATTGATAGGTCCAAACCCCTAAAACTACTTGTGTTGAAGCATGTTGCATTTCATTCAGGCCCCCATTGTTTCCAAGCACCGAGATATTCTTTTCACTAGAAGCCCAAAGATCGCTCTAGCGGTGCATGCCAATAGAAGGTACTTTGCTGCACTTATCTCCAAATGTTTTGGTTCTTTATTTAAGTGGTCATTTTCCCCACAATAGCTAGTATATGAACTTTCTATGTGTAGGAATGTGATGGCTCCCAACCTACAGTCTGAAGACTTACTTTCCATTTGGAGTTTGTGAGATTCAGAGCATGAGAGGAAGCTTCAGCATCTTGGATCATCATGTACTGGGGCTGCTGACTGCTTCCTTCTCATCCAGATTGTAGAGAAAGTTCATATCCACCATGCTTTGGGAATGGGAAAGTCTACTGCATCTCTTTCTGTCAAATTTGAATCAAAGTAACAAAACTGCCAACAAAGAGACCATAGTAATAGTATGAAGAGACAAACGGTTACAGACGCAGACATGAGAGAGAAAGAAAGTCGAGAATACAAAATCCTGTAAATAACAAAGTGCTATGTCTCTTATATGCCTCTATAAAAGAGATTCTTTATTCCAATGGTAGAAAAATAAATGTACATGTTCCCCATAGATTTATACACTAAAAACATTTTGTTCTAAAACAAAATGACTTATTTGTATATTTTTCAGATTCTAGTGTAAAAATGATGCCTCCATTGTAAAAATGATGTCTCTGAAATGTCAGAAGCATAGTAGCATGAAGTTGGAAGGATTTTAGTCTGTCAACTCTATCACACACCCTCTTCACATTTAAACATCTCCAGCATCTGGCTGTTGGGTTATTTGTTTTTGAATATTTTTGGCATTTAATCATTCTTTTTTTCTAACAATATATTACAATAGCCTACACTTGCCATGGCAAAGGTTTCATTAAAAATCATTTTATTTTTGTATATTTAGGAAACGAAGTGGCTAATCTTGGAGAGAAGATTAATGAAATCCCTCCCTTTTTAAGGTGGAGGAATTGCCTGGTTGAAGCCATTGCTAAAACACATTGGTAGCAAAGCAAAAAAAAAAGAAGCAATGGAGGTTAATGCTATTTATCCCCTACTAGAGCACACCACCACTCGTTTCCATCTCCGTCAGCACAGCCTGCCATGAGAGCCATAATTCACTGCAGAAGGGATTGAAGGATATTGGCTCCCAAGCATCTGTAGTTCAGACACTTTGTCATCATGAGCTTTCAACAGGGTAAATAAGTTAATTAAAGGAGGATATTTTTCATGTCAGTGTGTATTTGTGTGCACACATTGCTTTTCTAGAAATCTCTTTGCCTTCTTTCTTGAGTCTTTTTTTTTGGTAAAATTGCATTTTACAGCCTGGTTTCTCAAAACACTACCACATCTATGAGTCACATGGAGATTTTAATAGGCAGGTCTTTTAATCCAATGCTTTTAATATTCAGTTGGTCCTGTTTTGACAATGATACTCATTCTATTAGTAACAAATGTTATCACAGTCTTTGTAATCTATTGGAATCTCCCGGGTTTGGTCACTTTAATAACTCCAAGGAGGAATGGTTGTTGCAAGCTTACATGTCAGTAGAAAGTGGCCTGAGCATAGCAAGAATATGTGATTTCCCCCTCATCTTAAAGTTACTACTCTTCAAGTTATATTTCTACAACTTTAGCCAACATTTAACTCTAAGTATTAACATTTAAATTTAGTCTCTGGAATAAAGTTGACATCCATGTACTGTATTTCAGCATTTCAACACTTTCCCTACTTCATTTTCTCAAAAGCCCAAATTCTTGAAAGTGAACTAAGATACTTCTACTCAGTTATTTTAATTATATGTAATTTCAATTTGTGTATTCCCTTCCCATATTTTATAGATGATGCTCTATCCAATGAGATGCAAATATCTTGTTTTATTTTGGCTTGTGCAATATTTTTTAAAATATAAGTGGAACAAATTTGTTGTTGCGAAGTTTTTTGACAACTGTAAACTTTTTAATAAAATGCATGGAAAAGACAGGAGATAATTTTGGTTATATTTGTGCAAAAGCACACAGGAAGCAAGGGGAATCATTTTGTAAAATGAGATTAAAACATCTTTGAAGATAGCAATACTATGCAATGATTCTACCCTTAAGCTCAATATATTGATGAATATACAGTAATTTCTATCCAACCCTTACCTGTGACAGTGTGTATTGATACCATGTCAAGATTATTCAAAATATTGATTCATGCACAGAGATTCATTTAAAACAGTTTCAAAAGCAGAAATCTCTGAGCACACTGACTCAAAGCTATGATCTCACCCAGTGGTATCTCCTCTGACTTGAAGAGTTCTTAAATGTGTCGGGCAATGTCAGCAAGGCATTTTTTTTTTCAACATTGTTATTCACAACATGAGCGTGGACTCTTCTGCATGCAAATCATATGCTGTACTTGGAAAAGATATGCACAAAGGCACCTGTAAAACAATCCTCACCCTCCCTTGTTGGCCTCCATTGAAATAAAGTGAGCAGTGTTTCCTACTGTTGAACCACAACATTATTAATGTCAGAACACATCCTATATATTGTCTGTATAGGTGTAATTAATTCTAGATTAATTTTCCTAAAACAAAAGCTTTTGAAGTGAGGAATAAGACTCTATTGTTTAAAGATACCCTACAGTGTAAAAACTGATGGCCTGCCAGCTATGATAAGAAATGTGAATTATTTTCAATTCCATGAACAAATGTGGCAAGAAGCTAATTAATTAAAACTATCGGGAGTTCCTCTGAAACAGCCTGTGATTAAACACAAGGATTTATTATGGAACAATTAGATAAATTTGGCCGCAGATATCTTCCTGCTACTCCCCAGGGAATCAGTGATGCAATTCAGGTCTAGAATTATACTTTTATTATAGATTTATCTATTTTAATTGATTCAGCATTCGTCATAAGCCTCATCCACAACAGCAGAGGCAACGAACATATTATGCTAATTTGTAGACTTTTCAGGAGTTAACTTTCACTTCTGTAGTTGTTTCTTCTTCTTATTGGAATGAAACTGAAATAGGATAACTGAGAGGAGAAATAATAACTTCAATTTCTTCAAGATCTTAATGTCCAGCTTAAATCTTAAATGCAGTTTTAAATATATGTTCCTTAAACTTTAAGGGAAAATACAGTAGAAATTCCTAGAAGAGCTACTGTTTCTCATTGGGTAGACAAGCTGTCCAATTGCTGGAGAATCTGCATGTTGGTTTCTGGCATTGGAATTAGCAGTTGGAGGTAGAAGCACTCCACGTGTCAGCATTCATGAAAGTGGGAGTCTGCCTTGAACAATGATTAAGGAAATAGGTTTTATAACTGTGTAGGAAGTTAGCACCCACCCCTTTCCTGGAAGAATGAAATATTTTAGGAAATATTAAAAAGGCAGAATATTATGTTTTCCTAGTTGAGAAATGGAGAAACATGTTTTAAAGACAAAGCAACTCCCACCTTCCTGTCTCTCCCCCCCCCCACTTTGTTAATGGGCCAGGGGCAGAAACTCAATCTTTGACAATAGGATCCATCTGCAACACAATAGCAACAGAAACTAACACAATGGGACCCATCTAGGACAAAAACTCACCATATGGCTTCTGGGAAGATTACATCAGCCAGCAAGGCTAGCTAAGACCCCTACCCACTGGGAGTCTGACAACCAATCAGGATATTCTTTTGGAGCCCCAGGAAGTTCAAAGCCAGAGAGAGCATAAAACATGGGTACTCGCTGTATCTCACCCTTTTCTGTTCAGGAACTCAAACCATGTGATCCTGTCCACCATTAAACCATCTTTCCAAGCAGTCTCCATGTTTCCAGTGTCTTTTTCCGCACTTGGAGCTGAACCCAGAAGGATATTTCTTCCAACAACTGTAACTCTCAATTTAGGTGTCTTTGCTTCTTTTTGGTAGATTATTAAAACTACTAAACCTCCGCTTTATGCATAAAGATTCTTAAATATAAATCAACATTTATACAGTGTGTTTTCTAAGAAATACAGTGTGGGAGCATCAAGTAATATCTCTATGCTAGCTTTCAGTAACACCAATGGAACTTTGCGTTCTTGGTGAAGATTGCAAGAAGAGCCAGCATTTGATTAGTTTAGAAATTAATTCCATAGAGGTACAATAAAGCAATGCCTTCATTAGGTCTGAGAGAAGAACAAAATATAAGGCAGAGAAATAACTCAATAAATGTCTTTCTAAGACTTTCCCATCATGATGCCCTAAAATTTTTGCAGTACGTAATATGAAGACAGTTGCAGTTTGCAGATTCGTTAAATGTGAATTTAAATATAATAGTTAAAGTTATTTGTTTTTCTTCTCTCAATCCAACCACAAATGCCAGTGTGGTGTGGATTACATCAGAACCAGGGAGATTTCAAGTCAAGCCCATCTTCAGCCATGGGTGTTCATTGGATGACTTTGGGCAAACCTAACCTAGTTTACAAAGTCATTGTTATTGGTGAAAACCAGACATGGGAATGCTTGAACTCCTGGGAGAAAGGTAGAACTATAATTTTAAAAAATACTTCTTCTGCTTTGCTCTTAGTTTTACTTTTATTTGGCTTTTTATTGCATATCCAGTTTGACCAAGAGTTCTTGTGATTCAAAAATGTAAACAGTCCTTTGTGGATTCTGAAATGTTTACACAAGAATCTTCAATATAGCTATTTTGGTTGTAAAAATACCGGAAGTTCCCCTGTAATGAGTCTGATCACTAAGCATCAGTCTGGCTGGCAATGCATCAAATATTTCCCAGTTCTGTCTGGAGCCCATTTAATTATGGTCTTTAGATAATGTCTAATATTTCTTCAAAATCTATTTTAGACTACCTGAACATGCCATAAATGACAAATACTATTATACCAGATGTAACATTTGGTGAGATGGGCAGTTATATAAATTTAACAAATAAACAAACAAACAATCCTAGTGGAAACAGTTCCATATCTTGAAATAGCATAATTCCTATGAACATTCTTGGGAATAAAAAGTGCCTGTTTTCTTTAGTTACGATGAGAAAATTGCCTTCCTAGGCATGCTATCAGGAGTTTCTAAAAGTTATTTTCCTTTATTTCCTTTAAGAAAAAAAATAACCCACTCCAAAGATAATATAATCATGCCTGAATAGTTTTTTTCAATTTGGTCTCCCCCAAAGTGACCAGTACCCCTATCCCAACCCCTTTTTCTGTTTTCAGAAAAGCAGCAATATTCAAACAAGTCTTATTCTATTGATAGATTCCCAGATTAGCCATTATCTTGAGTTGATATGATCCTCGATCCTTGACTTCAGTAGCTTAACACAAACTGTTTATCACAGTGGTAGCTATGTTACAAGGTTTAAATTTTCAAACCAAGTTCTTAATTAATGAAAATTATTGAAAAAAGGAACTTACACCATTTTGTATAGTAAATTTATCCATCTATCATATTTAAAGTGTTATGTCCTTATAAGGACATCCGCCGGGGGATTGGTCGATCCCACCGGCGGGAGGTTTAAACTGTTGTCATTGGCCGGAGGGCATGCCTGAGCAGGATATAAGGAGGCTCAGCAGCCCAGCCGGCAGCTCAGTTTGCACTCTAAATAAAGGTTCTGAACGAACAGCTGAGTCGCGTTTCTTTCCGGCGCCGAGCCAACACTGGCGACGAAGGACTGAAGAAGAACCGACGAACAACAGCACGACCGCTACCGCCATCCAAGAGCTGAAGCACTTGAGCAAAGTCACTGAACCATGTCTGGACCCCAAATTTCTCTGGCTCCATTCAATCCAAGCCAGGAAAAATGGAAGTCCTTCATGGTGCGATTCCGACAATTCCTGGCGGGCAGCGGCTTCACCGACTTGGATGACAACAGGAAGAGGGCTCTCTTCCTGGCCCACTGCGGATCCGAAGTTCTGGAGATGGCGATGGACCTCGTGGCACCCAGAGACATCGAACAGATGCCATGGTCCGATCTCCAAGACGTCCTCCAGGAACACTACGCGCCCACGAGCACTCCCCTAGCCAACCGCTTCGAATTCCATCAACGGAATCAGCACGAAGGGGAAACTTTCAAGGAGTTCGTATCGGCGCTCCGGAAGATCGCGGCCAGCTGCGAGTTCGAAAATGTGGACGTCCAGCTGAGAGACCGGATCGTCTTCGGCATGAGGGACTGTTCAGTCCAAAAGAAGTTCCTCAGCTGGAAAAAGATCTCCCTCAAGGACGTTATCGAAGAAGCAACCGTGGCGGAAACGTCCGACAGAGCGGCAGCAGCGATGCGACGATCGAAAGGGATCCACAAGATCCACAGAGACCAACCACAGTCATCCGAGGACATCTCCACGTGCTCGGAGTCGGATGGAGAAATGGCCGTCCATAAGGTCACGAGGCCCCAAAGGCGGGAAAACCAACAAGATGGCAACCGAGAGGACAGATGCGCCAGCTGCAAAGGAGACCACCCTCGCGCCAGATGTCGCTGGCGAGACGCAACATGCCGCCGATGCGGACGGAAGGGCCACATCGCCGAGGCCTGCAGAGCGGCAGAACCAACATTCGAGCGGCAAAGACCTGCGGACCGTGATTACCAAACGTCATCTAGACGATCCCAACAGCCGAGGCGGAACGACGAGCGGCAATCCAACGGCCGGCAAGTCAACAAGACGACCATCGCCCACACCACAGCTGAGGGATCCGAAAAATTCCACGTGACCGTCCACGTGGAAGGGGCACCATGCCCCATGGAGATAGACTCTGGCTCACCTTTCTCAATCATTGCCTGGCATAACCTAAAGAAGCTCCAGCCTAATATCTCCAAGGGACAATTGAAGCCGATCCAGGCGAAGCTGGTAGATTTCGGTGGCCACCCCATTGGCATCCTGGGACGCACAAACATCAGGGTGCAATACAAAGACTTCAACGGAGACCTCCCCATCGCCGTCGTCAAGGACGCCCGACCGACCCTACTTGGAGTGGAGTGGTTCAGGCCACTAGGGCTCACAATTGGCGGAATAAACCAAATCAGGACTAGCCAACTCGACAAACTCCTAGAAGACTTCCAGGACGTCTTCGACGGGAGCTTAGGTAAATTCTTGGGGAAACCCATTTCACTAAATTTAGACCCCCAAATCAACCCAATTCAGCTAAAGCCCCGCAGAGTCCCGTTTGCCCTTAGACCAAAAGTGGATGCACAATTGGATAAACTAATCGCCCAGGGCATCCTCGAACCGATCGATCACGCTGCATGGGAGACTCCCATTGTGACCCCCATGAAGCCAGATGGATCAGTGCGCATCTGCGCTGATTATAAGTGCACAATCAACCGTGCATTGCAGCAGAGCGCATATCCGGTGCCAGTAGTGCAACATCTGTTGCACTCACTAGGCAAAGGATCAATTTTCGCCAAACTGGACCTGGCGCAGGCGTATCAGCAGCTGCCAGTGGACCAGACAACTGCGGAGGCGCAAACGATTGTCACGCACCGGGGCGCCTTTAAATGCAACAGGCTCCAATTCGGAGTCAGTGCCGCCCCGGGGATCTTTCAATCGATGATGGAACGCCTTCTCCAAGGCATTCCAGGGGTAGTGCCCTACTTTGATGACGTCCTAGTCTCAGGGTCATGGGAATCCCAACTAATGGAACGGCTCAGGCTTGCCCTGCAGCGGTTCCAGGCGAAGGGACTACGGGTCCGACGGGACAAGTGCGTGATCGGAGTCAGGGAAGTCGAGTTCCTGGGCTATTTAATTGATAGCCAGGGCATCCACCCCACTAAAAACAAGGTGAGGGCTATACGCGAGGCTCCAGCTCCCAAAAATAAAACGGAGCTTCAGGCTTTTCTGGGACTACTTAATTTCTATAGTGTATTCTTACGACAGAAAGCCACCGTTGCTGAACCACTACACCGACTCCTAGGGAAGGCGGCACCTTGGAAGTGGGGGAGCGAAGAAGAGGAAGCTTTCCAGAAAGCCAAAAGACTCCTATCCTCCGACAGCCTCCTCATCCAGTACAACGGAGAGCTGCTGTTAACCTTGACCTGCGACGCCTCACCCTACGGGGTCGGGGCCGTCCTAAGCCACCAACTACCGAATGGAACAGAAGCACCAATTGCATTCTTCTCCAAGACAATGTCACCAGCCGAGAGGAACTATGGCCAGATCGACAAGGAGGCGCTAGCGATGGTGGCGGGCGTAAAGCGATTCCATGAATACATATATGGAAGAACTTTTACAATCGTCACCGACCACAAACCCTTGCTAGGCCTCCTCGCGGGGAACAAACCCACCCCAACCTTCATGTCACCCAGGATGACACGCTGGGCCATCTTCCTGTCGGGCTACAACTACCGCCTGGTCCACCGGCCCGGAAAAATCATCGGAAACGCCGACGGCCTCAGCAGGTGCCCGCTGAAAGAGCAGATCGAGGATCCAGCACCCACACTCGGCCTCCACCACATCGACGATGACCAGTCCAGCCCGGTGTCCTCATCCACGGTGGCACAGCACACCGCAAAAGACAGGATCCTCAGGCAAGTTTTATCCTGGGTTCTGCGGGGCTGGCCAGAAGAAGCCCAGAAGGAAGAACTTGCCCCATACCAGAGAAGGCAACAAGAACTCACCACAATGCAGGGCTGCCTCCTCTGGGGCGACCGAGTGGTCATCCCCCCCTCATTACAAACACGGACTTTGCAAACCCTCCACTGCGGCCACCCGGGGATCGTCAGAATGAAGGCCCTAGCACGGAGTTACGTCTGGTGGCCCGCCTTAGACAAAGACATTGAGGCGTGGATGTGACCCGTGCCAGGCAACGAGACCAGCACCCCCGCAAGCACAGCCGACTGAGTGGGAACAACCATCCGGACCGTGGTCGCGAATCCACATCGATTTCGCCGGGCCGATGAACGGGAAATCCCTCCTGATCGTGGTCGACGCATTCTCGAAGTGGCTCGAAGTTATAGCCATGCCCTCCACAACGACGGAAGCCACCATCAGAGCCCTACGACGACTCTTCGCCACCCACGGCCTTCCGGACACCCTCGTCTCCGACAACGGGCCTCAGCTGACGGCGAAGGCGATGGAAGAGTTCCTGGCTGGCCACGGAATCAGGCACGCACTCACCGCCCCTTACAGACCGGCCGGAAACGGACAGGCCGAAAAAATGGTGAGGCTAACTAAAGAGACACTGACCAGAATGGGAAATGGGGACTGGCAGGAACAAATCGACCAGTTCCTCTTGACCCAACACATCACTCCCCACACCACAACAAAGAAAAGCCCGGCAGAGCTACTGATGGGGAGGAAGCTGCGCTCACCGCTAGATCGCCTGCACCCGATGTACAACCCGAAAGACAAGCCGAATAAACCACCGCCATCAAGAAGCTTCGCCTGCGGAGATTTGATTTTCGCGCTAAACTTTCAGGCTGATCCGAAGTGGCTCAAGGGTCAGATCATGAGGGTGACCGGCCCAAGGTCCTACGAGGTCGAGCTGGACGACGGCCGCACCTGCCGGCGACACATCGACCAGCTCCGGAAAAGGTGGAGGGGAATCGAGGAGGTCGAGGAAAACCACCCCGACGAGGTAGGCCTGCCCCACCCCGACGAGGTAGGCCCGCACCAACCAGAGGTAGGCCTACCCCACCCCGACGAGGTAGGCCAGCCACGACCCCGCGGGATAGACCTACCGCACCCAGAAGACGAGGGCCGACTACACCCCAGCCTGGAGGGACGCCGCCACCCCGGCAGGGTAGGACAACAACAACCCCAAAAGGGAGTCCTACCCTACCCCGGCGAGGCAGACCGACCCGGAGAGGCCAAGATGGGACCGTCGCAACCACCCCCACCCGGGGGTCAACCCACGGGGACAGCCGCCGCACCCCCTGACCTGGGGGCACCCTGGACACCGGACGAGGACCCGGGAACCGTACCGAGGTTCAGACGACCGTCTCCCGACTGCGGAAACTGGAACAGCCCGGAGGACCACCGGACCTACGGCGGCGCAACCCGGGGACAGCACGCGGAGTCCGGAGATTCCCGAACGGGGGAGCCGGAGCCAGCAGGGGCTCGACCCGTCCGGAGCAACATCAACCCACCGACTGGGCCGCGCAGGTCCGGCAGAACTGTCAGGCGTCCCGCCTACCTGCGCGAGTATGTGATCGCGCACACGGACTGATGGACTAAGGACTAGGAGGGGAGGGGTGTTATGTCCTTATAAGGACATCCGCCGGGGGATTGGTCGATCCCACCGGCGGGAGGTTTAAACTGTTGTCATTGGCCGGAGGGCATGCCTGAGCAGGATATAAGGAGGCTCAGCAGCCCAGCCGGCAGCTCAGTTTGCACTCTAAATAAAGGTTCTGAACGAACAGCTGAGTCGCGTTTCTTTCCGGCGCCGAGCCAACATAAAGCCTACAGTGTAACATCTATGTTAAAAAAAACTGCAACAACGAAATACTTCCAACATAAAAGTATCAAAATAAGAATAATAAAAACATTTTTTTTAGCACAGGAGTTTTGAAAATAAAAGCAAATTTGGAGCGTCTTAAAACAAACCACTCTAAAGTTTTACTGGGTGAGATTTCCATAAGGTTGGTGCTGCCACAGAGAAGGCCCTTATCCTAATTAATTCTGAGTCCCTCTCCAATATTTATCCTTGTGATACACCTTTTAAAGATTATCACAGCCTCTAGTTGTCACATATGGGGGAAGTCTCTTTGGGCAAGCAAGGGCCAAAATAATGATAAATAAGTAATTTGAATTTCATCTTAAAGTCTGTGGATATCACATGCTCCTGGTGGTTAGTGTCTGACAGAAGTCTAGCTACTATCTTCTCGAGATGCTATAATTTTAATTTTTTTTTCCAGCCTCATTTCTATGTAGACTATATTGCAATAGTAAAATCAGAAGCTGACCAGAGCAATAGCTGGATCAAATCTTACTAAGATGGGATGTAATTGGTAAATTGTTCACGTCCAAGGGGAAAAAAACAACATTTCTTATCACTACATTGACCTGGGCAATTAAGGGTAGCACAAGTTCAGACACCACAGACTAAATGTTTTCTTCAAAGGAATAAACGTTTAATGCAGGCAAAGTCCCACTCATACTTAACTTTATTGACATCATTAACCAGAACAAGAGAATTGGTAACCAGATATCCAAGACTAAATTGACAATAACAAGATAGTTAAGAAAAATACATATAGACAAAAAGTGGCTAAATGACAACATTAAATCAAAATATGGTAAAATCTTGCTCAGGCTACATACGTAAACAACGAAAAAATTAATATTAGCTATCTGTACAATATAAACTTAGAATAGCAGTATAAAATACAAATATAATACAAAGACTCTCTCTCTCTCTCTCTCTCTCTCACACACACACACACACACACACACATACACACACACACACACACAGAGCACACATATATTATTAAATAAAATAAATTACCTAAAAGGGATTTAAGAATTATAAAATTATCTTACAGAATCTGTGAAAGCTGAGTGAAATGTAGTATAACAGCTGACATGAGATGTTATACCTCATCCAGGACATAATTTGGTCCAGGTCTGAACAAACTAGACTCCCAAATATATTAATTTTCTCTGTCTCTCTCTCTCTGCTTCCTCCCTCCCCAGACAGAATAAAGATGTGCATTATTATAACTTTAACATAATATAGCATTATTCTAATGTTACTTAACAGAACAAAACAGAACAGAATAATAGAGTTAAAAGGGACCTTGGAGTCTTCTAGTCCAACTCCCTCACTCCAGCAGGAGATCTTATACCATATTGGACAAGTGGCTGTCTAATCTCTTCTTAAAGACCTCTGGTGATGGAGCACCCACAACTTCTAAAGGCAAGCCTTCAACTGTTTTATTGTTCTCACTGTCAGGAAATTCCTCCATGATACTTAGTTGGTTCTCTCCTTGATTAGTTTCCATCCATTGCTTCCTATCCAGCCTTCTGGTGCTCTGGAAAATAGGTTGACCCCTCTTTTGTGGCAGTACCTCAAATATTGGAACACTGCTGTCATGATTAAGGTTGAATCAGTCTTCCATCCTTCAGACACTGGTAAAATGAGGTTCAGATTGTTTGGGGCAATATGCTGACTTTGTAAACAGCTGAGAGGGGGCTGTAAAACATGTCACCCCTAGTGCTTCTTTTCACTTGACTATACATATTGAATTCCTTTATTTAAATGGTTTTCTTCTAGAACTCTTAGATCTCTCTCTCAATTGCTGCTATTGAGCCAGATTCCACCTATTATCTACCTGTATATTTGATTTTTCTTGCCTTCATGTAAAACCTTATTTTTCTCTCCATTGAATTTTATTTTGTCTGATAGGACCCAGTGTCTGTCAAGATCCATCTTGATCTTGAGCCTATCTTCTGGGTTGTTGGCTATTCCTGCCAGCTTGATGTCATCTGCAAATTTGATTAGTTCCCCTTTTATTCCCTCATCTAAATCATTTATGAAGTTATTGAAGAGTACTGGGCCTAAAACGGAACCTTGGGATCAGGGGTGGGTTCTACTTACCTTTACTACCGGTTCGTAACGGGGCTTCACAGGCGCACTCTTTTGTGCAAGCGCAGAAGCTTCTGTGCATGTGCAGAAGCATTTTGATGACATCTGGGTCGGTGAGCAGAGCCTCCCACTGGTTTTACTACCGGTTCTACAACCCACCACTCCTTGGGATATTCCACTGCTTCCTTCCCTTCATAAGATCAAGGGTGTCAAATTCAAGGCCCTGGGGCCAGATCCGGCCCACGGGGTGCTTAAGTCTGGCTTAGGTCTGGCCCATGGGGCTGCCCTGGAAACAATAAAAGACTGGCCCATGGTGCCTCTGCCAGGCCCTCCCGAGCTCCGTTTTTGCTGGCAGTGGATTGCAGGAGGCTGTCGCAGCCGAAAATGGAGCCTGGGAGCCCTTTTCACTGGCAGAAGTACTTGACTGATGGCTAGTTGGCTCATCCTGGCCACGCCCACCTGCCCCCCCCCAGGTCAAACACAACCCTGATGCAACCCTTAATGAAATTGAGTTTCACACCCTGATGTAGATGTTGTTCCATTAAGAATTACATGCTGAGTGTGATTTGTCAGCCAGTTACAAATCCATCTGGTGGTGATGCTGTCTATCCCATATTTCTCTACCTTACTAAGAAGTAGGTTGTGGCCTGCTTTATCAAATGTCTTACTGAAATCCAAGTATATTCTATACACAGCATTTCACTGGTCCACTAATTTAGTCACACTGTCAAATAATGAAATAAAATTGATTTTGCATGAACTGTTTTTTCCCATGTTGGCTTCTTGGTATTACTTTACTTGCATCTAGGTATTCGCAGATCTGTTGCTTGATTATCTTTTACAGGATCTTCCCTTTCAAGAATTTCACAACACATTAAAGGAAAGTCTGTTGTGTGAACACAGACATAAAGTTAGGTAAAGATGTTTGAAAAACAAACTATCTATGGCAATTGATTTTATGTAAGGATTTGAATGAAAATGTGCTCATTTTTCTATTCCATGTTTTGGGACTATATTGTAATTTTGGTCAATGTAGAGAGTATTTAGCTGTTTTTTTTTGTTCATTTGTCTATCATCTACATCTTGCTACTATGCAATAATTCCAAATGTAAATGTTTCTGGGTTCATACTTCAGCTTATTGGAGAAATCCCTGCAGTAAAAAGCCTCAGCTAATAATGTAATTAGCTTGAAATGGTAACATCGAAACTTATCAGTTAGATTTTTACTCTACTAAATTGTCTTAGTGTTGTCAAGGCACCAATAAATTTTATTAATGACCTTAGAAATAAAAGATTAAATAAGTGAACCATGGTGAAAGACAACTTGCTCTCAAGAAGTGTAAGGATATGAAACATGATATATGCTTTGATATACATGGCATATACATACATCATAACTCTGTGGCTCCCACTATAATTTCAAAAGAATAAGATTTGTAAGTCAAGATTCTGCCAGCTAATATT
Organism: Masticophis lateralis; assembly: GCA_030761175.1. Taxonomy (NCBI): domain Eukaryota; kingdom Metazoa; phylum Chordata; class Lepidosauria; order Squamata; family Colubridae; genus Masticophis; species Masticophis lateralis. The sequence goes on from JAUDYJ010000001.1 coordinate 179,361,653, forward strand.
ACACATACATTGTTTCAGAAATTAAAAGGTAGAAACAATTATGTGTGCTGGATTGAAGAATGTTAATTTTTAAAAAAATAGATGCTAAATTTTAATGAAGAAAGAAAAGGAAGGAAGGTGGGAGAGAGATGGAAGGAAGGAAGAAGGTAATGAGAGAGGAAGGAAGGAAAGAAGGAAGGAAAGAAAGAAAAAAACAAGAAAGAGAGAGAGAAAGAAAGAGAGAGAGAGAGAGAGAGAGAGAGAGAGAGAGAGAGAGAGAGAAGAAATGGGCTTATTCCCTATTACTATATTTGTGATGTTAAACTCAGTGTTAAACTCAGTTCATGGGATATAAAAGAGGATTTCCCTGCCCATAGTGAACAATAAGCAAAAGATAGCCTCAAGGCTATCAGACTTATGAGGATTTGCATTATGTGCATGTCATTCTCATAAAATACAGTGGAAGTTGTGACTTTGCATCCAGATAAATGAATTGCTTCATATTGTGTAGTGAATTAATTTTGTATTAAATATTGTATTCATAGATTGTAAGTCAAAGGAAGAAAAGAAAATATTATACTGCTGGCATTATGGGAGGTAAAGCTGTTCTAAGGAAAGGGCAGCTGTCCACCCATAACAATGCCATCAATGTAAGAGTTGCAGTTCCCCATGTTTTTGTTTTATCTTGGATTATCAGATCTAGATTGCAAAATTTCAAACGACTATTAATTGGCAGCAAAGAATTAGAATTTTCTGTCGAATTGCCATCCAGATTTTCTGCAGCCCAAATCTCAATTATTTTATCATTTGTAATATATCTATATCTGCAGTCAAATATGGAAGGACAACAGCAAGCACCAAGAATTTGAGGAAACTGGAGTGATTTTTTTCCAATGCCTGTCTTTGAAGAGCTATCCTATGGTACTGCTAAATCTTCATGTATTACAAATATGGCATTGAGATACTTGCTCGCCACTACATTGTTTAGGACATGAACAATTATATGAGTTTACCATATCCAGGGCCATCTGCAAAAAGCCACAGTTTCTTCAAAATGAAGGTATTTCCTTCATAAATTCTACCCTTCATGTACTTGCATATGACATTGTAATATACCATTCCACCAATATTTGTGTTAGCCCTATCTTTCTTTTTACATTTTGATTTCTTTTTGCCAGAAGCTTTTTAAATTATATGTTACTTTTGGGATACATCTTTCCAATTACATCTCTTCTGCATGAATTTTGCACCTACTCAAATCCGTTGTGAATTTCTTTTACATTCCAGCTCTTAGAAAAATATTGTGTCAGATTCACAGGAATAAAGGAAATTCACATAAAGAATGCTTGCTCATATTATCATCAATTTTAATCATTTAATGAATTGAGATGCTAATCTGACATCCAAGTTAATTGGGAAAGGGATAGATAAGGCCAGTCCTTTCCTCTGCATATCATTTTATCTCTGTTTTCCTGACAAAAGAAAGAAAGAAACTCTATATCCACCAATTTCCTGAATCTAGATTTGCTCTGGTTTATTTGGTTATGATGATTCATATAAGTCATCTTTCTATAAAGGGAGATCAGCTCATATATTCTAGTTCCTCATGCTTTATTCAAGCAAAGTTGCAGAAGATAGGTCATTAACTGTAACAGTAATAACAATGGGTCCTAACCAACAACATGAAATGTAATGTGGAGAAAAGCAATGTTTTACAGCTAGGCAGGAAGAACCATAGGTATAAGTACAGATTAGGTGAAACCTGGCTCAAAAATAGTAACTGTGAGAGGGACTTTGAAGTCCTAGTGGATGATCACTTAAACATGAGCCAGCAGTATGCAGCAGCAATCAAATAAGCTAAGCTAAATAAGTGTATTAGTACCACTTTATAAACCCTTAGTAAGACTACACCTGAAATACTGCATCCAGTTTTGGTCAAAAAGATGTTGAGACTTTGGAAGAAGTGCAAAGAAGAGAAACTAAGATGATTAAGGGCCTGGAGACCAAAACATATGAAGAAAGGTTGAAGGAATTGGGTATGGCATGTCAAACTTTTCAACTTTTAATTTCCAAACATTAGGAGCTCTCAAAAGTTGTGACATGTCTTGGGTATTGTAACAATATTTTGGTTACTTTAATATAATTTAGATGTGCTTGGTAAGTAACTACATAAATATCATAACTTTTTAAGATTTTTGTTTGTTTCATTGGCCAGTCTAGAGAAAAGAAGAACTAGGAAGTTCATGATAGCAATATTCCAGTATTTGAGGGGCTGTCACAAAGAAGAGGGGTTCAACTTATTTTTCAAAGCACCAGAAGGCAAGATAAGAAAGAATGGATGGAAACTAATTAAGGAGAGAAACAACCTGGACAAACTTCCTAACAGTACAATTAGCTGGTCCAATGGAACAGCTAGCCTTCAGAAGTTGTGAGGGTGTCATCACTGGAGGTTTTTAAGAAAAGACTGGACAGCCACCTATCTGAAATGGTATAGGGCCATGATGGCGAACCTATGTCATGCGTGCCACAGGTGGCACGTGGAGCCATATTGGTGGGCACCCGAGCTCAGCTCCAGCGTGCATGCGCACACTGTCCAGCTGATTTTCAGGCCTTTTGAGCCCACCGGAAGTCAGGAAAAAGGCTGTTTCTGACCTCTGGAGGGCCTCCAGGGGAGTGGGGAAAGCCATTTTTGCCCTCCCCAGACTCCTAGAAAGGCTCTGGAGTCTGGGGATAGCGGAAAATGGGCCTACCTTGCAATCACATGCCAAAAGTGGGAGGAGCGCAGGGGGGGGTCGCACATGCATGCACGGGGTGCATAGAATTATGGGTGTGGGCACATGCATGAGCGCTCCCCCCACACTCCCCCCACTTTTGGCACATGATGGCAAAAAGATTAGTCATCACTGGTATAGGGTGTCCTACTTGAGCAGAGGGTTGGACAAGAAAACCTCAAAGGTCTGTTCCAGCTCTATTCTGATTAAACTTGCCCAAGGTTATCTTCATGGCCCAAAGTGATCTTCATAGCAGAGTGAGGTTTGAAACTGGTCTTTCCAGTTCCAAGCCAACTCACACCATGTAGAACTATATCATGTAACTGCTTCTACCCCGATCTCAACCCCCTGACTCCATTTCACTGGGGCTGGAAATTTTTCAGGTTCATATGAACAAGAAGAGAGGAGTGACTGAAAATAGAAAATGAATGTGAATGCCACCTCCACCAACATCAGTATTTGTTAAGAATTACTAATCCTGAAACCAGACAGTTTTAATACTCTTCCAACTAAGGGAAAGATGAAGTGGAGGATATCTGATGATGAAAGTAGCCTTATACTGATGCAATGCAAGCTCCACCACTTTTGTACGGGCATTATGATGTCACATGTAGATATGAAAGAAGCAGGATTTGACTAATGATAGAGCAAGGCTCCTCTGGTTCATCTCCTTCCTCTTTCCTCTCCTTCCTCCATACTTCATTTCCTTACTCTGGTCCTAATCAGTGTTGATAGAAACCAATAGACCAAGTCATGACTCCTTTGTTGTGGAGTGCTTCAGGGCTTGGTGTTCTTTGCACTTCTTTTTAGCATCTATACAAAACCATTGAGTAAGGTCATCTGTCACTATGAGATGAGGCATCATCAGTGTTAGGATATGATTTGGGCCTAACAGTTGTCCAGGCAATATATGTGTTCTGTGACTTTAAGTTTTAATGCTGCATCATGCTGTAATGCTGAGTCATGCTATAATTACTTGTAATTTAACAATGTATTTAAGAAGGGTACTATAAGGTATTCAGTGGATGATAAGCTGCCATTGCATGCGTGTGTGGGTGGATCTGCTACCATCCGGGGTTTGTGAACCAACTACTGTTTGTTTGGTAAGAGTTTGTTTGGAGTTAACTGGTAAAGACTTGGACTGTTTAGAAGACTACAAGATTGTTTATTTTCCACTATAAAGAAAACTTTTGATAACACCAGTTTGTTTGTATCTCTATCTCATTGCTCTCAGCAACGTTTCTCTGTGCACTTCACTCTGCTAGTTGTTACACAACAACAATATCCTTAACATTGGTTATGGGCCCAGAGCCAACCAACCAGAACTAACTAGGATTTTTTCAGAGTTAAACTGAGAGCTAGTTTGAGTTTGTGAGTAGTACAAACTGTGTTTGTGATAAACAATCTAAGTGAAGATGGCACTAGAACAAGCAGCAAATTTTTCCATGATAACCCGGCTGGACGGAACGAACTATGTATCCTGGTCTACAAAATGTGGTCTACTTTTGCATAGAGAAGGACTGTGGGACATAGTTAATAATCCACTGGATGTAACAGCATGGGATCCTGCTGATGAGGAAGATGCCAAGAAATTAGCCAAGTTTAACAGAGACAATGAATGAGCTCTTTGTATTATTGGATTGACACTGGGTGACCAGCAGCTTGTCCATATCCATGGTGAAGAGTCTGCTGCTAGGTGTTGGACCAAGTTGAAGAGACTATATGTTCGTGACTCTGTGGGTGCTCATATATATCTCACATGAAAATTATTCAACAAACATCTTCTTAAAGGAGGAGATATGATGGCTCATTTGGAATCCATGACCAGAATTTTCCAGGAGCTGCATGAAAAGGAACTTGTTTTCTCTGAACTACAACAAGTTTACATAATCCTTTCTTCTTTGGACGATAGTTATGACAACTTTGTTTCTTCGTTAGAGGTTTTGTCCAGAGATGAACTGACATTGGCTGGCATAACCGGTAGGTTGTTGGAAGAATCCAAAAGAAGACAAGAAAGGGATCAGTTGAGAGTGCAACAACCAAAAGAAGAAAAAATGTACTCAACTGCTTATTTTGTAAAATGTTGTTTTGCTTGTGGGGCTAAAGGGCATATAGCTAAATATTGTAAAAATAAGAAAATGCCTGTTAGGAACAATCATAGACCCAAGAAGGGTTGTAATTTAGCTATATCTAGTTCAACTACTGATGTTAACCAGGATTGTTGGGTTGTTGATAGTGGTGCTTCTCAATCTATTACTAGAAATAGAAAATGTTTTGTTAAAATGGAGAAGAGTAACCAACATGTTAAACTAGCAAATGGCTGGAAGGTTAAGGTAGCTGGAGAGGGTGTTGCTCGTTGGTCATTTAGTAATGAACCATTGCCTATGTTATATATTCCTGGTTTAAAATTCAATTTATTATCTGTTAAATCTTTGGTACAATTTGGGTTTACAGTAATATTTAAAAATGATAAGTGTCTTATAGAGAAAGATGGCAAGGTTGTTACTGCAAATCTAGAAAATGATTTATTCATTTTAAGGGAGAACCCAGTATTGGTGGCTAAGTCTAAGTCTGTTTATGAGAATGTTAAACCACATGATGAATGTATTCATCTGTTACATCGGAGACTTGGGCACTTGAATTTTAGGACGTTAAAGAAGACTGTGCAATTATCGGAAGGGATAAAACTACAAGCATGTAGTAAATATCTGAACTGTAATGCCTGTAGTCAGCAAAAAAGTAGGATTACACCAGCAAACCGTGTTAATGGTTTTAAAACTACAAAGCCGTTAGAGGTTGTGTTTATAGACCTAATTGGACTCAAGAAACCCAGTATAGGAGGTGCCTGCTATATTCTAAGCATAGTAGACCATTATTCAAGATATGGATTCTGTTATCTTATGAAAACAAAATCTGAAACATTCCAGCATATAAAAAACTGGCTGCGTTTTGTGGAAAGGAAGCAGAAATTTAAAGTGAAATGCTTAGTGACCGATAATGGTACAGAATTTACTAACCAAAGGTTAGAAAAGTTTTTGCAGGATGCAGGGATCCAGCATAAACGATCTGCGCCGTACAGACCAGAGCATAATTCCTATATTGAGAGGCGAGGACAAACATTACAAGCAATGATTAGAACTATGTTGGCAGATTCTGGTTTGCCTGAAAATTTATGGGGCGAGGCTGTTATGTGTGCTAACCATGTGCTAAACAACGTGGTTCATTCCTCTACAGGTGAAATACCATTCACCTTATGGCATGGGAGAAAACCAAATCTTAGTTATTTACACACATTTGGAGCCCCAGCTTGGGTACATATTCCATCTAGTGTTAGGAGAAAGGAAAGGATTTGAAACAATCAGGCTTTGAGTGGAACCAATGCATAGTTAAAGAACTAAATAGGATTGGTTTTCATGAAGGTATAGCGGATAAATGTCTCTTTAAAAGAGAAAGTAATGGGTTAGTTTCATTTTTGTTATTGTTTACAGATGACATAGCTATAATAACTAAAACTGACAAGGAAGCCATAGATATTGTTCACCAGTTACAAACTAAATTTAAGATCAGAAATCTAGGAAATATCAGGCATTATTTGGGACTAGATATTAGTCAAACAGCTAGAGGTTATAAAATATCTCAATCTAGCAAAATTAGCCAGATGTTGAAGCGTTATGGCATGGAGCTTTGTAAGCCAGCCAAGACACCTATGGCACAGGATTTTAACCATGAGGAGATCCAAAGCCCTAACTTTAGCAAAGAGATCTACCAGTCTCTTATAGGTAGTCTATCTTATATCAGCAATTGGTCGAGACCAGATATCTCATTTAGCGTAAACCAATTAGCAAGATATAATGCAGAGCCAACTGATAGGCATTGGCAGGCCGCAAAGCGTATACTAAGATATCTGAAAATGACGATGCATTATGCATTGTATCTAGAACCTAACCAAGATTTAGTACTGAGCGCATATGCTGATGCCAGTTTCGCTACTGATGTAACCACTAGAAAGTCTACATCGGGTATAGCTATAATGTTAGGCAATTGTTTGATTGGCTGGAAATCAATTCGTCAAAAACATATTAGTCTATCTACAATGGAGGCAGAATTTTCATGTCTATCACTGGTATGCACTGATCTGATATATTACAAACAACTAATGGTTTAAAGATGGATTATCCAATTGTAATACATGAGGACAATCAAGCTGCTATAAAAATGGCAACTAATTTAGCAGTTAAAACTAGATCCAAGCATACTGACATTCGGTATCTGAATGTTCGCCAAAGTATCCAAAGCAATATGGTTAAACTGGAATATTGCATGTCGGAAGACAATATCGCGGATAACTTTACCAAAGCTCAAGGTGCTGTCAAACATAAAGCATGTTGTGAAAGCTATGGATTAAGGATCTAAACTGTATATATTGTATTTAAACTGTATATATTGGCCTGTCCAAAGGGGAGCATGTTAGGATATGATTTGGGCCTAACAGTTGTCCAGGCAATATATGTGTTCTGTGACTTTAAGTTTTAATTCTGCATCATGCTGTAATGCTGAGTCATGCTATAATTACTTGTAATTTAACAATGTATTTAAGAAGGGTACTATAAGGTATTCAGTGGATGATAAGCTGCCATTGCGTGCGTGTGTGGGTGGATCTGCTACCATCCGGGGTTTGTGAACCAACTACTGTTTGTTTGGTAAGAGTTTGTTTGGAGTTAACCGGTAAAGACTTGGACTGTTTAGAAGACTACAAGATTGTTTATTTTCCACTATAAAGAAAACTTTTGATAACACCAGTTTGTATGTATCTCTATCTCATTGCTCTCAGCAACGTTTCTCTGTGCACTTCACTCTGCTAGTTGTTACACAACAACAATATCCTTAACAATCAGTATGCTGAGGATACCCAGTGATGTTGTGGACATTCTTTTGCAGTGTCTGGAGGCTGGTGGAGAGGTATCTGTATGGGAAACAACAGGCTTCAACTGAATCCTGGTAAGATAGAGTGGCTGTGATTGGTGGGCTCCTCTGTATCTAGATATAGATAGAAACAGAGATGTTTCTCATCTCTGGTGTTGGAAGGGTTGCACTACCCCCGGTGTGTAATCTGGGGGCACTCCTGGATTCATGGTCCCTGCAGTCATGGATAGGAGAGCCTTTGCTAAATTTCATGCAGTGTACCAGTTATATTCCTTCCTGCACAGGGAAGCCTATCTTTCTGTCATTCATGCTATGGTCATCATCTGCTTGGACTTTGCAATGTGCTCTTCATGGAGCAACACTTGAAGAATATTGAGAAACTTCAGCTGATACAGAATGCAGATGTTTGAGCAATTTTGAATGCTCAAAAGATGGCACATATAACAACTCTGTTGTGTGAGCTCTGTTGTGTGAGCTTCACAGTTTGCTTCCAATTGCAATTCAAAGTGCTGTTAAAGCCCTACATGGCATGGGGCCAGGTTACCAGCAGAACCATCTTCTCCCTTTAAATTAGCCGAGGGGTGTCAAACTGGATTTCTTTTAGGCTTGGATCAGCATTGTAATTCTCCTCTGTGGGCCAGCTTGGTGCAGGGGGGGGGGGGAGATGGGATGGATGCCTCCTACAGCACCCTGCCTGGCCCCCTCCGCATTCCATTTTCAGCCTGGATGTCCTCCTGCAGTACTTTGCCAGCCAAAATGGGGGGCATGCAGCCCCCTGTGCCCTGTTTTGGCTGCCAGAGGCACCACAGGCCAGCCCTTTGCTATTTCTAGGCTGGCCACATGGGCTGAATCCAGCCCACAGATCTTGAGTTTGACACCCCTGAATTAACCTATCCCATTTGGTCAGTTAGAGAAGTTATGTTATAGACCCCATCATGTCCATAACATTCTTTAAAATGTTAAAGAATTTTGATTGATGGGGTCCAGGAAGGGAAGCTTCTCTGTCATCACTCCTACTCTTTGGAATATCCTCCCCCTAGAAGTTGACAACCCCCTACTTCCTGGTCTTTCAGAAGAGTTTGAAGACTTGTCTCTGCCAACTTGTAGGGAAGTTGCAGAGAAGCACGCAATCTTGGGGTTGGCTAGCACCCTGAAGGCCATCTCCTACTTCTTAATTTTAATTTTTCTATCCCTGCTTTAACTGCCTCTTTTTACTGAGATAGAATATACAGTTTGTATGTTTGTATATTTTTAATTATGCACTGCCCAGAGTCACCCTGTGAGATGGGTAGTCTCTAAATTGGATAAATAAATAAATAAATAATAATAATTTTGAAGAATTCTGGTTCCTATGATATGTCTGGGAGATGAAGCAGAAGAATGGAATTACAAAACAGTTAATTTTTATATGTGGGCTTTGGCAGAGGTTTAAAATGTTTCCTGTACAGATTTTGGCCTCATTTGAAAATGGACTATTTGGTATACCCCCTGATGGATTTTTAACTCATTGCTTGAATAAATTACAGGAATTCTTGAATAAATAATTGCTTGAATGAATGATAGGGATGTTTTATATTGTAGTTTCAGGTGATTATTCTTTTTAATTTCAACTGAAGTTTGCAGAATAGTTGAATTTCTGTTTCTTCTGGAGCTATTGGAAGCATTGAATAAATGACAGCTTTTTTTTTTAATTTAAGATCCCTAATAATGGAAATGCATAATTGCAGTTGATATGCCAAATACATACTCCTCCTAGGAGCAGAAAAATCAAGCAGCATGATTTAAGATGTGGTAATTTCCAGATTAGATTACTGTATTGTCTATCATGTGGTGCTACCCTTGAAAGTTTTGGGAAATTACAATTGATTCATAATGTCTTGGCAGATTGTTTGTTAGAACATACTTTTTCTAAACATATTATGCTTTTTTCCTTACCCTACCAGGATGCAGTTCAGAATTTTAAGTCAGAAAGCCATAAATAGTTTGAGACTTTAGCATGTTTTTTGTGTATAAAGAGACAGACTGATATGTATTAATTTTAGTTTCAACTTTTGTTGACAGGGAATGTTATATTTCACTGTTTCTAATGTCTCTATTTAGAATTGCACTTGATTACATATATTAGAGGACCAGGTGAATCTCACTATGAATAATTTATAAAGAAGGAAGAAGATACAAATTTATTTATTATTCATTGCATTTATATTCTGTCTTTTTTTAGAGAGTTCAGGGCAGTCTATATTACACTCATTTTGTCCCCATAATATAAATAAATGTTGCAACAAGCTGCATGCTCCAGTTGTGAAATTAATTTTACAAAGACACCTAGTTAAAGTAAAATTAAAGAAAAAAAGAATAGAGCACAGACTGAATCTGAGAACAATGAGGGAATCAAAACAAAGATTGGTTTTTCACTAAGGTAACCAACAGCGTGTGCAACATGTGTTGTATCTTCAATTATTTTAGTTCTATTATTTAAAAAAACATCTGATATTAAATTTCAGTATTCCACATTATCATAAATATTACATTTTATGGAACAGATGAAACATTTTGTGTTCAGTACAGACACTAACATTTAGGAAATACATGTTTGATTACACTAGAGAGGAAAGTGTGGGTACAGCCCAATTATCTCTTACCAAGAAAATTGACCCAAGCTCTATTTCCTGGATTACTCTGTAGATTGGAATATAGTTACCTTTCAATTCCTGAATTTCTCTAGATTTTGCCATGCAGTTTGAACTGAAGAATGACATACAGTATATATTAGGGAAACTGTGTATGAAAATAAATATGATTTTCTCATAGAATAACATGGACCTGAAACAGAATTGAGGAAGGCTTGAAGTATAGTCAAAATAGAATTGGATGTGATGTAGAGTTTTCTCTTCCCACAGGGGCCCAGTCCAGATTCAAGCGTGAGTAGCAAATATTGGTTTGGCAGAGAAAACTACCCTCCAAGTGCCTTTTTTAAAAAAGCCCTGAAAAGCTTAGAAACTCACAGTCTGATTGGAACTGGTGCCAGGATCACATTTTCTCCCAAAGGCCTTTTCTGCCTCCCCTTTCCAACAATACTGTTGAACTGAGTTAAATGGGTAGTTGGTTTTCAGGACAAAAGATGTGTGTTTAGTGTAATGTGTAGGCTGGTCTAAATCAATACTTTTGCAGCTGAATGAAATTGTGGAATGTACTAGAGATTTTGTACAGCCGGAAATTGAGCTCACTTCCCATTTGGCATGTTAACTAAAAGTCTATCTTTCTTTGATTTATTTTCGTAGCCTCCTGTGGATTTCATGAGAAACTTCACTTTTGTAATTGTCCATTGATCTGTTATTTTAAACAGAAGGCAAAGTTTTCTGTTGTTTGTAATTATATCATTTGGTTGTTGACAACGAATAGCAAAAACAAAACAAAACAAAACAAAAACATGGGGTTTACATTTGTACCTTGTTGATGTTGTTTTATTAGTAATCAAATAAAATTGATTATAGTTTAGAGTTTTTAAACTTTTCATTATTGTAACTGCTGTTGATGTGGAAATAACAACAAAGCACATTTGAACTGACCCTTAACAACATCAGAACCTGTTATATCCTATTGAGAAGATCTTTAAATGTACTTTAAAACTGTTGTTGAAAGTGGCTGATCAGGGTAATATTCTCTAGACAAGAGGTTTAAAGGAAACTATTTCAGTCAGATTTTGGAGGGGGGGAGGGTTGTTTGCAAACTATGATTTACCAATAAGCCAATATTGGTAAGTCATAGTTTTACCAATCTTACCAATAAGATTTGGTGAAAATCAAATGTTTCCAGAGTTCATGTGTATCAAAGTGTAAGCATTATGAACATTAAGACACAGTGTAATCCTGTTGTATACCAGGCAAAAGTAGAATCATCAATATGATCTCATTGAACTATTTGCTATAAACCAGAAAATGAGCCAGGTATGCAAATGGAGCAAGAATCCACAAGAGGAAGCAACTTATGCTGAAAGATTGTGATAACCACAGCAAAGTACAGAAGTACATTTATTCAGCACCTAAGCATATTTAATAATTGGCTAGAGTCTGAATCTGCCCAGTAACAAGTCTCTGGATAAAACTTAGTGAAGCAAATAAAGGAATTAAGTTGCTTCTTTATGCCAGACTTCTCCCAATGCTCCTAGCCAGTGTCTTGGCAAAGCCCCTTTTAATGAAGAAAGTGTATTTGTGAATGTTTACAGATCTAACTTTGTTTGATTAAATCAATAAAACTTTATCATTGATCTGATTATAGTCAAGTACTAATTATCTTTATTTAAAGAAGATTAAGTTTATCTTGGGGATCTCTGCACCCATTGATAGTGTGAATGCATGTCATCTTTGTAAATTTCCACCTCTATACCAGGATTGCATCCGTCCTTTTCCAACCACACTTGATGAATTAGGGGAGGTTAGGGGAGATTAGATAGCCTCTTGAAATTAGAAAGCAGAGAAGAGAGGCTGGGGAACAGAGCAATGGGTGAAATATATCTGACTGTAAGTGAAACAGATTCTATAAGGATTCAGTTTTCTTTAGCAGCACATAATCTGATACTTTTGCACATTGTAATTTACTGAATCATAGGAGAATTATCATATTCCCAATATGTCCAAAATAGAGTTAACTATCCACAAGTATCAACCTCAGGGGGATTTTGGGCTTGTAGTACTAAGTTGTTTCAAGAGAAAATTAAGGATTAAAGTCAGTGGGAATATGCCAAATTTTCCAGTGAAGTATAACCATCAGAGTTGTGCTCCAAGATGGATGGATACAAATCTTTTAAATAAAAATAAATAAAATAAATAAATTTGGGGTGGGGGAGCACAGAATCCTGATTGGGTGTATGTTAAAAACCAGACTTTTGATTTGATCTGACCATGTGTAATAAGTAATTTTCAATATTTAATGACCATCTAGATGTATTTTCTCCATAAGGAAAATGTGGAATTGATTAGCAGGTACAGATCAAAAAGCATTATTTGTTTTTACTATTTATACATTTTACTCCAAAGAATATATGCACTTTCCTTATAACTAAAATGTTTGGAAGAGTCACACTCTTCATATGCTGGTCATGATTGATGTGATTTAATGCTTGACTTTGAACCTCCATGCCACCATAGAGATATTTCCATTAAAATCTATCTAAGTCTTGAATAGTACCTAGAAAGAAAGCCAAAAGCAAATGGCGAACAAAATTCTGATCCATATTTTTGCCTTAGAGGTGATCTGGGATATTTAAATCAATAAAGTAGAGTTGGAAATGTGCACCCCCTCCCAAGGTAGTTTCTGAGGAACTCTTATCTATTTTGCTATCTATTAGCAAAAAGTCACAAGATTGGATGTTTTCATTTGAAATATCTTAAATATGAGACATTTTAACTGCTAAATATCATGTAAGATTTAGCAACCTCATTTTATCTTTCAATATTTGTTATGTTTAGCTTCATTTTTAGTTTCAGTGCTGTTGCACAAAGATCACATAGTGATTAAATTAGTGGATCAAGGAAATGTTGTATACTTACACTTCAAGAAGGCATTTGACAAAGTAGACCACAGCCTACTTGGTAAAATAGAACAGTGTAGGATAGATAGTGCTACCACCGAATGGATTCGCAATTGACTGATAAATTGCACTTAATGTGTAGTCCTCAATGGAACTATATCTACATAGAGGGAAGCATGCAGCCTGGTTCTAGGGCCAGTGCTCTTCAACATATTCATAAATGATCAAAATGAGGTAGATAATGACAGCAACAGGGAGGGAAGGAAGGTACCTTGGAGGTCATGTAGTCCAACCCCCTGCTCATGCAGGAGACCTGTACTAGGGATTCGAATTGCCAAACTGCCAACCTTCCTGATTGACAAGCTCAGTGTCGATAGAAGGAGAGCTCATCAAATTTGCAGATGACATCAAGTTGGGGGCAATTGCTAACACCTTGATGGATAGACTCAAGATTCAGAAGGATCTTCAAAGACTTGAGCATTGGGCTCTAGATAACAAGATGCAGTTCAATGGTGAAAAAAGTAAGATCATATACCAAGACAGGAAAAATCAAATGCACACATATAAAATAGGGGACACCTGGCTCAACAGTAGTAACTGTGAAGTATGAACCACCAATGTGCTGCTGCTGTTAAAAAACTTAATGCAGTTCTGGGCCACATCAACAAAGGGTTAGTTTCAAGATCACAAGAAATGATAATATTGCTTTATGCTGCAATATTGAGGCTACACTTGGAGTACTGCATCCAATTCTGGTCACCAGAATACAAAAAAGACCCTAGAAAGTGTACAGAGAAGAGCAACTAAGATGAGAAAGGTCTGCATGATAATTAATACAAGAAATAGTTAAAGGAAGTAGGTATGTCTAGTCTAACAAAGAGAAGAATTAGGGGTGACATGATACCTGCCTTCTGGTACTTTAGGGTCTGCCACAGAGAGGTTGGGGTTGACTTATTCTCTAAAACTCCTGAGGGCTGGAAAAAAAGCAATGTCTGGAAACACATTAAAGAGATCCAATCTGGAACTAAGGAGAAACTTCCTGAAAGTGTAAACTACTAGCCAATGGAACAGCTTGTCTCCTGGAGTTGTGGCTCCTCCATCTCTGGAGGTTATTAAGAAAAGTTTGGACAAGCATTTGTCTGGGGTCCTGCCTTGAGTAAGGGACTGGACTAGAAGACTTCCAAAGGACCTTCTAGCCATATAATTATGTTTTTTCCTTTAGAAGATGCCACCTGAACCAAAACCACTGAGAACAAAATTAAATTTACTTACTTCATCTATTAAACATGATGCTTTAATATCACATGGTGTTAGCTTGGAGAATAATATCAGATATTATGCATTTTCTGGAATGTTACATTCTCAGGTTTTTTATGATTGGAGCGTTGGATCCTTTGAATAAAGCTTAAATATTTTTTTCCCATTTCATCATTCTCTCTCTTGCATATTTTGAGACTAATCTGAAGCTGCCATAATTTAACATAACATAATTAGTAAGACAAATGTGTTTTTGTGTTGTGTGCATTGCATGTGTCTATGTGTGAGAGAGGGAGAGGAGAAAAGAAGGGGAGGGGAAAAGACAGAGAGAGATGGAGCGAGCACAGGCATATTTAGTATATCAGGAAGAATAGATCCATGTTTTATTGTTTATTATTTCTAGAGACACAGGGGTTTTAGTATAAGTCTAGCATTCTGATTGACCTAATTCAGTGAATAAATTCCACTTTAATCTGCTAACTAACTTTTATATTCATATACATTAAGTGGATGCTTATAAGATTTCAACAATCCTCCCAAGAATTTAGTGCAATTTTTAGGATCCATTATGCTCCAGGATTAGTGTGCACAGAGTTTATTAATACTGAGGCATGCCTGGCATTTCCACTTTCTTAAGAGTACTGATACTCATTTGTAACAATGGTTTGCATAGCAAGAATTGTTTTGTCATTCCTCTGGATTAATTTTTCTGTTAATTTTTTCCAAGTTTGTAAAGAGTCCCTCTTGGATTCACTTGTGGCAGTTAAGCAATACCTGAAAAAGAACAGGGGATGTATCTATTTTTCAGTGGTTGAAGTTGACCAGAAAACGAGAAAATTTCTTGTTCCAAAATCCTCTCAGCTAAGATTTTATGGGATGGTCTCTATCATTCATTTTTCTTTCATGTGGTCCTAGGCACACATTTCACAGATTGAGGCTAAAAGGGGGCTAAAAAGAGTACACTATACCAGGCTCAGAAAGCCAAGGAGCCCAGAGAACCAGGGACACTACTTCAGGCATAGTAGCCCTATTTTCAAGAAACAAAAATAATAAGATAAGTTTGCTGGAAGATTAGATGGAAAGGGGGCTCCATTATGAGGTCATTGGGAAACAGATTCAGAAGCAGCACTTCATTCAAAGAGAATAAATCTAGGGAGTTAATTCTAAAGCCTATTATTTGAGTGAGAAAGATTTAGGCTTCCCTGTGTGACGTGTTCTCTCTACAACTAAAAGTTCCATAGTCCCTTTTTGTGCACATGGAGAGAGAAGAAGGATAAAGAACCACATTACTAAGGACATTGATCTCAAAGACAGTGGGAAGCTGCATGCACAAAGCTTTTCTTCCCTCTCACTCTCAGTGTTTGGTTATAAATAAAAACAAATCAGGCAGTGAGAAATATAAGGGGAGCAAAACCAAAGGAAGCTAAAGGACACCAGGAAATCAATGTTCCAGTTTCTCACATTAGATAAGACCTTTCTTTGAATTGGCTTAGGCAATAGTAGATAGAAAAAAGTAAGATGGAAATGTATTTCATAGAGAAACGGCACTTCTGGCAATTGCAAGTGATTGTGAAAAATGCTTATACATATCTGATCAATCTGATCAAAAACTCAGATAATATAAGCATTGTTACTACCACCAGTCTGTTCAAAGGAAGGTTTGCTTATTTATTAAATTTCTCTCCTGCCCATTTCACTGATATCGTGACTCTGGGTGATTTACAAAAGGCTTGCAAAAAACAAAAGTATAACCTGATACTGATCCACACATGTATCATTTGCCAGTTCTTAAATTGCATTTGGAGCCTTAGAACTTCCTGCCTAATCACACCTCCTTTGCATGATAAATTAGTCATGGTGAGTCGTGGAATTGCTGTCAAAAGCTGTGATGTTTCACAGTTGATAACTGGAGAGGTTGGGAAGGATGCATTACATGTTTGAGTTTTGTCGCCCCCCCCCCCCAAAGCCCATGACAATCTTTTACCTATTGTATAATCTCTATTCCCCACTGATTCATTCAGTAGGAAGAAAGCTTTTGTGCATGGATAGTTGTTGTATGAATACTAGATTACACCTGAGTGAGGATCCTGATGATTCATGTGGTGAATCTTCCAATGGGGCTCTAATGTAACATCAGATTTGAGGTCTCATATATTATATTACAAAGGAAGTGACAGATAATGATCTTTTCTTTTTTTATTATTTTGGTTTCTACTACTTTTAATGCTGTACCACTGCCTAAAGTCGTATGGGCAGCACTCTAAATTCAATACATACATACTGGTATATACATACACTTGGTATAGTGATTATTTGATTTTTTTTCTTTGTTTCCTCTTGCACTTGTGACCTAAAATCTTCTACCCTGGACCTTCTATGATTAGCAGTTCTATTTGATGACTGATGGGAAGGAAAATATTTCCTGTCTTTTTTTTCTTTTCTTTTCATTTCTATACAGAATCTTGAAAGCATAATCGTATTTTTTCTTCTGCTCATTGCCAAGACAGAGCAGGGGTTAGAAGTCTGGTCAACTAACCTAGTTTCCTGGCAGATCCTTCATTGGAGACAGCACTTTAGTGTTGCTGGGTAGAAAAGTCCTGTTGCAAAGATAATTAGGGAAGAACCTACTAAATATGACTGTGATTCTTGCATTCTATAATGGGGTCCTACGAGAGCTGAAGGCTTCACCATTGTAGTGGAAACAGCATCCAGGAATAGGTTGTCCTTGTCTGTCAGCCAATTAGACTGAGTCTGTCAAAGCTGCAAGGACATGCCCTCTGCTAACGGTCCCAGCTTTTGGTTCAGTCTTGATCAAAGACAGACGTGGTTCTTTTAGCTAATCTATTCTTGGATCACTTTCTCATTACAATCTTGAATTACCAAATTGAATCCACATCGGACTGTCAGCCGGCTCCCAGCCTCGGCTGGTGGAGCCGTGCTTTTCCTGCGTGAAGGGCTTTAGCCTGACCCCACTAAAGGCTGCATGGTGGAAAGCCAGAGGTAAGGACATTCCTGGCAGGGCAGCAAGCAACAGCATCACTGAATGCTGCTGACCCTTTGGCTGTGCTGGACTTTGACGATCGGTGCTCCTCTCTCTCTGCCACACAGCAAGTAGTTGCTAATAACTGAGGGAGCGTCAGCTAGCAAGACCAGCCGAATCGTCAGAATGTGAGTCCAGTGCCAGATGGTTGTCTTATAGCTCAGCCTTAGCCTCCAAGCTCAAAAGGCACTGGAATGGAAGTGGCACATGCTAGACGTGTGGAGGGCACTCCGGATATATCTCAAAAGAACTTCATCTTTCAGGAAGTCGGAATCACTGTACGTGTCATTCCAGCCTGACTCCTTAGGGGCCAAGGTCACTCCTTCAACCCTGGGCTGCTGGATTAGGGCATGTATTGCCAAATCATGTGAGATACAGGCCATTCCACTGTCCAAGAGTATCATGGCACACTCTACAAGGAGTGCAGCCACAAGTGCGCCATGGGCAACACAAGCTTCTCTGGAAGACCCGTAAGGACAGGACTGCTTTGGTATGACCCATTCCTGTATGCTGTTTCCACTACAATGAAGAAGAGTTATTGGTCTTACCTGATATGTTTCTTCTCATTGAGTGGGAACAGCATCAGCCCCACCTTACTGACCAGCTGGCCCTCGGTCCAACAAAGCACAACAATGGAGCTGACCATGTCGAGTCTGTCCCTTCATCTTCACCAAAAGCTGACAGTTAGCAGAGAGCGTGTCCTTGCAGTTTTGACAGACTCAATCTAATTGGCTGACAGATGAGGACAACCCATTCCTGGATGCTGTTCTCACTCAATGAGGAGAAGCGTATCAGGTAAGACCAACACCTCTTCTCCATGACCTAAACACTTCTCTTCTAATGGCTGGGGATTAGCACGGCAACCTCAAGAACTACTAGGCTATGCTAACCAAGGCTGGAAATACAGAGTAGTTGCTTCTGTTCAAAGCAGCTCATTCCTTTCCTTCACTATCTAGTTAGGGGAGGATCAGAGATGCTCCATTCCAAAAGCTTTGACATCTGCACTGGATGTCACATATGAAGACTCTGAAGACTGGTGACTGTTTTGGGGTAAAGTAAGGGCTCACCCACACATTGGCCTAATAGCTTGACAATGCCCTGCTTAATTATTCTTAGTATTTTGGCCCTTGTTGCCTCCTCAGTGCACAGCTAAGGCCCACCTAACTTTGAATTTTGCTGATCCAGTATTAAAGCGATGGGTACTGTTCCTCTATGGCACGGGTGTCAAACTTGACTGTGTCATGTGAGGTATCATGATGTTTTTTGACTTTGCGGAGCTGGGGTAGGTGTGGACTGCACATGATGTATCTGGCCCATGGGCCACCAGTTTGACAGGCCTGCATATAGCTACTTTTGTTTCTGCTTATTTATTGGCTTCTGTAGACATTTTCTCATACAATTTCAGATCTTATGCAGCCTTTTTATTAACATACATTCACCACCCGTGTCAAACAGTGTTAGATCAGTCTAAACAATCCCCCTCTTCTAAAGACAGAAATGGAGAAGCAGCAGGGGGAAGACTGTTTTGTAGCTCAACAGCAGGCAATCTAATAAGGGCAGTTATTTTGTTTTCAGTATAGTTGTTAAACTGTCAACATGGGTGTAATAGATTCTGGAGAAGGGAGAGTGCAAAATCTCTGATTCTTAAGCTCCAGATGCCCAGCTCCATTCACCCAACATTAAGAAGATGATCAATAGTGCATTTTTAATCCAGCGGGGTGGGGGGGATGGAAACTGTGGGGAAGGAAGATGGCAGCTACCAATAGTTGTTCTTAGTTTGTTCAAAGAAAAATCATCTAGGAGAACTGGAGTCCAAGCTAGTTGATCCATGAGTATGTGCATGTGTGTCAAACCCACCCACCCTTCCTCTGAATCAACAATTGCAGTGGTAAAGCTGAAGACCCCTGCCCAGGGGAAGACTTGCCCAACCTGGTTAAAGCTACTCAAGTTCCCCTTCCTGGGAGAAGAGATGCATTCTGCCTACTAAAGCAATGTCCTGAGTCTCAGGGTTTACCAAACAAATATAAGCTTCTTGTGAATTGTATTAACTTTGTCCTTTATTCTTTGTATAACAAGAAGAACCTTTAAAAGAGCAATTTTTCAATTTAACAAGCAGAATTCATCTAATGTGTAGAAACACACCTATAGTTTCCTTCTCCGCTTCACTCTGGTGTCTGCCTGCAAAGGATGGAAGGTAGCTAGTTTCCTTTCATCTTTCCTCAAAGGATCTTTCCCAATAGATATTGCTTTTTGTATAGAAATTCAAGATGGGTTGCTCCCTACCCTATTTTTCTTCATAACAATCCTTTAAAGTAGGTTGGGATAAAAGAGGGTACTGGTGCCAAGTAATAGAGTGAGTTTGGTGGTTGGAGGGTGGACTAGAATCTGTTTCTCCCCATTACTAAACCAATAACTAAACCTCCATATCACTTTGGGACTCCAATTTATGGCCTAATTGCTCTATTATTGTGAGATTAACGTTTAACTTCCTCCTAGCAGTAATTGTGGTTCTGCAGAAATGACAGTATGCCTGTTCTAAAATACAGCTGATAGTTAATCAACGGCTTCAGTTAAAACTTAGCTGGCTGCCTCTCACAGCTATCAATCACACCCTTTAGTCTCTCTTTGTAACTATGCAAGATGAGTGGATTCCATTATGTGTCATCCTTTGTCTTAATGTCCTTTGTAGTCTTGAGTCACTTGGGAATTTCCAGATGGACACTGCCTCATTCCCATTGTCCCATGCTAGTTTTCCTTCTTCTCTTTTTCTCTCTCTCTTTCTTTTTCTCTCTCTTTCTTCTCTTTAATTCCTCATAAATATATTTCTACTAGGTTCTCAGTCCATTTTCAATTCCCCTTCTCTTTCTGTGAGGTTTATTCTGGATGCAAAAACCTGTTATCGGACTTTTCCCGCCCACAGACTATGGCTATCCTCCAAATATACTTTTTTTAATGTTTGGGAGCTCATTTGGCAAACTGTATTGAGCTTCCCCATTCTCTTTAGAAGTAAGCTCTTCTACTCATATAGGAAAACAAGTACAGCAGTCCTTGACTTATAACAGTTCATTTAGTGACCGTTCGAAGTTACAATGACACTGAAAAAAAAGTGATTTATGACCATTTTTCACACTTATGACCATTGCAGCATCCCTTTGGTGACTTGATGTACATTCAGATGCTTGACAATTGGTTCATAGTTATGACAATGTCCCAGGGTCATGTGACCATATTTGCGATCTTCAGACAAGCAAAGTCAATGGGAAGACAGATTCACTTAACAACTGTGTTACTAATTTACTAATTTAACAACTGGAGTGATTCACTTAACAAATGTGGCAAGCAAAAATTGTAAAATGGGGGCAAAATTACTTAACAAACTTTTCACTTAGCAACATAAATTCTGAGCTCAATTGTGGTTGTAAGTCAAGGACTACCTGTAGTGGGAAGGGAAGTGCTCATAGCTGTCACCCTGAGATTCTCTTGCCAGTTCTGGCTGGTTTGGCAAAAGTGCAGAAAGGAAAATGCTGTCTGCTGTCAAAAGGAAAATAGCCTGCAATAAACAGAATAACAGAATATCAGAGTTGGAAGTAACCTTGGAGGTCCTTCTAGTCCAATTCCCTGCTCCTATATCAGTGATGGCTAAACTTTTGGCACTGAGTGCTGAAAGTGCATGTGAAAGTGCATGTGCGCATGAAAGTGCATGTGCATGCACACCTATAATACAATATGTGTGTGATCCCCCATGTCCCCACGCATGCGCACGCAACTCCCCGCGTGCACCTCGCCCCTTGTGCATCCCATGCATGCATGTACAACCCCCTAGTGTGCGCCCCACCCCATGCAGGTGCACCTGACCCCCATGTGCACCCCACCCTTTGCATGCATATGTAACCCCATGCATTCACACATGACCCCCATGTTTGTGCCCCCATGCATGCATGTGTGACCCCTGTGCACAACCTGCCCCATGCATGCTCGCAACCTCCACATATGTGCCCCCCATGCATGCACAAGCATCTCCTGCATGTGCCCCGCCCCTTGCACATGCATGGCAGAGACTTGAAAACCAGCTAGCTGGCAGGAGGCGCATGCAAGGTAGAGCTGAGCAGGGGAGACGGCTCCTGTGCCCTGAGATATGGCCATGCATGCCATAGGTTCGCCATCACAGCCCTATATCCTTTCTGACAAATGGCTGCCCAATCTCTTCTTAAAAACCTCCAGTGATGGAGCACCCACAACTTCTGAAGGCAAGATGTTCCACTGGTTAATTGTTCTCACTGTCAGGAAATTTCTCCTTAATTCCAGGTTGCTTCTCTCCTTGATTAATTTCCAAACATTGTTTCTTGTGTTGCCCTCTGGTGCTTTCGAAAATATCCTTTTGCAATTCTTCATATGTTTTAGCGTTCATCTTTCTTGCTCTTCCTGGCACTCTTTCCAGAGTCTCAACATTTCTTTTTATATCATGGTGATCAAAACTGGATGCAATATTCCAAATGAGGTCTTAGTAGTGTGGCTAGAGTCTAGGAGGGACAGGGAGCCTTCAGCAAATGTTGATTGTTCGCACATGTTTATACAATACTTCTTCATACAACAAAACCTTTACTGGGCAGAAGGTAGCATCTCGCTGTATCACAGCACTGAATATGCTCCTGATGTAGATCCTTCTTCATACTTTGGGAAGCAACAGTTTGGCTGGGAGAAATAACTCTCTCTTTTTAGCCTGAAACAATCACTTTCAATACATGCTGCCTTTGCAATGGACAAGGAATGAGATGAAGATGATGTCATGAAGGCCTAACATACTGAAAGAATTAATGAAACTTCTTCACACTGTGGATGAGTAGTACATGAGGAAGAGCTACCAGTATTAGAGCAAACAGGTCTTTGGCAGCAATCAGCGTTTGTTTATCTTTGATATTTAAATATGTATCTCCAGTCCCAGGATGTTCACCGGCATTCAAAACCAGCAAAAGGTAATATGTGGATCCCAGTTCATGCACTGGGATCAAACACATTAATCACATTTGCAGATATCACTTTCAGCTAATTAATCTTATAGAAGGTCAGTTAAATTTTCTTTCTTCCACCAGGCATTTACTTGTTAGAAATGGCTTCCTGTTTATGATTCCTTTTTACTATTGCATTATTATTTAATGGAATGAATTTTAGTATATTGTCAATGAACGGTGGTACATTTCTGAGATACTCTAAAGCTGATCAATGGTTACAAAAGATTTGTACATAGACTATCCATGTAATATAAAAGTAGCAACAATAAAGTTGGCAAAACATAATGACTTTACTTGCTTTGCTCACAGCATCTTTGTGCCTTCTGTCAGGATCAACCATTCTGTCCAGCACACATATACTGTGTAAATTTACAATAGTGGCAAATATCTGTAGCTTGGGTATAGGATGAAGGTGAATTCTCTGAGCTTGTGGGTTGGTTTCCAGACATTTTGTTACCAGGCTAGGTAACATCTTGAGCTTAGGGAACATCAGTGGTAGTGGTCAGTAGGTCTTGTGATGGGTCAGATGTGGGTGTCAAATGAGGGTCTTGTGATGGGTCAGGTGTGAGTCATCATCACAAGACCTTCAGTTTGATACACCCACACCTGACCCATCACAAGATCTACTGACCACCCAATACCTGATAAACAGAAGAACACTGACACTGATATTCCCTAAACTCTGTTGA
Source organism: Masticophis lateralis (assembly GCA_030761175.1). NCBI lineage: Eukaryota > Metazoa > Chordata > Lepidosauria > Squamata > Colubridae > Masticophis > Masticophis lateralis. The sequence continues at coordinate 179,384,851 of JAUDYJ010000001.1, forward strand.
AGATGTTTACCTAGCCAGGTAATGAAACATTCAGAAACCAACCCACAAGCTCGGAGAACAAACCTTCACCCTCATACTGTGTAAAAATAAGGTAAATCCAGAGTGTAAAATGAAAATAAGAGATTGTAAGTGACATGATCAAAAGAACATTTTTAAAAAACCCAAGAGCAAATCCAATATCTATTTACTCAGAAATAATGCTCCCTGTGTCCAATTATACTTATTCCCCAAAAAGTGTTTCAATATTATATTCTAAAGCTTTCCTTAAAGAGGAAAAGTATAATACATACAATTATAGCAAGATCTCTTTTGCTTTAATTGCATGTTTTGGTTCATGGAATTCTCAAGATGGAAGAGTAATGCCTTTCTTCTAATAATGTTTGGCAGCAGTAGTATTTAAAATATGGTTTAACCAATCAAATCATTGAAAGCCCTATCCCCTTGAGTGGAGTTCTTGTACTATGGGTTGCACCCTTCTGGTTTATTGTGTCCAAATTTAAGCAGACACTTACACTCATTCCCACTGTACCTGGACAAGATATTATTGATTTGTCCAGGTAATGAGAATGTATACTGACAACAGTCCAATCAAATTAGGCTAGCACACCTAAAGTTCGATCATTGTTGGAACTACTAAGAGTGACCACAATATTTATCATATCTACCTTCCTAACAGCAGAGGCACCTTCAGCTCTTTGCTTGCCCCCCTTCCAGCTGCATTTGCTGATAGCCCATCTTTTCTCACTCTGCATCCAGCAATAACGTGCAGAGGAGGAGAGCAGAATGGCCAAGGTGAAGTCTATATCTATTGGATTTTCTCTGTGGAGCAGGCAGGTACATGAAAGCACAGTAGCAGCACCTCTGACATATTTGGCCAGCAGGAAAATATGTCTCTCGCTGCAAATGAAGGCAGTGTGTCAGTCTGCCATGGCACAACCTCTATCAGTTGCAAACTGTTGGAGCTCTGGGCTCTAGGACAAAAAAAATAAAGCTTTTCTTCTGGGAAAACTCTTTTTTCCTCCTTTCCTAAAATCAATATCTGTATGTGAGCATGTGTTTGTGTGAGAGAAAACAGAATATTCATCTCTCTACTTCCAGGTTTTAAGTTAGCATCCTAGTTGTTTTCCCTAGATTGATCACTTTTTAAATCTGCAATTGAGGCAAATGAGTATACAATTGGGTACTCCAAGGATGCTTGGGACTACACTGTAATCTATTAATTTCCCATCACTGCCATTAGTTGAAAGAATCTAGGGATGCCCTTAGTATCCATTAGCATGCTCATAGCTCTTACTGCCTGAGTTCTGAGCCAGAAAATGCCTGGGTAGAAACTTCCTTATGCCAAGATGGGTTCCACATTATCTCTGCTAGCCTACTAATGCATCTGCACCAGATTCACCAACCTTGTGGTCAGGCACTAGGCCTAGTTCTAATGTGGGCAGATTCACCTCATTGAAGGTGACTGCCACAGAACAGAGGCTGCTGTTCTTGACTCCTGCAAAGGGGCTTCTGGGAACAGGCCTCCATAAGCTACTTTTGGTAAGAGAAGAAAACTCCTGCTTGCTGTGCCAAACCAATAATGAAATTGTGTAAGACTTTTTCCTTCCTCACCCCAAGAAATAAGTACCATAATTTTTGGAGTATAAGACACACTTCCCCCCCCCCCAAAACAGGCTGAAAATTTGGGTGCGTCTTATACGCTGAATGTAGCTCCACCCTTTGGCCTCCATGTGTCCTCTTCCTTGCTGCAGAGATAGCTACTGACAATGGCGTGGCCATTTTGGGCACCATGCATCACGTTTTCGGCCTCCAAATGCTCCATTTGAGAGCTCTTCTAGGCTGCTTGGATCACCAAAGCACATCGCCACTGATCATTGCCTGAAAATGCAACACATTTGGAGGCTGAAAACATGACATGTAATGCCCAAAATGACTTCCTGGAACAGCTCCTGCCTTCTCTTACCTGTTGTAGTCATTGGAGCTCCCTCCAATGATCAGCTGAGCTTTTGAAGCTGTTTTTTAGCCTCAACACGGTGCTTGCAAGTGAAGCGATATTCCACGCTTTGCCTGTTGTTTTCATTGCTGCTCCTGCCGACGATCAGCTGTGCTTTAGAAGCTGTATTTCAACCCAGGGATGAAATGCTCCCGGTTCGGACCAGATCGTCTGATCCGGTAGCAATGTCTGCACGTGGTTCGGAGAAATGGTAGCAAAAATCCTTGCGCGCCCCCCCCCCCCCATGCTCAGCTGAGCTGCATGATCATCAGAGGCTTTTTTAAAACTTTTAACCTCTTCTGACAAAAAAATGCTTTTAAAAGTAAAAAAAAAAGCCTCTGATGATCGCGTGGCTCAGCTGGGATTCATCAGAGGCTTTTCAAAGCATTTTTTTTCTGCAACCTCTTGGCCAAAGAGGTGTTTAAAAAAATGGTTTGAAAAGTCTCTGATGATCCCAGCTGAGTTGCCTGATCGGCAGAGAGGCTTTTCAAAGCATTTTTTAAAAAGCCTCTCTGACGATCCCAGCTTAGTTGCCTGGTCAGCAGAGGCTTTTCAAAGCGTTAGAAAAAATGTTTTGAAAAGTTAAAAAAAAAAGTTGGCCACACCCACCCAGTCACATTACTCCCCCCCACCCCACCCACCAAGCCAGTAGTAACAAATTTTACATTTCACCCCTGTTTCAGCCCCAACCAGGTGTGTGTGCTCAAAAGCAGCGAATTAATGTGATGAAGCTGATCAGGCTAAGGACACTAGCCAAATGAACACCTGATAGGAAGAATTTTTTTTTCCTATTTTCCTCCCAAAAAACTAAGGTGTGTCTTATACTCCGGTGCATCTTATACTCCGAAAAATACAGTGTGTCAGAGCACATTGTGACAGAGTTCTATTAGAGCTTGGGTGTCAAACCTGATTGCGTCACGTAGTGTATTGAGATGTATCATGACTTTTTTTGCCTTTGCAGAGCCGGGGTGGGTGTGGCCTGTGTGTGATGCATCCGGTCTGTAGGCCGCCAATTTGATACCCCTGTATTAGAGTATAATCAAACAATTTTATTCAAGGGGAAGTGGTTTTACAAAATTTATTTCTACTCTATAACATTGTTTACCATCTTTGGAAGCAAATTTGGGGGCATAGAGTTAATAGTGAAGAACTGAGCAGTTTAACTGTGCCTTGAGCAAAAATGTCTTACCTTTTTATTTTGGAATAAAGATCTGAAAATATGGATGCACATGAATGCTATGTGCATTATTCATGCATGTTGTGTCTGTACTTGAAATTATTCTGCAGATGTTCCTTGAAGTGGTACCAAAGTACAAAGTAATGTTGTATATAATTATGTGAGCAATACAAAATTATTTATTAAAAACATCTACCTTTGATTTGGAGGCTTGCTTTGTGTCCTGCTATCATCTGAAGTACTGTACATAGTAGACAATGTGAGTCACAGCCTTTTCTGAAGTTGCATTTCTTCCTTGCTTTTAAATATGAAGTGAATGCTGACTTTATGAGTGCTTGTGAAATTATAAATTTCATCCACTTTTAAATGAGAATAAATAAGTATTTTGTGTATATTGTATGGGAAACCTTGGAAATTGATAAATGAGTTGGGAATACTTTAGTATACAATCAAATCTCTGTCTTTTGCAGTCTATCAGAGAAGTGACTGGCTACGTCTTGGTAGCGCTGAATCAATTTGAATACCTTCCTTTGGAAAATCTGCGGATCATTCGTGGAACAAAACTGTATGAAGATCGCTCTGCACTGGCCATCTTTCTCAATTACAAAAAAGATGGGAGTTTTGGACTGAGGCGGCTTGGGCTGAAGAACTTGACAGGTAAGGGGAAAAATAAAAAGATTATAAGAGGATAGCTTGATCCTATTGACCAATAGTTTGCAGATCTTAGAAATAATATCAAAGGACGTCTTGTTTTTTTTTTTATTGAAAAAGTTTTACAATACATTTTTAACCCCACAATTACCCCCCTCCCCCCCTTTCCCCCCAACCCTCCCCCCCGACTTCCGTTGCATACAAATCATAAGTATATATCAATCATTATTAAAAATTAGATATAGGTGAGATCCATAATATATATCATAACACTAGCAATAAAATTAATCCAGAATTCTAACTACTAATAAAAAAAAACATATTAAACAAATAAGGTTTTGTAAGATTTGTAAATGCCCCCTTAAAACTACAAATGTATAAAAATTTTCCCCATCGTTTTATCAAAGACAGCAGTACAAACAAAGTATGTATCAAGTTAATATCTAAAAAACAATATAATATATATATTTAACCTAATAATAACAGTAAAAGTAATCCTTTATTGCTTCAAGCTCTATCAAAAAGCTAACCAAAAATTCTTAATTTAGTACTTATTCTAAACATAATCATCCCATTTTTGTTGTCCTCAGTCAAACACTAGCTGGTACTTCTTAGTTTGATATTTGTTCTGCACATAATCCACCCAATTCTTCCAATCCCGAACAAAAACTTCATGGGTCCTATCTTTTAAATATGCAGAAATCTTTGCCATTTCCGCAAAATTAGCCATCTTCAAAGTCCATTCTTCTATAGTCGGTACACTATCTTTTTTCCAATATTGTCCAATCAATAATCTAGCTGCAGTAATCATATATAAAATCAGTCTTGTTTCATTCGGTGAACAATCCTTAACTATACCCAACAAAAACAGTTGCGGAGAAAATTGAAGCTTCTTTTTCAAAACATTCTGCATAACCCACCAGAGTTTAATCCAGAAAGCTTTCACTTTCCTGCAAGTCCACCAAATATGAAAATATGTAGCATCCAAACAATCACACCTCCAACATTTAGGTTGAACATTTGGATACATACATGATAATTTCTTAGGATCTAAATGCCATCTATAAAACATCTTATAAAAATTTTCCCTCAGATTCTGTGCCTGCGTAAATTTAACATTCTGGACCCAGATCTTTTCCCAAGTTTCTAACATCACTGGTTCTGCAAAATTCTGTGCCCATTTTATCATACAATCCTTGACTAGTTCACTCTCTGAGTCTCTTTCTAGCAGTAAATTATACACCCTCTTAATATGCATCGGACCTCTCTGTTTCATCTGTATCACCAAATCTTCTTCATGTAACATTAATCCAATTTTCTGATCTTCTCTCCATCTCGATTGAAGTTGACAATACTGCAGCCAAGTTAAGTTCTTCCCATCTTCCAACAGAGTTTTAAAAGATTTCAAATTCCATCTGCCCCCATCATTGAAAAGTATCTCTTTATATAACAACCCCCCGAGTGACTTTATATTTGGCACAATCTGCCCAAGATCCAACCACAAAGGTATTTTGTAATCCAATTTGAACTGATGCTTCTTCCAAACTCTCATCAAGGCCCGTCTCAATATATGACTTTTAAAAACATTATCCAGCTTATCCTTGTAAAACAAGTATGCATGCCAACCCAAGTCCAAATCATGGCCTTCTAAATTCAGTATGTCATTTTTCATTATTCCAAACCAATCACCCACTTGAGTCAACACTGTAGCTTCATAATATAAAAGTAGGTTTGGAACTTTGAGGCCACCTCTTTCACGAACATCTTGCATGATTTTAAACTTAACTCTTGGCTTTTTCTGGTTCCAAATAAATTTATTTAGACCTGACTGCCATTCAGTCAATGTTTTATCACTTTGAAGCACTGGAATCATTTGAAATAAAAACAGAAATCTAGGTAGAACGTTCATCTTAATAGCTGCTATTCTCCCAAGTAAAGATAGTTGCAGTTTCTTCCATATCTCAAGATCCTTTTGTATCTCATGCCACAAAATCTCATAGTTATTTTGAAAAAGTTTAGTATTTGACCCTGCAACCTGGACTCCTAGATATTTCACCTTTGTAGCTATTTCAAAGCCTGCCGCCCTTTCCAGTTCAATCCTTTGTGGTTCCGACATATTCTTAACTATCATCTTAGTCTTTTTCTGGTTTAGTCTAAAACCTGAGACCAAACCATAATCATCAATAATTTTTTTCATCTGGATGATTGATTCCAAAGGTCGTGTTAGGGTTACAACCAGATCGTCTGCGAATGCTTTCGTCCTATAGTCTTTTTGCTTTACAACAATTCCACTCAATTTATTCGAGTCCCGTAAAGAATTCAACAAAACTTCTAAAGTTAGAATAAACAACAATGGAGATAGCGGGCAACCTTGTCTAGTTCCTTTCTGTATCTGAAAATTCGTAGTTAAACTTCCATTAATAACCATTTGTGCTGTCTGTTCTTGATAGATTGCCTCAATTGCTTGTACAAACTGAACTCCGAAATCCATTTTATATAAAGTCTTTAGTAAAAAATCCCAATTGACTCGATCAAAAGCTTTCTCCGAAAGGACGTCTTGTTTTGATCTACAAAACAAAACAAAAGGGAACAGAGCAAATAAACAAAAACATCAGTTGTGTTCTCCTTTTGTACTAAAGCATTTGATTTCTCAATCACAATTTTGACAGGTTGTAATTTGATAAGTGTCAGTTGTCTATCCTATAGTTAAATCTTTTTATCAGTGGTGAGGAATCTGTGTCACTCTAGAAATTGTCCAACTATGTCTCTAAGCATCTGTGATCCTGGACTATGTTTCAGGACTCCTGGGAATAGTAGTTTAATAACATCTGGAGGTTATCAGTTTCCCTTCCCAACACTTGTTACCATATTTATTACTGATATTGGAAGAAACAACACAGCTGTGAGCCACAGCATTATCAGTCATATGCCGTATGCTTGGCATAACCTGTATCAACACAGCAATGCCATTGCCTACATATTTGGAACATATCTTATCTAGATATGTTCCAAATGGTCAGTATTTTTGACTCTCTTGGAAATTGATATCATTAAAAGCATGGAACTTAAATGGAACTGATTGTAGGTAGGACCAGACTGGCAGATATCTGAAATAATCAGTTACAACATACACATATACTTCTACCTGCTTTCCTATTTAGAACTAGTGAATAGCTGCTGTGTTCTGCTTAGTTGACAGATGGGTTTTAAAACAAATGACAATTTTCAAAGGATAAATACCTTGCAGAGTAACAAACATAGTAACTCTGTGTCAGACAGTGTAGATTGCAACCATTTTTAAAAATGCAGTCCCCAGAGCCATAATTTGACATGAGGTGGATATGCCCACCAACTTGTAACCAATGTGCCTTTCTTATATACCCTGAGATGCTTAGGTAAAGCTGACCCTGCTTTATCTTTGAAACTAAAATGATCCTAAAACAACTGAGTTATTTGTCAGTGCAAACACATGCTGATCTAGCTGACCAAAGCTCTTAAACATACGAGGGTGGGTGAGAAGTAGGGAATGTTTGATTAAGCGAGAAAAGGCACAAGAAGAGGAACCCGAAGGATTACAATGCTAAAATAGCCTTTCCTATAAGAAAAGATTTAAGCGATTAGGGTTCCTTAGCATGGTACAAAGAAGAGAAAAGGGAAAGGAGAGAGAAAAATGCAAAATCATACTAGGGATGAATAAATGAACAGGGGGAAGTTTTTCTCCCTCTATGAAATAACTCAGAGTCCTCCACTGAACTAACTATAGGAAGATCCAGGACCAATGAAATTATTATTATTATTATTATTATTATTATTATTATTATTATTATTATTATTATTGATATTAATTGAATTTATATTGCCGCCTATTCACCCATGGCAACTGAAGGCAGCTTACAGAATATAAAACCACATTTAAAACAATAAAAACTAACAAAAAGGATCAAACAAATTAATATAATACACTATAACAAAATCCCCTACACCTCCCACCCCCTGCCCCAGTGACAGCAGATCACACAAGCCATTTAATGGGCTCCATCCTGCTCTGGGTTCCCCAGGCCTGCTGGCAGAACCAGCTCTTCAGTGCCTTCCGGAAGAGTATTAGAGTGGGGGCCATTCTAATCTCTGAGGGAATGATGTTCCAGAGAGAGGCAGCTACCACAGAGAAAGCCCTCTGGGTCCCACCAGGTGTATCTCCCTCAGGGATGGAACCAGCAACATTCTGGTTCCATCTCTGCCTCCCAGCTCTGGTGTGACCGGCAAGAGACGGTCCCTCAGATAACCTGGTCCCCAGTCATGAAGGGCTTTAAATGTGACAACCAGCACCTTGAATTGCACCCAAAAGCAAACTGGCAACCAATGCAGCTCCCACTGGAGAGGTGATATGTGTGCACACTGGAGTCTGCACAAAACCATGTGGGCAGCTGCATTTTGCACCAACTGGAGCTTCTGGATGCTCTTCAAGGGCAGCCCCATGTAGAGCACATTGCAATAGTCAAGATGGGAAGTGACTAGGGCTTGAGTGACTGTAAGTAGGGACTGTTGGTTCAGGAAAGGGCATAACCCACAGTTGAACAAAGGCCCTCCTGGCCACAACTGTCACCTGCTTTTCAAGCAGGAGTTGTGAGATCAGGAAAACTCTACAGAGTCTGTTTGGGATAGTGCCACCACATCTAAGACCAAAGTTGGAAATTCTCCTTGACCCAACGAACCGCAAACCCAGAGCCACTCAGTCTTGCAAGTGTTTAGTTTCAACCCGTTGCTCCCCATCCAGCCCTAACAGCCTCTAGGCACTGCGAGGGGGAAGACAAGGCATCACGTGACTCACCACGGGCCGAGACATGCAGCTGAGTATCATCAGCATATTGGTGATACCTCAGTCCATGGTGACGGATGATCTCACCAATAATAATAATAATAATAATAATAATAATAATAATAATAATAATATCATCATCATCATCATCATCATCATCATCTTGGGAACCATCAAGAAAGAAATGGAAGGTTTAATACTTGCTGCTCAAGAACAAGCATTATAAACTTTGCATGAAAGCAAAGATACAAAAATTCACCGACAATCCAAACTGCCAACTTTGCAACAGCAAAGTTGAAACTGTTTCACATTTAATACGTGAATGCAGCAAAATCACACAAACTGATTACAAAGCTAGACATGACCAAGTTGCTAAATTAATCCACTGGTCATTATGAAAAAAAATACGATTTACCAGTAACCAAAAAGTCATTGGAATATAAAGTGGAAAAAGTTATAGAAAATGAGAAGATGAAGATATTGTGGGACTTTTGAATGTGGATGGATAATCACTTGGAACACAGCACACCAGATATCACAGTTGTTGAAACAATTTATTGACATCGTGGTACCAGGAGATGTCAGAGTCAAAGAAAAAGAACTGGAAAAAATCATGAAATATCGCAACCTGGCCATCAAAACTACACAGCTATGGATGAAACATGTAACAGTGATACCCATTGTCATTGGGGCACTTGGTACCATGTCCAAGAATTTTATAAGATATATCAACAAATTGCAGCTTCCTGCAATGAACTGCAAAAAATTGTGCTACTTGGAAATCATACATCTTAAGAAGGTACTTAGTTGATACTTAGGACACTGACAGCAACCCATATCAACCATTAGCACCAGTCAATGGTATTTGTGATGCATTTTTGAATGTTCAGTTGACTGAGTTTCATGTTTAATGAATAAAGTAAATAACAACAACAACAACATTGTCGTTGTACATATATACTTTTATTTTATTTTATTTTATAATTTTACAGAAAACTAACCTGTGTTATCAAACTGCTAAAAACTCACAGAAAATCTCACATCTGCTGTACATGGATGACTTGAAGTTATATGGAAAATTGGAAATTGAGATCCAGTCACTGACCAATACAGTTCAAATTTTCAGCACTGACATCAGCATGGAGTTCGGTCTGAACAGATGTGCCACAGTGGCACTGAAGAAAGGGAAGATCGTAGACAGTGATGGAATTGAAATGCCCAATGGACAAACCATCAAGTGCCAGCAACCCAAAGCCTATAAATACCAAGGCATACTGCAGCTGGACAACATCACGGGCAAGTGAAAAATGTGATCAGCAAAGTATACACACAAAGGGTCAGGAAAGCAAACTAATGGTGGTAACATCATCAAGGCTATAAATACTTGGGTCATACCTGTCATCAGATATACTGCTGGGATCGTGAACTGGACACAGGCAGAGCTGGACAGCCTGGATAGGAAAACAAAAAACCTGATGACCATACACTATGCGTTGCACCCGCATAGTGATGTTGACAGGCTATATTTGCCCAGAAAAGTAGGAGGCAGAGGACTTTTGCAAGTGAAGTAGACAGTCGAAGAAGAGAAGCATGCTCTGGCAGATTATATGAAAGAGAGTATTGAACCAGCTTTGATGGAGGTCAACAAGAGGAAGCTGCTCAAAGTGCAGCAAACCAAGAATCAATATAGGAAAACAGCGATGCAAACTCAGGCTGACAGCTGGTATAATAAAGCATTGCATGGACAGTTTCTTAAAAAGATCCAAGGAAAAGTAGATAAGAAAAAGACCAGTTTATGGCTGACCAACGGAACATTGAAGAAAGAGACAGAAGGCCTGATTCTTGCAGCCCAAGAACAAGCCATCAGAACAAATGTAATAGAAAAATCTGCTGATGACCCCAAATGCAGACTCTGCAAAGAAGTGGATGAAACCATTGACCACATACTGAGCTGTTGAAAGACAATAGCTCAGACTGATTACAAACTACGTTACAACACAGTGACTCAGATGGTCCCCTGGAACTTGTGTCACAACTACCATCTGCCTGTAGCAAAGAACTGGTGGGATCATAAGCCTGAAAAAATGGTTGAAAATTAGCATGCAAAACTGCTGTGGGACTTCTGAATACAGACTGACAAAGTTTTAGAACACAATACCCCAGATATCACAATTGTGGAGAAGAAAAAAGTGTGGATCGTCAACATTGCCATATCTGGTGACAGCAGAATTGACGAGAAAAACTTGAAAAAGTCACCAGATATCAGGACTTGAGAATAGAATTGCAGAGACTCTGGCATAAACCAGTGCAGGTGGTCCCAGTGGTACTCGGCACACTGAGTGCTATGCCTAAAGACCTAGGCAAACACTTAAAAACAATTGGCGCTGACAAGATCACCACTGGTCAGCTGCAGAAGGCCACCTTACTGGGATCTGCTTGCATAATCCACCAATACATTACGCAGTCCTAAATGCTTGGGAAGTATTCGACTAGTGATTTGTGATACAAACCCCAGCATGGTTATCTTGTTTGCTGTGTATACTGTCAATTTTGTGTAAATAATAACAACAACTTTATTGTCATTGTACGTGTATACACAGTATACCCAGGGGTGAAATGTAAAATTTGTTACTACCGGGTCTGTGGGCGTGGCTTGGTATGTGGGGGTAATGTGACTGGGTGGGCGTGGCCAACTTTCTTTTTTAAAAACTTTTCAAAGCATTTTTTTTAATGCTTGAAAAGCCTCTGCCATTCAGGCAACTCAGCTGGGATTGTCAGACACTTTTGAAAGCATTTTTTTTACCAGCTCTTCGGCCAAGAGGTTGCAGAAAAAAATACTTTGAAAAGCCTCTGATGATTCCAGCTGAATTGTGCGATCATCAGAGGCTTTTTTTTAACTTTTAAAAGCACTTTTTTGTCAGAAGAGGTGGTAGAAAAATGCTTTGAAAAGTAAAAAAAAAAAGCCTTTGATGATTGTGCGGCTCAGCTGGGCATTGGGGAGGGGGAGGGTGCAGGGATTTTTGCTACCGGTTCTCCGAACCATCCCCCACCATCGTTACTGGATCAGGCGATCTGGTCTGAACTGGAAGCATTTCACCCCTGAGCATACCTATACAACGAAATTCACTTAACATCCAAAACCCAGGTCCAAAATACATAACAATCCACAAACATCCCCCCACCCACCACAAATTCCCCACCCCTAAACTCCCAAATATTCACATAAAAGACCAAGTAATGCTGTCCAACAGCTCACTGATGGTGGCCCTTTAGTTCATTGTTGAGTGAAATTATAGCTCTTTGATAAAAACTATTCAGAAAACGGTGGTCTAAGTTTAATTGTTCTGTATGTTCTGCCAGAAAGCAACAGTCCAAAAAGATTGTAAGCAGGATGGGAAGAAATAAATAAATAAAGTAAACAGGAGAGGAGAGAGTACCGAGCCCTGCAAAAGGAGGGGCCTTGGAGCCTTGGTGGTGCAGGGGACTAAAGTGCAGTTAAAGTAGCACTTAGCTGCTAGCTGCCTGCAAAGCGGCCTGGTGAGTTCAAATCTCACCAGGCTCAAGGTTGACTCAGCCTTCCATCCTTCCGAGATAAGTAAAATGAGGACCCGGATTGTGGGGGCAATAACCTGACTTTGTATAAAAAAGAACACCGCTTTGGGGGGTGGGGGGGCAAGAGACCTACTAAGCAGGTATATACAAAAATATATGAAGGCTATTGCTTAACGCTTTGTAAGCCACCCTGAGTCTCCGGAGAAAGGCGGCATATAAATCGAACCAATAAATAAATAAATAAATAAATAAAATCCCGTAAGGCAGTGGGCAAGGGCTGAATCTCTCTTCTCCTATCAACACTGACTGAGAGCAGCCGCAGAGGAAGGAAGTGAACCAGGATAGCACAAGGCCTCCCACTCCCATCCCCCAAAGCCACCCGAGGAGAATACTATGGTTGATGGTATCAAAAACTGCCGAGAGGTCAAGTAGAGCAAGGATGGATGCATTACCCCCGTTATGCTCTCACCAGAGATCATCCAAAAGTGCGACCAATGCCATTTCTGTCCCAAATCCAGGCCTGAATCTTGACTGGTAGAGATCAAGATAATCTGTTTCATCCAGAAACTTCTGCGCAACCACCTTCTCAACAACCTTCCCCAAATACGGAAATTATCCAACCGGGTGGAGTCCAGCAATGTCTTCTTAAGAAGAGGGCGGACCACAGTCTCCTTAAAGTGCTGGGGCACTACCCCTTCCTGTAGGGAAGCAGTAATCACCACCAGAGTCCACCTGCCTGTCACCTCCTGGGAAGCTTTTCACACACTATACCAGCAGTTATGGTGATGGCAGCCAACTTGGATGCTTTTAAAAGAGAATAGAATAGGTTCATGGACAACCTAGCTAATAATATTAATGGCTGTTATGCCATCTTTTGAATCACAAGCTGCCTGCTTCAGACACTGGCTGCTGGGAAGCTATACTATACTCCAGTCTCTGCTTGTGAGCAGCCCAGATGGATTCAGTTGGCCGATGTTGAACTGAGTGGATACATCATCTGATCCAGGAGAGATCTTTTTATGTCCTTGTGGCTTCAATCAATAGTCACCACATTTATTTGACATTCGGGTCATTCCATTTACACACACAAATATAAAAATTAAATTCTTTTTGTTATTAATATGTTTTCCTTTTTTTTCTTTTTTGTATTTTACTCAAATTGATAAAGCATTTATTTAAAAAAGTAGTCACCAGGTTCATAGTTCTGGAGGAAATAATTAGGGTTCGTCCTAATTAAAATTAATTAATTAAAAATAAGGAACACCCTGCATCAATCACTATTTTAAAAAGAAAATGAAACTTGGTATCAGGGAGAATTCATCATACTCTTGAACAGCCCATTTCAACTAATAGCAAAACAACACATCATTGTGCAGTGAGACCATTATGTTAAAAGCCATGGTGGTGTAGTGGTTAGAATGCAGTACTGCAGGCTAACTCTGCATTCCACTCCCAGGAGTTCAATCCTCACTGGCTCAAGGTTGACTCAGCCTTCTAACCTTCTGAAGTTGGGAAAATGAGAATGCAGATTGTTGGGGGCAATATGCTGACTCTGTAAACCGCTTAGAGAGGGCTGTAAAGCACTATGAAGAGGTATATAAGTCTAAGTGCCATTGCTGTTGCTATTCTAATGGAATTGAAATTTCCTTTTGATGTTTTTAATAATATTCGGACTATCTAGTTACAACTGTTAAATGATTTCAGAGGGATTTTGTTTAGTTGTTGTCACTTTGATTATCTTCTAGTTAAGTTGTCATTCTCTCTATCCAATTCTGTGTATTTCTAGGACTGTGTAGGACTGATTGCAACTGGGTGAATAAATATGAAAGCTAATATGAGTTTGGCAATAGAACTCAACAAAAACAAGAGATAAGGAAGATTGGAGAATGGCTAGAGAAGCTATATGTTTTAAAGGCTTGTGAGGATGTAATGGTCACTTCCTGAATTGTTATTAACTGCATGGTTACTAAGAGCTGACAATTGTACATTATGGAAGAAAGTCACTGTTTCCTGCTGAATAAGCAGAGGTTACTGCAAGCTTATAAGAAGATTTTAAATAAATAGCTTCCAAGAAGCACAAGTGATTAAGCAAACAAACAGAGGAAGCTAATAGAAAATAGGAAGCATTCGCTTTTAACTCCTGTTCTCCCAGTTTCAGAAAGTGTGAAGGGATTGGAAAGTGTGAACAGCTGGAGGGATTGGGGGCGGTGGTTCTCCTCCTATCTCTCCTTGCAGTCTGTGTTGGCAGGGGGGCAGAGGTCGACCTCGAGGTGCCTTGTTTGTGGGGTGCCACAAGGGTCAGTCCTCTCGCCACTCCTGTTCAACATTTATGTGAAGCCGCTGGGGGAGATCATCCGTGGATTTGGGGTGCAGTGCCATCTATACGCTGATGATACTCAGCTGTACATCTCCACCCCAAACCACCCCAGCGATGCCCTTGAAGTGATGTCCCAGTGTCTGGAGGCCGTGCAGGTCTGGATGGGGAAGAACAGGCTTCGACTCAACTCTTCCAAGGCCGAGTGGCTGTGGATGCTGGCATCCCAATATAGCCAGCTGGTGCCATCGCTGGCTATTGGGGGGGAGTTATTGACCCCCACAGAGGGGGCTCGTAACTTGGGCGTCCTCCTGGACACACGGCTTTCTTTAGAAGAGCATATAAGCATAGAAGAGCATAGAAGAGCCGTGGCCAGGGGGGCTTTTTATCAGATCTGCCTGATACGCCAGTTGTGCCCCTTTCTGGATCGGGATTCCTTATGCACAGTCACTCATGCTCTCGTCACTTCTTGCCTGAACTACTGTAATGCTCACTACATGGGGAACGCGGCCGCGCGGGTGATTACAGGAGCGACATGGCGCTCCCACATAACACCTCTCCTGCGCGAGCTGCACTGGCTCCCGGTGGTCTTCTGGGTGTGCTTCAAGGTGTTGGTTCTCACTTTTAAAGCACTCCATGGCTTAGGGCCAGGTATTTCCGAGACTGCCTCCTGCTACTGATTACCTCCCACCGGCCAATTCGCTCTTACAGAGGGGGCCTGAATACAACTAATCCCAGATCTCTGCACTTTCCGTAAGGTCCTGAAGATGTTTTTATTTCAGCAAGCCGGCCTAGCCTAAATGGGTTTTATGGATTAGTTTTTTTTTTATTGAAAAAGTTTTACATTACAGTTTATTTTTAAAACCCCTTTCCCATCCCACCCCCTTACCACCCCCACCCTATCCCCCCTCTCCCTCTCCAATACCCCCCTTGACTTCCGCTATTAAACAAACATTAACATTCAATATTTAACAATTTTTTTAGGTGAGATCCAACTAAGAAAAAGCTATAACCTTATTTTATAACCAATTTTAACCTTTGGTAATAAAAAATTTTTTTTTCTTTTAAACCAATGTATAACAATATAAATCAAATATAAAAAACTCTTAACTCTTAATCTATTTAAAAAAAATCTGGTAAAATAATTTTGAGCATCATAAGATTTAAATTGAAGTATCATTTAAATAATATAAATATATAACATTAACTATAATTCCCAATATTACATATATCAAAATCAAAATCAAACAGTACATAGTACATTTCTCTTTAAAATTAAATCTGAATATTAAAAATATAAGTTCAGTTGCATAGAATATGAAATTCAATACATTTCTCTTTTAAATTAATTCTAAATATAAAAAATATAAATTCAGTTAAGTGCTAATTGAAACGTCTTACTTTGGTATTTATTCTTCATGTATTCTACCCATTTCTTCCACTCCCTAGCAAAAACTTCATGGGTCCTTTCTTTTAGGTATGCAGAAATTTTAGCCATCTCTACAAAATTAGACATCTTCAGTATCCATTCCTCTATAGTAGGTACGTTATCCTTCTTCCAATATTGACCAATCAATAATCTAGCTGCGGTAATCATGTGTAAAATTAATCTAGTGTCAGTTGCTGAACAACCCTTAACTATTCCCAACAAAAAAAACTGAGGAGAAAACTCAAGCTTCTTCTTCAAAATGTTCTGCATTACCCACCAAAGTTTAATCCAAAATGCTTTCAATTTTCTGCACGTCCACCAAATATGAAAATATGTTGCATCCAAACAATCACACCTCCAACATTTAGGTTGAACATTTGGATACATACATGATAACTTCTTGGGATCTAAATGCCATCTATAAAACATCTTATAAAAATTTTCCGTCAAGTTCTGTGCCTGTGTAAATTTAACATTCTGGACCCAAATCTTTTCCCATGTTTCCAACATTACAGGTTCTTCAAAATTTTACGCCCATTTAATCATACAATCTTAACTAATTCCCCCTCTGAATCTCTTTCTAACAGTAAATTATACACTCGTTTAATATGCATCGGCCCTTTACATTTTATCTGAGTCACCAAATCTTCTTCATGTAACATTAATCCAGTTTTCTGATCTTCTCTCCATCTTACTTGAAGTTGAAAATACTGCAACCAGGTTAAGTTCACTCCTTCTTCCAACAGGGTATTCAAAGATTTCAAACTCCATCTGCCCCCATCATTAAAAAGTATCTCTTTATACAACAACCCCCCGAGTGACTTTATATTTGGCATAATCTGCCCAAGATCCAACCACAAAGGTATTTTGTAATCCAATTGAAGCTGGTGCTTCTTCCAAACTCTCATCAAAGCATGTCTTAAAATATGACTATTGAATACACTATCTCTCTTATCTTCATAAAGTAAATATGCATGCCATCCAAATTGCAAGTCATGACCTTCTATATTCAAAATTTCTATTTTTGTTGTTCCGATCCAATCTCCAACTTGTGTCAGCACTGCAGCCTCATAATATAGACGTAGATTTGGAACTTTGAGGCCACCTCTCTCACGAGCATCTTGCATAATTTTAAGTTTGACTCTTGGTTTTTTCCCATTCCAAATAAATTTGTTTAAACCTGCTTGCCATTCCATCAAAAACTTATCATTTTTAAGCACCGGTATCATTTGAAACAAAAACAGAAATCTAGGTAGAACGTTCATCTTAACAGCTGCTATTCTACCAAGCAAAATTAGTTGCAGCTTCTTCCATGTTTCAAGATCCTTTTGAATCTTATGCCAGAGTACCTCATAATTATTTTGAAAGAGTTTTATATTGGATGCTGCAACTTGGACCCCTAGATATTTCACCTTTGTCGCTATTTCAAAGCCTGCCAACCTTTCAAGCTCATTCCTTTGTGGTTCCAAGATATTTTTAACTATCATCTTAGTCTTTTTCTGGTTCAGGCTAAAACCTGAAACCAGACCATATTCCTCTATAATGTTTTTCATCTGGATGATTGATTCCAAAGGTCGTGTTAGGGTAACAACCAGATCATCTGCGAATGCCTTTGTTCTGTAATCTCTTTGCCTTACAACTATTCCATTCAGGTTGTCCGAGTCCCGTAGAGCATTCAACAGCACTTCCAAAGTCAAAATAAACAGTAATGGGGATAATGGACAGCCTTGTCTTGTTCCTTTCTGTATGTTAAAATTGGTAGTTAAACTACCGTTAATAATAATTTGTGCCGTCTGTTCTTGATAAATTGCCGAAATCGCTTGTATAAACTGTTCCCCAAAATCCATTTTGTGCAAGATCTTTTTTAGAAAATCCCAGTTGACTCGATCAAAGGCCTTCTCCACATCCAAAAACACCAGCACCGCAGAGGTCTGTTTATTTTTCTCAAGATATTCCAATAAGTCTATGAGTTGCCTGACATTGTCCTTCATATGTCTACCTTCTATAAAACCTGCTTGGTCTTCATGAATCACATCTTGAATAACTGGCATCAATCTGTTGGCTAATACTTTAGCATAAATTTTGTAATCCGTATTCAGGAGAGATATTGGTCTAAAATTTTCAGGTTTTACAGATTCTTCTTCTTTAGGTATCAGTGAAATAAAAGCCGTCTTCCATGAGGGGGGTATTTTACCCCCCTGCTGAATATTACAAAACAAGTCCTTAAGATGCTCAACCAATTCCACTTGTAAAGTCTTATAGTATACTGCTGTCAAACCGTCTGTCCCAGGAGCTTTAGATGTTTTCAGTTGTTTTATTGCAAATAAAATCTCTTCAGATGTTATAGGTCGATTTAATCTATCACTTTGTGTACTTGAAATTTTTGTAACTCTCATCTTCTGCAGATAATCATCGATAAAGTCCTCTTTAATTTTATCAGCTTGGTACAATTTAGAATAATAAGCTAAAAAAGCTTGATGTATTAAGTTCTGTTGATGCACTTGTTTCCCATTATACTCAATAGTGTTAATTATATGAGAACTTTGTTGTTTCCTCAAAGTATATGCCAACCATCTGCCGGATTTATTAGCGTTGCAAAAAGTATTATGTTTAGCGTATTGCAGATTAGTTGCTGTTTGATCTGCCATCAACATTTGAAATTGATCTTTCAGGAGTTTTATCGTTAGTTGTACCTTTTCATCAGTCGGGTTCTTAATAAGCACTTGCTCTTTCTCCTTTATCTCTGTCTCCAATTCCATTCTTGACTTCTGACGTATTAATCTGTATTTAGAATTCATGTGAATCAGTACACCCCTCATATAAGCCTTGCATGCATCCCATACAATCTCGATAGGTGTACCTTTATTCAAGTTAATATCAAAAAATTCTTTAACATATTTCTTAAGGTCCATAATATTCTTTTCATATCTAAATAAATTTTCATTCATACGCCAAGATCTTCTTTCTCTTTTACCCAAATTTATCTCCATCCACACCGGGCTATGATCCGTTAAAGTTCTGGGAAATATTTTTGTCTTAATCACTATAGTAAGTAAATCAGTAGTAGCCAGCATAAAGTCAATTCTCGAAAAAGATTTATGTCTCTCAGAGAAGAAGGTACAATCCAATTCCTTGGGATGATGAATTCTCCATACATCCTTCAGATCCAATTCTTCTTTCAATGAAAAAAAAGTCGGTGGTAACTTATTCCCTTTCTTGGCCGACGTCTTTTTATCAAGCGTTGCATCAATCACCCCGTTCCAAACACCCATAATCAAAAAAGACTTATAATTCCATTGTAATATTTTATTGTTCAGCACTTTGTAGAAAGTTTCCTGCTGCTGGTTCGGGGCATAAATGCCAATTAAAAGTATCAAAGCATTCTGTATATTTATTTCAACTGCAATATATCTCCCCTCATCATCCGCCTCTATCAGTTTAGCTGGTATTTTTTTGGAGATATAAAAAACAAGTCCATTCCTTTTCACAGAACTAGAAGATATGAAATGTGATCCAAGTTTTGAAATCAGAAATTTCTGGTCCTGGGTTCTAATGTGAGTTTCCTGCAAACAAACAACATCATTTTTATATTGCTTCAAATAATGAAATATTTTTCTTCTTTTCTGTGGTGAGTTCAAACCATTCACATTCCATGATAAGAGTCTGAGTGTCATTCTGAAAATGAATGAAGCCCTTTGAGCATTTGACGAAGACTCTCTCCAACAGCGGATGTCTTCGGTCTCGCCCCTCCCACTGCTTCAGAGTATAATTTTTTCTCTTTTGTTCCATTCTCTTCCTGTGGTTTCCTTAACTCCTGATGTTTCTCTAATCTTTGCTTTTCTGCGGCTCGAGTTATATGTTGATCTTTTGGTTCTTGCATCAATAAATCAAGATCAGGCTCCACCTCTCTTGTAGCTCTAGATTGCTTTGGTTTAACCTCGAGAAATTCTATTGGTGAATCCTCTGAGAAACCTCCTACAGCACCTAGAGTTTCCTCCCTTGCTGCTTCTTGAATTGCCTGTCCTTCTTTTAGCAAAATGACTTCTTGAATCCCCTCTTCAGAAACCTTCTCAACTGAAATATCTTCGATAGGTAAAAGTGTAGATGAACGAGGTGATACTGAAATCTTTTTAAGAACATTGTTGTAAAACTGTTCTGCCTTTTCCACAGAATTAATACGATATCTTACATCCTCATATCACAAAATGATACCAACAGGAGCATCCCATCGAAATGGGATCTGACACTTTTTCAATTCATTTACAAGAAAGATTAGTTTTTAATTTGTACAGTCCTGGGGTTTTAAATTGGGAGGCCGATTAATTTAATTTATTTTTAGTTATTTTAACTTTTACATTGTATGCTATTTTAAATTTCGGCTGTTCACCGCCCTGAGTCCCTTGGGGAGAACGGTGGTATATAAATTTGAAAAATAAATAAATAAATAAAATAAATAAAGAACTTGACCAGATTAAGTGAAGGAGGTACTACAGTAGAAACTATAATGAAGAACCCTTCTTTAGGAAGAGAATTAAACAAAGTAACAAATCTACTTAATAAAAGGTAAGACACCTTTTGTTAAGACACATAAAATATAGTAGAAGTAACACTATTTCTAGTAGAAGTAGAAGTAAGATACATAAAATATAGTTGAGAACACCAGAACTTAGAAACAACTTTAAGATCTTTGCTGGAAAAAAATTCAGACTCTAAGCATTCAGAGGAAAGAAAACAGACATTGCTAAAACTAATGCAAAAAGATGAACCCTGAAGAGCAGAAGAGACGCAGTTTCGCCTTGCAAGAAATCAAGTAGTGGCAATTTGTATTCAGTGCTACAGAAACAGAAATGAGTGCTTACTCAACCCAACAATTTGGGAAGCATCCTGTATGCCATAGGCCAGTGATGGCTAACCTCTTTGTCCTTGTGTGCCGAAAGCACGTGTGTGCGCATGACAGCTTGCGCGTGCATGCTCACACCCATAATACAATATGCACATCACCACCACCACCCGGGCATGCACACGCCACAGCCCTGGCATATGCTCCCCTGCCCCCCAGGCATGCGCATGCAACATTTCCCCATGCCCCATTTTGGGCCTAGCAGGCCTCCTTGAAGCCTCTTAGGCATGAAGTTTCCGAAAGATGCCCTAATTAATTCATGAGCCACGAGCCAAACTTCAAAAGAAATACAGTCATTTATTAGGAGCACCATTTCGGCAATATTTGGATGCAGTTAGAACTAATCCTATATAGATTTACGTTCTCCTATGACCCTGTCTCTCCCCTCCTCCCTGGCCATGTCATAAATCACATTCTCCAATTAACACTTTGGCTGGCTGTGAAACCCAAAACTCTCCTACTGATTGCGGTAGAAAAGCATCTGTGGAATGTAATTTCAGTTAGAGAAATCAATCAGCTCCATCAGTTCTCCCTCCCTCCTACTCATGGCAACTTGAAAGCTTTGCAAGTTGACATTGGGACCAAAAAAGGGATGTGGGGGGGGGGCGTTGCCCTCTCCCACACTCCCTCTCTAGCATTCATCTCCGTTGTTCAGTGAGGCATTTCCTGCCTCTCCAGGATTTACCTCTATCTGTTCCTGTGAGGCACTTCCTGTTCCTGTTGGATGTATATAGTTATATTCTCGATGGCTTGTATAGTGTTTTAACATTTTGATTAAAAAACAGCTCTGCAGAGACCCGAAAATTAGTGGCCAGTGGGAGATGCATGCGCAGAGCTCAGCTGGGGCGAGGGCTCGCATGCTGGCAGGGAGGCCTACGTGTGCCACCTGTGGCACACGTGCCATAAGTTCACCATCATGGCCATGATGTCAAGAGCTTGGCAAATAACATGTATTTATGATGGTTGTGGTGTCCCTAGGTCATATGAATACCATTTGCAACCTTCCTAGCTGACTTCCAATGATCAAAATCAATGGGGAAAATCAAATTTGATTATTAATAATCATGTGATTTACTTAACAACGGAGCAATAAAAGTCATAAAATTGGTTACAACACACTTAACAACAGCCTTACTTAGCAGTAGATGTTCCACTCCCAATTTTGGTTGTAGGTTGAGGACTACCTGTATGACTTCACAAAAACCTCACAAAAGTCTTTGTAAAAACTGAAAAACCTAAAAGAATGTGGAAAGAAGGTCAATAAGGTCAGGTACAGATGGGTTTTGTCCACAGTGGTGAAATGTAAAATTTGTTACTACCAGTTCTGCGGGCGTGGCTTGGTGGAGGTTAATGTGACTGGGTGGGCATGGCCAACTTTTTTTTTTCTTTTAAAAGCATTTTTTGGCCGAAGAGGTTGTAGAAAAATGCTTTTAAAAGTTTTTTTTTAAAAAAAGCCTCTGATGATTGTGTGGCTCAGCTGGGCATGAGGGGAGGCACAGGGATTTTTGCTACCAGTTCTCCGAACCACTCGCCACCATCGCTACCAGATCAGGCGATCTGGTCTGAACCAGGAGCATTTCACCCCGGTTGTCCAAATCTGTGGAGTTGATATAGGAAAGCCAAAGTTAAGAATGAGCTGAAGTTGGCAAAGGATAAGAACAACATTGAGTTCTTTAGATCTGTTCAAAAAAGGATTGAGTAAAAGAACAACTGCTTACATAACTCCTGTTTGGATTCAGTCTTGAAGATGGCATGTAGTCCAACAGGTAACTGTGAACATGAGGAAGAGATGAGACTGCACTTGAGACTGATAGAAAACATAGTCAGAGAATATTATTTTTAATAAGTGAAGTCACTAGGGTCAGATAAATTGCTTTTCCAGGGCTAAATAGGTTGCTTACAGTTTGGCTGACTGTTTATATCTTGGAAAATAGGTGACGATGACTGGAGAAAGATAAACCTCTCTATGAACACACAGGGAAAAGGGGGAATTCACAGATATAGATTAGTCAATATGTAATTGAAACCCAAGAGGATTATAAATGATTTTATACATTTTAAGTATTGTGAAAATAATTTGGTGATAATCAAAAAGCAGCATAAATTTCTAAAGAACAAATATTGCCAGGCAAACCTTATCTCATTAATACATTACAGGAATATTGTACACATTCTCATTTCACCACAGTATTTGATAAGACATCCCATGCCAACCTGATTAGCAAGCTAATTAGATGTGAATTACATGGCCTGACAATTAAGTGAACTGATAACTTATTTGAAAACCATACCCAAGATTTCTTATCAGTGTTTCAGTATAAAATGCTGAATACTTGACTGAGTAACAATCTTTGTGAAAAAGAAATTTGACTACTATAGGCATTGATTACTAACTGAATATAAATCAGTAACGTAAGCATGATATGGCTATAAACAAACACATTGTTTTTGGTTGCATCAGTAGAAGTTTCCAAACCAGAGGAAGTAATTATTCCATTCAAGCACTGTGCTCTCTTTTTAGCACATATTTGAAAAGAATTCACAGAAAATAGAAAAGATTAAGAGAAGGGCATCAAAGATAAAAGAGGACTAGAAACAAATTCCTACAAAGACACATTGAAGGAACTGAAAATGTTTAGCTTTGATAACAGAAAAACTAAGGGGTGATATTATTCACATATCTGAAATAATGCTCTCACATAGAAGAAGCTGGCAACCTGCCTTTTTTCCCTCAAAGAGCAAGACATGAAATAATATTTGTAAATTACAGGAAATCAGATTTCAACTATGTGTGTTAGGGAAAAAGACAACCTTAACATTAAGAGCAGTTCAACAGTGTGACCAGTAGCCCAGTAGTCCAGAGGCGATGGATGTGCTCAAGAACAGGCCAGATAAACAATATATTTCGTCTTATTCTCTTTTTTCCTTCAAATCTTTACTCAAACATTTTTCTAATCCCTTATCTTTTTTACTTTTACCAATATATTTTTTTCTGCTTTACTTCTTGCAAGTATAACATCTAAATCATTTTTATCATTTCAATTTCATTCAGTTTTACATTCAATTTCAATCATTAAATATATTTCTCAAAACATTTTAGCAATATATTTCCACTTATTCAAATATATATTTATAAAGCGCATCTTAATCCTTTCTCATTTTACCCAATCCGATTAGTTCTTAAAATATTCTTAATTTGTCTTTTTTTCTCTTTTTAATTATGTTTCAAATATATAGTTTGGAATATTCCAAATAGTACATTTCCCTCAACTGGTTTATTCATGTTGTTAAAACTTATCATTCAATATTATTGAGCATGTGACATTTATTACAGTTTTTCCTTTGTTTCTACTTTTCCTTTTTCATATCTTTTCATTATTAATATTTTGTATCTTAAAGTCATGAATTTTTTCTCTTTATTTCCCATTATTTTCCATCTCTTTTCCCTCTTTCTTATATTTCCACTGTAAATCCCAGTGTAATCATTTATATTTTTAATATTTTTTCTTCTCCTCCACCCTCTTTTCCTTCTTTCCTTCTTCTTCTCCATAATGGAAAACATTAAATTGAAAATAAATACAGCAATAGAGAAAGATGAAGGAATTGGAGGGGAGCAGGAAGGAGAGAGAGGGAGGGAAGAGTAGGGAGGAAGGAAGAGAAGGGAATGCAGAATAGGAGAGAAAGTAAGACAGGGGGGAAGAAAGGAGGAGAAGGAGAAGGGAAGGGGAAATAGAGAAGAGAAGGTGTGGAAAGAAAGTTGGAAGGAGAAGAGGGAGAGGCTAGGTTTGAGGAGAAAGACTGCTGTACAATAAAAAAAAGAAGATGAAGTGGAAGAAAGACAGCTCTGAACAAACAAATATAAATATATTAGGAAAAAGACTGAATTGTTAAAGAATAAAAAAGGACACATTGGTACAACTAGCAAAGTTAGAATTTAGGGATAAATGAAGAAGTGTTTATGTATGCAAGTATAGAAATACTGAGTATATTCAAATATATTCAGTATAGTATATACTGAATATATTTGAATGAGTATATGCAAGCATATTAAAAAAAAGGAAAGGGGGGAAGACGATATTGACAAAAATTGTAATTGAGTAAAATGTATTTGAATTTGACTAATTGTATAAGATAAGAAACGACCAACACTCTGTTCAAAAAAGAAAATAAAGAAAGATATGGGTGAAGGTGGGAGAAGAGAAAAGAAAAAACCCAATAAAACTTGTTTTTTTTTTTTTAAAAGGCCAGATAACCATTTGTCTGAGTTACTTTTTTACCATTTTGTTATATTAATGTATGCTGGTTCATTCAGTTTCTGATGGGGGCTAACCTAAGAATATAGTAATACTTGGGAATATTATGATCAGGAACCAGATGCAATATGGGGGTGTCTCTCTCTGACATAGGCTAAGCATACTCGGAGGCATTCTTGTTGTTGTCACCTTTGAGGGTAGGGTGTCAAATCTTGCCAAAGTAAATCCCCTTCCAGATGGGACTGAGAAAAGGTTCTAAAGATTTTGGGGAATAACATATGGCATCATGATAAGGGCTTTATTAAGCTGAAATGATCTAATCTAATGCATTGTAAGCCACCCTGAGTCTCCGGAGAAGGGCGGCATATAAATCAAATTTTAAAAAAAAAATTGTATTGCTTTATAAATTTAAACCCAAAACTCTTGTTTAATTTTGGCAGTGGCTTTCTCTAAACCCAGAATGTACATCATGGGTTAAGATTGCAGAAGGCTGAATTTGCAACTATATAAGCATTTAACATATTTTTATTATTAGAATAATGAAACACAAACGAAAAAAGTCTACATTAGATAGTGACAGTAGAATAAAACAAAAATAAACCAGTACTGAATATAAATAAAACAAAATAATGGAAGAATTTCTAGTGACACATTCTTCTCTTCCCCTTCATTTATTGCCATGACTGTTCACATTAACTGAGATATTTATATTTTATATTGAACATAGAAGATTATTGCTATTTCTATTTAAGTCCTTTCATCTATTATTTTTCATTAGTCTCAAAATTCCCCCCCCTAAAAACATATTAAAAATGCCTAAATCTACATTGCTGTGTCAGATGTAATATAAGGAAGCCATTCCTGTTTAATTTTTGTTAGCCTTCTATTATGGATAACAAATGGATTGTTGAACAAATCATCAGTGTTCTCACTCAAGGCAAAATTATCTATCCTATATCAGACACATTATGTGAAGACCTGGTTCTCTAGAGAAGGCTCTAATGCTGGGAAAAGTAGAAGGAAAGAAAAGGTGGATGCACTCAGTTATAATAGCAATGAGTGCAGTGTTGGAAAACCTAAAAGACCAGGATAGAGATAGATACAGAAAATCTATCTATATGGTTGCTAGGAGTCAAAAACTATTTGATGGCACATAATCAAATCTGTTATGGATGTACAGTATACTGTCGATTTTATTGTTACTGTTTTGGTCTCCCATTTGGCAAATGTTCCTCTTTTTCAATGTTATGCCAAAGCAACTATGAGCATACAATATATAAATTATGAACCATAAGAGTGGCTCAGTGGTTAGAGTACAGTATTGCAGGCTAACTCTGACAACTGCCACCAGTTCGATCCTGACCGGCTCAAGATTTACTCAACCTTCCATCCTTCTGAGGTCAGTAAAATGAGGACCCAGATTGTTGGGGCAATTTGCTCACTCTGTAAACCACTTGGAAAGGGCTGTAAAGCACAATGAAACAATATGTAAGTCTGGAGATATTTGTTTCTTCCAAGATTAGAATTTATCAGCCAGGTTGAGCTAAACTAGGAACATACCCTCAAACAACTGTTCTGGCAAATATTTCAGGCATCAGAATCATTTTTGGACCTGTTACAAGATACAACATGATATGAACCAGAGGAATATGGTTGAGATGCAAGGCATTGGGAATGTGAGTTCACACAAGATGGATCTTAGATATTAGAGCTGGTTTCCTTGTAATGCTGACATGTCCCTGATGCAAAATAGTGCACCATACAAGAAATAGTTTAACATTGTAGGAAGAAACATCCTTGTAGGTTCCGCTCCAAGTGGGGAAAAAGACACTGAAGATATGGAGACTGCTTGGAATGATGGTTTAATGGTGAACAGGATCACATGGCTTGAGTTCCTGAACAGAAAAGGAAGGGGAGATACAAGGAGTTTTCAGATTTTATGCGCTCTCTGGCTTTGAACTTCCTGAGGCCCAGAAAGAGTATCCTGATTGGTTGTCAGACTTCCAGGGGGTGGGGGTCTTAGCTAGCCTTGCTGGCTGATGTAATCTTCCCAGGTCACATGCTTCCCAGGTCACATGTGGTGAGTTTCTGCTGCTATTGTGTAGCGGGTAATCCTATCTTTGTAGGATCTTTGGCAATTCTTACTATATCTCTGCCTGAAGGAGATAGATCTTTGTTATGTAGAATAGACTGGCCCAGGCCTTAATGGCCCATTGACAAAGGGTGTGTTGTAAGAAACATCCTTGTAGGTTCTGCTCCAAATGGGGACAAAGACACTGGAGACATGGAGACTGCTTGGAAAGATGGTTTAATGGTGAACAGGATCACATGGCTTGAGTTCCTGAACAGAAAAGGCAGGGATACAGCAAGTTTTCGGGTTTTATGCTCTCTCTGGCTTTGAACTTCCTGGGACCCAGAAAGAGTATTCTGATTGGTTCTCAGACTTCCAGGGGGTGGGGGTCTTAGCTAGCCTTGTTGGCTGATGGTCACGTGTGCTTCCCTGGTCACATGCTTCCCAGGTCACATGTGGTGAGTTTCTGCTGCTATTGTGTAGAGGGCTAATCCTATCTTGCTGGATCTTTGGCAATTCCTACTATGGCTGTGCCTGAAGGAGATAGATCTTTGTTATGTAGAATAAACTGGCCCAGGCCTTAATGGTCCATTGACAAAGGGTGGGGGCAGGAAGATGGAAGCTCTTTCAAAGTATGCTTATCCATTTCTCATCCAGGAAAATACAATATTCTGCCTTTTTAATATTTCCCAAAAATATTTCACTCTTCCAGGAGAGGGGTGGGTGCTAACTTCCTACAGGTGGGGGCAGGAAGATGGAAGCTGGTTCAAAATATGCTTATCCATTTCTCATCCAGGGAAATATAATATTCTGCCTTTTTTTAATATTTCCTAAAGATATTCCATTCTTCTAAGACAGGGGTGGATGCTAACCTCCTACAACACCATGGCTTTTATAGTTTGCTGCTGTGATTATTATCCTTATCCTTAGCAAATTTTATTATAGCTTTAATGACCTTTTCTTCCCATAAGAAAAGGTTATAAAATGGATATTTCCAAGTTGAGGATTAGAAATAAATATGTCAATATTTGAAGGCATCTCCTCAATTTTGATATTATTGGTTTTCTAAGTATGAAAAACATTAGTTTGGCACTTCCCATATATAACCATGTTACTTTGAGAGTAGTTAATTTTCAGCTTCTCAATCTTTTGACTAAAATCAAACTAAGCAGTTTTATATAGTCTGTGTATACTTCTAAAAACTTTTAATAGGCACATTTCTTACATGTACGCTGTTCCTACATAGCTTTACAATGTATTATAAAGTATATAACCAGTGTCCTGACTGATAGATTAATCCAGAAAATATGAACTAGGCCATTTAGTTCCAAAATGCAGGCTATAGTAAATTTTCCAGCATCCTTATAGTTGAATGTGCCTAAAAGATATACTGCAAGATGGTGTCCCATCTATACTGAATGTCATGCAGTAAATCACTGATTTCTAAGCATTTAACCCTTAGTTCAACTTTTTAAACTTAATTTGGCAGTACATTCAAGGACTTGATTCAGTTAGATTTGAATTTTTAAGAAAGATAAGAGATAAAACCTTATGTGCATTATCAGTGATGTCAGGGACTTTATATATTTTCTCAAAAATTTGAACTATAGACATCTTCCTCTTTCCATCCTTCTAAAGTAATAAATATTTGGTATGTTGTTTGGTGGCCTTAGGCAGTCGTGATATTGTAACTCTAGCTGGGAACTGCTAGTTCTCTCTTCACCAGCTTATACATATATTCCTCTTTTTCTTTTCTTTTCCTTTTTTTTTTTGCAAGGTTGCTATTTTGTTGGGGAAAAAATAAATCTCTGGTGGATTTCTTTCATCCTTAATTATCCCTGACTCCTGATACACAGAGGTTTTACATAGGTTTTTAATATATTATGCCATCATTTACAATTGTATCACACAAAACGTAGGATTCTCTGGTTTGTTTAAAATTTCCACTTGAACTTGTGGGATTTAAGTACTGTAACTAAGCTCTCTAACAATGGGGGGGGGGATTTTCATTGCTCCGTTGTTCCCTTGCTAAGGCAGTAGAATGTTTTAGATTAACAGCCTAAATTTTATGCCAAGAGTAAACCCAAGGATGGGATATTCTGGGAGAGGAGTTAGTTTTAATGCCCTCATGCAAATTCTGATGGCAAATGTCTATGGAGATTCTCAGTCATCCAGGTCATGGTTGTCCCAAAGGTGGCTTTTCCAAAAGACAACTGGACTTTCATAGTTTTATGCTAGTTCAATTGTCTTTTAGGAAAAGCACCTTTGGGACATGCTGATGGCAAGTTTCAAAGGGATTCTGTTCTCCCAGTAAAACCCAAGGAACAAGTCCCACAATTATGCCATTCTGGAACAGATTTAAACAATCTCCCCCATTTGTTTCATTTGGCAGCAGAAAAGCAAGTTCTCTTGTGAAAATGGGTCTTCCCCACTCTCTATCCAGACAGGCTTTTGGAAGGAGCAGACAATTGGGCACACATTTAAAGGCCAACACCAGCTTTATATTTTGAGTCCGTATTGCTGGTATGATACTTGATTAATGGAGGATTTTAAAAAGAACACATCCTGTACTATTTAGGGTAATCTCACAGAAGATCTATAACTTTTTCTCAGTCACTGAAATACATCTTAAAAATAATAAGAGAAAAAAGTCTCAGTCAATGTGTATTAAGTATTTTTAATAGTTAAAGATTTTAAGTATTAAATGTAAGTATTTATTAAAATGGCTAGATGTCCTATTTTTGCCACTGAGGTTTCTGATTTAGGAAGCCCAAAATAAATTTCTTGATTCAATTCCTCTGACCAGGGGTGGGTTCTAAAATTTTTTACTACCGGTTCTGTGGGCGTGGCTTATTTTGTGGGCATGGCTTGATGGTCATGTGACAATTCTTTAGGATTTAGCAGAGGTACTGATCTACCAGGCTTTTAACTGCTTGCAGAGCTGTACTGGTCTACCCATTTATTTTTGCAGGCACTGGTCTACTCATGTATTTTTGCAGGCACCGGTCTACTCATTTGTTTTTGGAGGCACCGGTCTACCACCATACTACCTTTTATGACTGATCAGCTGTAGGGTGGCCCTTTGAAACCCCATGGCAAGAGTTTAAACAGTTTTTTTCCTTATAGCCCATCAGCTGGGACTCAGGAGGCAACAATAGATTGGGGGTGGGGGCAAATAAAAGGTAAGAATAATGCGGGGGTGGGTGGGTGGGGGTGGGGAGCAGAACCAATTTGGTGACATCATATCGTCACCACTGCTGGCTCCGTGGAACCGGGCCGAACTGGGAGGAACCCATCACTGTTCTTGACCCTAACATGGCTTGTGTCTGTCTGTCTATCTGTCTCTCTGTCTGTGTCTAACAGTGATGCTGGAATAGGCACATTATTGAGATTTCAGCCCTATGTTGAGGTGGGAGTAGTATTTGAAGATGGATCTTCCTGCCTTTCTCTCTCCATCATGAGACCATAGGATTGCAACCTTGGGCTGTTGATTAGTATTCATAGGATTATTTGGTTAAATAAATATTAATCAGATGATATTCTTACTTTACAAACATAGCACAAACGCAGAGAAAGTGCAATAAATTAGGCTGCAGCTTTTCTTAGTTCAGTCAGTGTTAGGATGTCTCTTGTGGCATTGCTCAGTGTGCCTTGAAAGCAGTATTTTCAGAATGTGCAAAAGCCTCCTCTGAGTAAAACACTTCCTGTATCTGATTCCCCTGCTTCTTCATTATAAATGACCTTGTAGAAAACAGAACTGAAGCTGTCTTGGAAAAAGGTTGACCGCACCGGGCAACACCTCCCCTGCTCTGCTTATGTGGTCTAGTTCTTATTCAAATGATGGAACATCTCCGTTATAATATAACTCACTAATGCCATATTCACTTAGGAGGCGTCCCATATTTTCGTACAAGTAAAGAAGAATATTAAAGCAGAGACCAGTTCCTATAAATTATGCATATGAGAATAAGTAATGCTGCTTAGTTATTGCTAAATCTTATGGGTTTCAAGATGTAATATCTTTGATTAAGCTTCTATAAACCCATAAATCCTAGCAAAGAGTTTCCTGTTCTAAATAAAGCTGGGCCAAGCTTTAGAGAAACTTCTTCCACACCCTGAATACTATTAATAAAGACTTGAACTCTCTCTTCTAATTCTTTGAGGGTTTTTTCCCCCTGGCCTAACCAATTTCCCATCCTCAACACCCCCTCCCCCACTTCTCAGGATATATCAGAATTTCTGCCAGATTTTTCACATTTTTCAGTTTATGTTATTATTCTGAAATACCTGAAATTTCAACTTAAGTTTAATTTCAACTTTAATTGAATTGGAGGCCAAAGTGACTTCCACAGAGAGATTAGGGCTCCTATACCTGAACTGAATCTGAACTGAATCAGTTCAAATGATCAGAAACCTCTGACTCTTTGCTGCCATCTATTGACTACTTGGATTTTCGTAGCCCAAATATGGCAGAGAGACAAAGAGAGATAAATATATAAATGAAAAAGAAATTCACATTCAGAAACCTTGATCACTATAGGAATACTTAGATGTAAACATTCCACATCCTATCTGAGTGTAATGGCTTTCTTTTTTAAAAATACTTCTGTCATGAAAATATGTGTGTGTGTGTAAATATTATACCAAATATATACATATACATATACATATACATATACATATACATATACATATACATATACATATACATGTAGGTCTTTGGTTATTCGGGTCTTCTCCCATAAAATTGGCAGTGTCTAGGCGATGTTTCGACAAAGTCTCATTCGTCATCTTCAGGCTGGTGTTCTTGGCTTCGTGCTTCCAGGAGCAATGTGAGATCGCAGCTGTCTCTTCCTTTTAACTGCTAGTGGGGGTGGGAGCTGATTAGGTGGGAGCTTGGCTGTGTTCTGATTGGGTGGAGGTGTGTTCTGATTGGTTAGGGGCTTGGCTGTGCTCTGATTGGAGGGGGGGTCATTCCAATTCATAGACATCATAAAGAAACAAAACTTACAGCCCAGTGACATACTCGTGAGCTTCGATGTCATATCCCTCTTCACCCAAGTACCAATCAAAGAAGCCTTGACAGTTATCCAAAACAAATATAGTATATGAAATCCCATGCACCGCCTGCCCCACCACATACATCGGACAAACCAACAGAAGAATAAGCGCACGCATTAAAGAACACAAGAACTCAGTCAGAAAAGAGGGACCAACTTCTTCCCTGTTCCAACACCTTAAAGCCACAGGACATGAAATTGACTTTAAAAAGACCAGAACTATTGCCAAAACTGAACACTTTAACAACAGAATAATCAGAGAAGCCATCGAGATAGAAAAACGCCCACACAGCAACTCAGACTAAGCCAAGCACAACCAAGCCCCCACCCAAACAGAACACACCCCCATCCAATCAGAGCACAACCAACCCCCCATCCAATCAGAGCACAGCCAAGCCCCTAACCAATCAGAACACACCTCCACCCAATCAGAACACAGCCAAGCTCACACCCAATCAGCTCACACCCCCACTAGCAGTTAAAAGGAAGAGGCAGCTGCGATCTCACATTGCTCCTGGAAGCACGAAGCCGAGAACACCAGCCTGAAGATGATGAATGAGACTTCGTCGAAACGTCGCCAAGACACTGCCAATTTTACACGGGAGAAGACCCGGAGACCTACATACAAACACCCGCGAAAACCTCAGAAAACATACATATACATATACATATACATATACATATACATATACATATACATATACATATACATATACATATATATGCAGTTAAATTAGGATTGTACCTTGACTAGGATGCAATGGGAAAGGGGAGTTTTGGAGAACATAGGTGGGTTTACACAGCACCTATCAATCAATTCTTTTTCAAAGCACATTTCTAGGAACGTGCTGCTATCCTTCACAGTTTCAGTATGATCTTGGGAAAATATGTACAAGCAGTCTTTGCTTAACAGTCACAGTTGGGACTGGCAACTCTTTTGCTAAGTGACACTATAGTTAAAAGAGACATTATGTCCCTGTGATGGACTTATGACCTCATTTCTACTCTGATTGTTAAGTGAGACTTCATGGGACCATGACCTGCACGTTTCTGCTGAAAGCTGTGATGTGTACAAATGGCAAGCATATGATTGTGTGATACTGGGACTATGTCTACCAGTTGTAGTGTCCTAATCTCAATCACATGACCATAGACATTCAACAGTCATAAGTGTGAGGACTAGACATGGATACTTTTTAAGCATCATTCTTAACTTCAAATGGTCACTAAACAGAGCAGCTATTTAACTAAATACCCATATTTAGTTAAAAAATAGTTTTCATTACAATGGGCAATGCAGTGATTCAGTTTCAAACTGCAAAGGTGCATTTGTGGCAATGAGGCCAGGAGGTTTTTTGTTTGTTTGGGGCTTTTTTGCAATAATTTTATTAAGAATTATATTACAAAGATAAAACTAATACAAGAATATAATACATTTTGAAAAAAGAACAATTAAAAAATATAGAAAAATACTCCCAAAAAATATTAATAAATCTTTCACCTTCATCGGCAGTATATTCTGGATTAACAATTCATCGTTGTATGAATTCACCACATGTGGTGGTCATGTCCCAAAGCTAAACAATTCTAGATCAATATTAAAACATAATTGGAACAAATAACAACTCAAAAAGTACCATTAAAACCAGAAACATACTTATTAGGAATACCTACATGTAAATACGAAAAAGAAATAATATATTTAATAACACATATTTTGACTGCATTAAGAATCATATATGCACAAAATTGGAAACAAGAAGTCCCAACTCAAGAGAGATTAATATCTAAAATTATGGAATGTGCTGAGATGGATAGACTCACCAAGAAGATTCAAGGAAAGGAAGAATCTGAATATTATCTGGTCTGGCAAAGGTGGTATCAATGGATAGAGGGGAAAAAAAAGAAGAAAAAAAGAAAAATCAAATAAAAGGAAGATATCAAAAGAGTAAAATAAATTTTTATATCAAATGAAATTTAATAAAGAAATACCAGATATCAATAAAATAATATCATTATATAAGGTGAGAGAAAGAATATATACTGAAGAATATAGGTTATTGATACTGTAATAATTCAGACATTATATGTAGATGTCATTAAGATGATGCTTGTATATAGTTTTCTTATATTTATAAATGTATTTTGTGGTTTCTTAAATTAATAAAAGTTTTTAAAAAACCAATTCATCGCTGTATTTTAAAATATAACCAAATACAACTTTATTCTATACTCCACCCCATTTTCTATTAACTCATCTCTAAACCTTCAGCTTTTATTAATTGACAAAGATCCAATAAAAAATAATAGAAATGCCTAAAAATTTAAGTATAATAATCTAAATCTAATCCCAATTAACAAACTTTACTAAAATATTTAAAAAATTATTAAACATTATCAAAATAGTAAATCCTTATTTACTATTTATATAAGGCTACCAGACCTGCTAAATAAGATATATTACAATGGAGGAAGCCACGAGCTAGGGATCCCAGAGCATTGATAGACAATTAGGATGGAAGAGCTAACCAAGAGAGGATAAGAAATGAAGAAGCAAGGAAGAAATGATACATTCTAGGAAGCTGCTTATAACAGTTCATTTGCCTCATCCCCTATCCCTTTTCTGCAGCCCTTAAAGCATTTTGCACACTGGGATAAAATAACTAATTCCATAAATCCAAGCATGCCTGGAAAAGTTGTGGCCACCTGAATTTTTAGCAATGAGACAAAAAATAATGAGCTAAACTTTTGAAAGCAACAGTTGTGTCTTAGTGATTAAATAGCCCACATCCATGACTAGGATACCACAGACTATCTGCAGGGACTCAATATAGCTGGGCATGACTCTGAAAGTGTGAAAGAACTGGGAGGAACAGAGAGATATGCTTTTATACATTTCTAATAAAGGAGTTTGGGAATTTAGAGACAGTAGGTTTGGTTTGAATCATTTCCAGAGGAAGGCATACACTATTCATTTTAAATTAGGTTTAAAACAGTGCTATTCATTATCAGAGGGATGGATTTAATATTTTGAGTTATGTGCTGCTGGCTCTGACATCCTGTTAACTAAAGTGTTCATCTTAAGTCTAGAACCTGTCCTCAGCTCAATCTATTGTCCAAAGCTTGCAAAAGCAAAACTGTGCCAACAATGATAGAAAGTTCCAGTTCTTTTCTCCTTCAGCCTCTGAAAAATTACAGATCTGGACAGGTGACATATACCTCCAATATCCAGCAGACAAGTCCAACTCTCCTTAAAAGCTTTGATCTTGAGCCAGCATATTTCATGCTTTTTTTTGTGCAGGGATTATGTTGGGCTTTCTCTCTGTCTGCCATTTCATCCAATGCCATTTCATCCAATCACTCCAGGACTTTTGTACAATATTGTTAATACAGGCCAATTGTTTCTAAGCCAGCAGGCCTAGGGAAGCCTTGCTGTGAGATGCCTGAGGGAGCCTCAGAAATGGATTCATTCTGGCTGTGGGAGGGTAGGAGTTATAGTTCAACACATCTACAGGACATAGATTCAAAAGGTCTAGAATGCACCAATTGTTGACTAATATTAATGAATCAAATTTATAAATATATACATATATTTGTGATTTCAAATATAATTTTAGCCCATTTGTGATGTTCCCTTGATGACTGTGAAATCAATTCATAATAAATTGTATTTGCTGTGATTTGGGTTATGGCTTGGCTTTGCTTTGTGATTTTATTAAAATGTCTGTTTTATTACTCGACTGCCTGGTGGTCAAATAATTTGTTTTGTCTCCCTGCAGTCATATGCATCTACTGAGAAGAAAGCTTGACTGGGTTTAGTGGGACTTGTTTTTAGGGAATTGGGGGGGAAATCTAATTTCAATATGTTATTGATAAATTAAAGATGAAAGAAGTTACAATCCTGCTCAATGATACATTGAGGATACCAAAAAGCTAGAGCTGCAAAAAGCTAGATGAGTAAGAGGATTGAGGATTCTGTCTGCCTGTCTGTCCATCAGCAGGGTAACTTGCAAAACAGAATTGGTATGAAGAGAAAAAACTTCAATAGAAAGAGTAACTTGAAAACTGAGAAACAGTTTCCCAGGGCAGCAGTTTGGAATGCTGCCCAACTCCCTCTTTTCTCAGGCACTTGGCTCAGAGTGGGAACCTAGGCAGCCTACCCTCAATATCCATATGCAGAAAAACACACAGCAATTCCTCCCCCCACACAGGAGCCACACATATACTCCATCTGTTTAGACCAGTTATGGCTAACACTGGTCTTTGCCATCATGTGCCAGGAAGGAGGGGGGGAGGTTCGTGTGTGCGCATGCCTACACCCATAATTTTATGTGCCCCGCACGTGCACATGCAACACCCCCCCTGGCACGCGATGGCCCAATAGGCCTGTTTTTCTTTCTCACCTGGCTCCAGATCCTCTCTATACATTTAGGGATTTGGAAAAAAGGCTGTTTTGGGCCTCCAGAGGGCCTCCAAGGGGGTGGGGAAGGCTGTTTTCGCCCTCCCCAGATGTGAGAAAGAAAAACGGGCCTTCTACACACCCCACCCAGGCCCTCCGGAGGCAGAAAACAGCCTGTTTCCCTACTTCTGATGGGCCCAGAAGGCCAGAAAATGTGCGCGCTGGAGCTGAGCTGGCATGCCAGGTGACATGGCTCCGCGTGCCACCTGTGCCATAGGTTCGCCATCCTGGGTCTAGACATTCTCACACACAAAATCAGCTCAAATATAGTCACAGTGATTTGACCTATACACACATAAACTCAGACAGTACATATGCACATAACCTGTTTAAATCTTGAGGAGGAAGTGTGCACACATACATACACAAATATAGACACAGAAATTTTACAGAAGGAAATCCAGGTGTCCTCTATGGACACTGCTGGTGAAGGACTCAAAAGCATTTACCAAGACAGATTATGTATATCCCTCTCCCCATTGTTAATTAAAGGATTAGGATCATTTGCATGAAGTTGTCATTCAGTGGGAGTGTCATCTTTCCTCAAATGACAACCTCTGTATCAAAAAGCCAAATCATATAGAAACTGGCACAGATTGATGTGTGAAATGGGTTCTCTTTGGGATACAGTATCACTTCACAGCTTTGAATAAAAATGAAAGCATCAAAAGTCAATCTGAAAAGCTGCAAAGCGCTGGTTTAATATGTTTTGACAACAGAAGATTGTAAGCTGCCCAAAGTTACCCTGTGATAGGATGTACAGCCAATAAATAAATCAAATAAAAACAAATAAAACATTTTCTGCAATACTTTTGTACATTTTGAATCTCTAAGTTATTTGCTCACCAAGTCATCTGGTAGAGCCAGGTCTTAAGGTTCTTATGAAATGTCAGGAGGGTGGGAATCAGTGGTGGGTTCCTCCCGATTCAGCCCGGTTCCGCCGAGCTGGTAGTGGTGACGATATGACATCACCAAACTGATACTGTCCCCCCTGCCCCCCACCTACCCCGCTCCCCCCTGCATTATTCTTACTTTTTATTTGGCCCCACCCCCAATCTATTGCTGCCTCCTGAGTCCCAGCTGATCGGTTAGAAGGAAAAAAACTGTTTAAACTTTTGCCGCGGGGCTTCAATGGGCCGCCCTACAGCTGATCAGTCATAAAAGATAGTTTGGTGGTAGACTGGTGCCTCCAAAAACAAATGAGTAGACTGGTGCCTCCAAAAACAAATGGGTAGACCGGTGCCTCCAAAAACACATGAGTAGACAGGTACAGCTCTGCAAGCAGTTAAAAGCCTGGTGGACCAGTACCTCTGCTAAATCCTAAAGAATTGTCACATGACCATCAAGCCTTGCCCATAAAATAAACCACACCCACAGAACCGGTAGTAAAAAATTTTAGAACCCACCCCTGGTGGGTATCAATCTCACCTCAGGGGGCAAAATATTCCAGAGGGCAGGAGTGATGTCAGAGAAGGCTTTTCTCCTGAAGCCTGCCAGCTGAAATCCCTTGGCTCTTAACTGCAGGGGTGGGCCAGTCCTATCTTTATTCTGTCTTAAAGAACTATTCTAGTAGAGAGCACAGGGCTTATGTCTCACTTTTATCTGACCAGGACCCCGATATATGTTTCCAGATTACCCAATTTTGTCATTTGTTATATCCATCCTACCTATGGTTTAGGTTTAGCACAATTATTTGTGATTACCACTGCTATCTGTATAATGTATTTTATGTAATTTCATTGCATTTTACATATTTTTTTAAAAAAAATATTAATAATAATTAAAGGTTTATGTACTTTATTGTTGTGCTCTCTGGCCTAAATACAGTAATAAAGGAGAGAGATTGATTGAACAGTGCATTACTTCCATTTAGTGTGCCTTGTTCCCTGAATTTATGCTAAAACACGGAATTTGCACAGGGATATTATTTTAAAGGGAGAAAAGGTATGCAGAACACTTCAGAAATAAATCATACAAAAAAACTTGATGAGCAATATAAAGCAGATGTCCACAATAAATTGAAAGGTTTTGAAGATTTTTTTGCAAGGCAAAGATATTTTCCTATGAATGTGAACAGAAAACAGTAGCAATTACTGTTCTGGGATACTCTAACAATTAGCCACTAATGTTTCCTCTGTCTCATTTATTTATAAATATTTGTGGAATCGACAAACAGTTTTTCCACAGTAAAT
The DNA here is from genome assembly GCA_030761175.1 of Masticophis lateralis. NCBI lineage: Eukaryota > Metazoa > Chordata > Lepidosauria > Squamata > Colubridae > Masticophis > Masticophis lateralis. The sequence goes on from JAUDYJ010000001.1 coordinate 179,423,718, forward strand.
TAACTTATTGCTTAAGAATGATAAAGATAGATAGGAGATCAGCAATTCATTTCTATTTACCTCTTGGTAATATGAGGCACTTTCATTGTGTCATAAGGAGTGAGCCTGGAGGCAGGGTCTGAATGAACAAAGCAGAACAAGCTGGAGGCCTTTTTATTTGATGTTCTGAAATTGCTGTAGGGGGTGACTTCTCTGAAACTCTTTTCCTCTCTCCAATATGCTAAAACACAAATGCATTCATTTCTCTTTTCAATAAAAAGTAAGATAAGCATCTGTCCAGCTAACTAGTATGAAAACCTTTGTCTTTTCATACTTCTCTGGGGATTAGCTGTTACTGTCAGTTTTATTTATATATTTATTTCTTGAGATAATTTGTATGCCTCCTGCTTCTCAGACTCTACTTGTCAGTTGAAGCTTGTATGTTTAAATATGTATATCCTGACACATGAATACATACAGGGAAGAAGAAAGAGAGAGAGACTGAATGAAAATATTCCTGACCAGGGAATTTAGTCTGCTTAAGTAGACTAAATTCAATATTGAAGTACAGTTTTCAAGATATGTCCAATATTTAGGATTCTAGACATACCTGAGTATAAAAAGTAGTTTTGCCAAGGGCTGTTCAAATCAACAAATCCTGAATTAGAAACTAAGGAGGGGATACATATGAAGACCAGGACACTAGTTGCTCCATTACCAGGATGGTGGTATCAGACAACAGCTAAATATACTGTAGTTCATTCTCCTGTTATGTAGGATTTAAAGCAGTTATGAACGACTGCTATACTATTCAGTGCTATACAGTACTGAAGAGAAAGGGCAAGCAGGCATGTCTGGGAGAATGACCTAGGACATGGCAAAGTGCCTGGAAGCTGAGCCAGGGAGGAGAAAGTTTGTAGCTGAATATTCCTGAATCCACATCATTCAAAGTAGGAATCAGAGCAATCCAGTACCGCCAATTTAATATGTATAGCCCTCTGATTTGCAGGTCAGCCAGTGGAGGCTGCAGATGGGGGCCTCAGACAGATGCTGATTGCATGTGGATGGGTTGGTATGTGCTACGAAGTACAAGTTGACAGGGGCTGCTGGCAGGTCCTATAGAGCACTGCGAAATGAGCATAGGTTGTGGCCCCAACTGGGCACTATTGACCATGGGCAGGTGGACAAGATCTATGGAATTTGGGCAGGCAAGTGCTACTGAACCTATTATTATATTGTTAGCATATAACATTATTAGCTTTTCAATGTACTGAAGAATAAAATATAGGAGTTGGAAGGGAATTTAGATGCCATATAGTGCAGAATTCACTAAGCTATGCTCAACAGGTATCCAACCAGCCCATTTGAAAATCTCATCATCCAGTGGTGGGATTCAGCCAGTTCGCACCACTTCGGGAGAACCGGTTGTTAACTTTCTGAGCAGTTTGGTGAACTGGTTGTTGGAAGAAATCATTAGGGCAGAGAACCGGTTGTTAAATTATTTGAATCCGACCACTGATTCCATCTATCTCTGTTCCTAAGCAGATTGTTTCACTGTTTTACATCTCTTATCATCAGGCAATTTCTCATAAAATTCAGATTGAATATCTTTGCTTTTAATTTTAATGCATTGGTTCATGAACTGATCTTAATTTCAACAGATTTTCTTCTGTTAAGACAGCTGAAGATTGCATTTAGCTTTTGCATCACGCTGTTTGTTCATATTCAGCTGATAATCACAAATACTCCTGGATTCTCCTTTTGTGTATTGAATTAAGTAAACTGAAATTGTACTTGCAAGCCATACTGCTCTTAACAATTCTGTTCTGTGAGATTCTTTAATGGGTTCTCCTTGGATTCTCTTCTAGCTATGTTGTTAATCCACAGCAGTCAGTTTGGTAAGCCTTGGCAATCTTTTCAACATGTTCTGGATATATATGCAAGAAAAAGATAACTTCTTGCAATAACTTGTCTAAGTACATTTTCCATTAATATGACCAGATTTTCATTCTCAGTGTAGAGTTTGGTGTATTGATTCCTACAGAGCAGTCATTTCAGTTACTCTGAAGAGACTGAGAGCTCCTTGTGTTTCATGTTCAGTGATTCAGAGTGGTCGATCAGGTTCAATGGCATGGAACTCCAATTTTCTTCACACTTTCTTGATACACATCTTCAAGTACTCACTACTCCCAGTGAGGTGTCTTCTTGCTCCCTTAGGAAATCCTTTTGTTTCCTTTGCTCCTGGAAAAAAAATATCTGGCTCTGTCCTTTTCAGTATCCTCATTCTGGTAGACTTTATGGAAAGCACTCTATGGAATACCTGTGTGCTCCTCACCATCCCTGATGGGCCTTTAAGGAGAAAGGCTAGCCCCACTTCTCCTGCAACAAGGAGACAGACTTGCATTTCATCAAATGTAAGTAGCATACTTTTCTGGGAAGAAAACAAATTTAATGCATACTTGGCAGGTCATCACTGATAGCTTCTTCGGCACCTATCCCTTTCGGCAGGCATTGATGTCTCCTTGTTCCTGTCCTACTTCCAACCACCAGACCTATAGTCCAGGACCTCACAGTCTGACAGGGCCACTCAAAATTTCATTTTTTCATTTGTTAGAGTTTTATTATATTTTATATGTGTATGTCTCCATAAATTAAGTCTTCCTATATGACTCACATGACCACCATATGTTTTGGTTCAGCATACATTCATACCTCCTGTTCAAAGAGACACCTTTCCCATCTCATCACAGGTATGGTGGCATTCTTTACCTATCCTGATTCTATGCTATCCCTTGTGAAATAGAATTCTACACCTGCCTATAGTTTAGACCTCGCCATGTCTAAAGATGGCCCTGCCCACCTTGCTAACCTCCTTGATAGAATTCCCCTGCTTTGGTTTGCTATTCTGTTTGCTTTCAGTGGATCAAGCTCCCAGGATCAAGCCTATCCTTTCTCTAACGAGTGTCAGCTGAGATTTTATTTGAGAAAAAAGTGTACAAAATATACACATTAGGCAAGTTACAAAGAAAATACAGAAAGAAAAGAAAAATACAGTTTTCCCTAGTTTACATCAGGGAAGGTTCCAAACAATAAAATTTAATAGAAACATTGAACTTAGTCCAGAGTGAACGCCATATGTTTTATTACAATCACAGCAATAGATTGGATACCTTTTTCAGATTTTCATTTTTTTAAAGAAAATGACATGCCTGGGAACATAGTAAAACTTGAGTTTCTAGAAGAACTTTAGGAAAACATAAAAGCCAATTCATATAATCTGAGCTCTAAAAATGCCACAACATTTTTACCTGTCATAAATTTTTCTTCACAAAAAATGTTAAAAACAATGCTTGCAAACACTAACAGTCAACTACTAACAGTCAAGGCAAATTGGTGCCAGATAATAGTCAACGGATTTCAAGACGGGCTGGACTTAGGTCTCTTAAGGAGGTTTAAAGATTCCAGACTGATGATGCATTTGACCCCACCCTTGGACTCAGGCAGGTTACCTCCTACAGATATTCTGTAATATTGTTTACTTATACTCTTTCAACTTGGGAATGATTAGGAATAAGTCAACATCCTGATTCCATTTAACTATTCTTCCGTTAAGTATTTATGGTCCATTTTCTGTTCTGCTAGCTTTTGTTTATAAAGATAAAATAATGCTGTTTATAAAGATAAAATAATGCTTTTGTTTATAAAGATATATATATATATATATATATATATATATATATATATATATATATATATATATATATATATATATATATATATATATACATACATACATACATACATACATACATACATACATACACAATTTGATTTATATGCCGCCCTTCTCCGGAGACTCAGGGCGGCTTACAATGCATTAAGCAATAGCCTTCATACTTTTGTATATATTTATACAAAGTCAGTTTATTGCCCCCACAAACTGGGTCCTCAATTTACCCACCTTAGAAAGGATGGAAGGCTGAATCGACCTTGAGCCTGGCTAGGATTGAACTCGCAGAATTACAGGCAGCTGGATGTTAATTGCTGCCTTTAGTAGGAGGCATTAGCCCCCTATGCTACTCAGGCTCAATATGTTAGTATTCAGTTGTGAAATCCAAATTTTTTTACTACTGGTTCTGTGGGGGTGGCTTGGTGGGAAGGATACTGCAAAATCTCCATTCCCACCCCACTCTGAATCCAGCCAGAGGTGGTATTTGCCAGTTCTCCTAACTACTTAAAATTTCCACTGCCAGTTCTCCAGAACCTGTTGGATTTCACCCCTGTTAGTATCCCTTTGTATATTCAGATTGCTGATGCATGGTTTCTCGTTGATCATACAGTATTATCATGCTGAAATAAATCCCAATAAATATATTACATCAGTGACCTATAAGAAAAACAACAACACAATACCTATGAAATGACCATATTAATCTTTTGTGAGTCTGAGCAAATATGTACTGTATTAAATAATAAAATGAAACTTCTCATACTTTTCTGCCATTTCTCAAATATAATCAGCCCACTTTGAACCTCAAAATCTGAGAAAGAAATCAATGGAAATTTGTAAACTTTGTAAAATTTCAATAGATTACATTAGCTTTCCTGGAGCTAGAGGAATGGCATTATGTAACCCATAGGTCACAGCACAGGCTCCTGATGTCTTATTTGTGACTCCTGAAACTCTCTTTAGTCGCAGTTGTCAAAATCACAGGATATTACTATTTTGGGAAAAGAAAGAATAAGTCCTAAAATATTAAAGCCAATCACTGTAAAAGCATCTTGTCCTCACTCCCACCCCAAAAGGAAATTGGATATCCTAATCCTACTTATGTGCATGAAATGACCATGCACACTTCGTACTGCCACCCTGTGAATTGCAACGTTTGAATACCCAAAAATATAAATCCTGGCTGCCAAAAATCAACCAGATTTTTATTCACTTTTGTAGATTTATAGTCTAGCTCATTATCAACAATCGCATTACAGATAAAAAGTTTTGGGAAAAAAATTACTATCAGGCTTTTCCAGTATTGAAGCTGGTTTCAAAGTCTTCAAAATTATGTCTAAGGCAATCATTCTTAATACAGTATTTCTATAATGTTACAAAGCAGTGCTATTAAAGTGTTATTTTCTTTGTTGCCAGCATAACTATGTTAATTTGACCCAATAAATGTCATATTAACACATTATTACCGGGAGGTGCTGCTCTGGATGTTGCTAGCTTTTTCATGGGGCTTCTGTAACAGCTGGTCTCCACAGAAGCCCTGAGCAAGAAATGGCAGAGTCAAGCTCTGCATAAACATTTGCCTTTTCTATGAGTGGGAAGCCAACAGCAAGACATCTGCTAGATATAGCCTATTCTTACTCTGCTTCTCTGTTCTTGGCTCCTAGACTATGTATCATTCGATAATCAATAGGATATTCTTACTTGCCTGAAAAGAAGATAACCATGTCTTTCAGATGGCTCTCTGAAGATTAGAATGAAAAACCTCATCTGAATCCACTTAATGTGTTTTCAACAAACTTAAAGCAACCCACCAAAGCTTCCACTAAAGCACACTTCATGTTTTTCCAAGAACCTTTTAACGACTCCATCCATTCACTTACTGGCATGGATGAGGTGGGTTCTGTAAGTAACTCCGGCATAGGGACAAATTCCATCCCAGTGCCAATCTGAAACAGAGTTAGCCCCATGCTACTATGCACTGCAATGTTGTAAGCAACTTCAACGAATGGTAACAGCTGTGCCCAATTTGATTGCTGGTAATTTACATAACATCGCAAATTTTGCCCAATCATTGTGTTTGTGTGTTCCACCGCCCCATTCGTGCTTGGATGGAAACCAGAACTTAACCCTTGGGAGGATCCATTTACTTTTATAAACTCCTGCCAGAACTTAGCTGTGAATTGGACACCCCTATATGATATAATTCTGCTAGGAACCCCATGTAATTGATAGATATGATTAACAAATAGTCTAGATAATTTCTTTGTTGAGGGGAGACCATCGCAGGCTATGAAATGGGCTTGTTTAGAAAAGAAGTCAACCACCGTCCATATGACTGTGTTCCCACCACTCTCTGGAAGCTCTTCTATAAAATCCATCCCTATCTCCTCCCAAGGACGGGATGGTTCTGCCACTGGCTGGAGAAGTCCTGGAGGCTTTCCAGGTTTTGTCTTCATTGTTGCACAAGTGACACAGCTCTTTACATAGTACTCAACATCTTTTTTCATCTTTGGCCAGATGAAAAAGAACTGTCCAGAACTGTCTCCTGGCTAAGTGTAATGTCTTTAATGTTCTCCTTGTTTAGAATCATGGTTCCTTTGCAAGACTTGGATTCGCAGTGTTGGGGATATATAATTTTGACCCTTTCCAAATTACATCATTCTTTTGAGTTAAAATGTCCTTGTTGTCTTGGTACCACAGATCCATTGAAAGCTCATCTTTCAATCTTTTGATCATTGCATCTTTTTCTTTTGAGCTGTGCCTTTTTGCTTGCTCTTGGATGGTAACTTGTAACACTAATTGGGAAGGAGGAATCATGGTATGAATTACCTCCTCTCTCTTGCTGTTGAATTGTGATTTTCTGGACAATGCATCTGCCAGTAGATCCTCCCCCCCCCCCCGAATGTATTTGAGTTCAAAGTTGAACCTTTTTGAAGTACTGTGCCTACTGGACCTGTTTAGGGGACAGTCTCCTGGGTTTTTCAGCACTTCTAAATTTTTTTTGATTGGTTCAAACCTCAAAAGATTGTTGACTGCTTTCCAAGAATTGTCTCCATTTGAGCAGTGCCCAGTGTATTGTGTACACTTCTTTTTCCCAGATGATCCATTGTCTCCCAGTCTCAGTGAGAGCTGCAGGTTTCCATTGGCATTTTTCTACAAGAGGACTGCCACCACTGCTACATTGCTGGCATCGGCTTGGACTATAAAAGGTTGCTCTGGGTTTGGAAGCTTTAGTACCAGTTCTTTCGCAAAATACTCTTTTAAGTGTTCAAATGTCCAATTTAGAGGTTGCCCTGGCCTCGGCTTGGTAGGGGCACCTCCAGTTTTTAGCAATTTTGTAATGGGAAGGGCAATCTCTGCAAACAAGGGGATAAATTGTTAAAATGTATGAACCCCAGGAAACTTTGTAACTGTTTCCTGGTGCATGAGGTTGTCAGTCTAGGACCACTTTCACTTTACCAGGGTCCATTTCCACCCCCTGGTTCAATATGCAGTAGGCAAGGTAATCTAAACCATTTTTGTGGAACTCACATTTTGACAATTTTGCATATAGTTTGGCTATCAGTAATTTCTTCAACCCTTGCTGAACAAATTTCACATGTTCTTTCGGGGTTTCAGTGTAAATGAGAATGTCATCTAAGTAAACAAGGACCTTATATAGGTGCTCATGCAGAACCTCATTTATCAATTGCATGAAAACTCCAGGGGCTCCCTGTAGTCCAAATGGCATCACCCTAAATTGGAAGCTTTATAAGGGGCAGTTGAAAGTGGTTTTCCACTCATCTCCTTTTATTCATATGCAGTAGTATGCCTCTTGGAAATCGAGTTTAGTGAGTATTTTCCCTCTTGCCAGGTGCCCCAACATATCTTTCATGATAGGCAAAGGATAGTTGTTGTGTATGCATACAGCATTTATTCCTTTAAAATCAATGCATAGTCTCATCCTGCCATCTTTCTTTTCTTTGAATACGGGGGCCTGCCACCCTGGGTTTTGCTGGCTGTATGAAGCCCCTAAGCCAGGTTGTTGTCAATGTGCTCCCTTAACTTATTCATTTCTCTGGGGGTCATGGAGTACATTGTTGGTTTTGGTAAATTGGCCCCTTCCATGAATTCTATTGCGTAATCTGTGGGTCAGTGGAGGGGTAATGTATTGCATTCTGTAAAGGCCTTTTCTAAGTCTCTGTATTCCCTGTGGGATCTGTGGGGTCCCAGGGGGTTGTTCTGATACTTCTGCTGTCACTTCCTTTCAATTGCCCGGGGTTTGCTGCATGTTTGCCCATTCATGTGATGGGTTTGGAGGTGGTTCGGGGCTGAGCGCTAATTTGAGTTTCTGATAGCTGCCTTCCCAAATAATAGTGGGACACCATTTGTCCAACCAGGCAAGGCCCAAGATGGTTGGCTTGGTCATTTTTGGAACTACTATGAAGCGAATTAGCTCCAATGTTTTCCCATCTCTAGTTTTAGCTCTTTGGTAACGAGCATCGTGGGTTGGCCTCCTATTAGTGACCCATGTACTTGCTTAAATCGAATGCAATTTCTTAGGGGTTTTGTGTTTATCCCCAATTTCACTACTGTTGCCATGCTGATGAGGCAATGGGTGCAGCCCATGCCTATGATGGTTCCCATATCCCCATGAGTCCCTGTTCTGGACACAGTTAATCTCTCTTTGATCAGGAAGGGGCGGATGGCTTCACTAAGTGTACCATCAGGTCATCTTCTTCGCTGTCTGCATTTTGTATTATTGGCAAATCGGGGGCCTTCCTCTTTTTTGGCATCTGAGAGCAAGACTTCCATGGCTTAGCAGATGAACTTCCCTTTCTTGGCTGATTTTCTGGGACCCTTTTTGTTTTGGCTGAAGTAGGTGCTCTTACCTGTGGCATGGGGGATGGTGCCAAGCATTCCGAGGCCCTGTTGCCAACATCGGAAGCATTTGATCGGTATCCTTGGGTTTTTCTTCTATTTGACAAGGGGTGGCACATTGTCCGAGTTGTCTTTGGGGCTGCTTCTCCAGCATGGCTCTGCAATGTTGTCTTATTTCATTGTCTATGGCAATGGCCACCCAGTACCACTCATGGATCTGTTCTCCTAGTGCTTGACATAAGCGTATTTTTAATAGTTCCTCGTCAAGGCATTCTTTGAAGTAATGCATGAGAATTCATTCAGTCCAGTTTCTTAACCTCCCAGCAAGAAGGTGGAATTCTTGCACAATTTCTTTTGCAGGCTGCCCCTTTGCTTTATCATTTTAATTCCTGTCTCTGCTTCTTGGGTTCAAGAGAAGTCCTCAAATTGTGCCCAAAGCTCTTGCAGGAAGTCATCCACATTATCCAACTCCAGGGCACCTTCATCATGGAGTTGGGTAAACCACTCAGATGCGTTATCTTCTAAATTGTCACCCAAGAAGGAGACAATCTTGCTGTCATTGTGGAAGTCATTCACATGACAATCGATGTAAGACCAGGCTGAATTCAGGAAGTAAGTAAGCTTGCTAGCAGTCCCAATGAAAACTGGTTTAAAATGTGGGAGTGCATTTGCCCAAGCAGGAGGCAGTGGTGGTGGCACTGGTAAGTGTGCTGCAACCTGTTGGTCCCAGTCTCACACCCATCCTCAGTTGGGATAATACGCCCATCCAGGGGGAATTCGGTCAGCTGGAGGGAATTGCAGCTGGTTCCTCAATGGTGTCTCTGCTGGCTTCTTTGCCTGGTATGAGACAACCCTGGTGCAGGAGGGCTGGTTGCTTGAGCTTTGGCAGCAATATACCAGGCTCCCCTTGGGGGGCTTCTTTCTCTAATCAGTTTGCTCAAAACCCAGGGTTGATGGGCTAGAAGCTTGGGTAGATTGGTCCCTTTGGGGAGACATTTGCAGTGCTGGTTGGTCTCGGGCTTCCCGTCCAATATTCAGCTGCTCGAATTGGTCGGATAATCCCTTGAACATCTGGCTGCGCATCGTGGGTTTGGTACTGCCACTCTTCAGTCTCGCTTAGGTTAATTGCTCCAATGGACTGCCATTCCAAGATGGTAGCTCTGGACTCTCTGGATGCACTGAGGGACAATCTGCCAGTGGGTCTGGAAGTGCCACTTGCCCTAGCAGGTCCCTCCCCATCAGCTGGATCCCCCCTATGGCTCCCCAGTCAGCTTGGGTTTTGGGATAAACATCCACCTGGCACAGCCATTACTTTAACAGTAACAGAGTTGGAAGGGACCTTGGAAGTCATTTAGTCCAACCCCTTGCTCACACAGAAGACCTGTACTAGGGATCTGAACCATCAAACTGCTGACCTTTCTGATAGACAAGTTCAGTGTCTTAGCCACTGAGCCACTAATCGGGCTTGCAGGTCTCTGTGGGGATTGGCAGCTTCACACAAGGTCCTCCACAAAGTTTGCATTCTTGAGCACCTTTCTCAGGCTTCTGTTTTTTCTCCATCTTCCCTGAGTCTCTTCTGCTGCCTGACTAGGTGGACCAGGTAAGCAGCCAGGGCTTAGGACCCTGGATAGCGATCCTTAGTGAGGCATTGGAGGAAAAACTTTTCTTTTAGCAGAGTTGGAATAATGTCAAACCTCCAAGTACTATGTCCCAAAAAATAAAGTCCAAGGTATCCATCTTCTTTTCAAAGTTTATTTATTAGGTGCACATTAAATTGGCAAGAGCTTGGTGTAATTCCAACTCTGGACAGGATCCGGATTACACCCGGATTACACCCAATAAAAGGAAAAGTATGAAACTCCCCCCCCCCAAGACACAATCTCCAATCAATCTTCAGTCCAACAGCCCAGTGACTCCAAACTCTACTTTTGTCCATCTGTAGACATCTTCTCTGTTTGCACGGGAAAAGAATGCCACCTAGACATAACATTCCCCCTTTATCTTTACAACCCACCTTTCAACAGTTAGAAAATGGTGAGCCTGAAGTATTATTAAATTCATTTACTTACAAACCTAAAAGCTAATTAAAAAGAACATACAAAGGCTACAGTAAAATATGGCTACACTTATGCCATCTTCAGGGTCGGCACATTCAGTGTTATGAATGGGTTCCTGCAATTGCTTGATTCACTTAACAACTACCATAAAAATGATTGTAAAATTGAATCCATTCATGTGGGTACCCTAACTTATGAACATACAAAACTACATATATCTCAAACTTTAACATGTGTTCCATTTTTTACAATATATATGTCAGTGTGCTAAATTTAATAAGAAATTATTTTTCCCACTCTGGGCCCCACAGTATTGTCATGATTAGCTACTGTGCAAACTAATAGTTTAGATTCAAATTATTGTATCCAATTATTGTATGGTTTTGGATTCAGGTTTCTGAAGTAATTGGTTTATTTAGTAAATAGTTAAAATGATTGTGAGTGTGTGTGAATGGTTTATGTTTACATGTCCTTGAGTAACAAATGGATTAAATTAAGCAACATTTGAGTATACACAAAGACAGCAGAGCTGGCTTAGTCATTTAGTCTGTCCCCTGTAGGGACAGAAAAGAAAAACTAACTTAGAAGTACCTGTACCTATGGGAATTACAAATATTCTAGATTCATATCATGGCCTGACTAATTGCAAATTTTGTCATAACATCTAATTAACTTTTATAGCCCTCTAATCTCTTTTTGCTTCCAAGTAACTTTTCTTTATCAAAGTGCTTTCATTACAGAATAATTTACAGAGTTTTCCATTATTTATCCTGTTCCTTTTTCTTAGTCTTCATAAATTGTTCTGAGTAAAATAGTAAATAAGGTTTTACAGTTGCCCATCATTCAACAATTATCCCAGGTCCATTATTTCATTTCATTTCATTTTCATTTTATTGGATTTATATACCGCCCTAATCCCGAAGGACTCAGGGCAGTGAACAGCCACAAAATAAAACACATAAATACAAAAATTTAAAATAGAATAAAACCGAATTAAATAAATTGGCCAAGACAAATTTTAAAACCCCAATAATTTTAAAAACAATTAAAATTTACAATTAAAATTATTCAAGCAAATACAGGTTGGCATGGACGTAAAATAACAGAAGGAAAACAAAAAAGAGATGATTTGTGAGTATGGAAAAATGTGTTGTATAACAGTCCTTAGCATTATTGTTACTTGCCTTCAATAACTACAATTTTATGATTTATTTTTAGTCATATGGAGACATTAGTCAGAATTTGCTAGGAAAAATGATATTAGGTCAAGGATATTAAGGATTTTTTTATGTGACAAATCAATGCCATTTGCTTATTTTAACTTTGGGAAAATGGAGAAGCTTCTACTTTCCCACATATTTCAGAGAGCTGCAGTGTCACCTCATGTGATTTACAATTAATACACCACAGCCTGATAAATAATCTAGACTAAAAGTTATATCTTTAAAGGAGGACAGGCCTCTTTTCTATAGATGCTCTTTAAGAAACAAGAAAGAATGTACACTCCAACATATACATAATGCAATTTTCAATACAGGGTGAAAAGATTAAATCAATCAATGTTTTCCAATTTAGTACATTTATTAATCCAGTTTCAAAGTATTTGAAGAAGAATGTTTTCAATATATAAAATAATAGAAGGAAAACATAGGTTTTGCTTGTTAAAACTTATCAGAGATACAGTAGCTATCTAAGGAATGGTAGCTTACAGAGTAGACCCATGATGGGTGGCACGCAGAGCCCTCTTTGTGGGCATAAACACCATTGCTAGCTGGTCTTCTGGTTTCTGGTGCACCAGTTGGTCTTCACATGTGCTGGAGTGCCAGAAATTCAAAGATCAGCTGGTTGGCATTTATATGTGTGCCAGAAACCCAAAGACCAGGTGGCCAGCATGTGCATGCGCACCAGCCAGCTAGTCTTCAGGTTTCCAGTGCTCCAGCATGCATGCACATATGCATGCATTCCGGTTTGGGCACTTGATGCCAAAAATGTTTGCCATCACTGGGGTAGGTCCTTGGGGCTCCCCTGCATAATTTGGCCTCTAAGTTTTATAAACTGGTTGAAGACAAGGCAAGGTTGCTCAAAACAGAGTTTTCTAAGGAGTTAGAATGAAGAGTACTTCTAAAAGTGGAAAGTGAATCTGAAATCTTGGATTCTCCGTTCAGGTATCTTCTAGGTCAGGGATGTGCTCAAGGGACCACTGAGTGCTTAGATCTGGCCTGTGGGTGCCTTTGCCAGAAAAAACAGAGCTGGGGAGGGTCGCACCCAGGCTCCATTTTAAGCCGTGACAGCCTCCTGCAGCTCTCTGCCAGCAAAAAATGGAGCTCGATCGGGGGACTGTGGGCGGCCCTCCTGGGCTCTGTTTTCAGCCGCAGTGGCCTCCTGCAGCCCTCTGCCAGCAAAAACAGAGCTCAGGGGGTGGGGGTGGCAGAGGAGTGCAAGAAGCCGTTGTGGCCAAAAATAGGGCCCAGGGGATGCACACACCACACCCAGCTCCGTTTTTGCTGGCAGAGGGCTACCAAAAAAAAAAAAACTAAAAACTAAAAACAAAACAAAGGAGAAATGCTTCCTCTTTTGCATTTGAGCATGGAAGAAGGGACAGGAAAGGAGAAAGGGAAAGAAAAAGGAAAAATGGGAAGACAACAAGGAAAAAAATAAGGAAAGAGGGGAAGGAAGGAAGGAAGGAAGGAAGGAAGGAAGGAAGGAAGGAAGGAAGGAAGGAAGGAAGGAAGGAAGATTATGATGAGAGTGAGGGAGGGTCTGAGAGACATCCTGCCTTAGCACTTGGCCACCACAGATGCTCGCAACACGAGTGATGTCGAGCTGGCCATGCCCACCCTGGCCATGCCCACCCATCCCCCGAGATGAAAAACAACCTGAATGAAATCAAGTTTGACACCCCTGTTCTAGGTGGTACCATCCTACTTGTTCAGTGTAAGGCTGTATCATAGGAAAATTAGTCTGAGATCTGTATTTCATAGAAGTTTTGATCTAACCATATTTGGGTATCTTTGTTTAGTAGAATGGATCTAGCAAGGGGAAGGAAAGCCAGGTTTGTAAGTAAATGTATTTAATAATACTTCAGGCTCACCACTTTCTAACTGTTGAAAGGTGGGTTGTAAAGGTAAAGGGGGAATGTTATGTCTAGGTGGACTCTGATATATTTTGCCCACTTATGAATCCCATTTAATTTTGTTAAACTGGTACTCTAAAGGCAAATAAATTTATTCCTGAAATTTAGAAACTGTCCATCTCCCTTTCAGAGGGAGAGTATGGGTCTGGGTAGTATGCAAGTAAAATGTTTTAATACTATACTTAGCTGGCAAAGGAAAGATCTTGATCATGAAAAAATAGTCAGATCTTTTTTTAAAAAAGAAAATCATCTCTATTCCATTGAAATAGAAGTAAGGACTAATCACAGTGCTTTCTGCTCTTTGGGCAGCCAATGATATGGTGTGGTACAGCAGGGTCACTGCTCTACCCGCAGATGTGCAACTTAATTTGCGATTCTCAAAAGTTCTACCCTCTCTATCCAATTTTGGTTCACTCCCACCTTGCTTTAGGTCTCTTCTTTGAGAACAAAATTATAAGCTTACACTGTAAGAAATGTCATCCTGACATTTTAATTAATGCTACTATCCAAGGGAGTACATGTAGAATAGAGGAAAATATTGTATTCTGGAGTATAGAATTTATGTTCCTTCCTTGAGGAAGGAAGAGAAACTGTATGGGTATTATTTCAAAACTAGATGTTGGATCAAAAATAAGATTTCTCATCTCTTCTGTTGCCAATTTCTGTTGCATCTTCCCTCAATACTACTAACTTGTGTCCAAAATCCCACATGTATCCAAGATGATCACAGATGTTTTTATATTAATGTCATTAGAAATATCATTCATATTTATGTGCTAAGGGGTACAGGTATCTGTACAGGTAGTCGTACAGGTACTAGAGTACATATTAGGATGATTGCAGTGTCTCAGGATGATGTGATCCCCTTTTGTGAACTTCTGACAAGCAAAGTCAACTGGGAAGCCAGATTCACTTAACAACTAAGTTACTAATTTAACAACCACAGAGATTCACTTAACAACTGTGGCAAGAAAAGTAGTAAAATGGGGCAAAATATACTTAACTCTTGTTTAACAACATAAATTTTCAGCTCAATTGTGGTCGTAAATTCAGGACTATGTACTGATTCATTCTAGAAATGAATCTAATTTTCCTCCAATCCACCCAATCTCTGTTATGAGCTTATGAAAGCAATAAAGCCCTACATGGCCCATGACTGTTACTAATCAACGATCTCGGATTATACTAAAAGACATAAATTCAGGAACCAAACCTTGTGATAAATCTTGATGTTTAATCCATATCAAGTCTGGTGATGCTACTTCCATATCTAATAACATCACTTCCTAAACCAGAAGAAGCTACATTTACTCACCCTCCAATATGGCACGGGCAATCAATTATCTTTAAGGTGTCAAATTGACGAATATCTAGCCAACAAAAAAATGGAGACAAATGGTAATATCCAACAACTGGTGGAGAACAATTAAGCACCACTAGACAGTCTGCAGTTGATCTCAGTATATTTACTTGAAGAAAAAAAAACAACCTGCAAACACATAGCAGAAACAACATTAATTAGAACTTCCCAAAGCCATTACTCAAGGATTAAATATAGACCAGCATTTCGTACTATATATGTTACTATATATGTTTCATATTATATATATTATTCCATGTAGTTCCTTGTTTACCTATTCTATGCCACATCTGAAAAATACCTTTTCCAGTTCTGTCCCTCACCTTTCTTTTCATCATTTTCCACTCTCCTTTTGTCTATTCTCTTCTTCAACAATATAAATCTATTTCTTTCTCAGAATGATAAACTCGTGTAATAAAAAAAAATAGTTTTGAGGTGCCACATTTTTGCTGCACTAGACAGATATAGTTATTTCACTGGTAACAAAAAAATATGTGTGACTTTTTTTATGGACACTTCTAAGTAATTCTATCTCCCAATTCTAAAATAATTCTATTTCTTTGTTCCTGACCTGTCTCCTTACCATTTCACTTTTTCTTTTCTCTCCCCATCTCATTTCATAGAAGCTTATGTGTTTAGTTGTTCAAGACCCACAAGATTTTTTGTCTTTCCCATTGCAGTAGTATGTCACAAATAATTTCTTTCTCTGTTTAGGGTTGGGGTTTTTTTTCCCAATGGAAAAAACATTCACCCATGCTTATTTAGTAAGAAAAAAAAAACATTTTTTTCTCTGCCCTGGAAATTCTTCACTCCACTTGATACATAAAATAATTCAAGTGGTAAATAAAAACAGGAGAATATGGTAACAAATATAATAAATGCAACACCTGTACTCTGGAAGATGCAAGTATGCAAGAGTATTCAGTTAGATAATCCTCACATTTTCCAAACATTTATTTTATGATGGCAGAAAGTTTAAGAAGCACTGAGTATGAACTCTTACATCAGTTTGACTATTTTTCTCAATTTTTTAAGCTTAAAGTTTTATGGGTTTTAAATTTTAATTGCCTATTGGGTTTTTTAAATTTATTGGGCCAAAATTATTTAATTCTTTTATTAATATTTTAAATTTTGTATTGGAGTGCTTTTTATTCTTGGCTGTACACCGCCCTGAGTCCACTAGGAGAAGGGCGGTATATAAATTTAATAAATAAATAAATAAATAAAAATTAACATGCCATTTTGATTATTTCCTGTAGTCTTTCTCCATTGTGGGTGGAGCCAGCAGCCACGCATGGGTTGTACTCGTCTGTTCAGATTGATGGACTGAGTCTGTCATAATTCTTAAGTCCTGCCCCTTTGGCCAGGGGCTCCAGCTTTTGATTCAGTCCGTAAGTCTGGAGAGACGTGTGGGACTGTCTCTCTGGCTAATTCAACTCTTCAGAACTGTGGGGGGTTTTTTGCCTACAAGTCGGATTTGACTCTTCTACTTGTGAGTTTGGACATTTCTATCAAATTTCCAATTACCACAGTGACTAACTCTTGCTGGTTCACTGGTGGGTTTTGGCTCCTTGTTGCCTCTGAGATTGCTTTACCCTGTTGACTGGACAGCAATCCAGGGTCTTGTGGAGCTTCGCGCGCCTGGGTGGGGACAGGAGCTACCTATTTCGTTGGTGGAGCTTTGTGCTCCCATTATCCATTTTATTTCATGTGGAGCTTCGCGCCCCCCGGGGACAGCGTCGGGCGGTCATTTTCTATCAACTGACATTTGTTTCAGGCCACCTGCTTGTCATCCACATGCCAGCTGTTTATATCCCATGGCCTGTTATGCCTAAAGCTTTGGTCAAGAGCAAGCATGGCCTGAAGGCCACGGCCCAGGAGTAATTACATCCCGTTCTTGGGGATTCTTCATCCAAACACACTCAGGGTGGTGTCCCTTCAAGCAGGGCCTCCAGCATCAAGGACTGTCACTCTCACCACAAAGGCAGCAAACATTCCCCTGTCCCCTCTGGGTTGAAAAATGCCGGGATAAAGTTTTGCAGAAGCTTTGTGATAAGGCCAGTGGCCATAGCACTTTGCCTCCTGTCTACAGTGCAGATGTTGTCTCTTCTGATATGGCGGTCCATGGTCCGGTCATAAAGCCGGATCAGGTGTCCCTGCAAGATTGCCCAGTGAAAATCCCAACTTCTGATTTATGGGGTCTGCTGTGGGGTCTTCTGATTTATGGGGTCTGCTGTGGTCTCAGAGGCAGTTCACCCTACGTCCAAATCGGAACCCGCACCCTACGTCCAAATCGGAACCCGCACTATCTTCATCTTCTGTTCCGGTCCAAGCTTCCGCCGAAGCCGGGCCAGCCTGAGATCAAGTTCACAGTTGTTTGCAGCCCGAGGATATCCAACAAATGATTGCTACAGCTACAGCAATCACTGTCAGCTCGATTTTTGCCACCAAGCAGAGATGTTTTGGTGCGATCTTTTACATCTGTGTCATCTGACAGAGATTATAACATGGATTCCCTTTCTGTTGCGGGGTCAGATTCTCCAGCCCCCTCTTATGTGAGTTGCCTATCGGCTCTTGGAGAGGTTGAACCTCAAGAGCCAGACTTGTCGGAAGATGAGGGCCTTTCCTCGGAGAGCTTGCCTTTATGGGCCTGTTTCCTCAGGCCATTTTCAAGTCCCTGTTATTTAAGGTGGTAAATACAGTCCTCCAGGAACTCTAAACTCTCTGTTTGCAGAGCCTGCCAAACCAGTGACTTCCATCCCCACACCACCTCTGTTTCTCGACGTGATCAAGAAGCAGTGGGCTTTGCCTGGGTCAGCTCCGGTTCCTTCCTCAACAGACCGGAAAAAATTGAACATTGCGGCTGACCTGGCTTCTCTTCTTCAAGTGCCAACAGTTGATGCTCCGATTGCTGCTTTGCTGCCCAATGCTTCTGTTCCCGGGAATCCGGATGAGGGTCTATGCCCGGATGAGCGCTGGTCGGACCAAGTTCTGCAGCAGGCACACCAGAGAGCGGCGTGAGCCATTAGATCGGCCACCACTGCTTCCTTCTTCAATCGGTCTACTTTGTTGTGGTAACGGCAGCTTCAAGACAAGCCATCTCCTGAGGACACAAGACTAAAGCAAGATTTAAATAAAATCATTTCAGTGGTACAATTTTCTGTGGATGCTACTCTCAATGCTGCCTGCTTCGCATCTAAATCCTGGCCTCCTCAGTGGCTTCCTGTCATCTGGTTTGGCTCTGCCATTGGTAGGAAGATGCTAGACACAAGTGGTGTTTGGTGTCGGTTCCCTTTACTGGAACTAAATTGTTTGGGGATTTGCTAGAACCCTTCCTTGTGGAGACCAAAGATAAATGAAAGGTCTTGCCTACAGTGTATTGTTGGGGAAAGTCCCATTTTGTACTGTATTTGCATCGGCCCCAGTTTCGAGGATTGGATGGGCGAGCTGGTTCATCTTGCATTACGGGTAATTTTGTCCCAGGACAGCGGGGGTCCAAGACAGGCCTTCAAGGGGTAGACCCTTTATGAATAGGCAGCCCTTTTGAGGGGGAGGAAGTCATTCAGTCCGATGCCATCACTAACTATATTTCAGATCCTCCCATTGGTGGCAGATTGGCTCTCTTCGCCAATATTTGGGAGTGAACTACTTCTGATTGTTGGGTCCAGACTACCATAAGATCAGGATTGGCTATATAATTTTTTCCCACTCCCCTGATGTTCTTTGTGCACTGTCCGCTTTCTCATAACACCGAACAGTGAGCCCTTATGGACTCGGCTATCCGGCATCTCCTCTCCATCAAGGCTATCCAAATGGGTCAAGGATCAAGTAGGACAGGGGTTCTATTCCTGTGTATTCCTTGTCCCAAAGTCATCAGGGGTGGAGATCTATTCTGGACCTTAAACGTTTGAACCGTTATGTAGTATATCGCAGATTCAAAACGCAATCCTTGTGTTCTATCTTAGACGGCATTAGGAGGGGTGATCTCCTCTCTTCTATTGACCTGACTGAAGCCTATCTTCATATTCCTATCCTTTCTTCTCATAGGAAGTTTCTCAGGTTCTGTTATGCGGGAGCCCAATATCAATATAGGGCTTTGCCCTTTGGGCTTTCCTCTGCTCCCCATTGTTTCACCAAGGTCTTAGTGGCCTTGGTGGCTTTCCTCAGAGTTAGATCTGTTTGTCTCCAATACTATCTGGGCAACATTTTAATATTGTCTAATTCTGCTCAGCAGGCCCATAGAGACCTCCAGTTAACCCTTCAGGCCCTCGCTTCCCATGGATTATCCATGAATGTAGAGAAGAGTCATCTCACTCCTTCAACCCATCTCCTTCATTTGGGAGCGATAATTGACTCAGTTGAGAGCAAAGTTATTTATCCCAGGACTGCCAAAATAGCCTGGTGGCCCTTGTGGCCAGGGTGCTTCTTTCTTGGGCAAAATGATTTTGGCCATTTCAATTGTTCCCTGGGCCTGATTGCATTCAAGAGACCTCCAATGGTTCCTTTTGCCATTTCAGAAGGCAGGCAGAGGCACATCATCAGTAAAAGTTCTGTCCCCAAGGAGGTATTCAGATTCCTCAGATGGTGGCGATCTCCAGCCATTGCCAAAGTTTGCCAGTTCTTCGAACCTCAGAGGCTGATGGTAACAACAGACACCAGTCTCTTTGGCTGGAGAGCACATTGTCAGTCGCAGATAGCCCGGGACAGGTAGACTACCAGTGAGAGCCGTCGGAACATCAATTGGCTGGAATTGAGGGTGGTATTCCTGGCTCTACTTGCCTTCCAAAGTCTTCTTGCAGGCACTCATATCCTTGTGTTAACAGACAATGTTGTGGCGAAAGCGCACATAAATTGACATGGTGGCACCAGGTCTAAGTCCCTTATGCTGGAGGCCAAAAGATTGGGGCTGTGGGTGGAGCATCACCTTTGCTCATTGAAAGCAGAGTACATCTCCAGGGTGTCCAATGTGCAGGTGGACTGGTTAAGTTGACAGGACATCGGCCATGTGGAGTGGCACCTGCGCCCATGGATTTTCAGGGATCTAATGGCCCAGTTTGGCACCCCGGTGGTTGACTTGTTCGCAACCCACCTGAACACTCAGCTCCGACATCTTTACTCACAGTTCCTGACACCTCACATGGAAGCAGTCGATGCTCTTTGCTCCCAGTGGCCTCCAGGCCTTCTCTATGCCTTTCTGCCTATAGCTCTCATTCCCAGGGTGATACACAAACATCTGCAGGAGCACATGGAGCTCATTCATCCGGCCCCTCACTGGCCATGGAGGCCTTGGTTTGTGGACCTCACCTCGTTGTTTGTGGCCCCTCCATGGAGGATTCCACAGGGCGTTGCCTCTCTCAGCCAGGGGTCAGTGGTCCATATGGACCCTCAGTGGCTCCAACTGACCTTCTGGCACTTGAGTGGTGCACCCTGAGTAGAGACAACATCCCCTCTGAGGTTATCTGGACTATTCAGGCATCTCAGAGGCCATCCATGGACCGCATTTATTCGGCCACTTGGCGGGCCTTTTGTAATTGGTGTAACCATAATGGAGTTTTGGCCCTTCAAGTCTCAAATGTTAATGTCCTTGTTTTTCTCCAGGATGGGCTCAACAATGGCTTTTCGACCAATACGCTTCGGAGACAGGTGGCAGCTCTCTCAATGGTCCTGTCTTGTGGGTTCCTTTCTTCTTTGTCCCAACACCCTCTAATACATAGATTTCTGTGTGGAGTCACTAACTTATGCCCCCCCTGTTGTGCCCAGGGACCCCACCTGGGACCTGTCTATTGTCCTGAATTCCCTTACGGGTCCCCCATATGAGCCCTTACAGACTGTTAGCCTCTGGCTTTTATCATCTAAAGTCACCTTTTTGGTGGCTGTCACCTCAGCAAGACGAATCTCAGAGATTGCTGCACTGTCTATGTGCAGTGATCTCTGTGTGTTCCACACGGATCAAGTAGTTCTTTGTCTTGACCCTATCTTTGTCCCTAAGATTAATACACCTCACCGTATGCAAGAACTAATCTTGCCTGACTTCTGCCCTCACCCAGCGCACCCTCTAGAACAGTGGTGGCATATGTTGGACGTCCAGAGGGCTCTCCGAGTATACCTTAAGAGAACTGCTGACTTCCGGAGGACGGAGTCTTTATTTGTGTCATTTCTCCCAGTCTCTTTAGGTGGCAGGGTGACTTCCTCAACTATCGGGCAGTGAATATGACAGATAATCGCTAAGGCATACGAACTACGTTCTTTACCCAGACCTGCTAACCTGATGGCACATTCTACCTGCAGTGCAGCTATATCAACTGCTTGGGCCATGCAGTCTCCTTGCTGGAGATCTGCAGGGCAGCAACTTAGACTTCCCCTTCTCCCTTTATCCAGCGCTACAAGTTGGACAAGTTCTCCTTGAGACTGCATTTGGACGCTGAGTGCTGCAAAGGGTTCATACTTTGGGGGGGGGGGTCTTCGCATCAAACTGAGACCACCTATAATTAGGGGCAGTGAACTTTGATATGTCCCATGCCTGGCTGCTGGCTCCACCCACAATGGAGAAGGGGCATTGGTCCTACCTGAGACGCACCTTCTCTTTGGGTTGAGACAGCAGCCAACCCCACCTTTCTCAGACTGTGCCCTTTTTTTGTTCTAACTCTTGTTTTTCTCCCACACGTCGAGTCTGTGTTTTCTCTCTTCGCCAAAAGCTGGAGACCCTAGCAATAGGGGCAGGACTTAAGAATTATGACAGACTCAGTCCATCAATCTGAACAGATGAGTACAACCCATGCCTGGCTGCTGTCTCCACCCAACGAGAAGGTGCGTCTCAGGTAGGACCAATGCCCCTCTTCTTTTTTTCTTTTGCCTCTGTGTGTGTTTTCTTTAATAATTTAGCCAAGTACAGATATTTATAGCTTCCACTTGCTATGTTTTTTTATATGACTGTCTTCAAAGATATACACCACAATTGGCCTTGTAGTTTTAATAGCGATTAGTGAGACTAATTTACCACAAACCAGCAAGAGGCAAGCAAGTAATAAAATTTCATAATGGCTGAAAAAAGAAATCGGTGTCATAAAACATAGGTGAACTGAAAACCACTTGAGTCCCTTATTCTTCAGATTCATAACCCAATAAAATATTGCACTGACTTGTAACAGCAAATTTTCATTAATTTTGTATACTGCTTTTGACAAAAGTCCAATGTATATTTACATTTATACATGTACTATTTTTATTATGAACATTTTGTTTGAACAGAGAACTTAAATACAGGACTGAAGTCATAGATAACAAATTGAATTCACCAGAAAGAGGTAACTTTGGAAATGAATCATGCTCCTTTTTTTACATATGAAATGTTCTGATTAACAGGGCTATATGCCAAAGTTTAAAATGCAACACTATTTTCCCTAGCTGCCTTCCCTTCCCTTCCCACCCCTGCCCTTCTCTGCCCCACCCTACATTTTGTGTTAAGAAATAGTGTTGTAAAAGATCACTCTATACAGTATTTCCATGTATGAAATTATTATTGCACATTGAAAGATGCATTTCATTCTGAAATATAGGAAAAATGGGGGCGGGTGATTCTTCAAATATTTATTTATTTATTTATTAGACTTATATACCGCCCTTCTCCTTGCGGACTCAGGGTGGTGAACAGCCGAATAAAAACCAGTACACAAAAGTTAAAATATTATAAAAACAAATATAAATTTGGCTGAGAATTAAAACAGATAAATATTAAAATGAATATCAACTCTAAAAATTTTTTTAAAATTTAGCAGGGATCAGGCTAAGCCGGCGAACTGAAAGAGATAAGTTTTCAAGGCCCGACAAAAAGTCCGGAGGTCGGAGATTGTTCTCAGTTCTGGAGGAAGATCGTTCCAGAGGGTGGGGGCTGCCACAGAGAAGGGTCTCCCCCTGGGGGTCACCAGCCGGCATTGTCTGACTGACGGCACCCTGAGGAGGCCCTCTCTGTGGGAGCGAACCGGTGGGAGGCAATTGGTGGCAGAAGGTGATCCTGTAAGTACCGAACTGATGGAACTCCACCCCAAAACCACGGATGATCTCGCCCAGCGGCTTTACATAAATGTTGAACAGGAGGGGCGAGAGGACCGACCCTTGTGGCACCCCACACACTAGGTGCCTCGGGGTCGAACACTGCCCCCCTGTCAACACGGATTGCGACCGGTCAGAGAGGTAGGAGGAGAACCACCATAGAACGGTGCCCCCCACCCCCAATCCCTCCAACCGGCGCAACATGATACCATGGTCGATGGTATCAAAAGCCGCTGAAAGGTCTAACAACACCAGGATAGAGGAGTACCCCTACCCTGGGCCCTCCAGAGATCATCCACCAATGCGACCAATGCCGTTTCGGTGCTGTATCCAGACCTGAAGCTGGACTGGAATGGATCTAAATAGACAGCTTCATCCAGGTACCGGGGGAGCTGCACGCCACCACACTCTCAACAACCTTCGCCAGGAAGCGAAGGTTGGAGATGGGACGATAATTAGCCAAAACAGCTGGGTCCAGGGAGGTCTTCTTGAGGAGGGGCCTCACCACCGCCTCCTTCAAGGCGGCCGGTAGGGCACCCTCACTCAAAGAAGCATTAATAATCTCCTGGAGCCAGCCTCATGTAACCTCCCAGGAGGCCAGCACCAATCAGGAGGGACACGGGTCCAATAAACATGTGGTTGCATTCAGTCTTCCCAGAATCCTGTCCACATCCTCGGGAGCCACAGGATCGAACTCAGCCCAGATAACACTCTCAAGACCTGCCTCAGTCACCTTGCCTGAACTAACCCAGTCAGCGGCCAAATCATCCCGAATCTGAGTTATTTTATCATCCAGATATTGAACAAAGTCCTCAGCACGTCCCTGCAAGGGATCCTCCCGCACTCCCGAATGAAGGAGGGAGCGGGTCACCCTGAACAGGGCGGCTGGGCCATTATCTGATGATGCAATAAGAGCGGCAAAATAATTAGACTTCGCCGCTTTTATCGCCACTATGTAAGTCTTAATATGAGATCTTACTAGTGTCAAGTCAGATTCAGAGCGACTGGCCCTCCAACCACTCTCCAGGCGTCTTTTCTGGCGCTTCATCTCCCTCAATTCCTCGGTGAACCAAGGAGCTAAGTGAGTTAGGTGCCAGGTCAGAGGCCACAAAGGCACAACGCGGTCCAAGGCCCCACTGGCCGCCCTATCCCAGGCAGCAACCAGGTCCTCAGCCGAGTCGCGTGTCAGTGTCTCAGGAAATGGCCCAAGCTCCGTCTGGAACCTATCAGGATCCATCAGGTGCCTGGGGCGGAACCATCTAGTCAGTTCCGCCTCCCTGCGGTGAGGTGCAGCGGTCAGAAAGTCAAGTCGAAGGAGCGAGTGGTCAGTCCATGACAAGAGTTCCACACCTATACCCCCAATGTTGAAGACCACTCAACCACTGACCAGAGACAAAAACTAGATCCAGGGTGTGTCCACCAATGTGAGTCGGGCCCTGAATTACCTGGGTCAGGTCCATGGCCGTCATGGAAGCCATGAACTCCTGAGCTATCTCAGATGTTTCACCAATAGATGGCAGATTGAAATCTCCCATGACCATAAGCCTGGGGGTGCCAATCGCCACCTATACAGAGTTTAAAACAGGGGTGAAAAGTGTAACATTTTAAAAATGTAACATTTTAGCTAACCAATTATTTTATTACTGAAATGGAACTGAAGAATACTTAGTTATCGTTATAGCTGATGACTTTTAAAAGAAAACCTTTTGGGGAGGTTTTAACAGAGAACCCCAAACGGTTTCCTGTGCAATTTATGACGGTATTACAGCTAGATACTGAATGCATAGTGTATGTTTAAACAAAACTAAACAAACACAAAACTAAATAAAAACAAATTGTGGATATTAATCTACATAGAAGCTGAAGAAATTAGAACATATACTCAGTTCTTGCAAGAAGTTCACACAAACTGATTGTAAACAAAAATATCATATAGTTGCTCAAAAAATTCACTGGAACATTTGTACAAATTATCATGTACCAGTAACAAAAAAATAGTGGAAATATAGAGTTGAAAAAGTAGTTAAAAATGAGCAGGTTAAAATATTGTGGGATTTCTTAATACAAGCTGATAAAGTCTTGGTTAATAACATGCCACATATATCTGCAGTTGAAATCTATATATATTTATCCATATATTAAATTGTTGTATTTTATTCCAATCTCAATTTATATTGTATTTTATTCCAAATACAATTTCATTTCAGTGAAATAAAATTTGATTTCACCTGGCAGTAGTTGTCTTCAAGTTATGCAATTTAAAGAAGAAGAAGCGCCTAACAATCCTAGTCAGTTCTGGTTGGCTCTGGGCCCATAACCAATGTTAAGGATATTGTTGGTTAACCAACCAGCCAAGCGTAGAGCACAGGGAAACGGTTCTGAGAGCAATGAATAAAATACATACAAGCTGGTTTATCAAAGTTTTTACTTTATAGTAAAAAACAATCTCATAGTCTTTAAACAATCCAAGTCTTTCCCAGTCAAAACAGTCCAGTGATACAAAAATCTTCTTACCATACAAAACATGGAATGACCCAGGGTAAAGTGAAAGGGCTTTTCTCATTCAGTCCATGCCCAATAGAGCATAACTATAACCAAACCTACTACATTTCCTACTCTGAAGTGTCCTCCGAACGCTTCTTCCTATGAATGGCTTATTCTAGTAAAGATCAGATGCAGGGCATCCCGTTTACCTTTACTATCTATAATATAGAGGAAAAAGAGAATACTAAGATGTAACCCTCAAACTTTCATAAGTTAAATAATTGGGTCAGTCAAAATGACCCAATAATGGCTGAGTCTCCTTGTTCTGACTGTGAAAATAAATGAGGATATGATGGGAAGTTTTAACGTCTCTCTGTTGTTTGAGATAGATTAACATAATGGGAGTCAGAGAACGATGAAAATAATTAAACAGAACTTGGTGGGAGTTTTTTCCTGTTATTTGAGGTGGTTCCTATTATAATTGAATTTCTTAATAAATGGGGAATTGCACTAGATATCGGTGTTCTTGTCTGTACATCTGTATATACAATCCTAATGAGCTTTTACATGTCAAATATTCATCACCAGGGCTACCATTCAGAGATCACGAGTCATGTCTCTTTGTGTTTACAGCTCTGTTCTATGAATACCAGAGGGTAACATGGAATTGTTCCTTCTGCTTAGCATTCTTTGATGTTGCCTCAAGTGGCTGTCAGGAATGTGTGGCAATATTGTGTAGAGAAGCCAATGAGTGTAGTTCATTTTGTCTGACATTGGTTCATATTATGCAGCTCAGCATAGAGATTTCAAGGTCTGCTGTATTATTTTTGAAATATTTGGCGATCTGTATTGCACTTTTTATTCAATTGATGTAGTAGCAGCCAAGAAAATGCCACCCTCCTCTTTCCTAAAAAGAAAGACATATGTCAGCTCAAACAAATTTCCCAATACAGAATTGAATGTGTGTAAAATTTAATACCCTCTCATGAGAATTCTGTTGAACCTGGGGTCTTCACTACTGCAGAGAGATGCAAGATGTTAACAATAAATAATGAGTACAGTACTAATGAATGTTTTGAGAGCAGACGGAGTGTGATGTCTTTGAAGGAATCTTTGAATGTTCAGGTCTTTATACTTACCCTTCTAAATGAAGATAAATTCTAATTAAAACTAAGTTATTAGTTTAATTTTAGCACTGAGCAGCTATCCGTTGTCCTGGATTGCTGAAATAGGAGTGAACTTCACACTTGTGTTTGCAAACTTGAGTAAATTGTTTTATAAATTCAAGCATATGCTTGAGTGAAGTGGTAGTTAGTATGCACAGCTAACCTTGCCTTTTATATGCATACGAATCTTCTGTGTCCCTTTTCTGTCTTAAATGATTGTAGCAAACAAAATCGTCAAAGTACCAAAAGAGTAAAGACAAAAATACAAAACAAAATAATCTCCCCCCTTCCAAGAGAAACCTCCTTAAAGATTATATTTTTGTTTAGGTCTAGTTTTCACTAGGAGAAGTAAATCTATGCTTAAAAATAATATTACATTTGACAATTACTCCTTCACTGAAAAATGCTCCCAAAACACCTTACTTTTCTGATGAAGTTGTTTTTTATAGCAAGGATCAGCATTCAGACTGAGCCAACCTGAATTTCTCTTTCTCTCTCTTCAACACCGTAGCCAAAATATAATTTACCAGGAAGAGGAAGAATTTTCTTTTTTAGAAAAGTGTATTTTTTAATGTCAAATTAGTTACCTTGGTAAAACTTTGCTGAAAAAGAAGAGAAGGATCAGATTCTAGCCTGCTAACCTAGAACCACTGGCATTTATGAGAGCCAATATGATGAACATAATATTGTTCAAAGAATTTTAGAATGTATGAGTTGGAAAGGACATTGCAAGATGCCTACTTCCAACCATCTGTTTAATGCAAGAATCCATTCAAGCATCCTGAGATGTGGCCACTGAAAACTACCAGCATGATAGAATCTGCCGTTGTTCTAACAACCCAATTATAAGGCATGACGACAATAAATATGTCTTGGTGGTAGAAGATATTATACTGTTTTGAAACCTGGGAGATCCTGTAACTGATGCCACCAAGAAAAGGTCTAGCTCAGAATAATTGCTGTATTTGTGACACGAGTCTTAAGAGTTTTCGCGCTAACTAAATATGGCCTGATTTCCTGTGGAAAAAAACACTTCAGTTTTGTATTCTTTGCCTGGACTGTGCGAAGATAGGAGCAGATTTGTGAGTTACCCTTACTTTGCCACAGAGCTCTTACATGACCAATACATAGTAAGAATGTCTGAAATTTACATAGAACACACTGCATACATGATACATGGGTAAGATCGAAAAAACATAAACATACATAAGCCATTTGTATGTTTTTTTCATTACCTCACACATATCTATGTCAATTAAATCACAGGACAAGAAGAATCATTATGAGATCTCTTCAAGATTCCTAGAGGCAGGGGAAGCTTGATCTAATTAGCCTTTGTAAATCAATAACTTGCAGGGAATAAAGAGAACTCAATACTATTTCAAAATTCATATGTGCCATTTCTGAAATTAATGTTAAGAACCATTCATACTAAATAAAAAAAGACAGAATACAATATGGGAGAAAATCTCAGTCCAAACTATAATAAAGAAGGATGGAGGACAGTTACTCCCTAATATAGAGCAATCACTGTTCAGTAGATGTTGAACAAGGAAAGATGCTACTGCTGCTATGGGCAATTGGAAAATACGACAGCTGTTAACATCGGTTTGGGACATATCCTCCAAATAGGATTCTCCCCTAAATTTCTGCTTATGCCAGAACCCTAACGTTTATAGAGACAATTTCAATTTGCAGTCTTTTCTTATAGTTTATTTTGAGATACATCATTTTGTATGAGATTCCAGTGGTTCTTAATTATGTAAGCAAAATACCAACTTTAAGAATACAAGTAGAAACACAGCTAAGTTTTGTGGGGAAATCCAAATGACATAAGAAAGGATATCCACAAAGGATTTTTTTTCTGTCTTACAGATCTTCTTACAGATTTGCTGTGTCTAAAGTAACAACCACATCCATAAATAACCACAACAAGAAGCAGCATGATTGTTACCAGAGTTTCAAAGATAACAATTTACTCTCTGTTACCCAGTAGGGCACTCACTTCATGTCCAATGAAAAAAATGTTTATTGTTACAATAAAGTGTTTAAGCAAAAAGAAGTCTAAGAGTTGAAGCTCAGAAATTTATACATACAATATACAATTTATTAAAAGAGGTCACTCAAAATTCAAATGTAAAAGAAAGCAGTTCTAAGGAATGCAATTAATAGAGCCCATTCTTGTTTTTAGCCATGCACTCTGAGAATAAAAATCCATTTTCTTATTGGAGAGAGCATCAAAGTCTTGGGAGTCCAGTCAGACTACAATTCATAGTAGTCCTTGGAAGGACTCCACTCTCTATTCTCTGCTGCTCTCTCAGAGGAAGTGCAGAGTTGTCTGACAAGTCTTAAAAACAATACAAAGGCAGAATGATAACATCAGATCCTTTACTTTAACATACCTAAACAATTACCCCAAATATGTTACATTTGATTAAACCTGTAAGAAGTAACAATTATTATTGTTGCTTCTTACAGGTTATTTACAGGTTATTTCAATCAATTTTGTCACAAAATATTTTTCACCCATCATGATTTCCTAACCTACTGAAATTCTGTAAAATATTCCCCTGCTGTGTGTTCACAAAAATAGATCAAATAGTAACTAAGCATGTAAATCAACCAATGGGTTCTCCCCATTTCCCATTGAATATGGAGGGGAGGGTGGAACTGCAACTGTTTATGAATTTTGGAAGTTTCTTAACCAGATTCTTGTTTGTTCTTTGTCACTTTAATTACTTTTTCAAAAAAACCATCACATATTTTATATATATCATTTTTAGAAAGACCTAAATTGTGACACAGAGGAACAAAACATCTTTCTTGTTATCAAAAAAGCATCAAATACATTTTAATAGTTCATTTAATTCAAAAGGAAGCTCTTGGTTCTGATCCAGAATCGATTATGGAACCTCCCTGCAGACTAATTGCTGTTTGAACCAAATCTTGTTGTTCATTAACAGATTTTGGAAAGATATATAATCATTTTTTCATAAGTATTTTTTCATGTAGAATGGTATACTTAACTGGAAAATAATAAGAGTGGGTGACAGGCAGACAGAGAGGCTGACTGTGCAGATGCACACTTGCCATTTAATCTGTTCCTATCCTGAATTTGTACTGGTTTGATTCTAAGTAGTTCTAGAAAATTCTGTCTGGATGTAAACTTTTGGGACCTAACAAGGTGTTCAGGCCAGACCACACACTACCCCATGTCCCTCCTTTAGACAATTCACTAGTTGTGTGTATTTAGACAAACCATTTCCAAAATCTTGCTGAGAAAACTGCAGGGACTTCTCCAGGCACTTGCCGGAAGATAATACTGATTTGAAGGTGTTCCCACTGTCTTAACACACCCACACAGCACTTCTTCCCTCATAAAGAGAAAGAGACAGGATAACACCAAGTAAAAAATTCCTCCTTTCCAGGTCTTCCTTTGCCCCCACTGCTGAAATAACATTTCAATGAATACTTTTTTAAAACAATGGTTCAAAACCTTGCATACTTTAAAAGAAAAACTGTCTTAGAAATGTATTTTTCTTTTCCAACTTTCTCCTCCTTCCTGACTATTTTTTTAAGATAAATCTAGGAGTTTCCAGTCAGGTGAACTAAAAGGTTTTACCCAAGCACCCAAAGAGCCAGTATAATCAATGAGCTATCTTAAAACTGGAAACAAAAAATATATCTTCGAAAAACTCCTGAACAACAACTAATACTTTTTTTTTTAAGGCTACAAAAAATAAAAAGCTGGGTAAGGGGGGAAAAAATTGAAACCAGTGACCCACATTTCACCAAGATCTCAAACCAGCAATCTTCTCTGCATAAAGAGAAATATGGAACTTAATAGAGGGCATTATGAGGATTGGCCCAGTTGAGGTCTTTCCTAGGCAGAGGAGTCAATGAACTACTTCCAGCTGCAGTGCTGAAACTCAAATGGAGAAGAGACATTACAGAGAAACATAAGGAAGGGATACTTAAAAGGTCAGTGGGGGATTACTAGAGGGTGACACCATCCATTTCTGCACTCCGAAAGTAGTTCCCTGTGTTTTCTGGACCAAGAGCAAGCAGGCAGGGTAACTAAGCCCATTGAGGAAAAAGGAGGAGGAACTAATAGATTTCAGTATAGCTGTTCTGGGAATGACCCTGAAAATTAAATTGTACAATGTATTTTTCATTATTAATGGAAAATTGGTTTTGATTTGTATATCTTTTAACTATGAATATGAATATTCATTTGCAGAAACAGGCATTTATGCACACATATCAGAAGGTGGGTGTGCAAGCTGTAGAATGTATAGTGTGCTGGATTAGTGGATAGAAATTCATTCAATGACATTAACAAAGATTGTATCTGGAAGTTTAATTTTGCTTGAAATATTTGCAGAAGAAAAATGTACTATGCCTGGAGGGCTGTTCCTAATAACTGATGGAACTAGAGATGTTTTGCCAAATAAAGAATGAAATTATAAAACAGATTTGGAAGCTAGATGTATGGGCCAAGTTTCAAAGAAGAGAGATGCAAATCGCTAACTTAAGATCAATACAAATAGAAAAGATGAATTGAAGCTTCTTTTCTCTGATACAGAGAAAAGAGGAACAAGAAGTCTTCTCTTCCTAGTTGCTCATAATCATTTGTCAGATTCACTCCCAAAACAACACTTGAAAATGAATAGCTTTGAAACAGGGGCTCTCCAAACAGCCTACTTCCACAAGGAAATTAACCAACATGGTGAAGGAAGTGAAACCAGAAACAAGAATTGAAGAGGTTAGAGCTTGGGATCCCATGAGGAATGTAGCAGAAATCTCTTAGCTTAACTTTAAAACAGCACACTACAATGTTTTATCAGCAGTGTCAAGATTACATTTATACATGGGTTCTACTAGGTTTCAGGTTTTGATTTGACAGCCCAAATTATGCTTTTGCTCAAAATAGTGCTCTAATTTATAAGGACATTAGTCATCAATGGAATCTTCATTTCAACTTTTAGCAGAATCAGGGGCAATTAAAAAAACAAATGTGCTTTTTTTAAACAAGTCTTTACTAGAATTTTACTATTGTGACATTTTTCATTGGAGGGGAAGATTTAAATCTCAGTTACCATAATGTATTCAATGGAAATATAAGTAGCTTTTGACTGACATTCTATTTAAAAGCAATTACAAATTACATGACTGTTAGAATGGTAGATGATTAATTCTTTCACAAAGTCTATTTCGTAGTATGATGAAGCCTGGCCAAAAGTACCTGCAATGTGGATTTAAGGGGAGAGCAATGTCTCTCTTTCTCTCTCTCCTTCTCTCTCTCTCTCTCTCTCTCCCCCCCTCTCCCCTCTCTTCCTGCCATCTCTCTCTCTCCTGTATGTGTGCACTTTGATGTGCACAAACAGCAAGGATTATTTTAAGAAACTCTCATGTTTTACATTAAGGAATGCCTCTTTTAAAGAATATCTTAAGATAGATGTGTGAATAAATACTTGGATACCTTTTACTTGGAGGACGTCAGAGGAAAACAAACTTTATATGGAAACATAAAAATTTTATTACCACAAAAAAAAGAAATCTTGAACAGCAGTCACTAAGCTCTTCATAAATTGTATAAAACTACTCTTGATATTTTTACTCTTCAACTACTACTCTTGATATTGTTCAATGCACCAACCAGGGAGAAGAAAACGAGAACAAGAGATAGATTTTGAAAATATATCAGCTGGAGGCATCTCTTGGAAATGGTGAAGCAAATTGTTTTTGTCAGATGTAAAACAACAGCTCACAATACCAACTTACAATGTGTATACATTTTGAAATAACGTAGTGCGTCTCTGGTGGGATAGATTGAGCTCTGATCCTTGGGTGAGGTAGATCCCCCTAATTTGTGAGTGCTTCAAGCATAAACAAGAAAAGAGATGGGTAGATTAAACATGTCAGCCCATTGAAAATTATTACGTATTCTCTTTATACAACCAGCTTTAGCAGTTGCTAAAACTGCTTCAGATAGGATGTAAGGGGAGGAGTGAAATCCTTTTCCAAGACCTACTTCCTTTCACAGATTTTGAAATATTTCTAATTTTTTTGACAAATCGCCAAAGAAATAAGAATGTGGAAGATGAAAGATGACAACATGAAATACCTACTGAGTTAAACACAGTTATAACCTTCTGTGTAGCTTGCACAAACATATCTTTCTTTATCTTTATTTAGATTTATATACCGCCCTTCTCCTTACGGACTCAGGGCGGTGCACAGCCAATTAAAAAACAAACATACAAAAGTTAAAATTTCATAAAATAACAATACAAATGGCCATAGATTAAAACTAAATTCATTTAAAATAAAACTCTAAAATGATAAAATAATTGTAGGAATCAGGCTAAGCCAGCAAGCTGAAAAAGATGAGTTTTTAAAGCCCGCCGGAAGGTCGGGAGGTCAGAGATTATTCTTAACTCTGGAGGCAGATCATTCCAGAGGGTGGGTGCTGCCACAGAGAAGGCTCTCCCCCTGAGGGTCGCCAGCCGGCATTGTCTGGCTGACAGCACCCTGAGGAGGCCCTCTCTGTGGGAGTGAACCGGCCGGTGGGAGGCAATTGGCGGCAGAAGGCGGTCCCGTAAGTACTCTGGCCCTAAGCCATGGAGCGCTTTAAAGGTGATTACCAACACCTTGAAACGCACCCGAAAGTCCACCGGCAACCAATGCAGCTCGCGCAGGAGAGGTGTCACGTGGGAGCGTCCCGTCGCTCCCATGATCCCCCGCGCGGCTGCATTCTGCACCAGTTGGAGCCTCTGGGTGCACCCCAAGGGGAGCCCCATGTAGACAGCATTGCAGTAGTCCAGAGCATGAGTGACCGTGCGTAGGGAGTCCAGATCTAGAAAGGGTCGCAGCTGGCGTATCAGGCGGACCTGATAAAAAGCCCCCCTGGCCACGGCTGTCGTATGATCCTCTAAAGACAGCCGTGAGTCCAGGAGGACACCCAAGTTGCGGACCCTTTCCATGGGGGCCAATGACTCGCCCCCAATAACCAGCGATGGAGTCAGCTGGCTATATCGGGATGCCGGCAGCCACAGCCACTCGGTCTTGGAGGGGTTGAGTCGAAGCCTGTTTCTCCCCATCCAGACCCGCACAGCTTCAAGGCACTGGGACATCACTTCCACGGCATCGTTGGGGTGGTCTGGGGTGGAAATGTACAGCTGAGTATCATCAGCGTACTGATGGAACTCCACCCCAAAACCACGGATGATCTCACCCAGCGGCTTTACATAAATGTTGAACAGGAGGGGCGAGAGGACCGACCCTTGTGGCACCCCACATACCAGGCACCTCGGGGTCGACCGCTGCCCCCCTGTCAACACAGATTGCGACCGGTCGGAGAGGTAGGAGGAGAACCACCGTAAGACGGTGCCCCCCCACCCCCAGTCCCTCCAACCAGCGCAATATGATACCATGGTCGATGGTATCAAAAGCCGCTGAGAGATCTAACAGCACCAGGATAGAGGAGTACCCCCTACCCCGGGCCCTCCAGAGATCATCCACCAACGCGACCAGATGTATGCATATATACATGCATACATCTGCAGTAACAAGCAGTTAATCTTGGCAGGATGCCACATATTCAAAAGTGAGCTTTTTAGTATGTCATGATGAATGGAGAGTTATATAGAAGCTGTTTGCATGACCACCACCTGGTTTAATGGGCAGCTTTATGTGATGGATCCAAAATAGTGACAAGCTGAACAAAAATGAGGGAAACTTCAGGATGAATTGAACTAAGCATAAATGAAAGCTTCTGGAGTGCTATTTCATGGTGACAGAGAAGCAAAATATGCTTATTCTCTTACTTCCATTGTATCTACATCTGTTGGACCACAATGTGGTTCTATACTTTTCAGGCTGTTGTAAAGGAGATGCTGGAGCAGTTGGTAAGAGTTTTCATTAGTCTTTCCAGTCATTTTCATTAGAATTGCTTTGATTCTGACACTAGTATAGGCAGGTTGCAGTGATAGAGTTGAGACAGTTTGGCCTATTAGTTTGGTTTCTTTTCAGCTTGTAAATGTTATATATAGAGAGGTGAATGTTACCACCTTCTAGCTATTTAAAAGACTAGCTTCATAGTTAAATTATACAATTATTGCTTTTTTATGGAAGATCTATTTATAGAAGCAATGATGTCAGTTATTAAAACATACCATCTGATTGAGAAGAGTTAAAAAAGCATTGGCTGACTTCAGATGGACCATTTATAACCAAAGTGATAGGGGAGGTTATGGCCTTTAAGACACATTATGCAAGGCATTTTTTGATTATCTGTACCTACTGGTTCCAGATTGGCTTTTAGCCAGATTGAGGGACTAAGATTGTGTTGATCAACTTGGTGGACAGCAGAAACTGCTGATGGGGTGTGCTGTACTGCTACTTTTCTTGGTCTTTTGGGGAGCTGTTGATATCTATTACAAGTTGTAAGTCATTGGCTTACAACTACAATTGAGTCCTAAATTTCTGTTGCTAAGTGAGACATTTGTTAAGTGAGTTTTGCCCCATTTTACAACCTTTCTTGCCATAGTTGTTAAGTGAATCATTACAGTTCTTGAGTTAGTAACATGGTTGTTAATTGAATTTGGCTTCCCCATTGACTTTCCTTGTCAGAAGGTCACAAAAGGTGATCGTATGATCCCGGACACAGCAGCTGTCATAAATATGAATTAGTTGCCAAGAGTCTGGATTTGATAATGTGAATATGGAGATGCTGCCACCATGGTAAGTGTCAAAAACAGTTATAAGTCACTTTTTTGAGTGCAGTTGTAGCCTTGAATGGTCACTAAATGAACTGTTGTAAGTTGACACTACCTGTATAGTATCCATCTGCACCACTAGGGAAATGGGGTTTGGAGAGCACTGTTATGTCACAATTCCTTCTATTAGGATATGTCCAGAAAATGCTGAGAAATGTCTATTATTTGATGCTTATCCTATGAGTCTGTCTTTCCACCAAGATTTCATCTTGTACTTGTTCTGTTTAATAATTATATAAAACCACTGGAAAGAGTAATTCAAGGCTTTGGAGTTAAATGCACCAGTAAACCAATGACTTCCTATTTTACAGCTCCTTGTTGTATACTGTATGCAGCTCCAGGGAAACTAGCTTGGGGGGCTTGATAAAAGTGAAAAAAATTATATCCAGACAGATAAGCAAATTTCAGATGTAAAATTCAGCCTGTGTTAATCAGGATTGTATTATCTCTTACAATTATTATTATCTATTAGTATTAACCGAGCCTGTGTAGCGTAGGGGGCTAATGCCTCCTACTAAAGGCAGCAATTAACACCAGCTGTCTGTAATTTCTGTGAGTTCAATCCTAGCCAGGCTCAAGGTCGACTCAGCCTTCCATCCTTTCTAAGGTGGGTAAATTGAGGACCCAGTTTGTGAGGGTAATAAGCTGACTTTGTATAAATATACAAAAGTATGAAGGCTATTGCTTAACGCATTGTAAGCCGCCCTGAGTCTCCGGAGAAGGGCGGCATATAAATCAAATTAAAAAAAAAAAATCTTTATAGGAGCAAGTCCACAGTTCCATAGATATTCTTCATTCCTATTGTTTTTAGATCTTCAGTGGCAAGGAGAATATTTGTCCAACTGCAGTTACCAATATGTGAATTTCTGAGCTGATGGAGTCTAAAATGATAATCATTCTCTATATATTAGACTGCTGCAATGTGCCCTACATCAGACTACCTTAAAAGAATGTTCTGAAATTTCAGCTGATTCAAAGTTAGCATTAGGCTGCTAACTAGTCCATGATACTAGGGTAATATGCTCATGTTGCATGAATCATAGAATCATAGGATTGGAAGGGACCTTGAAGGTCTTCTAATCCAATTACTTTCCCAAGACAGGAATCCTTATAAAATCTCAGACAAATAAATGTCCAATCTTTTCTTGAAAACCTTGAGAGATGAAGTACCCCCAACTCTGGGATGCAAGCCATTCCATTGACTACTGTAATTGTTCTGTCAGGAAATTTCTCCTTAATTCCAGGATGTATTTCCCTTGTTGAGCTTCCACCCATTGCTTCTTGTCCTGCCGTCAGGTGCTATGGAGAACAAATCCATCCCTTCTTCCCTGTGACAGCCCTTTAAGTATTGGAAGACAGCTATCACAACTCCCCTAAGCCTTCTCTTTGTTAGGTTAAACAAATCTAGTTCTCTTAGCCAGTGGTCTGGAAGCTAAGCTAATCATCTTTGTAGCTCTTCTCTGCATTTTTTTTAGGGACTTAGCATCTTTTTTGTATTTGGCAATTGGAACTGGACACAGTATTCCAAATGTGGCTTCTGCTGTCTCATTCTTAACTGGTGGTCAACCAGGATACCTATAGCACTATCATTGAGCCAGGTACTGCCTATCCCATATCTGAGTATCTGGTTTTTCCTGCCTAAGTGCATGGCCTTACTTTTCTCACTACTGTACTACATCTTGTTGGATATGGTTCAATGTTAGTGTGGTTGGTCAGTCAACTGCAAATCCATCTGGTGGTGATATTATCCATTCCAGATTGTTCTTATTAAAAAAACTTTTATTGGGTTTAGGAAGTTGATGAATTGCTAAGAGTTTAATTAAAGCATGAATGAGCTCCATAAAAGCAGGAATGGTTAAGAATAATGGAAATATATAACAATATATATAAAACAGGACTGTGACTTCTAAACCCATTATACCATGGTGTAATAGAATGTATGAATGACCTTGGAAAAAGACAGGAGGGAATGCTGCCTAGGAAACAATTAGAGAAGAGAAGCAGGAGCTCACAGTTGCTTAATGATGAAAGGAAGAAACTTAGGAAAGACTTACCCTAATGGATCAAGTAGTTAGAATTGGAGATGGGAAGTTTGTGCCTGCAGACTTGGAAGATTCTGTTAATGTAGTCTTGCAATAAAATAGAATTAGTTCGTTTTGTCGTGTTTCCTGTCTCATTTGCCTGGGAGGGCTGACACACACTAGCTTCAAGTCATTTTATAGGCTATGATGTGCAGATATTAAGCATTCAATTTCCATTTTATCAAAGCACAGAAATTACTCTACTTCTGTAGTTTTTTATCGTGTATGTATAACATTAACTAAATCATTCCATTTTCCCTGTGAAACACAACTACATTTTTGAATCATTAATTTTCAGAACCATATTCCTGATTTCATCATACATTTTTTCAAACACTTGCTAGAAATCATTTAGGTTCTCAGTCAACAAGACATCATCTGCATACAAATGTATGCAGACTTAGCACCAAGAAACACAGCTCTAACGTTATTCTGAGCATTCTTTAATACATACATACATAGTAGAAACAAAGTTAACAGTTACATAGACACCACAAATTTAACAGTCCTCAGTTTATAACCCTTTTTTCAGCAATCATTGTAAAGTTGTCTGATTTTTACGTGGGATCTTCCTCATACAATCCAATCTAAATAATGCCAGTTTACATCATGGCACTGTATTTTTCAGAGCTGAGATACCAGAATGTTTTGAAAACGGTCTGTGGTAACTTGGATAGTCTAAAACAGAGTTGCAGGTTTGCTGACAGGGATTGTTTGTCAGATATATTGGCTGTCAATCTATTTCCAAGTTGCCTATTAAAGATTTTAATGACTTGAAGCCAATGTATCTTGGATGCTCCTCTTCCTCCCGCTCCCGCCAGAAATAACAACCTTGATCAAATGAATCAACTTTACATTCCCTTTTAGAAATTTAAATTTTAACTGTTAGAAATTTACTTCTAATAGAAGAGTAAAAACATCAGCCTCACAAGCAAATGCAGAATAGTTAACACAATAATTTTTCCCATTGCTACTTATGGCTGCGTAACTTGGACTCTTGAAAAAGGCAGGTAAGAGAAGGATGGATGCCTTTGAACCAGGGGTGAAATGCTACCAGTTTGGGCTGGTTCACCTGAACCAGTAGTAAAAATGGCTAGTGGTTTGCCGAACTGGTAAAAAAAATGTTTAAAAAAAAAGTTCCAATGATCCCACATTGCTCAGCTGATTGTCGGAACTTTTTTTTACTTTTTAAGCATTTTTTTACTACCCAGGCCAGTAGTAAAAAAATGCTTTAAAAAGGTAAAAAAAAAAATAGGTTCCGAAGATCATAGCTGTGCCGTATGATAATCGGAACTTTTTTACTTTTTAAAGCATTTTTTTACTACTGGTCTGGGAAGGTAAGTAGAACAGCGAAGGTGGGGAATCAGCTGTGGCACACGATCTTGGGAACCTTTTAAAAAACTTTTTAAAAGCATTTTTTATTACTGGTTCGGGCAAATAAGTAGTAAAAAAATGCTTTACAAAAGTTTTTTAAAAAGGTTCCGATGATCAA
Organism: Masticophis lateralis; assembly: GCA_030761175.1. Classification (NCBI taxonomy): domain Eukaryota; kingdom Metazoa; phylum Chordata; class Lepidosauria; order Squamata; family Colubridae; genus Masticophis; species Masticophis lateralis. The sequence continues at coordinate 179,462,889 of JAUDYJ010000001.1, forward strand.
GTGCCATAGCTGTGATTGTCGGAACCTTTTTTTTTTACTATTCACCTGAACCAATAGTAAACAATGCTTTTAAAAAGTTTTTTAAAAGGTTTCCAAGATTGCTGCCACAGTTGATTCCCCCCCTCGCTGTTCTACTTACCTTCCCAAGCCTCCTTTTGGTGTGTATTTTGCATGTGGGCATGCAGCGCATGCTTGGCACACAGCGCGCATGTGCTGCCAGCAAACCAGTAGCAAACCGGTTCAGATTTCATCACTGCTTTGAACTGTAGTGCTGGAGGTGACTATTACACATCCCACAGATTGCAAAAATAACAAAGAAGTCCTAGACTGAACCTCACCAAAAATATCACTTGAAACTAAGATTGCCAAACAGAGGCTGTTGTACTTTGGTCATGTCATGATAGCTGACTTACTTGAAAAGGCAATCATCCTGGGGGTTATTAAAATAGAAGCAAGGATAGTTAAATTGTGATATTAAAATTTAATTAAAAAGAAGGGACTTCAGAGCACTAACTAGCCCCATGACTGCAGGTTCCTCTATGATCCTCAGCAAGAGGGCAGAGCCAATTCTGTAGATATTTTTGAGAGGCCAGGATTTGATTTGATTTGATTACATTTCTATACTGCTCTTCTCCCGAAGGACTCAGTGTGGTGTACAGCCATATTAAAACAAACCCAACACAAAAATTAAAAACCATTAAAATAATTTAGAACAGTTGGCCATTATTAAAACCCCTAGTTAAAACCCCTTTAAAACAAGGAGAGTCAGGGCCACCTCACTTCTGGGAGAGAATGTTCCAAAGGGCAGCGGCAGTGAAGGTTTTTTTTTTCTGGAATGTAATTGGAATGTAACCAATTGGAATGTAATCTCAGAGGACAGTTTTAGAATATTCTCCAAAACCCAACCTTTGCATCTTCTCATCCCATGTCTTCCAAAGTTTGGAATTTCAGTCTTCTCACAAATGGCTTAAGTCAATAATCAGTAGTGTTCTCAAGATCTGATTTACTTGTTTATATTATACATTCATAGAGAAGTTATTAAAGAATAACAAACCCCAAAACAAACAGAAATGCATACAACAAGTGTCTCTGCACAGAAATTATCATTTTTTTTTAATATAAGATGCACTGGTGTATAAGATGCACCAAGATTTTGAAGAGGTTATTAAGAAAAAAAAGATTTTTACCCTCCCCAGCCCCCAGGAGCACTCTGCAGGCCTCCCAAACCCTCTGTGTGCCCCATTTTTCACAAAAATGGGCCCCTTTTCACCCATTTTTGTGAAAAATGGGGTGCACAGAGGGTTTGGGAGGCCTGCAGAGTGCTCCTGGGTGCTGGGAGAGAGCAAAAACACCCCATTTTTGTGAAAAATGAGCCCATTCTTTGCAAAAATTGGGGTGTTTTTCCCCTCCCCAGCCCCCCAGGAGCACTCTGCAGGCCTCCCAAACCCTCCATGCACCCTGTTTTTGTGAAAAAAGGGCCCATGTCGCAAAAATGGGACGAGAGAGGTGGGGCTTCAGGAGGCAAAACATGGCTATATTCGGTGTATAAGATGTACCAACATTTCCACTCTCTTTTGGGGGGGGGAGTACGTCTTATACTCCGAAAATTATGGTAAGTGGGAAGCTATGTTTTGAAGTATAGGTAGTCCTCATTTAGCGATTGCATCATGTAGCAGTCATTTGTAATTATAGCAAGGGTAATGTTGTGACCCCGACTCCCAAGCCTGTCCTACAGAGGAAGAGGACTCAGAAAGTAATGGGGAGCAACTGATAAGTCCTCCCTCTCTGGCAATGCCTCAGGTTCCATCTGAAGGCCAAGAGGGATATGCCAGGAGAAAAGCATATCAGAACAACAACAGATAGGGAGTGAGGATGATGAATCCTGGCTTGATTCCAGGCAGCGTTGGAGGGAGAAGCATGCTCAGCAACAAAAGAGGCGTGGGGGGGGGGGGCAGAGATCAATCTGAGTCACTGAGCCATACCCCCCAAGGAATAAAAGTGGGTGTGATTGCTCTTCAGGTTTTGTGACTGTCAAAGTTAAAAACCGGAGAGTCACATCTCATTACCTGAAATCTGACTTGTGCATATTTGGACTGGACCTTGGCTAACTCTTGCTTCATGGATTACTTTTTGCTACTGAATTGGATTGAGGATAAACTCTCTCTTGCTAACTGTGAGTGGAAACTGACTTGGCAGGCATTTCACAGTTTACTGCCAAAACTCTATCTGCAAGGATTTCTAGTCTGATTGCTTAATAAAATCTTGGCAGGCATGCCTGGTTGTGTGTTTGCCTGTGTGGGGAAGGGGGACAGAACAGGTAAAAAAGTAACTTTATTACCAATCCTTGCATTTATGACCTTTACAGTCTGTAAAGCAAAGGAAAGTTGAAGTAAGATTATAAGCACATTTTGCGGTTTTACTAAGCAACTGCTTTGCTTAATCACCAAGTTTCCAATCCCAGTTGTGGTTGCTAAATAAACACTACCTGTAATTTCTGGATATTCTTCAGATAGCTCTCTAGACAATTTATCTGGCCTGGAAATAGCTAGGTCATGTTTTTCTAAGCATGGTTATACTTTAAAGTGAGAAGAAAAACACCCACATTTTTTTTTCTGAAGACAGGTACTTCAGAAATCATTTGATTTCTTTCAGCCTTGCCTACTGATTATAGAAATCACAGTTTCTATCTCACTGTCACTTGAGTGAGTGGAGTAATTTTCTGGCTAATTTTGAGATTTTTAAGAAGCAAATTTAATAAAATTTAAAAAATTTAATAATTGTTTTATTAAAACAAATTTAATAAAATAAATTACTCGATAAAAAGAGGTCTTTCTTGATGTAAAAAGTCTTGGACTATTTAGGTCTAAAAATAACTAAGGGCTATGAATGAAATGCATGGAAAAATCAGATTTGTAAGCCAAACTATACATTATGCTGATTAACCTGTAGCATATAGGAGTTGGAGTTCCTCACAAGGAATGGGGAGATCCAAGTTCAATTCCAGCTCAACAATGAAACCTACTGGATGACTGTAGGTTAACCAGTAGTTTTAGATTTCAGACAAGAATCTTTCTCAACTCTGTGTGAAACTACTGGGCTTTGAACCTGAGATCTTTGGTGTACAAAAGTCTATGTGCTATCATTAACCTCCAAATGCATGGCACCCCATTATTCTGGATGAAAGTTTACACTTGCCATTCGTTGCAATCCATTGAAGGATGTTCCAAATGTTTCTATTATAATTGCTCTGTTATGTATGGTCTCTCTAATGTACATTTTATAATCAGTTACTTTATATTAAACTCCATCCATATTCTACTTCACTTTTTCAGGGCCAATTTGGCAGCAGAATCTTAGCATTCTATTTCTATTAGCATTTTCATTAATAATTTGTTAATATTAAGTAGTAAATAATTACTAATCACTTTTGCTATCCCAAAGAAGTACAACTTATACAAAGTCCAGGACATCAAAAGATTGCTCTTAGATAAATAAATGATATATGCCTTAATTGTGCTACCAAAGATAACAAAGCCAAAAATTGAGATTTTAGAATTTATCAAGAAACATTTTGCTTTTGAATATATTTTATTTTATATAAAATAAATTATATAAAATTTATATATATATTTTAGATATAACTTTACATACAGTGATTACTGTTATGTTTTCCCCTCTGTTAAAATATTTAAATAATCCATTTATTTATCTATGTCAGATTTTAGATACAATCAAAATAATTTTCACCAGACACAATTTTAGTCTGACTTTCAAAATAAACACTTGTAAATGGATAAAATCAGGAAAAAATAAGTTTTGCCAAAGTAATGAGGTTCTATGAATGCTTAAATTTACTCAGCACCCATTTTGTCCATATAATAAACTGAGCAAATCTTGTTCAGAGTTTATTTATAGTATTAAAAACATTCTTCAGAAATGAAAGATTATTCAGCAGATTTTAACTCATTGGTTTAATGGACTGTATGATTCATTCTGTATATTGACTAATCTACATTAAAATTTCTTCAAAGAATGTACTGCCTAATGTTTATTACCTATGTTCTGATTTCAATCCAGGACAGTCGAATTCAGATGTTTTAACTTGCTAAATACCTTCTCTTGTACCTAAACATATTTAATACCAAATCCAGGCTGTTTAGGCAAAAGTGTAGTTTTGTTGTGTTTGTATATTTGGTGATCAGTGACTCCTTTTTTTAACAAGCCTGCAGCAAGTAATAAATTAAACCACTGCAATAAGAGTCAAATGGTTGTGTAAAATCCCCAAGAGCATTGTTGGATTTTTCTGAAATACCTAAGAAGTAAGAAGCTTTGTTTAAGAACCCCGAGTTTGAATACTGTTAAAACCCACTGTTACAAAATACAGTGCTTTTCCTTATGTTGGCCAAATTTACTACTGTTATGGTACATTTTTTTTACCCTGATATGGAGTTGTCTTTTACAACCACCAGAATGATACAGTAACTATCTATTTTTTTCAAAATAAATCTTTTTTGTAAAACAAACTTTTTTTAATTTGAAGAAAACTACATTGGTGAGAGGCCAGCAGTTGAGCTTGAGGCTTTGATTTCTATGCAGCCGATCTATCCCCTATGATAAAATCAGAGAGGTGAAGTAAAGAGAGCACTTTGGTTTTTCCTGACAGATATAAATGCCATTTGAGAATTTGCAGTTACAAGCTGTTATTCTGCATGAGGGAGAGGATAGAGCAGATCCTCTTACTCTGCATATATAATGGAATTATTCTTTAAATAATCCCACATTTATGATAGCTACAGCTAAAGAGTCTAACAAGCTTGAACATATGTTCTATATACTGACCTTCATTTTCAAACTGTTGGAACAGCTTTTCATCTGTGAATAATCTCTTATGCCACACTGAATTCTGATATAATCTGAGAGATTTCTGTCCTATGGAGCTTAATTATGATCCCTTATCTTTATCTGTGATTTTAGTCTTGCTATACTAAAGACTAGGGGTGTTCACTACATGACTAGGATAATTTGGTAAGTAGAAAATTTTCTTTTGTTATCTGGATGCAGGAAGCAAGCAGGCAAAATATCTGAGGATGGAGGAAGCCCTAACTGACCACTTGAAATACTAGTGACTTGGTTGCACTTATTAGGCTGAACACTTTAAATGTGGCTAGCTAATACTCTTGTACTGGGAATACCATATTCTCAGAGACATTTATCAAGAAGTGGTGGCTGTTTCCAGAGTTTCTAAGTTCATTCATTTTATTTTGGTCTCTGAACGGCTTTGCTTTAACAGCTATATAGGATTTACCAAGATTTTCTTACCAAGATTGTCATCCTAAATGTAACAAAAACAAATATTTCTTTATAAAATCAAGAAATGTTTATGGTTGTAACACAGTGAAGTCCGTTTTTTAAATTCCATGTAAACCAAAAAAGGCAGATTTTTTAAAACAAAACTTCATTTTCTATAGCAAATAACATAACATGTATAACTGATTACCAGCATTGGATCAATTTAACACCTTTTGTAATATCCAGACTATTTTGAAAGAGTTGCCATTTTGTAAAACTTACCTGTGGCTCAGAAATAAGCTACTGTACTCCATGAAGGATTATTTGTGGCATGAAGGCACTTCTAGATGTAAGGTTGAAAATTATGCATTTATCATTAGCTTCTTCCAAACAATTCTAAATCTGCCAACCTCAGTCCTTCTTAATTTGGAAAAAAAGCATTTTGGACATTTGAATCAGTTTCAAGCTCATTGGAATGGGCTACAGGAGCTATGGTGATATGTGCAGTGGTTAGAATGCAGATCCTCACCAGCTCAAGGTTGACTCAACCTTCCATCCTTCCGAGGTTGGTAAAACGAGAACCTAAATTGTTGGGGGCAATACACTGACTTTGTAAACTGCTTAGAGGTGGCTGTAAAGCACTGTGAAGCACTATATAAGTCTTATTGCTATTGCTACATGTCATTCTTGCTCTTAGTTGTTTTTTTTTTTTTACAAATTTCTATTTAAAGATTCATTTAACTTTTCCAAGTAAACTTTCAGTCTTAACTTTGTTTGATATAGAGCAGTGTTTCAGCAATTTCATTTTAGGATAATACACGACAAATTAGAAACAATAGTAAATAAGAACACACACTGATAAAACAATCCAACTTTCATATCATAAAATTTTTTAAAAAATCTGATACAAACTGCAATGAACTGCAAAGCTTATAAAAGTCTAATTCTTCGGATTGAGACAAAGTTGGTGATGGTGTCAGCCAAACTTTGTATCTTAGAGGTTGTATCTTACATGACTCCCCTCTTCCTTATTGTGCACCATCTACATATCTCCCATCATAGGTCACAACAAATATTCCATCCTCCTATCTTCAGCAAAGCAAGTAGTTGATGCACTTCAGTTGAAAGCCCAAATTAATTTCACTACTGACAATGTGAAATCAGGCTAAACTGATTGTGCCTAAGAACCATCTAAATAATTACCTTCATTTTGTTTACTATAGTTGGTGATTGTTGTTTGTAAAATACTGGTTAATTAGACTTTGTTTGCTGAACAGTTTCCAGTGAGTGTTATCTAGAGAGAAATCAGTATAGGTTGATTTCCAGGTCTCTCCAAATGAAATACTCCACCTGTTTTGTAGTAGCCTTAGGTTTTGATTTTCCTATTTAAAGCAATTATTACAGGATCAGAGTCATCTAAGTTGTCCATCCCCTTCAATGAAAGATTTGAAGCGTAAATTTATATGAACATTCCTCACACTCCTTATGAACCACTCTGCTGTAGGAGTGCCTAGACAGCTTATTTATAATAGCTTCTTTTTTAATATTTGGGCAAGGAGGACATTAGCCTAGGGATCAGATGGTTTACAGAGTGGAAAAATATTGCTTTATAATAAAAGGAGGATATTGAATAAAGCTCAGATTTAATACCCAGCCTCACAGAACATCCTGATGAATGTAATTGCATTTTAAGCATTCTGATTAAATTTTTTTCATCCATATTGCATTTGTTTTGCTTGTGAATCTTTTATGGGCAAAAATGTGTCTGGAGATTAAAGGATTAACGAGGTTTTAAGAAGCCCGGGCAGCTTTTAAAGCATCTGAATATTTCTTACTTAAATTGGGTGGGAAAGCTCTACTAATCTCTTCTGCTATATAGACTGATACAAGTAAAGCCACAATTGTAGGGCGGAGAGAAAGCAGCCTGGAGACAGTGGCTGTTGCAGGTGGACAAAGCAACGAAGTTCTCTTTACATAAAGCCAAGGAAATCTTGTCAGAAGAGAAGACAAATGTATTTTTTAATTTGCTATGTACCTGTTTGTGTCTACATACAAAGTGGTCTTGGAGATTAATGGACAAACTCATAAATCTGGGGAAACAAAGGATTGGATTTGCATATGGTTAACTAACCTTAAAAGGTTCCAGCAGTCTCTGTTATGTAGCTATTACAAGTGAGAAAACTAAATTAATATGCAGAAAAGAATGTTATGGTCATATTGATGTCAGTTCTATGAAATGTTTTTATTTGGATAATGTAATACTGGGTGGGTAATGCTTAAAGCAATGGATCAGCATTCTTATTTTATATAAACTGGCCTGAAGGCAACTGAGGCATTTGTTTCAGATACCTGAGTTATCTGAAAACTGAGTTAGTGCTCAACCTGCATATAGCAATGAGTAGTCACTTCACCTTACCATCCACATATTTCTTTGTAAATCTGCAGTGTATTTGTGTTTGCAAAATAATTTTTTTCCCAATGAAAACTCATAGATTCCTATGAAAAGCCAGTTGAAGTTACAAACAGTAATGTGCCTTGATCTGGTTAATGGGCTGATCTCAACTGGGAAAAAAAAAATAGAATGGAAGTTTGATATTGTGGGACTGCAGAATTCATTCCATATTGCTCAGCCTTCTATTTTTCTGTGCTGCCCTCATCTTTCTTTAACATATCTAACTTAAAATTAGACTGGCAGCTGCGTGGAGTGGACTACAGGCTTGCCAATATGTAAACAGACACATCATAATTCTTAGAATCTTTGGAACAATTTATCACAATAGCTGGATTGTTGATTTAATTTCTTGTTAACCTAAACTTTTTTAAAAAATTAACTTTTATTGTGAGATGGGTTTTAAGTAAAAAATAAAAATAATTATGTTTGACATCATGGCACAGTCTTTTTGGGTATTTTCATTCAAAAGATCTATGGCAGGAAAGATTTGACCCAGAAAAGCACTTATCTGCCCTCAGGTGCTCTAGGAAATAAATTGAAGCCCTCTTCCATTGGCAGCCCTTTAAAGTATTAGAGGACTGCTGCCATATCTCCTCTCAGTCATATCTTTCTTAAGTTAAATGTACCTAATTCTTTTAGATGTTCTTCATAGGATTTAGTTTCCAGACCCCGTATCTTTGTTCTTCTTGGCACAATTTCTAGGACCTCACTATCTATCTTATAATACAACCAGAACAGGATACATTATTCCAAACGTGGCCTCACCAGTGTAGCATAGATTTCTTCCCTTGATATTGATAGAGTCTCTCTGTTGATGCATCCCAGGTTTACAGTGACTTTTTTGACAGCTGAAGCACACTATTGACTCATATTTAAGCAGTGGACCAATAGAACATCAAGTTCTCTCTTATAGGCATCGTTGAGCCAAGTACTGCTTGTCTTGTGTCTGTGTACTTGGTTTTTCCTGCTTAAGAGCAGGAGTTTCCTTTTATCATCACTGAGCTGTGTTTTGCTGGATATGGCCCAATGCCCAACTCTATCATGATCCTTCTGAATCTTGAGTCTACTTTGCAAAGTGTTAGTATTTCCTACCAGCTTTGTGTCTTCTGCAAAATTTGATAGCACCCCTTCAATTCTCTCTCTGGGTCATTTATAACGATGTTGAAAAGTACTGGGCCCAATCATGAACCTTAGTGTACCTGACTGCATGCTTCCCTCCATGTAGATGTAGTTCCATTGAGGATTATGATGAGTGTGGTTGGCCAGCCTACTGGGAATCTTACAGATGGTGGTACTATCTATCTCACATTATTCTATCTTACTAAGAAGATAGCTGTGGATCCATGGAAATATATTTCCGTTAAGGACCACATGTTCCTTAGTGAAGTTGGTTAGCCAACTTGCAAGATTAGTGTCAGCCTCACTGTGTCAGTTTCACAGGTAGCTAAAACTATTTTTACTGAGATTAGGTACAATAATCTCAATAAAAGTAGTTTTAACCTACCTATGATAGGTAGGCCCTCCAGATGGTTACTCATACCTTGATCAACTCACTATTGCAATATATTCAATATAGTGCTACCCCTGAAGACCACTCGGAATCTATGTGTGGTCATATGTATGAATCTACATATGACCGTATGGACCATAATGTAGGCATACCTTGGTATACCCTCTGCAAACTACACTAGTTGCTTCCAGGTGCAGTTTAAGACATCGTTTGCCACCTAGAAAACCCTGCATGACATAGAATCTGACTATTTGAGGAACTACCTGTCTCTATTGGCTTCTACCCGGCCCCAGTTAGGCATAGGGATGCACTCTAGTTTCCTTGGAAGAATCAATGTAATATATTAGGATTTAGGCAATGTGCCTTCTCTGTTATGGCAGTTGCTTTCTGGAATAACCCCCCCCACACCCCCAAATATTCATATGGCTCTAACACATACAATTATCAAAACCTGTCTGTTCCCCTCAGGGCTTGTATCAGGTAGGAGCCCTGTATAACTTCATTTGATTATTTGTTTTTTTTCCCCAGATATGGACAATCAGTTATTGTTTACTGCTTTTAACCTGTGAACCATCCAGAGTCTTAGCTTGGTTGTACCATAAGTTAAACAGCCTCTAAATTGCAAAAATAAGTATATTTTTTTTTAAAAAAAATTGAAATGAAATAGAATTATTTTTTCTACTTAACACTTTCTCACTGTAACCCTCAATATTACTGCCCATATTGCTGAGAAAGTTTCCCCTTTCTGAGAAGAAAGAACTTGTAAATGGATTGCCAGTTTCATCACTGTAGCATTGCATGGACTGAGTACTGTACCATTCAGCTAAATGGATACAGAAAAAATGGTTTTAATGCCTCTGCCTTTAGTCTTTCATAAATCGTGTTTTCATTTTTTTATGAACTGGAGCATATTTATATTTCAAGACTTCAGAAACACGACAGCATATAAGTAACACAACATTTAAGCTTCTCTTCCGGGCAAATCTTTATAAACTGCTAAAAATTGAGAACAAAGCTAATGTATGCTTAACAACAAATGAGAAATATTAAGAGAATGCCTAGGGAAACAGGTTTTAATTTCTTTTAGTTCCATCTACTTCCTTTGATTAGTGTCATGTATTCATTTTCAGCAGTTTCCTCTATTTTTATATTAAGTAAAAGATCCTTAGTCTTTGTTAATAAGGTTCAGCTTTTTTAATGATCAGACAATAGATGTTTTTCACTTTTAAGTTTTTAAATAATTTGTGACATGAGATAGTTAAATTAGGTAAAATGACCTACATGTGAGTAATAGGAATAAGGTGGGGAAAATTATCAGTAATTTGCTTTCAGAACTAGGCAAGATTTTAGTTCAGAAAGACCATCTGAAGTATATTCTGTTTTGTGTGATTTTAGGTTTAAGTCTACAAAACTCAAAAACTTTTTATTAAGGTTATCTCTTGTTCATTGGAGTTGGGCAGCTAATAAATTTAAATAATAATAATAGAAGTAAATTAAAATGTGACATTACTGCTAATTGAAGTCTTTCCTTGCCAAAGGTCTTAGCATAATTATGAGTCCTTTAGCCATTTTGGGTGTGTGGGGGTGTACTGCCTGAAGTAGCTCACAGTATCCCTCCACCCCATCCTGTTTACATAGGATTTAGAAAAGGTTCTAACGGCTATTTTAAGCCATAACCATGGATCAAGGCAAATGTATTTGGGGATGTACACTATGACCCAATCATAGTGAATGGGTGAATTGCTTCTCTTCATGAGCCTTTCCTGCCTAATCAATCTAGTAGAAGTGACTAGTCACAGTCCTGTTACTGCTGTTGTTAATTTAGAGTGAATGGGGAAATATGGTAGTCCAAAATTGGGAGGAAAAAGAAATTAAGCCCAAGATCAGGCAGAAGAAGCCTGTTTGCCTGCCAGACTGCCTGGTAAATTACAGCTGTCTTTTAATTGAATAATTTTATAGTTGGGGTGTTGGTGTTAGAGTTCATCTGGGTAAATACATAGATTCCATCATTGTTATGCTGTGCTTTATTTTGCAGGTTGGTATTGCAAAGGATTATGTATAATTCATTTGCCTCTCACACAGGTATTGCTGAACATCAGCAAACCCACCAAATTGTGAGGCAGTGAATAAATTCCATATATTAAATTAAACAATTCTGCTGAGATTGTATAAAAATAAATACAACTAATACAGTATTGGCATGGTTTGTTTGTTAAAGTTTAGTGACTCTATATACTATACTCATGCTTTTGTATTCTATCAGTACTGACTTTCAGGATATAACTGAAAATAAAAGATTATTGCTTTGGGTTGATTTGTTTGAGCATGTTATGGCAATAATATTTAATATTTAAATCATTTCCAGCAAAGTTTAGATAATTATCAGAATATACTATTGCTATATTTTCCATACTTCGTAATATTTCTTTTCTCTGCCTAATGTTGATGGCATGATTCTTAGTTTTTATGAATCTTAGAAATATATCAGTGAAGAATTCTTGAATTTCAATTTTCTATTCCATGTCCATACTACTAATTTGAGAAAGAAAGAGGAAGAATTTGTGCATTTGTGCATAGAACGATGTAACTTCCGTAGTTCTGTGCAGTAAATGTGAGTCACTACCTGTATTTGATAACTGACATCTTACAAAGATTGTGTCTTCTCTGTTAGTTCCTTTGAAATACAGTGAAAATTGCGTAGTAACAAATATCTAATTATGCAATATATATGCAATGAAGGTGGCTTTTTATATCATTTATATTCATTTAGTTATTTACACTGATGTCTTCTAGAGCCAGCATCAAGATAGAAACAAAATGAGTATGTCATCTCACCATGCCTTTACATTTATATAATTTTCGTTTCAGATAATGTAATAAATGCATTTTGAACTGACACCATGCCTTGTAGAGTTGATTGCTTTTAAGTGTGAAATGTTTCAGTTCAATTTGGGATTATTCACCGTGAAACATCAAAATACTTCTGTTCCCCACCCCCCCATCTAAAGAATATTGAGCAATTGCTGTTCCCATAGCATTTGTTAATCTTCTTGTTGAGAAAATGAAAATGGAAGTTATAGGATATAGATAAACCAGAAGAAAAACTCAAGGTTGGCAAGCTTGTGGTTTCATACTGGAGAGCTTGTATTCTAAGATTTTAGGCTATTTTCAGTCAGCCTTAAAATAAGTGAATTCTGCATAGTAGCATAAATGCAGTTTAAGGGGGGAGAGGGTTTGCTTTCACAAATTATAGACTAACTGTTAAATTCTTTTGGTTTAAGCAGGAGGAAAAGAGATTATTGATTTCTAATTTCTTTATCTCATGGCTCAACTCCATCTTGGCTCTTACTTCTGCCTGATCTACCATTTTGTTTATTTTATATCTGTCAAATCAGTTTCCCAGTCTCTCCTTTGATCACAAAATACTCCTTTTCACAATTAAACCATTGAACACACTGATACCTTGTTCTAGGCCTGGATAATTATTTCAGGAAATGTGCCACTGCTCTCTCAGATGTGAGATGCATGCAAAATTGCTGATCACCCACAAGCAGAATTATGATGGTCTTCATATTCAAGTCCTACTCCTAAGTGGGCAGAAATTCTCTCTGACTCCTGAAAATACAGCTGTTAATTTTCTGCTGCTCTGCTGCACTAAAAGATAAATATGATTTTGAGGTGATGGAACAGTGCTTTGTAATTTTGCACATGAACTGTTCTTATTCTCTAATAACCCCATTTAATGCAAGCATTCCTAAAATTAAAATAACTTAAACATTACAAGGAAATGAATTATAGTTTGACAGTTCCAATGTCTATCAAAGATAATGAGTAGTTTAGTTTAGTTTTAGTTTTATTAAATTTATATACCACCCTTCTCCCGAAGGACTCAGGATGGTGTACAGCCATGATAAAAACAGTGAATCATACAGCATTAAAACCCATTTTAAAACTGAATTAAACAGATTTGGCTATCTTCATTAAAACCCATAATTTAAAATACCCCATTCCAAAATTTTTATTCAGCCAGGCCAGCCTGCTGAAATAACAGGGTCTTAAGGGCCCGGCGAAACATACAGAGGTCGGGAATCATTCGTATCCCAGGGGGTAGTTCATTCCAGAGGGCAGGTGCCCCCACAGAGAAGGCTCTCCCCCTGGGGATCACCAGCCTACATTGTTTGGCTGATGGCACTCTGAAGAGCCCTCTCTGTGGGAGCGCGTTGGTCAGTGGGAGGCTATTGGTGGCAGAAGGCGGTTCCGTAGATATCCGGGCCCTAAGCCATGAAGCGCTTTAAAGGTAGTAACCAACACCTTGAACTGCACCCGGAAGACCACTGGGACCCAGTGCAGCTTGCACAGGAGAGGTGTCACATGGATGCGCCGAGTCGCACCCATAATCACCCGTGCAGCTGCATTCTGGACCAGTTAGAGCCTCCAGATGCCCTTCAAGGGGAGCCCCATGTAGAGAGCATTACAGTAGTCCAGATGGGACGTGATGAGGGCGTGAGTGACCGTGTGAAGGGTGTCCCGGTCCAGAAAGGGACACAACTGGCATATCAGGCAAACCTGATAAAAACCCCTCTGGCCATAGCTGTCATGTGTTCTTCTAAGGACAGCCGTGCATCCAAGAGGACACCAAGATTGTGAGCCCTCTCCGAGGGGGCCAACGTTTCACCCCCAATAGCCAGTGATGGAACCAGCCTGCTATATTGGGACGCCAGGAGCCATAGCCACTCAGTCTTGGAGGGGTTGAGTTTGAGCCTGTTTCTCCCCATCCAGATCCTCATGGCCTCCAGACAATGGGACATCATGTCAAGGGCAACATTGGGGTGATCTGGGGTGGGGATCTACAACTGAGTATCGTCAGCGTACAGATGACACTCCAGCCCAGAACCACAGATGATCTCCCCCAGCGGCTTCACATAAATGTTGAATAATAGGGGCGAGAGATCCAACTCTTGGGGCACCCCATAAATGAGGTGCCTCAAGGTCGATCTCTGTCCCCCTGCCAACACAGACTGCGTCCATCTGGAGAGGAAGGAGGAGAACCACCGCAATACGGTGCCCCCACTCCTAACCCCTCCAGGCATCACAGCATGATACCATGGTCGATGGTATCAATAGCTACTGAAAGGTCCAATAAGACTAGGACAGAGGAGCAACCCCTGTCCCAAGCCCTCCAGAAATCATCAACCAATGCGACCAATGCTGTTTCCATGCTGTATCCAGGCCTGAAGCCTGACTGGAACGGATCTAGATAGACTGCTTCATCCAGGTACCAGGGAAGCTGTTGCGCCACCACACTCTTGACGACCTTCGCTACAAAGTGAAGGTTGGAGACTGGACGATAGTTCGCTAATACAAGGACTGCTCCTTTTATTTTATGATGGGTAATCCATCACTGTTGGGCTAAATCTCTGATCCACCAACATATGCTGTTTTCCTGCTGCATGTTATTCCATGTCAACTACATGGTCCCACTGCCACTCATGAGCCTCCAGCTCTGAGCTTCAGAAAGGCCCGCATTACTACAGAAAATAGTCATATCTGTAATGTTATTGTTAGGTGATATGCTCTGTTACCAAAAATTATTTCATGAAATGAAGATTTCATGAAATGGAGGTATCAATAATTTTATCTCACTTTAAGACTTTTATTTTCTTAGAAAAAGATATAGCCTATTATATACACTTACTATTTTTCAGAGTTTAAGACGCACCAGAGTATAAGACGCAGCTTAGTTTTTGGGGAGGAAAATAGAGGGGTTGGAATCTGCCTATGAGGTATTCATCTGGCTAGCGTCCTCAGTTTGGTCAGCTTCAGCACATTAGTTTGCTGGTTTTTTATCCCCTGCTTGAGGATAAAAAACAGCTTCTAATGCACAGTTGAGAGGAAGCAGCAATGAGAAAAGCGGGCAAAGCATGGGGGGTGGGGAGATTGCTTCATTCAGCTAGCGCCTAGTTAGGGCTGAAAAAAAAGCTTCTAAAGAACAGCTGAGAATTGGAGCAAAGCATGGAGATTGCTTCACTCGCTAGCGCCTAGTTAGGGCTAAAAAAAAGCTTCTAAAGAACAGCTGAGAATTGGAGCAAAGCATGAGATTGCTTCACTCGCTAGCACCTCATTAAAGCACAGTAGAGAGTCGAGGGAGCAGGCAAAGCTGGGAAGATCGCTCGCTAGTGCCTCGTTAAGGCTGGAAAAAAGCTTCAAAAAAGCTACATTCAGAGTATAAGACACACCCAAATTTTCAGCCTCTTTTGGGGAGGGGGAAAGGTGCGTCTTATACTCTGAAAAATACAGTAGTTTTTAAAAAATAATTTCCCCTTAACTTTAATCCACACATTTGAAAAGTACCCATTGAAAGCATATACATTTCCATGTCTTTTTAAAGCATATAGGCCACAATGAGACTTTGCATCCTTTCTTTTGCAAAGAAAATGTTATTTTTAATGGTATTTATTTCTAACTGCTCTGACAATATCCAATGTTCTCATCATTAATTTTATTGCAGGTTCCTATACAGTAAGTTTTACTCATTTTCTATATAGTAACATCCTTATGATCATTTCATTTTCTCTTCAGAATACTTCTTATAGAGCTAAAGGGCTTGTTCTATCTCTAAAATATTTTTAGAATTGCTTCTTTTTTTGCATAATGGGAAAATTCCCATTGACATTTGACATCACTGTTGAATGAGAACTCACTTCCTTGAAGGATTTAAGTTATTTTAATTTCATGTATGTTTACAAGTTACTATATAGAAAATTATTTTTTAATTGTGTGTTCTATCCATTTGTATCTCTTCAATCACACACTATGTTACATAGAAATACTGTACTATACAAATTATACTGAAGGTAAAATATTCTAAAATCCATTTATTCACCTATATTCAGTTATAAGCAGTGTTATACAATTTAGTATTCTTGAGGTTTCTAGAAATATATAAAACTTTTCAAAGAGCGTTTGAGGCATCATATTTGATATCTAAGGTAATATTTTATGTCATCACGTTGCCATAGAACCACTAAAAGTAAGGGCAGAAAATGTTATGTTACACACGCATATGAACACGCACACACGTGCATACACATGCACACAAACACAGAGATATGAGAAAGGCTTTTGTGCCTGCTCCAGCTATTCTCCAAATACTAAACGGGACAGGCATTTCCCCTTTTTTTGATTTTTAATCTTTCAGCTAGCCTTATTTATTTGTTTATTTTTCAATCAAATTTGAATGCCAATGAATCTTCTAAGCTCAAAGCAGCTTTCAACAACAAATTAAATACAATAAAATTTGCACAGTAAATAAGAGTAGTGTAATACAGTACAATAGATCACAAGAGAAAACTGATAACACAATGCCTAATAATACTAAAATAATGTCTAAATAAAGGTGGCAAAAAATCATTCCCTAGAGGCCTCCTGAAAATTTTGTTTTTAATACGTTTTTGGAAGGCAGTCTGACTTCAGAGGAAGGCTGTTCCATAATATAGAGCTGATGATGCCATTATCTTGCTGGACTTGGAGGAGAAAGTAGAATCGGGAGCTTCTAGGGACAAATTGTCCTGGAAGAGAAATTGTAGAAGTTTTACGCCCATAACTCCACCTTGGCTGAGCAGATTCATCAGGCACCATGGATTCCTGGCCTGCACCCCTGAATATCTGGCACCTCTCTGTTGTGAACTGATTCTCAGAAGTTTTTACAATTAGTTTTGGCCTAATTTCTTCTTCTGTTAATACATCATTTCTACTCTCACGGAAATAAAGACTAGTTTATTAGTAGCAGCCAGACAATTGTGTTAGATGTTTTCCTCTAGTTCAGCGGTTCTCAACCTGGGGGTCACGACCTCTTTGGGGGTCGAACGGCCATTTCACAAGGGTCGCCAAAGCCCTCTCTCACCGCCCCCCCCCGCCTTCACTCACCCTCTGTCTCTGTTGGATCGCTGGTTGCCGTTCGTTTACCCCGCCCACTCCCAATCTATTGCTGCCTCCTGAGTCCCAGCTGATGGCTAGAGGGAAAAAAACCTGTTTAAACTCTTGCCGCGGGGCTTCAAAGGGCCGTCCTACAGCTGATCAGTGTTAAAAAACAAAACAAATGAGTATACCAGTGCCTGCAAAAATAGAAAAAACAGCCCCTTTTGACTCTCAGCTAATTTGCTCTGAGCTGTTTTGCGCAGGGGTTTGTTTTGCTGGAGCAGTTTTTTCCCCCCTAGCTATGCTGAAAAAACGAAAATGAAAGTAAAACAGGGTCTTTGCTGCAGCGTGACAAAATGAGGCAGAGAGAAGTTTCTTTTTCTTTTTCCTCACCAAAAAAGGTAGGTGCAAAACTGCAAACATTGGGAAATTTAGGGCAAAAGAGGAGGTTCAAGATTTTAAAACACAAAAGAAAATCCGCTCTATTTAACTAAGGAATTGTAATAATTGAAATACTATTAATTGTATATTGTGTGAAAGCAGAAATGGTTAAGTTGTGGTTTGGAGGAATATATGGGGGAAATTATTTGGTTTATTATTATTGGTAAATATAATTAATTGATTTGTAAGAAATTGGATTGCATGGAAATAATTGGAATATTCATGTTCATATTGATTAATATACAAAAAGATAGTTATATAACCAATTGATTTATATTAAAATGTTGAATTTGTATTAAACAACTGTATTACATAATTACATAATTAACCAATGTGAGAATGGATATAAAAACAGATGACAATGTGAAGGGGTATAATATAGAATAGAAGGGAAAAATGAATTTGATTAAGATTAGAGATGAGGATGAAGGGTAATATTGTTTTTTTAAAAAAAATAGATGAGGAATAAATGTGGCAAAAAGGAAATATAGAAATTGTAAATTTAATTGAAATGACTAAACACTATTTAAATTTGTGAACCGGCCAAATACTCTGTTCAAAGAAAATACAT
The DNA here is from genome assembly GCA_030761175.1 of Masticophis lateralis. Lineage (NCBI taxonomy): Eukaryota > Metazoa > Chordata > Lepidosauria > Squamata > Colubridae > Masticophis > Masticophis lateralis. The sequence goes on from JAUDYJ010000001.1 coordinate 179,481,069, forward strand.
TATATGTTTGTATGTGTGTTTCTAATATTGCTGTTTATTCATATTTGTTCTCTTTTATTCTTTAAAGTTTAACAATTCATTCTTTATCAGAAGCAGTTGTGAAATGAGTGACATGGTTGTTAAGAATGCTGCACTGGCATAAATGTGAGGATGGTCATAAGTGTGAGGACCAGTCGTAAGTGCGAGGACCTGTCAGAAATGACTTTTTTCAGCCCTCTGGGTAGTCCTTTTCTGCACATGGACTACTCAGAGGGCTGAAAAAGTTATTTTTGACTCGTCCCTGCACTTTTGACCAGTCCTCGAACTTACGACTGTCCTCACATTTTACATTTTTGCCCTATCTTGTCACCATGGTGAAGAGAAGCGGTTGTGAAATGAGTGACACGGTTGTTAAGAATGCTACAACGGGCATAAATGATGACCAGTCATAAGTGCAAAGATGGGTCAAAAAGTACAAGGACCTGTCAGAAATGACTTTTTTCAGCCCTCTGGGTAGTCTTTTGTGCACATGGACGACTCAGAGGGCTGAAAAAGTTATTTTTGACTGGTCCTCGCACTTTTGACCAGTCCTCGAAATTACGACTGTCCTCACATTTTACGTTTTTGCCCTATCTCCATGATGAAGAGAAGCAGTTGTGAAATGAGTGACATGGCTGTTAAGAATGCTGCATGGGCATAAATGTGAGGATGGTCATAAGTGTGAGGACCAGTCAAAAGTGCGAGGACCTGTCAGAAATGACTTTTTTCAACCCCCTGAGTAGTCCCTATACACATAGCCATGGCCACCTGGTCACATGACTAGCTAGCTATGCCCACCCAGTCACATGACCTCCAAGCCACGCCTACAAAATAAGCCACACCCACAGAACCAGTAGTACAAAATTACAGTTATGAAGTAGCAATGAAAATAATTTTATGGTTGGGGGTCACTACAACATGAGGAACTGTATTAAAGGGTCGTGGCATTAGGAAGGTTGAGAACCACTGCTCTAGTTTGTTTCTGCTTATCTGCTAAACTATGTCAGTTGATGGTTTTGCCTGCATTCTTTAATGTTCTTAGCTTGTTCTTTGCTCCCCTTTTCTGGTATTAAAAGCATTCATAGAAGGCATAGTGGAGCTTAGAATTTAACAGAAGGATAATGACTAAGGATAGAATAAACAGGGAAGACATATCTTTCCTATATGGAACACTCAAGGAAATGCTTTCCTAAGTAGCTGTGCTTTGCTTTATGCTCAGAAAGAAGTTGTGTTGAGACACAACTCATAAAGCACCCATTCTTTGTTTCATATTCAGAACATTAAAATGGCTATTTTTAATTCAAGTAGTTTTAAGATTGATGGACTTTGCACCTCTCTATTGTGTTAAAGTCTAGCACAATTTATTATGTAGACACTAGAGTCGATCATATTGAAGTTCCTTGGAATAACTATGAAAACATATCAAACTGTCCCCCCACCCCCACCCCGGCTATGGCATGTGTATAGCTCTTATATGTACAGATAAAGCCAAAGGGTTATTTAGTTGGGATGCTGTCACTCCTTCAATAGTTTGTCACTACTCAAATTGACAAGTAGGAAGGGATCAAAAAAAAAAAAATGACAACATCTTTCTTTCATTTTTATTAACAGCTATATCCCTCCTCCCCCAGAAAATTCAATTACTCAACAAATAACAAATGGGGAATACTTGGATACTTGGGGAAACTTAATATCTCATGATTCTCAGAGAAACCAAAACTCAATTTTAAAATAAAAGTATCAAAAGAGGGAATCAGTTCTTCCAAGTTTCAAAGACAGGACAAATGATTTCAGTTTAGGAGTTTTATAAGTACTTTTGGAAAATATCTAGTACTTCTGGTAACTTAGTTCTTTTATTTCCCAGGGGCCAACGTTTTCCTTTTCAGGTTCCTTCAGTAATTTTAATTTAAAAAGATCATATTTAGCAATGGCTTTAATTGCTAACAAAGAAAAGAATTTTTCCCCCTAAAGGTGTCATATTTGATATACTTGCTATTGAAGAGTAGCTGCGTAAATCATAGCTACTACAACATCAGAGTCTAGGAGGAAGGAAGGAAGGAAGGGAAGGAGGGAGGGAGGGAGGAAGGAAGGAAGGAAGATTTCCAGTGCTTCCTGCCAGCTTCCCACAAGAAAACTGAATGGGGAATTTGGCAAAGTCAGATGTGGTTCTGTTTCCATTGCTTTTTTGCCCATCCATGGTCATTTTGTTTCTCTGTTTAGGAAAGGAAATGATGTTTCTAAAACAATGATCATGGGTTATCTGGTAATTTGCTAAAGCTCAGGATACCAATGGACTTGCCATTAAAGTTTAAATGACAGAAGTTCTATAAATTGAATAGTTTGTATTTGGGATTATTAAACAAATAGGAAATAGCCATTAGCAGATCATCTCCCCCAACCCCAAAAAAGACTGGAGAATATGGGAGATGAAAGGGAGGTAAGAAATGAAATATTCTATGCCAGGCTTGCATAAACACAATTATATTAGTTTTGATTGTATATATTGAAATTGAAAGAATTTTAAAGCAACCCCATTACTCCTAAATGTAATTCAACATTTGCAATTCAAATGTCCCAATTTGAATTGCATTGAATGCTTGAATTTTGCATCGAGCAAAGCAGGGTGATGGTGAATGGAAAAGCATATAAGCTACCAAATGGGTGCTAGAGAATTCAGATCTCCATGCATTCCCCCATGTGTTGGGATATTTGCCCTCCGTGTCCTCAGCAACCCAGTAAGTTCACAAGTGTTATATGTCAAAATAGATAACCAAGAACATATTTTGAGAGACTTTTGGAGAATAATTATTCCTAAATATATATACTCTGTTGGTTTTGGTAGAGAGGTTTTGTAAATAATTTGATATGTCCTCTGTAAAAGGAATTTTTAATATGTGTCTACCCAGATAGCATTTTGTGCATCTTTCCAGTGTACATCTTACAACCACATGTGTTGGCTTCTTCCGTCACAAAATGGCATGCCCAACTCTGCATTTAGGCATCTGACTTTCTGTAAGAATAAGAAATTACTGGGCTGCTCAGTGATTTGTCCTATATCAGAATGTCTGTTGGTATTCTAATTGGAGTCACAGCCAACATTTTTTAGTTTTTGTATTAATCCAATTGAAAAAAATAAAATAAACATTCTTCCCCCTTTTTTGCTTTTCTCCCCACTGACATTAGTTTCTGTAATCTTATACATAGCTTTACTTAGATGTCTGACCACCTGTGGGTTGCTGTCAGGTTCAAAACCCTCCTTTCTTGTATCCCTGAGTCAAACTGATTCAAACCAGAATATTATGGACATGATCTTAAAATGAGTTTTATTTAGCACATAATCTTACTGAATGGAAATAAGCACCAGCTATATAAATCTTTCTCTTGTAATACATACTTTATTTGAAAACAATCATATTGGCACAAATTATTCCTTAACTTTGTTACTTGTTATTCACAAAAATAATGTAGTTTTATACAGGTAGTCTTGCTTAACAATCTTAATTGGGACCAAAATTTCAGTCACAAAGCAAAGTAATTGTTTGTCATGTGAAACAATACATGACCATGCCACTTAATAACCACAGTTCTGCTAGTTACAGTATCTCATGCTTTTCCTGCCCTACTATTCTCATCTCCACTTCAATTCTCCCCCACCTGCCTGTCTCCCTCCCTATCTCTGTCCTTTTGGTTACCCTGAACTTTGCAGCTTCCTAGCCCTGCTGCCCCTCCCCTGGCATTCAAGCTAACCTTTGCCATCTTCTTCCTCCCTTTGCTGGCCTGGGATCCACTCATGGGACAAGAGCCTAGCACTGGTCCAGTGGGGCCTCATCTGCCAAAGGGGAAGGAAGCAGTGGGACACAGATGGAGGGGAAGGCAGGGTGAGAGTGTAGGCAGCAGCTTCTTGGCTGAAGTTGGTAGCTATTGGGCTCTGCTATCCTTGCTGTGTCAGGCCTGGGGTAGTGGCAGGACAGCAGAGGTAGATGGCCAAATACAGGTGGCAAAAAGCGTAGAAATGAGAGGAGTTGAAGTGCACATTGCAGTGACAACTGGGGGCTGGTTTCCAAATGCCCAACTTTGATTATGTAACTGCAGGGAGGCTGCAACAGCTATATCTTCGAGGATTGATCATAACTACTATTTGTTCAACACAGTTGCAGCTTTAAATCAGTAGTGGTTTCAATTTCGGTTGCTACCAGTTTGCTCATGGGCCCAAGTGCACTCATGCATGCGTGCCACACTTCTGTGCACACGCAGAAGCTTCTGTGCATGCTCAGAAACGTCCAGGCGGATGGGCGGAGCCTCCTGCCGTCCCCGCTGGTAGCAACCCACCACTGCTTTAAATGGTTACTAAATGAATGGTTGTTAAGCAAGGAGAGTTCGACGGACCAATAACAGTTTGCTTCATATTTTATTAGATTTTCTTCCTATTTTTTATTATTAAAAAGTACAAACAAACATACAAACGACAATAAAACATACAAAACAAATAGACATAAGTCAAATCTTTACATCTTCATTTTATACTTATTGCATCGGTAATCTGTATTTATATTTATATTTTTTCCTAATATATCTTTTGTATCTATATTCTTACTAGGTCGTCTCTAAATTTTCTTATTCTACATATTTAATTTACTATGTTCCTTAATTGGTACTTATTTTTTTCCCCTATAATTTTTATCTTCTCGTTTATATCCCTATCCTTATTCTTTTTTCTTCTTCTCCAGCCAGTTATACCATTTCTGCCATACTAAATAATAGTCAGTTTCCTCCTTTTCCTGTATTTCTTTTGTAAGTTTATCCATTTCTGCACATTCTATGATTTTACTGATTATTTTATTTTCTGTTGGTATATTCGCATTCTTCCAATTCTATTTTGTTGTCCATTTTCTTGATATTATCTTTTATTTCTCCCATGTCTGACTTCAAATCCTCATGATTTCTTCTTGTTTCCTCATGGTTATTTGCGATAGATTCTTGTGTCTTAGTCATTCCTTCTTGAATCACTGCTAACACTGATTGAATGTTTTGAATATTAGAGGTGGAGGTTGCTTTTTCCGTCTCTGTTCCTAACATGGTATCATTTGATCTTTGCTGTGCAGGAGATGCTGTAAGGGATGTCTGATTCGAGGTTATTTTCTTGTTTATTTTAGTTATAGTTGTTGTGCCTGAGCTTGTCATTTTTACTTTTTGTTTTAAGCTTTCTCAAAATTTCATACACTGATTTAATTTTAGTATCTTTAAGTTTGTTGTCTATATTAATAGTTAAACTTATATAATATACCAATCTTTAAATGGCAATTTGTCTTTGTAATATTATAAATTAATACTCTTTATACTAACAATACTCTTGTTAATACTCTTATCACCTTAATACGTACTTGACCACTTTATCACACAATATGTTTCTATATAACTTTCTATATACTTAATCAAGGTTTTATAGGCTTAAACTTTTCAATACCCTTAAATATGGGGGAAGGGAAATAAGAGGAAAGAAGTGAGGGAAAAAATTTAAGATTTTAACAATTCATTAATTTGTTCTTAGTATAGTTAGCACAATATATGTAATCAATCTATGGTAATAGATAAATAATATATAATATAAATAGATAAGAAAATAGGTGAATTGATAAATAGATAGAAGGCTAAATAAGTAGTTAATATAGATAGCAATAAGGCAAATTTGTCTCAATCACTAATTTCTGATTAGCAATCAATTTCTCACAATCAACTGTTCTTAATAGTTAATAACTAGTTCTATTCAGATTCAACAATTATATATATACTTTGTTATTCGTTATTCTTTGTTCTTCTGCCTTGTAATTCTCTTTCACTCTTGCGTCATTTCGTGCTCTTTCCTCTGTACAGTTATTTTTAAACTTTCACTGTCCAAATATCCAAATATCCAAATGTCCAAATCCAACCCTTTTAAATAATTAATTCAAATTTCCAAGTTCGTTATTTTCCAAATAATATCAACCACTTCTCCAATCCTTGTTCTGAATCAGTCACTCATTCACTTCCTCCAATCTTTAGTAACTTCCGTCAGAATCACCGTCCTTGTTCTTAAAACACCGTCCTCCTTCACAATCTATTTATTTTATTTTAAAGACCACAGCTCTTTCAAATCAAATATCTGGATGTGTGTGTTGTAGCTTTCCATCTCAGCCATTTGCTTGCCTTTTGCATTGTCGCTGTCTGTCAAAAACCGCTTCTTTCTTCTATCACTTGCTATCTTTTCCAATCTCTGACTTCTCTAGTCACACACACCCGCAGTTCTAATCCAAAGTACCTTTCTCTATTTGTTCTGCTTATTTCATAATCCACACCTCTTTTGCTGGTATATCTGGTAAGGTTTCCCCATTTTCACCACCCTTTCTCTTTTTGCGCTGTCACTGTCAGTCAGAAATTCTTTTTCCGCTCCTCTTGCCTTTTTGTCACTGCTTATCTAACTATTGCCGCTTGCTTTGGAGTCTCTCGATCTCTCCGCTCTCCTCTCCCACTCTATAGCTGTACCACACTTGATTTCTTTCCTCCGGTCCTCTTACCGATGCAATTTCTTGTTTCGATTTTCTCTTCCTACTCTTCGGTTGTCAGCACTTCAGGCCAGCCAAAATGGCTGGTTTTTTCCTCATCGGAATTAAGAGGTTTCTCCTGAACCTTCGGGGAGATTGCTTTTCTCTCCGAGGTCCTTGAAGATTCCTCTTTTTTCTATTGATCTCTCCGGGATCAATAGTGTCTAGAACAGCTTCCTGGTTAGGAATATTGGAATTTCAAGAATGGAGCTCCATTCTCTAGTTCCAAACACGTTGACGTCACTGCCAGAAGCCTCTTCCTCTTTGTTCTTATTTTACAGTTTAGCTGAACACGGTCATAACATAAGTTAAAAAAAGTTCTGTTTTGGCTTTGAATACATTTTGTTTAAGAAAGTTGAGCTGTATGTATGTATATACATACACATATAGTTATTTGCCCTGTAGGCATTGTTTACTTTGAAACTTTGCATTTGGGGAACTTCCAAACTTCTACTCATTCATACTTCTAACTAGAGCTTGGAAGACTAAATTATACTGTATTGTTTCTGAAGTGGAACCAATGTAATGAGAATTCTCCTCTACTATTCTTGCATTTTAATTCCTAAATTCTTAGAAATCATTATATTTGCATAGCTTGCAACAGCTTTCATTTACATACACAACTACCTCTCAGGCACTTCAAAAATATGCATCTGTCTCTTTACTACACTACACTGAAAAAATAAGTACACCGGTAAGATAAAGCACCCTATTAGCAATGTACTATGCTAATTATAATATAATACAACGAAGTACAATATCATACATTAATACAGTACAATATAGTACCATAATGTTTACTCATGCAGTATAACACAAAGAGCCTTGATAAAATAGCACAGCAAAAATTTGTCTAGTTGTAATCATAAACATACACAGAGAGAGAGAGAGACAGATAACTAGCAAAGGAGGAAAAAACTGAGAAATGTGAATTTGAGAAGCTAGAAGAAAAATGGGTCTTAGAGCATCCCTTAAAGTATGAAAAATGTAGAATCAAGAATATTTTGAGAAAATTAAGTCTATGGCTGCCATCATTTAATATCTCACCATTTATATGCTGGTTTGAGACCATGATAATGATCTGATTGGATTTGATTTGAAGCCATGTTGACCCATTTAATATGGTCCCAATATGCATTTGTTACACTTTTATAACATTAAGGCTGAGGAAACATTTCAGAAAAACTGAAAGCTCACATACACCTTTATGTCCAATTAGAATGGATAGAGATAAAAATATAAAATAGCACATATTTTTGATATATAGCAATAGCACTTATATATACCACTTTATAGTGCTTTACAGCCCTCTCTAAATAATTTACAGTGTCAGCATATTGCCCTCAATAATCTGAGTCCTCATTTTACCAACCTTGGAAAGATGGAAGGCTGAATGAACCTTGAGCCAGTGAGATTCAAACTGCTAAACTGCAGGCAGCCGGCAGCCAACAGAAGTAGTCTGCAGTACTGCATTCTAACCACCGCGCCACCACAACACATATAACTGAGTAATACAGAGTCCTTACAAGAAAAAAAATAAAAATAAAAAAGTGGGAGTAGTGAAATACTGTTATATTTATGAAATTAAAATTCCAGAAACACTTTTTGCACAAACAAACATTTGGAACTAACTCCCAACATGCACAGCTATTCCCCATCAAATATCTGATATTTAATGGCCATTCACTGAACTATGCACTATATATTTTATACCAAAAAGCCTTTATGAAATCATTTAAGACATTTCTCCCTTGTTCATGGTGGATCTGAACATTCTATGTATCTTTCCTTCAAAGTTTAATGTCTTACCTTCTTGTCAATTGATTTATAGTATAGTAAGACATTTCTGTATGATGCTTGTTTTATTATGATGCTATGGAGTGACTTTTCTATTACATATATTCTATTGGGTAGAAGTAAGAAAAGGCAGAGCTGGTCTGATTAAGTACGTTGCTGTGATGTTGTAAGTAATAGGGTTTTGGAAGAAACCTCTCATTTTTAAAGTACTTTTATAAAGTTAATATTTCTTTGTTGTTTTTCAGTGTCAACTCCTTGTAATTGGATGGATTTATTTCCTTCCTTTATTAAAAACATTCATCCTAATAGAAACATTGGCAAGGCAGGAAAGGTAATAGTGGAGAAAAATTTAGGAGCAAAGAATATGTTATTTCAATCAAGGTTACTTCTATAACATGAATCCAGATAGGTTATTTGTATGGCGTTGCAAATTTGGGGTTTCCAAATGAAGGCATCTGCATTTTTATATTCAGAGGAGCCTAGATAATCCTATGAGCCTATCTGTCTTTATTAGAAATAGTTTACATTTTCACTAACAATGAAATTTTATTGTCTTTAACAGATGGGCTAGAAGTGGACATTTGGAGGGCATTGCCTCTATGAATGGCATTGGTGCTTTTTGCCTGATATTATATTTTATATTAACATCAGCTTTGTACTTTCAAAATTGGCAATGTATCAATAATATGGTGTTCTCCTAATCAGAACTGGAGTTAACTGATGCAACAATTTGATTCAATATTGAATTTATGTGCCTTATGTTACAGGGTTATTGTTATATATTCTAGTGCATAAGGAAAAAAAGATGCATCTATAATAAGATGTTAGTGAACAGTTGTGGACATCTTTCTTTTTGGTAATATACTAGTATCACTAGTATATCGCTAGTTTTTAGGGCTGTTTAGTTCTTTCAATTGAAAGAGAAAACGATGAATTGGGGTACAAAAGAGCACATGGTAGCATCCGTTGGTGGCTCCTTAAGTCAAACACGCTTTTTCTTCAGCTCCTGCAACAGATAGGGAAGAAAGCCATGCAAACCCAAGGAAATGGGCAGCTGCTTTAAGAGTTGCTAAATTCATGTCTGATACCAATTAGTCCTTGTACAGTACAATTTGAGCAGAGTTAGAGCAGGATACAGCAAGAAAATTAGCAATGGAATTTTTGGTGGGAATTTTTTTCTTGGTATTCTTCCTGGGAGATCTCTTATTTTTGGGGGGGGAGGTGGAGTGGGGTGATTATCTGCTTCTATGTATGTGGAACCACTGTATGACAGTCTAGGCTTCTGAACCAGAGGTGAAATGCTCCTGGTTCGGACCAGATCACCCGATCCAGTAGTGATGGAGGTGGGTGGTTCAGAGAACCATTAGCAAAAATCCCTGTCCCCCCCATGCTTGAGCCACTCAATCATCAGACAACTCAGCTGGGATTGTCAGAGCCTTTTGAAAGCACTTTTTACAACCTCTTCGCCGAAGAGGTTGTAGAAAAAATGGTTTTAAAAGTTAAAAAAAAATGGGCCACACCCACCCAGTCACATTACCTCCCCCACTAAGCCATGCCCACAGAATCAGTAGTAACAAATTTTAGATTTCACCACTGTTCCGAACCAAACTCAACGTAAAGGCTGGGTGCCAACAGAAAACATGAGGACAAAGCAAATTTCTTTCTGGATTGAATGTACTTGCCAAAATGAAACAAGGAGGGATTCATCTATGTCAATTTGCAGGACAGTATCTGAAGTATTTGTGATAAAATTACAGCTATCTCAAGAGTGTGTGTTGAAGTTACATTTGCACATTCATAGTCATTCATCATTTTTCCATGTTAGATCAGCTCATTGCACCTAAGTGATGCTCAGAAAAAGTTGATTAATCAACTAAGGCATGAGAACAGTTACAGTATAAATCCTTTAAATAAACTGGTTTTTAACTTTTATGAAAAGATGAATCAGTGTTGAAAGGGAATTAGTACAAATTCTAATTTTGTAAACAAAATTAATTTTAATGTACTTTAAATATTTGTATAAGATTACATCACATTAGCTTTTTTTAGGATTATTTCTGTTTAATAATTATCTGGCTGATGTGTCTATTTTTTTATTTCATTGACAGAAAGTTAGCAATTTTCTAACCATCATTGTAGAATAGTTAATCACAAGAATAGTTTGACTAAAGCAAGAAACAAATATTTTGATTGTTCTGAAAGCCACTAGAATGTTTTGTCTTGGGAAAGAATACATTTGTAGGGGCTAACAGATATCAACATTTATCATGCTGAGATTTTTCCATTATGATGTAGCATTATTACATTAAAATATAGCTGTGGAAATTTGCTGGAGTAACTTGCCTGCATCACCATTAAATTTTGAGAATGAAGCATAGCTATTTTTACATAAACTACAACCAATCAAGGCATTCTGTGCCTAGGTATTCATCCTTTTCCAGTGTGCTGCGTCTATACTCCATAGCTGGGACCAATCCTCTTTTCTGACAGCAACTGAGAGAACTTTTTAAATCAATTTCCTACTCGCACTGTGCTCTAGCCACACCCCCTTTGCCTTGAATCTCCAGTCTTTCTCTCAGTTGCTGACAGATGGACGTGGATTTTCTCTGTGCTCTAGAGTGTAGTGCAATTAGGCCTTTATTTATTTTTGATTAGTTTAAAAATTTTTTCCCCTTTTTGTTCTTCTTTGCTTCTTTAATTGTTTCTGCGGTGGAGAGTAGGAGTCCCTTTGTTTGCTGCCTGCCTGGCTGCTCTATTGCTGGCTTCGTGCCTGGGGATCCAGATCGTGCTATGCTTAAGCGCCCAAAGCACTTGCAGCTGCCATTTCTGGCCCTGCGGGGCGGATCCGGCTATCATCTGGCTGCCGGTGGATCAGGGGCTGGGCGGTTCGCCGTTGTAACCCCTTCCACCCCAACGAACGTGTGAGCTTGCGACAGAGGAGGCGGCGGCAGGGCAAGTACTTTATTTAGCCAGAGGCTTCTGTCCTCCGCATATCGGCTACTGACTGCTGGCCCGTCAGTTCGCTGCGGGCGGAGTCGGCTGGGAGAGCCTTTAGAGGCAGCGGTTTCGGCTGCCGATCTGCGAGCTGATTCGGGAGGTCTGGGCGGTTGCTAACTTGCGTGCCAGCCTCCCGCGCCGAATTTTGACTGCCTGAGCCCAGCGGCTTGCAGAAGAGAGAGCTACAGGCCTGAAAAGCATGGCGGCTGCCATTTTGGGGCTGCGGAGGTAGCACCCGCCATTTTGGGGCTGCTGAGGTAGCGCCTGCCATTTTGTGGCCTCTCCCCAGACAATTTTGATCCTCATCTCCTGGCCACCATTGTTTGTAGTGGAGATTGCCTGGCAGAAGTGGTGTGATCAGTTCAACCTGGTCCACCAACCACGAGAGAGTGCCCTGTTCTCTGGGACTGGCCTGAGCTTCCCAACGATCTAAAGGCTGGTGTTGCAGCTTGGTCTCACACCTCGTTGAGACCTGCTGATTGGTTATTCTGTAGTCTTGGACAGTCAGGGGGGGGGGAGTCTGAAGCTCAGCTCCTACTACCCATAACTATAAAATAATAAAAAAAAAGATTTTGGATATTAATTCTAATCACAACATTACTAAGTGTGCTCAACAATACTCACCATATCATAAGGAGGTGAATTGGTTGTCATGGCAGACTCTTCTCTGTCTTCAGATCTGGAGCAGGAAACCAGCCCTGCCAGGTCCTCTAGATCTCATAAGAAGAAGAAAGAAAAGCGCCCGCCTCTTCTGGACACAAATCACACTCCAAAGGCTCCACATCCGGTGACAAGGATGCCCTCCGTCGCCACAGGGCCTTTGAAAAACAATATGAGAAGGCCAAGCAGGCAGCTGCCATGCTGGCCAATCAGAATATGAGCCTGACTCAACCAATACCACCGGCTCGTGAGCATTCCTCTTCAGGGTATGCTCCCTTGAATCCATTGTCGCTGTCCAAGAGAGTGTCTCAATCCATGCCAGATGTTTCAGCTGCTGGGGTGGAATTTCCTCTTCTGGTGAGGCAGGCCCCATCAGCCACCTTCACTCTGACCGTTGCAGGCCTTCGGTCTCCGGATCCAGTTCTTGCGAGCTCGCAACCGGATTTTCAGGCAATGCTGTCCACGGCCTTGGCTACCATCATGGCAGTGGGTGTCCATCATGCCGCTCAAGGTCCAGTCTCGGGGGCATGCCATGAGGCAACGTATTTGCCACAGCCACACAGATCCCGCTCTCCCCTCCAACAGGATTCTGACTCGTCTGTAGGGTCAGATCATGAGGACGAGGGCCCTGAAGATCTCAAATTTTCCGAGGATGAGGGTTTAGCACCTGACACTCCAGCCTTCATGGGCTTATTTCATCCTTCCTTATTTAAGTCCCTCCTCCACAAGGCACACTTGACTACTAACCTGGGATTGGTGGGGGCTCAACTCCCTGACTCCCAACCTGAGGCGAGTCCACATGATGCGCTGTTCAAACAGGCCAAACAAGAAAAAGACTTTATTCTGTGTCCCCAGTTGTTTACAGATGTGCTACAGGCACCATGGGGCCAACCTGGGTCCCTTACTGCTCCTAACAATCAAGACAAGAAGTTGTACTGCTCAGCGCCCGAGTTGGAGACGTTGCTGAATTTACCAACGGTGGATGCCCCCGTGGCAAGTCTCACCACGCAATCAGTGATATCTTCTGATCCGTTGGATGGCCTCAAATCTGAGATAGACGTACTGAACTGGCCTTTCACAAGGCGCATCAGGTGGGGTCCTGGGCAGTTAGAACCGCTACTGCTACCTCCTTTTTCAATCGCGCCTCATTAATTTGGCTCCGACAGCTCCAGGAACGACTTCCTCCAGAGGAAACCCGTTTACACCAAGATGTCAACAAAATTATAGCAGCCACCGAGTATTCAGCAGATGCATCGTTGAATTCCGTAAAGTTTACCTCTCGAGCCCTCGCTTCTTCAATCACATCACGTCGCCTCTTCTGGCTTCGTCCCTGGAGGGCGGATGTCAAAACAAAATGGAAGCTGGCTTCGGCCCCATTTAAAGGCCCTAACTTGTTTGGGGCCGCACTCGAACCGCTCCTCTTGGAAGACAAAGATAAGCGAAAGATTCTTCCTTCGTCCTTTCACAAACCAGACAGATGTTACACACCTTACTCACAGCGACAGCCCTTTTGGCCCTACTCAGGGTTTGGCGGACCCTCTACTTACCGACCGTCCTTTCAACCATCAGACCACCCCTCGAACAGACAAAGATTTTGGGACCGGGCCAGACATCAAGGTCCTTCGAAACGACCTTACCGTGGGACCGGCTCCAAACCGTTCAGAAGGGGCAAATGACTCGTTGCCGGAAGATCCGGTGGGGGGTCGTCTCCGGGCCTTCCATTAGCAATGGTTCCTGTCAACCTCGGACAGTTGGGTACGTTGCACGGTTTCCGAAGGGCTTCTGATCGAGTTTGTAGATCGACCCCCGAAGCGGTTTGTCAAGTGCCCCGTTCCACATTCATCAGAACACCGTCGGCTCATGTTGACAGAAATTTCACACCTTCTAGACATCAACGCTATAGAACAGGTCCCGTTGGACCAACAGGGGACTGGGTTTTACTCAATCCTGTTCCTGGTACCCAAGAACTCTGGGGGACTCTGGGAACCGCTAGATTGAAGCAGCTCAATCTAGCGGTTCGCTACCGCCGCTTCAAAATGCATTCGTTACGTTCGATCCTGTCCTCGGTTCGCAAAAGGGATCTCATGCAGTCCGTGGATCTACGCGAGGCCTATCTCCACGTGCCAGTCCATCCAGTCCATCGTCAATATCTGCGGTTTGAATTTGCAGGCAGGCATTACCAGTATTGTGACATGCCCTTTGGACTTTCCTCTGCGCCAAGAACGTTCACCAAACTGGTGGCAGTGGTGGCCGCAACCCTTCATTCGATTCCAGTGCGAACCTTGTGTTACCTGGACGACATTCTGGTGCTCTCGTCCTCCCAGGATCGAGCAGCACGCGACCTGGACCTGGTGCTTTCCACCTTCCAGGCACACGGACTTACCATAAATACGGATAAGAGTCATCTCATACCGTCCACGTCCATCCTGCACCTGGGGTCTGTGATAGACTCAGAGAAAGGCCAGGTGTTTTTGTCTCCAGGAAGGATCAAGAATCTTACAACCTTGCTCAACCAAGTTCTGACCCTAAGGTCAGTGCCCTTAATGACTCTCTCTCAACTGCTCGGGAAGCTTGTATCGTGCTTCCACATTGTTCCTTGGGCTCGCAGGCACTCCCGGGCGCTGCAATGGATGCTTCTCCCGTTCCAGAGGAGGGGCATGGCCAACACGGCGAGGAAAGTATTTGTGCCACCACAAGTACAGCTATCTCTACGTTGGTGGAAGTCACCGGCCATTCTCCAAGGCTGCTATTTCCTGGAGCTAGAACGGATTGTGAACACCACCAATGCAAGTTTACACGGTTGGGGTGCCGACCTTGTGACCCAAGTGACTCAGGGCCGGTGGTCTCAGTTGGAGCATTGCCACAGCATCAATCTTCTCGAACTACAGGCGATTTGGCTAGCCCTCCTGCACTTTGAATCTGTAGTGCAGAGACGACACGTCCTAGTCCTCACGGACAACACCTCGGCAAAGGCCCACGTGAACAGAGAAGGGGGCATGAAGTCGCATGCCCTGATGCTCGAGTCAGAGAAGCTGTTCAGCTGGGCGGAACACCACCTGTTGTCAATCCGGGCGGACCACATTTTGGGGTCCGCAAACATTCGAGCAGACTGGCTAAGCAAGGAGTGGATAGACCCGGCCGAGTGACAACTATATCCGAGACTGTTCCGGGAACTAGCACTCAGATTCGGAAATCCAGTGATCGATCTGTTCACCAGCCCCTATAACGCTCAGCTACCACGATTCATCTCCTGTTATCTGAGCCCCGCGGTGGAAGGGGTAGACGCCCTGAGATGTCGCTGGCTGGCAGGCCTGCTGTATGCCTTCCCTCCAGTGGCATTGATTCAACAAGTGGTTCGAAAGATGGTGGAGGAACGGGCGGAATTGCTTTTGGTGGCACCGTATTGGCCACGTCGACCGTGGTTTGCCGACCTCGTGGAGTTCTCGGTATGCAGTCCATAGGTGATTACACCTCGTCGGATTGCACTGTGTCAAGGGGCCATTTACCATCCAGAGCCATAATGGCTCCAGTTGGCCGTTTGGCATTTGAGAGGCTCATCCTGAAGAAGGACCGGCTCTCTGACGAGGTGATTGGCATGATTCAGTCTTCAAGACGACCTTCTACTACCCGTATCTATGAGGCTACGTGGAAAGCATTTTGTCATTGGGCTGCCGCTCAACATGTGGACCCGACTTCTGCTGTTATACAGGATGTTCTGGACTTTTTGCTGTCGGGGTTTAACAAGGGTTTGGCTCCGGCTACCTTGCGTCAGCAGGTGGCAGCTCTGTCGACGGTCATCTCCTGTCCCCCGTATCGTTCCTTATCTCATCACCCGTGGGTTCGGGGGGTTTCTTCATGGAGTCACCAATCGACGCCCCCGACTGTTCATCGTTATCCCTCCTGAGGTTTGCCTCTTGTGCTACAAGCCTTAACGGCTCCACCATTTGAACCTTTGGGATCGGTGTCACTCAAGTTCCTCTCGTTCAAGGTGGCATTCTTGTTGGCGATTACGTCTGTGAGGCGAATCTCCGAACTTTCGGCGTTATCCATAAGGAAGGATTTATGCATCTTTCATTCTGATAGAGTGATGCTTTGTCTTGACCCGGCATTTACCTCGAAGGTTAATTCGTGGTTTCATCGTTCCCAAGAAGTGATTTTGCCGGACTTTTGTCTGGACTCCAGACACCAGCGGGAGGTTCTTTGGCACACCGTTGATGTTCGCAGAGCTTTACGCTGTTACATTCGCAGCGTTGTTTCGGAAGTCGGAGGTCCTGTTGGTCTCATTTCATCCGGCTACTATGGGCCAAAAAGTATATTCAGCGACGGTGGGTCTGTGGATTAAGGCCTGTATTGCGTCGGCTTACGAACACCAAGCGCGTCCAGTTCCGCCAAGAATTTTGCCTCATTCAACTAGAAGTGCGGCGGCTTCAGCAGCCTGGGCGACGCAGGCGTCGGTGCTGGACATTTGTAGGGCCGCCACTTGGACTTCGTTGTCTCCCTTCATCAGACACTACCGGATTGATTCTTATGCTTCAGCGGAAGCGTCCTTTGGATGGTGTGTTCTACAAAGTGTGGTGACTGGGGAGTCCTCTGGGAGCAGCCAACCTCCCGCCCCTGGAGTTTGAGCTTGGGTATGTCCCAGCTATGGAGTGTAGACGCAGCACACTGGAAAACGGATGTTGACTTACCTGAACGTCCATTTTCTGGGTGCTGCGGATACACTCCATTCCCTCCTGTTCGTTGGCTGTCTGTTATGTTTGACTGTTACTGAGTTTGGTTGATGGTTATGGGGTTGTTAATAAAATTGTGTTGTATCTTGAGTTGTGCTGCACCTTCGTTCAAGACTGGGGATTCAAGGCAAAGGGGGTGTGGCTAGAGCACAGAGCAAGTAGGAAATTGATTTAAAAAGTTCTCTCAGTAGCTGTCAGAAAAGAGGATTGGTCCCAGCTATGGAGTGTATCTGCAGCACCCAGAAAATGGACGTTCAGGTAAGTCAACGTCCGTTCTCCTTTTGGATTCCCTTTCCCCTTCATACTGCTGTTTTTGATAAAGTATAATTTCTGATTTGGTCTGTTTCTTTCTTACTGTATTATTCATTTTATTAACAATTCACTAAGCACTCATCAGAAGGAGAAGTGCATGAAACCCATGATCACATTACACTCTCACTTCTAGAATTCACTTGCTAGAAAAGAAACTAGAGGGCCTAGGTAAAAGGTAAAGGAATCCATGCGGATTTCACTTCATTAGTTTTTGCTGTCTATAGGTGCTCATCTCCATTTCAGAGAGCCTAGAGGCATGCCTAAATACTTTGGGACTCATCCATTAACGGTAAAGATAGAGGTCTGTATTAAAACAACTACCAAGAAAAATGAACCCTAAAAGGTCTGTATCCAAACTGAGCCCAGCAATGAAAAAACAGCCACAAGGGGAAATGAACCCCATGATCAACAACAAATTACTTGTAGGAAAAAACAATGAGAAAACTGTTCCCACAACAACTGGCGGTGAACAACCATTTTCATAATCTCCTTCTGGAAGAAATCATGCAAACTTCAGGAGAAGGGTGCCCTTCAAGTGTTCCAGTAGCCCAAAGAAGACTTCCCCAAAGAAAAAAAGGATAAGTGTTGGTAATAGGTAATTCATTCTTAGAAGAATAGAATCAACAATTTGTAGACTCAATAATCTTGTGAGAGAGTTAAGCAGTTTTCCAATATTTGAGGGGCTCCTACAAAGAAGAGGGGGTAAACCAATTTTCCAAAGCACCAGAAGGCAAAACAAGAAACAACAGATGGAAACTAATCAAGGAGAGAATAGAGCCTGGATAGCTCAACAGACTAGAAGCCTGTTATTAACATTCAGTTGTTTGCAATTATTGCAAGTTCGAATCTCACCAGGCTCAAGGTTGACTCAGCTTTCCATCCTTTCTAAGGTAGGTAAATTGAGGATCCAATTGTGGGGGCAATAAGATGACTTTGTATAAAATATACAAAAGTATGAAGGTTATTGTTTAATGCATTGTAAGCCGCCTTGAGTCTCCGGAGAAGGGCGACATATAAATCTAATTTAAAAAAAAAATCAACCTAGAACTAAGAAGAAATTTCTTGTCAGCGAGAACAATTAATCAGCTTGCCTTCAGAAGTTGTGGGTATTTCATCATTGGAGGCTTTTAAGAAGAGACTTGATTCCCTCTTCTTTGTGACAGCCCCTTAGATATTGGAACACAGCTATCAAGTCAGCCTAGTCCTTCTTTTCACTAGACAAGATTCAATTCCTGCAAATGTTTTTCATATGTTTTAGCCTCCAGCCCCTTAATCGTCCTTGTTGCTCTTTACTGCATTATTTCTAGAGTCTCAACATCTTTTTATATTATAGTGACCGAAACTGGATGCAGTATTCCAAGTGTGACCTTACTATAACACTTTATAAACTGGTACTAATATTTCATGTGATCTTGATTCTATCCCTCTGTAAATGCCATTTAGGATTGTATAGTGCTCCGGGATCTTTGGAAGATATGGTTCAATGGTTCTGAAAGTAGTAGGACCTGTGAGATAGATCTAGATGTCCTAGGAACCACTACAAGTATGAACCAGCAAAGTGCTGCAGCTGCCAAAAAAGCCAATTAATTCCTAGGCTGCATTAATAGAGGCATAGTGTCAAGATCACCAAAACTGATAGTACAACTCTATACTGCACTAGTGAGACCACATTTGAAATACTGCATCCAGTTCTGGTCACCACAATACAAAATGAGACCTTAGAAAGATTGCAGCGAAAAGCAACAAAGACAGAAGCCGAAGACTAAATTATATGATGAATGGTTAAGGGAACTAGATATATCAAGCCTAATAAAGAGAAGGAATATTGTTGACACAATAGCTGTCCTCCAGTACTTGAGGGACAGTCACAGAGAAGAGGGGATTGATTTATTCTCCAAAGCACATGAGAGTAGGGCAAAAAGTAATGGGTGGAAACTCGTTAAAGAGAGATCCTACCTGGAACGAAGGAGAAATTGTTTGACAGAACAATTAACCAATGGAAGAGCTTGCCTCCTGGTCTTGTGTGTGCTCCATTATACTGGAGATTTTCAAGAAAAGCTTGGACATTTATTTGTCTATGATTCCAGAAGAATCTTCATTTTAGTTTTAGGAAGGGTTCTTTTTGCAGTTATATTCGATTATGTTTAACATAAACATTATAAAAATAATCATCCATGCACATGATCCAGAAAATATAACATCAAATGGAAACTAGCAAACTAGAATTTCTAGTCTAATGGGTGTGACGTGTTAAAATACTCTACAGGTCTGTCTAATTTTCATTTAAGGAAGCAACAAGAAATAAAGACAGTAGAAACACCCCGGTACAACTTTACTATTTCTCCAGGGAGTTCTTTCAGTTGGTTTAAGGGTAGGTTACTTCATTGTGTTCTCTATGCCTTTTGTGGTTGTTCACTTTTGTTTTAAAGAGAATGTGTGTTGAAGAAATGGTAAAAATACTTATAAATACTGGAACTGAAGGAATTACAGTAGAATATGGAAGGATTTTCAGATATGTTATCTTTTCTTTACTAGATAGCTGCATGATTTCCCTAACGTGTTAACAATTACTTTATTCTAGTTCCAGTTTGTCAGTTTGGGGATACCTCAGCTGCCATTACTATTAGTTCCAAATTTTAATTCTGTGCTTACTTATCTGGAAATATATCAATAACCTTTCAAGCCTAATTATAATATTTTTGATGCAAAATATAATGGGTGATTTGCCTCAGCAAATTAGCCATTCTATTAGTATTCTGGAGCAAGCTGTCAGCTAATTAGGTTCTCAAAATGTAGAATTGCGGAAGTTAGAGAATAAGTAAGTTCTCGTTGATTCTGGCTCCAGCAGTCAGGCGTGGGTAATCCACCACCGATATGCTTGATTGAGTCAGCTAACTGAGAAGCTCCGCCTCCTATCCCTGCTTCCCAGTTTCCTGACTCAATCCGATTGAGTAGGACACGTAGTGCTGAGCTCCTGCAAGAAATCTCTTCTTGCCTTCCATCGTATCTTAGCTCCCAAATCCTTTGGTAGAGCAGCCAGCGCGAAGGGGTTTGCTCCCAAAACCGCTGGCAGTGGGGCTGTAGGTTCCCAGCTGGTTGAGCCTGGCCCCACTTTAGGCAACAAGAGCTTTGCCTTATTGCTGCACCCAGGGCTATTTGCTGGGTCGCCCGAAGGGATTTGAGGCGTGTGCTGGACGGGGCTCCTCCAGCCAGAGCCTCCCACTGCTGCCACTCTGCATTTCAGTGCTGGGAAATTCAAACAGCTCCCTCTTTATCAGGCAGAGCTACGGACTTTAGCAGCTCATCTGAGTGCCGGGAAGATCGCACAGGCAGCAGAAAAGAGCGGGTCAGTATTGGGGACCCTTGGGCAGTCAGGAGAGCTTCTCCTAATGTTTTTTTTTTTTTTTCCCCCTTCTGAGAAGCTGATCGGCCATTATTTGAATCAGCTTTGTCTTCCGGCGGCCATTTTGAAACCGCATGGCTGGCCTATGGGGGCGGCCATTTTGAAACCGCATGGCTGGCCTTATGGGGGCGGCCATTTTGGGGCATGGCTATTGGAACTGCATGGATCCCTTATGCGGGTGGCCATTTTGAATAATCTTCCGGCGGCCATTTTAAAAGCTCCTTAGTGAGGCCCTTTATTAAGGAGGGTTTCTCCCTCGTTTTGCAGGCAGTTATTGCTTAACCCCTCATTATGGCATCGAGGAAGACTTCCAGACCCTCCTCTCGCCAGCCTCAAAGGGAGTCTTCAGGGGAACAGGACCCTGTCCCCTCCAAGAGGAGCAGGAAGACCCATCACTCATCAAGATCCTCCCAGCCCAGGCCCTTAACCAGGGATGAGCAGAAACGCCAGCTGGCTATGGAGAAAGCTATCCAAAAGGCCATCAAGGCTGTTTCCCTTCAGGAGAATGTGGCTCTTAGCCAACCCCCTCCACCCAACACCCCCGCTCCTTCTGATTCTGTAGCCCAGGCTACTAATAAGGATCCTCCTACTCAGGCCTCCCTCCCAGCCCTGTCCCCTGACAGGAATTCCCCCTTGCCCAAAGACCCTGGACAAGTTGATGAAGCTTTGTTTGGGGTTCAATCTCAGCCACCCTCCTCCTCTGCAGACCCCCCAGCTCAGGACCCCCCCCCCCACAAGTCGCTCCTTCTCTTGCCCCCCTCCCCCCCCCCACCAGCAGAGGCCCTCCTTTCCACAGACCTAGCATCATATATTAAAGAGGCTATAAGACTGGGCATTAGGCAGGAACTCCATAGGACTTCCTCTTGGGTTTCTAGTGATTCCCATTCTCAGGTGGATGTTGAGGGTTCCATTCTCTCTGAAGGCGAGCTGGAGGAACACGGGCCCCAGGCTTCCGGCCTAGACCAGGCTGGTTCTCCCGATCATTCAGACAGGGATTCCACTGCCTTACCAGACCCTCTTGACCAGGAATTGTCTGAGGATGAGGACTTGGGCCCGGACCAGCCTGCATTTGTAGGCCTTTTCAAACCCCAGCTTTTCCGATCTTTATTGCATAAGGCCAAACTCACTACCGGTCTGGGGATTCCCCATCCTTCTAATACAGCTTCAGGGGAGGGCACTTCTTCCTCTTCTTCTGTCCCTCTGTTTGAAGTCCCCACTATTGAGAAGGAGGAGGTCCCTGGTCCTACCCTTTTTAAGGAGGTGCTTCAACGCCAGTGGTCTGCCCCTGCCTCAGGACCTAGCCCCAATTCAGTGGATAAACGGCTTTATAACCTGGCCCCCGAGCTTTCTTCTCTCTTGCAGGTTCCTGTGATAGACCAGCCTGTTGCTGAACTGTCCACTTCTGCTAATTTGACAGGCCCCCCGGAGGAAAGCCTCCGGCCCGAGGATAGGCGCCTTGAACACACTCTGGTAAGATCCCACCAGGCCACTGCCTGGTCTGTCAAGACCTCCATGGCAGCCTCCTTTTTCAATAGGGCCTCCATTTTATGGTTGAAGCAGTTACAAGCCAGACTCCCGGTCTCTGATGTCAGAGCCCACCAAGACATAAGTAAAGTCATTGTGGCCTTGGAATTTTCTGCAGATGCCACATTGAATTCCTCCCGCTTTGCTGCCAAGGCTATAGGGTCTTCCGTAGCTGCCCGTAGACTCCTCTGGCTTCGCCAGTGGCAGGCGGATAACAAGTCAAAATGGCGTCTGGCCTCTGCCCCGTTTACAGGTCCTAAGCTCTTCGGGGCTTCCTTGGAGCCTCTCCTCGTGGAGTCTAAGGACAAGCGCCGTATCCTCCCTAGCCTTTCCCGGAGGTCGGGTTTCAGATCCCAGTCCTCCTTTCGCCCCTTCAGGTCTTCGGAAGGTGGCTTTTCGGGCTCACACAGGCAACGTTTCCCCTTCCAGGGTCAATCCCGCCCTCAGGATCGCTCCGGTCCTTCTCCTTCTAGAGGATCTTCCCGTCGGCCCTTTCGAGGCAGTAGGGGGAGGGGCTTCCGTAGGTCGCGCTGACGGTCAGGGCCAGCTTCCCATTGGAGGCCGCCTGGCATTCTACGCCAGCCAATGGGATGCTACCTCATCGGATGCCTGGGTCAGGGAGACGGTCAGGTTTGGCCTCTCTCTCGAATTCCTCTCCATCCCCCCAGACAGGTTCCTTCGCTGCCCAGTACCTCGGAACAAGGAATCCAGATCTCTCATGGAATCCGCCATCCAACACCTTCTCGAGATTCGGGCCATCGAGCCTGTTCCCCCAGAGCAGCTAGGACTAGGCTTCTATTCACGGTTATTTATCATCAAGAAGTCCTCGGGGGAATGGAGGGCAATTCTCGACCTCAAGGCCTTGAACCGCCGGATTGTTTACCGGCGGTTCAAGATGCAGTCCCTCCAATCCATTTTGGAGGGTCTCAGGAGGGGAGATTACCTCTCGTCAGTAGATCTGACAGAGGCATACCTCCATGTTCCCATCCTCCCCGACCATCGCCGGTTTCTCAGGTTTTGCTTCGCAACCAGGCATTACCAGTATCGCACTCTCCCCTTCGGGCTCTCGTCGGCTCCCCGAGCCTTCACGAAGGTAATGTCTCCTCTGGCCGCCCACCTCCGGACCCTTCCCGTGAGGATGCAGTTTTATCTAGACGATCTCCTTATTCAATCCGTCTCGGAGACGTCAGCTCGCAGGGACCTGGCCTTCACCATCAACGTCCTGGAGTCCCATGGGTTCTCGATCAACCGGGCCCAGAGCCACCTCATCCCATCCACTCGCTTGCAACATCTGGGAGCCATCATAGACACAGAGGAGTGCAGGGTCTATCTTTCCCAGGACCGCCTGACCAGTCTGCAGTCCCTGGTCAGGTCAGTGAGGGCAGAGAGGGGCTCTTCCCTGGCCTCACTGTCTCATCTCCTGGGCAAGATGATATCTTGCATAGGGATAGTCCCCTGGGCCCGTCTCCACTGCAGACCCTTACAGTGGTTTCTCCTCCCCTTCCAAAAACAGGGGTTAGGATCCTCCACCCGGAAGGTTCCCCTTCCTCCCAAGGTCCTTCTCTCCCTCAAGTGGTGGGCCTCCCCGACCATGCATCGGGGGACAGAGTTCAGGGTGACTCAACGAGTGATCCTCACCACGGATGCGAGTCTTTACGGCTGGGGGGCTCTCCTATCATCTTCCCTGGCGCAGGGTCGTTGGACCAGGTCCGACCTTCGCCACAACATAAACTGGCTAGAGCTCAGGGCTGTCCATCTAGCTCTCAGGGTTTTTCAAGACAAGGTTCAGGACAAACACGTTCTAGTGAGGACAGACAATGTGGCCGCCAAGGCTCATGTGAATCGTCTAGGGGGGACCCATTCTCGTCACCTCATGCAGGAGACGGAAAGCCTGGGGAATTGGGCAGAGACACATGTGCGCTCGCTCTCTGCAGCTCACATTTCGGGGGTGGACAATTCTCAGGCAGACTGGTTGAGTCGCTCGACTCTAGACCCGGGGGAGTGGGCTCTGGATCAGAACCTATTTGCGGAGATAGCGTCCCGTCTGGGAACCCCCGTAGTAGACCTTTTCGCAACCAAACTTAACCGGCAGGTTCACAGATTCTTCTCCCGCTTTCCGGAACCGGGGGCGGAAGCTGTGGACTCCCTCCACAGCAAATGGCCCCCCGGGCTCCTTTACGCCTTCCCCCCTCTTCCCCTCATACCCAAAGTCATCCGGAAGATGCTCCTGGAGAGAGCAGAACTCATCCTCATTGCCCCCCATTGGGCACGACGTCCCTGGTTTGCAGACCTGCAATCTCTCTCAGTTCTTCCTCCTTGGCGCCTCCCAGCAGACAGGCTAGTACTTCGTCAAGGGTCGCTTCGTCATCCGGACGCGGAGTGGCTTCAACTAACCGCCTGGAGGTTGAGCGGCGCCTGTTGAGGGACCGGCGCCTTCCACCCAACGTCATCGCCACCATTCAAGCTGCTCGTAGACCTTCTACGATCCGAATCTACGGTTCCACCTGGTCAGCCTTTTCTGCTTGGTGCAACAGGCAATCCATCTCGCCCACGGCTGCCTCTACGGAGCAGGTGCTGGTTTTCCTCCAGACCCATCTGGAGGCGGGTTTGGCCCCTAACACAGTCCGCAGGCAAGTGGCCGCCCTGTCTTCCATTCTTTGTTGCGGCAGGAGGGGGTCCCTTTCGTCCCGGCCCCTTATTAGACAATTCCTCCGGGGAGCATCCAATCTCTGCCCAGCTCCTATACATCGTTACCCCACATGGGATCTTCCCCGGGTTTTGGATTCCCTCACCAGGGCTCCCTTTGAACCCCTCCGGGACGTGGGGTTAAGGTTCCTGTCCTATAAGGTAGCCTTTCTCCTGGCTATCACTTCCGCCAGGCGGATTTCCGAGCTGGCGGCTCTTTCCACGAGGGACGACCTTTGTATTTTTCACCCAGACAGAGTGGTCCTTCGTCTAGACCCCACTTTCCTCCCCAAAGTTAATTCTCCTTACCATCGGGCCCTGGAATTGGTCCTTCCAGATTTCTGCCCTCGTCCCTCCAATCCATGGGAACGACTCTGGCACACGTTAGACGTTAGGCGTGCTCTTCGAATCTATCTACACAGAACCTCTTCCTTTCGTCAATCTGAATCCCTCCTGGTTTCCTTTCAACCTGCGTCTCTCGGCAAGAAGGTCTCCTCCTCCACCCTGGGTAGATGGATCAGGGCCACTATTGCCAAGGCATACGAGGGTCAGTCACTTCCAGTCCCTCGTCACATTACAGCACATTCCACGCGCAGTGCCGCCACGTCCGTGGCCTGGGCTACACAAGCTTCATTAGAAGAGGTCTGTAGGGCAGCTGCCTGGCAGTCCCCCACTCCATTCATACGACATTACAGACTGGACCGTTTTGCTTCTGCGGAGGCTTCATTCGGTCGCAGAGTCCTACAGCAGGTTCTCAGGGGAGCCCCCTCTCCAGCCCGGGCGGGTCCCTCCCTATAGGTCTCTGCTTTGGCATGTCCCACGCCTGACCGCTGGAGCCAGAATCAACGAGAATGGGCGTTGGCTTACCTGAACGCTCCTTCTGGTTGCTCTGGCTCCAGCGGTCAGCCCCATCCCTGTCTGGGCCCTTGCTGGCTCGGGGGTTCCTACGGCTTTGCCTTTTTCATTCTTCACAGCACTACGTGTCAGTCAGCTGAATCGTCTTTCATCAGAAAACTGGGAAGCAGGGATAGGAGGCGGAGCTTCTCAGCTGACTCAATCAAGCATATCGGTGGTGGATTACCCACGCCTGACCGCTGGAGCCAGAGCAACCAGAAGGAGCGTTCAGGTAAGCCAACGCCCAAAAACTGCATAAACATCAGATTTCCTGAAGTTTAATCTGCGAAGGACTTACCTAACAAATGTGCTGGGCTTTTAATTTCTTTTAAAAAAATTAATATGTTATAATTTTTGTAACTGCTGTGCACGAAACCGCTCTGAACTGTATATGTGTTAAATGTTGTTTAATGTCAAAGATTAAATGTACTCTAACATTTTTTACATTTCCTTTTTCAAAATTCAGTTTTATCTGTCTGACCCCTACTGTTGTGTTAAAACAAGTACATCTTACAGTTAGTTAATTAATTATCCCAATCAACAAGCAGATATTCTCTCTACTTAGAAGGCAATAGAGATAGGGATGTTATTATTTCAGGTTTAAACTCATGTTCAATGTAGGGTGCAACTTTTGAAACTCAAGACAATAAGATGTTCTTAAAACTTCAGTGCTGTTATCCAGTTTTTCAAATGTACTTTTTCTGAAGTGTCAGTCTATACTATAGGTGTACTTTAACTGTTGTATTGTGCTTAATCAAAACACTACTTCAAGAGAAGTTAGACAGTATGAAGCCTTGAGCAAGAACTGACCATTCCTGACAATTCCACACTGTGCTGAACTTGGCAAAGTCAATACAGTTCATGCCAATGAAGGGGAATAAATTGATTATTATCAGAGGTGTATCACAGCTTTTGGTCTATTACATGTAAACTTGTAAGAACCCAGGTAAATCAGACCAAGATTTCATTTAATATGCCATTTTATTTGTAATTATGAAGAATCAATGTTTCTTGCAAAGCCCATAAATTTTCTGCCACCAATGTTGTACCAGATCATTGTTGTCTTTTTCATGCTCAAGAATTGAGGACATAACCAAGATTCCTTCTGACACCAACCATCTAAAATTCACTCCTCTTTTAATCAGACATTTAGTAAGAAATTGATATTCTTTTCTTAAATCTCTAACTCTTCTTGGAATTTGTTTCAGTGTCACTATCTCTCTACCTTTGTGCTTTATTGTTGCATTTCTCATCAATTGCAGTATCTCTGCTCTCAATGTTTTCTTGGTTAATCTGAGATGCATTTATCTTGGTAAATTATTTCTCATTGCATATCTTGTATGTACTCTATTTATCTCGTCAATCCCACTTAGTATCTTTTCTTTGTCCTCTTCCATTACCTCTGCTAATATTTCTGCATTTTTTTCTGCTAGATTCTCTCCTTTTTCTTCTTTGATATTTTGAACTATTAGGTAATAATCAGCTTTATCCATTTCAAGAATTATATTTGTTCTTTTCTAATTCTTATCAGTGGTTGCAAATCTATAATCCATATCCTCCACTTTTTTCTCTGTTGCTTCTGCTTTTTCTTCCACTATCTTCAGTTGTTGTTCATTTTTCCTGATCATCTCTTTAACTTCCTTCAATTCTCCATCCATTTTTTTCAATTTTCTCATCTACTTTGTTTATTCTTTCCTTGAGGTCTTCATATATGTCCCATATTAGTTTTCTCTTGCTGTGTTATAGTTTCAGCTGTTTTTTGTCCTGTGGAGCTGGTTGCCGATTGATGGTGAAGATAGATGTTGTGTTGTTTTCTTCATTTTGTTCTTTAAATTCAAACCACCCAATTTGTAATCTAAATGTTTTGACATTAACATTCAAATTTGCCTCTTAATTACTTCCAGGTTTAAAATCAAAGTCCAATCCATAATCAAAATCTTCAGGTTCTTGTTACCCTAATCTGCAAAGGGATATAACAAAAAGTTCAAAGTACAGATTTGAAAATCAAAAAGAGCCAGGAAAGTCAAAAATGTAAAAAGGACAAAATAAAAATAAACATATCTATCACCAAAAAAGAGTGTTAAGAATAAAAAGAAGAGAAAAGGAAAAAAAGAGAAAAGAGAAAACAAAAAAAAAGAGATATAAAATTTCCAAGGAGAGAAAAAACAGAAGCTAATCTCCAAAAATTTAATACCAAGAGAAGAAAAAATCTAATTTAAAAAAAGAACCAAATATTTATAAACTGAATTTATAAATTGTGGAGTATCCAACATTCCACAATTTATAAATTCGCAAAACAATGGGTAGGCAGTTCAGTTTTTAGCTGTATATTTATTTTCCTATTTTCTTCTCTGCTAAAAAATCACCAGACCATTTCTTATCAGAGTTCTCAAAATATTGTTCAAGGTCATTCCATTCTTGTCTTCTTCTTTGTTCAATTTAATTGTTGAATTTTCTCTAGAACCACTAGATGTCACTACAATTTACTCCCAATTATCTTAAGTTACATACAGTCCAATTGTTTCAGATACAAATCTCGGGATTTCAAAGTTCAATCATACATCAAACTTGGCACAAAAAAGCCATTCTGCCCAATCAGCTTTCTATTCATTAAAACTCAATTTTCAAACTTTGTCAATTATCTCCATTAATGGATTCTGCTTTTTTGCCACTACTGCCAGAAGAAGTAGTATCTGCTTCCTCCCCTCTCCTCTTTTGCTGTTCTCTCTCAAGTAAAGTTTTTTAAAGTCAGGGAGTATTTTTTTTTTTACAAAAGGAATTTTATTTCCAAGACAGCAATTTGTTCTCATCCAGATGTTTCACCTCACTTTCTTCTTGGCCACCCCAGTTTATGACAGCTTCCTGGCTGTCTTCACAGCCACTGAGTCAGAGGCTATTTGCCAGTACTTTAGGGAATTTGTGATTTCCCGGTTTATACCAGCCTGTGCCTCCATTCTTCACCATCCCTATAAGACAGCTATGATCCCAAAGGACCCCCAAATGGCTGTAATATCAGCACTATCTTTGGAGCCCTGAAGTTTCACCCTGTGTCGCTGTGGTGCTGGCCATGCCCCTGAAAGTAAAAAACCTAACACTGTGTAACACTGTGTATAAATTGAACAAGGCCATTTATGGGCTGAAGCAGTCAGCCAGGAATTGGAATATCTGTTTAGCTATGGCATTGAAGGGTTTTGGGTTCAAGAGTTGCAAGGCCAATGGTTGCATGTATATTGGAAAGTTAAAAGGTGTGGGGATTGTCAATTATTAGCATTTCTGGATGATCTTTGTTTCATTGCAAAAGATTTGTCACAGGTAAAATAATTTGCTAATCAATTAGAGAAAATAATTGAATTGAAAGATTTGTGTGAAATACAGAACTATCTTGGAGATACAAAAAACTGAGAAGGGTGGTTATGTTCTCAGTCAAAGAAGAAAAATTGAACAGCTGTTGATTCACACAATATGAAGGATTGTAATTCTGCTCCAACACATTTGAGCACAGATTTTCATAACAATTTGGGTGCGGACAAAAGTGAAACCTGTGATCAAGAGATATATCAGACAGCAATAGGGAGCTTGTTATATCTGTCACAGTGGTCCAGACCAGACATAGCTTGTGCAGTAAGCATCTTAAATTGCATTACTGCTGCACAAACACAATTTCATTGGAAGGTTGTAAAAAGGATTCTCAGATATTTGAAGGGGGTCTTCAAATGCAGATCCCTGAAGAATTAAAATTGAAATGTTATGTTGACAATGATTATGTCAATGATGTAAACACCAGAAAGTCCAATTCTGGGATTGTGGTATTATTTGGAGGGGCTTTAATTGGTTGGAAGTCCAGAAAGCAAACAACTGTAGTCATTTCTACTGCAGAGGCAGAATTCATTGCTCTATCTGAATTTTGTTCAGAGGTAACTTGGTATGTACAGCTGTTAAAAGATTTAAACATAAAAGTAATTGAAATTGTAATGGTGTTTGAGGATAATGCTGCTGGCATTAAAATGGCAACAGGTGACAGAGTAAAAAATAGAAGCAAGCAATTGGATATTAAATATTGTAATGTAAGAGAAGCCATCAAATGTAAATTAATTAACTTGCTTCACTGTTCTTCAGAAGACAATCTGGCAGATATAATGACCAAGCCATTGGGTGGAGTGCATCATGGGAAGAATATTAAGTTATTCGGTTTTATGTCTATTCCAGTCATAAAGGGAGGAGTGTCAGTGTATAAGAAATTATGAGCTGGGATAACCATAACAACAAATCAGCCAATGGCAAATGTCTGTTGCTTCTGCACTTCTGAATTCTGAGTTCTGGTTGTTCTGGTTCTGGCTTCTACTGTATGGGTATTGTATACATGCATCATGCTTTATTATTGTATATAAAGAATTTTCTTCTATAGATGCATCCTGCTGAATTATTTACTTGTGTGCTGGTTGGATTGCTACAAACTCTAATACACGTGCCCTCTTACCATTTTCTTGCCTATTTTTACTTGTATTTCTAATCTGTTTTTTACAGTACTCTTTTTGATAGGTTGGACTGTTTTTTTTCATTTTGTGTAAAGACAGCTGCAAAAAATGAGTAAAACAGCTCTGCTTTTTCTCTGTTGCATTTTTTTTATTGACTCTTGTCATAAGCCTTAGTTCATTTTTAGACTTAGCTTTCCTGACTTCATCTTTGCAGGCTTGGGCTATTTGATGGTATTCTGCCTTAATTATGTTTCCTCTTTCCACTTTTTATACTTGTCCTTTTTGTCTTTCAATTTATCAGGCAGTTCTTTGTGCAGGCATGCTGGTTTCTTTTGAGACCTGTTATTTTTCTTCTTCATTGGAATTGTGCTAGACTGGGCTTTTATAATCTTACTTTTTAAAATTTCCCAAGCTTCCTCAGTTGTTTTTCCCTTGAGGATTCTCATCCATGGAATCTTTCCCAAGTTCTCTCTAAGTTTATTGAAATCAACTCTCTTAATGTCCAAAACTGTAGTTTGGCTTTGTTTTATTGCTTATTCTTGCATAAGGTTGAATTCCAATATTGCATGATCACTCTTTCCCAAGGTCCCTGTAACTTCAACACTATCATTTCCTCTCTGTTAGTGAGAATTAAGTCCAATGTGGCTGATGCCCTAGTTCCCTTCTCTACTTTTTGGGAGACAAAGTTGCCTGCTAGGTTTGTCAGGAACCTGTTTGATCTTCCACTTGATGCACATTTTGTCTCCCAGTTGATGTCAGGGTAGTTAAAGTCCCCCATTACTATTATGTGCTTCCTGCATACATTAGTTAACTGACTAGCAACAAGTTAATCTCTTTCCTGTATTTGCTTGGGTGGCCTGTAATATAAACCTATGGTAATGTCATTTCCCCCCCTTTTATATTGACCCAAATACATTCAAGATGGTTTTCATCACTGTTCTGCTCTAGTTCTGTAGAGATGTAGTTATTTCTTTTATGTTTAGTGCAACTCCACCTCCACCTTTTTTAGGTTTTTTTTAAAAATAATTTAAATTCCTCTAGCTGTTTATTCCATTCATGAGTTTCATTCCACCAAGTTTCCATAACAGCAACAATATTATATTTGCCCTCATTTATTTGAATTTCTAGTTCACTCTGTTTATTCCTCATACTTTGTGTCTTGGTGTATAAGCATTTGAGTCATTTTTGACTGATGTCCTTTCTGACTGATGAACCTGTTTAGTGTTTGAGTTCCTCTTCTTCCTTACCACCTGTTTGATTAGTGCATCAAGTAGCAAAATCTTGTTAAGAGAAATTCAATTCCTTCAAAATCATCTATGCTGCTTTCCCAGAAATAAATTTTCTAGGCAAATAAATGGGAGTCTCCCTATATCTTTAACTAAATTGTTATTTGGCTGGCCTGTGAATAAAAGTGGATTTTTGAATGCAAAGATTTTAGGCAAATTATCTTCTAAATTAAGCATTTATTTCAATATATTCCTTTCTTTCTCAGTTTATATAGTCTTTTGTTATAATAAATACTGCAAAACTGCATTTTAATAGTTACATTAAAGATTGCTAAAAATCAATTAAAATGTTGTTGTCAAGCTTGACAACATAATCTTATGGTAGGAACATGTCCATGTTCTGAAATCTATCTGTTGCTGGAAGTCTAGAAAAAAATATTCAAGTAATTTGAATTAAAGGATACTTTCAGATTGAGGATTCTTATAACAACAATCAAGAAGCAGAAAGCAGTCTCATTTTTCCGGTAACTTTATTTTGTTCTTATTTGGTGTATGCCTATAACAGTGATAGCTAACCTTTTCCGGACTGAGTGCCCAAAGCGTGCACGTGCCCAGACCCCCAAAATGCAATTCGCGTGCAGCCCCCATATATGTGCCTCGCCCCTGCATGCACGTGCCCCCTCACACATGCCACACACGCCCCCTGCATGCCCCCCACCTCCGTCCGTGCGTTGCACAGACCTGAAGACCAGCTGGCTGGTGGGAGGCATGTGCGCATGTGCAACGGAGCTGAACTGGGGCGACAGCTTGTGTGCCATCAGAAAGGGCACTGTGTGGACTTCCGGTGGCGCCTTCCTTGGCGGCGGGCTTTCCCATGCCCGCCGGCTTCTCGGCGTGTTAGAGCCGCCGCTTAGCAGGCAGGCGGCTCGAAAAACCTGCTCCTTAACGGGAGGAGCAGGGAGAGCTTCTGGGGGTGAGGTTGAGCCCCCTGAGTCACCCCAAGAATTTTTCCTTTGTCCTGGGGAAGGCTCAGAGGGATGGCTCCCTCCCTACCCCCAGGGTATGCTCCGCGCCGAGAGGGTCCTCCGCTAATTACTTAATTAGCTAATTACTTAATTAGCGGAGCCAGACGCTGGGAGCAACGCCACAATTGAATTGATAATTGGAGCAAGCTGGAAAAGAGAGAAGATAAGTTAAAGCAAGTATGGATTTTTCTCTACTGATTTTTTGGAGGAGGAAGGAGGGGAAGGGAGAAGGAGAGGAAGAAAAGTGAAAGTCTTTTAAGATGGCGACTGGCTCTGCTTGAAAGAAAAGTGAGAGCGGAAATGGAATCTAGAGTTCAGTCCTGAAAGACTTTGAAAGAAATATTTTGTCATAGAAAAAGAATTTAAAGGAACCAAGGCTGATTTAAATAGATTTTTTCTGTTTTTTTCCCCTTTTTTTTCCTCTATTGAAGTAAGAAGGATTTTTTTTTGGTCTTTTTTAAAAGCAAAGATGCCTAAACTTAAAGGAAGGGGGGGCTCCCCCTTGAGTCAGATGAATAAAGTTGAAATGTCTCATTTACAGAGATTTACAGAGCTGGATCTAAAAGAGTTAATTACAAGGTCCTTAGAGAGTGTGGTAGATAAGATAAAAGGATCACAGAAGGATCTTGAGGAGTTGGTTTCTGGGAAATATGACCAACTAAGTCAAACTATTGCTGAAGTAGCTTCAGATCTTTCAACTGCGGTGGCTGCAATGGGGAAGAAAGTGACTGAGATTAGTAGTAAATTTGAATCCCAGATACAAGAATTACAAGGGAAACTTCTGGAAGCAGAGGCCAAAAATCAGAACATTCAGAATGATGTTATTGTGCTTCAAATTAAGGCTATGGAATCTGCAATTAGACTAAGAGGGATAAAAGAAAACAACAGAGAAAACTTAAGAATAACTTGTGCAAAGGCCTTTGCAGAATTATTAAAGCTACAAGATCAACTAATTTTGGGTTCTATAGAGAAAGTTTACAGAGTTAATTCACGTTTGGCTAAACAAAGGAATCTGCCTAGAGATGTCGTTGTTTATTTCACTGATAAAAGACTGAGAGATGATATTTTACAAAAGTCTTATTCTGATAGAGTGCAGGTAGCAGGTACACAAATCAGTATTTTTAAAGAGCTAAAATCAAAGGTTTTAAAGGACAGAAAAGATTTTGATTTTTTGGTCAAGGAACTGAAGAGAAGTAATATCCCATTTAGATGGGATTTTCCAGTTGGTATAATTTTTAGATATCATGGTGTGAGACATTGTCTGAATACTATTGAAAAAGCAGAATATTTTTACCAAAATATTTTTAAGGGAGCACCGAAATATCTCAAGAATAAAAAATCAAAAACAGAGTCTACAAAATGTGAACAGAAAGAAGAAAATCAAAGTGTGTTAAAAGTAAAAGGAGAATTTGGTGGTTGTCCAGAGGATTCTACTATGGATTTTTCTGATGAGAAAATTGAACACCTCAGTGACCTTGGGGGATCACAGGACCTTGAACTGCTGGAGGAAGATTCAAAAAACAAAGTTTTACTTCGAGATGACCAGCAGCAGAGGTCCAATACTCTTCAAGACATGGGGGGTGATGCTAATCGACAGGAACTAGAAGTTAATGAAGAAATCCGACTGGAAACCACAGATGATAAATTTAAAGAGCATCGTGAATCGTTTGATACTGAATCAGAAAGCATTGAAAGATTTGGAAAAAATGGATTATAAAAATTCTTTTAAGATGTACAACAATTTGTTAAAAGTTTATTCTGAGTTGGATTAACATTAAACTTATATATTAAAATGGATTATAAAAATTTTTTACTATGAAGTTTATCCTGGATTGGACATGATATCCTGAGTGTTGATAGATTGCTGCAAAATTAGCAGCGATCACTGGTTACCCAATTATATATATTTTTGTGGAACTTATCTTCTAGGAGAAGACTATGAAATTGAAAATATCTTATAACCTGAAGGATTGAATTGCAAAGGGTGGCAGGATTTGAAATAATTTTAAAGGAACATCTGGGAATGCAGCTCTTAGTTGGTTTTTTCTTCTCTTTTTTTTTCTTCAAGGCTTGAATGTTAAGGCTGCAAAAGCCTATTTTTAGGTACAGTATAAGTTAGCTTGAATGAATCTTCCTAGAGGTGTGAATACCTTCGTGGTTGGATATTATTTATATAAAGTCACTCGGGGGGTTGTGTGGAGAAATGTTTTACTTTGCTGATGGGGGCAGCGGCAAGATGAAGATTATTGAAGCAGGATTTATGTGAGAAAATATGTTTGACTTCAATCAAGTTGAAGAGAAGATTGAAATTTGGATTATAGAGACAGAAATGAATTAAACAAAAGATAATTTTCTTTATGATATAACTGTATGATTATAATTATATATGCATATATATTTCTTATGTTTTATGTCTTTGGGGGGTTTTTTTAGTTAAGGGGTGTAGTTGGGATAGAATTATAATGCTTATTAATGGTTTTTTTTTACTATAATACTGTTTGTCTTAGAAATATATTAATGTCCGTTTTTTTTACTCTTTTTTCTTCCTTTCCTTCTTTCTCTTACTCTTCCTCTTTCGAAATTTGTTTAATTTAGAATTTGAATATTTAATAATCTTTTTCTTTTTCTCTTGTTCTAAACTTTGTTTTTTTTTTAAACCTGTAGCGGAAGTCAGGGGGGGATGGGGAGGGAAGGGGTTGGGGTTGAGGGAGGATAGGAGGGGTTGGGGAGGGGGGATTGGGGAGGGGGGGTGAAAATGAAAAAAAATTTTTTGTATTGTAAAACTTTTTCAATAAAAAAAAAAGGGGGGCACTGTGTGCCACCTCTGGTACACGTGCCATAGGTTCACCATCACGGGCCTATAAAATCAAAGCTATATACTTTGGGAACAAGAGATGATGGCCTTAAAGGTGCACAGACAGCAGCAAACAATCATTTATTTATCTATAAGCTATATGTCCTAACCATTCAAAGATAGTATAGTGACCTTGCTAACTGCAAGCCATAAATGGACAGGTACTCATCTACTGATGCAATATTCCATGCTCTGACCATTTATCCAAGTGTTTTAAATAAAAATTAATACTCTTTTCTACATAAACTGAGCCATTTTATAAATAAACAATAAGAGTCTGTCCTATCTCTAAAAAGTAAATGACCATCGTCATATTGATTTAATTCGTCAGTCCTAGAATTCCAGTGTTACAGATATGACCCCTCTCCTGACTCACTTGTTTCTCTATCATCTTACAGAAACAGTATTTTCAATCTTTCATTGCAGCAAGCAGTGGTCCCATCATGTTTTAAGCCATTATTTTGCCAGTGCCAAAAAAGTCTACAGGTCAAAATAACTATCATCCAGTTGCACTTACATCCATCATTATGAAATGTTTTGAGTGGCTGATAAAGGACATTAGAGTATCTAGCCTCCCTTCGGCTTTTGACTCGCTTCAGTTCGCTTACTGTCCAAATCACTCCACAGAGGATGCTATTTCTTCTGTTCTCCATCTAAGCTTGGCGCACTTCGAGGAAAGAAACACTCATGTGTGAATGCTGTTTGTCGACTTCAGTTCAGCATTTAATACAATTGTTACTCAGCATCTAGTAGACAAACTGGGCCTCTTAGGCTTTAATATGCCTTTGTGTAATTGGATTCTTGATTTTCTTTTTGATAGACCCCAGCATGTGAGAGTTGGGACTAATATTTCTAACACCACTTTCTTGAGCACAGGTTCTCCTCAGGGCTGTGTCCTAAGTCTGCTCTTGTTCACCGTCTTGACCCATGACTGTTATGCAAGGTTTGCCACCAACCATATTGTGATGTATGTGGATGATACAACAGTAGTGGATCTTATTCAGGATGACAATGAGGGTGCTTACCACAAGGAGATAGAGGTTTTGGTGAACTGGTATAATAAAAACAGCCTTGTTTTAAACATAGGAAAAACAAAAGAAATAATTGTCGATTTCAGAAAAGGCAGGCACAGCCACACTCCTCTGTGTATAAATGATTCACCTGTGGTGATGGTTAGCAGCATCAAATTTCTGGATGTGTAGCTAATGAGTATGCTGGCTTGGTCACTCAACAGCAAGACACTGATGAAGCAGGCATAACAGCGCATGCATTTTCTGTGTCTCATGAGAAAAGTACATCTTCCTCTCCCTGTCCTTACCATTTACTGTAAAGGGATGATCGAGAGCATCCTGTCATATTGCATTACTGTCTGGTTTGGGAGCATTATTGCTTCAGACTGGAAGGTGGTGTAGAGAGTGGTGAGGATGGCAGAAAAAATTATTGGCAGTTCACTCCCTTCTATCCAGGACATAACATATAAGTGTTGCTTGACCAGGGTTTGCAGTATTGTCTGGGATGCTACACATCCTCTTCACAATCTGTTTTCCTTACTACCTTCTGGGAGGAGGCTTTGTGGTATTTGAAACAGAGCATTCAGATTCAGCCACAGTTTTGTTCCATACAGTATCAACCTTGTGAAATCTCAAGCTTCCTTTTTCCACTATGTGTTCAAGATGGACAGTGGTTAATATAAATATGTATTTATATGTTAGGGTGTAGGTATATACATATGTATGTATATAGCATATCTATATGTGTGTTATGTATGTCTACATTTTTGAGAGCAGGCAACAGAATTTCATTTTTGATATGTGCCAGTGTGCCCACAGGAAAAAAAAAATGACAATAAAGGTTATCTTATCTAAAGGTTATCTTATTTTGATAGATACATCTGTTTGGACCTGTATGTCAAATTCCATCAGTGTGAATGAAAAAAATAATGTAGTTTGTAGTTTCTTTTCTCATGGTGCCATTGAAGATCCTCCCCAGAAATGACAATAATTATTTTAGAATTTACACAGATGAATTCAGGCATAGATTGTTATAAACACAGTGTAGTCAGTTAAGACCAAGGTAATAAGTCAATTAATGGGCAGTTACATCTAGGGTGTGGGAATATTTGTAACCTGTAATAGGACCAAACAGCAGTCAGTGATGTGTGATAATCCATTTTTAAAATTTTCTTCTAGATTTTTTGGGTCCTGCGCCTATCTTTGCCTTTTTTTGCTACAGTGAGATTCTTGAAATAAAAGATAATTTATTTATTCATTGCTTCAGTCTGTTAGGCTTTAAGGTGCCAGAAGGCATCATTATGTCTGCTACAAAGAGTTAACACTACATTTTTAAATTTGAAGATGTTGAAGAATTACTGATGGCATCAGAGAGTGTTGAAGGACAACAAGTGGGAATGTGAATTTCACTATTAAATTTTCTAGACTTAATTTCAGTGGTATGCCAATGTTTTCAGAACTGTTTTACTAAGTAACTGGGCCAAAATTCCCTGTGGCCATTTGCTGGAAAGTGGTACTTCTTGTTCTGCAGTACCTTGAGAGCAGTTTCCCACAATACAGCTATAATAACAAAGCAAGTGATGGATAAATTCTTCTTTGCTTGAGCATGGAAATAATTAGTTTCTGTGGAAATTAATTGTTAATAGCATTTTTTGGGGGGAAAGATCTATCCGAGTTCAAAGCACTGCCCATATTTACATCCATATGTCTTTTATATACTATACATATCACAGAGTGCTCTTCGATTGTTGTTTGGTTTTACACATCCTTCCGTTGTCTCTTTTTATACTGGACTGCATTTAAGGAGATGAAATTCATTTGCCATGTTGACTCTCTGAAAATGCTACTTTAATTATGTTTCAGTATGTACTGAAGTGTCTAAATCGGATATTATTTTAAAAATGCAGGACAAAGTATTACTTCAAATTAGGGATAACTGTCAGTCAGAATCTTATCTGACTCAAAATTACAGGTATTTAAATATTGGCTTGCCCCACCACATTATCTATAAATTACAATCCTCCTCCTCTTCCTCCTCCCCATCCCCCATCCCCATCCCCACAAAAGAAACAGACCTAACAAAAGAGGAGGTGGAGATACATTATATGTAAAAATTCATTACACCCCTATAGAAATGCATAAAACCATGGATGAAAGCCTCCTTGAATGCAGATGGGTTATAATAAAAGGAAAAAAAGAATGACAGTGCTATAGTATATATTGTATATTAGAGGCCACCCAAGCAAGCGGAAGAAATAGATGGACATTTTGTTAATCAGTTAATCAATGTATATAGGAACCTTGCCACAATAGTATGAGTTTTTTTGAAATACCCTG
Source organism: Masticophis lateralis (assembly GCA_030761175.1). Lineage (NCBI taxonomy): Eukaryota > Metazoa > Chordata > Lepidosauria > Squamata > Colubridae > Masticophis > Masticophis lateralis. Next base: position 179,519,594 of record JAUDYJ010000001.1, read on the forward strand.
ACATAAACTGAGAAGCAAACTCTGCATCAAGTGGGAGATCGAACAGGTTCCTTATGAGCCTAACTGACAACTTTGTCATCCAAAAAATAGAGGAAGGAACTAGAAGGTCAGCTATACCAGACTTCTTACAAATAGAGATGAAATGATAGAGGCGGTTGAAGTTGAAGGAACTGAGATCCATTGGAAATGATGCCGCCCGGAATAATTAAAGATAGGCAAAGCCAAGAGGTTGCAACAGAGATCAATGAACTGTAGCTCACTGTGCTGTCTCACTCACACACAAATGCACATAACTGTTATTTAGTGAGTTTAATAATAATCCCCAGCAATATCCTCTCCAAAACTCAGAACTGTCCCAATTAAATCCAGCCACAAGGAGGCCAAGATTAATGGCCCAATAGTCTGCAAAGCAATTGAAAGTTGCTCAAACAAAATAATCCAACTAAACAAATTTAAATCCACACACAAGAGAGTTCACAAGACAGAAAAAGTCCAGTCTCCAAGGCACAAATCAATTCCAAACAGGGTGTCAATCCAGAGTGAAGCAGGAAACAGAATGACCAAAAAGACACAGCTAGTGAATACACACATTCCCAGCAGTGTGTCCATCTGTCTGCTGTGATAAATAGGCAGCTTTCCAGTACAACTGGGCAGAGCTTTCTCCTTTCAAGTAGTCTGGCTGATCTCTGCTGCTCCTGCCTTTTCCCTGTCCTGAGTGTTTTTGGATCAGGTGAAGAAGGCAGTTCCTTCTCCTCTTCATTGGCTGTCTGCCACTGCAAGCTTTCCCCAGCTAAAGCCTCCTCCTATGATGTCTCCTTTGGACGACTCCTCCAACTCTTTCTCAGAGGCTGGCTTGAGAGAGAATGAGATCATTCTGATACTTCAGGGTCAGGAATTACTGACCCTGAAGTGCCAGCAAACAGGGTTTGGCTGGGGACAGCTTGCAGACCAGTGAAGAGGAATGGGAGGAGCTGGCTGCTCTGGTAGATCTCAGAGCATGCAGGGCAGCAAAATGGAGGTCTGCCAGATTGCTCAGGAAAAGACCCCACCCTTCTTCACTGGGAGCTATTTAACATAGCAGGCAGAGGGAGGAGTTTCTGGAAGCAATATGTGTGAGTTGTGGCTGCATGCTCATTCATGTTTCCTGAGATTCCTAATTTTTATAACCTGTGAACTAACATGGATGTACTTTAAGTTTGGCTAGGGCTTTATATTTGTTTATTGAATTTACTGTTTGAGCAGCTTGCTATTTGTTTTATGGACTAATTGTTCATTGTCTGGGGATTTAATCTCAGTTTGCTTCTGGCTGGCTTTGGTAAGGACAGTTCTAAAGCCAGGTGAAGAAAACTGCTTGGGGAATACAAATAAAACTCCATTAACCACAATAATATGTGATTGTGAGTGAATCTCTTCCGGATGGTTGTTCAAAGCCATCAATCAACTCAGTTCCTGATGTGCCAGGAATAGGCTCATCCTCCCTTGAGGTGAAACCTGAGGACGAATCTGGGACATTGTCCAAGGGACACATCACAGTATCCCCCCATCATGGCTCAACCTCTCGGAGCCCCCCAGACTGGTTTTCCATGGATACTGGCAATTGAACCAACAAACCAGCTGAGGGGTGTGCAGAGCATTGGCATTTTCCCACCACATGTCCTCAGGGCCATAGCCCTTCCAGTGCACTAAATAGTGCAGACATCCCCGGCGAACACAGGAATCTACAATATGTGCCATCTCATACTCCAGCTCCTCCTGGCTCTGGCAGAGAACCTGACAGCTGGTGAGGGATGGCTGGTGCAGCAGGCACAAGCAAGGACTACTAGAATAATGGGTGGATGCACATTCGAGCAGTCAGGGTCAGATGATATGCAACCAGGTTGATGACCACTTCCACAGGGAACAGGCCTAGGAAGTGATGGTCAAGTTTGTGGGATAGTTGCATTATGAGGAGGTGCCAGGTGGAGAGCCAGGCACAGTCACTGGCTGCCAAGGAGGCACATCTCGACTGTGTTGATCTGCGAACTTTTTATAACCCTTCTTGGCCCACTCCAGTTGTTCTCACAACACTTGATATGCAGTGGTGAATTTTTGTAGGAAATTCACAGCTGCAGGCAGTGGTGAATCCACGGTGGTCAGAGGGAACTAACAGGAATGAAATCTGTGTATCGCGAAGAACAGAGACATACAGGCTGAAGCATGCTGGGCATTCTTTTTTTTTAAAATAATCTTTATTAGGTATTAAAAAATAAAATATCACATTTAACTACATACATTACAGTAATGAAAAAGTAATATAAACAGAAAAGAAAAAGAAAATGCAAAATAGAAAATACATAGTATATTATTACTAACTACTATATATATATATATATATATATATATATATATATATATATATATATATATATATATACATACATACATATACATATACATATACATATACATACATACATACATACATACATACATACATACATACATATATATATATATATATATATATATATATATATATATGTATCTTTCTTTATGCCAGGGATTTTCCTACGTATATTAAGATGTTTCATGGCCTAATTTTCGGTGAAATCTCAATTCACCAGCTTTTAGGCCTTTTAAAATATTACAGCAGCTATATGCTATCTGTTTGAGTTTATGTGGGAGACTAGAATGGACCCATTTCTGCCTCGTTAGGCCATTCTAGTCTCCCACATAAACTCAAACAGATAGCATATAGCTGCTGTAATATTTAAAAAGGCCTAAAAGCTGGTGAATTGAGATTTCACCGAAAAGATAAAGACCTACGAAAATAAAATTATATATATATATATATATATATATATATATATATATATATATATATATATATATATATATACACATACATACATACATACATACATACATACATACATACATACATACATGTTATTGGCGGTATTTAGTTGTTAATTTTGTTATCTTGTGAATTTTATTTTTGTTTTATCCATTCATGCCATTTGTTCCATGCTATATAATATTTCAAGTCTACCGTATTTTTTTAATTCCAGTGTTAATCTATCCATTTCAATGCAATTGTAGATTTTTTGGATTATTAATTGTTCTGTTGGAATTTGGTCCGTTTTCCAAAGCTGAGTGAATGCCAGCCTTGCTGCTGTAATTATGTGCAGTATCAGGTATTTTAATTCTTTCCTAATATTTTTACTAATCATACCCAGGAGAAAAATTTCTGGTTTGAGTTCTATCTCTTCTGCCGTTATTTCCATTAGCCAAATTTTAATTTTTCCCCAGTATTTTTTTGTTTTTGGGCAAAGCCACCAGACATGGAAGAAAGTCCCGTGTATCTGTTTACATTTCCAACAAATTGGGTTAAGGTTGGGGTACATCTTCGCCAATCAGGATGGGGCCAAGTACCACCTATACCACATTTTATACTGGTTTTCTTTGTAAACTACAGACCTGTCATTCTCTGATTAGTTTCCCACACTCTTTCCCAGTCTTCTAATTGTATATTGTTTCCAGTGCTTCTGGCCCAGGCTATCATCTGTCCTTTTACTATATCTTCCCCCCAAGTCATATTCTAATAGGTATTTATAAATTTTTGAAATTAATTTTTCTTCTCTATTTTCAAATAATTTATCTAATCTATTGGGATTTAATTCTATTAAATTAAATAGAATTAAATAGAATTCTATTAAATTCTTGATCTTTTTTATACCTTGTTTGTATTTGCAGGTAAGACCACCAGTCTATTTCAATACCTTGATCTCTAAGGTCTTGTCGGGTTTTTAACAGTCCCCGGAGTCTAATAATTCCTTGTATCTTATTACTTTCTGTATTGTCAACGTATTTGGGTGCATTGTCGCCTCCAGTGTAGATATCCAATTGGGAATTTTCATATAATGCTTGTTTTTTATTTCTTTCCAAGTATCAATTAATGAGCCTCTTATTATATGATTTTTGAAATATTTATGTGTTTTATTTCCCATACTCAAAATGAAGGCATGCCACCCTTTCAGTAAATCATGACCTTCTAATTTTAGCAATCTTGAGTTTTCCAAACTGACCCATTCTCTAAACCATGTTAAACTCCCTGCTTTGTAATATTTATCCCATGTGGGTAGTCCAAATCCTCCTCTAATTTTATCATCCTGTAGAGTACTTAATTTTATCCTTGGCTTTTTCCCCTCCCATACAAATTTTGAGGTTATTTTATTTAAATTTATAAAGAAATCTTTCTCTAATTTTACTGGAATGGTTTGGAACAAATAGAGGAGGCTCGGCAACACGTTCATTTTTAGCGCCGCAATTCTTCCCAACAATGATAATTTTAATTTCCCCCAGAGTTCTAGATACTTTTTAATTTGTTGTACCAAAACTCCATAATTGTTATCCTTTATAACTATATTTCTCACTGTCAAATTGATACCTAAATATTTTACCTTTTTTACTATCTGTAATCCTGATTGGTTTTCTAATTCTCTTATTTGTTTCTCTGTTAGATTTTTAATTAACATTTTAGTCTTACCATTATTGATTTTTAACCCTGCTACTTTGCCAAATTTCTCTATTTCTTTTATTAATACTGATTCTGTTTCTAATGGGTCTTCTATGAAGAATACAAAGTCGTCCGCGAATGCCTGGACCTTGTATTCTTCGCCTTTTACTTTTAATCCTTTTATATATTTGTTTGATCAAATTCATATGAGTAGGTTTTCCAATGTTAATATGAAGAGTAATGGTGACAACGGACATCCTTGCCATATTCCTCTATTTATCTCAAAAGATTTTGTACGAACCCCGTTAATTAATATACTCACTCTTTGTTTTGTATATATTGTGACTATAATTCTTTCAAATTTCTCTCTGAATTTCATATTTTTGATTTGTTGTATCATAAAATACCAATTGACCTGATCAAAAGCTTTTTGTGCATCCAGGAATATCAGGGCTACCTGTTTCTCTGAATGCACTTCATAGTATTCAATTACGTTAATTACTGTTCTTATGTTGTTCCTTATTTATCTTGTTGGTAGAAATCCATTTTGGTCGGTATGTATTCTGCAATTCAGTATATTTTTAACTCTATTGGCCATAATATTCATAAAAATCTTATAATCTGAATTTAATAGAGAAATTGGTCTGTAGTTTTTTACTTGCGTAACATCTGCTCCTTCTTTCAGGATTAGGGAAATGTAAGCTTCCCTCCATGAATCTGGTAGCTTTACCTCTTTTAGAGCCTCATTATAAATTTCCAACAAAATCCAATTTAGCAAATCACGTAATCTTTTGTAAAATTTGGTTGGTAGTCCATCTGTCCCTGGAGTTTTATTGTTTTTCTGTTTCTTGATTATTTCATTTAATTCTTCTATTGTAATATCTCTGTTTAATATCTCTTGTTCTTCTGTTATGGTCTGCATACCTTCCCCATTTAGGTATTGAATTATTTCTTCTACAGTTACTTTGTCCTGTTTATACAGTTCTTGAAAAAATTTGGTTACTATTTCTTTTTTCTTATCTAATCCCTGTTGTAGCCTACTTTCCTCGTCTTGTAATTGGTGGATTATTCTTTTCTCTCTCTCTTTCCTCAGTCTATACCCCAACCATCTCCCGGGTTTGTTCGCATGCTCAAAATGGTTTTGCTTTATAAATTTCAATGCATTAACATGTTTTTCTTGTTCTAATAAATTCATTTTATGTTTAGCCATCATCCAATTACCTCTTATTTGCTCATCTCCAGGTTTTCCCTGTAGTTCCCTTTCCCATTTTTCAATTTCTTCTTGTATTTTATTATATTCTTTTTCTTTCTCCTTTTTTCTTTTGGCATTATATGCTACTGTCCTCTAATAAAAGCTTTTGTAGTATCCCATAAATTCTGGAGGGATGTCTGAGATTTATTATTGTCCTTAAAAAACCATTTAATTCTCTTTCCATTCTTTCAGTGTATTCCTTTTCTTTCAGTATCTGTATATTCATCATCCACCTACTTCTATTCCTTTGTTGCCCTTTCCATTCTAACATTACTTATGGTTATGGTCTGCCCAGTCATTTAAAACTATTTCTACTGCTTCAGTTTCCTGTATCAATGTTTTAGTAAGCCAAATCATATCTATTCGAGACCAAGATTTATTGCTGACTGTGCAATAGAAATCTTATCTGGCGCAAAGCTCCCTAAACCCAAGATGTACAGCATGTCACCGAGGGAGCTGGAAGAACTGAGAACATTCATTGAGAAAAACCTAGCAAGCGGTTTCATCGAGCCAGCTCGACCAAAAATTGCAGCTCCTGTACTCTTTAGAGAGAAAAAAGACAGTTCAAAACGCCTGTGTGTTGATTTTCGGACTCTGAATGCTATCAGTGTGCAGAACATGTATCCTTTCCCCCTTATGAAAGATATGTTAGCACACCTCGCTAAAGGGAAATTTTTTTCAAAACTGGACTTAAGGGAGGCTTACTACCGTGTCAGAATTAAGGAAGGGGATGAGTGGAAAACAGCATTTAACACTCCCCTCGGCTGCTACCAATTCAAGGTGCTCCCCTTTGGGTTGCAAGGAGCTCCTGCAGTGTTTATGAAGTGCTGCATCAGCATTTATATAAGGGGGTTCTGGTCTATTTGGACGACATTTTAATCTATACTGAGACCAAAGCAGAACATGTGAAACTAGTCAGGGCAGTTTTAAACAAACTCCGCTCTGCCAAACTTTATGCCAAACTGTCCAAATGTGAATTGCACCAAGAGAAGATTGACTATTTGGGATACCGCATTTCATACCAGGGGGTAGAGATGGATCCTCTGAAAGTGCATGCTGTACTTGATTGGGACCCTCCACACACACGTAAATAGTTACAAAGCTTCTTGGGGTTTGCCAACTTTTACTGCCAGTTTATCTCTGCGTTCGCTCAGATTGCCCTCCCCATCATCAAGCTCTTAAAAACAAAGGGGGAGGACAACCCTAAACCAAAGCAACCATTGAACTGGACTATCTGGCGGATGCACTATCCAGAAAACCACAATACAATAGTGCAAAGTCAGACGTAATCAAACCTATAGTACAAAACAATCAGCTAGCCGCTAAAGTTGTCACCAGAGCCCAGGCTAAACAAGAAACATTGACGGACAATGACACCACCCAAACTTTTAAACAAGCATTGACCACTGATGAATGGTTTTTGAACAACAAATCCAGCTGTCTGATGAAAGACGACTTGGCTTGGGTGGGTGGGAAGTTGTATGTCCCTGCAAGCCAAAGACTATGCTTAATGCAACGGTGCCATGACTCCAAATTGGCTGGACATTTTGGGTTTGTGAAAACTTTACACCTGATTAAAAGACAATTTTGGTGGCCATCACTAAAAAAGGACATAGAAAGCTATGTAGCTAGCTGCCCCATTTGTGCAGCAGCAAAAAGACATTAGGGAAAAACTCCAGGTCTATTGCAGAAGGTAGCTGAACCTTCAGCGCCTTGGAGAGAGATCGCTATGGTTTTCATTGTGGAATTGCCAAACAGTGAGGGAAATACTGTTATTTGGGTTGTGACAGACCTATTTTCAAAACAGGCACATTTTATACCCTGCCAAAAGATCCCAATTGCTAAAAGTTTAGCCAAATTATTCCTAATACACATTTATCGACTTCATGGTGCTCCACAAAGGATTATCTCCGACAGAGGGGTGCAATTCACCTCCAACTTTTGGAGGGCGTTTTTGGGCTTATTTGGTACTGGCCAGGGATTGAGCACATCCTTTCATCTTTGTACTAATGGAAATTCTGAAATTTTGAACTTGGTATTAGAACAATATTTAAGATGTTTCATTAATTTTCAACAGGATAACTGAACTAAACTTTTGCCTTTTGCTGAAGTTTAATAATGCTGTACATTCAAGCACTGGTTTTACCCCTTTTAGAGTAGCAACAGACCAGGATTTCAGTCCCATGCCTGAACTACCCATAGAAGAACCCACCATCCCCTCACTTAAGGAGTGGATAGATAATTTGCAAAACACATGGCCAGTGGTTAGATTAGCCTTACAGGAAGCTAGAGGAGCTTTTAAGATTCAAGCTGAAAAGAAAAGGATGGAACCCAAATCTTTTCATATTGGTGACAGAGTATACTTATCTACAGAATTCTTGAAATCATTACAACCTTCAAAGAAACTAGGGCCAAAGTTCATTGGACCTTTCCCCATCACTAGAATCATCAATCCAGTAGCAGTTGAACTACGCCTTCCAAAGACACTCAGGCAGATCTACCCAGTATTCCATATCAGTTTACTCAAACGAGAAATAATCTCATCCCTCAGATCACCTGCATCTACACCACCTGTTCCTATCGTGATTGAAGGGGAACAGCACTTTGAAATCAAGGAAAAACCTTGACTCTAGGATACACAGAGGGAAACATTTTTAGTTGCTTGGAAACATTTACCATCAACATTTACCATCAGCACACAATGAATGGGTTTACCATCAGCACACAATCAGCACACAATGAATGGGTCGCTAAACACCATGTTAGGGCTCCAATCTTGCGGAGAAAATTTCACTCCCAATACCGGAACAAACCTTGTTAATATGCTATCATGAAATCTTGAAATCTTGTGTATATTTGGTTTTTTTTACAGGTGGACCCTTTTGCTTTCTAAGGAGGGTACCATGCTAGATCCCCCAAAAATGTGATACTGCCATTCAAGTGGAGAAGGGGGAGCATGGCCTGTGTCATCAGATATTTTATAACCTATATCCTGGCGCCAAGGGGCCTGAGAAGGGAACTTTACCTGCAGAAATTTATATGACAGCCATGTGGGTTGTCTCACTTTAAAGGGTACTGGTGGGAATGCATGGTTGTTCCGGGTCTCAAAAGAAATAGTAAAGAAAATACCTTCAGACTTGTGGATTGGCCAAAATCTGCATTCTGACCAAAAGGGAGGGGTCTCTATCACCTTAATCCTATTGTTTTGCCTAAGGGTATTCAGATTGTGCTTTAGCTGGATGGCTTTCACTTCGGCTTAATAAAAGAATCCTTTTGAACAACTACATTTCAAGAGTTCGTACTTTCTTAGGTTGGAAGGAGAGGCGATCCTTACATGGGGATTAGAATAGAATGTATATTTTTCCTTTCCTGGGTTATGATATCGCCAAATATCTACTAAATTCAATTCTACTATTAAGTTTCAAAATGTTCTAGGCAGTAAATTTTTCTTTGTATTATTTTTCTGGTCGCTCCTATAATCCTCCTTTATTTCCACAATTGCATTAAAATCGCCCATCGAGCATACATTCTCCATATTTTGTTCTAATATTTTTTCATGTACTTTTTGATAAAACTCTTTTTGACTGCTATTTGGTGCATAAATAACCACTAATAGTACATCTTTATAATTAACTTTTACTTCAATCATCAAAATTCTTCCTATTGAATCTGCATACTTCAATTTACTTTCTATCTCTTCCTTAATATATACTACTATCCCTCTTTTCTTTGTCTCTGCTAATGGAACAAATGTTTTTCCTAATTTTTTACATTGTAGATACTTTTCGTCTTGTTTTCTTGTATGTGTTTCTTGTAAACATATGATACCCATTTTTTGTTTAATTATTTTCCTAAAAATTTGGTATCTTTTAACTGGAGAATTGAGTCCATTTATGTTTAGTGATATGATTTTTAAATCCTGGTCCATTTTTTGAATATCTCTCCTACTCTCTCTTTCCTATTACTTCTTCTCCCTCTTCTGTGCTCGTGTTTGTACTCCTTCTTCTTCTTGGATTTCTCCCTCCTCCTCGTCTATGTTTCCTTCCTCACATACCGTTTCTTGTCCTTCTTGTCGTTGCTTTTCTTTGGCTCTCCCCTCCAATTCTACTCTTCTGCCGTTTGTCTTTTCTGTACCAACCAACTGATCATGTAGGTTTTGTGCTTTATCTTGTGTATCCACTTTCATTTTTTTCCCCTGCCATGTCACCAGCATCCCTTCTGGGATTATCCATCTGAATGGTATTTGTTTCTTATTTAATATCGTGGCCAAAAACCAATAATTTTTTCTCCATTCTCTTACTCATTTCGGTACTTGTTTCAATGTTATTATTTCTTTTTGTCTATAATACATGGGTTCATCGTTTGTTATTTTAAAGACAATATCCCTCACTTTCCATCATACAAATCTGACATGGACTTCTCGTGGCAATCTATGTTGTCTAGCGTAGTTCGTATGTACATGGTACACTTTGTCTAATTCGTTTATCATTTCGTCTTTGTCGCGTTGAAGAGCTTCTGCAATCATTTCAGCCATTACAAGAGTTATATCTTCATCTCTTTCTTCTCTTACATTCTGGAATCTTAAATAAAATGCCACTTTTTCCATCTCTAACGTTGCCACTGTGTTTTCCAACTCCCTATTAAGTCCTGTCATTTTCTGGTCCAATCTTTCTAATTTATCATCCATTTGTTCCATCTTTTTTTCTATAGCCATAATTCTTTGATCGTTTTTTTTATTTAATTCTTGAATTGAGTCTATTTTTCCATCTAATTTTTGTATGTCCTCTTTAACTGCTTTTTTGACCTCATCCATATCTTTCCGGGATTCTTCGTGGTTTTTGGACATGCATTCCTGCATCTTTAACATCGTCTCTTGGATTGACATTAATGTAGTCTGAACTGATTGTATATTCGTGGTGGGGGTCTGCTTTTCTGCTGGAAACATCCCTTGTATAGTTCTTTGAGCTACAGGGGAGGCAGTTGCTCCAATTAGCGCTGATGTGGTTTTCTTTCCAGGTTTCATGGTGGTTATTGTAGTACTAGTCATCTCTGTCAAGATTTTATATTATTCTCCTAAAATCTTGTCTATTTTTTCCCAAATCAACATCCACTTTTCTAATGAATTTTCCTTCTGCCCTTTTTCCCCTTCTTTCTTTTTCCTTCCTCCTCCCCTCTCTTCTCTTCCTTTCCCTTTCTTATTCAGTACTACATATTACTATATTACTAATATTAAATATAGTCCCTTTTTTTGGAGAATTGTTCCTCTCACTTGTATTTCAAAATGGCGATTCCAAATCTGCACAGTCACTTTTGTATATCCCGCTAGAGCCGGTCCATGTCTTCTTTTTTCTCTGTTAAAGCAGCTCTGTTGTGGATGAAACTACCCCCTCACAATCACTTCTCTCTTTTCTCTGTTTCCAAAACACTTATGTTCTCAATCATTTTTTTTACTGCCCATCCTGTGTTTCCTGCTGGTCTAGTTTCACCCCGCCAGTTTTATTCCTCTCGTTACTTGCTGCCTGCTCCCATTCTGAGTCTCTTCTTTTCGCTGCCCCAATGGGATCTAAGTTCTTCCATCTCTCAATCTGTTCAAAAGTTTTATGATCTTTTGTAACGTTTCAATCCTCTGCTCTCACCGCCGCTCTTCCCACCGCTCTCACTCTCTGCTTCCTGCTGGTTTCACTCAGTGAGTCAGACCTCTGGGCCCGCCAATGTTCCGGGGGGACTCAGAGCAGTAAACAGCCCAATTAAAACACATATAGTACAAATATTAGAAAAAATTTAAAATTAAATTAAATCATCGGTGTTTCAGTATTAAAATCTCAAATCTACAAGTTAAAATACCCAATTTAAAACTCCAAGATCAATAATATCAAAATTTTAAAAACCCCATTAAAACTAATCAGACTAGGCCAGCTTGTTGAAATAAGTAAGTCTTAAGGGCCTTTCAGAAAGCGCGGATCAAATTTCAGGAGGTAGCTCATTCCACAGGGTGGGTGCCCCCACAGAGAAGGCTCTCCCCCTGGGGGCCGCCAGCTGACATTGCTTGGCTCCACCCTGAGGAGGCCCTCTCTGTGTGAGCGTATTGGCCGGTGGGAGGTTATCGGTAGCAGCAGGCGGTCTCGCAGATACCCCGACCCTATGCCATGGAGCACTTTAAAGGTGAGAACCAACACCTTGAAGCGCACCCAGAAAACCACTGGGAGCCAGTGCAGCTCTCACAGGAGAGGTGTCACGTGGGAGCGCCCTGTCGCTACCATAATCACCTGCGCGGCCGCATTCTGGACCAGTTGGAGCCTCCAGGTGCACCCCAAGGGGAGCCCCATGTAGCGAGCGTTACAGTAGTCCAGGCGAGAGGTGACGAGTGCATGGGTGACTGTGCATAAGGAGTCCCGATCCAGGAAGGGGCGCAACTGGAGCATCAGGCGGACCTGATAGAAGGCCCCCCTGGCCACGGCCGCCATATGCCCTTCCAAGGACATCCGTGAGTCCAGGAGGACACCCAGGTTGCAAACCCCCTCTGTGGGGGCCAATGACTCACCCCCAATAGCCAGCGATGGCACCACCTGGCTATACCGAGACGCCGGCATCCACAGCCACTCGGTCTTGGTGGTGCACCAAACCTCAAAAGCCTTCTTGACCACCAGCAACTCCTTATCTCAGGTCATGTAGTTCCACTCAGCAGAGTTGACTTTACATGAGTAGCAGAGGTAGGATTCACATAATTTATCTACCAGTTCACCCAGCACTGAAAATGTGAGTGCACATGTGCGTATGCACCTGGTCTTCCATGCATGCATTTTGCTTGCGTGCATGCTGTCAGGGTAATTATGATTTAATAGCTGACCAGCTGCTGTAAGACTGTAAACCAAGATAATAACTGAGGATGAGTCAGCAGGGTTTCTGCCTTTAAGAAGCTGCCTAAATAAGGGAGGCCATTAGAGGGCATTTCTCTCTCTCTCTCCTCATGTTCTACCTCTGTGTATTTTTCGCTCAGTGTATGCTTCATGTTATAATTGAAGATTGATTGATTGCCTGGCTTTGCTTAGCACATGTATGTATATATATTGTATTTTGCTCCTGGGTTGTCTCAAACTAGCAGTCACTATGTGCACACTCTGACACGGGCCTTCCGCACATGTGCCCAGCCTCAAAATCATGCCTAAACAGGATAGCATAGAGCCGGGGTGGGGGCAGAGGGGGGGCAGGAACTCCCACAATTTCTGCTACCGGTTCGCTTGAACTGGTCCGAACTGGCTGAATACCAGCTCTGGCAAGTAGTAAGAGCAAGGGAAGAGTTGCTTTGAGTTCAAGTGGGTTTGTAGCAACACCTCCTCCACCATGTCATCAGATGCATCCATCTCCACCACGAATGGTTGCATCAGGTTGGGGTAGTGAAGAATGGGTTCCATAGCAAAAGCCTTTTTCAAAACCTTGAAGTTGTGCCTCTTGACTGACCTCCACATGAGCCACACCCTTTTCTGCAGCAGCCGAGTTAACGGAGTAGTCATTGCAGTGAACTGGGGAATAAACTGTGGTTTAGTGAATTTATTAATAATCCCCAGCAACTACCTTCACCAAAACTCAAAACTGTCCCAGTTAAGTCCAGCCACGAGGAGGCCAAAATTACCCCACAGAGTATGGCCCAACAGTCCACAGAGCAATTGAAAGTTGCTCAAACAAAATAACTCCACCAAACAAACTTAACTCCACACATAAGAGAGTTCACAAGCCATCAATCAACTCAGTTCCTGACATGCCAAAAATTGGCTTATCCTCCCCTGAGCTGACATCTGTTGTTCAAGGGAGACATCATACTCTAGCTATTTTCCCATTTTGTTCCAAAAAGACTCTAAAGCCATTGTAATTCCATTATATCTAACCTACAGAAAACTGTGTCTTATTAATAGTAATTTTGTAGCATTGGAGCCAATTTTAGTTAGATATAGTAGTGGACAAATTAAATAATGGTTTGAGGGAAATTGAATTAATAATTAAGAGCTTTTTCAGTAAATGTTCAAAATGCCTATTTAAAAATAGTAAAAGTCCTGGTTCATAATTATAATGTTTGTCCACATTCTTTTATTTATGCACAGCAAAATTGAGATTGCTTTTATGTATTCATCTCTATACTCTCAAAGTGTTGAGAAACCATCAAGAAACTGAATCCCTCTCAGGGAAACACTTAGGGGAAAGGGAACACCTTAGTTACTTCACATGTTTATGGGGTAGGCTTTTGCTTCCAGTTCTTCTGCTTAGAAATATGTGTTTTTGCTTCCTTATTTATTATTTGTTATATGTAGCACAATTGAAATAATAAATCCCTCCAAGCTCAACGGGGCTGCCTTGTGTGTTTAAGTTTTGTTATACTTCCTTTGAAGTAAGTTTTTGATTTTACCAGATGTCCCCCAATTCTAGTCCAAGAGTTTATAAAAGGAAATTTTAATTCAAAGTAATGCTTGTCTGATAATGCAGTCCTTAATTTAGATATTTAACTTTTGCTCTTAAACCTCAGGTATAATGAAGAAGTATGGCATTCTGCATATAAAACTGACAAATTCTCAAATAAGTGAGAAATGGAGTCACTGAAGGCATTGTTGCCCCATTCCATTCAACTGATTCTGTCCTTAAGATGTGACTTTTCTTCCACATACACCACCAATTGTTCAATAAATTAAATTATTGTCTAGCTGTATAGTGTAGCTTCTTGTTTCATATCTTCTCAAGCTTTGATGCTTCCCCATAAGGACTCTAGCTTCATGTCTTGAAGGTGCATCGGGTCTTCTAGTAATTATATAACAGAATTGTAAGCCTGTCCTAATTAGAATGCTGAAAAAAGAAGAAAAGCCATTGGAGTGGCTTAATTCTGTGAAGATCTGATTCCTTAGACTAGAGTAATGCATACATTCTTAAGAACTTTCTGTGTTTTCTGCTGTTGTTTTACAAAATCATTTTATTTTTCTTTCACAGAAAGGCTTTAATATATGTTTTCCCCTCCCTATTTCTTTTTGATACAGAAATCTTAAATGGAGGAGTGTATGTTGGCCAGAACAGATTTCTTTGCTACGCAGATACCATTCAGTGGGAAGATATTGTTCGCAATCCTATGGCTTCCAATTTCTCTGTGGTTCCAAAAAACAGTAGCACAGACTGTAAGTATGGGCTTTGTGATTTGTAATTTGATACAATGATATAATTTTGTAAATAACTTTGGTTTATATTTGTAATTATTTATTTCTTCTTCTAACAACTCTACTATGTTATTTTTATATGTTTCTTTAGCATTTATGCATTAATTTTAACTTGTAATATCTTTCACATCTAAGATAAAATATATTATACTATAACTAAACATATTATACGTTATGTTATGTTATCTAAAAATCTAAATTATATTTAACATATATTGTTCTTTATATCTAGCAAAAAGATACTTTTCCATGGAAGATTTAAAAACCACTTCAAAGCTCCCACTCTTTCAAATCATAGCAGTAGTAACTGTAGTTAAAATGACTGTCCAATTGCTTAATGATAGTCAAGAATGGAGAAGGAATGTACATCCCTGGACTACTGGTTAAAAAGATGGCATAAATTAAATAAAGGAAGAAAAACAATATATTTTTGAAAGAGCAGTTTATGTATCATTAATATTTTTACTAATCTCTAAAAAAATGAACAACAGCCAAGATTAATTTTAGTATATTTCAGTTACAATGACATGATTTAAATAACAGAAGATGCAAAATAAAAAGGGGGGAAAGGGTTTCTTGAAAATCCTCTTCATTGCTTCGTTGTATAAATTCCTTCATTGTATAAATGAATATATTCAAACGTTACAATAGCTTTTTTTAAAATTGTAGATTCACCTTTCCTTCTCTCCTAATTCTTTAACTATATCTCCATGTCCAAAGTATCTATAATTCTTGGTAAATTGATAAATTCCATTTAATGAGGATATAACTTTAATATGTAGAAAAACTAGGCAGTAATATTGGGGAACTACCTTAATATCACTTTCCCCTTCCTGCCCCTCCCCCCAAAAAAAGAAATAGGCTTCATGAATTAACATTTCCTTTTGGAATTTTATATATATGTATTCATAAGGTCATTCTTTCCCAATTGTTTGTGTTTGTGTGTGCATGAAATATTGTGGGGTTTTTTTTAAAGCTGAGAACCACATCAGAAAAATAGAACTATAACATCTAAATTATCATTTTATTATGATCTACAATAGTAGCCAGATCAATTTATATAGAATGCTGAAATGAATATCTCAGTTACCCAATGTCAGAATGTCAGAATGTTAAAAATAATTGCAACAAATTTCATTGAGAATTTTCCATTTTTAAGTACTAATGTTTCAAAGGAATATATATTATTGTTCCCATTAGAAAAACTAGGCAATTAAATTAGTTGAATCCTGTAAAAATCTGAAAGCCCTCATTTAAAGCAGATCTCTATAGGATTGTTCTGAAGGATTCATTTATGTATCTGCACCTTTCTTTCTCTTCCCCATCCTTATTTAAGTAGGTCCCTGCCTGGGCTGATTTGTCTTGATTATATAAACATACAGAACTGGGGAAAAATTATATAGATGCATAATCCATACAATAAGAATTACATCCAATAGAGAAAGATGAGAATGGTTTTTGGCTTTAAAAATTAACCTTTCATTTAGTTGACATAATTTAGTGAAACATTGCAATTAGGAAATCAAAGTTCTGGTTTGTTATCTTTTGGTATTTGTGAGTGCAGCTTTCAAGTATATGAAACTCTAGTCCTTTTTTCTTGCTGATAACAAGAGGCAGTCTTATCTGGAGGTTTTCATAATTACAGAAATCATGAAAGTCATGCCTACAAACTTGTACTGAAATGCAAGGTTCTTCTTTTCCGGACTTATTAGACTTATATGTTTATGAAATGGAAAGTTACATTAAGGATTTAACTTCAGTCCCCTGTTATGTACATACTTCGATTGATTGATGATTGATTGATTGATTGATTACTCAGGTTAATATACTGCTTTAGTCACAATACCCTAAATAGTGTATATCAAATTTGGCAAATAGTTTAAAATAATACATTATAATAAATTCTGTTATGTTATGTAAATAACATAAAGTCATACTAAGCTGAGAAATAGCATGCCAAAATCATCATGTGATCATGATGGTGCTGTTATCATGTGATCAATCAATTACTGCAGAGGAGATGTTCCAACTCAAATCATTTCCACAAAACTTCCTGAAATAGCCAGACCTTGATGCTTCCCTATACACTATCAATATTGGTGCTGATCTAATCTGGGGCAGTAAAGAGGAATGCTATTCCAAAGAAGGAAGCAACAATGAAAATATGACTCTGATGGTAACTCTAACCATACAAACTTCTAACTGCTTTAGAATGGAGCCCCCACAATTCTGGGAAACAAGCTCTTCCAATGATTTTTTGCTGTCAGGAAATTTCTCTTTAGTTCTAAGTTGGATCTCTCTTTAACAAGCTTCCATCATTACTTCCTATCAGGCCATCTAGTGCTTTGAAGAATAGGTTGATTTTCCTCTTCCCTGTGACAGCCTATCAAGTACTATCATGTTCCCCAATCCTTCTCTTTGCTAGGGTAGACATATCTAGCTCCTTTTCAACAGTTCATCATATGATTTAGCCTCTGGATCCTATATCGTTTTTGTTGCTCTTCTCCACACACTTTCTAGAGTCTCAGCATCTTTTTTGTATTGTGACCAGAATTGGATGCCATATTCCAGGTGTAGCCTCGCTAATGTGATATAAAGTGATATTATCACTTCTTGTGATCTTGAT
Source organism: Masticophis lateralis (assembly GCA_030761175.1). Classification (NCBI taxonomy): domain Eukaryota; kingdom Metazoa; phylum Chordata; class Lepidosauria; order Squamata; family Colubridae; genus Masticophis; species Masticophis lateralis. The sequence continues at coordinate 179,537,161 of JAUDYJ010000001.1, forward strand.
GCTATCCTGTTGTGATGCAGCATTGCTATGCATTGCATGATTCACTAGGACACCTAGATCCCTCTCACACTACTATTGTTGAGCTAGGTACCACCTCTTCTATACCTATGAAATTGGTTTCCCTGCCTTTTTATTAAGAAGACAATAAGATTTGTCTGGGTTTAGTCCCTTGATCATTGCCATGGCTTTACACTCAATCTATCCCAGTTCTTCTTATGATAGTGTGTTTGGTTCTTAACCACATAAAATAAAGGAGAGTTGAATACTTTCCTTGATTTGAAAATTATATTGTTGTTGATATACGTAGTCTAAACTTGCATTTCCTTTCTTGAAACCACATCACCCTGCCAATTTCTAAAGTCTGAAATCAAATATGGTTCCAAAATCGTTTTCATGACTATTATAGCTAAGCTACATGGACAATCAATTTCTGTTTTCTAAATGAAGAACTTTGCATGTGCCATTGCAACACATTCTGTAGATAAGATTGTTAAAAATATGCCTGAATCAATCACATGAAAGAATTGGCATTTCAGAGAATATAGTAGATATATATAAAAAAACTTTTTAAAAACTTTGTCAAAATTTGTATTCAGACTTGAGGAGGTTTTCAAAAGCCTGGATCATTTTTATGAAAGCATTAAAAGCATTCTTTATTACCCAAAGAAACAGAAGTTTCTTGCTGTTACCTGACGGGATTCCGTTTCAGATATAGTTTTACAGATTTGAGATGGTAAGAGAAAACAATTTAGTGTCCTAAATTATTTTTATAACACTAAAACTGCAGAGCTTTTATGGAGTGCTACCATTCAGAGAAGCTTTATGCATATAGGCAAGTCTCCATAAAATGAAGTGCATGGTCCAAATACCTGGTAGGGAACAAAACATAATTTTAAATAAATGTGCTAATTCTTTGACTATGAGCAAATGTAGCTGTATCCTTTGGAGAAATGAAGTCCCCAGTTGAAATCTTGCCTCTATTCTAAATTTAGAAGACAATTCTATCTCAGAACTCTCATTTGAATAATAGCACAATACTCTCCAATTTAAGTGGTTTATGTGAATTACAGAAATGTAACTGAAGTATTATGACTGCTGTCAATAAGTATATAAATTATATTTATGGAGAATATGCAGGCTTGGAAGCATGAGCACCCATAGTATAGCATTTGGGGAGGATGGGGAAGCAGATATGAAGTGTAGAATGACTAATTTGCATGTGTAGCACAGGCCATTGTGGCAAACCACTTATATGACTTACATGAATCTTGGTCACAGGCGTTGGGAGAGGGTGGTTGTGGATCCTCTTTTAGTTTAGCCTAATTTTGTATTCTGATTGGGCATGTTGTCTTGTATAAGTGTTGTTTCCTTTCTTTTGCTTCTTTTAAGCCACCCAGAGTTGCCAAGGAATTAGGCAGTCTCAAAATTAGAATGAGTAAATAAATAAAGTTAGACTTTTTTTCCACTGAATCCAGAGACTTGTACCTATGAGTTATAGACCTTTGTCTCACCTTGGAAACTTCAGTAGCCACTGTGTTTCTAGTACAATTTACTAGAGTCCTGATCTCATATTTCCTTAAAATGCACAAGGAAATAATACTAGCCTAATCTGCAGAATTATCTTCGAACCTTGCTGTTTGAGGAAGTTGCATAACGTTCTCAGAGACTCTTCCCAGCCTGCTTACAATCTTTTTGGACTGTTGCCTTCTGGCAGAAGATACAGAACAATTAAAACTTGGACCTAGTGGTGGGATTCAGATAATTTAACAACCGGTTCTCTGCCCTAATGATTTCTTCCAACAACCAGTTTGCCAAACTGTTCAGAAAGTTAACAATCGGTTCTCCCGAAGTGGTGCGAACTGGCTGAATCCCACCACTCCTCGGACCACACTTTTTCTGAATAGTTTTTATCCCAGAGCTATAATTGCACTCAACAATGAACTAAAGGGCCACCATCAGTGAGCTGTTGGACAGCATTACTTGGTCTGTTGTGTGGATGTTTGGATGGTTTAGGGGTGGGGAATTTGTGGTGGGTGGGGGTGTGTTTGGGGATTGCTATGTGTGTTGGACCTGGTCTTTGGGTGTTAAGTGAATTTCATGGTATACTGTGTATATACGTACAATGACAATAAAGTTGTTGTTGTTATTGTTGTTGTTGTTATTATTATTGGTTAATCTGTAGTGAGATTCACAGTCTTTGAGGCTGGTTAATAGCTCAGCAGCTCGAGTCCTAACCAAGGACCTAGGAACTGTTAAGGTATCGTCGGAGGATGTAAGCTGTTCCGAGTAAGGTGGTTTTTTGTAGAGTCAAAATGTTCAAGTCCGGTAAATTTAGAATTTCTAAATAGCGGGGTAGCCCTTTGGGTATTGCTCCAAGGGCTCCAATTACAATCGGAACAACACATGATTTCTTTTTCCATAGTCGCTCAACTTCGATTTGCAAGTCCCGGTACTTTGTGATTTTTTCTTGCTGCTTATCTTCAGTCCATGCATCGCCAGGTATTGCAATGTCAATGAACCATACTTTTTTCTTTTCAACTACCGTTATGTCAGGTGTGTTGTGGACCAAGTGCCTGTCAGTCTGAATCCTAAAGTCCCACAAGATCTTGAGTTTCTCATTCTCTAGAACTTTCTCAACCTGATGTTCCCAGTGGTTTTTGCTGTACTCAAATCCAAACTTCTGGCACAATTTCCAGTGAATGATCTTAGCAACACGGTCATGGCGTTGTAGGTAGTCGGTTTGTGAAATTTTGCTGCATCCACTGATCAGGTGGTCGACTGTCTCATCTTTCTCATTACAGAGGCGGCATTTGCTGTTGGTGGTAACATGTTGAATTTTCGCCTTCATGCAGTTTGTGGCTAGGGCTTGTTCTTGAGCTGCCAAAATAAAGCTTTCTGTTTCTTTTTTCAGTACTCCTGATCTTAACCAGTTCCAAGTTAGTTTCTGGTCATCTTTGCCTTCAATACTTTTCAAGTATTGGCCATGCAGAGCTTTGCTTTTCCAATTTTCAGCTCGTTGCTCAATTACTTCTTTCTTATATTCTGCTTTTGTTTTAGTTGTCTTTAAAAGGCCTCCTTTATTTACTTCCTTAATCATTGGTTCTTCACTTTTCTGGATGTAATCATTCAAGCTGCATTTTTCTTCTTCCACAGTCTGCTTTACTTGTAGGAGTCCTCGACCACCCTCTGCTCTTGGTAAATATAATCGGTCAACATCACTTTTAGGGTGCAAGGCATGATTCATTGTCATAAGCTTCCTTGTTTTTCTGTCCAAATTGTCTAACTCCATCTGGATCCAGTCAATTATTCCTGCAGAGTATCGAATCACAGGTATAGCCCAGGTATTTATGGCTTTTATGATGTTTCCTCCACTCAGTTTGGACATTAATATCTTACGAATTCGCCGAATGTACTTGGCTGAAGTTATTTCCTTGACTTTATTATGCATTAAGTCAGAGGCCTCTAAAATCCCCAAGTACTTGTAGCCTTCTTCTGATTTTACTGCCTTTATCGTTTCTTCATTCTCTAGTTCTATTCCATTCTCTTCTATGATCTTACCTGCTTTGGTTGCTATTGTTGCACATTAGTCAATTCAAAACTGCATACCAATGTCTTGACTGAATTCTTTTGTGTGTTCAGTTAATAAATTCAGTTCAGCTTTTGTTTTACCAAACAGCTTCAAATCATCCATGTACATCAAGTGCGAGATTTTCAGTCCTTTCTTTGCAAGTTCGTATCCACAGCTCAGATTTTTCAAAATGATTGTCAGTGGTAGCATTGAGAGTATAAAAAGTAGGGGGGAAAGGGAATCGCCCTGGAAAATGCCTTGTTTAATTTCAACTTCACCTAGTTCTTCTTCATTAGCCATAAGTTTTGTTTTCCAGAGGTTCATTGAAGATTCCATGAATTTTTGTATGTTTCTGCTGATGCCAAAGATTTCCAGGCATTTCTTGATCCAGCTATGGGGAACTGAATCAAATGCTTTCTTATAGTCTATCCAAGCCATGAACAGGTTGATTCGTCTTTTCTTTGAATTCTTTAGGATTAGCTTGTCAATCAGCAATTGATCCTTTGTTCCTCTTGAGTTTTTGCAGCATCCTTTCTGTTCTACAGAAAGCAAGTTATTTCTTTCCAGGTATCCATAGATTTGGTTTGCAATGATACCAGTAAGAAGCTTGTATGTTGTTGGCAAACAGGTGATTGGCCTATAGTTTCCCGGGGCTTTTCCTTTTTCTTTATCTTTTTGGATTAAAAATGTTCTTCCAGTTGTCATCCATTCATCATTTTCAGGTGTTTTTAGGACCTGGTTCATCTGGGTTGCCAATCTTTTGTGCACACTTGTAAGTGCCTTTAACCAGAAGCCATGTAGCTCATCTGGCCCAGGTGCACTCCAGTTCTTCACTTTTCTTGACTGTCTTTGCACCATTGCTTTTGTTATTTTCATGTCTTCCATTTTATGTACTTTAATAGAATCCTCAACCTGTTTGATCCATTTTGCATTTCTGTTATGCTTCTTGTTGTTTTCCCACAAATTCTTCCAGAATTTCAGAGCTTTCTCTTTATCATGCTTTTCATTTGTTGTTATTCCTTCTCTATTTTCTAAGCTCTTATAATACTGGTGCTGATTTGCTCTGAACTGTGAGTTTTCTTTGAACTGAGTTACTCGGTTTTCATACCTTTTAATCTTTTCGGCAATGGCAACAACCCTCTGCTTCAGCTCTTCAATTACTACCGCAATCTCCTTATTCCTCCGATCATATCTTGCTTCCAGGCTGCTTTTGACCTGCTTGTTCTTTAACTGACCTTGCCTTAGGTTCTTCAAGTTGCTCAAATCTCCACGTAATTTTTTTATCTTTAATTCTAACCGAATTTTCCACTTAGGCTTCCCCTTCTTGCCTCTTTGGTTCTTTTGTATTTTCAACCCCAGTTCTTTGGTGGTTATGACGGCTGCTGCATTGTTGTTGTTGTTGTTGTTGTTGTTGTTGTTGTTGTTGTTGTTATTATTATTATTATTATTATTATTATTATTATTATTATTATAGACCGTATACACAGCAAATGAGATGACCTTGCTGGATTTCATATCCCAAATCACTAGTCAAACATTTCTCAATCGTAACAACAACAACAACAATAATAATTAGCATTAGCATTGGCATTAGCATTAGCATTCAGATTTTCAGTTCTGTTTTTGCAACATCCATATATATCATATTATATGGATGTTCTGCATGCAGATTTGCAGAATAACTTTTTACAATTTTTAATTTGATATTGTTTAAACCTAATATTGGATTATCACAACTCAACAAAACTCTGGCTGTTTGAATTGCTTTTTAATACTTTCCAATCACTTCCCTTAAGGGACTTTTTAAAAAACATTTCCTTCTCTATATTGTGATAGTGATCATCAGATCAAAACCTTTACTATAGCCTTTGGGCCAGAAAACAGTGCAATAAAATATCTAAACCTATAATTAATAAATCTAAATACTAGACTTAAAATACATTAAAAGTACATAAAATAAAGTAATAAAGTAACATAAGTGCATACCTGCTGTATTGGGCTCCCATTAATTTGCCACTTATGCATCCTACTGTTCCATTGTGCAGAGACTAACATGTTTTTTTTTTATTTAGTACAATTTTTAAGCAATATGAAACCAATGCCCTCAATGTTCTTCTCACTCCCACCATGTCAAGACAGACAAAATTACTGCATCTTCTCCACATAGCAAGGCTGAAAGTGCACAATTTACTAGCATATCGAGAGTGATAATTAAAAGTTGAAGGAACCTGAATTATTGAATTAAGACACAGATTGAAAAGTAAGGAGGTTAATATGTAGCCTTGCCTTAGCCCTCTTGGGTGAAAACATTCCAGAAAGATGCCCCAAGGGGAGCATCTGACTGTCAAGCCTCCATTGGAGCCTGAGTCCAAGGAGGAGGACAAAACAGTGGGCGTGGATAGCTCAGCAGACTAATGCATTATGCATTGTGATTAACTCCAGCTGTCTGCAGTTACTTTAAGTTCGAATCTCACCAGGCTCAAGGTTGACTCAGCCTTCCATCCTTTCTAAGGTAGGTAAATTGAGGACCCAGTTTGTAGGGGCAATAAGCTGACTTTGTATAAAATATACAAAAGTATGAAGGCTATTGCTTAACGCATTGTAAGCCGCCCTGAGTCTTCGGAGAAGGGCGGCATATAAATCAAATTAAAAAAAAAAAGACAGGGCCAACGGAGGAATGGCCAGGGGAGCAGGATGAGGCAGTCCCAGGTCCCTTGGGCCTGGGAAGGTTCACCAGTGAGAGGGGGGGTGCAGGAGGACCAGGTGAAGGGGTAGGACAGGGCAGGCAGTGGAGTGGAGGAGCGATGGAGTTCTGGCAACAAGCAATTACCTCCCCCCCCCCGATCCCTGAGCACAAAGAAGGCGGGATCAGAGCAGGGCAACCCAATGACTCAGGAAGAGGACATTCCACCCCTCTTCACAAGACTCACCTGTGGAATGAGATTTAAAGAGACCCTTTTGGGAGGGGCGTTTGTCAGGATTAGCGTTGCTTTTTCTAGTCTCATGTGCTTTTATCGACATCTGGATACTTTACTGTGCTTGTCTTGTTTGCATTGTTTACCATGCTGGCCTGGCTACATGCAAGATCGCAGTGACACAATTATACTCTGGGTGTGCTGCAGTCCCAGGGAACTCTTCCTGTGACAAGGACAGTCAAACCAAACTTTTTGAACTGTGGCTGCTCTCAGAACAATGCTGCTCCTCCGGACTAATAGTAGCCAGGATCTATTGGAGGTGCATGTTTAGAGGTTGGTTCCTGGACTTGCAGTGGATGGTGGGACTTTTAGGAGAAAGTTGGAACAATAAAGGAGAGTTAAGCCTTCATTCTGGCTGTGTTGTTCCCGTGCCTAGCCCCGGGTCATCACACTGAGTTTCAGTGAGGTGTAAGAACCCAAGAGTCTGATAAAGAAGAGTAACTTCTTATCTTCTTGTTTTTCCCATCATATTGCGGGATCCACAGTTTTCATTTTGCCTGCCACTTCATCCGGTCTGCAGCATTGACAAAGGATACACCTATGATTTGCGTGTCTGCATGCAGGCACTCCATCATCAGTTTTTGGGTTGCCCTTGGGGCCATCGGTATCTGGGCTAAGTGCAAGTGCCCACTTCAGAAGGGATTCTGCATTAGCTCTGACCATATGTCTGTACCACCACAGCCTTGCTTCTTTCATTTTTCTGGAAACAGTAACCTCTTAACTATTGAGGATACTTGCACTTTTTTGCATAGCCTGCAATCAGATCAAAAGCTGATTTAAAATCCACAAGGCAGAAAGGGTGCCTTTGAATGATGATATATTTTTCAGCCAAGTGGTACAGGACCAGAGAGGGGTCTAAGTTTGAATGGTTCCCTCTAAATGCTGCCTGTCCCTCGGCAACAATATTTTCACTTTGGATCCAGTCCAAAGTTTTAAGAAGTTTTAAGAAGATACGTTTTTCATATAGTTTGCTTATTGTATTAAGCAAACTAATAGGTCTGTAATTAGGAGGGTTAAATCTGTTTCCTGTATTCTTACAAAGAGGATGTGATCAATTTTTGCGACCTTCTGAGAAGCAAACTCAAATGGGGAAGCCAGATTCACTTAACAAGTGTGTTGTTACGTTAACAATTGCTTGATTCACTTAACAATTGTTGCAGGAATGGTCATAAAATAGAGCAAAGCTCACTTAATAATTGTTTTATTTGTCAACAAAAATTTTGAACTCAACTGTGTTCGTAACTTGAGGACTACCTGTTTAACAATCTCATCAAAACAGAATTCAGGTGGCAGGGAATTGTTCACTATCCAATTGATTTCCAGTAATCTAGAATAAACTAGAAGTAAGTTATTAAAGAAGCATAGGTATGTGAAACCACAATACACTTGACCTCACTTGTTCCTTTGGAACCCCAGAAGTTAGTTTCTCATTTAAATCTCCCCTTGCAGAGCTATTTAGTATGATTAAATCTAGGTTATCTATAAGTGAATCAATCAATTTCCTGGATTGTTTTGAATTGGACTGATCTTTTCAGAATCAAATTCAGATTTGATTAGGGCTTTTTCTACATTTCTACAAAAGACTACCTTGTTTTTCTAAATGGAGAGGTACATTCTTGTACCATACTTTCTGGAGGAAAACATAACATCACTATTGTTATCAGGAGGTATAGGTAAAATTATATGTTCAGTGAGAGAACATTAGAAGATGGAGAAAGTTCAAGAGGCAATGCCACATGATGCAGAAGAATTATTAGATTTATCTAATAGATATATTAGATAGATCTAATATATCTATCTAATATATCTAAGATATATCTAAGATCTCTAAGGTATCTATAATTAGATATATTAAGCTAAGTGGTTTAACAGTGCACATCCCATGACATATCAATGAAATGTGTAATCTTAATTTACTTTCAATATTTTGATGATCTTGCTCTTGGAGCTTCACTTCCCAGTTTCAGCTCCTGATTTATCAATCAATAGTTAATGTTAAGACAACTCTATCAAAAGTAGTAAGGTAGAATCTCTAGACTAGTAAATAAGAACAATTCTCTTTAGATTATCTGGATCCTGTGATTGTTTGCACTGAAAAGCTAGATGACATATATAACTGCATTTACATATTGTACATATTGCGATTTTTGCTTTGAATTCTAATTAGATTCAATAAAATCTCTTCAAAGAGAACTACAAAGTGCCCATTTTATTTATATTATAAATATAAAGAGTTTATTCAGGAGCAGAAAGAGTTTCTGTAAGGAATTTATTTATATTATGAATGTAAAGAACTTATTCTGGAATACTAGAAATTAGCTGAATGATTCTGCATCATTCAAGAATAATGTGATCGATCTTTGCATCAAGAAAAAGATACTGAGACAGCTTGAGTGTGTATCAGGTGTATATGTGCACCTAATTTAAATATAAATATATTATTGTTATTTTTTCCCATAGTCTCAGGTGAAGAAAATGCAAATTTTCTTCAGACATTTTGAGTCTGAAATTCATGCACGAACCTGTTGAGAGGGAGCCTGTGCAAATGGCTAATTCCCCTCACCCCAAACTCCCAAGCAAAAATGAAAGCATGGAAAACATTCACCCATGAAGCCTCCTCCCCCACTTTTCAGAATGGCAGTGTTCCGATAGAGACCTGTGTGTGAGAGACATACTGTGCAAGCCTGTGCAAATGGCTAATTCCCCTCACCCCAAACTCCCAAGCAAAAATGAAAGCATGGAAAACATTCACCCATGAAGCCTCCTCCCCCACTTTTCAGAATGGCAGTGTTCCGATAGAGACCTGTGTGTGAGAGACATACTGTGCAAGCCTGTGCAAATGGCTAATTCCCCTCACCCCAAACTCCCAAGCAAAAATGAAAGCATGGAAAACATTCACCCATGAAGCCTCCTCCCCCACTTTTCAGAATGGCAGTGTTCCGATAGAGACCTGTGTGTGAGAGACATACTGTGCAAGTTGAGGAGGGTATGGAAAGGGTACTACATGGCTTGGGGAGGGTGCATAGTGATGCATGAGATGTGTTGTGCAGATTGGAGGTTTGGGTGGGGCTGCGTGAGACAAGTAGATCAGGACAGGGCACAAAAGGGATAAAATGGGCCAGGGAAAATGCAGAAGAGTCATAGGTCAAGGAGGTTGCATGGAGATATGGTACAGGTTGGGAGTTGTGAGGGGATGCATAACTGCAAAAATCTGTCATGGTGTGCAGGAATATGTGAATGGTTGGCATGGCAAAGTTCAGAGGGGCTGGGAATGTGGGTGGGTGGGAGAGACTTATCCCAGTACCTGACACCTTCCCTGCCAGTTTCCCCATTGACTTTCTGCTTATAGAATCAGAATAGAGCTGGAAGGGACCTTAGAGGTCTTCTAGTCCAGCCCTCTGCTCAAGCAGGAGATCCTATACCATTTAAGACAAGTCGAATCTCTTCTTAAAAACCTCCAGTGATGAAATATCCACAATGTCTGAAGGCAAGCTGTTCCATTGGTTAATTGTCCTCACTGTTAGGAAGTTTTTCCTCAAACTCACTATTGTGGGGTGCTTGGCAATTAGTCATAAGTAAGAATGGGTTGCTAAGTGCCCAGATAGCAATAGCAATGCACTTAGATTTATATGCTGCTTCATAGTGCTTTTACAGCCCTTTCTAAGCGGTTTACTGAGTCAGCATATTGCCCTTAACAATTTGGGTCCTCATTTTACTGACCTCGGAAGGGTAGAAGGTTGAGTCAACTTTGAGCCTGGTGGGATTTGAACTGCTGAACAGCAGCTAGAAGTCAGCTGAAGTAGCCTGCAGTGCTGCACTCTAACCACTGCACCACCTCGGCTCTTATTGTGATGACATGACTTCAGGGGTGCTTAGACAGCTGGAAGTCCAAGAATCAGTTGTAAGTACATGTTTTCAGCACTGTTGTAACTTCAAACTTTTCCTCTCTCTCAAATCAGCTCCAGTCTCAGTCAGCAATGAAAGTAAAAGTAAAAGTAAAGCAATTAAGTCCTTCTCCTAAGAAGCCAGGTAAAGTATAGCAGTGTTTTCAGCACTGTTGTAACTTCAAAAAGTCACTAGACAAATGGTCATAAGTCGAGGGTTATCTAAAAAACAAATCAGGAAACAAGACAGGTTACATAGTTCTGCAGGAGGGGGGACTAGGCCAGTGATGGTGAACCTTTTGAGCTTGGCATGTCAAAAATTAAGAAATTTCCTTGACACTGCTAGTGTGTCACACATTCCCCGTGCAATAAAAAAGGAAATTTGTAACTGTAATTAAACTGTAAGAGTAATATATTAAATTATTTAAATTAATTAATAAATAAATAATTATAAATATTTTTTTAAATGCCTGTCTTAAGTAGTTACAGATCATATGAGGCCTGGAAACTTTGGAGAATGCTCTTACATGGCCTTACAGCCTCCATAAAGAATGGGAAAGTATGCACCATTCTCACACACTTTTCAGAGGCTCCGGAGGGAGTCCCCATGAGAACAGGGCTCTCTTGTGTGACCCAAAGAATATCCTGAGGCCTGGCATGTCATCAAAAATAGCATGATGTATGTCACCTGTGACACGTGTCATATGTCCATCTAGGAAAGCATGATGTGGACTGAAAGGTAAAACAAAGGGTTTTTTCCAACCTTCAATACGTCCTCACTCCTAAGGTGCTATGGCTAAACTGGGAGGTCAGTTTTGTATTCTTCTGTAGGAAAAATGCAGAACAGGTAGAAGGCTGGATGATTACATATAGTCTGATCTATTTGGGAGAATGGTTTGTGATCCCTGTCAGTCAACTGGAATATAACAGCAATATTTTTCTTCAAACTGAGTAACAGAAAATGAACAGTGATTAATTCCATTTCTTAAAGTCATTTTTTACCCAGGGTATTGTTTCTAATGCAACTTTCAGTGGCAAAAGTACTTACTGAGAAAGTGACTGGCGGAACAGAAGATTGTGAACAGATTTTTTATTGCAGTTGGCTTAAATTATATTCTTTTATAAACTGCATTCAATCAACATTTTAATGTGTGCTTTTCTTGGAAATAGAGAGTAATAGTTCTGTAGGCTGGGGGGGTCCCACCATTGACCCAACCAGGTGCCAGCATTCACTGCCAATCAGAGAAACAGTTTTTTCATAAAACAAAGGCATAAAGTATCTCACAACATCTTAATTTATGGGGAGAATTCTTCCATAATGTTTTAGCAACTGTATTTTCTTGGCTGGAAGTGTATAAAGTCAGGGCTGAATAGGGAATGAATATACCCCTCCAAGTTGATAATAATTTTAAAATAGCCACTTATTTGTGTTTCCTGCAATTAAGGTAAAAGAATCGGAACTACAATTTACTTTAGAGAACTAGCAGTTGAAAGTGGGGAAGGAAGAAAGTAATGATGCCAATATTTGGTGTAGTGTATTTTTAATTTTTTTTTCGTAACTCTAAAAATGTGGGGAAAATAAGAAGGAGAATGTAGACTTGTAATATTCAAGGAATTTAAAGATGAAATGTTCTGGTTCTAAGAAAACATTGTAGGCAAAGAACAGCAGGAAAATGTGAAAATAATTCCTACTTCTTTAAGTGCCATATTATTATTACTACTACTACTACTACTACTACTACTACTATTATTAAATGTATATACTGCCCAACTTCAAGCGACTCAGTGGTTTACTGTAACACATCCACAGAATAGCACAAAACAAAACAATGATGGCAAAGCAAACAAACCCAGAGAGAAACAAAAAAGAAGAAAATGGGGTGTTAGATATTATCAGCAAGGGCCTGGGTGGAAAGCCATGTCTTTAAGGCTCTTTGAAATAGCAATAGGGTGGGAGCCATTCTAATCCAGAGGGCAGGTGCTGCTCAGAAATATTGTGCTTCTAGATTTTTGATATAGAAAATACTGCCAAAAGAAAAATCCAGCATCTGAAGCATAACTTATGGTTTCAAGTTGCCAGGACATTAAGTCTTTAAGGATTTTCTGAAATCTAACCTTAAGATCAATAGATTCACCTCTAATTTATTCACACTGATATATGGATTACAAATCAGTTCTTAAACTGTGCAGTTGATGCATCATTGGCCCTTCTGGCTAGTCTTGAAGGGAAGTATAGTTTACATCTGGAGAACCACCGGTCTCCAATCCTTGTTGTAATCTTTTTATTATAAAGTACATATAACTGCCAATAAAGTGGAACATTTCATTTCTCATCTCTTTGCTATAATGAAACCTGTGTTTAACTTGCCAACTGCCATTTCTTGCTCCCTTTAAAAGAGCAGCCATTAAAATACAGCAAGGATAGAGAAAAGAAACACCCCAGTGATTTAGCCCTTTGGGGGATTCATACTGGTTATGATGTGATCAAGAGTGTTTGGTTTCTCTGAAAGCAGTAAATGAGAATATTTGTAGCTCAGGGTTGAAATAAGGACTCTACTCTACTCTATTCTACTCTACTCTACTCTACTCTACTCTACTCTACTCTACTCTACTCTACTCTACTCTACTCTACTCTCTGAGCTTGATTGTTTTGTTGCAGATACTTCATTACCAAAACTAGGTAACATCATCAGTGCTGTACTGATGATGTTACCTAGTTTTGATAATGAAACATCTGCGACAAAACAACCAAGCTCTAGAGAGCACCAAGTATTCCTCGTTCTCTAAAACCCTTGGCTCATTCCTTATAGAGTTAATTCACTTTAAATACAGGAAGTCCTTGCTTAATAACCACAGTGGGGACCCCCAACTTAGTCGCTAAGTGATGCAACCATTAAGTAAGACATAATATGACTGTTACTTGTGATTTTACTACCACATTCTGTTTGTCAGAAGCTGAATATGAAGTGTTCAAATGGCAATCACATCACTATAAGGACAACGTGGCAGTTGTAACTGGGAAGATCGGTTGTAAAGTTATTTTTTCAGGATTGTCATAACTTTGAATAGTTGCTAAACAGCACTTGTTAAGCAAGGACCACCTGTAATGTTTTCTTAAGAGGAAAAACATTAGGATTCTTTCCTATAACACAGTGAAAGAAGTAAAAGAACAGACAAGTAATTTCTCTACATTTCCATGAATGAATAGATTGCTTTGCTAAAGTAGATCTTCAGACAGATAAATTTGTCTGAAATTTATTAAGAAAAACAAAAACTACAGAGAAAGACCATAGTGCACAAGAAACTATGGCTAATTATGCTCATTTTTTTAAAATGAAGGTTAAAAGTTTCTGCCATCCACTTAACAAATTCCCTTATCTTCCCATATGGATTATTGTAGAAGCAACCTATTCATTTTCTAGACAGGAATTTAAGAAAAAGCAAAGTTAAGTCATTGTTTTTATTCTGGGTGTTTATTGCTTAGTAAAGCCAAAGAATTTCCCACCTCTGATAGAGAGGGTTTGATATACTGCTCATGAATGTTATGTTACTTCATATGTGAAAATGACACTTTGCATGATTTTCTCAGGATATTTCCTTAGATATTTCCTTAGAAAACAGTATGGATGTTCCCTAGACTGCAGGAGATGGACCATCAATCTAAAGTCAAAGTGAGATGGCTCCTCACACAGCAGTTTTACCAATAGAAGAGAATATATGTACCTCAGGACTCCATAGCAGTTTTACATCGGGGTAGTGAAAGAAAAATAAACCTTCTACATGTACTGCCTTCTCCAAACTAAAGCTTTCCTTACAGAACTAGAGAGTGTTCTCACTAGGCAGCCACAGATACTAAACAAGGTGCTTGGAAGATTGTTATTTTCATTGCAGTGAAAATGTGTAATGGATTGGTATGATATTGTCAGCTTCCTGGGAAAATAATGAAACTTGGATGATAGAGAAAAATGAAAATACATTGTATCTTTTCCAAGAATCATGTTTTCTCCAAGTGTGAGAATGATGATGATCACATAGTTAAAAGATATGGCATCATTTTGACTCTTTTATTGTTATAGGCAGGGCAATTCAGCCTCATGTGGAAATATAATATGATGAAAACCAGAGTATAACAATTTCTCTTTTATTTTAGTATATCAAACTATGTTTCCCTCTCTTCATTTTTCATGAAGTATAAGCAGTGTGTCAAACACATCTAAATGAAACCTCAATTTACCATAGAATAATTCGGTTATACCAATTGTTTTTTTTTCCAGCATAGAATTAGAACAGGTCTCACCATTTCCTCATCAATGTACTTTTGATTTTACCAGGTTACTCCCCTGGAAAATTGCACTGTGATGACTTTCAGGTCTCTTCATATTTTTCATATTTCATATTCATATTTTCAAAGAAAATTCATAGGAGAGTAGCTTGGTAATCTCATGCATAATTATCCTCTTGGCAAGGCAACTTTAAGTTTTGATGCGTGCATAGGAAAGCACCTGTTCTTTATTTAGCATTCAGTCCTTGCTGGTATATCAAGACAAAAAGTCCCTCTCACTCCATGGCCAAAGCTTCCAAATGCAGAGCAACTATCATTTTGCCTGGAACCCCCCACCCACTTACTCTGTTTCAGGGACAGTTTGGACAAAAGCTGAGGTTGAGAAGTTGCCCAGGGATTAAATAAAGAGGAAGTATTATTAGAAATTGGGAGTAACAATTTGAGGGCCAAGCATCCCAATAGGATCCCTGCCATTTCTTAAAAAATATCTCAAATTTATATTTTTCTTATATATATATTCCATATAGAGAACATTAGAACAGGTGTTCTAAGGACACACTCTCTCAAAACAATATCAGTAAACGAAATAAGAATACTTTAGGAAGAGCACGTAGCCTATAGACACATAAGAAAAACTTTTTAGTTTGAGTTGAACTGAACTGAAGAAACCAAGCAAATCTTAACTGAAAGACAAGTGTGGAATCATCCTCCAGAACATTTTATTACAAAATGATTCATGAGAATTAAAAGCCAAACCATCAAATGCATTAATAATTAGAAGTAAATGTATCTAATCATTTCAGAACTGAAATATTGATTTATAACTTTCTTAAAGGTAGCCCATTTCCTATGGCTGGAAATACTTTTTATGAATATTACAGTAACTCTACTTCCTCCACCTCAAGCCCACCCTAACTTGCATTAAGACAAAAATAAATTATGTTTTTGTCAGTAAGACAAAGGCAGAAAGCATTCCTCCTCTTCCAGTGTTTGGACAAAATCTGTTAATATAGCAGACTGCTTCTTCACTCAGGCAGCAAAATTAAATTATTAGTTATTCTGTTGCTGAAATTTTCAGTTTGCTGAGGCTCTTGCCTTAACTGTTTTTTACAGGGAGGTTGATTCTAAAGCAAGATCAGTTCTTTACCTTGGTGAGAATACCAATATTTGTTTCTATTTCTTCTAGTCCTGATCTTGAACTGCTTAGTAAAGAATAGACAATGAATACTTTTTTATGCGTATGTAAGCAGATCAGTTTGTATATGCCTTTTCTTTTTCATCAGAGAAGGGTCAACTTTTATCAGATGTTGGTGACCTTAATCAGAAATTCCTCAGATCTAGTCGCTGTGATCATATAATCATGTTTCCATGTCTTATTCATATGTTATACGTGTATAGGTTCGCCAGCATTGATATTCTTGACATTAAGTCTTCTCTTGCCAGATATTCCTCAGTTTGAATAATATATCTGGTTATATCAAACAACCCTTTCAAAAATGAATAAATATTATTTACATTGCAATTATGAAGCATATATATTTCAGCTCCTAGGTATTAATTTAAACTCCTCCCCCCATGACAAAAGTGCAAAGGAGATTAATTTTTAACTGAATTACTAGAAGACTGATAAAACCGTCTCAGAACCTTGATTTAATCCTTAGGTTTCCAGTTGCCATTTTCTTTTTAATGTAAATGCTTTAATTCTTAAATTAAAGCATTTAATTTAAAACTGGTTTTAAATTGGTTTAAAACTGGTTTTAATTTAAAACTGGTACAAATCAAAAGTAGTTTTTATTGTACTGTAAGTGCAAAAGTTATATTTGTTATTGATATATTATTTATTATACCAGGTTAGTTTTGCATAGTTTTTCAGTTTGTATTTAATTTAGGCAGAAATTAGTATGATATGATTTGTTCCTGATTTAGAAATGAGAGACCCTGAGTAATACTGGAAATGAAGTTAGCCACCCAGCATATTACTCATGTCACCTCTTCTGCACAAAGATTACCCTGCATCCATCCCATCCAGCTACTCATCATCTGTACTTCTTTCTATTTGTGTATTAGTTTAGTTCTTATTATTAACAAGTATATATACATGTGCTGGTTACATGTGCTGGTTTATTTATTTATTTATTATTGAATTTTTATACCGCCCTTCTCCCGAAGGACTCAGGGCGATGTACAGCCACAATAAAACAACATATGATACAAAATTTAAAAAACAATTTAAAAACATATTAAATAATTTGGCCCCAAATTAAAACTCACAGATTAAAACACTCATTACAAATCCTTTTTAAGCCAGCCTAGCCTGTTGGAATAGTAAGGTCTTAAGGGCACTGCGAAAGGTACATAGGTCGGGAATCATATGTATTCCAGAGGGCCCACACAGAGAAAGCTCTCCTCCTGGGGGTTGCCAGCGACATTGTTTGACTGATGGCACCCTGAGGAGTCCCTCTCTGTGGGAGCGTGTTGGTCGGTTGGAGGCCATCGTTGGGAGAAGGCGATCTCGTAAGTATTTGGGTCCTAAGACATGGAGCGCTTTGAAGATGGTAACCAGCACCTTGAATCGCACCCGGAAAACTACTGGGAGCCAGTGCAGCTCGCACAGGAGAGGTGTTACATGGGTGCACTGAGTCGCTTCCATAATCACCCATACGGCTGCATTCTAGACCAGTTGGAACCTCCAAGTGTTCTTCAAGGGGAGCCCCATATAGAAAGCAGTACAGTAGTCCAGATGGGAAGTGATGAGGGCATGAGTGACCGTGTGCAGGGTGTCCCGGTCCAGAAAGGGATGCAACCGGTGAATCAGGCGAACCTGATAAAACCCCCTGGCCACAGCTGTCATGTGATCTTCTAAAGACAGCCGTGCATCCAGGAGGACACTCAGATTGTAAACCCTCTCTGGGAGCACTAGGATCTCATCCCCAATAGCCAGCGATTTAACCATCTGGCTATACCGTGACGCCGGGAGCCAAGCCACTCGGTCTTAGAGGGGTTGAGTCTGAGTCTGTTTCTCCTGCACTGCCTCCAGGCATTGGGACATCACATCAAGGGCATCATTTGGGTAGAGATGTACAGCTGAGTATCATCAGCATACTGATGGAACTTCACCCCAAAACCACAGATGATCTCACCCAGCGGCTTCACATAAATGTTGAACAAAAGGGGCGAGAGGACTGACCCTTGCGACACCCCACAAACTAGGTGCCTCGAGATCAACTTCTGTCTCCCTGCCAACACAGACTGTGTCCAACAAGAGAGGAAGGAGGAGAACCTCCTCCTTCCTCTCGGTGCTCCCCATTCCTAACCCCCTCCAGCCGAAGCAGCATAATACCATGGTCATAGTATCACGCAGCAGTATCAAAAGCCGCTGAGAGGCCTAATAAGACTAGGACAGAGGAACACCCCTGTCCCAAGCCCTCCACAGATCATCAACCAATGCAACCAATGCCATTTCTGTGCTGTATCCTGGCCTGAAGCCCGACTGGTATGGATCTAGATAGACTGCTTCATCCAGGTACTGGGGGAGTTGTCACACCACCACACTCTCAACAACCTTCACCACAAAGGGGAGGTGGGAGACTGGATAATAGTTCGCTAGTACAGCCAGGTCCAGGGAAGGCTTCTTGAGGAGGGGCCTCAGCACTGCCTCTTTCAGGGTAGAGGGGAAGAAACCCTCACTCAAAGAAGCATTAATAATCATCTGGAGCCAGCCTCATGTGACCGCCCAGGAGGCCAGCACCAACCAGGAGGGACATGGGTCCAATGAACATGTGGCAGCGCTCAACCTACCCAGAATCCTGTCCACATCCTTGGGAGTCACAAGGTCAAACTCCTCCCAGATAACACTCTCAAGACCCACCTCTGTCACCCCATCTGACCCCACCCAATCGGAGCCCAAGTCTTCCCAAATCTGAGCAATTTTGTCATGCAGGTATTGCACAAAATCCTCAGCCTTACCCTGCAAGCAGTCTTCCTGCGCTCCCACATGAAGTAGGGAACGGGTCACCCTAAACAGGGCGGCTGGGCGGTTCTCTGCAGATGCAATAAGAGTGGAAAAATAATTAGATTTTGCCACTTTTGTCGCCACTAGGTAGATCTTAATGTGAGACCTCACCAGTGTTTGGTCAGATTCAGAATAGCTGGCCCTCCAATTGCTCTCCAGCAATTGGAGGGCCAGCAACTGGAGGTTTCATCTCCCTCAGCTCCTCAGAAAACCAGGGAGCCAATTGAGATTGGCACCGGGTCAGAGGCGGCAAAGGCACGATGCGGTCCAAAGCTCCAGCGGCCGTCCTATCCCAGGCGGCCACCAGTTCTTCAGTTGAGTCATGAGCCAGAGCCTCTGGGAATGGCCCAAGCTCCATCAGGAACCTATCCAGATCCATCAGGCACCTGGGACAGAACCACCTGGTCGGTTCTGTCTCGCTGCGGTGGGGGGAGGCAGCTTGGAAGTCTAGCTGAAGGAGTAAATGATCTGACCATGACAAGGGCTTAATAACTAGATCCCCTATTTCTAGATCATTCAACCACTGGCCAGAGACAAAAATCAAGTCCAGAGTGTGTCCCTCCATGTGAGTAGGGCCTTGAACTAACTGGGTGAGGTCCATGGCCATCATGGAAGCCATGAACTCCTGAGCTGCCTCTGACATTTCACCGACAGATGGCAGGTTGAAATCCCCCATGACCATAAGTCTGGGTGTATCCACCACCACCCCAGCTATTACGTTGAGCAGCTCAGCTCATAGGCAGCGAGCACACACTACCATAACATGATTCGGCCCCCTGCTACCGCCATATCTGCCCCTCCCACCCATCAAACAACCCTTGCCCCCTGGCAGCCCAGCCAGGTTCCCATCCGTGCCCCCCCCCGCCATGACCATCAGAACTACTATGCTGTTGGTCCATCCCTATGACCAACCAACCCCCTCCCCGAACCCCTTAAAATCTTCACTAATACTTTAGTTAAAAACCTCAGCCTCCTCTTTGCAGCATGCCACCTCACCCTCCTCTTTGCAGCATGCCACCTATTGGAGTTCCAAAACCCATCATCGAGGTAGGCCCTCAATAGTGTGGAGGGCCAGGCCTGCGAGAGGATGGAGTCTCACAGCACAAGAAGCTCGGCCACTGAGTACATCTGGAAGCCAGAGGTGACATTAGAATATGGCCAGGCACATAATAGCAAAAGGTCTGAGAGTCCCAAGGAAAAAGAAAATGCAGATCTAGGTGCAGGTAGAGTAAATTCCACTGTCCTCTGACAACAGTGGAGGAGTTTCATGCCATTTATGAATACCAGGGAATAACATCCAAGGCCACCCTCTCACGGTGGCTGGCCAGAGTGAAATGGCCATTTTGGAGTCTGATGAACCGTTCCCTCCAGTGGTGCAACAAAGTGATGAACCGGCTCCTACAACATCCGCATCCTAACTGCCCACTCTCCAACTGACTGAAAGAAATTGATGGAATGTAGAGCCGGTCCATGGAACCCGGCCAGTGGCAATATCATGGGAAGATAAGATGGAATACAAGATGGAATACAAGGGAGATGTTTCTGCAGTGGGAAAACCAGTCAGATGGTGCGTGACCAACACAGGTCCTGAGACCAGGCCAGGGGGGGAGGAGAGGCAACACAAGGTGACCGGGATAATCACTCCACAGTCATCTGCCAGCCCCTCCAAGCTACCACCAGATCTTCTTCCAAGAATAATTGACACCTCCAGCCTCCACTGGTCTCAATATAGAACTCTGGGTTGCTGCGGGAGCCGCCCCTCCAAAATGAGGCAAATGTCCCGCGGCAGTCCAGGGAGTTCCACTATGGTGGGCTGCAAAGACATCCCCCTATAGCAGTCATTAGGGGCCGCCCAGGCCACTACCCGCCTTACCACCACCACCCAGCAGTCACCGCAGCATCCGCAGCATCCACCGCTGCCACTGTCTCCTTCAGCATTCCCATCACGCCATGGAGGCTTCCAGAACTCCCAGAGACACCCCAGGCCCCAACAAGAACCACTTCGTCGATGCTGTCGACATTGATGCCGCCACTGACACTCCAGCACCGCCATCAGGTGATGCAGCTGGCCACTGTAATCCAGGCCACCTCTGCCACTGCTGCCACAGCCGCCGCTGTTTTTTTCTTCCCCGTGGCGTCCATAGATGCTGACTCTGTCCCATCCAGGGTGCCCCAGAGAGCAAAAAACTCTCAGCTGGCCTGCAGGAAATACCCGGGTCTGGGTAAGGACGACCCGCCTAGCCCCCGAAGACTCCAGAAGGCCAGAAAGTCACCCCCATCAGCATCACAACTCAGGTAAATGCCGTCGCCATCTTGAGAGTATGGTTATCCTCCAACTGGTCACAAACATGCAGTACACACACAAACAATGAAGGTAATGATTTAGGGCAGTTTGACCTGTCCCCAGTTCAAAATTATCAGTAAAGTTTCACTACTGATACATAATTTGAGTTCCCAACTATCTGGAAAGATAGAGTACCATGAACCAAATGAGTAAAGAAAAATTGCCTTCAGACATTTGTTCACCTTATACCTTATAGTGAAGAGAAAGGGACAGATTCAGGTATTCATTCATTCATTCATTCATTTTGCACGCCCTTGATTTCATCTAAACGACTCTGGGTAGCTCACAACAGGTTAAAAACAGCAATGCAGTACCAAAAGTTACAAGCCGATATTTAAATATATACAAAGAAGAATAATCACTTTAAAACAAAAATTAATTGTTTCACCTTCAAATCAGACTGACCCTCAGTGTTTTGGATAGGTAGCACTATTAGGAAAGATGTAGAAGAAGATAAATATATTATTTGTCCAACAACTTCGTTGTTTCCCAAGCTGTTCTCTTTGATGGCATTCTGTCTCATGAACACATTATAAAACATTACATATTTTCAAATCCATCATTCTTATTTATATTTGACTTGTTTTCACTTTCCTTGTTCAGATTGTTTATTTATTCCATTCCTTTTCTAACTCATCTCTTCTTTCTTTCTCTTCTTCTTTTAAATGAATCATGCAATCCCTTGTACAAAATTACATTAAATGTACATGTGTTATGATATTAATATTACCACCCTGCCTTTCAGACCCAACTTAGTGGCCTTAACATTTTGCCTTTTTCTAGTGTCACTTCCAATATATACCAGTGGCTTTGGGAGAAAGGACGTAGAGATGCGGCAAAATGTATTAGGAAAAGGTATACTCTCCTGCTCCTAAGATGAAATGCAGTGATTTCATACTGGCACTTGGGTGCCTTATGGTGCAGGGATAAGGCAGAGGAAACTAATGACTTACTCCCTACAGTACTTTAGACAGAGCAATGAGTGAAGAAGCCAGAATATCCAAATTACCAGTGCAACCCTGGATTTTTGCTAACTCCACTCAGTACTAAGCATCCCAAATCCAATGGAAGACAACATTCCTGAAAACCTAAGGATATTTTAAACTGGCAGCTGATCCTAGCTCTGTGACCAGTATATAGTTTATTGCAAAACAAAGTGGAAAATCATTCACATTAGCTACAGGATGTAGGCAGGTTGTTAACAATAGCAGCAGTCTTCTCCTGAATCTGAACTCTGTTTTTGGACTGCTTTGGTTGCAGCAGTAGCTGGGCAGAGTACAGGATGGATTTGTCAGATAATAGTCCTCTATACCAGCACAAATGACCACTCTCATTTTTGAATATCATAGATATTAAAAGTGATTGACACTTTCTAGAGAAGACACACAGGCACTTTGAAAAGTAATGCTTTAGGAATGGAAAAAACTACCTTTCAGCAACATTTCTCCTCTCTTAGACAATGTCACTCAGTTCTACATTTCCTGAGAGCTATTCTATAGTCCTGTTGAGAATACTGATAGACTCACTTAAGAGATGAGATTTCAGTAATCAAAGCTTGTTAATACAAAAATTACACAAAATGAAGATTTGTCATTAAATTTTTCTTTGACTAATTTATTCATTACTTACAGTACCTTATATTATTTTGTCTTATTTGTTATAATCTTATTATCTTGTTTTTTTTATTCTTATCACCTTGCATTATACAATAACTGTTGCCTATCATTTCTACCATACTCTAGGCTCTCCCTATAGTTTTTCTCTATTTTTTCCCAGCCAATCTGGAATCAGAACCAGTTGTGCACCTAGAATGTGCAGTCCAGTGATTGAACCAGCAGTTGCCTTGAATGTTGTGGATTCTAACAGTCCCATTTATACTGCTTTGTGGCTTATATATCTCTTCTTGAAGATACCTGTTCTTCCAGTATATTCTGAATTGATGGTACCACAGATTCTCTCTTGATTGCCAGCTTTTGGGTTATTTTGCAAGGGCTGAGTCAACATCTCCTCTAGGATGATTCACTGCTTTTATAGAAGTTAAGAAAAAACCTAGGAGCTCCATTATGGGAGGTATAATCTTCATCAGGACTACAAAAATAGCTAAATGAATATAATCATACCTTGGTGTTCGACTGCTTCAAAAGTTGTTGAATTCAGTACTTGATGCATCTTGAAGCAAAAATCTTCAAAACTGGTATATCTTCTGGTATTCATCTTTTTTCCGGTACTTGACCACTAGGTAAAGTTTGCTGGTGTTGCCTGCCTTGTGACTTCCTACTCTTTCTGGCTGAAATAAAGGGTTACGTGAACTACAGGCACTATTCTTGGATTGGTGAATGCCCAGCCTTCACACATTCTTCTCTTCCTGAGACATCTGAACTGAGCTTCTCCCAGCTCAGTCCTAATGCACTTCAGTGGGCCAAGCCTGTGTTTTGCATTTAGTTACTTAGTTAGTTAGTTAGTCAGTTAGTTAGTCAAACATATATGAGATAACAGATATAAGTATAAACATGGACATGAACATAGGTAATGAGTACAAATAAATGGGACAGTGGGACAGGGATGGTAGGCACACTGATGCACTTATGCATGCCACCTTACGGACCTCTTAGGAAAGGGGCGAGGTCCATGGTAGACAGTTTGAGGTTGAAGCTATGGGGATTTGAGGATGTAACAATGGTGTTGGATAGAGCTTTCCAGGCGTTGACCACTCTGTTGCTGAATTTGTATTTTCTACAATCGAGTTTGGAGCGGTTTACCTTGAGTTTGTATCTATTGTTTGCCCGTGTATTATTGTGGTTGAAGCTGAAGTAGTCGTTGACAGGTAGGAAGCTGTAGCAGACAATTTTGTGAACTATACTTGAGATACTGCATATATAATATAAAATTATATAAAATATATAATCTTGAGATACTGCACTTTGCCAAGGCTTCAAACTTTTTGCAGGCAGACCAGCTTTTGTTTTTCCTGATGGCAGAAACCCCCACAGTGAGGTAAGGAGAGGTTGGAGTGTTGGCAGACTGCTAGTTTCAATGTTTTCCCCCATTGATCTGCTGGAGAGAGCATTGATGGCTCAGAAATCCTTGATGTTGCACGGAAGGCTACAGTGAGAATATTTGCATATTCTTTTAAAGATTTTGGGAGTGAATCAAGTGCTATGTAAAAGTCCATTGAGCCTGTTATAACATGGAGTATTTTGTTGTAAAAAAAAATTCAGTGTATTCCTCAAGTTGTAAGCAGATCTTCAAGATGTAAACTAAATCACCAAAATAAATCAACTGTATTTGCATAAAAGCAGTTAAAAAAAGAAAATACTAGGTGTTCATTCAATTTTTTTCTTTGGTCAGAGTATATTTCTAAGAATTTAACCTCCTGACTTATTCAAGATAAAATGGAAATGAAGAAATTAAGAAATATAAAACATTCTCCCAGCAGGTAATTAACTTTCAAATCATTAGATCTAAAGATTAGACAGAAAATGTAAAATGGTTTTCACATAACAAAGAATGTGAAAAGTAAAAGAATAACAATAGGAATTCTCAGATAAGGGCATGAATAGAATAATCAGCTGATGAAGATAGAACAATTCTCCCAACAATAAAATCTTTAATTTCCAGTAATGCCCTGCTGCGCTGTATGAATTATATTTTGATTTGGCTATCAAGTGAATCATTTTATACATACATGATCCCAGAATTCCTTAAGCTTCCCCTAAAATATTACAAATTAGTACATGCAGTTTATTTAAACAAGTTCATGTTTAAACGTTGAAAATAAGGTGTCTTAATGTAGAATTGTAAAGCACTGGCTTCAAACTGTCATGTCTCTGGGAGGTTTTTGCCCCTAAAGCTTAATATTTGCTTTTTTTTCTGTATTCTCAGTATTTCCCAAACAGAGGTATTGAGAAATTTCTTCACTTATTACCTTAATTTTCAGTTATTGGATTGTTTTCACCTTTAATGCAATATTCTCATCTAATTATCTATTCCTAAGAAATCCAAGATTTATCCCAAAAACTGCTAGCTTTTTATTTCCTATTTCACAAGTCAAATAAAATCTTGTATTCTTTCTTGCAGACTGTTTGCTTTGTATTCGGTCAGGCACATGCTTGTACAAATGATGCTGCTAATAGCTTTCAGTTCACTTGCTTTCCTCTGCTGTCCCTAGTTATTAAAACTAGCAACCTGATACCACCTCCCTCCTCTTAAGACACTTCTGTTGTCTTAACACAGAATAGGGATAATTTAACTGTCTGCTTTAGGCATTAGCCACACCATTTAAAAAAATTAAGTGTCTTTCCCATCCCCTCCAAATCATTTTGGTGTAGAAGGGAAATAGTTTTTTGCCTGTATCATATGCAAAGGTATTTGGCAGCAAAATGGAAGCTCTGGGTGCAGACAGTTTTTCTCTGTCACCTACCACTAGTATCTTAAACTTGGCCATTATGAGCAACTGATCTTTGGTGACTCAAAATTGTTGCTTCAAAGATTGGTCTTTGTTTAGAATAACACCTGATCTAGAAGATCAGAGTCATTGGTTTCAGATGGGCAGCTGTGCAAAATGAATGAATGAATGAATGAATGAATGAATGAATGAATGAATGAATGAATGAATGATAATTTTTCCAGTCATTCACCAGGGTTAGTCAGAAGAGACAAGGTCTCTTTGACTCAGAGTCTGAGCAGCCCTCAGGCCTTTCAACTACATATTTTCCCATTGATCCATTTATACTTTATAGCCTCTATTACTATGCATACTCTGCCTTGTATTAAAACAAAATTTTATACATTTTAGCAATAACATGTTCATCATTTGTATATAGTTTATTTCAAACTCAGTCTTGCATTGTTCAAAATCATTTATCTATCTTAAACCTTTCTGATAATTGTACATAAAAATCATTAACAAGTATACTGACTAGAAAAAGTGCAGAGAAGAACAACCAGGATGATTTGGGGACTGGAGACTAAAACATTTGAAGAACTGTTACAGGAACTGGACATGGCTAATCTAGTGAAGAGAAGGACCAGGGGAGACATACATTTATTTATTTATTTATTTATTTATTTATTTATTTATTTATTTATTTATTTATTTATTTATTTTATTTCTATACCGCCTTTCTCCCGTAGGACTCAAGGCGCTGTAAATCAAGAAAAAAGTAAAGATACATAAACATCGTAAAATTGATAATTAAATTATAACATAGATTAGCCCAAATTAAATAAAACCCAGAATTAGATAATATTTTAATAATTCCCAGTTGACATGTTTAGCCCTGCCTGATTGAAAATCAGGGTCTTGAGGGCACAGCGGAAAGCACGGAGATTAGGGATGTTTCGTATATCCAGGGGCAGTTGATTCCAAAGGGTTGGAGCTCTTATAGAAAAGGCCCTCCCCCTGGGAGTCGCCAGTCGGCACAATTTGACTGACGGTACCCTGAGTAGTCCTTCCCTGTGAGAACGAACTGGTCGGTGGGAGGCTACTGGTGGCAAAAGACGGTCTCATAAGTACCCAGACCCTAAGCTATGGAGTGCTTTAAAGGTGATGACTAACACCTTGAATCATACCCGGAAGACCACCGGGAGCCAGTGAAACTCGCGTAGGAGAGGTGTTACATGGGTGCAACGAGCTGCGCCCAAAATCACCCGCGTGGCTACATTCTGGACCAGTTGGAGCCTCCGGGTGCTCTTCAAGAGGAGCCCTATGTAGAGAGCATTGCAGTAGTCCATACGGTAGGTGACTAGGGCATGCGTGACCATGCGCAAGGCATCCCGATCCAGAAAGGGATGCAACTGGCAGATCAGGCGAACCTGATAAAAGCCCTCCCCCCTGGCCACGGCTGTCAAATGGTCTTCTAAAGATAGCCGTGAGTCCAGGAGGACACCCAAATTGCGAGCCTTCTCTGTGGGGAGCAAGGTCTCATCCCCAATTGTCAGTGATGGTACCAGCTGATTATATCGGAATGCTGGAAGCCACAGAGGGGTTGAGTCTGAGTTTGTTTCTCCCCATCCAGATCCGCACGGCCTCCAGGCAATGGGACATCACAGTAAAGGCATCGTTGGGATGGTCTGGGGTGGAGATGTATAGCTGAATGTCATCAGCATACTGATGAACATTCACCCCGAAACCATGGATGATCTTGCCTAGTGGTTTTACATAAATGTTGAACAGAGGGGATGAGAGGACCGACCCTTGCGGCACCCCACAGATAAGGTAGCTTGAGGTCGACCTCTGCCCCCCTGCCAACACAAACTGCGAACAGTCAGAGAGAAAGGAGGAGAACCACCGAAGCACGGTGCTCCCTATTCCTAATCTCTCTAGCTGATGCAGTAGGATACCATGGTCAATGGTATCAAAAGCCGCTAAGAGATCTAATAGGATCAGGATAGAGGAGCAACCTCTGTCCCGGGCCCTCCAGATATCATCAACCAACGCAACCAATGCCGTTTCCATGCTGTATCGTGACCTGAAGCCCGACAGGAATGGATCCAGATAGACATCTTCATCCAGGTGTCGGGGTAGTTGTCGTCACACTCTCAACAACCTTCGCAACGATGTGAAGATTGGAGACTGGACGATAGTTTGATAATAAAGCCAGGTCCAGGGAAGGCTTCTTGAGGAGGGGCTTCACAACCGCCTCTTTCAAAAAGAAACCCTCACTCAGAGAAGCATTTATAATCTCCTGGAGCCAGCCTTGTGTAACCTCCCAGGAAGCCAGTACCAACCAGGAGGGACACGAGTCCAATAAACATGTGGCAGCGTTAAGCTTGCCCAGAATCCTGTCCATGTCCTCAGGAGCCACAGAGTCAAACTCTTCCCAGAAAACGCTCTCAAGACCTACCCCCATCTCCCGAGACATAATATGGCCCCCTGCTGCCATCATATCTGCCCCTCCCACTTACTATACTAATGCCCTTCATTTCATCTCCCTGCATCCTTGTCAGATTTCTGTCCCGGTCCTCCCCTCCGTGATCATCAGACCCATTACTCCACTCAGTGGATTTATGGATCCCTCCAGATCCATTCCCACAATCCCTCCCAGAACCCCTTAAATTAGAATTTAAAAATTTATCTAAAAATCCCCAAAGCCGTCGGTTTTTTGCAAACCACCTCCCGGGGTTCCAAAACCCGTCCTCAAGGGCGGCCCTCAATAATTTTGAGGACCAGACATGCGAGAGGGGGGAATCTCGCAGTGCAAGGAGCTCCGCAGTTGAATACATCGAAGCTAGGAGCAAGTTGAAGGAGATGAAGGATCATTTTCTTCTAAGAGTGTTAGGGATGGTTAAGACAGGTAATATAAATAGGGAGGGAATAGATGTTAAAGGAAGACCAGTATGTTACAAATGTCAATACATCGGGAAGAACATTGCCCTCTCATGGCAGTGGGAAGTCTTGTGATTGTAGTAAGACCATCCAAAGGAGGTGGATAGAGGTCTCAAAGGGTCGCCCTCTCACAGCAACTAAATCAGTATCATACTGACAAAGAGAAGGTGGTCTATCTCTCCATAATCCAAGACTCTCGATGTCTGTATCTCCTTCAGTCCTGATATCAGCGATGGCCAAGGATTAGATCAAAGATAATAAGATGGAGCCACTGGACAAGTACCTAGGATTGAATAAACAGGATAATCTTGGGGGATAGGTGGTTAAATGAAGCTGCAGATCGGTTTAAGATTGCAAGGTAATGCAGAGTGGTCATAATAGAGCTAGATCTAATAAAGGGGAGAGAGATAGTTGAGGGGGGGAGAGAAGTCATCATCCCCAGTTTGTAATTCCAAGTCCATATCCCATCACCTTGCTCAGGCTATTTAGTTCATTTGTTGAATAAGCCCCAGTGTTTCAGAAAGGGGAGTGTCCAGATCCCTAGAGGTTGAAGGGATCCTAACATTTGTAGCCTTTATAGCATTGCCCTCTTCTCTGCTAACAATGAGGGCTTCCTAGCAGCCTCTTGGTGTTGCCGTCGCCGTCGCTGTCATTTAGCGCCATTCTCCTTGCCATCGTGATAACCCCCTTGCCGTAGCCATCATCGCTGCCGTGTTGCCACCTGCAATGCCTATCCGCCCTGGTATCCCTGTCAGCACCATCTCCATTGCATCGCTGCTGCCATCATATTGCCAGCCATTTCGTCAGCCATCCCGATCGTGATAGCCTGGCTATGTTATTGATGACCTTGGCGCCACCCTCAGCCCCAACTCCGATGAACAGCTGATACTCGGGCTTGGCTCGGGCTTTATCCTTGGGCTCCAGCCACTTTGATCGTGACAACCCGGTTTTGGTTTTTAACATCCTCTGTGCCGCTCTCTTCCTTATCTTCGACGAACAGCTGATATTCGGGCTCGGCATGCGTTTTTTCATTGGGCTCCAGCCACCCCAATCGTGACAGTTCGGCCTTGACTTAGACAGCCACCACGACACCCTCATCCTTATCTCCGACATGACAGCAGTCTTCCAATATTTGAGGGGCTGCCACAGAGAGGAGGGGATCAGACTATTTTCCAAAGCACCTATAGGTCAGACAAGGAATAATGGATGGAAACTGAACAAGGAGAGATTTAATCTGGAAATAAGGAGAAATTTCCTGACAGTGAGAACAATCAACCAGTGGAACAGCTTGCCTTCGGAAGTTGTGGGAGCTTCATCACTGGAAGCTTTCAAGAAGAGATTGGACTGCCATTTGTCAGAAATGGTGTAGGATCTCCTGCATGGGCAAGGGGTTGGACTAGATGACCAACAAGATCCCTTCAAACTCAGTCTTAATCAGAATTGATTCATTTAATTCAGTTTTATTACTACCTGACTCTTCAAAGCAGCTTACAATATTTGAGCATACTATGTTAGCAATGACTGAAAGTCAAGCTAGAAATAGATTTACTGTATCTGATCAGCTTGATATGCCTGCCTATCATGCTGTCTTAAATTTTATAGTGCTTAAAGCTCAAACCTTGGAGTTGTCCTGCATTTTGATAAGGCCAATTGACTAATCAACTATAGTGTATAAATGCATACATATTCTCAAAGTGCTCAAAAGATGATGTACCTTTATATATTGTAAATATTCTTCCAGGTGATATACAAAACCTACTAATGCAATTGTGCATTCTCATATCCAGCAAATCTGGATATTGAGCTTTCATAGCTAGTAAGCCCTTCTAACCTCTTTCCTAACAAGAGTTCAAAGGACTTTATAATCCAGAATTCTGATGTTCATAATGACTAACCAAATGCCTATTTGCAGTTCTCAAATAGGACATAATGATTATGTGTCATCAAGTCATTTTTGACTCCTTGTGACTACATAGATAAATTTTCTCTATGAAGGTCATACTGTGAGCAATGATATTTTTCAGCAACTTATATTCAAACAAATTCAGCGTTCTAATCTGGAAAGTATTACAGAGTAGTAGTTGAAAACATTATTCTCTAGTAATCCTCTTTTTAAAGCTACTTGAATTAGTGGTTATCTCTGTATCTTCAAATTCCAGCAACCTGGAATAAAGCAGAAAACTCCTAACAGTGAGGACAATTAACCAGTGGAACAGCCTGCCATCAGAAGTTGTAGGTGCTTCATCACTGGAGGTTTTTAAGAAAAGCCTGGACAGCTAGCTGTTTGAAATGGGTATGGGGGTTGAGCAAGGGGTGGGACTAGAAGACCTCCAAGATCTCTTCCAACTCTACTCTGATTGATTGATTGATTGATTATTGCTTGTAAAGAGAAGCTTTATCAATGGAGCAGCATTTAAGATGAACTAACAACCGAATAAAATTATAAAAAGCAGGAAAATATATGTCCTTGGTTCTCTAAAAACCTTTGAAAGAAATTAGACCCCCTTGATGTCTACAGAGAATCTGTTCCAAAACTTAGGGGTAGTAATTAAGAAGATCTGTACTTCTGACTACATAAATCTATGGCATTCAAACTTGGAGATCTCCTAATCAAATTAATGAGCATCATGAACAGTAAAGTATTTGGGCACAAAAGTAGTCTTTTAAGTCACATGCCAGCAGAAGACATCTCATGATGAAATTGTAGGATGAATAAAAGAAGATATTGATGATCTGCTTTAATTAATCTGCTGCAAGACTACCCCAGTCCAAAAGCTACATTCTGCGCCTATATGGCCATTTTCACTGTGGCTTTCAAAGAGACTTGGCAAATTATCTTACTGTTTTTTTTTTGTTTTTTTTTTTAAAAGGTTCTATCCATAGATCTATGGATGATTTCCAATTCAAAGCTTAATTTGAAAGGCTGCACCTTGGGATATTGATGAAATATTAGTGTCAGCTTTGGAAGCCATATTAGGCCGGAAACTCCAATGCTGCCTCCTTCTCATGTGTGGGAAAGTAGGAGAGGGGGTTAGTAGACATAATAGCATTCTTCCTGTCAGTCAAGGTCAATGCGATCCAGCATCTGGAGAAGGAGTGGTCAGGGGGCTGGATCGGAATGGAATGGAGGTTGATTGGAGCATGTGACCAACTGGGTGGACCGACTGTTTTGGGAGCTTTGACATACTGAAGGAAAACCGAGGCTTTTCAGATTTGGGTTTCCCCAGATGTGCCAGTTTGCCTATTCTAGTAAAGAGAACTTTGGAAAATGCTGGTTTCCACGTCTTTACTTGGAGTTGGGGATTTTCTGGAACACTGACATTAACCCGAATCTCCAAAAACCTAACAGCACCCCGTAAGGGGGCTGTCAGGGGTACTAAGCCCCAGCATCTACCTAAACCCCAGGTGATGCGAAGACTCAGTGAAGATGGAGGAGAAAGGAGAAATCGGAAGGAGGTCCACGGGGCCCCGGATGCTCAAGGAATTGCTGACCCCTTGCTTTCTCTTTCTGAAGAAGTGGGATGAGCCATGGGGCTGCTATAGGATCCAGGAACTCCCGGGACTAGGACCAATTGCAGCCAAAGCGAAGCCAGTCCTTAACTGGGCTCCCTGACGGTTGTGAGCAGATGGAAGTGGGGAGTTACGCCCCCTCCTTCTCAACCCCTTGAGGTGGAATAGAGGCTGGTGAAACCGACATTCACCTTCCCCAATCCGAGACATGGAGGGGGGATTAGTAGGGCACAGGCACCCCCTTACCTACCCAAAGGCCAAACGAGAATTAGCGCAGCATTCCACTCCTGCAGCAGTGGGGCATAAGGCTCAGCCAGCATACGGAATACAAAACCCCCCTTTCGGGGGCCCTCACCAGCCAGCCTTCTTGCTACCTCGCTACTGAGAATATACAACCTGGATGGGGTTTCTGTCCTGGTCAGGGATAGATCCAGTGCCAGGGCTATCCCGCGCCATCTGTTCCAAGCTTCCAGGGATCCCCCTGGCCCTCCTCCTTTGGCCCAACTATCACCACGGGGGGACTAATCCAGCAGCCAGTTGGACTGCCCCCCCTCCAGCACAACAAGCATCTCAGCATCTAGGCCCCCTCCCCCAGCAGCCGACAATGCAACCGCCCCCCCCCCCTTTGCAGCCCAGCAAGTTTTACAGCAGCCAGTTGGAATGTAGCAACCAGGAGCAGCCCCGCATCAAATTCTATCCCAGCAAGCTTCAGCCCCTCCACCCACGAGGTCAATGCCCCCCTGTTTCAGAGCAACCTTTGATGGGACACCAGGTAAGTTGGCTTATTTCCTCACCAGGGTCTGGGATCACGTGGATCAGGATGGGGACCAATACGAATCAGAACGGGACTTAGTGTCGGCAATCTCAGATGGGATGAATGTGGGAGAGGCTTCTGAGTGGATAGCCCAGCTGCATAATGAGGGCGCTGCAGAACTGGATGACGCCAATGGGTTTATCATACTGCTCCGTTCCTGATTTGAGGACCCTGGTCTTGTAAATGAAAGTGAAGCCACTCTAAAAGTCATGAAGCAAGGTAATCAACCTATAAAAGATTTTGTATGGGACTTTAGACGAGTCACAGGGAATCTAGGCCATTTTCCTGACTGCATACTCCTACACCACTTTAAAGAAGCTATTGACACAGATGTCAGAAAATCCTGTGGGTTCTGGTGGGTGCCTGAGCATCTCCACAACTGGTATACCACGTCCATTGCTCTAGACAGAGAAATCCACCCCTCCAGCCAAAGCCAAACAGAGCAGCCGCCTCGGAGAGTGTTATCTACAAGGCCCATTTCAAAGGCTACAAACTTCACCCCCCCTCAACTGGGGGGGGAGGTGATTCATTGCTATTGGTGTGGACAAACAGGATATCGAGCTTCTGAGTGCCTTGCCCCTGCCCAATTCCACAACAACACCCCGCCACAGTTGCATGAGACAGAAGGGCTCCAAGGAAAGCCCCAGACACCAGCTGATTTGCCAGACAAGCCGTGGAAATTCTCCTCCCCACTGAAGAGAGGGATGACCCTCAAGGTAAAGAAGCCCCTCCCAGCATAGCTAAAAGAGATGAAAACCCGATGGTGAGTGCCCCCATCCCCCCTTCTCAAAGTAAAACTGGTGCTGCCAGAAACAGGGAAACAAGCAGAACTGCCAGCAATAATAGATACCAGCTGCACCAGATGTTTAATCAGACTTAAAGTGGTGGAACAATTGGGGATCAAGACAACATCCTTAAAGCACCCAAATAAATTTCACTAGGTGGATGGAACGTTAATTGGGGGAGTTCCTGCCACCCATATTACTGAACTGATTAAATTAGAGAGGGGGAAACATCATGAACGTATATGATTTATAGTACCCCCAGAAATGTCAGAATCTATCCTACTGGGCCTCACTTGGTTGGACAAATGGGGCCCACCATCACATGGAATGATGGATACCGAAAAATCAGAATAGCGGTTGGCCCATCACCCCCTATCCCTCCCCCCAAACACCAACCTACCCATAATGGCCATCGGACAGAGACAACAGCAGCTTGTTCAGACAGACCTCCAGGCAAACACCAGATACCTAAAGTGTATGCAGACTTAACCAAAGCTTTCAGTGAGGAAGAATGTAACCCCCTCATC
The DNA here is from genome assembly GCA_030761175.1 of Masticophis lateralis. Classification (NCBI taxonomy): domain Eukaryota; kingdom Metazoa; phylum Chordata; class Lepidosauria; order Squamata; family Colubridae; genus Masticophis; species Masticophis lateralis. The sequence continues at coordinate 179,571,189 of JAUDYJ010000001.1, forward strand.
GGCCACAGACTGCGCCATACAGTAACAACTGGGGTCCATATTGCCAAAACCTAAAATGTACTCCATGACACCTGCTGAGATGACCGAGTTGAGGAATGGGTATGCATTTGTATGCATTGACACCAACCTAGCCAAAGGGTTCATCAAGCCTGTGAAATCCAGTATGGCCGCCCCAGTACTCTTTAAAGAAAAAAAAGGTAGTTCTTTAAGATTATGTGTTGATTTTAGATCCGTTAATGCCATTTGCATACAAATGCATACCCATTTGCATACAAACAGTGCTTTAGTCTGCCATTTGCGGACTAATGTGCTGTTAAATAGCATTTAGCTGCCAGCTGCCTGCAATTATTGCGAGTTCATATCTCACCAGGCTCAAGGTTGACTCAGCCTTCCATCCTTCCAACGTAGGTAAAATGAGGCCCCGGATTGTGGGGGCAATAACCTGACTTTCTATAAAAAAGAATACCTCGGGGGGGGGGGGGCAAAAGCCCTACTAAGCAGGTATATACAAAAGTATGAAGGCTATTGCTTAACGCATTGTAAGCTGCCCTGAGTCTCCAGAGAAGGGCGGCATATAAATTGAACCAATAAATAAATAAATAATAAATAAATAATAAATAAATAATAAATAAATAAATAATAAAATACCTACCCCCTCCCACTGATGAAGGACTTGCTGAACCACCTATCGAAAGGAAAAATTTTAACCAAGATAGATCTAAGAGAAGCCTTTGAGTTCGCATAAAGGAGGGAGACGAATGGAAGACTGCTTTTAACTGCCCCTTGGGCAGCTTCCAATTCCGGGTCATGCCTTTTGGACTCCAGGGGCCTCCATGGTCTTCATGCAACTGAACAACAAAATTTTGCAGGAGCATTTATATCAGGGGATTCTTGTTTATCTTGATGACATTCTTATATTCAGCGAAAATATGGTAGACCACGTCAAATTGGTCAGACAAGTGCTGAAAAAGCTCCTAGCAGCCAAACTTTATGCAAAGTTGTCCACATGCGAGTTCCATAAGGAGGCCTTGAACTACCTGGGATACAGAGTGTTAAGTCAGGGGGTTTAAATGGACCCAGAGAAAGTGAGGGCAATACTGGACTGGCAGCCCCCACGCACCCATAAGCAACTCCAGAGCTTCCTGGGGTTTGCAAACTTTTACAGACAATTTATCCCTTCTTTCACTGAGGTCACACTCCCTTTGACAGAATTGCTAAAAACTGTCCTGTCTCCCACCAGGCCAAAACTTAGCCAGCCCCTAGCTTGGACAAGGGACTGCCAAAAAGCCTTTGAATGGTTAAATGCCTGTTTGCAGTAGAGCCAATCCTACAGCATCCTGACCGAAATAAGCCCTTCGTGGTTCAGGCAGAAGCAAATGACATTGCGGTGGCTGCTGTTCTACTGCAAAGGGACTCCCGAAACAATCTAATGCCATGTGCTTATCAAGGAAATTAATGGACACTGAGCACAAATGGGCGGTATGGGAGAAAGAGGCATTTGTGGTTCGGTGAGCTCTTCTGTCCTGGAGACACTTCCTGAAAGGGGTTGAGGAACCTCTTGAGGTTTGGACTGACCGCAAGAAACTCGAAGCGCTGAAGACCCCACGGAAACTTTCCCCCAAGCAGGTTCGTTGGACTCAATATTTCAAATGCTTTGACTTCAACCTGAGATATATCCCAGGGGGTAAAAACCTTCTGGCTGACGCTCTCTCCTGTAAGCCCCAGTTTGACAGCTGACGGGAAGAGATAGTTCACACCATGATCTCAGAGACTCAGCCAGTCGCCCAAGCCTGCACCAGAGCCCAAACACGACAGGGTTCCAACCTCCCCTAAGACAAGTTGACAGCAGAGCTGAAAGCAGCACTCTCCACTGATTCCTGGTTCAAAGAAAACCAGGCAGATCTAACCCTAAGAGAAGGGTGGGCATGGAAGGGGAGTAAAGTTTACGTGCCTTGCAGTCTGTGGCTCCTGGTGCTAAAGAAAAGTCATGATTCTCGACTAGGGGGCCACTTTGAGTTTTTAAAAACCCTCCATTTGACTAGGAGACAATTCTGGTGGCCAAAGATGAAGGATGATGTGGAAGACTATGTGAGGAGCTGCGCCACCTGCGCCACCATGAAATCCTGACCAGAGAAGCCCCCTGGACTTCTCCAGGCTGTGGCCGAACCCACCAAGCCCTGGGAGGAGATTGCGATGGACTTCATAGTTGAGCTCCCTGACAGTGAGGGTAACAGGATTATTTGGACTGTCATTGATTTATTCTCCAAGCAAGTACACTTCACTGCCTGCAGTGGACTACCCTCGGCCAAGAAGCTAGTGAAGTTTTATGTGAAACACATCTACAGGCTACATGGAGTCCCAAGGAGAATAATATTGGACCGCGGGGTCCAGTTTACCGCTAAGTTCTGCAGGGAGTTTTTACGATCCATCGGGCCATCCTAGGGTCTTAGCTCAGCTTTTCACCTGTCAACTAATGTATTGGCTGAAAAATTGAACTCAATGGTGGAGCAATACATTAGGTGTTATGTAAATTATCAACAGGAGAACTGGGCGGACTTTCTACCATTCGCAGAAGTGGCTTATAATAATGCAGTACACACCAGTACTGGGTTGACTCCTTTTCAGATAACTACAGGCATGGATTTTGTGCTGATGCCTGAGTTGCCTAGAGAGCCGCCTACTTCTATGTCCCTAATGGAGTGGATGACCTCATTGAAAAAGGGTTGGGAGAATACAAAAAAAGCTTTAGCGGAGTCAGCGGAATGATATAAGGCCCAGGCTGACAAACACCGGTCTTCCAACCACCATTCCGAATAGGCGATAAGGTGCATTTGTCAACCAAGTATCTAAGATTGAGGGTACCCAGCAGGAAGTTTGAACCCAAATTCATAGGTCCCTTCCCTATAATGAAAATTATTAACCCAGTGACTGTCCCTCACATCTTAGGGAAAGTACACCCCGTTTTCCACAGCATCTTATTGAGACTGGTCAGAAAAACTAGCCTAAGACCCTTGCCAGTGGCTCCACCCCCTCCTTTGGTGGTGCAAGGGGAGACTCATGAGGTGAAGAAAATACTGGACTCTAGACTCTACAGGGGTCGCTTACAATATTTGATGCATTGGAAAGGCTACCCTTTGGCAGAAGCTACTTGGGTTAAGAGTTGGGATGTGAAAGCTGATGCGCTCATGAAACAGTTTCATGACAGATTTCCTGACAAACCAAAAGGTCCTCAGTGGGGAGGGGAGAGGGGGTTAAGGGGATTGGTGTTAGGTGTTAACCCCTTTTTTTGTGTTTTGTCTGGAGGAGGTGGTTCTTTTTGCAGGCGGGGGGGGGGGACACCTGTCAGCTTTGGAAGACATATTAGTCCGGAAACTCCAATGCTGCCACCTTCTCATGTGTGGGAAAGTAGGAGAGGGGGTTAGTAGACATAATAGCATTCTTCCTATCAGTCAAGGTCAGTGTGATCCAGCATCTGGAGAAGGAGTGGTCAGGGGGCTGGATCGGGATGGAACGGAGGTTGATTGGAGCACATGACTGACTGGGTGGAAAAGGGGATGGTTTTGGGAGTTTTGACTTACTGAAGGAAAACCTAGGCTTTTCAGATTTGGGTTTCCCAGTTTGCCTCTTCTAGTAAAGAGAACTTTGGAAAATGCTGGTTTCCATGTTTTTACTTGGAGTTGGGGGTTTTCTGGAACGCTGACAGTTAGGCTCACAAGCAAAGATCTGCCAGAGAGATGGGCTGTCTGTGGCAATTTCAGTATTGAGGTTAGCTATAGCAAAAGTGTGGGGGCAGAATTGAGCCCTTCTAGTTCCACAATAGACAGCAGCCAGATAGGATGACCAGGCCAGATGGATTAGTATCAGCTCATAGATGAGAATCCATTTGAAGGCTATCAGTGAAGAAAGAATTGGGCGACTTCAGTATGAGTAATGTGATGGCAATAATGGGAGGGAAGCCAGGACTAGCCAGCCAATGGCTACTAAGACAGGCAGCTCTGCATGGAAGAAGTGGTGAAGACATGGGTAACTTGGTGCTTCAGCGCAGTCTGTATGAAAAATAAACACCATTTTTGCCATGGGAATATTTTCTTCCCAATCATCTAGGAGACAGAGACATCACTACTCCTATGGCAATGCGTAAAATATTTATTTATTCATTTTATTTATTTATGTATGCCACAATCAAGGAGACTCCTTATGATTTATAATATATTCACAAACAAAGCTGTAAAATATCCATGATATAATACATAGAATGACAACACAAGTAACAAAATAAAACTTCAATAATACAAAATGAAGATAAGTAGTCAGCACTTAACATATAAACAGTTTTAAAATCAGTAAAATTGATGGTTAGCTTTTATATCTCAAATGTTTTCCAGAATAATTATGTTTTTAATGACTTCCAGAAAACCAGCAATGTGAAACTTGACAGAGTTTCTTTGGAAGGCCATAGCAGAGCATAATCTTTATGACAGAAAAGCAACACCCACATATCTTCTGTGAAATGGGGGACCAGTGGATTTTTCTCTCAGGATATTCTGCATTCTGGATCAATTGAAGTTTCATGGTGGTGTTCAAAGGAAGCCTGAATGAATGGTGGTAAGGGTGCAAGGGACAGTACTGAGAACTTTGTACTTCAAACAAGACCATAGCTGGCATACTGAGGGGAGCTGAGCAAAGCTGCCAGCTCGCCTCCCCTAATCAGTGGTTTCCATCTTTCTATGAAGTAGTAGTCATCAGTTCAGAAGGTCAGTGGTAATGTTATCACATCAAGAGACTACAGTGAAGACATCAAAGAACCTCGATGAAAAAACAGTAAATCTGATGGAAAAACAGCAAGTTCAATTTCATCCCCTCCATAATCTCTCCACCTCCAGGATCTTGTTTAAGGCATTGGCAGCATTTCCTATGCAGCTGAAAAGTGTGCTTCCTCTAGTAACTTCACTCTGATTACAAGTGCTAGAGGAGCGATTAGAGACAGGTTGATCAGTTGCCCCATTTGAATGGACGGATTCATGTGATCTTGATTCTATCCCCTGTTTTTGCAGCCCAGAACTATTCTGGTTTTTTGTACAGCTGTTGCTCACTGCTGGCTCATATCTAAATGGTTGTCCACTAGGACTCCAAGATCCCTTTCACAGTTACTACTATTGAGCAAGGTACCACTTATACTATACCTGTGCATTTTGTTTTTCTTGCCTAAATGTAGAACCTTACTGTTTTCACTATTGAATTTTATTTTGTTAGATAACACCCGATGTTTAAGTCTGTCAAGATCCTTCTGTATCTTGAGCCTATCTTCTGGAGTGTTGGCTATTCCTGCCAGCTTGGTGTCATCTGCAAATTTGATGAGTTCCCCATCTATTCCCTCATCCAAATCATTGATGAAGATGTTGAAGAATACTGGGCCTAAAACAGAGCCTTGGGGTACTGCATACTTTCCTCCATGTAGCTGCAGTTCCATTGAGGGCTATATGTTGAGTGTGGTTGGTCATCCAGTTATGAATCCACCTGTGGTGATGCTATTAACCCACACTTTTCTACTTTATCTAGTAGTAGGTTATGGTCTACTTTATCAAATGCTTTACTGAAGTTCAAGTAAATGATATCAATAGCACTCCTCTGGTCCACTAATTTTGTCATTTTGTCAAAGAATGCAATAAGATTAGTCTGGCATGATCTGTTTTTGACAAACCCATGTTGGCTTTTGGTTATTACTTGGTTTGCTTCTAGGTGTTCAGTGATTCATTGTTTGATTATCTTTTCCAGAATCTTCCTTGGTATTGAGGTCATGCTAATAGGTCTGTAGTTTCCTGGATCTATTTTTTTCCTTTTTTGAAGACGGGAACTACATCAGCTCTTTTCCAGTCCTCTGGCAGTTCCCCATTGCTACAGGATCTTTGAAAGATATTGTTCAGTGGTTCTGAGATCTCATCTGCCAGATCCTTCAGAACCTTGGGGTGTATTCCATCTGGTCCTGGTGATTTGAACTCGTCTAGGGTAGACAGGTGTTCACTTACCATTTTCTTCCCTATTTTAACTTGTGTTCCTAATCTGTTTTTTGTGGTGCTGTTTTTGATAGGTTGGACTGTTTTTTTCTCTTTGTGTAAAGACAGATGCAAAAAATGAGTTAAGTAGTTCTGCTTTCTCCCTGTTGCTTGTCACTTTCTTACCACTTTCTCCCCACAATGGACCAATTGTTTCCTTTTTAACATGTTGGAAGAAGCTTTTTTTGTTATTTTTTACTTTTGTCGCAAGCCTTTGTTCATTGTGAGCCTTAGTTTTTCCCACTTCATCTTTATAGGCTCAGGCTATTTGCTGATATTCTGCCTTAATTATTTGCCCCTCTTTCCATTTTTTTATACTTGTCCTTTTTGTCTTTCAATTTGTCAGAGAGTTCCATATTGTTATGAAAACTGAATAAAATCTAACCCTAAGTGAAACATCTTGTCTTGTCTTGGATTGGTCCATTAAAAATCAATCTAATCAGATTTCACCCTATCATCCTGATTGCTGACTTTTCTAGTTGTTATGAACTGATAATCTTAGCAAAGTCTTTCTTACCTCTCCATCTGTAAGAAGAAGTTCTATGGCATTAACCTTATGACAGAAGATGATTCAAACATACTGAATTAGTTTATTTTTTTCCATGCAGATAATTGCATTTGTAAAATAAATTACAGGATTGGAATCTGGTCCAATATCTGTTGGGTACCTTATTATTAACAAATAAAGCAAAGCATGTTTTCTACCAATTTACTTGATATATGACCTTCAAAAAGACTTGTGATAATTTATTTCAAAGTTCCGCTATTTACACTTTCAGCACCTCATTTTGCCTGTATAACAGTGAGAGGAGAAAACAATAAAGCCGATACTTTCAAGTTTCCAATAAGAAGAAAAGACAGTTGGCAGGCTTCTTCTTGCTCTACAGTTAAATATCTCTATTAAAATGCAAATTATCATCTGACACTACAAAAATAACATAACAGGAAACAGGTAGTCATGTCAAAGTCTGTTAAAAATAACTTGTGTTTATTTTCAGGAGAAGAGAATCAATGTGGTGGAATTTTTATTAAGAATAATATCATCACCAAGCTTTTATTTGGATATGGCAGTTCCATGATATGTTGATTAGTATAGCATTTGTGGAGCTTTCTTGAAATACTGCCCATCTTTGTCACTTGGGAACAGAGTGACAGCATAGGTTGCTTTTCCCATCTGTTCTCCAGATATGTGGATTTAATTTCCCTGAATTCTCAGCACTGGCTGAGTCACTCAGCACTGGAACATCATGGCATTTGAGGGCAGAGTTGAACATCTGTAGACCTCTATTTCAGAAAATAAAGCATTCTTTAGAATATTTTCTGTGTACAGTTATTGTATCACTAGATTTCCTTAACAATCAAACTGTGAGGGTTGTGTAAAAGTTGGAAGCTTAGCTATTTGTGCTTACATTGAAGGACTGAAAACAGAAAACTGTAATGCCATAAAAAAAAAATTAACAATTAATAATGGTTAGTATGAATGGAGGAAAATGGGCATCTATGATGGAGGAAAATGCCTAGCATGAAGAAATAAAATGATAAAATAAAATAAATGAAAGTAGGTTTGGGGGCATCTGTGTGCCAAATAGTGAATTGTCTATTTGCACTTGACCAGCACCGGTTTCATAGAAGGCAGTGCTCAGACAAATCCTCAATCGAAAATGCACATCAGCCAAATATATGAACCACAGAACAACAAACTAATCAATACTACAGCACACATACTTATACGTATACACAGACTCAAATTCTCTCAAAACCCCCAAATAAAATCCATTCTCCCTGTCCAGAACATCTGACATAACTGCAATTACATTCTAGGAAGGATGTTTGTCTGTCTGTCTTTCTCTGTCAATCTCTTTCTCTCTCCTCCCTCCCTCCCTCCCTCTCTTCACCTCCCCCCCCTCTCTCCCCCTCCCCCTCCCTCCTTCCCTCTCTCTCTCTTTCATATCTGTCTGATCTATATGTTTCCTTTTTATAGAATCATAGGGTTGGAAGGAACCTTGGAGGTCTTCTACCCAAGGCAAAAGTCTTTATTCCATGCCTGACAAGTAGCTGTCCAATCTTTTTTTGAAAAATCCAGCACTTTCAGTATTGGAAGATGGCTATCCTGTCTCCTGCAAGCCTTCTTTTCATTAGACTAAACATGTCTAGTTCTCTTAGCCATTCATCCACTGGTGGGTTTGCCTTGGATTGGGCGAACTGGTAGCGGTGGTGGCAGGAGGCTTCGCCCACCCACCTGTACATCTCTGCACTTGCACAGAAGTGTTGTGTGTGTGTATGAGCACATGAGCACCCACGAGTGAACCAGTAGCGGCCAAAATTGAAAGCCACTACTGCATTCATCATATGGTTTTGCCTCTAAACTCCTTATCATCTTTGTTGTTCTTCTCTGCACTCTTTCTTTCACATTGAAGGAAACATTCTTTGTTATCTTTGATATTTGTTGCAAGTCTTACTTCATTCTTCATTATTATTCTTATTATTCTTATTCTTCATTATTAGAGAAAGTCTTTGTCCGAGGGAGGCCACTGTTCCTCAGATAGCCGGATGTGAGTCCCTTTTTGTAAAGTGGGGTCGTGGGGTGCAGGTGGGTTTGCTGACTACGTACCTGGCTCCCTGCCACTTGGTGGCGACCCTGCCTGAGCTACTCAACATGATTGCCGGGGTGGCGGTTCATACCCCCAGACTTATTGTTATGGGGGATTTCAACCTGCCATCCATCGGTGAGACGTCAGAGGTGGCTTGGGAGTTCATGGCTTCCCATGGGTCATGACCTGACCCAGTTAGTGTAAGGCCCCACTCACACAGGGGGACACACTCTGGACTTGATTTTCATCTCTGGTCAGTGGCTGAATGATCTTGGTAGAGAGAACCTTGACATTAAACCCGTCATGGACAGATCATTCGCTCCTTCACTTAGACTTTCAAGCCGCTTCCCTCCACCGCAGGGAGACAGAACCGACCAGATGGCTCTGTCCCAGGCGCCGGATGATCCCAAAAGGTTCCAGATGGAGCTTGGGCCATTTCCTGAGACTCTGGCATATGACTTGACTGAAGACCTGGTGGCCACCTGGGATAGTGCGGCCGCAGGGGCTTTGGACCACGTCACCTTTGTGGCCTCTGACCCAATGCCAATCTCAATTGGCTCCTTGGTTCCCTGAGGAGCTGAGAGAGATGAAGTGTCAGAAAAGATACCTAGAGAGTGTTCGGAGGACTAGTCAATCCGAATCTGACTGGACACAGGTGAGATCTTTAGCATGACCCACTCCCTTCTTCAGGGTCGAGCTGAGGATTTTGTGCAATTCCTGCATGATAAAGTTGCTCAGATTCGGGAAGGCTTGGACTCCAACTGGATGAGTCCGGGGAGGGAGATGGGGGAAAGGCTTGAGAATATTATCTGGGAAGAGTTTGACTCTGTGGCTCCTGAGGACGTGGACAGGATTCTGGGTAGGCTAAGTGCTGCCACATGTTTATTGGACCTGTGTCCCTCCTCGTTGGTACTGGCCTCCCCGGAGGTTACACGAGGTTGGCTCCAGGGGATTATAAATGGTTCTTTGAGTGAAGTTGCCTTTCCTGCCACCTTGAAAGAGGCGGTGGTGAGGCCCCTCCTCAAGAAGCCATCCCTGGACCCAGCTGTATTAGCAAATTACCATCCAGTCTCCAACCTTTGTTTTGTGGCGAAGGTTGTTGGGAGTGTGGTGGCACGACAGCTACCCCGGTACCTGGAGAAAGCTGTCTATCTAGACCCGTACCAGTCGGGCTTCAGGCAGGGGTACAGCACAGAAACAGCATTGGTCGCGTTGGTTGATGATCTCTGGAGGGCCCGGGACAGGGGTTGCTCCTCTGTCCAGGTCCTATTAGATCTCTCAGCGGCTTTTGATACCATTGACCATGGTATCATGCTGCAGCGGTTGAGGGGGTTAGGAATTGGAAGCATCGTGTTATGGTGGTTCTCCTCCTATCTCTCCGACCACTTGCAGTTTGTGTTGGCAGGGGGGCAGAGGTCAACCTTGAGGCACCTCGCTTGGAGGGTGCTGCAGGGGTTAGTCCTCTCGCCCCTTCTGTTCAACATTTATGTGAAGCCGCTGGGTGAGATCATCCATGGTTTTGGCATGAGAGTCCACCAGTACGCTGATGACACTCAGCTGTACATCTCCTTCCCAGACCACCCCAATGATGCCCTTGATGTGATGTCCCGCTGCCTGGAGGCCGTGCGGGTCTGGATGGGGAGAAATAGGCTCAAGCTCAACTCTTCCAAGACTGAGTGGCTGTGGCTTCCAGTGTCCCGGTATAGTTAGCTGGGGCCATCGCTGACTATTGGGGGTGAATCTTTTTCCCCCACAGAGAGGGCTTGCAATCTGGGTGTCCTCGTGGAGTCACAGCTGTCTTTAGAAGAGCATATGACGGCCATAGCCAGGGGGGTTTTTGTCAGGTTGCCCTGATCTGCCAGTTGCGTCCCTTTCTGGACCAGGACGCCCTGCGCATAGTCACTCACACCCTCATCACCTCCCGCCTGGAATACTTTAATGCTCTCTACATGGGTCTTCCCTTGAAGAGCACTTGGAGGCTCCAACTGGTCCAGAATGCGGCCGCGCGGGTGGTTATGGGCGCACCTCATTAAGCCCATGTAACACTTCTCCTGCGCGAGCTGCACTGGCTCCCAGTGGTCTTCTGAGTGCAATTCAAGGTGTTGGTCACCACCTTTGAAGCGCTCCATGTCATAGGACCAGGGGATCTACGGGACTGCCTTCTGCCACCAACAGCTTCCCATCGACCAGTTCGCTCCCACAGAGAGGGACTTGTCAGGGTGTCGTTGGCCAAGTTATGTTGGCTGGCGACACCCAGGAGGAGAGCCTTCTCTGTCAGAGCTTCTGACCTTTGGAATGAATTGTCCCCAGACATTCGTAACATCTCTGACCTCCGGTCTTCTGCTGTGCCCTCAAGACCCTACTGTTCCAACAGGCAGGGCTGTCTAATTGAATGATTTTAAATTGGGTTTTAATTTTGGGGTTTTAAAATTCGGCCAAAATATTTAATGATTTTAATTAATTTTAACTATGATATATGTATATTTATGTTTTTAATCTGGCTGTACACTGCCCTGAGTCCTTTGGGAGAAGGGCAGTATATAAATAAAATTCTTCCTCCTCCTCCTCCTCCTCCTCCTCCTCCTCCTCCTCCTCCTCCTCCTCCTCCTCCTCCTCCTCCTCCTCCTCCTCCTCCTCCTCCTCCTCTTCTTCTTCTTCTTCTTCTTCTTCTTCTTCTTCTTAGCATTTTTGACTCCATGCAGATATGAGCTATTTTGCTGGTAATCTTTTTTAGTTCTGTGCCCTTCTTTCCATTTTTTATACTTGTCCTTTTTATTGCTCAGTTTGTCAGATACCTCTTTTTGCAATCATGCGGGATTTTTTGCTTTGGGCTTGGTCCTAAACATTGCTCTCCTTCCCCTTTTAGTTTTATCTAAAGTCTCTCGGATAAGCCGGCCAGGTGTTTTCCAAACATATTGTTCCAAGTTTTTATGATGTACAGCCTATCTCTCACCAGAAAATATTTCTGTGGTAATGTAAACCAAGGTCTAGAATTCCAAAGTTCTCTTGACATCACCATCCCTTGAACCAGCAGTTTACTTCTAAAATTCTCCACTGGGTGTTGGGTGCTGACCTACGGGTGACAGTATGAAAGAGAAGACTACCTGTACCCCGTATTGTTTTGCTTTCCTGTCTAGTTGTTTATAATCCATAGAAACTGTTTCTAGACTCTTGATTGTATCATTCATCCTAGCATGAAAGAGAATATTTTCTCTTCCAGCAATTCAATCTATTTGTACTTAGTGCAGATACAATTTTGGTCATGCAAGGGCAGGAATATATATGTGGCACTTGTATAATTCTGGTTTCAGTAAAACATTATTGAAAATAACAATTCTGTTCAATACAAAAGAAATTCAGAGAAAGAGTCATTTGATAGCTAGTGATAGTCAGTGTAGAAATAAGAGGAAATAAGAGTTGTCCATATTGGATTTGAGCCCCAAGTCAAATTGGTCTCATAAATCAGTTTAAACAGGAAGTGCTTTCTTATTCACCAGACTGAGATTTGAGCCTGTCTTTTGGATTATGTCATAATGAACTGAAAAGATTATTTAAAGCGAAGACTTATCCAAAAATAGGATTTAATTTAATTTAATAGGATCAATAGGATTTAATTTTGTCAGGAGCATAAGACTGTACTTCAGTAGGCAGTATTCCCAGTGACATTTAGTTTCTTTCTTTTTAAACTGAAATATATACTATTTGTATTAGGCAAAACTTTTTCCTCATACATGAGAGAATAGACCTGAACAGAATTTCAAGTCTTTGCAAGTCTTTACGTACATTTATGTATTTATTCCCCATTTTTTTCATATAATTTCATAATTCTTCACTATTTCGTTACTTTCCCTCATTCCTAAATAACATTTTTTTTCTAAGGCAGTTTGGTATATATAATTTTCTTATAGAGTGCTTCAGGGGATGTTTAATAACAATTATCATTGTTACAGGTTAAAGTTCTGTTCTTTGTGCCAGATGGTATTACTTTCCTCTTGATCAGTATGGGCTTGCATGTCATAACTATAACAGAAGTCTTGATGCCAGGCAATAGCAGAAAACTACTGTATATGCAGATATAAAGTTTTCATAATTGCTTCAAATGAACCTTGGGCCTGATGTTTTTAATGAAATGGTTAGCATACATGTGCAACTGTTGTATAACATAATTGGTAAATTCTAACAATATTATGTGGTACTCGGAAAGTGATGACATTTGGTTGAGTATATATTATGAATGAAAGCAAATGAATATATATGAGTATATATTCTCCATGACCATGTGTAGTCTTCTAGTATACTTCTTTGTAGAGGAGAAATATTTATACTTAGTTGTAGTATTAAGAAGGGTAATTCATACCAAAACAGTTTCAAAGCTATTTTACATGTTAAATATTATCATCTGTGTCTCTTTTAAGAAAAGGAAAAAAGTCAAAGTTTAGGATCCATATTTGGAAATCTGAGCCAATTTTTCACTTTATCCCAGAATTCTTATTTGATCTCCTGGCCAAAAGTTCATGGAACTTCTCTCCTTCTCAGAAAATTTGCTTTCTTCATCATTTATGGAGTGGACCAAAAAGAAAGCAGGGGGAAAAATTATATTATGTCATTTCTGAAATTCTGCAGGCATGCAGAAGCAAGCCAGTACAATGAGGAGCATCAACAAATGAACAAATATACAAGTGTAATCAGCAAACATAATTTTAAAGAGATAAACAAGTCTCTATTATTTTGCATAGAAATATAGAAATGTAACTTTCTCCTCAAAATATTGGCCTGGGACAGGACCAGTTTACTTGATTTAACTGCTTGAAGAAAAGAAATTTGGTCCTTAACATGAGCTGCCAGAAAGTGGCATTGCAGGCAAGATGTTTCAATCTGACCTTACAAGCAACTACCTGTTGTGTGTATCAAACTGTGGTTGGTCTTGCTATCAAACAATCAGTTCTGTCAGCGATGTCTCTCTGCTGTCACTGCACAATGGTTTCTGGCAAAAATAAATTCAGGTTACATATAAGAATAAGCATCCATTAAGGAAAAAACAGTTTTACAGTGGGACCAATTATCCAAAGATATGGGAAGATCCTGTTCACTGAATGTACCAAAGCAAGACTAGATGGCCAACTAGGAGACATTAATTTGGGCTCCTGTATTGAGCAGATAGTTGGATTCAATGGCCTGAATGACATCTTTCAACACTATGATTCTACAGTTCCAAACAATAGAATGGACTTTCCACCAGTTTTATTTCTGAAAAATTACTCTAGAGCCGAAGCCTAGGTGCATTGTTTTTTTTAATTGAAAAGTTTTTTTAAAAAGTTTACATATATATCCCCCCTCCCCTCCCCTCCCCCCTCCCCAACCCTTTCCCTCCCACCCTCCCCCTTCCTACTTCCCAGAACAAAATACAGGGTATAACATTCGACAATCATAATCCAACATAATCTAATTAACTATAACCTCTTGCATCCCTCTAATACTTTAACTCCCCATTTACCATACTAAACTTAACTACCTAATAACATCTTTCCATTTATTCATAAACTATCTGAAATTTTTTAATCCGATATTTACTTTGAATGTAATCTATCCATCTTCTCCATTCCCTAACATATTTTTCATTTGAATAGTCCTTCAAATACGCTGAAATTTTTGCCATCTCTGCTAGATTTGCTACTTTTTTTTATTGAAAAGTTTTATAAAAGTACAAAATATATATAAAAAACGCACCCCCCCTCCCATCCCCCCCTCATCCCCCCTCCCACTCCCCCCCCAACTTCCCAGAGTAAAATACAGGGTATTAAAAAAAAGAAAAAAAAACAGCAATCATCTACATTAATCTATCAGATTTCTAGTTTACAAACCTCCCTCTATAATCTTAACTCCAGTGTAATTAAAAATACATTTCTATAATTCTTCTTCATTCATACGCAATTTGATGTCTTCTTATTTGATATTTGTTCCGAACATAATCAATCCATTTCCTCCACTCCAGAATGTATTTTTCCTGCGTATGGTCTTTCAAATATGCCGAAATTTTAGCCATTTCAGCTAAATTCATTACTTTTAAAGTCCATTCTTCTACAGTGGGCAAAGAGTCTTTCTTCCAGTATTGTGCAACCAACAATCTAGCTGCTGTTATTAAATTTAAAAGCAATTTCATCTCTAATACTGTACAATCATTTGTAATACCCAATAAAAACAATTGTGGTGTGAATTTCAATCTTTTTTTCAAAATGTTTTGCATTACCCACCAAATCTTTATCCAAAATGCTTTAATCTTCTTACAAGTCCACCATATATGAAAATACGTTGCATCTTCACAATCACACCGCCAACATTTTGCTTGTACATTAGAATACATACATGACAACTTTTTTGGATCTACGTGCCATCTATAAAACATCTTGTAAACATTTTCTCTTAAATTTTGTGCTTGAGTAAATTTAACATTTCTAACCCAAATCTTTTCCCATGTTTCCATCATTATTGGTTCTTGAAAGTTTCTAGCCCATTTAATCATACAATCTTTAACCAACTCTGTTTCAGAATCTATCTCTAATAATACATTATATAATCTTTTGATACGCATCATACCCTGATCTCTAATTTGTTTTACCAGATGTTCTTCATTTTCCATAAGACCAATTTTTTGATCCTCCCTCCATCTTGCTTGAAGTTGACCATACTGAAACCAAGTATAAATTATCCCTTCTTCCTTCAACACCTCTAACGACTTAAGTTGTAATTTACCCCCTTCATTAAGTAAAAGTTCTTTATATGTAATCACCTCCATCTTTTGTTCTATACTTATATTTTCTATTGCATGTCTAGGATTTGCCCAGATAGGTATCTTATAATCCAATTTATATTGATATTTCTTCCAGACTCTCAATAGAGCATTTCTAAGCATATGATTTTTAAAAACTTTATCTACTTTCTTTTCATACAATAAATAAGCATGCCATCCATACAGTAAATCATATCCTTCTACATTTAAGATTCTTTCCTCGGTTAGATTAAACCAATCACTAATCTGCAGTAGCACAGATGCTTCATAATATAATCTTAGATTTGGCATTTTCAAACCACCTCTCTCCCGGACATCCTGTATAATTTTTAATTTAACTCTAGGTTTTTTACCTGACCATATAAAAGTATTAAGACCTTTCTGCCATTCCCTCAGTTGTTCATCCTTCTTCAGCACCGATATCATTTGAAACAGAAATAGAAATTTAGGTAATACATTCATTTTAATTGCTGCTATTCTTCCTAACAAAGATAATTGTAATTTTTTCCAGTTCTCCATTTCTTTCTGCACTAGATTTGCTACTTTTAATGTCCATTCTTGAATAGTTGGCAAGTCTTCCTTCTTCCAATACTGCACCACCACCAATCTTGCTGTGGTTATTAAATTCAGGATCAAATTAGTCTCTATAACCGTACAATCCGTGATTATACCCAACAAAAACAACTGTGAGGTAAACTTTATCCACTTTTTAAGAACATTTTGAATAATCCACCAAATTTTTATCCAGAATGCTTTAACCTTTTTACATGTCCACCATACATGAAAATAAGTAGCATCATCACAGTCACATCTCCAACATTTAGATTGTAAGTTCGGATACATACAAGCTAACTTTTTAGGATCTAAATGCCATCTATAAAACATTTTATAAAAATTTTCTCTTAGACTTTGCGCTTGTATAAATTTTACATTTCTTACCCATATTTTTTCCCATTTTTCCATCATTATTGGTTGTTCAAAATTTTGTGCCCATTTTATCATACAATCTTTAACTAACTCTGTTTCCGAGTCTATTTCTATCAATATATTATACAACCTTTTAATATGCATTTGACTCTGATCTCTAATTTGTTTTACCAAGTTTTCCTCACTTTGTATGATACCAATGTTCTGATCTCTTCTCCATTTGGCTTGTAATTGTACATACTGAAACAAGTTTGAATTACCTTTTCTTCTTTTAATACATTCAAAGGCTTTAATTTTAATATGTCTTTCTCTATGTTGAGAATTTCTTTATATGTAATTACATCCTGTCTTTGTTCTATACTTATATTCTCTATCGTGTGTCTGGGTACTGTCCATATAGGTATCTTATCATTTAATTTATATTGATATTTCTTCCAGACACGCAATAAAGCATTCCTTAATATATGACTTTTAAATGTCCTATCCACCTTTTTGTCATACACTAAATAAGCACGCCAACCGTATACCAAATCATGTCCTTCAATATTCAATATTCTTTCATTTGTTAAATTAATTAAATCACTAATTGCTGATAAAACAGCTGCTTTGTAATATAATTTTAAATTGGGCATTTTCAAACCTCTTCTTTCATGTATATCTTGCATTATTTTTAGTTTTACTCTTGGTTTCTTCCCTGCCCAAACAAATTTATTAATACCCTTCTGCCATTCTTCCAAATTAGCATCCTTTTTAAGTATTGGTATCATTTGAAAAAGAAATAAAAACTTAGGCAAAACATTCATTTTTACTACTGCTATTCTACTCAACAAGTACAATTGTAATTTTTTCCAATTATCCATCCCTGTCTGTATTTTATGCCATAACAATTCATAATTATGCTTATATAGTTTCCCATTTGAATTTGTAATATAAATTCCTAAATATTTAACCTTTTTAACTATCTCACATCCTTTTACACTTTCTAATTCTTCTTTTTGATTTATTGTCATATTTTTAACTATCATCCTTGTTTTCCCAATATTTATTTTAAACCCAGATACTTGACCATACTGATTAATTATCTACATCTGACCTATAGCCAATTTCACTGGTTGAGTTAAGGTTACAACCAAATCGTCTGCAAATGCTCGTAATCTGTAATCATAATGCCTAATCTCAATTCCCCTTATCTTATCTGAATTACGTATTTTGTTCAACAAAAATTACAGAGTTAATATGAACAATAATGGAGACAGGGGACATCCCTGTCTTGTTCCTTTTTCAATTTTAAAGGTTTCTGTTAAACTACCATTAATTATTATTTGAGCTGTCTGTTCCTGATATATGGCCTTAATAGATTGTATAAAATGCTCTCCAAACTGCATCTTTTGGACCATTTTCAGTAAAAACTGCCAATTCAATCGATCAA
This sequence comes from Masticophis lateralis, assembly GCA_030761175.1. NCBI lineage: Eukaryota > Metazoa > Chordata > Lepidosauria > Squamata > Colubridae > Masticophis > Masticophis lateralis. The sequence goes on from JAUDYJ010000001.1 coordinate 179,588,976, forward strand.
GGGCTTTTTCAGCATCCAAAAATATAAGCACCACAGGGACTTGGTTGTTCCTTTCCAGATACCCCATTATATTAACAATTTGCCTTACATTATTTTTCATTTGTCTCCCTTGTATAAAACCAGATTGATCACCATGAATCATTTGTTGCATTACTGACATTAACCTATTTGCTAATATTAGCAAAAATCTTATAATCTGTATTAAGTAATGATATAGGCCTATAGTACTTTGGCTGAGTATGATCTTGATCTTCTTTCGGAGTCAAGGAAATAAAGGCTGATCTCCAGGATGGTGGTACCCCTCCTCCCAGTTGTATTTTATTAAATAATTCCCTAAGGGGTAAATTTTTGTAATATGCCGCTGTCAGTCCATCTGTACCAGGGGCCTTACCAACTTTTAACTGCTTAATTGCCAGGAGAATTTCCTCCTCAACTATTGGTTGATTCAACCATTCCCTTTGCTCCTCTGTAACTATAGGAATATTCTCCTTTTCCAAATATCTATCTATATCTATACCTTGTATTTTATCTTCAGCATACAATCTCGTATAAAATTCTAAAAAAGCCTTTTTAATCATATTCTGTTGAGAACCTTTATAATCTATTTTCTCTATAGTACAAGATTTTTGTTTTTTCCTCAATATATATGCTAGCCATCTACCTGGTTTATTTGCATTACAAAAAGTATTGTGTTTAGCATATTGCAAATTAGTTGCCATCTGATCTGATATCAACATTTTTTAAAAAATTTGATTTATATGTCGCCCTTCTCCAAAGACTCAGGGCGGCTTACAATGCGTTAAGCAATAGCCTTCATACTTTTGTATATTTTATACAAAGTCAGCTTATTGCCCCCACAAACTGGGTCCTCAATTTACCTACCTTAGAAAGGATGGAAGGCTGAGTCAACCTTGAGCCTGGGGAGATTTGAACTGGTGTAATTGCAGACAGCTGGATGTTAATTACGGTGCTTTAGTCTGCAGAGCTAAACCAGGCTCTATTAAACCAGGCTGTATATTAAACTGCCCTTGGAGTAAAGTAATCACTTCTTTAATTTTCTTATCCTCTGGATTGTATATTAACACCTGCTCTTTCTTCTTTATCTCTTCTTCTAATTCCCTCCTTTTTTTTCTTTTGTCTACGTCTGTATGTGTTATTCAAGTTTATTAAAACACCTCTCATATATGCTTTGCTAGCATCCAATACCATTTCCAAAGATGTTCCCTTATGCATATTTAAAACAAAAAATTCCTTCATTAATTTTTTACATTCTATCACATTTTTCTCATATTTAAATAGATTTTCATTTAATTGCCAAGATCTCCTAGACCCCTCTCCATATTCCAACTCCATCCACACCGGACTATGATCTGTTAAGGTTCTGGGACATATTTTCATCTTTTTCACCCTGGAAAGAAAATCATTTGTAATTAATATAAAGTCAATTCTCGAAAAAGATTGGTGTCGGTCTGAAAAAAATGTAAAATCTTGTTCTTTAAAATTCTGTTCACCCCAAATATCTCTCAATTCCATGTCCTCCATCATATCAAAAAATGATTTAGGCAATCTTGCTCACATTTTAATATTTTGCAAAAGCCTTTTCTTGTCCAATTTAGGGTCCAATACTCCATTCCAATCATCCAACAATATACACGAATTATAATTCCATTGTATTAATTTTGTATGCAACAATTTGTAAAATTTTTCTTGTTGTTGGTTGGGTGCATATATTCCCATTAAAAGTATTTTCTTTCCTTCTATTAGTAATATCTTCCTTGCTGATCTGCTTCAATTAATGTAGCCATTAAGTCTTTCCTTAAATACATCACTATGCCATTTTTCTTCTCTGGGGTAGATGCCACAAAATGTATTCCCAATTTCGCATTCATCAAATATTTTTGATCATTTATCCTAATATGTGTTTCTTGCAAACAAATTACATCATTTTTAAATTGTTTCAAATAATGAAATATTTTCTTCTTTTTTTGCGGTGAGTTTAAGCCATTAACATTCCAAGTTAAGAATTTAGACGCCATCTTTGGCCCCCTGAAGCTTTTCAAGCACCGACTGGAAGTCCTCCTTCTTCTTCAGTCTTGCCCCCCCAGCTTTTGTATTTGTGTTTGTACTCTCTTGAGTTATTTTCTGAGTGTCAGGTTTTTAGGCCGTCTTCAAATAAAAAGCACATCAAACAGCGTCTTTATGAAACCAATTTTCATTTTTTATTTAGCACGGCAAACTTTCACACCGACTCCATGCAGCCAGGACTGCCTTCCTGACCCAAAATCCCTCCTCTTCTTTCCCTTGCGCCTCTGCATCCATTGGCCATCTTTCCAATCATTCACTCCTAATCTACTGCTCCAATTCACAGGAATTTCCCCCCTCCCATCCATTCCCTAGGGGACGTTATCTCTAGAGAAAAATAAGTAGGTGAAAGGTGACTCTCCCTTTCCAGATGTCTGCGTTCTCCTCCTTATGTCAGCACTAGGATAAATGCATCTTGACGTGCAGACACTGAGTTTGTTGCATCTTTAATTCTTGCTCTTTCCACTTGGTTGCCGCTTGAGGTTGTCTTTGTTCTTTAACATCTTCTGTTTTTTCAGATAGCTCCCAAGCTTGTGCAGCACCCGAAAGTTGCAATAACTCTTCTTGCATACTCATAGCACCTCCTTGAGCTAGTGCCTGCGTACCTTCCTTCTTCCCCTTTGCTGCTTCTTTCCTTTTTCTAACTCCCAGGGATGGTGGGTATCCAGCCTTTAATATATTGGCATAAAAATCTCTTGCCTTCCAAATTGTATTAAGATGATACAGTTCTCCTGAATAATTCACCACTAATCCAGCTGGAACCTCCCATCTGTACTGTACCTGGCAATTTCTAAGTTCATCCACCAGGAATGCATAGTCCTTTTTGACTATTCAATATTTTAGGAGGAATTTCCTTGAATTTTGCAACCTCCTGCCCTGCCACTTGTAATTTATTGTTATAAGAAGCTTGTAAAATCTCATTTCTCATCTTTCTCGTAACGAAGTAAATCACAATATCTCTTGGTAATTGTCTTTGTCTGGCAATCCATGAATTAACATGGATTTTTAAATTTTATCAATTTGCCAATCACATTCTGCTTTAGAGCCTAGGTGCATTGTTGAAAATAAACATGTTGCTTTGGACTGGTGGTTTTATTTAGCAATTTGGTCTCCCATGAATATGACTGTAATTTAAAAAAAACCAAACTAAATAAAATAAAATCCAGGAGGCACATCCCCAGAAGGTGCCAAGGCAGATGTCTGTTGGTATACTGATGCTCACCTGTGAATTTTGGATTACAGATTTTAGGCTTTTACTTTTCTTTTGACCTGTTAATTTCTTCTCTCTGCTTTACCTTTTTCTTATTGCTTGGACATCCTGAACAAATATAGAGTTGGAAAAAGATTTTAATAGTTAGGCATTTACATTTCTACAGTAATCGTCTAAGACAAAATGGTGCAAATAGGATCCATAGTTCTATCATAAATTATCTTTAATCCATATATAGGAAACATGGCAAATTTTCCAAGGAATCCTTTTTCTTCTCTTTATTACATCAATGGGAAAACATTAATGATCTCATAAAATTTCCATACTATATTACCTAATACCATGATGGTGAACCTATGGCACATGTGCCAACTGTGGCACGCTTAGCCATGTCAGTGGGCACGTGAGCTCAGTTCCAGCACGCTTTTTGGGCCTTCTGGGACCACCAGAAGTTGGCTGTTTCTAGCCTCGGGGGGGGGGGGAAGGCTGTTTTCACCCTCCCCAGACTCCTAGAGAGGCTCTGGAGTCAGGTGAGAGAGAAAAACTACTGGGCCATCGGATGCCAGGAGCGGGGTGGAGTGGGGTGGGTCGTGCATGCATGCAAGGGGGTGGGGCGCATAGAATTATGGGTGTGGGCATGTGCGTGCATGATCTCCCCACCCCCCCTCCTGACATGCAATGGCAAAGTATTACCTAGAGTTGTTCTGAGATGAAGCTTAAGGGCACTGAAGAAAATAGGCTATCAATAATCTCTTAATTTTGTTCTATTCTTTCTAAAGGTGGACAGTGTCACAAATCCTGTGGAAATCGATGTTGGGGACCTTCAGCAGATCAGTGCCAGAGTTGTAAGTATATTTGAATAAGAAATAATTTTAAAGTGAGAAGAAAACATTAAGACAAACCAGAAACCATGCTGTTGACATTATTGAAATTTTTATCAAATAATTATGTTATGAAAGTTTTTTTTTCTCATTGACATAACCTTACTATGATATGGAAATAAGCAGAACAGTCCTGAAGTAGTAAAACAGACTGAGCTATACATTCAAACTTTGACCTTTTTTTAATGAGAAAGCAATGAAAATAAAAACTACCCCACGATGTTTCTACCTGTTTTTCAAGGAGTGTTACTAAAGTCAAACAGCCTGCTCAGGAATCATAGAAAGTTCCCCACAACTAGAAAGTGCACAGAGAGCAGCAAGATCTCAAAATAATGTATGGTATTTGTGTTGCCCCTAGAAATCATCACATTGGTTTTAAAGTCTGCACCATGAAAGTGTATACATGTATGATTGCTGACATATAGGAATCCATCTTACTGGGATCATTGTAAATTCAAATCCTCACTAACACTAATAATATAGCATCACTGAGATCTTCATGGTTACAGACACAAATGCTGAAAACCTGGTGGATAAAAGGAAAGGAATGGTTGGCATACATACAAAACAAACATACAAAATGTTTAAAGGTTTCGCCTTAATATATATACTAAATAAATGTTCACCTAAAAAATGTGAAGAAGGGGTGAAATTTTGGCAGCATAGGCAGAAATGTTGACCCTAACTTTGAGTGTTGATATAAAGAAATATCTTCTTGATACAAAGAAAAGAGGTGGTTATTGATTTATTTAGTGATCTCTATCAAGATCTTGAAAAAGATTCTTAAATCACTACAAATTAATTTTCTGAATTAGTTCATTTTTCAAGATCTTTTCTCATATTCCCAAATTTCAAAGAAGACTGTAACAGTTCCTAAATCAATTGACAAATAGTAATATAGATCGCCCTCGACTATAGCCATTTGTTTAATGACCATTCAAAGTTACAACCAGAGTGGAAAAGTTATTTACAACAAATAAATAACTTTTTCACGCTTATAACCAACACAGCATCCCCATGGTCACATGAGTAAAATTCAGGTACTTAGCAACTGTCATGTATTTTTGATGATTGCAGAATCCTGTGATCATGTGATCAATATTTGTAACTTTTTATTCCACCCCCCACCCTATTGAATTTGTTGGCTTCTGGCAAGCAAAGTCAATAGGGGGAATACACTTAATGACCACGTTAATTTCTGGAGAGCAAATGTCATACATTTTGTTGGGAAAACGGACCACTAATCATTTCAGATGATATTGTAGAAGCATTTGTAAATTCAATAATGAATTAGGAATATTTCCCAGCCTTGCATTTTAAATTGGAAAATGAATTAGTGCATTTATGTGTCTCTCTTTTCTTTGAGATGAGTATTTTAGATCCCTGAAGTTGGGAACTAACCTGGCAATTTCCTTAAGGCTTTGTGGTGAAAATATTTGTTTGTTTGTTTGTTTGTTTGTTTGTTTATTTACTTAGTTAGTTAGTTATTATCCCATCAGTTCCTTAAAAGCCAAGGATCATGTGGTTCTGAAGACCCCAAGCAGTTGAAAATGCCTAATCAAATTGGAGGATAGATAGATAAATAATATGTAATATGAAAAAATAAAAGACTATTCAAAGAAAAAAATAATTACATATATTTCCATAAGATGGAAGTGCATATGAGCAAAAAACTGAACAATATCTCTAGATCAATTATGTGAGCTTAGCATTTCAACTAAAGATCAACATCTTTAATTAAAATCCTGGTGTTACACTAATAACTTTACATGTTCCTCTTATTGATTTCAGCTATTTTCCATTTGCTCTCCCACTTGGTAGATTTATAATTCTATGTAATAGAGAATTAAAAGAAATATTTGCAATGATTAATTACATGCAACTGTGTAACCCAACTAGGTAATCCAACTATTCCTACCACTTTCATAAATGTCCCTAGAAACCAGTGAGAAGGCAGGCCAAGAGGCATCAGTTTCCATTGTCCGCTGTTCCCATACTACTGGAGAACAGACAAATTTAAATACCAAATAAGTTATTTCTAGTAGTTATGATCTGACCCATTATGTGCCTCAGCAGGGCTCCTGTGATTGTTGTGTGCTCATTAAAGCATAAGGAAAACTCAACTAATTTATAACAGAAAGGTTTAGAGGAATGCATGCATGTGTGTAAATATATATAGAGAGAAAGAAAGCAATTCTGAGTAATGAGTTACTATGGAGTTGTTATTATTTCCTTTAGGCACCACTTGATTCCAAAACAACCCTGGGTGACTCACAATATAACTGAGAAAATAAAATACAATATAATAAGGGGGAAAACATAAATAAAGAACAAGTAAAAACAGAGAACAAAATGGTGACATTTCCCAATAACCAGAAAGCATGTGCAAACACTTTATTCTAGTAATTCATTCTACCACAGAATGCTCCCATAGAAAAGCCAAAGCAGAATGTTGAAAGTGGCCTCAGTGAGTTTAGCATTACTATTGCTGTGGCAATTCTCAGACATTAACAAAATAACCGGAAGAATCAAGACGGACTCAGATGTAGGTGATTTCTTTTAACTTGTTCTGGCCCAAAGGTTAGTCAAAATGTGTAAATTACAGTAGTTAGTCATGCTAATGATCTATCTTAACGTTCTCAGACACTTCCACAGTGAGCAGTATTCTGCCAATTGATGCCAAGCAGCAAGGATTAAATAGGTGGAACTCTTGCAAAGAAGATGAGTGAAAAACTTATTCTTAGGTATAGCCATTTTTATCTGAATTTCAAAACAAGGAAGAGAGAACTTTCCAAGGATGTTCTCAGAGTGCTAACAAAGTCAAGATGGTGGCAGTAATAGTGCGATTGAAACTCTGCCTGTTTTTACGTGTTATGCATGGGCATCATTTTAGCTGCAGATCCACCAGGGACTTCCTGTCATACCTCAATTGTAAATGCACAGGAATCAAAACCTGTTTCTTAATAAAAACCCTTACGGAATAAGAGTAAACAATTCATATCAATTGATTAATACAAACATTAATGAGAGCTTTTACTAAGAATGTTCCTAGTTCTTTAATCTTGTAAACCTATATCAATACATAGATTACAAAAAGTATGAAATTTGACTCTGAATTTTATTCAAAATGCATTTCTGTGAGAGGAGTTATTTAAAAAGCTTTGTTGCAGTTAAACATTATTACCTGTTATTGTATATGTCTCTGTCTTCCATTTTTAATATTTAAAATTGTATTAGTGTGAATTTAGATCTCATGTTTACTTCCCTAATGGTATTTGTTCGCTGTACCTTAATCTGAATCCCTATCTTTATATTTATCTCTCTGCATAAGAGCCAATTACATCTTTTGAATGTCATAAAACATGTAACCGAAATATACTTTTCTGGGATTTTATCTGATGTGAATCAATATCTAGTATAATGTATTAAACTATGTAACAAAAATGCTGATTGAATCACAGAAGAGATACAAGGTCTGTTCAGAGGATTTACAGCTCTTTCCAGCCTTAAATTTGTTTGTCAAAAAACAAGTTTTACTAAAACCATTCTTCTAAATAAATGTGCATAAAACTGACCTCGTTTTCATTTTATGTCTTGCAAATGAGAGGCTGCAATGAATATAGAACAATCTGACCACAGAGAGCTTAACTAAATAGTCTAGCCTTATGGGTATAGTTATACGAAACACAACTCAGAACTAAACCGTTAAATTGAAGTCTGGTCTATAATTACTAGCTCTCTTTTTTTGAGGCTTTATGATTGTACAGTTCCAGACAAAATTCTAAATTCAGGATGGGGGCCAGAATAAAGAAAGACACTAGCTTGAAGGAAACTTAATTCTTTTTACAAAAGGTAAAGGAGTAAAATAACATACCAAATAGACTGTGCTTAATTATCTGAACACAATTCTACAATAAAAAGTAAAAATGGATCATTCATAATTCACTGGTTTTACACTGAATGCAAGACAAGGTTGAAACCAACACAAAAATTGAAGAGAAATTTGGAATCATTTTATTCTTGAACATTTTATTTCTGGCTCAGTGTTAACAAATTCTAATTTGACTTGGACCTGGAGCATATCTTCCTATCTCCCAGTAATTTTGAGGGAAAATCTTCAGGGATATATTATTTGCTTTCACTTAATTTGTTATTTTTAGTTGCGAAGTCATGTCCAACCCATTGCAACCTCATGGACAACATTCCTCCAGGCCTTCCTGCCCTCTCCCATCCTCTGGAGTCCATTTAAGCTCATGCCTACTGCTTCAGTGACTGCTTCAGTGACTCCATCCAGCCCCCTCATTCTTTGTCGTCCCATTCTTCTTTTGCCCTCAATCATTCCCAGCATCTTAGGTATTTCATTGAGTTATGCAAGCCCCTTCGCCACCACAAGGCAGTAATCCATGAAGGGGATAATTAGTTAATTAATTAGTTCAATACAAATGCAATTCAAATGTAACTGAATTCAGTTCAGATGTAATTCAATCCAGTTGAATTTTTAAAAAGTTAACTTGTTGCTAGTCTCTTATTTCCTTATCTGTTCTGTTAGTACAGGGGTGAAATGCTCCCAGTTCAGACCGGATCGCCTGATCTCGTAGCGATGGCAGCGGGTGGTTTGGAGAACCAGTAGCAAAAATCCCTGCATCCCCCCCACCATGCCCAGCTGAGCTGTATGATCATCAGAGGCTCTTTTTTAACTTTTAAAGCATTTTTTCTTCCTCTTCTGATGAAAAAATGCTTTTAAAAGTAAAAAAAAGAGCCTCTGATGATCCCGTGGCTCAGCTGAGATCATCAGAGGCTTTTCAAAGCATTTTTTCCTGCAACCTCTTGGCCAAAGAGGTGGTAAAAAAATGCTTTGAAAAGTCTCTGACGATCAAGCAACTCAGCTGGGATCGTCATTTTTTTAAAAAAAGCCTCTCTGACGATTCCAGCTGAGTTGCCTGATTGGCAGAGGCTTTTCAAAGCATTAGAAAAAATGCTTTGAAAAGTTAAAAAAAAAAAGTTGGCCATGCCCACCCAGTCACATTACCCCCTCCACACACACACCAAGCCATGCCCACAGAACCGGTAGTAACAAATTTTACATTTCACCCCTGTGTTAGTATATTTCTATCAGTATTAAAAATAATAATAGGATGTCTTATAAATGCATAATTTCAATTTAAATATCCAAAGAAATAACAGATCAAGAAACAAATAAATTATCATCCTTTCTTTTGAATCAATCTGCTTCTCATCTTGAAAACTTCAGATCTTACTTGCTCTGGCTTAGGACTTTGACCCTGGGTTTAGGACCAAATGCAGTAGCAATGGCAGAGAAGATAACAGTTTGTAACCAAGTAACTTTCAACAATGTTTTTAAATGAATTTTCTTTTTAATTTTCTTTTGTATATTGTTTGTCACTTTTTAAAAAAAAAAATCAGAATTAAAAGTCTACCTCTCTCTGATATAAATGTTGAAAAAGATGGTCCATTCCCACAAGTGTCTATATATTAGTGATTAGATTAGAAGATATCTAATACCTTCATTTCACCACAACCACTCTATATGTAATATGGCAATATATAATTAAGATAAATAAATGCATTTAATTATCGTTTTAATAAACTCCTCCATGAACTCCAGTAGTAATGGTAAGCAGTTTGATTAGATCCCCAAATCTACATTTTCTCCCATTTTAGTTGAAAAGATATTTGCTTTAGTGTTCACCTTTTTTTTCTGCCAGGTCATCAACTAATTGGTATCTGTGGAAGAGCATCTTATCAGTTCTTGCTGCTTTGTGTTTTCTCAGTCAATTGCAGCCTAAGCCATGTTCCTGATTTCTCCTCTGATCTGTCTACCCTCTCTAGTAACAAAAGTGGTGTGTGCGGAGCAGTGTGATGGGCGATGCTATGGACGTTCTGTCAGCGAATGTTGCCATCGAGAATGTGCAGGAGGCTGTTCTGGACCCAAAGACACCGACTGCTTTGTAGGTTTTAAAAGTCTTTCTTTCATACCACTTTTTTCACTGTGGTATTTTACTCCAAGAAATTTATAAACATGTTTTGGATTTTTATTGTATTGCATATAGAGTGTAAGATATCCACCAGACATCTTAGCATTCATATTTTCTATTATGTTCCTGTTACTTACCAACGTATTTCAACCATTCAACATTTATAAGATTTGCAACTAGAGATTTGGAGCCATTTATTGGTGAGAATTTCATCTTAAGTGAAACTGCATTATTTACTTGCCTAAAATTAACAGGTTACAGATGTGGGTAATTCATTTAGAACTTTGATTTTAATTGAAATATAATGCACACATCAGAAATAATTTCAACCATGTTTCCCTAAGAACAATCACCAATGTTTTCTACCTAAGAAGGCAACTTCAATTTCTTCCTTGATCTTCTCTTGGAGGCAGCTTCTGATTTCAGTCCCAAGATACCAAATGTCCATGCTTCAGTTGCTTGGGCTCATTAGGGCAGACATTATGGCATGGGGGCAGCAATCTTTTTCTCATTATGCTGGTGGACTTTTGAAGAAAACATTCCCTTTTTCAGTCTTCACAAAGAAGTCCTCTGCTGTGAAAGGGGTATTAGGTATTGAGAGATATAAGAAATATGAAATCTATGAGAATCCTGCCATCTTATTTTATTGTTAGCCAGGTCTTCCTAAAATCCATTATATGTGTGAATTTTTGAGTATCCAATTTACCTTTATATCATAATACTCCTCCTATGGTCAATTTTTTATAGCTCTTAATAAGATGCAAGTGCTTTAATTCTATTATTTCATTAAACATATGTTTATATTTCATTGCAGGGGTTTTGTTTGCACAGGGAACATAAAATATAACCACTACCACAATAATAATGATTTCAATATTTTTGGCAATATTTTAGGTTGAAGAACCAATTGAGTTCATATTTGAGAAATTGGAATTAGAAACCACTCAGAGGAAGAAAATAATAGTTATTTAATTCCAGAGATAAAGTTAAAGTGAAAAATCAAATTGAAAGCTGGATTTGCAGATATATATTTCAAGCTCGGGCTTAAATTTGGAGATTGTTTCAGAAGATGACATTCAAGGCAGAATCCCTTTCTATAACCAAAATCTGCCACCCACTGGCATCACTTTATCATGCAATTTGAACTCTTTGTGTCACCCTACCAACAAATACTTGATTAAAATCAGAAATGAGAAAACATGGAAGAATAAGTAATATGTCACTTTGATTAGTGTAAAGTTTGTAGCTGGGGTGATGGTGGAATTTACCATCCTATCCCATATATAAAAAGGATGCATACCTTGATTTCAACCTTGGAAAGCAAAAGAAACCCTGTCTGTCACAACTATGCATCTTTCACTCTGCTGCCCCAAATGGAATGAAGCTGAATCTGGATGAAGGATGAAAGAATCTGGATGAAAATTATGAACCAAAAAGAGCTGAGGAAGGACATTTCTTTTCCTTTGGCCAGCATGTGTTTATTTTAAAGCTGTCTTTAAAGGTGAAAACCTTGTGGTGAAAACATGAAAGTTAAATGGAATTAGATAATAGGGGCAAAATGGCAGTTTATCAACCGTAAATGTAAATGTAAAGTGTAAAAGTGTGCATGTTGTCTTCAGAAGAAAAGTAGCTTTCAGGAACTAATTTAATATTGTTAGGTCTCTAAAACTATTTGGTGGCACCTTAACCTTCTCCCAGTGATAGTTACCAGATCCTGCCTTTGCATATGCATCTATTTTTTTTTCAGGCCATGATAAATTGAGTTATAGGCATTGTACTTTCACTGGGTTTGACCTATACAGCCCACCCTCATGCTTGAACATTCGGGGATCTGAATGAACAAGCTGAGTTTCTTCTTGAACCCAGAGCAGGCAGATTAATCTACAATTAACATGAAGCTACTCTATTCAGTATGGCTTTTTTGTATCTCTGTGGCCTGGAAACTAAACAGCACTTGGAAACAGGCAAGAGGTAGATCCTAAACTGTTGCTCCAATCCTTTATCTGCAATTCAGCTGAAGGGGCTGTCAGATACAGGTTCAACAAGGTTTTGTAGCCATAAACTTTTTAAAAAAGTTTTTTGTTATGCAGTTACTGTGCAATTTGTTGCAATGACAAATTCATCTATTATTGTCTGGGAAGACAATAATAGATAAAAATGGAATTAATAGAAAGAAATAAGTGATTAATTAACAATATTTCAACACAATGAATTAAGAGATGTTCTAACATAGACTGTTTTCTTTAACCTATAATACTCTACTATGAAAATTGCTAGATAAGACACTCATCTGTCTTTCTCTGTGTGCTGGTAAGTATTCATTTATGTGAGCACTCTTCAAAGCAAAGAAGTGTGTATCTCTGCAGCTTTACTATTTCGGCAGATTTACTCACAAAGAGTTCTCACAAAGAACAGTGAGAAATGAAATTAAACTGAATGTAAATAGGTTTCCAGCTTTTTTGTGCCTTCCTTCATCAGTTTGACATTTAGTCTTGCTAATTTAAGATGTCTTTCATCATAACATTTTTTTGCTTTTGTCCAGTTTCAGGCAATGTCCATCTAGACATTTACCTTTTACATATTAAGTTGCTCTCTTCATTGCCTTCTTTATAAATTCTATCTAGAGTTGCTAATAGCCAAACAATATATTCCTAATATATTGCCAGATATTCCTACAGTTGTAGTCAGATTTTACTTAACATAATGTCAGTTCAGTAAATGCCAATGAAAACTCTGAAAATTCCGCTATTTCTTCACTTCCAGGCTTGTATGAACTTTAATGACAGTGGCGCCTGTGTCACCCAATGCCCACAGACTTCAGTCTACAATCCTGCCACATTCCAGATGGAAACCAATCGAGATGGCAAATATACTTACGGTGCTTTTTGTGTCAAAAAGTGTCCACGTAAGTTACAGGAGGGTTATATTTTTTCTCAGTGAAACACCTTTATTTTAAAATTCCATTATCCATAACTTAAGAAATTATTGCAGCCAAGTTAAATATGAAATTGCAGTATTAATTCAAATTAATAGTTTTAATTTGAAAATTAGTTTTAAAACCAGTGGGTTTATTTTGAATGTATACATTATTCTAAGAATAGCATTCTAGAGGAGCTGATATTTTAATAAGACCTCTTGCATAAGAACTAAAACTGTCTTAAATATTATGGGTTTTATAGTCAAAATTTCAGGTTACTTGCATCCAATAATGTATAAGAACTGCATGACAAAGGTCAGATTTGGAGAACTAACTAACATTATATTTTTCTTAAAAAGTTTCATTTTTGTTTTCCAAAAAATATAAGTGTAAATTATATTTATGTTTGCCTTTTCTTGGAATTTTGAAGTGCCATCTGGTAATGTCAGTCATCACAAATTTATTACTATTCAAGAGTGCTCACAATTTTGGTGTTAGAATTGTGTACCACATACTGCATATTAAATACATTCTGGGATTGGTCCATAGAAAACCTGCAGCTAGGGATGAATCCCAGATGTTCTCTTGGTGTTAAGTCAAGACTTGGTCTCGGCCAGGAGACAATATTGTCTCCTGAAAGTGAGATGCCACAATATGCTAGATCAGAATCATTTTGCCTCCTCAGGGATGAGAAAAACCCTATCTAATGCAGTGAGGTAGATCAGAAACATGCCATGTAGTGAGTTCTGTTGCTAGATGGGTTAGAGAACTAATCCTATCTTTGTTGGATCTTGGGTGAGGACATTTGCTTCTGAGTAGACCTAGCTATCTCTTTATCTCTTAAGTGCTGACATCTGTTGTGAGCTACTGAGAGTGTGGGATCTATTAAGAGTGAGTCTGCATCCTGCCTAAAAACATGTTTCCCCATTTCTCATCTAGGGAGGTATAATATTGTGCCTTTTTAATATTTCCTAAAATAGTTCATTTTTCTAGGAGAGGGGTGAGTGCTAACTTCCTACACTGTTTAATTGTAGTTATCTTACTACCTTCTTTTACTGGAAGAACTCATCTGGAATCTAAACATCCTTGTATATTAGATGCAGCCATATGTAGAAATATTAACATGTTGCGAAACTCTACTTTAGTCAAGGATGAGGCAATCTTTAAATTCCCATGTCTCACAGATTGTTTCTTATCATTCCAAGATGTCTTTTAACACCTGGATTACATTTCAGTTTTTGAAATGTTATATCAGACAATGGCAAAAATCTGGAAGTACTTTTAGTATGTATTGATGTGTTTCAGTTGCTATTATAATACCACTATACAACCCAAATTTAAATTCTGAATATATAATAATAATTTTTTTAAAAAAATTAGATGTATATGCCGCCCTTCTCTGAAGACTCAGGGCAGCTTACAATGCGTTAAGCAATAGCCTTCATACTTTTGTATATTTTATACAAAGTCAGCTTATTGCCCCCACAAACTGGGTCCTCAATTTACCTACCTTAGAAAGGATGGAAGGCTGAGTCAACCTTGAGCCTGTGAGATTCTAACTGGTGTAATTGCAGACAGCTGGATGTTAATAACAGGCTTTAGTCTGCTTTTAGCCTGTTGAACTATCCAGGCTAAAATTATAATTTCCAGGCAAAAATGGGAAGTTTTAACACTGTAACAATTTTAATCATTCATTCTGTCCATAAAAATTAAGCCCTTAATCCAGTTATGATGACAAGACAATCTCAACTTTTGTTGTTACAACTTCTAAAGGAATAGAATATCTAACATGTAATCCATGAGTTACAACAGCAGTTGGGGCCAGAATTTCTGTCACTAAACAATGCAGTCATGAAGTGTAATGTCACATGATCACATTGCTTAGTGAAGGATAGTCCTGATGCTCCCATTGTTAATCAAATCCCACCAGTCTTTAGGCAAAGACCAAGCCAAATCAAGCAGTTTCCAGGTTGGTTCCTCCCAAACCCAAGTCTTAGTAAAATAAGAGAATGCCTCCACTTCAAGTCCCTCCAACCTGCTATCTTATAAGTGCGGGCAGGTTGCCAAATGTCCATATTTTGATCATGTGACAACAGGGTCACTGCAACACTATAACTTTGGGAACCATGTATACCTGCCATTGGGTTCAGCACCACTGTAACTTTGTACAGTCTCTGAATGAATGGTTTAACTTGGGGACTACCTGTATTCTGTTTCAAATTTGCTGTACAGCCCACCCAAGATGTGGGGCAACTGAGAGCAGTGTAAATTCAAGGTTCTCTCTGATGCCAGTCACTGATTTTAATCTGCCCACTGCTGGGAGTTTGATCCTGACTGGCTCAAGGTTGACTTAGCCTTCCATCCTTCTGAGGTTAGTAAAATGAGGACCTGGATTGTTGTGGGCAATATGCTGACATTTGTAAACCACTCAGAGAGTGCTGTAAAGCACTATGAAGCAATATATGTCTAAGTGCTAGTGCTATTGCAATGTTCCTCTCACTATCAGTGTATGTTACCAGACTGATAACTTCTCAAAGGTAGATATGCAGGCAGATAGATATGCAGGAAGGGGTTTGTGTGTGTATCATTCACCATTTTAAGTGTGATGCCTTTTTCTCCATCCAGAGCATTAGGCTACTAAATTACATTGGTATTATGAATTAAGTTTGGTGGAGAATTTTGAATAGACAACAGAGCAGTTTAGCGACCAAAATTCTATCTCAAAGGAATAAAGGCCACCCCAATATAGCTGATTCATCTCTGGCTTTGGAGGTGGGGGAGCCAAGTGGAGTATAACTTACAAAATGAGAACAGGTTTTGAATTACAGAAGCTTTCTTATTTGATGCTGAGCTTTCTGCCCCTTTAACTAGAAGTGCAAATTTATCTGAGGATGATCTGTTGAGTGCTTGTCTATTATGCAGCAGGTACAATTACGAAGGATGGGCAAAGTAATGTTGGTTACTCTATTAGAATAAATTGGCAGTATGAATTAGTGGGGGCTGCACAGTGAGGGGTTAACTTGACCAACCTATTCCTTTTTTGCAAATCTCTGAAATATACACATTCCAGGGCTTTGCTACCAGGTATAATACATTTAACCACTGATGGTTGCTTTTTTTTTTTTTTTTTTTTTTACTTCTGGCTTTCAGCCAAAAGCTATTTCTTGTTTCTGTCACAGGCTAAGTATTTTTTTTAATCTGCTCTGAGGCAATTCCCCAAAGTGTGAATAGCCAGGTGATAATGGCCAGCCTAGACTTGATAAAATGTGTCAGTGAAACTGAATACTTTGATTAGGCTCAGGCCTCAAAGCTGAAAAAAATGAAGATTTAGGGCAACCTTTCTCAACCTTCTCCAAGCAAAATATATTGGTGGGGGGAGTGGAGTGGATGTTCCTCACTGTAGGAAGTCACTAGGATTGCACAATATGGGAACAGAGAACAAGAGTCAGCTTTAAGGTGTGGCAGGCAGTGACTATGTTTGTGCTCAAGAATATTCAGAAACATATTTTGTGCATCAAATCTGAAGCATGGAATATCCTTAATCTACTGTATATTATTAAAACTCTCATTGTCATGACCTTTAATTGGATGAGTGGTACATCATGGGTCAACAATTTTTGAACCAGGGCAGCTCAAGCTTACAAAATGGGTTCAAAATCTGGGGACCCATGACACCTGAGGGAATGAAATTTGGGGGAGTAGTGGTGGTGTTACTGCTACTGGTCACTGCTAAACTGCTGTGCAGTCACATGGGATTCATTTTCAATACTCTGTTACAGTTTTGGAGCAACACTTGCAATCCCTTGCTTCCTACCAACTAAGCAGCAGCCACTAACCTGCCTGCTAGGAAGGAAAGGAGGGAGGAAAAGAGGAAGGAAGGAAAAAAGGGAGGAACAGGGGAGAAGGAATCCCGTGCACCATTCTCAACCCATGCCATTCCATGCAGCATGTTTTGCACATGCCCATACACTCTCAATGGTCTGTGCAGTCCCCCTGTGTGCCTTCTGTGAGCCACACATCACTTCTTGTGCACCCTTCCTTCCCAACCCATGTGGCACTTCTAATGCACCTTTCATGTTCTGTTTCTCATTCGCATCCCCATGCACCCCTTCAATCCCTCCCTGATCTGGCAGCAGTCACTTTAAACTTTCTGCTGGCTTCTCCGCCTATTCTCTCTCTCTCTCTTCAAACTTCCCACATAGGAAGTAAATAAGGAAACTGGCAAGATTGGGAGGAAGGAAGGAAGGAAGGAAGGAAGGAAGGAAGGAAGGAAGGAAGGAAGGAAGGAAGGAAGGAAGGAAGATAGATTGATTGATTTCTGAGGCTCCCTGCCAGCTTCACACAAGGAAATTCAACATGGCCATTCTGTTTCTCTTATGATGGTAAAAAAATATGTCTGAAATGATGATCTCCTGGGGCAGGGGTTGTCTAATATATAATACAATAATAAATTGTTTATTCAGCTGTGGGGAGATTAACTTAGTTCATATTTACAGCTAATTTGCAACAGTTTAATATTTCACTGTTTTTAAAGAAGTCCAGCAAGCTGCCTACTGGGCTAAACATTTCAGACTTGCCCAGTAAATGACTTTTCTATTAAGGACATATGGAACCTAAGAAAGTCTGTTTGTTATTTGATCCACTTGCCCAAGTAGTTTTTCTGTACATTTTAAAAAGGTTTTTAAAGAAGAAAATTATTCATGAGATTGGATGAAATTACTTCATAAAGCAAAAGTGACTTTAAGGCAAAATAGTTAAAATATCCTGAATTCCCTCTAAATTTAGCTGGGGAATTTTTTTTTTTTAAATTTGATTTATATGCCGCCCTTCTCCGGAGACTCAGGGCGGCTTACAATGCGTTAAGCAATAGCCTTCATACTTCTGTATATTTATACAAAGTCAGCTTATTGCCCCCACAAACTGGGTCCTCCAATTTGATGATTAGCTAGTCTTCACTTAAGGTAAATGTTTGTTCTACTGTGATTTCTCTTCAGATAAATTGTGATCTCCTATTCCAGGGGAAAATCCAGAATGAATACTTTTTTTAAAAAAATGTAAGCAGTCATTTTGCCATCACAGACTTTGTGGTCATTTCGTATTTTAAGTTGTCATTAAAGAATAACGAACAAACAATTTCCTTCAATGACTGGTGGGTTTTTTTGGAAATTCAGGTGCCAGCCAGGAACATAAGAGTTATCCAAATAGTTCTGATAAATATAACAAGTAACCAACAAGATTTAGTATTTTTTTATATGTTTTTTTTTATTTTTTAGACACACATACAAACATATGATGTATTTTCTTTGAACAGAGTATTTGGCAGTTCACAAATTTAATCAATGTTTAGTCATTTCAATTAAGTTTACAATTTCTGTATTTCCTTTTTGCCATATTTATTCCTTATCTATTTTTTTAAAAAAAATCAATATTACCGTTCATCTCTAATCTTAATCATAATCAAATTCAATTTTTCCCTTCTATCTATATTATACCCCTTCCCATTGTCATCTATTTTTATATCTATCCTTACATTGGTTAGTTATGAAACATTACAATTGTTTAATATAAATACAACATTTTAGCATAAATCAGTTAATTATATAACTATCTTTTTTTGTATATTAATCAATATGAACATAAATCTTCCAATTATTTCCATGCAATCCAATTTCTTATAAATCAATTAGTTATATTTACCAATAATAATAAACCAAATAATTTCCCTGCCTTATGTTACTCATTAAACTCTCCCAATAAACCAAATAGTTTTGCCCATATAATCCTCCAAATCACAACTTAATCATTTCTACTTTCATCACAATATACAATTAAAAATATTTCAATTGTTACAATTTCCCTTATTAAATTTAACAATGTTCTAGCTGCTATCCAAGCTACAACTTAATTCTTTCTACTTTCACCACCATATACCATTACAGGTATTTCGATTGCTACAGTTTATGCTTATTCATATTTCTAAAAGAAATTCAAAAAAAGAAAAACTTGTCATTATCTAGATTTCAAAGATACAAAAACAAATATTCCAATTATTATTCATTTCATTTTTACAATTGTATGATTTCCCATTTGTTTCTTACTACTATTCATATTTCAACTCTAAATGTATATAACATCTTTCTCTTTCATTTCTTTTTCTTTTTCTCTCTTCCCATTTTTATTTTTGCCTTTTTCTTTCTCCTTTTTTTCGTTTGTGTTTTAAAATCTTGAACTCTCCTCTTTTGCCCTCAATTTCCCCTTGTTTCCCATCTCTTTTCTCCTTTTCTTATCTCCCCACTATTTATCCCACTGTTTATTCCAGTGTAATCATTCTGTATTTCACAAATTTGGACTCTTCTATTTTGCCCTGCATTTCCTGTTATTTTCCATCCTTTTCCTCTCTTTTTTTTCTTTTCAGTGTTAATCCCAGTGTAATCATTTAATTTTTTTGTATTCTTTCTATGCCACGCTTCTTTCCTTCTTTGTCTCTTTCTGTCCTTTCTGTTTTTTCCATTGTTAATCCCAATGCAATCTCTGAAAACCTCCTTTTTATTATTACTATTTACATATTCAATTATTTTTTCCAAAATTAATCTCATTGTCTTTATCTTCTTCTTTATATTCAGTCTCTGTGTCTTGCTACTCTGTCTTTGTTTCCTTGTTAGCTTGAGCGTGCTCTATCTCAATTTTTGGATCCTCAAGTTTCGATTCTCCATGTAACATTGTAATTATTCCTCTTATTTCTGCATTCCACGATGAGTACATCATTTCCATCATTGCTCTAATTTCCTGTGCCATTTCTGTGTTAATATTGTTCCAGTTTTAAAAGTTCTATTGTTTTCCTTTTTTTTTCTAAAGTCAAGCTGCTTGCAGACAAGGCAATCCTCCCTAAAAGTTCTCACAACTATTATCACTGATGTAGTTCAAAATTTTCCAAAACAAAGATTCCAAATTGCAATGCTCTTTTTTCTCCTGAAGATGTCTCGCTACAATCCACAATTCTCTTAATTGTTTAACAAAGTGTCCATTTTGTATCAATCCTCATTCACAATCTAGCTTCTCTTTTCTTCTTTTTAAGTTTGAAAATACCAAATCAATTTTATAGTCCAATCCAAATTAAACAATACTTTTCCCCTCTTTTTTTTCTCCTTTATTTTATCTTTAGCTAGTCAGCACTTCTGTTGCAGGACTTAATATCCAATTGTCTTTTATTTTTCATAGCCTTCAAAAAGAAAGAATCTATTTATTTTCTTTCCAATCCTTTAATCAATTTTGGGGTTACTTCTAATTCTTAAAATTTTCCAGATAATTTTATTCAAAAGTCAAGTTTCTTTTCAGGTTTTTGTCCCTTTAAATTCTACTTGCATCCTCCTTTTCTCTCCCACCATGCCCATTAGCCACTATTTTTATGCTGGGGGTTTCAGGTTTAAAAATAATTTTTGTTGTTACTTCACCTGTAGGTTAGCTGTCACTCACCCATCCTCAAAAACTCCATTGCATTCACCGCTCCTGCTCAATATTTAGTTAGGTTGCCCCTGCTTCTTGACAGCCACAATGGCTGCTGCCCCTGCCGTCAAATCATAGAGAGATTCCTCTGACCTTCGAGTACTTGCCTGTTCCTCTTGGTCTTCCGAAGTGCCTCTCCTTCTTCCCCATCTCTACAGGACGGTTCTGGTCCGAAGACTCCTTGGCAGCGGTTCGTTAGTCTGGGTTTTTGTGGAGCTCATCAGAGCCCGCTAATTCCCCAACTGTCTCACCGCGACACTTCCAGTCGATATGCCAAGATGAAGTGTTTTTGTGGTAAAACCGGTCTATCAGAGCATCCTGGTCTATGCAAAGGAGCCTGGATAGCTCAACAGATTAAAAGCCTGTTATTAACATTCAGCTGTCTGCAATTATTGCAAGTTCGAATCTCACCAGGCTCAAGGTTGACTCAGCCTTCCATCCTTTTTAAGGTAGGTAAATTGAGGATCCAGTTTGTGGGGGCAATAAGCTGACTTTGTATAAAATATACAAAAGTATGAAGGCTATTGCTTAGCACATTGTAAGCCGCCCTGAGTCTCCGGAGAAGGGCGGCATATAAATCTAATTTAAAAAAAATGGGATGGAGCATACAGCTTCCACTTTCGCCTTTGAGCCTCAATCCAGGAGCCTTCACGTGCAGTCACTTCTGTGACAAACTATTTTATGTTAAATTTAAATTTATCAACAAAGAAATAAAGGGAGACTAGTATAGCTATTTCAAGATCTCTTCAGCTAGCCATACCCTTCTGGGATTCAAACCCAGGCCATTTGCATATTAGGCAAATGTATTAACTTCTAGGCCATGGGCACTCCTTGCTTTGTCGGCTGTACCAGGCAGGAGATTAAATATTTTTCCAGTGAGATTGGTCTGTCTGCCTAATATGTAAATGGCCCAGGTTCGAATCCCAGAATGGTATGGCTAGCTGAAGAGAGCTAATCAGCTTGAAATAGCTATACTAGTCTCCCTTTATTTCTTTATCAGTAAATTTAAATTTATCCAACAAGATGTTTTTAAATAAATCCATAGTTGAAATGATTCAAATATTTAATTCTTTTAAATATTTGTTTAATTTTTTGTTATTTCACCTACTGTGCTATATAACTATAGGAATAGCTTTCCATTATCTGTTACAAAATAAAAGGTTTTTCCATAATTAATCCAATTTGATTATTAGTTGTCCATACTTGGTAATTATTATCAAATTATTTTTATTTAATTCTTCTATCCTTGAATATAGTCACAACTATAAATTATTCTTTTTAATTATTGTTGTACCTATTGTTGCTAAAATAAGTTGCTCATAAAATCTCATAAACTTTAACATCATTTTTAACAACTTTTTCAATTATGTAATTATACCACACTGGGAAAACTTGGAAATTAAAATTTTGGCACAGATGCCAGTGCATCATAGTAACTAACCTGTCATGATGTTAATAAGTAATTTTGTTGCATCCACCGATCACATAATCCAGTTCCATCTCTTTCTTTACAAAAAAAATGTGTTTCCTCCTCCTTTAAGCATGTTGAATCCTTGATTTAAGTCCATATGTTTGTACTACTCATTTTAAATGTTTAATGTTTATTTTAAACTTTTTTTTAAAAAAGGTACTGGCTGTGCAGTGGTTTCTAAATGGCTTTCTAGTAATTCAGTTTTACACGGTTTGGGGGTTGGTTTTGGGTTTGTTTTTTTGTTTTGTTTTGTTGTTGTTGTTCTGCTACTTTCAGGATTCTTAGGTTCTTGGCTGGCACTTGACTTTTCTTTGGTTACTGTAATAAGTATTTTCTCTTTGTTTGCCTGGAAATAAGCATTTAAATGACAACTTCTTCAACTGCCTCTTTTACATGCAGTAACATCCTCAAATTCTTCATGCTAAACTTAATTAATTTGCACCACCTCATGGATGCAATGCATATGCATTATCATCACTTTTAAGATATTCTGATTTAATTTGTCCAATTCAAGCTGTGTCCAGGTTATTATACCAGCAGTATAGGTACTATCCTTAGATTATATTTCAGCCATTTAACTTTGAATTTAAATTTTTTTTGCACTTGTATCTGTTGATCTTTGTTTGGAATATTTTAATATTATTTTTATCAACCACATCTTTTGTTGCTTGTGAATTTTGGTAGTTACTTTGTTCAGGGATGATGCAATTTATGTGTGTGTGTGTGTGTGTGTGTGTGTGTATGTAGGTCTCTGGTTACATTTGGTGATGTATATATATAAACCTCAGAATATATATATATTCTGAGGTTTTTGCGGCTGTTTGTATGTAGGTCTTTGGTTATTCGGGTCTTCTCCCACGTAAAATTGGAAATATCTTGGCGACTTTAAAAAAAATTGACTTTAAAAAGACCAGAACTATTGCCAAAACTGAACACTTTAACAACAGAATAATCAGAGAAGCCATTGAGATAGAAAAACGCCCACACAGCATGAACAAACAAGATGATACCTCCCGCCTACCAGCCATTTGGAAACCCGCCCTTATTGACAAACGAGTCCCTAACACGACGAATGACACCAGACCCACACTCACGAGAGCCACACAGGATGTCACCACCACACATCCATGCAGAAAGCAGACTCAAACCCACACTGATAAAGACGTACGACCAAGGACCAGAAGCCAGAGTGCAGCTGCATCATTAGCCACTTTAAACCCCTCCAATCCATACATGAAGCAGACTGACACCCACCATGAAGAGCTCGCACGGCCACAAACACGAAGCCAAACAACAACAACGCAGCTCAGCAGCTCAAATCCCCCTGCAACTCAGACTAAGCCGAGCACAACCAAGCCCCCACCCAAACAGAACACCCCCCAGCCAATCAGATCACAACCAACCCCCAACCCAATCAGAGCACAGCCAAGCCCCTGACCAATCAGAACACACCTCCACCCAATCAGAACACAGCCAAGCTCCCACCAAATCAGCTCCCACCCCCACTAGCAGTTAAAAGGAAGAGACAGCTGTGATCTCACATTGCTTCTGGAAGCACGAAGCCGAGAACACCAGCCTGAAGATGACGAATGAGACTTCGTTGAAACGTCGCCAAGACACTTCCAATTTTACACGGGAGAAGACCTGAATAACGAAAGACATGTGTGTGTGTGTGTGTGTGTGTGTGTGTGTGTGTGTGTGTATATATATATATATTGAAATTGAAGTTACTAATATACCAATTAGCAGCTTGAGAAGCACGTGATTGACATAATTGCTAGAGTTGCTTCCAACTATACTATTGTTTCTGTCTTTTATTATTAAAATGTTCTATCAGTTGTTACATATTAATTAATGTTTCCCCTTTTTAATATTTCGCTAATGAAAATATTAGGGTCATCAGAAATTAGAGCCAAAGTTGCTGTATTTCTTCTTTCTTTTACTGAGAAGTTTTTAACTTTTTTTGCTTACATTTAATCATTCCTGATATAATAACCATGTCATTCATTTTCATTGAGTCAACATTCTTAATCTCTCTTCTCCAAATTGCATTTTTATTATGGTCTTATGAGTTATTTTGGATGGCACTCCAAAATGTTAATGTTTCATCTTTATAAGGACAAACATCTATCTTTATAATACTTCACGGTGCTGTTTTATAAAACAGCTGCTCATTGTTTGAAATTGCTGATTTTGTTGAAGATGATTTAATCTAGCTTCATATCAATTGTGTTTAAAATAGCTGTCACTCATTTTAATTCATTTTACTACTAAGATTATATCTTTTCTGTAAATGTTCCTTGATATTATTGTTTTTTAATTTTGGTTTCCTTCAAATTCTTCTGATTGTTGATATCAGTTCATAATTTATTGAACTTCCTTTCCCAGTGAAATCACTCTTTGGGTGATAGATTTTGATGTTTTTTTACAGCATTGTACTCTAAGTCTGATGTCACTATCACTGTAGCTGCTGTGCCATAAATTAGATAACTAGGATCAGCCAGTGTCTGTGGTTTAGTATGCTATGCTATCAAATTTGTGAATTTTGATATTTCTTTTCTACTCATATTTTTCAATGGTGGAAGCTTTTTCCTATAGCTCAAGTTTTGAAAAGCAATATGTAAAGACTTACATCATTGAAACAGAAAATTATGTTCAATATATTTTCCTTTTAGTTAAAAGCTAGCATTCAATAATATTTTCCTCAGTATTTTCATTCCTTTTTATCAGCATTGTAATAGGTGTTGAATATTAATAAAATTTGATGAGAGTTTATTTGATTTATTTGATGATGAAATAAGTTTTATTTGTGTTGTTGTTACCAATATTATTAGAATTTTCAGATAGTTTTCCAGATCTTGCAGTTCAGTATCTGTAAAAGCTTGTGTTCCAAGAAGAAATTTTCATTGCTCCCTTAATTGCTGTACATGGATTTCTAAATCTAGGTATTTATGGTTCCAAATATCAAACATCATCTTTAAAATCTCCTAGTTATAGGGTTTTATGAGAAATAGCATATAATGATTGCTCAATTTTCTTCACTTTCCTTCAATTTCAACAGTTTCCTTCACTTTGCTGGATATCCCAGATGCTTTACAGCATTATTATTATGGTTGGTCACACATTTGGCATTTTTAATTGAATCCCTCTCAAGGACATGATATAGGCTGATGTTGTTTGATGGTGGTAATCATCATAGGATTACTATGTAATCCTGTTTCAATTATTATTAACATTATTATTACTACTACTAGTTACAAAAGAATGCCCATCTCTGAAGCAGTGTGAATTTATGTTTCTTATAGTTGAAAATTAAGCAGTTGGATAATTGTAAATATTAGCCAAGTATAACAGCCAGTTCTATCTTTATATTACAGGGGCATTTTGTTACTAACTGAAATAAAATTATTTTTTATTAAATTTATTTGATATAAATTAAATTTTATTGTTTAAAATCGATTGCCAATATATTTACTATTCAATAGCCTGCATATTTTTTATTTTATGAGATGGTAAGAATTGATAGCTTCTGATGGATATACTACAAATATATTCCCAAATACTCTCATTTTAAAAAGTTACAGTATCAATATGTCATGGGAAATAAAATGTTTAAAGAATGTTAAATTAGCAATAAGGCATGGGAGTGGGAACTTGCATAACATTTCAGAAAATAAAATAGAACATCATAGGAAAAAATATGTTGAGCACTAATATAAATGTAAGTCCTGCCTCTTAACCAACCCTGTCTCTTTCGAAATGGAGGTTGGGATGTTCATTATTTGCCACTTTTTTTTCATTGTTTCCCCCTCTATCCCTTTTAGACAACTTTGTGGTTGATATCAGCTCATGTGTACGTGCCTGTCCGAGTCCCAAGATGGAAGTAGAGGAAAATGGCATTAAGACATGTAAACCGTGCACTGACATTTGTCCTAAAGGTAGGCTGTCTTTGTTTAAAAACCCTGTGTGGTTCAATAAATGGTAGTCTTGCAGTTGGAGTCCAAGCCCAGTTTGATTTTCACTATCTAAAGGTAGCTGTTTGATCATCTAAGGTAACTGTGGCAATCCTGTGTGACAATAGTTGAGGGTCTTCTGGAACACCAGCTTGAAAATGAAGATGGTAGAGTCTGATCTCTGGAATAATCTCCCAAGGAGTTGCTCCTTCATGTTCCCTTCTCCTTTTGAAGTTTGCAGTGTTGTCTCTCCCTTCTCCTTTTCCTCAAGCTCAGGAAAGACAATGAAACAACAATGCATTGCATTGGGTATGCAATATTAAAGTTAGGGGGCAACTTTTTATCAGGAAAAAAGGCAAATATGTGAACTAGTTAAGCAGGGTTTATGCCCCATTGTCTGTGAGCTTTATTGGGCTCCTGGCAATCAAGAAATTATTTCTGCATAAAACAGGAGGAATAGAGTATAATTACATAGGATAATAGCAGAAGTATGATGGCAAGGTGGTTTAAAGTGAAGAAGGGAAAATGAACTTCTTGCAGTTTTGCAGTTGAGAAATCTTTCTTTAATGCCTAGTTTCAGGTGCAAATAATCAGGATCATACGTTAAGTTGCAGTTCAAAGATTTATTCCTCAAGCCCCATGATGGTGAACCTATGACATGCGTGTCACAAATAGCATGCATAGCCATATCAGTGGGCCCACCAGCTCAGTTCTGGCATGCATGTGTGCACTGGCCAGTTGATTTTCGGGCCTTCTGGGCCCACCAGAAGTAGAGAAACAGGCTGTTTCCTGCCTCCGGAGGGCCTGGGGTAGGGGGGAGGCCCAGAGACTCCTAGAGAGGCTCTGGGGGCTGGGGACAGCAAAAAAGTCACTTCCTGTTCCAACGGGAGTTGGGAAATGGGTCCTTTCAGGCTCTGGAGGGCCTCTGTGGGAGTGGAAAAGGCTGTTTTCATCCTTCCCAGGTGCATAGAGAGAATTTGGAGCCAGGTGAGAAAGAAAAATGGGCCTACCAGACCATCACGTGCTAGGAGTGGGGGTGGGGAGGGGGTTGCATGCGCATGTGCAGGGCAGGGTGCATAGAATTATGGGTGTGGGCACGCATGCGTGCAAACCTCCCCCGCCCCCCCCCCCACCCTCCTGGCACGCGATGGCAAAAAGGTTAGCCATCACTGCTCAAGCCTATACATAAGAATCTAGTCAATTATTAATGTTCAATACTAAATTGGTGCCATATAAGGACCAACAGAATTCAAGAAAGATTGGAGTTGGACTCTTTGTGGCAACATAACAACTCAAAGCTGATGATACATTTAACTCTGCCCAGCTCTGTCTGTTCATCTCCTACAATGAATCCAATTCTTCTAACACAGATTGCAAAATACAAGTGCAAAAAGATGTGACTGCTTTCCCAAATTCTCCCTTTCCCAAAATGTTTAGCCTTTTTTCCAGATTATAATTCCCTTCACTCTTCCAATGGTGCACTTTCAATGGATTCAGCATCTGGTCCCTTTCCACATATCTTTGTCACTGTCATCTCTAATTTAGACATAATATATTCTGGAATTCCCCTTCTATTTATGGTGACCATATTTTCTTGGAAAAAACTAAGGACAAACCTGAAGAAAGTTCAAATCTGAAAGTAGTTCATAATGATGAAAGAGATTCATTCTTTATGTTTATAACTGTGCTTTACAAAGGAAAATTCAAGAACAAAACCAAATGCATATTCTAATAGAAATATCTAAAATCAAGTAGTATATGTAAAGGTATTTTTACAAGACAGGTCAAATTTTATATTTTTCACAAGTATGAAAGACTGTGCTTTTAGTGATACCATTTGTACACTCCAAACTGGATAGTTTCTCAGTTTCAAGAGAACGCCTGAGGAGAATGTGTAACTCTGTATATAATCCAAAACACTCTTTAGTTTCAGTCCCAGGCTGGATGAAGAGCTGTTCCCCCTTTCAAGGCATGCAAGTACATTTCCCTTTCACATCTCCAGTATACTGGCAGTATGAAGGGTAAGGTGGGGGAAGCAGCAGGGCAGGTCTATGTGCCCTGTTCTCTGCTGAGTTTGAAGACCTCATGCATTTATGCAAGCACATTCAGAATATTAAGGATATCTTTACGCATTTAATCCGAGCTTTAGTTTTCAGAGGCAGGGAAAATATTCTAGTATCAACATGCCTCAAATATTTACATGTAGCAATGCTTTCTGGGATGAATAATTTCTAATACATTGCTTGAGATACATTAATACCAGTTTTTACAGATCTGTGCACCTTAAATCTGTTCAATGAGAACTATCAATTTTAGTAGAAAACTACGCATGGAAACATTTGATTTATGTAGGTCAGAAAATGGATCAAATTTGTTCCTTTGTATGATTTAGGGGTATGTCTCTGGTCATTATGAGCTTTCCCCTTAGTTAAAATACTCTTTCAGATATCACGTTTCTATGTGGAGTTATGATTGAATGCAACAATATAGGTACAGCTGGCTAAATTGTTTATGGTGCAGAGTTTGACAAGGTAGACCACGACCTACTTCTTGGTAAGCTAGAAAAAAGTGGGATAGATAGCATCACCATCAGATGGATTTGTACCTGGCGGACAAACTGTACTCCAACAAATAGTCCTTAATAGTACTACGTCTACATAGCGGGAAGTAAGCAGTAGGGTGTCACAAGGTTCCATTTTAGGCCCAGTATTCTTCAATATCTTTATAAATGACTTAGATGAGGTAATAGAAGGGAATTTATCAAATTTGCAGACAATATTAACTGGCAGGAATCTTGAGCCTAGATGATAGACTCAAGATACAGATGGATCTTTTTTATAGGTGGCATTTAGATCCTAAGAAACTGTCTTGCATGTATCCCAATGTTCAACCAAGATGCTGGAGATGTGAATGCTTAGATGCTACATACTTTCACATATGGTGGACTTGTAGAAAAGTGAAAGCCTTTTGGATTAAACTCTGGTGGGTCATGCAGAATGTTTTGAAAAAGAAGCTTCAATTTTCTCCGCAATTGTTTTTGCTGGGTATAGTTAAGGACTGCTCATTGAGTGAAACAAGATTGATATTATACATGATTACTGCAGCTAGGTTACTGATCGGACAATATTGGAAAAAAGATAGTGTACCTACTATAGAAGAATGGACTTTGAAGATGGCTAGTTTTGCAGTAATGGCAAAGATTTCAGTGTATTTAAAAGATAGGACTCAAGAAGCTTTTGTTCGGGAATGGAAGAAATGGATAGATTATGTGCAGAATAAATATCAAACAAAGAAGTATCAGTTAGTATTTGCTTGAAGAAGATTAGGTTGAGTTGAGAGTTATAGTATATGGGAGGTAAAGTAATTGGAGGTAAAACAAGGTGTGGAATAGTGATTGATATATTGATACAGAATGTTATAATCAATATGTTATCTAGGGATTAGTTTAAACTTGGGGATAAGTAATTGGGGGAAAACTAGGGTTTTTTTGGATTCTATTATGTATTAAGGGGGATTGATAAATGTAGATAATTAATTTTATTATTTTGATATTTAGAAAAATTTTAATGTCAAATGGGGGTAGATTAGATGATAGAAATATTTGATATGTTACTTGATTTGGATTTCACCTTTTTATTCATTTTCGTTTGATATTGGTAGACGAATAAGAATAATATTTTTTTGTAAGGGAAGCCAAGGGTGGGAAGGGGGGGGGAATAGGGGGGAGGGTGGGAAATTGGGGGGGGGGATGATAAAATTTGTATTTGTAAAACTTTTTCAATAAAAAAAAAAAGATACAGATGGATCTTGACAGATTTGAACACTGGGCCCTAACTAATAA
The DNA here is from genome assembly GCA_030761175.1 of Masticophis lateralis. Classification (NCBI taxonomy): domain Eukaryota; kingdom Metazoa; phylum Chordata; class Lepidosauria; order Squamata; family Colubridae; genus Masticophis; species Masticophis lateralis. The sequence continues at coordinate 179,618,830 of JAUDYJ010000001.1, forward strand.
AATGAAATTCAATGTAGAGAAAAGTAAAGTCTTACACTTAGGCAAGAAAAACCAAAAATACACATATAGAAGAGAATGGGGGAGAAACCAGGCTAAATAGTGGTAATTGTGAGAGGGATCTTGGACAACCTTAGTTGTCTTAGTCTTAGTTGACAACCAATTAAATATGAGCCAAAACTGTGCAGCAGAGCCAAAAAAACTAAAGCAATCCTAAATTGCATCAACAGAGGGATTCAATGAAGATCACGTGAAGTACTAATACCACTCTGTAAAGCTTTAGTAAGTAGCATCCAGTTTTGGTCACCACATTATAAAAAAGATATTGAGATTCTAGAAAGAGTGCAGAGAAGAGCAACAAAGAGGATTAGGAGACTGGAGGCTAAAATATATGAAGAACTGTTACAGGAACTGGGCATGGGTAGTCTAGTGAAGAGAAGGACCAGGGGAGACATGAAAGCAGTGTTCTAATATTTAAAGGGCTGTCACAGAGAGGAAGGGTCAACCTATTTTCCAAAGCTCCTGAAGGCCAGACAAGGAACAATGGATGGAAAATGATCAAGGAGAGATTCAACATAGAAATAAGGATTTCTAATTTTATGATAGTGAAAACAATCAACCAATGGAACAGCTTGCCTTCAGAAGTTGTGGGAGTTTCATCACTGCCATCTGTCAGAAATGGTGCAGGGTCTCCTGCTTGGGTGGGGGGTTGGACTAGATGACCTACAAGATTCCTTCCAACTCTGTTATTCTGTTATGACATTTTTCCGGAAACTTGAATGCACATTTACTGCTTAGATGCTGTTGATTGCATTTTCAAGAACAGAGTCAATATGGCAGGTGTTGAAGTTTCGACTCCCTTCTGGCTGATTCTGCGAAATTATTAATAAAATCCCTCAAAATTCTTGACTTGTTAGGCCTACAATTAGCCCTATGAAGACAGTTTCTCAGGGAAATAAATATTTTGACCCTTCCAATTTTTTAGATTATGATTATTACTTTCAGTAACCATTGATTCCTCTAAGTTTTTAACTTATCATTTGGAAATAAAGATAATTCTCCTTTAGAAAGCAGGGAAAGGCCTTAAAATATTATCTAAATGTTTCCATCTAGCATTTTCAACTATGAGAAACATGGTTGAGAAATGGAAGTTTCATTTAAGTCAGGGCAGATTAAGAAAACTGAAATAAATGTCTGCTAGATCTGCCTGAAAACTGGCCAGATCTACAACAACAGAATCCACAGATCACTACAAATGACTTGCTGGAAACTTTAGCTGACACCGAGTAAATATTTCCAGATCCTCAGTGTGTTTTCTTTTTGTGATATTAATTTGCATGCAGTAGTTGTCAGAAGGAAACCTTTTCTGCAACCTCAACATAGAAGTCCAAAAGCAACACTATAAAAACCTCACTGGCCAAACAAAACTGTTATTTCTGTCCAAATGGAATATTACAAAAGCCCGATAGAAAAGATGCTCAATCTTTGCTCCTGCCATATTGTCAGTTCTTCCTTACCAGTAGTGGGTTTCAAATTTTTTAAATACCAGTTCTGTGGGTGTGGCTTGGTGGTCATGGCTTGTGGGCATGGCAGGGGAAGGATACTATTAAATCTCCATTCTGTCCCCAATCCAGGGGAAGGTTACTGCAAAATCCCCATTTCCTCCCAATCAGCTGGGATTCGGGAGGCAGAGAATAGATGGGGGCCGGGCCAGTCAGAATTTGTACTACTGGTTCCTCGAACTACTCAAAATTTCCACTATCGATTCTCCAGAACTGGTCAGAACCTGTTGAAACCCACCTCTATTCCTTACTCTCTACCTCTTTTTTCTTTCTCAACATGTAAATTGCACATAAAGACTAATGTAAGCATGCATTCAAATTTGTAGAAATATATTTAACTTTGTAAAAATATAAATATTTAACTTTCCATAGCTAACACAATTGAGATCAGTAACACTGTTGTTAAGAGCTGCAGTCATTAAACAAGACATCATATAATTCTGTCTTGCAATTTCACTTCTTTATTCTCCCTTAACTCTGCTTTTTGGAAGCCTGTTGTGAAGCTTGCATATGATTATCATGTGATTGCTGGTCATTGTGACATTAATAAATGCACATCTGTTGCGAAGCAGTTGAATGGTGATCACACGACCCTGGGACATTACAACAGTTGTACATGTCAGGATTGGTCACAAACTTGGTGTTTTTCAACTATTATAACATCAAATGGTCAGCAGTCAGTAAAGTGAGAACTCCTTGTACTGTGTAAAGATTGATTCACTTTTCTTCACTTTGGATTTCATGAAACAATATCATTTGACTAAGGTTATGTAAACTTTATACACGACTGTAACTCCATAAGAGGAATAATCTATTTTATGAGCTTTACCTGAAGATATGTGGGATCTGAGCACTGTAACACTGTTTAGAGCTATTGAGTCAAACATTTCTTTTTTACTCTCTCTGTGGGGCTAACAGTTGTAATGAGAATTTTTTTTATTGTACAGGGTCAAATAATTTATTTGTTAAACTGTAAGAAAAGGAATAGGGATAAAAGCCCCAAGATACTTAAAATGATTCTGGATTGTTAGTAAAGAAGTTTGGAGATCTTTATAGTTTATCCATGTTTTTGTTGTTTTGATTATATTAATAAAGATATCACCAAGCTATTTTTACAGGATTTTGAACATTAGAATTGTTCCATTGTGACTGGGAAAAGAGTTATAGCTAAAAGCGTTCTATAGTGTATTTCTTTGCTTTATCTTGCATGGTTTGTATCTTTGCATAATATTTCTAGTACTATAAAACAGCTCTTTTATGGCAATACACAGTCATGTGTGTAAGTCAAAGCATTCTATAGATTGCCTTATAAAGTAATTCCTAACATAATTTGTGTTTATGTTATGCTTAGGGCTACACAAGGATGAAATAGAGAAGGGTTTTTTTTTTAGATTATTTATTTTGAAATGAAAGCTAAAAGAACAAAAGATGGAGATTTATGTCAGAAGCTCCTGGAATATATGGCTTCAGAAACCAATGTGCAATTCTTAAACTAAGGATTTTACATTAACTTAGAAAATTAAACATAGCTGTTTTCTTGACTTCTTCACAGAATAGGTTTTTTTCCTGATTCCTTTCTCACTATCATCAGTATTTATTATTTCCCCATTCATAATATACATGTACAAGATCTGTCCCAGTTCAGTTCTGTAATGTTATCAAGTTTCCTTGATCAATCCATTCAGTAGTGGTACATATCCCATAAGCTCCTGCTTTAGAACTTTTCTCTCCATGTAAGAGATTTTCTACTAGAAATATAGCTACAATCATTCTGTGACTAATCCTTATTCTACAATGTAGGCTTCATGCTTTCAGTTTCACCTGTAGCAATTATCTTATCACCTTGCTGCCCTCTACTAATGATAATTTCAGCCTAGGCTGTCATTCATTTAGGTAGTCACTTATACAAAGAATTCATATATATGATTGCATATTTTTACAAAATTGTTTATTTTTGCAGCTTGTGATGGCATAGGTACAGGAAGTTTGATGTATGCTCAAACTGTAGACTCCAGTAACATTGATAAATTTATCAATTGCACCAAGATCAATGGGAACTTGATCTTCCTTGTCACTGGAATTCGTGGGTAAGTGTAAAATATTATGATATCTAATGCCAATGTTTTTTTTAAAAAAAACAATTACACTGTGCAGCAGTTCTGTCATTCAGTGCTGAAATAAAATATTAGGCTAACTTTGTTTCATCTCGATACCTGTGAATTTATGTATCTAGGAGGAGCATGTAGTGGGTTAATCCAGATTTTAAATTTTAAACATAAAAGTTGATAAAGTAACATCAAAAGCAAACTTTAGGCTACCATACTTTGGCATTAAAATAAAAATGCCTCATACTACTGTCCTAATCTCATGGATTTTATGAGAAGATTGATCAAAACTATTTCAGTGTTTTTGAGCCCAATTAGAATAAATCAGTGTAGCTGAAAGAAATGCATTGACCAATTTCAAGGAAAGCAGAGGCATAGGAGACAACCAGAGACATAGGAAAATGACTACATTTTGAAAACAGAATTGAAACCCGTTAGAAAAAAAAAGTTAGCTTTAGAATGGGGATGCTGGATTATGCAAGACCAGGCAGTTTATCCATTAACATGAAGATTGTTTGCTAAAATTAGCAAAAAGGTGTTTCACATCAGTATCATAGAGAAGAATTGGAATTGGAACCACCATCCAATTGTCCATCCGTCCATCTGTCTGTCTACATAATCTATATATTACACAATCATACAGACTCTGGATGGTTCAAAATAACTAAGAGCATAAACAAACAATTCAGATTAAAACATCCATGACAAATTGCCACAAAACCATGAAAACCTTAACAATAATAGATTATAATATGTACTTTCATGTAATGTTACTATGTATACTAGATTTCCTCAGTTAATTCTTACATATCAACCTGCATCAGGGACCAAGGATTTTTTTAAGAGCTGGGTACCCAATAACTTTTTTATTTTAATTGACTAAAATATCATGAGATCATATTTTAAATGTTTCAGTGATTTGATTGTAGGATAAGAAACTATAGTGTTGTGTCATAACATTGTGTCATGAGATTTTAGTCATTGTAATTTATATCTGAGAAAATTATAAGTACTTTGATGGCTGAAATGTTGATGACTTTTACTTTCCCCAATGTCACAGAAACTAAGTATCTTATGAATGGTATGAATGGCACTAGGATACTGCAAATTATCTTTATTCAGTTTAATTAATTGCTGTAATTTTGTATGACAATTTTCTTTTCCTCTCCTCTGATTTCTGGAGTAGTAATATACTTTGGGAAAACTGTTGTTAGACATACAGTAGGGTGCTAAATTTAGAAATAAAAGGTGCAAATTTTGGCTTTTAAAATAGGGTATTTTGTTCTATGTAAAAGTAGAACAACTTGGTTTCAGCTGATATCAGTAACCACATCTCATTTGTTATCTATTTTTCCAGAACAGTCAAAAGACAACTGTAGCTATTCTCTGGATACCTATGGGCTTAATAACCCTAAGCAAAAGAACAGAAAGATTCCTTGATAGCTATTTTAATTATATTTAATTAGTGGGAACACTGGATTTGCTAAGTCCTCAGACTTACGACAGGTCCTCAGACATACAACCTGATTGGCTGAGCGGTTTGACAGCTAGTGTATAAATAGCTGTCAAACGCCTGAGTTGCTGTTCTAGTTCTGAAGCTGTTTTGTTAGCTGTTAGCAATAAACCCTTGTTCCTTTACACCTGTCTCGCCTCAGTTACTGCCCACCGTCGCTCTACAGAGCACTGGCGACGAGGATGGGATTCTGGGCGTGAGGTGACAGGTAGCTAAAGTCACTACGAGCTGGGTGAACTAGAACCCCATTCTTGTCAGGATGGCTCCTCCAACCTTCGCTCCTTTCAACCCACTGATAGAGACCTGGAATTCGTATGAAGCTCGCTTCGAATGCTTCCTTGAAGCAAACGACTATACCGGCCTGTCCAGCAACCGTAAGAGGGCTCATTTTTTGAACGCGTGCGGCCCAGAAATGTTTACCACTGCGATGGCTTTGATGGCCCCTGTTCCTGTCCAGATGGTTCCCTGGGAGGTCTTGAGGGAGAAGCTTAAAAATCACTATTCGCCAACCCCCTCACGAATCGCTCGCAGGTTCAACTTCAGACAGATTCTCCAAGCTGAAGGGGAAGCTATCAACCAGTACATAGCTTCCCTCAGAATGGCAGCTTTGAACTGTGAGTTTAAAGACTTAGAAGATTCCCTTTTAGAGCAATTTGTGTGCGGGGTTAAAGAACCATGCATACAATGCCACTTGCTTGAAAAAAAGGAAATCACTCTCCTGTCAGCTATTGAGGAGGCACAGGCGTGTGAGCTGTCCAGCAAATCCACCATGGAGATAAGGAAATCGCAAGGCTCCCTCCCTGCTAGCAAGCCTGCCACCATACATTCGGAAGAAGTGGACCCAGAAGAAGAGGATGAGGGGGAGGATAACATTAGCCACCTCAAAACAGTGAGGGGAAAAATAAAAGCCTCTGAAAAAGAGTTTGCCGGCTCTCCATGTCAGGGTTGTGGTGAAAAACATCCCAGAGCCAGTTGCCGTTTTAAAACTGCAGTTTGCCGCAGGTGTGGGAACCAACCTACAGACCTCCCAAACAAACCCCAATAGACAGCCTTTCCTCAAAAGCACGAAGCCAAGTGGGGACTGCTACACCATTCGGCGGGGAACCAGATATCCTGATGTGGCCACCTGCCAATCAAAAACACCATCTAGCCACAAAATTTACCTCATGATTACCATCGAGGGTGTCCCTTGCCAAATGGAAGTCGACACCGGATCCTCTAAGTCCCTCATTTCATGGGCCACATTACAGAAGTTACAGAACTACGAAAATCCAGGCCCTGTCTCAAGCACGCCACCCACAACCAACTTACCTGGTGAACCAGGCCCGCCTTCTGAAGTCGAGTCCGATGTTGAGATTCCAGAAGAGTCACTGAGAGTTCCACAGGCAGCACAGACACCTCCCACTCCTTCGGAGGCCGTCCCTGAACTGCGTAGATCTGTGCGGACCAGGCGGCGCCCTGCCTACTTGAGCGATTACACATGCGCTATCCAGGAGGGAAGGGGTGCTAAGTCCTCAGACTTAAAACAGGTCCTCAGACATACGACACATCGTTCCCATTGGCTAAGATGCGCCCAGAAATGGCGGGAGAATTCCAGCAGCCTGATTGGCTGAGCGGTTTGACAGCTAGTGTATAAATAGCTGTCAAACGCCTGAGTTGCTGTTCTAGTTCTGAAGCTGTTTTGTTAGCTGTTAGCAATAAACCCTTGTTCCTTTACACCTGTCTCGCCTCAGTTACTGCCCACCGTCACTCTACAGAGCATGATTAGTATAGTATAGCCCCAGAAATTCAGCAGAAAAGAGATGAAAAAGTAAAACTGTGGCAAGACATTTCTGCATATGTAATATATAATGTTTGGAAATTAAATATTTGGAAATTCCAAATATGTAATATTTGGAAATTAAAGCAATTGAATAAGTCTTCAAATAATCAGTTCTGTTTCAATAATGCAGTTTGCTAGGTGACTGGAAATCAGTCTGTCTCTGATTTGACAAACCATGATTTGAGTTCCTAATATATGGAGTGGATTTTAATTTAAGAAATACAAAATTTGAACTTTACATATTTGCTTTAAAACATGTTTTCCTTCCAGATTGTCCTTTCACAGCAAAACTACACTGAATAAAAATAACAGTTAAAAAATGTACTGTGGATGAAGCTAGTTCCATGAAACAGATTCTAAATTGTGAATAGGAAACCTAAATAATTTTGATTGTCTATTATTTTAATTTTAAATCTTTGATTTTAATGTGAATATTCTTTTGTACTTCTTTCAACCTCAGAATAAAATTTGGAAATGATTCCATTTCTCAAGTGTATTATTGATTTCCTAGTCTTAGTCTCTATACGCTCTTTTCCAATCTATCCCTACTCTTATTTTACGTATCTATAGAGATACACAATTAAATGCTCCTCAAAACTTTCTTATATGTGTTATTTTTCTATGAATGAAGAATAGCAAAGGAACATTTCTATCTACTTCCAAATGCATAAATTTACTCAACAGTGCAATAACTACATGAAAGAAGCTCATGTGGGAACCTCAAAGTTCTGTCTTGAGTCCAGTGCTCTTCAATATCATAAATTATTTAGATAAGTGTATAGAAGGGGAGCTTGTCATATTTGCATATGACACTAAGATGGGGGCAATTGCTAATACCTTGGATGATGGACTCAAGTTTGAGAATGAACTGAACAACCTGAGTTCCCCTTCCATGTCATCACTCTCTTTCTCATTGTCTGATTGATTGTTTTATGGATTATGCCTGGGGTTTGATGTTAAAGATTGGTCTCCCTCTCCTTCCAGTTATAATTGAAAGTCCTTTGGATGAGCTGAGCTTGTTGTTTTCCAAACACATTCTTCCCAGTCCTGATGAGGCATAGCCCATCTTTTGCCAGACATCCTTTCTGTAGGTAATGTGAAGCTTGGTCTAGAAAATCCAAAGTACACTCAGTGGCACCATCCCTTAAGCAAGCAATTTACTTCTAGATTCTTCTCTTCCCTCACTGGATATTAAATATTTGTTGGAAGTACAGATGAGACATCACCTGCATTCCCAGATGTTTTGCTTTTCTGCCTTGTTGCTCATAGTCCATTGAAATTGTTTTCAAGCTCTTAACTGTTTCATTCATTCCAACGTGAAAGAGGAGAAAAGGATAATAATCACTGGGCTTGATTATTTTTTCATGAACCTCTCTATCAAATCTTTAATATTTGCTCCTGGGAAACAACACAACCCACTAGAAAATTGCCTGGTTTAAAAATTGTTAACTCTGTTCTTCTGATTCTGAGTAGTGAATCATCAAGATATGCCTTTTTTTCTTTGGGAAAGTCTGAGCTACTTTACTTCCTGTCATTTGGAATGCTTGATACAGACTTCTCCGAGTGTCTGAATGTTTTCTTCCAGGGAAAGGGTATGAAATCAGTTGTTCAACTTGAGGCGGGGACACAGCCGTTTTGGGGTTTTTTGATCTGCTGCCATTTTCATTGCCCTTTCTGTTTTTAAGAAGATTTTTTTTCTTTTTTGTTGTGTTCTGTTCAGATATTGACTTCTGTCTTTACTAGGAGTTCATCATGTTCACTAATAAGTTTCAGAACAACTGGTCTCAGAGTGGCTAGTCACGCCTCTAGACTTCCATTTTTCTTCTAGTAATTTGATTAATTTACATTTTGTGTAAATATAATTTGAGCCCTCTATGGTCTGGAAAGCAAATAATGGCACACCTGTTGCACATAATTAAATTGTTAGTCTCTTTCTTTTAGTTATTCTTCATACAAATGCTTCCAGTAAATTCAACGTTAATTAATTTTTTTCTTGTGGCACTATTTATTATTCCACATGAAGCAGACAAACAGTGATTTTTGTCTTGTGATTTTTCTCTTGTGGGTCAGTTTATAATTCCAAGAAAGGAATTACAAACTTTCATAATGAAAAATACTTGGATCTAAAAAAGTGGTCTGCTTTCAAACTAAATTGTATACATTAATATACTTACTTCAATTCTCCCTCTCCAAAAACTTCCTTGAGTACTAGATTTCCTGATATACTTCCTGAATTTATCTTTGCTGTTTCTCAAGTGTATTTTTGCTGTTTTTTCCCCTTGCATCTCAATCTTCAGCCCAACCAAACAAGGGCCACATGACTTGCTGAATTGATAGATCAATTCCTCTCTTTTTTGCCCTCCTGTCACTGACATCCATGGAGCTTCAGAGGATGCTGTTTTGCAATGGAGATGGGGATTAATCTTTTGCTTGGAAATCTGGAATGGATAACATTACAATCCAAACCTAGTAACAACTCTGTTTTAATCATATTAAACATAGATTTAATATGTACACAAAATCTGTGTACACATAGAACACAGATTTTAAGGGAAAAAAGCAAATGATGTCATCTGATTATTATTTAGATAAGTACAAATGGCATGGACATTCTTCCAAAAATGTCAGTTTATATGCTTCTTTACTGACCATTAGGGCAGAGCAACATATAAACACACTGTTGAAATTATAGTGTCTGTGGTATGCCTTCACATAGGAATCTTGATGTAATTTATTAAGATTTTAGCCCTGACTGAATTAATGCACCCAGCTGTTAGGAGATACTTATTGGTTTCAGCAGGTATTAAAAAACAAATTAATTAAATATATCTTTACATGCATTCATTTAAATAAAAATAATTAAATCTCTTGCAGTTTTCAACATCCTGAAAAAATAGATTGACTTTTTCTAATCAGAAATATTTAATAGATAAGAATTAAATTTTGTGGAACAATTCTAATCCAATCCTAAAACCGATTCGAAATGTAAATAAAATACAGTAACCATGAAAATAAATTCTGGCTGATCAAATAAGTAATGGTATTTTGTATTCTTTATTAGCTCTAATAAATGGAAACATGAGCAGCCAAACCAGTGCTGGCAAGAACAGCATTCATTCTGCCAAGATTTTATAATACATCATTTAGAAATGTAAGATGAACATGATGTCCACATAACAAATTTTAATTTGAGTTGGAAAACAATTCAGCTTCGTGCTTCTCTCTTCTCCTTCTCTTTCCTCCCACAAAGAAGTTTAAGCTTTTATCCCATTATCCACTTATGTAAATGCTATCTTTCAGATCAGAGAGAAGGAAGAAAGATTTATACTCTCCCCTGTTCACTAAAATAAAGTATGCATGGAAAATGTAATTGTGTGAAAGATATCCTTTTAAAAAACTGCATTTTCCAGCTGTATCTACAGCTGGAATATTGAAAGGGCATCTCCTTTTTTTTTTTTTTTTTTTTTTTTTTGCTGGTGGTAGAACCAGGGACCTCAGTGGATTGGAGCTTTGTGAGCTGTTGAAAGATCTTGGAGATTTATGTCGATTCAGACAATTTGGCATCTGCAATTTAAGGTGTGATGGGACTTGTACTAATTTAAATTGGCAGAAAACACTCTTCCTGGTTAGGAAAGGTAAAGATGGGGTAAATCCATCTGCATAACTTCATACTCAAATTACCACAATGTGTCATTGTTATTTTCCAGGGATCCATATCACACAATTGAAGCGATTGACCCGCAAAACTTACATGTCTTCCAAACAGTGAGAGAGATAACAGGTAATCTACATAATTTGAGCCATTTACGCATTTGTAAGAATGAAGAAATTCTTAACATTCTTCTAGGCCAAAATCCTTCTAGGTCATGAATTCACAAGATGGCCCTGATAAATTACAAGTAGTCCTCCATGTATAATTGTTTACTTAGTATAATTGTTAGAATTAATGATGGCCTCTGAAACAGTCACAATCTAAATGTGAATTTACGACTGTTGCCCTGCTGCCATGGTCATATAATAACAGTTTGGGCAGTTGCCTGTTATGATCAGTTATGATCAGTTGCAGCATTCTGCAGTAACGTGAATGCAGTTTGTGATGTTTTTTGCTGGTTTCTGGCAAAATCACCATTGGTTAAGGTGGATTTATACTTACGATTGCATGACTCAACTTATGACCATGGTGATTCAACTTATGTTGTAAAATGATCGTAAAACTGTTCTGGCCACATGATGATTCGACTTATGACTGCAATGACTTACAATGGGAATTCTGGTTTCAATTGTTGTAAATGGAGGACTACCTCTACTGATCTTTTGGGTCAGTTCCATCTTCCATTTTTCTATATAAAGATAATATCATATTCTAATCATTATGTATTTTTAAGTGAAATGATATATATGCTTGAGCATTATAAATCACTGGTGTGTGTGTGTGTCTTTAATATGACTATTGTCTCCCTTAATTGCAATGAACTTTCGTAATTGTTAGGAAACTGATTTATTATCATTTAACTTTATGAAAGGCTAAACTATACAAGTTTATCAAGTTTCACCTGTTATTCCACTTACCCTACTTAAGATAGCTATTTCAACATGAGATGTGGACTTTCAATTGCATATAAAATTATGTGATAACTCCTGGAATCATTTTTTGGTTATACTGGTACACGAGAAGAAGAGGGGGAAAGGGTATTAAGGAACTTAAATAAAATTGTCAGCGCCCAGTTGAATGTTCAGGAAATTGCTCTTTATCTTTTTGTGGTACAATAGAAATGGAAAAGTGCTGAAATATGCTTTTGGGTGTGTGTTAGTGTTACAAATGTGAAAATTGTGCAGTTAATCCTGTGGACAATAGCTAGCTATTAAAGGACCTGTGACAATTTTCTGGGCTTTTTTTCTAATATCTCTTTTATTTGTACATATTTATTTAACTGACCATTGAACTGTATTTCAAATTTACCCTGCCACACCAATTCTGAAGTGATTTGAAAACGCTTACTGTGGCAATATGGATTCATCTAGATTTTTGTGATTTCTGCAATCAAGCTATTCTATAGCCATATGGCAGTTTCGTTTTTATTAATAGAGATAAGATTTTTCATAGTGGTTTACTGCGTTAGCATACCTAGTACTCAAAACTCTGGGTAATCACTAGATGCTAGAAATGGTGCCTCTAGATTATCCTAGTTGTGGCATTTACTCTAATGCTTCAAAAATAGCCCTATATTAAGTGATGCTTGAGAATTAAATCCCAAATACACTGAACAGCACTTGGTTTTATACTAGCTGAAAAATTTTCAAGTTTCTTAGAAATATTTATTGAAGAAAATGGTTAATTATCCAGAAAGATAAAAAGGCTTTGGGTGGAAGGGAAAGAAAGAAATGTTTGGATGTGAAGTTATATTTATAACAGTTCATATTCTTAGATGGACTGAGAGAACATCTCCTGACATGAAAATTGAGATTGATAAGGTACAGGATATAGTTGCAATTTGGGGATGTGTTATGAAAAACAATGCTTGTTGTGGCCCGCCAGTGGCCTGCATGGATCGTGGCTGATCCTGACAACGAGGAGACTGGTGCGGTGTCACGCCAGCAGCCTGTGCAGCTGGCGCTCATGTTGGACAGCTAGGAGGCCGATGAGGATGTGATGCCAGAGGCAGAGAGTCAGCCAGGGCCTTCAAAACCTTCAGAGGCTCCTTCCAGTGGAGAGAGCGAAGTGGAGGAACCTCTCCTCAATGCTCGGGCACACACCGCTGCCAAAAGGCAGGAGTGGCTACTCAGGAGGAGGAGGTCTACTCGACAGTAGGGTTTGAGGATAATTGGCCACTCCCTTAGCCTATTTAAGTCGCACACAGCTAGTGTTTTCTTGCTAGAAACAATGTCTCATTACTACAGAGCATCTTGGAGAGTGAGAGACTTTTCATATCTGGTTTTCTGGGCTGATTGCCAACCTTTGTCAGACTTTGTTCTTAATAACTTTGATAAAGACCCTTTGCACGGGAAGCCTGCATCCTTGAAAGGGATTTGTTTGGAATTAAACAGTGTTTGCGAAGCTTGGTGTGTGTCACATTCTCTGGGAATCCGAAGCTGGGGCAGAACAATGCTGGGCAGATCAATTCTAAGGGTGCTTGAAGCGCTGTGTGATTTCCAGAGCCATGGTTGAGAACTGAATTTACATTTAAAACACCATCTTCAGGCTGGCATCATCCAAGGTCAAACCCCTGAGTTTCACCAGAGAATAGAGGACTTGGTTGTCTGTACCCTATAAACCATCCCAGTCCAGATACAGAATATCCTGTTTTGTGAATTATCTCCTAACCCTGAGATGGAGGTGGGAATTCATAAAATCATAGGGCTGGAAGGGACTTTGGAGGTCTTCTAATCAAACCCTGCCCGAGGCAGGAGTATTTGTTCCATCCTGTCCAATCTATTCTTGAAAACTTCCAACAATGGAGCACACACAACTCCAAGCAGCAAGTTGTTTCATTGGCTAATTGTTCTCAATGTCAGGAAATTTCTCCTTAATTCCAGCTTGGATCTCTCTTTAACAAGCTTCCATCCATTGCTCCTTGTCCTGCCTTCAGGTGCTTTGGAAAATCCCCAATTCTCTGTGATAAGTACCAGAGATGACTATCATGTTACCCTTAAATCTTCTCTTTCTTACGTTAGACATACTTAATTCCTTTAGCAGTTCATCAAATTATTCAGTTTCCAGACCCCTTATCATCTTTGTTATTCTTCTCTGTACTCTTTCTAGGAATCTCAGTATCTTTTTTGCATCATGGTGGCCATAATTGGACACAATATTTTAAGTGTGGCCTCATTAGTGCAGTATGAAGTGATATTGTCACTTCTTGAGATCTTGATGCAGTCTAGGAAAGTATTGGATTTTTTGGCAGCTGCAGTGCACTGCTGGCTCATATTTAAACAGTCATCACCAGGACATCTAGATCCCTCTCATAGGTACTACTGTTGAGCCAGGTACTGCCTATCATGTATCTGTGCCATTTCATTTTTATTTTATTTTTTTGCCTAAGTGCAGGACTTTACTTTTCTCACCAACAAACACTATTTTGTTGGATAGGGCTCAATGCTCAAGTCTGTCAAGATCCTTCTGAATCTTGAGTCCATCTTCCAGCTTAGTGTCAACTACAAATTTGATGAGTTCTCCTATTGTCTCCTCATCCAGACCATTTATGAAAATATTGAAGAGCATTGGGCCCAAGACAGAATTTTGAGATACCACATATTGAATGTGGTTGATCAGCCAATTTCAAATCCATCTTGTGATTGTATTATCTATGCTGCATTGTTTTGTCTTACCAAGAAATAGGGTGTGGTCTACTTTGTCAAATGAATTACTGAAGTCTAATTTAGTCACTTTATCAAAGAAGCAGTAAGATTTGTTTGGCATGATCTATTTTTAATAAACCTATTCTGGCTTGTAGTAATCAACTTGTTCATTTCTAAGTGCTCAAAAATCTGCTGCTTGATGATGTCTTCCTGGATTTTCCCAGGTATTGTTGTCAAACTGGTTGGTCTGTAGTTTCCTGGATCTACTTTTTCCCCCCCTTTTTGAAGATTGAAACCACATCATCTCTTTTCTAGTCCTCTTGATAGTTTCCTGGTGCTCCAGGAGCACTGAAAGATTCTGTTCAGTAGTTCTGAGATCACATCTCCTTCAGAAACTTGGGATGTAAACCATCTGATTCCAATGATTTGAACATGTCCAAAGTAGTTCCAAAGCATCCTGCAAAGAGAGTGAGAGAGGCACTTACTCCGCTGAAACTGCGAGGCTGCTGTGGGTTTCTTCAAATTTCAATTCTTTTGAATTATCCTATTCCAGCTTGAGCTCTAAAATTCATCAAAATATGATGGTCATCCATACTATATATCTTCCTACTTTAGTTTTTGTTTTATGTTTCAATAAAAAAATCTTATGTATATATTATTTTAATATTAATATATATATTATTTAATGTTATATATTAAAAATTAAGCCATAATAAACTTACAGTATATTAGCCTTTACAGGGCCTATGTTATTATTTTATTTCATTTGGAGGTGTTTTTTTCCAGTTTTTTTCAAACAACTATCTCCCCTGTAAAAAACATTATGGAGAATAACCTCTGTTCTAAATTTCCAGATTGGAAAGCTCCAAATGTTCTCTGCTCTCAATACAAACAGTTTTCAAGTATGAAATGCTGCCATAATTGTAACAGGCACATTTTCTAATTCCTCTGATTTAATCTTCTGTAGGATTTCTGAATATACAATCCTGGCCTGAAAATATGACAGATTTTAGTGTGTTTTCAAATCTGGTAACTATTGGTGGAAGAGCACTATACAGGTAAGATATACATATATGTATAGATTTCTATCCTTAATACTCTCATTTATTTAAAAAAATGCTTAGAAATTATAATTTACTAAAATAATTTACTAAGAATTTGATTTAAACTTTTAATCCTGTAATTGGTCCATTGGTACTAGGCTGCTGTAAACAGCAGCTTGGATTTTACCTCAATTCTAACACAGGGAAGTACCTGCATTTGAATGCATTTCTGTTTTTGGCTCCATCTATTCCATTTATACTCCTGTTTGGTATTTTTCATTGTTTGCTATTTTAATCACATCAGTGACTACTTGTTTGTGGATTTTATAATTACAGTATTATGGTTCATTGCACAGTCAACTAGATGTTTCAACTGGATTTGGTATTTTTATCCACCTGTTCAGTCCTTCCCAAGAACCTGGGACCTATTGATACTACCTTTGCATTCATTTTCCACAGTCATTCTATTTCTATTTTCAGGTCTTTGTATTTTGTTATTTTGTCCAGTTCTTTATTTTCTATTCTGCTGTATCCAACTATTCTGCTGTATCCAGCCATGTCCACTATTATTATTATAGTTCATTGTACAGTCAGCCAGATGATATTATTATTATTATTATTATTATTATTATTATTATTATTATTATTATTATTATTATTATTACAGAAACAATAGTATACAAAGCAAACGAGATAACCATGCTGGATTTCATATCACAAATCACTAATCGAACACTTCCCAAGCGTTTAGGACTGTGTGATGTATTGGCGGATTATGCGAGCAGATCCCAGTAAGGTGGCCTTCTGCAGCTGACTAATGGTGATCTTGTCAGCACCAATTGTTTTTAAGTGTTTGCCTAGGTCTTTAGGCATAGCACTCAGTGTGCCGAGTACCACTGGGACCACCTGCACTGGTTTATGCCAGAGTCTCTGCAGTTCTCTTCTCAAGTCCTGATATCTGATGACTTTTTCAAGTTGTTTCTCATCGATTCTGCTGTCACCAGATATGGCAATGTTGACGATCTACACTTTTTTCTTCTCCATAATTGTGATATCCGGGGTATTGTGTTCTAAAACTTTGCCAGTCTGTATTCGGAAGTCCCACAGCAGTTTTGCATGCTCATTTTCGACCACTTTTTCAGGCTTACGATCCCACCAGTTCTTTGCTACAGGCAGATGGTAGTTGTGACACAAGTTCCAGTGGACCATCTGAGTGACTGTGTTGTGATGTTGTTTGTAGTCCATCTGAGCTATTGTCTTGCAACAGCTCAGTATGTGGTCAATGGTTTCACCCGCTTCTTTGCAGAGTCTGCATTTGGGGTCATCAGCAAATCTTTCTGTTCTGGCTTTGATTACATTTGTTCCGATGGCTTGTTCTTGGGCTGCAAGAATCAGGCTTTCTGTCCATTGGTTAGCCATAACCAGGTCTTTTCTTTATCTACTTTTCCTTGGATCTTTTCAAGGAACTGTCCATGCAGCGCTTTATTACACCAGCTGTCAGCCAGAGTTTGCATCGCTGTTTTCCTATATTGATTTTTGGTTTGTTGCACTTTGAGCAGCTTCCTCTTATTGACCTCCATCAAAGCTGGCTCAACACTGTCTTTCACATAATCTGCCAGAGCATGCTTCTCTTCTTTGACAGTCTGCTTCACTTGCAAAAGTCCTCTGCCTCCTATTTTTCTGGGCAAATATAGCCTGTCAACATCATTATGCGGGTGCAATGCATAGTGTATGGTCATCAGTTTTCTTGTTTTCCTATCCAGGCTGTCCAGCTCTGCCTGTGTCCAATTCATGATCCCAGCATAATAATAATTATTATTATTTACACAAAATTGACAGTATACACAGCAAACGAGATAACCATGCTGGGTTTTGTATCACAAATGCTTGGGAAGTTGAACACTTCCCAAGCATTTAGGACTGCGTAATGTATTGGTGGACTATGTAAGAAGATCCCAGTAAGGTGGCCTTCTGCAGCTGACCAATGGTGATCTTGTCAGTTCCAATTGTTTTTAAGTGTTTGCCTAGGTCTTTAGGCACAGCACCCAGTGTTGTGGGTTGTTGTTGTTGTTGTTGTTGTTGTTGTTGTTGTTGTTGTTATTATTATTATTATTATTATTATTATTATTATTGTTATCTCTTTTATTCATTAAACCAGGGGTTAAATGCTCCCGGTTCAGACTGGATTGCCTGATCTGGTAGCAATGGCATAGGTAGTTCAGAGAACTGGTAGCAGAAATCCCTGCCCCACCACCCCCCGCATGCCCAGCTGAGCCACACGATCATCAGAGGCTTTTTTAAAAACTTTTAAAAGCATTTTTTCTACAAATGCTTTTAAAAGTAAAAAAAAAAAAAGCCTCTGATGATCCCATGGCTCAGCTGGGATCGTCAGAGCCTTTTTAAAGCATTTTTGTTACAACCTCTTCAGCCGAAAAAATGCTTTTAAAAGCAGGGGTTTTTTTCTTTTAAAAAGCAAAAAGAAAAATGCTTTTAAAAGAAAACAAAAGCCTCTGATGATCAGGCAACTCAGATGGGATCATCAGAGCCTTTTAAAAGCATTTTGTTACAACCTCTTTGACCAAAAAAATGCTTTTAAAAGTAAAAAAAAAAAGTTGGCCATGCCCACCCAGTCACATTACCCTCCACCAAGCCATGCCCACAGAACCAGTAGTAACAAATTTTACATTTCACCACTGCATTAAACATGAAACTCAGTCAACTGGACGTTTAAAAATGTGTCATAAATATGATTGACTGATGCTAATGGTTGATATGGGTTGCTGCCAGTGTCCTAGATATCAGCCAAGTATCTTCTTAAAATTGTTGTTGTTGTTGTTGTTATTGATTTAATTTTCAATTTGATTCACAGTCTGAGACTGGTAAAAACTTAACAGTATAAATCCTAACCAAGCACTTAAGAGCTGTTAAGGCAATGTCTGAGTATATAGGCAGTTCCGAGTAAAGTGGGGTTTTTTTTGCAGTCAGAATATTCAGATCTGATAAGTTCAAAATTACAATGCATCTAGGCAACCCTTTGGGTATTGCTGTAAGGGCTCCTATTACTATTGGTACAATTATTGATTTCTTCTTCCACAATTGCTCAACTTCAATTTGCAGATCTCGGGATTTCTTCTCTTTTCTTTTCTTTTCTTTTCTTTTCTTTTCTTTTCTTTTCTTTTCTTTTCTTTTTTTCTTTTCTTTTCTTTTCTTTTCTTTTCTTTTCTTTTCTTTTTGCTTTGTTGTTTCTCTTTAATTCATGCATCACCTGATATTGCAATATCAATGAACCAGACTATTTTCTTTTTCACAATAGTGATGTTAGGCATGTTGTGTGTCAGATACTTGTTTGGATCCAAAAGTCCCACAACATCTAGAAGAACTTTGTCAATTTGGTGTTCCCAGTAATTTTTGCTGCATTCAAAGTCTTAGGCAAGATGGTTCCTCAAAGAACAAGTTTATTTGGAGACATCATCTTGGCACATACTGGTGGAAAGCCAACTCTGAAGGTTCCTGCATTTTCCACCACATAAATCACATTGTCCAATCTGGATACTGGATGGTTGCTTGGTGACTTCTTTCCTCCTCCTCTGCCAGCCAGCCATTGGAATGTCTCTGACTCATAAGAGAGCTATTTTATTTTGGCTACAAAACCCCATCTATCTTTTCCCTCCCCCTTCAACTGTAGATGGTGTCAACTGAAGCCATGTGAAAAGAAACCCAGATAGAAACAGAAATCCCAAAGGAAAGAAAACAACCACAGCCAGGTCAGCTTTAGGCTTGACACTTTCAATTTATCTGACATTGAAGATAATCAGTTTGTGAGATTTTGCTGTAGCCACTGATAAGGTGATCCACTGTTTCATCTTTCTCATTGCATAAGTGACATTTGTT
Organism: Masticophis lateralis; assembly: GCA_030761175.1. Classification (NCBI taxonomy): domain Eukaryota; kingdom Metazoa; phylum Chordata; class Lepidosauria; order Squamata; family Colubridae; genus Masticophis; species Masticophis lateralis. The sequence continues at coordinate 179,638,059 of JAUDYJ010000001.1, forward strand.
GTTACTGATATGTTGAATTTTTGCTTTCATGGAATTAGTCTGCAGGACTTGTTCTTGGGCAGCCAAAATGAAACCTTCAGTTTCTTCAGCAGCCCTGACCTCAACCATCTCCATGTTAGCTTTTTATCTATCTTTCCTTCAGTGTCCTTCAGATATTGATTGTGCATAGGCTTCTTTTTCCAGTTAGAAACTCAATCCTCAATCATTTCCTTTCAATATTCTGTTTCAATCTTGTTGTTTTTAAGAGGTTTCCCTTGTTCGCCATCTTCAGCAGTGACTCTTTTGAATATGAATGGGTGGCTGGCAAATCTGCAAGGAAGAAACTGAGATCGTTTAAGCGGGGGAACAGTGCAGATAGAAGATCAAAGGGCTGGTTTTTGACAGCAAGAAAAGAGGCTTGTGGTGGAGATTGTGAACATTAACAGACTGGATTGAATCATAAATTGGAGGGAAAAAACTTCCTTCACTTCTGGAAGAAAGAGAAACCGGAAGTGCAGCCACCATCTGAGTATAACAGCTTGACAGCAGGAGTGTGACAGCGGGAAACAGAGACAGGAGACATATTGAACTGTGATCCCGATCAACGAATTCTAGTGGGAAAAAAAAGACTCTAGGACTGTTTGAGGCCTGCCTGCAAGAAACAAATATAAACTAACATATAGGGGGGAAATTCTTGACTACTGCAACAACCTACGTAATACCAAGGTTCCCTAAGTCTTATCTATTAACTGTCTCATATATATATATATATATATATATATATATATATATATATATATATATATATATATATATATATAATATATTTATAAGACACCTTACAGAATGTTTCACACCTCCTTTTGAGTAAATTTGTATACCCCTTTTTACACAGTTTATAGATTTAGATTTATATACATATATACAGATATTTATTGAATTATTCAATCACAGCATATATTGATTATATTTACTTAAACTAACACATTGCTTGTATAGTATTTAGTATTTTAATAGATTTGCTGTGTTACAACTGTGGGGAGAAAATAGAATAATTATGGTTAGAATATCAATGAATTAACATTAACTAATGGCTTGGCTAAGTATATTTAAGTATAGTTATCTTATATTTTGTAGAGTCTTGATTAATATTAATTGAATGAATTGTGAATGTTATTATAGAATGAGGTGAATTGACAATCTAAGTGATTTATATCTGAATAATATAAAAAATAGAAAAACGAACTAATTAGATATCCCGTGTAATTAGATAAGGAATAGATAGGAGGAAGGGAAGAAACAGGAAGAAATTTCTGTTTTTCTTAGTGGATGATAATTTGGAGGAACATCGAGAAGATTGTGAGGGAACAGAAAAGAGTTCTGAAGGAAATGACTAGTGTCTCATCGACTGTACTTAAGGCAGGGAAGAAAACTATCTCCAACCCAATAATAATGATATCTTCTCCAACATTACAAAAATCTACTGAAGCCTAACAAAAACAGAGAAATTAGTGATGTTACCAACCATGCGGGCAAGTGACTTTATCAATAATTCAGAAAACCATGCTAAAAATGCAGGAAAAGATGTCAAACAATCATTTAAAACTGAAGACAGACATCCATGCTATCGACCAAAAATGAGCGAAATTCAAAAATACATATACAAGAATGAACAAAAATAAAAAAGGTTGAGACCAGAGTGGAACAGAATGAGAGAAACCTTGATTCCATTGACTAGAAGCTGATGGCTCAAAACAGGGAGTTAGAGGACTCTAATATCCAGCTCGAAATGCATAAGACAGCCTTCTATCTACGTTTTCAAACCGTGGTAGAAGACAAAGATGAAGATCTGGGCCAAGTAATGGCAGACCTAATAGCAGAGGCATTGCAGCAGGACAAGGATGACATCATAAGAGAGTTAGATGAGGTCTATAGAGTGCAAACTCACTATGCTAGGAGAAACAAACTGCCTAGGGAAGTGCACATTAGATTTGCACGAAAAAAAGTAAAATACATCCTCTATAACATGGTAATAGACGAACCAATGACCTATAAAGGAAAAGAAGTAATAATCCTGAAGCAGGTCCCCAAGAGAGCAAGGGATCTGAGAAAGGATTACAGGTTCCTGGCGATGCAGCTAAATAAGAGGAATATTCTCTTCAGGTGGATTCTACCAGAGACAATGTGATCACCTGGCAAGGGAAAAAAATTAAAATAGACAGCCTAATCTCTGCACAAGAATTTTTGGACCAGCTGAGGAGTGCAGAATAGGACCAGAGTAGTAAGAAGGAATTGGAAGTAGTCCGTCAAGAGGAAGAAAGCATACAACAAAGAAAATCCAAAGAAGGAACACCAGAAGGAAAGGAGACAGAAGAGAAGGAAATCCAAGAGACAAAGGGAAAGAAACAAAGACTGCAAAGAGCTGTATGAGTGAATAAGAACTAAGCAAGCCTAACAGCGAGATGAATGGTTGAAAATTACTATCTGTTAATGACTCTTTTGCTTTTTTATGTAGTCATTTAAGTCATGTTTTTTCTCTTCTCAGTTTGTTTCACCTGTAAGAGTCCTCTGCTACTCTGAGATCTAGGCAAGTACAACAGATCAACATCACTTTTTGGGTGCAGGGTTCTAGCTGCACCCAATCAATTATTCCAGCTTAGTATCATATTACAGGGACTTCCCAGGTGTTAATTGCCTTTATGATATTTGCCCTCCACTTAACTTTGATCTAAAGATTTTCCAGACTCCTCCTCCTCCTCCTCCTCCTCCTCCTCCTCCTCCTCCTCCTCCTCCTCCTCCTCCTCCTCCTCCTCCTCCTCCTCCTCATTCTCCTCCTCCTCTTCTTTTTCTTCTTATTACGGTGAACAGAATAGAATTTCATATACATATAATTTTTTTAAAATAAATAGTAAGTAATAAATCGAATCAACTTAGTGTATCTGCTAAGACCTTGGCATAGAATTTAGATGTTTATGCTAGCCCTGCTTGTTGAAACAGAAAGGTCTTCAGGGCATGTCAAGAAGTGTGAAGATCTGGGGTTATTCATATTCCAGGGGCTATTTTGTTCCAAAGAGTAGGTGCCCCCACAGAGAAGGCTCTCTCCCTTGGAACTACTAGACGACATTGTTTTAATGATGGTATTATGAGTAGGCCTACTCTGTGAGAGCGTATTGATTAGTGGGAGGTTATCAATTGCAGCAGGTGGTCTCGTAAATACTCAGGTCCTAAGCCATGGAGCACTTTAAAGGTAAGAACCAACACCTTGAAGCGCACTCAGAAGGCCACCGGAAGCCAATGCAGCTCGCGTAGAAGAGGTGTTTCATGTGAGCGTCATGTTGCTCCCATAATTACTCACGCGGCTACATTCTGGACCAATTGGAGCTTTTGGGTGCAATTCAAGGGGAGCCCCATGTAGAGAGCATTGCAGTAGTCAAGTCAGGAAATGTCGAGGGCTTGAGTGACTGTGTGTAATGAGTCCTGGTCTAGAAAGGGACGCAATTGGTGAATCAGGCGAGCCTGATAGAAAGCTCTTCTGGCCACGGCTGTTATATGATCTTCTAAAAACAGTTGTGCATCCAGGAGGGTGCCTAAATTGCGAGCTTTCTCTGCGGGGGTCAATTACTCATCCCCAATAGTTAGTGATGGGACTAACTGGCTGTACCGGGACACCGGCAGCCACAGCCACTCAGTCTTGGAAGGGTTGAGTTGAAGCCTGTGTTCTGTCCCCAACTCCACGCACACCACCAACAGACGTTCAAGAGTTAAAGACCAAACCAGCCGGCAAAATCCTTTTCCTTAAGATAACAGAACTTGGCAACAGCCTAGTGGCTGCCTGCCAAGAGTTTATTATTTACGAAGAGGAGAGATAACTTCTCCCCACTTCTAATACATCAAAAGAAACAGCTCAATAATTACGGAGTCAATCAAGTCCAGAGATAATCCAGCAAAGTGTATAGCCAAAAGTCCGACAGTGCAGAATGGCATGGAAGCTTTCAGCTTTGTTCGTCACAAGGTTTGACTGGTCACCACGCTCCCTTTTATATCCTGTGGGGTGTGGTCCAGTGATTCAACTAATCTCTGGCACGCCTTCCCCTCTGCTGTGCACGCTTCTCCCTGCACCGCTGCCGAGGATCCAGCCAGCACTTATCTCCTTCATCGCTGTCCACCTGTGGCTGCATGGACGTGCTTGGCTCTGGGCCTATCTCTTGCCCTTTGGTGTCTTCCGGAGGCATTGCCAGAGAGGAGGGTCCTGGAGAGGGAGGCCTTGCCAACTCCTCTCCCTCACTCTCAGAGTCTGCATCTGCCGATGACACAGGCTCAGGCAACGGAGCCACAACAGCCTGTTTCTCCCCATCCAGACCCGTCCAGCCTTAAGGCACCGGGATATCACTTCAAGGGCATCATTGGAGTGGTTTGTGGTGGAGATGTACAGCTGAGTGTCATCAGTGTATAGATGACATCACACCCCAAAACCATGGATGATCTTCCCCAATGGCTTCACATAAATGTTGAACAGGAGAGGCGAGAGGACCCACCTCTGTGGCATCCCGCAAGTAAGGGGCCTCAAGGTCGATCTCTGTCCACCTGTCAATACTGACTGTGACCTGTCAGAGAGGTAGGACAAGAACCACCATAATACGGTGCCTCCCACTTCCAGCCCCTCCAACTGGTGCAGCGTGATACCATGATCAATGGTATCAAAAGCCACTGAGAGATCTAATAGGACCAGGATAGAGGAACATCCCTTATCCCGAGCCCTCCAGTGATCATCAACCAATGCGACCAATGCTTTTTCTGTGCTGTCTCCAGGCCTGAAGCCGGACTGGAATGAGTCTAGATAGACAGCTTCATCCAGGTACTGTGGGAGCTGTCGTGCCACCACACTTTCAACAACCTTCGCTACCGTTGCTGAACGGTAGTTTGCTAAAACAGCCAGATCCAGAGAGGGCTTCTTAAGGAGGGGTCTCACCACCTCCTCTTTCCCTTGCTCAGAGAAGCATTAATAATTCTCTGGAGCCAGCTACGTATAACCTCCTGGGTAGCCAGCACTAGCCAGGAAGGGCACAGGTCCAATAAACATGTGGTCGCATTCAGCTTCCCCAGTAACCTGTTCATGTCCTCAGGAGTCATAGTATCAAACTCATCCCAGATAATGTCCTCAAGATCTGCCCTCGTCATTTCATCCGAATTAACCCAGTTAGAGTCCAAGCCTTCCCGAATCTGAGTGATTTTATCATGCAGATATTGTGCAAAATCCTCAGCTCATCCTTGCAGTGGGTCTTCCCGGGTTCTCAGCTGGAGTAGAGAGCGGGTAACCCTAAACAAGGCGGCTGAGCGATTATCTGCCAATGCAATAAGAGCGGAAAAACAGTTTGCCACTTTTATCGCCATTAAATAGGTCTTAATATAAGATCTCACTAGTGTTCAGTCGGATTCAGAACAGCTGGTCCTCCAACTGCTCTCTAGGCATCTTTTCTGGTGTTTCATCCCCCTCAGTTCATCAGAGAACCAAGGAGCTGGGTAGGTTCGACGCCGGGTCAGAGGCCACAAAGGCACGACCTGGTCTAAAGTACCAGAGGCCATCTTATCCCAGGATGCCACTAGGTCTTCAGCCAAGTCATGAGCCAAGGTCTCAGGAAATGGCCCAAGCTCCATCCGAAACCTATCAGGATCCATCAGGCGCCTGGGCGGAACCATTTAATTGATTCCACCTCCCTGCGGTGGGTTGAAGCAGTCAGAAGGTCAAGCTTAAGGAGAGAACGGTCTGACCATGACAAGGATTCGATGACTATATCCCCTATATTTAGACCATTCAGCTACTGGTCAGAGATAAAGATCAAATCCAGAGTGTGTCCCCCCGTGTGAGTAGGGCCATTAACTAATTGGGTCAGGTCCATGGCCGTCATGGAAGCCATAAACTCCCGAGGCCCTTCAGATGTTTCACCAATGGATGGCAGGTTGAAATCTTCCATAGCCAGTAGTTTAGGAGTCTCAACTGCCACCTCGGCTATTACATTGAGGAGCTCAGGCAGGGCTGCTGATACGTGGCAGGGAGCCAAATACGCAATCAACAGGCCCATCTGTAACCCATAACCCCACTTCACAAGGAGGGACTCACATACGGTTGTCTGAGGGACAGTGATTTCCCTAGGGTCAAGACCTTCCTTTATAATGACTGCCACACCTCCACCCCTGCCCCGAGACGTTGGCTGATGGAATGCGTGGAAACCTGGTGGGCACATTTCTACGAGGGGGACCCCCCCCTTCATTGCCCAACCAGGTCTCTGTAATACCTGCCAGGTCCACTTTCCCTTCCTGAATTAGGTCACAAATGAGGGGGGCTTTGTTAGCCGCAGACCTGGCATTGCATAATATCAGCCTAAGACTTGGGTTCTGAGTCTTTGAGCAACCCAAGGAACGAGAAGAGCTTTGGAGGTCGGAGCATGCCACCTCTTGAAGATAATGGGTGCATACCCCCCTGACATGATGTGGCCTCCTGCTCCCACCCATTATAAAAACATTTAAAAATTAAAACATTAAAATCCATTCACACCATTCATGGCCAGATCTCACAAGATCGCAACAGCGAGATCAACGGCCCCAGGCCTGCTGGAAAAGCCAAGTCTTCACCACTTTTCGGAAGACCAATAGGATGGGGGTGGTTCGGACCTCAGGAGGTAACTGGTTCAACTGTATTTTGTTGAAGTAGTTTCCTTGACCTGGTTGTGCAACTGGTCAAAGGCTTCCAAAACTTGTAAGTACTTTTAGCCTTCCTCTGGTATTACTGCTTTTATCAACTGTTCATTATCAAGTTCCAATCCATCATCTTCAACAAATTTTCCTGCCCTGTCATTGCCAAATTGCATCTCAATGTCTCTGCTAAATTCCTCAATGCTTTTCAGCAGAGAGTTCAATTCAGCTTTTCTTTTTCAAAACAGTTTTAATTCATCCATGTAGAGCAAATGGGAAATTTTCAACTCTTTTTTAGCCAATTCATAGCCACAGTTTGTTTTGTTCAAAATGCTTGTTAGTGCCGTCATCAAAAGTATAAAAAGCAGAGATGACAATGAGTCACCTTAGAAGATGCCTTGCTTGATTTCACCAAGTTCTTCTCCACAGGCCATCAACTTAGTTTGCCATAGGTCTTCAGGAATTTCTAGATGTTGCTGCTAATTGCAAAAATGTCCAAGCATTTCTCAATCCAGCTGTGTGGAACAGACTCAAATACGTACTTATAATCAATCCAGGCAATGAACAAATTTGTTCATCTTTTCTTTGAATTCTTCAAAACTAGTTTATCAATCATCAGTTGGCCTTTGGTTCCTCTTGAATTTTTGTACCCTTTCTGTTCTACAGGTAGCAAATCCTTGTTTTCTAGATCTCCATAAATTTGTTTGCAATAATGCCTGTAAGTAATTTGTATGTTAAACATTAAACAGTAACAGAGTTGGAAGGGACCTTGGAGGTCATCTAGTCCAACCATGTTGTTGGCAGGCCAGTGATTGGCCTGTAATTTTCAGGTTTATTTCCCTTTTCTGCATCCTTCTAAATAAAAAAAATTCCTCTAGTTTGCCATTTTTCACTTTCTGATGTTTCCAGAACTTGATTCACCTGGTTTGTGAAACTTGCATGCAAATTTATTAGTAATTTCAATCAGAATTCATGCAGCTCATCTAAACTGGAGGCACTCCAGTTCTTGACCTTTTTGCTTTCTTCTTCCTCTTCTTCTTCTTCTTCTTCTTCTTCTTCTTCTTCTTCTTCTTCTTCTTCTTCCTCTTCCTCTTCCTCTTCCTCTTCCTCTTCTTCTTTCATGAAACTCAGTCAACAGAATATTTAAAATGTATCACAAATATCATTGGCTCTGATGGTTGATACGGGTTGCTGCCAGCATATTATTATTATTATTATTATTATTATTATTATTATTATTATTATTATTATTATTATTATTATTACATTCAGCCAGATGTTTAGATTGTCCTTGATATTTTTATCCACTTCTTGTATCCTTTCCAAGAACTTGCAGCAGGCAGATGTTTATATTTGATGGTATTAAAGTCATCATTGCAAGATGTAAACTACTCCAGATGTTTTGGGATTGCACCCAAGGTGCCTATTATTATTATTTATTTTGAAATGATTTTAGAAATGGCAGCTTTGACCAGTTGTATGCATTTTTCCTAAATAAGTTATTAAACATTATGCTTCTAAAGACTGAAAAGGGAGGCAAGATAGCTCCATTCCTCATACCAATTTCTGTTGTCTCACATAATTCCTGCTCCTTTCCAAAACTGCAATTCGGGTCCGAATTCTCCTTATTCTTTCTCCATCCAGCTCTTTTTCAAATGAGCTTATCTTCTGGTAAAAAAAGGGAGAATGGATAAGCAAAGGCTTTGTATCTTTATTGAAAAGGGAATTTTCAGCAAGCAGATTGGAATATTATCTGTATTGCTAATTCATCACAAACCATGTGATGAACCCAGTATATTTTGAATCCATTTTATTTTGGCTAATATTGAATTTGAATTCTTGAATTTAAATAAGTAAATTTTATTCAAGATGATAATATTGATATCTATACAGAAGTTCTTCAAAAGAACTCTGTGTAATATTTTGTCACAAAATTAAATGTAAACAGATACTGTATATTATTCTTTAATTTTACAATTATTAAATCAAAGAGATTTTATTTATTTATTTATTATTTATTAGTTCAATTTATATGCCGCCCTTCTCCGGAGACTCAGGACGGCTTACAATGCGTTAAGCAATAGCCTTCATACTTTTGTATATACCTGCTTAGTAGGGCTTTCACCCACCCCCCCACCCCCCAGCAACAGTGTTCTTTTTTATACAAAGTCAGCTTATTACCCCCACAATCCGGGTCCTCATTTTACCTACCTCGAAAGGATGGAAGGCTGAGTCAACCTTGAACCTGGTGAAATTCAAACTTGCAGTAATTGCAGGCAGCTGGTGCTAGTTAACAGCACGTTAGTCTGCTGCGCCACTCTTTATTGGGACAATAAAGATTGGGACAATCATCCTGGGAATTGCCAGTTTAGGATAAGTGCTTTGCAAGAGAGTTGATGTACAATGTAAAACTTTGATATGCATTAGAATTAAGATTCAGAGAAGATGGAATTTGCATAACACACTTGCACACTGATTCATAATATATTACACTAATACATTACCAGTTTGAATTTCAATACGCTTTCATCACCAACATTTTAATGGAAGAATGAAAAGTGTCCTTCTGCCTGCAGGAGAGACTTAGGGTAAAGATAAAATCAGAATGTGTCAAAATAGTCAAAATAGGTACTTCAATTTCATAATGTGATAAGATACTTCAGGTTGTAGCTTTACTGTGATTAATTACCACCATTGATTGCTCTGTATGTTGATTGGTTTTTTTGTTTTTGTTTTTTTGTCTTGGGAAACAGAAGAATATTTTGATAGATGGTTGAGATATTTGTACCACTTTATAGAGCATGAAATAGCTGCTTGGAAATGCTATGTGTACAACCAGCATGGAGGACCTTGAATCTAAATAAAAAGTGTAACAGATATGCAACAACAATCCAGGAAAGTTTACTTCATTGTTCCTCTCTGAATTGTATAACCCAGTCTTATATATTAGCGTTTGCAATTTCTAACCTATGTTTTCAGACATAAAGTTTGTTATTTAACTTTGTTAGGGTAATGCAGTTAAGAGTTTGATGCAGCAGTTTAAAAAGACAGTAAGTTCTATTCTTGCCTTAAGTATAAAAAGTGATTGGGCCAAACACTCTCTCAACCCTAGAGAGAACGTTCTGGCAAGGCACTTTCCAAAGTGTTGACATGAAAAGTCCTCCAGCTGGTGAGTCAAGGAAGTTCTGGTTACAAATCCTGGAATGGTTTAAAGCTATGGAAATGGTTATACTGAATATGGACCAAACTCCATTCCGGTCTTTAAATTATGTTAAAACGCAAACCCTGTCCTGTTTGATTTTTAGATGAGATGCTAAAATGTATGTTGGATGTCTACATTTTCTATAATGAAAAATACAGTATTTCTTGTAACACATTTCATTTTTATTTCTTTTCTTTTTTCATCTTGGAGCACATCTTGATATAGGCAACCACCCTCATAGAGAGATTAAAGATTGTAAGGTTAGCTGTGGCAGGCTTCTTTATTTCACTATCTTGAGATACAGTGATAAAATGAAAAAGATAATTCCAACTCAGAGCAGGAAAGGAAATATAAAAACAAAAACACAAATGCAGTATTCAAGTCCTATTGGAGATGCTCATCTGTTATATTGATAATGTTGTTGACCATCAGAGAAGCATTTCTCATTGGTGGCATTTACCCCTGATGAGAATAACCAGAATGTTCAAGAATAAATCTGAAAAATGTTGGAAATGTCATCAGATACTGGGTTCATATTATCATATGTGGTGGACGTATGCAGAAACCAAAAGATACTAGACTAAAATCCACACATGGTTGGAAAAAATGTCAGGTTAAATATCTAACTGTCTATGTTCATCTACCTACTGACCTGCAAGCGTTAACACATTCTCCCGCCCACATAACTCCTCCTTACCTCTGACCGTTCCTCCTGGGTACAAAAGCTTCCACCACGAGGTCATCCAGTAGTTCCACATGTGTACCTGTAAAGGAAAGGATACAGATCAGTGATCATATACTGAATAGGCCTTGGATCATTTCAGGCCTGCAATAAAAGGATTAAGATAAATACTTCAACTTGTCTCGTGAGTTATTGGGTCAGATCCATCCCTTCACAGCTGGTAGCAGAGGATGGTTTGCCCATAACTCTGAGTGATGACTGAACCAGGAGTTTATTCTGAAACCGAGAACAGAATAAACACCAGAGCCTACGCTAAACTCATGGCTGAGCTACAGGCAACTGAAGATGCCACAGCAAAATTCACGACGGCTGAGAGTGAGCAGGACGCCGATCTGAACTCACTACTCAGAGACGTGAGACACGAGAAGAAACCAACAACCCTGAAAGAAAGGAAACACAAAGAAAAGACAAGCTCCACCGGCAGGCCTAGGCCTGGGACAGAGAGCAGCGGCCATGAGCTCTTCACTGGACAGCTTCCAGCACGAAATGAGCTTCGCGAATGCTCAGTCCCTGCCTGTAAGAAGAGAAGAGAGAAACACAGATACAAGTCTGTTCAAAGTTACCACAGTCATCCCTATGCCATATTGGGAATTCCCTAACCTCCAAAACCATGGACAGATACCCTCAGTAAGTAAATATTCTAACAATTCTGGGACAATAACTGTTAACCTCCCAAAATTACAAATAGATGGAGGGGATCTCTTGGAATGGAGCCAGCAGCTACAGGTTGCCTTTATGAAAGAAAATGTACTCTTTTTAATTTCTGAACCTCCAAAAAAGGCTTGGTCATTTGAGGTTGATTGTATCCACCACAAGGCATTTTACATATTGTTAACTAGTATCCTACCAACTATGTATCCTAGCATTGGTAACAATTTAACTGTATATGAGGTTATGCAAAAGTTATACGGTTTGTTCTATAGTCAGAGCAGAGCAACACAACAAGAATATCCAGGGAATTCTACTCTGCCAGGTTTAGACCAGGGGTTCCCATGAGCGAACATGTATTGAAATTAAATGCAACCAGGACTGAACTAATGCAAAGGGGAGAGATGATTACTGAGGAAAGTATGATGAGTATAATTATTAACTCATTGGACAGTAACTGGGACAACTTCATAACCCAATTAGATAGCCTCAGTATAGAGCATCTATCATTAGGCACACTCACAAACAGGCTAATTGCAGAAGACAATCTGAGAAGGGACCGCCATTTATCCAGGAGGGAGCCTAGGCCCATAAAGAAGGTTGAGTTCCAGGATAAGACAAGGGGCACCCCTGAATGCTTCACCTGTGGATCAAGAAATCACCTAAAAAGGAATTGCCCCAGGAACAGCAGAGAAAAGGGATACAACAACTGTAGGTGGAGACAATCACCAGAACGTAGGCCATTTAGGGAGCGGGGACATGGGTGGTCCCCCAATCCAAGAAGACACAATGAGCTTAGAGACAGTTCCAGAGTTGTTCAGCTCACTCACAGAGTGAGCACAACTATGCCTTGAATCAGAACTATCCACTAAACCAAAACTAACTTGCTATGCTGACGCTGATTGGGCGCGAGATATTAAAAGTAGAAAAAATACTTCTACGTATGTGCTCTTCTTAAATAACAGCCCTATCCACTGGTACACAGGGAAACAAAAATTAGTAGCAACATCTACCACTGAAGCAGAGTTCGTTTGCTTATCCAAAGCAGCAAATAACCTAATATGGTTTGATGACTTACTTAGTGATAGCTGGACTGAGCTATCTTACCCAATTATCATCCATGAAGACAACAAAGCTGCCATAGAAATATCAAAGGCCAATGCCGTCAGTCAACGATCAAGGCACATTGACATTAAATGCAAACATGTTAGGCAGTTCTCAGAGATTGGCTTTATTAAAGCTATACATTGTGACACTGAGGAACAAACGGCAGATATCCTTACCAAACCCTTGCCTCAAAAACAACATGCATATCTCATGTCAAAAATATGTGTACATGTGTAAATCATGTAACTTTGTATATGTATGTATTGTATGCCCATAATCAGTTAGACATTTAGAGGGGGTTTTGTCTGATTAAATGTCTAACTTGTCTGTGTTCATCTGCCTACTGCCCTGCAAGGGTTAACACATCCCCCCCGCCCACATAACTCCTCCTTACCTCTGACCATTCCTCCTGGGTACAAAAGCTTCTACCACGAGGTCATCCAGTAGTTCCAGATGTGTACCTGTAAAGGAAAGGATACAGGTCAGTGATCATATACTGAATAAGCCTTGGATCATTTCAAGCCTGAAATAAAAGGATTAAGATAAATACTTCAACTTGTCTTGTGAGTTATTGGGTCAGATCCATCCCTTCACAAAAAATGATTAAAAAATACATAGATTTTAAACCTGAATTTTTTTTTTTATTGGGGATTGTACCTGAAATATATAATAGAGAAAAAGAAAAAGAAGCATTTCTAATAGTAAGACGAGTTTACAGTCACTTTCAAATTGCTTTTCTACTGCAGTCATATAGAAAAGTAATACTTTTGGGTCACCAACAGGTACCCTCTGCAATAATTAAATACTAGCACAGTAGTGGCTCTTTTTGGCTCTTCCTAGTGATTGTGGCATATACTGCAGGCTTCCCTTCTTGTTCAGCTGTTTCATTCAGCATGATTCTTTACTTGTGTTCCAGCACATCCTAGTCCAGGGACAACTCTGTAATTTAAAAAACCTGTAGCTAATGCTTGCATTAACTAGCTGGCTATATTTTTAGCATTTAAATAAATCAGTCATGCTTGATGATGATAATGTCTATCTTTTCAGTTATGGTTCAGGGATAGAATATTTGGGTTAGCTCAGATCTCTGATGGTTGGTTTTTATGAAGTTGCTTTTAGTACCTTGAGTATTTGTGGCTTTGTGTAGTGTTTCCTCCTAGTGTCATGTGATTGAATGGTGTAAAAATGAAGAGAAGGGGCCTAAATTAAACTGCTTTTCCATTCTTTTAGCTTCAAATTCTTAAAATAATGGGATAAGTTTCTAACTCACATATGCACAACACATGGATTTGCTGTATTCTTTTTTTTTTCCAGTGGTCTTTCCTTGCTTATTCTCAAGCAGCAAGGAATTAGATCTCTCCAGTTCCAGTCCCTGAAGCACATCAGTGCTGGGAATGTCTACATAACTGACAACGGTAATTTATGCTACTATCATACTATCAACTGGACCAGCCTCTTCAGCTCACCTAACCAGAAAACTGTCATCCACAGAAATAAGAGGGCTGAGAACTGCAGTAAGTATTTTGCTCATGGTTGGTTAACTAAATTTCTCTTTCTCTCTCTCTCTCTGGATATATTGTTTACAACTAGAAAATGATGATTAGCTACTTTGTGAAACAAGAAATAATCTAGAAAATTTGCACAAAAGTCTAATATTGTTATATTTGAGGATGTTTAGAAATTTCTGAATAAGGCCATTTTTTTTTGAAAATAGTCATGAACACAGGACAGTAAAACCTGATTTGCTGAATAAATGTTGAATGCTTTCCAAGAACATTTTCTAAGAACAGAGTTCTTAGAATTTGATCAGTCTTTATTAAGAGTTCTCCCATCCACTTTTAAAATAGATATTACTTGAATGCAATTCGGAATTCTGTCTGAATTACTACAATGCACGTAAGGAAGGTGCCACATGTACTATCTGGCCCTGAAATCTCTGCTGTCACTTTCACACAGTCACAAAATCTGTTTTGTTGTGTTTTAAATGTGGGGGTGGGGTAAGTAAAGAAGGAGGCCTTTTGTATAATGCCCTGCACGATTTCCCTGTCCCTGTAATCATTAAGATTTTTTTCAGCTCCACTCCAAATATAAAGAAAGTTACTTCCCATTTTCACTGACTTGCTCTTAATTAATTTATTTTAGAAGCAATCGCTCCAAGTGTTTTACAATGCAAAGAAATAAGTATAATAAAACCCATGAAGGCCTAAAGGCAGCAATTAAAGAATACATATAAAAACAAACCTAGTCCTTCATAATAGTAGTCAAATCCTCAATTCTAAAACCTTTTTATCTGTTGGTGAAAGATAAATAACAAGTAATACTACTTAAACTCCATGGGCCACTGGCATCTGCAGTGCCACCATTTCCTGTCTTAAACTGTCAGAGGAACATTGCAACTGATCTCTCCAGAGATCCAGAGGCAAGCTCACAAAGAAAACAGACAGGTAGCGTTTTCAAAGTGATAATCGGGCCCTAAACTATCCTCTGAAATGAACTGGTAGCCAGTATAGTCAATTCTATAAATATCTGTGACAGATTGTGACAAGAAAGCAAAAAGACAGCTCAACCATAGTGGGTAATGCCAGCAATGCTGCTATTTGCCACTCAAAGCCCAGGGTTGTTACTCAATATGTGCATGGATTGGACTCCACAAGGAAGCACTGAGTGATCCACCATAGGTCTTCTGACACCAGCAATACATATGCAAAAGCCATCCTCCTAGGCCACTTTTAGCGAAGCAAGTACCTCCATGTTCTAGGTATTAGGACCTGCTATAACTGTAGTTTTTGCCATGGAATATATAAGAAGGGTTATTTATTGTAGTCTCAATACAATCTACAGTGGAATTCACCGATCCTTTTCTTAAATTAGCTTCATACTACTTCCCTAGAAACAGTTGCTCAAAGGGCACAGTATAAGAGTGAATGCTTCAGAGATTTTCACCAGAAATGGAGAGACAGCTTTTTTTTTTGCCAGCACATAGATACGATAAGTCAATATCTTTTTTTTTCCTGATGAATGGATCCTCCTCATTGTCCTTTGAGTTACCCTTAGATTTGCAATTTCATCTGATTTCTGTGCAGATTCTCTGCCTCTAAGATAATGGCTTGGCAGTTTGGGAGTGAGGATGGGTTAGAAATTTGGAATTTTAATCTTAAAGATTTAATTTTAAGGATTCTCATCTATGGCAGTTTCTCACTGACATCTCAGTAGCATCTCTGAGGGTTTAGAGGTAGAAAAAATAGGTTGGTTTAAAAGTCTACAGCTTCCCAACTTTTTGAAACCTTACTTTAGTTCATCCCATTTCTTCATGAGTTTTTAAATCCTTTATTTAAAAGTAAGCATGTTTTTGTATTGCTGGTTTTTGGGTACAGGTAGCATTGCCCTCCAATGTTATCTTTATACTAATTCTGTGGGACAGAGAAATAGTGTCCTAGTGATGTCCAGATATGGCTGTTCTACTCTTCCCCTGCACTACATCATCAACACTATTCCTTATTATGGCTAAGAGGCAAAGATGTGAATACTAGTAAAGACAGCAAAAAGAAAATAGACTAAAACATTAGAATGACATTGAGGTGGTCAACAAATAAACTGAGTTATAATTATGGGTGACTTTACATTTGTTGGTGCCTTATTTTCACTGCTACTGAACAGTATTTGGCTTCAAACTGGGTTA
Organism: Masticophis lateralis; assembly: GCA_030761175.1. Lineage (NCBI taxonomy): Eukaryota > Metazoa > Chordata > Lepidosauria > Squamata > Colubridae > Masticophis > Masticophis lateralis. The sequence continues at coordinate 179,654,106 of JAUDYJ010000001.1, forward strand.
TAGGGATTTTAGAGTCTTATAAAATTAAACTCATTTAAAAGTTATCCATTCTTCCAGGATACTGATGAAGCAGGTTAGATCTGAGTGTTGTGGATACCCCAATAGATATTACAGTGAACTGTTTCCCCAATTCCTCATGAGCAAATATGTTATCATATAAAACCTTACCATATCTTATTGTAATAGTGGTGAAGGCAAAAACTATGTTTGCAATCATAGCCCTGAATTTATTGTTTTGATCTCTTTGTATCTAGTACTGTTTTTATTTATTTTATTTCATTATACTTATCGGGGTGAAATTCAAAATTTTTCCCTACCGGTTCTGTGGGTGTGGCTTGGTGGGCATGGCAGGGGAAGGATATTGAAAAATCTCCATTCCCACACCACTCTGGGGCCAGGCAGAGGTGGTATTTGTCGGTTCTCTGAACTACTCAAAATTTCCGCTACCTGTTCTCCAGAACTTGTTATAACCTGCTGGATTTCACCCTTGATACTTACACTATGCTAGGTTATTATCACTTGTGGTTACAACAATAACCTTATTTATACTTGAAGATGTGGACAGAGTTATTGTAGGATAGACTTTGCCATCCATGGATTTGGCCAATGTTCCTCCTTCCTTGTAAAAGCATACCAAAGAAGAGAGGAAAAAGTGAAGTTGGGAGGTGGTGTGTGTCCTTGAGAGACTGTGTGATGAACCTACCTTATAGTTGATTCCTCCGGAAGCTGTTTGTGAAGGGCCCTGGAAGGTAAGCTCTGGGACTCTTCCAAAGAAAGAAGTAGAGAACACAAAACCCATTAATACAGTACTACAGTACTTTATATGAAGATATAAAGTTGAAGGAGGAACTACTATGTAGGAACCATTTTGGAACAACAAGCAGAGAAAGAAATGGAGAAAGAATCCTTCCTAACTTTTCCTCCAAAATTTACAAGTTACACATTATAAATTAGAGTATGTTTTAAAATCCCTTAAACCACCCAAAGATGCAGAAACAAAAGGTAACAGTAAAAGCAAAAAAGGACTCAAAAAGAAAGTAACCTTAAACACGACGTCGCTGCAATGACACCCAGATAAAGTAAAGGACTTATTTCAGATAATGGATACTTAAGTAAGACTCCTTTTTTCCCCCTCTTCTCCCCTTGTAACCTTGGTAAACAAGCGCTGCTCCTTCTGGATTGGGAGGAGAATGACTGCCTTTCAGTGGAAAATGAGGCTCCATTAAGGACAGAGGAGAACAAGGAGGAGGAGAAAATTAATTAAAATATTAATTTTAAAGGAGACCTGGATTTGATTGCCAAGAATTACCTTTTAACCAAACAGTTAATTGTTTCGCATAAGAACAGAATGCCTCGAAAGTTGATATGGAATGTCCCTTCATCAAGAATCCATCACTCAAGTTATGCATTTTATTTAACTTGCCCCATTTTAAGTATGTTATAAAGGAAGTGGAGAACAGCAATCACAAAAATCCTGAATGAAGAGGATTATCTGGATCTCTTCTAGACATAGTCTGGACATGGGGCATAAATTGTATTGGTTGCATCCAATACTAGATGTCAAATACATACACATTACTTTATGACTTGAATCATTATTCTAAAACATTCTGGACCATTTATCCTGCCTGCCCAATACATTTTCAGCAAGAGAGAATACTATAGGTTCCCATTCCCTTGGGGGAGGGGCCTTGGATAATAACATGTTATGTCTGCATGCATGCATACATATTTTGATGCTCTTTCTATATGTATGTATATTTTAAATATGTTTGTATGTGTGTGTATTCAGGTAGGAAAGTGATTGGCAGTTGCTTTCCTGAAATAGAAAGTTGGAAGACAAACAACAGGAGAATAATCTAGTATCCTGGGAGGATATGCTATCATACTGTATATCTGGATTGAATAACTTGCAAAATATTTCAAAATTACTTCAATCCAGACAGGATTTGTAAATTTTATATTATTTACTTCTCTATGAACTGGATGGACAAGTTAATAACATTATCTTTAATTTATTATAATTTGATTGACATTTCCAAATAGTGAGTGTGAGAATTTATGTGTGATAAATGTTTGATCTACCTATGCAGTTTTTCCTTGTTAATAGCTGTGCAATTCAGTGATCTGAAAAGAAGTAACTTGAATTTGTAGAGGGAAAAAAACATCAATATTTTTTGCTTCCTTATTTTAATTAAACTTCAGAGTGCTGAGTTTTCACAGGTGGACCATTTAGATGTAAGTTAATTTTGCAAGTCCATACCTTGACCCTGTTCAAGAAAATCTGGACAGGGAAATTTCATCATGAATCCTCTTTCACATTTCTTTGTTGTCAACAATATTGTACATGGGAGACAATACAGAATAAACACAATACTCAGTAGGAACAATTCTCAGTTGGAGTACTCATTATATGAGTCTAAAGTTACCATTCAGCAAAGCTTTTCCCAGCTAGGAGAAGAAAATTCACAATTAGTTGCTGTATCTAGCTAATAATCTTTTTATGAATTCTCTCTCGATTTATAAATTTGTCTGCAAATGGCTAATTTTTATGTAGTGAAATAGATGGTCTCAACTCTTAAGCAAAATAAATATGTAACTTTTTTCTCAACTAATGGAAAATGTATTAGTTAAAAATAAATATATTAATGCAGACAAATTAAACAGGTCCTAAGTGCTTTGTACTGCTTCATCACTCCTGTTTTGGAAAACCTCAGCATAAACACCTTCAGTCAATTAAATTTATAAATCTTTACAATCTAATTGGCTGTATTCCTGCTTGTTTAATTAACTGAGTATTATTGTTGTAGAGCTTCATTTAATAAAAGAGACTGACAAGTTGAGCTAAAAATTTTAATAAAATATTATTTACAGGTTTATGTAGGTTTTCTGTTTTGATCTTAGTTGAGGGGGAAAAAATTCCTAGTTTAATTTTCAGATGCTATTTCAAGAACTTCATCTATAAAAACTTTTGTAAAATACTATATAAGATGTCTCCATGAGTACAAAATATTTATAATATAGACTATTAAACAATTATGTTGCAGTAACACCACACACACACACAAAAAAAAATGAATTCAGTAGATTTTTCTCCCAAGTCTCCCAATAAGAACGTAGATCCTTGTAGTCTACCTAAAATTATTTAGATTGTTATGGGTGCTAAGTCACCATTTTTACAAGCAATTGTCATAAAGTAAGATAGCCAACAGTGAATTGTCTACTCTAAGGTTATGTGAGTGGGAAGTTGCTTAATGACCATTCAAAGTTGTGATAAATCTACCTGGTGAGTACTTACAACCTGGATTCAAAATTCCAATGGTTTCCCTCTGCCCCCTGCAATCTTATGACTGTGCTTTGGGTGCTTGGTAGACACACCACATTTTTGGCTTTTTGCAGTATCACACAGTCACATAACAACATTTTATGATGGTTTTGCAAATAAATAAATAAATAAATAAAAACCCAGTATTTACTTTGTTTTTTTGCAAAGTTGCCTGCATAGAGAACCACTGGATTATTTAACCATGGCATTCACTTAACAACTACAGCTTTGCTTAATGATTATGGTGATCCATTTACCAATTCCTCCAAAATATGTGATCAACTCGTTTTACAACCATCACAAGTTACGACTCTGATCGTACAGAGTACGTGGTTTATTCTATTAATGCTAGATACCAGGGAGGTGCTCAGAGGATTTTCTGTTCCATCCACCAAAATTGGGTTGGTAGCTTTGGATAAAATGCACCCAGAGTTAAATGGGCATTATTTGCTGCTTTGCTTCAGGCAACAAAATAATCTTAAACCAGACCTGAAATAAGCTATCAATGTATTTGTGACTCTTCTTACATAGCCTGGCTGATACTGTTCTACCCACTTAGCTCCTTGCCTGATTAATTCTCCATTTGACAAATGTTGCCAAGTAAATAACTGGCTTTTGGAGCATGGGAGAGGCTGTGAGAATGGATTTTTAAAGCATGTGACATTAGAGTAGCATTTCATTCTCAACCTATAGGTTGCTTTTGTTATGGAACTAATCAGAAAGAGATAATTTCCCCCTAATAGGTTTTAGAAAACATGAGACTTGTTGGGTGAAGTTGATGCTTTTAGCCACACAAGGAGAACTACAAGTTTTTAGACAGTAGGACTAGCTTGTTAATTTAAGGACAAGGTTTTTTTATTTGTATGTTTATTTTTCTTTTTAAAGGGTTTCAATTCTCCTAGTTCATCTTCAGTGCAAAACCTCTTTGTTCTATATGTAAGAATGTAAACCAATGAGAAAAGCATACCCAAAAGAATAGTGAATACAAGAGAAGACCCATGTTAGCCATTAATTTTATTAAAAGTCATAAGTTTTCATGAGCAATACTGTAGATAAAAGTCACAATAGTGTGTGTGTTATAATAAAATGTTAGTCTGGAAAGGTGCTTACAGGGTTTTTCTGATTGAAGAGAAGAGAAGAGAAGAGAAGAATATCCTAAGGAAAGTGTGGTGATTGCAATCCTATTTTTCATTTTTAAGATGGGGGAGTGAGTATGCTGGGGAGAATCTGGGGCTTGATTGCCTTCAGGAGCATGATGAGTGAAGTTTTATGATTAAGGAAGAAGTCTTCCATTCTTCCATTTGGACATATATCTTCTCCAGGATATTGTAAGGTCACTGTAGCCATGGAACTGTGGAACAAACACTGAGATTGCCTAACCTTCAGATGTGATGATATTCTCTGGGAAAGAGTATGAAAAATGTTCTTTAGCCATAGATGAGGCATGTTTGGTAGATCAAAAGAGGCATTTGATGCTGTGCAAGCATCAGAAATCACAACACAGTGATGAAAGAGCATGTTGAACCCAAGTAAGGTGAGAACAAGCTATATGAAATAATGTGCTCAGGCGGTCGGTGTGCTTACATGACAGATACTCAGGATCTTTGTTAATGAAGTACAATCAGACATGCATTCTAGTAGCAGTGTATTGAATAAGAAGCAACAAACAATGCAAATTGAAAATGGCAGAGACTTGCTACAGAACATTTCATCTTTTTGGAACATTACTAAAGCATCTCAGTAAAGGAAAAGAATATGAATGGGAATTTATTTTTCAGATTAAAACTTCATCTGAGTTTTTTTTAAAAAATTGGGGTTTTCTGAATAGAATCCAATTGAATCATAGGGCTGGAAGGGATTTTGGAGGTCTTTTACTCCAACTCCCTGCCCAAGGCAGGAGACCTTATCCCTGTGATGGCAAACCTATGGCTGGCATGCCAGAGGTGGCACACAGAGCCCTTTCTGTGGACACGTGCACCGTTGCCATGTGCTCTTCTGGTTTCCGGTGCACAAAACTGATCTTCGCGCATGCCGGAGCACCAGAAACCCAAAGACCAGCTGGTCAGTGCATATGCACTCACCAGCCACCTTTCCAGTTTGGGCACTCAGTGCTGAAAAGGTTCACCATCACTACCTTATACCATCTTGGACAAATGGTAACCCAAACTTTTCTTGAAAACTTCCAACAATGGAACACCCACAACTTTAGGAGGCAAGCTGTTTCATTGATTAATTGGTTCCCACCGTCGGCCAATTTCTCTTGGTTCCCTCTTTTACAAACTTCCACCCATTGCTTCTTTTTTTAAAAAAATAGTTTTTATTAAACAGTTTTTAAACAAACAAACAAGCACAGATATTTACATCTTCTTTTCAACATCTTCGCATCAGTAATCCATACTTATAGATTTTCTCTTTCTTATCTTAATCTTTTATATATAAGATTCTTGTCCTACCCTCAGATGCTTCTTGTCCCTCAGATGCTTTGGAGAATAAGTTTACTTCCTCTTCTCTGAGAGCCCCTCAAGTACCAGAAGACAACTATACCTAATCCTTTTTGTTAGTCTAGTTCCCTTAGCCATTCATTGTGGAATTTAGCCTCCAGACCCCTTATCATCTTTGTTGCTCTTCTCTGCACTCTTTCTAGGTTCTCAGCATCTTTTTTATATAGTGCACATATCTCACTAGTGCAGTGTAAAATGGTACTATCACTTCTCATGATCTTGATGCAGCTATAGCACACTGCTGACTCATAATTAAATGATGATCCACTAGGACACATAGATCCTACTGACAGCTACTACTGTTGAGCCAATTGTATACTTTTGCATTTGTTTTTTTTCCTGCCAGACCCTTACTGTCTATCGAGATTTTCAAACATCCAGGTCATGATTGTCCCAAATATGCTAATGTCCCAAAAGGCAAGTAGACTTTCTTGGGTTTTGTTTCACTTCCCATTCAAGAAGCTTCTTCAGTTTTGAGAAGTGAAATATTGTCAAGGAAAAAAAAAAACCAAGGAAGTCCAGTTGCCCTTTGAAAAGCACCTTTTCAGGAGGGTGCAGATGCTTACTTGTTTCACTCTTGAGCAGCATTTTGTTGGATAGGGTCTAAATCTGTCAAGATCCTTCTGAATCTGGAGTCTGTCTTCAAAAGTGTTAGCAATCCACCACCCCGCCCCCAGCTTGTCATCTGCAATTTTGATGAGTTCCCCTTCTGTCCCCTTATCTAGGTCATTTATGGAGATTTTGAAGAGCATTGGCCCCAATATAAAACCTTGTGGTACTCCACTACATGTTTTCCATGTAGAAGTTCCATTGAGGACTACATGATGACTATGGTTGGTCAACTAGTTATTTTTATTTTATTTTATTTATTAGCTTGTCAAATATATACAAAATAGCAGGTATAAGTATGAACATGGACAATACAAATAAATGGGGACAGTAGGACAGGAATGGTAGGCACGCTGGTGTGCCTATGCATGCCCCCTTTATGGACCTCTTAGGAATGGTGTGAGGTCCACAGTAGACAGTTTAAGGTTGAAGCTGTGAGGGTTTGAGGATGTAATAATGGAGTCAGGTAGAGCATTCCAGGCATTGACCACTCGGTTGCTGAAGTTGTATTTTCTGCAATCAGAAAATTTAAAGTATTATTGAAGTTGAAGTTGAAGAAGTCGTTGACAGATAAGATGTTGTAGCAGACAATTTTGTGTACTATGCATAGATCAGACTGCAGGTGGCACAGTTCCAGATTGTCCAAGCTCAAATTTTGAAGTCTGGTGGCATAAGGGATTCTATTGTGAGTAGAGGAGTACTCTTTTCATGAAATACCTCTGGACCCATTCAATTGTATTAATGTCTGATATACAGTGTGGATTCCAGGCAGGTGAGCTGTATTTGAGAATTGGTCTGGCAAAGGTTTTGTACACCCTAGTTAGCAATGTAGTGTTACTGGAGAAGAAGCTTCGCAAAATTAGTTTAACAATTCTTAATGCCTTTTTGGCAATGCTATTACAGTGAGCTCTGGGGCTTAGCTCATTTGAGATGAGTACTCCTAGGTCCTTAACAGGGTGAGGGTCATCTATGAGGTCGTTTCCACCCAACTTATATTTGGTGTTCTGATTTTTATTGCCAGTGTGAAGGAGCATTTATTGGTTGAAATTTGGAGTTGCCAATTGTGCTACCATGCTGACACATAGTCAAGGTTGCTTTGTAGGGCAGCAATATTGTCAGTGGTGTTAAATAATTTTATATCATCAGCAAAGAGGACACAGCTGCTTTTAAGGTCATTGATGTAAAGCAGAAAGAATGTGGGTCCTTGGGGGACACTGCTGTTAACTGGTGCCGCATTTGATAGGGCCCTCCCTATTTTGACTACTTGTTACCTGTTTGACAGGAACACAGCTATCCATTTGTGCAGGGACCTGGAAATGCTGTAAGATCTTAGTTTTAACAGTAGTTTGTCGTGCACCACTGAATCAAAGGCTTTGCAAAAGTCTATGTAAATTGCATCTATTGCTTTACCCTGATCAAGATGTGTGGGCCAAATGTTTCTGCAGTGTAGGAGTTGCAGATTAGAGGACAATTTTTTCCTGAAACCAAATTGCTTGTTAGAAAGCAAGTTGTTTCTCTCTGAGTGGAGGGTGATGGATTGGTTTATAATTGATTCCATGACTTTACAGGTTTGTAAAGTACAGATGATTTTACAGGTTTGACTTTGCAGAGGGGCACCTCTTCTTTGCTGGATTCCATTAGGTGGCTGGATGGTAGAATTTCCTTCTATCCTGATCATCCCGCATGCTTGTGTGCGTGTGTAGCCTGTGGGAGCTTTGCCTTCTGGTAGCACCCCTTATTGGTCTTAGGGAGATTGACCTCCCTTTATTGTGACCAGCTCGGCTTGCTCCTTGCTATCCTTGGCTTCGCTGCTTTACAATGGCTGTTGGATAGTCTAGCTGCTTGCTTGCTTGCTTGCTGGTTTGCTGGCTTACTTTATTTATTTATTTATTTATTTATTTATTTATTTATTTATTTATTTTTAGTTAGTTAGTTAGTTAGTTAGTTAGTTAGTTAGTTAGTTAGTTAGTTAGTTAGTTAGTTGTGGGAATTTTCTGGCTCGCTCTGGCTTTCCTAATTGAATGCTTCCTGTGGGGAATTAATGATCTGTTTATTAGCTTCACAAATAGACCTCTTAGTTTGGGTCTCTCCATCTGGCTAGCTGGGTATATACCTCCAGTGGGGATTGCTGGCTGGCTTTTTCTTGCGCCGTTCACTTAGGTCTGGAGGACCTCACCGGTTAGCTCTGGCTTTCCAAGGTTTATATCTCCAGTGGGGATTGCTGAATGGCTTTTTTTTTTTTTTTTTGCTCCATTCGCTAGGGTTTGGAGGATCACTCTGGATCAGGTCTCTCCAGCTAGTCCTGGATTATCTAGGTACTTGCCTCTGGTTGGGATGTATTTATTTATGATTGCTCAGGATTGCCGGTATCTTGCTAAATTTTCAGACTTCAGGACTCTGGGTCCATGTGGGCAGTTGGAAACTCGGCTGGGAGTCTGGTTTCACTGGTCTTTCACTCACCTTTGACTGTTATTGTATAAATTCGTAGGACCTGATCTATGTTTTTCTTTATTCTCTTTGTTTTGCTACTTCTACTTCTATCACTATTTCTAGTTTCTAGCAATGTGGCTAAGCATCTGCCTTGGCCGCCGTTTTGCCCCCAAAAAACACATTATGAATCCATTTGGTGATGGTACTGTCTATTCCTCATTGTTCTGTCTTATTGAGAAGTGGACTGTGTCTACTGTGTCAAATGCACAACTATGGTGCTTGATAATCTTTTCCAGGATTTTCCCAGGTATTGATATCAGCCTGACTGGTCTGTAGTTTCCTGGATCCATCTTTTCCCGCTTTTTGTAGATTGGAATCACATTTGCTCTTTTCCAGTCCTCTGGCAGTTCCCTCGTGCTCCAGGAGCTCTGAAATATTTTATTCAGTGGTTCTGAGATCACATCTGTAGGTTCTTCAGAATTCTGGAATGTCAACCATCTGGTCCTGGCAATTTGAATTCATCTAGAGCAGGGCTGTCAAACTCCCAGCCCATGGGCTGGATGCGTCACACACTGGCCATGCCCATGCCTGCTTTAGTGAATGGGGAAAAAAAGTCCCAATACATCATGTGATGCCGCCATGATGACGTGAGTTTGGCATCCCTGATCTAGAGTGAATAGGTGTTCTCTTACCAATTGGTTGCGTATTTTACTTGTTTTCCTGTTATGTCTCACAGCTTTTGATAGATTGGACTATTAAGTAATTCTACTTTCCTGATCTCCATCATCTTCTTGCCATTTTCTCCCATTAATGGATCAGTTATGTCCTTGACTTTCATCTTGTTGCTTACATATTGAAAGAATTTTTTGTTTGTATATTTGGCATTTGTTCCAAGTCTTAGTTCATTCTGAGCCTTAGCTTTCCTTGACTGCATCTTTACAGATTAATATTTTCTCCTATTTTATCCCCAGTAACTACTCATATCTCAATCTGGGAAGTGCCCTTCATTTATTTTCTAATTTTTCATATACATTTTTATTAAAATGTTTAAAAAAAGATAAAGACTAATACAAATTAATATAAAGTAGAAAAAGAAAAACCATAGAAAAAGCTAGAAGTATACGAAATATACTTATATTACATTGAAGATTAAGCAGAAAGAAGATACAGAATATTATCAAACATGGAATTTATTGTACCAGTGATTGTAAAAAAGGGGTAGAGATTAAGAATGTAATCTGTACTGCTAAGCAAATAAAATAACCCAGACAACATGATGTTTATTAAGCACTAACAAAATGTAACAATAGAATATTAATAAAAGGGGGGGGGGAGAGAGTAGAATAAAAAAATACCGTATAGAAAAGAATGAAAATAAGTAGATTCTGCTCTTCTTTACAGCAGTTTTAAGTACAATGATAAATTTATCTCTTATTGTATGGTTACAACATGACTCTCTTCTTTCTATAATATATTCTATCTATTCCTCATAATCATAAGTTCATTTTTTTCTGTTTACTCAAAAAGTCTAGGGTGTGTGTGTTCTAGTCAGCAATAAATGGTTCAGTGGTGGGGTTCAGCCAGTTTGCACCACTTCAGGAGAACCCGTTGTTAACTTCCTGAGCAGTTTGGAAAACTGGTTGTTGGAAGAAATCATTAGGGCAGAGAACTGGTTGTTACTTGAATCCCACCACTGAAATGGTCTTTTCTCTGATGAAAGAAGTCAAGTCCTCTCAGCAACTTCATCTCCACCATCCTTTCCTCCATTATGAGTTGTGACGAATCTTTCTGTCTTTGTGTCTACTTACAACTGCTGTTGGATTCCTGGTTGTAAATTATTATGCTCATAAGTGAAAGCACCTGCATGTCCAGAACCAATTTTACAAACTTTTTTAGCACTAGTTTCCACTATTGTTGTTTATAAATGCTTCTTGTGCTGAGAACCCCAAAGGTATCTAGGGGCACAATCTGGGTTTGTAACTACTCAAGTGGTGGGTTTCCATGCCACCAAATCTCAGTTTGTGTTCTTTTAACTCCAGAAGTCTTCTATTTCTCAGCAATATCCACTCTTTCATAAATATCATTCTGGCAAGACATTTATTTTTATCACAGAATTTCTCCCAAGAATGACACTTATAGTTTTATTCAACTTAACATGTTTTTTTTAAATTTCATTCCATGTCTTACTTTGAAATAACATACAATTCATGTTTATCATAGTGATACCCAGTTATTTTACCTACTTCTTAATCTTAAAACTTGTTTTATTCATCAATTCTTTTTGATCTTCTATTTTCACAGTTTTTTGTTCTTTTTTCTAATTTTTTCTTTCTGTGTAGAATATTATATATACTGCATGCCAATAAATAAAATAATTATTATCTCGGTGGCAATATGAGTAGAGGAAAATTTGTGAATACCTTTATAATAACTTAATTCTCTTTTATGACTTTTAGTTAACCAGATTCCATCTGTTTTTATATTATTTGCACCTAAAAATATTCAACAATATTTCTGAAACAGCTCATGATGTCACTAATATATTCTTATTATCTAGGATGATACAGTATATTAATTCCAAGCCTTCTGCTCTCTAGTCATAAATGTTTAGTTAAAGAAATTAGGAAATAACATTTCAATTAGTAGACTATTTCATGCCATAGCACATTTTAAACCATTTAAAATAATCACAGATTACATATCACATTTTTTAAAATCTGCACTGTCTCAATTTAAAACATTATTAGTATTAATGAGTAATATTAAATAATCCTCTGAAGAGGTGGGTTCTCATAACCTTTTTCTACTGCTGATAATAATCCAGTCATCATAAACAGAATATTTTAATGTACTGGCCCAAGAGTAACCTTTGTAAAAGCAAAAAGAAATTTCTCCTGTCTCTTCCTCCCATTTTTAATGTATGGATTTAAGTCGTGAGGATAGAACTAAGCATTATACATGCCATTTAGCACACTACTTTTTATAAATGATTGTGCCTGTCTATATTTTACAGCTGCAGAAGGGATGATATGCAGCCATTTATGCTCAAAAAATGGATGTTGGGGGCCAGGGCCAGATCAGTGTTTATCATGTAAACACTTCATCAGAGGAAAAACCTGTGTAAAGTCTTGTCACCTTTATGAAGGGTAAGTCATTTCTGCCTTTAGGCTTTGTATGTATGTGCATGTGTTTATATAAATATGTTCATGCTTTTGAAATTACTAATGTTTATGTTTTGGTGATAGAAGAAGCCATCTGTCATGCAGCAACAGATAATCATAACTTGTGTTAGGCAGCAGCATCTTTTATGGGATATAAAGCAAAATAATCTAGCTAAAATATTTCGATAGCCAAGTCTGCAATTTGTATATAATTGTATGTAACTAGACTAGAGAATTGACTGCAGGGGATGGGTAAGCTTGGCCACAAGGCAGAACAATTGGTCATTCTTTTGAAAGTCACCAAGCTGGAACAAGGAAAAAACTTGCCTATACTTGTATTTTAAATGGAAGGTTGAAAAGCAGCAACACAGAATAAAAAGAGTTGACTGGTATTTTAGATGGGAAATTCTGTGCAACAGATTGCAGAAGTTTGATATCTGTCAAAAGGAAGTCCCAAGGAACTAGTGAGGTTATCTGGTTCAGTTTCTGAATGCATATTCCCTTGTCTGGGGGTGGGGTGAGGGTGGAGAGGTGAAACACACTGCCTCAAATCATTTCAGTGAAGCTTTAAACCTCATTTGTACCCACAACAATTTTGGTAACAAGACAAGGCAACAAGGTTGAGGGCTAAACAGCAGGGAATAGTTAATTGTGAGAAATAGTTTGTGTCTGAGCTTTCAGTGTCAACAATATATATTTCCATCACAGTCCAAGGAGACTGTCAAGATCATGACTAATTGACTGTAGATAATAATGAATTGAAAAAGATCTAATGAAATGAAACTGAATTCTGACATGACAAAAGTATTTTTGATCAGTAGATTTGATCTCAGATTTGGAGTTCAACTTCTTGAGTTGGGTAGAACCTCTTTGAAAATACTGTTTTGTAGATAGTTGGTAGTCATGGGCAGTTTTATTAAGATGAGGCTGATTAACCAATTATGTCTTTTAGGAATGTTGATCTGGTGTATTTTATTCCAACTGGATCATTGCAATGCACTCTACACAGGACTGCCTTTGAAGAATATATGGAAGTTAAAATTGGGCCAGTATATTGTAGCTCATTTGTCAATAATAATTATATATTCACAGCTTTCAATTTCTTTCCAGTAGAATTTCAATTGTTCTTAGTGGTGTCTGAGTTTAAGACTAGCTTATGAGAAAACTTCCTTATGCCATTTACTGAGGTCAACTCCAGGGCCCTCTAGTATGAAAGCCTTTTCAATATCTGCATTTAGGTACATAAATTCTCTTTTCTTCTATCCATGTCACTTCCACACTAATGTCTTATAGATATTGATAAGAATCTGCCTGAAACTCTTCTTTATCAGTTTCTGATTTTACCATTTCTTAATCTTCTTGTTTTTATACATGATGTACATATATGTGTACATATATGTGAAAAAGCTGTACTTAACTGCTATTTTGGTGTAAGGGCTAGAAGAGAGAGTCTCTATCCAAAAGATATACAACAGAAAACCAAATTAGTATCTGGGAATCAAAACCAATTTATTTGGTTTTCTTTTCAAAGATCTGCAGTAAAAACTTTTCTGCAAAATTTTACTAACTATAATTGTAGCTAAATTCCTTTGAATTTAGAAGAATAGCTCTGCAAAAAAAAATCAAAATCAATTATTGCAGAATAGAATTTGAAACAGTCTTAATTTATTGCTTCATAATTGTCCTCCTTGGTTTTTCCTTTCTACCTCTGGCTCACCATAAGCCAGACATTTTTATTTGCACTGTGGTGGCCACTTTCTTGCTGGTAGAGAGACAGGATGAGTGAATGGCAAGTTATGCATTCTTATCATAATTCTTAAAAACTCTAAAGTGGCATTCCTTTCTGTCTTTCCCCGCCTGAAGGGTATGGAGTGCTTACCTTTAACAATATGATAATATCTGTACATTGCAGAAGTCTACAGAATAGAGATATTACCATATGGTGCCAGTCAGCCAAAAAGAAACACTCAGTGGCATTTAGGAGTGAGGACAAAACTGCACATCTCTTGTTAACAGCTACAAAGCAAGGGGACTGCTGGTAGGGACAATGTATATAGATGACAAACAATGTGAAATCAGGAAGACCTGCTCTGTGGGCAAAGCCTGTATCATTATGGTTCCTGGGAGAAGCGAGAAAGCAAAGGAGGGTGAAACCCACTTCCTCTGTTCTGAGGACAGAAGAGCCACAGATCAAGAGTAATCTGTAAAACCTAAAGCTGATAAAAACAGTAATTCTACCAATTGGGAAACAGGTCAGAGCCTTTTCTCTATGTACTTGCTATTCTTGAATTATTTTTCCCCATCTTCATCCTGGAAAAAACATACTGGAAATGATATTCAAAAGTGAGGATTCTCAGAGTTATCAGAGAATAGGCTTGAGTTTTGAAAAGGCAATGACTAGAGTGAGACAGTAGCTATTAGATATAGACCACCAAAAAGACTTTAGTGTAATCCTTATGGTCTTTTTAAAAGAATATAGCAGAGAGATTTTACAAGCCCCTATTTAATGTCTGTAGCATATTTAATGTCTCTGGCATCAAAGATCATTTTTCTTGGTCAAGGGAAATTTAGAGATATACCTAAATCAAAATAGATTTTTCCATAGAAAATTGAAGTAAGAGAGACATCTAGCTCTAGATTACTGTGTTGCTCCTTTTATATGTATTTCCATTTGGACCTAATAATACTCTTTCTAATCAGATCTAGTAGTAAGAGTAAAATAAAGAAGCATTATTATCAGTCCTCAATTAACACACTGAAGTTTGCTAAATTTTGTTCTACTGTCATCTCCATATGTGGTCAACTGTCAAATATATTAGTAATGATTTTAGTAATGTAATTTTTCATTCTTTGCCAACAGTAGGGTATTAATGAATGATATTTTTAATCCCTGTTGTATTGAATTTTAATCTTAGATAAATTGGTCTATGACTCTTTTTATAAACTAATCTATACTAGATGGTATTCCCAGGGTAGCAATGTCCGCCCTGGAGGCCATCTTTTTCTTTGGATCTTCAGGCTGCCATACTTAGTGTTGTGGGAAAACAGGAGGGGGTTTGCATGCAGTTGATGGAGATATATAGCCATACCACATTCCTTTCTCTGGGAGTAAAGGATGCTCAGCCTGCACCTGGAGAAGTGTGACTGGGGGAATCATCTCCAGTTGGGATGGTGGATTGATTGGATCATGTGATGGACATGTGGATGCAGGGGAAGGGACTTTGACGTTTCTTTAGGTGGAGAAAACCCAGGGGCTTTCAGATTTGGGTTTTCCCAGATGTGCTAATATCATATCTCTAATAAAATGGAACTTTGAGGAGCTGCTGGCCTTGGAGTATTCATTGGTTGGGGGTGTTACTTGGAACCCTGACAAACAAATTACTTCAATTGGGAAGGCACAGATGCACATAATGTTAGATTTCTCAGGCCAAGAAAATATCTGGCTATGATATTAGGCCCCTGTTTAGAACTGATTATAGTTCCCATCTCACCAGCAGACTCAGTGGGACACGTAGAAGAATTCTAGCATCTCAATAGTATGATTCTTTTCATCTGATTGTCTTTAACAACTAAGTGGCTAACAGGCCACTCCAGTTTTGAATGCTGAGTCAGTAGGTTATATGCACACTTGGTGTTCTGTACAACCTCTGCAATTATTTCCAGGATGAAAGAACAGGAAATGAACATCCAAGGGCTGCTCCCACTAATAACACCCCTTTAACAGTGATAACTGTTTTAGGTTCCAAATATATGATTTATATAACTTCAGTTTCCCCATTATTTCTGTGCAAGCATTGTTTTTAGATAATCCCCTCCACCAACTTTCTTTCACAAAGGAATAATTTGTTAGAGGTCTTTCAAGTGTACCAAGGAAGTCATCAGAAATAGAGAAAACCCTAGTAGTTGAAAGTAGATCAGATATGTATACAATAAATCCCTTTATTTCAATAGATGTGTTTTTTCATCTCCAGCATGTTTATTTATTTATTATTTAAAAACACTGATATAGCTTCCCATTTTATATTGAACTCTGGGCAGGTCCCAATCAAAAAGGGCATGCTGCATGTTTGTATAAATAGTATGAAATATTTATATATCCTTGTCTTTACAAACAGTGAATTTTCCTAGCAGTGCAGTATTTGCATGTTAATCCAGGGCTTGGGGATGGGGATGTAATTAGAAAATTATCAAAGAGAAGGTGTAGTTGAAGGGGGGATAAGCACCTTTGCTTGCAGAATAACAATCATGTCATAAACTGAAGTTGCTCCCTGATTCTGTCACTTCTGGTATTTCTAAATTGCTTGTTATTCCACAGGGAATACAGAGAGTTTGCAAATGGTTCAGTTTGTGTGGAATGTGATCCGCAGTGTGAGAAGATGGATGGAAACAGAATAACTTGCAGGGGGGCTGTAAGTACAATCCATATACAGTCCAACATATAAGCTGGTTATTACAGAAGACAGATTTGTTTTTTTCTTTCTTTCATCCTTTCTTCCTTTGTAAATTTATTAATTTTATTGATTTGCTAGATTTAGATCCATCCCTTTCTTCCATGAACTCAAGACAATATACAATATACTCTTTCCACTTAATTTTCCTTACAGTTACAAACTTCTGAATTAGAATATTATTATTATTATTATTATTATTATTATTATTATTATTATTATTATTATTATTAATTCAATTTGTATGCCGCCCCTCTCCGTAGACTCAGGGCGGCTCACAATGCATTTAAAATCATTATAAAAAACATTTAAGAATGAAAAACATTAGAAACATTAAAACTCATTCACATCATTCATGGCCGGATCTCGCTGGATCACAAAAGCGAGATCAATCGTACCAGGCCTGCCGGAAAAGCCAGGTCTTCAGCGCTTTTCGGAAGGCCAATAGGGTGGGGATGGTCCAGACCTCAGGAGGTAACTGGTTCCAGAGAGCTGGGGCAGCCAAAGAGAAGGCCCTCCCCTACGGGCCCACCAGGCGGCATTGTTTAGCTGAAGGGACCTGGAGGAGACCTACTCTGTGGGATCTTACTGGTCGTTGGGAGTTATGCAGTAGAAGGCAGTCTCGAAGATACCCTGGTCCTGAGCCATGTAGGGCTTTAAAGGTAATAACCAACACCTTGAATTGTGACCGGAGACCAATAGGAAGTCAGTACAACTTGCGGAGAATTGGTGTAATGTGGGTATACCTAGGTGCTTGCCTAGAATAAGCTAAGAGTCTATGACTCTCCCAAAATCAATGCCTAAACATATTGTGCTCAGGTTGGATTTGAACCTAGGTGTCTCTGGTTCTAGTTCAAATCTTAATGGAAAGACTATGCTGAAGCTATGCATGTTCCCATGAAAGTTTTTCATGGGCTGAAAAGAACTAAATATAGAATCTAATAAAGTATAACAGTGATCTCTCTTTGTGAAAAATCCCAACATAAATCTTAAGGCAATGTGAGTATTGCATGCTGTGTCAAATATTACACTTACTTGATGTCTCTCACTAGCTCTTAGGGATCTCCAAACTAAAACAGAAATGTGGATATTCTGTGTTTCTTCTTTCTACGTAGGGACCAGATCATTGTACCAAATGCTTTCATTTTAAAGATGGCCCCAATTGTGTTGAAAAATGTCCTGATGGTGTACAAGGGACAAACAGCTTCATATTCAAGTATGCGGATGAGGATCGTGAATGTCGTTCTTGTCACCCAAATTGTACCCAAGGGTAAGTTTACATTTACATATGTTAAAAAAGTATTGCTGCATGTGATACTTTCAATCCATTTTGCTGTACCTTGATGAATAAAGTGATTTGTCTAGAATATTTTTATCCCCAAGTCTTTCAGTATGTCTCTATGGATGGCAAAACTAATATGATGATGAATCAATATCTTTATTGTAATACTCTCTCGGAGTCTGAGTTACCACACCCTTTACAGTCTCTTTTCTCCCTTTTTGCTAGAATGGTGGAAATGGGCAATAAAGATAATCTGCACTAAAAGAGCAAAAGTATGCTTTAGTGTGTGTTGGCCTCAGCATATTAAGAATGCAGTCCTCCCCTTAACTGTCTCTCCTCCTTTTGTGTTCAGCTGGGAGATATGAAAGTGAGTTGATCTGCCTTCCCTAGAGTGATAGTGCTACTTTCTATGTGACTCTAATGAAGAAGACTGTTAGATTACATGAACAGTTGCATTCATGTACCAAACTATAGTTAAATGTGTAGAGAATAAGTATGGTAAAGATGTGCTGCCTTGCTTTTTAATTGAACTTCAGGTGCCTTGCATGTGAAGGTGAGGGTCACAGTTGATCTTTTATCTCTGTATCTGTGTAAGATATGTACAAATAATAATTTTTGAATACAGGATTTTAAACAGAAAAATGGACTGAATCTCTGTTTTTCCTTATGTTATTATAAATTGCAATGCAAACCCAGCCTAATTCAGTGTGACACCAAAGGATGGTGCATGCACACCTTCTTTTCCATCCTATTTCTCTTTGTATTGCAAAATCTCAAGATTTGGAGGCTGGGGTTAGTCTTAACAGGGAGATAGATTTATCAGTAAAAAAATAAAAGCTTAAAGTTGGAAGGAATCCTTAAAATCATTTCTAGTAATCCCATCATCTTTGTTGCCCTTCTCTGAATTGGTTTAAGAATAATTTCTTTAAATTTTTCTTACAGTGAGATGCCAGACCTGGATGTGATATTAAAGATGGGGTCTAATCAAAGCATAATAGAGTGGAATGATTTCCCATGAATTGAAAATTATATTTCGGTTAATATAGCCTAAAATAAATCTGTCTTTTTTGCAACAACTTTGTAGTTCTGGCTCTTATTAAATCCAATCAAGTACTTTTAATTTAAAAATGGAAGATCTTTTTAACATTTAGTGCTACGAAGTATTCCCCATCCAATATTTGTGCATTTGATTTTTGTTTCATAAGTGAAGAACTTTAATTCTGTTACCATAAGCCCAGTTTTCCAATCTAGCATCCACTAGTTTTGTATTACTTACAGATCTGATAAGCATCCCTCTTCCTTTTCATCCAAATCATTAATAAAAATGTTGAACTGTAGACGATCCAGGACTGATTGTTGTGGCATCTCATTCAGTCACTCTTTCTAATTGATGATAAATTATCAATGGACATTTCATGAATATAAATTTCAATCCATCTTTTAATCCACTTAGTTGTGATGTCATCCAATCCACAGTGAAAGATAAGCATATCTCGGAGTTCTTTGTCAGTTATTTTGCTGAAGTTCTAAAGGCGCCAGTCTCAATTCTGCCCAGGGACAAGTTAAAATCTCCAAGAAACATAAACTTGAGAACAGCAGAAGTAGCTGCCCCACTTGTTCCCTTGACTAATTTATGCAGACCTCATTTAATTACTAAATTGTATTCAAGATGCTTCCATATTGGTCTTTTTATTATCTATTCCAGAATCTTCCAAAGCCTGGATATCATACTGACGGGATCTGAAGTTTGCTGAATCTTTGTTTATCACTTTTTAAAGATAGGAGCATTTGCTCCAGTCATCTGACAATTTGTCAGTTCTCCAGAATTATTTGGGAAAGTAAAACAGAGTCACACCATCAACCATTTTGTTTTAGTATTTTAGGATGCAATCCAGCTTGCCCTAAACTAATTGAAAACAAAGATAGGGTATCTGGCTATGGTTAAAAGTCTCAAGCTTTAATTCTGTCCTTCCATTATGTTCTCCACGGAACAGCTAGATTTGATATCAAGGTTGAAATAAAATAAAAAAATGAATATAAAATCTCTGTCTTTTCTGTGGTATCCACTGTATTGGCATTTTGCCATTTTCGTTGAGCAGCTGTTATACTAATCTTTATCTTTTCCTTTTCTTTTGAACATATCTCCCCATAAGTCCTTTCTTGCTATTAGCATTCTGACACCAGTACTGTAGTGTCAGATGAACTGTCTGTGGTCTTCCTTAACATCCTGGCACTTTTTCCTGTTTGCTATATATGATTTTCAGATCTTCACTAAGCTTTTTATTTAGCCACGCTGGTTTTGTTTTCCTTCATTTTTTCTGTACACTAGAATTATTTTCAATTCTGTTTTTAATATGTTTTTCAAAAGTTTGAACTTTGTTTAAGAATTCTCCTCAATCCTCTTCTTTTTAGCTTCTCCTACCATGGTATCCTATTCATGTCGCTCTCTGTTTTTTAATCCTCACATTTTATAAAGTCAAAGATATGTGTTTGAATATCTTCAGTTTTACAATAGTTTCTCTTAACAAGAAGAACTTGGGTATTGTGCCATCACCTTCCACAGTCTTCCCCCTACTTCTGCATCCTCAGCTAATTATAATTCCTAGAGTTAGTGAAGTTGAATTAGTGTTGGTTGGACTATCTTTATAAAGGCAGTGAAACATCTATGCCTATATTGCTTTTTCTTCTTCAGCAACAGCACCATATTAATTGAATAAAGTGTCACCAAAATAGAAAACCATTATATCTGGCAACCAACGTAATCTGCAAAAGTCTTGCTTTTAGGCATCTGTGATTACATTTCCGCTTCAGTTCTTATGATACATGACTTGTGTTTAGTACTCCTCTCCTAAGTCTATTAAAATGGCCCTTGTTTGCTATGAATGCCCCTTGTGTGGAAGTATTCCCAATGCTTCTTATGATGAAAGTTGGCACAGATACAGGATCTCATTTGTATTTATTTAAGATTCTTCTTCTTGTTTCTGATTACCATGTTTTGGCATTAATGTTCACACAGCAGATGTCATGAAACACCATTTAAAACAAAGTACCCTTTTCCAGAAAACTTCAATGGAATACATTTCAAAGGATAATACTGATGCTTGAAGAACCAAGCCCTTTTGTAAGAGGACTTTCTGAATGAATCATTTTTAAAAAGCTACTAGACTTGCTGAATTTGAACGAAGTGTGCTGATTAGGCTAAGAAAGCTAGAGGGGATTGTAGTTTTTGGAAGCTTTTCTACTCTGTAAAGACAACTTTGTGCACGTTTTTTTAGTTGGGAATCCTCCTTTCTTTAAACCTTGTAGATTTGTGATGGCTAACCTTTTCCGGACTGAATGCCCAAAGTGCGTGTGCGTGCACCCAAACCCCCAAAATGCATTGTGCCTTGCCCCCCTGCATGTGCCCTACACCCCTGCGCCAGGGATTAAATGCTACCTGTTCAGACCAGTTCAGGTGAACCGGTAGTAAAAAATTTTTGACAATCAGCTGTGCCACACAATTTGTATTCACTAGAAAGCAGGAAATCCTGCTTTCTAGCTAATCTAAATTGCGCGGTCCAGCTGTTTTCTCCTCCTCGCTTTCTACTTACCTTTGCAGACTCAGAAAAGGCTTCTAATGCTCCTTTTTCAGGGCTGTGCGGTAGTGCCTGCAGTGCGCCTACACGTGAATGCGTGTGCAAAGCGAACCAGTAGTGAAGCAAACCGGTAGCAGACTTCACAGCATTTCAGCCCTGCACATGTGCACACGGCCCCCTCACATGCACCCTGCCCCTGCACAAAAGAGCCCCGAAGACTAGCTGGCTGGCGGGAGGTGCGTGCGCACGTGCAGCAGAGCTGAACTGGGGCAACAGCTTGCGTGCCATCAGAACTTGTTCTGCCATGGTGCACGTGACATTTAATAACATCTTTTTCAAATCAAGCTTGATTCCTGATGATTTCATAGAAGTGCCTGTGCTGTTATCTTGGCAATAGTATAGAAGGTATAGAAAAGAGCATTTTCAAATCCAAAGAAGAATTTTTCTCACTACCGTAAGTGAAGCTTAGCATGCCATCAGCTGAAGTTGTGTGACTTCTGAATATTCATTATAGACCACTTGAGTTATTCTGCAATGAAACTGTTGGACAATCTCTAACAAAAACCAAGAGACAACTAACAAATTAATTTTGTAAAATAATAATTAACAAGTGGCTTTTATTGTTTTGCTGCTAAAATTAAAGCAGTAAATAATTCAATAAAATGTTGATGTCAACAGCTGTTGCCATTCAAAATGAGACCTTTTTCTAGTTTTGCAGCTCTAATTACAACAGAGCTTTTAGGGAAATTAAACTAAGAATGCAAAGATATCCCAGAATTTGTGATACAGGTAATTTCTATTTGGCCCTTTAAAATCTGTGTTATATTCTTAAAAATAATTATTACTACTGGGAAGAAAAAAAGGCATTTCACAGGGGCTTATTAATGGAAGATAATTTTGTATAGCTTAACATATATTTAATGTTAAATATAAGTGCCTAAAATAATATTAGTTCTCTTCTTGAATCTATAAAACATATGGAAATAAAAAAAATGTAACTGGAATTTTTGCACCCTTCTGTCATTGCAATAGGAGTGGAAAAATTCTTTACTTAGTACATGTCTTTATATTAATTGTTAAAAATACAAGTGGGGCAATAAAAATATTGGCTTAAGCCCATTGGTGAGTTTAAATTCAGTTCAGGTGGATAGAGCAGAAAATAGTTCCAGGCAAATATCTTATTCATCAGTACCTTGTCCCTTGTGACTTTCGTCTGAAATTTCTGGAGGCTGTGGTGAATGCATCTGAGCAGTAATACACATATATGAAACCATGCCTCTGATGTTTCTCCTACAGACATTTTATTTGGCTACTCCCTTCTAATAAAATTACACATACATTTTGGGGGGTTGCCAAGCTACCAATCTATGAAAAAATGAATTTTATCTATTGTCTCTTCTAAGCACCTACTGTAAAATAGAAGTAAAAATATATTCTGAAACAGACATTTTGGTTTTTGATATATCAAATGTGATTCATAATAACTTTCTGATTTTTATATTATTAAACATGAAGCAATTATCTTATTCAAAACAGACTACAGATATCATTAAAAATCATTTGCTTGTATTAATGCTAGTAGCTAAGCAAAATAAAAGTATGCCTACTCTTTTTTTAAAAGCTATTCTTATAAATACACCTCTTTTAAAATGTGTCAGTGTGCCATTCAGTGTTGATGGGGGACTTTAAGTAGTTATAATGCATATCTGAGATGTCAGTGTTTTTTTTGCCTTATTTCTCTCCCTGCCATCAGGGTTTTAGTGATCTGTGCTCTGAATAAATTAATTTACCTTCATTTTATTTTCTTATTCATAATTTTTCTTCTTCATGGCTTTTTAAGAATCAATGGAAGCAGTGACTTAGATGGATACCTGGCTTGATTCAGAATAGAAATGATGGTAAAAAAATTAAAATACTTCTCTATATAATCTTTAATTCCCTGTAATAGCTTGGCAACTGGAATGAAATTGGTATAAAAAAGCCTGTTCAGTAAGTGCAGAGTACCATTGCCACATCATTCCATACCAGCCTTGTGAACAGCTCTCCAAGAAGATATTTGGTGTATAAACTGTAGGCTTGGCACCAGAAGCCTAAATACTCAAAGCAAATACCTTTGTTAGGATTCCCTAAAAAGTAGGCCAAACCCCTTTCTTTCATCAGAGGATTTTAGATTTCAAGAGAGGGGAAGGAATTCCTATGATATTTTTATGCTCAATGTGACACTGAAGAGGAGTTCATATTTCATTTGGTATACCATGAGGCTTTCTCATTCTCATGGGTATTCTATCTATCCAGGATACATATGAAAAAACAGTTTTGTGCCAAAAATTAAAAAAAAATTATCTGAAGCTCTCAAAAGAATGAGAACTCCATCCAATGCTTGATTTATGAGCCCAGATCAGCTATGAATCCAGGCATTGGGTGAGCTGAGGTGCACCTGTTTTTCAAGAATTATGGCTTGATGGCTTTCAGAATCTCTGCTGTTCATGCATGGATGTGAGATCCTTTGGTTGATAGTTAGGCTCTATAGATGATACATTTGTGTGCTTCATCTTAATTTGGCATAGATGGAGGAGAAGAGTTTTTGAGAGTTGGAAGAAAAGTTTCCAATTCCATCTCCCTGAGTGTGGATTTCCCGTGGGCTGTGTCTTGAGTCCCTTATAACTGCTGTGCCAAGTCTGCAACGAATCATATTGCAAAGTATACAGATGACATGGCAGTTATCTGAGATGACAATGAAGATTCTTATAGGGAGGAGGTGAAGGTTTTGATGGACTGATGCAATAAAAATAAATTGGTTAGGGTTAGGGTTTAATCAAATAAACCCTTTTGAATGTTAACAAAGCAAAGTAGATCACTGTTGATTTTAGAAAGTGCCAGCATGGTCATACTCCACTTTGTATCAAGGCTGCAGCTGTGGAGATGGTCAATAGTATTAAATGTCTGGGAGTGCAGATAACTAACAATATGATTTGGTCTTTTCATATGTTACTGCTAAGTGCTTAGAGCTCCAAGACCCCACACACCCACTTCATAGTCTGTTTCTGTTGTTCCCCTCTGGGAGGAGGTTTTGAAATATGTATAGCAGGACTACTCCTAAATTCTGTAACAGCTTTGTCCCTTATGCCATCCATCTTATGAACTCATAGGATTCTTTTTTTTTATGTCTAGTTCCACATTCAAACTAGACTGTGATATTTCTGTGTCTGTATGTGGGTATATGTATAATGCCTATCTTTTGAGAGCTGAATGCAATTTCATTTTATTGAAAGTGACAATAAAGATTCTGTCCTATCCTATCTTATCCAACAATTGTTATTCTTATACTGATTGCTCTGCTATGCAGCAGCAACCTTCCTGATTTGCTTAACTTTGTCACTGGGTTGGCAACTAGGTCCCTAAGTTTACTAGATCTTGGTGATTTTAACTTACCCTATGGTAGCATATAGTCTGAGGTAGTTCAGAATTTCATGGCTGCTGTGACAAGCATGGATCCAAATAATCAAGAGCCTGTCTTGAATTGGGTGGGGCATACTAAATCTGGTTTTTATCTCAGAGTAGTTGCAATGTTATTTGGTAGTGAGGGCAGTATCTCAGCTATGAAAGAAAGATCAGTCTTTCATTGCTTTTTAGCTTGCTGATGTTACTTCAGCCTGCAGAGAGGGTATGACTCATTAGATCAGTCAAACTCGATTTCATTGAGGGCTGCATCAGGATTGTGTTTGACCTTCAGGGGAGGCAAGGTGTGTGGCCAGGTTGGGCATGGCCAGCTTGATGTCACTCGTATTGGGGGTGCCTGTGGTGGCCCAAGTGCTCTGCCAGCAAAAACGGGCTCCTGAGTTCTGTTTACAGTTGTGATGGCCTCCTGCAACTCTCTGCCACCGACAACAGAGCTTTTCAGCTGTGATGGCCTCCTGCAACCCTCTGCCAGTGAAAAGGAACTCAGGGGGGCTGCATGCAGCCCTCCTGAGCTCTGTTTTCACTGGCAGAGGCACTGTGGGCCAGTCCTTCACTGTTTCCAGCACGGCCCCACGGGCCAGTGCTAAGCATCCCACAATCTGGATCCAGCCCCTGGGCCTTGAATTTGACACCCCTTCATTAGATCATTTTGTCCATGGCAACTAATGGATCTGTCTGTCGCAGACAACTAACAGCTTCAGAGGAAATGTGGGGCTTTCTCTGAGGTTCTGATGAGCATTTAAGGCAAGGCCTTAGTTGTAGCCTAGAATGAGGTCCTTGGATTGGGTTGTTTCTATTCAGCCTTTCATTGTGATTGATTGTTGATCCCACCATGGCTTCTGGTTGCCAGCACTGGCAGTTAGCCAATTGGCTGGCTGCTAACTGTCCTGTGCGGCCAAAGGCCCGGGACAAAAGCTGCTTTGGCATGGCCCATTCGCTGAAACAGCATTTGTCCTGGGCCTTTGGCTGCATGGGACAGTTAGCCACCAGACAATCAGCTAACTGCCAATGCTGGCAGCCAGTAGCCACAGTGCAACTGATCACAGGGGCTGGGAGGTTTTGGAGGAGATGTTGTAGCCAAACGGCCTCAGGCCTCCTTGTTGAGAGAAGGAAGGAGAGGGGGTGAAAGAGGGAGGGAAGGGAGAAAGAAAGAGAGAGAGAGGGAGACAGAGAGAAAGGGAGGGAGGGAGGGAGGAAGGGAAAAGAGGGGAAAGTGGATGAGATATGGAGGGAGAGAAAAAATTACAAGTTATAATGGCACTAAAAAATAGGACTTATGACTGTTTTTCACACTTAACAACCATTGCATCATCCCCATGGTTAGGTGATCCAAATTGGCAACTGACTCTTACATATGACAGTCTCAGTGTCCCAGAGTTACGTGATCCCCTTTTACAACCTGACCAACAAAGTCCAGAGGGAAGCTGGATTCACTTAACGATCATGTGACTTACTTAAGAGCTGCAACTATTCACTTAACAATGGTGGCAAAAAAGGTCGTGAAGTGGGTGAAAGCTCACTGAACAACTGTCTTGCTTAGCAATAGAGATTCAAGACTCAATGGTGGACATACAGTAAATTGAGGGGTACCCTTCCCCTTCCCTTATGAGTCTGTCAATCACTGGTAATCCGGCAGGCCTTTGCTCTCAAATTCTCAATCTGGTCCACAGTGATTGACATCCACTGTTGGAGGATGGATTGAGTAAAATGCGTCGATACTCACTTTAACAATGCTCTTGCTTAGCAACCAAAACCTTAATAGGTCAGGGGCGGGTTCCAAATCCAATCACTACCAGTTCACTTGTGCGTGCACGTTCGTGCACATGCACAGCACAACTGCACATGCGCAGAAGCATCCGGATGGGTGGGCGGAGCCTCCCACCGCTGCCACTACTAGTTCGCCCAACCTGGTGAGAACTCGTAGCAACCTACCACTGTAATGGGTGCGCCAGACAATGCCTGTGTAATACTATTGCTCATGAACTGCATTGGTTACCAGTTAGCTAGCTAGGAATTCAGATGCAATTCAAGTTGCTGGGTTACCACAAACCCTTTACCCATAGAACCTGGCTGCCTGAATGACTACATATCTCTGATCATTTCTGCCTGTCCTATTCAATCCAACAAGAGTTGGTTTGCATCATGCTCATTAAACCATATCACCTGATGGGGGTAAGGAAGCAGGCTTTTTTCTTGTTGCAGCATCTACCCTCTATAACAATATCCCCCATAGAGCTGTATGGGACTATCTTCAAAACCTGGCTTTCCCCCAGGCCTTCAGTTAGTGTGTGTGGTGAGCCTTTGATATAATTTTACATGTTAACTTGATGGTTTTATTTTTCTTGACACAAAGACACTTCTTATCTTTCTTATATTGTTTCTTACTATTTTAAATGTTATATGCTGTACAGAGTACTTAATGGACTTTGGTAGTATTATAAATGTGATCGATCAATTGATCAATCAATAAACACACACAATGGATGAATATAATTACTTTTTATCCAGCTTTGATAGAATGGTAATTATGCCCCTTGAAGAGAAAAAGTTAATTGTTATCTTTTAAGCCATAACTGTATTATAGTCAATAATGATTGAATGTATTGGGGCATTGTATTAAGGTACCATGTAGATCCTTGCCTTGGCAGGTGAAACTTGGCAGGTGAAACTTTTTACACAAATCCACAATTATCTGTACTGAGGTAAGTAACTGAAGAATCACAATTTGTATCCACAGTGATTTAGTCTTGCAATTTTAGAAACATCAGAGCAAACACGAGGCATTTTGAATTGAAAAACATTTGAAGCAATGGCTTCATGATGATTGAGGGAATATTGTAATGTAACTATTTGGAGCAAGGAAAATGAAAGGGGGATGATGATGATGATGATGATGATGATGATGATGATTCTGCCTATAAAATGCCTAATGCATGTTTTCTCTTTCTCTCTTCTCCTTTCCCCCACCTTCACCTGGATTCGCTGCAGGTGCATAGGCCCACGCCTCGAGGACTGCATTGGTTTCATGGATAGGTACTTGCTGAGCACTTGCTCCTCTTGCCACACCTCCCATGTTCCATGTGTGCGCAAAGGTGCTTGTGTGTGCATGGCCCGTGTGAATAGTGAATGATCTTTTCTGTTCTGTAATTGCCTGCAGGTGTAGAGGCCCCACTAGGCATGACTGCATTTACTATCCGTGGACACGCCAGTCCACGTTACTCCAGCACGCTAGGTAACATCAGCCATCCCAACTTTTTGTTCTTTTTGTTCTTTCTTTGTAAGGAGTAGGATAATTGCATTACCCAGTTTAGTGAGTGGGATCCTAAATTTGTATTCATCCATTCAAGTCTTTTGGGGCTACTTTCTATACTATTGACGCTTACTGAATTAAATAAATTTAAGCATGCACCCTCAAACATAAAATTGCAGTTCCCACATGCTTTCATGATTCTTTTGGAATTTGAATATTAAAAATATACTTTTAGTGGAGGTTTAAATGGAGATTGTGTAAGGCAGGCTGGAGTCGTTAAGAAATTCCATAGCCTGTATTCAAACTACACTACCTGGTATGGGAGGAGGGTGGAACAAAACTTGTTGCAACAACACCAGTATAAATAAATGTATAAATATTCCTCATGAGAACTAGCCTAGTGTAGTGGTTAACTATCAGACTTGAAACCAGGATATAGTGAGTTCTGGTTCTGGTTTAGGCACAAAGCCAGCTAAGTGATCTTGGGGCAGTCACTCTTTTTCAGCCCTAGGAAGCAGGCAAAAACAAACCACTTCTGACATCTTGCCAAGACAACTGCAAGGACTTATCCAGATGGTTTCCAGGAGTTGAGTTTGAAAAATAGAATGGATCCTTTCTGGTTATATGGCCCAAACTAATCAAACTGGTTAATGTGATTTTCTGTCTCAAATATTCTGCACTAACCTTACGTCTGCCAATCTTTTTTTTTCTTTAGATCAACATCATCTTGTAAAATGTTGTTCTTTTTATTACTTGTATTTAGATATAATAGTTATTTCTGAAAATATTGAAGGAATTGTCTTAATTATCTGATAGTTCTTGAGAGGTATTTTTATTTATTTATTTTTATACTCACCTATCTTAAGTGATTCTGGATAGTGTATATCATAAAACACACACACACATGTAAAACTGTTGCAATGGATGTTAAGAAATGGAGCCCTTAACACACACAGGGCCTCAGGTCTGGGCATACCACCAAGTCTTCACAATCCTATAAAAAGCAATCTGGCTTGGAGCTATCCTGATTTTGGAAGGGAAAATGTTTCAGAGAGCAGGTCTATGACAGAAAAGGCATGTCACCTGTCTCCACCAGCTGACATTCCTTGACTGACGGCACCTCCAAGATGCCTAACCTGCTGAATCAAATTAGTATTGTCTCATATTACAGCATACAATTTTGATCAAAAATACAAATATACTTCTATGAGACATTTTGATCCTGAGGCTAGATTGCATATTAGCAGAATAAATTCAAATCAGTAGAAAACCATATATAGATGGGCATTGTTAAAATATATTTATTTTGGCCCAATGACTAACTGTTCCTGTCCCTACCCAGGAACTTTGTTAACACAGTATAATACTAAAGATTAGGTAAAAGATTATTTGACCCAGGAAGAGAAAACAACAGATTTAAGTTTTAGGACATTATTCCACTCAATGGAACACATACATAATTATAATTATTGCTTAGGCTTGCAGATATGGGCAAAAGGAATATGTCCTACTGAAGTCATGATGGCTTACTTCAGGCTAGGAGCTTACTAAAGTGAGCGGAAAGTTGATATTTATGAATGGGAATTAGATTGATGATTTTAGTATGCTTATTTAATAAGATTTCTCACTATTGTCCAGGAATATATACAGTAGATGTCGCTTGAAGGCACAGAAGAACTGTACACTGATCCATACTAACATATAGACTTGGAAGAGAAGAAGTAGAATAAGTACAGGAATAATCTCCTATTAGCTATCAATAGTAAGGAGCCAGATGTGTCCCCGTTTTTGCCAGTAAAGAATTCCCTCTTACAGAACAACTGGCAGAAAATGGACCCATCAGCTCTAAAACCAGCATTGGAAGCACATGCCAAGAGAAAAGAAGAGAGGAACAGAGAATGTGCCAGAATTAGTTGTCAATCTTTGGTAGGTTGGCAGATGGCTTCTAGCTTGCTTATTGTTGTGCTCCCCACTTATTAGCTGTTCCAAGCTTTCGCCATGCATTTATTATGGTCATTTTTGGAATGATCATTTTAACTGTACTGGGAATGAGCTTTATTATCACTTATCGTTTGAAAATCATGAAAAACTGAACTGATGAATACTATAGTGATGAAGGGATTTTTAAATAGCCAGAATGTCCGCACAGAAAGCATCACATATCTGCCTTCACACTGCAGACTGTTTTGAATTTTGCAGTCCAAGTCTTCACTCAAAAATGCGTAATCTTCTATGGCCCATGCTTGGTTTCAAACACATATGCAGCATCTCTGAATTTAATGAAAAAGAGAACTGTAGTATATGTCACTTCATTTTAAATTATTTTACCTAGATATATTAATAGATGTTAAAGAGGCTCAAAATGTAATCTTCAACACCATATAGTGTAATTGCTGTTAATTCAAGGACTTTGTTTGCAGAACTACCATTATGTCCTCCCAGTATACATTACCAATTGGTACCAGAAGACAAACTGAGACAATAAAACTTAACAAAATGAATAGTCATAATGATTAGGTATGAATAAGAATTTGAAGGAGAAAAGAAATTGAGAGTATGTATGGACATATACATAGTGGCATGTCCTTGAACTAAATTAATCATTTCGTACAGTAGAATTGTGCAGAACCAGGAAGAAAAGCTGTTTTTTAAAAATGATTTTCAAGAGAACTATAAGAGCAGATTCACTTTCCCCTCTTTTAATCCAAATCACTGCATAGATCTAATAATGTTTGCTTCCTTAATGTCTGGAAATGAATCAATCCAATATTTCACACTTACCGTATCATCCACTTGCTTATTGTACAGTGCCAAGGGATGTGGAAACAAGTAGTTGATTAATCTTTCTACTGTAAAATATTATAACTTTTTAACATAAAGGAAGAGTGAGCATATTTCACTTTACCATAAACTGCCCAAACCAATTAAGTGGTGGCAAGCCCAATGATGCCTCATGCTTAAAGTCAAAAGTTCAAACACTCTACTTTATTCTTTCAACTGAGGAACCAAGGCTTGGTTCTAAAGAGGAAAGAGGAAAATAAACAGGAAGAAAGAAGAAGGATAATACCTCTGCTATTTAGGGTTTTCCAAAGCAAATCTATGAGTTTTCTTCCACTCTTGTCCATGAATGAGGGGTGCATATTTAAACTAGAGTCTCCCTTTATAGTGATTTCATGGGCTGCTTACTTGGCCATAGGATGGGAGAAGTTGGCCCTTGCCATCTTCCAGGGTGATTTTCAACTTCCCAGAATAGCTTCAGTATTGAAATTGCCTGGAGACCTTCTTGGGAACTAATCCATCTGGTCCTGGTTAGCTTCCATGCCAGCCAGCCCAGGGCTGTCATTACTGATACAATGAATATATTAAAATGACTGCCCTATGAGACCATGAGACATGATTCTATCCAGGAGGCACACTCCTAAATTCTGCCACCTGAGATCTTTTGTCATAGTACTTGTCTTCCGCTACTAGGCATATAGTCCTATAAAATGTATAGAGGTCATACATAACCACTGCCTTCCTGCTATGTTATAGTAAGTACCTGGAACTTCATTTATATACCAGATGAAATATCTTGAGCCAGAAACTGATACAATATTCAAAGCCTAGCAGCCCAACTAAAGAGCTAATTCATGACTATATTTCGGAAAAATGCTAACATTTCAGCTTTCACAGCAAGCATTCAAGGTATAATTAAGAGCAAAAGAATCCATAAAATGAAAGGGAACCATTTTTCTTTTTCTGGTAGATAAGCAATCATAACGTGGCAGATGTGATCAGCATAGGGAAACAATGTTTTAATACTTCCTTCTCTAATCAGATGTATATATTGATTTATACACTAAATAATGGTCCCCCTTATTTTCACATATCCCCTTTTAACTAACCAGGAACTAATTAGCCAAGTCTTTCCCACAGAGAAATGGTGGGGTAAAACTGTGTGCATATATTAACGCTCTTCATCTTTTCTTCCAGTTGAACAAAAGCACATTTCTTCTTTCGCATCACCTTTTACAAATACCAAGCTTTCTTTTTTTGTTGACGGTGTATGTATACAAAAGCTAATTAACAGCAAATCCTTTGTAAAGCAGTGAAACCTTTTCCTCCTTGTGTTTGATAACCACTTCACAGCAGGATTTCATTATAATTTCATAGTAACTCAGCAACACAGAATACATGATAGGAAAGGGAAACTTGCCATTAATAAGTTCTGCATGTTTGTAGATGACTTAATTTTTATAGCACTATGCTCTTCTATGTTGATTACAGTTTTCCATATGTTCCAGTTGTTTATAAGTTAATTGTACCCTATTTAATTAAGTAAAAACTACTTAAATGAGGGTTTGTTTGTTTGTTTGTTTGTTTTAAAAAGGCATATAAATAGTTAGATAACATTTTCTAAGCTGAAATGGAATAATTGATTTTTAATTGACAAAATCCTACTGTAAGTATTCCGCAGTTACAATAAGATTTTGGTCAAAGTAGCCAAATAGTCAAGGATTATGACAACTGTAACTCTCACACAAGCAATCTCAGAAAAACAGTTCAACAATTAAAATATTTATCATTGAGTAATCCAACTGAACAAGTGACATGACTGAAACTGTTTTCATCACCTTTGTATCAGCTCTTTCAATTTCGATGCCAAATTAATCCTATTGCTTTCAAAAGGTTAAATATAAATCATCTTTCTACATTAGGATTTGTTACATTTGTTTAAAAACCCCATAATTTTGAACATTCTTTTTTTTTCATTATTTTTATTGTGAAAAATAGTAATACAATAAAACATTTTCGGTTCCGCCGTGTATATACATATGTGCATGTTTTTTACTTGTCATTTACATGATATTACTTCTTTGAGTTGAATTTAATTTAAAAGCTATTACAAATAGTAGTACTCAAATCCTTAAGGTACAAATAATAATGTTCGATTCTTTATGATCTTTGTTAATTAATTGTTAATTAATCTTTATACTCTACAGACTTCATTTTTTGGTTCTTTTCTCTATCCACTCATACCACATGTCCCACACACTATAATATTCCGTATCCTCTCTGTCATTAATTTCTAAAGTTAATTTATTCATTTCGGCGCATTCCAGTATTTTCCTAATAACGTGTTCTTCAGGTGGTAATTTTTTTTTCTTTCCAATGCTGGGTGAAAGAAATTCTTGCAGCTGTCATTATGTGTATAATTAGGTACCTCTTCTTTTTTTTTTTTTATGTTAACAAATTTTATTTCATAATCAACATGCAAACATATAGGCATATAAACAAAACATAGTCAGTCATCAAAATATAACATCTAATATATCAAAGCTTGAAAAAGTTTTAAAATTTTCCCCCCGCCTCCCCCCTCCTATCCCAACCCTCCTCCCCAGACTTCCCAGAGCAAATACAGGGTAAAACATTTGATAAACACAAAAAAACCCCCACACACACTAACTATCTATAGATTTATCTCCCTCTTGCATTTTAACTCACCTTATTCATATCTAAATATAACTGTTCTTGCTTGAAGGTAGTTAGTCCCACTTCATTCTTATCCATTCTTCAACAATAAGCAGATCTTCTTTATTTCAGTCAAAACCTAGTAACAATTAGCCATCATATTTCCAACCATTACATATTTTACCACAGTGAGAAAATACTTCAACTCCAATAAATATATATTGTAAAAAAACTTATACTTCCCATCCTATAAACTTATATTAAACATAAACTTATTCAACTTATTCTCTACAAACCCACTAGATAACATTAATGTAACTTAAAACAAAATATAAAAATTGTAACAATATCCTTCTTGGAACCCTTGAATTTGTATTGAGAGATCTATACTGACCTTAATTTTAATATCCACAATATTTTCCTTTTAATCCATCAACTTTTATAGTTTTTTTTAAAAAAAAAACACTGTTCAAAATGTACTTCCAAACACAAGTAAAAATTTAGCCAATAACCTATAACAATTCAAACATAACATTACTTAAAGTAACTTTCCAAAGTAAATCGTGTCCCTAAATATAAGTAAATCATTCATTTTAACTCTAATATAACTTTTCAAAACAAAACAAGTCATAAACTTATATTAAAGATAAACTTATTCAACTTATTCTCTACAAACCCACTAGATAACATTAATGTAACTTAAAACAAAATATAAAAATTGTAATGATATCCTTCTTGGAACTCTTGAATTTGTATTGAGAGATCTATACTGACCTTAATTTTAATATCCACAATATTTTCTTTTTAATCCATCAGCTTTTATAGTTTTTTTTAAAAAAAATACTGTTCAAAATGTACTTCCAAACACAAGTAAAAATTTAGCCAGTAAGCTGTAACAATTCAAACATAACATTACTTAAAATAACTTTCCAAAGTAAATCATGTCCCTAAATATAAGTAAATCATTCATTTACACTCTAATATAAGTTTTCAAAACAGAACAAATCATACCCCTTAATACAAGTATAGTAATTCTTTTTATCCTCCCCAACAAGGAGGAGCATAATTCTTCCATCTCCATTTTTTCCTGGCTTTTTTACTAGCCTTCTTCTGTAGTCTTATTCCTCCATCTTTTTTTATTTTTACAAACTCTTGAATTTTCAGCTGTAATTTTTGAGTCTTACAATCTTGTACACTTCACCAAATAATTCCTTTTAGTAAGCACACCTCTTTAACTAGAATTGAAAGTCCATTTTTATAAAGAAATTGTAATGTTCTATTTCGAATCCTTCTTCTTATATTAAAAATCCCAACGCTTCCTGTCACTTTTCCATTTGACTGTGTCAAAACCTCTGGAAAGATCTCTCTCCATATCTCTTGATTAATCTCCTTCAAGCCTGTCAGCTTTCCATTCTTAATTTGTAGAACATCCACTCCATTTTCCTCAGGCACTTTGAACTGGGTTACTTCTTCATCCTCTTTGTTCAGCATTTCAGTATTATTTGGCATCTGGGATACCAATACAGTGTCTCCCCTTATATCTTTGTTAGAAATTTGAGTAAAAATCTTCTCTAAACGCCCTTCCAATCTTTCCATTAACGAGGAGGTAAATGATTCTAGCCTTTCTTCAAAGAGATCCACTGTCAGTATTTGTACATTTGCTGATGTGTGTGATAATAAACCTTCATCCCTTTCAGAAATCTTGACCACTGCTGTTTTTACTTGTTTAATCGCCATTTCCAAAAAACAATTTCCAGCAGCCTCACAACAAAGTCAGTAAAAATCTTATTCTCAGTCTCCAACAGGTATTACCATATAATAGTCAATAAATCCTATTTTCTTGAGTTGCAAACCTTAGTTACTAAAATACTAAAATACTCAGTATTTTAGTTTAAAATACTGACAGCTTTAACAACTTTAACGAGTGCTAACGAGCATTAACAATCACTTTCTTCTTTAGCTTTCATTTTCATTCCTTCTAACAAATCAGTGCCATCTTGTTTCTTTTAAAAACTTTCTCTCGCCTCTGGAAGGAAGTAGTATTTATTGGAGTTAAAGTATAAGTAAAATACTTGCAATAATTTTCCTGTTTTGCTCTGCCTGCTTTAAAGTCACTCCTTGGAATCAGTTGGTTCGCAGGGATGGTCACGATGCCTTGTTCTGTCATTGACAGAAACGTCCCGGATCTGGAGCTGCTTCAGGCGCTTGGGGAGCCCTCGCCTTCTGCATCCCCAGGATTAATCCTGGGGTTTTGGGGAGCTCTACCCATGCCTGTGCATTCACTTCCCCCTCTTCGCCCGAGGGGAAAGTTCCGAGCTGCCAGAACAGCTGACTTTCACTGTTTTGCCGGCTTTACAGATGACAGGAGTCAGAGCTCCCAAAAGAGCTGCTGCAGCGCAGGCAGTGCCACCGGAAGTCCTCCTTTTTTGTATATTCTGTTTTCAGGATTCCCAGGAGAAAAGCTTTTGGTTCAAAATCAATATTTTCTTTTATTATTTCCGAAATCCACTTCCATATCATCCTCCAGAATTTTTGTGCCTGATTAGAAGTCCACCAACAATGATAGAAAGTGCCTTGTTGATGGTCACATTTCCAGCAGTTAGGACTCAAGTTGGGATAAATCTTAGCTATCCTGGCTGGGGCCATATGTCACCTATAGAACATCTTATATTGATTTTCCTTATAAGTCACCGCCCTAGTCATTTTAAGATTGTTGTTCCATATTGCATCCCATTCGTTCAAATTTATATTCTGTCCAATGTTTTTGGCCCATGCTATCATCGGGTCCTTGACCACCTCCTCTGCCATATCGTACTCCAATAAGTAATTATATATTTTAGCTAGTATTTTGTTGTCTGTACCCCTCCAAATTTTATCAAATCCATTAGTACCAATCTCCATACCGAATTCCTCCTTGTCCTTTTTATATCAGGATTTAATTTGGGCATAGGGCCACCAATCTATAAGGATACCTTGTTCCATCAGTTCTTCCTTTGTTTTGAGATTCCCTTCCCCATCTAATAGCTCATTGTATTTAACCATTTTACCCATTTCTAATACATTCTGGTATATTATGCCTCCATAGTGGAGAGGACTATCTCGGGACTTTTGTATATTGCTTCCATCTTTTTTCTCCCCATGTTTGCATTAGAGTATCCCTTATTTTATGTCTATGGAAATATGTTCTCGTCTTTTTCTCCAAGTCTCAAAGATAAGCATGCCAACCTTTCTGGAGATCGTGCCCTTCCAAGGTCAGGAGTCTTTTATTTCTCAAAGTTGTCCAGTCTTTCAGCCATACTAAATTTGCGGCTTTTTGATACGTCTCCCACATAGGGAGTCTGAAACCCTGTCTTTCCTTTTTATCCTGCAAGTTGCTAATTGCTATCCTCGGTTCCCCCCACCCCAGATAAATTTTCTGATAATCGTATTAAGTTCCAAAAATAATTTTTTGTCTAATTTGATCGGGACCATTTGAAATAAATACAGCAACTTGGGTAATATACTCATTTTCGTTACTGCGATTCTGCCTAATAATGATATCTGGAGTCTTCCCCATTTTTCTAAGTCCTGTTTAATATTCCTAATTAAGGGCATGATTTTGAACGTTCATTAACTATTACTCTAGTCCTAAATTAATATTAGAAAACTGTACTTTAGAAGTGAGTGATAGCAATAGTGACATTTTAAAAATAATGTAGATGTTGCTGTTGAAGAAAATGCTTTGTAATTTCCCCAGATACCAATATCTTTCTTCACAGCGGGAACCATATCCTGCAAAACAGAAAAAGAAATAATCTGGTTATTCCATAATAAATAAACAGTTTATTTACTTCATAGACCAAGGTAGCAACTTGGAGTTATCTGATGCTTTGGTATCTATTTTTGCTCTAGGCTATACATCCAATTAGCATGGATTATACACATTATAGTCCAAAATAACTAGAGGGCACCATGTTACCTGCCTCTGGCACACTATATACTTCTATTGTGGTACCAACATTAATTTTGTGTCCTCAGGAGTGGATCATTTTCAAGCTAGCTCTTCAATTTTATTTCTTTCTGGTTATTTTGATAGTGGTGGCAGTGGGGAATTTATGTAGAACACTGAGATCTTGTTTATTCTAAGCTTAACTTTTTACAGCTTCATTTAGCTGTAATTACAAACAACACCTGAAAGGTAAGCATCATTAAGAGGAGAAGAAATACAAAATCTGCTACTTGGGAATATTCCAAGATTCTCTAGTGTCTCATTAATAACAAAGGCCCAGGAACCTCAGTAGATGAACTTACATGCTAAGCCTAAATTTCTGCCACTGTTTGCAGTTTCATCCCAAGTAAGAGCACCTGTTCCGAAGAGCCCTACTGTTTATTAAATTGAGAAACAGAACCTATTTTTTAACATAAATATTAGCTTGCACAAAGTATCTTTTTCACTGTGGGGATAGCTGTCAGTGAACTTTGGATCAGATAGAGTGGCAGTTAATATACCCAAACCACAGCATGTTTCTTTTTGTACAAGAGGTAAACAGATTTTGTGGTTGCTTACTTGAATTCCTTTTAGAATCAGTGGGGACCATATACAATCATTTAATAAATGCAAGCTTCATCTAGCCTGATATTTACAGCCCAAATTCTGAGGCCAGAACATAGTGGAAAAGTTTAGACAGAGAGACAGATTATCATATAATTATGTAGGATATAATTTTTATATACTGCAAGTATCTTGAGTCCTTTAATTGTTATGCAGACATTCATTTCATGCTTATCCCTTCTTTTCATAGGAAGAATGACATAATCACACACACACATGGATCTATATGGAACAACTGCCTTATGTCTCATGCAATTGCTCTAGGCATTACTGGATCAGTGCTATTCTTTTCCTCAGTTGCAGAGAAAGAGAGAAGTGGATTGATTATGTGGGTTCCATCAAATTGCAGGAAACTCTATCCCTATTCCTGCCTTTTCATATGTCCTTGTGAAAATTCAGGAAAGTCAGGATATGAGTTGTCGAGTATGCAGTGAGGACTGATGGTTAAAGGAGTATGGAACAGTAGCAACAATCCTCCCTCCCTCCCTCCCTCTATTAGGTCCTGTCAAGAGAAGTGTGACTCATAGAAATGCCAAATTTTCTTTCCCCTCAGTTATACATATTTGTAAAAGGACATCCCCTTTTTCTAAGTTAATAAGTTCTGGATCTGCTCCCCCATATGTTGTTTTCAGTGTTATATTTTATAATTATTGCTGATATTTTGGCTTTTGTGGATCTTTTATCATATAGATAAGGCAGGAGCTTGTTTTTTTCAACTGATGTAAAGATTATTTTAGTAACTATAATACCATAGTAAATATAATACTATAATACTACAATACCCTCACTTGACACCTAAAGCCCTTATAAACAGAACACTGACACTGACATTCCCTAAAATTTGTTGAAGATGTTTACCTAGCCTGGTAACAAAACACTCGGAAACCAACTCACAAGCTCAGCGAACAAACCTTTACCCTCATCCTACACCTGAGCTACAGATATTCACCACTATTGCAAATACAGTACTATTCTTTATCTTTCTTATCACAAATGGCAGGAAAGTTTTTCTCAGATTTGTAGTTAGAAATGAGTTGACTAATATGACAATTGCCTATCCTTTAATAGATTTACCTTATTTTGAACCCAGAAAACTAATACTTCTAAAACGGACATTCTTATCACCCTATCACCTTTTTTGGGGGGGGGGGTATAATTTGATGTCAAATTTTAAATTATCTTGCTTAAAGTTCAGTAGAGAATATCGTTTGAATGTTTTCTGGTTGTGTTGTTTTGTGCTGGTTGTGTGAATGTTTTCTCCAACGCTTGCGAGCATTACGTTCGATATCAGCATTTGACATAAAAGGGTATTACAGCAGCAGTCAATTTTTGATGATAATGGAGAGTAGGCATATAACTGCATCAAGAATTTTATAGAATCAGACATGAAGCATTATTTGTCTGCCTTTGACAAGTGATATTCAGCTATAGGTTATGTGAGAAACCTATAATAGGATTTCTCATTTTACTTTCTTCACCTGCAATTGTACCTCTGTTAAAAGAAAAAGAGATTGTAGGGTTTTTTTCCTTGCTTCCCATGGCATCTAACGAGAAAGTATCACCTGATGATAACATTCTTAGTCATAAAAAGAAATACGAGCATGGTCTCCTTCTGGGTTAGTTCTGATGTTTGGAAGCATGTTTATAAAATTGTTGGGAGAGATTACATAACTACTATATCCAGCATGGGGTATAGTATCATAATATGGATTATATATAGGTTCTACATCTCTGCCTCTGTTGAACAGACTGCTTAGTAGAAATCCTGACCTGGACACTGTAAAAGTTTGATGGGGAAAAACAGACATAGATCTGTCTATAATCTATGACATTGGTAGAAGGTAGTTTTAGTTCAATTCTAGTAAATATTATCAAGATGAAGTGACTATGAATTCAAAGGCTTACTGCATCCAGAGATATTTTAAAAAAATTTTTAGATGGGGTTGTACTTCCTCATATAAAGTTGACTCTTGATAAGCAGAATCTCCTGGACCCTGAATTCCTACTAAAAGCACAGATAAAGGCCATGGCCAGGAGAACTTTTGCACAATTGCATATTCTATGGTATCTCTGACCATTTCTGGATCAAGAACCATTGTGCAAGATCATTCCTTCCCTCAGCTCTTTGTGGATGTACTACTCTAATTGTCTGTACATGAAGGTGATGTTGAAGATCATTTGGAAACTTCAACTGATCCAGCATGCAGCTGCCTGGATAGTAAGGATCAAATTGAAATTTACCTATATAACATCCCTATTTTAGCTATCAGTTAGTCTTTGGGTGCAATTCGAGATGATGTCCCTCGTGGCTCAACATCTGGTATCTATGTAATTGCCTTCTCCAGGCTCAATCTGCCCAGCATGTGAGATCAAAAAAGGATTGCTTACTCCCAAATTTTATTTTATTTTATTTATTTTTATTTTTTAATTAGATTTATATGCCGCCCTTCTCCGGAGACTCAGGCGGCTTACAATGTGTTGTATATTTTTTATACAAAGTCAGCTTATTGCCCCCACAAACTGGGTCCTCAATTTACCTACCTTAGAAAGGATGGAAGGCTGAGTCAACCTTGAGCCTTAAAAATTAAAAATTAAATTATATTTAATTTTATTATTTTATTTATTATTAAACTTGTATGCCCCCCATCTTACCAGAGGCAAGATATCCAGTCAGTCCTCTTCCTCCTTATTGGGCTTCCAAAGGGCTGTAAAGACCTGACTATTTAGGAAAGCATTTGGAAAAAAAAGATTTGGTCTGTGCCTTTGAGATGACATGTTCATTGCTTGGTATGGGGTGGTTCATGTGTTGGGTTTTCAATTATTATCTTTAAACTTTATTATGGCATTTCCTAAAATTGCTTATAGCCCATAGCAATTTAGCAGAATAGATAATTGTCATTTAGCAACCGTTCAGAGTGGCAACAGTCATGAAAAGTAATTTTATAACTAATCTTCTATTTACAGACTTTGCAGGTCTGTTACACAAAGGACAACTGAAGAAAGATCATAAGCACAATTGTGATTTCACTTATTGACTGTTTTGCTTAACAACAAGTTGCTGGATCTACTTGGGTCACTAAATGAGAACAACCTGTATAGAAGCCTTAATAAATAAATAAATAACTAGGAAGCATAATGTTGAAATTACAATTATTACCAAATAATAATGTAAAAATACCATTGCACAAAGCATATTATGAAAGAGCTAAGGAAAACTGCAACAAATATCAGTTTGCCACTATGGGCATACAATTCCTTTGATATAAGAAATATTTGGCAGCTCCTCTACAGAAAATATGCAATAATCAGCATTCAGCAATATCTGACATAAGACATGAAACAGAATAGGTCAAGTGTATAATACCTATTGAACATCATGGATCAATTAATTTGCAGCGGAACTGTATACTATTTGCATTTATTTAGTTATTGAGAAAGAGTGTTTTACAAATGTTAGTTCAAATTTTAATTCTAAGTACAAGATGGTGAGTTTTGAAATACTGCCAAAAAACAAACAAATCCCACAGAACTACTTTTGGCTAAACATAATTTATGAGTAGAAGATCATGGTATGAAAGTACCCCAATTCCTTGGTTATACCATTAACATTTCAGTAAATTATCAAATCTTCACCTTATTCATGTTTATAATTGAATAAGTTCATTGGAAACATTAACTTCTGCCTTTGTTTAGTCTGAAAATAAATACAATGAAAGACACCAAAACCTTATTTCATTCAAATTCTGATTATTTATGTCCTTTTTCTGGAACACAGTTCCAGAAGGCATAGTTAGCAAATATTTCCAGTGTAAAATGTTATTTATGTAAAATATTTTATCTACTTCCTGTCCTGGAGTATATGTCCTAGTAACATTCAACACTTAAACCATATAATAAATATTCACTCAAAAGCATGGCTTAAACAACCTTATGATTAATCAAAAGGAAATGTTTTCATAAACATAATATATGCTTGAACTAGAATGTTTGTATTCAGTGACAAGCATGTTCTAAAGGGGAGTGTCATAGTGAAAAACACTGCAAAGATACAAGAAGATTTTTTTTAAAAAAAACTCAGTATTTTGATAGTTAATGTCCTCTGAGCAAGTCATTTTGCTGGCACAATATTGGGCAGCCTGTATGACTAGACTTTTATTTTACCTCTTTTTCAACAATCTCCTGGGATTTGATAATCATGTTATTACTTAGGTAGGGCATTTGCACAGTTAGAATGCTATATTTGTACTGTACCTGTAATGGTGATAGCTTCAAAAGTCACATCAAAAATATCAGATATTACATACTTGGGAGGTGGGTAGGGTTTGCAGCAAACTTGAATAATTGAAATTTATGAGCCAAAGCATTTTTTATTCTCATATACTTCAAAAAGTTAGAGGGGAAGTTTGTGTTCAAGTGTAAATATTGGTTCATTCTGCATAAAATTGTTAAATTCTAACACAATATGCTGGAAGGAATTTACAGAGATTCTAGGGCAGACATAATTTAAGGCTTTAGTTATTATAGCCTGGTTTAGCACTGCAGACTAAAGCACCGTAATTAACATCCAGCTGTCTGCAATTACACCAGTTCGAATCTCCCCAGGCTCAAGGTTGACTCAGCCTTCCATCCTTTCTAAGGTAGGTAAATTGAGGACCCAGTTTGTGGGGGGCAATAAGCTGACTTTGTATAAATATACAAAAGTATGAAGGCTATTGCTTAATGCATTGTAAGCCGCCCTGAGTCTTTGGAGAAGGGTGGCATATAAATCAAATTAAAAATAAAAATAAAAATAAAAATAAAATAAATATCCAACTAAAAATCAGTATTTGACCTAAACAAAGTTGGAGTAAAGACAAATAAAACATATTAATAAGGTTTAAACACCTTGAAACAAAATACAGGTGGCATGTATTCAAACTGTTTCATCACATTGTAAATGCTACAACAAACAGCATTCTAAATGTACCTTGATCTGCAATAGATGTACAGGTTGTCCTCAACTTATGATGACCAAAATTTCTGTTGTAAAGTGAAACATTAGCTAAGTGAATTTTGCTCCATTTTATGACCTTTTCAGCTGTGGTGGTGCAGTGGTTGGAATTCAATATTGCAGGCTAACTCACTGCTCACTGCCAGAAGTTTGATCCTGACCGGCTCAAGGTTGACTTAAACTTCCATCCTTCCAAGGTTAGTAAAATGAGAACCCGGATTGTTGGGGGCAATATTCTAACATTGTAAACCATTTAGAGGAGGCTGTAAAGTACTGAAGCAGTATATAAATCTAAGTGCTATTGCTATTGTTATTTCTTACCACAGTTATTAAGTGAATCACTGCAGTTGTTAAATTAATAAGGTTATTAAGTGAATCTGGCTTCCCCATTAACTTTGCTTCTAAGAAGGTCACAAAAGTTGATCATATGACCCCGGGACATTGGAACCGGCATAAATCTGAGTCAATTGCCAAGCATATGAATTTTGATCACGTGACCATGGGGATGCTAAAATAGTCATGTGTGTGCAAAATGGTCATAAGTAACCTTTTTCAGTGCTGTTGTTACTTTGAATGGTCACTAAATTAACTGTTGTATGTTGAGGATTACCTGTATAGGGATTTGTCGCTTTTCATTCCTAAATAGAAAAAAAGTGTGACCACATCCTAGTTTATGATTAATTTGATCCTGATACAGAAAAGCTATATATATATATATATATATATATATATATATATATATATATATATATATATATA
This sequence comes from Masticophis lateralis, assembly GCA_030761175.1. Classification (NCBI taxonomy): domain Eukaryota; kingdom Metazoa; phylum Chordata; class Lepidosauria; order Squamata; family Colubridae; genus Masticophis; species Masticophis lateralis. Next base: position 179,697,940 of record JAUDYJ010000001.1, read on the forward strand.
TATATATATATATATTCTACAAAGGTGAATCAAAGGCAAATTTTCTTGCATATTTTATGTGCATATTGATTTTTTTTCCCGAAATGCCAGCTGAGGTTTCTGATTCCCTCAATTGGTTTAATATAAATTGGGTTTGGATTTAGTCTTACTGAAATAAAATTTAATGGAGGAGAACTATAGAAACAATTCTGATAGCTCATGATTTATTTATAGAATTTTAGAATGACTCATTCTAGAGGGTTTTTGTTTTTTACTAAACCAAAAGCACAACTGGATTAAAAGAAGAATCAGAAAATCAGTCCCAGAATATAAACATGTATTATCCTGATTTATAATGTTGGGTGGGAAAAGCACTATTGGCAGAAAGTAGAAGATGACAGTGATCACTTAATAGAAGCCTTTGTCTCACATTCAATATTCCATGCACTATAACTCCATAAGAGATAAGAAGACAGGAAACTGACTACACATTTTTCCCTCTGTTCAATTGTGTCCAATTTTTAGTGATTGCTTAGACAAATCCTGCAGCTTTTGCTTAAACAAATTGTCTAAGACAAATCCTGCGGCAAGGCTTTTCAGAGGAGGTTTGCCATTGCCTTCTTCTTAGAACTGAGAGGGTGGCCCAAGGTCACCCGCCTGCTTTTGTGCCTAAAATGAGACTAGCATTCACAGTCACCTGATTTCTAGCCTGATGCTAGTCAAACTGGCTCTCATTGCCAGATTAACCCTACCTAATCTGGCTATCTGTGGACTTGCTGGCCACTTGTTATCTGATGATGATAGGGATTAAAGCCAATTAGTCTCAGTATAAAAATGTATAGTCACAGCATTATTGCAGTAGTTGGTAAGAGACAGGAACTTCCTTTTCTTTTTTAGGGCAAACTAATTAAGGTAGTAAAAACTGTCCTCATTTGTAACTTTTGAGGGCATGTAAGGGGGCTTCTATCCAGGTAAAAATAAAAAAACAGCACTTCCATATTGCTGACTGGCATTCCTCCTGGCTTCAGTTGATCAGTTCTAGCAGAAACAGGTCACAACTTCAGACAGAGCCTGAATCTAGTTGAACTGCTCTGGATTAAAGGTATGTCTCATGGGTTTGAAAGGAATCCCTGTGGAGCAATTTCTGCCAATGAATCTTCAGAGACTGGCAGAAATGCAAGTACACTTCTGGAAAACAAATGCCACCATGGAGAGGGAGGAAGAGGGCCAAGTCTACCTTCTGATCATAGGGTCTCGCCAATCCTAATGTTTCTGAGAAATAGTCATCTCGCAATAGATGTGGTCATTCCAAAATAAAGAATAGTGAATGGTTGTTGTAATAAATTGGTTCATTTCTGAGTGAGATGCAAGTACATTCTGAAATTATGTTGTTTTGTATTATAACTCTGAGACTGATCAGTTGGTTAAATGTCCACAGCACAACATTTGTTTTCCATCAATACAGTGTGGTGCATATTGCATACTTGATTAAATTCCCCAATTAAATAATACTGGAAGAAAACATCAGATTGATTTTACTTGACTATTCCTCCTACCTGCTAAATGCCAACCACATCTGAGCTACAGCTGAATCACTAGAAAGGATTTCACCATAGCAAATTGACCCCTTAGCAAATAATGTGTTTCTATACAATGTGGTACATGCTTATATGTGTGGAAAGCATATTTTTGTTCAATATACCAAAATAACAGAGTGAGCCACATGTGATATGACTGAATGAAGCATAGCCTTACTTGATTTGCAATGTATAACAGAGATGTTTCAGGCACGAAAAACAATCTGGAAAAAAGTTATAGGTTCAGTTTGCAAATCATGTTTTTTGGTTTGGCAGTCATAGACTGTTTCTGTCTAGAGAGCAAGTTTTTGTTCATTTTTCTATCTTTGTCTTTTTTCTTCAGTTAAAAAAAGAAGATGAATAAAATATAAAAAGAATAGCTCTTTCCCTTGGACTAAACTTGCTTCACTTGAAAAACCAATTCAGCTATTTTTGACATGGTTAACTCAAGCTAAATTAGACATCAACTTGCATATTTTAAATTAAGCACTGTTTCTTTTAACAAAATCAGATAATTGTGATGGACGTTTGTGAAAGTTCATCTTGTTAATTTCTCCAATTTTCAATGCTACTAAATCAAATATTGTACAATAGCATTTCCTGCAGATGCTTACCACATTTTAAATTATTTTCATTAAATCTGCATGATTTAAATCAGTATACCACTGATGTCATTTGATTCTGCAATTAAGTTTATCTCATGGTGTAATATTATCAACTTCTACCATCCCTTCACTAGAGCTTCTATAGATCTGTGGGAGAATGATGTGTGTTGATGCTTTAGGAGGTAATATAGACCAAGATATAAATTTGGGTGACTGTTTGGTATGCTTCTGGGAAATTCAAATATGAATGAAGTGTCACTGCCACCGCCCCCCACCCCGCTCCCCGTACTATTTAAAAGATTAGTTTTTCCTCTTACTTGCCAGACTTCACCAATACATTGTTTGAACTAGAAAGTTAACAGAAGGATTTGGGGACATACTGTAGCTCTTGATAAGAGGTTTATTGCAGACATTAGAAAATCTGTTAATTTAACTCACATCTACAACACATCCAATGTTCAAATCTCATATTGTTTTCTTTTGTATGTGGGTCATGGCAGGATGAAAGTTAAATCATATTCTTTGGGAGGTTAACACCTCTGTGTTATGATGATAACAGGAAACTTACTTTTCCCTTCTAACTCTTGCTGTGGAATTAAGGCATGGTGTCCTCAGATTAGGATTATCAAAAATATACTGGCTCAGAGCTGGCAGAAAGGTGGGAGGCAATTGCAAAATCAATTTTCTTCCTTTGTCTCCCTTTTGATGGGCAATCTAATCAGTCAGTTAGCCTCTGTATATGTACATATTTATGTATACTCTGTATACCATATTTTCCTGAAAATAAGACCAAGTCTTATATTTCTTTTGGTTCCAAAAGACACATTAGGACTTATTTTCGGGGAAACACAATATCAGGGTGATCAGCCCAGCTGGGCGCCCTACCCTATGCACAAGAAGCAGCAAGCCCACAGGAACTGACAGTGTCTGTCAGCAGTTACAGCCCAGAGGCCCCTTGGCCAGTGCACTCTGGGGCTGCACAGCCCGCGCCGTGCCAGTGAGTTGATTACCTGTCCAAGCAGCAGATTGAGGCAGAGGCATGGGGGGAAGGCAGACAATCCCAATGCACCATGCAGGCCACAGGCAAGCTGAGAGACATGAAGACAATCCTCCTGTGGCCACCAGCCCACTCTGTCCCTCTGTCCCTCAGTTTGCCTATGGCCCGTATAGTGCATTGGGATCACCTGCCTTCCTCCTGCACTTCTGCCTCCATCTGCTGCCAGTGCCATCGCATGACAATGAGTCTCCTGCAGCCAGCTGCCCACTCTGGCCCACCGACTCAGCTTTCCCGTGGCCCACATGGCATGTTCAAATATGCTTTCCCTCCTCATGCCCCTGCCTCCATCTGCTGCTGGTGCTGCTGTGCAAAAACGAGCCTCCCACAGCTGCCTGCCTACTCCAGCCCACCAACGCTTGGCTTTCCGATGGCCCATGCATCACATCTGGATCACATGCCTCCCTCGCTCGCCTGTACCCCTGCGTCCTGCTTTGACAAGTAATTAACTCACATGCGCTGTGTGGGCTGCAGCTGCTGCCAGACACCATCAGCCCCTGCACCCTCCCTGCCTCCGTTGCTGGCCATGTCCATCCACACACACAGAGAGAGCTGATGACGACCTTAATTGGGGCTTATTTTTGAGGTAGCACTGATATTAGGAGCACGCAAAAATGAGGCTAGGGCTAATTTTCTGGTTAGGTCTTATTTTCGGGAAAACACCATATATATGTATATTTCATGTACTGTATACAGGAACATCTGCTACAATGCACAATCTTAAACTATTCTAGATTAACACTATTTTATTGTTCTTTAACAAGTAAACTTTAACTACAACCAATATAATCTTTATAAAGTATTGCAATTCATCTATGCCAAACATTTAAAAATTATATTCTTGACTGGTTTTATTCTCCAGTCTTCCTTCAAAAACTCATCTAGAATCCCATTTTGGCAGCATATTGGGCCAAAACATCTTTGTTTTGTCAATAGGGATCTATGAATTTAACATAGTGTTTGCAAAGCAAAGTTTATACCACAGCATGATTTGTAAACCCAATCGCTTTAAATTACAGTTTGGTTTGATCTGTTCATTGTCAGAATAAATGCTTAGGTAGGGCATAGAACTGGATAGAAGGAATCAAATTATTTCATTTTGCATTAAGGACAAAAAAGAGCAAGGAAAACATTTGCATTTAACATTTATAGTTTTCCTTTCGTAGTCACATATTACCTTTGTACTTTACAGTGATGAGGAGAGTGCCATTCTGTTTTAAATATGATAATGTCAGGGGTTTTTTTGGTCAGGGTTTTTTTTGGATAATGTCAGGGGGTTTTTTGGACCTTGGTTCACAATGTATGTGAACCAAGGTCAATCACAGCTATTACAATACTGTAATACATCAGGCAAGGAATGTGTTAATTAACTCATCACAGATGGTGTTCAGCATCCAAAACCATTAAGCAGTCTTTGTGACACTAGAACAGATAAATTTTATGGGTCAAGTGTTAGCATCTAGCACTTGTACTGATAAAGAGCATTCAGGTTAAAACCTTTATCTGCTTTGGCAGCAACTTTTCTTTGTGTTTATGTGTTCTTTGTTTTTATGGGTAAATGAAGGGCCAAGAATGTTAATGGCAATAATGCTGTAGAACTGAAGTACAAAAACAGAGCCGTATGGAGATTGTATTAATATTCACACAGCAGTCAGACTCCTCAATTTTAGCAGTCAAGGCAAAATTTGAAAATACAGATCTAGTGGGATCCATCCAGAAGAGAAAGTGCTTGCACTTGGTTCTTGAACACAGGCTTGCTAACCTCCAGTGTACTAACCATGTGAGCCACCGGTCTCCTAATTCAGTGAACTATAAGAAGGAGAAGACTGTACTGCAAAATCCGATGAGCAACATTCTGTTATTATAAGCAGTCTCAATAAAAGTAATGTACGCCTTCCTGTGGAGAAGATTTCCTGGCCTGGTCTACTTAGTGGCGCTCACAGGAAAGCAGATTCTGCCTGGAGAAGATGGCCCCCTAGGGAAGAGGGAGCCAACCCATATTTGGCATTGTATAGTTTTTCTATTAAATACTTTCATGTAAAGCTTTCTTTTTTCATTAAGTATTTTCAAACTATACGTTGGCCTGCCTTTTCATTCATTCCCTTTTTATTCTCCAAAGCTTGCATGATGGCTGTTTGTGTTTCTAATAACAAAAATTCCAGAACAAATGCGATAAAAACATTACCACTCCTTTTTTTGTTGTTGTTGCATTATTTAGAAAGTAGCAAAACTAACTGCACTATTTTATAAATGTACATGTATTTCTAAAAATTAATTTGAAAGTATGCACATATCTTATTCCTGTGATTCAGCATCATTCTTCTTGGGTTCCGATTTACAGAACCCCCCTGATTGCTGCAGGAGTGATTGGAGGACTCTTCATCATCGTCATTTTGGGTCTTACATTTGCAGTTTATGTGAGACGTAAGAGCATTAAAAAAAAGAGGGCTTTACGAAGGTTTCTGGAGACTGAGGTAAAGACTGAATCCTTTTCCTGTAAATATATCCCAGATGCTTAAAAAGTACTGCTGTTTTTCTTTGTCTTTATGTATCTGTATCTGTATAGATATTTTAAAGAAAATTCTTCTGTTCCAAATATTTGTGAAGAAATTTAGGCTTTTACTGCAGAACAGTAACAGCATATTAAGAAATGCCTTGTACTTCTGCTTTTGATACCTGGATATTATATAAACAGATAAATAACAATAAGTTATTTGCTTCAGTTTTCAGTTCCTTTAGTCTACTTACATCTTCAAAAGACAGTGATGTGCTAATTTCAGAAGTAATTTTAGATAATATCAAAATTTATCAAGAAAGTAAAAACTAGTATGCACAACATACATACACACAAATTGATTCATTGCTAATATATTTAATCAGTATATATTTTATTTATTTTTATTCACACATATTTATTTAGATTTATCTACCAGAAAGGTCAATGGCTTCTAGGTGGCATACAAAATAAAACAAATTAAAAATGCAATATAAAATATAGTTTTGCAATCTTTTAAAGTAACAAATTTTGAGTCACCAGTCCTTGCAACTTAATTTAAAACAAAATTTAAGGTCAGAAATGTAAATTGTCAAGATCATAAACTTGAAGGGGAGGGAGGAGTCCCTCAATACTGAATATCTCATTTAGGGCAGTGGGAAGAAATATCATTTGCTTAATCTTCCCAAAACATTGGGGCTAATTGTAGATTTTGACCTCAAAAATGCTGAGTCCCATTTTTACAATACTACTCCCTGGAAACCAGAATAGAAAATGATCCTATTGTGAGTTTTGCATTGTGGAAGAGAATGGCCTTGAGAATGCATTTACCACATGGGTTCTGCTACTGCAAAAATGTGGTCTGCAAGATTATGGTAGCTTTATGGATGTAAATCATAAATTGGCTACAACCACTACTTCGAAAATAAACATGAAAAGGATTTATACCATGAAAATAGTATTTCAGATTTTGTATATCATCTTTATACAATTTTGTTCCTCCTTACATTTCTATTTAAACTTTGACATCTTCATTCTAGTACCTGAAAATTAATTAAGGGAAGTGGTATGTAAAAATTATTGTGTCAGGTTCACATCCATAGCCTTTTCTCTTTGTTATTTGTTTTTGTTCTCAACTAATAATGTAATTCCCTGCTCCCCATAATTTTGCCTGCACAGCAAAGACTGTACTCAACTAATTAAGTCATCTACAATGTTCATAGAGGCGTGATAATGATGCTCAAAAGGCAGCACGTGGGGCAGTTAGCCCTTCAAACAGACTCTATGAAACACTGCAGTAGCTTTTTAATCCAATTTGAGCAGGAGTAATCTTTAATTATTTTCCTTATCCCAAGAAGAGACAGGCTATTTGTCAGTGTTTAGAGGCCAGTCTTTTCCCATTTATTTTTTAGAGAAAAATGTATTTCCAATCAAAAGCTGGGCAGCATTCTAATCATGTGACGTTTTCTAACCATTTCCTTGAGTCCTTGGGTAAGAGCATTATGAATCCGAGCTCCATTCTTGTTTGTTACTGCTGCATAATCCTGGAAACCTCAATTTGGCATTGAACTCCTTTTTCACTACCACAAAAAAGAACTCTTTCCTTGTGAGATTTTTAAATTATTTTTTTAATTATTATTTTCAAAACTGGTTGAATTTCATTTTAATATGTACTTGTTTTTATGGCATTGTTTATTGTCTTACAATAGTAGGTCTAGTGGGATAGATATCAATGGTTTTATAAATAAAATATTTGTATAATACATAATGGCATAATAGCAATTATTGTACTTTATCAATGTTTAATATTTATATGAGTTTAAACAAAGATCTCAAGATGACATAATGTATAAGCTACATACTTTTTAACCAAGTGATATGCCTCAATGAACTCAATAAACAGACTGAACAGAGAAATATAAAATTCAGTGTTAGACATTTATTAGAAAAGATCAAAGATAAAAAATATGTCATCTGTCCCAACTTGGTCGGTTAGCAAAGAAAGACTCTTAGGTCAAAAGTTAACCATAAGTATACATTATGAAAGCCAAGAAGAAGCAAAGCTGGATGTGAGGGTTTCCTGCCCTCAGATCCAGCTTTGTTATGGTTAACCTTTGTATATGGTTAACCTTTCCATGTCCCCCTATACACACACATACACACTTATCAAGAAGTATCCAATTAGGTGCTAACAAATTGTTTTGAGAAACAGTCCGTCTTCCTTTCTTGTCTTGAAGCAGCCAGTGATTCTCAAGTGACGATCTGAGGCTTGGTTTAGTTTCCTCATGGTATGCCCTGGCAACCCTCCCTCTCATTCCACCCGCAGTTCCCTCTATGGCAGGCTGCCAGTGGCAAGCAGATTGCAGCATAGCTTAACAGCAGCCCTAACAAAAAATCAAGATGTATGTTTTCATCTCAAAGCCTGTATGATAAATCCTATGTTCCATGTTCTAAATTGTTTGGGTAAGGTTTCCATTGCAAATAGTGAAAATTGCTTGATGCAATTTCAGTCAAATCACCCCAGTGAAGCAGTTTTACGAATAACACAATGTGCAGCAAACTGGATGGATGCCAAAATGACCTGCAATGTTAAGTATATAATGACACAATCATACAAATATTGTCATAATAAGTTTTGAGTCCTGATCCAAATATATAACTTCAGCAATGTGTTATGACATAGGATAATAGAGTTGGAAAGGACCTAGGTCTTCTAGTTCAACACCCTGATTGAGTTACAGACTTTATACCATTCTGGACAAATGGTTGTCCAATCTCTTCCAATCTCTTCTTGGAAAAACTCCAGTAACGCAGTACCTGCATTGTAATTTGTAGAGGCAAGACATTCCACTGATTAATTGTTCTCATTGTCAGAAAATTTGTCCTTATTTCTAGGTTGGATCTCTCTTTAATGATCTTCTACCTGTTACTTCTTGTTCTGCACTCAGATGCTTTGGAGAAGAGGTCGACCCCTCTTCTCTGTGATAGCTGCTCCAGTACTAGTCATTCCATTTGTTAGACTAGACATATCTAGTCCCCTCAACCATTCATCATACGGTTTAACCTCCAGAGCCCTAATCTTTTTTGTTGCTCTTCTCTGTACTCTTTCGAGAGTCTCAGCATCTTTTTTATATTGTGTTGACTAGAACTGGATGAAATATTCGAAGTGTGGTTTCTCCAAGTAGTATAAAGCTATACTGTCACTTCACATGATCTTCATACTGTTGTTCTGTTAATGCAGCCTAAGACTACAGTGACTTTTTTGGCAGCTTCTGGCTCATAAGTAGTAATCCACTAGGACTTCTAGATTCCTCTGACTGTTACTATTGAGCCAGGTGCCACTAATTCTATACCTGTGCATTTGACTTTTTTTACTTATGTTTAAGACCTGACTTTTCTCACCACTGAAATGCATTTTGTTCTCTAAGGCCCAGTATTCAGGTCTGTTAAGCTCAGTGGTGGGATTCAAGTAATTTAACAACTGGTTCTCTGCCCTAATGATTTTTTCCAACAACCAGTTTGCCAAGCTGCTCAGAAAGTTAACAACCGGTTCTCCCAAAGTGGTGCAACCTGGCTGAATCCCACCACTGGTTAAGATTCTTGTGAATCTTAAGTCTGTCTTCCAAAGTATTAGCTATTCCCCCCAACTTGGTGTCATTTGCAAATTTGATGAGTGCTCCTTCTATACCTTCACCTAGATTCCTGATGGCGAACCTATGGCACACGTGCCACAGGTGGCACGTAACACCCTCTTTGTGGGCACACGAGCCATCACCCCCCCATTGGCCAGCTAGTTGTTGAGTCTCTGTTGTGCATATGTGGGGGAGTGTTGTGGGAGGGTCATGCATGCATGTGTGGGGGGCATGCAGGGGAGTGCATGCACATTGCATTTTGAAGATTCGGGTGGACCTGCATACAATTGCGCACACATGTGCTTTGGGTACTCAGTCTGGAAAAGGTTAGCTATCACTGACCTAGATCATGTATGTATATGGTGAAAAGTACTAGGCTCAAGATAGAATCTTGAGGTTTCCCACTGCATGTTTCCCTCCATGTAGATCTAGCTCCATTGAGAACTACATGCTGGGTGTGATTGATCTGTCAATTGAGAATCCATCTTGCTTGCTTCTAGTACCATAATTGCCTTGCTAATTTCAAAGTGCTAACATATTCACTGCTTTTCCAGGATTTTCTCAGGTGTTGATGTTAGGCTGATTGATATGTAGTTTCCTGGATCCACCTTTTTATTTGTTTTAGAGATTGGAACCACATCAGCTCTTTTTCAGTTCTCTGGTAGTTCCCCTGTGCTCCAGAAGCTCTGAAAGGTTTCATTCAGGGGTTGTAAAATTATATCTGCTATGATTTCATTCAAAACTGTGCGATGTAATCCATCTGGTCCTGGCAATTTGAACTCTTCTACAGAGAATAGTTTTTATCTATTTTGACGTGCATTCCTGCTCTGTCTCCTACAGTGCTGCTTTTGATAGGTTGGACTATTTTTTTCCCTTTGAAGAGAGATACAAAGAATGGATTAAGTAGTTCCATTTTCTCCTTACTACTTGTTATTTTTTTGCCAATATATACTGGAAAGAACTTTTTTTCATCATTTTTGGCATTTGTTGTAGGTCTTACTTCATTCTGAGCCTTAGCTTTCGTGGCTCATTTCTTGAAGATTTGGGCTGTTTGCTAGTATTCTGTTTTAGTTATGTGTACCCTTTTCCCTTTTATATATTTGTCCTTCTTGTCTTTTGGCTTGTCAGGGAGTTCTTTATGCAACCATGCTGGTTTCATCTGGGGTCTCTTGTTTTTTTTTTTATCTGAGGTATTGTGTTAGACTGGGCTTTTATACTCATTTTTCAGGGTTTCTCATCCATAAAATCCATCCTAAATTGTCTCTTAGTTATAAGTCAGCTCTTTTGAAGTCTAAGAAACTAGTTTGACTTTGTTCAATAACTTGTGCCTGCTTAATGTTGAATTCCATGGTCACTCTCCGCCCAGGTTTCCACGATTTCAGCTCCATCTATTATTTCATTCCGATTACTAATTGCAGTATTGTTGACCCGCAAGTTCTCTTCTCTACCTTTTGGATGACAACTACTTTGTTGCATTGAGACATTCAGTAACTAATCTGAATGTTTTAGAAGCTCAGTTGCCACAACAGCGTATCAATTACTTGGGAAAAAAAAGAACAAAACTGAGCACAAAATATCCAATCAAAATCAGCTGAATTAGTTAAATTGTTGTAAGAAGAATATTCAAGTATGTTGATCGTTGTCAGGACCAGATCTCATTTAAAAATTCATTCATGGAAACAGTTTTAATCAACACAAGTTAACTTGTCAGCATTACAGAATTAATGTTAGCTAAGAATGAATAGAAATTAAGGAAACTAACATAATTTAAAACAATGGACATGTCTTGTATTGTTGGGCCAGTATAAGAAACTAGAAAGCTTTCAAGATTACCATCTTGCCAAACTCTTTATTACCAGCTGGAAATCAATGGATTAAACTTTTATCACCCATTGCACAAATGATTCTCTAAAATCTTTGGGAGAATTTATATCTTGGAATAGAGAAAATATTAGAGCCAGCCTTTTTGAAAGGGATCCTAATGAAGATGCTACTGTCATACAATCATCCAAATGTTCATGTTGGTATCATCATTACAGAAAACATGGAAGCCCTTCTAAGTACCTGGACAACATATCCAGTGCTTCACTCAGGAGGGTTTTAGCACCCTTCCAACTGCAGACCAAGCTTTTATCTTATCTCAAAGGGAGATTTTGTAAGCTCCCTGTTGAACAGTGCCTCTGTCCTTGTAGTGTTGGTCAAGCAGAGAACCTTATCCATTATGTCCTCCACTGCCCCATTTACAATGAGATCAGGTTAAATTATTAATGGCAAATGAACTCAAGGACTCTGACCTTGAAAAATTGAATTATTTCCTTGCAGATGTGTTTCCAAATGTCAGCAACCAAGTTGCTATATTTGCTCAGCTGTCATTTAAACTTAGAAAGAAATACTTAAAGTTCTTACTTGTGGCTTGGCTTTATTTTGTTGTAACTTTTTGTCTAATACTTCCATCATGCTGTTTTATAATTTCATTGTTTTATTATTATTATTATTGTATTTTATGGCATTCTTATGTTATGGCCTATAGTTACAACAATATAGTTATTACTTACCTTGCAACGTACATGTTGCAGAAACAGAATAATTCCTACAGTAAAAGAGAAGTGATGCCTGAAATATTTTTACCAATTGTGAATTCAGTTTGGTTTTCCACAAACAAATTTTCTTTTCCTCTAAGAAAATTAGTGAAAGGTTTATAAGAGTTCATAAATAAATAAGCTAAGTTAGTTTGCCAGTTTATAAAGAACAAATAGAAGCAAACATATTTCTGCAGAATAAAACTGTTTTTGCATCATGTATACTATAAAAACTTTAAGTATTTCTTTCTAAGTTTAAATGTAGCATATTAATTTACATAGTTTTACAATGGCAAGTGTCTTAAGTATTTATTGAGATTCAATTTGGTGTAATAGTTAAAGCATCAGGCTAGAAACTGGGAAGCAGCGAGTTCTAGTTCTGTCTTAGCAAAAAGCCAGCTGGGTGACCTTGGCCAGTCATTCTCTCTCAGCCCCAAGAAGTAGGTAATGGAAAGCACTCCTAAAAATCTTGCCAGAAAACTGGAGGAACTTGTGCATGCAGTTGCAGGAAACAACACTTGATTTGAAAACACACACACATATATACACACCTAAAACAAAGTTCTACATAAATTAAAAAAGATTTGCTATTAAATTAATGTCTCTGTTGTCTTTAAGAATTTTATTTTTTTTTAAAAAGAAAAAAAAGAAAGAAAATGCTACTCAGATAATTAAATCATAGGAATCAGAATGATACCTTTTAATGTGAAGAAGAAAATCCATTCTCGTTCTTAAACTTGACATTCTGTGGAATGGCTTCATATGGACTGAGAATGAATCATTGCTAAACATTTTGAAGTCAAATGCAAAAAGTTCACTCAGAGCTGTTCTAATGCAGCAGTTAAGGTTAAGGCCAGCCCCAGCCAGAGAAGCTCCCTGAGCAATTTTGGGTGCATGACTCTGTCAAGCAGCCCATCTCACTAGGTAGTTGTTATGAGGAAAAATTGAAGGAGGGAGTGCTGGGTAAGCTGTCTTAGGTTCTGAATGAAAGTTGGGCTATAACAAAGAAGCAAATAAATTTTCTCATTTTAAATTTTCTTTGTTATTTTTACAAGAGATACACACACACATACACATACAGAGATACATATATATTGCATAATTAAACAGCATTTATTTGGAAAACTTAAAGAGATTTGTTTCTCATTTTGCTCCATTGCATTACCTTAAGGCAATGCAAGCCTATGCCTACCTGTTCAAAAATTGAGTTCAGTGGAAAGCTGACTTACTTCCTAGTCAGCTTTCATTATCTTAATTTTTGCTGGATGGCATCAAAAGTAAATAAAAGCACAATAGGGAGCTGTATGAAAGATAAGATACAAACAATATCTACTATGTTAAAATCCAACTATGAATAGTACTTTTCACGGCTTCTTACTATATTTTTTGTTTGTTGTTGTTGTTGCAGCTGGTAGAACCTTTGACTCCTAGTGGCACAGCACCCAATCAGGCACAACTTCGCATTTTGAAGGAAACTGAGCTAAAGCGTGTCAAGATCCTTGGATCAGGGGCCTTTGGAACTGTATATAAGGTATGTTTCCTTAATAGCAGTCCTTCATCAACTATTGTTACCAGGATCTGATGATTATCCAAATGGAACGGTAGAAATCAGTGGGCTTCTAGAATAGGATATCAATCTCCTTTTCTTAGAAATGTTCAGCTTAATATAAACCCTCTTGTTTCTTCTCTTAATGAATTGAATGGACAGTAAGAAGTTGGGAAAGGTTGGCAAGAGTTGTGGGACCAAATGCTGTGCAATTTGCTTTACTAGTGCCTAAGGGACTAGCTTGTACCTTCAAGCACAGTCAAAATTGCTCTCTCTGTGAAAGTGTAGTGGTATGGTCAAATTATGGTCAAAGAGGACTATTTTACCATTTGATTAGATATACTCTTGTTCACTTTGTCATCACTTTTTAGGGCATTTGGGTTCCTGAGGGAGAGAGTGTGAAGATTCCTGTAGCAATTAAAATACTGAATGAGACAACTGGTCCAAAGGCTAATGTGGAGTTTATGGATGTAAGTAATATTAATGTCCCATTATAGTGATATGTATGTATATTATTGATAGTTTTAAGGGGAAGAGGAATTATTTGTATGCTTCTTCCAATTTACAAGCTAACAACTTCCATGTGATGACAAAAGCAACATTTACACACACATACTGCATCTGAATAATAGCAATGGCAATAGCACTTAGAAATATACTGCTTCATAGTGTTTTACAGCACTCTCTAAGTAGTTTACAGAGTATGCATATCTGGGTCCTCATTTTACTGACCTCAGAAGGAGGGAAGATTGAGTCAACATTGAGCCCATCAGGATTGAACTCCAAAATTATGGGCAGAATTAGCCTGCAATTCTACTAGGGAGCCATTAGGGCTCCTATAAATTAAACATAGACAACCACTAGAGTATCCTACACCCATATTCTATTGGTTTTTTTTTTCTTTTATCATTTCCTCATGAATATATCAATTTATATGAATTTGACACTTTTCAATGACCTTAACCACCCAAGGCTCCCACCACATCATGCCAATCATTTGTTCCACAAGGGAGCAGCAGAGACGTTCTCTGCAATTGATTGCTTCTTCATCTGATGATCTGTACAGTGGAGTATTAATTTTAGGGATGCCAGCAGGATGTGTTCAGAAAAGTTGGTAACTGTCATAATGCAGCCAAATCTCCACTCATCTTTTAATGTACAAAGCTCTGTTTATTTTTTATATGCATCACACAACCGGTCTGTTTCAGGGATGGGTTCTAACTGGCTTTACTACCGGTTTTCTCTGTGTACACGCTTTGCGCGTAATTGCGATGCACACGCTCACTTTGCTTGCCTGCGCGCCAAACTTGCACTTTGTGCAAGCGTGTTGTGAATCTGCCCAGCTGAGGTATAGCAATCCACTCTGCCGCACCTCTCAGCTGGGTGAAAAAAGAAGAAATATAAGGTCAACATAACGCCGGGGTGGGCAGGAAGGCCCAGCTCCCGAAGTGGCTCTACAGAGAACCAGTTCGGTGACATCATACTTGCTCTTGGGAACTGGTGCGAGCCAGGAGCAACCCACCACTGGTCTGTTTGCTAACTCTTCTAGTTCCTTAGATTATTCTAAGCACCAACTCAGACTACAAAGCAATTTTCTTCATCATTACCAGATTATGTCTTCTCGAACACTGCAAATAAATCAGAATAGAGCTGGAAGGGACCTTGAAAGCCTTCTTGTCCAACCCCCTGCTCAAGCAGTGATTCTGTATCATTTCAGATAGGTGGCTGTCCAGTCTTTTCTTAAAAACCTCCAGTGAGCACCTACAACTTCTGAAGGCAAGTGGTTCCACTGGTTGTTTTCACTGTTAGGAAGTTTCTCCTTAATTCCAGGTTGCTTCTCCCCTTGATTAGTTTCCATTCATTATTTCTTATCCCACCCTCTGGTGCTTTGTTGACTCTCTCTTCTTTGTGCCAGCCCTTCAAATACTGGAATATTGGTATCATGTCACCCCATAGTCCTTCTTTCCTCTAGACTTTTCATATCCAATTTCTGCATGTTTTCTTCATATGTTTTTGTCTCCAGGCAGTTGCTCTCACATATAAAATCATCTTAGTTGCTCTTCTTTGCACTTTTTCCAAAGTCTTAACATCTTTTTTGTAATGTGGTGACCAAAACTGGATGCAGGTGTGGTCTTACTAAAGATTTATAAAGTGGTACTAATACTTCACATGATTTTGATTCTGTGCTTCTGTTTATTCAACCAAGGATTGTATTAGCTTTTTTGGCTGCTGCCACACACTGCTGGCTCATATTTAAGTCATCATCCATTAGGACTCCAAGTTCCCTTTCACACTGTTTTTGAGCCAGGTACTTGTACCTTTGATTTTTCCTGTCTATGTGTTTTCTCCACATTAAATTTCATTTTGCTGGATAGGGCCCATTCTTCAAGTCTGTCAATATTATTTTGGATCCTTAGCTTGTCTTCTAGGAGTGTTGGCTATTACTGCCAGCTTAGTGACATCTGCAATTTGATGAGTTTCCCTTCTATTCCCTCATCTAAGACATTTATGAAGATATTGAAGAGTACTCGGCCTAAGACAGAACCTTCCCACTGCTTACTTCCCTCCATGTAGATATAGGACTACTCGTTGAGTACAGTTCGTCAGCCAGTTACAAATCCATCTAGTCATGATGCTGTCTATCCCACATTTTTTTAGTTTACCAAGAAGTAGGTTGTATTCAAGAAGAGTAAATTTAAAATACAAGTAAAATAGTAGTAAAACTAAAACTGTATTTGCCTACTGGCAGAAATTTTTTTAAAAAATGTAGAGAATGACTGATTAATATATTTTTCACCAAGTTTGCTGGAAAAAAATTCACTGCTTCTTTAAGCTAATTGGTAATTACAAAATGTGACAATTTTTCAATTTCAAAATGTGACAAGAACCATGTATTAATGGATGAAAACTTTGAATTGTTTAGAAATGGCAATAACAATCAATATTTATTAGATAGTAAGCTTAGTTAGATTCAGTGTTGGGAGATTGAACAATTCAGATTTATTTGATTCAGATTTCTGAATCAGTTTTTTGAGGCTTTTGCACAATTGATTTGAAGACATAAAGTTTGATTCACCCTAAAGCATGATCATCAGGGACTTTTTTTTTTAACTTTTAAAAGCATTTTTTTCTACAACCTCTTCTGATAAAAAAAATACTTTTAAAAGTAAAAAAAAAGCCTCTGATGATCACATGGCTCAGCTGGACATGAGGGGTGGGGGCGCAGGGATTTTTGCCGGTTCTCCGAACCACCCACCACCATCACTATTGGATCTGGTGATCCGATCCGAACCGGGAGCATTTCAAAGCATTTTTTTCTGCAACCTCTTGGCTGAAGAGGTGGTAAAAAAAATGCTTTGAAAAATCTCTGACAATCCTCTGAGAGGTATTTTTTAAAAAGCCTCTCTGATGATTCCAGCTGAGTTGCCTGATCGGCAGAGGCTTTTCAAAGCATTAGAAAAAATGCTTTGAAAAGTTAAAAAAAAAAAGTTGGCCATGCCCACCCAGTCACATTAACCCCCCACCACCAAGCCACACCCACAGAACTCGTAGTAACAAATTTTACATTTCACCCCTGCTGCTGACTCTCATTCTGTGCTCCAGCAATTCTGCTTCTTTCTAGAAAAATTAGCCCAGCAGCTTTTTTCTGTCTTCTGATGACGTCTAGTTTTGATTACTATGACAAGCATGGTCTCCTTTTGGACACACATTGCTAATTGATACTGGTTGATGGAAATACACTTCAACTAACTTGTTTCTGAATGCAATTCAGCATACTAATGTGCCTGGAAATCTTAAATAAGTCAGAACCTGTTTTCTTGAAGGGTTGTCTTCTTGAAAAAGAATCTGTCTATGTTGATGAGAGCAAAGAAAGGTTCGTGGGTATATCTCTGTGCAATAGCTCTTCTGTGATAAAGTTGCATATTCAGTCAAGGCTGTTCAAGCCACTTTTATTTAGAGGTATAGAGATAGGCACATAGTGGATTGATTATAATCATACAAACAGAACTCTCCCACAAACTGGCAAAATGAACCCTATATTATTGCCATGCTGTCCTCTTGGCTCCTTTTTAAAGGAGCTAAGAATGGCTCTTGGCTCCTTTAAAAAAAATCTTTGGCTTATGTGTTTTGGATAGTTACTAGTCTCAAATTTAAGGCTGCATATTCTTCTTACTGCAAAGATTTTGAAATGAGCTGTTGCCTTTTGATGGTATGTAGAGGGAGTAAGATAGTATATGATGTGGTGACTGTTTTATTCTAACTCATGCATAAATAAGTATTTTAGCATAACCCATTAGAGTGATAGTACAAAAGATATGCAAGTGGAATGCCTGCTTTCTGTGGAAGACCGAGTGATTAGCACTAGGAGCTTGGCTTTCTCTTCACTCTCTGAATGATGGCAAAAAGAAAAGGAGAGCAAGGAGTGCTTTTTATGACCAGTTGGGCCCTTAAATGTTGCACGGATAGAGGAGAATAGGCCACAGCAATTCGGTAACTCAGCTGTGATTTCACAGCCCTCGAACATTTTCTAATGTACTCATAATGACTATAATGACATAATGCACCTTGTAACTAGATGATGTGGCAGCTCCTTCCTATATTGATCACAACAGGAAACAGTAAAGTGAATAGCAAAGAAAATCCTGAGGTTTGAATGGTGACTTTTTCACTCTATCCCACTTCTTTTCATTTTCATTCATCTTTCTTTTGCTTAAACGATACAAATCTTATTAGAATTGAAACAGTGGTGGGATTCAAATAATTTAACAACCGGTTCTCTGCCCTAATTATTTCTTCCAACAACCAGTTCATCAAACTGCTCAGAAAGTTAACAACTGGTTCTCCCGAAGTGGTGCGAACTGGCTGAATCCCACCACTGGATTGAAACCCATAAAGTCCCAAAGTTTTCTGAACTAGACTTATTGTTATGTGGCCTCTGCTTTGCATGTGTCAAGAAAATGGGTGGGAATCTGGATAATTTAATTTGTTCCTACTGTATCTCTATTACCAAGAGGCCTTATGTGGATTTTCTTTTCTTTTTGCCCCCACCCCCACCCCAGTCAAAATAACTTGAATAGCCTTGGGTACAATGTATCTTGACTTTGAGGCATCATTTGTTACTCTACCTTAGAGGAGAAAATATCTCCGCCATACTTTGAACAGAGAAAATGGGCGTTGGTCTTACCTGATACGCCCGTTCTCGATGAAGCGCCCACAGCAGTCAGGATTGGGTTATGGCAGGTCTGGTATCCAATTAGACCGAGCCTACTGAACTTTTCTAGCACCTCCCCTTCCTGTTAGTCCAGTTTGGAGGCGAGTTCGTTCAGTAGACTGAGGTGTCTGCAGATAAATAAGAAGAGAATGAGAGTCCACCCACCCCCACGAATCCCAGTACGGCCCAGGGCGGGGCTGACTGCTGTGGGCGCTTCATCGAGAACGGGCGTATCAGGTAAGACCAACGCCCATTCTCCGCCCTAGCGCCCACAGCAGTCAGGATTGGGACATACCAAAGCTTGGTGTCTCTTAGGGCGGGATAGGCCGGACTCTCTGGAGAACTCTCCTGCCGAATGCTGCATCCGCCGATGCATAGAGTCTAGGCGATAGTGCCGGACGAAGGGAGTCACAGATGCCCACGTAGCTGCCCGGCAGACTTCCTCCACCGATGCTTGTGTGGCCCAAGCTGCAGAAGTGGATGCGCTCCTGGTGGAGTGAGCGGTGATGTTGCGCGGGGCCGGAAGAGATTGTGACTCGTAAGCGGATGCGATGGTAGCCCTCAACCAACGGCCTATTGTGACCGAAGAAACTCTCGCCCCCATCGAAGATGGTTGAAAGGACAGAAACAGGGCTTCTGATCGACGAAATGAAGAGGTACGAAACAGGTAAATACGGAGAGCCCGTCGGACGTCCAGCTTGTGCCAAACCGCCTCCTGATGACATCTGGGAGCAGGACAAAAGTCCAGGAGGATGATCTCTTGTGCCCGATGGAATGTGGCATTGACCTTGGGGATGAAGGCGGGGTCGAGTCTGAGGACTACCCTGTCTGTATGGAAGATGCATAGGTCAGCACGAACCGACAAGGCCGCCAGCTCGGAAATCCTACGGGCGGAGGTGATAGCGACTAGGAAGAGACTTTGAAGGAAAGATATTTCAGGCTGACCGTGTGGAGAGGTTCGAAGGGAGCAGCGGTTAAGGCTTGTAGAACTTTGTTGAGGTCCCATGTAGGGAACCGGTGGATAACGGGGGGCCGGAGATTGGTAGCGCCTCGTAGAAAAGAATGAACCAGTGGATCGTTGGCCAAAGTAGACGGAGAACCGCATGAAAGTATGGAAGATAAAGCCGCCACCTGTCGGCGGAGGGTGTTAGGGGCCAAGCCTGAGCGGAAACCATCCCGCAGGAAGTCTATAAGCTGTGGAATGGACGCCTCCGTAGCAAGGATTCTTTTCTTAGAGCACCACATGACGAAGGAACGCCAGGTGGAGCCATATATGCGGAAGGTAGAAGGACGTCTGGCCGCCTGGATGATAGTGATGGCGTCCGGAGAGACTAAGGCTCTAGCGAGGAGGCGCCGCTCAACCTCCAAGCGGTCAGTTAATACGACTGAGGGTCCGGGTGTAGCAGAGGGCCTTGAAGGAGAGCTATTTTGCTGTCTGGAATCCTCCAGGGAGGGGCCACCGACAGGGACAGCAGATCGGGAAACCATGGATGTCGAGGCCAGTGGGGGGCCAGAAGGATGATCTCCGCCTTCTCTAGCAGAGTCTTGCGGATTACCCTGGACAGAACTGGAAGGGGGGGGAAGGCATAGAGAAACTGACCCACCGGCCAAGGGCTGCGAAGAGCGTCCACAGCCTCCGCTCCCGGGCAAGGGAAGCGAGAGAAGAAACGGGGCAGTTGGTGATTGGAGGCCGAGGCGAACAGGTCGACAGTTGGGGTCCCGAACCGGGATATCAGCTCTTCGAAGAGGAGAGGGTGCAGGCTCCACTCTGAGGGATCGATCTGGAAACGGCTGAGGGAGTCCGCTTGAGTGTTGTCTACCCCCGATATGTGTTCGGCCTTGATCGAGGACAGATGAGCCTCGGCCCAAAGGAATAACCTGGCTGCCTCCTTCTGTAGGGAGCGGGATCGAGTCCCACCCTGCCTGTTGATGTGCGCCTTGGCCGAGACATTGTCTGTGAGAATTAAGACATCCTTGCCAAGGATCTGAGACTCGAAGGCCAGAAGGGCTAGGAAGATGGCACGTAGCTCCAGGACACTGATGTTGAGCCGCCGTTCTGGTGGGGACCATAGGCCTTGGGCCATGTGGACGTCCAGGTGGGCTCCCCAGCCCGAGAGGCTGGCGTCTGTTGTAATCACGGCCCTGGTCGCTTGTCTGAAGAAAGAGCCCCGGGATACCGCCGACGACGTCCACCAGGTCAGAGAGTTTGTTACTGAAGGGGGCAAGGCGATTCTGGAGGCTGAGGTGGCCCGCTTGGTCCGTTGGAACGGGAGTAAAAGCCACTGGAGCTCCCTGCTGTGTAGACGAGACCAGGGGACAATATCGTAAGCTGATACCATCTTGCCCAGAAGGCTGGAGAGGCCCAGGAGAGAGGAGGATCCGCATCTCAGGATGCGGGCAGCTGACCCAGAAAGGCTAGCTTGGCGGTCAAGGGAAAGGGAGACCCGAAGGGTTGACGAATCAATGAGAGCGCCTAGATGTTGAATGCGAGTAGAAGGGGACAGCTGGCTCTTACGCCAGTTAATAGAAAAACCGTGACTTTCCAATATGGCAATGGGGAATGAGATTGGGAGAGGATAAGGATATCGTCTAAATAAAAAAGGGCTCTGATAGGGACAGAGGCAATATGAGCCATGAGGGCGGCCATAACTTTAGTAAACGCCCTAGGGGCAGAGGAAAGTCCAAAGGGAAGGGCCGCATACTGGAAATGGCGGCCATTATAAGAGAAACGCAAAAATTTACGGTGGGAGGGAAGGATGGGGATGTGGAGGTAAGCTTCAGTAAGGTCTATGGAAGACATAAAGTCTCCATTGCGGATGCAGAGTAGGATGGTATTTAAAGACTGCATCTTGAAGCGATGATAAACAATGTATTTGTTGAGGGACTTTAGATCAAGAATAGCCCTCCAACCTCCAGAGGACTTTGGGACCAAAAATAAACGGGAGTAAAACCCTAGACCCCTGTGGTTAGCGGGGACAGGCTGGATAGCCTTGATGGTCAACAAATGCTGGATGGCCTCATCGAGCTGAGCCCGTTTAACCGGGTCAGCCGATAGAGGGCAAGGTAAGTAATGGTTGGGAGGGGGGGAAGAGAATTCCAGGGATAGGCCAAATCTAATGGTGTTTCTGACCCAAAGGTCAGAGGTAGTTGAATCCCATTGATCTGCGAACCGGGATAGACGGCCGCCAATAACGGGATCTGGGCTATCCTTAACGAGGTCTCCGAAAGGGTCTGGACCTCCCACCCCGAAAGGACCGTTTGGGATTGAATCGGGGGCCTTGCCTAACCTGGTTGTCGAATTGGCGCTGTCTCGAAGGGAAGCTCCTTTGTTGACGTTGGAACGAGGAAGACTCCGATGGTCGAAAGGATGAGGAACGAAAGGACCCCTGGTGGCGAGGATCTGAACGCCGAGAAAGGGCAGGGAGGATCTTGCGGTGGTCCCTGGTCTCTATCAGGAGTGGGTCTAGTTGCTCTCCGAAGAGTTTGTCTCCGGAATAAGGTGAAGAAGCGAGGCGCCATTTGTTCCTGGCGTCCGCCTGCCAGTTTCGTAGCCAGAGGAGACGTCTGGAGGTGACTGAGGTTCCAATGGCTTTGGCAGAGAATCGGGCAGCGTTAAGAGTAGCGTCTGCGGAAAACTCCACTGCAGCTAGGACTTTATTGATGTCCTGATGAGTTCGGTGATCCGCGGCAGGGATGCGTTCCTGCAGCTGCTTAAGCCATAGGATAGTGGCCCTGTTGAAAAACGAGGCCGCCGAAGATGCCTGTACAGCCCATGCAGAGGCCTGGTGGTTTTTAATGAGGGTTCTCTCCGCCTTCTTATCCTCTGGCTTTAAGCACTCTTCTGAAGGACCGGTGAGGGGAGAGGAAGAAGAGAGGGCCACGATAGGAGGATCCACTGAGGGGACCTGCAACAGGGAAGAATAATCTTGGGCAACATTATAAAACTTTCTGTCCAGATTATTAGGCACAGGGCCAGAGCTGGGATTGGACCACTGCCTTTTCATGACATCAGAGAAGAGTTTAGGGGCTGGAACAATGTCGGAATGCGCAGTGGGCTCTTGAAAAAGGGCTGAGGATGCGGTAGCAGACCCCGCTGGAACCTCAGGAGGAGTGGCAGGAGGCCCTAGACCAGTGACCAACTGGGCCTTGTGGAGAAGGGACCGAAACATGTGAGGTTTGAACAATCCTACAAAGGCAGGTTGGTCCGGTTCCAGCCCCTCATCCTCAGAAAGGTCCTGGTCAGGATGAATTTCTCCCTCTGACAGAGACGCTTGGCTGTCTGAGTCCCGATCGTAGGGGTCCTCCGTGATTTCCTCTGTACGAGCGCGGGAGCGAGGGCGAGATTGATCCCCTTGTCTAGGGGAATCAGACATATGATGTTGTTGAAGGCCCTGAGCAATGCCTTGCCGGATGGCTTCAGAAATCAAATCAGCTAAGGAAAGCCTCATGTCTGGAGGTAGGAGAGGATTCTGAAGGAAGGATTGCGGGTCAGCCGAGGTTGAGGCAGAAGAGCCTGGATTAACTGAGGGGTTAGGAGGCGACTGTAGAGGTTGAGCTTCTGATCCCGGACAAGCTGGAAAGACTGAGGCAGCAACCTGAGAAGGAACAGAATCTCCTGCCAGAGACCTGTCAGGGGACAGAGAGGTGGTGGTGCGATGGGGAGAAGACTCCCGGGTGGCCACAGATGATGCAGTAGCGCAACGGGGAGGGCTCCTTTGAGCTGCTGCCGTTGATTTTGGTTGAGGCAGGTTCTTGGCCTGAGCTCTGTCAAAGGCCCTTTCCATGGCCTTATGTCTGCGACCTTCATCCTTGGACATGGTCAATTTGGATGAAGAAGTGCCCTTGGCAGATGAAGGATTGCTCTTGCTTCTTTGAGAGGAGGGGCCCTGTCCAGGGTCTTCCACTCTTGGCCTTTTACTTGATCTGGTACGGGCTGACTTTTGAGGAGGAGGATCTGCCATGAGCAGGGCTGGCTCTCTAATAAGAGAAGGGTGCCAGGAAAAAAAGGTCAAAAAATGCCCCCCCCTTTTTTTTTACTCTCTCTCTCTCTCTCTCTCTCTCTCTCTCTCTCTCTCTCTCCTTCTCGCTGGGTAAAGACCTTGAGCGAGGAAGTTAAGAGGCTAGGCACAGGGAGCCTCAGGAGTAAAATGGCACTTTTTCTCTTTTTTTTTTTTTTTTTTTTTGAGAGAGAGGGTGGGGGGGTCTAGGAAGCAGAAGGGGAATGCGGACACACTCCTCGCACTTCCCCTTCGTTGGATAAGCCCCCGGAGAGATTGGCAAAATGGCGCGAAAATAGGGCCCAGAAAATGGCGCCCGCGCCGAAAAACAAAATGGCGGCCGCGAGGAACGAAGGGCCAGAAAAACGCAGCAGGCGCTTCCAGGCAGGTGCAGGGGAAGGCGGACACCCTCCTCGCGCTTCCCCTGCTAAGGCTGAGCCCCCAAAGGGTCGGAGAGCACTCGGCTCGCAAAAGAATAAAGCGACGAGTGGGGGGGGAAACAAAATGGCGCCCGCGCCTCTCAGCTGATGAGCGGGCCTTTGAAGAAGCCGCGGCGGCCCGAAATGGAGAGGGAAATCGCTGGGAGCGCGGACACACTCCTCGCAGCTCCCAGCGATGAAGGAAGCCCAGGGGAGAAAGAGAGAGGAAGGGAACGGCAGAGCTAAAAACTGCTAGCTCGTGCGCCCCAACGGGAGCCGCCCGAAGGCAGCCCCTGCCTTAGGAGGCCTTCGGCGGCTACAGGCTCCTGCCTTTCACGCCGGACCTTACTTGTGGTTGAAAATGAAGTAGAAGTCTTGTTGTTGAAATTGAAGCAGAAGTCAGGACAAAAAAAGCCAAGAGGCGAGAGGGATCTGCAGAAACGTCTGGTCTTGAATTAGACCGAGCCGAAAAACTGGACTAACAGGAAGGGGAGGTGCTAGAAAAGTTCAGTAGGCTCGGTCTAATTGGATACCAGACCTGCCATAACCCAATCCTGACTGCTGTGGGCGCTAGGGCGGAGAATCACAGAGCTCAGCTGTCTAACAACTTTTTATCTTAACTGTTCTTCAGAGAAGAAAGACTTTACAAAAAAGTCAGCTGAGATTTGAAGCTTGAGCCTTGCAAAAATTGTTAAAGGGATATGTCTTGATAATTACATTGCAAGAACAAAACAACCCTTTTATAAGCATATTTCTGCTGCTCTGAAATGTAATCATTTTTATGAAGAACCTGACTTGTTTTGCAAAATGTGAGTTTAGAAGGAGTTGGGATTTCTTATATTTTTTTTCTTTAGCTACTTCAACTTGCTTTGTTTTAATTATTTAGGGAAATGATCAAAATGCAATTAATAGTGAGAGATTACATTTCTAATTTAGGGAGAAGGAGAACAGCCTTGAGAAAAGTTTTCTAAAATTGAGAGAACCTGGAGGTTTCTCTGTTCAATTATTTGTATGGTGGTGTTTCTGCAATTTAAGGAATGTGATAAATGAATGTGATAAATTGAAGTGCAAGTACTTACATTCCCATCTCCATAGCCACTTCTTTACATAAATATATGTAACAGTATTATATATTTCACTATTCTGTTTGCATTGCATATCCATTAAAGCTAGTTTGTGGACTTTTAGTTGTACTAATCTTTGATCCACCATTGTATCTGCTGAATCACATTAGGGCCTAAACTAATCTACAGTATCTCAAGGACTATTATAGCCATAAAATATATCTGCACATGTGGAAGGTAATACTGGTAGACCTTGACTTACAATCACAAGTGGGACCTGAATTTCCATCGCTAAATGATGTGGTTGTAAAGTGTAACATCATTTGACTCATGTCCCCTTACTTAGCAACAATAATTCTGACAGTCTCCTTTGCCATTGTTAACTGAATTCCACCAATCATTAGCCAAGGATCTACCCAATCCAAGCCATTCTGAGCTTGGTTGGTCCTTCCCAGCCCCAGGCCTTGGTACGGGAACTCCCCCAAACTGCCTGTTTCTGCTCATTTTTGCTGTTACCCACATTCTCGCACCCTCTCTTTTTTTTTATTGAAAAGGTTTTACAATACAATTTTTTCATTCCCCCCCATTTCCCCCCTCCCACCCACCCACCCTTCCCTTCCCTTCCCTTCCCTTCCCTTCCCTCCCCTCCCCTCCCCTCCCCTCCCTTCCCTCCTTAGGCTTCCATCACTAAAAAAATATTATTCTTCTATGTCTATCCATATTAAACAAAAATATAGGTGAAATCCAGTTAACATATCTTAAATTTTAACATTGAATAAAGTAAAATTATTCTATCAAATATTTGCTAATCATAAACTTATCAAATATTTTTAACATTAAAATTTTTCTAGATAACAATATAATAGATACATATAAAATTATTCTATCAAATATATGCAAACAGTAAGACATATGCATAAACTTATTTTTAGCATTAATATTTTTCTAGATAACAATATAGTGAATATATATAAAGTAAAATCCTTCTATCACATATATACTATACTAATAATTTTGAATATTTTTAACATTAAAACTTTTCTACATATTAATATAGTAAGTATAATAAAGTAAGTATAATAAAAGTCATTAAGAGTCAAATACTAGTTGATACTTCTTAGTTTGATACTTGTTCTGCACATAATCCACCCATTCCTTCCACTCCCTAACAAAGGCTTCTTGGATCCTATCTTTTAAATATGCAGAAATCTTTGCCATTTCTGCAAAGTTAGCCATCTTCAATGTCCATTCTTCTATAGTAGGCACACTATCTTTTTTCCAATGTTGTCCAATCAGTAATCTAGCTGCAGTAATCATATATAAAATCAATCTCGTTTCACTTGGTGAACAATCCTTAACTATATCCAACAAAAACAACTGCGGGGAAAATTGAAGCTTCTTTTTTAAAACATTTTGCATGACCCACCAAAGTTTAATCCAAAAAGCTTTCACTTTTCTACAAGTCCACCAAATGTGAAAATATGTAGCATCCAAACAATCACACCTCCAACATTTAGGTTGAACATTTGGATACATACATGACAGTTTTTTGGGGTCCAAATGCCACCTATAAAACATTTTATAAAAATTTTCCCGTAGATTCTGTGCTTGAGTAAATTTAACATTCTGGACCCAAATCTTTTCCCATGTCTCCAACATAACTGGTTCTGCAAAATTTTGTGCCCACTTTATCATACAATCTTTAACTAATTCACTTTCTGAATCTCTTTCTAACAGTAAATATAAACCCTTTTAATATGCATTGGCCCTTTCCATTTTATCTGTGTCACCAAATCTTCTTCATGCAACATTAAACCAATTTTTTGATCTTCTCTCCATCTCGATTGAAGTTGAGAATACTGCAACCAAGTTAAGTTCTTCCCTTCTTCCAACAGAGTTTTCAAAGGTTTCAGACTCCAACTGACCCCATCATTGAAAAGCATCTCTTTGTACAAAATCCCCCCGTGTGACTTTATATTCCGCATAGTTTGCCCAAGATCCAACCACAAAGGTATTTTGTAATCCAATTTAAACTGGTGCTTCTTCCAAACTCTCATCAAAGCATGTCTCAATATATGACTTTTAAATATGTTGTCCAACTTGTCTTCGTAAAATAAGTATGCATGCCAACCAAAGTCCAAGTCATGGCCTTCTATATTCAAAATTTCAGTCTTTGTTGTTCCAAACCAATCACACACTTGCGTCAACACTGCTGCTTCATAATATAAATGTAAGTTTGGAACTTTGAGGCCACCTCTTTCATGAACATCTTGCATTATTTTAAATTTAACTCTTGGTTTTTTCTCATTCCAGATAAATTTGTTTAGACCTGATTGCCATTCAGTCAAGATTTTATCACTTTTAAACCCCGGAATCATTTGAAACAAAAACAGAAATCTAGGTAGAACGTTCATCTTAACTGCTGCTATTCTGCCAAGTAAAGATAGTTGCATTTTTTTCCAAATTTCCAAATCTTTTTGAATCTTACGCCACAAAACTTCATAGTTATTAAAAGCTGCAACCTGGATTCCTAGATATTTCACCTTTGAAACTATTTCAAAGCCTGCCAACCTTTCCAGTTCACTCTTTTGTGGTTCCAACATGTTTTTAACTATCATCTTAGTCTTTTTCTGGTTTAGTCTAAATCCTGAAACCAAACCATATTCTTCTATAATGTTTTTCATATGGATGATTGATTCCAAAGGTCGTGTTAGGGTAACAACCAGATCATCTGCAAATGCTTTCATTCTATAGTCCTTTTGCCTTATTACTATTCCATTCAAGTTATTCAAGTCCCGTATTGAATTCAACAAAACTTCTAAGGTTAGAATAAACAACAGTGGGGATAGCGGACAACCTTGTCTTGTTCCTTTTTGTATATTAAAATTAGTCGTTAAACTCCCATTAATAACAATTTGTGCTGTCTGTTCTTGATAAATTGCTGAAATCGCATGTATAAACTGATCCCCAAAGTCCATTTTAAGCAAAATCTTTTTTAGGAAATCCCAGTTGACTCGATCAAAGGCCTTTTCCGCATCCAAAAAGACCAGCACTGCAGAGATCTGTTTATTCTTCTCAAGATATTCCAATAAGTCTATGAGTTGCCTCACATTATCCTTCATATATCTGCCCTCTATAAATCCAGCTTGATCATGATGAATCACCTCTTGGATAACTGGCATCAATCTGTTTGCTAATACTTTTGCAAAAATTTTATAATCCATATTCAAGAGAGATATTGGTCTAAAATTTTCTGGTTTTGTAGAACCATCCTCCTTTGGTATCAGTGAAATAAAGGCCATCATCCACGATGGGGGTATTATACCCCCCTGTTGTATACTACAGAATAAATCCTTAAGATGTTCAATCAGTTCTGCTTGTAAGGTTTTGTAATATACTGCTATCAAGCCATCCGTCCCTGGAGCTTTTGCTATTTTCAATTGTTTTATTGCAAATGAGATCTCTTCAGAAGTTATTGCATAATTCATTCTTTCCTTTTGTTCTCTTGAAATTTTAATAACTCTCCTCTTGTGAAGATATTCGTCAATAAGTTCATTCTTTATATTATCTTTATGATATAAGTTAGAATAATAATCTAGAAAAGCTTGTTGTATTAAATTTTGTTGAAAAATTTGTTTACCTTTATATTCAATAGTATCGATTATACGAGAACTTTATTGTTTTCTCAGAGTATAGGCCAACCATCTACCTGGCTTATTAGCATTACAAAAGGTATTATGCTTCGCAAATTGCAAATTAGTTGCCGTTTGATCAGCCATGAACATTTGAAATTGATCTTTCAGAAGTTTTATAGTTTTCTGTAGTTTCTCATCAGTCGGATTCTTTATATGTAGTTGTTCTTTTTTCTTTATTTCTAACTCCAATTCTGTTCTTATCTTTTGTTGAATTGATTTATGCTTAGAGTTCATATAGATCAGTACACCTCTCATATATGCCTTGCTTGCGTCCCAAACAACTTCAATAGGTGTACCCTTATTCAGATTCATTTGAAAAAATTCCTTCACATGTTTTTTAAGTTCAGATATATTCTTCTCATATCTAAACAAATTCTCATTCAGTCTCCATGATCTTCTCTCCTTCTTGCCAAATTCCATTTCCATCCATATCGGCTATGATCCGTTAAAGTCCTGGGAAATATCTTAGTCTTAGTCATTTTAGTAAGTAAATCAGATGTAACCAACATAAAATCAATCCTAGAAAAAGATTTATGTCTATCTGAGAAAAATGTAAAATCCAATTCCTTCGGATGTTGAACTCTCCAAACATCTTTCAATTCTAAATCTTCTTTCATCGCGAAGAACATCTGTGGCAGTTTAATCCCTGTTTTAGCCAATGTCTTTTTATCTATGGATGTGTCAATCACGCCATTCCAATCTCCCATGATCAAAATTGACTTATAATTCCATTGCAATATTTTAGCATATAATAGTTTGTAAAAGGTTTCCTGCTCTTGGTTTGGGGCGTAAATTCCAATCAAAAGCAAGGAGACATTCTGTATATTTATTTCAATTGCAATATATCTTCCATCATCATCTGATTCTATAACTTTAGCTGGTAATCTTTTAGAAATATACAACACTAATCCATTCTTTTTCCCAGAACTGGAAGATATAAAATGTGAACCTAATTTAGAATTTATCAAATATTTTTGATCCTGAATTCTAATATGAGTTTCTTGCAGGCAAACAACATCATTTTTAAACTGTTTCAAATAATGAAATATTTTCCTTCTTTTCTGTGGAGAATTCAATCCATTCACATTCGATGATAAAAATCTAACTGTCATCTGAAGTTTCACGAAGCGAATCGAGCAATTGCCAAAGATTCTGTTGTACAGCAGTAGTCTTTGGTCTTGCTCCTCCCATAGCTTCTGATTTCTGTGATTTCCCATTAGCCCCCTTCACTTCTTGTGGTACAATGGACCTCTGCTGTTTTTGCTTCTCTAACCTTTGCTTCTCTGCTGCACGAGTTATACATTGATCTTTTGGTTCTTGCGCCAACAGTTCAAGGTCCAAATCCACCTCTCTTGTACTTCTGGGGTGTTTTATTTTAGGCTCTGGGAAGTTAGCAAAATAATCATCTGAGAAACCACCTATTGCTCCTTGAGACTCTTCTATTGCTCTTTGAGTTTGTATTGCTTCTAGATCTACTTGCCTAGAAAATTCCTCAATCCCTCTTTCCAGACCTTTAACGACTTCTTCTGTAGTTAACAATGTGGATGAATGTGGAGATGTTGGAGGTTTTTTAAGAATATTGTAGTAAAAATGTTCTGCTTTTTCCACAGTATTTAGATGGTATCTTACATCCTCATATCTCAAAATTATGCCAACTGGGGCATCCCATCTAAATGGAATCTGGCATCTTTTCAATTCATTCACCAAAAATCCATAATCCTTCCTATCCCTTAGCATCTTGGGTGGTAGCTCTTTATAAACGCCAATTTGATTACCATCAAGTTGAACATTGGCAAGAAAGGATTTTTGCAAAATATCATTCCTCAATCTTCTGTCAATAAAGTAAATCACAACATCTCTAGGCACATTCCTTTGTCTTGCCACCCGAGAGTTCACCCTGTAGATCTTATCAATTCTACTAAAAATTAGCTTGGGGTCAATCTTTAATATCTGAGCCAAAACCTCTACACAAACTGCTCTCAAATAACTGCTCTGTTATTTTCCCTTATTCCCCTCAGTCTTAAGGCAAACTCCATAGCCCGAAATTGGATCATTGTAAGTTCATCTTCAAATCTCTGGTTTCTGACATCAACTTTAAAAAATTTCTCTTCTGCCAGTTTCTTATTAGATTCAACTTCTAAATTTAGTTCATCCACTTTTTTCTCCACTGCCATCACTGCATCTGAGAGACCAGCTACTGCTTTAGTTATATTTTGACTCAACTTATCACATTTTCTTTTTACCAGCTCCTTCATTTCCATTTGATTTTTCTCCATTTTTTCCTCCATTTTCTCCATTTTTTCAACAACACTTCCTAATGTCTTAGCTATAAAAGCTTTCAAATCCTCATTTCTACTTTCTTGATTTTGAGTCTGAGTCTGTGTTTGTGGCTTAACTGGCTTTTCCTTTGTCTGATGAGTGGGGGATTCCCCCCGTGCTTTTTGTTTTGAAGCCATGCCTCTACACAGTCTTAACCTCTCCCAAAAGGAAAATCTTCCTCCTTTTCCTCTTAGTCCAGCTTTTCTCCCCAGTTTTACAAGGAAAGGAGTTAAGTAAATTTAGTTTCTTTTTTAAAATCTTGTTAAAATGTTTCTTTCAATTACTTCGAGGCAGGCTTAACTATCACTTTCACTTTTCACTTTTCAGTTTACTTCCTCCATTTTAGCCAGTCACCATTTTCTCAAACACTTTCTCCCAGAGACTCTTAGACTGAGGTTTATTTAAAAAAAGAACAAATACCTGCTTTTTTCCCTCTTTATGCTGATCCAGATTTCACCAAGTTCTGCTTGTTATAAACATCCAATATTGGTGGAGTTGCTCTCGTTGTCTGGCTCTGCCGTTTAAACAGAGGTCCCTTGCCGCGCGGAGCTTCAGTGGGTTGGGGAGGGAGCCTTCACCCTGAGCGCTCCCCAGGGCAAAAAAGAAATCCTGGGGGCAACTCAGGGGGCTCTACCTGCTCCCACTGGCTCTATCTGCCCTTCCAGCCCGAAGAGAGGATTTTCCGAGCCGCCTGACAGCTGTGAGGCGGCTCCAACGCACGACGAAGCCGGCGGCTATAAAACGACCGTCCGGCGATGGTGGAGACGCCACCGGACGTCCCTCTTGTACCCTCTCTTGAGGAAAACAAAAAGGCCCAGAACTATGTACTCTGGAGCTGCTTGCTTAGGAACTTCTTGGCATGCTTTAGCTCTGGGGCTGCAAGAAGCCTCTGAACCACAGTGCAGTGTGAAGCTGCACCTGCCCCAAGAAGTTCCAGTCTTTCCAGGAAGCTCCAGTCGTGTAGCACAAAGTTGCAGTCACCCTGGGAAGCCCCAGTAATGTGATGCAAAGCTTCAGCCAACCCAGCAACATATCACAAAGCCCTAGCTGCCGCAGAAAGCCCCCAGATGCCCTGCATTCCACCAACCCAGCTGCCCTTTGCCATTTTCTTGCGCCCATTTCTGACAAGGTGTGCCTGCGAGGCAGTTGCTGGCTGTGTGAGGCCATCGTCCTCAAGTCTCTCAAGACAAATGTCATGCATGATCTTGGGAAGAAAGCCTTATGTGGCTAACAGCTGCTTCAGAAAGGGACCAGTTAGGCCTGCTTAGTCAGCAGAGGAAGCAAGAAGAGGTCAGCTAGAGCAGCAGTGACTGTGGAGTGTAGTGGGCCAAAGGGGAATAAATAGGGGGATATAGGCAAGTGGAGATAGTTGAAGCACTCCTGCATAAGTGCAGGTGGGCTGTCAAGCATCTAATTAATGATCATGCAACCATAGTGGCATTGCAACAGGCATAACTTTGGGGTCTGATCATAATGGCTGCTAAATGGTTATAATTCAAGAACTACCTGTAATTTGATCTGTATGCTCAGTGGAGGAAAGATGAGACACAAATAAACATAGCAGCATGTGGTTCGAAACCTGCCATTTATTATGGGGAGAGGGGGCGAACATACATTTTAATCATTCCTTTACCAAAATCCCTGACAATATAAAAGTAATGCTAAAATGTTGTTTTCTAACATACAGACCCTCACATATGTTAAAAGTATTTTATTAGATTAACGCATGGATCTGTATCCAGCAAATCCTTTTGAGTGCTAGATAACTCAAATAGCAATGCAAATGTTTCTTTATTGCTTCCTTTATCTTTTCTTGAATTCTTAATAAGTAAAAAGAAAACAATTTCAGTAAAATTAAGGTAAGTGCAAGACTGCAGGATCCATTCTAACAAGATAATATCCTACCAGATAATAAACTATACCGTATTTTCCGGTGTATAAGACGACTGGGCGTATAAGACGACCCTCCTCAGAGCCATTTATGGCTCGTCAGAGCCTTATGGGCTGGTCTGCCTGGTTACAGGAGAATGAGACTCTGCGTATAAGACGACCCCCGACTTTTGAGAAGATTTTTGTGTGTTAGAAAGTAGTCTTATACGCAGGAAAATACAGTATACAAAAAGAAAGACATAACTTTATTTAACATAGCATTCTTGAAGAAATCCAAATGTTCTTAAGAAAGCCATAAACACTTTGCTCTTCCAGGCAAACTTAGGGGGTTGAGATGGTGTAATGCTCTCTTTACATTTTTAAAATGTAAATGATGTCAGTGATATCCCCAGTATATATCAGAATATGTTTTGAGCTTTCATTTTATTGCATTTTATTGCATTTTTGATATTTTTCTTTTTTATCTACTTTACCATATATGTATGTCACACAAAGTAGCATATAAATGCACTAAATAAAAATAGAAAAAAATAAACATCAGATAATGCAGCACACTGGCACAAAGCATACAAACGAACACAGCAACTCTCTTGCATCCCTATCAAAAAACATTCTCATATTCACACACAACAAAAAGATGACGTAGAAAGAGCAAGAAAAGAAGACTTACACATTAAGGTCAGTGTAGATAGATAACTTCAAGAAGAGGCAGAGAAAGGGACCAGCAGCAGATCTTTACAAGCGAATGAGCTTCAAGTGCTCCTCACAAATAAGGTATCCCCAACCCTTGGACTGCAAGAGCTATTGCTAAGGAAATCTGCTGCCCTTCGCTCCCCTCCAAAAGAATTGCAGTGAAGACTAGGAGGACCAGAGAAATTTGTGTTGACATTACCCAAAAGGTTTGAATTTCTCAGTAAGGAGTGCAGAGAACATAAGTAGCCAACTGCCCATAGAGCTGTGTAAGAAATGTAAAAAATGTAAAATAAGTTTAGTATAACTGTGGAAAATGTGGGAAAAGGATTTTAATGCAAGCAGGTATAAGATCAGGTTATTAGATGCTATCAGCAGAGGGAACTGGCTTCAGTTCTGATGTAACAAGGAACATTCAGACCTGGCAATGCTATGCGAGATTCTGGAAAGCTTTAGCCAAGTTCTAGCCTACAAATTAAACCTAATAGTCTGAAACTGTTGATCAATTCTTGCTTCAAAAAAATAGCTCTTCAAAGAAATGTTAACACTTATGCTATGGTCAACCCTTCTAATTTGTTTTAACACAGAGTAGATCATTTGATTTGAAAGTAGTTAGGAGAATATTGTTCATGATCTATCATCAGAGTGTTAACTCTACATAGTGGAGTACATTCATGATTAGAATGTAAAATAAATTATTTAGAATATTAGTAAAACAGAGAAATTAAGCCCCACTATCCAAGTGTCCTTATAGTAGGTAAAGACAATAAACACCTCTGGATTAAAGCTCAATTCCTGACACATCCATGCTGATTCCTTGGCAGTGTTATAGAAATAATTTGTCATTGCCTTCTTTCTGGACAGTTTTGAATTCCCAGTCTAGCCTACAGCCCTGGTATTCCCTAATGGTTTTATTCCTCTATACACTTAAATGTTTCATTATCTCTTTGAAAATAATTAGGGGCTGCAAACATAACTCTGCATACATAGACTTTTTTGGGAGTCCCCAGGCTCATTGATATGAAGAAAGTTTGACTGATCTGGTTAGCCAATATTGGTCCAGAAGCTAATAATAGAAGACACTGCTGCTACATTTGCTAGGGGAAAGTTAAACTAAAGGTTTGGAGATATGATTTGGAATAATTCTCCCGTATTCACTTGTTTCCTGATAACAAAGCCTGTAAATTGGGTTGGTTTTGTAAGTAAAATCCAAGTCAGCTTCTTGGTTTCTTCCATTTGTATTTTGGCTCTCTAATATCTCTGGAAAGAAATCTTGCTAACTGGAGATAATGTTTTGTTTAGGAACATGAAGAAAGAGGAAAAGGGAGTAAGAGAGGCAGATGTCTATCTGTCTGTCTGTCTGTACCCACTCACACATAAAAACATGGCAATGAATACAATCAACCAATGGATCCTTTTTTCATCATATTGGAAGTTCAGGAACATGTATAGCCAGGACAATGAAGTTTAATTCTTCCATTATCTGTAGGCATAATTTTTATTTAAAATGGCAATGCATAATTTATTTATACAAAATACAGAGTCATGGAGAGAAAACATACTTTGTTATGTCAAAATTCAGTAGAAATGGCTTCCTGCTATAGCACTCCTTTTTCCTAGGAACATAGTACTTTGTCCCTATATATTTTCTGGAAGCACTATGAAAAATCTGGTCCTCATTGTGGATCAGCTCAGAAAAGGAAGATTGATCAATTATCATTCAATACCTAGTCACTTCAGTACATAGACACTCCCAGTGTTCCTGGGAGGAACAGTCTTGTTTACTTGAGGATACCCACTCTTGAAATTGGTGGAGAAAAGATGTCATGTACTAACTTGTTGGAGCAGTTAACTTGTAAAAACCAGGAACTAAATTATCCATTACATTTATCTACTTTTAGATGGGGATGAGAGTGAGGCAGGTCAAACCCTTTCTGTTTGCCATTTATGAAGGTACTCTGTACTCATGCTGAATCTCAGTCAGTAGATAAATAGACATAGTTTACATAAATTTCTTTTTAAAAACTGTTTCTAAAACAGCTAAACAATATTACAATGCACTTTGTTCTTGGACTTGGCAGAACTTGAGGTTGAAGTTTGCTAAACTTAAAGCAATGCCTGCATAGACCATGATTTCATTCTGTATAAAAGTACAAAACTTCTGCCTTTGGGATCTTCAATCCCTCCCCTCAAAGCATCTTATACCTTTTATTTCCATATAGGGACCATTCCCTTTCCAGATTTATGGAAGACCATTGTTCGTTTTACCTGAAATAATCAGATCTGTTCAAAGGTAGAGGTGGGGCTGGGGAAGAGATGCATGTACCTCCCATTCAGTCAGTTTTGTTCCATATAACATAACCTTGTGAACTCTCAAGTTTCCCCTTTCCACTACATACATACATACATACATACATGTGTGTATATGTAAAGTATGTATGTTTGTGTATATGTATATATATGCTATATACATACATAAATATATACCTGCATCATGCATACACACACACACACACACACACACACACACACACAATGCAAGTATATATTTATGTATGTATATAGCATGTTTATATGTGTATTATGTATGTGTTTGGGTAGATATACACTTTCTTTTGAGAGCAGGCAGCAGAATTTCATTTATGGACTAATGTGCCCACAGTAAAAAAATGACAATAAAAGTTATCTTATCTTATCTTATCTTATCTTATCTTATCTTATCTTACCTTACCTTACCTTACCTTACCTCACCTCACCTCACCTCACCTCACCTCACCTCACCTCACCTCACCTCACCTTACCTTACCTTATAACTAATATGCATTCAGTCTCCGTCTGCCATTTGTCAGAAATGATGTAGGGTCTCCTGCTTGTGCAGGGGGTTGGACTAGATGACCTACAAGATACCTTTCAACCAGTGGTGGGATTCAAATAATTTAACAACTGGTTCTCTGCCCTAATGATTTCTTCCAATAACCAGTTCACCAAACTGCTCAGAAAGTTAACAACTGGTTCTCCCGAAGTGGTGCGAACTGGCTGAATCCCACCACTGCTTCCAACTCTGATAATCTGTTAATGGTCAGCATACTCACTCTCATAGAATAGAATAGAATAGAATAGAATAGAATAGAATAGAATAGAATAGAATAGAATAGAATAGAATAGAATAGAATAGAATAGAATAGAATAGAATAGAATAGAATAGAATTTTTTATTGGCCAAGTGTGATTGGACACACAAGGAATTTGTCTTGGTGCATACGTCTCAGAGATAGTTTTCTCCAATGTAACTGCATGTTTTGCTTATATTTTTCAGTAATTCTGATTCTTAAAACTACTGAAGCTAAATTTTTCTTGTTTATTCCCACAAATTCAATGTTTGTCTTTAAAAAAAAAATAAAGTAAAATATTAATATTAAATAAAATTAGAGCTGTTATCAAACAACAAGATTCCACTTTTGTAAATAATGAAAGAAGGAAAGAGAAAGAAGCACTGAGTTTTAAAGCAATATTTTCTATCTAGAACTGTTCAATTAATACCAATATTTTTTAATACTGTAAAGAATTAATAGTCTGTATCAAAGAATTTACTATTATTCAAGAATTTTCTCTTCATGCTTCTAGCTTTTTTGGCAATTAAAAATAGACATTTTGGCATTTCAATTTCTAAATGGTAATAGACTTGCCAGGCTATTTATTTATATTTTATTATAAATACATTCTTTATGGGATCCGTATTAATAATACAAGGTATTATTTGTGATGATTTAAGATTAACAGTCAGTCAGTACATGCTTGACTGAAGCAGAGCTGGCTACATATTGAAGCCAAGGAAAATATGTTGAAGAAGGAGAGCCCAGTAGCAAAAAACAAAAAAGAATTATGTAACCATTTTTCCAACTAACAAATAAAAGGTTTTCATCAGCTGTACCTCATTTCATCTTATGCACAGAATGGCTGGATGGAAATGGGATTTAAAGTGGGATGAGAAATGGAGGGGAGAGGATTGGGCAGATGCAAATTGTGTGAGAAACATAATAGGAGTACCTTATCAATTAATAACTATAATATAGTAAAAAAATTTATCAAACATAGAATTATGTTTGTTGAGACCTTCTTAGATTGCCTGAAACCATTTGATGTATGAGAGTGCAGCTGTCTCTCACTCAGTGGTGCTGTTAAAAATCTTACTTTTCCAAAACAGTCACTTTAAAGTCTGCCATAGAATATCCTGGGAGATTGAAATATTATTTTGTCCTTTTTTTGACTCTCGATGTCAGATCTGTATGTGTCCATTAATTCTTTTGTGCAAATGGGTATGTTTGTGTTTCCAACTAAGCAATTTTTAAAACATTATTTGCTGGGGGGGCGGGGACTCTCTTCCCCCCCACCAAAAAAAACTTCTTTAGAGTTACTCTTTATCTGATGGACTATGATAGCATGATAATACCTCTGAGTTAAGTGACTTGGAAGTCAAGAACGAAACATAAAAGCCATGAAAAAAAGAACAGCATGCAATTAATCATCCC
Source organism: Masticophis lateralis (assembly GCA_030761175.1). Lineage (NCBI taxonomy): Eukaryota > Metazoa > Chordata > Lepidosauria > Squamata > Colubridae > Masticophis > Masticophis lateralis. The sequence goes on from JAUDYJ010000001.1 coordinate 179,736,220, forward strand.
AGTTTCAGTGTGCTGAAGAGCCAAGAGTTTAGAAATTTAGAGGTTTAGACAGATTAAGTTAAGGACATCAGACAGATTTTTGCCATTGTAAATTAGATCAAGTGCTAATGCAGAGGCAGAAGAAAGATCTTAGGAAATCTGATTCCTCATTCTTTATCATTATGTAAAAACAGCCTGAAATGTGGATACCTGTCAGATCTATTCTCATGCTGAACAAAGGAACAAACAGAATCCCCGGCAGGAGGAGAATCCTATCACAATCTATTTCATATAGAATGTACTTCTGTATTTACAGGCCCTAAATAATGATAAATGAAAATGAAATAGATGAAACATTCCCAGTGCTCTGAGTTAGATAAATGTCATCCAAAACTGAATCCACTATTTTCAGGGATATTTAACAATGTTTTTTCTATTCATGTTTTTAAAAATAACAACCCTCTCCTTGCAAAAATATAAACCATAAAAACCATCTTCTTCAGGCATCCTGATAGAGTGTAAAAAAAAAATTCCTTAATGTTCTATGTACTCCTTTTGGAAAAGAACCTCAATGAAGTTCCCTGTGACAATGTCAGCTTTTCAAAATAGTCCAGACAAGAAGCACCAACCATCAGTACTAATACTATCTTTATTTTAAGGTTATAGTAACAGAATCTTGCAAAACTGAAAGAGTTACAGTATATCTCCACCTTTACTTTTACCTTCCAAGAAACTAGGTAGCGTCCCTTTTGAGACTTTTTGCCACACCCCCATTGCTTCTGTGGACTAAACTACTGTTTATCAGACAATCTAATCTGTGGTCTGTCCTCCTCCTCCTCCTCAAAGGACATTCTCATAGACCATTATACTATTTACGTATTTTTGTTGAGAGTATTAATGACTCACAATATAGAAAATCTGCAAAAAAAAAAAAAAAAAAAAAAAGTAGACCAATTAATTAAAAAAGATTGAGAAAGAAGAGAAACCACTGAAAACTATTTTCTTCTACCTCTGATGCTATTATCCAGGGATGCTATTATCAATAGTACTTAGAGCCAGGAAAGTCCATAATTGAGTCATAAATCCCTTGTTAAAGAAGGTAGAAAAGTTTTTAAACAAAATATTTCAGATGCTGATAGCTGCATTTCAGCTATGTACAAGTTGTCCTCAGCTTACAACCACAATTGACAAAAATTTCCACTGTTAAGCTGGTCAGTTGTTAAGTGAATTGTATTTGCAATTTAGGAAACGAGGTTATAAGTTATGTGTTCATCAACATGTATTAGATGTGAGATATGATACCACATTATACCACATTATTATAGTATAAATACCACATTAGGAGGAATATAAAAGGAAAACTCATATGAAGCCATTTCAGCTTCTGAAGAGCATCAGTTGATACTTATAGTAGACCTCTTCAGCAAATACTTCACATCGTAGTTTTTTGAATACTACTATGCCATGCTAAACTAACTTAGCAATCTTTGATATAATTTTTTTCAGTTTTAACATGTAATAGAATTGAGTTGCAATAAAATGATTTTTTACATCAAAGAATATTTGAGAAATATAAATCTGTATTTAAAATCCAAGAGAAAATTAGATACAAACGTGCACATGATGGGAACATTGTGCAAGTAGGATTCCAAATGCTATGACAACTGTAGTGGAATCCAGCTGAAAATAGAATTCCATAGCACACCTTCTCTATCCATTTAAGAAGTGTTGGCACAGGGAGCAACAGAAGGGATGAAATTTCTACTAATTGTACAATTATATAGCCAAATGTAACTGACTAGCATAAAATGTTTGAATTTACTTTGGAAATAATTCTGAAAAGGTCCAACAAGTATATGGGAGCCAAAAGAAGCAATATCTGCAACTATTTCACTCAAGACTTCTTCTAACTTTATATATCAGCCTCATGATTCAGAAACCTGCTACATCAGGGATCCACAACCCCTGGTCTGTGGACCGGCACCTGTCTGCAGCATGCCAGAAACCAAACTGCTCAAACAAGCGAAGCCCTATTCTTGGGATGCAGGCAGCACATGAAACCATGCCCCCTCCGGTCCATAGAAAAACCTCACACCCTGGTGCTCAAAAGGTCACTGTGCTACATAATGAGAAAAAGTGCAACTGCTTTAAAGGGTCTCAGACAAGTGCTAAATTTAAGCTCCACTGTGCTTCAAGACAACCTTCCTGAATTATTTTTCAGGGTGCTAAACTACTTTATTTGGATTGATTCAGATTTGAAAGGCAGATGTGTGCTAATCAAAAATTATGTGTAACCACATTGTAACCACATTGAGAGCCACTGCTAGATCATGGATCAAGCAGAAAGCAAGGAAATGAAAAACACAGGCGACTCAACCTGCCTGAATGAGAAAACCTGCAGTCCTTGTCTAGGTTAAATTTTAAACTATGCAGCGCAGAGTAGGGCAGTACAGGTTGTCCTCAATTTACCACAGTTCCTTTAGTGACCATTCAAAGTTACAATGGCACTGAAAAGTGAATTATGACCATTTTTCACACTTACAACCATTGTAGCATCCCAGTGCTCACATGATCAAAATTCAGGACTACCTCTATTACAGGAGACATTGCAGCAGACAGGAAGGGGAAAGCAGAAGAGTTGGAGGAGAGGGAGATAGATTAAATGCAGAACTATGAAAGCACTATCCTAAAATTTATATAATTAGGGATTCTAAATTCCAAAATCTGTGTCCACAACTCTCTAAGAAAGAATAAAACAACTAATGATGAAAGATGAAATAAACATGCATCATTTCAATTTTGCTGTTCTTTAGTTGCTAAATATTAGTGCCTGTGATCTGTACAAGATCTCTCTGGTGGCTTTCATATTCTCAGATGACACATTCTAAGATACGCCCTAGAATATGCTTTCATATTCTAAATTGCTATCAAATTGGACAAAGAAAAAGATCTGTGGGAAGACTGCTGTACCTCTTAAAAATTCAGTACAATATTTTTTTTTCCAATTTACTCTGATTGAAAGGTAAAAGCTGCTTTTGGTAAATATGGTAAATATTTCATTCCAAAAAGAAATGTTCTAATAAGGGGATTTAAATTTAGACGTAGAATATAATCAGGTAATTTATAAATAACCTATAAATGTACTTAGGAAATTAGCTAAATCAAGTGAGTATGAAGACCTAGAAGCAAAGGAGATCTAGTGGAGAAAAAATGTATCAGAAAACATCCTTGATAAATATATGCAGCACAAAATGTGAAATTGAATAAAGCATTCACTATAGCTAGACTATGTGAAAGTGATCAAGAAGAAAGCTGCCCCAAGGCAATATCTCTTTAAATTCTTTCATTAATTGTGGAAGTATCAGCAAAATGTGATCAAAAGATCTCTGGGGAGACATGTTCCAGGAGTCAAGACAGTCAGAGAGAAAATTTCTTATCACTGTGGATTATGGCACCATTTCAGAGAATATATGAATACTACTGAAATATATATATATATATTTACTGTAAAGAAATTTAAAAATTAACTTGAGATTGTTCTAAGAAAGCCAGGGATACATCTTGTAACTAGGACCTAAAACAGATACATTAAAGGAGTTTTTAACGGTTGTTAGGACAATGGACAAGGAATGATTTTAAAAGGATTTGTTGTTTTTATGAATTCTGAAGAAATAATTGCAAAAATAGCTGGCACACCAATAAGCTGTTCAGCAATACAGCAATCAAGCTGGCCGTGTTGAGAGTTCTGGCAGCATTGGAGGCACTTGACAAAACAAATGTTATATTGTGGAGGCCTGGAGTATGTTATCAAAAATCCATAGTCATTACTTGGGTGAAAATTTACCTTTGCCTTTGATATTCTTTTCAAAGAAAACTCTGTGGGTGATATCACATGCTACTGCTTATGCTCAGAGTCAACTGGATTAATTGGAAATGTACCACTTCTTATTTAAAGGGATTGGACAAATTTCTGAATATTCTTAGAGTTTCAGTGGATCAGTTTATTGTACCTGATGCATGGCTCCCAATACACATATTCACATGCCATGCTAAAAGGTGTGAATGTTGAACTAGAGAAAATATGGGAGGATAGTATTTTAAAATGCATTAATTCATCCAACATGTAGAATACCAAAGAAAGATACTAATGAAATCTGTCTTCGTATTGATCAGAGGTCATAACAAGATATAGTGCGAGACAATCATCCTTTACCAACAACATGCAGCATTTTGATGTTAAGCAACATACATAGGGTTTTGCTGATTTGTTGTGACCAAGGATTTTTGGCAAGTAAAATTGGGTCCAATATCTCACAATTTGACAATCTGACAAGTGCCATATTTCTTATACTTTCTATAAATTTTTGTTTAGATTCTTAACTATCCACCCCCCACCCCCCGGGGTGGGGTATCAAAAGGTGATAGACCTTCTCCTGTAGAATTTCCTAGCATTGTGAGGTATATGGAAGATTGTTATCTACATAGCAACTGTTAAAGAGTTCTAGACTAATGCCACTTTGATCTTGAAGAAATGTTTTATCAACCAATGGAATTAAGTCTGCAAGCTCCAATTTCTAAAAAACTGGATTTGCTTTATCCTTTTTTTAGCCACCTTTAGCTATTTCAATATATTTATTCTTAATTATGCAGAAATTTCAGAACTGCTGCACCTGGTGACTTGAAAAAAAGCCACTTGGCATTGACTTGCACAGCTGAATCTGCAGTTCAACAATTGAAAGATGGATTAACTAAGGAACCTTTGTGTCTTATTTAAAATCTGAGTGCATGAAATTTGTGGTGATTGTTTATAGTCCTATGGAACTAGATGCCATCTTGCTATAGATTCAGAAAGATCAAAGAAGTGTGTTTCATATATTGTCAATTTTCTTTCTGGAATAGAGGAAATAATGTTTGGAAGTTTGTGGATTATAATGTCTTGCTTCAGATTTCAATCATACACACTCATACAGTTGCTATGGAGATTACCATGTTTTACCTAAAGCTGAAGAGATAACAGCAAGCAAAAGATGTCAACAAAATGGAAGCTTGCCTGAAGAATTTGTTTTCAATAGAAGCATACAGAAAAATAGTCCAAATTCAATCCATGGTTTTGAGAGCAAGGTCAAGGTTGTCATCTAGTTCAAAATTCAGAAGTTCAAAATTTCTTATATGAACAGGATTCTTAGGAATGTCATGCAAGAGCCAGAGATCAGATTTTGTTTCCAGCAAAAGAAACATGGATCAGGGCTACATCTTCGATCAACCTGCAGCTGGTCACCTATTCTGAAATCTGCCATAAGAATTTTCTACAATACAATATTGTTTGAAAAAAAGTCATAGCACTTTTTTTGGATAGCTATTTTTATCATAAATCAAGCTTTTCTACTCTTATAAAATTGGTAGTTAGAAAAATAATAGTGGCCTCTTTACTGGAATTTTGACTCTGCAAAGATAGAAGGATTTTTCTTTGTTTCAAAAAGCTATGGAGAAAGAAAGTGTTTCTTTTCTAGAAAAAAAAAGTAATGAAGTGATAGCCTAGGCCTCAGTATTATCTTACCCACTTGTTTTATCTTCTCAAGGAAAATATTGGGATTACTGGGAGATATAATACCAATTTGCTTGTGATAAGAGTGATATTAGCAGTCAATACCACTTTACAACTGGTTCATTAATCAGGTTGCAAAGGCATACCATGAGATGGGAAAATATTGACTGTTTTTCCCTTGGAGAAAACAGAACAGCTGCCTCGTGCTCAAAGCATGAGTTTTCGCAAATAATTTCCTTTAAACTTAAATGAGAACATCCTTTGAGTTTTTATAACGAGCAATTGTAAGACTAAGGATTATTCAGACAACTGTAAACTCCTGCAAAATATTCAGGAGTTATTCCAGATGAGATTCATGTTCATATTTTTTGCATCTCTGAAAAAATAGTGTGTATGTAAAACTATCTAGTTGATTTTCTTCCTCTTCCTCCTCCCTGCTTTACATTTGATAGAACATATATTCTTGCCTTTATTGCAAGATCCTGTATACAGATTCCATGACCGTGGTGGTAAAAACTTAAATGATATGGTATTATGATGCAGAATTATCAGAGGAACTAGAAAGGACAAGTGTAAATATACTAGTATTTATTACAACTAATAAACCTGTTGATTTTTGTTTGAAAGGTTTGCATCTATCTTGTAATTTGCAAATTACAAGGTAAAGAGAAAAGGCAGAGGAGAAAATGGTTTTCACATAATGTACTTCCCAAAAAGTTATCCCCAATTAATTTTCTTGTTTATCTTTCACTTAAAAGAAGGAAGAATTTATGCAGTGTCACCAGTCCCAGGTGTTTTATGTTTGGTGGTTGAACTGAAACAGAATTGTTTATCTGAGATGCCTGAATGTATCTGTGAGAGACACACTCGAGGTCCCTTTTTCAGGTTCAATGAAGTGGCTAGACGGCAAAGGCTCCAATACTTGTATTAGCTTTAGGAAGGGAATGGGATTGATCTTGACCTCAAAAGGAATGACAGGAACTTTTCCCTTCTTCTCCTTCTATCCCTACCTGTATGTTCCATTGTCCCCAAAATCTTTCTCCCCTTTCTTGAACTGGAATGAGTCCTTTTCTGAATCATGGAGCACTGAAAATAAAGTGGAGAAGCTGGTTCTGCTGGTTCCCTGTTTTGTGTTTTTGTATATTCTATAAAACAGTGGGATGCAGAATAATGAATTTATGTTAGAGGAAGGCAAAGTCCAGTAAGAGAAACAATGGGGCCAATTACACGGAAAGTGGTGAGTGTTGCAAAGTTCAAGCAGGGCTAGGCATTCATCACTGAGTAGGAGGCGCCTTCCAATTCTAGGATCCCATCTATTTGAAAACTAGATAAATATATGTCCTCCACCTCCCTCTTGACTCTGCATGGCTAATGATGAAAAAAGAAAAACAGAATAAAGACAACCTTTTAAAAAAACAGGGCAGGACAAGAAACAATGGATGGAAACTAATCAAAGAGAGAAGCAACCTGGAATTAAGGAGAAACTTTCTAACAGTGAGGACAATTAACCAGTGGAACAGCTTGTCTTCAGAAGTTGTAGGTGCTTCATGACTGGAGGTGTTTAAGAAGAGACTGAACAGCCACCTATCTCAAATGGTATAGAGTCCCCTGCTTGATCAGGGAGCTGGACTAGAAGACATCAGAGGTCCTTTCCAGCTCTATTCCATTCTATAGCCACAATATCACACATTCAAATTAATTCTGAAGTTCTACTGCCAGAGTCCCAACTAGAAAGTCAGGTGTTTCATGCCGTGGAAAGGCCAGCAGGGGTAGTGCAAGTCAGATCTCAAGGGTGTATGTGTGTGTGATGGTGGATGTAATCCAAAGGGCAGGCACCAAGACAGATGCTGCCTAAAGAGGAAGGAGAATCTGTCATCAACAAAGGCTGTTACCTGATCACTTCTGGTCTGACCCTGAGTCAACCTTCCAAAAACAAGGCAATTGATTCTGTTAACTCTAGCAGGACACTATGTTTGAAAGTTTGGGTTAGAGCTTTCGGTAAAGGGCATTTTTGAATCTAACAGTAATCTACATCTAACTGAACACATTTCAAAATTTAGTTTGCCTGTGGCTACATCAACTATATAGTCAAGTCTAGAGGGATGTGTTCTGCAGGGTTTCTCATATTTAATATGCAAGCAAAAATATGTTGGAGACACATCAATTTATAACAGATTTTTCCCAAAGGCACCTCAGTTATGCATTATAGACTTGTTTCTTCACTGAAGCAATTACAGGTACCATAATATAAACTTTTAAAAAATTTGTCCATTGGAATATCTTTCTCCTATTGGACAACGTATGTTCAAATTTTCAGAGAATTCCCAGTTTGGGACAATACACTTTTTACAGTATGTATGTGTGTGTGTGTGTGTGTATACACACACACACACACACACATACACACACACACACACACACACACACACACATATATATATATATAGTTTAAGCTATAAAACCTGGTCAGATATACACATTTGAAGAGGTGTGAATTGTTTTCTTCAAATATCAAAAGACTGTATCATGTCATTTGTCAATTTATCGAGCTTTCATAGGAAACCTCAACCAAGTTTGTACATTTCCCTGATTTAATACAGGAAGACAGTGATTTATTTCAGTAAGACAGAAGTTCCATCCTGTTGTTTGAATCTGCCTTTCTTAAAGGGCCCAGCAGGTGGTACCACCTATCTGACCCTGGCTGAATTTGAGAAAAATTAAGGGTTAGTACTGTAATTTAATTTAATTTCTCAATTTTGAATGTGCATGTACTGGGTAATTTTGAGACTGCCCAATTGCCCAATAAGTCTTACAATTAAAAGAGAATCTGAAAGAAAGAAATACTAAAAAGGATAATACACCCAACCCATAACACTCCCCACTCCCTGCAAAAAATACGCCAAACCAAATGGGCTCAAACATCTTAGCCCAAGGTCTGAAGAACAATCAGGTTTTTAACAAATTGTGAAAAGTCAGGTGGGCAGCAACCATTTATAACCAAGATGCCATATTTCCTGAATACTGCAAGGTGACATTGTTTAATCAACAGGATCTAGAGCATGATTGACCTCATTGGACTTGCAGCACTATTGAGACAGATGATTCTCAGGTAACCAGGCTCTATGCCATGAATGGCTTGGAGGTAGTAACACCTTGAATTGTACCCAGAAGAAACAAGCATAGCTTGCAAAACAGCAGAGACATTGCACATACAGATCTATTACTGCTTATGCTTTCTGACTATCTGAAGAGCCTTCCAATTCAGGAATGGGCATAACTAATGTACTCTTGCCAAAAGGCTACCACCTGTTTTTCAAGTAGGAGCTGTGAGTCTAATAGGATCCCAAATTCTGATATAAGAAGGGGAATCCCCATGAAAACTAAAGTTGGAATATTCCCAGAACTTGGGGGAGGAACCAGACAAATTCGCTTGATCTTGTTAGGACTGAAAATAAGTCTATTCTTCTCCATCCAGACCCACACAATCTCCAGGATGTGGTCAGGACTTTGAAAGCATTACGTGGCTCGTCTGGGGTCAAGATGCATAATTGAATATCATCAGTATATTGATAATATCTGACACCAAACTGACAGATCACCTTGCCCAGTGACTTCACATAGATGTTAAAGAATTGGGGAGATAGAGTGGTATTTTGTGCATGGGCAACTTCTGATCCCTGTCAACACTGATTGAAACTGGACACTTGTTCTGCCCCAGCTACGGACCCCAAAGAACGCAGCACACACAAACTCTATACAAAGCTTATTTTACTCAAATAATTTAGTCTTTATCAACCAAAGGCTGTTAATGAACTATCCTAACAGCCTACCAGAATTTTAAGATAAGGTAATCACAGTCTTACTAGAGTTGGCAGAAAGCCCAGAAGCAATTTTGCAGAGAATCCAGACACGAAGGAGATTGAACTAAAGCTGTTCTCTACAGCTTGCTGCAAGTGGTGTTCCTCCTTAAATAGGCTAAGGGAGTGGCCAATTAGCCCTAAGCCTTACTCTCGAGGAGACCTTCTCCTGAGGAGCCACTCCTGCCTTTTGGCAGCTCTGTGTGCCCATGCATTGAGAAGAGGCTCCTCCTCTTTGTCTTATTCACTTAAAGGAGCTTCTGGAGGTTCTCAAGGCCCTGGCTGAATCTCTGCCTCTGGCACCACATCTTCTCCAGGGGGGGTCATATGTGTGGGTGCAGGGTGCATAGAATTATGGGTGTGGGCATGCATGCGCGTGACTCCCCCCCCCTCCTGGCATGCAATGGCAAAAAGGTTAGCTATCACTGCTATAGGCTTTAAAATATTCAACCTATTTAAAACCATTCTGGCCCAGAAGAAGGCAGTAACAAATGACGACTGCTTGCTTCCAAGTTAATTATGTGGATGTGTGTGGGAATTTATTAACATTCTAATAGAAATGGAGGAATTGAGCAACAATCTTTTGGAGGTCTTAATGGAAGTTTCATTAAAAGAATTACCATCATCACACTGAACCATACCAAAGAGTAGTAGCATACCGGTATATAAAAACACTCTCCAAAAACAAAACATTTTGTATGGGGACAAATGCTATCTCCATTTTCCCATACCCATTTGCTTTTATGTAGCCTGCCTTTTCTTTAGGCTCTGTTTTGTCTATTTTACTGATTGATTTGCTTTCTTGTGTTTGCCATCTCCATTCATTTCTCCATGTTCCTTAGGCTTCTAATCCTTTGCTTGCCTTCATGCTTCTCATTGTCTGGTTAGGATTCCCAGCAGATCTATTTGGCCTACATAATTTTTATACTTTTCTCAAGATTGGCAGAAGTATTGTCAGGTCCCGGTTAAATGAGAGTTCAAAATCACATATAGCAATGCAAGATCTTCTTTATACAGTGTGTTTTCTTGAGAAATAGAGATAGCAGTTCTCATATTTTCTGTATCCAAGTTTAGATGATATTTTCTTCTCCAATAAAAGCAAATTGCTACTGAGAATTTAATATATTCTCTTTCTTTCATTTTCATAGGAACATGAAAAAATAGTTCTTTTAGATTTTGGCATAACTTCTACTGCTGTTGATTTTTGGACTATTCCTGATGCTCTTCAATATTCTTTCCAATTGTATGTCTATTGTTGAAGTGATTTGCATGAAGATAAGCAAAATTGAACTCTGAATTTTGGTTGTGTGGTAGCATGTTAAATGAGCATGGTGTTGACAGTCATTTTAAAAAATATGAATGAGAAGAATGAGAAGAAAAAGGCAGTCTGGTTTAATAGTATCTGTTCAATGTTAATAATAGTTAAAAGGACACACACACATACAGACAGACACACATATTGTAAGGCACCAGAGAAAAAAATGGGAGGCCCAAAATTAGCCTCCAGGAGCAGCTGTTATTTTATCTGTGGCTAAAAGTTAGAAAATGGCAGGGTTCGTTACTCACAGATGGAAGGTTGCCGAACTCTTCTCCCTCTCTATATTCTCATTGGTCTACTGATAGGAGACCGGCAATTTAAAACAGAAATGCTCATTCCATTATTAATGGAATGGGATGGGAAAAAATGCTAATAAAGAGATGCTAATAAAGAGATGCTAGTATTTCTTCTTGACCTCATTTAGGGTTGAAGAAAGAATGGAATATTAATTTTAACACAGAACAAATGGTTTTAATGGATCTGTTTTTTCTGCTTCTACTCCTCATCACCCCACTCATTCTTTGCCATTAGTTACACTTAGATCGTAATCTACCCCTCCAAAACCATGAAAAAAAGCTTTACACAATTTCAAAAAGTTTTCAAAAAAAAAAAGGTTAAGACATCTGTTATATCTCTCGCCTTATAATTAGTGTCTTGTTCATCTACTTTTTTATATAAAGCAACTATTATGCAAATATTCAGCAATTTTGTTTCAAGTCCTCTTTGTACTTGGATGAGCAATTTTGTGTAATTCTAATTCAACTGCCTCTATCACATCACCCCATAATTTTTTTCCTGTTCTTTTCCACCCTTCCATCTTGTATTTATGATGATGGTGAAGATGATTATAATTTTGTAGAAGGAGTGGTTAGTATGAAATATGTTTATGCTTAGTGAATCAAGCTTTGAGGTGTTCATATGAAATAAAGTCACATCACAGATCCTCTCTTATAGAGGAATCCTCACTTTCTACCCCTTTATACAGTAGTATACTGTAAATATTAGAAATAGTAATTTGTAGATCTATGTAAATTAAATCTGATCCTATTCTAATCACTCATTCAATTTGGTTAATCAAATTGATTTTATTTAATTTTAGTTATATTTCCTTTTGCTTTTCATCTTTTATGTCTTTCATTGACTATTTATTGTTATCCTCTCTGGATAATTGGTTTCATTGTCAAACTACTCTAACTCTTATGAATATTTTTTCTAACATTCAGTTGGAATTTGTTTTCTTGTATCTTAATTCCACCACGTCATGTCCTATGCACTGGAATGAGAGAACAAGTTTCATCTTTTTATCTGATATATGAGGTGTATAAATAATTTTATCAATCTTTCTTCATAGGTTTAGTTTCTAACCCCCAATCATCTTTGTTGATCCTTTGTGGAACCTTGCTGAATTCTTTTTTAAATTATAAAACCCACAATAGGCAAAGGTTCTGGAAGTAGAGTCTGACAGATAAAATGAAAAGAAATGATTACTTCCTGTAAATTGAAAATTACACTTCGGCTAGTGCAGCCTAGAATTAAATGTGTCTTTTTGTGTAGCAGTAGTAGGACTTATACTGAATTGATAATCAACTTCTATTCCAGTATTTTTTCTTCTTTTTCAAACCAGGTATTCCTGGGCATTGATTTTTGTTTCCTAATTGAATGTTGTATCTCATACAACTTTGATGAGTGTTCCTTCAAACACTTTATCCCAATCATTAATGAATAGGATGGCCCAGGACTGACCCTTGTTAAATCCATTTGATCTTTCTCTGTTTTTTTAAGCTGTCTCTCAAGTATAATTTTCAATCCAGCTATGTATTTATTTAATAATGATGCCATCTAGCACACACTAGCTAGGCAGTATATCTTGGAGTACCTTGTCATATGCTTTGCTGAAATCAAGATATATTAAATATAGATAGTCCTCAAATTATGACCAGTCACTTAGCGATTGTTCGAAGTCACAACAGACATCCTCAGGGCTACTTGCAATCCAGATTTGAAGTTCTGCACCACCACTGCTGCAGTTGCATGATCTCATTTTGGATACTTGTCAACTATTTGTGGCAAGAAAACACGCAGTGTGGACAATGGATTTGCTTAATGACCACCATAGTTCACTGAAGAAATGCCACAAAAATGTTCACAAAATCTTGCACAGCCATATGATGACCTGCTTAATGACTGACATGATTTATGACCATAATTCCAGGCCCAATTATGGTTGTAAATTGAAAACAACTGTAAGAAGATAGTTTAAAAGTCTCACAGTAGGAAGTTCTGCTTTTCTGTTCTCTCTTTTCTCTTAACTCATGAGTTTTGTTAGAAAAGATTGAACTAAAGTAAGACTGGGATAACTCTGGTTTTATTTGATATTACCATTTTGCCACCTTCATTAGCAGCTGATACATCTGTTTTCCTCTTTTATTTTGAATATGCCTAAAGATGCCATTCTTATTCTTCTTTGCTGATCTCAACTCATTCCAAACGTTTACTTTTGTGACTTCATCAGAATCAGAACAGAGCTGGAAGTGACCTTGGAGGTCTTCTAGTCCAGTCCTCTATTCAAGCAGGAAATTCTACGCTATTTCAGACAAATGGCTGTCCAGTCTCTTCTTAAAACTTCCAGTGATAAAGCACCCAAAACTTCTGAAGGCAAGCTGTTCCACTGGTTAATTGTCCTCACTGTTAGAAAGTTTCTCCTTAATTCCAGGTTGCTTCTCTCCTTGATTAGTTTCCATCCATTATTTATTGTCCTGCCCTCTGGTGCTTTGGAAAATAAATTGACCCCCTCCTCTTTGTGGCAGCCTCTCAAATACTGGAATACTGCTATCATGTCCCCCTTAGTCCTTCTTTTCCCTAGACTAGCCAAACCCAAATCCTGCAACTGTTCTTCATATGTTTTAGTCTCCAGGCCTTTAATCATCTTAGTTGCTCTTTTTTGCACTTTTTCCAAAGTCTCAACATCTTTCTTGTAATGTGTGACCAAAACTGGTTGCAGTATTCCAAGTGTGGTCTTACTAAGGCTTTATAAAGCGGTACTAATACTTCATGTGATTTTGATTCCATGCTTCTGTTTATACAACCAAGGATTGTATTAGCTTTTTTGACTGCTGCAGCACACTGCTGACTCATCTTTATGTGATCGTCCACTAGGACTCCAAGGTTCCTCTCACTGTTACTGTTTTGGAGCCAGATTTCGCTTAATCTGTACTTGCACCTTTGGCTCTTCCTGCCCAGGTGTAAAACCTTGCTTTTCTCGGTATTAAATTTCATTTTGTTGGTTAGGAGCTATTGTTCAAGTCTGTTAATATCTTTTTGGATCCTGAGCTTGTCTTCTGGATTGTTGGCTATTCCTGCCAGTTTATGTGTGGGGTCACAGCTCATCTGTGGAGTCCTGGTCTAGCTATTTTTATTGTTCGTCTGTTTTTAATATGTGTTCTTTTAAAATATTCTCTAAGCTTTTTATGCAGTCAGATTAATTTTGTTTTGATCCAGAGAATTATCTGAATCCTTCAGATCTCCAAACTGAATATTTACCCAATCTGTTAATCAGTGAATCCAGTGTAGATCCTAGTGCCACTCTGTGACATTTCCATGCTGTTATATCCATTGCAAAATGCAGAACAACCTGCTATATCTATGCCTTGGAGGTGAAGGAACAGTAATAGATGAGAATTTTTTTTATAAATTCAGTAAAGTTGAATTAAGATATCATGGGAATGCAGTTAATATTGTACATAGTTCTTTGTCCTTCAAGCAGGAAGAAAAATCCCCATAGAGAGAGTTCTTTAAAAGAAAATTGTGTAACTAATCAAAATGCCAAAGCATCTAAGTTGTGCTTCTAAATCAGGTTGTACCTAGAAGTTTATATGTTTTGATTTCTTGTCAAATACACTTTTTGCAATTGGATAGATCATGAACAGTATTGAAATTGGGACCTTGGAGAGATGACTTTTCTGTGGCCATCCTTGCCCTCTCAGATAATCCCACCCTCAACTCATTTAGGAAATTCTAAATCTGTAGTTCTTTCAGCAAGCCCTGGGGCAGGGTGACCCTGTACTGATACTGGGATTTTATTTCTTACTGATGTCTTTCCCCCAATGTAGTACTATATTGTTGTTTATTACTTGTTTTATTGTTTTAATATGCTATACACTGCTTGGAGTTGGTTGGAGGATTGAGGTGACTTATACATTCAACAAACAAACAAGAAATAGTTTTGCTGAAATCTGCTTTCTCTGAGGAAATTCCATTAAAACAGTGTCTATTCAGCAAGGTTTTCTACAAAAGCATGTGAAGATTTTCTTTTTAAAAAATTCTGAGAAAATTGATGGAAGGAATGATATGCAACAATGGTAGTTTGGGATTTAAACTAATCCACATATCTTTAAATAATGCAAAAAGAACAAACTATTAAAAATCACATTACAAAAACATTAGCAATATAACTCAAAGAAATAAATAAAATTAATCATCCATAAAATGATTAAGAGAATAAAAGGTAATAAAATAAGGGCAGCCAAGTATCTCTGGGAACAGTATTGTATAATCAGGTTAGCATCAGCAGAATAGACCCTATTATCAGATAGTAATCTGAGCATCGCTATAAGATGAAGATCTTAAAAGAATGTGCTGGCTCACAGGGGAGAAAATGGACTTTCCTGAATTTCTTATTTAGCAAATCTGTATTTAACTGGAAGGAGAGAATATCCTTTGTATTAGAACACTGAGCTGTAATTTCAATTTCATTTTTTTTTCTTTTAGGAAGCACTTATAATGGCAAGTATGGACCATCCACATCTGGTTCGGTTACTAGGAGTCTGTTTGAGCCCCACCATCCAACTAGTTACTCAGCTGATGCCCCATGGTTGTTTACTAGACTACGTGCATGAACATAAAGATAACATTGGTTCCCAGGTTTTGCTGAATTGGTGTGTTCAGATAGCCAAGGTAAGTCATTATTTATGGGCTAGAACAGTGGTGGGTTCCTCCCAATTCCTCCTGGTTCTGCCAAGCTGGTAGTGGTGATGATATGATGTCACTGAACCAGTTCTGCCCCCCTGCCTACCCATCCCGCCCGCCCCCACCCCCCGTGTTATTCTTACCTTTTATTTGGCCCTACCCCCAATCTATTGCTGCCTCCTGAGTCCCAGCTGATGGCTAGAGAGAAAAAAACTGTTTAAACTCTTGCCATGAGACTTCAAAAGGCTGCCAGTGTTAAAAGAAAACAAATGAGTAGACCAGTGCCTGGAAAAATACATGAGTAGACGGGGCCTGCAAAAATAAATCAGTAGACCAGTGCCTGCAAAAATAAATGGGTAGACCAGTGCCTGCAAAAATAAATGGGTAGATTGGTACAGCTCTGCAAGCAGTTAAAAGCCTGGTAGACTAGTACCTCTGCTAAATCCTAAATAATTGTCACATGACCATCAAGCCATGTCCACAAAATAAGCCACACCCACAGAACCGGTAGTAAAAAATCTTAGAACCCAGCTCTGGGCTAGAACCTGTCACTGATTTTCACTTTAGATTTCATACTATTTTGAGAAATGGAGGGGTGGTAATGGTGATGTAGGATTTGCTTTGTTTTTAAATTATTTCTGTGTAGCAGTGGTGGGATTCAGCCAGTTTGCACCACTTTGGGAGGATGGTTGTTAACTTTCTGAGCAGTTTGGCAAACCAGTTGGAAAAAATAATTAGGGTAAAGAACCAGTTGTTAAATTACTTGAATCCCACCACTGCGTATAGCATTAGAGTAATTTATGAATTGCATGGTTCTAACTGTAAAGAACAAGGGATTTTTTTAAAAAAAAATAATTTATAGCTGTCCTTCTCCGGAGAATCAGGGTGGCTTACAATGTGTTAAGCAATTTCAAATTTCAAATTCTTTTACTAAATTGTTATATATTTTCTTTTGTTGAGTATTATACCTTTCATTTTTAGTACTGATATGGTTATTTTTCTGAAGTAAAATTAGCATCTGCCATATTATCACTTTTTGAAATTGTCTAATACAACAGTCCGCAACTTTTGCGGGTTGGTGGCCATGGGGGGACAGGAGAACCAGGTCACACGAGCAGTGAGCTAGTGTGCTCGCATGCATGTGCAGCTTGACTTGCACAAGCAGCTACTTGCACACATGTGCATGTGTGTACAGCTTAAGTTGGGCTGGCTCTCATGCAAGTTGAGCTGTGCCCATGTGCTGGCCCGCCACTCAAACAAGATGAGCTGGAGGTGCATGCAGGCCTGCCAGCCCTCCGCTTGTGAGATGTAGTTCCGAACAGGCCTTGGCCCAGTAGTGAGGTTGGGGACCCACAGCCCAGAGATTGGGGACCCCTGGTTTAATAGAATATGATTTTAAAAAGAAGATATTCTAGATTGCTGGGTTATAGATAATGTTTGTGTACAGAAGAAATCATTGCATTTTGACAAATTTAATCACCCATGCTTGAAACTGGTTGAACAGTTTGACAAAGGAATCCAGAGGAATTATTAGCCTCTATGATAATACTAAGTGATATATCAGACTTTACATAGTAGTGAATGATCATCTTTATCTGTTCATATTTTAATTACAATTTAATTTATACTAATACATGAACTGAAATAGTGACTAGTGAAATAGTGTTATGGGCCATTTCCATAATTGTAATATCTATACTTTTCAGTGTTACAGTTCAGACTGAGCATATATAGGAGAGAAAAGTACAGAGATGTTTTTGTTAATAAAAAAATTGGGAAAAATTGCTTATATATTAGGTGTTTCAATTGCTGTATGTGGGTTGTGTACTATATGTTAATATATATTACTGCTGTATATTATATATACTATATGTGTTCATGATATTTTTTTTAAATCTTTTTGCTTTTCTGGACTTGAAAAAATCTGGTTTACAAAGGAAATAGTTTATTGCATAATAAAAATGTCAACTGGTCTACAATCAAGCCAAGTACAGTTATCTTTTGGATTTTATACTTGGGCCAAACAGTTCAGCTCAAAAAGGTTGCATTTTTTGATTTTGTACAAAAATGCCCCAAATAATGTATATTTTTTTCTGGGGAACTCCTTGTAATATCAATTCTCAAATTCTCAAATCAAGTCTGCTTGATTAGAAAATAAAGTGTCATTCAGGGGTTTCCAGAGAATCTTGCTCCTTTTGTGTATTCAACTTTGCAACAGGAAAAAGGATGTGGCTTTCATTGTGACACTGTGACACTGCTTTTCTCATTCGGACCTGCTACCCTTGCCCTTGCATTCAGCTATGACCACTGCTGGTCATATTATAGATTATGTGGAAAGAATGTCATATTAGAATATCTTCTGGACTCAATTGTGTAAGATTAATTTCTGCTGCAGCAGCCTCAGAAAGTGGGATGTGAATGCCTGTTTATAAGATGTTAATACCAGAAGCCTTGAAAGTAAACCTCTGCATCCCTTCCTCAAAAATGTTCCCTAGGCTCTTCCATTTGGACATTTTCTTCCAAAAGACTAATACTGCCTTTCGGGTGAGGTGGTCAAACAGATGATAACCAATCAACTTCAATAGTGCTTAGATGAAAGGGATTTTCTGCACTCAATTCAATCTGGCTTCATCCTTGATTGACTTTATATCTGATCTGTACTAGGACAAGAAAGGAGAGCATAGCCCTGATGATTTATCTGGATCTCTTGGTTGTTTTAGATAACATCAATCATTACATTCCCTTACAACAGCTCTGTTAAATGAGATTTTGGCATTTATGATACAGTTATTCGTCTCCTTTATTTGTAAGCTACTGTAGGAAGTCATTTAGGGGTTTGTAATTATTATACTTCAGATCCATTTCAGCAGATGAGATAAGGCTGTGATCAGAAGTATCACTCAGAGTTGAAGACAGATCTTTTGATAATTGGATCTAATAAGAGCTTTTATGACTATATTTTCTGGACTTACAGTACTCAATGACTGCATATTTGGCTTGTTAAGGTCAACCTTTGTAGTACATCTAGTCTATATTTTGGAGCATACCTAGTCTACATTTTACCTCTAGTCAATGACTAGAAGCTGGTCATAAAACAGATATTGTTAATTTTCATACAGTTTCATTATAGAACCATTTTGAAGTTAAAGTACAAACTGATGAAATTCAGTAAACTTTTTTAGAATGCAGTTTTTCTGAATATTATTTCTACTTATGGTGGTAAACAAAACAATTCACTTTTGGAGTATGTGGCCAAAGTTCCTTTGCCAAACTGCACTGAATTTACTCTCAGGTGTAGATTTCCTAAAGCAGTTTGGCAAGATTTATTGTGCCTATCTAGAAGCTGCCCAGAGCACAATCCAAAATATCCACTGACCCTTTCAGACAGTTATTTGTATGGCCTGAAGTTGTTTTGGATGTTTGCTTTTTATTAACTGTATCTTTCTCTACATCAGTTTCTGGTGACAGTTTTCTGTGCTGAGGCTGAAGAAGAAGGAACAAAAGGTCTTTAGTTTTATTGTGAATTTTGTTATGTGAATGGTTTAAAATGAGGTTATCTTTGCTGTAGTAGGCATCAGCCCTACTGTGTTTGTCTTTGTCTGTTTTTTGCAGTGTTATTTATTAAAGCTCCTGGTTCAGATAAATTATTTGGCATGAAATTTCCTTTCCAGCTGTCTCAAATTGTGTAAAAAAAGCTACAAATACTGGAAAGAATCTCACTCTGCCAGGAGCAATATGCTTCTCACAATATCATTTTTGGAAGGGGGTAATTAGTTATTATTGAAGACAATCCAGTTAGATTTAAGATTTTTGTGGTCATTTTGTACATCAATAGTGTTTATATGTTTTAAAAACAAAAGAGGTTTTGTAATACATTTGCCAGAAGTTTTCCTTTCCTAGAAAAGTTTACAAAAAAATGTATTTGTTTTTATATGCCATCAGATTCATAATGCAATCTTTTTTTCCACAGAGTTTTCCACAGAGTTCTTTGGGAGAATAGAATAGAATACTTTATTTAGCTGAATGTGATTAGACACTCAAGAAATTTGTCTCTGGTGTAGAAGCTCTCAGTACACATACAAAGCAGGAATGTCAAACTTGGGTCATCATAGCGTCACATGACGTATCAGGACTTTCCCCCCCTTCACTAAACTGGACTGGGGTGGGGCCAGCATGTGACGCATCTAGCCCACAGACCACAAGTTTGACACCCTTGATGCAAAGGAACAAAGTAATAATAACCATCATAGTAATACCAATAAGAGGGGGTAATACCAAAGTTAAGACGGATAATAATAATTACACTACAGATGTAAAACATGGATAAATATACATAGACTTTAGAGAATTAGGTGTTCAGCAGAGTAATAGAATGAGGGAAAAAACTGTCCCTCTGTTTCGTTTTGCATGCAATGCCCTATAGTGACATCCTGAGAAGACGAGTTGAAACAGTTTATGTCCAGGATGTAAGGGGTCTGTAGATATTTTCTTAGTCCTTCTTCTGACCTGTGCAATATACAGATCTTTTATGGAAGGCAGGTTGCAATTTCTTGTTCTGCAGTCCAAATTATTCATTGAAGTCTGTACCTGTCCTGTTTGGTTATTGTACCAAACCAGACAGTTATAGAAATACAAATGACAGACTCAATAATTTCTCTGTAAAACTGAATCAACAGCTTCTGGGGTAGTCTGAACTTCCTGAGTTAATGTTGTGCCTTTTTAATGATAGTTCTAATATAAGGTGTCCATTTTAAATCCTCAGAGATTATAGAACCCAGAAATTTGAAGGTCTCTACTGCTGATACTATGCTGTTGAATATTGTAAGAGTTCCTTCTAAAATCCACAGTCTTGTTCCCCAAAGCCAAGGTATAGTGACTTTGATATTTCTGAATGTGTCCATCACACTGTTTAATCCTTAAACTAGATACCTTCTTAAAAGGGCAAGTATTCTACATTTTCTCTAAAATAATTGCTAAGTTTAGGATAGATACGTATGAGACGTATCCAAATTCTTGGTTTGAGGCATATAACATTACCAAGTTTGTCAAATTGCACAGACATGGACTTTCATTGCAATAAGAAATTAGATTTCATTTAGTTAGTTTTAGTCTACTGTACATATAGTTTTGTGGTATAAGACATTTAGAACATGTCCTTTTTGGTTGTTCTGGAAGCTGATGAAAACCATATGTCATGCTGTTAACTGAGTACTGACTTGCTGCTGTCATACCACATCCATCAAGGGTAGGTATAACACAAATGTGTGGAATTGATGCTCCTAAGGGATAAACCCAATGAAATTAGTTAACTTTGCATAATTTAACTGTTACTTTTAGATTACCATATCTCTATGTACGTTAATACTGAGATCAAGATACTCACCTAGTATTCAATAGGATTTCCATGGTTACACTAGCTTAAAAACCAAGTTCAAGGAACATTATAGCATTTCCTACACCTCTCATGTGTGAATCAGCAGCCACAGTGATTAGCACAGAGAGAACAAGCCTTCACAGTTAAAATAGTTTTCTAAGATTAGGGCCATTTGGCTGTATTGTTAGAGAAGAGCCTTTTTCCTTTTATTCTCCTTGGCAGCATTTGATTGATAAGCAGGCTAGTTAAAAGCAGCTTTCGTTATTTTGAAGCAGCCAGGAGTGAAAGATGGGCAGACTGTGTGTGCAGTAGGAGGAAGCAAGGGTGAGTAGAAAGGTTGAGAAGAGGTGAAGGGATGTAGTTGTGGTTCAAGGTCTTTCTTTCTTTTTTATTAAGCAGCTCTGGCTTACAGTTTATAAAAAGCCTGCTGGGGAGTGTATAAAGGATGAGGTTAATGATGGTCATCTATCAGCTGCTCGTATCTGAAAGTTCAAGATGTCTCTATTCCCAAACTCCATGCCATGACAGGGCTAATTGTATAATTATTATGCTGCACCAACAATATACTTAAACTAGTAAGGAGCAGGACTAAAGGCTATTTAATTGCCACTCTGGGAGAGTTCATTTACCAAAGCAGAAGTTTACTAATGGAGGCGCTCTGATAAGAAGTGTAGTCTGTAGCACATGAAACCAAAAGCCTACAGTATCCAGCTCTACAGTTTTTTCAGTGATAGTCTTCCCATGTTGCTCCAAAGGATGTTGGTTATGGGGTGTGGATCAATCTCACCATTTCCCCCTTTCTATGGAGTCTTGATCTAAAAGCTTCAGGCTTGTACTTTTGGACCCTCCCTCTGCTATCTTTGCATTAGGCAGGCAACTTACCGCCCAGCTCCATCCCAGTCATACTAGGGATGGCAAAAAATGTCAAGCAGCAGGTCTTATTTATCTTATCTTATTTATTTATATTTGAAGAATAAAAATGAAAAAAAATCAATTAAATACATATAAACAAAAAACAGAGGTGATGCAGAGGGGCAACTAAAAAGAATCCTTTCCCAGCCAAATGTCCCTTAAACATTTGTTTCTATTATATACATTTACGTTTATTAGGCTTACATTTATTAGATTTATATGCCGCCCTTCTCCCGAAGGACTCAGGGCGGTGTACAGCCATAATAAAACAATTAAACCATACAATGTTAAAACCCATTTAAAAACTAATTAAACTAATTTGCCTATCTATATTAAAACCCATAATTTAAAATGCCTCATTTAAAAAATTTTTATTCAGCCAGGCCAGCCTGCTGAAATAACAAGGTCTTAAGGGCCCAGCGGAAAGCACGGAGGTCGGGGATCGTATGTATCCCAGGGGATAGTTCGTTCCAGAGGTCGGGTGCTGCCACAGAGAAGGCTCTCCCCCTGGGGGTCGCCAGCCTACATTATTTAGCCAACAGCACCCTGAGGAGCCCCTCTCTGTGGGAGCGTGTTGGTCGATGGGAGGCTATTGGTGGCAGAAGGCTGTTCCGTAGGTATACCCATCTTTCTCACCTAAGTGACTCTGGGAGGGCTATATCATTCAATTAGTAGGCTGAAACAAATAATTTCTTGCCTATTTCTGGAAATCAGGAAAGGCCAGTATAAACTTTTCTTCCAAGGGAGTTCAGTAATAGTAAAGATACAACCAGAAATGCCCCATCCCTACTGGTCCTTTGAACTCCCTGGAAGAGTGATGGGAAAGGAGAGGCCAAATGGGAGAGCCAAAAGGGAAGGAGCTCAGTGGGGTTTTGGAGTGGAATCTGGTTTCACTTGAGCCTGGAAGAAGGCTTATACCAAAGAGGAGTTATTGCCCCAGATCAGGCCAGATCATTTGCAGAACTAAGGGACAGCACATAAATAGGGCAAGGAATTAAAGGTCACTAAGAATTCATACTTCCCTGCCTCTAAGCAAAAAATATTTTCATAAGGTGGGAGTGGCAGTGGAGGGGGGTTGTTATTTTGGTCCAACGAATCAAAAAAAGCAGCAGAGTCTCACAGTGCCAATCTCTTGGCACTGCGAGACTCCCCCCTCTCGCAGGCCTGGCCCTCTATGTTATCGAGGGCCTACCTTAATGACGGCTTTGGGACCCCGAGAAGTGGCATGTGGCAAAGAGGAGGCTGAGGGTTTTTTAAAAAAGGGCTTTTAATGATTTTTAGGGGGTTCCGGGGAGGGAGAGGGTGGGGGTAGAAATGGACCTGGGGGGTCCCTGAAATGTCAGAGCGGCAGAGTGAGTTTGAGGGGCATAATGGAGGGAGTCAGGGGGAGGGTCTAGGAAAGGTGCCAGGGGAGGAGAAGAAGGGCCATTCCATCTGTACAGTGGGTGGGAGAGGCAGATATGACAGGTGCAGGGGGCCATATCAGGTTCGGAGAGTACGCACCCGCTATTTGCGAGTGGTGGCATGCTCTGGCCCCCGGAGCACTTCCTGTAACCCTGGTTGTCCAGAGCCTCAGGGCCCAAACCTTCGCTGATGTAATGCAACATCAGGTCTGCGGTAACTAAAGCTCCCCTCATTAATGATCTAATCCAGGAGGGAGGTGCGGACCTGGCAGGAATTACGGAAACTTGGTTGGGCCAGGAGGGGCGGTCCTGATGTGCCCACCAGGTTTCCATGCATTTCATCAGTCGAGAGCTCAGGGGAGGGACGGAGGGGTAGCAGTGATTATTAAGGAAGATCTAGATCCAAGGGAGGCCACTGTTCCTCAGGTTGCTGGCTGTGAGTCCCTCCTTGTGAAGTGGGGTCGTGGGGGGCAGATGGGTTTGCTGATCACGTACCTGGCTCCCTGCCATGTGGCAGCAGCCCTTCCTGAGTTGCTTGACCTAATAGCTGGGGTGTCAGTTGGTACCCCCAGACTTATGGTTATGGGGGATTTCAACCTGCCATCTATCGGCGAAACGTCAGAGGCGGCTTAGGAGTTCATGGCTTCCATGATGGCCATGGACCTGACCCAGTTAGTTCATGGCCCCACCCACATTGGGGGACACATGCTAGACTTGGTTTTTACCTCTGGTCAGTGGCTGAATGATCTTGACTTAGGGGAATTAGTCAACAATCCCTTGTCATGGACAGATCATTCGCTCCTTCGGCTGGACTTCCATACCGCTTCCCTTCATCGCAGGGAGATGGAACCGACCAGGTGGTTCCGTCCCAGGTGCCTGATGGACCCAGATAGGTTCCTGACGGAGCTTGGGCCTCTCCCAGAGGCTCTGGCTCATGACTTGACTGAAGAACTGGTAGCCGCCTGGGATAGGGCAGCTGCCGGGGCTTTGGACTGCATCGTGCCTTTGCGGCCTCTGACCTGGTGCCGACCTCGATTAGCTCCTTGGTTTTCCAAGGAGCTGAGAGAGATGAAGCACCGGAAAAGACGTCTAGAGAGCGATTGGAGGGCCAGTCGCACTGAATCTGACCGGACACTGGTAAGAGCTCATATTAAGACTTACCTAGTGGCAATAAAAGTGGCGGAACGTAATTATTTCTCCGCTCTTATTGCATCAGCAGATAACCGCTCAGCCGCCCTTTTTAGGGTGACCCGCTCCCTCCAACAGATGGGAGCATGGGAGAACCTCTTGCAGGGGAGAGCTGAGGAATTTGTGCAATATCTGCATGATAAAATCGCTCAGATTCAGGACGGCTTGGACTCCAATTGGGTAGTCGCGGATGGGATGACGGGAGTGGATCTTGAGAATGTTATCTGGGATGAGTTTGATATTGTGACTCCCAAAGACGTGGACAGGATTCTGGGGAGGCTAAACGCTACCACATGTTTATTGGACCTGTGTCCCTCTTGGCTGGTACTGGCCTCCCGGGAGGTTACACGAGGCTGGCTCCAGGGTATTATAAATGCTTCTCTGAGTGAGGGTGTCTTCCTGGCTGCCTTGAAAGAGGCGGTGGTGAGGCCCCTCGTCGAGAAGCCTTCCCCGGCAATATTAGGTAATTATCATCCGGTCTCCAACCTTTGCTTCACGGCGAAGGTTGTTGAGAGTGTGGTGGTGCGACAGCTCCCTCGTTACCTGGATGAAGCTGTCTATCTGGATCTGTGCCAGTCAGGTTTCAGGGTGGGTTACAGCACGGAAACGGCATTGATCGCGTTGGTTGATGATCTCTGGAGGCCTCGGGATAGAGGATATTCCTCGATCCTGGTCCTTCTTGATCTCTCAGCGGCTTTTGATACCATCAATCATGGTATCATGCTGTGTCAGTTGGGGGGTTTGGGAGTGGGAGGCATCATTATGCGGTGGTTCTCCTCCTTTCTCGCTGACCGTATGCAGTCTGTGTTGGCAGGGGGGCAGAGGTCGACCTCGAGACACCTCGCTTGTGGGGTGCCACAGAGACTGTCCTCTCACCCCTCTTGTTCAACATTTATGTGAAGCCACTGGGTGAGATCATCCGTGGTTTCAGGGTGAAATGTCAACTGTATGCCGATGACACGCAGTTGTACATTTCTACCCCGGATCACCCCAACGATGCCCTTGCCGTGATGTCCTGTTGCCTGGAAGCCGTATGGATCTGGATGGGGAGGAACAGGCTCAGACACAACCCCTCCAAGACAGAGTGGCTGCGGCTTCCGGCACCCCGATATAGCCAGTTGGTGCCATCACTGGCTATTGGGGAAGAGATCTTGCCCCCCTCAGAGAGGGCTCGCAACTTGGGCGTCCTCCTGGACGCACGGCTGTCTTTAGACAATCATATGATGGCCGTGGCCAGGGAGGCTTTTTATCAGGTTCGCCTGATCACCCAGTTGCGTCCCTTTCTGGATCGGGACACCCTACGCACAGTCACTCACGCTCTCATCACTTCCCGTTTGGACTACTGTAATGCTCTCTACATGGGGCTCCCCTTGAGGAGCACCCGGAGGCTCCAGCTGGTCCAGAACGCAGCCACACAAGTGTTTATGGGAGCGACTCGTTGCTCCCGGGTAACTCCCCTCTTGCATGAGCTGCACTGGCTCCCGGTGGTCTTCCGGGTGCCTTTCAAGGTGTTAGTCACCATCTTCAAAGCGCTCCATGGCTTAGGACCGGGATATTTACAGGACCATCTTCTGCCAATGAATATCTTCCACCGCCCGATATGCTCTCACAGAGAGGGCTTTCTCAGGGTGCCGTTGGCCAGACAATGCCGGCGGGCGACCCCCAGGGGGAGAGCATTCTCTGTGGGAGCTCCAGCCCTATGGAATGAACTACCCCCGGATATAAGAAAGATTCCTGACCTCCATGCCTTCCGACGAGCCCTGAAGACTCTGTTGTTTCATCAAGCCGGTCTGACTTAAATCTGTGTTCAATTTTTAAAAGGGTTTTTAGCAGGGGTTTTAAATTTTATGGTCAAATAGTTTAATTATTTTATTAGTTTTAATTTTCATATGTGATACGTGATTGTTTTAATATGGCTGTAAACCACCCTGAGTCCCATTCAGAAGAAGGGTGGTATATAAATGCAATAAAACCTTAAACCTTAAACCTACTGAATAGGCAGCCATTATATTGTACATCTTTTGAAGCATGGTAACTATGAACAATTAGATTTAGCAAAGAACTCTACACATTTATTTTTAAGGTTTCTATTTACATAGTCACATTTTGTATTTGTTTTCTAAGATGCATAATGCAATATACGGCAATCTATGGACATTTATACTGCCCTCATAGCATCACCAGCTATCACTGGAGTGATATAATGCCTGCCTTTATTGCTATTATTTTGGAACAATGATGGATAGATAATTCTACAGTAGCGGTAGATAATATTACTGCTAGCTGTAAGTTGCTAGCAGGGAAATAACTTAAATTCGATAACATGTACAATAATTCATAGTATTTTCTGTATTGTACATTCCTAAATCTATTACTGTGTTTAAAGATTTATTTTGGTAATCTTGTCACTCAAGGGAAAAATGGGGAAAAGGAAAGAAAAATCTTGTTCGATATAATACACAGCCTACTTTTGCATCAGATGATGTGGTCCAATCTGTTTATGTACTCTCTGCACTCATAGATGGTCAAGCAGAAATTTAATATTATATTCTTACAATTTAATATGTTTAATATGAGGCTATCATACAATAGCTGTACTCACAAAGTAGGCTGTTTGTAAATCTGTTTGTAATATCTGACAAAGATCATGAATTTACTTCACAGTGACTGAATGTGAGCGTGTTTCTATTATGTGTCTATTGTTTCCATCTTTAATAAAAATATGTAATGGGATTTATTTCAAATTGAATGATTACACCACAATGTCAATATGGGATGGCTGACCTGAAGCTTTCTAGGTATGCTGAGCTACAACTTTCAAAAGCTCTAGTTGGCAAAAACATAGATGCTGAAGCATTTATGGGACTAAAAAGTTCTTCATATTCCTGGTCTAAGGAGGAGTAAAATGACATTAGAAACCCAGTAACCATCCCTCATATAGTCTCTTGTGGTACAGTTGTTGTTACAGTTGCTCCCAGAAGTCTAATATGAAAGTAAATCCTGACTAGGAAAAAGACTGGAATGATATTAGTTCCCATGTAAGGACATTTATTGAAGAGAGAAGACAGCACTTGCTTTATAAAAATAAACCCTACCTAAAACTTACTGGAGATTTTCATTTTTAAGGATATGCATGATAAGACTCTCTGAGAGACACAATGGCTACTTCTTTATTTTCCCTGAATTCTGGAACATGAACAGGTTTCAGCAGACTGCTGAGTCTTGGGAAAAATGACTCTGGGTGTGGATTTTGATCCTATATACTTGTTTAAACAAATAGCCTAGCAGAAGGAATGGGGACAAGGATGGATTGTATACTATATTCATGTGATATTTCTGAAGAAAATACAGCCATCCAGTTTTCATCATCACTAAGTAATAACACTGACTTGATAAATATGTGTGTAAAATGGTAATTTACTGGACTGAATACTATTCTTTCCAATAGAAAGCCAAGTGCCTAGTCCCCCTGAGTCTTTTTGAAACTACAGGACTCATCAGACTATGTTCCTCTAATTACTACAGCATTATTAATTATGGCTAACACATTGCAAAGGAGGGCAGCCATTATGCCCTTGGAGAGCTGCCACTGAAGCATAGCATCCAATTATAGTAATTAAGAATTGTAGGATGGGATATTTTTGGTTCATTCTTCTCTATTTTCAAATTTATTCTTCCTTTTGTATAATCTTGAACTCAATTTTCTCAACCTTTTTGGCTTCTTACCTTTCTTTCTGTTTATTCTACTACCTTTTTGTTAGTTAAGCTTGTAGTTTCTTTCAAGGTAACTTTGATTTTCTTTTATTTTGCCATCAATCACTCTTTATGAGGGGTTTTTTTTTTCTAAAAGCTCATTTCAGTTAGGATGTTTATATATTAGGGATGGTGAATTGGACCATCCAGATCAGATTGAAATTCAAGATTTAAGAATGGCAAGATTCTAGAATTGATTAAATAAAAGATTTATCCATAAGGTGTATGGGGGAAGCACTGTCTGCAGCTGCTTCACTTTTAGAAACAGAATGGGATGAAACTAGAGATCTGGGTGATCACCCATGGATTTCCTGTGGATAAAGAGAACTGCTCTGTGTCTTTCAATCACACATGTGGGGAAATGTGAATAATGACAGTAACCTATTTTCCTAGGTCATTTTTTCTCTACATTTTCTACCTTGAAAATGTTAACCAGGACATCCGGTGTGGGGACTGCAAGAAAGAGGTTTGAGGGGCAGATGTAGCCCTGAGGCTTAGATTGTCGTTCTGCTTTAGAGGACATTCAACTTGCAAGTTTCATTCAGAATTTTGAAATGGGGATGGGGATGGTCTGAAAGATCTGAAAGATAGAGACGATGTATAGGGTCTATAAATTAGGTCAAAGAAAGGGATTTAAAGAGAGGTAAAAGATCATTTACAAAAGAGCAAAATCCAAGGGTTTTCTACCCCTCTGTCTCTTCTGTCTAAACAAATCCTGGTAGAAGAATCAGCAGAGAAATACCCCCTAAGCATGGTGATGCTATCAGAAAATCTACTATAGAAAGTAAAGCTCTCTGCTTTCTTCACTTCCAATTGCAACAGTATTTGAGATTCTATGAATCTCAAATATTCATTGAAACTCCATAATGCTGGTTTCACCAAATCTTCTTTAAATCAAATTGAAAATTTTCACCAGCCATATTGTATACCAAACAATTTTCAATTTCTTCTTAGTACCCTATTTTCTAGAAGTAGAATGAACTGTTTTATTGCTAAGATTACCTTAGTAAATTACCTAAATAGAATGAACTATTTTATTGCTCCTAGTTTGAATCCTATTCAATCCTAGTCCTAAATCCTATTCAAAATGTTATAGAACTTTTCTTCCATCTGTTTTGAATGAGTAACATCACAATGAATTGGCCCAAGTTGAGTCTTGCTTAACACAGGTTACCAAAACTAACCTCTTCCACTAATCTCAGAGGTTTTTCTCTACCCTAACAGTGGTTTGTTAAGTCTAGTTCTTATTTATTAAATTGGACAAATGTTCATTTCACAGCTCCGATAAAAATAAAATGAGCATCTATCTAATATAGAATAGACCCAAACAATGTTACTGTTGGATATTCCAAGGTTTATATATTTTCTTCAACTTAAACTCCAGAAACCTTTTAGTAGGTGAAAAGCAAAAATTACCTGGTGTAATTTATAGGTGATATTAGACTGATAGAACATTCCTTCTATTATATATTTCTAATATATTTTTCAACAATACTGGGAATTATCCAATAATTAGTCCATACTTAGAGAAGTGACTATTAGAATTTTCATACTTTTCATAATTGTTAATCTGCATCAGTAGAAATATCTGGAATATTAACACAAAGTGTTATTATTTTAGTGCGGTAATGCCAAACCAAGCATACCTTATGAAACCAGTGTGAGGCCAGGCAGCATATATTGGAGTTAAAGGCACCAAAATAATATTCAATAAAACACTTTGACTATAATCAAATATACTGAGGCAGTTGGAAAAAGAAACCCATTAAGTTTTTCTTAGCAGTTCCCAATAGACCGTCTTGGAAAAGTATTATTGAAAACCTCCCCTAAATCAGATTCAAGATATTATAGCAGCTTCTATGAAGGACTATCAGGAATTCCATTATAAACCCATATTTTTCATGTTTATAAGAGAGCCCCTCTTTTTTCCCCAGATAGTGACTTCGTATAAGAAGTCTTGGTTTGAGGCAATTTTATTTTTTTATTATTCAAGGATTTATATGTAAGAACATTTTGGATTACTTAAAAATTAAACTGAATGCCATTGTTTATTGCAGTAAGCTTTTTTAAAAAAACTTATTTTCTTATATTTTAACATGTTCAAACTGCATATTTATTACACAATTAATTCTTTGCCAATACGTATTAAAGCAGAAATACTTTATATATAATGCACATACTCTAAATACTTTACTGTGCATCTTAAATGTATTACAATATTAAGATATTAACTTTTGATTAATTATATGTTATTACTTAGACTATTAATAATGGATACAGAGTGTGTCATTTCTTCATCTGCAGAATTAAGGTTTCTAATATATGTTCAGGACAGCAATAAAGTTCATTTCAAATGGATAAAATTATCATTTCTAAGTTTATTTGTTTTTACTGTAAGTGAAAAATTTAAACATCCCTTGCACAAGGATGTAGAAGTTTCATGAATATTTACTTATTAACCATGATAAATATCTATGGAAAGGGAAAGAATTTTATTCTAGCAACTGTAAAGCATGAAAGAGACTAGCCTAATTTGTAATTTTTCCCACCCAATATAGTTTCAGTTTTTTGCTTGTAGTTAAGACAAGTTGATTTATTGCTTTAAGAACTCAGAAATTCTCTCCTTCCACAAAGTCTTTTGGCGTCTGTGTTAGTTGCTCCAACAGCAAAATCATAGCCATATGAATGCTGAATTGACTTGAATACTCTTAAGCTTCTAATATCTATGAAGCTTGGGGAAAGTCAATTAAAAGTCAGGGTTTCGATGGTTTCTTTGGTTGTTTTGTTACTTCAGCTACATTTTACTGTTGACATGCCTGCTATATAAACAGGAACCTTCCTCCAAGTGTTGCTTGCTTCAAGATCCCATTACATTTATACATTCCTAAAATTCATTAATTCAATAGTGGTCTAAGGATAATATCTATTGAAATCTAAAAGAATAATTGAAAATAAAGTTTTTCCCATAGTAATATTTCTTTCAAAGTTCATACTAATTCACTGTTGTTTCCACAGTGAATTAGTATGAACTAATCAGTACATATCAATGCAACACATACTTATGCCCCAGATGAAGGATACCTGTTTAATAATAACAATATAAGAGGAGAAGGAAGGAGAACGTGAAGTCAGAACCACATGGATCTTGGCACACTTTTGATGTCAAGCAAGCATTTAAGCTCACGGGATCATCTGGCAGTCAGGTATCATTAGTCAACACCATCTCCCTTTCCATCTTCACTATCTGTTTTGATCAACTCCATTTGTGTAAATTAACTCTCAGCATGCCACCATTCTCACTCTTGTCTTGATTCTTCTTCTTGCATCCTGCAGTTTTTCTCCTAGGCCATTTACCTTGACCTATATTTAAGACATTTCCTGAAATCTTTAATGAATTTGTTTTGCCCCTTAGGTATCAATCTCATTGCAAAAGCAAGCCCAGTGTGACTGGCTGGTATTGTAAGACAGCAGCAAAGACTTCATTGCTTCTTTATTTTGTGAGTCCACATCAGCCTTTTTCCAGCCTGTGGCTGTGTGGTGCCTCTTACATTTCCTTCCTTTTATTGTTTGTGGTTCATCCTTAAAATGTATGTAGTGTCCTCTTTCAGGCTGATCATTTTCAAAAGTAGACTTAGGAGTGGAGATACAGCAAGGCACAGGAAAGGCTAGGCTGAAGGGCTTTCCAAACACCCAGACATCGCAAAGCCTCCACTTTCTCCAGAAGATCACAAGGCTTTGTACTGAGTGTTTGAACTGTATTGCCATTGTAGCAAGCCTGTCCAGTTCTTGGGCAGCTGACTGCAAGAGACTGACAGAGTCCCTACTCAGTCCTAAATTTGAGAGGTGGCTTTCTCAGAACTTTCCCATAGAATTTTTTTCCCCTCTAATAAAATTTATTCTCATTCATCCTTCCACCAGCAAGGCAACTCCCTGGGTCAGTTTTCCTCTCTGCTAGGCTCAGTAAGAAAAAAGAATTTCCCACACTGTGATCTTTCTTTTTTTTAGTGCATAGGTCTCCTCTTCTTCACTCTCCCCTTTTCTGGCTCTCCAGACTCTGAATCTTCTCTGTGGCCACCTGCTGTCAGACTCCACATAGTCCACATTGGTTGAGCTGTTAATTAGCCTGGCATTCTTTGCATAAAGTCTTGGGTCTTTACTGCTTCCTCACAATTGCATGTGTGTGTGTGTGTGTGTAATATATATATATATATATATATATATATATATATATATATATATATATATATATATATATATATATATATACATACATACACACACACACACACACACACACACACACACACCGTATTTTCCGGCGTATAAGACGACTGGGCGTATAAGACGACCCCTGACTTTTCCTGTAAAAATATAGGGTTTGGGCTATACTTGCTGTATAAGAAGACCCCTCTTCCAACGCACACCAAATAAAAATTAAAAAACATCAACTGGCTCACCCACACAATGTAAAAGCAGCTGTGCTAGACCCAAAATGGCCCCTGCAACAAGCAGGAACCTCACACAGCCACAAAAAGCCCAAAAAAACAACTTTCACACTTTACACACACAAAATTCCACATATAGCTTTGTGAGATTTTGTGCGTTTGTGTAGTTAGAGTGAAACTCTACAGAAACACACTAAATCTCAGAAAGCTGCACAAATTTTATTATTTTATTTTATTTTTATTTTTATTTTTATTTTTATTTTTATATGAAAGTTAAATTTAAAACTTCCTAGCCTAAAATTTAAATGGCTAGGTCTAAAAAAGAACAACTAAAAAACCCCCCAATTAACTATTTTTTTAAAGCTCCCAAAGGGGAAAAAAAACTTACCCAATGGAATAAGGGTCTCCAACCTTGGCAACTTTAAGACTTGTAGACTTCAACTCCCAGAATTCCTCAGCCAGCTTTGCTTTGCTGGCTGAGTAATTCTGGGAGTTGAAGTCCACAACTCCCTGCCTGCTTGATTGCAGGCAAGGAGATTTAGTTGCTTACTGATGCAATGGATTGCAGGCAAGGCAAGGCAACGTTGCGGCTAGCAGCTAAGGTAAGCAAGCTGGAGGGGGGGGGGATTTTTGCTACGTATCAATTAGCAGGCAAAAATTAGCAGCTGGGGTGGCCAGCGTTGTATAAAAGGAAAGTTTTTCCCTTTTAAACGGGGCTTGGCCATCCAAGCTCTGGCGATCAGGCAACTCAGCTGGGATGGTCAGCCTTGTGTAAAAGGAAAGTTTTTCCCTTTTACACGGGGCTTGCGTGTAACTCAGCTGATTAGCGGCAACTCAGCAGGCAATTCAGCTTGGCTCCTTAGAGCCATTTAAGGCTCGTCAAAGCCGGACTTCCGGTGGCGCCTTCCTCGTTGGCGGCGGGCTTTCCATGCCCGCCGGTCTCCCGGCGCGTTAGAGCCGCCTCACAGCTGGCAGGCGGCTCGAAAAACCTGTTCCTCGACAAGAGGAACAGGCAGAGCTTCTGGGGGTGAGGTAGAACCTCTTTGAGCCCCCCAGGAATTTTCCATGTCCTGGGGAGGGCTCAGAGGGATGGTTCCCTCCATACCCCCAGGGTATGCTCCGCGCCGAGAGGATCCTCCGCTAATTATTTAATTAGCGGAGCCAGACGTGGGAGCAACACCATGATTGAAATCATATTTGGAGCAAGCTGGAAAAGAGAAAAGAAAATTTCAAGCAAGTATGGATTTTTTCTTTAACGGAGTTTTTTTCGGAAGAGGAGGGGGGGAAGGGGGAAGGAGAGGAAGAAAATTGAAAGTCTTTAAGATGGCGACAGGTTCTGTCTGAAAGGAAAGTTTCAGTGGAAATGGAGTGCAGAGCTTAGTCTTGAAAGGAATATCCTGTTACAGACAAAGAATTCAAAGGAATAGAGGCTGATTTAAACAGATTTTTTCTACCCTTTTTTTTTCTTTTCTCTATTGAAGTAAGGAGGATTCTTTTTCTTGGTTTTTTTTTAAAAAAAAAAGAAAAAAAAAGTAAAGATGCCTAAACCTAAAGGAAGGGGGGGCTCCCCTTTGAATCAGATGAATAAAGTTGAAATGTCTCATGTGCAGAGACTTACAGAACAGGAGTTAAAAGAGTTAATTACAAGGTCCTTAGAGAGTGTGGTAGATAAGATAAAAGGTTCACAGAAGGATCTTGAGGAACTGGTTTCTGGGAAATATGACCAATTAAATCAAATCATTGCTCAAGTAGCCTCAGATTTTTCAACAGCGCTGGCTGCAATGGGGAAGAAAATGATTGAGATGAGTAGTAAATTTGAAACTCAAATACAAGAGTTACAAATGAAACTCCTGGAAGCAGAGGCCAATAACCATAATATTCAGAATGATGTTATTATGCTTCAAATTAAGACTATGGAATCTGCAATTAGATTGAGAGGGATAAAAGAAGATAACAGAGAAAACCTAAGGACAACTTGTGCAAAGGCCTTTGCAGAATTATTAAAGTTACAAGATGAACTAATTCTGGGTTCTATTGTGAAAGTTTACAGAGTTAACTCACGTTTGGCTAAACAAAGGAATTTGCCTAGAGATGTCATTGTCTATTTCACTGATAAAAGACTGAGAGATGATATTCTACAAAAGTCTTATTCTGATAGACTGCAGGTAGCTGGCACACAAATCAGGGTCTTTAAAGAGCTACCTTCGAAGGTTTTAAAAGACAGGAAAGATTTTGATTTTTTGGTCAAGGAATTGAAGAGAAGTAAGATCCTATTTAGATGGGACTTTCCAACTGGTATAATTTTTAGATATCAAGGTGTGAGACACTGTTTGAATACTATTGAAAAAGCAGAATATTTTTATCAAAATATTTTTAAGGGAGCACCGAAACATCTCAAGAATAAAAAGTCAAAAACAGAGTTTGCAAAATGTGAAAAGAAAGAAGAAAATCAAAGTGTGTTAAAAGTAAAAGGAGATTTTGGTGGTTATCCAGAGGATTCTATTATGGATTTTTCGGATGAGAAAACTGAACACCCCAGTGTTTCTGGGGGATTACAAGACCTTGAACTGCTGGAGGAAGATTTAAAAAACAAAGTTTTACATCGAGATGACCAGCAGCAGAGGTCCAATACTCTTCAAGACATGGGGGTTGATGCTAATCGACAGGAATTAGAATTCAACGAAGAAATCCGACTGGAAACCACAGGTGATACATTCAAAGAGCATCGTGAATTGCTTGATACTGAATCTGAAAGCATTGAAAGATTTGGAAAAAATGGATTAAGCACAATAACTGGTTAAAAGTTCATTCTAAATTGGATTAATTTTAAACTCACATATTAAAATGGATTATAAAAACTTTTATTATGAAGTTTATCCTGGATTGGACATGACTATCCTGAGTTGTGATAGATTGCTGCAAAACTAGCAGCGATCATTGGTTACCCAATTATATATTTTGGTGGAACATATCGTCTAGGAGAAGACTAAGAACTTGAAAACATCTTATAACCCGAAGGGTTGAATTTCAAAGGGTGGCAGGATTTGAATTAATTTCAAAGGAACATCTGGGAATGCAGCTTTTGTTTGAAAGGCTGCAAAAGCTTATTTTTAGGTATAGTATAAGCTAGTTGGAATGATTTTTTCCTAGAGGAGTGAATATCTTCGTGGTTGGATTTTACTTATATAAAGTCACTTGGGGGGTTGTGTGGAGAAATGTTTTACTTTGCTGATGGGGGCAGCGGCAAGATGAAGATTATTGAAGCGGATTTATGAGAGGAAATATATTTGACATCAATCAAGTTGAAGAGAAGATCGAAATTTGGATTATATAGACTGAGAAATGAATTAAATAAAAGATAATCTTCTTTATGATATAACTGTATGATTATAACTACATATGCATATATATTTTTTGTCTTTTATGTTTTGGGGGTTTTTTTTTTCTCTTTAGTTAAGGGTGCAGTTAGGATAGAATTATAATGGTGTTTTTAATTATAATGGTTTTTTTTATTATAATATTGTTTAAATATATTAATGTCTGGTTTTTTGTTTGTTTTTTTACTTTTTTTTTCCCTCTTTCCTTCTTTCTCTTTCTCTTCCTCTTTCGAAATTTGTTTAATTTAGAATTTGAATATTTAATAATCTTTTTCTTTTTCCCTTGTTCTAAATTTTGTTTTTTTTTAACTTGTAGCGGAAGTCAGGGGGGGGATAGGGAGGGAAGGGGTTGGGGAGGGAGGATGGGAGGGGAAGGGGAGGGGGATTGGGGAGGGGGGGTGAAAATGGAAAAATTTTTGTATTGTAAAACTTTTTCAATAAAAAAAAAAAAAAGGCTCGTCAAAGCCTTTCGGACTTGTCTGCCTGGTTACAGGAGACTGACACTCGGCGTATAAGACGACCCCCGACTTTTGAGAAGATTTTTGTGTGTTAGAAAGTCGTCTTAAACGCCGGAAAATACGGTGTGTGTGTGTGTGTGTGTGTGTGTGTGTGTGTGTGTATATATATATATATATATTACACACACACACACATACATACATACATATTTGTTTTCATAGATTTTCATGGGTAGAGGTATTCAAGTTTTGGTGTATTCAGGTCTTTTCCCATGTAAGATTGAGAGTATCTTGGCGATGTTTCGACAAGGTCCCAGTCGTCATCTTCAGGCTGGTGTCTTCGGCTTCGTGCTTCTGCGAGGAAAGCGTGATCGGAGTTGCCGTCTCTCTATAAATACTGGTGGGAAGGTGTGGGTGCTGGCTTTGTTGCTGTGAGAGGGTTGGTTGCCTGTGTTGTTACATCTTGATTGGTTGATGGAGTTAATGTTTGCAGATTAGTCAGCTGTTTTGTAACATCCTGTGTGGGTGAGGTCCTTGATGTGTGCCCATTAGTCTTTTGTGTTTTAATGACCTGGGTAATGGGCTGTGTGTTAACATCCTGAGTTCTAGTGTTGTGATATCCTGAGTTTTTTGATGTAATGTCCTGAGCAGATGGCTGTGATGCCACATCCTGGGCTTTGGTTTGGATCCGAGTTTGAGGTCTTGCCATGTGTTCATGGTGTGTGTCAGTTTGATTTGTGTGCGGATCGGAGGGGGATGCAGGAGCTGATGATGCTGCCATGGTCTGGCTTCTGGATGATGGTTGTATTTCATCTATGGGATGTGTTTGGATTTGAATATGATGAGGATGATTGCTGGTGGTGTCATGTGTTATCTTGCATCCAGTGTTAATCTTCATGGCTGGGACTCTTCTGTTGACTAGGGCTAGTTTCCAGATGTCTGGTAGGTGGGAGGTATCATTGCATTTATTCATGTTATGGAGGTGTTTCTCTATTTTGATGGCTTCCATGATTATTCTCTTGTTGAAGTGTTCAGTTTTGGAGATTAATTTGGTTCCTTCAAAGTCAATTTTGTGTCCTGTTGTTTTAAGGTGCTGGAAAAGGGAAGAAGTTTTTTCTTCTTTTCTGATTTCATTCTTGTGGTGACCGGCTCAAATCCCCCTGCAACTCAGACTAACCCGAGCACAACCAAGCCCCCACCCAAACAGAACATGCCCCCAGCCAATCAGAGCACAGCCAACCCCCCTATCCAAACAGAGCACAGCCAAGCCCCCAACCAATCAGAACACACCTCCACCCAGTCAGAACACAACCAAGCTCCCACCCAATCAGTTTACAACCCCCACTGGCAGTTAAAAGAAAGAAACAGCTGTGATCACACATTGCTCCTAGAAGCACGAAGCCGAAAACACTAGCCTGAAGATGACAAATGAGACTTCGTCGAAACATTGCCAAGACACTTCCAATTTTACGCAGGAGAAAACCCGAATAACCAAAGACCTACATACAAACACCTGCAAAAACCTCAGAAAATATATATGTATATATGTATATATATGTGTGTGTGTTTTTCCTTTAAGCCAGGTTTTTCCTACGTAGCCAAGATTTTTCTGGAACCACAATTGAGTGAAATCACATTCACTACATTCTGGGTTCTTTCTCCATCTTTTCACTCTGGCAGCAAACAGAATCTTGTGCTGCATTCTGGGAGACCTAAATAGCTATTTCTGGCTTGTTAGCCATCATCAGTAGGCCACACCCATATCTCTTGTTCCTCCCTGTAAAGGCCCAATGTCCATTTTCCCAGCCATGTGTGTGTGTGTGTGTGTGTGTGTGTGTGTGTGTGTGTGTATGTATGTATGTATGTATGTATGTATGTATATGTATATATGTATGTAGGTCTTTGGTTATTCGGGTCTTCTCCTGCGTAAAATTGGAAGTGTCTTGGTGACGTTTCGGCGAAGTCTCATTCATCATCTTCAGGCTGGTGTTCTCGGCTTCGTGCTTCCAGGAGCAACATTGCTTAATGCATTGTAAGCCGCCCTGAGTCTCCAGAGAAGGGCGGCATATAAATCAAATTTTTTTAAAAATGCGCAGGACTGAGCATTTGTTAGCAGAGATTTGGAGTTGCTAATTGTTTGACCATTCAGATACTTAGTCTAGGTCATTTTGAAGAGTAGTAGAGTTGTCTGTGGTGTTGAATAGTTTAACATCATCGGCAAAGAGGACACAGCTGCTTGTAATTTGATCACAAAGATTGTTGATATAAAGCAGAAAGAGTGTTGGACCTAGAACACTGCCTTGGGGAACACCACTATTAACAGGTGCAAGATTTGATAGGGTGCTGCCTATTTTGACCACTTATTGCCTATTTGACAGAACACAGCCATCCAATTATGTAGGGGTCCAGAAATGCCATTTTAGTTTCAGAAGTAGTTTATCGTGCACTACTGAATCAAAGCCTTTATAGAAGTCTATATAAATTTCATCATATATGTCAGTGGATGGAGGTTGACTACCCTGTTGGCTTCAAAAATCCTTCCTTTCTTCTCCCCCACCCCACTACTCCCAAACTTGTTTCTCATCTGTCTCTCAGCCCCTTCCTCAGAATTAGCTCCCTTCCCTTTCTATTTCTGCTGCCACTACTTTGATTTTAGGGGGCAGAACTTGTTAAATTATCCCCTGGAGTTAGCAGGAAGAGATTATTTACCTCTTTCCAAAATCTGTTCCTCTATCATCTCTAAGGATACTATTTCCTACAATCCTACACTTCAGCTATACAGTTTATTATCTTTAACTTTTCCTGCATTGCATCAACTTTTCTGCAAACTACAAGTTTGCACGCCAGGGACTATTTATTTATTTATTTATCATATGGCACATTCACATTACATTTTAATAAAAATGCAAGAGATAAAAATACAGAATAGGAAATATAAAATCTAAAAATGTCATAAACGTATGTCTAGATTATAGATATACAATCTTCATTTGTCAAAGCCAGGAAATCAACAGTCTCCATTATAGGCCCTATTTTGAGACTCAGTCACTATATTATTTTTTAGCCCCACAGTCACAAATCAGTGATGGTGCTTTGCCCCACTTATAAGGGGGATCTGTGCATCTATTTATCTATGTGAATTTGGTCCAGTGTTACCCATATCACATGGGTCTGGTCAAATCCAGAAAGGGGGCAGGATTTCTATCCAATGTTGTTTCCACACATTGTGTATGTTAAAACCATCTTTGAGAAGTATTTTAGCAGTAGAAATAGCTGGGTGCCTAGATCTTAATCTGTTTCGCTTTAGCAGGCTACATCATTCAATATTGGCAACTGGGAGTTATCAATAGTCTTCAAGTATTATTTTGGAAGAGCCTTTTTTGTCTTACTTCTGGGGACAGTATGTGACTCAAAAAGGCTGCCTATATGTGGAAGACTACTTCCACATATAGTAGTAATGATGCACATTGACTTACTCAATTGTGTATCAGTCCTATTTGTGTATGGACTTTTAAGCCATCCTGAGGCACAATACTCTGTTGCTGAATAAACCAAACTGAGTACAGATATTCACAGTGAAAAATTATCTGACTTATGTTTGCTGGCAGAACTTTCTCTGTGCCTATGGGAAGAGATATCAGTGTTCCTAAATTACTAAACAATGGATGTCCACAAGATATATAGCCAATATGCCTCATACAAAGGCCAGGAAGTTTGACTATGCAGACGATTAGGCTTTAGCCACTCAGCACAAGTGGCTTTGAGATAACTGAGGATATCCTCACTTAATAGATAATACTAAATAAATATTTTCATAAATAGAGGCTCATCCAACAAAAATGAAAGTAACATGCTTCCATCTTTGTAATAGATTAGTGGGCAGAGAGTTTAATGTACAATTCAAGGGAAACCATCTGAATCACAATACGTATCCTAAATATCTTGGGGATACCCTGGACAGGACACTTTCCTATAAAGACCAAGACTGCTGACAAACTGAGAAGTAGAAATAACATTCTACATAAATTGTGTGGTAATAGCTGGGATTTGACAATACCAGGGACTAGTGATTATTTTCTCTTTAAAAATAAAACTAGAGAGAATGTACGTTTTTTTCCTGCCTGCCCATTATGATCATGATTTGAAATGAATTACTGTGCAATTACTCTGGAGAAAACAAAGTCAGGAAACAGAACAGCATAGTAAGTAAAGTATATTGTTTTAAAAATTACTTTGACACATATCAATGCTATTTCATGTTTCTAAAGCTAATTTCTTAACCCTTCTTTCCCTTTCTTGCTATAGTACAAGGATGGGAAACTACCCTGTTTCCCCCAAAATAAGACATGCCATGATAATAAGCCCAATCAGGCTTTTGAGCTCATGGCAATAAAGCCAAGTGCTTATTTCAGGGTTCAAAAAAATATAAGACAGGGTCTTATTTTCGGGAAAACATGATAGTTGAGTTATTTTCAACTGTAGCTTTCAGAAACCCTAGCTAAACTAAAAAATATACCATCATCCAAAATGTCTAGAGGGCACAGAGTTCCTGTGTCTCATTTTGCACAATATTATTACAATATAAAAAGTGAAATGTTTTGAACTATCTATTAAAAATATAGTCTTGCCTCAGGTAACAGGATTTTCTCTATATATTTACATATTAAATTATATTTCCATAGCTGTTAGAAAGCCCCAGATATACCCCAGATGCATATTCTCTGACTCATTTTGTACTTGAAAATCATTTTTGCTTGAATATATTCCCTAGAAAAGTTATTGAATACTTGAATTTTAGAAGGCTGGAGTCAGGCCATATTTCAGTGATAACATGTTTGCTGTGTAAGAAGTTCACACAAGATTATTCCTTTTTTGCCACAAAAGTATTGCAGACAATGTTTAGGTTGTTAATTATTGTGGACAGTAAATATCTGAATGACTGTAGAGATTCTCAGTCATCCAGGTCATGGTTATCACAAAGCTGAAGAAGCTTCTTGGATGAGAAGCGAAACGTCTTCAAAGAAAAACAACAACAAAATCCAGTTGCCTCTTGAAAAAGAGATAGATATCTGAACCTGAATCTGTTGGTTTACCTTCCTGAGTTGAATCCTTTCCAGACATTTCTTATTCTATCATTCTTGCTGCTTTTATCTTACATTCTTAATTAGCATTCCATGATTTTGGCTCTTGATGTTTTCCTGAAAAGAAGAGAAGTAGAAATGAGAGAAAATAATTCTGGGAAGCATTTTCTTATTGGATGCCAATAGTTTTATCATGCTGACATGATTTGTGCTGACATGATTACATGGTTCTGTTATATACACTTGGTTTTACAGGTACCTTAGTTACATTCCTGCTATTAACAAAACTATCTTGGAATTATTTTCAGAGTATAATTTGGTGTCAGGGAGTATATACTGAATTTCTTTCAGAGCAAACTAAGGTGAACGTCTCTAAAAAGATAAAATTCTAAACTGAATTCTTCTGAAGGTTTCTGAGCAGTTTCAGAGGGATTCAGCAGTAGGCTATATGTCTGCAGAAATGAATACATTTCTCCCCAAGCAGTTTATCTATTGAAAATACCAAGGAGAGGAGAGGGGAAAAGGAAAATTGCTTTGAGGCTGACATAACTCTAGCTCCAAAAACTTTTACTAAGGCTCTTCAGTGCTGGAGCTCAGATAAAGAACCAATGTTCATTTGTAAAGGAACTGCAATATTTACAAGTGAGTTCTTTTTACCAACAAAGTAATGGCTATAATAATTTATGTTGGCAGAAGAAGTTTTGTTGGATATTTTATGTATCCATGACATTAAACAGTAACCCGAAGAGCTCAGTTTCAGTGGATATTGAAGAAATTATATTAAAAAATCTCATTTGCTGGAATAGAGCAACTCTTTATAAAGGCAGTTTAGCATTCCTGATTAGACTCAGTCTAACTTTGTTCATCCAGGTTATACTACCACAATTATTATTAATGAATGTATCGCTTTTTTTAGGCCCATGGGAAATAATATGTTCTTTATAAAAGATTTAAATCTGTGCCTTACTGATGTCTGATGTGACTTGAATTCAGAAAAGATTCAGTTGGAAGTAGTACGGGTATTTGAATCTAGTTATTCATTGAAGGTTCAGAATATAATAACTTCCAAACTTTAAAGAGTTATTATTCTTTCAAAATTAGTGACTGATTTAAGCCACAAAAGTATGCTGTATTATCTCTCTATCATCTCTCTATCTCTCTATCTCTCTAGCTATCATCTAGCTATCAATCTATCTGCCTGCTTGCCTGCATGCCTGCATGCCTGTCTTTCTTTCTATCTACATAATTGTATGCTGCCACAATCAAAAATTACTCCCAGGGGCTCACATAAAAATACAATATAAAACAAGTCTCATATTAATGCAACACTGAGACAAATAGAGAGAATAAAAGATGGCAACAGGAAGACTCTCTGAAAAAGCTCAGTCTTTAGAAGCTTGTGGAAAATCAACAAAGAGGGTGCCAGACTGATCTTCACCAGGAAGCTATTCCACAATATTGGTGCTGCAACAGAAAAGCAGGAATTCCTTTCTTTATGTTGAGTCCTCACAGTTACGACTCCACTCACTTGGGCCATGTTGCCAGGCACCGCCCATTGGTTCTGACGCGAGCAGCTAAATTAGCAGGAACTCGCTGCTCACTCATTGGTTCGCACTGTCTGACAGCTTGATATTTAAGCAGATGTCAGACAGCCCGGTTGTTGTTGCCGTTATGCGGTGTTACTTGTTCGAGTTGGTGTTAACAATAAAGTTAATGTTCTGAGCAAGCCTCCATTTCTTTCTGCCCACTGGATTTTATACCTGGCAACGAGGATGGGATCATCCTGAGGTGACAGTTGCCAGAGACCGTAACCGAGCTGAGGCGTCGAGCATAGCCAAGCGATATTAGTCACGATGGTGACAGGCCTCCCGGCATTCACCCTCTTCGAACCAGCTTTGGAGACCTGGGACGATTATCTCAAAAGGTTCGAGTGCTTCTTGCAAGCAAATGATCTGGCTGACTTGTCAAGCAGTCGGAAGAGGGGTTATTTCCTTAGCTCATGCAGCCGTAAGAGTTTTGGAATGGTCAGGGCTCTGGCCGCCCACAGCCAGGGTTCACAGTGCCCTGGGAGACTTTTCTGGAGAAGCTTAAACACCATTATTCTCCCGCTCCCTTGAAAATCATTAGGCAACACGCATTTCACCAGAGGTCCCAGAGAGAGGAAAAGTCCATTAATGAGTATATGATCTCTTTAAGAATGACTGCACTGTGTTGTGAGTTTCGGGAGCTTGACGATATGCTCCTAGACCAGCTGGTGTGTGGAGTGAGGAACCTGAAGCTGCAGCAGAGATTGCTGGCCTGTTCCAATCTGACTCTCCCAATCGCCTTAGACGAGGCCAGGGCTGTCGAGATGTCTGCCAAGTCCTCAGCAGAGATTCAGTGCTTCCAGTCCAGGGGGGTGGGGCTCACCCAATGCTCCTCAGTCCATCCACTACAAAGAGTCAGACCAAGAGGGTGCCTCTGATGTGGACGGAGAGGTGAGCCGTCTCAAGACAACACAGAGGAAGAAATGGGTGTCCACTGTCAACACCTCCCAGGGCATCTGCCTGGGCTGTGACAGTTCACACAACCGCGCCGAGTGCAAGTTCAAGTCCGCCGTTTGCAGGCATTGTGGGAAACGAGAGAACCTATCCAGGGTCTGCCATGCTGCCTTACCAGTCTCAGATGATATGGGGAAGCCGGGACCCAAGCGTCAGAAGATCAGATGGCCCAGCCGCCGGGAGGACAGTTTCGCGATTTCCTGTGATGCCGAGGTTGTGGCAGTAGCCATCAGCCATGCCTTCACCCCATTCTCCGATAGCAAAATCTATCTGACCGTCCTAGTGAAGGGAGCCCCTTGTAAGATGGAGGTCGACATGGGCTCTTCCAAGTCCTTGATCGCATGGCCCACACTTAAAGCACTGCTTCCCACTTTCTCCCAGCGGTGCTTGCAGCCCTGTCTTATTAAGCTGAAGGACTACCAGGGGAAACCGATTCCCACCCTGGGCTGTGGCATGTTCCATGTAACCTATGGTTCCTTTTCAGGTCACTTGCCTCTGATTGTCGTGAGACTGGTTTGCTGCCCTGTATCTTGGCATTTCCAGGATTCACGCTACCAGCCCTGAGGTTGCTGCTGAGCTTACACGCGAATTCACTGATGTGTTTGATGGCCGCTTTGGTAAATACACGGGCCTTTCCTTTAATTTGGACCCTCAAGTGGCACCAATACGCCTGAAACCGAGGAGGGTGCCTCTTGCTCTGCGGCCCAGGGTTGACCGGGAGTTAGATAAGCTAATCGCCCAAGGAGTCCTTCAACCGGTGGAACACTCCAAATGGGAGACCCCTATCATAATCCCCCC
The DNA here is from genome assembly GCA_030761175.1 of Masticophis lateralis. NCBI lineage: Eukaryota > Metazoa > Chordata > Lepidosauria > Squamata > Colubridae > Masticophis > Masticophis lateralis. Next base: position 179,781,213 of record JAUDYJ010000001.1, read on the forward strand.
CAAGCATGATGACTCAATTAGAATTTGTGTAGACTATAAGGGCACCCTAAATAAGGCTCTCCAGGCCAACAATTACCCTGTGCCCATGGTACAACACTTGCTGCATTCTCTGGGCCAGGGGAAAATCTTCATGAAGCTGGATCTAGCTCAAGCTTATCAACAGCTTCCGGTGGATAATGTCACCGCCCTGGGCCAGACAGTTGTCATGCACTGAGTCACATTTAAGTGTACCCGCCTCCACTTTGGGGTTAGTGTGGCCCCAGAGATCTTTCAGAGCCTCATGGAGCGACTGCTCCATGGGCTCCAGGGGATGGTGCTCTATTTCAATGATATCCTGATTGTGGCCGTGGATCAGGCGGAGCTCATCACTAAGCTTAGGGCTGTCCTCACCTGGTTCCAGAAGGCAGGTTTGAAGCTGAAACAGGAAAAATGCTTCTTGGGGTCCCCAGGGTCGAGTTCTTGGGCTTCCTAATTGATTCCTCTGGTATCTGCCTGGCTCCGGCTCCAGTGGACGTGATCAAGAATGCCCCTGTCCCCACCGGTAAAGCCGAACTACAGGCTTTCCTTGGCCTCCTCAGTTTTTATGCGGAATTTCTACCCCATAAGGCTTCCTTAGCGGAGCCTCTCCATAGGCTGCTAGATGCAAAAACCCCTTGGGGCTGGGAGTGCAAGGCAGTTGCTGCCTTCCAGGCTGTTAAGGATGTCCTCTCTTCCCATGCAGTCCTCATTCAGTATGCCGACAGTTTCCCTCTCTCTTTGACATATGATGCCTCCCCCTATGGAGTGGGGGCTGTCCTGAGCCACCACTTGCCCAATGGCGCAGAGGCACCTATTGCATACTATTCCAGGACTTTGTCGGTGGTGGAGACGAATTATAGCCAGATCGATAGGGAGGCATTAGCAGCCGTAACGGGAATCATACGATTCCACAACTACATTTATGGCTCGTTTTTCTACCTCGTCACTGATCACAAGTCATTTTTGGGGCTGCTGGCAGGGGACCTGCAGACTCCTCAGATAGTCTCCATACATGTCTCGATGGGCGGAGTTTTTGGCAGCTTATTTGTATCACTTGCAATATAACCCTGGGAAGGCTATCGGGAATGCTGATGCCCTCAGCTGCTATCCTCTTCGATACCGTTGACCACAGTATCTTGCTGCGTTGCCTCGAGGGGCTCAGAATGGGAGGCACTTTTTATGGTGGTTCTCCTCCTACCTCTCAGGTCGAATGCAAGCGGTGTTGGCAGGGGGGCAGAGATCGACCTTGAGACCCCTCACTTGTGGCGTGCCCCAAGGGTTGGTTCTCTCGCCCCTTCTGTTCAGCATCTATATGAAAGCACTGGGGGAGATCATCTGTGGTTTTGGGGGAGGTACCATCAATACGCTGATGATACTCAGCTCTTTATATCCACCCCGAACCAACACATAGATGCCCTCAATGTGATGGCCCAGTGCCTGGAAGCGGTACGGGTCTGGATGGGAAGGAACAGACTTCAACTCAATCCTGCCAAGACCGAGTGGCTGTAGGTACCGGCATCTTGGTTCATAGGAAAGGTTCCATTGTTGGCTATAGGGGGTGAAGTTTTACCCCCTGTAGACAGGGCATGCAACTTGGGTGTCCTCCTGGACTCACGGTTGAGTCTAGAAGATCATATAACAACCATGACCAGGGGGGCATACACCCAGATCTGTCTGTTGTGCCAGTTGCATCTCTACTTGGACCGAGATGCCCTACGCACAGTTACTCATGCGCTAGTCACCTCATGTATTGACTGTAACGCTCTTTACATGGGGCTGCCCTTGAGGACCACTCGGAGGCTTCAGCTGGCACAAAATGCAGCCGTGTGGGTTGTGTTGGGAGAATCTCGATACTCCTATGTTACACCTCTCCTGTGCGACTCGCATTGGTTGCTGGTTGCCCTCCGGGTGAGATTCAAGGTGCTGGTGATGACCTATAAAGCCCTACATGGCTTAGGCCCAGGATATTTGGCGGAGCACCTGAAACCAGCAACGACATCCCATCGCCCAGTTCACGCCCATAGAAAGGGCCTGCTCAGGGTGCTGTCAGCTTGACAGTGTCAGCTGGCGGCCCCCAGGGGTAGACCCTTCTCTGTGGGCGCGCCCACCCTCTGGAATCAACTCCCTTTGGAGCTCCGGTTGGCTCCTGACCTTTGCACCTTCTGATGTGAATTAAAAACTTGGTTATTCAAGTTCCCCGACCTGGACTGATGGGGTTTTTATGGGTTTTTAAATGTTAGTTGGTTTAACTAGATTTTAACTCTGTACTTGGTTTTGTGGATTTTATTGTTGTGAGCCGCCCTGAGTCCATTGGAGATAATGCAGCATATAAACTAAATAAACTAAATAAATAAATAAAATAAAAGATGAATGTCTGCTACCCATCAAAGTAAAAGCAGCTTTTTGAAGAGCAGAAAAAGCAAATGATCACTGATCTGTATACGACATATTCTTTTTAAAGTCTTATCTTGTGCTGATATATTGACTCTCCATTTTAGGATAAATGCTCTATAATAATATTAGCTTCAATTTTAATTTGTGCTTGTGTGCAATTTTGTTGTTTATCTGATAATAAAATTGGAAAATTGTAGTTATCAAATATCCTTTCAAGGTACACAGTACTGGGCTAAATAAAAGTTGCATAGTAATTATTATAGATATTTATAATATGAGCGATAAGATAAATTACACCACTATCACATAAATATTTAGATAGGGATCAAGAGAACTACTTCCAGTGTAAAATCTTTAAGCATCACACCATTTTCATACATTAAACTAACTGCCTTCATTTTTTGTCAAGTATTGGCAATTTCAACAAAATTATCTTAATTTCAGGCAGATCCCAATTAAATTTATGGCATGAGCATAAAAATCCATTAAGATTACTGGCCCTGACATTCAAGAAAAAAATTAGTTTTCACTGACAAGTGGGATTTGAGTTAGTCATAACTAATATTTCATAGTATTTTGTTGGCTCTCAGTAATGACAACAGTCAAAATCCATTTCTTGTTTTTGGTGAATTTTGAGAAGAGTTTCTGATGGTGGGTGTTCAGAAAATGTCTGTTTAGGACCTTCTTCTATATGTCAACTGTGAAGCGGTAAGGAATTCCAGTTATAACCACTGCCCCTTGAACAATTATTACCTTGATTCCAATTTCTTTCTATATCTCCATGTTGAATACAGAAAGATGAAAAGGCAGATAACCCTTATCACCTAGTGCCAAATTCAGCAGCCAATGCCATAAGACACTTCGCTACATTATACATTGTGATTTAGGAATGAGACAGAATATTGTTAATTTTTTTCCCAGGATGTGCAAGCTTATTCTGTTCTATTAGGGAAGGGGTTTTTTTCCAATTTTTTATAAAATTGCTATTTTCCGCTTTTGATTCAATCTCATTTGGCCTCAGTAAAAAGTAAATTGGTTCCTGAATATTAGTAACAGACGTTAGGATTTTTTTTTTTTTTACATTTTAACATTTGCTTTTAACTGAAATAATTTCACAGTGTATAAAGGAATGTAGGAATAGCAAATCATGTCAAGAATATTTTCTCATTCAGTGTGGTACTTTCTTTCTTTGTAGTTCTCCAGAAATACAATATACAGGTAGTCCTTAACTTACTCCAGTTCATTTAGTGACCTTCAAAGTTACAATGGCACTGAAAAAAGTGGCTATGACCATTTTTCACAAGGTCATCCCCTTGGTCATATGATTAAAATTCAAATGCTTGACAACTGGTTCATACTTATGACCATTGCAGCATTCTGGAGCCATGTGATCACCTTTTGCAAGCTTCCAACAAGCAAAGTCAATGGGGAAGCCATATTCACTTAACAACCAGGTGACTAATTTATCAACTGCAGTGTTTCACTTAACAATTCACTTAACAACTGTGGCAAGAAATATTGTAAAATGGAATAAAACTCACTTAACAAGTGTCTCACTTAACAACAGAAATTTTGGGCTCAATTGTGGCCATAAATCGAGGACTGTCTGTCCATATGTTCCAATAAAATGGAATCTATGTAGCTCAGGGTTGAACAGTGGAGTCATTGGTGGTGTCTGAGCTTGGTTGTATGCTTGCAAAGAGTAACTGATTCTGAATGTAGAAATATGAGGTTAGTGAATCAGTACTGAACACCTTGATAATCTCTCTGAAGCTCTTCTAAAATGTCATGCTTCACATCACTATATAACATCCCACTCTGAAGTATTGAGTGGGTGATACAGCTCCTTTTCATTTCATCATTCTACTAAGGAAGCACAATTAATCTTTGAACAGGGTACTTAGGCATCAGTGCTTAGATCTTCTTAGATCCAGTCTTTATAGTTCACTTGCTTTAATCACTTTCTTGCTTCCTTCAGATACAAAACTCCACTAAAAATTAATTCAGGAACCAAGAATGATAGTTTGAACCAAACTGAGCCATAGCCATTTAGAGAATCTGTGATGCATTCTTAGAAGTTAACTTTACAAGATAGTATAAAAAGTCAACTGTCACAACAAATCTAATTTTAAAATATTAAATATGATGTGACAGTAGGCTATTAGGATAAAAGGTACCACAAATATATCATTTGTTCTGAAGTATTTTGGCAATGACTGTTTCAGATAGCCATTGATTAATAAAATCATGACTGAAGTAATTTGAGGTGACTGCTTCCATTACAGCAATTGTACCACCAAAATTCAACATTTTTGAAGCAGTTGGTTAAAAGATCAGCTAATCATTCCAACAATGCATTTTGTATCTTTTAAAAATCATAGCTTTTATTGGAATATAATGACCTATTTTGGGATACTCATAGCTTGTAATACATCGTAAAGTAGGCTTTTGTCACAGTATCTTCATATTTCCTTATTTAACTTCAGTTTACCCATAATCCTTGACCCTGTTCATAGGGCTGGAAGAACCATTTGAGGTCTTCTAGTCTAACAGTTTGCTCTAGCAGAAGTCCTTATTCCATCTTGGACAAATGGCTGTCCAATCTTTTCTTGAAAACCTCCAGTAATGGAGCATCCACTACTTTAGGAGCCAAGCTGTTCCGCTGATTAGTTGTTTTCACTGTCAAGAAATTTCTCCTTAGTTCCACATTGTTATCTCTCTTTAATGAGTTTCTTGTCCTGCCCACAGCTGCTTTGGGATCAAGCCCTCCCCCACTGCCTTCTCTGTGACGGCCCCTCATACTAGAAGACTGCTTCATGTCACCCCCAATCCTTCTCTTGTTTAGGCTAGACATACGTAGTTCCATCATACAGCTTAATCTACTTATTTTTCACAAGATTTTGATATATCATTTGTTGTCAAAGATTCATCTGAATTATTAGAGTGACTGTATGCTTTGATTATCCCATAATCCTTATTTCTTACAGTCATTTTTGTGTAAAATACTAGAAGCATGTTCTTTCTTTGCAAAGAATTCTTGTTTAATGCAAAGAAACAAGATAAACATACCTTATTGTCTCCATTGTAAATTAGCAGTGGCTTTTTACACTGACATTATAAAACCCATCAACTAATTAACAATATGAAGATGAATATGCATGCAGCAAGTATTCATATCTACTCTAACTCTGCATTTCTGCATTCATCTGAAGATTTAAAAACTTCATCTACAGATAAAAAATATCAAAGGCATTTCTTTGAATATATTTATTCATCAGTTAAGTGACAATATTTTAAGATACACCCCTAAAATACCATTTTTTTTTAAATACTAGGGCTGGGTGTATCAAAGCTGTTGTGCCCTCCTGGTGAATTGAGTTGGGGTTGATCCATCTTGGTCAGTCAACCATTCTCAGAGATATGCATAGTAATCCATTCATACTCCCACACCATTCAAAGGGTGCGGGAGTAGTTCCCAAGGTGTGGGAACTGCTGAAAGGACTGTGTTGCAGACTGGAGATAGATGATGTCATATCTCTCCCCCTCTGTTGAAAGAGAGTTGTTCAAAGAGGCCATCTATGTCAAAATTGAACAGTCTTCTCTCAATAGAGGGGAAGGGATATAGAATAGAATAGAATAGAATAGAATAGAATAGAATAGAATAGAATAGAATAGAATAGAATAGAATAGAATAGAATAGAATAACAGAGTTGGAAGGGACCTTGGGGGTCTTCTAGTCCAACCCCCTGCTTAGGCAGGAAACCCTATACCAATTCAGACAAATGGTTATCCACTATCTTCTTAAAAACTTAACATGACATCATCTATCTCCAATCTACAACACAGTCCTTTCAGCCGTTCCAAGAAGATTCCACACTCGTTTGCACTACTCAGGGGACCCTGAGGACACTGACAAATCTCCAAGTGGCCTCAACGACTCTCTAAAAGAATGCAAATGACCAGCTGTCTGCAAGGAATATAAATCCTTCCATTCCACACCATCCAGTCTGAGTTGAAGAAGCTTTTTGGATGAGAAGCAAAACATCTTCAAAAAAAAAAAAAAAAACCAAGGAAGTCCAGTTGCCTCTTGAAAAAAGTTCCTTTGGGGCATGATCTTGAATGTTTAATTGCTATTTTGTTTGGTTATATTACCCTTTTCTGTTTGATCATGTAAAGTAAGTAGAAGTCTGGATATTATATATCCATTCCAGTTTTATTTTGTTCTATTAGGAACACCATATGGCATAATAATACAATTTGCACCATTAGAATCATACAACTATGACAGTATAATGATTTTTAACAAATGCCTGCAGCTGACCTACTCATAACTTACGTCCCATAATAAACTTCTGGGTATTAAGACCAGGAACTTGTTCCATTTACAGGATCGGAAGAAATTTCTTTATTGTAAGATAGAAATTATTTGCAGATACCCACCCCAGACCATGTCAAGAGTACTGACCAGTGGTGAAATCCAAATTTTTTTACTACCGGTTCTGTGGGCGTGTCTTAGTGGCATGTCTTGGTGGCGTGGCAGGGGAAGGATACTGCAAAATCTCCATTCCCACCCACTCCAGGGGAAGGATACTGCAAAATCCCCATTCCCTCACCATCATGGAGGAAGAATATTGCAAAATCTCCATTCCCACCCCACTCAGGGGCCAGACCGAGATGGTATTTGCCAGTTCTCTGAATTGCTCAAAATTTTTGCTACCGGTTCTCCAGAACCTGTCAGAATCTGCTGGATTTCACCCCTGGTACTGACTGAACTACAGATGATAGGAGAAGTTTAGAAAAGCACATCAAAGTTATTATTGTAGCTAAGACCTATCTGTTCTGATAGAAGAGTACAATCTCATTTGATAACCTATTATACAGAGATCTAAATGCCTCTTTTGGCAAATCAGAAAAATATGAAAGACTGGCCTTTTTTATTTTTCTGGTCCAAGTCCATTCTTCCTCAAGAATGGATTTATCAGAAACACAATATACATAAAATATTTGCCTCTTATTTAGCTGAAGCTCCGAAATAAAAAAAAAAAGCAAGTGTTGTTTACAACTCTTCAGCAAAGAGCATTTTCTGGATGAGAAAATGTCAGCATCTGCCATTCCTACTTGACTAAGAACATCTATAGCATCAGCTTATCAAGTTCAAGCAAAATACCCCCAGAGGTATTTTATGCCCTCAGAGGATCATTGACATCAACTGCTATAAAGGGTAATTTTGATAGAGGATATTTGCAAAGTAACCACATGGGTTTCACTTTGTGCCCTTTAAAAGACTCAGATTCAGGCCTTGATTTGTAGTTTAGTAACTGCAAAAATTAGTTGCTCTTAACATAAAAGAGAAGGACTAAGGGATGTTCTACCTCTTCCTGCCCTGCCAGGCCACATAGCATTTCCTCTCCACCCCCAGTAAAATTGAAGCAGACTCTGCCTCCTCAACCGAAGCTGATGAATGTTCTCTGTAAGACTCAGTTAAGAGAAATCCAAAGTAAAAAAAAAAAAAACTTCCTCATCCTGAGTGATGAGCTAATGAAAGCCCTATTGAAGGGTAAGCCCCTTTTGTTTCACCAAGCAGCATTAACTTCAACAGATCAAATCTGAGGCTGATAAGACTGGAAACCAGTCATATGAGTTTATATAAAAATTAATCAAGGGCAATTCAAACATCCTTGTTTTATTTTATTGTGAATGCTGAATCAATATTCCATTTATTCTCAGGCATGCTTTAGTTTTAACATATATCTTTCTAAAACCTATCCATTTGATTTTATTTAAGACTATAGTGTTATTGGTACCTGAAGTAGCTCCCCTCCTTTATTGTTGTGTTTTTTTATATTATTTGGGCTTTTTTAAACTTCTCAGCAACTCATTAGATACAAATGTGATACAGTTTATTACCTGTTTTGTTGATTTGGGGGAAGTATATAACGAGTAATTAGTGGTACATTTTGTACAGATTAAGCATTCATGATTTCTGAATGCCATTAGAGTGATATATGTTAAAAATAAAGCATGCCTGAGAATAAATGGAATATTGGTTCAGCATTGACAATAAAGGATGTTTGAAGTGCCCTTGATTAATTTTTATATACATACGCATATTAATATTAATCAAGAAAAGTATATGAATAGGTTCAGAGAAAGTTGTAGTTTGATAGTGTTGATGATATCCTCAAAAAATAATAAAATATATTTTCAGATGGTTACAGCAATATTTAGAGAAAAATAGCTATGGGCAGATAGTTAAGCAATATTATATTACTTGTTTACCATCTGAATGTGGGAATGTGGAAATACGATTTGCATGTTGTGAAGTTTCATATCTAAAATTTGCTACTTAAATTATAGAACATAGAATAACAGGATTGGAAGAACCTTGGAAGACTTCTAATGCAACCCCAATTCAAGCAGGAAACCCTACACCATCCCAGACCATCCTGGAGAATCCAACCCAAAATCTAAGCAATCACTGGTGTTGGTTTCTATTTCTTTTGACTACCACTTAATCTGAATTGCTGAGCTCAGAAAGACTAGCTTTAACAAAACAGGATGATAGAGAAAGGATTGTCTCTGTGTGTCCAGAAGTAAATGCAGTTCCCTTCTACCCTTTTCCTTGGGAAAGAGTGCCTACATCAGGGGTATTTCTGGAGTTGGTAAAACTGAATTAAACAAAAAAAGCTTGGGTTTTTCTTCTACCTCTTAACTAAAAGTTATCTTTAATTGGCCTTTTACCCTCAATACCCATTTAATATTGTCAGTTGAGGAAAATAAAAAACAATTTAGGAGTGAAAGACAAACAATATCTGGATCTGACACAGGGATCCATTTCAGCTTCAGCAATGTTTCTCAGTGAAATCATGACATTTCTTAACTATATACAAGATTATTGAATGTCCAGCATGAATGCTCTGATTTCAAAATATAAATATTGTATTTATAAATAGAAACATATTTTGAAATCGGAAATAAAAAATGTTGACATTATAAAATTCCTTAGTTTTATGCTGTTTCCTTTCTCCCTCCCCAGCTTCCCCACTTATTTGTTCTAAGGATTGCAGCTTGATGCTTCAACTCTTTTTAAATTGATGTTACAAAGACTTTATATAGCCTGCATTGCCTTCTGAGAGACAGGGATGTAAAGGGATGTAAAGCACCTTTTCTTGTTTATGAATTTAAGTATGCATTGATGTACTTTCTTTGCAGATCCAAGTTTACCCTAATGGGATTAATCAAGAGTTCAAAGGAATAAGAATCCTAATTAAGAGGGAGCTCTTAACAACAGTTACTATATAAGCATATACTTTTAATGCTCTAGTTATTTGTGAATTAGTTCATAATTTTTGTTTTTAAGTCACCAAATTTTTTGCTCCATCTGTTTACTTTGCTGAGATCACCCCAAAATTTCTTGTTGAACAATTCTGTATTCTGGGGAATTTTAAAATAATAACATATAAAGTTTACTATAATAATTATATATATATAATTGCAAACATATCTTTAGAAGGATTGCAGCGACATTTCGATGAAATCACATTCATCATCTTCTGGCTGATGTTCTCGGTTTGGTGCCTATGGGTTTGCCCATAGTTTGCCCATAGGCACCAAACCAAGAACATCAGCCAGAAGATGATGAATATGATTTCATCGAAATGTCGCTGCAATCCTTCTAAAGATATGTTTGCAATTACACGGGAAGAAACCCGAGATATTACCTGTACACACACACACACACACACACACACACACACACACACACATATATATATTCAAAAATATTGATAATAATGTTGTTCATTTCAATTCTACATGTTTTTATTAACTGACAGGAAACTGCAATATTACTTATGTAGGTTAAATGAATAATTTTCCTAACTATAATTCAAAATATAAATGATAAAAAGCTACACTTATCAACAAGATGCAATATTAAAATGAATATAAAACAACAAAGCAGTATAATACCTCAGAAGATGAAAAGTGGCCAGGCCAATGCCAGGAAGTCTGATCATTGCTGCTGTTTTTATTAAGAGAAAAGTTTCTTGCTTCATAAGAGTGTGTATAGCAAGATTTGGAATGTTAGAAGTATAAACTAAAGAAAATGTGAAATTGCCAGTGGAAATTAAGCAAAAAAAAATGCATATCTTAGAAACAAGCAAGCTTAAATGGGCCAGAATAGGATGAGTTGATTACATGAAACTATACAGAGGAATGGATTGGCACTGTTGCATAGTTCAATGAAGTGAAAGGTTTGTTTTCTTCATCTGAATAATAGATAAAAATGGATGTAGTTTAAAACGTTTGATAATGAGTTTAAATACTAATCACTGTGCTAACTATGTGTATTATGTTCAAAAGGACATTTGAATATAATTTAAATCTAGATGCATTACAGTAGTTATTTTAAGTAAGACATCTTGAAAAGCCTTGGGGTTGTTTGTAAAATAATAGTTTATATAGGAATGTATTGCTAAAATAAAAAAAGTTAAGGTTACTTCTGTGTATACATGGCACAGGTGCTTATTTTGCACATTGTAATTATGCACCTGCTCAGGATGTTTCCAATTATTGTCAACCTGTAAAGATCCTGGGGTGAATTGGCCTGAAGCTTGAGAAGATATGCTTGCCTGACGGCATTCTTCTTGACAAAACAGAATAAAATAAAATAAAAAATCCTCAAAATTTACTTTCTAAGAACACTACAGATGCATATATTTTTCAGGTCAATCCACTAGATTTTATAGAACATAGATCTCTAGATGTGTCTGCCAAAAGAAAGGTAACACAGTTATCACCTATCCTTTCTTTCTTCTTTTGAAAAGACACGAAAATCATTAAATGACCATTAAGATGTGCTTGAATACCAAATCATATGTTGTTTGGCTGAAAATGTTGATAAACTCTACTGCTTGGATTCCAGACAGAGAACTGCCCATTGGTAGTTGCCTTGGCATAACCCATATCAGTTCTTTAGCACTTAAAAACAGAGAAATAAATTGGGGTGCCAGGTAAAATAACAGCATCTGAATAGCACACTAATACAAAGCATTTGGTGACCAATGTATAGTGTAAAAGTATTGTAGCTGTATTTAAATTGGACAGACTGATGCTTTGCAGCATGCCAGATTTTTGTTTAACTAAAAATTCTATTGAAAACCAAAGCCCAATAGGCCAAATGTTTGACCTTTGTTTATTTGTCCTTTGTTTCTAAGGAAATATTTATCTATATGAATATATAAATGTTATGTCCTTATAAGGACACCCGCCTGGGATTGGCTGAAGATCCTTCGGCGGGAGATTTGAATCCCTGTCAAGGGGGCGGTGCGTCTGCCGGAGCAAATATAAGGAGAGCTCCGGCAGCGCTCAAGCAGTTCAGTTCTCGTTAATAAACGTTGTTACTTGAACTCCGCTGGTCACTCCTTCTTTCCTGCGCCGATCTAACACTGGCGACGAAGGACTAGAGAAGAACCTCTGCGTGGCACGATCGCCATAACGAGCTGAAGTCACTCGATGCGGTCTGAGAGATGGCATCGCCGCAAGCGCCGTTCGCCTCGCTGGCTCCTTTCAACCCCAGCCGGGAGAAATGGAGCTCCTATATGATACGTTTCCGCCAATTCCTCCGGGGAAACGGCTACACCAATCTAGACGACGAGAGGAAGAGGGCTCTCTTCCTTGCTCACTGCGGCACCGACGTTTTGGAGCTCGCCGTCAACCTCGTCGCACCCAGAGACATTGAGGTCATGTCCTGGGTAGATCTCCAGACTGCCCTGCAAGACCACTATGCACCAACGGGCACCCCCATATCGAATCAGTTCACCTTCCGCCAGCGTAACCAGAAGGAAGGCGAATCCCTCAAAGACTTTGTGGCAGCCTTGCGTCAAATCGCAGCAAACTGCGAGTTTGAGAACGTTGACAATGCCTTACGCAACGGGATCGTTTTCGGCATGAGAGATGCAAACCTCCAAAAGAAGTTCCTGAGCAGAAAAAGACTGTCCCTGAAGGACGTTCTTGAGGAGGCTACGGCTGCTGAAACATCCGAGACCGCCGCCGCTGCCATGCTCCAGTCCCGAGGGATCCATAAGATCCGCAAACCATCATCGGAATCGTCCGATGACTCTGCCACACCAACCGACTCAGAGGGGGAGTTGACCGTTTTGAAAGTTTCCCGCCCATCTAGGCGGGAAATTCAAAAAGATGGCTGCCGCGCCGCTCAGTGCGGCAGTTGCAAGGGACACCATCCCCGCCAATCCTGCCGCTGGCGTGATGCAACCTGCAGAAGCTCCCTTAAGAAGGGGCACATCGCTGAGGCATGCAGAGCCTCTGATCCGGTTCCAGAATCAATCAAGCCCCATATTCCGGAAAATCGCCGTGACTCTCAGAGGTCATCCAAACGGCCCTCACTCCAGCATAGCCGCGACGACCACAACGGTTCTCATGGCGCTGTGAACCAGACAACGATCGCCCTCACCAGCAACAACAGTGCCACGAAATTCCACGTGACACTGTTGGCAGAAGGCTTGCCGTGCACCATGGAAGTCGATTCTGGCTCCATCTATTCTATCATCGACTGGCACCAGGTAAAGAGGCTGAAGCCGGCACTCACCAAGCGCCAACTTGAACCCCTTCACTCCAAGCTGGTGGATTTCAGCAGCAATCCCATCGGCGTCATCGGAAGAACCAACCTCCAGATCGCCTTCAAACAGTTCCAAGGCCAGCTCCCCATAACCGTCGTGGAGCATAGCCGCCCGACCCTGCTGGGCGTGGAGTGGTTCCAGCCGTTGGGGCTTTCTATTGGAGGCATCCACCAGATTAGTTCAGGCGAACTCGACTCACTCATCGGAGAGTTCCAAGAAGTCTTCGATGGTAAGTTAGGGACCTTTTCAGGGAAACCCATCTCTTTTAATCTGGACAAGGGGGTAACCCCAATTTGGCTCAAGCCCCGCCGGGTTCCATTTGCCTTGCGGGCTAAGGTAGACGCTCAGCAGGATAAGCTGATTGCCCAAGGCATACTGGAACCCATCGATCATGCTTCATGGGAAACTCCCATTGTGACCCCCATGAAGCAGGATGGATCTGTGCGCATCTGCGCTGACTACAAAGTGACCATCAACAAGGCGTTGCCGCAGAGCGCATACCCTGTGCCGGTAGTGCAACATTTGCTGCACTCACTCGGCAAGGGCAAAATTTTTGCGAAACTGGACCTGGCCCAGGCTTACCAGCAATTGCCAGTGGATCAGGAAACGGCGGAGGCACAGACTATTGTCACCCATAGAGGCGCGTTTAAGTGCAACCGTCTCCAGTTTGGAGTCAGTGCAGCCCCAGGCATTTTCCAATCCATGATGGAACGCCTTCTCCAAGGCATTCCAGGGGTGGTGCCTTACTTCGATGATGTACTGATCTCTGGGGATTCTAAGGCTCAACTCCTGGACCGACTGAGACTGTTCTCCAGCGGTTCAGAGAGAAGGGCTTGAGGGTCCGGAGGGACAAGTGCATCATTGGGGTACAGGAAGTCGAGTTCCTGGGCTATCTCATAGATAGTTCTGGCATCCACCCCACCAAATCAAAAGTTAAAGCTATCCATGAAGCTCCCAGCCCCAAAAACAAAGCGGAGCTTCAGGCTTTCCTTGGATTGCTTAACTTCTACACTATTTTCCTCCAACAAAAAGCCACTATTGCTGAAACGCTCCATCGCTTACTGGCAAAGGCGGCTTCCTGGAGGTGGGGACGCGAGGAAGAGTCTGCATTCAGAGCCGTTAAGCAACTTCTGACCTCTGACAGTGTGCTCATTCAGTACAATGAGACGCTGCCCATCAGACTAACCTGTGATGCTTCCCCCTACGGAGTCGGCGCTGTGCTCAGTCACGAACTGCCTACCGGCTGTGAAGCCCCCATAGCCTATTTCTCAAAGACTATGTCCAGTGCTGAGCGCAACTACAGCCAACTGGACAAAGAGGCGTTGGCTATTGTTGCAGGGGTGAAGCGTTTCCACGAATATCTTTATGGACGGCGCTTCACCATTGTCACCGATCACAAGCCTCTCCTGGGCCTCCTCGCAGGCGACAAGCAGACCCCAGCCTTCATGTCCCCCCGGATGACGCGTTGGGGTGTCTTCCTCGCCGGCTACTCCTACAGCCTCGTCCACCAGCCTGGTAAAGCCATCGTGAACGCCGACGCGCTGAGCAGGTGCCCATCCGCCGACTCCGTGGAAGACCCAGCCCCCACGCTCGAGCTGCTGCATATTGACAACGACAGCAACTGTCCAGTGACATCTGCCGACGTGGCGACGCACACGCGGGCTGACCCCATCCTTCGGCAAGTCCACTCCTGGGTCCTCAGAGGCTGGCCTGCTCGAATTGACAGCGACGACTTCAGCCCATTCAGCCGCAAGCAAGGGGAGCTGTCCACCATGCGCGGCTGTTTACTATGGGGAGATCGGGTGCTGATTCCCAGCGCGCTTCAACGAAGGACTCTTGCAGCGCTACATAAAGGACACCCGGGCATTGTCCGGATGAAAGCCCTGGCACGGAGCTACGTCTGGTGGCCGACACTGGACAAAGACATTGAACATTGGGTCGCCAGGTGTAGCCCGTGCCAAGAAGTCAGAGCTGCTCCGCCTCAGTCTGACCCGACGCCTTGGGAAACTCCGAGCTCCCCCTGGTCGCGCATTCACATAGACTTTGCTGGACCCATCCAGGGGCACCACCTCCTCATCGTGGTTGATGCCTATTCTAAATGGCTGGAAGTCGTCCCCATGGCATCCACCACAACGGAAGCCACGATCCGAGCACTCCGGCGTCTTTTTGCAACCCATGGGCTTCCAGACGTCTTGGTCTCCGACAACGGGCCCCAACTTACGTCCGTGCCCATGGAAGCTTTCCTGGCAGGGTTGGGCATCCGCCATGCCCTATCTGCCCCTTACAGACCGGCCGGAAATGGACAGGTGCGACTCACAAAGGAGTCGCTCGCCAAGATGGGCCCGGGGGATTGGCAGGAGCGCATTGACACCTTTTTGCTCACCCAGCACATCACGCCTCACTCTGCCACCCGAAAATGCCCTGCCGAACTGTTAATGGGCAGGCGACTCTGGTCACCCCTGGACAGACTGCACCCGCAATACACCTGTGAGGTGCCCACATCTGCCAGTTGCCAACTTCGCCAGTTTTCCGTCGGCGATGCCGTTTTCGCTCTCAATTTCCACGGCTCGCCTAAATGGCTTAAAGCTACAGTACACAGCACAACCGGTCCCAAATCCTACCGCGTTGAGCTGGAAGATGGACAGGTCGTGCGACGTCATCTCGACCAGCTCCGCAAAAGGTGGAGGGAAGTGAGCGAAAACCACCCCGACGAGGTAGGCCTAAACCACCCCGGCGCGGTAGGCCTAAACCACCCCTACGAGGTAGGCCTAAACCACCCCGATGGGGCAGGCCTAAACCACCCTGGCGTGGTAGGACTAAACCACCCAGACGAGGGAGGCTGGCGACATGCGGGAGGAGCAGACACCCCAGCACCTAGCCGAACGCAAACTCCGGAAAGGCGAGTAGACCGGGGACAAGCCAAGCCAGGAACCCCAAAGCAACGCAGGGTGAATGGCAGCCAACACCCCGAGACCCAAGACCTCCAGGCAAGCAACAAAGGCCAAGTAGACCGGGGACAACCCAGCAGGGGAAGCCAACATCAACCCTGCGAAGTAGGCAACCGACAGTCCAGGGACGGGGACCTCCAGCCAACGCTACAGGAGGCCCCACAACAACCAGCCGACCGCGCAGAAGACCAACCCTGCGAGGAAGGCCACCACCACCCCTGCAGGGTAGGCCAACACCAACCCGACATGGCAGGGCATCCCAGCGTCCAGAGGGAGCGGCAACCACCACCGCCAGGCCAACCACACAGAAAGGGCCTACGCCACCCCGGCAAGGTAGGCCTACACCACCCCGACAGAGCCGACCTGTCACCAACCTTGTCCGCCTGCCGCCCCGGGAGTAAGCCGGACTCAACCGGAGAACCCAGGGGCCTAACCCAACCACCACCGCCGAACTCGCACCCAAGCCCAGACTGGCGCGACCCTATCCCGGAGGAAACCCGAGGGACACCCAGGGACCTACCGTGGCTCAGGAGTTCCGGACTGGCTGAAAGCAGGGATCCACACCAGCAGCACCAAGATCCGTGCAGGAACGAGGCAGACCAGCATCGCCCGCAGGCGGAGGTCCTCGACCCGGCCGGAGGTTCGGGAGCAGTGCCCGCGTCCTCGACGGCCAGATCCACCCCGGCACCGGGAAGAAATCCCCGGACTGAGGAAGCACCCTCCGGCATGGAAGGCAACCTCTCTAAGAATGGACTGCGCAGGTCAGCGCGTTCACGTCGACGTCCGGTATATTTAAGTGACTATTTCCCTTGATTGACTGACTAAGAACTAGGGGGGAGGAGTGTTATGTCCTTATAAGGACACCCGCCTGGGATTGGCTGAAGATCCTTCGGCGGGAGATTTGAATCCCTGTCAAGGGGGCGGTGCGTCTGCCGGAGCAAATATAAGGAGAGCTCCGGCAGCGCTCAAGCAGTTCAGTTCTCGTTAATAAACGTTGTTACTTGAACTCCGCTGGTCACTCCTTCTTTCCTGCGCCGATCTAACAATAAATATAAGAAGCTGTGCCTTGGTTTGGCTTCTTTGCCTTAGAAATAGGTTGTGAAATATTCATAGAAATTAAATAATAATCATATTATTAAACAGCATGTTATTATTACATCCTTAAAGAGTTAGAAAACCATCTTCCATGCTCTGTCTCAAACTGACCTGGTTTTGTGGCATAACCAACCCAAGAGTCTACTTTATTCTGTCTTTGAACACCTAAGCTTGACTGAACAGTGATGTTACTGTCACACATGATAGTGAAAGTCTTTCTTTTTTATTAACTCTCTGTTATAGAAATGATCAGAGAAATGAAGGTAAAAGTGGCATATGGTAACAACTTGAAGGGCAAAGAAAAAGAAAAACATGTAAATTGACAGAGGAATGGGCAGTAGAAGCTTCCCAATACAAAGCTAAATAAAAATTCATTCCATTTAACCATTCCTGGATTTTATATGGCTCAAAGAAATGAAAGGCATTTGTTTAGGAAATGGGAGCACAATATTAGGCATCTATAAAAACTGAATGGAGTTTTTCTTTATACTTTGGACATAGAAAGAACTATAGTACTTGAATAAAAGTAAAATATGCTGAAGATTAAAATGAGCCTTTGTTTCGTGATGTATCATCCATCTCCACCCACAATTTATGTTGTGAAACATAGATGTTCTAAACACAGTGTGTGATTGTGTGATTGGTGAGGCCACATCTCATTCCAAAGGTTATAAAATTATAAAATAAACTAGGATGATTCTTATGATTGAAAAATAGCACCTGAAGAATACAGCTGGTTCAAAACGATTTGCGCTATAAATTAAAAATACCCTTACCTTAGAAATTCAAGGGACTGAACTTGGTAATGTTGGAGAAAGCATTTGGACTAAAACAGTTGAAGAATGAGTAAAAAGCAGTCAGCTGTTACTCATCTAAACAGGAATATGATGCAGATAATAATTCCAAAAACAAATTGTAGATATTTCAATGAGACATGAAATAGTAGTGATAGAAGTAGTAGTGATATCTTAATAACTACTGGGGGAAAAAATCTTCCAATCATGATTTTCCCAGGAAATGTTTGATTTGTCTTGATAATTGCTTTCTCCATGAGAGGGTATAGAAAGCACAGAAGACTTGGATAGCCTTTATTTGATGCTAATCAATAAAGAATAATCAATGAAGAAAACTTAACTGAAGAAAGAGAAGAAACAGAAACTTTTACAAGGAATAACAATTCATTTTTAACAGAAACTAAACTTAAACATAGTTAAATACAAATCTTGGAATTTTAGAAAATAGATTGTAGTAAATAGCACTAAATTATATTATATGGCAGAAAAAGGTAATGGAAAAAAGAAATCAAGATAGGTGAAGTCAGTGTAGCCATCCAAAATATTTTCTGAAGATCTGAAAGCTGAAATGGACACATAGTAAATAATTTTTAAAAAATGGTGATGAAGGAACACCATATAAACAAAAGTTAGAGAAGCAGGCAAAGAAGTAACCCCAAGAGAGCTGAAGCCCAACATGAAGTGGTGTTAGTAAAAGTTCTTAAAAACATAATAATACTTTTATTTAATAATAATAAATAATAAATAATATTAATAATAATTAATAATATTAATAATAATAATAAAACACTTTTATTTAAAAATATTCAAAATACATAAAAAGCTCTGAAAAGACACCAGAATGTTAACATGTATGAAAGAAAAGACAGCGACACACCACTTACTTTGGCTTAGCTTTCAATAATGGCGCATCTACCAGGCGTGTGAAAGTGTGAAAGCCACAATGACAAAGGTAACTGAAACCAGATATAGACTAAAACACAGTCAGGAATATTTATTTACTTTAAATTAGTTTAAATCTCTAGAGCCAGATGAATTGCAAAGAAGGCTACTGAAGGGAATTTGCTGATGGCTGACCAAATCCTTATATATTATCTTTGAGAAATCCTGGAAAATAGGTAAATTCCCAAATGACCAAAAGAGATCAGATGTATATTGAAAATGAGAGGGAAGAAAAGCAATCTACAGGCTGGCTGGCCTTTCTTAGGTGTTGGGATAAATTAAAGATTAATATTTAAGAAAATAATACAATAATTGCCAGATGTCATTTTACCGTCAGAAAAAAGGCCTGTCAAATTAATTTTATTACCCTTTTTTTTTAAAAAAAAATAATTTTAAAAACAAACTTTATTAAACTTAAAAAGATAAAATACAGTGTATACAAAATACATTTATATTAATCCGAACGACATCCGAACGACATTGCTTACTCACAGCAAAATATAGAAAAGGAATAATTTTATTACTCTTATTACTACAAAGGTTCCAATCACTGGTCTTCATCAAATTGGAACTTATTTGTTTATTTGTTTATTTTTTTTAATTTGCTTTATATGCCGCCCTTCTCCAGAGACTCAGGGCAGCTTACAATGTGTTAAGCAATAGCCTTCATATTTTGTATATTTATACAAAGTCAGCTTATTGCCCCCACAAACTGGGTCCTCATTTTACCTACCTTAGAAAGGAT
The DNA here is from genome assembly GCA_030761175.1 of Masticophis lateralis. Classification (NCBI taxonomy): domain Eukaryota; kingdom Metazoa; phylum Chordata; class Lepidosauria; order Squamata; family Colubridae; genus Masticophis; species Masticophis lateralis. The sequence continues at coordinate 179,800,789 of JAUDYJ010000001.1, forward strand.
GGAAGGCTGAATCAACCTTGAGCCTGGTGAGATTCAAACTTACAGTAATTGCAGACAGCTGATGTTAACCACAATGCTTTTGTCTGCTGAACCACCAGGCCCTTATTTGTTAAATTTATTTGCTGCCTATCACGTTGTGGAGCTATTTTAAGCAAATTACCACAGTAGAAAGGAAGAAATGAAAACAGTGTAGACAGAACAGAAGGTAATAGAATAATAACATAAATGAAATAAACAGGAACACAATGGGAATACATCAATATTATAACTGAAAACATAGTTGTGTGAAGAGCAAGGGGGCGAAGACAGAGTCTGCTATCAATCTAGCAACCACTACCAGTGTGGAGTTCCCCCATTTGGACCATAGGTCAACCAGCAAAGCCAGGTCTTTAGGCTCTTGTGAAATGAAATATCAATTTCCAAAGGAAAAAAAATAACAGTTTCAGATCTTTGAACGATTATTTGAATTAAGATGTGGAGGAAATTTTACTAAATTCATTGATACAGTCAGATGAGATATCACATTTTCAATGTGTCAGGCCTGCCCCAGTCTGATCCCTTAGAAAAGAAAGACCCTTGACTCCACTTAATTAAAGTGATAGATTCTTTTACTAAAAGATGCTGGCAGCAGTATAATCAGGTTAGAGCTAAATTTCCCGCACAAAAGCATGCAAACTTTTCCTATTAATCCATCCCACCCACCCCCCTTGTCCAGTCCAATACCATCCAATGAGCTGGTGACTAGGTGTTTCTGGAATGTCCAGTGTTTGGAGGAATCAACATTCCTTTCCCGGCATCTTAGTGTCCTTGAAGGCATCCCTGGTCTTCCTCAACTCTCATTCCCCCCCTCCCTATTTCCCATCACATACTAACACACGTTGATTGCCCTTTTATTCATCTCCCCCATGCTCCCTCCCCGCTAGCTTTTGATGGCAGGATGCCAGCAAGGCACCAAGCCAAAGATGGCAGACCTGACATAATCTTTAGCTTTAAGAGAACATAGCAGTCTTCAAAAAGTAAGATAGAAGACCTCTTCTTCTCTATTTGAAATTTCAGGACATGAAGTAATAAGTTTTAAATATTAATATTAACAGTAAAAGCAGTTTTATAATGACACTAATTACACAGAGAGGATGTGAGCACTCCTTGGGAGGATTCTTTCAATGCAAGGAGTTAGTTTCAGTGACTTCCATGGTCCCTTCCAATTGTTTTCTGGCTGATTCACAAGAGGAATTTACTTGGCTAATATCTTTTAACTTTCTCCATTTTCTATTTCCTCCTTCAATTCATAGCATAATTCTTGGTTTTCAGGAAACTAAACCATTGTTTCTGTACATCTTTTCCTATAAAACTATAATGCCCACAATCAGTGATTAGCAAGGAGTCAGCAGTATCATCTTAAGCCTGTGGAAATGACAAACCAATGATTGGGGGTTTCAAATCTGGTCTGACATGAAAAGTCTTACAGTACTTTAATATAATATGCAGTATTTGGTGTGACGGCAACACTGAATCTTGTAGTTTCAAGTTGTTCCACAATGGTGAAACAAGAAGCAAACAATAGTTTATTAAATAGTAGCTTGATCATCAAATGATCTGCTCCTAGTTATGGATGTATTATCTTTCAGCTGATATGAGAATGTCACATTTTCAAATAACCATGTATGTCTACATCTCCTAATCCTTTCATTCTTCTGATTTTTTTAAAATGGTCCTAGCTATAAGATACTGAACTGCAAATCCATCTCTGATCTCCTACATGAATGTCACTCCATGAATGTTTTGGTGCACTTTCTTGCTAAATGCAAACAGTCAGTTACATGGATAGCAATTACAGAGAAATTAGAAAGACAGGATGTCATATCAGAGTGGCAATATTTGTTCCTGTTGTAATTTAATGAGAGCTAATATTCACAGCAATACTCGCATACTGAACTTGTAGCTGAAGCTGTCAGTATCTTATGAGTCCTTTCCAGAGTGTTTATCTAGCATTTGCTATTCATTTACATAATATATACATTATGGATTCAGGACTACCATAGTATTCAAATCTGCAAAAAATACAGACTTACTTGCTGAATAAAAGCATAGTACAAAAGGGATACAATAGAGCTAAAGTATGTAGCACTCCAGGACTGTTTTTTACTGCACCCAAAATTGACCCATAGAGCTTTCATGAACTAATTAAACACCAGTTTACTCTACTGATTAGCCCTTGGGACATATCAAAGTACAGAGTTCCAGACACAAATTATTACTAAAATCTGATTAAAAAAACAATTTAAAATGGAATTGGATAAAATGCAATTTAAAATGAAATTGTAATTAAATACAGTTTAAAACAAAATTGGAATAAAATACAATAATATATGAACAAAAGTTTCTAAGTCTGATAATTCCTCATTAGATTCATTGCTGGCAAAACCAGTTTTAAGAAAAAACAAAATATCTCATTGGCATTTAAAAGTGACACAATCCATTTTTGCATCTTAGCATCTCATTTGGACACAATAATTCAATTCTATAAATCACTGGGACATATTCTCTTCCCTCTCCCAACTCATCTTTCTTTTAACTTTGAAAAGTTCTGGGTTTTATTCAGTGGTGGGATTCAATTTTTTTAACAACCCATTCTGTGGGTGTGGCTTATTTGGGTGGGCGTGGCTTGGTGGTCATGTGACTGGGTGGGCGTGGCTAGCTGGTCATATGACTGGGTGGCCATGGCTTTGTGTATAGGGACTATTCGGAGGGCTGAAAAAGTCATTTCTGACCGGTCCTCGCACTTTTGATTGATCCTCATACTTATGACCATCCTCACATTTATGCCTGTTGCAGAATTCTTAACAACCATGTCACTCATTTCACAACTGCTTCTCTTCACCATGGTGACAAGATAGGGTGCAAAACGTAAAATGTGAAGACAGTCGTTAAGTGTGAGGACCAGTCAAAAGTGCAAGAACCAGTCAAAAATAACTTTTTCAGCCCTCTGTGTAGCCCATATGCACAAAAGGACTACCCAGAGGGCTGAAAAATGATTTCTGACAGGTCCTCACACTTTTGACCGGTCCTCGCACTTCTGATTGGTCATCATTTTTGCCCATTGCAGCATTCTTAACAACCGTGTCACTCATTTCACAACTGCGGTGCTTCATGTGACTGGGTGGGCATGGCCAGGTGGTCATGTGGCATCGCTTCTTTGCCCTAATGACAGTTTCCTGCAATGGTCATAAGTGTGAAAAATGGTCAGAAGTCATTTTTTCCAGTGCCATTGTAACTGTTGTAAATCAAGGATTACCTGTACAAAAATACAAAAAGCTTCTTTGCTTGCAAAAAGCTGCCCTAAATAGCAATTATTAGATTAGAAATACCTGTAAACTGGAATTACAAATCAGGGAGGGTGTCATAGCACCTTGAGGAATTAAAATGGTTAAAATGCAGTGATAACTATCAGCAGCCAACTCTTGCTCATAAAGTGAAACCCTTTAGCAGAGAGGTCATTTAAGCTCTCCAGAATGAAGCAAAGGAGCAGACAGATTATCTGTTGCTTGTTAAACCAATTACCAGAACAAATAGACACAGAACTAGTCAGATTTCCAAAGCTGCTTCTTTTCAGGAACAGAGATTAACATATTTCCTTCCAAACAAAGCTGAATAGGGAAAATTATCTCATCACTAAACACAGGATTAAACATCACCAAGCATAGAATTAAACTTCACCAAAAACCAGTTTTAGACCAAAATCAGAAAGGGTATGTAAACTCACGTTTGAATGTCAATCTTTCTAGCTAGCCAATAAGCCTTGCTGAATGTCACTCATCTTGGTTCCTTGTAAATTAAGCTTCTGCTTTGTTTTTCAATTATTTCTTCAAAGTGCTGATTATTGCACCCTGGCTGAAAGAACTCCAGCAGGGGAGTATTTCCTCCCAACAGCAGTGTAAAAAGCTTAAAACAACCTTCCCCTTTAAGAAAGTCAAGCAAAAACAAAAACAAAAACTTCCAAGAACCTCCAGAACTGGAAGCAACAGTAAGTCTAGGCATCCTGCCGAAGAGGCAGTTTCTGTAAGCAGGACAATAAAGATTAGGCTAGGAAGCAACACCAAATGTTGTAATTCCTTACAGGATTGATCTGTAAAGTGGGAAAAAAAAGGAGATATCTTTTAACAACTGGTTTTCCGAACTGCTTAACTACTTAAAAATAGGTTCTATCGAACCAGTGCAAACCGGTAGAATTCCACCACTGGTTTTATTTATTTATCCTTAAATTTATATGCCACTCATCTAATTAGCAAGTGACTCTGGGCAGTTTACAATGTTTTCTTCATTCATTTGTTTTTGAAATCCAAGATTAGATTTGAACTAAGATAAGAGCTAAACAGCCATTAAACAGTATCACAGGACACTGGATGTTTACCTTTTCTTTCTTGGAGAGGGATCTCCTGGGAAAATTGCCTGCAGAAAAAGCATTTGATGACAGACAGCAGGCTGTCTGGCTGCTTTTGTCCACTCTTGTTTCTGCTCCTCCCGTCATTATTTATGCATTTATGGTAGTGATGGAAGAGAAGCAGTGAGTTGGGGAAGGATATTCCCCCTCCAAACTATGCTGAGTCTCATTACATGCAGGATCAGGTCTGGACTCTTCCAGAGTTCTGCACAATAGTTTCAGCTGAAGCTCTCCGGAGAGCTGCCAGCTTTCTCATCTATGCCAGTCTGGTTGATATTGCAATACATGAAGTCATAAAGCACAGACATATGCTATTATGCTGTCTTTTAAGATTATTTTTTACACACTCTCTCTTCTTTGTACAAGAGAAAATTTTGTAGAGAAGAAAAAATTGTCTTCTTTTCCAGACATACACTGTATGTCTGTAAGATCCCAATTATCTATTGCTGCAGACCAAGAGTCATCTCTGTAATAAATCCCAGGCTGGTTATTTCTTGTTCACTAGATTCCCTTTATAGAGCCATCCATCTAATATTTTTCTATCAGTCAATCAATACTCCTACCCTTATTTTCTATCATACAGCAATTGATATCTTATTAGGTATATTTGTAAGTGCAGATCTATGTGACAGAAAGAGTCAGGTGACTCTTATATGAGATATTTTTCCACCTTCCTTTTCTCTAGCCAAGTAGAAATTCACCTTTCACAACAATGAGATGGATTTTCTTGGCAATGGCTTCACACACAGGTCATCCACCAGAACTCTGCTCTGTTTTGTCAAATAAGCTTCACGCATCAGTTCTTTCTGCCATCCACATCTCTGCTGGAATTTATGTACATCCTGGCAACCTTCATTCACATGCAGTGGGTTTCCTCTGCTTATAGAGGCAGGCATTTGATCTTAGTTTCATGGGTACAGATTTCTCTTTCTTTTTCTTTGCTTATGTTCAAGAGACTTGGCATTTACAATCTTCTACCAATATTGGCTTCTGTTTGCATTCATATTCATGTTGTATTAATCAGAGCAGGGATTGTTTAAACATTACAATCTGGTTCAACCAGCATGAGAAGCCTGCAGTAAGAGAAAATTGGCTCTATTTGGCAAGAGAAAGAACAACAATTCTAGTTAAAAGAGTTAGACATTTTCATTCATAACATGAAACGTCCTTGTAATATGGCATGTAGTGTTTGGATGAACTTTAATATGAGCATCAGTGGCAGAAGACAGACTTTATAAAACTGGAAGTTTACCTTTTCCCATTTTAGTTTCCTCAATTGCTGTGACCATCTTCAGGTATCTCCATAATTTGAAGGGGACTCAGGGGCAAGAGGAGCAGGAAACTTTTCATAATGGCATCCCATTCTGGAATGCTATTCCCAGTTGACTTAGTGTTGCAAGCCTTTACATTTTTTCTCCTTAGCTTTTAAATAGCTGAGCTATTATTGTGTCCATCCATCCATCCATCTTTTGGTTTGGTTTATGAATAAAGATTTATCCCTGAGTTCTTTCAGAAGTGTTTGGGGGCCCAAAAAGTGGAAGACGCTGCCCTTGGAGAGGGGGAAACTGTTCCAGTTAGGCACGTGCAAATTTTGGAGTCCAAAGTAGTGATAGAGAATGCTCAATCTTTAAACTGCTATCAGTATTGCTGAAACAATCCCGCTTTCACAGGCATGCGTGGGAACTATCTGTTTGTGATGATCACATTAGATTAACTTGTTTTGAAGTTGACATCTTCATGAAAGTGCTTTTATTTTAAACAACCTGGAACTTTTGATGTGTTTGAGTGGAAGAAAAAAAATACCTGTCCATAGATCTTAAAAAAGGGATTTAAAATTCTGCTTAGATTAGCAAGAATTGTACAGTTTGCAGTTCAACCTTAACATTAAACAACTTCTCCTGAGAAAGAAAAAAAAAGTATGTATCATTGCAAAATGGGGCATTATTTTTCTTGGTAACAAACTACTATTATATATTTGTGCCAGTTATGTAATATCTTTTAATATTTCACAAAACCCTAGCCCAAAACTTTCCAGGAAATACTATTTCATTGATCAATAGTGACAATTTATGACCAAAAATAAAATTGTATTTGAAGGATTTTGTTTTAAAGAGCTTTAACATTACTCACTTCCTCTGTTCCTTTTCTTCTTTGTAGAAAAAGCTTATAATTGATGGAAACAAATGGCTTAAACATTTTGACCTTTGATAAGTTATGTTATCATTTTCTCATATTACATGCTTGTGTCTGGCATAAGGTATCTATAAGACAACCATCTCTACTGCCTTTTTGTTTTCTCTTAAATATGTTGGAGAAGAAACCAAAAAAATATGCTAAAATGCAGGCAGTACAGATTTCGTAATAAATTTATTAGTAGATAATTTTATTAGAGTCCTAGAAAATCATATTGGTGAGCACAGAAGTGGTTCCCTGCCTCTCCCCCATGTTTCCTTTATGCAGTATATTATCCAATAAACCAGTGGAACAGCTTGCCTTCAAGTTACTTGAGAAAAAAAAACATAGTAAGAATATGGGGGTGTTGAGCCTCTTTCTGTTTGTGTTCTCTCTTAGTCTATGCTCTTTTGAAATACAGTAAAGTTTTTGGGGGGAAAAAATAAAAGAACAGGAAAAATGTGTGAAAGGGGAGAACTATTTGGATAGGCTTCGAGAAGACCACCATTTTGCAAGCACTACCAGTGGCTTATTTCTACAGTAAAAGCACAGCTTGTTTTTTGATGTACTCAAAAATGTCATGTAATTCAATTATATTGCTCAGAAAGCAGAATTATTTCCTGTTTTACACATACGCTTTATCATGAGTGGGTCTGCAAAAGGAAACAGTTGGACCCTACACATGAGCCATTATCTGATGAGCCTGATGGCGCAGTGGACTAACTGCTGTTAAAGTAGCACTTAGTTGCCAGCTGCCTGCAATTACTGCAAGTTCAAATCTCACCAGGCTCAAGGTTGACTCAGCCTTCCATCCTTTCGAGGTAGGTAAAATGAGGACCCAGATTGTGGGGGCAATAAGATGATTTTATATAAAAAAGAACACCACGGGGGGGGGGGGGGCAAAAAGCGGGTATATACAAAAATATGAAGGCTATTGCTTAATGCATTGTAAGCCGCCCTGAGTCTCCAGAGAAGGGCGGCATATAAATCGAAACAATAAATAAATAAATCTCCAGATTACCAGCTTCCATTTTTTAGAGAGAGGAGAGAAAGAGATCAAGAGAAAGAGAGACAGAGAACCAAAATGTAGAACTATAACAAAAAATATGTAGCCATTCTTTTGCCTATTTTAACAGGAAATCCTGCTCCTTTTTTCCTTCTGAAATATTTTGTTTCAGAAATTCTGATACATTTGTACAGTAATATTATGTACAAACTTTACATTATTAAAACTTGCCTAAACAGAATAATATCCATCAGATGTTGTTGTTTTTTTTTAATTGAATCCTGTCCTTTCTTGCTTTGCAATATGTTTAGTCAGTAAATAAAAAGCTTCCTAATAACATTTGACACATATGCCATCTAGAAAAATATTTCTCTGATGATTGCTTTGATGATTGCTCTGGTGATTGCTTTGTTTAAAAACAATTCAGGCTTCTGGTGTAGCTAAGATTTTAGTGTAACTAACTGTCATTAAAAGGTAAGAAAAAATGTAGAGATTTGTAACATTTCTAACTTGGATCTTATATTAATAATTGGTGATTTATATCTGCATTGAAACATGTAAAGAGCTTTCCTGACCATTTATCCATAGTGCAAAATATGTGCAAATAATTTATTTTCGTCTCTAGAGCAAGTTTTTTTTCTTTTTCTGACTTCCTTTTCAGAAATTAGTTAATAGTTATTTTCTGAAGATTGCCATTTTTTCCAACATTACTAAAAAAATCTTAGGAATGGAATACAGATTGATCAGATGTCATTGCATAATTGAAGAAAGCCAGTGAAATATTTATATATTTATTACATGTAAATCCTGCTTTTCCCTGCAAAACATAACACAAGGCAGTTAACAATTCCTTGGTTTGCCTTTTGACCAACCAGGACATTTCTTTTTTATCTATATTACATATTAATTTCTTTTCCTTGATGTAGTCCGTGATGCAGAAAACTGCACTAAATTTCAACCCTTAAGGATTTTAAACAGAGAGAGAGATCTAGATTTCAGCTTTACCCACTAGAAAAGGAAGGAATTGTTGTGAACTTTTGTACAGTCTGCTAAGTCACCAGAGCTAATAGAAATGGTAGCCTTGTTCTTAGAGCCTGTTGTTATTGTTGCTGTTGTTATTATTTCAAAATAATAAAGAAAAAAGTGGTTCTCATTTGCAATGGGAAAAAAGTGAGGTTTAAATTTCCCCTGTCCAGTCATGGTCAATTCAAGGGGACAGTGCTCATCTCCTATCCTGAGCCAAGGGAACCTGTGTTGTCTGAGAGATGCTTCAACATGTGGCCAGCATGAAAATATGGAACACAGTAATCTTCCTGCTGAAGCATTACTTATTTATCTATTCACATTTGCATGCTTTTGAACTGCTAGGTGGACAGGAGCTGGGACAAATAATGGAAGCTCACCCCATTTTGTGGCATTCAGGCCTCGAACCTGGGCTGTTGGTTTTCCAGTTGACAGGTTCAGTGTCTTAATTGTTGAGCTATCATGCTCCAGATTACCAGCTGCCGTCATTTCTGATCCCAAAACCTCCACAAAATTCACTTATTTTCTCTAGAGAATAATTATAGGAATGGCTGTAGCTCAGGGATAGATTTTCTAATTGACTGCATATGTGGAGATTTCCAGTTTAATCTCTGGTCTTTCCAGATTCAGCTACAAAAACTCCAGTATGAAATCCCGAGGAACTGCTGCTAATCAGAGGAAACAGACCAGAGACTGATATGGTGTAACATTGTTTTTCATGAATCAGAGAAGGGGGTTCTGATATACCAACTGAAGTTGTCAACAATATGAAAAAGTGATTGTCAAAAAATATCAATAACATATCAACTAATAGATAGATGCATTGTTGCACACAGTACATGTACAAATTATAATTGCATTAGACATTGCAGTTTTGCTCTGGTCCCAGAAATATTTCTGTAGGTCTTCTCTCTCTCTTCCTGCCCTCCCTATCCCCCCACCCCCGCTTTCTCTCTCTGAGAGAGACAGCGATAGATACAGCAGCTAGAGTTATCTTAATAGTCTGCAGGTGGCCTAGCGATAAGATATTGGCAATTGTGAACAGGGTTTTATTTTTCTGCTCTCCAAGAAAGAAAAAAAAGCAATTTTCCATGTAAGCTTAAGTTTAACTTGTCAGAGAGTTCTGTGTTGATTTAAGTGCCCTTCCTTGGTGACCTTTATGTCTCCGTGCCTGCAAGATGTGAGACACACTATTGACACAAGCAAAGGCCCCAGCTCCCTGAACTCATATGATATCCCAGATGCTGCCAAGTTTGGCATGTTTGATATTGCATAGAACTATCCCCTAGACAGAGTAATAGCAGCAGAAAATATTGTGTTGATCTAGAAAGGATTGCTAAGCAGTATGAAAGTCCTAGTTTAAAAGTATGTGTGTATATGTGTGTTGGGGAGAAGGCAAGAAACCCCCTGATTCCTCCTTTTCCTTCCTTATTGCTGCTGCATCCACACGAACGGAAAGGTGAAATCAGCGGGCTGATTGTTTTAAGATACATCTTAGAAGAATTTTGCATTTATAAAAGCTACGCAGGATCTTTATTGCAATAATGCAGTCCTTTAGAATTGAGCAGATTCCATATTAACATTTTGGTACTGTTTCCTTTTGTGTTTTGTGTTCAACTTAAATAGGGAGAGCAGAAAGAGGCTTCATTGAAAAATAATTGAAATAACAGAAAATATTGAGAAGCCAGCAGTAGAAGAAAGCAGATGTTTCATAACTGATAACCAGTAACTTTGCAAAATTCTGTGTGTGTGTGCGCGCGCACGCGTGCATGCACGTGCACGCATTTGTATATATGAATGAATGATTTGCAGAATCTTATAATTCTTCTCACACATTCTGCTATACAAAGTAAAATTCCAGTAAAAAAGAGGTGGAAGAATGTATGGGTGATTCATTAAAAATAACTGAAATAAAAGCTATGGATACAATCTCTTTGAAATAGACAAAAGAAAACACAGCAAGTACATTTTCATGGTGCCTGCTTTCTTACTGTGCCAGTTTGTGTGTGTTTTATCTGCAAAAGTTTTAATACCAAGTAATGACATGGTCTGAAGGCACCTGAGAGGAAATAGCATGCTTTGCTACCTCAGGATGTCTTCTCCTCTTCTCATTATGTAGAGGAAGCCACTTTTAGCCAGCCACATTGTTTTTAATAAAGTAAAGCAGGGAAAGTTTTATCATCTACAGTAAAGAGCCATAATCTCAAGGGTCTATTACCAATGGAAATAAATTAGCTTCCCATTTTTGTGTCCAATAGGGACTCTATTGTATGTAATTCTGTCCTGTTAGGCTTAGGAGAATGACATTGATTGTACCGAGTGGCTAATGGATTCCATTTGGACTCCAATTTCATTACAGTTTGCAAGACCAGTCATTCATTTGAGTAACTGATATTGAATAGCAACCGCTTGGGCCTGATGCTCTGCTATAAAGAATAGATGTGAGGATTTAATTTTATTTCTGGAATGCTAAGGTGTGGGGATGGGGGGAGGTTTGCCCCCGAATCGTGAACCAGCACACAAGCAAACACACTAGGACTGAAATAAGACTAACAGAGGAGTCTTGTATAAAAATATACTTTACTACAAAACCTTTAAAAAACACTGTATCTTTAAAAAAGCACATTAAGAACAAAGTCTTATCCTGGTTAAATGAAGCCAGGACGGCTCCCTAAATTCCTCTCCACAATACCGAAACCAGTCCCTGGGGAAAACTAACAAGACATTGAATGGCTTCGGTGTCAATACATCATCAAGGTGGTAGAAGGGCAGCAGCGTGGGCTTCAAGTAAAAGTCACCTGTAAAAGCAATCCAAACAGCAAATGTGGCTTGTAGCTCCTGGCAAGGGCAACTGTCCAGCATATCCTTCCGATGTAGCAGCAAATGTCCAAACGTTGGCTTGCGTGCTTCAAAAGCAAAAAGCAAACCAAAGGTAAAAACTTCAAAAGGCTCCCGGCTATCTCAGCACACAGCTGCAAGATAGCTACGTGGGAGTAACACAGCTTCTTCTCCGCTGCTATCTCTGCTTCAGGCGTTGGGGCTTCCCAGCAGAATTCTCCTCCTCTCTCCCAAGTTTGCATCCAGGTGCCTCAGCACAGATCTGCATTTAGGCCTAAAACAATGTCTAGGCCCCGACTAGCAATGGGAAAGGTCCATGCTTATATAGTAAGCTAACCTGCAATTAACTAGGGCGGGGAAGGCTTGCAGTTAATTGCAGACCGGAGATGGCTTGATCAAAGTCCATACAGTTTGTAGCTGATCAAGTGGTCACAGCAATCCTGAAAACACTTTGACATAAAGAATCTATGAAAGTAGGTAGAATTAATTAGTAATGAAGCAATTAAATAATGTATTTTGCCCAATTTTTTAATAATTAAGTGGCTTTGATATTTAGAAAATTTAATTAATCCTGAAATTCTACAACTAAAATTCCAAATAACGGGGGGGAAAATGCAACTCAGATCACTTTGAAAATATTGTTTACTTAGTTATGTATTTTTTCTGAAATATTTAATTAATAAAATCAGACCTAATAGCAAATGGTTATGGTTCCAGAAAGTTTGTGTAATGATGGAGACAATAGTGGGCATAAGAGAAAAATTTTGAAACTTCTGGGTTCTTTAACTTTTTGTCTACATTTCCATTTTTCTCCCCCAAAACAAGCCTTTTCAACAGTTAATAAATGCATTTGAACTTTAAGCCATACTTTGATACACAATTATGTCTTTTTCCATAATGCCAGGAATAAATGCCTCTTTTCCATTTTATTATTTTATTACTCTGTGCATTTACTGTGGCTGTTCAGTTCAACTACATTTGCTCCCATAAATTTGTTTTGGAATTAGACAGTTTTCCACAGCTTTTAGTAGCTTCATTTCATTAGTGTTTTTTCCCCTTCTGTGTTGCAGATTTGATTGCATTTGCATTTGCATACTTGGAAGGAAAAGTTATTTTGACACAATTATACGCAGTACTGTCTTTGGGGAAATATGATGTACAGTATATATATGATATATTCTTTTTCTACTTATCCTATGTGTTAAGTTAGTAATTGGTGTAAAGCAAAAGCCAGATTATGATGTATTAGGAGATTTCTGGGCATCTTCTTATGTGAAGAAAGACAGTGAACTGAATCTTGGTACTGAAATATGGCCCAGCAAGGAACAAAAGAGTCTCAGGAGTCACTTCTCTTAATTCTGAATGTCTTTTTTTCTAGATCACTATTGATTTCAGTGTTATTTACACTTATCTTACTCTTCCCACCATCAGTTTCATTGTGGTTTGCAATATAAATATATGGGGGGAGGGATTCTCCTGCAGTTCATTATAAAATCATCTATCTGGCTGTTATTATTAAGGGATCCCCTGGCTTCCTATGAAGTCAATTAAATCCCAAGAGAAATGTCATGCAGAACTTCTACTTTTTGGTTGGAGTGCTACTGTGACATTGCCAAGAGGAAATCCTGTCCTTGGAAAATTGTTGGAGAATTTCTTCTTTCCCTATAAAACCCTATAAAAATGCAAAAAAGCCATATTTCCACTTTGGTGACAAAATTTAAAAGATCATTTGTATCCTGCTCTAACGTTATGCATTCAAGAGGGCCTTCTACTGTTATAGCTGAAATCTGTTTTAGCTATAGTAACAGATTTGAGTCCAAGTTTACAGAACAAAGAGGCAGGGAGCAATTATGTGTGCACCTCACCAGATAGTTTAAGGTCCTATTTTAAAATGCATTTGAATTCTTGGGAGTTATTACTAGTTTTATACATATATTTATATTCACATGCAGGAGCTGAAGTATGAATAACTATGCCAACAAAAGAACACTACACAGCTTTGTTTATTTGCTCATAAGCCAGGAGCAAATTTCTAAATTTCTGTTATCTAAATGAGTGTCATGATTTTCCAATGTGGTTACTTTCCACATTCTTTGTTGATTAGATTAAGCTCAAAAATAACAAATCGCCAGGCCCAGATGGATTCCCAGGGGAAATATACAGAACTCTAGAAGAAATTTTATTACCAAAGTTGGTGGAAATTTATAATGAGGCACTAGGGGTGTCTAAAATTCCAGATTCGTGGAGGGAGGCTTATGTCACACAACTTCCGAAAGAAGGTGCCGACTGAAAACAAATTCAAAATTATAGACCAATTTCTCTTCTAAATACCGATTATAAACTGTTTATGAGTGTAATGAGTGTAATAGAGGAAAGAACTAAAAAAATATTAAATTCTTGGATACATAAGGATCAGAACGGATTTCTCCCAGGGAGACAAATTAGGGATAATTTGAGAATTGTGCTAGATACCTTAGAATATTATGAAGAGCACCCCTGCAAGCAGATGGCCTTAGTCTTTTTGGATGCCCAAAAGGCATTCGATAATTTAAATTGGAAGTTTATGTTTATACAAATTAAGACAATAGGATTTGGATTAAATTTTGAAAAAATGATTGAAACTATTTATGACAACCAAAGAGCGAGTATTCTAATAAATGGAGATAGGACTAAAACATTCTAGATTAGGAAGGGAGTGCGTCAGGGATGCCCCCTATCACCATTATTATTCATTTTGGCTTTAGAAGTCCTGCTATGGAAAATTAGAAATAATGAAGAAATTAAAGAGTTAAAGATCAGGAAAGAAATATATAAAACACAAGCTTTTGTGGATGATGTGGCCTTGATTTTAGAGGACCCACTGGAATCTGGACCAAAAATGTTAGAGGAATTGGGTAAGTATGGAGAGGTAGCGGGCTTTAAATTGAAGACTAAAACCAAAATATTAACTAAAAATATAACTGAAGCACAGAAGAGAGAGATAGAAAAAACATTGGGCCTACAGGTTGTCAAAAAAAATAAAGTACCTTGGAATTTGGATAACTTCAAGATGCTCATCTTTAAAGGAAGACAACTATATATCCTTACTTAATAAAATAAAACAAGACTTAGACAAATGGGAGAAAATACAATTATCCCTGGTAGGTAAGATTGCCTCAATTAAGATGAGTATTCTTCCTAAATTATTATATCTGTTTCAGACAATACCTATAAATTTGGACAAAAAAAATTTCTTAGAATTAAACAAAAGTATCAGGAAGTACATCTGGAGGGGAAAAAAGCTAAGGATCTCTCTAAAAAATTTACAGGAGAAAAGGAATATAGGAGGATTCGGCCTCCCAGATTGGGAAATATAGGGTGGCAAAGCTGATATGGATAAGGGGGTGGGCCACTCTTGAAAATAAAAGGATCTTAATTTTGGTGGGACATGATCTGCAGAGAGGGTGGCACTCAGACCTATAGAATATAGAGAAGAATAAAAGGACATATTTTCACAGACATAAAATTAGAGACTCCCTGATACAAACATGGTCTCAAATTAGACAGAAGTACTATTCCAAAGTCCCAAATTGGTTGTCAATAATGGAGGCTCTGATCCACCCCAACATGTGGGGAGTGGAGAAGGTATGTAGATACAAAGATGTTCTAGATGGAGAAGGGAATCTTAAATCTAATGACGCTCTGAAAGACCTAGGAATAAATATAGATTGGTGGACCTGTGTACAAATAAAGTCTAGATATCAGAAAGACAAGAAAAAGCATGGCATAGATTTAGGATTAAATGGGTTTGATAAGGTTTTGATGGGAACGGGAAAGAAGATTTTGGCTAAACTATATAATTATTTATTGGAGGAGGATAGAGCAGAAGGTACAATTAAAAATCAAATGAGTGCTTGAGAAAAGAATTTTGGACACGATATAAATTTAAATGATTGGAAGAGGCATGGAATAAGAATTACAAATTGACAAGGGCAGTGACCTATTAAAAAAACCAGTATAAAATGTTACACAGGTGGCATTTAGCTCCTGCTAGATTAGCGAAGATATACCCCAATATACACCCTAATTGTTGGAAATGTGGTCACTGCCAAGGCACTTTCTTTCATATGTGGTGGACATGCCCCGAAGCGAAAAAATACTGGAACAAAATTCGGAATTGGCTACAGGAAATAATAGAAGAAGACATAGAATTGATACCAGAAATATTTCTCCTGGGAATGGGAAAGAGGGTGCTTGGAAAGAAAAAATGTTATTTACTAACACACATTACAACCGCTGCTAGGTTGGCATTTGCACAACATTGGAAAGAGAAAGTCCTGCCACCAGAAGAACATATAATTAAGAGAATATTGGATTGCGCAGAAATGAGCAAATTAACACGCGAAATTAATGAGGATGAAAATTCAGCTTATTATTCTGTCTGGGAAAGATGGTATAAATGGATGAATGAAAAAATGAAAAAAAGTTTAAAGGTGGTCGTACTATAAGAAGTTAGTAATCAAAGAGACACCAATTTGATAATTGTATATAGGTAAATACACTGCACTTTCGATGTAAATAGCAATGATATTTTATATACTTTGTATAAATTCAATAAAGTTTATTTGAAAAAAAAATGTAGAATGTAGATTAGAATGATGAAAATCAAGCTCCCATTTAAAAATTTATCTCAGCTTGCAAAGAATGCCCTTTATATTCTACAAAACATAGAAGTGTGCATTGTTAAATCTATTTTTTCTCCACCAAATGCAGAAATTGCTGGATTTTTTTTTTGTTTTG
Organism: Masticophis lateralis; assembly: GCA_030761175.1. Classification (NCBI taxonomy): domain Eukaryota; kingdom Metazoa; phylum Chordata; class Lepidosauria; order Squamata; family Colubridae; genus Masticophis; species Masticophis lateralis. The sequence goes on from JAUDYJ010000001.1 coordinate 179,817,048, forward strand.
ACTGAATTGTGTCATTTATATTTTATATATTTTACTAGGCCACCTTTAACAATTCCCAGGAAGCATCTAACTGAAGACTACTTTGCAAACACTTGAAAATCAGCTATGAAACAATTTTAAAGCCTGGAAACTCATTGTTTACCCTCACATCTTCTTTCCTTTATAGCAACACATGATGTGTAGGGAGCTTTCTGGAGCACTGAAAATGTATCTGTGTTATAATAGATTAAATAGCTGGATATATTGGGTCATGTAATATGACATACTTCATGGAGTCAGAAATAATCAGGTGTGAAGAAGTTATATTAGGGTCACAGTTTAGGATAAACCAGAAATGGATTAAATGCTTGTGTCAAGTTCCAAGTGATGCACCCATTACAAATCAAACTCTGAGGCATTGCATTTCCTCAAAGAACAAATTTATTTAGATGCATCATCTTGGCACTAGTGATAGAAAGCCAGTACTGAAGCTTCCCGCACTTTCCACCACAATGTAAGTAACAGTTTCTCAATTTTCCAAAACAAACTGTCATACTGTCCAACCAAGATGAGAGCTGGTTGCTTGGCAATGTCTCTCCTCCTCCTCCGGTCAGTGCCTGACTCATTGGCTAGATAATTGGCCACATATGTTTCTATGTCTTCCTTGAGTGCGGGCCACCAGAATTGCCGCTTAACTAGATGTAGTGTTTTCATAAACCCAAAATGCCCAGCAGCCATGGCATCATGAGCATGCTGCAAAACTGTTGCTCTCAGGCTGGTGGGAACATACAGCTTGGCTCCCATGCAAGCAAGCCCTTCCTGAAGGCCCATTCCTCATTGGAATGGGCCAGAAACCACTCATCGGTCTTTAGAGCTTCTTGTAGCTGCTTAGTCAAGTCGTCTGACAAAGTTGGATCTGCTTTCGTCTGGGCTCTAGTAACTACTGGTGCTGCCAGTTGTATTGAGGGGATAATCGGCCGAATCACCTCCTCTCTAATGCTGTTGGATTGCAACAGTCTAAAAAGGGTATCTACCATGAAGTTCTTCCCTCCCAGAAGGTAGCGAAGGGAGAAATTAAATCGTTTGAAGTGTTGAGCCCAGCAGACTTGCTTTGGGGATAGTTTATGTGGCGTTTTCAGAGCTTCTAAGTTTTTTGGTCAGTCCACACCTCAAACAGGTGTTTAGCTCCTTCAAGAAATTGTCTCCATGTTAATAGTTCCCAGCAAACTGCAAATGTCTCCTTCTCCCATGTGGCCCATCTCCTCTCGGTCTCCGTTAGCTTACAAGAGGTATAGGCACAGGGTTGCAGCTTTCCTTCTGAGTTCACTTGTAGTAGCATTGCTCCCACTGCTACATCGCTGGCATCAGCCTGAACAACAAAAGGGGCTTCCATTTTGGGATGTTTAAGGACTGGTTCGGCAGCAAACAGCCGTTTTAGTTTCACAAACGCTGCCTGACAGTCCATAGTCCATTTGAGTGGACGGGAGGGCTTTGGTTTCAATTCTCCTTTTGTTTTCAGAAGATTAGTAATTGGTAATACAATTTTGGCAAACGAAGGGATGAACTGTCTATAAAAGTTAGCAAATCCCAGGAAGCTCTGTAGTTGTTTGCGGGTGCATGGTGGGGCCCATTCCAAAACTGTCCGGACCTTCTCTGGATCCATCTCTATTATCTCATGTGAGATGCGGTACCCTAGATAGTCAGTTTTGTTTTGGTGGAATTCACACTTTGATAGTTTGGCATACAGTTCAGCAGCCCTAAGTTTTTTCAGGATGATCCTCACCAATTTTACATGGTTGTCTAAGTTCTCGGTGTAGATAAGGATGTCATCCAAGTAGACCAGCACTCCCTTGTACAGGTGTTCATGCAGTACTTCCTTGATTAGTTGCATGAACACAGCCAGGGCTCTTTGCAGTCTGAAAGGGAGCACCCAAAACTGGAAGCATCCCAGCGGGCAGTTAAAAGCCATTTTCCATTCATCCCCTTCCTTAATCCAAATCCTATAATAGGCCTTCCGTAAGTCCAGTTTGGTGAAAATTTTCCCCTTACCTAGGTGGGCTAGCATGTCCTTCATGAATGGCAGGGGGTTTCTGTAGTCAACCACCAAGCAAAAGGACCCATCCTTCTTATCCCGGAAAAGTACCAGCGCTGCCACCCTCGGCCTAGCTGGTTGGATAAAACACCATTTTATTTTTTTGTCAATAAAGTCTCCTAGCTCCCCCAGCTCCTGGGGAAGGGGTCATGGGGTAGATTTTTGGCTTTGGGAGTTTTATTCCAGGGAGTATTTCAATGGTACAGTCCGTGGGCCAGTGGGGGGGGGGGTTAGCACGTCCGATGCCTTCTCGCTGAACACCTCCTGGAGGTCCCAATACTCCTTTGGGATCTTTTCCTCCACTGCAATGTGGTTGGTTGCTGTCGCCACCTCCTCATTTTCCACTCTGTCCACCAAATGGGGTTCCTCCCCTTCCTTCCCCGCTTTTTTGGAGCGAATGCGCAAAACTCCCATTCTCCAATTTATGCATGGGTTCCATTTATGGAACCAAGGCAGTCCAAGTATAAGGGGCTGTTCCATGCCAGGGGCCACTATAAAACTAAGAGCCTCCAGGTTTGGATCTCTCCCATTTGCATCTCGATTGGCTCGGTTACAAAATTGGCTGGGCCCCCTCTGCCACCAATCCATCTAGCTGACAGAATGTGATGGGCCTTTGCATCGTTTTTAGTCTTAGGCCCATCTTTTCAACCATGTCTGGGCTGAGTAAGCACCTGATGCATCCAGAGTCTAGGAGGGCTGGCATCTGGCCATGGGCCCTGGTGGACTGTACCCTTAGTTCTGCTGGGATGGTCATGGGGCCCCCATTGTGACTCAGCAGATCATCATCGTCGGAATTGGATTTGGTCTCACTGTTGTCAGCAATGGTTGGAGTTCCCAACTCATCCGGTTTCAGGGGAGCGAACTCAATGACTTCTCCTTTCAGGGCAGTCTCGCGGGCTTTTGCAGGTCTTTATCAGCCTTCTTCCTTCCGGCAAAGGTCACCTTGGTCACTCAGCGGCTCGGTGCCCCTCCTTCCCACATTTGAAACAGGTGGAGGATTTTGGCTTGGGCTCTGTCTTCCCCACTGCTGCCTTTGGCACCCCTTGTGGAATGAGGAGGGTGGCTTTGGCACCCCTTGTGGAATGAGGAGGGTGGCAAGAGTGCCCACCATGGAGCCGGCTTCAGGCCAAGTCGATCTCCATGTCCACTGCCACCACATACCAGGTCTGCAGGGGTCCCCCGTGAACGGCAATCTTTGTAGACATCCTCATTCAGCCTATCTTTATAATTCTCTACTAGGGCCACTTCTGACCACCCTCTCATGTAGGGTGCCAACTTCTGGAACTCTTGGGTGTAATCTGTCACTGATCTCTGGCCCTGCTGATTGCCCTTCATTCTAATTCTCACTTTTCGCTAGGCTAGGGGGTCCTTAAAATGCGTTCTGAGGGCTCTCATAAATTGATCATAATTTCTCAGCAGGGGGGAGTTATTATTGTGGAGTCCCACTATCCATTCAGCTGCTATTCCCTCTAGGGCTTTGGTAACGCACCTCACTCGTGCGGCATCTGAGAGGAAATTCTCCCCCCAGTCCTGCATATGGTTCCAGACTTGGGTCAGGAAAAATCCTAATTTCTTCAGATCTCCACCGAACTTTTCTGATATGGGGGGAAATTTTGGCTTTCTTTGCCTCCAGTGTGATGCCTGTATTGCCGGGGCTCCCTAGGCTGCGGCATCTCCCGCCTGAGCTCCAGATGCTTGAGATGTTCCTTCCCCAGCTTGCTCTCTCTCTCTCTCTCCAAGCACCAGCCTCTGATTCATCCCTGGGGCAGTCTCTCTCTTTCTCAGCCAGGTAAACATACCTCTCTCGGCTTCTGCGATTCTCTTCAGCCTCCTTCAGAAGTCGCAGGGCCTGCGTGACCAGGAGGCTTTCTTTCTGCTCTTGCATCCAGACAGTTTCTCCCTTTCGGGGGCTTGTTACACTAGGGGGGTCTTTTCCAGTTCCAGTAGCCTTCCCACTCCCACCGACCATCTGGCTTGCTCTGGGTCTTCTTCCAGCTACAAATTTGCCATCCAGTCCGAGGATTCTCCCTCCCTTCCCCACCCGCCCGGTTGAAATGACAAAGCTGTTGAAACAGCAGCTCCCATCTGGTCCTGGTCGCTGTCTTGATCAGACATAGTTTGTTCAGCCCCCTCAGTAGTTTTTCCAAGATGGCTGTTAAAAGAGACTTTGCTTAATGTCAGGCATGCCTCCTTTCAACATTCAAGAAAGAAAAACCCCGACTCCATTTTCATAGAGAAAGGTACTTTTACTGAGTGAGAACTGAATGCAACCAAGGAAAAGCAAGGTCTGAAGCAAAGGCGTGAAAATCACATATAGAAAGCATTCCCCTCCCAACTGTCCAGCGTAAATCATCCAATCCACAGATTCTCCTGGGATCATATGGGAGCAAACGTCTGGCAGTGTCATCCTCTTGTTATGCCACAACTGTTGACCTTGAGACGGTAACAACTTCAAAGAAATTGCTACAGCAAAGATTCACTTTCATTTCCTCCAGCTCGCTTTCCCCTCCCAAGAAACCCAAGAGTACCCCCCACCGTCCCGTTTCATGGCAGCTGAGCAAGTAAGCAATGAAAGAGCGGAGGCTGACAGATATGTTGTTTGATTGAAGGCTCTAATCTCCTTGTCTCTTTACCCATCAGCTCCAAACTGTGTCAAACTGAATTAATGTCAGAATCCAAGGATACAAACAACCCCACACCCCAATCAAATTCAGGATTGCAGTCTGTTTGGTAAACTCTGTTCATCCATGATGAATTTCCTTGTTGGATATCTGCCTGTTGGTGTGTGGAAGAAGGGAGGATGGTTTGCCACTTAGTGGCCTTAATTATAGTTGTGGAACAACTTGGGGAGCTTCAGCCCCAACTCTTCGATGTGCAGCCCTCGGGCTTTGCTACTCTGCAGCGGAATACTGTGCACCTGTATGGATAAACAGCTCACATACAGGACTTATTGATGTTCAACTTAACCATACGATGAGGCTAATTACTGGGTGCATAAAATCTACACCTAGTTACTGGTTACCAGTTCTTAGTCACATATGTCCCCCGCACTTACGATGACAAGAAGCTCTTATTCGGGAGTATAGTAAGATCTTGTTAAATTCCTCTCTACCCATACATGGATACATTCCTGATCTCTTAAGATGCTGATTAAAGTCAAGAAATCCACCACTCTTGACAGCGGTTAAGTTGATAGCCGATCATCAGAACACCACACAAAAGTGGATGGAGGCGTGGAGTAGTTGTTCCTCCCAAGATGTGTCTGAGCATATCAGTCCTAGTAGTATATCTCCAGGATTTAGCCTACCCCGACACATATGGGTGACATATAATAGAATTAGAACAACTCATGGGGTGTGTGCTGACTCCTTGTTTAAATGGGGAAAGACACCTTCAGCACAATGTGATTGTGGGGCCCCTCAACAGACTATCCAGCATATAGTGAGGGAATGCCCTAACAGAAGGTATCCAGGAGATTCTAGGGACTTTCTCTGCATAACAACTGCAGCTACTGACTGGATCTCCAAACTCGACATTAAACTTTGAAATGTTGTTTCTGTTTTCCTTTTAGGTTTTCTTACTGCTTTTTTTATTGTTTTTATTGTTTTTAACCTGTAAAAATAAAGTGAAGTGTGTGACCAGCCATACGCTAAATAAATAAATAAATAAATATAATTGCCATCTCATTCATTACAGAAAGAACAGCAGGAAGAGCTGCATCCTAGCCTATTTGAGTTGTTGGTAAAATATTTTGCAAATCAAGTTGTCACACTTCCATTATCTTGTCTGGAGTGGTACTTAGAACAGTGTTTTCTAGTAATACCTATGACTCCTTTTGGCCTGTGAGGGAGATGAGGCAGAGAGGGAGTTCTTTAACATAACCTCTGCTACTTGAGCTTTGGATCCACATTCCTCCTGGCTCCTTTGAATGACCAAACAGGAGAGCATGACAAACTAGGTCTAAGAGAGAGTAAACACTTCTTTGAGTTAAGAGGTAATGCCAGCTGCAATGAGAGGGATCTGGTATGCTCTGTTCCTGAGAAGCTTTTCTAGGACTCAGATACTGCCCAGACTCCAGTCTTCCTTTTGGGGGAGGGGAGGCAGGAAGAGTAAATGGGAGTAAATTATACTTATTCTTGAAGAAGCAGATTATTTCAATCCTAATTCAAACCAGACATGGGAAAAATTAGCAGTAATATCTCTAGTTGATGAATTTTGGTCTTTGTTTTTTTGACTGATCATGTCTTGTATACAGGGTGTGTGCCTTTTCTGGTCTTATTGCACCTCAAATTGTATTCAGTACTATTACTAATCACTGTATCCTTATGCACCATTTTAAGAATTAAGTGTTCTGTTTGCTCCTTCCTGAAGCAGCAGTTACACTTAGGAGAGAGGTTGACCCACTTAGTGGTGGATGCCGTAAGACTCAATTTTCTACCTCCTACTGCACTAGGTAGGGGAGATCATTGGTCTGTTTGGGATGAGGCAGAACTTCAGATCACCATCTCAAGTCAGGGAAGAGGTGCCAAAGAAATGTGGATCTGATGGTTGAAAGCTGTTATGGTCTCGTGGGGAAAACAGACTGAAACTAAACCCAAGAAAATGAAAGGTTCTCTGCCAGCTGTGATCATGTGACTGTCCCTCTGATGGACCAGTTCTGCAACTTGGGGTCCTGTTTGGACTCATAGCTACTACTAGAGAAATAGAAGTTGATATAAGGAGACTTTGTCCACCTTCAGGTAGTGTGCCAAGGTTACAGTCTTAATCAAATGGAAGGTCCTGGCAAGAGAGACACAAGAACTGCTCACCACACAGTTGGACTACTACATGAATTTTCTTTGAAGATCACCTTGAAGCTGCAGTTGATGCAAAATGTAGAAATTTATTTGCTGGTTAATAAAAGTCAACCTAAGCATAAAATCCCTATGCTGCAGGCCCTGCATTGGTTGCCAATAGATTGGCAAATGGATTTTCAACTGGTGCCTGTGGAAGCCAAGCTTTCACTTTGAGAAATACCTTTTTGGTGTGAAATCAACATTGGAAATATTCTCTGAGACAAAAATATGTTAAGTATCCCCCCCTTATCAAGGTTTAAGGGGCAGGGTTTCCCAGAATATTTTTGCTTCACTTTCTTTAAATGGACTTGCCTCTCCCAACATAGGTCAGATCAGAATCACACTTCAATAGCCCCCAAAGCCACATCATCCTGACAAGAATTGCTGCATGATATTTATCTCAGTGACCTCCTGTACCTTCATAGCTGCTCTGAGAATGTAGTCTGGGTAGAAATTCTTTACTACCAAAGTTGTTACAGAGATAAAATTTTGTTGCTTGAGAGGATAAGTAAACAGGATATTTGTGGTTGAAATCAGTCATAGTTTCTAGATGCCAGATTTTCCATCCACTGCTTCTTCTTTGATCATTAATTTTATTAATTTTGTCTGCATTTCTTGGTTTAGTTTTTTTTGTTCATATAAGCATGTGCATAATTTTTCAGTATTACTTGTATATGTAGAAGAAGAGAAGAAATATGAATTGGCTTCCAAAGAGGCATAAATAAGTACACCAAATCTGCTTTCAAAAGCAGAGTTAATTCTAATGTCATTTGTTTGTTTGTATTTCTTAATTGCATCATAGGTTTTATTATCCACAAATACTTTCAAATAATATTTTTATTCCTCATAACTGAAAAAATGGACATGAATGACAAACTTCCCCCGTCCAAATTATTGTTTTAGATGTGTAAGTATATCCATACATTATTTAATGGTAAACTTTTATTTCAGAATGAAAGATATATTATAGATGCTGTGAGAGTATGAAATAGGTATGAGCAAGTGAAAAACACAGTAAGTTTGCAATATTCAGAGAGCATATTAACTTTGATAAGATTGTGTAACTAATGAATATGAAGAGACAATGTTATCTGTCTTTTCAAACTGGCTATAAAATAAGTTTTTTAAAAGCTCTGCTAATTTTGATATCTTTAAAGTTCTTAATGTGACAATCAAAAATAATGTTGTTGTCTCCTTTATGATGATTGTGAATTAATAATATTAAACATTTCAAAGATTCTTTTGTTTTTGACATCTTTGAATCATCCTTATAGTGTGAGATCAAATAGTGTGAAGAAGAACTATGATAAGATAAAATGGATCTATGGGCATTCTCCACTTATTTCATAGCAATTCATAGCCTGACTTAGCAATGACCTGGCGGTATACCCCATCAGCTTGGACCATGCTTACCAGCTTCATTCCATATGATTTTTCTCACCACCATATTCTGATTTAAATCAGTATATCATAGCTTTTCCCAAAAATGCAAGGTAAAGTTATTTGGAAAAATAAATTATATTGTAAAATGGTAAAGAAAAATGGAAAGATGTGGCTACTAAATGAGAATTGGTGTTTAAGTGCACATTTTTTACTGACATAGTTTCAGGATGGTATTCTCAAAGTAATCTGCCCAATCTTCTGATGAGATGAAATTCTTCAGTGTGAGGAGGAAGTTGTGTCTTTTACCAGTCAGGAAAGCAAAGACCAAAGCAAAGACTGAATGCTGGGCTTATTAATATGCATAGGGAGAATCAATACATGAACAGTAAGTGATTGACATGTATTTTTTAATTAACACTCAAAAGCATAAAAGAGGAAAAGGGTTTATGAAGGGTTTGGGGGGCTTTGTCACTTGCAAATAGCAGGCAAGATCCATGAGCAAGTTTTTTAGTCCATCTGGCTAAGGGAAAATTTGCTTTTTTCTTTACTGTAAAGGATGATTACAGTAAAAAGAGCTGGACTTGAAGCTCCTTTCTCAGAATAATGATCTGATTTTCAAATGTTTGTTGCAAATTTCCTTTCCTATATTCCTGGGCTGTCTCAGAAAGCAATTCTTCAGAGAAGGAGGTGGTGGCATACTTTCTGTTTTCCATTAAGCTCCAATCTGCTTCAACCTTTACATATGTTAAGCTGCTCCCAAGAGCCTTTTGCATTCCAGTGGTTGTCACCCTCACAAGAGCACTGGCTCTGTCTGGTCCTAGAAGGAAGAAGATGGCAGTGGTGCATGGTAATAGCTTCATTATGCATATTGCAGCTTTTAAAATCTAAGGGGGTATGAGAGAAGTTTACTGACTTTCTTATTTATCTTTTAATATGACCTATGAGGACATAAAAGGAAAACAATATTTAGGACAATGCTTGCTGGAGCTTCTGTGGAATGGTATTCTCTGTCTGTATCTTCATACGTACCCACTCAAAAGAACACCAACAACTGGGCACTGAATAAATTCCTATGTCGGTATAGATTTCATCTTCCCAACTCTACAAGTACTAATTCTGGGAAATTAATAAGAACTAAAAGATAGTAAATTCCATTGCAGCTGAAGTATATAATGTTGCATCATTTTGCCTTTATGTAGGCAGGAGTACAATGGATAGTTTTTTTTCCTCAGGGTATTTGCATTCACACCTGCCTGGTCTTAGAATGGTGGCCTAAAATCTCGGGTTTTTTCTTTCCACCTGGGAGTATGCATCTGCTAAGCACTCCTCCTTTGTCCTCCCATTAGTAGGGATTTGTCCTTATTCCAGTTTTCTATCTGGAAACTTGTATGTCAAAGGGAGGGAGCTGATCTGGTAGTTTTCAATCTGTTTATTACTATAGAGCTATTTTATGAGCATGCCGAATTGCCTCTTTTTCCTGACAATGAATATCCAAATAGCTAATAAACGATAAGAAGTCCACTCATGTAACATTTAATATAATCCACATATTGGGAATGATTGTAAGGAGTCCCCTCATGTTAGTGAAATTAAAGTCATTAAGCAGCCTGAATGAGTGTCCTTACAGCATTTCTTCTCAATTTCGTATTATTCCTCCCAATGCCTTAAAAGTAACTGCTGCTACCACCACTGTAGCTAGATGTTAATAAACAGTTGAAATAGATCTTTGCAGCATTCAGATGGATCACTTTTTCTCAAGGGCTATCTCGTTCTAATTTTTTTGTTTGTTTGTTTGTTTAGATACTCAAATAGCCAAACAACACATTTTGCATGGATTCAGGTACCCTTGCATTAATTTTTTTGATAAAGATGTTGCAGGTGAGCTTTGATATTTATGTTTCTTCCTTAAATATAGGGAGGAGTTATGCTGAGTTTTGCAGTGCAGTGAGATTACTTTATCTCTTCATTCTCCAGTTATATCCCAACCAAAATCATTCCAGCTTTATAGCTTGGAGCTTCCAGAGAAACAATACTTTATTTTAGCAGGAATGAAAATGGTAAGAAAGAAAACATCCTCCATGAATGCTGTGCTCAAACTAAATAAATCCAACTGTGGATATACAATATTGTACAGTAATGTATAATAAAATGAAGACAATGTTAAAAATCTGAAAAGATTGACCACATAAATATTTGATCAAATTAAACTGTCAACTTCTGAAAGACATTCTTGGCTTGTAATTAATAACAATCTCATGTTTCCATGAGAACAATAGTATTGTTTTTCTTGCACTATTGTATGTATAGATACAATAAAATGGAGGAGGAGATTGAACACTAAAAATGATGCACACAAATGAAAAATGTACTTCATTATATCTATACACTACCAAAACACGTTTGTCTGTTACTTTGGAATCTTCAATTGGGGAAAACAATGCCTCAAAGACAAATAATTTTGAACTAAGGTACCTCAAATAACTAATTTAGAGAATGCCACGATTCATTATTCCCAGGGAAATGAAATTTGGGGAAGATAAATGGCCGCTTCAGTGATGCCGTGCTCTTGCTGCTTCAGAGCTATCAGTTGTGATCATGTGATTATCAATTCCAAAGCTCCATGATAGCTTCCCACAAGTCGGTGGGGAAACAAGCCAGAAGTGTAAACTCATTGTGATTGCTGATGTCATCTGTCAGCTTCGCACATGCAAAACTTTTGCTTATGGGAAGCTAGTAGAGAGCATCAGCAATGGGGAAGCTGGCAGAGAAGGTTGCAAGTTGCTGAGGTAAATTTTCACTACACATACAACCTCCACAGTCTATTCCACTTCCACTACACCAATCACATACTCTTTCAAACTCACGCCATGCCTTCACACACTGCTCCCACACAGTACTTCTTGTGTACCCCCATGCACCCTTTGCAACCCATGGGGAGGGTATATGGAGGTGTATGAGAAATTCCACATAGTCAGTGGGTGCATATAGGAGTGGAAGAGAGTGCTGTGCAAGTCAGGGAGATTGTGCAGGGGTGCATGAGTAAAGAAAGTAAGGAAATATTTTTGAAATGACGCAATAGGTCACAGGTTGTCTAGTTTTAGAATATAGAATAACAGACTTGGAAGGGAACTTGATCTTCTAGATTAACCCCCTGCTCAAGCAGAGAAGCTATACCATTCCAGACAAAAAGCTATCCAATCTTTTCTTTAAAATTTCCAGTGATGGAGCACCCACAACTTTGGAAAGCAAGCTGTTCCATTGATTAATTGTGTTGACTGTCAGGAAATTTCTCTGCAATTCTAGGTTGGATCTATCTTTTTATTTCTATTTATTTTTCAAACTTGCATGCTGCCTATGTCACAAAAGGTAACTCTAGGTGGCTTACAGACACCAAATAAAATACTATATAAAATAATTACAACAATAAATAAATTTATAATCTTTGATAATCTTCCATCTCTTACTTCCTGCCTACCCTCAGGTTTTTTGGATAAGTGCTAATCAGACAGTAGACACCAAAACATTAGTAACTAGGAGAAAAAGTTATACTGAATTTTGAAAGAACATAGAACATAGAATAAGGTTGGAAGGGACTTCGGGGGTAGTTCCACCCCCTGCTTGAGCAAGAGACCTTATACCATTTCAGATAAATGGTTATCCAGTCTCTTTTTGAAAGCCTTCAGTGATGGAGCATCCACAACTTTGGAAGGCAAGCTAGTCCATTGATTGATTGCTCTCACTGTCAGGAAATTTCTCCTTAGTTCTAAGTTGCTTCTCTCCTTAGTTAATTTCCAACCATTGTTTCTTGTCCTGCCTTTTGGTGCTTTGCAAAAGAGTTTGACTCTCCTCATCTTTGCAGGAGCCCCTCAAATATTGAAACAGTACTATCATGTCACCCCCAGTCCTTCTTTTCTTTAGACTAGACCCATGATGGCGAACCTATGGCAGTGTACCACAGGTGACACACAGCGCCCTTTCTGTTGGCATGCAAGCTGTCACCCAAGTTCAGCTCCGCCGTGCATGCACACACACCTCCCGCCGGCCAGCTGGTCATCGGGTCCCTGCTGTGCATGTGCAGAGGGCCACACATGCATGTGTGTGGGCCCACATGGGTATGTGTAGGGGCGGGGCACGTGGAGGACAAGCATGCATATGCAGGACGCCAGGGCACATGCAGGGGCCATGTGCACATACACGGGGGTGGAGTATATGTGCAAGGGCCTCACACGCATTGCATTTTGGGTGCACACTTTGTGCACTCAGTCCAGAAAAGTTTAGCCATCATTGGGGTAGACATACCCAATTCCTGTAATCATTCTTTGTACGTTTTAGCCTCCAGTCCCCTAATCATTTTTTGTTGCTCTTCTCAGCACACTTTCTAGAATCTGAATATCTTTTTTATATTGTGGTGACCAGAACTGGATGCAGTATTCCAAGTGTGGTCTTACTAATGCTTTGTAAAACAGTACTAGAACTTCACATGATTTATCTATCCCTCTATTAATGTGGCCTAGGATTCCATTGGCTTTTTTGGCTGCTGCTGCACACTGTTAGTTTATTTTTAAAAAAGATTTATATGCTGCCCTTTTCCGGAGACTCAGGGCGGCTTACAATAGCGTTCATACTTTTGTATGTTTTATACAAAGTCGGCTTATTGCCCCCACAAATTGGGTCCTCAATTTACCTACCTTAGAAAGGATGGAAGGCTGAGTCAACCTTTAGCCTGGTGAGATTCAAACTTACAGTAATTGCAGACAGCTGAATGTTAATAACAGGCTTTAGTCTGCTGAGCTATCCAGGCTCCTATTTAAGTGATTATCCATTAGGACTCCAAGATCTCTCTGACAGTTACTGGCATTAAGCATATTGTCACCTAGTCTATACCTATACAGTTGTTTTTTTCTTGTCTAAGTGTGGAACCTTACTTTTATCTATGTTGAATTTCATTTTGTTAGATAGGGCCCAGTGTTCAAGTCTCTCAAGATCTTTTTTGATCTTGAGCTTGTCTTCTGGAGTGTTGGCTATACCCTGCCAGCTTAGTTTCATCTGCAAATTTGATGAATTCCCCTTCAATTCCTTCATCTAGATTCTTTGTGAAAATATTGGAGAGTACTTGGCCTACAACAGAAGCTAATATTAACCTAAATTTTATAGAATATATAGTCTAAATGTGATGGAAATAAATTTCTAATGCAGTGAAGTGTTCTACCTGAAAATTAACCAGAAATATGCCACTTCTTTAGTGAAAAGACATATGGTACATTAAAGAAGAATTACATACAAACATTCCTTTGAAAGAAAGCTTTATAGTATAATAGTCAGAATCTCAAGAAAAATCTGATTTTTTTGCATTCTGTTATCTCTAGTACCAATATGCCTTTACTGCATTTGTACTACTTCATAGCAGTTGGGGAAGGCAGGGACAGTATCTGTTAATCTGTAGGCTGACTTATTAATGGGCTGCACACTTCATAGATTTTTAATTAATTTGTAAAGAGAAACAGAGGATAACCAGTACAGCCTACAGACATCTCAACACTTAACTGTAATCCACATCTCTATTGATCGACCATTAAAGAAGCAGAAGTCATACATTTAAAATACACTCCTTGGAGAAAGTGCATGTGCTATACAATGTACTCTCCCAGTTGTAACTGTATTGGCAAAAGGTCAATGATGAAGCATAGAGGGAACAGGGAAAGGCAGAGAAGAATTGTTAATATTCTGCTGGCTAGTAAGAGGGGCCATTCACATGCAGTTAATGTTTTTGGGAAAGCCTCATTGTCTTAATCACTAAAGCAGTGCTCTTCCTCGTGGATCATTTATTAAAACGCATACAGAGAGAGGGGGTGGAGTGGTTCTTGGTACTGCAGCTATTTTTATTTTATTATTTTATTTTATATTTTATTTTATTTTATATTTTATTTTATTATTTTATTTTATTTTACTTTATTATTTATAAGGCCACCCAATTCAAACAATGTGATTGGGTGGCACACAACAATAAGAAATATCTGCCCCCCCCCCCATATCCCATCATATCATGTAACATGAAAACATTGATAATATATACAGTGAGGGGAAAAAGTATTTGATCCCCTGCTGATTTTGTACATCTGTCCACTGACAAAGAAATGATCAGTCTGTAATTTTAATGGTAGGTTTATTTTAACAGTGAGAGACAGAATAACAACAAAAAAATCCAGAAAAACACAAAACAGTGTATTTGTTTAGGCATATAGACCAAAGTATGTCCAATCTGATCTATGTTCTTCTTAGCAATACAAGTCTTTTATATGTCCATTTTTCTATCCTAGCAAGATAATTTCTATCTTCTGGGGTATTGGTTATCTCATCAATTTTGTTTATTGGCAAATTTTATAAGTTTTTCATCTAAGCTGTTTACACAAATATTGAAGAATAGAGAATTCATGACTGAACCTTGTGATATTCCATTCATTATCTGTGTCCAATTTAATTAGGAACCATTGATGAGCACTTTCTGAGTATATATCATATATTGCTGTTCCATCTAGGCCAGTGGCTCCCAAACTTTTGGGCACCAGGGACAATTCCATGGAAGGCAGTTTTTCCATAGATCATTTGTGTGTATGGTTTCACATGCTGCCTGGATCTCACGCATGGTGCTTTGCTCACTTGCGCAAATAGGTTCCTGGTGGGCCAGTCCATGGCCTGGGGGTTGGGGACCTCTAATCTAGGCCACAATTCACTAGTTTGCTATTCAGCATATTATAGAGTGTTTTGTCAAATTTTCAGCTTAAGCCAAGTTATATTACATTTGCAGCTTTCCCGCAATCTATTAAAGAAAACTCCATCAAAAGATTAGATAAGGATAATCTCACAAAATTTATTCTTAATAATTTATGCTTAATTTTTGTTATTGCTGTATTGTTTTTAAATTATTCATAAGGTATTATCATTATGATCTCTCTATAATCCGCCTAGGTTTTAGTGTGTGATTGAGGTATTTGTAGTTTACTGTATCCCCTTCCCCCATTCCCTATGCTCTTTTGTAAAAAAGAAAAACATTTCCTCTCCTATTTTTTAGCATCTCAAGGTACAATTCATTTGGTCCTAGTGGTTTACATTCACATTTCTTTAGTTTTGCTTCACAACTTCTAGTGAAGTTTATACTTTTTTGTTTATTAAGAAAAGCAACAACAACAAAAAAGGACAGAGGTAGGGTCCCCCCCCCCTTTATTTCTTTTTTGAAAGAAAACATTTTTGTTATTCTTCAGTCAATCCATGCTTTAATTTCCTAAAACCAGGTCTATCATTCAGAACTATCTATTGTCTTTCTTTGTGGCATGACCCATTTCCATTTCAATGTTCTGATCTTTCCTAAGCCTTTTTGTAGCCAAATTGGCTTTTTTCTGATGACCTCCATTCTTTTTCCTCACTGGAGTTGTTTACATTTATGCAATTTCTCCTTTAGGAATTCACATCCAATTTCCATTACCCTGTCAGGGAGTCCTATTTATTATTACTGTTGTGAAAATTATGTGTTTTTTAAAAAAATGCAATACATTTTTGACTATGCAGTTTCTGTTAAAATATTAAAAAAATCCTACAATTCATGGTCATTTCCCCTCAATATCTCTTCCCTTTTTAATTAAATCTCCTCTATTGATTAGTATCAGGTCAAAGATAGTCTCTTATGCCTTCCTCTACTTTCAGAAGAAGAAAGTTGTCAGAAAGACAAATTGGAAATTACCTAGAAGGTCCATGTTTGGCAGAGTTGGACTCCTAACAGATGTCAGGCTAATTAAAGTCTCCCATCATTATAATTTCATGCCTGTTTGAAAGAGCTGCAGTTTGCCTCTGGAAAGGAATCATTCTGATATTTCCCTTGGTTAGGAGAGCAATGGTTTTCACCAACAGCAGTGATTACTTTCATTTGTTTCACTGCTTGTTTTAATCCAGATGTCTTCTTTAGCCAAGTTCATGCATTTGGTTTTCTGAGGACTGAATATATTTAATGTACGGTGCCCTTCCTTCCATTTTATGGCTTTTCTTCTTTTCAAACAAATTGTATCCTTTTATTATATATATAACTATACAGCTCAGCAACAGCAATAGTATAAGACATAGTACTGCTATTGTAATTGAACTTTAGATTTTGAAAAGAATGTATCAGTTTGCTGGTTATCTTAACTAAATAACAATTTAAAATACGAGGATAATCCCATTTTTGAATCTATGTAAATCATAAAGGATAGAGGAAACCTTCTTGAGTGAAGTTAGTGGCTCTCATTGAAATGCAAAGAGAACAGTTGCTCCCTCTGTTTTGAAAATGCAAAATTTATTAATACAGTTGGATACTTAAAAACAATTTCAATCCTTTGCATCATATGAGAGTTCTCATACTAATGAAATGAATATCAAATACTAACTAGATATGAGCAAACAAATGTTGTATAGTTTTAGCTTGTCTGTATACGTTTCTCATTTGAAAGTAAAGTACCACTAGAATGCTTGTGTTTAAACTTCTTAAAGTTTTAAGATTTCCTAAGTTATAAACCTTATAATAAATATTACAAATCAAAACTCTTAGATACTTAGTCTTAGGATTGTTTACTTTTAAATGGTATTTAATCCATTTACAGTGGAGGCTTTGTTTAAGGTTGAGTTCCTAGAACTGTTGCTCTTACACTTCCAGGAAATTCAGTATAATTCCCAAATGGTAAAAGATATAGCTTTTTTCTCCTAAGTGTGAGCTACAAGGTCTGTGTTGCAAAATCTGGATGAATACTACATGACAGCAGAGAAAACTCCTTCTTATTGTCAACAATAAAATCAACAATTCTGAATTGCAGAAATCTAGACAATTACTTGATACTTTGTAGCATCAGGTAATCGTCTAAATTTCTACAGTACAGAATTGTTGATTTTATACAAGCTACAAATGGAATTTAAATGGCTGTTCACATTTCTATATTACATTCACATAATTAATAGGCTATAAACTGACTCAGCTAAGTCATCTCTTACACTCCTTTTCCCACCATCTTGAATCAGTCTTTAATTCCTTTTTTTCTCCATTCCTTCTTCACTCAAATATTAGAAGTATCTAAATGTTTGCTAACTGCTTGCTAGGTAAGCAGTATACAAGACAATATTTGTCTTTTTCACCCGTGCAAAAAAAAAAAGTCTTTTACCCGTTTAAAAATGCACAGGATTGTATTATAGTTATTACTAATACTGAATTGTGGATCTACTGTTCTGAAATTATTTTTATAAATTGTTTGTTTAAGTCATGTAGCACATTGCAGCTAAACTACCTTGGGGTAAACCTGGATGCCAACTGGCCTGAAAATCCATTAATTTCCCCTGTGAATATGTGTTTTGCAGTTTCAACTTAGGCATTTTTTTTTCAGGGGAATGGGATGTTCATCAGCATAATTTTTGCTGCTCATGAGAAGGTTCCTTTCCTGTAATCATTGCTTACCTCCAGATAATCATATTGATTTCTGAACAGAATTGGATTACTGCATGGTTACTTGGGTTAATAACTGCGTTCATGAACCTACACCATGTAGCCACTGGGACTGGGATTTTGCCTCTCATTAAATAAAAGAGAAAAACAAAACTCCATCAGTATTAATGCTTTGTTTAACAGGAAGGAATAGAGAATTCAATATGTTTTAGGGAAAAGCCTCATCACCTCCTCCAAGTTATTGTCATTCCAACATTTATTTTACCACTTTAGAAAGAATGCCACATTGCTTATTAATTATGTGTACTATTTAAAAAGGGGGGAAGGGAAAAGACTCCCACAGTTTCTCAGTTGTGCATTTTCCTTTCCTAGTTGCAAAAAGCCATATTCCTCTTCCAATTTAACCCTCCTGAAGAAGAAAAAAAATGATGGTGATTCCTGGAAGCATTAAAAACAGTAGATGGAAGAAAATAGTCTTTTTTTTTTTCATGCCTGGTTTTTGTTTTGTTTTGCTTTGTTTGTTGTTTGTTGTTGTTGTTGTTGTTCCCTAGCTACTGCTGCATTTCATTTTTCTCCCAGATCCTGGCAATCCATATGTGGATGTTATAAGAAAAGAGCATGAAGTAACTTTGTGCTCCTTTGCTGCATCCGATGTAGGCTGGGATTTCAACATGAGGATTTTGATTCTGTTGCAAATCATAATAAAAGAGAAGTTGTGGATTTGTCCTCTTATAAAAGGACAATTTGAAATAACTATATATTGGCTATTTGGTATTTAATATATTATTTTTTCATCTGAAGATTCCAATGATAGTACCTCGATATGACTTTTATTACAACTGTTGATAATGTGTGCTTGACTCTTTAATGTCTTTAGGCTCTGTTTCAAGGAGTGATTCAATACTGGAGGATTTCAGCAGCAGTTATCCTTGTAATGATGTGCTCAGCAAGGAAAAGTTGATAATGATGAGCAGTATAGCAGTATAGTTTGAGCTCATTCTTGTGTGTCAGCTGCAAGGCAAGTGGTGAAAAATAGATACATGCTTTTAATTTATATTTTGACCAAAAGACTCATGATAAATGATAGCATTTAAAAGATTATTTACTGCTGCTACAAGGGAGAAAAGGATGATAAAGAGATACCAAGAAAAGAACTACCTCCATTAGGTACTACTGTCAATGTATCTCAGTTGGCAGATAATTCTAGCCCTACTTTATACTTAGCCATAGTTGAAGATGAATTGGAAGAGTCTATGAGTCATGTAGTAGTTTACTTTCTCTAGGAATCTTTATGTGAAAGAAAATTCTGTCTTTCAAATAATTTATTCTTCATGGCATTTAGCAGTTTTCCTGGCCTAACACATCTTTTAGGAATTTTGTAACTACTTGTGAAAAGGTATGTACTTGCCTTATGAAACAAGATATTCTGTAAATTGGAGAATTCCTACATTCAAATATAAGATCCATGAAAGTCCAGTATTTTTCATAGCAATAAGTTAAGTTTGTGCTTTGTTCATCTGTTGAAATCAGTTATTATCTAGCTTGTTATTGTTACTAGATCTAAAAATAAATTTATAGGCTAAAGTCTTCCATTCTTGCTTGGCAAAAATTTTCTTCAGAAAATATTGATAGTGAGAAGGTGGCAGCGTTGCTATTGCTGAAGCTTTCTTTAGTTTCCAAATTTACCCTTATTCAAATATTTAAACTAGGATTCATCATGACTACTGCCTTATGTCATTCCATTTCAGGATGTATGATGACTGAACTGGCCCAGCTTTCCATTGTGATTATTTTTTTGTTTGTAGGAATATTTCCTTAGAATTCTTAAGTGTTTGGGCTTGTATATATGTAAATTTA
Source organism: Masticophis lateralis (assembly GCA_030761175.1). Classification (NCBI taxonomy): domain Eukaryota; kingdom Metazoa; phylum Chordata; class Lepidosauria; order Squamata; family Colubridae; genus Masticophis; species Masticophis lateralis. Next base: position 179,836,651 of record JAUDYJ010000001.1, read on the forward strand.
TTCCACAAAATTCATAGATTGCTTTATTGTTTGTTCTTCCTGTAAAGGGAGATGTAATGCCATGTTTATCATACTTGAAATGTCAAATGAAACACCTAAGGCAAGAAATACCTAAACAGGACATCCTCACTGAGCAACAGTAAATAGCGTAACCTTCCTTTTCTGGCTTCTCTTTATTTTGACCAATTTTGTTTGAGTTTTAGTATAACAGTACTTTTGTTTATATATTGTGCGTACTCAGACACTCTCAAGCTTTCTTAATAGGATGGTGAGAAAAATCAATATGTAGTTTACCGTGTCAGTTTTTAAGAGGAGATGCAATAGTAAAGTGCTTACTATTTGCCATTATCTTGGAAGGGAAGCTAAATTAAATATGTTTAGAGTAAAGAGCTGCACTGTTACAAGATAACTGCTGCCCATGAGCAAAGGGGAGCTTCTTGCCTCAATCAGTGAGTTGGGAGGAATGGTAGACTACAGCATGCTGTTTATCTGACATTGATCTTGTTTGTTGATGTATACACCCCTTTCCCATTCCTACCCACCTGCATTTGGCTATAGGCCCATCAGAACCAGAGATGTGACACCTTCTTAAAGCAAATAAATGAATGGAGAAGCTAACAGGGAATAAAGCTAAAGAATAATGCTGAGTTAGAAGTTTGCATATTAAACAAAAAGGAGCCCAGTTAAATATTGCTATTCTATTTTGTTTACTTCTGCATGTCCTTTACCCCAAGTTTCTCATTACTAATTCAGCACTTGTTAATTTCCACAGGACTACATCTGGGTGGATTGTGGCCTAATTAGACTGTACAGTCTTGATTTATTTGTGGTTCTATCATGTTAATATTTGGCTCCAGGGACTATCTAAACCTATCTGCTATTTCTTTTCTTTTCTTTTTTTTTTTGCATGTGAGTTGCATACTATATAGATCTCCAACATTTCACTCTCTCTGTGTGCGTGTGCGTGTGGGGTGTGTGTCTGTGTGTGTGTTTGTTAGAGATTTAGGTTTGATATGAGAAAGGCTAATCCTTCAATTTTCCATATTTCTGCCATTGAATGGCCAGCAGCATTGATTTACAACTGGCAAGAGAGAATGCACTTGTTTTGTCCCATTAAAGCCATGTGAAAATAATATTGTGTATTTTTTGTCCAAAGTCAAATACTGTAAAATCCATTGTAATAAATGAAAACATGAGCAAGATCTGATGATTATTCTTTATTTATTTCAAGAACTTTCATGTAAATTTCTTCTTCAGAACACCTAGTAAAAAGTCTTTATAATAACCATTGCACTGTTTTCCTGCAACACAGCTATATTTATCTATAGTTATACTTCTAGAAATGTAATTTTTCTTTTAGAAACAATTTGTGCAATTATCTTGGTAACTTTTATTTTCAAATAACTTAGTATAACAGAAATGCTTTAGTATCTATTGAGGCATAGCTTGAAATAATGTGCTGAAGGTCACAAGGGCAGTGATGTAGAGTTTTTAAGTATTTGCATATATAGAGCCCTATTAAACCAGAACTTAGTTAAAAACTAAAATGAAAAAAGAAAGACATATTTGGAGGCCTTTTGTATTAATTACTTTAAGATTTCATTTCTTACAAAAGATTTTATTGCCTACATTTACTCCTTTTCCCCCCATGACAATCTTCCAATGGGGTAACATTGAACTAAGAGATATTAACTGATTCAAAGTTCCTATAGTGACCCTGTGTTGTAGCGCGGGAATGATGAGAGGCACAAGCAACAACTCTTTACTTCAGGGTGAGACTTCAGCAAAGCATTACAGGCAACAGCCTTTCTTATATACAGTTCCGAAATAACCGTTAACCAATCACAAGTATTCTATTATTTAAATTTCCCACACAAAATAGATACATACATAACACCCCTCCATTCCCAGAAGGCACTTATTCTATCTATTTACATATTTACATATAAAATCACGCAGGTAACCAGGGCGTGACTTTACTCTCGTTGACCTGCGCAGATCAGTTGTTGGCGAGGCGTCGAGCCGGTCAGAGGGACCTCCTGTCTCTCCTGGCTCCGCCAATGGAACCTCCTGGATTTCTCCGGAGGCGTGGTTATCCCCGGCTGGGAGTGTCAACTTGTCGGGGCGGCGCTGGAACCCAGGCTTACCCGATAAGTAATACGGTTCACTTGGACTGGAGATAGCTGTTTGGGGGAAACTTTGGAAACAGTAAAACAGTAAAACATACAAAACATAAACATATAAACACAAATTCAAATATTTATCTAAGTTATCGCAACTGTAGTCTGTAATCTTATTTCATGATTTAACTCCTCCTTATTTGGTCTTTCCCTTCTATCTATCTTTCTGGTTTATTATTGACTTGTATGCGTACTATGTTTTCCTCTTTCTGTATTTGGTAGTTCAATTTACTTCCTGACCCTTTTTCCCTTTTCTATTTTCCAACCAACAATACCACCTTTTCCATACTAGATAGTAATCATGTTCCTCCCTATTTTGTAGTTCCTAAGTGAGTTTATCTAATTCTGCACATTCCATGGTTTTGCTAATTACCCTATCTTCTGTCGGTATATCACTACTCTTCCAGTATTATGCATATAGTATTTGTGCTGCTGTTATCATATGTGTAATTAAATATGTTATTTTTTTTTTCATATTGTCCGTTTAGTATTCCAAGTAGAAAGGTTTCTGGTCTTATTTCTATCTTTTGCTGTATGGTTTCTTCTATCTGGGATCTAATCATTTGCCAGTATTGTTTTGCCATTGGGCAGGTCCACCACATATGATAGTAAGTGCCTTTATGGAGTTTGCATTTCCAGCATGTTGATGGTGTATTGGGGAACATTCTTGCTAATCTGGCTGGTGGCAGATGCCACCTATAGAACATTTTGTAGAGATTTTCTTTGTATGATACAGACATTGTCAATTTATAGTTTATTGTCCATAATTTTTGCCATTTGTCTAGTTCGATACTGTAGCCGAAATCTTTTGACCAGGTTATCATGTTTTCTTTCACTACCTCTTCTTCTAATTTATATCCTCGTAGATAATTATAGATTTTTTTTAATTAGTTTGTCTTGTGTCCCTTGCAAAATTTTGTCCAGTTCAGTTTGAGCTTTTTGGAATCCAAATTGAGCCAAATCTTTTTTATATCTTGATTTAATTTGTGCATATGGCCACCAGTCAATGTCTGTACCCATCTCCTTCAGTTCTTGCCTTGTTCTTAGTTCCCCCATGTGATTTAGCAGCTCTTGGTAGGTTTTCATTTTACTACTGTCCATGGTGTTTGGGTAAATCTGGGCTTCCATTGTTGACAGCCATTCCGGGATTTTATTATAATGTACCTTTTTAATACCTTGCCATGTTTGATATAATGATTGTCTGATTGTGTGTCTCTGGAAATAATCATGTTTTTTATCTGTGCCTTCCCAGAGGAAGGCATGCCATCCTTGTGTAGGTCAAATCCTTCCAGACTCAGCAATCTTTGATTTTTTAGATCCATCCATTCCTTTATCCAAATTAATACTGATGCTTTGTAGTAAGATTCCCAGTCGGGTAGTGCCAATCCTCCTCTTTCTCTTGTATCTTGTAAATGCTTTAGTTTGATTCGTGCTTTCTTCCCTTGCCATATGTAGTCAGCTATTAATTTGTTGAAGTCCTTAAAAAAAAATTTCCCTGGTTTTATTGGAATTGCTTGGAATAAGAATAGAATCCGTGGTAGTACATTCATTTTAATTGAAGCAATCCTCCCCAAGAATGATAATTGTAGCTTTTTCCAAATTCCTAGGTCTTTTTTAATTTGTTTTGTTAATTTATCATAATTATCTTCTCTTATTGAAGAGCTTTTATTAGTCAGCCATATTCCTAGATATTTTACTTTCTTCGTAGTTTGTATGCCTAATTCATCTTCTAATTGTTTTTCTTGTTGATTGGTGAGGTTCTTTGTTAATATCTTTGTTTTTTGTTTGTTGATTTTGAGACCAGCTACTTTCCCATATTTCTCTATTCTGTTTAACAACTTGGCGCCAGGTGTAGTTGGTTGTTCTATAATGAATACAATATCATCGGCGAAGGCTTGGAGTTTGTATATTTTTCGTTTGGCTTTTAGACCTGTTATTTCGTTGTTTCGTCTGACTTCCTTTACGAGGGTTTCCAAGGCCAGTATGAATAATAGGGGTGATAGGGGGCAGCCTTGTCTCACCCCTTTTGATATTGGAAATTTTTCTGTTAAGTCGCCGTTAATTGTTATTCTCGCTGTCTGTACCGAATAGATTCTTTTTATCATCTTTATAAATTTTTCTCCGAATTTCATAGCTTCCAATTGTAGGGTGAGGAATTTCCAGTTAAGATTGTCGAATACCTTTTGTGCGTCTAAGAAAATTAAGGCTGATTGTTTGTCTACATTCATTTCATAATATTCAAGTACATCAATTATTAGCCTAATGTTATTTTTTAGTTGTCTCCTTGGAATGAAACCATTTTGATCCGGGTGTATGTAATCTTCAATTATTTTCTTGATTCTTTCTGTGATAATTGATGTAAACAATTTATAGTCCACATTCAACAAAGATATTGGTCTATAATTTTGGATATCTGCGTGATCTATTTCTTCTTTGGGTATTAATGTAATGATAGCCTCTGTCCAGGACAGAATTTTGGCTTCCATAATTGCATCATTAAATACTTCAAGCAGGGTTTCATCCACGGATTGTTGACAATTTTTGTAGAATTCTGCTGGTATTCCATCAGGTCCCGGGGTCTTATTTATTTTTTGTTTTTTCTTCGCCTCAATAAGTTCCATCATTGTAATTGGTCTGTCCAAAGCGTCTCTGTGCGTCTCTTCTAATTCTTTGATTTTGGCTTCCCTTAGGTATTGTCTAATATCTTCTTCTAGGGGTTCCTCTTGTTCATATAATTTTTGAAAGAATGCTCTTGCTATATCCTTTTTATCTTTATTTCTATATTGTATCTCTCCAGTATTGTCTTTAAGTTGGTGTATGGTCCATTTTTCTTTTTCTTTTTTCAGTCTGTATGCCAGCCATCGCCCTGTCTTGTTGGTATGTTTGAAGTAATTCTGTTTCACTAGTTTAATTTTCCTGGCTATTTCTATCTGTGTATTCAAATTTACTTTGTGTTTTATCAAATTTATTTTTTCTTTGATTCTTTTATTTTCTGTAGCTTTTCTTTATCCTTCTGTAGCTTGTGTTCGTATTCCTTAAGTTCTTTCAGCCATTTCTCTCTTCTCTGCCATTGTTCTTTGTTTTTCTTCGCTACATATGCTATTGTCAGCCCTCTTATGTAAGCTTTTGCCGTATCCCAGAGGTTTTGGGTGGAAGTTTGCTCCTTTTTATTAATTTCAAAGAAAATTTTCATTTCTTTTTCTATTGTATGTATATAATCCTTATCCTTTAAGAAAGGAACGTTTTTTCCTAACAATCTGTGTAATGGCTCCGCAACGGTAGCCTTGTCCTTAAGGCACATGGTATAAAAGTTCAGAAGTCCAAAAAATGCCTGTAGTTCAGTCTTCGATTTTGGTGTGGGTGCATTTTGGATGGCCCTTACTTTGCTCTTTGTGGGGTGTATGCCCGAGCCGTGTAAATTCGGTAGCCCAGAAATTCCACAGACTGCACTGCAATTTTACATTTAGACTTTTTGAGCTTAAGTCCCGCTTCTCTAAATCTAGTGAGCACTTGCCTCACTCTGTCTCCAAGCTGCACCTCATCCTGAGCACTAATGAGGACATCGTCAAAATAGGGAACAACTCCCAGAAGTCCTTGAAGTAGGTGCTCCATAGTGCTTTGGAACAGCCCTGGTGCAATGCTAACCCCAAACTGAAGTCTAGTGCATTTAAACGCACCTCTGTGTGTTACTATGGTCTGCGATTCTGCTGAAGCATCATCTACTGGCAGCTGCTAGTACGCCTGTGCAAGGTCTAATTTAGCGAATACCTTGCCAGGGCCCAGGGAATGTAGTAAGTGATGGACGATCGGGACTGGGTACGCGCTTTGCTGGAGCGCCTTATTGATTGAACATTTATAATCAGTGTAGATTCTGATTGATCCATCTGACTTAACTGGCGTGACTATTGGGGTTTCCCACTTATTGTGATCTACAGGGACCAATACCCTTTGCTTAATCAATTTGTCAAGTTCTGCATCTATTTTTGGTTTCAAGGCAAATGGTACTCGTCTCGCCTTTAACCTAATCGGGGCTACATTAGAGTCTAGGTTAAAAGAAATAGGGGTCCCCACGTACTTGCCTAACAACTCTTCAAAAACGTCCTGGAACTTGTGCAGGATGCTGTCCTTTAGAGACGGTCCGCTGAGGCTGTGGATGCTTGTGAAACCCATGCCGAGGACTCAAAACCACCCAAGGCCCAGGAGGCTTGGTAGCGACTTGCTGACGATGGTCAGGGGAAGCTCTTTCTGGAACTCACCGTAAGTGACCCAGAACGTGCCAACACCTTCCACAGGAACTCGGTTTCCTTGGTAGTCGAGGAGGCGAATTCGTTGCTTTGATAGTTGGTTTCTTCAGAGCTTCGGTAGAAGTGATTTAAGCGTTGCCCAGGACATGATTGACAGGGCAGACCAGGTATCGATCTCCATGTCGCATGGTCTCCCTTCAATCTCTACTCTGGTGAAGACTTTTTCCTCTACAGACTTGCTGGCTTGGCCGATTCTCGTGCTGTAGGTGTCTCGCTTTTGATTCTTGCACCGTTTTCTCGCGCCGCCATCTCTGGTTGGCTGGGTTGAATGTGTCGGTTCCGATTGGTCGTTGTGGTCGCGTGATTTGTTATTTCTAGGAAATCGAGCTCTACAGACTCTGGCCAAGTGACCCTTCTTTTCACAGCGCTTGCAAATGGCATCTCAGTATTTGCAGGACTATCTCTCATGATTTCCATCGCAACTCGGGCAGTTTTCACAGCGATGACTTTGCTCGCCCTTCTTTTTGACCATGAGGAAAACGTCCTCATCTGACTCTTCCTCCGTACTGGCCTTTTCTCGATGAACAGGTGTTGACTTGAGGCCGTCTTTTACCGGCTGTGGACGTTGTAGTGCTTTGGAAGCCTTAGTGAACGCCTTGTGTGCTCTTGTTTCGTCAAGTGCACTGGCTAATGTCAAATCTGGCTTCGTGAGCAAGCACCTCTGTAATCGAGTGTCTCTAACACCACAAACTGTTCACCACAAACTGTTCAAATCAACTGTTCAAGGAGTGTGCCGTCTAAATCCCGGTAGTCGCAATGCGTTGCGGCTTTTTGAAGTGCGGCCACGTATGCACTGACCGATTCTTCTTCTCTTTGTACTCATTGCCAGAGCTCGTAGCGTTGTACAAACTTCGAAGGAACGGGAGCATAGTGGGAGCATAGATTTGCTTGTCGGACATCTCAGGAACCATCTGAACTGGTGTAGGTTCGCAGAGAGATTTGGCCATCTCAAAAACATCTGCCCTGCAGTGGCTTAGGAAGAGAGCTCTTTTTCGATTTGCCTATAGACCTTGCATATCACTTGCTTCCAGGGAACACTCGAACCTGGTTAGATACGACCCCCATTTCTCTCCGGTCGAAGGGTTTTGGCGGGACATAGGCAGACATTGCCGTAAGTCTCCGTAGTCCGCTCGTCACCCTGGCTGAAACTCCAAGCTCTTTTTGCTTTGCTTCTATGGCCTCGATCCCACCTTCATCGCCAATGTTGTAGCGCGGGAATGATGAGAGGCACAAGCAAGCTAGTGACAACAGCTCTTTACTTCAGGGTGAGACTTCAGCAAAGCATTACAGGCAACAGCCTTTCTTATATACAGTTCCGAAATAACCGTTAACCAATCACAAGTATTCTATCATTTATTTATTTATTTATTTATTTATTTATTTATTTATCATATTTGTATACTGCCCTACACCCCGAATGGACTCAGGGCGGTGAACAGCCAAATAAAATACAATGACAGACAAAAGTTAAAAAATATTAAAATAAATTAAATATTTAGGCTAGAACAATTTAAAATCCAATTATATAAGACATTTTAAAACCCAGTATAAAGAGGAGGTTTAAGCCAGACCAGCCTGTTGGAATAAGAATGTTTTTAAGGCACGGTGGAAAGTACGTAGGTCCTGTAACCTCCTTATCTCAGTGGGGAGCTCGTTCCAGATGGCAGGTGCCCCCACAGAGAAGGCTCTCCCCCTGGGGGCCGCCAGTCAACACTGTTTGGCTGACGGCACCCTGAGGAGCCCCTCTCTGTGGGAACGGACTGGCTGGTGAGAGGCTATTGGTGGTAGAAGGCGGTCCCGAAGATACCCTGGTCCTAAGCCATGGAGTGCTTTGAAGATAGTAACGAAAACCTTGAAGCGCACCCGGAAGACCACTGGGAGCCAGTGCAGCTCGCACAGGAGAGGAGTCACATGGGAGCGCCATGTCGCTCCCATCACCACCCGCGCGGCCGCATTCTGGACCAGTTGAAGCCTCCGGGTGCTCCTCAAGGGGAGCCCCATGTAGAGAGCATTACAGTAGTCCAGGTGTGAGGTGACGAGGGCATGAGTGACCTTGCATAATGAATCCCGATCCAGAAAGGGATGCAACTGGTGGATCAGGTGAACCTGATAAAAACTCCTCCCGGCCATGGCCGTCATATGCCCTTCTAAAGACAGCCGTGAGTCCAGGAGGACGCCCAAGTTGCAAACCCCATCTGTGGGGGACAATGACTCGCCCCCAATAGTCAGAGATGGCGTCAGCTGTCTATACCGGGATGTCGGAAACCACAGCCACTCGGTCTTGGAAGGGTTGAGCCTGAGTCTGTTCCTCCCCATCCAGATCTGTACAGCCTCCAGGCACCGGGACTCACTTCGAGGGCATCATTGGGGTGGTCTGGGGTGGAGATGTACAGCTGGGTGTCATCAGCATACTGATGGTACTTCACCCCCAAACTACGGATGATCTCACCCAGTGGCTTCACATAAATGTTGAACAGAAGGGGCAAGAGGACTGATCCTTGTGGCACCCCACATACAAGGGGCCTCGGGGTCGACCTCTGCCCCCCTGTCAACACAGACTGTGACCGGTCAGAGAGAAAGGAGGAGAACCACCATAACACGGTGCCCCCCACTCCCAGCCCCTCCAACCGGCGCAGCATGATACCATGGTCAATGGTATCAAAAGCCACTGAGAGGTGTAATAGGACCAGGACAGAGGAACAGCCCCTGTCCCGAGCCCTCCAGAGATCATCAACCAACGCGACCAATGCCGTCTCCGTGCTGTACCCGGACCTGAAGCCCGACTGGAACGGATCTAGATAGGCCGATTCATCGAGGTACTGAGGCAGTTGTCGCGCAACCACATTCCCAACAAAGCAAAAGTTGGAAACAGGACAATAATTTACCAACATTGCCGGGTCTAGGGAAGGCTTCTTGAGGAGGGGCCTCACCACCGCTTCCTTCAAAGCGGCGGGAAAGACACCCTCACTCAAAGAAGTATTTATAATCCCCTGGAGCCAGCCTCGTGTCACCTCCCGGGAGGCCAGCACCAGCCAGGATGGGTCCAGTAAACATGTGGCTGCGCTCAGACTGCTCAGTATCCTGTACATGTTTTCTGGAGTCACAGAGTCAAACTTTTCCCATATAATATTCTCAAGACCTGCCCCAGTCACCTCCCCTGGATCTACGCACTCGGAGTTAGAGTCCAGCTGTTCCCGGTTTTGTCATACAGATATTGTACAAAGTCCTCAGCTGTACCCTCCAAGGGGTCCTCCCACACCCCCTGTTGAAGCAAGGAGCAGGTCACCCTAAACAGGGCAGCTGGGCGATTATCTGATGATGCAATAAGAGCAGAAAAGTAACTCCTCTTCTCCGCTTTTATTGCCACTAGGTAATTCTTAATATGAGCTCTTACCAGTGTCCGGTCAGATTCAGAATGAGTGGCCCTCCAACTGCTCTCTAGGTGTCTTTTCTGGTGCTTCATCTCCCTCAGCTCCTCAGTATACCAAGGAGCCAGGTGAGATCGGTGCCGGATCAGAGGCCGCAAAGGCACGACTCGGTTCAAAGCCCTGGTGGCCACCTCATCCCAGGCGGCCACTAAGTCTTCGCCCAAGCCATGTGCCAGAACCTCAGGAAATGGCCCAAGCTCCATCTGGAACCTATCAGGATCCATCAGGAACCTGGGGCAGAACCATTTCACCGGTTCCGCCTCTCTGCAGTGAGGTGCGGCAGTTCGAAGGTCTAAACGAAGGAGGAAGTGATCTGACCATGACAAGGGTTCAATCGCTACATCCCCTATCTCAAGATCACTCAACTCAACTGTCCAGAGAGAAAAAACAGTGTGTTTCCCCCCACGTGAGTAGGGCCATGAATTAACTGGGTCAGGTCCATGGCCATCATGGAAGCCATGAACTCCCGAGTCGTCTCTGATGTCTCACTGACTGATGGCAGGTTAAAATCCCCTGTAACCATAAGCTTGGGGATGTCAACCGCCACCACGGCAGTAACGTCGAGCAGCTTGGACAGGGCCGCTGCCATGTGGCAGGGAGCCAGGTATATGACTAGCAGATCCAACTGCACCTGATGACCCCACTTCACGAGGAGGGACTCACAGCCAGCCATCTGAGGAACAGTGGCCTTCCTTGGAGCAAGACCCTTGTTTATGACAACCGCCATTCCCCCGCCCCTCCCCTGTGACCTTGGCTAATGAAATGCACGAAAACCGGGTGGGCACATATCAACAAGGGGGACCCCCCCTCCTGGCCCAACCAGGTCTCCATATTACCCACCAGGTCCGCGCCCCCCTCCTGAATAAGATCACAAATGAGGGGGGCTTTATTTACCACGGACCTGGCATTGCATAGCATCAGCCGAAGGCCCTGGGCCCAAGGGTCTGTGCAACCAAGGGAACTGGAGCAGCATTGGGGGCCGGAGCGCGCCACCTCTTGTAAGCAGTGGGGGCGCTTGTAAGCAGCAGGGGCGCACTCCCACAACCTGATTTGAATTTCCCGCACAAAATAGATACATACATAACACCCTGACTGACAGAGGATGTGTGCCTAAGCTACCTCATTTATCACTGCACTACATGGGATCCTGACACTCACATTGCTGCACTGTTATGGTTACCTGAACCTCTTAGACTAAACGCTTTGCTTTGTTTACTGTAGCTTTTGTTGTTCGATTTGGTGTGCCCTTTGTTCTGAAAACCTTGCCTGTGAGGAATTAGCTTCTTTTAAAAGTATTTTTGGTTACACCCAAAGGGACATCAGAGCAGTTTCACATTGGAACCAATTACCCTTTCATTGGATTTACTGAAGTGGAGAGGCTAGACATCTGTGGGGATGCTTTAATTTGCTTTCCTACTTGATGGTCTAAAGAACCCCTTCCAACTCCCCTTGAATTCTATGGTAAGCTAATCAAGAGTGTTTGAATTAGACCAATTCAGTATTAAGAATTTGGGGAGCTATTTTATGCTGAAGACATCAGCATATCTCTGTAGATGTGGATATGAAAGAAGGAGATCATCACTAAATTGAGAAGAAAAGAACCCTATAATTAATTAAAAAGCAAACTACCTTAATGGATTGTTAGGTAGCAATGTTAGTTTTCTTGGAAGAGGATGTTTTCAAACCTACTAGCCTTGTGGCTGATTTTAATGATACTGCGTAAGAGTTTCTGGTGCTGGCCCTCTGCCTCCTCATCTGCTACTTGTAAAACTGGAAGAGTGATGTCCTCTTCTATCCTCTAAAACTTGGAAAATCATCCAGAATAAATTGGGGGGGGGGCAGGGTGGAAGGGGAGTGGGAAAATGATCTGCTCCGTGGCCTTTAGTAGCACAGTATTATTTTACATACTATAACATCACATAGTATTTATGTGAAGCCAGTAACTGATGGTGGACTGCAATATCAACAATTAGGACTGCAGTATCAACAATTCCAGAAAGATTATGGATCTCATAAATAGTATTTAGAGACAATATTAGACATATTGAGAATTTAAAAAGCTAATGCTTGGATATGAAAAATAGTGAATATAACTTCAAGAATTAAACGGATATTTAATAGGACTTCATTTTTCCTGAAGGACTGGATTGTAAAGCATGGTCCTTCTGGACTTGTCCTATTTGGATAAATACTGCTGCTAGAGGTGTTTTTCTATCTGTCTTAGTTCATCAGCTCTGAACTCAACTAGGTCAAGTAGATGTGATCTCAATTTTGCATGATCTAATTACATCCAGAATTGACTATTATAATCTGTATATGGGGCTGCCTTTCAAGATGACTTAGAAATTGCGTAAAATGTAGCTCTTTTATATCTGTGGGGGCAGGTGGAGGAAATAATCAGATCACATTAAACTTGTTTTGTATAAAGTGTACTGCTTGTAAGTTTGTTTTGAGGTGCAATATTTAATATTAAAAATAAACCAAAACAGTTTCAATCCAGTTTACTTGAAAGATCTCCTACACCCAGGTGAATTTGCTGAATAAGACTGTTTCAAGCCCCTGGGCACATCACCATAATCAACTAGTGGGCAGACACCAGAAAAGGGCTTTCTTCGTGGCAGTGTAATGAAGTTCCCTCCTGAAATATCCTGATCCATACCATGTCTATATTTAAGAAATTTTTAAAAGCCTATCTAATCACACATTATATTTCGTATACTTTATTATTTCATTAAGAGAACCAGTTGGATGTAATTGTTAAGACAACAGATTAGAAATTGGGAGTTCAGGAGTTCTAATTCCTCCTTGGGCACAAGGTCAGCTGGGTGACTGGCCCAGTCACTTTCTCTCAGCCCTAAAAAGGTGACAATGGCAAGCCGCTTCTGAAAAACCTTGCCAAGAAAATTGCAGGGACTTCTCCAGGCTGAGAGTCAGATGTGATTGAATGGAGGAAAAGAGATTCATTAGTTAAGTATAGTAAATAAACAAACAAACCTGAAAAGTGGTGGAAATGGATGAAATAAATAAATGGCTGCTTATAAAATAGCTCTAACCTATTACATAGATAACCATTATACAATAAACATATTCTTTTTCATGTTTTTTTCTTGTTAGGGAATGATGTACCTGGAAGAGAGGAGACTGGTTCATCGAGATTTGGCAGCACGAAATGTCTTGGTGAAGTCTCCAAATCATGTGAAGATCACAGACTTTGGCCTAGCTAGGCTACTGGAAGGTGATGAGAAGGAATATAGTGCTGATGGTGGAAAGGTAGGTTTCTTTAAACTCAAAAAATAGACCAGGCTGTTAATATCCAACATAAAATGGGAAAGTGATCATGTTAAAAAAAAAGATTTTTTAAAAAATTAATGAATGCATATTTATTGCTTTCATTAATCACATTTAATTCAAAGAAAAAGATCAAGTCAAAATACAACTAATCCATGGTGTTAATGTCTATCCACTTTCTTTTACTTGTTAATCTATAATTTATAATGTGTACCAACCAGAACTTACCTTAAAAATGTGACTTTTTGAGTCAATTTTGTTTCAGAGGCCATGGCTCATATATATCTAAGTTCCACTAACAATACATTTTAGAGACATAAAAAAATTGTTCCTACTCCATGGATGTAATCAGTACACTACCAAAAACTCTTATGTCTGAACTATTTGACTGGGTGAAACAGTGCATCACAGGGCAAAACTTTTTCAACCAATGTACTTCAAATGAGGTAGCTTAAAGAAAGTGCCCAAATGTTTAACACATTTTCCAATACATTAGAAGTTCTGTCATTGTTGAAGGCATTGAGGTATCAGGTAAGGAAACTGGTATCTCTGAAAGGATGACCAACAGCAATACTTTTGGAATATGAAACTGAAAATCTAGTTTTTCACTTTGATTTGAAAGACATTTAATAGGTAAATATTATGTGTGTTAACTGTTTTTATTTTTCCCTCTTTTTTCATTCTAGATGCCAATAAAATGGATGGCTCTTGAGTGTATACATTATAGGAAATTCACACACCAGACAGATGTTTGGAGCTATGGTAAAATAAAATCTATATTGAATTATATTCTGTAAATAATAACGTATTTATTTGCTAAATTCTTTTTATGACCAATTTTTAATAATAGTGTGAAAAAGCTGGTGGTCCATTGGCTAGTTTTGTGAGTCCCAATTTTTGAAGGTGAAGTTTTTTTTAAAAAAAATTCTGTATAGTATTTGTGTTATATGTTGAAAAAATTGCATTTCCATGAAGTCTTTGTGTCAGCTTGTTGAAACCACCCTTGGGCAGTGTTTTGCCTTATTGTTTGTAGGAGAAGGAGTAGCAAAACCTGAGGGGGGAATCAAAAGAGGAATCAGCCTAGAGTCTTGACATAGTCACAAATGGATTAACTCCATCCCTTTTGAATTCTGTTGACTTTATCTAATGGCAATATAGTGCTAACCTTTAGTTGAGTAGATTCCTGTGTATTGGCATGATTAATAGTAAATAAGTTTAATTAGAACTTCACATGTGATCCTGGTCTTTCATGACGGATATTAATCTGCCACTTCTTGTCCTACATTGGTTTCAAAATGAATATTTTTCTTACTGAGTTTTGAATATATAAAAATGGCTGTGTATCATAACTTAACATTTCTTATACTCAACATTTACCATATTTTTCTGAATATAAGATGCACTTCCCCCCCCAAAGAGAGTGAAAATTTGGGTGTGTCTTATACACCAAATGTAGCCCCGCCCACCCAGCCTTTGGAGGTTGTCGGCCTTCACACATTGCATTTTCCAGCGGCTCCAGGCAGAAAGTGTTTTTGGGCACCACCTGAAACACTGTTGTTGCAATCTCTGCTGCCTGGAACTGCCTGAAAATGTGATGCTCTTTTTTTGCCTCCGCATGCCTCATTTTTGGAATCAGAGAGGAAAGTGTTTTTGGGTGGCAGTGCAGTGAGCGTAAGGCAAGGTGCTGCCTCCTGAAAACACTTTCCTCCCCAATTCCAAAAACGGGGCATGTGGAGGCAAAAAAAGAGCATCACATTTTCAGGCAGTTCCAGGCAGCAGAGATTGCAACAACAGTGTTTTCGGGTGGCAGCATCTTGACTTACACCCCCTGCGCAGCACCACTTTGCCAACTGAGTCCCGACCTCCGTGCTTCCCCGGGCCACTTCCAGAATCAGGCTCTGACCAAGGCAGCAAAGGCTCAGGGGCTTGCCAGGAAGCCTGGCACCATGTTTACAAGATCACAGCATCAAGGAAGACTGAAGTGCTGCATCTCTATCGGGCCTTGCTGTGAGAAAACCAGGTTTTCAACACCTACAGCTATAGGTAGGAAGATGGCAGCATCTCGAGAGTGGAGCCTTTGGTGCCAAGTCGCTCTTCTGCCCCCATGAAAATCATCCACCACCCCACCCACTCCAGTTAAATGTGTGTAGAGTGATAGGCTTTGTTTTAAACAGACAAAAAGATCTGTGCTACTCATTATCAAAATTTGAGTGAAAGTGCGGATGTTGCTGATCCTGATGCTGGTAGGCAGAGGCAGAGTTCTTTTTTTCTTGTTTTTCTCCCCAAAAATTAAGGTGCATCTTATAGTCTAGTGCGTCTTAAATTTTATGATTGGTTAGAAAAGAAACATGAATAAGGACATAGAGATAAAATAGATAGAGATTAGATTGGAGAAAACAATTAGAAAAATAGATACCCAGATGATGTCAGGTAAAAGGAGAAAGAGGAGCGGGGGTAAAAGGAGAAAAAGTGAGATATTATAAAAATGTATGCAAATGATGACATAAAAATAAATAATTGAATAAGAAATTGAAATGAGATTAAAGATAATTAGGAAATCAGTGCTGCTCGAGTACCACTTTAGATTGAACTGAAAAGGGAAACAACAGGAGAGAGGGGAAGAAGTAGAGAGAGAGGAAGGGAGAAGAGAGGAAAGGAGAAGAGGAGAAAGAAAAAAGGGAAAAGGAGAGGAAGAAGAGGGAGGGGAAAGAGGAGTAGAGGAGAAGGTTAGAAGGGGGAAGAAGAGAGGAGTGTGGGAAGAGAAGGGGAAGTTAGAAGGAGAAGGAGAGGAAGAACGAAGGAAGTAGGAGGAGAAACAGGAAGGAAGAGAAGGGGAGAAGAAGAAGAAAGGTGGGAGTAAAGGTAAAGTGTAAAAGAGCAGCCCCAAAAAAGTAAATATTAAAAATTAAAATTAAAAGAAAAGATGAATGAAAAATGATGGAGATGACTGTACATATAAATGTGTTTATGAAAAATAAAAATAAAACTTTATTAAAAAAAGAAAAAAGAAATAGAAGAGTTTTATCCTGTAATTGATAAATTATCACATCATAGAATAAATACAGGATTGGAGGATTAAGCTTTGAGCTGGAAAAACTAACATGGGAATTTCACAAGCAACCTTGCCTTTATTAAAAAAAGGTACATCTATAAACCCATATCTATGGAATTTGGTTAATATAATTAATTAGAATATCAAGCTAATTTTATTGGTGCCTGTTGTTGGCCACTTGAACAACGACTTGACTTGTTTTAGTATGATTTATCTGTCCCTTTTGTTAAAACAAAATTGAATTTTAAGAAGCTATAAACCTCTGATGCACTAATGCAAAAAAAACAAACAAACCCACTCTATATAATATATTCACTATAGTACCTGATGTTTCATCAGAGACAATGTGTTTATTCAATATTTTATTCAATGTGTTTATTCAATATTTCAATATTTTATCCAACTGTTTTCCAAAGCAGTTAATTTCATATTCTCTGTAGCTAAGAAAGCTAAACATTGTGGTTTAAATTGCTCAACTGTAAAATACATGTTCTGCCCCTTCTATTATTGCTTCATTTTGCAACCTAGCTATGTTCATTGGCAATGGTTACTTATACTCTGGAAAACTGACCAACATGAACTTTTAATCTAATCTAAAGTCTGGATTTGTAGCCTCTTCCTATTTAACTTTGCTCATAGGTAAACCGAAGTACATTGGGACTTACTATTAGGATGCCTTTATTAAATCACAGCCTTATTCCTAGTGCCTCTTAAATAGAAACAACAAATCTGTTTAGTGTTATAACAATGAATGCTTAATAATACATGGCTGCCACTATCCTACTTTTAATTTATTGACTATTATGCTTATTTCCTATGTGGGTTTTCAGTGTACATATGATTTTTTTAATTGGCTATAAGCCTTTTTCCTCCTTTATTAAAATACTAGGTCTTTATCATATGTTCCCTCCCTCTCTCCCTCTCTCTCTCTTTCTCTCTCTCTGAGTGTGTGTGTGTGTGTGTGTGTGTGTGTGTAAGGACCAGCTTCTCCCCCACTTCCAAGAAAGTACAAACTCTTGAGAACTTTGTATTACAAAAGGAGCCTTTTATTGAAAGGGATGAAAGCAAGTCAAAACTCAGAGCAGGCTCTGGGGTCCATCAGGGCATGCAGTTAAGATAAAGGAAATTAGGAACCCCCTCCCCACCATCCAATGTGGATTCTGACCAATCCGCAGTGTGAAGATGAATTGTACCAGCCGCTCTGAGAAACAGATAGGAAGACCTTCTCAGGGTCATCTTGCAATCCACTCGGTCCCCCTCTCCCCTTTCATTTCCCAAGGTGTAAGAATTCTCCAGGCATTCCTAGTGCCAGGCAATGGTTATAAATCAGGTTAAAGTTTATATGAAGTGAACCAGGCAGGAAATAGGACACTTAGGACACATAGGAAAAAGAACTAAATGTGGCAATTCCAAATCCTCCCCCTTCTTCCACGAAGAATGGCAGATACATGGATCTGACAGTGTGTTTGCACATGCATGTAATTTGTTATGAGGTTTGGAAAAGCAGTTCAGTCAATAAAGATATGTAGACAAATTATTTTGCAAACCACCATCTGATCCATGGGCATCTTCTGGGGGAAGAGGATAAAATAATTTAAAGTGTAATAATGCAAGTAAAAAACTGGTGGGGCTTTGATCATGACTACCCCTCTCTCCCCATGGTTATCTTTGAGCTTATTCATTATCTATTCTTCTCAATCCAGTTTAAAATTCACTTGAGGTTCATCTTCGTTGCCTTCATTATTTTCAGTATGTGCTAATATTAAATGTTATTGATATGATCATATTATTTGTAGAACTTGAAGTTTTTCAGTTAATCAAACCTAGCCCTTTCTATCTCAGTCCTGGCAAATAGTGGAACTCGGAACACTGCAGTACCACCCTGTTAGTACACTTGAACAGAACCAATAACACTAGTCTAAACTCTTCTCATTATCCAATCTTCTGTTCACTGTTGTTGACATTAATGAAACTTGGTATCTTTAAAAAAATGCTGAGTCAGCCAGGCCCACAAATGCATTGCTGATTTTTAATAATTGTATATGTAGAGATGTATATCTTGCTATGAGAAAAGGTTGGAGTAGGTGTGGTGTATGTGAAGGAGAATTGGTGTTTTTAAGCAAGAAAACAGGTAGGTTGTCACTATCATACCTATAGGAGTCATGGTGAAATGCTTAGTGATGCCATGCTGGCATACCAATGTGTCTCTGATGGGCATTCCACAAAGAGAAACTACTCAACTGGCCTGTAAGTAAATGATTGATTTTAAAAGGAAATGGGAGAAGGCGAGATTTACTCTGTAATTAGGCCAGTTCTATCATCCCAAAAATGCTTGGCGGAAGGAGGGGAAGAGAACGTGGAACAGAGTGAGGCTATGCAGAGTGATGATACTTGATTACATCCAAGAAGGAACAGGAAGAGAAGGGATGTTCCAAAAATAATACCCAGTGATAGGGCACTGATAGAAGTCAGCATCTGGCTGAGACAGAAATGAAGTGCAAAATAGCAATACTTTCCCATTTCAAAAGGAAGTTGATTGGCAGTATTATTGAAATTTGTATCCGTGGCTAAAATGGGACTGGAATAGAAATGTAATTCAGTTGCATGCAGTGGTTATGGTACTGTGTGATTAAAAATCAAAAGGAGGCCTTTATCAGGAAGAGTTATTTGTATCATACTTTCTTACATCAAGAAAGCACATTTTCAAACCTCATAATTATAAGTCAAATGGAGCAAACGGAGTCTTTCCCATGTTAATAATTGTGCTACTAATATATTTGGAGCAATTTTGTGAGATTCTACCATGGAACAATAGCTCCCTTGTTGCATTCAATGTGTGTAAATAAGATCAACGTTTAGCTTGCAGATGTATGGGTGTGAAGAAGGAATATGTACATATAACACATTTACTTTTTTATTTTATTTTTGAGAGTGATGACAGTTCTTAATTTTTCTATAAAAATGGATTTTTAATTTAATTTAATTAATTCAATTTAATTTAGTATCATTTCTATTTAAATTCTATTCTTGCTTCTTATTGCAAATTCCTTTATTTGTTTCTGTTTGTTTTTTCTGCAAGTCTGATAAGGTACAAGGACTCGGCAAAGAATTTCTGTTGGCTGAGCAATGTGTAGTTCTGCCCTGGACACCAAGACATCCAAAGGACTGCCAGTTCAGTACAAGAATACAGAAAGCCCCAGGAAAGCCTTTTCACAAAATTAGAAAGGAAAGAAGCAAATCAGAATTGAGCTTGGATAGCTGTGGCTCCACATAGAATGGTCACAACCATTTGTCTAAGTGCATTATTTGAAATATGTAGAATATAACATTTTTTCTTAATACTAGCTTAAGCATACAAGAGTCCAACCTGGACTGACATGTCAACGATGAGAAGGTGAACCTTTATATTTTTCCCTCCCATGGACTTCATAAAATTCTTTGTCCAGAGGACTTTTGAGGGGGGGGGGGGAAATTCAATGGAATGCTGACACCTGCATCAAGAAGGATTTGCAGAGTGGATGCTCCCTTTACATAGCTGTCTACACAAAATGGAGTCTGAGAGGTACTGCAAGTTGCCTTCAGCAGACCAGACTGACCAGTCTCTCCAAACTTAACTAATTTCTGAGTTATTTTGGCATGGTAGAATAAGTGCCTGTGGCAGCTTCATTGCCTTCTTCCAGAAAATATAGAAAATACAGGAATCATGAGGCTCATGGGTGTGAGCTAATTGCCAGAGTAAAAAAAAGAAAGAAAGCTTTTAATCCTTATTTGAACTGTTTGGTTGTAGTAATTAAGGCATCAAGCTAGCAACCCAAGAGCATGAGTTCTAGTCCTGCCTTGGGCATAAATCCAGCTGGATGACCTTGGGCCAGTCACTCTCTCACAGTTCTATGAATCAGGCATGGGTAAACCACATCTGAAACCTTGCCAAGAAAACTGCAGGGACTAACCCACAAGCCATCACTGACTCCAAGGCACAAAAACAAACAATTTTTTAAAATTATTTTTCCAAATGATGAGTGTTAAGATGCAAATTTGGGAATTTTTTAAAGAAGGCACTGGAATTCATCCCAGTTCCAATTTCTTCTTAAAATTAGGAGAGCCTTCTAAGGAGCCAAGCTTACTAGTGAAGGCCAGATACAGGTGGCCTGTAACTTTGCCTCAAATTGCAGTATTCATCCCTTGAGTGATGGGACTGCACAGGAAATGGCATTGCCTGGAGCAATACGGAATCAAAGATCCATCAGAAAGAAGAGGCATTTGGCAAGAACAGAAATGAATAAATTATAAGAAATGATTGCTTTCTTTCCCTAATGTGTTCTCATTAAAAGCTGGCAATGTTTTAGCAATATGCAAACTGTCAAAACTTTTTTTTTCCTGAAGAGGTAATCCCAAATGGGAAAGCCTGAGAAACAAAAATACATTGTAGTCAATAAGCAGGTATGTGTGCCTGTATACTAAATTTCCGTGTGTGTGTGTGTGTGTGTGTGTGTGTGTGTGTGTGTGTGTGTGTGTGTCCATCCATTCCTCCCCTATGTCAGTATATTGAGAATGAAAAAAAAAAAACCCCAAAAAGAAACATGGCATATCTTGGTCAGCCTCCTTTCCCTTTTTTTTTTTTTTTACAGAAGGCTCTTCAGTATCCTTTTACAGTAGGCTCTTCAGTATCCTTTTTCAGAAAGGCAGGATGTTTGTTATCCCATGTCAGCTTCTCCCCCCACCTCTGTGATTGTGAAAAAGAAGCCTTTTTCCTCTGCTTTTCTCTTTTCTTGACTCTTGCAGTATTCAATATCTCCTGCTCCACCTTCTACACTTTCTACTCACAGCAAAAGTTCTCTCAGAAAAAGCCCCTGGCACCTAGTCTTTTCTTCTTAACAGGCTAGCCTTTTCACACCAATGATCCATTATGGGGAAGGTCTTCCATCCTCACTCCACCCAGACTCTTTGCAGATCAGGCTTTTCCTCTCCTCCTGGCTTGTATGTTGTACCTGTAACTTGAGGATAGTGTACAGTGTACAGTGGAACTCAATAAATTCAAGCAAACTATAGCTAATCATGCTAGGGAAAGATGAATAATGAATGTAGTACATACATATATAGAAATCCTAGTGTGTTTGTATGTTTATGTATATGTGGTTGTGTTGCTTCTGGAAGTTAAATGTGACAGCTTGCTAGATGTGATGCTTTGTAAGATGTGCTTCCTTGTTTAATGACATATTTTAAATTATCTTTAAAATAAAGCAAAAATATGTAGGTCTCATTTGTTCTTAATAAATGGAAATATAGTTAATAACATCTGATGCTCTGAATTAGAAAAGCAATAATTTTAGGTCAACTTTGTTTGCTTATTTACTTACAAAGAGACAAAAATAGCAATTACTCCCTCCTCCCTCCCTTTGGCCTCTTTAGTAATTTTCTCAGCATTCACTCATTTCAAATTATATTTTCCTTGCCTTTGATAATCCTTGTACTGCCTCCTGCTATACATCTCAATCAGTGGTGAAATGTAAAATTCATTACTACTGGTTCTGTGGGCATGGCTTGGTAGTGGGGGTAATGTGACTGCATGGGCATGGCCAACTTTTTTTTTTACTTTTTAAAAGCATTTTTACAACCTATTCAGCTGATCGCGTGCAAAGCACATGCACGAAGAGAACCAGTGGTAACACCAGTTGGAACCCACCGCTGATCTATTCCATACTCCTTCAGCATTCAAAATTATTCAGAGCCAAGCAACTAGCACAACGTCTTTATGATGCTACTATTTTATATTAGAATTTGTTAAATCTAAATTTCTTAAGATCAGCTTTTCAAGTCCTAAAATGTGTCTCTAATGGCACTCTGAGACGAGAGACAGGATTTGTGAAAGTGAATGCTAGAGTATGGGTGGCTATAGGCCATACTCAATTACTGGCTCAAACTGTTCCCTTTTCTCCTTGGCCTTGCCTCATTATCTATGAGGATGATTTTCATTCACATAGAAAAAGACAGTGACAACTAAACCCTTGGGCTTCTCTCCAGATCTTGTATTCAGAAATGGATACATTTCATAATTCTAAGAGTGCTCTCTACTGTGATAGATTTAGTCTGCAAATACAGACTTTATGCTGTCCTACCTCCAACTAATGCTCCTACTCCTCCTTTTAGATTCCTTTTACATATTTGTTTATATATATATATGTTTCCGTTTTATATTTTTTAGCTTTTTATAATAATTATTTTTTATACTCTCATGTATTTTTATGCTTTTTAATTGACCATCCTCCTTTCGATGGGCTTTGACCATAATAAAAATGTGATTGATTGTGATGAATGCTTTCCTTTGTTTTTGTTTTTTTTAATGTGAAAGTGTTAAAAGTGTTGGAAAGAAAATGTTGGAAAGAAAGCCTCAGATTTCCAGGAATCCAAAAGTGATATCCAACATTAGATTTTCTCTCTGAGATCTAAGCTTTCTCTAAGATCAAGAAAGGAAAAGTCCTTCCAACGGATTTAAAGAGAGTGGCCTTACATATGTTTCATGTATTTTTTAAATCTTGATTTTGACAATGGCCTTACAGTTTCAGGTTAGGATAGATTAAATACAGATTTTAAAATTTATGGTCTCAATCCACCATGCAGTGCTGCAATGC
Organism: Masticophis lateralis; assembly: GCA_030761175.1. Classification (NCBI taxonomy): domain Eukaryota; kingdom Metazoa; phylum Chordata; class Lepidosauria; order Squamata; family Colubridae; genus Masticophis; species Masticophis lateralis. Next base: position 179,859,532 of record JAUDYJ010000001.1, read on the forward strand.
TTAAAAGTGTTCAGGAGTTTTAACATGCAAAAGCTCAATTATTCATGTCATGGAGCATTGTTCAAGAGAAAGGAATGGTGAAGAAAGTGCTAAGGATGAGTAAAAGGAGTAGAGATACTTGAGTGATAGTGCATGCCAAATGATACTATGGACACTTGTCTTCTATTTTATGTTTTGACTCATGGAAAAAATCTGTTTTGCATATTTTTAACAAGAATTGCCCCTATAATATTGACTACAATATTATAGTCATGTAAATGATTATGTGTTTCAGGTATGCATGGACTATTGTAAGAATTCTCACTTTTGCTTTAGGTGTCACCATTTGGGAACTTATGACCTTTGGTGGAAAGCCTTATGATGGGATTCCAACAAGAGATATTCCTGACTTGTTAGAGAAAGGAGAGCGGTTACCGCAGCCTCCTATCTGCACCATTGATGTTTACATGGTAATGGTGAAATGTGAGTAGCTTTAATTTGATTCTAGCTTTTGGGATGGATGAGTTTTACTGAAAGGGTTTCCCTTGCAGCTGGCTGTCATAAATCCTTTGTAGCAATGTGTGCCATTTTGAAGCATCATTGAAGCAGTTATGTTAATTATAATAAAATACCTTTTGATTATAACATCTTGAAGTTTGTAAGGAGATGAATCTGATAGAAGGGCCTTGCATTAATTGAATCCTTATTGTTGGTCGATAATATCACACAATATTGCCATGCATCAAACCATTGTAGACAAATGACATCCCTTTCTATGACCACTGGTTTATTAGATGATAACTTTTCATGTTGTTCTAGAATCATGTATGAAAAGTTGTAAAAAGATTAACATTTTTTCAAATTATAATATAAAAAAATCTAATGAAACAAAACCAGTTTGGGGGAGTAATTTTCCTTTGTATAACCAGCCATTTATAGATGTTGATATGTCATGGTAACTAGAATGCATCTCTGTGAGAACATTAGAATCAAGGAGAATCTGGAGATAAATTATTTTGTTTATGTTTGCATCTGGATTCTCACCTGGCACATCCCCCTCCCCAACTGCTCAGCTGCTAGAAGATGTAAATCCTGGAGCTCCAGTTTTAATTTTAAAAGAATTAAGAAATAATCTGTGGTATTTCTGGTTTAATTTAAATGAGATTAACAAACAGCCATTTTTTCCATGTGGCTTGCTCCTCACATATACAGGTGAAAACATTATCATAAGATACAAAGAAGATGATTCCACTAATGGTTTGAGTTGAGTGGTAGCAGCAGGGCACAGCAGTTGGATAGGAAGCATCAATTTTATATACTGGCTAAGTGGAAGAAGGAGAAGGAGAAGGAGAAGGAGAAGAAAAAGAAGAATTCCTGTTCTGGTATTATATGCTAGATGATAATCAAGTCTTTAGCACATGAAAGCTAAAAGAAAAACAGTGAAACCATAATTGATATCAACCCAAATGTCAAAAAATAATGCAGGGAATGAGGAAGACGTAAAAACATCCAAAATTAATGTGTGATATTTTGGCCTTGAGTCAATTAAAATCATGGCCAATGTAGAGGCTGTAAACTGGACCCATTAACTGTGAGAAATGTTAGTTTAGTTTGGGTTCTCTTAGGAGCAGTTAATATCTCATCTTTTGTTCTTCTATCTGCTTTTCTCAGAGTAGACTTAAAAACAAGAAATTTAAATGCATGCTTTCACAAAAGCATAACTGTTTAGAATTCTGTTGTAAATAACAAAAATAAATGCATTTTTTCCCCTTTGGAAGCTTTACACTGCAACACAGTTGTCATATCAATGATGAATTGTCTTGTCGCCTGCTGCATATCTAACTGCAGGTAGAACTACATGTGATTGAAAATTCATCCACAAAAGTTACTATTTGTCCACAGAAAACTTTTAATTATTATACTAGTTGATACAATTTCAGTGGGCAAATAAATGGTTTTTATTGATTCTTCTGACATAAACTTCAGTTGACATACATTTAGATCAAGTCTGAATTATTCATGTCAGACAAACCAGACCAGAATTTCACACTTTGCACTGGAAATTAAAGTTCTATTTGAATCTAAGATTTTTATTGTAAGCTGCTTTAGAAATGTGCAAATAAATATATTCATTTCATTTATTAGATTTATATACCGCCCTTCTCCTTGCAGACTCAGGGCGGTGAACAGCCAGAAATAAAAAACAGATTTTACAAAAGTTAAAAGAATTTTAAAAGCAACTAATATAAAATTTGGCCCATAATTTAAACAGTTCAATTAATAATTAATATCAAACTCTAAAAATTTACCATGGGATCAGGCCAGTCCGGCTAACTGAAAAAAGTAAGTTTTTAAGGCCCGATGAAAAGTCTGGAGGTCGGAGATCATTCGCAACTCTGGAGGAAGGTCGTTCCAGAGGGTAGGAGCTACCACAGAGAAGGCTCTCCCCCTGGGGGTCGCCAGCTGGCATTGTCTGGCTGACAGCATCCTAAGGAGGCCCTCTCTGTGGGAGTGAACCAGCCAGTGGGAATCAATTGGTGGCAGAAGGCGGTCCCGTAAGTACCCTGGTCCTAAGCCATAGAGCGCTTTAAAGGTGATCACCAACACCTTGAAGAGCACCCGGAAGTCCATTGGCAACCAATGCAGCTCACGCAGGAGAGGTGTCACATGGGAGCGCCCTGTCGCTCCCATAATCCACCGTACAGCCGCATTCTGCACCAGTTGGAGCCTCCAGGTGCACCCCAAGGGGAGCCCCATGTAGAGAGCACTACAATAGTCCAGGCAAGAAGTGACGAGTGCTTGAGTGACTGTGCGTAAGGAGTCCCGATCTAGAAAGGATCGCAACTGGCATATCAGGCGAACCTGATGAAAAGCCCCCCTGGCCACGGCCGTTGTATGCTCCTCTAAAGACAGCCGTGGGTCCAGGAGGACACCCAAGTAGCGAACCCTTTCCGTGCGGGCTAATGATTCGCCCCCAATAACCAGCGATGGCATCAGCTGGCTATATTGGGATGCCGGCAGCCACAGCCACTCGGTCTTGGAGGGGTTGAGTCGAAGCCTGTATCTCCCCATCCAGATCCGCATGGCTTCAAGGCACTGGGACATCACTTCCATGGCATCATTGGGATGGTCTGGGGTGGAGATGTACAGCTGAGAATCATCAGTGTACTGATGGATTTCCACCCCAAAACCACGGATGATCTCACCCAGCGGCTTTACATAAATGTTGAACAGGAGCGGCGAGAGGACCAACCCCTGTGGCACTCCACACACTAGGCGCCTCGGGGTCGACTGCTGCCCCCCTGTCAACACAGATTGCGACCGGTCGGAGAGATAGGAGGAGAACCACCACAAAACGGTGCCCCCCACCCCCAATCCCTCCAATCGGCGCAACATTATACCATGGTCGATGGTATCAAAAGCTGCTGAGAGATCTAACAGGACCAGGATAGAGGAATACCCCCTACCCCAAGCCCTCCAGAGATCATCCACCAACGCGACCAATGCCGTTTCGGTGCTGTACCCAGACCTGAAACTGGACTGGAGCGGGTCTAAATAGACAGCTTCATCCAGGTATTGGGGGAGCTGCCACACCACCACACTCTCAACAACTTTCGCAAGGAAGCAAAGGTTGGAGACTGGATGGTAATTAGCCAAAATAGCTGGATCCAGAGAAGGCTTCTTGAGGAGGGGCCTCACCACTACCTCCTTCAAGGCGGCCGGTAGGGTACCCTCACTCAAAGAAGCGTTAATAATCTCCTGGAGCCAGCCTCGTGTAACCTCCCGGGAAGCCAGCACCAACCAGGAGGGACATGGGTCCAATAAATATGTGGTTGCGTTCAGTCTTCCCAGAATCCTGTCCACGTCCTCGGGAGCCACAGGATCGAACTCCGCCCAGATAACACTCTCAGGACTTGCCTCAGTCATCTTGTCTGAACTAACCCAGTTCCAATATTGGTTAGTTTTATTGATAATAAATAGCAAAAATACTGATTCTGAAAATAAATTATTAGGCCTTGTCATCACTGTTGTTTCATTATTCTTTTTCCCCTCAGTTTCCTTAATAAAGTTATCCTAATAATTTTTTGATTCATTTAAAATAAGAGTGGCATACTGATGTATTATGAGCAATAGGAAAAATGTTCATGATTATTTGTTCATCCCTCTTTTGGTGGAATTAATTGCATGATCATAGTTTGGGAAGTATTAATCTATATGGAGTGGATCCATATTTCTTCCTATTAATTTTTGTACTGCACTGAGCGATCCTATAATATCTGAGATCATAGATATGATTGTATATAGAGGCAATTTCACAAGTTGTCTTTGGTGTCACTTATGCATTCCAACTAAGCAAAGAAGGGAGATTTTAAATAAGCAAGTAAGACTCATTGTATTTGGACTTCCTGTTGAACAATAACAGATTTGTAAGCATGTCAATGCTATTTTCAATTAGGCTTGCTCTTAGATAGACTAGGGCCTATTGCCAAGCAGAATCTACCTGTTAGTAATGCTTTGTAACCTTTGGCTTACAGAAGAGAAGTAGGGCAAAGTAATCATTTCTTCTAAGCTTTGTAAGAGACAGGAAAAAGAAACTTCCTTTGCATGGCAAATGCTTCCCTAGCAGCCATAGATACCAACTAGGCTGTATATGCACAGATATAAGAGCTGTGCTGGCACAGTGGATAAAACTCATGGATATTCATGTTGTCATATTTAGCCACCTTTATGCTTTTGAAAAATGTTTATTTTTTAAAGATATTTGTTCCTTGCAATATAAAGAAGATTCTAAAAGATGTACCTGGTTGGGAATATTAGAGACAACCAAAATCTACATAGCAGCTGGAACTGAACATACAAGTGTCAGACTCAAACTGGGATTCAGAAGTTCCTATTAATCTCAGCCACAAGCAGAGAGAGAAATAACTAAAATGCTTTACAGAACAGATAACGCAGGCAATCACAAACAATGGTGATAATGTGTAAAGTAGAATGAACGGTAAAAAAGAAAAGAAAAAAGAATATATGCAAAAAGCATATATATTAATTGTACCTTATACCAATATTTACTGCAAGTCAGAGTCTACTGAATGTATTTAGTTTCAGAAAGAGGTTTTAAAAAAATAAGATGGTTGACTTGCAGAGTGTGGTAAAGAAGAATAATGTTTAAAATGGAAATTTGAGGGCATGATCAAATTGAGTTTTAGAAATAACTGCTTAATTTCAAGTGGTCTTCTCATAATTACTCTTTTAATTAACCATTTATGAAAAAAGGAAATCTTATAGCAAAAGCACTTTTTCTCTCTTTTTGCACATGGCCATAGGTTGGATGATTGATGCTGATAGTCGCCCCAAGTTCAAGGAGCTGGCTGCTGAATTTTCTAGAATGGCTCGGGATCCTCAAAGATATTTAGTCATTCAAGTAAGTGGCCTGAATTCATCTTATTTTCTTTCTCCTCCTGCTCCTTCCTGGCTGTTAATGACTATATACATGCAACCATTTTCTTGTTTTTTTAACCTTGAATTTGTGAAATGTCTGCATTTTCAGAACAGTCTCTACCACTGTTTTGGATTTTGAAAGTAGAAGTGTTCCCAAGTCACTGAAAACAGATAAATTGGGGCATATGTTACTTCTGTTCTATTTAGTAGAAAATGAAATATGCCGTTTTGTGTTAAAAGCCAACTGCAAAAAAAACCCTTAGTAATTCTGCCAATCACAATGCTTTCAAAATATCCTCTATATAATGTAGGATATATTTGTAGCTCAAATCAGGGCATTTGAATATGCTCACCTTCGTGAAGGTGGTCCAGATAAGAGGCTGGTTGACATAAACATTACATGCTTATTTGCCTCACCAAGGTTAGCTACACTAAGGTTAGCTACAAATATGTATTAGATCAGCAAACCTCCTTTTCCCTGCCTCAGCTGAAGAGCTAGCTATGGTGGGTTATTTTTCTCTTGTGCTATTTTCGTGTTTATTTTATCATTAGGCAGAACAACAAAGATTGCCCCATATTGCAGTAAGATGAAATATTTTAATTCTCACCCAATTTCTCTTTGTACATCCATTAATAATTTTGAGCTTAAAACAAGGATCTTTCAAGATTGGAATACTCTGAGGATGGTTGGAGTGGCCACAGAATGCTTCTAGCAAGATGAAAACAACTTGTTTCTATCTCAAGATATTCTGGATGTGCTATATGTGTACTCATCTTACAATTAGCTTATGCATTAATTTTTTTTCATAAATATATCAGGTTCTTCTAGAAACATTAACAGCAGCAATACAATGAATATTTTTACTAATAGGAAGATAGCCATTAAAATATATATAGTTCTGTTCAGCAAATGCTTTTTAACTCTGGAAATAATATGCATTAAAGTTTAAAAAAGAACATACTTTCTTTCCTCCTTTAGAAACTGTTCTGGTCAGTGCTAGTACAGATTAGCTTAAATGAAAAGCCTGAATATCAGTACGCTAATTTGTTAAAATACATCAAGAATGGTTGGTAGCTTGAACACTTTCAATTTTGGACTCAAGTAACATATATTCTACACCTTCCCCAAAGTTAGCATTTCTGTTCCAACACCTCAAAAGATAAAGAGTGAGGCCTGGGAGCTAGATGATATCAGTGTGACAGATAAAGACAGTTTCAGCAATCCCAGGATTCCCCAAGGAATACAGAAAAGAAAGTTAAGACAGTCAAAAGCCCACTGCTAGAATAATAGATTTCCTACTTTGCCAACAAAAAAAAGTTATTTTATTCAAAATTCAGGTGAGAAATCAGATTAACTTTTACCTATTAGAATTATATTCCTTTAAACCAAAAAGCCATGATGAAGAATTCTAATGAGATAAAGAAGCTGCCTTACATGACATTAATTATTTGCCATTTAGCTTAGAATAGTAAACTGAATGAAATCATTCCTCAAAGATTTCAGACAAAGATTTTCTCCAGCATCTATTAATAGATTTCACTGGAGATGCTAGAGACTCTATCTGCAAAGCAGGTTTGCCACTATACAGCAAAGATGTTTACTTTTCCCTTCCCATAAATAGCCACTAAACCTTAGTTCTCTTGATATAGAAAACAAATGTCCATTATGAGGCTGTTACAGGCTTCTCTTTCTGTACAGTTAGGCATATAATTCATCTTGCAATAGTTGTATTTTAGGAAAGTAGTAACATCTCACCATCTCTTGCAGGGATTGCCCCTTTCCATAATACTTTTGTTGGTAAAACAGTTTGATTTGGCATTGACATAATCATGATACTTTGGAAAGAATACTATTGAATAAGTTTTTTTTTAAATTGTTTTTGCTTTTTGTGGAAAGAACAAGGGTATTCAATAAGGAGAAGTATGAAAGAATATAATATAGCTAGATTCATAGAATCACAGAATCACAGGGCTGGAAGGGACACCACAGGTCTTCTAGCCCAACTGCTTCCTCACGACAGGAGTCATACCAGTCAAATAGTTGTCCAGTCTAAAACCTCCAGTGATAGCTGATAACATTGATTTCTGCCAGCCAAGCAGATAGATGGTTGATGTGATCATCAGAGTAATTATTTTTTAATTTTCTATCAATGGGACATTGTACAGGGTGATGATCGTATGAAGCTACCAAGCCCAAATGACAGCAAATTTTTCCAGAATCTGCTGGATGAGGGAGACCTGGAAGACATGATGGATGCTGAAGAATATCTTGTCCCTCAGGCATTTAATATTCCTCCACCCGTTTATACATCAAGGGCAAGAATTGACCCCAACAGGGTAAGAAGAAAAAAAGGCTTGGCTGTACGAAGGGGCACATGCACACACATATACACACAGAGAGAGATCACCGGCAAAGCAACCCACAGACTAAATATTATATTCTGATCTTTGCTTGGCTAAGTAGCTAGGGGTGATGGAAAATGTCAGATTAAGGACAGTCATTAAGGTCTGCATTTCTCTAAAACATGAAGGACAAAAGAGTACAGGTAGCCCTCAATTTACTACCACAATTGGGACCAGAATTTCCATTGCTAAGCAAGGCAGTGGTTAAATGAGTCATGTCTTATTTAACAATCTTTTTTGCCACAATTGTTAGATGAATAACTGTAGTTATTAAGTAAATCACATGGTTGTTTAGCAAATCTGTCTTCCCCCATTCCTGCATTGACTTTGCTTGTCAGAAGGTGGCTGGGAAGGTCACAAATGATGATCACATGATCCCAGGACACTGCAACCATAAAAAATACATGTTGGTTGCCAGGCAACTGAATTTTGATCATGTGACTGTAGGAACACTGCAACAGTCACAACTGTGAGGATCCGTTGTAAGTCAGTTTTTATAGTGTTGTAACTTTGAAAGATTATTAAATGAATGGTTGTAATTACCTATACTCAACAGAGTATCCAGAGTATCTGTATTTTTCAGAGTATAAAATGCTCCGGACTATAAAACACACCTACCTTTTTGGGGAGGAAAACAAGAAAAAAAAATCTGCCTCTGCCTCCCAGCGATTTGCCTCCTTGCAGCAAACAGCGAAGGCTCTTGTGGCAATAGGCAATGGCAATCCCTGGAGCCTGAAACAGCTGAGGGTCTGGAGACAATCAACTGCTTGTGCTGATTAGGCTGTGCTGAAGCTGAAACAGGCTCTTTGCCATTTGCTGCAAGGAGGTAAATTGCTGGGAGGCAGAGGCCGAAGGGTGGAGGCCTGCAAGTGGGTGGGGCTACATTCGGTGTATAAGACACACCCAAATTTTCACCCTCTTTTGAGGGGGGGAAGTGTGTCTTATACTCTGAAATATACGGTATGTCACTCAGGCTCCAAACAGAATTAGCTAATGTACATGGATGCTGAACTGACATTACTGTCTTTCAGGAGAGAAGGGAAGGATCACCATAAAGTGTGCCCATTTTCTCATTCAATATATGTGTTAGCGGAATAAACATGCCTGTCTCCTGAGAAGTAAAAGCTCCCTTTTCAGTCAGGTTAATACCCTTAGAATCTGTCACAAAACCAAAGAGAGATGGCCCATGCATATTGTTCCAACAAATCCAATGGGTGGGGATTCTTTTTAAAAAATGCATGATTCATGAAACATTCAAAACAGATTTCCTTACAAAGATACTCATCTTTGTGAGCAGCTCCACTGCTCTCTTGTACAAGTACAAGTACTATATTAGTATCTATTTCAACTGGGGATAGATATTCTAAATATGATTTGTTTCTATCTTTTTATTCACCTGCCATAGCAAGATATCCGTCATATAAAATACATGTGTACAATTCACAGAAAAGAAATGCGTCTTTCAGGGCTGCTAATCTGAATTTATATTCTTATCTGGGAGCAAAATGGCTGGAGATATAGCAGTAGGCATTCTGGTGCAGTTCTTGTTTTGACAGGAGCAAGAGGGGCAAGAAGGATTTCTTGGCCTGCAGAGTTGAATTATAAATACAAAGGGTGTGGTTTCTTGGGCCATTGGTTACTGTCTGTTTCTCCCCCTTGTCACCAATCGTCCACTTGCTGGGATGATTAAAAGGCACTTCATGCGTATGGAGAGATATATTGTAGGGTTAATGATGAATGCAGCTCACATGTTTACCACCACAAATTGTATATTAGACAGAGTAGCTTGTTGTGGATGTAGAATGATTCTTTTCTTCAATGTTGAAAGAGAAATTATCTCAGCAAAACAGTTGGAATCAGGTAATCCTCGAGTTATGACCACAATTGAGCCCAAAATTCATGTTGCTAAGTGAAATATTTTTTAGGTGAGTTTTGCCCAATTTTATGACCTGTCTTGGCACAGTTGTTAAGTGAATCACTGCAGTTGTTAAGTTAGTAACTTGGTTGTTAAGTGAATCTGGCTTCCCCATTGTCAGAAGGTTGCAAAAGATGATCATATGATCCCCGGACACTGCAACCGTCATAAACATGAACCAGTTGCCAAGCGTCTGAATCTTGGTCATGTGACTAGGGGGAATACTTCAATGCTCGTATGTGTGAAAAAGGGTCATGTCACTTTTTTCAGTGCCATTGTAATTTTGAATGATCACTAGATGAACTGTTGTAAGTCAAGGATTACCTGTATTCTATGGGAAAAGGAAGTTTAAACAGTTTCAAGCATTTTAAGGGAAGAAAACTGAACAGGATTGTTTATTATGCTCTCTTTTCATCAGGGGAAGCAGGAGGAAATAATTGTTTATGTCCAAGCTTCAACCCTTTTGCCATTCAATCATGTGCTTCATCTAAATATATTTTTGTCTTTCCAGAGTCTATTGTTTCCATGAGTTTGAAGTACTTTCTTCTTTTCTTTGTCTAAAGCAATATGTGGAATATAGATTAAAACGTACCTATACTTCTTTCTGCTGCTGGGACCCAACCCAAAACTTAGTACATAAATAATATTTTGGATGCATAATGATTCCCTTACATGGATCCCTGACAGTTCCCCTCAAACTGTATTAGCTGTCAGGGTTTGAAAAGTCTCTCACTAAGAACCTGTAGAGATTCCACCAGCATAACAGAGCACTGCTATAGTAAAGAGCATTTAACTCTGCGGCCAGTGGTGGGATTCAGCCAGTTCGCACCACTTCGGGAGAACCGGTTGTTAACTTTCTGAGCAGTTAGTGAACTGGTTGTTGGAAGAAATCATTAAGGCAGAGAACCGGTTGTTAAATTATTTGAATCCCACCACTGTCTGTAGCTAAATATGAAACATATTTAGAGTTGTTCCTCTGCAGAGGAAAACACAAACTGAAACACATTAAACATGAACTGTTTTTCATTGCAAGGCTGAAACAGAATAAGGGAAATGAACTCTAAGCTCAGTCTTTACAATCACTATTCTTTGGCATACAGCTTCCTTGGAACTGGAAAGTAGACTTGTTTGCCCTAATGAATATGAATATTAAATGGACCTATTGCAATTGATGGGATTACCATGAATTGGAAATAAATTGAAGCAGTTTAAGCTGTTTATACTCATTGTTACTGGGAAATTAAATTTTATAGTAAAGTTTCCATGAATCTATAGTTATGAAATCTTTTCTTTGAGTTTAATGAAAAAGTGACTTGCCTCATTAAATTATACATTTACTTGAATATTTATACAATAAATTAAAGAAGATAATTCCTTCTTTGCTTACAAATTCCTTTGTACTAATTTCAGGGTTTTTGATTCCCTCATATTTCAGTGGAGAATTTTCTCATGGAGATTTTCAGCTTTATTGCAAAGTTAGGTTCGGTGATACTGATGGACTAATATGTTTCTTGACCTTATAAATAATATGTTCCTTGTCCTTTGCAGTTATGCCTGTGCATACTTTTTTTTAAAAAAAAAAGCCAAATACTATTCTTTGGTTATGAAGTAAAAAAATGGGCTGTCAGGAAGATTTGCTATGAACTATTCTGCTGTTGTCAGAAATTGTTTATCATTGTTTTTCATTTCAATTGCTTTATGTCTATGGCAAATCCCACTTTTAAGCTCCATTTTATGCTGAAAGGGATTTGGGGTATCTTTTCGTAGAACTGATTTTCTGGAGACAGTATATACAGTGTGCTGTAGTGGACTATGTGCTTACACCTGTACGGAGGGTTGTGTTCTGTTGGCCTCTTTGGCTTCCTCACATGGAGATCCCTGAGACTTTCCCTTACAATCTCTGTTACTTTGCCTGCCCATGACAAACAGCCAGTTTGGTAGCCTCCATCCATACTTTGACAGAAAATTTTTCTTTCTGAACCTTGACTTGGGAAGAAAAGTGGAGAAGACTGTTTAATTTTGCCTTTTTGGGCTTTTCCTGCTTCCTATCTAAAGCAGCCAGTATGTGTTTGGTTGTGTCTGGTTATGAGGTTAAATACTATATCCTATCAGCCTGCATACTAGTTTGAAAAACTGCAAGTTGTTTAGATAATTAAGGTTATGGAGCTAATTAAGAGTTGAAGGAAATAGGAAAAAGGAAAAAGAAAAATACTATGACTCTTCTTTTTTAAAAAAACAATTTTTTATTAAGAATTTTAATTACAATAGTAAAAAAACAATACAAACTAAATTTAGAGAAAGAGAAGAATGGAAAGAAAAACTGAAAAGTACAAGAAAAATAAGAAAGAAGAAAAAGAAATGAGAATATAATAAAAGAAATATAAAAAAGTGATAAAAGTGATTTCAACTCATTAAGTGTATAAATTAATATACATTAAATGTATAAATGTATTTATACATTTAATTATACTCCCTATAAGATTAAAAAGATGTCTCTTCATCACCCCATTCCTTATCTTTAAGAACATCCTTATAGCATCAGCTTTTCAATTCTCATGTCAGCAAAAAATCCATAAGGCATTGCCAGAACATTGTAACAAAATGTTTTATTTTAACATTGATCAAATAAACCAACTTTATATTCCTCCCTTTTACTTCTAACAGTTTTATTTCAATCAATAACATATTTAATTCAATCAAATATTGTCATAGGATTTTATTTCTTTCAATTCTTTACCCGGTTGCCCAGGTTTTAATGAGCTTCTTTTGTAGATCAGAAAGAAACCATTTTCCAGGTCATTTATCTTTTGAATTTCTCTTTTTAACAACTTCAGCCAGTTTCTTTGGTATATCCAGTAAAGCATACTTTTCTGATCACTCCTTGGCATGTCATTTGTAGTTCCATGTTTTGTACTTTATCTATCTTATCAGATAAATTGTTTCCATATTTGTCATTCTTTAATTAACTTCTTTTAGACACATCTATAGAAGCAAACATTGTTACTCATATCACAATATTAATATTGTAGTTAATATTGAAGTTGACTTCTGGCTCTGTTCTTCAAAAATATCTTTTAATATTTCTATTGTTACAGTGTTTTGAATATTATGTAAATCCCAGTATTAATTAATACTTTTTATTTTTTTTCTTCTGCTTAAAGTCTTTAGTCTCCTTCTAAAGACTAAACTGTATTGGAGCAAACAGTACTATTTTTATAATTTCATATGCAAGGTATCTTCCTATATGAACATTGTATTGCAAAATTCATAAACAATAACATACGAGTAGTGCAGTATTCCTTTCTGGGGGGAAATACATTCTCCTAACAGTCTTAACAATGACAGAAAACTATTTAAGTGAACTCTGCCTTACTGGGATTTGATAGTCTCCAAATTCGCAGATCCAGGTTGAATTTCCTTTAACTCTTATTTTGTCTGAATTTTGTAGGCATTAGGCTAGAAACAAGGAAATTGTGACTGCTAATTGCACTTTAGGCATGAAGCAGTGAGTGACCTTGCACTAGTCACTCTCTCACAATTTTAGGAAGCAAGCAAAGGCAGACCACTTCTGAAATCTTGCCAAGAAAATTGCACCAACTTGTCCAGGCAGTCACCAGGAATCAACACTGACTCAAAGGCCGATGCGCATATTCATTTGTGCTAATGTTTTGGTTATAATGATAATCTGTACTATGCAGAGCTCTATGAGGCAAAATACATTTTACAAAAAAAAGGAAGTTGCCTTCTTCATTCATGTTTCTTACGGAATAAACAGAAATAATAATTATAAATAATGAATAAGAGTTATAAAAGGAAACCCAAGAAGTAAGAAGGTTTAGACTTAAAATGGTAATTATTATTTTCTCTCTCTAAATATTTTTGAATGTATTATTGTAGTAGATTCCAAGATCTACGTTAACTCATCTGAAACAGAAAAAAATTCATCAAGGCAGCTATTATTTCCTTTCTCAGGCCAAGAATATCCAATTATGGTTTTCTTTATCTCTTACATAATGAAATTGAGAATATTATCATCAATTTTGTATTCAGATGTTTAGGCTCTCTACTCTTACCACTCATTCAAATATCACTCTCTCTTTCTTTCCCTCTCTCTCTCTCCCTCTCTCTGTCTCTCTGTCTCTCTCTCAGACCTTTCCTCTTGCTTCTACAATGATTACTTCTGTAAAAGCTTTGAAGAAGATGTGCTCCATTTCATTTTCAATGAGGGATGATGGCTTTTGAGAGGCTCAGAATATCCTTTGATTACTGGATAAAGTACAAGGGGGAGGGAGCAACAAGAGGAAGGGTAATAGGGAGGGAGCAAGTGAAACATGTTCATCAAACCTTTTTTGTGTTCTCCCTTCCCTCTGCTGCTGCTGAGCATGTGGCCTTTTGATTCATTCCTGCTTAAGAAGTGTTCCCGCTTGAAAGTTCAGAATGCCAGGCCTCCTATGTCGTTTAGTTTCCTCTTAAATCCCCTGGGCATTTAAAAATGTATATAACAGCCAGGCAAGATTGTGACTCTGAAACATCAAAAGCTTTTGTTATTGTTGATATTGTCACCTCTGATAGTGTGGCATGGAGATAGAGATCACAAAATGCATGAGATCATGCATACAAAGGAAAAGTAGTATTGAGGAAAGAATAGAGGATTGGAATTAGACAAGGAAAAAGATGTACAGGCAACTAGGAATCTATAATCCTCTCTCTTGATTTTGCCTCCTCTACTCACTCTGCTTGTTACTTAATACATTAATACAAATGTATTAATGTAAAGAATCACTCCTCTAGATATCAGTAGAAAGCTGTGTGAGCTGTTTCATTCTACATACCCCATGATCAATTAAAAACAGCACACTCTTTTCAACATTTCACTCTTGTTTCCTCCATACATCTTGAATCCAAGCATCAGTGAGCATCTTTCCTGCAGTTACAATACAATACAGCACTGAAGACATTTTGTTTTCTACCTTATGAAATACTATAATTCATTTGCTTTGAAACTATCCTGGCCATTGAAGGAAAGTGTCTCATTAAAGTGATTTTAATCATATTGTTTGACAAACAAGGCACTTCAGAAGTTTATTCTTCAGCTTCTGTTCTATAAATGAAACATGATAGAGTAGAGGGAGCCATGGTGCCCACCACCTTGGCATAAGGTAGTGCAGTCCAATCTAGTCTGATAGCAATAACAACATTGTAAACAGGAAATAACATAATCAATAGCACTTTCAATTCTCTCATCCCATGGAGGCAAGCCAAGGATACTTTACTACAAGAGTAGTAAAACACAGGCACAGCCTTGACTTTCTAATTATATTTTCATTCACTCCCTGAAAAAGGACATATGATTGGCTGTGATTCTTCATTCCTCATTTTATCTTCCTAGGAAGCAGTGGCTGTCCAAAGTCACCCAGTAGGTTGTGTGAGGTTTTTGACCTCCTCTTCCTCCTCCTCCTCCATCATTCTAATTTTGGCACGCTGTCATTCAGTCCATGCACAGCTAGGGCAAAATGCCTCCCTGATCTTGTTCTACCCCTCCTACATCCAAAAGCAACAGTAAATGAGCCCACACCAGCCTCTGTAGTGCACACCCACAACTATAACAATATTCAGCAAATCAGATTTTCAACAACAGATGGAGGCCCAAATCTTCTCACATCATGATGGTATGTAAACAACATTTAGTGGAGGTAGAATGGACAGCTATCATTGATTTCTGAGAAGAAAATGTTTATGGAAAAAATCAAGCTTGCAATAAGAGGATTGAGTAAAAAGTAAAGAGATCATTTGCTCAAAAAGAGAAGTCACATTAGCAATCTAATTGAATGGGGAAAGGTCAACACCTATGATGAAGATATTTTGGTTTAGTCAGTATTGATACCCTAGCTGATACTGAAAAAGGAAAGGAGATAAAAAAGGAGATAGAAGTGACAACATATATCTTATTCACCACATGGTAACTTTGGACAGAAAACCCCATATAGATTTCAAGCGTTACTTCCAGATTTAATGCTGGAAGGTGTCCTCTGAAGAACAGATTAGGAAGAGCTATAGCTAGTCAGAGCCACATTTTGCCATTATAGATAATTTAATGCATGAAACAACAGCTTTTGATGACTTTACTGGAGTCATCTTTTAACGTTCCTGTCATCGTTGATCTGGAAACATCTGTTACTGAATAGTTTATTGGAATAATACTATGTGCAACTATCAAATCAAGTTTATTACAGTCAAAGACCAAAGACCAGAATAACTGTGTTCTGCCAGCATAAATGTAGGCCCTAATAACACAACATACTCAAGAGAGATCTTACCATTTGTTTTCAATCGAGTCTGATTCATAGAGATTGTCTGGACAAATCTCTGCAGTTTTTTTGGCAAGGATTTTCAGAAGTGGTTTATCAATGCCTCCTTCTTAGGGCTCAGAGAAAGTGACTGGCCCAAGATCACCTAGTTAGCTTTGGGCTAAGGTTCTAGAGCAGTGTTGGCGAACCTTTTTCTCGTGGCGTGCCGGAAGTGTGTATGTGCATGCGCAACAGCTTGCGTGCATGCCAGCACCCATAATGCAATGTGAACCCTCCCACATGCACATGCGCACATGACCCTCCCGCGCATGTGCCCCACATTGCGCATGCATGCCCTGCACATGCACTTTGGGGCCCCCCGCCCCGTTTCAGGCCTGGAAAGTCATTATTCTGAGAGCAGTCCAGGGCTTCTCTGTCTCCCCGCCTGAGCAGACTTTTGTCATAGCCCCAGGCTTCCAGGGAGAGGGAAGGAGGGAAGCCCTGGCCTGCTGCTCCTGCTGCCGCCACCCCCTTGCCCCCAGCAAGAGCGGTTCTTGTGCTGCCACTTCTCCGGCAGCACCAGAAGCAACTACTGGGGCAGAGAGGGCAGAGCAGGACTTAGAACCCTTGCACGCTTCACGATGCTTGGGCTGAGGAGGGGGTTGGTCATATTGTTGCTCAAGGTTGGATGTGGTGGCAGGCCGTTCTCGCCGGCTGCTCCTGGAGCAGGAGGAGAAGGAGAAGCCACCAGCGGGGAGACGAGCTGCCCCAGGAGGACTGGAAGAGAGCGCAACTCCTCACTCATGGAGATCCACCCACATGTGGTTGTGGAAAGCGGCAAGAAATGTGTGAGCCAGGAAGCAGTCATGCTCCTTGGCAGGAGAGGGTTGCACTTCACTCCAGCAAAGGTTTGTGCAATCCTCTCCGGCCATGACTGTTTCCTGGCTAGCACACCGTTTACCATGCCCACTTCCCCACCGGTAGATCTCCATGAGTGAGAAGCTGCGCTCTCCTCTGGTCCCCCTGGTGTGGCTCACCTCCCTGCTGGCAGCTTCTCCTTCTCCTGGTTGCTTCCTTGGCAAAGCGCTTCACCATTGCAGCGCAGGGGACATGGGTGGTGCCAGGGGATCCATGCAGCTACTATCCCACCCCTCCTCAGCCTCGGTCATACTGCGAGGCTCCAACTCAAGGAGGAGAAGACAAAGGAAGGGGGGAGAGTCCAAACGGCAGCTACCTTGAGCAAACCATAGCGCTATTACACAGGGCTCCAAGTGGTTGGAGAAGAGGCAGAAACAACAGCCAGGGCTGTGCTTTCAGAAGGTAAGCAACACTGCCTCTGCCATGAGGAACTTTGGAGAAAGAGGAGGGGGGCAGGCTGTGGCCATTCTCGCCAGCTAAGAGACAGCCTGCTCCCGCCTTCTCTCTCCAAAGTTCTTCACGGCAGAGGCAGCGTTGCTTACCCACTCACAGCAGAACAAGCAGCCAAAGCCCGAGGGAAGCGCCGGGTGGCTATTTTGAAAGGGTGGGAGCGGTTTATCCAAGCTGCAGGATAAGTGTATTGCATTTCAAGTGGCGGCTGAAACAGTGGTATTCTTGTTTTGCCTCTCCATACCCCGTTTTTGGAATTGGGGAGGCAGCAAAGATCTCCAGGCAGCAGAGATCACAGCAACAATGTTTTCGGCTGGCAGCAGGCATGGTAGGGGTTGAGCAATGGGCCAGCCACTGGTAGCGCACACCCCCACCCAACCCCTACTGCTGCGCTGCCAGCCAAACCAGGCTTTCTGGCCATACGCCAGGGAAGGAGCCGCGGGCTGCGCAGCTGCCCGCCTACCAGCAAATGCTGCCCCATGCACCTGAGCTGGCTGGACGCTCTTCCCTTCTCCCTGCAACTACTACTGCTGCTCTTCTGGGGCAGGGCGGCTGCGCAGGAAGAACACATCCCAAGCGACTCACGCAGCTGGTGAAGCGAGCCAAGAGGGGCATCTCAACCTGCTTTGATGATGGCCACGGGGTCATCTGAGCAGGCAGCCCACCACCACCCCACCCTCACCGGCTGCTGGTCCTCCAGTGGTCTGGACCTCCTGGGACTGCGCAAGTAACTCACACGGGCAGGGAGGAGAAGAATCCCTGCCTTAGCTTGCTCTGCTCTCTTAGGAAGTGACCTCTGGGATTCCCTCTCTGCATCTTTTGGCACGCACGCCAGTCGCTGGTATTTGCATGCGCATGTGTGCCAGAAACCAGACCAGCTGGCCAGTGCACATGCACACTCTGGAAACAGGAAGATAGTTTTCCTGGAATGCACATGTGCAATGGGCGGCTGCTCTTCCAATTTCCGGCACGCCCGTGCACATGAAAACCAGATGACCGGAGTACCGGAACCCGGAAGAACAATGGATGATGGCTCCGCGTGCCTGTAGAAATGGCTCTGCATATCTCTTCCGGCACGCGTGCCATAGGTTCGCAACACAGTTCTAGAGGCTAAACTTGCAATTTCCCAATTTTTAGCCTGATGCTTTAACCACTTCATTAAACTGATAAAATCCACTAAGGGATAGGGTTGCACCCGAGCCTTATCATTGATCTGTGTGCATCCAATATAAACTGCAAAGCAGAAAGAGAGATATAAGACCAACAAGAAAAGGGGGGGGGGGAACTATGAGGTAATAATAGCTTCAGTGTAATATTCCCCATTGTAATCAGGATATGTTTCTTTGATAGGAAGTATATGTAATGTAAAGCATTGCCACTCTGTAGACAAACAGCAAAAAGATAAAAGGCTGCTTACAACAAGCCTTCTTTGAGCTCCTCTTGTGACACCTGCATGCCTACTTCTCTAGTCATAGCTGTAACTGACATCATCCTGGACATATCGTTTTTAGAATTGCTGGAAAAGTGAAAGTGAAGTCAGCTGACAATTCCCTGCTGATCGTTTCCTTTGTAAATGAAAGCTCCTTATGTGTAACATGAGCAGAATGAGGACTCAAACTGAGGATGAAGCCTCTGATTGATGGTCCATTTTCCTGGCACATGCTGCAGTTAATTCTCAGGGAATGGTTAGCGGTGAAGTGTTCCCATTCCTCTAGTCCATTTTACTGCTGTCAGGGTAGACTGCTAAGAGCCTGCTAACTGACTCTGTATTTTTTTTCCCTAGAAAAAATAAAAAAGGAAAGGTCTTGTCCCCTTGCCATATCCATATGCTCTAGTCTGGTTTGCTATGTCTCTTTGAAAATGTCCCTACCTACTTTGGATGCAAAGTGAAATATTATTGTAGATTCTCCTCTGCAAAGCAGTGTCTATTTTCCCTTTGGTGCTCTTGGGGAAGAGGCCTATCTTCCCCTGGAGACTGTCCTTCAATTTGATTTCATTTTGGTTTAGATCTGTTGTAAATACCATCCTGTTCTTTTGAAATATTTGCTCTGAGCTGATGGGACAGCTCTATATTATATTTTCTAGCTGTAACACCACTGGGGTATCTGCAGCATATTATAAAGATCCACTTGCCTAAACCAGCTGTCTGTATTCCACACAGATTTTTCCTGAATTTCTTTCCACTTAGGGCAGCAACTGTACCATTTATAGGGCAGGTAGCTATGGTTTAGGATCTTTCCGCAAATACTAGTACGTTCTCACTAAATAATTAATAGCTTTGAATTAAAACTTAAGTTAAAAAATCTAACTTGAAAAGTAGACCTTATCAAAACAAAGGGCCTGGTGGCTCAGCATTGTGCTTAACATCAGCTGCCTGCAATTACTGTAAGTTCAAATCTCACCAGGCTCAAGGTTGACTCAGGCTTCCATCCTTTCTAAGGTAGGTAAAATGAGGACCCAGTTTGTGGGGGCAATAAGCTGACTTTGTATAAATATACAAAGTATGAAGGCTATTGCTTAATGCATTGTAAGTGAAGTGGCTGGGCAATAACGAGTAGCACAGGCAGGATAGTGACAACAGCTCTTTATTACATGGTGAGACTTCAGCAAAGTATGCAGGCAGCAGCACTCTTTATATACACTTTGGCTGCTGGTCATCAACCAATCACAAACAATCCCTAGTTTGAATCTCCCGCTCAAAACAGTAACAACATAACACCCCTCCCCTCCCAGAATGCATTTTATCACAATTATTTACATATTTACAAATGTAGTCACCTGGGCATGTCACCTAGTCCTAGTCGACCTGTGCAGTTCAGTTGCAAGTGGGGCATTGAGCCAGTCAGAGGGACCTCCCATCTCTCCTGGCTCTGCCAATGGAACCTCCTGGAACCCTTCGGAGGTGTGACTTTCCCCGGCTGGGAGGAGTGGCTCGCTGGGGCAGCGCTGGAACTCTGGCTTGCCAGATAAGTATTCCGGCTCACTCGGGGTTGAGGTAGCTGTATTGGAAGGACTCTGGAAGTTAGGAATTGGTTTGGACTCGAGGTCTGAATTTTTACCGACCAGTCTTTTTCTTAACTGGTCGATGTGTTGCCTCCAAATTCTACCTTGGCCGATATCGATCATATACGATTTTGGCTGACATCCCACTGACATCCCAGTGACTATAACCTCAACCCATAAGGGACCGGTTGCATAATTTCTTGCGAAGACCGTTGTGCCAATTGGGAAATGTCTGAGACCTCCCTCTTCCCCCTTGAAGGTATCGGCCGAATAGTTAGGATGCAACCAGTCGAGGACACATCTGAGTTTGCGGCCCATCAAGAGTTCGGCTGGACTATGGCCGGTGGCCGTGCAGGGAATGGCATGTGGCACAGCTAGGAATTGGTCTAGCTTGGCCTGCCAGTCTCCAGAATCTAAGCGGGACAAGGCCTCCTTGGTGGTCCGAACAAATCGTTCAGCCTGACCAATCGAGGCCGGATGGAAAGGAGCCAACAGGGCATGCCGGATGCCCAGTTCGGCAAGGTAGAATTGGACTGAGGTGAATTGTGGCCCGTTGTCCGATACTAATGTGTCAGGCAGACCGTGCGTGGGAAAGAGGCAGCAAAGGACTCTAATGACCACCTCTGAAGTGGTTGATGGCATGAGAAAAACCTCCAACCACTTGGAGAATGCATTGACCACTATTAAGAAAGACTGACCGTGGAATGGTCCAGCAAAATCTATATGGAGTCATCCCCATGGGCCCTATATTTTCCCATTCCCTAGCAGGGGTGACCGGGGAATCTGGATGGGACTCCTGGAAGGGTCTGCACTTCCCCACCCACTCAGAAATGTCTTGGTCCATGTGTGGCCACCACACCTAACTTCGGGCAAGACCCTTCTTCCTAACCATGCCTGGGTGACTCACATGCAACATCTCTAGTACTCTATGTCTTAAACTGTCAGGTACAACAACACGATCTCCCCACAATAAGCAACCCCCCAACATAGATAATTTGTTGCGTTTAGTACAAAACGGTTTGAATACGGTAGAGTCAGTTTGTGTAGGCCAACCTCACAAAACCCAGCCCATCACAGTTCGGATAGTAGCGTCTCGTTTAGAAGCCTTGGCCACCTCGGCTGAAGATAGAGGCCCTGGGGGCACAGCGTCCAGCAAAAGGATTGGGGCTTCAGGAGTCGGGTTGTCTAAAATGTCAGGCAGGGGGCATCTGCTAAGGGCGTCTGCGTGGCCCATGGCTTTTCCGGGTCGGTGAATTAGTCTGTAAGAGTATGCAGCCAAAAAAATTGACCACCTAGTCATTCATGGAGAAAGTGCGGCAGGGGTGGGCCTGTTGCCGGCAAGGAGGCCCAGTAGTGGTTGGTGGTCGGTAACTACATCAAATGATCGACCAAACAAATACTCGTGGAATTTTTTAACGCCAGCAATGACAGTTAAGGCTTCCCTGTCAAGTTGGCTATAGTTGCGCTCTGCGCATGACAGAGTCCGGGAGTAATACGCAATGGGCGCCTCTAAGCCATTCGGTAGTCTATGGCTAAGCACGGCGCCGACGCCAAATGGAGAGGCGTCGCAAACTAAGACCAACGGCAGTTCAGAGCTATATTGTATTAGAAAACTGTCCTCGGAAAGGAGTCTCTTAACCACGTTAAATGCCGCCGCTTCTGCTTTGCCCCAAACCCAAGGGGTGTTCTTGCCTAAGAGTCTATGAAGTGGCTCGGCTACCGTTGCCTTATCTTTTAGAAACATGGTGTAGAAATTAAAAGGCCTAGGAAGGCCTGCAGCTCAGTCTTGGTCTTGGGTGTGGGAGCGCTCTTGATGGCTCTCACCTTGCTTTCCGTGGGGTGGATCCCCGATCCGTCAATCTTATACCCTAAGAACTCAACCGAGGGAACCCCAATTTTGCATTTCGACCTTTTTAGTTTGAGCCGGCCTCATGGAATCTCGAATGGGTTAACCTGATTCTTTCTGCCAGTTGCTTTTCATTTTGGCCACTAATTAGCACGTCGTCAAAATACGGGATAACTCCGGGGAGGCCTTGTAACAGGCGCTCCATTGTGCTTTGAAACAAACCAGGGGCGATGCTGATCTCAAATTGCAATCGGGTGCATTTAAAAGCCCCTCTGTGTGTCACAATAGTTTGCGCTTCTGCTGTGGCATCGTCTACCGGCAGCTGCTGATAAGCTTGCGCAAGGTCTAATTTGGCGAATATTTTCCCTGGGCCAAGGGAATGCAGTAGATGGTGAACTACTGGGACAGGATATGCGCTTTGCTGTAACGCCTTGTTGATAGAACATTTGTAATCAGCGCATATCCTGATAGACCCGTCTGCCTTAATCGGGGTCACTATTGGGGTTTCCCATTTGGCATGGTCTATCGGTACTAATATGCCCTGCCTAATTAGCTTGTCTAACTCGGCATCGACTTTGGGTTTTAAAGCGAAGGGGACTTTCCTTGCCTTGAGCCTAATTGGAGCTACCCCTGGGTCCAGATTAGATCAGGGTCCCCACATACTTGCCAAGGCTGTCTTCGAACACGTCTCAGAACTTGTGCAGGAATTGTTCTTTGAGAGACGCTCCGCTGATGCTGTGAACCCCCATAAAGCCCATGCCAAGGGCTCAGAACCAGCGTAGACCCAGAAGGCTTGGTAGCGGCTTGCTAACGATGGTCAGCGGTAGTCTCTCCTCAAAGTCGCCGTAGGAGATGGTGAAGGTGTCGACGCCTTTGACTGGAACTTGGTTCCCCTGGTAGTCTAGCAGGTGGACTCGTTGTCTCGACAGCTGGCTCTTTCTGTAGTTCGGAAGCAGGGACTTTAGCATAGCCCACGACATGATGGAGAGTGCAGATCCGGTGTCGATCTCCATGCTGCAGGGTTGTCCATTGTTCTTGACAGTAGTGAAGACTTTTTCTTCGACTGTCGTACTGGCTTGGCTGATTCTCGTGCTATAAGTTTGAATTTCGCGCCGCTTTTCGGCGCCCTTGTTCTGGATTGGTCGTTTTGAATGCGGCAGCGGCTCTGATTGGTTGCATTGGTCACGTGGTTTAGAAGAACGCGGAAGCTGAGCTCGGCATACTCGGGCTAAGTGACCTCTCTTCTCACAGCGCCTGCAAATGGCATCACGATATTTGCAGGCTTGTCTTTCATGTTGGCCACTGCAACTCAGGCAGCTCTCCAGGCGCTGGCTGGTCTCGCCTTTTCTTTTTTTGGTTCGGAAGACGTCTTTGCCCGATTCTTCTTCCGAGCTGGTCCGAGCCTCCTTGCGGTGAACTGGAACTGCTTTAGGACCACTCTTCTCAGGCTGAGGATGCTGCAAAGCTTCCGACGCCTTCATTGATGCCTCGTGTGCCCTGGCCTCATCTAGGGCACCGGCGAGAGTCAACCCAGGCTTCGCGAGCAGCCGCCTCTTAAGCCGGGTGTCTCGAACACCGCATATTAACTGTTCCAGCAGCGCATCGTCCAGGTCGCAGTAGTCACAGTGTGTTGCTGCTCTCCGAAGTGCTGCCACATATGTGGTTACTGGTTCCCCCTCCTTCTGCACTCGCTGCCTCAGCTGGTAGCGCTGGACAAACTTGGATGGTGCAGGGGCGTAGTGTGCCCTTAGGTTTGCTTGGAGTGTGTCCCAAGGAACCGTTTGTACTGGGGTCGGCTCACACAATGATTCGGCCATTTCAAATACATCCGGCCCACAGTGGCTAAGAAACAGGACTCGCTTGCGGTTCGCAGATAGCCCTTGCATGTCGCTGGCTTCGAGCGAGCATTCAAAACGAATCATGTAGGAGCCCCATTTTTCTCGGGCTGGATCGAAAGGTGTAGGCGGAACATACACGGCCATGGCTGAAGTCTATGGTCCGGTGGGCACTGTGTTTTTCGTTAGCTCTTTTTGATATCCTCCTGCGTGCTATCCCACCTTCATCACCAAATGAAGTGGCTGGGCAATAACGAGCAGCACAGGCAGGATAGTGACAACAGCTCTTCATTACATGGTGAGACTTCAGCAAAGTATGCAGGCAGCAGCACTCTTTATATACACTTTGGCTGCTGGTCATCAACCAATCACAAACAACCCCTAGTTTGAATCTCCCGCTCAAAACAGTAACAACATAACAGTAAGCCACCCTGAATCTCCGGAGAAGGGCAGCATATAAATCAAATTTAAAAAAAAAAAACTACTGAGGAATTTACCTTTAGTGCCTAAAGCAATACAGAACTCAGAAACCAGACTCCACATTATACAGCATTCTAGGTAAAATTAAACAAAGTCACCCAGTCACTCAGACCCTGATCATCTCTCATCTGGACTACTGCAACACACTCTACATGGGGCTACCCTTGAAGAGCATTTGGAAGCTACAGCGGCATACAATGCAGCTGCACAGACAGTTTTTGGGGCCCCTATGGTGGCCCTCATAACATTCCATGAAGCACAAGGTGCTTCATGGATCCAGTTTGCTTCCGGATCAAATTCAAGGTGTTAGTTATACCTTTATACTCTTTATAGCATAGGTCCAAGTTAGCTGAGGAAGCGTCTCACCCCAATGGACTTGGCTGACTCCCCTTGCATTGGCAGAAGGGGCATACTGTGAATCCTCTCAATCAAGGAATTCTGCCTGGTAGATACATTCCTTAGCTATTATCGTTCATTTTAATCTTAATATTTATCATTTTACTGTTTTATATTGTGGTTTTTATCTTGCTCTAAGCCTCCTGGAGTTGCTTGATAGTGAGATGGGCATACAAATTTGATAAATAAATGTTAATAAATACATAAAGCTGAGATTTACATGAAATCATATTTTTCTCTTAGTAGCCAGTAGGATTTGAATTCTAAAAAACTTCAGTTTTCTTTGCTGTCTTTTTTCTTTGATTACTGACATATGAATGTTAAATAAGCAAACAGAATGCCATTAATTTGCATGTTCTTAACAAAAAAAAATCACACAAGTAAAATCTGGATAAATACCAAGAATCCCTCAGACATTTTTCCATCTCCATCTTCTCATTTTGTTTTTAGTTGATAGTTTTTTTAGCTATTTCAGGTTGTGTGCCTGCATTTATTTCTGCAATATTTTTATATTATGTTGTTGTTGTTAAGTTTCAATATTTGGTTTTCACAGTGTGACTTTTCCTCTTATGGTGACCCTCTCAATCTCTTTGATAGTTTTTGACACTTTTCACCAAATTTCAGCCTGCCAATACTTCTCCAATTCTAGCCTCTTTTTTGTAATCACATTGGCTTCTCCATCAGTTTGCAAATGTTTATTTACTATTTGTTTTTGTTTTTTGGGTGTGTGTGAATCCTATTGATACTGACCTTTTCAGCTTATCTTCTCCTGCCATGGGGCCCTATTTAGCAAAGCTGTCAATTCTCCAGTTCTATTCTGCTTTCTCCAGGTACTACCATATCCACTACCCAGACTCAATTCAACAATTGTTAAAGTTGGGGTGTTATGCAGGGGTAGGTTCTACTTACCTTTACTACCGGTTTGTAATAGAGCTGTGTGCGCACGCTCTTCTGTGCATGCTCAGAACTGTTTTCATGATTTCAGGGTCAGTGGGCGGGGCCTCCTGCTGGTTTTACTACCGGTTCTATAGAACCAGTGCGAACCGGGGGCAACCCATCACTGGTGTTATGTGACAGATGCTGATCTGTTTGAATTTTAAAGTCCCAGAGCACTTCTTCATTTTCTATTACTTTACCTATTTTATGCTGTGCAGGCAAACGGTATGTCTTGCACACATTTGAATGTATCACTGTTGCTATTTTGTTAGGCAAGTATTTGTAGTCAGTCTGTGCAATCTTCTTACAGCAACTAACTAGGTTGTCCATTGTTTCTTCAGCTTCTTTGCAGAGATGTCAATTGCTGTCTGTTGCTGTCTTCTCAATTCTGGCTTTGTATGCATTCAGGCTTAGTTTTGTGCAGACAAAATTAACCCCTCTGTCCCTTTCTTCAATTTTCCTGCTCCTAGCCCTTCCCAGATCTTGCTTTTATATGCATTGCATGATTTTTTTTAATGTATTGGCCATGTACTGTATTTTTAGGGTATAAAATGCTCTGGAGTATAAGACGTTTAAGGAAGACAACAAGAAAAAACAAATTCTGCCTCTGCCTACCAGCAGCCATCGGTATTCATCTGGCTAGTGTCCATGCAGCAAACAGCCTGGTAAACTTCAGCACGTTATTGCAGCCTGATTTAGCATGAATAGCTGATTGGTGGTTGGATCTGCCTCTCGGAATACCACCAATCAGCTGTTCCAGGCTGCGGGAATCGCCGCGGCATATTGCCACCAATTGCCACCTCTGTGCATCACGGTTTTTGCCTCTGCACTCCCCATTTTTTGCCTCCGTGCATCCCTTTTTCAGCTAGTTCCAGGCTACGGGGATTGATCACCGATCCCCGCAGCCTGGAACCAGCCAAAAATGTGATGCACGGAGGCCAAAAATCGGGCATGCAGAGTCTGAAAACATGACACATGGAGGCTGAAAACGTGACACACAGAGGCAGCGATGTACTGTGGCAATTCCCGCAGCCTGGAATAGATCTAAAATGGGGCATGCAGAGGCCAAAAATGCAACGTTTGGAGACCGAAAATGGCCAAAAGGTGGGGGCTGGGCTTCTTCAACATTCAGTGTATAAGACGCATCACAATTTTCACCCACTTTTTGGGAGGGAAGTGTGTCTTATACTCTGAAAAGTATGGTAATACTTTTCCTTGCTATATGTCTCTTCTATATTTTATTTGCTCTTTCTTGTAGGTCAATTTGGCCTCTCCGCTACTTAGTTAGCCTTCCTAGTATACTAGCTTCAGTGGATCTTCTTCACAATCTTTCAGATATTCTGTGTCCTTTTATCTTCTTCACCTATAAGTAGAATCTGTAGAATCTGTCAACACCACTGCAGGGATGAAGGACATGCTTTTCTAATTTTCCTATCCAGGGTTTTTAGTTCTACTTCAGTCCATTCTACCATTCCAGTTGTGTATATAATGGCTGGAATTGCCCAGGTATTAATTGCCTTAGTGATATTTCCGCCACTGAGTCTGGACTTTGATGTCTTCTACTCTCATAATGTATTTATTTCTAACCTTGTTCTTGAGCTCACTGTGCTTGTCAACTTGAAGGATGCCCAGGAACTTGTAGTAATCGTCTTCATCCAGACTAATGATGTTATTTCCATAGACATCTTGATTCCTTTAGGAACTCTCAGGTCTTTGAATCCCGAATAGTAAATCTTTATTGAATACACCATCTTGGAACTGAAGAAGCAAAATCAGCTCCGCTTTCCCTGCACAAAAGCTTGCTTAATTAAACAATAGATTCCCTTTGTCCCACCCCTCAAGTGTTTCACATGATCCAACAGTAGAATTTCTTTTTGTTATGGGAACAGTCCCTTTCTCCCTCGAGCACCTCTGGTAGTGATATTGGCATGTTGCAGGCTCTTACAGTGTGTGAAAAATGTATTGGCATCCTGTTTCCTCCCTACATATTCCACCCCTCCCCCCTTATCATTGGCAAGTTGAAAACCAATAGGAGCTAGAAGATAATAAGTGATTCAGTCTTGACAAACATACGATTTATTTGGCATGATCTGTTTTTGATGAAGCCATGTTGACTTCTGGTTATAACTTTGTTTGCTTTACAGATCTGTTGCTTGATTATCTTTTCCAGGATCTTCCCAGATAATGATGTCAGGCTGATTAGTCTTTAGTTTCCTGAATCTGTTTCCCTCCTCCCCCCTTTTTTTGAAGATGGAAACCACATCAGCTCTTTTCCAGTCCTCAATATTAACCCCTCCCAGTCTATCACCATTGATCAGCAACTGGGTCTCCCATTGTGCCATTGATTTTTGCACAAAGCTTCTGATGCTTCCAGTGATTCCTGTAATTTATAAGCACTTAATTATCCAATCATGTGATAAGGATCAAATGCCTTCTTCTTATCAATGCATGCTGCATTCCAGTTGGCCTTCCTTCTCTTGCAGTTTTCCAGAATCATCTTGTCAATTAGGAGTTGATCTTTTGTTCCTTTGCTGTTTGGGCAGTTTCATTTTTTGGCCAAGACTTTTATCAGTTTATATTTGGAAATTCCATAGTATCATAATCTGTTCATTTCTGGCTATTTTTTCAGCTATAGTTTCCCATCAAGTTTTCTTTAGTGGCAAATGATAATTTTTACAGATGATCCCTATCCCAGATTACAGGGTTGTAAAAAGGGAGTTTTTATTGGTACCTGGCAAAATAGGAAGTGAATAGAATGCTGGGTAAGTGATATGTTTTTGTAAGGCAACAAATGCTGCTATTTGACTTGGACTAGGCAGTGTTTTGAGGATAATAATTCTGGTGATTGACTTCTCCATTTAAACTACTTTCACACCAATCTGCTGAACAGCTGTTATGAGTATGATGTAACTTGGAAAGAATGTATACGATGAGCGTCACTTTCCAACTTTGACCCATGTAAAGTCCTCCATTTATATTGCATATCCCTGTCTCTGCTTAGTAGGTTATCCTGCTGGAGCCCTTACAAAGTAGTCACAGCATGCCAGAAAAGAAGGCTGAACTTTCCCCCTAGACCATAATAGAAGGAATCAAGGGAGATAAGACTATCTCTGTTGGATAAATCTAATAAATATCATGAGAGTTTCCAACCTTTAATAAAATGTCATTAAGAGAGAACATACTCTGCCCTTTGCCCTTTATTATTTCAAAAATATCTGCCCTTTGCCTTTATTATTTCAATTTCAATTCAACGTGTTATGATCAAAGACAAGCAGAGTACTCTTTGAACATGTGTGTGTGCATGCATGTGTGAGACAGAGAGAAAGAGAGAGAGAGAAAGCAAATAAAATGTAACAAAAAGTTAAAATACATTTATAAAACAAGGTATTCCAAGTGAGGACTAGGATAAAATCTATATTTAAATTATAAAGCAGACTATTGTTATGTTATGTTATGTTATATGTTTTATGTTATGTTATGTTATGTTATGTTATGTTATGTTATGTTATGTTATGTTATGTTATGTTATGTTATTAATATTATATTATATTTCTGCTTCCTAAAATGACATTGAGCAGCTTACAATCAATAAAAATAGAGACATAAAAACAATTATAAGTATAGAAACAATTAAAATGACAAAACATAAATAGACTATGAACCAAGGGCTAGCATGGAGTGATTATGAAGCTTTTGTCGGTTGCTTCACAGCCACGTGCACAAAGTATAATAACATCTAAAATAACAAAAAAAGTGAAAATATCTAAAATTTAAATGAATTATATTTACATAGAGTATGTTTGGCTAGTGGAAAATTATCCCACTAGATTTGATGGATTTTCCATGTTGCTGCACAAAACCCAGCTAAGTGCATTGTAACAAAGGGTAGTTCATCTATGAGCAGCATCAGGGCACGTAGGATGAATCAGTTGAATGTTACCGTAAAAGAAGTAAAGAAGAAGAATATGTTCTGTAGTTCCAACCTGTCCAGAATTACAGAGGCAAAGCTTTTCAGTCAATGGTACTATTTTTTGTAGTCACAATCTATACTGCAGAGGATGCTTTAAGCAGGGGCATACAATTTAAGGCCAAAAGTCTAGGGTTACTCCAACAAATTTTAATTTTGAATATAATTAGGAGGAGAAATTATTAGCTATATGAGCAATTATATTAATTGTATACAATGTAATTTCAAATCAACTAAAATCAAACTTAGTTCTGTCTCTTTTTTAACTGTGGCAAAGTTCTTAATGAAAAGTGTCACCAGTTATGCTGAATTTCTTTTCAGATGTTTCTGTTTTTCCTGACAGCTCCACATTAGCTAAACAACAAATCTTTGTACAGAAGTATAAAATTTGGATTACAAACATGGCAGAAAGGATTAATGAGAGTTGTGAACATGTGCATCCTAGAGACACTATTGGATCTTATACAACTTGTCTACTTTATACACTATTGGATCTTATACAAGATGTATAAGATCACTATTGGATCTTATACAACTGATCTACTTTAAAATAGAGAGGAGAAAACTATATCCTTTGCCTTGGGAGTTTAGTTGAGTTTTGTAATGCTTACAGAGGGGAAACTACAAGAAATGACATCTGAATGATGATATGGGCAAAATGATGCCAGCCAATCCCAAAGTAAGATGAGAGGGGCAATGCAGAGAAACAATTCAAACAGTTCATCAGATACAGACTAAAGTAGATGTAGATATATCAAGACTTATAGATATAGTATCTATTAATACTGTGTAATGAAAATAGAATAGAATAGAATAGAATAGAATAGAATAGAATAGAATAGAATAGAATAGAATAGAATAGAATAGAATAGAATAGAATAGAATAGAATAGAATAGAATAGAATAGAATAGAATAGAATACAATACAATACAATACAATACAATACAATGACGCGGTGGTTCAGTGGCTAAGACATTGCGCTTGTCAATTGAATGGTCAGCAGTTCAGTGATTCAAATCCCTAGTGCCGCGTAACAGGGTGAGCTCCTGTTACTTGTCCCAGCTTTTGCCAACCTAGCAGTTCCAAAGCACGTAAAAAATGCAAATAGAAAAATAGGGACTGCTAAGTCCTCAGACTTACGACAAGTCCTCAGACATACAACACATCGTTCCCATTGGCTAAGATGCACCCAGAAATGGCGGGAGAATTCCAGCAGCCTGATTGGCTGAGCGGTTTGACAGCTAGTCTATAAATAGCTGTCAAATGCCTGAGTTACTGTTCTAGTTCTGAAGCTGTTTTGTTAGCTGTTAGCAATAAACCCTTGTTCCTTACACCTGTCTCGCCTCAGTTACTGCCCACCATCGCTCTACAGAGCACTGGCGACGAGGATGGGATTCTGGGCGTGAGGTGACAGGTAGCTAAAGTCACTACGAGCTGGGTGAACTAGAACCCCATTCTTGTCAGGATGGCTCCTCCAACCTTCGCTCCTTTCAACCCACTGACGGAGACCTGGAATTTGTATGAAGCTCGCTTTGAATGCTTCCTTGAAGCAAACGACTATACCGGCCTGTCCAGCAACCGTAAGAGGGCTCATTTTTTGAATGCGTGCGGCCCAGAAATGTTTACCACCGCGATGGCTTTGATGGCCCCTGTTCCTGTCCAGACGGTTCCCTGGGAGGTCTTGAGGGAGAAGCTTAAAAATCACTATTCGCCAACCCCCTCACGAATCGCTCGCAGGTTCAAATTCGGACAGATTCTCCAAGCTGAAGGGGAATCTATCAACCAGTACATAGCTTCCCTCAGAATGGCAGCTTTGAACTGTGAGTTTAAAGACTTAGAAGATTCCCTTTTAGAGCAATTTGTGTGCAGGGTTAAAGACCCACACATACAACGCCACTTGCTTGAAAAAAAGGGAATCACTCTCCTGTCAGCTATTGAGGAGGCACAGGCATGTGAGCTGTCCAGCAAATCCACCATGGAGATAAGGAAATCGCAAGGCTCCCTCCCTGCTAGCAAGCCTGCCACCATACATTCAGAAGAAGTGGATCCAGAAGAAGAGGATGAGGGGGAGGACAACATTAGCCGCCTCAAAACAGTGAGGGGAAAAATAAAAGCCTCTGAAAAAGAGTTTGCCGGCCCTCCATGTCAGGGTTGCAGTGAAAAACATCCCAGAGCCAGTTGCCGTTTTAAAACTGCAGTTTGCCGCAGGTGTGGGAAGAAAGGACATTTGGCACGTGTCTGTAGAGCCAACCTACAGACCTCCCAAACAAACCCCAATAGACAGCCTTTCCTCAAAAGCACGAAGCCAAGCACTACACCATTCGGCGGGGAACCAGATATCCTGATGTGGCCACCTGTCAATCAAAAACACCATCTAGCCACAAAATTTACCTCACAATTACCATCAAGGGTGTCCCTTGCCAAATGGAAGTCGACACCGGATCCTCCAAATCCCTCATTTCATGGGACACATTACAGAAGTTGGTCCCTACATGCAAGAGAGGAAACCTGAAACCCTGCCATCTCCGTCTGTGAGATTACCAGGGAAATCATATTCCCACTCTGGGCCAAATTAAACTCCTGGTGGAGTACAAAACTTTCACCAGCAACCTGCCCTTGATCATTGTAAGTGGCCACCTCCCCAGCCTGCTGGGCCTCGACTGGTTTGGCGCCCTTGGGCTTGGCATCACTGGCATCTGCTCGACCGATGTGATGACTTTGAGGACATTCTGACTGAGTTCGCCGAGGTTTTTGACAACAAACTAGGTAAATATAATGGATCACCTATCTCCCTTAGTCTAGACCCCCAAGTCGCACCAATTAGGTTAAAACCTAGGAGAGTGCCTTTTGCACTTCGACCCTTAGTAGAAAAGGAACTGGATAAATTGATAGCACAAGGCATTTTAGTGCCCACCGACCATGCCCCCTGGGAGACCCCATAGTCATACCCATCAAGCAAGATGGGTCTATAAGAATCTGCGGGGATTTTAAGTGCACAGTAAATAGGGCGCTCCAGGCTAACCCCTATCCAGTGCCAGTGGTGCAGCACTTGTTGCACTCTTTGGGGCGAGGCACCATTTTTGCCAAATTAGATATGGCTCAAGCCTATCAGCAGCTTCCGGTGGATGCTGCCACGGCTGAGACTCAGACAATTGTGACCCACCGGGGTGCTTTCAAGTGCCAACGTCTCCAGTTCGGCATCAGCGTCGCCCCAGGCATTTTTCAGGGTCTGATGGAACGACTCTTGCAGGGCTTGCAAGGAGTCGTTCCATACTTTGACGATGTGCTTATCGCAGCCACCAACCAGGCTGACCTGAAGCACAAGTTGAGGGCAGTCCTGCGCTGTTTTCAAACGGCTGGGCTCAAGCTTAAGAAACAAAAATGCAAGATAGGTGTGCCTAGTGTGGAATTCCTTGGGTATCTCATCGATGCCACCGGCATCCATCCAACTCCCTCTAAGGTAGCTGCCATCAGACATGCCCCAACTCCTTCCAATAAAACCGAATTGCAGGCGTTTTTAGGGCTTCTCAACTTCTATAGCATCTTCCTGCCTCACAAAGCATCGGTAGCAGAGCCCCTGCACCGGCTTCTGGACAAGAAGACCCACTGGTCCTGGGGCCCCACTGAAGCTGCTGCTTTTGCAGCTGTAAAAAACCTTCTAACCTCTGATGCTGTCCTTGTCCAATATACTGACAGCCTCCCCCTGGTCCTAGTTGCTGACGCTTCCCCTTTTGGCAACAGGGCTGTTCTCAGCCATGCCTTGCCCAATGGCACAGAAGCTCCCATTGCTTTCTATTCGAGAACCTTGTCCTCTACCGAACGAAATTATGAACAAATTGATAAAGAAGCATTGGCTGCAGTTGCCGCCATAAAACGCTTCCATGACTACTTATACGGCCGGCCGTTCACACTAGTCACGGACCACAAGCCCCTACTGGGACTGGTGGCAGGGAACAAACAAACCCCTCAGGTTCTCTCTCCCCGTATGTTGAGATGGGTAGAGTTCCTAGCTTCATACTCCTACAACCTCATTTACCGCCCTGGCAAGCATCTTGCCCACGCAGATGCTCTCAGCCACTGCCCCCTTCCTATCACCGTACTAGACCCTTCCCCAACCTTTTCAGTGCTCCTCATTGACTCCCTCAA
Source organism: Masticophis lateralis (assembly GCA_030761175.1). Lineage (NCBI taxonomy): Eukaryota > Metazoa > Chordata > Lepidosauria > Squamata > Colubridae > Masticophis > Masticophis lateralis. The sequence continues at coordinate 179,893,533 of JAUDYJ010000001.1, forward strand.
TCTGCCAGTGACTGCTTCTGACGTCGCTGCCCTATCTGTCAAAGACCCCATCCTGTGCCAGGTCCTTGACTGGGTGCGAAGGGGCTGGCCCATGGGTAAAGTGCCCTCAGAGTTTAAACCGTACCAGGCAAGGCAACACGAGCTGTCAGTCCAACGAGGGTGCCTTCTATGGGGAAATAGGGTAGTAATACCATCCCAGCTACAACACCGAGTAATGGAATGCCTTCACGAGGGACACCCTGGCATCGTCAGGATGAAGGCATTGGGTCGCAGCTACGTATGGTGGCCCAATTTTGACCAGTCAGCCACTGCGTGGGTCACTAGGTGCCAGGCATGCCAACTATCACGTCCAGCAGCCCCAGCAGCTCCTGTGAGAGAGTGGGAAATGCCAAAAAGCCCATGGTCCAGGATTCACGTGGACTTTGCAGGCCCCTTCCATGGACAAACCTTCCTGATCGTGGTGGATGCATATTCGAAGTGGGTTGAGATAGAAGTGATGGCATCCACCACAGCTAGTGCTTTAATCAGGGCAATGCAGAGACTCTTTGCCACCCACGGCCTCCCTGATGTCCTCGTCTCTGATAATGGGCCGCAACTAACTTCTGCTTCTTTTCAAACCTACCTAGTGGGGCTCGGGATCCGCCATGCCCGAGTCGCCCCGTTTTGCCCGGCCAGCAATGGGCTGGCTGAACGCGCTGTAAGAACGGCCAAAGACGCCCTATCCAGGTTCGCAAAAGGGGACTGGTCAGAGAAAGTGGCAAGATACTTGTTGACCCAACATGTAACCCCCTGCCCTTCTACCAACAGAAGCCCTGCTGAACTGTTAATGGGCCGTCGACTCCGAACGACCCTTGACCGTCTGCACCCCAGTTACACCCCAGATAAGCCCCCAGGGTCTACCAGCCGCACTCGCAGTTTCCGTGTGGGTGACCTTGTTTTTGCTCAAAACTACTCAGGGGAACCAAGGTGGCTTCCTGGGACAATAGTGCACGTCTCGGGGCCCTACTCCTACCAAGTTGAACTACCCGATGGCTGGCTCTGGCAGCACCACATCAATCAACTGCGTGCACGCATCACAGGAGGCGAAAAAGATATAAGCCAGCAGGAATCCGAAACCCATCCAGTCCCTAACTACGAAAATCCAGGCCCTGTCTCAAGTGCGCCCCCCACAACCAACTTACCTGGTGAACCAGGCCCGCCTTCCGAAGTCGAGTCCGACGTTGAGATTCCAGAAGAGTCACTGGGAGTTCCACAGGCAGCACAGACACCTCCCACTCCTTCGGAGGCCGTCCCTGAACTGCGTAGATCTGTGCGGACCAGGCGGCGCCCTGCCTACTTGAGCGATTACACATGCGCTATCCAAGAGGGAAGGGGTGCTAAGTCCTCAGACTTACGACAAGTCCTCAGACATACGACACATCGTTCCCATTGGCTAAGATGCACCCAGAAATGGCGGGAGAATTCCAGCAGCCTGATTGGCTGAGCGGTTTGACAGCTAGTCTATAAATAGCTGTCAAACGCCTGAGTTACTGTTCTAGTTCTGAAGCTGTTTTGTTAGCTGTTAGCAATAAACCCTTGTTCCTTACACCTGTCTCGCCTCAGTTACTGCCCACCGTCGCTCTACAGAGCAGGGACCACCTTTGGTGGGAAGGTAACAGTGTTCCATGCGCCTTTGATGTTTAACCATGCCGGCCACATGACCACGGAGACATCTTTGGACAGCGCTGGCTCTTTGGCTTTGAAACAGGGATGACCACCGCCCCCTAGAATCAGGAATGACTAGCACATATGTGCAAGGGGAACCTTTACCTTTATTATTTATTTTTTATTTTATTTTATTTTATTAAATTTATATACTGCCCTACTCCCGAAGGACTCAGGGCGGTGAACAGCCACAAGATAAAAATACACCATACAAAAGTTAAAAACCATTTTAAAAGTACATCAAATAATTTGACCCAAGACGAATTTTAAAAACACCCAATTTGTATAAAGCTTAAAAACAAATTAAAAGGGAGAGTCAAGCCAGACCAGCCTGCTGGAATAAAAATGTTTTGAGGGTGCAGCGGAAAGTGCATAAATCTGGGATCCTCTGTATCTCCGGGGGGAGCTCATTCCAGAAGGCAGGTGCCCCCACAGAGAAGGCTCTCCCCCTGGGGGCTGCCAGTTGACACTGTTTGACCAACAGCACCCTGAGGAGCCCTTCTCTATGGGAGCGTACTGGTTGGTGAGAGGCTACTGGTGGCAGAAGGTGGTCTTGTAAGTACCCTGGTCCTAAGCCATGGAGAGCTCTAAAGGTGGTGACCAAAACCTTGAAGCGCACACGGAAGAACACCAGGAGCCAGTGCAGCTCGTGCAGGAGGGGAGCCACATGGGAGCACCATGTCGCACACATAACCACCCGCGTGGCTGTATTCTGGACCAGCTGGAGCCTCAAGGAGAGCCCAATGTAGAGAGCATTACAGTAGTCCAGGCATGAGGTGACGAAGGCATGAATGACCGTACGTAATGAGTCCCGATCCAGAAAGGGATGCAACTGGCAAATCAGGCAGACCTGATAAAAAGTTCTCCCGGCCACAGCTGTCAAATGCTCTTCTAAAGACAGCCGTGAGTCCAGGAGGACACCCAAGTTGTGAGCCCTATCTGTGGGGGCCAATGACTCGCCCCTGATAGTCAGTGATGGCGCCAACTTACTATATCAGGACGTCGGAAACCACAGCCACTCGGTCTTGGAAGGGTTGAGCCTGAGTCTGTTCCTCCCCATCCAGATCCGCACGGCCTCCAGGCACTGGAACATCACTTCAAGAGCATCATTGGGGTGATCCAGGGTGGAGATATATAGCTGTGTGTCATCAGCATACTGGTGGTACTTCATCTCGAAACCACGGATGATCTCGCCCAGTGGCTTCACATAAATGTTGAACAGAAGGGGCAAGAGGACCGATCCCTGTGGCACCCCACATACAAGGGGCCTCGGGGTCAACCTCTGCCCCCCTGTCAACACAGACTGCAACCAGTCGGAGAGAAAGGAGGAGAACCACCACAACATGGTGCCTCCCACCCCCAACCCTTCCAACCAGTGCAGCATGATACCTTGGTCGATGGTATCAAAAGCTGCTGAGAGGTCTAACAGGACCAGGACAGAGGAGCAACCCCTGTCCTGAGCCCTCCAGAGATCATCAACCAACATGACCAATGCCGTTTCCATGCTGTACCCAGGCCTGAAGCCCAACTGGAATGGATCTAGATGCGCTGATTCATCCAGGTACTGAGGCAGCTGTCGCGCAACCACACTCAACAACCTTCATAACAAAGCAAAGGTTGGAGACTGGACAATAATTTGCCGACACTGCCAGGTCCAGGGAAGTCTTCTTCTTTCTTTCTTTTTTTAAAATTAGATTTATATGCCGCCCTTCTCCGGAGACTCAGAGCGGCTTACAATGCATTAAGCAATAGCCTTCATACCTTTGTATATTTTATACAAAGTCAGCTTATTGCCCCCACAAACTGGGTCCTCAATTTACCTATCTTAAAAAGGATGGAAGGCTGAGTCAACCTTGAGCCTGGTGAGACCCGAACTGGTGCAGTTGCAGACAGCTGGATGTTAATAACAGGCTTTAGTCTGCTTATTAGCCTGTTGAGCTATCCAAGGCCAAACCTGCGAGAGGGGGGAATTCAGAGCTCAAGCACTAAATATATCCGCTCATTAAGATGAAATAGTCCATGGTTGGGAGACCACCAAGTTATTATAGTCCACAAGGGAAAATTCCAATCCAGGTATAAACAATCTGGCTCCATTGCCCTCTCACAGCAATGGGGAGGGGAATACACATTATTCAACTGCCGGTAATTTCTTGGCCCAGGCCGATCCAATTTAAATAATCCAAATGGATTGATGGAAAGCCGGTAGTGAGAACAGTCATACATCGGTTCTCTCCAGACTTGTGTACCCAGATCTAGTTCCCCATACGGGTAGAAGAAAGTCCGGGAGCCCAGCTCCTGAGAAGGATTTAGTACGGGGAGAATCTTGCAGCAGTGGGATTTCAGAGAGGGCTTGGTGAAACTGGGGGAAGTGGGAGTAGCTCAGCAGACCAGGATAGGCAGGGTAGGGTGACCATAATAAGGCCAAAAGGCCTAAACTTGGTCAGAAAAGGAAGAAGGGAGAGGGGGGCAATGCAGGGAGCAAAGTGTCCATAGTCATTTTCCGACCCCCCCCCCCATCCACTTCAACTTCCAGTTGATGGTAATACTCCCCAATTTTGCCCCCTCCAGCTCACCATGGAGGTCTCTGGGTATGCCTGGGAGCGGCCCTTCCCCATGGTCCAAACCCCTTCAGCCGCCCAGAAAAAAAACCAGGTCGAAGGTACTGCCAAGTATCCCACGCCATCTCCTCCAGGGACTACTGGCCTTTAGGTAGCTGCCCTAACTCCAGCTGCCATTTCCACGACCGCCAATGCAGCCATTACCTCCGCCGCCAACACTGCCACCGCCAGCCCTCCCGATGTCTTCCACAGCCTCCCCTAGCCTCCACAGGTCTTCCCGAGGCGTCCAGAGGAATGGAAAACCCCACAGGAGTGCCTCGGCACCACCATCATCGGCCGTCATCTTCGCCACCAACACCGCTGCCGCCGGCCTTCTCGATGTCCTCCACAGCCTCCCAAGCCTCCACAGGTCTTCCCAAGGCATTCAGGGGTGCCTTTAATGAATAATACTATAGCCTTTAATGAATAATACTATAAAGCAATTACTATATATGGCCATTTTATCCTTAATCCGCTTATATCATATTACCTATGTACGATCTCCAACATCAAGAGCAGTAAAACGTAATGAAAGATATATATTTATAGAAGAAGTAAAAAGAATCCCTCTTCAAAAACAATAACAAGAAAAAGAAACTTCCCCATTCATACTTAGCAAGCAAAGTTCAACATTTATAATTGATTGCTGTTTCTTAAATTACAACAGTTACATCTTCATTCCATACCTCACCCCATTTTCAATAAACTCATCTCTAAATATTTAGCTTTCTTTATTGATCAATAAAGGTCTAATACAAATTAACAAAAATATCTAAGTGTAAGTATATAATCCCCATTTCCACTTAGTCTAAATCAGGGGCGGGTTCCAAATCCCATCGTTACCGGTTCGCTTATGGGCGCATGTGCGCACGAGGGCACACGGCATTTCTATGCATTTGTAGAACTGTCTGGAAGGTGAGCAGAGCCTCCTGCTGCCACCGCTACCGGTTCACCTGATCCAGTGTGAATTGGTAGCAACCCACCACTGGTCTAAATCCCCCATTCAAACATCAAATATGTCTGCCAGATTATCCACTTCCTTTACATGGATCATTTGAATCTATATGGAAAAATACCACCTGTAATAGGATCACTGCTCAACACTGTATGTATAATAAAGATACTACAAAGAGGTTTGGACTAGATAAATGGGCCACCCACATCAATTGAGAGGGGAAAATAATGAAAACTGAAGGAATTTAAATTCCTTATGGAAGGAAAAAGGAAAGAAGTCCCTGCGGATTTTATTCCCTTAATCCCTATATGGGACAATGCTCATCTCTGTTTCAAGGGCCATTGAGCCAGCACTGTCTGAAGACATTTCCAGGGTCATATGGCTAGCATAACATCATGAAGTGCTGTTTCCTCCCCACTGACATGCTACCTATTTATCTACTCACATTTATATGTGTTCAAACTGCTAGTTGGTAGCAGCTAGGTGAAAACAGGCAAAGACATAAGAATAACATTCCTATGTTATTTCCATAAGAAGCCACTGCGCTTTCCTATGGAAATAACATTTAAAAAGTTTAAGAAACACTGGGCAAGAGAAAGAAGTCAATAAGTGGAAGCAAAAGCAGAGCACTTAACCATCAGTTCTTGTAGGGTCTCACTGATTTCTCAGCTGAAGAGGAAGAGTACTTGTTTTTCATCATCTTTGGTTTTAAATTAACAACTAGATTTATGGAAATTTCTGATTTCTTGGTTGCCCCTGCTTTTGACAATACTAGACATTATGATTTACATAATAAGTAATGACTGATGCAAGCAATGGTAGCTCAGTATTAACTCCAAAAAATCAAAAGGAAAGAAGTTTCAGATTATTAGTCGAATGACTACTGATTGAGTAATGTATATGATTACAAGTTGCACGTAAAATTTGATTTAGTAGAGTGAAGAGTAAATAAATATGTTCATATGAGTGTAATTTCATATAATGGAAATCTGTGCTTGTGTCAGATCTACCCCCAGAGCTGCTGCTGATTAAATATTAAGGCTGTGTGCATAGAGACAATACTGTTTGTTAACTTTGTTAAGGCACAAATAAATTGGGATACTTTATAATGTAACATCATGAACAAGGGTTACGGAAATAATTGCTTTGGTAATTGTAATAAGAGAATAAGGAAAGCAAACTAAATCCAGTCACTAATTTAACAGAACTGAGTAGATGATAAAGCACTTTTAGCAGTGTTTTGACAGATCTGCTTTGTTTCTTTAAAAAATTCCTTCACCAGCTGTGCCAAGCAATGAAAGAAGACTGTTTTAGTAATTAGCAAACTCATATAGTGATTCACACATGCTCACAGGAATGGATGCACACAGATTTCTTAGTTTTTAATCTCTGCAAAACATAGATATATTCAAGACCCAAGAATTTCTTTCTATCTATTGCCCCAATATGGAGCTTCATTCCCCCCCCCCCCCACTATTTATATAAAAATAGCATTTGACGGATTTTTTTCTGTGTTGCTTTCTGCCAATATATCATTTTTCCAACCAATGAAAAATGCACATATCATCAATAAAGTGAGGGCAGATGGAAGAAATCTGGTTTGCATCTTAAACACAAAAGAAGTGTTTTTGAAGCTTCCAATATTACTATATTGCTATGTAATTAGAAAGCAATTTAAAAACAATTACATTTTTTCTTCTGCTCAATCATGTCCAATTCTCAGAGACTGTCTAGACTATTCCTTACAGTTTTCTTGGCGCAGTTTTTCCCAAATGGTTTGCCATGCCTCCTTCTCTCCTGCTCAGAGAAAGTGACTGACCCAAGTTCACCCTGCTGGCTTCATGCACAAAGCAGAATTAGAACTTGTGGTCTCCTGCTTTCTAACCATATGCCTTATCCACTACATTAAAATGGATGTCGCATTGCATTACTATTTCAGGTAAACCACATTTCAGCTGTTCCTAGCTTGCTTTCTTTGCTGTGGGGATTGTAATTATTCATTTAATCAATTTAGAGGGCATCCAACTCTGCGGGATTTCCAGTTTGAAAACCACAAAAGTGAACCATTCCTGAGTGGCCCAAAGGCCAGACATATTAACAGAATCCCTATCCAACAGGACTCACCCATGACCTATCCCCAAGGTCTAGAACAATAGCCATATCTTCAGTAGCTTCCTGAATGTCACCATTGTGTTGCCATAGAGGAAGCCATCCACTTGAAGAGAGGTTATTTATTCCAGAGGCAGGCACTGCAACAGAAAAAACACCCTTCTTGGATCCCATTAGATTACACTGCTTAATTGATGAGACTCAAAATGTACTTACTCTGCCTGATCTCACGAGAAACAGAAACAATTGGTGACTGGTCATCTCTTAAATAACCAAGTATTATGCCATGAAGAGCTTTATAGGTAATAGCCAGCACTTGGAAGCCAGCTGGTAACCATCACATGTGCATAACACATTCTGACATGCTACCACATTCTGACTATGGAACTTTTATCATTATATCACCACTCATGCCAAATATAATCATAAAACTATCCCCCAAAATATTGAGAGCCTTGCTTGGTATTTTGTTTCTGATAGTATTTGAAGTTATGTGGATCCTTTGGAAACTTTAAATAGCATGTCTATCAAAAGGCTAATATTCTATTAAAATTAATAATTTTAAAATGAAAGAGCCATCTCTCTCATTTAGAGGCTCTTTAATAGAATGTCCTTTTTGATATTAGAGTGTATTCATATAGCCTAAGATATATGTCCATGAAGCTGCAAGGCTGAATTGGTGGTTCTTCTTCTTCTTCTTCTTCTTCTTCTTCTTCTTCTTCTTCTTCTTCTTCTTCTTCTTCTTCTTCTTCTTCTTCTTCTTCTTCTTCTTCTTCTCCTTCTTCTTCTTCTCCTCCTCCTCCTCCTCCTCCTCCTCCTCCTCCTCCTTCTCCTTCTCCATTATTATTATTATTATTATTATTATTATTATTATTATTATTATTATTATTATTATTATTATTATTTACTTTATTCATTAAACATAAAACTCAGTCAACTGAACATTCAAAAATGCATCACAAATACCATTGACTGGTGCTAATGGTTGATACAGGTTGCTGCCAGCATCCTAGGTATCAACCAAGTACCTTTTTAAGACGTACAATGTTTCAAGTAGCGCAGCTTTTTGCAGTTCCACTGGTGTTATTGCAGGAAGATGCAGTTTGTTGATGTATCTTATAAAATTCTTTGATATGGTACCAAGTGTCCCAATGACAATGGGTGTTGCTGTTACATGTTTCATCCATTATTGCGTAGTTTTATTATTATTATTTTAAATTTACCTATCAATGCAAAGTTTCCTATCCTCTTGAAATTTTTTTAGTGAAATCCATTGTTTTACTAGTAGCATATTAGTACAGTTAACAAACAGCAAACTTGCTGATGAAATTAAATGTCCCTGAAGCAACTTTATAGGGTTAGGGTTAGGGTTAGTGTCAAAAATTTCACTAGGTGGATAACATTGATGTATTGCGCAGATTGTTTATTAATGAGTTGAAAAAGTTCTTGATATGCATCCTTTAAAAATGACCCGCTTAGTTCTGCATTTTCTTAGTATCTTTCTATATTTAAGTAATATAATTCTTAAAAATACTTAAATCAAATTACAGTATTTCCTCAACAATATTGCTGGTAACTATAAGTGTTAAGTGTTATTTTAAACAAATATATAATCAAGAAGGAAAGCTGTGAGACCGTCACATTATAGAGTGAGTTGCCATCCAAAGATGTCATGATCAAAGAGAAAAAACAGGTGTGATGATGAGTTCTGTATACTTAAACGTTGAACTGCCTCAGTCATCTATAAAAAATATTGTAGGGGTATAATAGAGTTTGTCTTTTGTACATCATTGGTTATTATCCAGTTTTAAAATGGATAGTGTTTAGCGTTCTGGTATATGAGCTTAGCTAAGAAGAAAGATCTTTGGAAGAGAATATCCAAAGCTAAATTGGAGGCCAAGTGGAGGTGCTTCGCTATGGAAGTGCTTCACTGCAGCTAAGCAAACTAGGCTCATCCTGACCAAACATTTTCAGCAAAATGTCTCTGCAACAAGACCTTGAATAATAATGTATTTATAGTCACCATAAATTGAGACAAACAAAGATTTTTCTGTAGTCTTTCTTTCTTTCCTTTAAGTTTTCTAAAGATACAAGCTTCATCAGACTCATCACAGCCAAACCTATCTATTGACTCTCTACTTCAAGTCTGACATAAGTAAGAATTATAAAAAGATCGATTTGACATACAGTTTCACATTTTACTGACATATTTCTTATTCATGCACCATTTGTCTTTAGAATGCTACCTCTTCTTTTCTACATGATATAAGTAAATCCATATATAAGCACCAGAAATATCATGGTCACATTTATTAGTAGCACTCTAAGAAAAACATGCAATCAGTAACAAGGAAAAGAGAGATGCTCAAGAGAAAAATGAAAATTGCTAAATGATGAGTGCAGACCAATAGTCATTTTCTTGTGACTAAATATTGATATTGATGTTAGAGTTCTCTTTAATCTTCTGAGCCACTTGCAGCTAAATCCCAATTCTAAATAGAGTCTGCAGCAAAACAAAACGCCATGCCAGGAGAACTGAAAATGTCAAAAGGGACTATTCTGTCTGTGTGAATCATACTGCTTTCCAAACCCTCCTTAAAAAGAAGCATGCATAAAGAACATGTTCATGATACTGATGATGCATGATGTTTATCTTCATATATAATGCGTACATTATGATGCATACATGTTCATGATACTGATATTGGGAGGGGGGTATTAGAAAAATAAACATTCTACATCTGTTGCTAAGAAATCTAGCAATAGATGCAGGACATTAGAACATTACTGGGATGAAAACATATAAAGAGAAGCAGCATCCAGCAATAGAGTCTTATCTTTCTGTGTTATTCAGGTAAAATCTATGTGTTGTCTTCATTGTTAAGCAATAGATTTTTTCTCTTCCTTTTAGACCAAGTTAATAGTAGTAGATCATCCCATTTGAATCTTCATTTTAGAGGGACAACTGATCTGCTGCATGCTAATCATTCTTTTGTGCAAAAAAAGTCCTACACCTCTTTTCAGATTTTCCTTAATTATTCTACAGTCAAATTCTCCATACCTTGAGCTCACACAAAACTGCCTCTGGAGATGTGCTGAGCAAGAAAGAGTGAATTTTACTGGTGTTTGAATAAATCTCCCTATTTTGTTCATGGTTTTTCCACTAATTCACAGAATTCATATGACTTATTTTCATCCATGTAACCTCTTACTATATTGGTCATTCCATTTTTCTTTCCTATTAGAGTGAAATTGGACACAGCCCTCCTCCTGCCTACACCCCTATGTCAGGAGTAAGTATTTCACAATCAACCTTCATCTTTTAGGATTTGTTTGTTCTTTTAAATGTATCCTCCTTCTTCTCTCTTCATGAATTCCACTATCCCATGTACTCTCTTGTTCTCCAAGGGTAGGTGAGAGCTGATCATGTTTTGTTGCTGAGTCCAGCTGAATAACACAAATTTCATTAACTCTAACAGAATATTCTAGGATAGAATCAGATGTTAGTAGAGATTAATATTTGCCTTACAATAAATTTTTGCTTTGTTTTGTTGAACAGGGTTCTCTGGACATTATTCGGTTACAATTTATAATCTAATAAAATTAAGGGAGTGCTAAACATTGTAAAATTATCCTTAATTCTAGAAGTATTTAGGAGATTCAAAGTGTTATCTTTGGTCCATAATATTTTTTGAAGCTAGGATGGGTGTGCTGTTCTAGTTTAGGTTGGTTTAATGATATTGAAAAAACTTTGTGTATTAAAAACCTTCATAAGTTTAAACCTTCTCTGAAAAAAAGGAATCAGATAAAGTGTCTGGAGGGACAATTAGCTTTTGTGATATCTGATAAACCTAACAAAACAAAAATCTAATAAATAACAACCAAAAATTGCCACATTTAATTCAGAAGAGTTCATATAGCTTGAAGGCAAATATAAAAATTAAACGTTAAAGGAAATAATAATTTTAATGTTTGTATGGATTCAAAGAAGAATGCACATACTGATCCACAGAAAATGCAGTATAAAGTTACTGAATGGACATTAATTAAAGCTATGGTAATTTCTTTAAAAGATTAACTTTAAAAGGTTCTAGTGAGTCCCACAAGAACTAATCGTTAATTTCTCAAGAAATTCACACAATGCCAGAACATTCTCCTTTCCTCTTATTTTATGAAAAAAACCAGCAAGTCGATAAATTTCATTTCTGGAACAATATAAAGAAATACTTCTTCAATTATATTTGATTTAAATGATGATGTTAAATGCTGTACTCTAAACAATAATCATATGGTGATAAGGAAGATATCTTGGAATCCATTGGATAGTTCAGAACTCCTCTTCAAGAAGAAAGGAAGCGGTCTGCTCTCCCGGGTGATTGTCTAAATTTCTTCCAGTGTTTGCCTGCTGACATCAGAGCTCCAACATCATGTGATATATAGATCGTCTTTCTCAGAGAGGAGTGGGAGAGATTGGATGGTTTTCAAAGATTTCAAAATCCTCTCACCCTTTAGTACTGCTCCTGAAATAAGAAGAATTACATATCAGCTCAAGAACTGGCATACATAATTTTTGTTGTTGTTGTTGTTGTTGTTGTTGAAAATTTAATTTGATTCACAGTCTGGGAAAAACTTAACAGTTAAAAACTTAACAGTTCAAATCCTAAACAAGGACCTAAGAGCTGTCAAGGTAACGTCTGAGTGTACAAGCAGTTCCAAATATGGTGGGTTTTTTTGCAAAGTCAGGATATTCAGGCCTGATGAGTTCAAAAATTTGATTTATCTAGGCAACCCTTTGGGTATTGCTCCAAGGGCTCCTATTACTATTGATAAAATCAATAGTAGTAGTAGTAGTTGTTGTTGTTGTTGTTGTTGTTGTGATGATGGTGATGTTCTGTTCAAGGGCTTTCTTCTTCCAGGAGACTGATGGCCAAGAGTCAGCACTGCTTCTATCTCTGTGCCATTCTTGCACACTCTTCTAGACTAGTCCAGTTATACATAGTTAAGTAGTAATACATAATTCAGTCAGCCTACTGTTTGAGAATTATGTTATTGTTGTTAAACCTAATGAACTAATTCAAAAACGGGGGGAAGGATAGAATGTTTTTGTCTCAGAGTTTTATTTAAAGCAAAATTTGAATGCTCATATAAACATGCTTTCACATGTGAAACATCCAATCATTTAATGGGAAGGAAAATGATTCTCAGTGACTAACATTTATAGCATGTTTCTGTTGTGTAGTAAAGTAATTGCCTAGTAAGGGAGATTATAAAGTGCTAGATGAACTTCAAAATACAAAATTGTACAAACTCTATACACCCTATACAAGTATCGTTATAGTAATTCAGGATAAAAACAGAAGTCATAGGCATCTGGGTATATATTGTACCCTGCTTGTGAATGCCTTCAGCCAGCAGTACTTTCCCCTCTACTCTCTCTTACAGAGGACTACTAAGGTGGGCTCAGTTGCAGAGGTCACTGAAAGAATCTTTCTGCAAGTCAGCTAATTTCCAGATTTAGGACATTTGGTGTCCTTTCTATGACATTTTGTATTATGTGAAATGTTGAGGTTTATCTTGGCAAAAGCATCTGAGAAATTCTAGGAAATGCAAAATGAATTGGCAGGACTAAATGTAGTACAATTTCTCAGGCCAGATTTTATGGGATGGGAGGTAGTTTACTAACCCTAGAAGAGTGTGGTTGTACATAGAAGGTAATGTGTTGTAATACTAGGGATTTTTTAAAAAAATAACAACACAGAAATAACATATAAAGATCATCAGATTTTGGAAAAACATTAAATAGAATCTGATCCTGATTGAATTTAGAGTTGGCAGTCATAGATTGATGGACTAGGGTTGGGCTCTTATTTGAGGTAGCAGATTATTTGTATGGTAATCTAAAATCTAAGAAAAATGCACTAAGTTTCAGTTCTTGAAGGTAATATTTGAAAAGCATAAACTAAGCATCTTGAATTACTTTAAATCAATGGAATTTAAGTTGAATCCAGCAATAATGCAAACTTATGCATGTGGAATTCACTCAGTTCCTTTAGCCAATGCTTGCAGAGTCAAACAACAAACTAAAAAAATATGTGTAATGTTGCCTGAAACAGTTACAACTAAAACTTCTGCATAGCAAAGATGCCTATTGAGCAAATAATTGAACATCTTATATGCATGAAACTAAGCTCTAATGTTAATTCTGTGGGGAGGTTTTCACATGGTGTTTTATGTTTTTTATAGAATCAGTTTATCTACAGAGATGGAAGCTTGTCTACAGAACAAGGAGTTCCTTTGCCATACAGAACTGCCATACCAGGCATAGTTCCAGAAGCTCCCATCAGGCAAGGAGCTGCTGAGATCTGTGATGACACTTGCTGCAATGGTACTTTACGGAAACAAGTGGCAAGTCTTTCACAAGATGACAGTATCACTCAGAGATATAGTGCTGACCCAACAGTTTTTATCCCAGAGCGAGGGCCAAGAACTGAGTTGGATGAAGAAGGATATATGACTCCAATGCCAGAAAAGTGCAAAATAGGTATATCTTTCACATAGTGATAATAATCCCATTCCCCCCCCCCCCCGCTGCCCAGTATAATCAATGCTCAGAGAATATTCTGGTTGGAGCTCTATACAGATAAAATAAACCTTAGCAAGAATGGCTGACATCAGCCGGTGCTCATATCTCTCCCATGCCTTCTCTCCAAGTTGAACTGGTAAGTGGTAAGTAACATTTATTTGGATGAAAGACCATTGCAAGATAGGGGAGTATCATCTTTTCCATCCAAAGAGCCATAAGTACCCAGGTTGAAGTTTGGGCCACACAAGCCTTCATAAGCCAATCCATCCATTTATACATATACATATAGGCAAGAAAGTATATAGTGAAGGAACCCTAAACCTTTAAAGCCTTACAAGGCATCAGGCCAGGTTCCTTGTGGGGCTACTTATCCCCAGAGCATGCTCACCTGCTGTCACAGGATGGCTATGTTCTGATTCCCCTTGGTGCATGTGGGAAGACTTACGAAATGGGGAAAGACCACTGTCTTTGCAACATTCTCATGGTTCTTGTTTAGTACTGGGTTGTCTGAATTATTCTCTGTTTCAGTCAAACTAATTCAACCTGTAAAATAAAAGGCACATCTCCTAGAAGCAGAGTCTTGTTTTTCTACATTGGCTTTACGATGGAAGTGTTTATAGGACCTCACACTCTTGGCATTTTGTTTGAGCTTGACTTATCAATTACATTGCAAGTTTAGCTGCAGAGTAGAGGTTACTTTCAAGTAAAGGGTTTTTTTTTTTCTTTTCCCAATGTCCAACTGAACAGCATGATCACAGGGCTAAGAGGAAACACATCATTAGTTTCCTGCTGCCTTTAATGTACTCAACCATATAATATGGAAAAGAAAATGGATAGCATTTCCCTGTTATATTCATTGCCTCTTCCTAGGAAGAGGTGATCCTGTTTGGTCAAGCTTCAACATTTGGCACTGTAAGTAATTAAAATCTATATCACTCATTCAGCATCCCATGGGCTTTTATGAAATGCACTGCTTCCTGAAAAATCAGGTCAAGTAACCAGGGCTACAATATTATGGCATTCTCTCTGCTCTCCAATCCCCTCCCTTTTTTTTAATTCCACAAGAATTACTTGGCTTCCTTGCATAGCTTCTGTTTGTGTGTTTGGTTTAGTCTATATGTTTGTAAAATGTTGAAATTCAAGGAAACTTTTAAAAAGCAAGATTTTTTTTTGGTATTTTGATCTTTTCTATGATCAACTTTGATATCCAAGATACAACCAATTAAGCATTAGTTATTACTTTCTCTCAGTCTTGTACATCTTTCAAAACCCCTTTTGTCACAATAAAATAGGTAAGATTTTGGATGTAAGTGTTTTTTTCCGTTAAGAGTTAATAAAACAATGTAAAGAAACATTTTTACATCACTGATTCTAATATAGTGGAGGCATGTGTGTAAAATGGTCAGTAGACTGAGCCAGTGGTGAAATTCAGCTGGCTCTATCCGGATCGCGCAGTCTAGTACTGTCAGCGGCATGAGGCTCTCCCCACCCTGACATAATCACATCCTATTTTTGACCCTCTGCGCATGCGCAGAAGGCTCTGCACATGCACGGAGGCTCTGCACATGTATGGAGGAGGCATGCGAGACCGTAGTGAGTGTGTGCACACCTGTGCTTACATTTGCAAACCGGTAGCAAAGGTAAGTGAATACTATCCTTGGACTGAGCTCAGCTCACTTGAAAATGAACATGCCATTTTACAATCTAGCATCCATCGGATGCCAATTTCAAGTTACCTTATGGGTAAGGTTGGGTGAAAATTATTTTAAAAAACATTATCACAGAATAAGGATGTAATAATTAAAATACTTCTTAGCTTTTTTTTCCCATCAGAAATATTCCATGATAATGAAAAAGAAATTAAGAAGTTGCCCAATCTTGTTTACACACACACATAAAATATTTTCCTGAAACCAAATTATGTTTCTGCAGACCAGGAAGTAACAACCCAGTTCTTTGATTCTATATTCACCTATTCCTAGTGAGCAGCTTGTTTTTACTTACATGAAATGTGACTGAGTTTATCTCAGTTGAAAGTCATGTTAGCAAGACGGCACCTTATGGTTATGAAGATGTAGCACTCTAAGTATAAACATAAAAGCATAAAAGCATAACAATAATGCAACACTGCAGGAAAAAAAACAGTATTAGATAAAACATGTACCAAAAACATTAGGTGTTAGGAGTAGAATTCTATAGCTGGCAATGTTTGATCAGAGAAGTGTTTTTCCCCAAAAGGAAAAAGGACTCAGAGAAATGTTTCCATTACGGAACTTAAAAGTATGAACAGGCTGACAGGGATGGGATAGTTTTGTCCATTGCCCTTAGCCTCAGTTCCTACCCGTAAATTCCTTTTAGTCATTTCCACGAGTGCTTCCAAATTTGTGTTTAAAATGTATGGAGTTTTGTCTGTCTTTTCATTCAGTTATGCATTTTTGTATGCATTTTTCCTAGTGTATATGTATATAGTTTGACAAACTATTTCCCCAAATTTATAATGTTATGTTTCCTTAATGTACACATTGCAGTAGAAATTATTTTCATTAACATCTCTTTCCTTTTTCCCAGATCATCTGAATCCAGTAGAGGAGAATCCATTTGTTTCTCGGTGGAAGAATGGTGATCTTCAAGCTCTGGACAACCCAGATTATAACAACAGCCAAACTGGGCAGTCCAAAGTTGAGGATGAATATGTGAATGAGCCTCTGTACCTCAACACCTTTGCAAGCACCTTTGAAAATGCAGAGTACCTGAAGAAAAATGGGCTTCCATTGCCAGAAAAGTCCAAAAAGGCATTTGATAACCCAGGTTATTGGAATCACAGCCTGCCTCCACGAAGTACCCTACAGCATCCGGACTATCTGCAGGAATACAGCACAAAATATTTTTACAAACAAAATGGAAGGATCCGGCCCACTGTGGCTGAGAATCCCGAATACCTCTCAGAGTTGTCTCTGAAGCCTGGCATGATGCTGCCTCCTCCACCCTACAGACACCGAAACACCGTAGTGTAATCCCAGGGAGAAATGAGGAAACCATACCAGCACTCTCCTCCTCTCCTTCCTCCTTCCCCTTTTCTCCTCCTTCCCCCTTTTATTACTTTCTCTTGCCAAATCTTCCCTCCATTTGATGTCTGCAAAGAGAAGGGACTCATTTAAATCAATGATTCCAGGAATTTAGGAAGAAGCAAAAGGGGGAAAAAAATCTGGCTTTTCTTCCTTTCCAAGCACTTCTTTTAGAGGAAGAAAAGATCAGACTAGCCACGCATGCTAGGAACTGCCCCTGAAGTGGTTGCCTTCTGTCAGGCTGGGATTATAGGGATCAAGCTCGGGGGCTGCCAAGAAAGTCACCCTGGTCAGTTTCTATCAGCAGGAACTGTAGCAGGAGCCACTGAAGCATTCCCGCAGAAGGCAAGGCAGTTTCAAAAGGTGGGAAGGGAGTAGAAAAAGACAATTTTTATACCATAGGTAAATGACCTAATGACTGAGATTGAAAGGCCAATTTCTTTAACCTTTTTTTTTTATTCTGCCTGCTAATCAAAATGTCTAATCCAGTTTGTTTATGGCCAGTTGCTCTCTCTACTTTTGCAGTTGTGAGTTCTTTTCCAAGGCAGAGACCTCATTCATTCTTGTTCTGGTACATGAAATTACAGGTGGCTACAAGTCGAAAATTGTATCAGGACACACACACATACACACACAAACTAACTTGGGCTTTTTGAGGGCACAGTGCCAATGAATATTGAATATTTATATAAAGAGAGCCTCCTGTTCATGTTTTATACACATTGAATGCAACATGTAATAATTCTCCCCTCCATTTCTTTATCAGCTAAAGCTGAGTGCATTATATAGCACTAGAAGGAAGAATAACACTGGATTTTTAAACACGTTAACATTTTTAAGGCAGGGTCAGGAGGGAAAATGGAAAAAGAAAAAAATAAGGACAGGTAAAACAGACTCGGGAAATCACTGGAAAATTAGTTTGCACTTAAACTTTTCTTTTTCATTCTCTTTATATTTTCTCTTTACTCTGAACTTTATTCTGGAATCTGAATGAAGCAATATAGAAGTGACCAGCAAAATAAAATAATTTAAAATGTAAAATGAATAATAATATAAATATATATACTATATCTATATATGAAAGGTAACTCTGGAAATGCCAAAACAAAGTGAAAGTCAAGCCTTTGGAACTTCATTCATCAGTGCAACTACTACTCAAAGGAATAATATTGAAGTACCAACTTTGGATATTGGCTCTTACAAGAAAAGGAATACATATGAAGGGAACTCTGAAGGTAGAAGGGGGAAGGACTGATTTGAGCTCCCCAGTAAAAACTATTGTGAGACTGTTATTGAGAGGTTTTGTTCTAGCATAAAGAAACTAAACAAGAGTTTAAACAAATTAAGGATGATTGTGGTTGTTACATGCTCAATCAAATCTGTAAGTAATCTCCCATCATTTGCTCATTTATTTTTTACTTTTGGCTTTTACATGTTGATTTAAAGAAAAATAGTTGGTTCCTTGAAATTGTAGCATTGAAAGGCACAAGAATAGAAAAAGAATCACTTCCATTCTCAAAACAATATATTTGGAATGCACTTTTAGGAGGAATCAGTTACCTTAGTGTATACAGTTTGCTGTTTATTAATTGCAAAACAGAGAATAAAGGTAGAATACCAGAGAAACAGTGTAGAAATAAGATTTGTACTTAACTCTGATGGACAAAATTTAAGGAGTGCAACAAGATGAGGATTGTCTTCAGAAATATAAGGAAGCATGTTAAGAAACCCTTGCAAGAGGTAGGCTTTGGACTTACTTACTTAACAGCTGATGGATATAAAAGCTGCTACTCTTAAATAGCAGGTCCTTATTCATTCATTCAGTATGCTGTATGAAAGGCATGTTCTTTTGGGATTCAGCAAAGAACAAAACATATCCCATGAGGTTATCAGTGACAGAATGATTTTACTGGAGATTAAATCAGGAGCCAAAGCATGACACACACAGCAAGTAACCTGGACAGATTTTACAAAGCCAATTGTTAGGATGCCTACAGCTGTTGACCACAAAGGACCCAAACAAGTAGGTTAGATAAAAAAGAACCAAACCATCAAATCTTGCAACCCCAAATCCATTTGGAAAGCAGATAATACAAAATTAATTGCTCTGCCCATGATCAATCTAGAATATTGCTTGCTGGTATTCTCAAATTAGAAAACTCAGATGTTAATGACATTTAGATAAGTATTTGAACTTATTGTTTCAAAACGAGCTCTCTGGCTTTATATGGATATTTTTCTTCAGATAAGCAATTTATTTTTCTTCAAGGTGCAGCTTGTTGGATACCCTTAGCCCCAAATTCCACATATTCTGCAGATATCCGTAGAAAAAGTATAAAACAGTAAACAATTTCTCTGCTTAAATATGCACAATAGTTTCCTTTTTTCCTTCTTCCTATTTAATATGAAATGAAATTTTGATGAAATTTTAAATAGGAAATTCTTCCTATTTAATATGAAATGAAATTTTCAGGTAGGCAAACAAAATCCTAACTCTATAGGTCTCCATTGCTAACTATGATGATGCCAAAATGGCAAAACATGCATTATGATAACATGATGTAAATTTCATTTTTTTTTTCTACATGCATTGCAGTGTTGTACACAACACTGGGGTGGCTTGCATCAGAATATCACAACATATATTCTGCCACATGTCCCACTTCTTGCAGATATCTATGCCTTGCTTCAAACCTTGATTTAAAAAAAAATAATACTGCAGCCTTCTAATTCTTCCTTAAAAATTTAATATAGTTAATATAATCCATCCAGCTCAGTGACTTTGCTTTTGTTGCAAAAAGGAAATGTAGTTGGATATGCTTTTATTTTAAAAGAGAAAAGAATGGTCTTAAAAATCAGGAATATTTGAAAATCATTAGTTTATCTTCTGTAGCTATCTTCATTTAAAGAGCATGTGTCTTCTAGTTTCTTGAGTTACAGTACATTTATAATCAGCCATAGCCTTGTAACCAATATTTATTGGCTAAAGGCACCGTATGGGACATAGTGTATGATCTATGTATGTTATAATCCAAATGCCTAAATCATTGATTCTTCCAGTTTGATAGCTTGTTAAATCTTGCAATTAGCAGTAGCTTCCATTCTTCTCAATAGTTATCACTCCCTACCTATGTACAGAACTTGCCAGAAGGAGCCATGAAACTTCAACACTTCTAATTTTCCAAAGAAATAGCCATTAACTGGCACATTTCTGTGTCCTGCCTATAAGTCCTTAAGAGTTTCCTGTGTAAATTGCATCTCCCTTGACTCTAGAAGAGAGCCTGGCAGGTCAGACTCTTTATTCCACTGCTGGCTCCAGTGAAAATCACAAGATCTAGTTTTAATTGTAGACATTATAGTAATGGAGTTGCAGAGCCAGACCCTAGAACAAACTTGTCTTCCATTGCAATCCAGCACTTCTTATTTAAACATGTTTTTATGAATGGATAGCTTTTTTTATGAATGGATTGGAAAGGAAGGTAATCTGCTACATTTCATGCAAATACAGCTCATTATACACACACAGTTTCTTTTAAACAATCCCATACTTAATAGTTATGAGGTGGTATTTTAAAAACTCAGTAATTAAGTAAATAAATCAAACTAATTATATTGCAAATTTCTCCATGCAGAAATTAGGACATCATTGGGTCAATGTTAAGGCATGTTTCTCTCTATACTTCATCATAAAGCCTAGGCAGATTGAATCCCAACTTCATTATATTAGCTTAATTTTCTCATGTAAAATATTGGATTGTATAGTAATAGATGTTAAAATTTAGGATTACTATTTTTCTTCCTTAGGATTTTAGAATGAAAATATTTGAATCAAAAAGATAGCATAAAATTTTAGTTTTTCCAACCAATAGTTACCATATTTTTTGGAGTATAAGACGCACCGGAGTATAAGACGCACCTGCCTTTTAGGGTTGTTTTTTTTTTAAGTATTTTTTTATTTTTTAGACAAGCACACATACAAACATACAATGTATTTTCTTTGAACAGAGTATTTGGCTGGTTCACAAATTTAAACAGTGTTTAGTCATTTCAATTAAATTTACAATTTCTATATTTCCTTTTTGCCATATTTATTCCTTATCTATTTTTTAAAAAAAACCAATATTACCCTTCATTCTCATCTCTAATCTTAATCAAATTTAATTTTCCCCTTCTATTCTATATTATACCCCTTCCCATTGTCATCTATTTTTATATCCATCCTCACATTGGTTAATTATTTAATAGTACAATTGTTTAATACAAATCCAACGTTTTTATATAAATCAATTAGTTATAACTATCTTTTTGTATATTAATCAATATGAATATGAATATTCCAATTATTTCCATGCAATCCAATTTTTTACAGATCAATTAATTATATTTACCAATAATAATAAACCAAATAATTTTCCCCATATATTCCTCCAAACCATAACTTAACCATTTCTGCTTTCAACACAATATACAATTAATAGCATCTCAATTATTACAATTCCCTACTTAAATAGATCTTTTTTTTTCTTTTGTGTTTTAAAATCTTGAACTCTCCTTTGCCCTAAATTTTCCATTGTTTGCACTTACATCTTTTGGTGAGGAAAAAGAAAAAGAAATCTCTCTCCCTGCCTCATTTTGTCACATTGCAGCAGAGCCTGCTTTACTTTCAGTTTCGTTTCAGCTAGGGGAAAAAAAACTTCTCCAGCACTCTTTACAGCAAGCAAAGAGCTGCCAAAACAGCCTGCGCAAAACAGCTGAGAGCAAATCAGCTGAGACTTGGGAGGCCGTGCTAATCAACTTGTGCTAATTAGCCTATACTGAAGCTGAATGTGGCTGTTTTTTCTTGCTGTTTGCTTGCAAGGAGGTAACTGCTGGGAAGCAGAGGGCAAAGGGTGGGGGCCAGTGGATGGGCAAGGCTACATTTGGTGTAAAAGACACACCTAAATTTTCACCCCCTTTGGAGGGTAAAAATGTGCATCTTATACTCCAAAAAATACAGTAATTCAAAATCTCCCAGTAGCTGTGAAACTGTGATTATCATTGATCTTTAAAGTATTGTCCAAGCTATAAAAATTAATATTCTAAATGACAGCACCAAAAAAAAAATCAGTTGAAAAATGAACTAAATGTACTACTGGCCAGGGTTAATATCCACAAATATCTCAGTGAAATCTATTTGTGTAATTTACATAATTCTCATTTGTCATACGAGGCATGTAATTAGTGCACAATGGTAATAAGGAAATTCACCATACCACAACTTCCTGCTGGTTCAAGACTGGTGTACAATCTGTTTGATTTCATACTGTCAGATTGTTAGAGACCTGAGACAGTATTGTCCTGGCTCAGGCACCTGAAATTTAATTGAAGCAACATTTAATTGCTGTTTGAGAATCCTGTTTTCTCGATGGAAGGAACCCCTGTTTCATCCTACTTCCTCCTAGCAACATAAACCAGCAGCCATATCTCACCTTCTATTGCATTGGCAATAAATATCTCCTCTGGAAGGAAGAAGGAATGGTGTAAAAGTCAACCATTTTGAGCAATCTTCCCTTGCTTTTGCAGCAGCAACCCCCAGTACATCCTTCAGCTCCAGGGCCTCTGTGAAGGAAGGCTCCAGTTAAAAACCTTCTGTTGGAGTGCTAAGTCTACTTTGCAGCAGCACATTGACTGAATGTAAGAAGGCAGCTTCACAGCTGGGATCTTTGTTTCTTGTGCCAAAACAAGTGCACCCCAAATGCATTGCAAGTCAGGTTGGTGGATTGGGAACCAGCTCTATCATTTATCCTTTTTGCAATGAGCAGGATTTTTGTTTCTCTAGGTGGGTCTCTTTGAAATGGCATTTTCTGTGCTCTCAGCTAGAGGGGCCATAATTGGCTAATGGTTACTTCAGCAGTTCCATGCATGTTGGTGCAGAGAGCAGGAAAGCAATGACATGTTAATAGTGGTAATGCCTCAAGTGGTTCTCAGCTGCAATTCAACTGCATCCCTTGAGGGGATTCTTTTTTATGGCATCTATTCTATCAGCATGCATTTTTGGGGCTTGTAATTGTTCTGATGCTTCAGAAAGTTTTCTGCCCATGGTGGAGGGAGAAATCCCATAGGTGTAATTGTATACCCATGGATTATACAGGCAAATAAATGAATACAATTCTACGAATTAGAGACTATAGTGAATCAAAGACTATGACAGTCTTCCAATACTTATTCTCCAAAGCACCTGAGGGCAGGATAGGAAATAACGGGTGGAAAATTATTAAATAGAGATCCAACCTAGAAATTTCCTGACAGTGAGAACAATTAGTTAGTGGAACAGTTTACCTCAGGAAGTTGTTAATTCTCCATTACTGGAGGTTTTTAAGAAGGCATCGCACAGCCATATGTCTGGAATGGTATAGGGTTTCCTACTTGAGCAGAGAGTTGGACTAGAAGGCTTCCAAAGTCCCTGTTATTCTAGATCTAAGTTCTAAAACTAATTGAGAGCTTAACATTTCACAAGGAAGTATATCTTGGGGAGTACTAACTCTACTCCTAATACTCGTGTTTTTATGATCAGTACTGTGGATTAAATGTCTTAGCTGAATCCTTATCAAACTAGTTGGAGAGAAACTGTTGCCTCAGAAAGTCATAACATTTGAGTACTGAAAGTCTCAGATTGAACGGAACCGGCATACATCAGAACCCTTTTACAGCCAATAAACTAAACGAAAGCTATCATCCACAGACACCATGAACTCTCAGCCAGCATAAAATATACCATTGTGAGGCAAATGCAATTGAAGGGTATATAACTTTTAATCCCAAAATAACATGTGGTACTACTATGCATACTACACAGCGTTTGAAACTGAATACTTCCTTTGTACTAGAACCCCTTTTCAAGAGCCCTTAGAGCACTGGAGCATTCTGGCTTAAATTAGTGACAGTCCCCTTCAAATGAAGACATCTTTCAAGGAAATATTGAATTTAAAAGGTTTCCTTGACATTCTTTTTCTGCCCACATTTTTTTATCTTTTTAACATTTTAATTAACTTTGTAGTCTTTGTAATATTTTAATTTTCTGCGTTATTTTCAATAAATTAAGGTAATAATTTTATACTGAGTTTTTTAAATTTCAAAATCAGTTTTCTTTCATTCAACCTTTTCAGTTAAAATCTTAGTATTTAATATTGGTATCAAGCATTAATAAATATGCATGCATGCCATGTTTCTACAATAGGCATTAATTTAATACGGTGCAGATATTGTCAAAAACCTAGGCATTTGGTATGTTGCAACTGCATTTGAACTTGCTGCATTTGAGAGCAAATAAAGGTGCTACAGGGTGAATAAAAATAATGTAAATCTTGTTCCTATTCTAAACCTTTCAACCAGACAGTGTTGTTTAGCTGAATCAGGCCATTTAGTTGATTGAGAGCATCGTTGCTCTGGTTAAAGCATTTAGAATTTGAAGGCTGTTTTTCTCAATTGTTTTGCTAAAACTTTTATAGAGGTGCTATAAGCAAAGCTGGGACATATCCACATATGCCAACTACAATCCTCTATAGCCAAAGGCAAGAATCCCCAAACAAACTGGCAGAAGTGGTGTACATAAAAAGAAGTGCACTTTTGGCATACAGTCACAGTTGCCATTTGCTCTTTTGCAACACAACACATATCCCACAGATACCTCTGTAAAACTGTGTCTTTTATTTCTTTCAATCTGCTGCAGGAAATTTGTATTCAACTTAAAAGGAAATGGTAGATTTCCATACATCTATTTCCTTGTGAAATAATACTGCACAGAAAAAGTGGGTATTTAGTGTTAATTAATACTGATCGTAGTGGAAATAATAGGGAGCAGCTGAGTAAGGTTATTGACATCATTGTGGCACAACCACAGCCACCCTCTGAAAAAAAGCACTTACTTAAGCAATGAACCGGAATCACCTGGGGCCTGAGTATGCAAAGTGGCTGAGATGCTTTGAAGCTATTGGCTTTATATTAAAAAAGGGGTGAGGTATTTTTTCCAAAAAGATATCTATAAAAGGATTACTTTCTTTAGTTTCAGAAGGCAAAGGCTGTTTACATTCTCCTCCAAAGTCAAGAAAACTGATTGAGAATGCTTAATGAGGGGATCAGTCTGAATTACACTAAAACAGCTGTGAAAAATTTTGTTTTCAGGCAGTAAAAAGATTTTTAGAAAATTTGATCAGAATAATAAGATTCAAACAGTGTAAGATAGAGATAAGTGGTCATACAGCACTCAGAAGCCATGCTTACTGCTCACAGTCATCTATTTGCAGACACTCATGGACTGTTTTCAAATTAATTTGGGACATAAGAGTCAAAACTTTATCATCCTAGGATGTATTCCTAGACTCCCTGTAAGGTATGCCAGCGGCCAAAGGCTTTTTTTTTTAAATTTTCAGGGATCTCCATCTTTGGAGATAGAAATGGATTCTCTAATTCCACCCTCTTGCAAATATCCTCCCCAATTGTAGACCTCTGAAAACAGGAGGGGAGGGGGGAAGAGAGAAAATCAGTTCCCTTCCCCATTATCTTAGCCTAGAAGACTATAGGCATGTCCCATGTACCGATGTTAAAGTGTCCTAAGATAGGCTGGTAATTCCTCTGTCAGATTCTTAAAACTCCCTAAAAGTCCTGCACAAGATAGGATCCCATAGCTGTGGATACATAAAGAGAAAACACTGTAGCAGATTATAAAGAAAACAGTAGGAAAGAAAAATGGGCAACAGATCAAATTTGGGGCTTTAGCTGATGAAGTAGCTAATTGTAGAAGAAGATGAAATCGGCACTATTCAGGATAACTGAATGCACTGCAAGATAAACTGGTTGAAATGCATCTTTGGCATATTTGCAAGGAAAAGCACTTTCATTGGGATGAATTTAATAAACTTCATTGAAAAGCAATTGCACTCCACTGACATGAAAGTCAGCTTGGGTAATGACCTATAAGCACTCCAGAGCCTAAAGTATTTTTGGGAGAATACCCACAGTAGTAAACTGTGAATGCTATTTTATAAATGTAGATATGTAATCTGTTATTTTGAAGTGAAGTACTCTGAAATATGTAGCATAAATTGGTACTGCTGTTGAATGGGTCGATAATAAAACAAGCAGCTGTGCAAAGGACAAGCTAACTTTGAATGCAGGGAAACTAATGGATACTGTATAGGTAGAAAGTTCATAATCCAATTCATAAATGACTTGGATTTTTTTTTCTAGTTACCTTCTGCCAGAATAATTGGCCAAGTGATTGGAGATCTGTTTCTTACGTGGCCACGTTCATCTGAAAAGCATTTAAATTGTGCAAAAACTAAAGAGCAATCTAGATATTTTCAACAGCTTTCTACAAATCTTCCAAGTTCTAAAGATTTCTACTGAAGTCATTTCAATTGTCAGTTGGACTAAATTTGCTTAAATCTGTGTATTATGCCATGATTGAGCAATGGATCAAAAACTCAAAAACTGTGCAGTTACTTCTTGATTCATATGCAAAAATACTTATTTATAGCTAGTTAGGTACGGATAATCTGAATATTTTTAAAAAATTACAATTTCCTTCTGTACATAGATATGTAAACAGGAGTCTGTTCTTTTCCTGTCTAACTCTGGATATTTGACTGTCATTCTAGAAATGGTTTGTAGGTCCATGTATTTCTTTAAATAAATCATTGATATAGATTTGTAATGACTAGCTTGCTACTTTTAGAATGCTAGTCATTGCTCTCTGGTTTAAAAGTAGCTTCAAGTTTATCACTGCATTTACTGAAGTAGGCACAAATTTTTGAAAATGCAGTGCATAGCATGCCAATCAGAGACCTCCATCTGTAGTTCTAATCAATTTCCCTTTTTAAATCCTACTTTTTATTATTAAATTTTTTAAAAGAAGTACATGCATATTTTCCTCCTTAAAACAAATTATTAAAATTATCAATGCAGCAATCATGAAAATACTCAGATATTTCTATTCAATATATTATTTTGGATGTATGATTTTGAGAAATACTGGATTATGCTTTCTTTGTAATGAATGATACTCTAGGGGGCAGGAAGAGTGGTTTGTTTATGAATTTCTAAACTTCCCATTTATGATTTTCCCAAATTTGCAGTGTTGTATTGCTTGCAAATTTAAATGTAGCAATTTCCCTACGTTCCAGGTAATCTCATTTAACATGCTGATAAAAAGACCATAATCTTGTGAACCCCTTCTGGGAAAGGCTGGTGAAACTATATTGTGAGTTTTGCATCTTCATTTCATGTTGCACAATGCATTCAAAGTTAGCTGACCTTTTGAAGCAAACATGAAAAACAAAACCCTACTGTTTGTTAATTTGAAAATGTGAATAGTATTTTTATAGCTTGTTAAAGATACGGCTAGTTGCATTATGTAAATAAGGTTAATGTAGCTTTTATTTCCCTTTGTGGGCATCATTGTTTGGAACATGATTGTCTAAGGTTGATTTGTATATAAGCGAATGGTCTGTGATTGCCCCTCTCTCCGCCTTCTTCCCATTTCTCCCATCTTGGTTTATCTCTTTCCAGATCCTGACTGCATTTTGACATTCTGTGTGATTCTGTGTTAGCACTATTGTGGTTTGTTCAACTTCCTGCACTTGCTTACACAGTAGGATATTGTGCGTGGTGTATTGTTATTTTAACTTTTAGTTTTTTTCATCTTTCAGCTTTGAAGGAACTTGCATTGTTGAAAATACACAACTGATTTTTGTTAATATTACTAGGCATCTAAATATTTTAGTATGATTTATCTTTCATACTGGGTTTTTTTTGTTTCTTGTTTGGGAAGCTGGGGGAGAAACCAGTGTCTTCTTTTTCTTAGTGTGATTACTTCCCACTCAACTTCCCTATCAAGGTCCTTTAGGCTAGAGCTTTACCTGTTTGTTAAGGCAAATGTAGACTTCAGCCTGCTTTTGCTTCATCTTACACTGATCATCCCAGATGAACAATTTGAAAACTGTTCTGCTTTTTTGTTACATGAATTTGTCAGAAATATATTTTTAATTTAATATAAATGAACTTCAATAAAATAGCAAACAAAAGGTTTGTTGTGTCAAGGTTTCTGTTTGTTACTAGGACTGGTTGCTTACTTAACAATGCTGCCCCAAATCAAAATAGCAGAGGTGGTGCTGACTGCCATTTTAGGCCATCTTGGAACTGGCATCACAGCAATGGCATGGAAGTGAAGCAATCTAGACCCTGGGCTCATAAGTGTTGCTTGAACTCAAAGCCACTCTGAAATATGAGATTCGGATATAAGGGCAAGCAGACTGTTGTGATCCAGAGGTGTCCATAGTGAAAGATGTAACTGTAAACATTTAAAGAATTACATAAAATGAACATGTTAGAACAGCAGCCCACAACCTTTTCGGCTTTGCGGACTGGCAGCAGAGGTGGCAGCAGGGAGGGGGAGAGGGGACGGTTCTGTGCAAGTAATGGGTGAGCTCACCTGCACAAAGGGAGCTCCACATACAAGCACACATATGCCACACTTACACAAGTGGAGCTGCAGGTACTCACCCACCATTTGCGTAGCCTGGTTCCGAACCGACCACAGCCTGTTACCAGGACCTGGCCCAGGAGTTGGGGACCCCTGTGTTAAAAAGCATTTTGAGATTAGCTTGGTCAACAATGAAATTCCAACTGCCATCCATATATGTATAATTGATTGCATGAAAATATTCCCACATATTTTGATGCAATTGACTAAGGTCTTGCCTTATATATCTTAGTTTCTGAATGTAACAAATGGTATGCATGTTGGTGCACACTAAGAATTGATTTAGGGAAGGTATGAATTTTACTCCAACTATACTTTATAATGGAGCCTTAATATCATGTGAGTGGGCATATTTAGAAGACCAAACAAATCAGTAGATTTGTGGTAGATTATAAATATTCCCATATCAGAGGTGGGTTTCAGCAGGTTTTGACCAGTTCTGGAGAACCAATAATGGAAATTCTGAGTAGTTCGGAGAACCGGTAAATATCACCTCTGACTGGCCCCACCCCCACCTATTCTCTGCCTCCCGAGTCCCAGCTGATTGGGAGGAAATGGGGATTTTACAGTATCCTTCCTCTGGAGTGGGAATGGAGATTTTGCAGTATCCTTCCCCTGGAGTGGGGTGGGAATGGAGATTTTGCAGTATCCTTCCCCTGGAATGGGGTGGGAATTGAATTTTACAGTATCCTTCCCCTGCCATGCCCACTAAGCCATGCCATGCCCACCAAACCACATCCACAGAACCGGTAGTAAAAAATGTTGAAAGCCACCACTGTCCCATATGTCTGGATATAAAATAATTCGGGATGAGCTGGCCACTGACTGGGTTAGTTCGGGCGAGGTGACTGAGCCCAGTCTTGAGAGTGTTATCTGGGCTGAGTTCGATCCTGTGGCTCCCGAGGACGTGGACAGGATCCTGGGTAGACTGAACGCTACCACATGTTTATTGGACCCGTGTCCCTCCTGGTTGGTGCTGGCCTCCCGGGAGGTTACACGAGGCTGGCTCCAGGAGATTATAAATGCTTCTTTGAGTGAGGGTGTCCTTCCGCCTGCCTTGAAGGAGGCAGTGGTGAGGCCCCTCCTCAAGAAGCCCTCCCTGGACCCAGCTGTTTTGGTAAATTATCGTCCTGTCTCCAACCTTCCCTTTCTAGCGAAGGTTGTTGAGAGTGTGGTGGCGCGGCAGCTCCCCCGGTACCTGGATGAAGCTGTCTATTTAGACCCACTCCAGTCCGGCTTCAGGTCTGGTTACAGCACCGAAACGGCATTGGTCGCGTTGGTGGATGATCTCTGGAGGGCCCGGGGTAGGGGGTACTCCTCTATCCTGGTGCTGTTAGACCTCTCAGCGGCTTTTGATACCATCGACCATGGTATCATGTTGCGCCGGTTGGAGGGATTGGGGGTGGGGGGCACCGTTCTGCGGTGGTTCTCCTCCTACCTCTCCGACCGGTCGCAATCGGTGTTGACAGGGGGGCAGCGGTCCCCGAGGTGCCTAGTGTGTGGGGTGCCACAAGGGTCGGTCCTCTCGTACCTTCTGTTCAACATTTATGTAAAGCCGCTGGGTGAGATCATCCGTGGTTTTGGGGTGGAATTCCATCAGTACGCTGATGACACTCAGCTGTACATTTCCACCCCAGACCACCCCAACGATGCCGTGGAAGTGATGTCCCAGTGCCTTGAAGCTGTGCGGGTCTGGATGGGGAGAAACAGGCTTCGACTCAACCCCTCCAAGACTGAGTGGCTGTGGCTGCCGGCGTCCCGATATAGCCAACTGACTCCATCGTTGGTTATTGGGGGCGAATCATTGGCCCCCACGGAAAGGGTGCGCAACTTGGGCGTCCTCCTGGATCCACGGCTGTCTTTAGAGGAGTATACGACAGCTGTGGCCAGGGGAGCTTTTTATCAGGTTCGCCTGATACGCCAGTTGCGGCCCTTTCTAGATCGGGACTCCCTACGCACAGTCACTCAGGCGCTCGTCACGTCTCGCTTGGACTACTGTAATGCTCTCTACATGGGGCTCCCCTTGGGATGCATCCGGAGGCTTCAGCTGGTACAGAATGCGGCCGCGCGGGGGATTATGGGAGCGACAGGGCGCTCCCATGTGACACCTCTCCTGCGTGAGCTGCATTGGTTGCCGGTTGATTTCCGGGTGCGTTTCAAGGTGTTGGTAATCACCTTTAAAGCGCTCCATGGCTTAGGACCAGGGTACTTACGGGACCGCCTTCTGCCACCTATTGCCTCCCACCGGCCGGTTCGCTCCCACAGAGAGGGCCTCCTCAGGGTGCCGTCAGCCAGACAGTGCCGGCTGGCGACCCCCAGGGGGAGAGCATTCTCTGTGGTAGCCCCCACCCTCTGGAACGATCTCCCTCCAGATCTGAGAACTATCGCTGACCTCCGGACCTTTCGTCGGGCTTTGAAGACTCATCTCTTCCAACTTGCCGGACTTGCCTGATCCCTCCTATTTTTAAATATTTTTAAATATTTTAAATTATTTTAAATTTTTAGAGTTTTAGAGTTTTTATTCGGTTTGTATTTTCAGCCTAAATTTATATTGATTTTAGTACGTTTTAACTTATTGTATTGCATTGGTTTTAAATTGGCTGTTCACCGCCCTGAGTCCGGAAGGAGAAGGGCGGTATAGAAATTTAATAAATAAATAAATAAATAAATAAATAAATAAATAAATAAATAAATAAATAAATAAATAAATAAATAAATAAATAAATAAATAAATAAATAAATAAATAAGTAATACAACTAACATACAGTGAAAACATTATATTTTGCCTGGGCTTCTTCCTAGAGTAAGCATCTCTCATACCTTAATGGATTACAATTCATGCATGGAAAACATAACACAAGAATATATTTGGACTATGCTGAGTTCCTGCCAGTCATGACCAGAGAACTGGGCATGCCTAAATAGATCCATGGGCTTCTTGGCACACACTGCATTAGATTCTAGTGTAAATTGTGGCATGAATTTGGAAGAACAAAATAGACACTACGTTCCATTTGTAACTCAGAACTACTTGGCTCCACTTACTCTGAAAATGGTAGAAATCAAAACATTATGCCCTATTCATTTTGTGAATCTGCTCTAGATAAAATATAAGATTATATTCATCGTGTTCAAAATAATATTAGTATTAATTTAAAATTTCTCATCCAACTATATTGCTCCTTATGTAAACATCTCACTTACTTTATACACGTAATTATTTGTGTCTGATAAAGAAGGCTCATTGTTTACATTAAGTTTATAGACTCACCTGCAGGGCTGTCTCTTCCTTTTCTGATAATGTAGGAAGAGGGGGAGGGATGATAATCATAGTCACATCTGTGGGCAGCAATAGCCAAAAGCATCCACAAATTGGCAATCAAAGCTCTACCTCATAGCTCTGCCATCTTATCCATTTGGGCAACTATAGTGCAGAAACCACTGTTAATTCCACACCTTTGAGGGGCCAATTTTGAAATTGTTGGGAATTACGGGTAACTAATTTTCATGTTTTATCAATTCTTGTAGTTCATACGACATAAGAAAGTTAAAGAAGAAATATTTTTCCAACTGCATATATAAGATAAAGCTTGACAATGAATGTGCTATGCTGGTTACAAAGGTGGCTTGGTAGCAGGAAAGCCCCAGTTCTAGTTCAGCCACAGAAGCTCCCTGGGTAGTTTTGGGCTAGTCACACACTCTCAACACAGTCTGCCTCTCAGGGTTGTTGTGGTTGGGAAATACTGCATATACTGTATATTGTGTGTGTGTGTCTATGTCTGTGTGTGTTATGTATTTATTTTCTATTTTATGTCTGTTTAATCTGCTATATAATGCATAAAGTAATCCTTTAAAAATATTTTAGTGCATTTTTTTCTCTTTACATATCTCTATTACATATTTAACATATTTAAAATAATCCTATTAGTCTTTCTTCTGTAAAAGTAATGTCTAATCAGGATGGTCCAACTGGAAAATAAAAAAGAATAAAAGAAACCAGGCTGCTATTTGAAAATGCACTATACATGACAATGTATAGTGCAATTGAAGATGCTTGGATGCCATTCGCCCCACCCTTGCATTCCAATCTACCACCACCTTATTCTTTGTCAAGTTGCAAGTGAAGTGGAATATAGGTGAAAGTTCAATACAATATATATGGATGGATGCAGGTACATATTTATGTATCTAGCATGTGTATATGTGTGTTATATATGTATTTGGATAGATATATTTCTCTTGAGAGCAGGCAACAGAATCTCATTTTTAATGTGGACGGGGGGATGTGGCCAGAGTGGGGGCATGGCCAGCTCGACATCACTCGTGTTGGGGACACATGTGATGGTGCAGGTGGGGCTGGGGAGATTCTCCTACAGCCCTCTTGCCAGCCAAAATGGAACCCAGGAGGGCTGCCTTTGGCCCTCCCAGGCTCCATTTTCAACCGCAACGGCCTCCTTCAGCCCTCTGCCAGTGAAAACAGAACTCCATTTTCACTGGCAAAGGCGCCCCGGGCTGGACCTTTGCTATTTCCAGGGTGGCCCTGCAGGCCAGATCTAAGCACCTCACAGGCCAGATAAGGCCCGCAGGCCTTGAGTTTGGCACCCCTGACCTAGAGGATGGTTCATCCGCATTGTTTCTGCAGATAAAATAGCATCTGCTGCTCTAAGAAAGAAGAAATTATAATCATGTCTAGTTTGACAAGTGATCTACTACAGTTGTTAAATTAACAGGTCAACGAGCTCTGACATTTTTAAAAGGATTACTATAACTCAGAAGCTACAGACAGGTTTCCATTCATATTTCTTTGCATCATCTTATGTTGCAAACAATGCCATTGGGAGTATATTACAATCAAATATAATAATGAACTCTCTATCTGCTGGCCTCCTCTCCTCTTCAAATTTTAAACTATTTCTGAATACAAATTCACTGAGAGTTTTAAACAATGGCCCAAAGTGGGGTTAGCTAATAGAACTAAATTGCTACACATAGAACTGTCCCTTTCAATTAAACCTGTTTTTATTGATATGCATAAGGCACCTTAAATCAAAGTATTCAAGTAATTTATTTGGGCTGGAAAATATAGCTTATTTGAATAATTTTAGCTGGGAAAAATTAGTCCATTTAAAATAACAAAGAATAGATATAAAATGAAAAATAGAAAACAACATAGCTATACGTTAAATAAAATAAATTAAAATAAATAACTGCACACACACACACACAGACACACACACACACAGACACACACACACAGACACAGAGTGAATGAAATAAAAATGTGGGGAAGCTCCTGGAAAACCACGTGAAGCTAGAAGAGAGGCTTCAGGACCTAGACAAGGAGGTAGTCTGTTGGATTTATGCAAGAGGACAATACAATGGATTCAAATTAGATGATTCATCTGTTCCCTTTGTCTTTCCATAGATGGGATCATGCAGGTATAGCTGCCTTTGTACTGGAGACCTTGAGGAACTCCCCTTCAAATCAATTCTAATGGTCTTATTGATTTCTTCAGCCAAGAAGCAGGAGCTAGAAATAACAATGGATATAATTAAGAAAAACTAGAAATCCTTAACTCAAATCTAGGGTGGTCTTATTTTAGTGGGACTACCAAGATTCCTTGGTTCCCCACTCTCTTTCTCTCTCTCTCCTAGGAAGGTAGAATTATCCTAAATAAGTGTGGAGGGGGTTCCAAATTGCTAGTTTTGGAAACTAGCAATAAAGAAAAAAGAAATCTTGGCTTTACTAAGTAAAAGTCGAGGTCAATAAAATGAGGACCCAGATTGTTGGCAATAATTTGCTATCACTGTAAACCACCCAGAGAGTGTTGCAAAGCACTATGGGGTGGTATATAAATGCTACTGCTATTACTATTTAGCCCAAGGAACCCAAGAGTCATCTTGGAAAGGATATAATTATAGGAGAAGTAGAAACAGATTCTTCTTCAAAAGCGCTTGGCTTTAGCTAGAGTGACTCTTTAGCTGGGAAACATGGACTGGATTATATATGACCAGCAGAAATGATAAAGCTGGACTGATCAGAGTCTTCCTAGAGCTATATTTATCACACAGATGCCTTTAGCAACACAAATACCTTTATTCCCCCCCCCCCAAATGTAAACACTTAAAAATAGTTTTAGAATTATTTTTATAGCAGTTTTCGGTATCTAAGGGCTGCTGTAAAGAAGAGGGAGTCAACCTATTCTCCAACCTGAAGACAGAATAAGAAGCAGTGGTTGGAAACTAATGAAGGAGAAAGGCCCAAGGGTAAACTAAGTTTTAAAGCTTAAAAAAAGGCCAATCTCAAAATGTGATTTCATCTTCTGGATGGGAAAGTGAAACAGATGTCACATGTCTTGCAGCTCTCATTCAATGCTGCTAGATCCCTAAAAGTTATACTACCATTCAATTGGAGGATGGGGGAGACTTGGATTCGATTTATTAGCATTGCCTGTGTCAAAAGATACTTTGCAACCTATATCCTGGCGCCAAAGAACCCTGAGATCCCCTTTACCTGAAGGAATTTTTAAGATAGCCATGTGGGTTGTTTCACTTTAAAGGATAACAGTGTGAATGCATGATTGTTCGGGTTCTTAGGGAAACTAGGAAAGAAAACATCTTCACCCTTGTATATTGGCTAAAATCTGCAGTCTGACTTAAAGGGAGGGGTCTCTACCGCTTTAATCCTACTTGTCTTGCCTAAGGGTATTCAGATCTTGCTTTAACTAGATGGCTTTCACTTCTGCTTAATAAAAGAATCCTTTTGAACAAACATGTTTCAAGAGTTCGTGCTTTCTTAAGTTGAAAGGAGAGGCAATCCTTACAGGAGACTAGATTAATGCTTAAACTTCTCTCACTTTTTTGTCATGAGGCCATGACAAATCTATCATCTACCTATATCCATTACTTCTATTCCTCTCTCCCCCCGTATCTCTCTCTGTCACTCTCACACACACAACTATCACATATCCTCTCTCTTGCCATACTCCAGATAAAGAAATAAATATCATCTACTATCTATTTCTAAACAGGGAAAGAACCTATGTTTAATAAAATACAAGATACTGTGAAGTCCCTATCCTTTTAACTTGTTTAGAACTTAGAAGTTAACTATCAGGTGTGCCTCCTTTCAATACTCAAGAAAGAAAAACCCCAACTCCATTTTCATTGAAGAAAGATACTTTTACTGAATATGAACTGAATGTAACCATAGAAAAGCAAGATCTGAAGCATAGGTGTGAAAATCACATATAGAAAGCATCCCCTCCCAACTGTCCAGCGTAAATCATCCAATCCACTGGTCCTCCAGGGGTCATGTGGGAGTACACATCTGGCAGTGTCATCCCCCTTGTATGCCACGACCGTTGACCCTGAAACATATCAACTTCAAAGAAAGAACTGCAGCAAAGATTCACTTTCATTTTCCTCCAGCACACTTTCCACCAAGAATCCCCCTAGTTCCCCCTCCCACCATTTCCATGGCAGCTGAGCAAGTAAGCATAGAAAGAGTGGAGGCTGACATTAACTTTGAAGTTTTTACAAAAAAGTTAAACATAGAACAGAGAATTACAGGGTTGAAGGGAACTTGGAGGTCTTTTAGGGCAACCCTGTACCATTTGGAAACCCTATACCATTCCAGACAAATGATTGTTCAATCTCTCTTTGAAAACCTCCAGTGATAAAGAACCCACAACTTTGGGAGTCAAAACATTCCAATGATTGATTCTTTTCACTGTCAGGAAACTTCTCATTAATTTTAAATTGAATCTTTCTTTAATGTCTCAGAGGTACTTTTCAAGAGGCAACTGGACTTTCTGCTTTTTATTTGAAGACATTTTGCTTCTCATCCAAGAAGCTTCTTCAGCTCTCTTAGGCCATTTTCAGGTTCTCACTGAATTTTCATGATTGCAACAACAAGGGGGCCCTTTCTTTCTGACATGCAATTTTTACAGCTGACTCTCTTTCCAATACTTTTTTCTTGGATTTCTGCTCACAGTATTTTGATGGCAAATGTGGAATGATGCAGATAGGAAAACCAATTGACTAACTTCAATGAAGTGGATTCAGGTTGCATCGCTTTGTTCCAGGGGAAAGATGTGTTTTCAAGGGTTTTAACACTTGGATTTATCTCAAATATTTCCATAAAAGGTGCATTTGCTTGATGTATCTTTTCACTCATTTTACCACTTCAAGCAGCCTGTTTCCTTTTTCCTGCCTGCTGCTGAGCTGCTGGTTCCAGACTGTTGCCTCCCTGCAAAGCCTTCCATGGCAGGAGTCCTGATTACACTGCTTCTGAGCATTCAGTCCATTTGTAATTTCTCTTTGCCATCTGGCTTTCCTCTATACCACAATTAACCACAGGAAATATGAAGCCTATGAAGTAAATGGGAATTTAGCTAACCTTTCTCTAGAGAAATTGCTATGAGATGACTTGTTTTCTGTTGTCCATCCTGGAGAGGTCAGGAAAGATGCAACAAAGAAAATAAATCCACTGCTCAAATGTGTGCTTGTGCATACATGTATATTCTGAACCTATATATTAAAAACCATCATCATTGGGGGACACTCATTCCTTTTTATTAACATATTTTAAAAAATAAATTAGTATTTAAAGAAACCTAGATCCCAAATAATTTTCACCAAATGTATTACATTATATCCCCAAAGCCTGCAACCAATCATTTCCTTTTCAATTTTCAATTCATTTGGAGGGAGAAAAAGCAATTATCCTTGGCTCAATGCCATTGATAGGCAAGACTTAAGGTTATTGTCACCCAGAAGCCCAGCATTAAATTGACCTTGGTGCAGAATGGAGAGGGGATTGACCAAAATGTCTCTAGGTTGGGTTCGTCTTGGGGAATGGAAGCAGCTGAAAGTGGTTCTATTGGCAGAAGTGGGCCTTTTGCATACTAGGAGAATTGGCACTGAAAACAATGAGAAAACAGGCTGCCATGCTGTAGAGAGTAAGAAACATGACCTTACATTTCCCCCCTTACATGAAAGAGGGGAAAACATTCATGTCAATCATATGTAGAATATGCAGAAGAGCCTCAGACAGGTGTCTCATCTAATTCACCTGGGTGTAATAATAGAAGGAATCACAGAGCAATCAGACTTGCAGCATTTATCAAGATTCTAGGCATCTTCTACTTTCTTGAGAAAAGTAGTTTAGCCTACCAGTGGTGTTGGTTCTTGGTTTGGTCTACCTGGTGGGACTCTCAGACACAGAGATTGATTAGAAAATTTAAGAAATCTGGCTTTTTCATGCTGCTCAAAGAAAATTGCCTTAAAATCCTTGGCCTCAAACCACCAAAGGCCACCAGGCAGGTCCCTGTCCAAAATTGTTTTGAAATAATTCATCACAGACTAACCACTCAGCAGGGCCCCACTTTTGAAGTGAAGGCAAGGACGGGCTTTGTCGATGATGTGATGAGCTCTTCTTCATTGAATATATTTAAGCAGAAACAAGAGAGCCACACATCTGGGATGCTTTAATTTGGATTTCTGCTCCAAGCAGGTTGGAGTTGACTTCTTCCAATTCTATAATTCTATACATCTGTGATTCTTTGAATCTATGAAATATGTTCATTGATTTAGGACATTGAAATCTGAAAGTCAAATATTGACCACCACTACCACTGAACATACAATTATGTCCAGATATGTTTTATGACTTGTCACAAATTATTTTTTTAAATTGCTTTGTTTATACTCTGGAAAGACAAATCAACTAATCCAAATTACTAGGATTGGTCATTTTGTTTGTCTCTGTTTTCTCTACCTGGCAATAAAACACGTAGAAGGAAGCAAAGGGTCTTATTTTGCAAATTTCCAATCTCTTGGATTGACTTTTGTGATCAACATGGTCCCACTTGAAGCAAAGTGGTCCAACCTGAAGCAAAGCCTTAATGAGGTGCAGTAATTTGGGGATCAAATTTGCTTAAGTCAGTGTAAGTGTATGGTTTTATCCCATCCCTGATTCAGAACTCTTCTCAAAATTCTGGTCCTGATTTGTTATTTTAGACATGTATTCCCCTATAAGTGGAGATGCTATATAGCCTCACAAAGAGGAGGGAGCAAACATTGCATCTGCTTGCACAGAAGCTCCATTTTGATGAAGGGACATACCAGCACCCACTTCTAAGAACA
The DNA here is from genome assembly GCA_030761175.1 of Masticophis lateralis. Lineage (NCBI taxonomy): Eukaryota > Metazoa > Chordata > Lepidosauria > Squamata > Colubridae > Masticophis > Masticophis lateralis. The sequence goes on from JAUDYJ010000001.1 coordinate 179,932,214, forward strand.
GAAGTTGAGGTTTACAATAAAAATTTTGAACGTTGTATTTTGGATGCAGTGAAGCAAAAAAGGAAAAAGTATACTACAGTATAAATTAAAACATATGATTGCTGATGTTGGCAACAAGAGTGCCTTTTTAGTATCATTCATTATAACTAAGTAAATGGATTATAAAGAAGTTAAGAAATATCAGCATAAAAACTGAAAGGGTTGCTTGTTTCAATTCACAGTATTTTATTTGCTTGAATTTTAGCCCTTTGGTTTAATTATCAACATAACTGAAAGTTAAACTACTCATATTCTATATTTCAACATTTGGAGACTGACATTTAACATCAATTCATCTCTTAAATTGTGGAAGAAAAAGAGTTTTGTGACATTAATTGGAAAATATGATGTGAATTATAGACAAAATATGGTTTTATAAATTGTACATTAAAAAAAGAAAACTCATACAAAGCTTAATTCAAATCAGAGGTTCAGAAGGGACATGATTCATCTAGAAAGCCAGTGCTTCATGTCTTTGTTTGCAGAAGATGTTTAACATACTCAAGGAGGCTGGAAAAGGCCACAGCCTACAATCATAATATAAAGCAGCTTTATGAACCTCAGGAGACCATTAAAAACTACAGGTGGTACATAAATAGAGTGCACTGAAAGACATTCTATTTTATGGTGCAGGATTTAGGGGGGAAAAACTAGATATTCTGTTAGGTAGTATCTGGATGCTCGTTGACTTCTGTTTTTATCAAGCAAGCAGCAATTTCATTTAATTTTAACCCTTAAAAATAATAAAGTAGCATTTAAGATTAGGAAATCTGTAGCCCTTTCTAATGGGAACAGGGTGGTTTGCTCTACATGCTGTAAGATTCTGAGGACATCAGAAAGGCTAACACTCAGTGGTTTATGCATACAAGGCATTAACTCTGGTTGTTGTAATTCCACAATATCATGTAATAGTTAGATGTTGGACCAGCTCAAGTGTACACTGGCTGCCTACTCTTATACGTTTTAGGCCCAGTATTCTTCAATATCTTCATAAACGATTTAGATGAGGGAATAGAAGGGGAACTCATCAAATTTGCAGATTACACTAAACTGGCAGGACTAGCCAACTCCCCAGATGATAGGCTCCAGATCTAGATGGATATCGACAGACTTGAACACTGGGCCCTATCCAGCAAAATGAACTGCAATATAAAGCAAAGTAAGGTTTTACACATAGGCAAGAAAAAACAAATAAACAGGTACAGATTAGGTGAAACCTGGCTCAAAAGCAGTAACTGTGAGAGGAATCTTAAAGTCCTAGCATATCACTTAAATATGAGCAAGCAGTGTGCGGCGGCAGCCAAAACAGCTAATGTAATCTTAGTTTGCACTAACAGAGGGATAGAATCAAGATCATGTGAAGTGTCACACGAAGGCCACTTTGTAAGGCCTTGGCAGGACCACACTTGGAATACTGCATCCATTTTTGGTCATTATAATATAAAAAGATGTTGAGACTCTAGAAATAATGTAGTAAAGAGCAACAAAGATTATTAAGGGGCTGGAGACTAAAACATGAATTGGATATGTATAGTGTAGTGAAAAGAAGAACTAGAAGCGACATGACAGAAGTGTTTAAATATTTGAGGGGCTTCCACAAAGAAGAGAGAGTCAACCTATTTTCCCAAGCACCAGAAGGAAAGACAAGAAGCAATGGTTAGAAACTAGCCAACGAGAGATACAACCTAACAATTAGGAATTCTAAATAAACCAGTGGAACAGCTTGCCTTCATAAATTGTGGGTGCTTTATCCCTGGAGGCTTTTAAAAAGAGACTGGACAGCCATTTGGCTGAGATGCTATAGGGTCTCCTGCCTCAGCAGGGAGCTGGACAAGAAGACCTCCACTGTCCCTTCCAACTCTGTTATTTTGTTATTCATATCAGTGAGGCACAAGCTGTTAACTTCTGTATGAAAACTCCAGGGTTGTCTCCTTGGAATTTAATTCCTGTGGAACAGACATTTAGGAGACTTTGTTGCTGCATCCTGAAAGAGGATTTGCAGCAATCCTGCAGCAATCATTTTAGGGTTTTGGGGTGTTTTTTTTTTTTTTGATGTTGAGGTATTTGGCTTGAATAAATGCTTCCTTTCCTTTCTTCCTCTGAATTATGTCAAAATAATCTGCAAAGAGCATTCTTAAGAATCACTGACATTTATAAAGATTTTTTTTTTATTTTGCTTTGATTGCAATATTCTCATAAGCCTTACGTTCAAAGAGGAAATTCTAATTTTAAATGCACAAATGCTAATCTAAACACTTTGGTCATCCACATCTCTTAGCATATTAATTTCCAGCTCCAGTGGTTATGACTGTGCCTAGGGAAACATAAATTGTCCACTTTGTGCTTCGGTAGGACATTGTAGGGCAATTGTCTATGCTGTTCTAAACGGTACACTAAGAAGAGAGTAAAATAGATAATTAGAACATATTCAGATGATACTAACACCTAAATCTCTTTTCATCTTTCAAACTCTTTTCTGTAAGAATTTAAATATTAAATTTGAAAGATCAAAAGTGAACATCTTGATACTCCATATTACCTAGCAGCCCTGATTATAAATAATATCATACTACCAAATATATAAATTTTGCAGTACACCTGAGAATCTGAAAAAATAAGATTAGCATGTTCTTAGAGCATCTTTGCCATGCTTTTTATAGGACCCCCTTCTACGGTAGCGAGGATGAACACAGGGAAATAGACATCACAGGAAGAAAAGTATAGAATTTTTAGGCATACCTGTTATCTGTCCTAATCACTGGCTGGGGGGGCATGGTGGGGGGGGGTCATGTGACTGAATAGACGTAGTCAACTCTACATCACTTGTGTGGTTGGTACCTGTTATGGGACAGGCAGGATTGGAGAGGGAATCCAGGGGTCTCCGGTGGGAGGGGGCAGAAGGAAATAAAGATCCAGCCTGGTTTGTGTGTGTGTGTGTGTGTCCATGCATGTGTGTGAAGCAGCCACCTCACACTCTCCCCTCTCTGCTAACCCCTTCTTTGCATGGGATGGCCCAGCAGCGGAGATAGAGAGGGAAAAGGGGATAGGGGGGCTGCTAGCATTGAGGAGACAGTGCCACACAGAAATGGGAGCACACAGAAATGGCTAGTGGCAGAGATGGAAGAGTGTGAGGTTGATGCTTCTGGGACAAGGGGACCTGGGACATGTCTGGGTCCAACTCAACTGGCTTCTCGTCCTCTTGCAGCCAGCTTTTTTGGGCCATTTTCAGGCCTTTTTGGGGGGGGGGGCATTTTCAGACCTTTATCTGGGCCATTTTCAGGCCTTTATTCAGGCTGATTTTGGCTGGAAACACAGCCTGAAAAGGATCCAAAAATGGCCTGAAAACAGCCCGAAAAATGGGCAGGGTCAGGGTCAGACGGTGGTCCGATTTGCTGGTTCTCTGAACCACACAGAATCAGAACAACTGGTTTGGGCAAACCGGTCCAAATCGGCAGCAGCCCACCTCTGTTCCTATTCTTCTGACATATTTAAAACATAATTTTCCTATTTCTTACAGTATATGAGATGCTCCGAATTCTTTATAAAAGTTAAAGAACATTTTTAAAGTGGAGACTAAAGAACTAGAATCTCTAGTAATCTCTTATACACTGACACTCCTCCCTTCATCACTGAAATAGACATAAAACTGAATAACTTAATATTCTTCCCATGGTGCACTCCACCCAATGGCTTGGTTATTATATCTGCTAGATTGTCCTCTGAAGAACAGTGAAGCAAGCTAATTAATTTACATTTGATGGCTTCTCTTACATTACAGTATTTAATATCCACATGCTTGCTTCTATTCTTTACTCTGTCATCTGTTGCCATTTTAATGCAAGCAGCATTATTCTCAAACACTGTTACAGCTTCAGTTACTTTTACGTTTAAATCCTTTAACAGTTGTACATACCAAATTACCTCTGAGCAAAGCTCAGACAGAGCAATAAATTCTGCCTCTGCCATAGAAATGACAACAGTTGTTTGTTTTATGGACTTCCAACCAATTAAAGTCCCTCCAAACAATACCACAATCCCAGAATTTGACTTTTTGGTTTTTACACCATTGGCATAATCACTGTCAATATAACATTGTAATTTCAATTCTTCAGAGACCTGTGTTTGAAGATCCAAGTTCACAGTTCCCTTCAAATACCTGAGAATCCTTTTTATACACATCCAACACAAGTGAATTGCTGCAGCAGTAAAGTGACTCAAGATGTTTACTGCACAAGCTATGTCTGGTCTGGACCACTGTAACAGATATCGCAAGCTCCCTATTGCAGACTGATATATCTCTTGGTCACAGGCCTCACTTTTGTCCTCACCCAAATTTCATTAGCAGAATACCTGTCAGGTGGAATTCCCTTGTTCCATAGCTCTGACCTGCGTGGCACTGACTGCTCTTGTGTTTCAACCCTCTCTTGCTTCATATCCAAGTCATCATTTTCTCCTGACTCCTTTTCTTGCTTTTTTTTTGGTTTCTCCTCCCTGAATGCTGACACCATCACTAAGTGAGTTACTATCACTAAGTGGGTCACCATCACTGAGTGGATCATTCAGATTTGCATCAATTCTGTTCCAATTTTGCTCTGCAAAGCTAGCAGACATGAAGATGACTATTCTTTTGCTCCCATTGCTAAAGCGATAGCTCTTTGAGCTAGGCTCATAGCCTGTAAACCTGAGCTTTCTAGCCTTTTGTTGACCTTTTCTCCTGATTGCTTTTGGAATATGCACCCATGCATTGCTTCCAAAAACCCTTAAATGTGCCAGAGATAGCTTTGTCCCATATAGCACTGCATATGGAGTATAATTAATAGAGGAACTCCACAGCCTATTGATTAAATAATTAGCAGTCAACATGGCTTCACCCTAATAGGACCTGCTCAGACTAGACTCCTCCAGCAGTGAGTTCTTCATTGTTTGTATGATACCATTCCATCTCTCAACCACACCATTCTCAGCTGCTGTGTAAGGATTTGTGTGTCTGTATTTTATTCCTAACTGTCCCAACCACTGTTGAAAACTTGCCGACATGAATTCTTAACCTCTGTCAGTTTGCAGCTGACATATCTGTTGTTTATATCTCCTTTCTATGAAGCTTACCCACTGCTTAAATTTCTGTAGCACCTCTATTTTACTCTTTAGTGAATAGCAGAACCCAAATCTGCTGTAGTCATCTACAATGACCAGTGCATACTTTGCTCCTCCCAAACTGGCTTGTATTGGCCCCACCAAATCTGCATGTACCAGCTCTAGCGTTCTTGTTGTCTGCCTTGTGCTACTCTTGCTTACTGGGAATGCCTTGGACTTCGATGACTTACATACTGCACAGTCTAAGTATGTCTTACACCATTTTAAGTTTCACCCTTCTCCACACTGTTGCATCTTTTGAAAAACTCTGAAGCTGGCATGGCCAAGCTTTCTATGCAAGAGATAAACACATGAATCATGTTGTATCACATTTCCAATTGGGCACATAGAATCTTTTGTCACTGCAACACATAAACATTATCCTGCTTTATGCCTTGTACACATACACTTCCATTTCTTTTTATGAGACACTTCCCATCTACAAATGTGGTCTCAAACTCTTTTTGGTCTAGATTAGAGACACTCAGTAAATTATGCTCCATTTCAGACACACACAATATGTTACTAAACTTTTCCTCCAGATATGGAATCACCATACTGCCTTTTCTAATGACTTTAATCTTCTGGCCATTTGCCAAGGCTGCTGCATCTCCTCCAGCTGGATCCAGTCTGAAAAACAATTTAGAATCATTAACAATTGTTTGACTAGCCCCACTGTCTATTAACCATTTGTCTCTGCTATTACAATAACTAACTTTTGCAACAGCAGCTTGTCCATCTGTTGTTTCTTTTCTTTGCAAACAGTCTTTCTTCAAATGAGCCTTATCTCCACAGATGAAACACTGCCTTTCTGTTGCTTTCTTTGTAAAAAAATCTTTGCTAGGTTGTAATCTGGTGTCTTTTGTTATTCTGGTCTCTGCAGATATCATCTCTGCAGACATGCTGTCTGTTGCTGTTCTCTCTCTGCTCCTTGGGCCCCCACCTCAGGAATTTCTCCTTGTGGCTTTTTCTAAAATGGTGTTTGTTTTCTTGTGAAATCAAACTTTAAGAGCTTCCATTCTCAAGTCCTGTTCTGGTTTACACTCAAAAACAGCTAAAACAATGTCCCACATTTCATCAAGACTATTTAACACCAATAGTACCTTCTGAGACTCAGGAATCTTCATTCCATGCTGATCCAATTCAATAAATAAAGTTTGCATATGCAGCAAATGCCTTTCCACATTCTCTTGTGGTTGCAACAGTGGTGAAATTCAAAACTTTTCCCTACCGATTCTGTGAGCATGGTTTGGTGGGCATGGGTTGGTGGGCATGTTAATGGGTGGGCAAGGCTTGGTGGGCATGTGACTGGGTGGGTGTGGCTTTGTGGTAATGTGACCTGGAAAACTAACTATCACACTTTACACAAAAATAACACAAAAGCTACACAACTGACTCACACACAATGCAAAAGCAGCCAGACTTCACACAAAATGGCCCCTGCAATGAGCAGGAACTCACAGAGTCACAGAGAGCTCAAAAACAAACTATCACATTTTACACAAAAATACCAGTTTGGGCAATAGGTAATAAAAACATGCTTTAAAATGTAAAAAAAAAAAAATCCAATGATCGCATGGAACAGCTGATTATTATGGTGATCGCCAGAACCTTTTAAAAAACTTTTTTAAAGCATTGTTTTACTATCTATGTGCCATGCAATCATTGGAACTTTGTTTTTACTTTTTAAAGCATTTTTTTTTTACTACCAGTTCAGGTGAACCAGTAGCATTTTTACTACTGGTTTGGGCGAACTGGCCCGAACCAGTAGCATTTCATCCTTGGGTTGCAACCAGGCTTTGCATAATTGCCTTCATAATTGCACAATATTACATGCTGATGCACTCACACGGACACTTCAGCCAAATCTCTTTTGCAGTTTTTAAATTAGCTACATTCAGGAATTGTTCATCTTTTAAGCTTAAGATGATGTAGGCCAGTGCCTTATCATGCTGCCTTTGATCTGCTGCTGGTAATGGTGCCTGGGGTGGATTAATAACAATATGCCAGAGCTCTTTAGCCTTCAGGAAGCATTCCATTTTTGCAAACCAAATAATATAATTCTTCTGTCCCAATTGAGGCAGAGACCTCTCCTTGAATTCAACAGCCATCCTGCAAGTCTTCTCTGCCTTGTTCCTTTTACTATTTTTTTTTTAAACACAGGCAGTCCTTCAGCTTAATTACAGTTCAGTCTTACTGTGTCTGGTGTGATCTGGGCCCATATCCTGTTAGAGTTTGCAGCTATTCAACCAGCATACAAGTAAACAATTCAGCAGGATTCATTTATATTTATTTATTTATTTATTTATTTATTTATTTATTTATTTAGCATATATAACATAACAGGTAAAAGTATAAACATAATTGAATACATGAAAAGAGTAAGTAAAAAAGAATATTAGGTAGGCACACTGGTGCACTTATGCACACCCCTTACAGACCTGTTAGGAATGGAGTGCATCAACAGTAGACAGTTTAAGGTTAAAGTTTTGGGGGTTTGGGGAAGAAACTACAGAATCAGGTAGTGCATTCCAGGCATTGACCACTCTGTTACTGAAGTCATATTTTCTTCCATCGAGTTTGGAATGGTTTACCTTGAGTTTGTATCTATTATTTGCTCATGTATTGTTGTGGTTGAAGCTGAAGTAGTCATTGACAGGAAGGACATTGTGGCAGATAATTTTATATACTATGCTTAGGTCAGACTAAAGTCGGAAGAGTTCTAAGTTGTCTAAGCTTAAAATTTTGAAAATATAGTATTGTATATATAAAAAAACCTTTTTTATATACAATACCATATAGCAGAAGCCATAACTTAGAATCCAGAAGTACAGAATCAATAATCACAGAAGTGATAGAATCACAGAAGCACTCATATATATACAGACCTAAGGCACGCTAAGGGTCTGAGCCATCTGGGTCCCCATTGACGGTGACCCAGATGGCTGACCTGTTACCATGTCTATTCCGGTTCATGAATACATCTTATACACTGACAATTTGGCATAGATTTTATAATATTTTACAACAATAGTATTTTTAGTTTGTTCTTTCTGATAACAATATACTATTATATTTTTGTAAACCAATAATAGATGAATGATAGATTGATTCATATCTATATCTATATCTATATAGGAATGTTTAATATTTATGCGCTTTAGTTTGGTTTTCTTTTTAATTTTGGTTTTTATCTCTTCTATTTCTTGGTTCTAATTAGGGTTTTGTTGTTATTTATTCATTATCCTTACTATTTAGGGTTTTTTAAAACATATTTTATTTTACATTTTTGTACTCTTGCTAAAAATGATACAACTGAAAGAAGAAAAACTGTTTTTATATTTTTTCCCAATGACATAAGGTCAGATTTATTCACCTGAAAAGACACATATTTATAAATTTCTGTTCAAAACATCAAAACCATGTAGCTATCTCTGGCATCTCTAAAACAATTATGCAACAACCTCAATAGGTAGTATGTTCCTCATTGTGTACCACATGAAAAACAGATATAACAACTGCAAAATATGCAAGACACATTTCCAAAGTGAATTGTAGGAAATTGACTATTAAAATTTGAAGAAAAGTGAGAGACAGTCAAATAAATTGAACAGAAAGAATTGCAAAATAGAACAAAATGTTCTGTTAGATCCTATGACATCTACTCAGTCAATTTTTGAGGACTTCCTAAAAGAATAGGTGGTATGTGGTTTAACGGTAGTAACGTCAAAGAGATTTTGATGTCCTAATGGACATCACTTAAGTATGAGCCAGCAGTGTTCTGAGGCTGCCAAAAAGCCAATGCAGTCCTAAGATGAATTAACAGAGGAATAGCATCATGATCATGAGAAGTGATAATACCAATCTATACTGCACGAGTGAGGCCACACTTGGAATACTGCATCCAGTTCTAGTTATCATGACATAAAAAAGATGCTGGGACCCTAGAAAGAGTGCAGAGAAGAGCAACAAAAATGATAAGGGGTCTAGAGGCTAAACCATATGATGAACAGTTGTGGGAACTAGGTATATCTGGTTTAGCAAACAGAAGGACTAGAGTGACATGATAGCAATATTCCAATACTTGAGGGGCTGCAGAGGGAAGAGTGGTTGACCTATTCTTCAAAGCACCTGAGGGTAGTACAAGAAATAATGGCAGCTGGCTAAAGAGTGATTCAACCTGGAACAAAGGAGAAATTTCCTTAATGAGAAAAATTAATAATTAACCAATGGAACAGTTTGTCTCCTAGAGTTGTGGGTGCACCATTGCTGAAAAAGGATTGGACAACCATTTGTCTGAGATGATATAAGGTTTCCTGACATGGGCAAAGGGTTAAATCAAAATACCTCCTATGACTCTGTGAACAGGGCTGATCTATTCTGCTAACCATCTTTTGGGAAGTTTTTCAGGGTTCATAAAATGGGTCCTCTGCTAGTATGTGAAAACTTTAATTATTAAATGACTATGTAAGGAACGGATAACTGTTTTTGCTCTGACTGCAGGGACAGATATTCCTAATATGCATTCAAAAATGAGTCTGAATTTGTTCAAGTATGGAAAATATATTAAGTCCCCACAGTTCTTAGTTAGAGAACCATTTACACCAGGGGTGTCAAATGGCGGCCCGCAGGCCGGAAGCGTCATGCACAGGCCACACACACCCCAGCTCCACAAAGGGAAAAACATTGCAAGATGTCACATGACAACGTGATGGTGTGAGTTTGACACCCATGATTTACACCCATACAGATTTCAAATGGGTTTTTGAGTATTTGGTTATTCTTAACCAAGAATAAGTGTCTGGGTTCCATATTTAAGCTGATTCATCTATGGAATATTTTTATTTATAAAATCAAAAGCCACACCAAGATTTATAAATGCAATAAATAGTTTCTTGCCATTGTTAATTATATTGTTATTAGATGCCATAAGGTAAAACAATTGTCTGTTGTGGGGTACTCTGGTCTGAATCTGGCTTGTTTCTCCACTAAGATATTTCTTTCCAATACCCATTCAGTCTTCCATTTTGCTCAGAAGATGCTTTGCATATACTTTAGCCATAATTCCATTAAGTCTGCAATATCAGTCTACAATAGTGGCGAATATCTGTAACTTGAGTGCATGATGAGGATGGAGGTTCATTTTCTGAGCTTGTGGATTGGTTTATGAATTTCATTACCAGGTAGATAACATCTTCAGAGAAATTTAGGGAATGTCAGTGTTGGTGTTCTTCCGCTTATAAGGGCTTTATGTGGTCAGTAGGACGGTCTGGTGAGGGAGTCAGATGTGGGTCACATCAGGTGAGAGTCTTATCAGTACAATTTTTTGGTTCACCTCTGTCTTCCTTTTTATGTAAGGGGACTATAACGGCTATGTTGTGACCCCGACTCCCGAGCTTCTTCTAACAGAGGAAGAGGACTTAGAAGGTGATAGGGAGGAACTGACAAGGCCTCTCCAGGACCCTCCTTTCTGGCAATGCCTCAGGTTCCATCTGAAGGCCAGGAGGAACAGTCTGGAATGTGCCAGGAGGAAGGCATATCGGAGCACCAATTGACAGGGAGCAAGGATGATGAATCCTGGCTTGATCCCAGGCAGCGTCAGAGGGAGAAGCATGTGCAGCAATGGAAGAAGTGTGGGAGGGCCAGAGATTGAACTGAGTCACGGAGCCATGCCCCACCAGGAATAAAAGTGGGTGGGATTGCTCTTCAGGCTTTGTGATGGACAAAGTTAAACCCTGAAAGTCACATTGTGATCTCTGAAATTCTTGAATATATTTTGGACTAAACTCTTGTCTCATAGATAATTTGTTGCTGGTGAAACATCAAATATATGCAGATATAGAGGGTAGGATACTTATGTTAGAGATTAGTATTGACCAAAAAAAAGTATTGTTAGTAAATATATATGCCCCTAACGTTAACCAAATGGGTTTCTTTAAAGATTTGTATAAGAAAATTAATGAATTAAATTACGAGCATGTATGTATAGTAGGTGACTTCAACGTGATTACTGATACTTCAATTGATTATGATCCAGGAAAGGGTTCTCCTAAATATAAAAAAGGGCATAGGAAGGTACTCCCTAAAACTTGGGATAACCTAAGAACAGAAATAGGGTTAAGAGACGTATGGCAAGATTTCCATCCTATGCAAAAGCACTTCACATATTTCTCTCCCAGGCACAGATCGTGGTCTAGGATAGATATGGTTTGGTCAACCTCAGAACTGAAAGAAAGCATAAATTCGGTTGAAATAGGGACGAATATATGGGCAGACCACCCTCCCTGGTAATAAAATGGAAAGGGTCCACTTGAAGAGCGAGATGGTCTATGAGGGCTGAGATCATGAAAGACGAGGGATTTATAAATATGATTAAAAAAGAATTAGATCATTTCTTTACTGAAAATAAGAGAGAAGATACTTCCCTTCAAAATACTTGGGATACTGTTAAAGCAGTACTTAGAGGATTGGTAATAAAATATACAGCTACCAAATGGAGAAAGGAGAAGGCCAAACGGATTGAGTTAATGGCTGAATTGGAGAAAGCTGAAGGAGAGCTGCATTTAAATCCATATAATAATTTGATTAAGGAGAAAATTGACTTGATTAGGCATGAGTTATCTACCCTAGATCAAAACGATTTGGCGAATAAAATTCGGAAATGTCAACAAAATCAATTTGAGCATGCTAATAAGCCAGGCCGGTGGTTGTCATATAGATTAAGAAAAGAGGCAGAATCTAGAAAGACTGAATTTTTACAGGACTCTATGGGAAATTTGGTAGGTACTACAGAGCAAAAAGCAAAGGTGGCCCAAGATTTTTATACCTCCCTATATAGCCAGGAAATTTATTAGGAAGATAAACTAAAGAGCTATCTCCAGAATCTACAATTGGAGATGATTCCGGATCACTGTAAAGAAATTTTAAATGCAGAAATCACAGTTGGGGAAATAGCAGTAGCTATAAAGAAACAAGCTAATGGCAAAACTCCGGGACTGGATGGGATTCCTAGTGAATTTTATAAAGGAGTCTTTGACTCACTTAGTTTGTATATTAAAGATCTATTTAATGAGATTTTACTACTCTATAAAATACCCCGGTCCTGGACGGAAGCCTACTTTTCCCTAATCCCAAAACCCGAAACAGACAAAACTCTGATCCAGAACTATAGACCAATCTCGCTCCTGAATGTGGACTATAAGATTTTTGCGACAATACTAGCTGAGAGACTCCGGGTGTTCCTGTCCCAATTTATCCACCAAGACCAGAATGGTTTCTTACTTCATAGGCATCTAAGAGATAACGTAAGGGTGGTATTGAATGCCTTACAATATTATGAGACACACTCTGATAAACTAATGGTAATGATCTTTTTGGATGCCCAAAAGGCTTTTGACAGAGTCAGCTGGAATTTTATAATACAACAATTGGAAGTGATGGGTTTTAGGCCTCAATTTACAAGGGCAATACAAGCCATTTATTCTAAACAGTCAGCAAGGCTACTGCTTAATGGATCAGTATCAGATGAGATACAGATTTATAAAGGTACCAGACAAGGATGCCCTCTTTCACCGCTGCTATTTATTTTAACACTTGAACCACTTCTTAAAATGATTAGACAGGATTCGGAAATTAAGGGCTTAAAATTTAAAGGGGAAGAATATAAACTCCAAGCATTTGCCGATGATTTGGTTTTCATATTAGAAGATCCCCTTATTACGGGACCAAAATTACTTACTAAATTAGATGAATATGGGGAGGTAGCGGGGTTAAAAATTAATAAAGATAAAACCAAAATGTTAACAAAAAATTTGTCAGGTGCCCAAAAGGAACAGATCCAAAATATTATGGGGATTAACTGTGTCAAAAAACTTAAATATTTAGGTATTTGGCTTACAAACAGATGTTCTTCTATTAAAGAACTCAATTATTCTAAATTATTAACAGACACAGCAAATGATGTGGAGAGATGGCGGTGCATTCAGATCTCATTTTTGGGTAGAATTGCCGCGATAAAAGCCCATGTTTTACCAAAATGGATCTTTTTATTTCAAACAGCCCCTGCAAGATTGGAAAAAAATTTTTTTAGGAAATTAGACCAAATTCTAAGTAAATTTATTTGGCAGAATAAAAAGCCCCGTATAAAGAGAAAAATGTTGCAAGAGCACAAAACAAGAGGTGGCTTGGGGCTCCCAATGTGGGAGCTTTATTACCTAGCTTCATCCCTGGTTTGGATAAAAGATAGGGTGATTCTCTCAAGAAAGTGCATTCTAACAATTGAAGGATATGATTTGCAGCAGGGATGGCATTCTTTTTTGTGGTCTCAAAAAGACAAAAAATTCAAATACTTTACAAATCATTATATTAGAGGAATTTTAATAAGGGTCTGGGAAATGGTGAAGAAGCAAGTTTACACACAGATTCCTAAATGGGTGTCTCCGTTAGAGGCAGTGACCCTTCCGACTGTGCACAACACAAAGAGGAACTGGGTTTATGGTGACTTGTTGGATGAAATCGGGAGACTTAGACCTAGAGCCGATCTCCAAACTAGAGGATTAGACATAGATTGGTGGTCCTATGCGAAAATTCAAACTAGATTCGCTAGGGATAAACAGGAACCTGGTATTTCCCTTCATTTACAAACTTTTGACAAGCTTCTCCTAGGTGACTAAAGGAAATTTATCTCCAACGTTTACAACTTTCTTTTGTCCAATTTTATGGCGGAGGAGATTGTAAAGGACACGATGATTGCCTGGGGGAGAAATATAGGAACAACAATTCAGCTTGATGCATGGCAAAATGTATGGAACAAAACTATGAAACTGACCCTTTCTTCCCCTTTCAAAGAAAACTTTTATAAAATGATCTACTGTTGGTATCTCCCCCCCACCAGAATTGCTAAGATGTCCCCAGGGTCCTCTGATAGATGTTGGAAATGTGGGTCGGCCAAGGGTACTTTCTTCCACCAGTGGTGGACCTGTCCATTAACTAGACACTATTGGAGGAAAATAAAACAGTGGCTGCTGGAAATAACAGGTGTGAGCTTTCCCCTTTATCCAGACCTCTACTTGCTTGGAATAAGACCAGACTACATTGATAACAAAGATTGGTATATATTTATCCATGTCTCAACAGCGGCGAGAATGGCATTTGCCCAACTGTGGAAAGATGTAGATACGCCTCCCGATCATCTGATAATAAACAAGATTCTCCGATGTGCTGAGATGGATAGATTAACATATATTTTAAAAGACAAGAAAGATTCAATATATAATAGAAGTTGGGACAAATGCTTTGTCTGGCTCAAAAGAAGGTTAAACCTAGGAAAGGGGTGATAAGATCGTCTATTTAGATTAATTAGATATTTATTAGGCTATATGATTTCTTAAAATTTCGACAAAAACAGGCTAACTCTTTTGTAGATAGTAGAAATTGACTCTATTGAAATGTTTGGTTTGGATGACACTAGTTATTATTAATTGGAGAGTGAGCTTAACTCCCGGTTAGTCATGTTTGTCGTTTCGTTTTAGTCTTGTGTTTATGTGTTTCTACATTTCACCACTTATATTGCTTTTCAATGTTTATTTTGTGTTAATCTTAATGTAAATATTTAATAAAGATTTAATTTTTTAAAAAAAGATAATTTGTTGCTCCCAGAACAGACTGAAGATAAGTCCTCTTCTGCTTTATGGGAGTGAAAACTGTCTTGGCAGGCATTTGGCAGTTTGCTGCCAAAATCTTGGTCTGCCAAGAATTCTAATCTGTTTACCTAATAAAAAAATTGGCGGGCGTGCTTGGTATTACATTTCCCTGTGTGAGGAAGGGGGACAGAACAGGCTACATCCCACCTGACTGGAATACAACCTATACTGTTTATATGGCTGAACTGCTCTGTCAAGCAATGAGACCTATCAATCAATATGAGTCTTGAAGAGTACTGGGGATAGAAAATCATCAATTTGTGGCAGATATAAATATAACATAGTTTTTATATTTGGAAGTTGGAAAGATTTTAAAATTTTAAAATAACAAAAACATACCTTATTTAAAGTAGGAGGAAGTGATGAAAGTATGCTGTAGACTAGTCCTGCAGTAGCCTTATGCAGTCCACTAGTGTTTTTAAAAAGTCAATAAATTTACTATTGCTATTCTACCAGCCATTGAACAACTGATTTCTTTGTGGTCTGCAAGGGTTTCTTATTTATCAGTGTGACTCTTTCCCTTCCACAAGATGTGCAGGTCTGGTGTAGAATTTGTCACTATAGGAAAAGAGATAGATAAATTAATAGACATCACTCTGTTTGAAGGCACAAGTAGGATGTAATTGCAAAACAAATTAGTAATGATCATTAGACAGTAAATTATAGTTTATTATTTGTAAATAAGTGCCAAGTAAACTTTATAATTGTTTCCCTAGCTAGCTTCAGAAATTTTACTGAACTCATTTAATTCAATTTTGTAGGCCATTTTTACTACTGCCACTTACTCCTTTGTTTAAAGGAGAACAACATACTAAACTGGAGTTAATACATTCCTTATCATAGGCATTCATTTATAAAGGTTCAGGAATAACAAAAGAATGAAACATGCTGAAATGCCATGATGCAATCTCACTCTTTCATACTGGCATTGTAATGTTGAATACTAACCATTGAATACTTTCCATCATGCCATCTGAGCATATGTTATAGCACCTGGTCCCTTTTGCAGAAGCCTACAATCTCTGTAGACTGACACATATATTAATCAAGATTTGTGGGCAAAAAGTATATGCATCAAGGCACAGTGGTTTCCTGAATGCTTATGTCCATTGACCATATAAATGGAGATTGATGAGAGTTGGAGTCCAAAAGTATCTGAAAGTCTATTGCAGTAAATACTCATCTTCTTTAATCCTTAACATTTAAGGATTTTCTTGGAAGAATTATATTTAACACATTTAAATGAGTCAAAAAGGGTCAGTGGAACACAAAAAATGAGCCAGCTGACCTCTTGATTAAACACCAAGGAGACAGGCCTTAAATGCACAACATTTCAATAACTCTGAATAGTTGTAAGCATTGAAACATGATTTTTTAAAATTATTTTGTTTAGCTAGACTACCAAGAAAAAGAGCTGGAAAGACTGACAGAAAAAAAAAAAACTGGCAGTGTAGAGCTCACCTCCCAAACAGGGATTAACGGCAATGGGCAAGCTATGCTGTTTGACTGGCCAATGGGAAAGAGATTAGAGAGGTTATAAAGTCTTGCTTATAATAGCCTACCAAAAGAGAGCGTGGCTCTGTATTGTACAACTCATAGGCTTTGTATCCCACTAGGGTGACTGGTTGGTTAGTGGTTGATGGGGTGAAGAGTGTTGTGGGACTTAAGCCATAGACACAAAGGCCATAGACCCAAAGCCTCTTCCATAAAACACATTTAAAATGTCACTTACATGCTTACATGAATGTGTACTAGCTAAGCAGTGAACCATCTTTTTTCTGAATGTTTTCGAGAAGTGACTCCATTTATCTCCAAGACAGCATCACCCAAGCTGTCAGTTGTTCCAGACCATTAAGGCAGGTATCCAATAAGTCCTGAACCAGCTGGATCTGTTTCCTTGGCAGAGCAATGCATGAGCTATAATAATTCTCTTTATTCTTTTTCTCTCTTGCTTGGTGCTCTTTGGTGGATGCTGCTGATTGGAAACATCAGTGAAAATTCGGGTTTACTCAAGCCATGAAAGGGAGGCAGCAATAAATATGTGAGTCTATCTGATGACCATCAAGGTGTATGGAAGTTTGCAACTTGTAAGAGAAGTAAATGGTAAAGAGACGAATTTAACAAAGGCAAAGAAAAGGAGGGAGGGAAGGAAAGAAGGGGGCATGGCTTTCATTACTCCCAGCAACCCTGACTAACACGAACAATGCTGAGGAATAAGGGGAAGTCCAGCTTGGCAAATTAGAAAAGGCCACAGCCTTCCCATTTATGTTCAAGGAACAGACATCAAGAAAGGATTCTGGACCATAGATGATTGCTTTCTACAAAACTTAATTGTTGCATGTAAAATTTAATGGGAAAGCACAGTTCAAGGGCAATATTCCCTTTCGCATGACACATATACAGTAAATAGTTGTTCACCAATACTGAAGTTAATTTTAGTATGTAATTAATCGGATCTTACAGATCACTAATAGTGTCAATACCTGAGAAACTCATACTGAACAATATAAAATTTGGCAGCTGGCCTGGGTCAGCCTTGCCTTTATCATGGTTCACTTTATGAGCAGATCAAGGCGCGTGAGAGTCATTTAAATGTAGTGTGAAATCATAAAGGTCATTTTGCTCTTCAAGGCACATTTTCAAATGCTCCAATCTTTCTTGGATTGCCACTGTTTTCATGAATGACCTCAGCATTTTATACCTAGTAGCTTGGAAAGGTCACTTCATAGATACCACTGTACTGTTCATAGACTTCATTTGTTTGGAAACTATTTGTTACTCTCAGTATTACATGTCAGCTGAGTGATGGGAAACACAAAATAATCTTTTCAGAAAATCTCCTCTCTGCTTACTTCAATTGTTGAACTTTATCCACTGTATTATGAAGAGTATTTAAAAATGATGTAACCTCCATAGGTCTGTGAAATAGGCTACAGAAAAAAACTATCTTCTGCAATGTGTTGTCCAAATGAAAATGAAAATTTATGAAAATGAAAAATTATGCTTTTGATATTTATCCTGCATTTATTACTTTATAAGTACCTCAAGGTGGCAAAAAAACCTAATATTTGTTCCTCTTCCTATTTTCCCCACAACCACCACCCTGTGAGGTATACTGGGCTGAGAGTGACTGGCCCCCAGTTAGCTTTCATGCCTAAGGCAGAATTGGAACTCCCAGTCTCCTGATTTTTAGCCTTTTGCCTTCACTACAAACTGGCTCTCTTTTCTGCAAACTGTCTATATGTTTAGATCTATACCTGTGGTAGAAGAAGCTAGATATATTATGAAGTAGGAAATGCAACTTTTCTTAGGTGTATTATTTAAGTACATTTAAGTAAATTCTGTATTATTTTTCTCTATTTTCTCTATTATTTTAGCCCAAACCTAAGATGGACACACGCACACACGTGCACGCACACACACGTGCAATAATCCTTGAATTTAGGATCCCAAAGTAGCTTGCCTCTGGTTAGTTTCTCAGGAATGGAACTTGTACTCTCGGTTGATTAATCATAAAAAGGGCATCTAATTTATTGCTTCTGTGAATCACTCCTAATTCTGCCTTACATAGCATCCTTACATACAAAGGGTGCAGCTGCTGTTGAGTCAGAAGGCTTGTGTGTGTGCTACATGTCCCCATTCACCATCCATGGATCATTCAAAATCAGAAAAGCAGTGTAAAGATAGCCTCCAACCTCAGGATTAGCATCAACAGGTTACAGCAGGTGCAGGAATAGAACAGAACAAAACAGAACAGAACAGAATTTTTTATTGGGAATTTGTCTTGTGAATCCAATCCATATGCTCTCAGTGTACATAAAATAAAAGATACGTTCATCAAGAATCATAAGGTACAACACTTGGTGATAGTCATAAGTACAAATAAGCAATCAGGAAACAATATCAATATAAATCATAAGGATCCAAGCAACAAAGTTACAGTCATACAGACATAAGTGGAAGGAGATGGATGATAAGAACTTTTTGACTCATGCAGTATACAGGTCCTCAATGGAAGGCAGGTTGATAGCAATTGTTTTTTCTGCAGTTCTAATTATCCTCTGAAGTCTATGTCTGTCTTGCTGGGTTGCAGAACCAAACCAGACTGTTATAGAGGTGCAGATGACAGACTCAATAATTCTTCTATAGAACTGTATCAGCAGCTCCTTGGACAGTTTGAGCTTTCTGAGTTGGCGCAGAAATAACATTCTTCATTGGGCTTTTTTGATGATGTTTTTGATGTTAGCTGTCCATTTTAGATCTTGCGATATGGTAGAACCTAGAAATTTGAAGGTTTCTTCTGTTGTTACTATGTTGTCTAGTATTGTGAGTGTTTCTCCTAAAGTCTACCACCATTTCTATGGTTTTGAATCTGTTCAGTTCTAGATTGTTCTGGTCCCAATAGGGATTGGGAGAAAGAATGGCAGTGATGAATAATGACTTGTTTTATTAGTGCTGTGTTCTCGGCAGCGACCCAGCAACAGGGAAGCTATTCTGGGATAGGTCAGGAGGCATTGTCATAAGACGTGGGAGTTTCCGCATCTCCTGATTGGCTGTTGAACTGATAGCTCAGAGTATAAAAGAGCCGTCAGCCCCTGATGTGGTGTTCTGCAGTTGATTGCTTGTTAGTGTTAAATAAACAGTTCCTGTTGCGTTACTTCTCTCGCCTCGTTGTGCTTTGTTAATCAAATCTAACACTGGCGACGAAAGTGGGATGATCCCCTCCACCGCTTCTAACGACTCTTAAGTAGCTGAGCGAGAGAAAGAGGAAGGAATGGCGCACCCAATGTTTGTCCCTTTTGACGCAACCACGGAGGTGTGGGAAGCATATATGGAAAGGTTTGAATGCTTTTTGGAACCTTTCCAGCAGTAAGAAGAGGGCACACTTTTTAAATTCCTGTGGCCCCGAAGTCTTCGCAACCACTCAGGCTTTATTTGCACCCGCCCCTGTTCACACAGTTTCCTGGGACAGTCTGTGGCAAAGATTAAAGGAGCATTACTCCCCCACCCCATCTCAAATTGCCTGTCATTTAAGCTCAGACAAGTTATTCAAGAAGAGGGGGAGTCAATTAATCATTATATGGCTCATTTGAGGATGGCTGCCCTCAATTGCAAGTATAGGGATCTGGACAACGCGTTAGTTGAACAGCTGGTATGCGGGGTCAGAGATATCAGATTACAGCGGTGACTGTTAGTGAAAAAGAACCTAGACCTACAGACCACCCTCGAGGAGGCTTAGGCAGTGGAGATGTCTGAGAGGTCTACGGAGGATATTAGAAAGTCCTACCCCCACCTCCGGCAGGGCAGCCACAACAGTGAATTTGTAGGACATCGCGTCTGATGATATGACGGATGAGGAGGCAGAGATTAGTCAGCTACAGGCATCAAAGGCCAGGAACAAAGGGTAGCGATCGTTTAAAAAACCCCCAACCATTTGCCTCAGTTGTGGTGAAGAGCACCCGAGGGCAACCTGTTGTTTTAGATCAGCTAATTACCGATGCTGCGGGAAGTTGGAACACATTGCAAGAGCCTGCCGGTCTGCACCGAAAACCCCTACATTGCCAAGGCCATGTCAAACCGCGAAGGAAGATTGCTTCTCCGTCTCATGCGATCGCCATATCACTGAGGTGACTTCCCATTCCAGACCATCCAAGAATGCTAAATTGTCCATGACTGTAAAGATTGAGGCTGTTTGCTGTCAGATGGAGGTGGACACTGGATCTGCAAAGTTCATTTTGTCTTGGGGGGTGTTAAAAAGACTACTACTGACGTTTCAAAAAGGACAGTTGAAACTCTGCCCAGTTAAACTGAAGGATTACCAGGACAATTTCATCCCAATATTGGGACAGGTCATTTCTTAATCAAAACAGAAGGGTTTGTGGGGCACCTTCCCTTAATTATTGTCAAGGGGTTCCTTCCCAGCCTACTGGGAATGGATTGGTTTCAGTCCCTGGGGTTGGGAATATCTGGGATTCACTCCACGTGTGTGAGTAATTTGGTTGACATTTTCAATGAGTTTTCCAACATTTTCGATGGTGCCCTGGGACAATATGTGGAGTCACCCATTTCACTCAGTTTGGACCCCCCGGTCACACCAATTAGGCTCAAACCACGCAGGGTCCCATTCGCCCTTAGACCAAAGGTGGATGCGGAGTTAGATAAACTTATCTCCCAAGGGGTGTTAGAACCCACCGATCACTCCAGATGGGAGACCCCCATTGTTGTTCCCATAAAACCTGACCGATCTGTCCGAATTTGTGGAGATTTTAAGTGTACACTAAATAAGGCGTTGCAGGCCTATCCCTACCCTGTCCCTGAGGTCTAACACCTGCTCCATTCCATGGGTCCGGGCTCCATATTCGCAAAATTGGATTTGGCCCAGGCATACCAGCAGCTCCCGTTGGATGATGCCTCAGCAGAGGCTCAGATCATCGTGACACACCAGGGGCTTTTAAGTGTCGGCGCCTACAGTTCAGGGTGAGCATAGCCCCAGGCCTGTTCCAAAACTTAATGGAGCAGTTACTTCAGGGGTTGCCGGGAGTGGTGCCTTATTTTGATGATGTGCTTGTTTCTGCCTCTTGTTGGAGCGAGCTCATCGAGCAAGTAAGAGCAGTTCTCCTTCATTTCCATAAATCTGGCCTCAAATTGAACAAGAAGAAATGCAAAATTGGCGTTCCACAAATTGAATTCCTGGATTACTTGGTTGATGCTAAAGGAATCTGCCCCACTCCTGCCAAGGTCACTGCTATTAAGCAGGCACCTCTGCCCTCCTGTCGGGCTGAGCTACAATCCTTTTTGGGGTTGTTGAATTTCTATAATGTATTTTTACCCCACAAGGCTACTGTAGTTGAACCCCTCCATCAGCTATTATCAAAAGACGTTCCCTGGGGCTGGACAAAGGTGCATGACCGCGCTTTTCAAGCAGTTAAGAATCTGCTGTCATCTTCAGCTGTGTTAGTGCTGTATAGTTCAGATTTGCCTCTTGTCCTGACTGCAGATGCCTCCCCGTACGATATAGAAGCTGTTTTGAGCCATCGATTCCCCAATGGGTTAGAAGCCCCAATAGCGTTCTACTTGAGGAGCTTGTCCTCCGCTGAATGAAATTACTGTCAGCTTGACTGGGAGGCATTAGCGGCCGTAGCCTCCATCAAGCATTTTCATGAGTATTTGTATGGTAGGGTGTTTGAATTAATAACGGACCATAAGCCCCTGCTAGGCCTGTTGGATGGTCACCGTCAAACGCCACTAATCCTTTCTCCTCACATATCCCAGTGGGCTGTCTTCCTGGCCACCTATAACTACACGATAGTTCACCACCCGGGTAAACTAAATCCCCACGCAGAGGCTTTGAGCCGTTGCCCATTACCATCACCAGTAGTTGATCCCACACCAGCCATACCGGTTCTTCTCGTAGAAGAAGAGGCGGTGGTGAGGCCCCTCCTCAAGAAGCCTTCCCTGGACCCGGCTATATTAGGTAACTATCGTCCGGTCTCCAACCTTCGCTTCACAGCGAAAGTTGTTGAGAGTGTGGTGGCACAACAGCTCCCTTGTTACCTGGATGAAGCTGTCTATCCGGATCCGTGCCAGTCGGGTTTCAGGGCGGGTTACAGCACAGAAATGGCATTGATCGCGTTGGTTGATGATCTCTGGAGGGCTCGGGACAGAGGATCTTCCTCAGTCCTGGTCCTTCTTGATCTCTCAGCAGCTTTTGATACCATCGATCATGGTATCATGCTGCGTCGGTTAGGGGGTTTGGGAGTGGGAGGCACCGTTATGCGGTGGTTCTCCTCCTTTCTCGCTGACCGTACGCAGTCTGTGTTGGCAGGGGGGCAGAGGTCGACCTCAAGACACCTCACTTGTGGGGTGCCACAGGGGTCTGTCCTCTCGCCCCTCCTGTTCAACATTTATGTGAAGCCGCCGGGTGAGAGCATCGTGGTTTTGGGGTGAAGTGTCAACTGTATGCTGACGACACGCAGTTGTACATTTCTACCCCGGATCACCCCAATGATGCCCTTGCCGTGATGTCCCGCTGCCTGGAAGCCGTACGAATCTGGATGGGGAGGAACAGGCTCAGACTCAATCCCTCCAAGACAGAGTGGCTGTGGCTGCCGGCGCCCCGATATAGCCAGTTGGTGCCATCACTGGCTATTGGGGATGAGATCTTGCCCCCCTCAGAGAGGGCTCGCAACTTGGGCATCCTCCTGGATGCACAGCTGTCTTTAGATGATCATATGACGGCCATGGCCAGGGGGGCTTTTTATCAGGTCCGCCTGATTGCCCAGTTGCGTCCCTTTCTGGATCGGGACACCCTACGCACAGTCACTCACGCTCTCGTCACTTCCCGTTTGGACTACTGTAATGCTCTCTACATGGGACTCCCCTTGAGGAGCACCCGGAGACTTCAGCTGGTCCAGAATGCAGCCGTGCGAGTGGTTATGGGAGCGACTCGTCGCTCCTGAGTAACTCCCTCTTGCGCGAGCTGCACTGGCTTCCGGTGGTCTTCCGGGTGCGTTTCAAGGTGTTAGTTACCATCTTCAAAGCGCTCCATGGCTTAGGACCAGGATATTTATAGGACCATCTTCTGCCAATGAATACCTCCCACTGCCCGATACGCTCTCACAGAGAGGGCCTCCTCAGAGTGCCATCTGTCAGACAATGCCGACGGGCGGCCCCAGGGGGAGAGCATTCTCTGTGGGAGCCCCAGCCCTATGGAATGAACTACCCCCGGATATAAGAAAAATTCCTGACCTCCGTGCCTTCCGACGAGCCCTGAAGACCCTACTATTTCATCAAGCCGGTCTGACTTAAATTTGTGTTAATTTTAATAGGGGTTTTTAGGGGTTTTAAATTTTACGGCCAAATAGTTTAATTATTTTATTAGTTTTAATTTTTATACGTGATTGTTTTAATATGGCTGTAAACCACCCTGAGTCCCCTCGGGGAGAAGGGCGGTATATAAATGCAATAAAACTCAAACTCAAACTCAAACTAGACGAGTCATCGCTACCTGTGACCGCTACTGATATAGCGGCCCACTCCCTCCACGACCAGATCCTGTCCCAAGTTCTCCACTGGGTTAGTAAGGGTTGGCCATTAGGGCAGATGCCTATCCAGTTCGCCCCATACTGCACCTGGCGACATGAGCTGTCCATTCACCTGGGCTGTCTATTATGGGGAAATAGAGTTGTTGTCCCTCCCTCCCTCTGGCCTGCCGTTCTGACAAGCTTGCATATGGGTCATCCTGGTGTGATGAGTATGAAAGAAGTGGGGCGGAGTTATGTGTGGTGGCTCTCACTTGACTGAGAGATTACTGAATGGGTTGCCGGGTGCCGCAGTTGTCAGCTGTCTAGACCGGCAGCACCGTCCACCCCTCCCCAGGAGTGGGAAAAGCCCAGGGGACCCTGGTCACACTACACATTGATTTTGCCAGTCCCTACATGGGCCAGACCTTTTTGATTGTTGTTGATGCCCTGTCCAAGTGGGTGGAGTTGGACCTAATGCCTTCCACAACCTCTGAGGCCACGGTCCGGGTTTTATGGTGGCTATTTATCACCCATGGCATTCCAGACGTGGTGGTGTCTGATAATGGCCCACAGTTCACGTCCGCCACAGTCCAGTCCTTTTTTGCGAGTTTGGGAATCCGCCATGCGCCAGTTGCCCCTTACCATCCGGCTGGGAATGGATTGGCTGAATGGGCTGTACGATCCGCTAAAGATGCTTTGGCCCACTTGACTCCTGGGGACTGGAACAAAAAAACTGCTGTCTATTTGACCACCCAACATACAACTCCATGCCCTCTTACCCACAGAACCCCTGTGGAAGTATTGATGGGATAGTGTCTGAGAACTGTATTAGATAGTTTACACCCCACCTACATTTCTGAAGGGTATCGGGGTACCAGCTCGGGGCTCAGGGCATTTAAGGTGGGAGACCTTGTATTTGCAAAGAACTTTGGGGGCGACCCACGATGGCTGCCGGGATTAGTGACTGAAATAACTGGCCCCTGTTCTTACAGGATTCTACTGACTGACGGTCGCTCGTGTTACCGGCACATGAACCAACTGAGAAGTCAACACGAGCCCCATCTTTACTACCATACTTACCTGTGACAGCCACTCCCACTGGCAGCTGGGATGCGGTGTCGTCAGCACCACCTCCTGCGCCTGAGCCACTATTGGCAGAAGTGGCTCCAGAGCTCAGGCGTTCTTGTAGAGCGTACAGACACCCGGAATATTTTAAAGACTACATATGTTCAATCCGGGGGTGAAGGAGTGCTGTGTTCTCGGCGGCGACCCAGCAACGGGGAAGCTGTTCTGGGGTAGGTCAGGAGGCGTGGCCGTAAGACACGGGAATTTCCGCATCTCCTGATTGGCTGTTGAACTGACAGCTCGGAATATAAAAGAACCCTCAACCCCTGATGTGGTGTTCTGCAGTTGATTGCTTGTTAGTGTTAAATAAACAGTTCCTGTTGCGTTACTTCTCTCGCCTTGTTGTGCTTTGTTAGTCAAATCTAACAGTTTGCAAGTTTTATTTCACAATTTTAATAAACAATATAAGTTTATTGACATGCTAGAGGACAGCATTTTGGCATTCTTGTCACTTCTCAAGATGGTCATAAAATTATATAAAGTTGACTCTCCCTGTGATTCCTTCTCTCTTCTGGCTGCAGCTGCTAGGACTGTGCAAAACTTTGATAGATATTTCTCTTTGATGAAGGTTCATGACTGTGATGTGAAGTTTTCAGAATTGAAGCATCCTTGTCTGCTTCAGATCCAAACTGCACACACTGCTATTCATAAGAAGCATATTCTTCTCAATGCAATGCCTCCACTTCTGAAAGCAAAGCTGCCCTTTTGCTTCATTTCCCTTCTGTTTCAATTTCACATCCAGCACATCCAAAAGGCATCTGTGCATATGTGGTTTGTGTGCAGAAATATCCTCCAACTCTGAAAGTTCAGAATGATATGAAGAGCCACATTAAGGAGAATTGCATCATCGCCAGGGGGGAAAAGCCTCATCAAAGCAAAGTACAGTCACTTAGCACAAGCTAGTAGCTGTCTTTTGTTCCATCAGCCTGAATGGGCACAAAAAACACTAAATCCAACTGATGCTGGAAATGGAAGTTAACAATTTCAACTGAAATAATTGCAGGAGGTGGTGTAACTCTCTTAAGTTGCAGAAGGCAGAGCCCTATTGAATTTTAGGAAAATCTTTCTAATTGTAAAAGCTGACAATAGAAACAACTTCCAAAAGGGAAAAAAAAATCATATTTTCTGAAAGTGTTCAAGCAAAAGATGAACAATCATCTATCAGGAATGCTTTAAAGAGAATGACTACATTAAACAGACCAGGGCACAACTCCATGGCCTTCTATCTTATAACTCCATAGTGTTGGCTTCACATTAATATCTAATTCAATCTAGGAAAAGCCATTGCAAGTCAAAGGAATGACTGTAATATGATTATAGACATGAAGAAAACTTGCACTTATGTAACTGAAAATTATAAACCTGAGACACATTTCAGAAAAAAATACCTAAGTTACCTATATAGAAACATCTTTACATCCAACTACGGTATGTATTGTACAACCTACCCTAACATGATTCTATAAACTGTACAAGATAGAATGAGAGGATAGGATATATAGTAGCATTCCTTTGTGTAGTACACTGAAGTAGCCTCAAGAGGAGTTTCCTAGAGTCAAGGAGAAGCATTAC
Source organism: Masticophis lateralis (assembly GCA_030761175.1). NCBI lineage: Eukaryota > Metazoa > Chordata > Lepidosauria > Squamata > Colubridae > Masticophis > Masticophis lateralis. The sequence continues at coordinate 179,958,807 of JAUDYJ010000001.1, forward strand.
ACTATATCTCTGTGTTTATTTCTGAAATACTTTACTCAGCCATTTCTATAATGGATAAGATTGTGCTCTTGGGGATGCTGAAGCACAATGTTTGGGGACAGTGTGGAAGGATAACCTGATTGTTGGAGTAACAACTCTAGCCGCCCAAGTGGCCCCATTTACCAAAAGGCAACATAAATGGCAAATTACAGCATTCAAGAACAGCAGGCTGAGTGCTTTAAATACTAAGGTGTCACCTTTCACTGGTTCTCCATGTGGAATCAACAAATCTGTGAAGTTTCATCTGATGCACAGAAGACCACAACTGAGATAATTAGATAGGGAATTTTACTCCTGCAGCAGTAAAACTATTCAGAGCCAAGGTGATTCCTGTTTTGCTCTACAGTGCACCACTCTGCCTCTAGAAAAACACAATGCCTTTAGAAGCCAGGTAGTTTACATTTATGACAAACATTCCCGCTGCCCCTCAGTTTATCTCCAATACCCTACTGAGAATTGAATTTGTTGTGAGTTCTGCTATGCAGGCATAGTGAAGAATAAAAGTTATTGGACAGTCTTGTGATTCCTATTTCTAACTGATATCAGCTCTACTTTTTGACTTTATCTCTCTCTTCTTTCTCCCTCTTGAGCCAATTCCCCTCCTAATCACATTATGTACAATTCAGAAAATACCAATTTCCCAAAAGAAACTGGAGAAAAAGTCATTCTGTGCGATCATACCATGAAAGAAACGGAAGGAACAGCAACTGATGCAATAACAATGGAAAATGATAAGATTGAAGAAATCTTCCAGAACTTGATAACCACTAAGGGGCTCTTTTAACTTATGCATATTAACAAGGTGCTGGCTGCTACAATTAACCCTTCCTGTGCAAGTGTTAGCATTAGGATCCTAATTAGGATTTCCTACCTTAGGATCTCCTTTGTTAGCCAACTGTATAAGAATATGCCCATTAAATAGTGGTTGCTAATGAATTATGGAAGTGTTCCTTTGGCCCAACTTGTACATTTTCTTTTTCATAGGCATGGAGAGAGAAAAGAAAACACTCTTTGGCCTTCTAGTTCAATAGCTAACAATTGTTTCTTGAAGAATGCTATTTCTGAGACTAAACAACCTAACCTTGATCTTGGTAAACTGATGAATCTCAAGTGCCAAATTATGCTTCAGGAAACTTTCATCACATCCCTTTGGTGTTACAAGATACACAAAGAAGGAACCCCACTTAGACCAATAGTCAGCTCCATAGGCTCACCTCTACAAAACCTAGCCAAATTTCTCACCAAACAACTACAACCCTATGCAGAATCCATCACCTCATACATAAAAAACTCATTCCAGTTCATAGAGATCATAAAGAAACAAAACTTACAGCCCAGCGACCTACTCATGAGCTTCGATGTTATATCCCTTTTCACCCAAGTGCCAATCAAAGAAGCTTTGACAGCTATTCAAAACAAATATACCCCCCCCCCAGTACATCCTAGATCTGACCAATCACTGCCTATCCAACACTTACTTCATCTATAACGGTCAAAAGTACAAACAAATAGAAGGAGCACCCATGGGATCACCCCTCTCACCTGTCATTGCAAACCTCTACATGGAGCACTTTGAAACCCAAGCTCTAGAAAAATCTGATCATAAACCCAAACTCTGGCTCAGATATGTAGACGACACCTTCATAATCTGGCCACATGGGAAAGAAAAACTGGACAACTTCCTCACACACCTCAACAGCCTACACCCCAAAATACAGTTCACCATGGAAACGGAAGCGAGCAACCAACTTCCCTTCCTGGATGTCTTAGTCTACAGGAAATCCGATGGCTCCCTAGGACACACTATCTACCAGAAGAAAACACACACAAACCGCTATCTGCATGCACTCTCACACCACCACCCAGCCCAGATCAACTCTGTAGCCAAGACACTCATCTACAGAACAAAACGTTTAGCTGACGAACAACACCTAAAAACCGAACTGCACACTCTCACTAAGGTGTAACGTGGGGCGCTCCCACGTTACACCTCTCCTGCGCGAGCTGCATTGGTTGCCGGTGGAGTTCCGGGTGCGTTTCAAGGTGTTGGTAATGATCTTTAAAGCGCTCCATGGCTTAGGACCAGGGTACTTACGGGACCGCCTTCTGCCGCCAATTGCCTCCCACCGGCCGGTTCGCTCCCACAGAGTGGGCCTCCTCAGGGTGCCGTCAGCCAGACAATGCCGGCTGGCGACCCCCAGGGGGAGAGCCTTCTCTGTGGCAGCCCCCACCCTCTGGAATGATCTTCCTCCAGAATTGAGAACTATCTCCGACCTCCGGACGTTTCGTCGGGCCCTGAAGACGCATCTTTTTCAACTTGCCGGTTTAGCCTGATCCCTGCTGCATTTTTAGAATTTTTTAAAATGTTAAAATTTTTAATGTTTGTTGCGTTGCCGCATTTTAATATTTATTTGGTTTTAATTCTCAGCCTAATGTATATGTGTTTTAATTTTTAACTTTTATGTATTGAATTTTTATTTTGGCTGTTCACCGCCCTGAGAAGGAGAATCTAATTAATAAATAATAAATAAATAAATAAATAAATAAATAATGTATTAACATCCAAGGGCTTCCAAAGAAATAAGATTACCAACCTAATCCAAAAAGAAACCCCCACTAAAATTCAAGACAGAGAACAAGAAAACGGCAAAGCTCTCCTCCCATACATAAAAGGCAACTAACATCCAAGGGCTTCCAAAGAAATAAGATTACCAACCTAATCCAAAAAGAAACCCCCACTAAAATTCAAGACAGAGAACAAGAAAACGGCAAAGCTCTCCTCCCATACATAAAAGGCACCACAGACAGAATAAGCAAAATCCTCCACAAACATAACATCAAGACAGCATTCTGCACAAACTGAAAAATATCCACCATCCTAAGGAACCCCAAAGACAAAATTGAGTTAGAAAATCAAGGAGTATATGAAATCCCATGCACCGCCTGCCCCACCACATACATCGGACAAACCAACAGAAGAATAAGTGCATGCATTGAAGAACACAAAAACTCAGTCAAAAAAGAGGAACCAACTTCTTCCCTGGCCCAACACTTTAAAGCCACAGGACATGAAATTGACTTTAAAAAGACCAGAATTATCGCCAAAACTGAACACTTTAATGACAGAATAATCAGAGAAGCCATCGAGATAGAAAAACACCCACACAGCATGAACAAACGAGACGATACCTCCCACCTGCCAGCCATTTGGAAACCCGCCCTTATTGACAAATGAGTCCCTAACATGATGAATGACACCAGACCCACACTCACAAGAGCCACACAGGATGTCACCACCACACATCCACGCAGAAAGCAGACTCAAACCCACACTGATAATGAGGCACGACCAAGGACCAGAAGCCAAACCGCAGCTGCATCATTAGCCACTTTTAACCCCTCCAATCCATACATGAATCAGACCGACACCCACCATGAAAATCTCTCATGACCACAAACACGAAGCCAAACAACAACGCAGCTCACCAGCTCAAATCCCCCTGCAACTCAGACTAAGCCGAGCACAACCAAACCCCCACCCAAACAGAACACACCCCCAGCCAATCAGAGCACAACCAACCCCCCATCCAATCAGAGCACAGCCAAGCCCCTAACCAATCAGAACACACCTCCACCCAATCAGAACACAGCCAAGCTCCCACCCAATCAGCTCCCACCCCCACTAGCAGTTAAAAGGAAGAGACCGCTGCAATCTCACATTGCTCCTGGAAGAACGAAGCCGAGAACACCAGCCTGAAGATGACGAATGAGACTTTGTCGAAACGTCGCTAAGACACTTCCAATTTTATGCAGGAGAAGACCCGAATAACCAAAGACCTACATACAAACACCCGCGAAAACCTCAGAATATACATACATACATACATACATACATACACATACATATATACATATATATATATATATATATATATATATATATATATATATATATACACATACATACATACATACACATACATACATACATATATACATATACATATACATATACATATACATATACATATATATATATATATATATATGTTTTCTGAGGTTTTCGCGGGCGTTTGTATGTAGGTCTTTGGTTATTCGGGTCTTCTCCCGCGTAGAATTGGAAGTATCTTAGCGACGTTTCGACGAAGTCTCATTCGTCATCTTCAGGCTGGTGTTCTCGGCTTCGTTCTTCCAGGAGCAATGTGAGATTGCAGCGGTCTCTTCCTTTTAACTGCTAGTGGGGGTGTGAGTTGATTGGGTGGGAGCTTGGCTGTGTTCTGATTGGGTGGAGATGTGTTCTGATTGGTTAGGGGCTTGGCTGTGCTCTGATTGGATGGGGGGTTGGTTGTGCTCTGATTGGCTGGGGGTGTGTTCTGTTTGGGTGGGGGCTTGGTTGTGCTTGGCTTAGTCTGAGTTGCAGGGGGATTTGAGCTGGTGAGCTGCGTTGTTGTTGTTTGGCTTCGTGTTTGTGGTCATGAGAGATTTTCATGGTGGGTGTCGGTCTGATTCATGTATGGATTGGAGGGGTTAAAAGTGGCTAATGATGCAGCTGCGGTTTGGCTTCTGGTCCTTGGTCGTGCCTCATTATCAGTGTGGGTTTGAGTCTGCTTTCTGCGTGGATGTGTGGTGGTGACATCCTGTGTGGCTCTTGTGAGTGTGGGTCTGGTGTCATTCATCATGTTAGGGACTCATTTGTCAATAAGGGCGGGTTTCCAAATGGCTGGCAGGCGGGAGGTATCGTCTCGTTTGTTCATGCTGTGTGGGTGTTTTTCTATCTCGATGGCTTCTCTGATTATTCTGTCATTAAAGTGTTCAGTTTTGGCGATAATTCTGGTCTTTTTAAAGTCAATTTCATGTCCTGTGGCTTTAAAGTGTTGGGCCAGGGAAGAAGTTGGTTCCTCTTTTTTGACTGAGTTTTTGTGTTCTTCAATGCATGCACTTATTCTTCTGTTGGTTTGTCCGATGTATGTGGTGGGGCAGGCGGTGCATGGGATTTCATATGCTCCTTGATTTTCTAACTCAATTTTGTCTTTGGGGTTCCTCAGGATGGTGGATATTTTTCGGTTTGTGCAGATATAGATTAGATTTATATGCCGCCCTTCTCCGGAGACTCAGGGCGGCTTACAATATGTTAAGCAATAGCCTTCATACTTTCGTATATTTTATACAAACTCAGCTTATTGCCCCCACAAACTGAGTCTTCAATTTAACTACCTTAGAAAGGATGGAAGGCTGAGTCAACCTTGAGCCTGGGGAGATTGGAACTTGCAATAATTGCAGACAGCTGAATATTAATAACAGACTTTTAGTCTGTTGAGCTATCCAGGCTCCTATTGCATATTTCATGTCTATATGCAATATTTTAATTTGGTCTTGACTTCAAGTAAATAAATAAATGGTAATTACCCAGGAAAATAAACTTTACTCCCCTTTCTTTCTTCTAGCAAAGGTAACCCACAGAAGCACCAAGGAAATATACCAATAATCCTAATCCTAAACTAAACCTGTTTATTCAAAATCTGGATTTTTGATTGTTTGTATCCAAGAATTTTGATATTATTAAACACTAGCTTGCAATATTCAGCCACCAGCACTGCCTTCCCTCATGTCTCTAGATTACCACTTTGAAAGAAATTAGAAGTCTCTCTAGTAAAGAGAAATATATAATTTACTACATCCAAGAATTAGATCATCCCTAATAAGTAAATCTGTAACCCAGGCAGACAAAAATGGTCACTCCCAGTCTAGACCTTACTGAGCCGTGTCCAACACATCAATGAAATAGATGTCCCAGTTCGTCCTGTTCTCTACCTTTACTCTGGAAGGTTTATCAACCCTCTGCAGCTAATAATGAGAACTGTGAAGGCATTTCAGAGACAAGTGAAATCCATGTAATCTGTGACCTCCCCTAAATTTTACACTGGACCTTCAGTAGTACTGGAAATTTCTGCCACAGGTACTAAGAACTGGTAGTGTCAATTTGTATTTGAAGGTCTCATTTATTATACTTCTATTGTAAAAGTAAGCATATTGGTTTAGAATTTAGATTGCCGGTGTTCAATTGATATTATCAGGTAAGTATGCCAAATGCAACTGTTGCTTGTTCCAGCAGTTTCCAATGTTCAAATGTATTGGTTTGATGCAAACAGAATTCCATGAAAACATTTTGTTTAACAGAACTTGATTCATGGACATCTAACTCTTAATCTGGTCACAGAATATAAATCCTCACATTTCCTCTGAGTTCTGAGATCATTCTTATGACTAGACTTAGTACAGAACTATATTTAGCAGATTCATTCCCATCTATTTTGTCTTTTATGTTGCGTTTATGAACAGCTGTGAAGTTAAATGCTGTGAGTTGTATAGGCTTAATTAATACTTCAGTTTGGAGTGGAGTAAAGATCTGCTCTGACAAGAGGACTGGGATTGGTTTAGAAACTATTGATATGATTGCGGCAAATGTTTGGCAACCCATCAAAACTGCATGTATTCCAGGCACCTGCAGAAAATATTCAAGCAACTAGATTATTGCTAAATGTCTTTATCATTACCTAATGTTATTTAGCTAGCAAAACAAGATTAATCAAGTAGCATTTTACTAGAGAAAATACCATTAATTTGAAGCCCAAGGCTGCTCATTTAGAAAGACGTTACACAAGCTGCCGAAAGCAGCTTCTGCCCAATGAACTGATGGAGCAAAATTGACAAGGTTGTGTGTGTGCCAACTTGGTAGATAACTTGCTCTTTAAAGCTCTACATTTTAAACAGAATGAATGGACCAGCACTCCTGATGACTAGCTGTTCTTTTTGGTCGACTGCCCTAGCCATCGGAGAAGCCAATGCCATGCTTAAAAGAAAAGGGCTCCAGCTGAGAACTCTTGCCTGACGTGCTCAAATAATTTCCTATGACCAGCAACTGCAACCACAACTGCAAAGCAAACAATTCTTCTCCACCATACCTTCTCTCCAGATCAGGGAAAAGTCATAAAAATGGCAAAGGTCTATCACACAAAACAAGTAAAAAGTGGTGCAATTCAGGGGTATAAAAATTATTACTTGAAATATAGAGCCATGATGTTTGCAAGGAAAGACCATAAGGTCTTTCCTTGCAAACATGGATAGCTCAACAGATTAAAAGCCTGTAATTAAGATTCAGCTGTCTGCAATTATTGCAAGTTCAAATCTCCCCAGGCTCAAGGTTGACTCAGCCTTCCATCCTTTCTAAGGTAGGTAAATTGACGATCCAGTTTGTGGGGGCAATAAGATGACTTTGTATAAAATATACAAAAGTATGAAGGCTATTACTTAACACATTGTAAGCTATCCTGAGTCTCCGGAGAAGGGCCACATATAAATCTAATTTTTTTTTTTTTAAAAAAGGTGGCATTGGTGATAAGCAGCACAGTGAAAATGTCAATGCTTAGTGTGAAAAAAAAACATTCATGTTGAGCATAATTAGGAAAGGAATCAATAACAAAATGGCCAATGCCAACACCTTTCCACAAAGATATAATGCAACCTTATTTGGAATAATGTTCTGGTTGCTTAACTGCAAAAGAGATATTGAAGATCTGGAAAGAAGGCAATAAAGGTCAACCAGAAACAAAAGATGTATGGGGCTTTCTGGTTTATAAGTGTCTATGTGTGTGTTTGTGTGTACACACACATGTACCTTCAAGTCAGTTTTTGACTCCCTATAGTTTTCTTGGAAAGTTGTTTGCCATTGTCTATAAATCATCAAAACATATACAATGAATTTTGTTGTTTCAACTGCAATATTTACTATTATAATATATTAAAAAACTGAAATTCATTGTTCTTTGGATCAATGGTATCTAAAAGTGCAAAACTGCATTTACTGAAACATGAAAACACCACAAGAAACCTTTCAAATTATTCAAGTACAGTCTTCAATACCTGGATTTGCTTTTCATTTGGTTAACATATTTCCATCTATACAAATATCTCTGAGTGAAAAATGACAGTCTTGCTTACCAACTGCCTTATTCAGTGACTGTTTGAAATTACAACAGTGCTGAAAAATAATTTATGACCAATGCCCTCATTTACAATCTTCACAGGGATCACAGTCATGTGATCACTACATGTTTTCCTGTTCCTGACTTGTTTTTCTCTTTCTTTCCCTTTGCAGAGGACAGAGATTGGAGAGAAAGGGTTTACAAGAGAATAAGCAGGCATGCAATGGGGAATGCACATCAAAGCAATGCACTGGTGCTGGCAGCTATGAGCACACTACACAAACAGCCTGTGGTATTCCCCATTGTGTGCCTCCTTATTCTCTTGTAATCTCTTCCTTATGAATATAAATATAAACATTAATTCCTTTCAACATCCTAGAAACTCTGTTCCCATGAACCAGTCACCAAGACATTGTGATTGGGATGGTCGATGGTTGGCTGATTGTAAAGATTGCTTAATTGAGAAAGACCTGCAGACATCTAAACCAAGGATTCAAGATGAAAACTAGGTGCCTGCCACAGTCCAGAAATATGCAAACTTAGGCATTTTAGGGCTTTTTGATTTTTAGAAACAAAAATTCCTTGGTTCAGATTGAGGAAATCTGATAAATGAAAGACAAATCGAAGGGAAAAATCAAGAGAAAAATGAGTGAGGTAGAATCTAGAGTTTAAAATACATCACAGCAAGGAAAACAGGACAGAGCTGAAGATGGAAAAGTTGTTCTCAAGATTTTCTTTCAGAGAGGGAGGTCAATAAATAAGCCACATTGCTCCACAACACAACTGAGGGACCTTATTTATTGGACATTCTCCTGCAGCCAGCTTCTTGGCCAATCTATCTGCATTTGGATCTTTAAGAGTCATGTCTGTTTGAAGTAAGTTGGTGAACTTTAGAGTCTGAGAGACTGCTAGGGGGTGCAGGCAGGGAGATCTGAGGGCTTGCTGGATTTGCTCAGCCAGGGTACAACAGGAATATTGTGGAACCTTCTGACTCTACTTCCTCCTCATCAGAAGATGAGTCCAGCAGAGCTATGTGACTCTTAGAATATGGCTTGCTCTCCCTCTAGACTTGTCAAATGAATACAGAAAAATCAAACAGATTATTTCATTATTATGTTATGTTTAATCTGTGATATTTTTTCATATAATTGACTTTCATGAATGTTGCTGATCAACTGTATTTTATGATATTACATATGTATTTTGAGTAAAATAGAGTCAATAACTATTTTCAGGGACTATGGAAAGTTGAAAATTAGGAGAACCTTATAGCATTTTCCCCAACTAATTATTATTAAAAAGCATAAGCTTTAATGAGCTTACTTCATCAGTTGGATAGGTAGTTCAGATTCCTGATTGCCTGGTAGCATCCCATAATCTGGGCATCTCTGTCAGAAGGGACAAGCATTCAGGAGTATGAATTACCTACCCAGCAAGAACAATAAACAAATCCATACAACCTGATCACTTCCTCTATTAAAAAGCACATCACACAAAAACAGAACATCATTGGTTGCCTTGTACACCTCATAGGTCAAATACTCAATAATATTATTAATAAGTTACAACCCATACCAAAGAATGATACTGCACTTTCTCAGGCACTGGGTGGCTGGCTAGTATTTGCATACAATTATTTAACCTGAAGCAGATTCTCACAAGCTACAAGAAACAACACAACAAAGATACCAGCATGACAACCAGACTACTTTCCCTGATATTTACATCATCACTGGCCCCAATAAATTCAGACACCTTCATATGCTCCTTCCTCTAATATGATTTATGCCAAAATCTGCAAGCGATGCCCCTCTGCATTCTACAGAGGACAAATGGGACAGACTTTGCACAAAATAATTAATGGATACAAGTTTGACATCAGGACACAAAACAAGGACAAAATAATACAGCAACATTTCAATTACTCAGAACAATCATTTGCAGCTCTCAAAACAAAAAAATGAGACTTTAACAGCACCATTGAATGAGAGACTGTCAAAAGCACAAAAATATTCAAGCAGTACCAAACGGCCTGAACAAACCCAATGGATTTTTAACATATTACAATTGTTAATTGATATGTTACTTTAATCTGTCTCACATGTAACCTGTATCTTGCATAAACAAGGTATCTTTGTCTCCTTTCCCCTCTCTCCAATTTATATCCTATATCAGTCTAGCTATTTTATGATCTGATGAAATAAGTTGCAGCCCATGAAACATTATGCCTTTTAATGAAATATGTTAGTTGTAAAAGATACTACTGGACTTCTGATCTTCCTTCCTCCCTTCCTTTCTCCCTCCCTCCCTCCCTTCCATAGGCTAACATGGCTCTCTTCCTACAATGTCATGGAATGTAGAACATCCATTCAAAAAGAAAACTCCAAAGTGAAAGGAGAGGATGGGAAAAAGGAGACTAAGATAATATAGTCAATTAGAAATGCTGTGAGGCATTGTTGTCAGATATGTGGATCCAGGGCCTTTGGTCCTTTTTGGATCCTATTCCTGGTATCTCTGTGAAGAGTTAGGAAAGAATCTTAAGCAAAACCTCACGACCAAACAGAATTGACAATACCAGTTCACTGAATCAATTCTCAGGGTCAAAATAAACGCTTCACTATCTTCTTACATTTTCCTGTTTCCCCAAAGTGTAGCTCATAATTTTATTAGAGATTAAATAAAAACTTCCAATGATTAAAGAGCCAAGTAATATAGCAGGTCAGGGCAAGGTGGTTGTATTCACTGATTTACAAGTAATTTGTAATGCAAAGTAATTTCTGCCAATATGCATATATAAAATGACCTCTTCAGTTATGAGGCTGTTGTGCAATATTAGAGACAGATAATAAATAAATACCATCTGCAGCATTTACCATTGTATATAAATAAATGATTCTATCCACAGCCTAAAAATTGCGGTCTGTAACCAATTCCATTTCCTTAATAACACATAAACTCCAACTGTTTAGCCTTCATTTGTTTTGATAATGCTATACCTCATAAAAATCTTCCTGCAATCAGTTTGCCAAAGCTGTGGAATGTCAATGAAGTTCTCTTTTCATCCAAAGGGGACAACTATTTTTTGCTGCAATGGCAGGATGAAACAGGTGTTTAACTTTGCCCAATACCAGAAATCCATAAATTCATTGATGCAGCACCATCAACAAGATGAAACGCCATCATGTAGAACAGTTGGTAACATTTCCACCCAGTGCTGCTGCTGCTGGACCCAAGGATTCAGGGTTGGCTATCCTGGGCTTATAAGAAAATTTGATCCTGACCATTTCTCAGACCTTATGCCTCTGAGTAGACAGCAAATCTTTATCCATCAAAATACAAGCCAAATCCAAGAGTTTAGGAGTTTCCTGCAAGACAGTGCATTTAGGTAATTCTTAACTAAAGACAGAATTGCAGAATTCAATGGGAAAAAAATTGCACATATGAAGGGGTAGAGTCAGTGGCGAAATGTAAAATTTGTTACTACCGGTTCTGTGGGCATGGCTTGGTGGTGGTTGGGGAATGTGACTGAGTAGGCATGGCCAACTTTTTTTTTAACTTTTAAAACCATTTTTTCTACAACCTCTTCAGCCAAAGAAGTTGTGAAAAAAATGCTTTTAAAAGCCTCTGATGATCAGGCAACTTGGCTGGGATTTTCAGAGGCTTTTAAAAGCATTTTTTTCTACAACCTCTTCGGCTGAAGAGGCTGTAGAAAAAATGTTTTTAAAAGTCTCTGACGATCCCAGCTGAGCTGCACGATCATCAGAGGCTTTTCTTTTACTTTTAAAAGCATTTTTTCAGCCAAAGAGGTTGTAGAAAAAAATGCTTTTAAAAATTAAAAAAAAAGCCTCCGATGATTTCATGGCTCAGCTGGGCATGGGGAGTGGGAGGGATTTTTGCTACCAGTCCTCCAAACCACCTGCCACCATTGCTACCAGATAGGGCGATCTGGTTCAAACCGGGAGCATTTCACCCCTGGGTAGAGTACAGGTAGTCTTCAAGATGCAACTGTAATAGAACCTGCCCACTGGTGGATTTCTACCGGTTCATCCCAGTTCAGGTGAACCGGTAGTGGCGGCAGCGGGAGGCTCCACCCACCCAACCTGGATGTCATCATGAATGCTCTGCGCGTGCACAGAAGTGCCTATGCAGGCACACACACAGTTTCGAACCGGTAGTGAAGGTAAGTGGAACCCACTATTGAACCCACCCATTATGGTCACTTGTCATTACAGCTGTTAAGTGAAGCATCTCACCTAATGACCTCATGCCTGCTCTCCCCAGATGAACACCTTGGTCATTAAATGGAGAACAGGGTGCCTCAAGGATGGAGGAGGCCCTTGAAAGCCTAGACCATAGGTGTTTCCCTCCCCTGTGCTCTGCTTCCTGCCCATTGGGTCCTCATTCCCACTGGGTCCCCAGGGCTTGACTTCCACCCTACCAGCCTACCTCCTTCTTACCTTCTGAAAAGTTCCAGGATCTTCTAGAGTACTGGATTATTTCTTAGTGTGGATGTGTGGTGTGGTCCCAAAGTGGCCACCATTTTGTCCTGCCCAAAATATAGCATCCATATCTGGGTCACCACTGTGCAGTCATGGGACAAACTGCTTCATTTTTCTGCCTTAATGAGGTCTGTATAGTGCTTAAGAAGGTTTCTGCAGCATTTAGAAGGTCCCCCCCGCTCCCCAGCCATGTCCCAACAACCTTCATCTCATCCCCAGGACTTGCAAAGGAAAAAAGAGAATGCTAGGATATGGCTGTGCTCCAGTTTTACAAAAGTGGTGAGAGGCCCTTAATCTGTCCGTAAAACAACCTCACTCCAGACACCGAAGATCTATATCATCATTTGCAGGCTCATAGATCCTATTAAAATGTTGAATTTTTTATTAAATGTGAAGTAATATGGACATATATTTTAATTAAACAGGGATTTTTTGGTTTTAAAATTTCTTCAATATATCCCTTATCTTTCTGCACAAATAAGCATAAAATCTCATTAAAAGAAATATTTATTGATGCTCCCTGTTTGAAAGCAATGTTTGGCATTCTGTTGTTTTGAACTGTTAATGAACATGAATAAACAAAAATGTATTTATCTATACAGTATATATTTTATTACTTTATTAAAGGTATTTTTCTTATTATAAAATACAAATAGAAATAAAGAGGATAGAAAAATGGGAAAGGAAAGAGAATAGAGGGGATAAAGTGAGGGAAGGAGGGAAAAGAAATAAAAAAAGAAACAAAAGCAGTGATTTCCATTTTTTTCAACTAGGAAAATACATAGTAAAGTTATAATATTAACTTTTTAGCTATGCCAAATAACAACCCCTAGCCATTTATTTAACAATAACCCAGTTAAGTCAGTTTCATTTTTTTTCTTTCACGCTTAAAGTCCAGAAGCAGGTTCCAAATAACCACAAAACTATTTACAATTTTGACCCTGTCTAACGCAGTCAGCTTGGTTCCATCTCCCAGTTCCATCATCTTTTCAATCCATTCCTCCAGAATTCTTGCAGCTATCAACATGTATAACAGCAGTTCCATTTTTTCCCCAATTCTTTATCCAATAATCCTAAAAGAAAAGTTTTCATTTTCCAGCATAAATCCTTTGTAAAAATTTTCTGAATTAAACTATGGATATATACCCAATATCTCTTTGCCTTGTCATAAGTTCACCACATGCATTAAAAAGTACCTTCCTTACACTTGCATTTCCAACAAATATTTGAAGGACCCTTATACAACTTTGATACAGTGGTAGGTTGCTCCTGGTTCTGTCTGGTTCTAAAGAACCTATAGTAAAACTGGCGGGAGGCTCTGCCCACCCGGCACACCTTCATCATTGGTGATCTGAGCATGCACAGAAGCTTCTTGCTGCTATCCCGCTGCAAACCGGTAGTAAATGTAAATGGAACCCACCTCTGCTTTGATAGTTTATCTGGCAACAAATACCACCATCATTTTATAATCTTTTTAAGATGAGAATTTCAGTCTTTTAGTTTACTTATTTTCCCATTGCTCTAACATTATAACCAAAATTCCTTGACCACTGAATCATGCAATTTTTAACATATTCATTTTCTAGATTTAAGTGTAACAATATTTTATAAATCTTAGCTATAAGATGTTCATCACTGGTACAGAGTACCATTTCAAATTTGTTATTAGCAGCTTCAAAATTACAATTTTTTAATCTAAAGTGAACCTTTCCTTTAACTGTAAATGGGTAGACCAATGACACATATGACCTTTTAGTTCCAAATTTTCTTTTGTTTTAATAGTTGGTTCACTTTGAATGAAGGATATTATTTCACTATAAATTCACCAATTAGAGTTCACTGTCATCTTCTTCCTAAAAGGAGAACGGCCAAAATTTTCAGATTTGCATAGATGGTGAGAAAGGGATTGTCCTCTTAACCTGAAAAAGAATTTCCTTGGTAGGTTCTGATTCCTGCATATGATGGTTGTTTCTGGGACTTCATATGTATTTTGTATAAGCTGGAATTTTTGAATGTCTCGGATACATACATAGATTTGTTCTGAAGTTAGAGTACTCTTTTCTTGATGCCGATCCTGTCAATGTTTTCAGGTATTCAGTCCATTCTAACCTGCACAGGCAATAGGCAACTGAAAATAATTCATCACAGACCCATATTTGTGTTACTTTAATGGAAGTAACTGCATGTGATTCAATTTAAATTTTGGTGTTTGAGCATAGTAAAGCTTTGACATATGACACAGCAAGATTGTGACAGCCTATCCTCAGGTAAGCAGAAAATAAATATGGAGGAAATCTCTCTGAACATGCTGGAAGCCATCAGTGTATCCCAGGTAGCTGACAAATATTGAAGTTGTGAAAAACTTGCTCATTTTATCCTGTACCCACATAGCCCTGAGAGTACCTTTCCTGCGCTTAAAGAAAATGAATAGTCTGACTTCCTAAGGGAGAGGAAAATCCACAACCTCCAGAGAAGGTCTGGATAACCATTTGTCTGGAATGTATAGGATCTGTTTCTTGAGTAAGAGATTGGACTAGATCTTCAAGGTTCCTTCCAACCCTATCATTCTATGTTTTAAGTATAGAATTTAGTTGACGGTCCTTGGAATGCTTTGATACTGTAGAAAGTCAGCACCCACCCCCAGAAGAATGAAATATTTTGGGAAATATTAAAAAGGCAGAATATTATATTTCCATAAAGGAGAAATGGAAAAACATGTTCTTGGAGACAGAACGGAGCCCCCAAATCTTTCTTAATAGCCCCAACAGATATTTTGTGTCCATTAAGAAAGATTGAAGCATCTTATTCAGAAACCAGCCCCAGATTCCCTGCCCCAAGCAAAAACTGAGGCCAGCTTTTAGAAATGCAGATTTGGTAACCCATTAAGAAAGACTGGACCAGCCTATCTACAAAACAAAAGACCTTCCGCTCCAGGGTGATGGGATTAAGAACAGGATATGATCCTTTAGGACATAATAAGATTAACCTATTTCCATTTAGCAGAAGACAAAGAGCTCACTACATTGCACAATCTCCTAAGGGCATTTCAGTCATTGCATCATCTCAGAGCAGTCCAAACTTCAACCAAACCTGGGAGCTCAGCCAAACACCTAGGATTTGCATTTCCTCTTTTGCCTATAGAGCCAGCTATGACCCCTATATGACCCCTACATGACCCCATAAGAATCTGACAACAGCCAATAGAATATTAAAGGGCACATTCTTGCACAGGAACAGGTAACTCAAGTACAAAGCCCAAGAGAAGGTATAAACTCCCCATGTTTCCAGTGTCTTTCTCACAGCCTGGAACTGAACAAGATGGGTATTTCTTCCGACAACACTACTTCAAAGACACTTATTTTGACTGCCTCAAAATGTTATACCATTTGCTTAAGGAGAAATCAAAATGCAGTACTGAACAGCTGCTATGACCATCAACATGTGACTGCACTGAATTTTTTTTTTGTCTTAAATGGTTCCCTGGCTCTGATTCTTTCTATTGTTATGTGGCTCTGATGCAGCAGCAAAAGAAAATAACAGAGTTGGAGGGGAACTTGGAGATCTAGTTCAAGGTTGACTCAGCCTTCCATCCTTTCTAAGGTAGGTAAAATGAGAACCCAGATTGTGAGGGCAATATACAAAATATACAAAAGTATGAAGGCTATTGCTTAACGCATTGTAAGCTGCCCTGAGTCTCTGGAGAAGGATGGCATATAAATCAAATTTAAAAAAGGGGGGATGTCAAACTCAATTTCATTGAGGGCCACATCAGGGTTGTGTTTGACCTCTGTGGGCCGGGGTGAGTGTGGCCAGGGTGGACGTGGCCAGCTTGATATCACTTGTGTCAGGGGTGCCTGTGGTGGTCCGTGGTGCCTCTGCCAGAGAAAACGGGCTCTCAAGCTCCATTTTCAGCTTGGACGGCCTCCTACAACCCTCTGCCAGTGAAAATGGTTGCGGCCTTCCTGAGCTCCATTTTCATTGGCAGAGGGTTGAAGGAGGCCGTCCCAGCTGAAAATGGAGTGCGGGAGCCTGTTTTCTCTGGCAGAGGCAACACCGGCCGATCATTCTCTCTTTCCATTGTGGCCCCTGGGCCAGATCTAAGCACCCCGCAGGGCGGATCTGGCCCCCAAGCCTTGAGTTTGACACCCCTATTCTAGTCTAACCCCTGCTCAAGCAGGACATCCTGTACCATTCCAGACAAGTGGCTGTCCAGGCTCTTTTTGAAAACCTCCAATGTTGAAGCACCCACTACTTCTGAAGGCAAGCTTTTACACTAGTTAGTTGTTCTCACTGTCAAGAAATTTCTCCTTAGTTCCAGATTGCGTCTCTCCTTGATTAGTTTCCATCCATTGTTTCTTGTCCTGCCTTCAACTGCTTTGGAGAGTAGAATGACCAACTCTTCACTGTGGCAGCCCCTTAAATATTGGAATACTGCTATCATGTCACCCCTGGTCCCTTTTTTCACTATACTAGTAGACATGCCCAATTCCTGCAACCACTCTTCATGTCTCCAGACCCATAATCCTTGTTGCTGTTCTCTGCATTTTTTCCAGAGTGTCAACATATTTGTTATAATATGCAAATACATCGATGTATTTGCTGATAGAAGATGTATTTGCATATTATAACAATGTATTTAATATATTTAATAAATAACTAGATGTTAATTTAAATATTTTAATTTATTAAATATGCTAATTTAATATTTTAATTTAAGTAATTAATAATTAAATATTTAATGTATGTATTTAAAATGCAAATACATCTTGTAAAACAAGCAAATACATCTTGCATCAGCAGAAGCTTGCAGAATATTAACTCTCTGATGCTACTATGATTTAGTGAGCCTTCTAAGTATATTGTTTTGTTTATTTATTTGATTTATAAACCACCTCTAGGCAGTATATAAAATCAAAACACAATAAGCAGAGGAAGAAAGGAAAATTAATTGATGCAGCTCTTTTTTTATAAATATTCCTCACTAAACTAAAATATAAGAGATAGAAAACACAAAATAGATTGAATTTCAGAAAAATTACAGCAGCTTCTTGAACTTGCTGCCTCCCTGCTGTGTTGAATGGCAGATCAGTTGGCCCTCTGCAAAAATGATGGAAACTGCAGACAAACACCTCCAAAAGGCACCAGGTTGAAGAAGGCTGCAGTTCGGGGGTGGAAAGATAACTTGGTAATTGGCTGCCAGCAGTTCAGCAGTTCAATTCTCACTGGCTCAAGGTTGACTCAGCCTTTTATCCTTCTGAGGTCGGTTAAAATGAGGACCCAGATTGTTGGGGGAAATATGCTGACTCCATAAAACCACTTAGAGGGGGCTGGGCTATAAACACTGTGAAGCAGTATATAAGTCTAAGTGCTATTACTGATACTCAAATGAGTAAAATTCTCTCCATGGCCCTCTTTATGCACAATGAAAATCTGAAATAGCTTTATTTTTAATCAGATGGTGGGTGGATGGGTGGGGGAGCCCAGCAAATTGCTACGCTTGCACCTCAGATAGTCTTGATCCTGATCCAGTTAGAATAGTACATTTGAAAATATGAGATCAATAAATAGTTATCAAGAATGCTGATCCCTGTCTAATGTCACCCTTGAGTCAAGCAGAGCTCCCCGTGATAATATAGATATGCCCATGCAGTAACAGTAACAGTATAGAATTGGTTGCCCATTTCATTCTAACAATTTTTGCTACTGCCAGTCTAGCCTCCAGCTCCAGAATTTTATGATAGCCTTTCATCTGCAGATGTGCTTAGAATAACAAGAATGACAAAAGTGCTTAGCTCTGGGCATGTAATTCAAACACTGTCACTTCCATCTGGATTGCCTCGGTTTGGGCAAAAGGGCAAGTATTTGCTTTGTCCAGGTCCTCTCACTCTAGAATTGGAAGCAGGTCTGGAATCTCTAGGTATAATAAACAGAAGAATTTGGAAACTGCTTCTTTGCAAATGAAGCTTGTGCCTAAGCACAAAAGTGCATTAATATACACAAAAGCACACAACTTTAATGTTACTGCCAGATTCCATCCATTTTCCTTCTGAAGGTCATGCACATTAATCTAGCATTAAACCCTATCCAACAAGATGAAGTTCAGTGGTGAGGACGTGGTTTTGTGTGCTGCTTGCATCCCGTGGATGGGGCTTTGCTTGTTTGCATGGCCCAGTTTCTGGCATGCTGCAGACCAGTGCCAGTCCATGGACTGGTGGTTGGGAACCCCTGTCCTAGTGGACCATTTAAGTATAAGCCAGCAGTATGATACAGTTGCCAAAAAAACCAAAACAAACAAAACAAAACCCAAAACCAATGCAGTCCTGGACTGCATCAAGATCACAAGAAGTGATAATACTACTTTATACTTCATGAGGCCACACTTGGAATATTGGATACAGTTCTGGTCACCATGATACAAAAAAGATGCTGAGAACCTAGAAAGAGTGCAGAGAAGAGCAACATAGATGATAAAGGATCTGGAGACTAAATTGTATGATGAAGCATTGAGGGAACCAGGTATGTCTAGCCTATTGAAGAGAAGAGTTAGAGGTGACTTAACAGCTGTCTTCTAGTACTTGAGGGACATTCACAGAGAAGAGGGCATCAATTTATTCTCCAAAGCATGAGAAGGCAGGTCAAGAGGTAATTGGTGGAAATTAGTTAAAGAGAGATCCAACCTAGAAGTAAGAAGAAATTTTCTGACAGTGAGAACAATTAATGGAATAGCTTGCTTCCTGAGTTGTAGGTGCTCCATTGCTGGAAGTTTTCAAAAATAGATTGAATAACCATTTGATCAGGATGGTATAAGGTTCCTGCTTTGAGTAGTGGGTTGGATTAGAAGACCTTCAAAGTCTGATTCTATGTTCTAAATCCAACTTGTCTACAAGGATCTTAATTAAAACAGCACTAATCTATTCTTCTAGGCAATCAGGCAATAGCATGATGAGTTGCAAAAAGTTCTCTTTTTCTTCTATCTGGATTATGTGTGATTTATTGATGACCAGAGCTTCACTTCCATAATACCCATTGATGTGCTATGACTGCAAGATGCCTCATAACCAAAACACACTAGATCAGGGAAGGGACCCCAGCAATGCAGTCAATAGAGCACAGCTGATTCCTACTATAGCTCAGGTGGCTCATGCACTATTTAAAGCCATGTGCAACCATTTCCAGCGGGCATCACACTCAGTGGTAATGCACAAGGATTGGAAGAGGTACCCAGTTAAAACATGAGGATATTGCTTAATCTACATGTCTCTGGTTATATGAGCCAGGGACTCATATGTGCAACCATTTCCAGCGGGCATCACACTCAGTGGTAATGCACAAGGATTGGAAGAGGTACCCAGTTAAAACATGAGGATATTGCTTAATCTACATGTCTCTGGTTATATGAGCCAGGGACTCATATGTGCAACCATTTCCAGCGGGCATCACACTCAGTGGTAATGCACAAGGATTGGAAGAGGTACCCAGTTAAAACATGAGGATATTGCTTAATCTACATGTCTCTGGTTATATGAGCCAGAGACCTATTCTACTATGTCTTGTTCCAGTGAGTGAGTGTGACCCAGATTAGTTGGTATATTAGAGAAAGTACTGAGCCCTCAATATTTGGCCATGCCTAGGAGATGGGTAATATACTGCTGGCACTCTGGAGAGTCAGGCAATAGACTAGCTCTCATTCCCCCTTCAGCATCAAAAAGAGATTCATCTTAAGCAAGATAGGTTTCTCAATCAAGTCAGTGTTGAGACATGAGCAATGGGTGTCACCAAGTTGCCTATGCTAGAGAACTCTTTTGGTATCTACCAGGCAACCACTGCTAAGACTGGCTATGACTTGGCACTTGTTCATTGCCTGCTGTAGGGTACCAGCAGTCTACACAACCTCACCTCCAACCTAAATCAATATTAGGAGGGCTATGGGTGGTCCTTTCTATCTACTGAACCAGACAAATGTATACCCAATTTCACATTCAAGTCACAAGGGGCAAGACAACTGTATTTTCCAAGGAACTGTATTTTCTTTTTTTCCATCCAGAATCTTGTTTTCCAGATTTTATCTCAAGAAGGTCATCCACATTTCTGATTCTGGGTGAGGAAAAGCAAATGGAGGATACAGCTTTCGCTCCATCCACAGATCAGTCAAAGCACTTATTATGTGCAAAAAAGGTTTTCTATCTTACTGCTTTTATCTAAGTAGCAACCAGCATCATCCCTACTTAGCTTTTGAGCCCAGGAAGGGAAGCTAGAAGCTGCTACCTGCTGTGGTTGTGTAACCCTTGTGCCTGTTTCCACTTCTCCTTCCTTCCCCTTTGCCATTAGTAGAATAAAGATGGAACTGACACTTGCATTGGGGTAACTAGCTGATCTGCAGCTAGTCTTTTGGGAATTTTCCCCAGGCCATAGGCTGAACTACAAGCAACTCCATGCTTTGGCTCCATGCTTTGGCTTATGCTGCGCTATGAGCATAAGCCAAAAAAACAGAGCCCCAGGACAGCCTGCTTTCTCTTCTTTCTTTCAAGCAGAACAGCTCTTACCTGTGTCACAGCACAGCTTTCAGGATTAATTACTTAATGTTTGTAGAGATCTCTCAAAATGCAAAGCTCTGTGTAAATGTCAGCTCCTATTATGAGTAAGCAGCTTTTCAAAGGCAAGCTTCTCACTGCAATGACATGGAAGCTAAGAGGAATCACATTTTTTGTTACCTATAAGGATCTGCTCAGAATTATCTGGGCTTAAGTAAAGCCCATTCTCTTAATTTACACTGAAATGGTGCCCTTTGCCTCACTTGAGTGCAATCTAATAAAAAACAAATCCTGTTTGAAAAGCTTTGGCACTGCACCAGGACATGGGGGAAACCGAATAGCCAGCCAGGGTATGAGTCACTCAAGGTAGTACGTGGAAAACGCAGGCTTGTCCTGGTGTGGCATTTCAGATGTTCTTTCTTGAAGTGCTCTTTGCTTCCAAGGCCCCCTTTGGATTCACTGGCTGAGGAAGAATCTTCAGCAGCATGCACCACAGCTGGGAAACCAAATGAATGTTCTTCCACTCTTTCCCTTGAGGGCAGCACTAGTTTCGCAAGACTGAGTTAAGGCAGAAGGCATTTTATAAAAATGAGATGGAAGGATCTGCATGCCTTATTGCTCATATCAATGAGAAAAAATATCCCTTAGCATTTCACCAGGCACATCTGCAGAGCCTAAAGAATAGGGAACAGCTGGTTCCTACTTCCAGGCCTTGGCCCCAGTAGTGTTTTCCAACATATTGCCTTCATTAACACTTTGCTCAGTGTCACAAGAATACCCAGAAGGAAGAAAACACAGTAAATTGTAGTACTGCATTTTCATTCTTTAGGAGCAGGTGGGCTTATGGTGAACCTTCTGGGCTCAGTGTGTCATTATGTAAAGAAACACTAAATTGTTACTAAAATGTTACTAAAACAAACTGATTTTTGGAAGGTCCAGAGGCTGTGCAAGAGCACACTCCATTCTCACACAGCCTCCAAAACTCACACAAGAATGGGGTCTGCTTTTGAGAATAGTGATTGAATGTTGGTGAATGCTGATGCATCAGTCACCTTTGACACATGTCATAAATTCACCATCACTACCTTATGCTTTGCATCAACAGAGCTTTTCTCATTTATGTTAATAGTTTTGGAAATGCGTCTACATGCTACACAATTCAAGGAAAAGTTTCCAGTGTACGAAGGTGCCAGGGAATATTTCTTATAAGTAGTTCAAAATGGATTATCTTTAATAGTGCAGCAGCATGCTAGCTTCCTTGATTCCCAAAATGACAGAAAGGAAAATCGAAAAGAGGGCAAAGAAATTCTTAAAGTTGACTGTCTCAAAATACATTGCCTAAAATAACATACAGCTGCCGTGAAACAAACTGTATAAAAGAGTTGTCACAAAGCATGTGTGGAAAAAGTTGGAGAACCCTCTACAGAGAAAAATGTACAAAAGAATTCTAGGATAAGGAGATATAATGTAGATGTTTTTATGCATTGCTTTGTTTAGAATACAATGAGCAGACTGTAGTACAATGAACAGTTTTGGATTCATAAAGCTAAATGTTGCCCAGTTACTTGTGGCAGTCCAGCACTGGCTTGATCAGTCTCTTAGGGCTGGCAGATGATCATGGCAAGCATTTGTCAGATATGGCTGTGGCAAGATTGCATCATCACTATAGTAATTCAAGGAGAGGTGACTCATTGTCCTTCCCTTCCAACTCCCAATAGGAGACCAAGTTAGTCATGTCCAATAGTATTTAAACAAATAGAAAGTACTATGAATACAGGAAATACTTTAAACGATAACTATATGTGAATAATAAAGTCATAATCAGCTTTACAAATGTAGCAAGACAAACAGTCTTACAAAAAACATGTAAGGCATGTATTAGTCACTGTTCTGACCTAGGCTTATATAATACAAACTTAGTCCTGGGCAAACCTCTTTAATTCAGACAGCTGTGAATTATTGTCATTCCCAGTCCAAAAGGCTTATCAAACAGTCTTGCAGGGGACTGTTTACAAACACTCACCTTTTCTCCCTTGGAATGCTGCCAGAGAACTAATTGCCACATGCAGGGCAAGGCCAAATTTAGCACAGAGTCAATTGGAACTTTTCTACAGTTTTTACCGACTAGATGAACTAATTGCTTCCTGCAAAAGCTCCTGTCCAGTTTGCTTCTCTTTTATGTCTTATGGGAGGGGACAATCATCTCCAAGCCTTACTCCCAAATCGACCCTGTTTTCTTAATTGTTCCTGTCTCCTGGCAGCTGGGAACAGGTTCACACTGTTCTTCTGCCTCGCTGATGTCAGACTCCGAAGACTCCAGAAGCAGCAAAGAACTACCAGATGGCCTTGGCCCCCTCTCTGCCTCTGACTCAGCGCCAACATCCATGCCTTCCCCAGACTCCAGGACTGGCCCACGTTCCTCCCCAACCTCCTCACTGTCCGAATCGGCTGCCAGCTCTGCTGGCCGCTAGTGGTCCACAACAGTCACCTTATCAGAGAGATGGGCAGCATAAAAATTTAATAAATGAAATCTGACTGAGTCCAGAAGTTGGGATGACCCTTTCAAAGGTAGGGTTTTGGGTGTGGTATCAGGCAAGACTCAGAGGAGGTGGATTGTGGAGGTATGAATGACATTCAGGAATTTCAGGTTTTCAGGGACACTGTACCACACATTACCAGATGTGAGACCTTGTTCATTAAGTTGAGTTCTAAGGATCAGTTGCGATTGTTGCTGTTGTACCAGCCCCTCTGCTGCATAGCAACTTCCCTGAGTTCCCCAAGTTCCTCAACTCCATCTCCAAGTTGGCAGTGGCGTTCCCCAGACTTATGGGGAACTTATGGTCTTATGGTCTTAGGAGTCTTTAATATGGCTTCTCAGGGCATGGGGTGGCTCAGCAATTCATGGCTGCCATGGGCCTATACTAGGTCTACCAGAGCCTGAAATGGGACAATGGGCATACACCATTGTTTCTCTCAGAGCAATGGCTACATGATCTTTGATTAGGAAAACTTTTAAGGTGGGGCCCCATTATGGTCAGATCATTGGTCTGGTCAGAGACTGAGGGACCTGAAGGGATTTCAGAGGGAGCTGGGAGCTGTTCCTCTGTTCCAACTGAGGCCTTGGGTTGGATTCATTCCTATGTGACTTTTCTCCTCCATTACTCCTCAAGGTTTACTGAGAAGCTGAGTGAGATGAAATGGAAGAAGAGATATCTAGAGTCCTGCTGAAAGTCACCTAACGATGAACTCAACTGAACATGGGTTAGAGCCATATTAAAGCCTACTTTGGGTGGTAATGGAGGCAACCAGCAGTACTTCTCTAGTGCACCTTTCTTTTATTGTGTATACAGATTCCTGCCCCACAGTCTCGTTTCAGGTGACAAAAGCCCTTTTGGGTAAGAGGGGCTTGAAGAATCTCTTCTAGGGGTGTGTGGAAGAATTTGCATAACATCTGTTGGAGATAAATTCACTCAGCTTTGATCTCAGTTGGACTCTGACCTTGTTGCAGATTCAGAGAAGATGGTTGGGGAGCAGTCTTGCCTGGTTATCTAGGAACAGTTTGAACCTGTTGGGTTTGAGGAAATGAACAGGAATCTTAGGAGCCAAGTTATTTGAAGGGCCACCTCTCCCTGATTATATCTGACTGTTCCATCAGGTCTGGCAAAAGAAGCATGTTATAGGTCCTGCCTATAAGAAGTTCCAGGAGGTGGGAATTCTCTTCCATGGTGCCTGCCTTATGGATCATCTCCCCACCCCAGCTCTGAAGTGAGACTGGCTCCATCCCTGTAGATTTTTCAGAAGTCCCAGGGAACTGCTGAGGTACTAAGATGGCACCATTATTGTCTTCTCTTAGCATTTGTGATTTTTATTTTTATAATAAGAATTTTGTTTATATATTAACTGTTTTATAGTTTTATTGTATACCATCCAGAAACATTTTTTTCATGAGTACTTCACGGGTAGCCATATCAGTGTGATATGAATAAATTAAAAAAAAATAAAAAAAATCAATAAAAACAAGCTGTTTTAATGTGCTCTACAAAAGGCAAATCTGATAGAGCACTGTTTCTCAACTTTGGCAGCTGTTAAGATATGCACATTTCAACTGTCTACTGCTCTATATAGATCATTGTGTTTCTATCTAATCTGTGGCTCTTAAAAGAATGGGACACTCTTCAAGGAGCAGTGCTGGTAACTTTTCCCAGAAAATTTGTTCCTACTCATCTTTTTTATTGAAAAAAATAACTCTAACAAGGAAGTGGGTTCCACAACTATGGCTACACCTGATAGGATGTTGCTGATCCCACCTGAAGGAATTACAGAAGGGTCCTTGTGCTAGATGCTGATGGTAATGAGAGCCTAGGGGTTGCTGATGAAGAAATTTATGCACACAAATTCCAGTTATACATTTTTTGGCTTTGGCTTTGGGAGTCATGATTATAACATTTCACATTGTTTCTTCTAAGCAGTGGAAAATGGACTTGATGCATTTTTGAATGATACATTATTCTTTAATTGCAGGGAAAAACATCCAACATTTTACAGTAATGCTCATACTGTAATCCACAGTGAATCCTCTCCCACATTAAGATAGTTCCTAAATTGGAGGAATTATGGAAAACATTACTAAAATGTTTATTTAGAGACATTCATTTTAATTTATGATAATTAGCGTAACCTATATTTGGGGTAAAGCAAAATGTTTTAGAAACTGAAATAGATTGGTAACAAACTTGAAACATTACTGCAGAACCATTAGAAACATGTATGCCACCTATATTTTTCTTTCTTAAAAAACAGCTTTAAAATGTAATACCATTTGCTTAATAGTTTCTCAAGATTTTTTTCATTGTGATTTCTGGGAGCAGATAAACCTTCATAGATCCATACAATATAGTATTGTCTTTTTTTTAAAAAAAAGCCTTTTACATAATGGAAGAGAAAGTCTGTGTGATTTGATCCTGGGGGGGAGAGGGGGGGGCTGGCAAATAAACAAGATATGTTATTACAGCAGAAATCAGAAAGGATTTTGTTTCAGCCCTCCCCATGTAGTCATCTACTTTGTCCTGGTTACAGAAAGTATATACCCAATGGAACATCAGTTTCAAAGAAAGCTATTTTAAAAAAATTTCCTCCAGAATAAAAATGATTTGGATTAATCTGATTGTATCAACAGGTCTTTTTCACCTAGACTGAGTATCTTTTGCTGTCCAGAAAGACAGATTGATCACTATGGTCAACAGAGTTGAATAAAATTTGTCAATGGCTCTCTGTCTTTCATTTTTTCTTTCTTCTCTAGCCTTTTAGCTGACTTCGAGCTGAAGATTCTGGACTTTCTCCAACCTTCTTTTGTAGCTGTGCTCTTTTTGCAAGCATCACCATGAGACGATCGGAATGATAACCTGAAAAGCAAACATGGACACGACTGAGAACAGAAAGGATTTCTTATAGCTGTTGTTGTAACCATGCTTTTCAAACATCATTTAGATCAGCACTGAACCATTGCATGTGCCGGTTGACATAAGCACTGAACCATTTGCATGGCTACCATCTGCTGTGATTAATGCAAAGTCTACACCTGAAATACAATAAACGGAATCATTGCTTCTCTCTCTCTCTGTCTCTGTCTCTGTCTCTGTCTCTCTCTCTCTGACATCCCCTACCACCAACCAAATTTAAAAATATGCCTGCATTTTATTCAATTGTTTATGTGTTTGTATGTCTGTATGTCTCTGTGTGTATGATGACAGAAACATAGAACTAAAACTCTTGTTCCATAATCATTAACTGGAAAAAATGGTGCATCATAGGTTAACAATTTTTGAACTGAATTATCTCCAATGTTAGCTCATTAAAGAATGTATCCAAACTCCGGGCCTCATAACTTCCATGCAACTGAAACTTGGCAAATTAAAAAAAAATTATGACATAAATATGGTCATAAAATATTGTACAAAACATTACACAACACTTCCTGTGAGGACGTATGACTTTATTCTTCAGTTCAACATGGGCTATTTTCAAGGCAGGCCCATTTCTGAATGTATCCTAATTTCTCCACTGTAGACAGAACCCCAGAAGTTCTACACAGTTGAAGGCATTGAAAAATCTGGTAAGAAAACATCTCTGAAATGATGACCCATTGGGTCATGGTTTGTATGTTCTATGCAACATTAATGCATACAGTGGGGAGGGGGGGTTAAAGCTCCCATGAAGTTTATATGAGTTAATATTTCTATTACAGCTATAGATAAAATAAAGTCTCTTTTTATCCAGCTGTAAAAGTAATGACAACTCACCGTTGTCCTCCTTTCTTTAATCATGTTCTCCTGTTTTAGGCAATCCCATTTCTGGACCTTCTGAATGGCTGCAGGAAACCATGATGGCATCATAGGAAGTTACCTGGTTAATTTTGTGCAAAGGCCCCTTCTGGGAGGGAGGCAGCTTCTATTTTCACAATTAAAACTCCTGAGAAGTGGGACAAAGAGGAGGAGCCATCCGTAACCCAAAATGGCTAAATGATATTAGTGTAAATCTGGAGGAGTTGTTATGACAATGGAGCTGGTTTGCCTCTCATAGGCCTATTTCCATTCCTATCATTATTTTTTACATTGCTGACTATCCATCATACAGAGTTTTGGAGGAGGTACTTGTGCTCTGCTTTAGCTAATAATAATCCAGAGAGACAATGTGTTATTTATGAACATATATAAAGTATGACGAATTGGAATGTTTAAGGGCACTTGCAATTACACTAATATACTGCTCCTATGTATTGATCTGTAAACTAAATTTTGTAACTTGAGGAATGTTTTTCCTTTTCTGAATTTTAACTTCTTGTAAGATATATCAAGTTTGAATATAGTATTATTATACATATTTTTAAATTTGCAGTGACCCATCAAACTAATAGGGAGAAGTAACTAAGCAGAGGATCAGGTAAAGAAAATATTAGATATGTTGCACTCATTGTCTTCTCTCCAGAAACAGATCTTTTCTGAGGGAGAGAAATAAGAATATAGTAGGATAATGTTAATTCTGCATACCTCTTATACTAAATATAGAAATAGAATCCATCTTCCTCCATATATCCTTTGGTTCAAAAACCAGCTCCCTTCTTTAATCTTAAAAAAGGGAAGGAGAGAATATTGTTTTTAGAGCAACTGAGTTCTTTTTTAATCGAGCACAGGGGAACAGCTTTCTGAACTTCAGACCTGAACACCATAATTTAGCAATGACATCCTTCACCAGACAATATGGACTAGAGGATTTGAGATGATGTGAGCTGAGCTATTCATTATCAGCAGCTGGAAGCTTTTCAAAGTCCTCTCTGTTGGAGATCAGACACAATCCACCCCTTGATTGTACCAAACTAGGATTGCATAGTTAGATAATCACCCAATCAGTAGGTGATTGGATTAAATTACCATAGTTTTCTTTACTCTCTGCTTGCATGATTCTGTGTTGTATCCTAAATATCTGGTGTTCTCCCTAATTTAAATGAAACTGGACTTGGAAAGATTTCTATAAACTTCTATAGGTCTGAGATGGAGCAAAAAAACCCTATTTCTTTATATAATATAAGAGTAATGATTTTACTGATAATACACAGAGACCAACCATTAGTATTTTTAAAGGGGGACAAAAAGCTTCGGGATCAATCAGACCCTCTAATTAGCATTTCTTTATTTGGACAAATAAACAACAGTGATGATCATTATATCTTACATTGTTGCACTGTTTGATAACAATAATAAAAATCATCCTACCTAGGACTGCCTATATTCCTAAATGATACCTTAATAACTCTTAGGTCCTTGGTTAAGACTTGGATTATTAAATTTCCACCAATCTTAGACTGTGAATCTAATTGTAGATTACTATTACTATGGTAATAATAGAAAGATGTACTATAGTAGCAATAAATTAGGGTAATATCACAAATAGTAATGGAATTGAAATGCTGTATGGCCAAACCAACAGGAGCTATCAGGATGAAGCCTATAAGTATCTGGGCATTTTATAGTTGGATAACATTAAACATCAATAAGTCAAAAATATGATTAGTAAAGAATACATCCAAAGAATAAAAAACTGCTAAAAACATAATTGAACGGTGGAAACACACAATCAAAGCCATCAATCTCTGGGCCATATCTGTGAAATGATACTCACTAGAATTGTTAACTGGACACAAACTAAACTGGATGATTTTGACTGAAAAACAAAGCTAATGACTATTGAAAAATTGGAACTTACTGAATGTGCAGGAAACAAACCATGAATATTGAAATAATGAAATAAAAGCATGAACAGAATGTTAGCCATGGAAAGCATTACATGGTGAATTTCTATAAAAAAATGAGGGGAAAATAAATAAAGATAATACATGGGCAATGGCTTACAACTGAAACTTTAAAGAAACTGAAGGCTTAAGTTGGTGACTTTATCAAAAGCAATCAAAGTCAGAATTGAAAAACTGTCAAATGATTGAAAGTGCAGATTGTGTAAAGAGGCAGAAGAAACAGTAGATTATATATTCATGTAAGAAGATCACACAACAGATTATAAACCACAACATAACACAGTCACCAGTCCAGACATTTACTGGAACATCTGTAAAAATTATCATGTGCCAGTAATGAAACATTGGTGAGAACAGAAGTCGAAAAAGTAATCAAAAATGAACAGGTTAAATTATTGTGGGATTTATGAATAGAAACAGATAAAGTCTTGGAGCATAATGTACCTGATTTAACTATTCTTGGAAAGAAGAAAGTGTGGATAATAGGGGACAACAGAATGGAAGACAAAACTCAGAGAAGATTGCAAAGTATCAAGGCCCAAGAATCAAAGCTGAAAGATTATGGTATAACCAACAGTGGTGATCCCAGTAGTTATTGACACAATAGGCGCCATATAATGGCGCCTATTGTGTCATTGGATGACACCTAGAAAATCTGTGCATTGACAGAATTTCCATCAGGCTTTAAGATGTATATGAAGGTTAACACTAGCTGGCAGCCTTGGTTTCACATTTTTGTGTATATAATAATAATGTTACTTTAAAAAAATGAACTTGTACCCCTACATTCACAAGAAAGGAGAAAAAGTATCATTTGACACTAAATTTTTGTTTTGATTCCTGAACCTGCATTTTTTATGATTTTCCTCTTGTCTCATTCAGCTCTGATATTCCGTGTTTATCATACTTTACAACCAGACAGAATATTGGAAAGAAGCTATACAAAAGCTATAGGATTATTAAATTATTATTATAATTCACAGCAAATGCAGTTGGACAGTGAGTCAGAAAGTTGATGACAACTCCACTCTAAGCTCCATTTTCTCTTTCAGTCATGTGATTCAGAGTGGAAGGGATGCAAGCCTCCCTGTACATCTATATATACATGCAAACACAGAGATGCAACAAGAGAGATGCAGAAACACACGCATGTACACAGTACATTATTCTTTACAGAGAAGAAAGTGCAAATACCTCTTACGGCTACTACTGGTAAAGGGGATGGAGGAATTTCAGGAGTCATGCTCCCTAATGTGTTACTTATGGCAACAGAACAACAGCCTAGAATGTAAGGAAACCCAAGTGGAGCAGAGGTAGTAATCAGCAGGTTCTGACCAATTCTGGAGAACCAGTAGCGGAAATTTTGAGTAGTTTGGAGAACTGGTAAATACCAGCTCTGACTGGCCCCGCCCCATCTATTCTCTGCCTCCCGAGTCCCAGCTGATCAGGAGGAAATGGGGATTTTGCAGTAACCTTCCCGTGCCATGCTCAAGCCATGCCCACCAAGCCATGCCCACAGAACAGGTAGTAAAAAAAATTGAATCCCACCACTGGAGTGAAGGCAGGGGATGGAGGAAAATATTATAGCAATACAGGATGTTTAGCCAGGTTATCTTTCTTCTCTTCATTTACAGTATGTAATCTATAACCAGGGATAGTAAAACAGAAATCCACGAGTTAAAGTAAAATAAATTTCTTGTTTCTGCAGACTTGACACTTTCAAAGATGTTTTTTCTGCTCTCTTGGTTATGAAGATAGCATTCATAATGTAAATTGATCCACCCTCTGGCTGTATTTGCTGTTGCTAGTTCATCCAATGAGTGAGAATTCCCAGCCGTATATGAACAGGGCTTTCACATCACGTTTCAATTTATGGACATTTAGACAATATAAACCTGTCTGTTCCATGAAGACAACCCCCACCCCCAATTTATCTGCTTTTTGATTCCCAAACAATAGTTACATTATATCTATCATCTAAATCTGAAATTGTGATAAGATACACATATTAGGAGATGTAATAGATTACAGTAATTCTAATTTGAGGTTGACTACAGGATTTCTTTCCATTCACATGCAGAGGAAGAGAAGCAATTGTCTCTGCCTATCTCACTCACCACTTAAATACCTGTTTTGCTGAAGTAGTCTATATGAAATTCAACTGAAGTAGTCTATATGAAACTCACTAGCAAAAGGACATATTGGATGCAAGCCAATAGAGATCTTTCTTCATTCTTTCCTTTCTAAGCCATAATTCAGTACACAAGGCCCAACAATTTTCCACCAGCTTCCTAGGTCCTAAACTGGCCTTTAAATTGAGTCTAATATGCAAACTCCTTTTGTAGCCTTCCTCAATAACCAGTATCTCAAGCTCGGGTAGGAATAACTATACCCTATAAGTTCTGTTAATCAAAAAAATTTCCTGCCTATTGCAAGAATGAAATACTTTCCTAATTACAAAGACTGGCCTTGTAGGCAGTCAAATGTTTTGTATTTGATGGGTTGTGTTAAGTGTTTCATACATTCACCATACAGACAGACAGACATTAATCATACTATTTTATTGGACTCATTTTAATTTGGTTATATTATCTTTGCTTCAAAGATTATTACTTGCCAAATGCTCCTGGGTTTGGATAGAATGAAGAAAATCTATTCAAAGAAATTGAGGTGGACCTGAGTATCATAAAATTGAACGATGAGATTGTAGATTAATTACAATATCTGTAGTCTGCCTACTGTAGTGAGATAAATTGAATGCATGGAAAATGTTATGAACATTACCACTACTCCTTCAACAGAAAATGTGATTGATTTAAGTAAAAAAAAAAAAAAAAACCTTTCCTTTTTCTCCATTTCCACTCTCCAGACTAGCAATGGCTATATTCCCTTACACACAGTAAACATATTCTACAAGACTCTTATTCTTGAAGCTGCTAAATACCTGTGATATAGAAAAATACCATGGCTCAGCATCTAATTTCAAAGATAAATTTTGGGAAAAGTTTAGATGGTTCAGTAGATGATATGATGGACAGATGAGAACTTAATAGTTCACCTTCCTATTTGGCATTCAGTAAGAGTGCAAGAACATAATCCATGGGGCTTCAGTTTACATTAGAGCTTTTTTACCTCAGCTAACCTAGCATTAAAATAAAACATGATTTCCATCAATATGGAACTTCCATGGAAGCATAAAGCTGGAAGCACATGCAACATTATTTCAAGCAGCAATAATGCGCAGGAAGCATTGCATTCAGGGTGTAATGTATTTTTAATTACAACTTTTGAATGCCCTTGATAGAGATTTTCCAGTCCATCACCTCCTCCCTTTGTCTGTGTTAATGGATTGCATTGATTTTGTGATTTGTAAATTTTGCTACTGGTATACATAATATGGTGAAATTTAATCTTCTAATTGATTTAATTGATTACATTTTGAAACGTATCAAGCTGTAGCAGATATTCCAGGGGTATGGCCTAGTGCTGCATCAGAACTTTAAATTAACTTGCACATAAAGGTCTTAAAAATATTTTCTTGATTAAGCCATGGGACTTTTTCACACTACAGAGCTTACTCCTTCAATGATTTGTTAAAATCCTTTCATCTCTTCCATTTGTACTGCCACTCTGGCATAGATTTTACAATTATTTTTCCTTTCTGCTCTATTCCCTGATGGCATGAAGAAAGCAGGGAGGTGCTGTGCTTTAGTAAAGGTCACCAATAATAATGATATACCTTTGATGCTTTCAACTCTGAGCCAAGATGTTTGTCTTGTGTCCACAAATGCCCTGGGAAGATTTTCCATGGAATCATTCCCATGCAAATACTCCTCCAGTTATTTTATAGTTATAGTTTGGCAATTTCTGATCTTAGAGCAGAACTGAGAGAGAACAGCAAACTAATCACCTATGCAAAGGAGCTAGTCCAGGAAACATTAAACATCCATCTTTGCCCCTCCTACATATTGCCCCTATAAAGGGCACTGTTAACATTATAAAATAAGATGGGCCTTGAGGACCCCTAGATTTGCTCAACAGTCTCCTCTTGTAGGAATTTAGTGAATTTGGAAGAGATGCTCCCATCATTAGGATCATCCAGCAGCATGGACAAATGATGCTGAAGATTTTGAAGACAAAGAAATAAAATGTCACTTTTAAAAAGCAGCTAGGATCACAATACTGAACCAAGGCAAATAGATGGAAAGCAATTTTTCTGGTAATTTGTACAACTGTGTTGAATTTGCTGATATCACAGCGAATATCAAACATGTTTCCTAACTTAAGATAGAAAAGGGCATGTTAACAAAATAAAAAGGCTGTAGGCCACAGTTCAGCCTCTATGAGATGGGGAATGCTGAATGAACTATAATCTTGATTGGTATCTTATGCTTTATTCTCACCTTATACTGGGTGTTGACAGCTTTTGAAATGTACCAGAGCCTTGGGAGACTTCGCTTACGACACCTGCTCTCTGCATCAAGGGAACTATTGGAAACATAATAGTAAAAATAATCTTTTCATTTCGCTTCTCAACACAAGACAGGATTGTTCCAAGGATACAGACCTCTGAGTCCACTGTTGTTCCAATTCTGCTGTGGGCTTCTCTTCAAATGCCAAAAAATATATTTCTTAAAAGGTCAATGAGTTGTGAAATATTTGTATTAACCAGCTCCTGGATCAGCTCAGTTCAAAAGACCTTCTCAAGTACAAGAGCCTCTGGGCTGCATTGGAATAAAGTAACTCAACTCCTCACCCAGAAAAAAAGGCAGCTCCTCAGCCTCACTGCAGGAAAGGAAGGGCTGAGCAGTGCGAGAAGCTAAAAGCAATTGCCAGCTTTTGGATCTCTGCCTGCTCATCCCCTCTTGTCCTTCTCACCATATGGTCAGCTTGTAAATGTAGGGCAAACTCTCTTGCTGATTAACAAACTGTCAACAGGGAAAGGTAAAAAAGCTGAGTAAGATATCAATCAAGAGTGATCGGGGGTTTCATTGTGTTAGGAGAGACAAGCAGACCTTGTGGGGAAGCTTAAAAGCTAGTTGCCACTCTTTCACGAAATTGAATTTCTGAATAAATTGGGACCATGAACAAACAAAATGCAAGCCATAAGCTCTCTCTCTCTCTCTCTCTCTCTCTCTCTCTCTCTCTCTCTCTCTCTCTCTCTCTCTCTCTCCGTGTGTGTGTGTGTGTGTGTGTGTCAGTTCATAAAATATATTACAATTAAATAATTTTAAAAAACAATTTAAAACAAAATCGTAAAACCATAAAAAACAACCATTAGAAATATCCAATTCAAGATACAGAAGAGCAAGATATTTGGCCCATTAGCAATATAGTCAGGAAACGGAGCCCTAACCACATTCAGCACCTTAGGCTCAGGGACATGGCCAGGTGTTTAAGGCCTTACAAAAGGTTAACAGGGTTGGGCCATTCTAATCTCCGATACTGCTTGATCTAATTGAACTCATAGAGACTCTTGAAAAAAGGCCATCCCTCAGATTCCAAGGCACGTAGGGCTTTATAGGTAACCACCAGCATCTTGAATTGCACCTGCAAATATACCAGTAGCCAGCACAGCTCACTCAAGAGTGGTGTTACACATACCATATACCTGGCATTATTTGCTACCTGTGCAGCTGCATTGTGTACCACTTAGAGTTTCTGAATGTTCTTCAAGGGTAGCCCCATGTAGAGTGTGTTACAGTAATCTAACCTGGAGGTTACAAGGGTGTGAATTACTATGAGAACGAGCTCCAGATCCAGGTAGGGGCAAAACTGGCGCACCATGTGGAGGTGTGCAAAAGCCCTCCTAGCCACAGCTGCCACCTGCTCCTTGAGTCCAGGAGGGCTCCCAGTTTGTGGAACAGGTCTGTTTGGGGAAGTGCAACCCCATCCAGAACCAAAATGGAAATTAATAAGAATATCATCATCATAATTATTATCAACATCTCTCCTTATCTTTGATATTCTCTTTTTTCCAGGAACTCCAGATTATTTCCCTAATGATCTCCCTTCATGTATGTATTTCTGAGTGAAAATTTCAGTTCAATTCAGAATAGAGCTGGAAGGGATCTTGGAGGTCTTCTAGTTTAACGCCCTATTCAATGAACTAAAATGAACTAAAAGTAACAGTTCTTCAATGTCCAGTAACTGAAGTGCTTTTGTTCAAAATTATTTTAAGAAAAAAATTCAAGAATCCTATATGAAACCCCTCTCCCAATGCAAAGGGCAAAGTGGTCCATAGGGGGAAAAAATACAAAACAGCCTATTGAGACAAGCTTAAATTTCGTCCCTGGTCTGCAAACATTGTAAGATTACTTACAATGGGGCAAAAAAGTATTTAGTCCGCCACCAATTGTGCAAGTTCTCCCACTTAAAAAGATGAGAGAGGCCTGTAATTGACATCATAGTTAGGCCTCAACTATGAGAGACAAAATGAGAAAACAAATCCAGACAATCACATTGTCTGATTTGAAAAGAATTTATTTGCAAATTATGGTGGAAAATAAGTATTTGGTCAATATCAAAAGTTTATCTCAATATTTTGTTATATATCCTTTGTTGGCAATGACAGAGGTCAAATGTTTTCTGTAAGTCTTCACAAGGTTGGCACACAATGTTCCTGGTATGTTGGCCCATTCCTCCATGCAGATCTCCTTTAGAGCAGTGATGTTTTGGGGCTGTCACTGGGCAACACCGACTTTCAACTCCCTCCAAAGGTTTTCTATGGAGTTGAGATCTGGAGACTGGCTACGCCACTCAAGGACCTTGAAATGCTTCTTACGAAGCTACCCCTTCATTGCCCGGGCGGTGTGTTTGGGATCACTGTCATGCTGAAAGACCAGCCATGTTTCATCTTCAATGCCTTTGCTGATGGAAGGAGGTTTGCACTCAAAATCTCATCCCCATTCATTCTTTCCTGTACACGGATAAGTCGTCCTGGTCCCTTTGCAGAGAAACAGCCCCAAAGCATGATGTTGCCACCCCATGCTTCACAGTAGGTATGGTCTCCTTTGGATGCAACTCAGCATTCTCTCTCCTCCAAACACGACGAGTTGTGTTTCTACCAAACAGTTCTACTTTGGTTTCATCTGACCATATGACATTCTCCCAATCCTCTTCTGGATCATCCAAATGCTCTCTAGCAAACTTCAGACAGACCTGGACAGGTACCGGCTTAAGCAGGGGGACACGTCTGGCACTGCAGGATCTGAGTCCCTGGTGGCATAGTGTGTTACTGATGGTAGCCTTTGTTATGTTGGTCCCAGGTCCCAGGTCTCTACAGGTCATTCACTAGGTCCCGCCGTGTGGTTCTGGGATTTTTACTCACAGTTCTTATGATCATTTTGACCCCACGGGGTGAGATCTTGCGTGGAGCCCCAGATTGAGGAAGATTATCAGTGGTCTTGTATGTCTTCCATTTTCTAATTATTGTTCCCACAGTTGATTTCTTCACACCAAGCTGCTTGCCTATTGCAGATTCAGTCTTCCCAGCCTGGTGCAGATCTACAATTTTGTTTCTGGTGTCCTTCGACAGCTGTTTGGTCTTCACCATAGTGGAGTTTGGAGTGTGACTGTTTGAGGTTGTGGACAGGTGTCTTTTATACTGATAACAGGTGCAATTAATACAAGTAATGAGTGGAGGACAGAGGAGCCTCTTAAAGAAGAAGTTACAGGTTTGTGAGAGCCAGAAATCTTGCTTGTTTGTAGGTGACCAAATACTTATTTTCCATCATAATTTGCAAATAAATTCTTTCCAAATCAGACAATGTGATTGTCTGGATTTGTTTTCTCATTTTGTCTCTCATAGTTGAGGTCTCCCTATGATGACAATTACAGGCCTCTCTCATCTTTTTAAGTGGGAGAACTTGCACAATTGGTGGCTGACTAAATACTTTTTAGCCCCACTGTATGCTAAGTGAAGGATGTCTGAGTTGATAGATATTTTCTCAGTATTTAAACAGTCTAAATGGAGTAGGACTAGCATTTAATCTGGTTAGAAGGCATTTTTGCCATGTCATAGGAAGCTTACCATAGGAAGTTATAATAAAAGCTGAAACCTGGGAAAAGGTACTTAATAATATTAAATACTGAGTTTACATGGACCATAATTATTTGCACTCCTTGATCTGGATGGTTATGAGTTATGCAACTGTACAAGAACTTTCATTCAGAGAATGACAAAACTGAACAGTCTAAATGTGTATTGGTCAGGATCATTCTCTCAGCGTAAGAGATTCTTTTTGCTTTAATCATGTGGGTTGATAACATTTCATAGGCTGGCTCTGAAATGCCAATCACAATGTAAATATCAAATACCAAATGGCAAATTTCAGCAGTCAAAAGGGTTTGCTTTCTATAAGCCTTTTTTTCTAAGTACAAATTTATTCTATTCCACTGACTTAAAAATTTACATATACAGTCAGATGCCTTTTTTAAAAAAAACTCTTTCTGAGGTGTAAAAATGTATATTAACTTTCCAGTGTTATGTATATTTTCTTAATATACATGTTTTAGAGTACCATGTTCAGTAATACGCACATTTTTGTGATAAACAATTTATTTTCACATTTCATATTTCTTTGGGGCAGGGGAACCCCATCACAAAATTGGGAAATGATCAATAATGAAGGATAATTGCATTCCAATTCATATATTGGTTTGGAAAGAGTTAGGCTACATTAAGCTGGTTCTTATTAAAATGCACACCTCGCAGTGTACATTAAAGGACAAAGCTGGAGAAGACCAAAGATCATACAGTAATCAATTATTTAAGGAAGTCAGAAGAAAGGGAGTTTTTCAAGCATGAAATCTGTATTTCTTGGCATAAATCAGGTAGGCAAGGAAAGACAAAAGTGACTTTGGCTTGGTTCTCACTCAGTACTAAAACTGTGTTAGGCAGTTTTACATTTGGCTTAGTCGGAGGCCTGGCGTGGAGGGATGATTGTGGTTTGATTTCTTCAAAGGTATGTTTTGTCATTCAATCTCTCACCTGTAGATTGTCACAGTATCAACTAGACAAAGGAGAATTTTGACTCTACAGTGAGGTACTGATTTGGGTAAAGAAGGATAGGTATAGCTGCTCATTGTAGAGTCAAATTTTCCAAGAAAGCTTGCCATTCCATAGGAGGCTGAGTTCTTTTTACCATTCTCTCCAGCCTAAACTATGACTTACATTTGTTTTGGTTTTATAAGTTTCATACGATACATCAATTTATTTCAATTCAGTTGGAGGGCATGAAATTCTTTTGTTTTTAGCATAAAATGATGCTATGTTCATTTTCTTGCATTTCTGGTTCCTGAGTAAAATCTGCACAAGAAGCAGCATATTAAAAAAGAAGCATTTTCTGCCTCAGGAGAGTAACAGTAAAGCCCACTGACATTTTCAGAAGCAAGTGGGGGGTTTGTGTCTTGTATCTATTTTGCTCCTTCTCTTTCCTTACAAAGAATGAAAAAAATATTTTAAGTGGAATTAACAATACATTATCTCAGGAAGGTAGCTGAATTGGCAGAAGCTAGACAAAAGAGACTGCAAGTAACAAGCTTGCTTGTAATGCTGTTCTTGGAAAACACGTCCTGGATATCTCCCACTTGACACAGCCTTGGTTGTCTGTGAGGGCTTTCCTATCCAACTGTAATTGTCTAACAATTGTTCCACACTGGGAAAATAGTTCTGATTACAGACATTAACACATTGAGGCATTAAGTTTCTCTGCAGTAATTACCCTTGAGCTTAGTCTCACAAATGAATTAATATGCTGATCGCCTGGACTAATAGAACTAGCAGAAGAGTGATGAATTGCTTCCAAATCAGATAAAATCAAGCATGACATCATTTAATTAATT
The DNA here is from genome assembly GCA_030761175.1 of Masticophis lateralis. Classification (NCBI taxonomy): domain Eukaryota; kingdom Metazoa; phylum Chordata; class Lepidosauria; order Squamata; family Colubridae; genus Masticophis; species Masticophis lateralis. Next base: position 179,998,009 of record JAUDYJ010000001.1, read on the forward strand.
TCTTCTTTGGGGGACATATCTAAGGAGGGAAGACAGTGGAAACATTGGAAAAGAGACAAATGGTCTCTTTGTGTGGGATTCCGTCCCTCACACCTAGCCCCTGAAGAAGTGTCGGGTCCAAGACGATAGATTTTTCCTTTTCATGAAAAATGCCTTGTGGGAGAATATGCAGTATATAGACACACTGTATCATGGCTTGGGTTTTTTTCCCTTCACATGTTCCAAGCCCTTTAAAATGGACATAAAGATCTAAAACTAGGCTGCCACTTTTGTGACTTTTCTAAATAACAGCTAGACTGAATTATGGTGATGAAATTAAAAATGCTATCACTATTGCATGGCTTCATCCCATGCTAGTGAGAAAAAGCTTGATTATGTGAGATCTGTAAATTGGGGATAGGCTGGGATGACATCCAGATTTCCTTATCAAACAAAACTATTCTGCCTTTGATTTTTCAGATTGTTGCTGCATTGTAAAATCATTTCTTTAAAATTATACCCCTCCCAGTTATAGAAACTGCAAGTGGCCTATATCTAAATAACAAAGCAGTCCAACAACCAATAATATAAACCTAACAAGAAAAGAAAAGCTAACTAAACACATCAAAAGTATTAAAACCAATCAGGCCACAGCTTTTAAGTGCTCTTCTAAAAAGTCTCTGCTTAGAGGAATGTGGGGACCATGGAGATTTCAGGGGCTGTAGCTTCCATAGGGATGAGGCAGCCACTGAAAAAATGTGTTTCCAGTCTGCTCTCAATCTGCTGAAGAGGAGGGAAATCAAGAACATCTCCTTGTAAATTGAATGAACAGCATGGTCCTATAGCAAGTATGGACATTATAGGCAATAAACAAGCAATTTGAAATATATCCAGAAACAAGCTACTAAGTGATGGAGTTCCTGCAATATTGGCATTACATTTTAAGGACTTTTACTCACTAGTATATAGATCCCTACATTTTGAACCAATCACATTCTCCTAATAGTCTTCAAAGGCAACCCCACATAAAGTGAACTCCAGTGTTCCAGTTCTGAAGTAATAAGACGTCCAATTATAAAAGGGTCACAGCTGACATACCAGCTGAAAATAGAAAAAGTCCCCCCACACCATACTTTCTCCTACTTTTTTCAGGAAGAACTTTGAGTTCTTAAAGACATTCAGTTTGGTGTAATAGTTAAGGTATCAGGCTAGAAACTGGGAGACCCTAAATTCTAATCCCACTTTAGGCACAAAGCCAGGTGGGAGACTATGTGTTAGGATCTTTCTCTCAGCCCTAGAAGCAGACAATGGCAAACCCCTTCCAAAATCTTGCCAAGAAAATTATAGGGACCTGTTAGCTCGGCACCGGAAAGAGACGCGACTCAGCTGCTGTCCGTTCAGAACCTTTATTGAAGTGCAAACTGAACTGCCGGCTGGGCTGCTGAGCCTCCTTATATCCTGCTCAGGCATGCCCGCCAGCCAATGACAACTGTTTAAATCTCCCGCCAGTGGAATCTACCAATCCCCCGGCGGAAGTCCTTATAAGGACATAACACCCCTCCCCTCCTAGTCCTTAGTCCATCAATCAGTGTGTGCGATCACGTACTCGCGCAGGTAGGCGGGACGCCTGACAGTTCTACCAGACCTGCGCGGCTCAGTCGGTGGGTTGATGTTGCTCCGGATGGGTCGAGCCCCTGCTGGCTCTGATCCTCCCGTCCGGGAATCTCTGGACTCCGCCGTCGAGTGCACGGGGCCTTGCCTAGCGTCTCCGGCAGGAGTTGAAGTCCTCTCCAGGTGCTGTTCCCGGGTCGCACCGCCGCTGGTCCGGTGGCCATCCGGGCTGCTCCAGTCGCCGTAGTCGGGAGACGGTCGTCTGAACCTCGGTAAGGTTCCCGAGTCCTCATCTGGTGTCCAGGGTGCCCCCGGGTCCGGGAGCGCGGCGGCTTCCACCGTGGGTTGACCCCCGGGTGGGGGTGGTCGTGACCATCCCATCTTGGCCTGTTCGGGTTGGCCTACCTCGCCAGGGTAGGGTAGGACTCCCTTGCGGGGTTGTTGTTGTCCTACCCTGCCGGGTCGGTGGCTTCCCTCCAGGTTTGGGATGGGGCGGTCGTCCTCGTCGGGTGGTGGGAGGCCTCCCCTGCTGGGGTGTTGTCGTCCTCCCCTGTTGGGTTGGTGTTTGCCACTCCTGCTGTGCAGGTGCCAGTCAACCTCGTCTGGGGGGTGTTGCGCGGCCCGGTTCCGATGTTCCGTCCCTCTTTCGTAGTTGTGTCGGTCTCGGGGGTCGTGCTGTCGGGTGCCACCTTGGTTGGCAGGTTGGCACCCTCGCTGGTTGAGCAGGTCCCGGTCTACCATGCTCGCCTTTTCTCGGTTTTCAGCGCCTCTCATGCTGGGTAGCAGAGGTCCTGCCTCGCCGGGTTGAGGCAGCCCTCCTCTCCTGGGGTGTTGTTGGCCCTCGTCCTCTGGGTGCAGTGGGCCTACCTGCGGGGTTGTGGCAGGCCTACCTCGTCGGGGTGGGGCAGGCCTACCTCGTCGGGGGGTGGTTGGCCTACCCTGTCTGGTTGGTGCAGGCCTACCTCATCGGGGTGGGGTAGGCCTACCTCATCGGGGTGTTTTTCCTCGACCTCCTCGACTCCCCTCCACCTTTTCCGGAGCTGGTCAATGTGTCGCCAGCAGGAACGGCCGTCGTCCAGCTCAACCTCGTAGGACCTCGGGCTGGTCACTCTCACGATCTGACCCTTGAGCCACTTGGGATTGCCCTGAAAGTTGAGCACGAAAATCAAATCACCGCACACGAAGCTTCTTGACGGCAGTGGTTTGTTCCGCTTGTCTTTCGGGTTGTACATCGGGTGCAGGTGATCTAGTGGTGAGCGCAGCTTTCTCCCCATCAGTAGCTCTGCCGGGCTTTTCTTTGTTGTGGTGTGGGGTGTGATGTGCTGGGTCAACAGGAACTGGTCAATTTGCTTCTGCCAGTACCCGCTGCCCATTCTGGTCAGAGTCTCTTTAGTCAGCCTCACCATTTTCTCGGCCTGTCCGTTCCCGGCCGGTCTGTAAAGGGCGATGAGCGCGTGCCTGATTCCGTGGCCAGCCAGGAACTCTTCCATCGCCTTCGCCATTAGCTGTGGCCCGTTGTCGGAGACGAGGGTGTCCGGAAGGCCATGCGTGGCGAAGAGTCGTCATAGTGCCCTGATGGTGGCTCCCGTCATTGTAGAGGGCATGGCTATAACTTCGAGCGACTTGGAGAACGCGTTGACCATGATCAGGAGGGACTTCCCGTTCATTGGTCCAGTGAAGTCGATGTGTATTCTTGACCACGGTCCGGACGGTTGTTCCCATTCTGTCGGGTGCGCTTGCGGGGGTGCTGGTCTCGTCGCCTGGCACAGGTCACATCTGGCAATCCACGCCTCAATGTCTTTATCTAAAGCGGGCCACCAGACGTAACTCCGTGCTAGGGCCTTCATTCGGATGATCCCTGGGTGATTGTTGTGGAGGGTCTGTAATGTCCGTTTTTGTAAGGAGGGGGGGATGACCACCCGGTCGCCCCAGAGGAGGCAGCCTTGCATAGTGGTGAGCTCTTGCTGTCTTCTCTGGTATGGGGCAAATTCTTCCTTCTGGTTTTCCTCTGGCCATCCCCGCAAGACCCAGGATAAGACTTGCCTGAGGTTCCTGTCTTTCGCGGTGTGCTGTGCTACCATGGTTGAGGACACCGGGCTGGACTGGTCATCGTCGATGTGATGGAGGCCGAGTGTTGGTGCTGGATCCTCGATCTGCTCGTTCAGCGGGCACCTGCTGAGGCTGTCGGCGTTTCCGATGACTTTTCCGGGCCGGTGGACCAGGCGGTAGTTGTAGCCAGACAGGAAGATGGCCCAGCGTGTCATCCTGGGTGACATGAAGGTTGGGGTGGGTTTGTCTCCAGCGAGGAGGCCCAGTAAGGGCTTGTGGTCGGTGACGATTGTAAAAGCTCTTCCATATATGTATTCATGGAATCGCTTTACGCCCGCCACCATCGCCAATGCCTTCTTGTCGATCTGGCCATAGTTTCTCTCAGCTGGTGACATCGTCTTTGAGAAGAATGCAATTGGTGCTTCTGTCCCGTTCGGTAGTTGGTGGCTTAGGACGGCCCCAACCCCATAGGGTGAGGTGTCACAGGTCAGGGTTAGCGGTAGCTCTCCGTTGTACTGGATGAGGAGGCTGTCGGAGGATAGGAGTCTTTTAGCTTTCTGGAAGGCTTCCTCTTCTTCGCTCCCCCATTTCCAAGGTGCCTCCTTCCCCAGGAGTCGGTTTAGTGGCTCAGCAACGGTGGCTTTCTGTTGTAAGAAGACACTATAGAAATTTAGTAGTCCCAGAAAAGCCTGAAGCTCCGTTTTGTTTTTTGGGGCTGGAGCCTCGTGTATGGCCCTAACTTTGCTTTTAGTGGGGTGGATGCCCTGGCTATCTATTAAATAGCCCAGGAACTCAACTTCCCTGACTCCGATCACGCACTTGTCCCGTCGGACTCGTAGTCCCTTCTCCTGGAACCGCTGCAGCGCGAGCCTGAGCCATTCCATTAGTTGGGATTCTGATGTCCCTGAGACTAGGACGTCATCAAAGTAGGGCACCACCCCTGGAATGTTGGAGAAGGCGTTCCATCATTGATTGAAATATCCCCGGGCCGGCACTGACTCTGAATTGGAGCCTGTTGCATTTAAAGGCGCCCCGGTGCGTGACAATCATTTGCGCCTCCACAGTTGTCTGGTCCTCTGGCATCTGCTGGTATGCCTGCGCCAGGTCCAGTTTGGCGAAAATTGATCCTTTGCCTAGTGAGTGCAACAGATGTTGCACCACTGGCACCGGATATGCGCTCTGCTGCAACGCCCGATTGATGGTACACTTATAATCAGCGCAGATGCACACTGATCCATCTGGCTTCATGGGGGTCACAATGGGAGTCTCCCATGCAGCGTGATCGATCGGCTCGAGGATGCCCTGGGCGATTAGTTTATCCAATTGTGCATCCACTTTTGGTCTAAGGGCAAATGGGACTCTGCGGGGCTTTAACCGAATTGGATTGATTTGGGGGTCTAAATTTAGTGAAATGGGTTTCCCCAGGAATTTACCTAAACTCCCGTCGAAGACGTCCTGGAAGTCTTCTAGGAGTTGGTCGAGTTGGCTAGTCCTGATTTGATTTATTCCGTCAATTGTGAGCCCTAGTGGCCTGAACCACTCCACTCCAACTAGGGTCGGTTGGGCGTCCTTGACGACGGCGATGGGGAGGTCTCCGTTGAATTCTTTGTATTGCACCCTGATGTTTGTGCGTCCCAGGATGCCAATGGGGTGGCCACCGAAATCTACCAACTTTGCCTGGATCGGCTTCAAATGTCCTTTTGTGATGTTGGGTTGAATTTTCTTCAGGTTGTGCCAGGCAATGATGGAGAATGGCGAACCAGAGTCTATCTCCATGGGGCATGGTGCCCCTTCCACGTGGACGGTCACGTGGAATTTTTCGGATCCCTCAGCTGCGGTGTGGGCGATGGTCGTCTTGTTGACCTGCCGGCCGTTGGATTGCCGCTCGTCGTTCCGCCTCGGCTGCTGGGATCATCTAGATGACCTTTGGTAGTCGCGGTCTGCAGGTCTTTGCCACTCGAACATTGGTTCTGCCACTCTGCAGGCCTCGGCGATGTGGCCTTTCCGTCCGCATCAGCGGCAGATTGCATCTCGCCAGCGACATCTGGCGCGAGGGTGGTCTCCTTTGCAGCTGGCGCATCTGTCCTCTCGGCTGCCATCTTGTTGGTTTTCCCGCCTTTGGGGCCTCGTGACCTTATGGACGGCCATTTCGCCATCCGACTCTGAGCACATGGAGATGTCATCGGATGACTGCGGTTGGTCTCTGTGAATCTTGTGGATACCTTTAGATCGTCGCATCGCCGCTGCCGCTCTGTTGGACGTTTCCGCCACAGTGGCTTCTTCGATGACGTCCTTCAGGGAGATCTTTTTTCGGCTGAGGAACTTCTTTTGGATGGTGCAGTCCCTCATGCCGAAGACGATTCGGTCTCGCAGCTAGACGTCCACATTTTCGAACTCACAGCTGGCCGCGATTTTCTGGAGCGCCGATACGAACTCCTTGAAAGTCTCTCCTTCGTGCTGATTCCGTTGATGGAATTCGAAGCGGTTGGCTAGAGGAGTGCTCGTGGGCGCGTAGTGTTCTTGGAGGACATCTTGGAGCTCGGACCATGGCATCTGTTCGATGTCTCTGGGTGCCACGAGGTCCATCGCCATCTCCAGAACTTCGGATCCGCAGTGGGCCAGGAAGAGAGCCCTCTTCCTGTTGTCGTCCAAGTCGGTGAAGCCGCTGCCCGCCAGGAATTGTCGGAATTGCACCATGAAGGACTTCCATTTTTCCTGGCTCAGATTGAATGGAGCCAGAGAGATTTGGGGTCCGGACATGGTTCAGTGACTTGTTCAAGTGATTCAGCTCTTGGATGGCGGTAGTGGTTGTGCTTGCTGCTCATCGGTTCTTCTTCAGTCCTTCGTCGCCAGTGTTAGCTCGGCGCTGGAAAGAGACGCGACTCAGCTGCTGTCCGTTCAGAACCTTTATTGAAGTGCAAACTGAACTGCCGGCTGGTCTGCTGAGCCTCCTTATATCCTGCTCAGGCATGCCCGCTGGCCAATGACAACTGTTTAAATCTCCCGCCAGTGGAATCTACCAATCCCCCGGCGGATGTCCTTATAAGGACATAACAGGACCAACCACCAGCAGTCAACATTGAGTCAAAGACACCCCTCCCTCATATGTCCATTAATAGTGACTAAAATCTACGTACTGTAACTGTTGTACTTTTTTTAAACCCCCCAAATGGAAATAATCAGGTTGTTGAAATGGAGAAACACCCCCATGGAGACCTACATGGACCCTTTGGCAATATAATTTTTAAAACATTTTAAATGTTTATACATTCAGAAAAAATCACCAGTATTTTATAGTCCAATTCTTTAAAAGTATGTAATGTTTAAAATGTTGTGAACTCCAGTTTTCCTTCTGCCTTCTCGTTTGGGTAGATGCACTAAATTCCCTATCTCAGTTATATCAAGTCCTTAGAATTCAAAATTGTTTCTCAGGCAGTTGTAATAGCTGACCTCTAGAGAAGATTTAAAGACAAAGAATGGGAAACTTCCTTTCACAAAAGGCAGGAAATGCAAATATGTTTGCTCATTCACTGAGCAAAATAACAGTAGAGCCTTTTAAAGAAGATAGGCAGAATAGTGGCTTGGCTTGCTCAGAATAGTGGCTTGGCTTGGTCCTTTCTAAAAGGACCTTAAGCTCTTTTTCAAATGAAAGGCTGCATTTGAATCTGATTCTGGGGATCATGGATCACCCAGGGAGGACATGGCCCTCTTGGCCTTTCCAGTGGATACCCATAGACAATTCAGAGTGAAATAAGGAGCAGGAAGTGTACCAGATTTAATTTGGTGTATATACAATTAGTTCTTGAAACCCATCCTAAAGTGTGTTATTTTCATTGTCTGCTTGAAATAAGTGGTTTCAATAAAATTTGATGCTTTACCTGAACTGGTTTTACAGGGTTGTTGTTCTTTCAGAATCACTTCTCCCCTTAAAGATAAATAGTTGTTCAGCTTCCACTCCAGCTCTCGCAATCTTTTTTCTTCCTGTACATAAAGAACACTAATTTAGTTTTTTTTCCACACTTGAATCAAACCAGAGCACTGACATTTATTTATTTATTTATTTATTTAGACTTATATATCGCCCTTCTCCCTGCGGACTCAGGGTGGTGAACAGCCAAATAAAAAACCAGTACACAAAAGTTAAAATATTATAAAAACAAATATAAATTTAGCTGATAATTAAAACAGATTAATATTAAAATAGATATCAAACTCTAAAAGACTCTAAAAAATTTAGCAGGGATCAGGCTAAGCCGGCAAGCTGAAAAAGATATGTTTTTAAGGCCCGACGAAAAGTCTGGAGGTCAGAGATCGTTCTCAATTCTGGAGGAAGATCGTTCCAGAGGGTGGGAGCTGCCACAGAGAAGGCTCTCCCCCTGGGAGTCGCCAGCTGGCATTGTCTGGCTGACGGCACCCTGAGGAGGCCCTCTCTGTGGGAGCGAACCGGCTGGTGGGAGGCAATTGGTGGCAGAAGGCGGTCCCATAAGTACCCTGGTCCTAAGCCATGGAGCGCTTTAAAGGTGATTACCAACACCTTGAAACGCACCCGGTAGTCCACCGGCAGCCAATGCAGCTCTCGCAGGAGAGGTGTCACGTGGGAGCATCCTGTCGCTCCCATAATCCCCCGCACGGCTGCATTTTGCACCAGTTGGAGCCTCCGGGTGCACCCCAAGGGGACCCCCATGTAGAGAGCATTACAGTAGTCCAGGCGAGAAGTGACGAGCGCCTGAGTGACTGTGCGTAGGGAGTCCTGATCTAGAAAGGGCCGCAACTGGCGTATCAGGCGAACCTGATAGAAAGCCCCCCTGGCCACAGCTGTCGTGTGATCCTCTAAAGACAGCCGTGGGTCCAGGAGGATGCCCAAGTTGCGCACCCTTTCCATGTGGGCCAATGATTCGCCACCAATAACCAGCGATGGTGTCAGCTGGCTATATCGGGATGCCGGCAGCCACAGCCACTCGGTCTTGGAGGGGTTGAGTCGAAGCCTGTTTCTCCCCATCCAGACCCGCACGGCTTCAAGGCACTGGGACATCACTTCCACGGCATCGTTGGGGTGGTCTGGGGTGGAGATGTACAGCTGAGTATCATCAGCGTACTGATGGAACTCCACCCCAAAACCACGGATGATCTTGCCCAGCGGCTTTACATAAATGTTGAACAGGAGGGGCGAGAGGACCGACCCTTGTGGCACCCCACACAGTAGGCGCCTCGGAGTCGACCACTGCCCCCCTGTCAACATGGATTGTGACCGGTCAGAGAGGTAGGAGGAGAACCACCGTAGAACGGTGCCCCCCACCCCCAATCCCTCCAACCGGCGCAACATGATACCATGGTTGATGGTATCAAAAGCCACTGAGAGGTCTAACAAAACCAGGATAGAGGAGTACCCCCTACCCCGGGCCCTCCAGAGATCATCCACCAACGCGACCAATTCCATTTCAGTGCTGTATCCAGACCTGAAGCCGGACTGGAGCGGGTCTAAATAGACAGCTTCATCCAGGTACTGGGGGAACTGCCACGCTACCACACTCTCAACAACCTTCGCAAGGAAGCAAAGGTTGGGGACTGGACGATAATTTGCCAAAACAGCTGGATCCAGAGAAGGCTTCTTGAGGAGGGGCCTCACCACCGCCTCCTTCAAGGCGGCCGGTAGGGCACCCTCACTCAAAGAAGCGTTAATAATCTCCTGGAGCCAGCCTCGTGTAACCTCCTGGGAAGCCAGCACCAACCAGGAGGGACACGGGTCCAATAAACATGTGGTTGCGTTCAGTCTTCCCAGAATCCTGTCCACATCCTCGGGAGCCACAGGATCGAACTCAGCCCAGATAACACTCTCAAGACCTGCCTCAGTCACCTCGTCTGAAGTAACCCAGTCAGCGGCCAAATCATCCCAAATCTGAGTTATTTTATCATCCAGATATTGAACAAAGTCCTCAGCTCGTCCCTGCAAGGGATCCTCCCGCGCTCCCAAATGGAGGGAGTGGGTCACCCTGAACAGGCCGGCTGGGCGATTATCTGATGACGCGATAGAAGCGGCAAAATAATTAGACTTCGCCGCTTTTATCGCCACTATGTAAGTCTTAATATGAGCTCTTACTAGTGTCAAGTCGGATTCAGAGTGACTGTCCCTCCAACCGCTCTCCAGGCGTCTTTTCTGGTGCTTCATCTCCCTCAATTCCTTGGTAAACCAAGGAGCTAAGTGAGTTCAGTGCTGGGTCAGAGGCCGCAAAGGCACGACGTGGTCCAAGGCCCCACCGGCCGCCCTATCCCAGGCAGCCACCAGGTCCTCAGCCGAGTCGCCCCCGCCACATGATATGGTCCCCTGCTCACGCCATATCTGCCCCTCCCACACAGTGTATTTATAGCACAGCCCTCAACAGAGGGCTCTGTAGGAGCCCTCTTGCCTCCAGAGTCTATACCCCCTATGGCACCACAAACTGCCGGACCTGTCCCTCTCCCCCGCAGGTTCTCCCCCAAACCCGCTCCTTCCCCCACCCCGGAGCCCCTTAAAACTCTAATTAAAAAAGATCTTAAAAAGCCCCTCAATCCCTGTTTTGCAACATGCCAAGTGTTGACATACCTGACAACACTTATTTTGTTCATTAGTTCATGAGAATGTCTTGTCCCCCATCCCATGAACATTACTGGTTTATGTTGTCCTTAATTGAAGCAATAGTAAAACAATGTTTCCCCCTTTAATCTAACACTATCCAAGAACTGCAATGTCTTGGTATATAATCTTTTAGTCATCCATGATCTTGAAAGGAAGTTGGGCCACTAGAGAAACAGAAGCAAGAGAGTCAGGACAGGATTGGTAATTGAGTCAGCAGATTTCAAGTTAGTTCAAGAAAAGATTAGGATTAATATTGCAGTATATGGCCTTTGAAAGAAGAGCCATGGTCGCATAGTGGTTAGAATGCAGTACTACTGCAGGCTACTTCTGCTGACTGCTGGCTACCAGAAGTTTGGCAGTTCAATTCTCACTGGCTCAGGGTTGACTCTACCTTCCATCCTTCCGGGGACCCAGATTGTTGGGGGCAATATGCTGAATCTGTAAAACCATCTAGAGAGGGCTGTTAAGGACTGTGATGTAGTATATAAATCTAATTGCTATTGCTGAAAGAATTAGATCAAATCATGAAGACTTTAAAAAGGAATTTTCATGCCCAGAGACACTAATCCCATTTCACTGGGGCTTCTGTTTGGGATTTAGTATTGAGCTTTGATTGTGCTTGGCAGAGCTTGGCAGAGGGGTGGTGCATCTGTCCTTATGCTCTTTGACCTCCTGGTAACTTTTTATACCATTCCCCAACACTATCTTCTGAATTGGTGTGGGTTGGGAATTGTGGGCACCATTGTGACAATGAGAAATCAACCATTAGGCCCCTCTTTTGTGGGGTGCCACATAATTCTACTCTCTTTTCACCTCTTTTCAAGATTACCATGAAACTGCTGGGTGAGGTTATTGCCAGTTTAGGGTTTGGTATCATTAATATGACAACCTTGGATGGGGTAGCATTTTCCCCTTCAAGGTTGGTATATATTGTGTATTTGCAACTTCTACTCGAAGAGCAGATTCAGCTAAGATCAGGAAGACCTTTGTACAGCTCCATTTGGTGGGCCATGTTGGTCACAGCCAATTTGTCTAGTGATTAAGACACCAGAATAGAAAACAGGAGATTATTTCTGGTTCTACCTTAGAGATGAAAAATGGCTGGATGACTTTGGACCACTGACTCTCTTTAAGACCATGACATCAGGGATTTGGGCAACAAGCCGGTTGATCAATTCCTTTTTGATCCAAAGTAAGTAAGTACTGTAAACAATAAAGCAGACTCTGCACATATTAGCAAAATGATAGGAAGAAAAAAAAATCCAGTGAGTCAGTTGCACTCTCATGACTTGGTTACCTCATGGCTTGACTACTGCAATGTACCTTAAATAGCGCTGCCCTTGATACCATCCAGAAGCTTCAAATAGTCCATAATGCAGAAGCAAAAGCAGTGGTGGGCATGCCTCAGTATAGCCCATGCAACAATTCTGCAAACTACACTGATTGCCAGTTTGCTTCCAGGTGTGATTCAAGGTCCTGGTTGTTATCTATAAAGCCCCACGCAACATAGGCTTACCTATACCCTTAACCATCTGCCTGGCCAATTTGATCTTCCACGGTTGGCATGTTATTGGATTGTTTGATTAAACAATGCCATCTATTGGTACTTCAGAGATGTAGCAGCACCTGTCTTCTGGAACAAGATTTCCCTGAGAAATCCAGTGGTTTCAACTCTGCCATGGTTCAGAAGAGCTATGAAGACTTGGCTCTTCACTCAGGCCTTTGAGGGGGTGGGGAGAGAGTGAAACCCTGGCTTCATCATGTTTTCCATCTTGTATCTTTATCTATTTATTTATTTTATTATAATTCCCTTGATTGTTGTGAACCATCAAAAATCATTGATAGCAGGTGGCATGCAGCTTTAGTATTGTATAAGATGCTCCGGACTATAAGATGCACCTACCTTTTTTGGTGAGGAAAACAAGAAAAAGAAATCTGCCTCTGCTTCTGCCTCCCAGCAATTTTGCCTTGTTGCAGATACTTTACTTTCATTTTCATTTTCAGCATAGCTTGATTAGCACAAAAAAAATCTACTCCCAGCAATTTATCTTCTTGCAGCAAGCAGCAGAGGCCCATGTAAAACAGCCAAGAGCAAAGCAGCTGAGAGTCGTGAGGCCGATCCAATCAACTTGTGCTAATTAGGTTGTGCTGAAGCTGAAATGAGCTGTTTCTTCTTGCTGCTTTTTGCAAGGAGGTAAACTGCTGGGAGGCAGAGGCCAAAGGGTGGGAGCTAGTGGGTGGGTGGGGTTATATTCAGTGTATAAGACGCACCTAAATTTTCACCCCCTTTTAGGGGGGAAAAAGGTGTGTCTTATACTCTGAAAAATATGGTAATTTCTTGTTATTATTGTTGTTATTGTTATTATTATCTAAACTAGGCAGCTTAGAAATATGGCCTAAAGTGATTTCTCTGATTCTGTGAAGATTTGCACATATTTGATATTTCAATTTCAAATTGGAATTTATTGATTGATTTTGTATTTTTAACAATATTTTTTTATTTTATTCAAAAAGTTAAAATGCAAACTTCAGAGTAAAAAAGAACTTTTACAAAAACCAAAAAAAGTTAGACAAAATATTTAAAAAGCATTGAAAATAAAGATTAAAAAACACATTTATACATATATTGTTCCCCAAATTGAACATTGTTAAATATATTACAGCAAAAATGGTTCCCTTCCTTGGAAAGCAGGCCAACAATTTATAAAGGTCTACAAATCTATTTGCTGTCAATTGACCTGTCAACTATCTACTATAAATAAAAAAGGTAGTTAACAGGTAAACCCATAGTTAAGTTAAACTTCAGAGCCCTATGTTAACAATTCATTATTGAATTTAACTCATAGAAAGTCTATAATGCTTCTTATTTACCACAAATCACCACAATCATTATCTCTGATCCATCCAGGATCAATAATATTCTTGTTTGATTCTTAATAATAAAACATTTCTTTAAAGTTTTAATTGGGATCTTTCCCAGCAGTTGCTTCTCATTTCCAAAGTCATAAATCTCTATTGTAGATATCTCCATAGTACCCACTATTCAGAAAATCTAGTTGTAAACAAAAACATAGTGTCTCTTGTCAGTTGTTTTCTGGTTAAATATAATAAACCCATTCTATAAAGTCTTTCCATCTTCTCAGAAAAATCCAGTTCATTGCTTATCCATTCCACCCTCTCTGGGTTTTCTGTATTGGTGCCCTTTTCAGCTTTCTCCATCAAGTCTGCAATTCTCAAACAAGTCTTTTATATTTTTCCTATCCTGCAATTGGCTCAGAGTGATATATTTCCATTTCATTGTATAATTTTGTCAACTTCATGTTCTAGGTGAGGTAATAGTGATTGGCAAAATAATATCTGGTAAGTTATATGACTAAGCAGCTGGAGTGAAATGAAGTGTATTCTGATAGATTTTAAAATTGCCATATAATTGCCACCAAATTGTATTCCAAATATGTAACTTTGTAATACTTTATACATAAAGAAATTAAATTTAGTTGGACTAGTTTTATGATTTAATAAAATATCTAAAATGTTATTAAAATTTCCAAAAATAATTATATGATATATAGCATTAAAAAAATTCTAAAGATATATAAAATATCTAGATGGTATAGTAGAACAATAATAATTAATAAATGCAGTATGGTTATCAGAACATTTAATCACCAATATTAAAAAATATCCTATAGGATCACTTAGTTTTATTCTACTACACATGTTCAAGACCTGTTAATCAAACTTACTACACCCTTGATAGATTTTAAATCACTAATAGTCTAGCCTCCAGACAAAATATTTTTCTCATATGGAAGAATATGAGGATTTTTTTAAAAAAAACCCTTCACATTTTAAATTATCCAATTCAATAAAATTCTCTCTCTTCTTGGAATGACATTTAGACCTTTTACATTCAAGGGAATAACTAAAGACAACAGTAGAAGAAAAATAGTACTTTTAAAAAACAAAAGGGTATTTCCATAGGTGAAGAAAAAAATGATTAAACCTATCAAAGAATTTAGGGAAAGAAAGAGAAAAAGAGAAAGCATTCACATGCGCGAGAGAGGTTGAAAGAACAGCATTACTACTAACACTGTAAGGGTTGCCTCTCCTTCCAACTTAAGAAAGTAAAAACTCTTGAAATGTGGTTGTTCAAAAGGATCCTTTTATTAAGCAGAAGTGATAGCCACTTATCATTAAAGCAAGATCTGAATACCCTTAGGCAAGACAAGTAGGATTAAAGCAGTAGAGACCCCACCCTTTAAGTCAGAATGCAGATTGTGGCCAATACACAAGGGTGAAGATGTTTTCTTTCCTAGTTTCCTGAGAACCCGAACAACCATATATTCACACTGTTATCCTTTAAAATGGCTATCATAAAAGTTCCCCCAGGTAAAGAGGATCTCAGGGCTCTTTGGTGCCAGGATATAGATTTTAAAATATCTGTTGACACAGGTAATGCCAGTAAATCAAATCCAAGTCTCCCCCTTCCTCCAATTGAATGGTAGTATCACTTTTAGGGATTTGACATGCTACCTGTAAGGATCGCCTCTCCTTCCAATCTAAGAAAGTATGAACTCTTGAAACGTAGTTGTTCAAAAGGATTCTTTTATTAAGCAGAAGTGAAAGCCATCCAGCTAAAGCACAATCCGAATACCCTTAGGCAAAGCAGTAGGATTAAAGTGGTAGAGACCCCTCCCTTTAAATCAGAATGCAGGTTTTAACCAATACACATGTGTGAAGATGTTTTCTTTACCATTTCCTTTGAGAACCCTAATAAGCATGCATTCCCACCACTATCCTTTAAAGTAAAACAACTCACATGGCTATCATATAAATTCCTGGTGCCAGGATATAGGTTGTAAAACATCTGATGACACAGGCCATACTAGTAAATTGAATCCAAGTCTCCCCCTTCTCCACTTGAATGGCAGTATCACATTTTTTGGGATCTGACACTACCCTCCTTAGAAAACAAAAGGGTCCACCTGTAAAAAAAACAAATATACACAAGATTTCATGATAGTATATTAACAAGGTTTGTTAGGATATTGGGAGTAAAATTTTCTCAGTAAGATTGGAGCCCTAACATGGTGTTTAGCGACCCATTCATTGCTGACCCATTCAACGCTTACCATTGCTGATGGTAAATGTTTCAAGCAATTAAGTATTGGATTTTCCCTCTGTGTATCCTAGAATCAAGGATTTCCTTGATTTCAAAGTGTTGTTCACCTTCAATCATGATGGGAACAGGTGGTGTAGATGCAGGTGGTCTGAGGGATGAGATTACTACTCGTTTGAATAAACTGATATGGAATACTGGGTGGACTTGCCTGAGTGTCTTTGGAAGGAGTAGTTCAACTGCTACTGGATTGATGACTCTAGTGATGGGGAAAGGTACAATGAACTTTGGTCCTAGTTTCTTTGAAGGTTGTAATGATTTCAAGAATTTTGTAGATAAGTATACTCTGTCTCCAATATGAAAAGGTTTGGGTTCCATCCTTTTCTTGTCAGCTTGAATTTTAAAAGCTTCTCTAGCTTCCTGTAAGGCTAATCTAACCACTGGCCACGTGTTTTGCAAATTATCCATCCACTCCTTAAGTGAGGGGATGGTGGGTTCTTCTGTGGATAGTTCAGGCATGGGACTGAAATCCTGGCTGTTGCTACTCTAAAAGGGGCAAAACCAGTGAATGTAGAGCATTATTAAATGCAACTTCAGCAAAAGGCAAAAGTTCAGTCCAGTTATCCCATTGAAAATTAATGAAACATCTTAAATATTGTTCTAATACCGAGTTCAAAATTTCAGAATTTCTGTTAGTAGCCGGATGATGGGAAGAGATCAACCCCTGGCCAATACCAAGTAAGTCCAAAAATGCCCTCCAAAATTTGGAGGTGAATTGAGCCCCTCTGTCAGAGATGATCCTTTGTGGAGCTCCATGAAGTTGATAAATGTGTATTAGGAATAATTTGGCTAAACTTTTAGCAGTTGGGATCTTTTGGCAGGGTATAAAATGTGCCCATTTTGAAAACAGGTTTGTCATGACCCAAATAACAGTATTTCCCTCACTGTTTGGCAATTCTATGATGAAATCCATAGCAATCTTTCTCCAAGGCACTGAAGGTTCAGCTACCTTCTGCAATAGAACTGGGGTTTTCCCCTGACGTCTTTTTGCTGCTGCACAAATACGGCAGTTAGCTACATAGCTTTCTATGTCCTTTTTTAGTGATGGCCACTAAAATTGTCTCTTAATCAGGTGTAAAGTTTTCTCAAACTCAAAATGTTCAGCTAATTTGGAGTCGTGGCACCATTCCATTAAGCATAGTC
Organism: Masticophis lateralis; assembly: GCA_030761175.1. Taxonomy (NCBI): domain Eukaryota; kingdom Metazoa; phylum Chordata; class Lepidosauria; order Squamata; family Colubridae; genus Masticophis; species Masticophis lateralis. The sequence goes on from JAUDYJ010000001.1 coordinate 180,014,586, forward strand.
TTTGGCTTGCAGGAACATACAACTTCCCTTCCACCCAAGCCAAGTCTTCTTTCATCAGACAGCTGGATTTGTTGTTCAAAAACAATTCATTGGTGGTCAATGCTTGTTTAAAAGTTTGGGTGGTGTCATTGCCATCAATGTTTCTTGTTTTGCTTGGGATCTGGTGACTACTTTAGCAGCTAGTTGATTGTTTTGTACTATGGGTTTGATTACATCTGACTTTGCACTATTGTATTGTGGTTTTCTGGATAGTGCATCCGCCAGAAAGTTTTTCCCCCCGGGAGGTATTTTAGAGTAAAATCGAACCATTTAAAATACTGAGCACATTGTTCTTGTTTTGGGGAGAGTTTCCTTGGAGTCTTTAGGGCTTCTAGATTTGATCAGTCCAGATTTCAAAAGGGGTCTTACTGCCTTCTAGGAAGTGCCTCCAGGTTAACAATGCCCAACAAACTGCTAAGCCTCTTTCTCCCAAATGGCCCACATTTGCTCAGTCTCATTCAACTTTTTGGATGTGTAAGCGCATGGTTGTAGTTGGTCTTGTTCATTCTTCTGAAGTAGGACCGCTCCTATTTCCACATCACTGGTATCTGCTTATATGACAAATGGTTTCTCCATGTCTGGGTGTTTTAGAATTGGTTCTGCCAAGAACAGCCGATTAAGTTTTTCAAATGCCGCCTGGCATTCCATAGTCCAGTTCAATGGTTGCTTTGGTTTAGGGTTGTCCTCCCCCTTTGTTTTTAAGAGCTTGGTGATGGGGAGGGCAATCTGAGCAAACACAGGGATAAACTTGTTGTGGCCTATCCCATTGGAGGAAGGAAGCTCTGAGCAGGAGGAAGAGGAGCCAGCCAGATCTCCCAGCCCCCCCCCCCGGCACCGTCTCAGGTGCCAGCTGAAAGAGAGCCAAGTAGTGGGGAAACAGGTGTCTCAGATGAGAGTGAGGGAGAGACGTCATTCCTGGACGCACGCCAAAGAAGGCGAGATAAACGCTTACTGCAGCTGCGGCGACGCATGAGGGAATAGACCTGAATCACTGGACTGGAGTCACAGGATCAATGAGTCACTGGACCACACCCAGAGCCTATATAAGACAGGAGGGTGGGTCATGATTTCTGTGACGAACAACAAAGCAATCTCGTAGTCTTGGGAGCTAAAAGAACGGATTTTGGCAAAGCTACGTAGGTGATTTTCTTTTTGTGTGAACTAATAAAGCCCTTGGCAGATGGTGTGCATATCGCTGCCAAGTTTGAGATAAGAACTGTGGAGTGTGCCAAGTGCTTCTTAACCCTCGACTGGCTGTGTTTTTGTGGGTCTCTGAAGAGGGGGACAGATCAAAACTGGCAGTAAAAGCTGGCAAATCCCAAGAAGCTTTGTAACTGTTTATGCTTGTGTGGAAGGTTCCAATCAAGTACAGCCTGCACTTATAGAGTATTCATCTCAACCCCCTGGTGTGAAATGCGGTACCCCAAATAGTCAATTTTCTCTTGGTGGAATTTACATTTGGTAAGTTTATCATAAAGTTTGGCAGAGCAGAGTTTGTTTAAAACCACCCTGACTAGTTTTACATGTTCTGCCTTGGTCTCGGTATAGATTAAAATGTTGTCCAAGTAGACCAGGACCCCCTTATATAAATGCTGATGCAGCACTTCATTTATTGCAGGAGCTCCTTGCAATCTAAAGGAGAGCACCTTGAATTGGTAGCAGCCGAGGGGGGTGTTAAATGCCGTTTTCCACTCATCCCCCTCCTTAATTCTGACATGGTAGTAAACCACCCTTAAGTCCAGCTTTGAAAAAAAATTCCCTTTAGCGAGGTGTGCTAGCATATCTTTCATAAGGGGGAGGGGATACATGTTCTCCACACTGCTCATATTCAGGTTTTGAAAATCAACACAGAGACATTTTGAGCCATCTTTTTTCTCTCTAAATAGCACCGGAGCTGCGATTTTTGGTTGGGCTGGCTCAATGAAACCCCTTGCTAGATTTTTCTCAATAAATGTTCTCAGCTCTTCCAACTCCCTCAGCTGTACATCTTGAGTTTATGGAATTTAGCGCCGGGTAAGATTTCTATCACACAGTCAGTGGACGGGGGGGGGGGGGGAGCTCGTCTGAGGCTTTTTCGCTAAAAACCTCAGCCAAATCCTTGTATTGTATGGATATGCCCTCAGTTGGCATGGTGTGACCAGGCATAGCTGTTTCTCGATTCTCCGACTCTTCAGTTCCTTTATGTGGATACTCAGCAAAAGTCACATTCATCTGAAATTTTATGATGCCTCTTTTCCAATTGATTTTTGGGTTCCATTTTTTCAGTCATGCAAGGCCCAGAACCCATGCCAGGTGCCTCTATAAATGTAAGCATTTCCTCATGGCTTCTGATGCCTATATGTAGAGGTTTGGTAACAAAAGAAGCTGCCTCCCCTCCTGCTATTGACCCATCTAGTTGGCAAAAAGCAATGGTTTTTTTCAGCTTTCTTACGTTAATCCCTAACTTCCCTACAAGGGTTGGGCTGATCAAACAATGGGTGTACCCTGAATCCACTAGAGTGGAGATATTTATCTTCATGTCTTGGTTTGGGATAAATAGTCTTAAGGGGAGGATAAGCAGTTTAATTGATTTGCTTACCAGTGGTTCATCATCTGGATTGCTTCTGAATGAGTGTGATTCCTCCTGTTCAGATGCCAGGGTTTTCTCCCCAAAAAGGGGAGGGGATGGAACTTCTATGGTCTCCCTGCTCCTCAGGGCAGTCTCCTTCCCACGCCAGCCCGGTTTTGCAGGATTCTCCCCTGGTGGGTAGTTCTGGGCGGGTGTTTGCGAATGACACTCCGCAGCTCGGTGCCCCTCTTTTCCACACTTGAAACAGGCTGAAGATCTTGGAGAGAATGCGGTTTGTGGTTTGAGAGGCTCTTGCTTCCATTGGGGTGGGGATTTCTTCCATGCTCACCCTGCTCAATATTGGTTTCTGGCCATATTGATCTCAGCTTCTTCAGCAGTGACATACCATTCATGTAGGTGATATGGTGCACCTCGGGCCACACAGGCATTGTTTAGATCAACACTCAGCCCATCCTTGAAACAGCTCACTAAAATATCTTCTGGGCAGTGCACATGACAAACGAGGTCCCAGAATCCTTCAGTATACTCTGCTACTGGCCGTCACCCCTGCCTCACCACCTTAATGCGATTGCGTGCTTTGCGATCTGCTAATGGATCCTCAAACCGATGTCGCCATCATGAAATGGTTGAAATCCGCAGTTCTGGTATATTGGCGTTATGCAGGGTCACCATCCATCTGGCAGCGGCACCCTCTAGGGCTAGGGTCACAACTCACACTCGGGATCCTGGGGTTTGGAAATCACGCCCATATTCTTGCATGTAGGTTAGCACACGTGCCACAAAGAATCCTAATTGTTGCGGATTCCCATCAAACTTCCCATCAAGGGAGGGAATTTCTCTTTCCAGTTGTGGGATTCAGGGCTGGTTGGGAATGGGTGCCAGTGTGTGTGCTCCCTGAGGGGGAGGGTTTTCTGGGTCTTCTTCCACTGCTGCTGCACCATCTGCTCAATAGGCAGGCTCCAGAAGGGAGGGTGCCTCCTGTGGCATCATCCGCAACTGCTGCCCTTTCTGCACCCAACATCCGAAGGGAGTCTGTCCTGACTCCCTTCGGATGTTGAGATTTTCCAAAGTTTCCATCACCAATTGGGTTATATGCCTCTTCAGATAATCCTCCCTCAGTGGTGCTTTGGTCAGTCCCCCCTGGTCAGCAAGGGCGTCTAGTTCCTATTTCCACCCCAGTTTTCAGTTGCCATGGCTGAGGGTGACTCCTCTGGTTCTCTCATCCCAGCTATCTTTCTTCTCGATGCCAATTAACCAGCGGGGCTTTTCAGGATTCTCCAGGGTTACCTCATCCTCTTCAATGGGGTGTATGAAACAGGCATCTGATTGGGTGACAGTTGATGTCTCCCCCCAGCAATCGGTTTCTTCCAGTTCTCTGCTTCATTCAGACATGGTTTGCAAGGTCCCCTCAGTAAAGCAAAGATTGCTTCTCTGGATTGACTGTTTTGCAGATCTTGCTTTTTGTAAGGGTTGCCTCTCCTTCCAACTTAAGAAAGTAAAAACTCTTGAAATGTGGTTGTTCAAAAGGATCCTTTTATTAAGCAGAAGTGATAGCCACCCAGTTAAAGCAAGATCTGAATACCCTTAGGCAAGACAAGTAAGATTAAAGCAGGAGAGACCCCTCCCTTTAAGTCAGAATGCAGATTTTAGCCAATACACAAGGATGAAGATGTTTTATTTCCTAGTTTCCCTGAGAACCCAAACAACCATGCATTCACACTGTTATCCTTTAAAGTGAAACAACCCACATGGCTATCATAAAAATTCCTCCAGGTAAAGAGGATCTCAGGGCTCTTTGGTGCCAAGATATAGGTTGTAAAATATCTGTTGACACAGGTAATGCTAGTAAATCGAATCCAAGTCTCCTCCTTCCTCCAATTGAATGGCAGTATCACTTTTAGGGATCTAATAAACACAACAACAGCCACAAAAATTGCTACATCATATTGAACCTTACACCATTCCAGGAAAACATCTAAAAATAAAAAGGACTATAACTGCTATCATCCTGAATGCTGAACTCTAGGCGTGTTCAGATGCATGTGCTTTCCAGCCCAAACTTTAATTCCCTTTGCAACAAGGGAAGAGGTTAGAAGAGCCGTTTTCGTTCAATGCTACCCCTGTCACAGGTCAGGGAGTATTCAATATAGAATGCAATGTGTATGTAGCTTCCTTTACTTACTTTCATGTTCTGCAGTTCATGTTAGCTAGAATTTGACTCAGAAGAATTTCCCTGAATTATCTTTCTGGAATCTTCTTTCTCTTTAGCTATAGTTGAAGTGAATTTAATAATTATTGTTAAATAATTGGCCATTTGAGTATGGCTATCTACAGCTTCTTGAATTCTTTAAAGGAAGCCTTGATAATGAATATGAAATAATATGACAATAAAAGTAGAATGAAGAATTATGGTTATATTGTACAAATACCCTATCCCCCAATATTTCATAATGAAAAAATAAACATTTAACAACAGTAAAACTATCACAATTAAAATTTCATGTAATGGCCTTAGAAAACTACTGAAACAAGCTTCTTATTTATATGGCAAATCAAATAATGCAATATAAATAAGTATGTTATCTTTCATTTCTGGAATTTAAAAATTATAATTTTAGGAACAGAACATTAAATTATAATATCAAATCACTAGCACAAATATTAGTGAATCAAATACAAAGTGTCTGAAGACTGTAAACTATTTTCTCATCATGGAATCACTCCGGCTTCTTCATAAGATTGACACTAAAATATGGGGCTTATAAAATTACATCATGCCACCTACACCCTTTCACATCCTAGCCCTCTTTTTATTTTTATTTTATTTTTTAACAATCAAAAATCAACCTCAATTCAATTAGAAGCAAAGAAGGCCTGTACCTGTCTCCTTAAAAGGGCAATTTGCTCCTCATTGCTTTTCCCTCAATAGCTCTTCAACCTACATGAAATCAGCTTTTTCGAGACAATCTCATCCTTTTCTTTGAATTAATTTGCAGCAAGATTTTGTATGGAAACTCTGAATGGGAAGAGATGCACTGCAGAAATGTCCTTGCTGCAGTTTCAAGAACAGAAGCATATCCTGAGACAGGTTTTCATTTCAACTCTGTTGCTACCTCTGCAAAATCAAATCCCGCTCTTCCATTTTGTTCAAGCAGTCAAATTGTATGATTTTTAAAATTTGCCAATAACGGAAGTGTGCCCTTGTTCTTTTTTGTATTTATCTGCATTTTGTAGACAGGGAAAATGGCTCAAATGATAATGCTGTTATCCAAAAATCTGTTCTTCACCCATTCCCTTTCAATTTTTTGTTGTAATTTTCAATGCTAAACAACAAAGAAATTGAATTTGCACAATACAAATCTTTCAGGAGAGCAATTTAGAGAAGATGGAAAGTAGGACATGCATTTTAAAAGAATGTAATTTGCTATTTCCATTGTCTTGGGTGATAGTAATAAAAGTTATATGATTATTATATTTTTGCCATCCTTATGGGTGTCTTAAAAACTAGTTAAGTATATATAATTAATGATTTATACAGTTTTGTTTTAAGCCAGTCTTGAATTCCCATATTTGTGTATAGGTTGTGAGGAGGCCAGGAAACACTATCTTTCTTGAAAGTTGGACTCTTTGGAAGATAGAATTTTCAAAAGAGGTAAAAAAAATGTGGTAAAATCTTTTAGCTTGACCCCTGATGTCTTCATGACACATTTATTATATTTTCTTGATAGTAAATTGGAAATGGTTAGCTGTTGTGTAACTGTTCTTTTTTCCTCCTCCTCCTCCTCCTCCTCCTCCTCCCTCCTTCCTCCTGCCACCATATATCTTGAATTTGCCAATATATCCCAATATAGTTGGCTTTTTTAAAATTAAACAAGGTTGGAGATGTTCTGGAAAGCATGGTCCTATAGTTTTTATTGAAACAAGACAGCTGTAATTGTAGCCCAAAATCATGGAAATGAGGGGTGAAATGTAAAATTTGTTGCTACCAGTTCTATGGGCGTGGCTTGGTGTGTGTGTGTGGGTAATGTGACTGGGTGGGCGTGGCTAACTTTTTTTTTTACTTTTCAAAGCATTTTTTCTACAACCTCTTCAGCTGAAGAGGTTGCAGAAAAAATGCTTTGAAAAGCCTCTGACGATTCCAGCTGAGGCACAGGATCATCAGAGGCTTTTTCTTTTTACTTTGAAAAGCATTTTTTCGGCGGAAGAGGTGGGAGAAAAAATGCTTTTAAAAGTAATAACAAAGCCTATGATGATCGTGCAGCTCAGCTGGGCATGGTGGGGGGGGGGGGGGGCACAGGGATTTTTGCTACCGGTTCTCCAAACCACCTGCCGCCATCAGTACCGGATCACTCATAGCTCACTATATTCTGAAATTCAGAATTTTCACTAACTTAAGGTCTGCATTTAATACAGATTCAACTGAGTTAGAATTAAATGTCCTTGTGGAGATTAGGCAGCAAAGTTCAGTAGGATTCCATCTCCTTGAGGATGTTTTTGCCAGACTTTACAGGGGCCAATTTCTGAGGAAGGAAAGTGAAGCAATATAACAGAGGATGCCCAGTTTAAACCCTGGCATCTCCAGTTAGAAGGACTAGGGTGCAAGTGTGCGCCCGCATGTCTCTGTGCATTTGTATGTTAATAATAAAATATTTGTATGCACACAGTCAGCCTTTGGAGCAAGCAAATGCCCTCTAACTGTAATTTTAGCCTGGTCAAGGTAATAGACCTTTCTCATTAAATGTCACCAAATTTCCAATCTATCCATGAATGTGAAAAATCTGTGCTAATTAAGGCATATTGTGTAGGCCAACAGTGCAGAGAGAAGGTAAAAGGCTTTCAGAGAATTTTTTTTAAGGCACAGATTTGGCATTGAAATGAAGATTAATTTTCCCTTCAACTAAAATAATATATATATAAAATAAGTTGCAGAAGGTGTTGGTACTGTAATTTTCTGAAAAGATATCGCTTGATACCACTGGTTTTCTTAGAAATTGGGAGTGAGAGTGTGTTATTGTACACAAAGTTGTTCATAAAAAGTAGATTGTTTTGTACTTTTAAATAAAGCTTGGACCTGCACAGAGTTTCAACAGTGCAACTCAGATCATAAGTCATCAACAGCTGTAATATGTATTGGGTAAGAAGGTGGGAGGGGGGACTGGAGAGAAAACATACATAATTTGGAGAAAGAAGAAAAACAATGGATAGGAAGAAAATCTTTAATGCTTCTTCATTTTCTCACACTGCTTTTTCTCAATGTGAGAAGTCAATGTATGTGGGGGAGAGAAGTAAGGGACAAAGTATGGTAAGCATCCTCCTATTGATATTAATTTGTGGATCTAAATAGTAGAGTGAGGAAATAGTGTGGATGTGGTTTATTTAGACTTCAGTAAAGAATTTGACAAAGTACACCACAACCTACTCTTGTGTAAGATGTGGGCTAGACAATATAGCTACCACTAGATGGATTTGCAATTGGCTGACCAACCACACCCAGTGTGCAGTCCTTAATGGAGGGAACCCTGCATCTAAATGGAGGGAACCCTGCAGTGAGGTAACTCAATGTTCTGTTTTAGGCTCAGTACTCTTCAACATCTTCATAAATGATCTAGATGACAGAATAGAAGAATTCATCAAATTTGCAGATGACATCAAGCTGGGGGAAACAACTAATGCTTTAGGACAGAGGTGTCAAACTTGTGTTGTCATGTTGTTGTCATGTGATGTATCACAACTTTTCCCCTTCACTAAAATGGGGATGGGCATGGCCAGCATGTGACGAATCTGGCCTGCGGGCCGTGAGTTTGACACCCCTGCTTTAGGAGGTAGATTCAAATATCGAAGGATCTTGACAAACTTGAATATTGGGCTCTATCCAACAAAATGTAATTCAGTGGTGAGAAAAGTAAAGGCTTATACTTAGGAAAAATCAAACACACAGGTATAGAGTAGGTGGTACCTGGCTCAACATTAGCGGCTATGTGAATGATCTGGGTTTCCTAGTGGACAACAATTTAAATATGAGCCAGCAGTGTTGCAGCTGCCAAAAAAGCTAATGCAGTCCTGGACTGCATCAACAGAAGGACAGTATTAAGATCAGATGCAGTGCTGGTACCAGTTTATAATACACTGGTTAGATCACACTTGGAATACTGTATCCAGTTATGGTCACTATGATACCAAAAGATACTGAGACTCTAGAAATACTGCAGAGAAGAGCAACAAATATAATAAGGGATATGAAGGCTAAATTGTATGATGAATGTTTTTGAGAACTATTATGTCTAGTTTAATAAAAAGAAGGACTAGGGGTGACAGTCTTCCAATACTTGAGAGGCTATCATAGAGAAGAGCAGTTTCACTTATTCTCCAAAGCACCTGAGGGCAGTGCAAGAAGTAGCAGGTGGAAAATTAGATTCAACCTAGAATTAAGGAGAAAGTTCCTGATAGTTAGAAACAATTAATCAGTGGAATGGCTTGTCTCCAGAAATTGTGGGTTCTCCACGACTGGAGGTTTTCAAGAAGAGGTTTGACAGCCATTTGTCTAGAATGGTATAGGGTCTCCTGCTTGAGCAGAGGTTTGGACTAGAAGATCTCCAAAGTCCTTTCCAACCCTATTATTCTATGTTCTATGTTTTATGAGACTTCAATATCTTTTTGACTTCTGCTATGTACTCCTGACTTTTCAGTATTGTCTGGTACATCCTTGAGAACATATATAACATCATACACAGAAAGAGGCATTCAGATGCTCCTGGGCACTCTTATACACATTGTTAAAGCTTATGAAAAGAAATCATGATGTGTATGATGCTATGTTATTTGTTACTGTGACTAAGATAACATGTGAAATTGATCACCCTTTTTAACAAAGTAAATTGTGATACATACAAAAATACTTTAATCTATTTGAATAACTGGAGCCTGGCAGCAGAGTTCAGTTGAACATTTCTTACAAACCAAGGACCAACCCTTTTTTATTTTCTAACATCTGTGGGGCATAGGTAAAATCCAAGTGCAGTATGGCAATGAATAATTTAAGAAACAAAGGTTTGGGGAGTGTCAGTAGATTAAAAGGTGGGCCTCACAGGCACACTGATTCCCATAAGAGCCAACTTCAGTTCTCAGGTATAGCTAATCCATTGTGTAAATATTGTTAGTCACTCCCTATAAGTGACAGCCTGTTATCCTATGATTCATTATCTTTTCTTCTGGATGGACAAGAGATACTGATGGTAGTTCAATCTTGTGTTTTTGGCAGCCATATTAACAATTAATGTTATAGGCACCATTACCAAAATTAAATTAATGATAGCTATTTTCCATAACAAGAATGAAGAAACGAAGTTGTTATATTACTTTTATTGGAAGCATCAATAGAATAGCCTATTCTTTTGCTGGGTTCCCCATGGCCTTCCATATCCTGAAATGTCTGGTGTGTACTTAACAACCCGCACATTTGATTAGCGAATGCATGGGCGAAAGCAGGGAGTGATCACGTTCCTTTGACTTAATTCATTCCAACAAATTCTCGGTTACAAATGTAATTGGCAGTCTCCATTATGTTCATAGCTTGAGGATTACCTGTAATGTCCTAAATGACAAGTTTAATATGTATAAATAGTCTTTAAAAACATGTTACTTATCCTGAAGATTTTTAAATCTTTTAGATGATTTGAACTATTATAGGTCCTTTTAAGTAAAACAAAGAGAATCTCCTGCTGATCTTTTTAATTTTAAAAAAACATATTTGGCATTATGTAAATAGTCTACCTCAATCTGAAATAGAATGTAAAGCAGTTTATCATTGCTAACAAGGAAATGAACCATAAGTCTTAAAATCTGGAACCTCACGTCAGCTATGAAAGTCATTTCCTTGTGTTCAGAAAGGAAATGTAATATAGCAAAGTTCCAAAACTTTCAGTTCTGAAAAGGTGAGAAATATTTTTATGTTTGCAAATGTTTATCTTAAGAAAATGACAGACCGAGGAGAGAAGATTTTGATTTTCCCCATTGAAACAAAGAGACTGCTTGTGGAGACATTTTGTGTCCCTTTGCAATCTTGAGCAGGGCTTTCAGGAACCAAAGAAAGCTTCTGGATGTGCACCTGTATAAACCAATTGAGATTGCAAAATCGGCTTTTGGAAATGAGGCTTTGTGCTGTGCCTTATTGATCTTCAGATATTAAATAGAACAAGAGCACGCTAAGACTACTATGGCTGCAGCAGATTGTAGAAATATTTCTTCATTCAACCTTCTTTAAGCAAATTAATGCCTGCTAGGAGATTATATTTCAATGATCTTAATTAAAGATGCTTTTTCATACAAGGAAATTTATTTGACAAGCAGATCTTTACAAATAATAATCTTGTAATATTTATCAGTGTGATCAAAAACTAGGAAATGAGACATATTAAATTTACCAAAACATGCTTTCAATGAGATAGTTAAAGATTAGATTGTCATTTGTTCATCCCTCAGTACTGAAATTCCAAAGCAATATTTCCACATTTTTATCCTGAAAGTATGGCTTTGTTTTTGTTATTTCAATTTGGTGGCATGAAATCAAGGCTATCTAGAATAGAGTGCAGCTGCTCTACTATATAGATAACAACCCATTTCGAAATGATGCAAAACGAAGATCATACTACACACAATGTTTCGTTGGGCATCTGTCTGACAGTATAAAGTTGTAGGGCCTGTCCTAGTGAAACAGGGGAAACTTGCGAATTGGCACCTACACCTTTTCTGGAATCACTTTGGAATACATATATGTTAAGGTGAGGAGCCCATCTTCAGTGACTTTTTAAAAGGCTATAAAAACCCAACTTTCAAAATAGGCTTTTCAGTGCTGGTTTGTTTCTGGGTTTTACATTTTTATTTCATGTATTTTGTATTGGGGGACCTCAGAAGTCAGTGACACAGTAAGTATACCAAAATAAATACATAATAAGTGATCATTTAATAAATATATTTCTAAAATAGTTTTTAATGCAAGTTTTTTTGACAATTACTTTTCTTTTTAGGGTATCATACCCAGTGGTGGGATTCTGCCGGTTCTAGGGGGTTTGACCGAACCCATTGTTAAATTGCTGGCTCACCCCGCCCCTTGCCCCGCCCCTCCACACCACTATTTATTGCCAATAAATAGTGGTGGGTGAGGGTCGGGCGAGCCAGCAATTTAACAAAGGGTTTGGTGTTTTTTTGTAATTTTATTGGCCCTCGGAGCTTCCGCATAGGCTAATTAGCCCTTGATTAGATCAGTCCCGACTCTCAGCTGATTTGCTCTCAGCTGTTTTGCGCAGGCTGTTTTGCAAACTCTTGTTTTGCAAGCTCTTTTGCTTGCTGCAGCGTGCTGGAGAAGTTTTTTTCCCCTAGCTGAAACAAAACTGAAAGTAAAGCAGGCTCTGCTGCAACTTGACAGTATGAGGCAGGGAGAGAGATTTCTTTTTCTTTTTGCTCACCAAAAAAGGTAGGTGCAAAAAATGGGAAATTAGGGCAAAGAGGAGAGTTCAAGATTTTAAAACACAAAAGAAAAAAAGGTCTATTTATTGTATATTGTGTTGAAAGCAGAAATGGTTAAATTATGGTTTGGAGGAATATATAGGGAAAATTATTTGGTTTATTATTATTGGTAAATATAATTAATTGATTTGTAAGAAATTGGATTGCATGGAAATAATTGGAATATTGATGTCCATATTGATTAATATACAAAAAAGATAGTTATAACTGGTTTATATAAAAATGTTGAATTTGTATTAAACAATTGTAATATTAAATAATTAACCAATGTGAGGATGGATATAAAAATAGATGACAATGGGAAGGGGTATAATATAGAATAGAAGGGAAAAATTGAATTTGATTAAGATTAGAGATGAGGATGAAGGGTAATATTGGTTTTTTACAAAAATAGATGAGGAATAAATATGGCAAAAAGCAAATATAGAAATTGTAAATTTAATTGAAATGACTGAACACTGTTTAAATTTGTGAACTGGCCAAACACTCTGTTCAAAGAAAATACATTGTATGTTTGTATGTGTGTTTCTAATTATTGTTATTTATTCATATTTGTTCTCTTTTATTCTTTAAAGTTTAACAATTCATTCTTTATCTTAATATCTTTATATTTGTTTGGGGTTGGCTTTCTTCCCTTTCATCATTTTTTATTGTACAGCAATCTTTCTCCTCAAACCTACCACCTCTCTTTTCTTTCCTTCTTACTTTCTCTTCCTCCCCCTCTTCTTCTCCTCCCTATTTCCTCTTCCTTTCTCCTTCTCCTCCTCTCTTCCTCCCTCTCTTACCTTCACTCCTACTCTAATTTCCCTTCCCTTCCTTCATCCCTCTCTATTGCATATGGACTACTCAGAGGACTGAAAATGTTATTTCTGACTGGTCCTCGCACTTTTGACCAGTCCTCAAACTTACGACTGTCCTCACATTTTACATTTTTTGCCCTATCTTGTCACCATGGTGTAGAGAAGCAGTTGTGAAATGACTGACATGGTTGTTAAGAATGCCGCAACGGGCATAAATGTGAGGATGGTCATAAGTGCAAAGACCGGTCAAAAGTGCGATGACCAGTCAGAAATGACTTTTTTCAGCCCTCTGAGTAGTCCCTATGCACATAGCCATGCCCACCCGGTCACATGGCCAACTAGCCACGCCTACACAGTCACATGACCAGCTAGCCACGCCCACCCAGTCACATGACCAGCTAGCCATGCCCACCCGATCACATGATTACCAGGCCACACCCCCAACTAAGCCACGCCCACAGAACCTGTTGTTAAAAAAATTGAATCCCACCACTGATCATACCTATATGTTTGGGTTTTTTTGTAGTTGTAGAGGGGAAACACATTTAAATCCTCAAATCTGCCAATACTTTGTGAAATTCTGAATTACTGAAGCTGCTACTTTCAGCAGATTGTACATAAACCAATATTAACTAAAGCATGTTTAACAAGTCTGCCAAATGCCATATAATTTTCATCCCTCCCTAGCCTCAAATGTCAGTATTTTACAGATCACTAGGTACCTTTAAAGGCTGCAAAGATTGATATTTAGTGATGCAAAGAAAAGGTTGGTGTTTATTAATCCCAGTCCTTTATATTGAATTGTGCCCCTCATCAAGAATACCACAACATAAATGCTGATTCATCTTTCAATTAATTGAACAGATATAATCTTTTTTCCTCTTTTTATTAAGAGATACATTTTATGGTTCTTAGCACAAAGCTGATATAACTGGGAAAATAATACTTTTTATAGAGCAGTAATACCTTATATTCATTATTTAAGCATGTTGTAAAAATAGCTCAGTGAGGATTATTTGTACAGGACTATTTGGAAATCAAAGCAAGACCTGTGAAGGTATTCCTTAAGTTTCTAAAATAAACCTTCCAGATAATAAAAAAAAGTTAAATAAAGCCAAAATTTAAATAGAAGAATTAAAGAATTTACTAATTATTTTGTAATAATTAGTATATTATATATAATTTTCTCTGATTAACCTTTCCTGACATTAATTCAGTTTAAGAATGAGTTCTTAAGAATAATTTCACTAAATATGATTGTCTCTCAAATGATGAGCATTGAGGTTTTAATGATTCTAGACTGGAAAAACCATTCACTTTACTATACTGTGTCCTAGTCTTTCAAATTTAGCAGTTGCAGTACAATGTTTTGCAAACTACTTTCACCAGGTGAATGATTTAACACATCTTTTCTGGTATGGAAAAGGCCAGTGAATTAATCTTTTAGATTTCCTCTTGACCTCAGTCCCACAGCATCAACTGTACCATATTTAAGAAGGGGCATTATTACATCTTGTTCCTATTCCCCCGTTTGCTCCAAACCTTTGCTCAGCAGATCTGTCTGAAATTTGCTATTGAAATTTCACAATGCAAATGACATCACATTGTGATGTAAAAATACAGCAGCTATTTTTTAAAAAAGATTTTAAGCATACCTGACTCCTATGAGATTCACTCCTCATAACAATAGATTGCAAGGATTTGTCCAAACAGTCAGTCACCAGTTGAAGGCACCAAAGTAAAAACATTTGGGCACTTTAAAAAATCAGATTTTTGCTGCACAATAGGTGTATTTCAGCCACACATTATATTCTAATTTCATTATGATATGAATTGCAGTTATCAGATAAAAAATTAAGCAGGTTAAGTCAAAACAAATTAAACTAAACAGATTAAGCACAAAATGAAGATTCATAGAACAAGTCCTTCTACAGATTCTTGCCTCCTTTTAGATTTCTATATCACTACTGGGTTTGTTTTGTTTTTTTTCCAGAGTAATTAGTTCTTTGTCTCCTTTTCAGATTTTGTTCCAGCACCATTTGCATCCCTGCTATATTTAGAGATGCTCTCTGCTTCTTGGGTCACTCTATCTCTCACCAAAGCACATTGCCTGAATGGTACTATCTCTCAAGTCTGAAGAAGTCTTATTTCAACACATACTCATATCTCAAGTAGTGGTGGTGGGAATAGAAGGAAAGGAAAAGAAACCAGTTCTGAGGAAGGGGCTGGGAGCCATTTGAAAATCAACTTTTGAGGTAGAAATGGAGAGAGAAAAAGAAGAAAGGAATAACCGTTGAAGCCACAGCACGACAATCAGCCATCGTCCATTAGCAAATAGACCAGTTATGAGCAAGCAGTGGAAGAGGGAAGAGCCAAATTTTTATGCAACGAATGCCAGAGCCAATTCACAGATCAGCCAATGTGGACTATGTGGAGTCTGATAGCAGGAGGTCAGAGAGGATTTAGAGCCTGGAAAGCCAGAAAAGGGGAGACTGAAGACTCACCCATTCAGGTGGGAACAAACATTTGCTACCTGAGAACTCTGCCTAGACAAAGTTGTGTGAGTGCACTTGCAAGTGGGTGAGATGGAGGGTTGATTTGGTTTAGTATATACTGTCCTTTCAAAATGTATAGCACCTCAGAAGCTCAGTGTTTAATTGCATCTGTTTTGTTATACTAATCATCTGCTGTTTCTTAATGATATGAGTAATTAAAAGCTGTAAAATATTCATAATTAGAGGAGATAGGGAAATAGCCCCTTATTGCTCCCCTGTTGGTGGAAGGTATGATAGCAAATCTGATGAGAATAAATTCTACAGGAAGTAAAAGGGATCCCATTTTAGAGAAGAGCTGAGGGAGTCAGACTCAAGACCAGGGACAGCTCCTAGGTTTCTTTGGAGATTTAGCTGGGTTACTATGGCTATAGTTAATACAATTGAATGAAGAGGGTTTTGGCGGGACCACTTTAAATTGCAGCCTCTGTGTCAGATTTTGCTATATGGCATATTCAGGAAAATCAAATGAGTATATTACTTTGCAACAAATAAAAAATTACATCAGTGGCATATTAGGAATGGCCTTCTGTTGAACTTTCTCTAAACACAATCCATTTCAACCTGAATTATTCTTATGGCATTTGAGCTCAAAATATTGAGCTAAAATTAAGCACAAAAACCTTCATTCCTATAGATCAATTCAGCCCAATCTACTCAAATGGTTGTTGTTGTGAGGAAAATAGGAAGAGGAAAAAGTATTAAGTAAGTTTGCCAACTTGAGTTACTTACAAAGTTACTGTATTTTTCGGAGTATAAGACACACCTTAATTTTGGGGAAGGAAAACAAGAAAAAAAAAAAGAATTCTGCCTTTGCCTACCAGCATCAGGATCAGCGGTGCCCTCACTTCCATTTGGATTTTGATAACGCGTAACACAGAACTTTTTATCAGTTTAAAACAAATCCTATCTATTTAACTGGAGTGGGTAGGATGGGGTGGGGGAGGATTGCCATGGGGGCAGTTATCTCAGGAGGTTAAGGAGAAGTCTGCTGCTGAGTGGGGATCTCCAGTCCTCACACAAGTTGTGAAGGCAGCCATCAGAACTGCTGGAGCTGCTTCCAGGCAGGCCCTGGGAGAACTTGGAGCTCTCAGTGGCTAAAGGGGAAGAAGAAAACTCTGGGCACATTGAAGGGTTGCTTCTCCTGCAGTCTCCCCCACCCCCATCCTTGCGCCTTGTGCCTTGTGCCTACACTCCTTCTCCTCAGCCACCTTCTCCTCCCAAACAGTCTTCATGCCCAGAGGGGCTCCATCCGCAGTTCAAGCTGGTTGCCCCCCTTCCCCCGGTCTCTTAAACTGAACTGCACTGAGCAGCTGGGGGGGGGGGGCGGCATGAAGGAGAAATGTCTCAGCTCCCCACAGCCACTTGGCATTTTGACCACCCGGAATAGATCAACACTACCTGTACAGTGGCTGGCTGCTGCTTTCTCCCAGGATCATTTATCAACAAGTCAGAAAAGCAGTGCAGTTCAGTCTGAGAGAGCAAGGGGGGAGGAATCAACTTTGGCCTTCTTCCAGCAACAGGAGAATATGCTTTCTCAATGTGCCCAGAGTTTACTTCTTCCCCTTTAGCCACCAAGAAGGAGGAGGGCGTGCAGCTCTGCAAATTGCATCGTGGAATTGGGAAGGAAAATGCCAGAAAATGTGATGCATGGAGGTGATGGTCTTGTGAAGTGGGTGCTTCTGTGTGGAGAGGCGTAAGGCAAGGTGCTCACTGCCCAGTCTGCCCCTTCTCCAGACTACCTAGACTGATTGCGGTCAGCTTCTGCTCCTGGCCCAGGTGATGAATCTGGCCAGGAGGGAAGAGAAAGTGAGACTGCAGAAAAGGAGGAGGATGATGGGCGGCTTTGTGAATTGCTTCGGGAATTGGGGAGGAAAAAGAGCATTGCCTCCACACATTGCATTTTCTGGCGTTTTCCTCCCCAATTCCCCAATGCAATTTCTGCAAATTGCATTGGGGAATTGGGGAGGAAAACGCCAGCGGAGCTGCACGCCCTTATGAAAATGCAGCGGCAGCCGTTTTCAGCAGGTTCCAAGCAGCACCCTAACTGTTTCCACCACCCATCTCCCAGCGTGCAACATTGCTCATTTTTGGCAATGTGAGGATCCCCACTGCCTGAAACCGCCAGAAAATGCGATGCACCTAGGCCAACAACCTCCCACAGGTGGGGGCCAGCAGGCGGGCAGGGCTACATTCGGAGTATAAGACAACATCCAGATTTTCACCCCCTTTTGGGGGGTAAAAAGGTGCATCTTATACTCCAAAAAATATGGTATAAAGGTGGGATACAAATTTAATGAATAAAGTCAAGAGCATTGACATGTTTTATGCTACATAGAAATTCCTTAATTCTCGTGTAGTTACACATAATTCCTATCAGAGCCAACTCACCGAAATTTGTGTTTGGAAATGAATATCTGTTTTGTGCATCTCCACAGCTTTCAGATCTTCCTCAGTGACAATTGGACTGTATGTCCTTTGGGTATTACAGCGACATCTAAACTGAAAATTGGGAACAAAATGGAAATAATTATTGCTCTTAATTGCCTGAAGGCAGCTCTGAAATCTGTGCTGAACTTCATATGTGTGGACCTTCACTAGGTTTTAGAACCTAAAAGATTCAATCAAACTGATTCCTAGTTAAATTTTAGGATGTCTTTCACTTTTAAGCTGTTATCATGGTCACCACATGGTCACCACATTACAAAAAAAGATGTTGAGACTTTGGAAAAAGTGCAAAAAAGAGCAATTAAGATGATTAAAGGCCTGGAGACAAAAACATATGAAGAATGGTTGCAAGGAGCCTCAGATAACTCAACCGGCTGAATAGCCTGTTATTAACATCCAGCTGTCTGCAATTACACAGTTCGAGGCTCAAGGTTGACTCAGCCTTCCATCCTTTCTAAGGTAGGTAAATTGAGGACCCAGTTGTGGGGGCAATAAGCTGACTTTGTATAAAAAATATACAAAAGTATGAAGGCTATTGCTTAACGCCTTGTAAGCCACCCTGAGTCTCTGGAGAAGGGCGGCATATAAATCTAATTTTTTTAAAAAAAGAATTAGGTATGGCCAGTCCAGAGAAAAGAAGGACTAGGGTTGACCTGATAGCAGTATTACAATATTTAAGGGGCTGCCACAAAGAAGAGGGGGTCAACTTATTTTTCAAAGCACCAGAAGGCAAGACAAGAAACAATGGATGGAAACTAATCAAGAACAGAAGCAACCTGGAATTAAGGAAAAACTTTCTAACAGTGAGGACAATTAACCAGTGGAACAGCTTCCCTTCAGAATTTGTGGGTGTTTCATCAGTGGAGGCTTTTAAAAAGAGACTGGACAGTCACTTGTCACAAATGGTATAGAGTCTCCTGCTTGAGTTGGGGGTTGGACTAAAAGACCTCCAATGTTCCTTCCAGTTCTATTCTGATAGACTGATTTCAAGTACAACAGCAAAAGGCCAGATGATAGAGTTAGAAAGAAGAAAAAGTGCAGAAGCCCTCTTTCTTTGTCTTCATCAACAGGATGTTACTTTTCTTCTCAACAAGCCATTAATTAATTGTACTGGATTAATTTATGGCAAATGTTAGGTTCCAGAATTTTAGCAGTTGCCTACTTCTATTATAAGGCTCTATTTCTTTAACCTGTCAAATTGAAAATGTTTCTCAAAGCACAGACTCAGAGATAAATGTTAGTTGCTCGCAACAATCCAGATCAAAGGAGAACAAAATTTCAAACTCACCAGCTTAATCAACCTTAAATCACTTTTTCCATCCCCTCACCCAAAGTTATCATATTAGTTCCCAGAGCCGCCTCCCTTTTTTTGGCAAGAAGAATTGACTTTTGATATCCTCTTTACATTTTGTAGCTCTGGTACACTGATTAAAAGCAAACTCCATTGTAAAAAAATGGTAAAAACCCAGATCTTGTCTTCTGTAGTGAGTTTAGGAGATTGCATCAATCTCCAGGTACAATCAGATATCTGATGGGGTCATGCAGTCCCAAGCTTTGGGGCAGGTGATATGGCAGTTGGCAAAACTATAGTCAAGAAGCACCAAAACGAAAGTTTTCCTTAACATAATGTCATACAAACAAATTTAGTCTTTTGATAAAACTGAACCAATTGAAGTTGCAGTTTCTCATCATTCTTCCCAGGGATATATTTGGTATGATAAATGGAAAGCAATTGTTTTGCCATGTTATGTTATTTGTTAAAAATTCATAATCCTCTTTCGTAAATTTAAAAATGAAAAAAGACTCTAGGATATGATTTTTAAAGTTTAAATTTCAATCTCTCAATGCAATTAAAAGAATGAGTAATTATAGACAATAGAATTTACTGGGAAATATTGTATTATTTTTAAGTAAAAAGATTGTTCATGAGAGTTGTAGTAGAAAATGTAATGAATAGGGGGCCTGATTGTTTGTTTGTTTATTTATTTTTAATTACTTATTAAATTTTTGTTGTCATCTCTCCTATAAGATGACACTGGGCAGCTTACAAGTAGTTGTTGACAGCTCAAAGTAGTTGGCAACATTTTCCTTCTCCTATGGCTCTTGATTACAAAAAAAAATTCTTTTTCCTTTCCTTTCCTTTCCTTTCCTTTCCTTTCCTTTCCTTTCCTTTCCTTTCCTTTCCTTTCCTTTCCTTTCCTTTCCTTTCCTTTCCTTTCCTTCTTTTCCTTAAGGATTTAAGCTACCTGTATAGTTTTATATAACTGTGAATATCTTTCTATGAAGTTGTAAATCTAACTTTATTTACTTATTTGAGACACTTAGTTGAATGCCAACAATTGTAACAGTCTACATCAATCAGATTAATAGAGACGCATAGTCAATAAAACATCTCAGCTACAAACCAACAGTACATTATGGGGGAGAAAAACCTCAGATTTAATCTGCTGATAAATTATTCAGTGTAAGCAAGAGCCACACATACTCTTGGATGTTTTCCTGGAGGTCAAATTAGTACCAGTAATTTTCTCTTGCATTATCCCACTGCTAATACATTAGAAACTCTTCTTTCAAAAATCGCTGTTAACTCATTTTGTTGTATTAGCCAATAACACAAGTGTTAACCTACACAAGGCCAACAAGCCAATCCATTCAGCGACTTTTCACTCATTTGAACATTAAATGATGACATTTTTCAATATGCATAGGAAAAAAAAATACTAAAATCTAATTAGAAATATATAACGAAAAAATGGAGAGAGAGTTTGGTGTAGTGGTTAAGACTAGAAACTGGAAGAGTGTGAGTTTTAATCTCACTTTAGGCACAAAGCTGGCTGGGTAACCTTAGGTTAGTCACTTTCTATCAACCCTAGGAAAGAGGCAATGGCAAATCACTTCTGAAAATCTTGCCAAGATAACTTCGGGACCTAGTCCAGGCAGCCATCAGGAACAGACAATGGATCTAGAGGCACCCACACACAAAGTAAAAGGGGGGCATACAGTGCAAAAGAATGACATTATAAGTTTGGGTTGCTAAGGGGAAAGACTAAGATGATTGACAGTGATGTATAAGCCCTCTATCTTCTGTCATTCTACTAATGGAGATTTTTCATGATTTTCAAAAATCCTCTTGAGAACCCTGTGTCTTTATTCTTTGCCACTTGTTAAAACTGATAACTCTGAAGTTCTTGAATTCATCCATTGTCCCCTAGTTTCTGCAGGCTTTGAAAACTGACCCAAGAGCTGGACTTCTGAGTAGAAGGTGGAATATATCTGTGGCTTGCCTTCTACTCACAAAGTATAATCTTTGGGTTTTGATAAAAGCAGTAAAAATCAGATAAACATTTTACCTCACGTTTCTGAGTATGTTCAGTCAGGGGTTACAAGTGCAAGAAGATAGATTCCTTCAAGTGAGACCTGATTGCGTGGAAATATCCATGTAGAATTTTTGACACCAATGCAAAAATTGATTTTCTCTTAAATTGTTGTTGAATTTCTCTGCCTAGCCTAAATAATTGTGATTTCACTGCTGAATGCTAAACACATCTCATTAGCTTAGCTTTTCAGGGATCACCAAGGTCAGTAAAGTGCTACCACCATTGTAAATTTGAAAGCAATATTCAAAATAAATAGCTATCGTTGTAGTTGGGAGATTTTAATTATTCTTGAAACTGTAATATGATTTAGATGATGATCAGTGAGGGAAGAGTTGAAGGAAGGGGCAGCCAGTTAACCCAATTATACTTCATATTATCCATTTGAATATTCATCATTCAGAAAAAGAAGCTTTGATAGATTATCAAGTATAAATAGCTACCTACAATAATGGTTTGGTCTTATCCACTAAACTAGCTCTTATCTGGCTACAATATATAGGATCAGACAAAGAGTCAAAGAGAACAAAAGGAGGCAGGGAAGTGAGAACAAACTTGAGGCACAAAGGAAATTCCCAATTCTCTATTCATACCCCTTTGTGATTAGGAGGTAATCACTGCAGCTGAAGTCACCTATGAGCATCAGACAAGTTTTGTATTTCTGAAAACTTATTTTAAGAACTTTAAATATTGTTCAGCATCCTTCAAAGCAGACTGAGCCTTAAGTGTTTGTAGGTACAGTGCATACAAATTGTTAAAATATGACTTAGCCCTTTATCCTTTTGACTATACATATTTCTTCATAGATAGCAGTTTATTTGCAAGGCTACCAAAAATGAAATAACTCCAAGGCCTAGATATTCATTTTCTTTTCCATTTTTAGCAGTGTTCAAACACTATTTAAAGAAAAGAAAAGAAAATCCCTTTGTTAAGACTGCGGAAATATCCAGTAAGATGAAAACAAATTGCTCTAAGTAAACCATTTGTCACAGTCTGATTACTTTGCTGCCACACTGGGGATGCCAATTTGTCATGTTAGAGCAGAGTAGCACCGGCTGACTGTAAAAATGGCAGGCCACCTTCTGGCTGTTCGATTTAAACCAGGAAAATGAGTTTTTGTTTCCTACACCTTTGGTCTATGGCTTGTAGGCTGTCCTCATGATAACTAGAATGGAGGGATTGGCTCATGTGCTAAGGTAGGGCACGATAATATTTTTTTTTAACTTTGGTGATGATACAATGGCAACTGGCAGATTGAATGTTCTGATAACTCATGGGTTTATCTCAAGAATGAGATCTCTTTTTCACTTACATGATAAGTCTCACTTGAGAGGACACATCACAATTTTTCTCCCTGAACGTGCTTGTCTTCTACATGCTGGAACATAACGGATTCTTTGAATGGAGAAATTGAGCCTACAAGCTTCTCCATTCTCTTCTGTTTGAATCCTTTCTATCTTTGCTGTTATAGCCCAATTCATAGCCATCATTTCTTTTCTGTGTAATATGGCTAACTGTAGATATATTTGTGATATCAAAAGTTCATTTGGTTTATTTTTATCTCATATTCCTGTGTCATGCTGATTATTATGTTTGATTAGGACCAGATAGACCTAAGCTAATTATCAACTAATTTTCAATTATTTAGTTTATTTTAAGCCCAGTTGCATATATCTAATGGATGTATGCTGGCAATGCAAGAGGATCTGAGTGGATTCATCTGGAATCCAATGGGAAGGAGGTCAATAGTGTTGGTGAATAGTGCAATTTTCTGCATTGCCTCAAGCTGGCCATTCTCAGCAGGATTCTGAACATTTTGATTGGATGTATTGTAGGCAAATGTATAATAAATGAAGTTCTTAACATCAATTCTCTAGCTGTATCAACAAATTTGAAACTTGAATTCATTTAAGCTTTAATTCAATATATTTATTTCTGAGTAGTTGTGATTCCTAAAAAACTCCCATCTGGCAGCTTCTTTTTCACAGCAGAGTTATAAGACTGCATCCATCTTACAAAATTATATGTTCTTTCCATTAAAATAACTGTCTTTAAAATCATAATTAACATGTTCCGTTTACTTCAACAGAACTTAGGCTGCTTTTTCTTAATGAGACAAAGAATGTACTTTTGTCCTTCTCCATCCATCAGCTAGGAGCCATAACCTTGTCTAGATTTGCCAATTCAAGTTATTTATGATGTTTTAATATGTGATTGTCTGCTGTTGCAAAAGAAATGCAAAACAAAGGAGCTGATGAATGAACAGTTTCATAGTGTTCTTTCTTTCTTGAAGTGGAAGAACTAGTATTTTTCTATCTTTGATACAGAAAAGTGTTTCAGGGCTAGTGGGATACCAGACAATGCTTTTTCATTAGCTAAAAAAAAAATGAATTAACTTTCCTGTAACAGTAAACCAAAATACAACTTTGCACAGGGCTCAACAACACTGGGCTCCACCAGAGTCAACAACATACAAATAATAAGAATCTACCAGATTGATCTAAGTCTTTCAAACATCAGCAATAAGCTTCAAAGAGAAGGATGCAGAATAACAATTTAAGCTTTTAACTAAACAATGCAACCAAGGATCTGAAAGCTACATTTAGCTTTTTAAAAAAGTACCCTTCACTTTCAAACTTTGCAGAGACACTTAACAAATCACAGAATTGTAGTGAAAAATGCCAAGAAATGGGTAGGTATTTCACCCTCTCTCCCTCTCTCTAATGAATGTACTCCAGACCAATATCATCCATCAAGAGGGAGAAGGAGGCAAAACAAGAAGGAAAACAGAAGGTGAAACTTCCAATACATTTAAAAATGTGCTGAATTATGGCCTTGGCTCTGTTATGTTGCAAAGCCAGCAATCTAGTGACACCATAGAGCAAAACGTTGATGGAATGTGAACTAAACATTCACCCTCATGTATTTTAGAATTCCTTCAGCTATACAACAAGCATCATAAAAACAAGCCATCTTGGATCTAGTCCAAGACTGAATTTAAAACTCAACGATGATCTATTTAAATAAATGATGAAGATTTAATTTTCATTCTGTTTCCAGGCACTTTAAAAATACCTTATTAGTATTAGGTGGAAGACCAAAACTCTGCCTGAAGAGTTAATAATATCTAGTATTTAAAACTACTGTCCAGACCAAGCATCTGGAAAATATGGATTTTAAAAAAACCTCTTTTACCACATGTTTATGGGGGTTCTTAGTCATCCAGGTCATAGTTATTCCAAAGGTCCTTTTTCAAAAGTAAACTGGAATGTTTTTTAGGAACAAGAAGAAGTTTTATTTTTATTTTTCATAAACGCATTTATATGTGCAGTCATTTTCATCATTTTTCATTCATCTTTTAACTTTCATTTTTAATTTTTACTTTTTCGGGGCTGGTCTTTTACCCTTTACCTTTACTCCAACCTTTCTTCTTTTCCTCCCCTTCTCTTCCCGTTTCTCCTCCTACTTCCTTTGTTCTTCCTCTCCTTCTCTTTCCTACTTCCCCTTCTCTTCCCCCACTCCTCTCTTCTTCTCCCTTTCTAACCTCTACTCCTCTTTCCCCTCCCTCTTCTTCCTCTCCTTTTCCCTTTCTTCTTTCTCCTCTTCTCTCCTTTCCTCTCTTTTCCCTTCTTCTCTCTCTACTCCTTCCCCTCTCTCTTGTTGTTTCCCTTCTCAGTTCAAGCTAGTGGTATTCGAGTAGCCCTGATTTCCTAATTATCTTTATTCTCATTTCTATTTTTTATTCAATTATTATTAATTTTTATTTCATCATTTGTGTACATTTTTATAATACATCACTTTTTTCCATTTTACCCCCCCCCTCCCCTTTCTCCTTTTACTTGAAATCATCTGGGTGTCTATTTTTCTAATTGTTTTCTCCCATCTATTCTCTATCTATTTTATCTCTATGTTCTTATTCATGTTTCTTTTCTAACCAATCATAAAATTTATCCCATGTCTTGAAATACATCGACTCCTCTTTATCTTTTATTCTCAATGTTAATCTATTCATTTCTGCACATTCTAAACTTTTCTTTATAATTTCTCCTTCCAACAGGATTTTATCTGCTTTCCAGTTTTGTGCAAATATAATTCTAGCCACTATTATTATATGAATAATCAAATATGTATCATTTTACTATAATTCTCTGGTAAAATTCCCAATAAGAATATCTCTGGTTTTAACTCTATATGTTGCTGCAACATTCCCTCTAACTATGTTTGTATTTTCACCCAATATTGTTTTGCTTCTTTACACAACCACATATGATAGTATGATCCCGGCAACTGGTGACATTTCCAGCACTTATCTTATTTATCTTTAAACATCTTAGCTAATCTTTCTGGTGGCATATGCCATCTATAAAACATCTTATACAAGTTTTCTTTATAGAATGTTGCCATTGTTAATTTATAATTTTTTTCCCAAAGTTGTTGCCATTTCTCCAATTCTATAGAAGGTTTTGCTTCTCACCCAAGAAGTTTCATCAGTTGTGCTTGGATGGTGGATGCCATCCATGCACAAGTGATGAAGCTTTTTGGATGAGAAGTGAAATACCTTCTTCTTCCTTTAAAAAAACCCAGTCCAGTTGTCTTTTTCCACATTTTTTTTAAAAAATTGAGATGAAAACTTATTTAATATAAACATTTATCATAAAAAGTTTTTTTTCTTTATACACTGGGAACTCCCTTGAAATGTCTGAATTTAAGTCTAAACTTGTATGAAAGCTCTAGTTAGAGCTCAGGTCCAACCCAGGCCACCTGTTACTAGGTCATTCCTCTGCTTTGGAGCCACATTGCACAGGTAGTTTTCAGTAGCATGCTGGGTTGGGCATGAGCACATATGCTCTTCAACAGCATATGTGAAGAAGCTTATTGTATGCTTGCTGATTTAGAGAAAGTATTGATAAAATAAACACTTCAATTATGGATTTTTTTTGCACAAATGTAGTGTTGATTACTGAATGCAATAAGAGTTGTATAAGATAGAAGTAAAATGTGTATGAAAATACTTAGTAAAAGGTTCAGTATTGGGCAAGACAACAAATAACGGTCCTTTTATTGTTTAATGTATTTATAGATAAATAAAGATGGTTGGGTACATGAATGTGTATAAAAATTCATTTGCAGTAAATATTAGGTAGATTGTATGGACCTAAAAAGACTGTATAAATGATCAAACGTGTGTTTGACAGGTGAAATGAAGCAAATGATTGTGATCTGAAGTTAATGACAACAATATAGAGCAAATAGATGAATTTGTGAAAAGCAGCAGAATGTTTATTAAAGCTGAGGAAGCATGGAAAAAATAAGACATGCAAATACTGGTAGAAAAGTAGTAGGCAATACAAAGTTCATTGTGAGGACTGTTTTGAAGGAAACAAAAATGGCTGTATGTAAGACTGTTCTTTACCTTTCTCCAGACTTTAATAAAGTTATTAAATTTTATAAAGCATACACATAATAATATAAACTAACAATCTAGGGAAGAGATAAAGTGTAAAAAGAAAATAAGGAGAGAAGTGCAAAAAACTATAAAGAAAAGGGAAAAGAATATACACAAAGAATTAATTCCAATTTCAAGGATATAAGAAACACATTTGATTTTTAATTTAGGACTATACTATAATGTCTATTTTCCTCCAAAAAAGGAAATAATAATTTTTGCTTTTTAAATTTTTAATAAGGCTCAAATCCATATGTCAAAATTTGATTTTTCTCCATCTCTTGAAAAATGTTCACAAAAGAGCTTCCAATTATAGATGAATTTCTTCAGTGATTACCATAATTTTTACTGCACCCCCCCCCCCAAGAGATGGTGGAAATGTTCATGCATCTTATATACCAAATACAGCCATTTCTGGCCTCCCAAAACCCTACCCCATGTGTCCCACTTTTTGCAAAAACAAGCCAGTTTTTTTGCAAAAACGGGGCGTGCAGAGGCTTTGGGAGGCTCGCAGAGTACTCCTGTGAGCTGGGGAGGGCAAAAACGCCCCTGTTTTTGTGAAAAACTGGCAAAAAATGGGGTGCACAGAGGCTTTGGGAGGCCTGCAGAGTGCTCAAGGGGGCCGGGGAGGGCAAAAACGTTTTTTTTCTTGATTACCTCTTTGAAATCTTGGTGCATCTTATACACTGAAAAATATAGTATACAGAAAAATACTGAAAAATACAGTAATCATTTGTTAAATTTGTATGCTGCCTTATTCTCAATAACTCTAAGTGGCTTATAACAATCAAAGAAATGACAATCAAATCAAGAAAAGATCAAAAATAAAGATAAAAGATGTCAAGCACAATGAAGCAAATGATCTTGCTCTCTGTCACTGAAGTCCTGGATGAACAGCCAAGCCTTCATAGTTCAAAACACACACACACAAACACACACATGTAGGTCTTTGGTTATTCGGGTTTTCTCCCACGTAAAATTGGAAGTGTTTTGGCAAAGTTTCGATGAAGTCTCATTCATCATCTTCAGGCTGGTGTTCTCAGCTTCGTGCTTCTAGGAGCAATGTGTGATCACAGCTGTTGCTTCCTTTTAACTGCTAGTGGGGGTGTGAACTGATTGGGTGGGGGCTTGGCTGTATTCTGATTGGCTGGGGTGTGATCTGTTTGGGTGGGGGCTTGATTGTGCTCAGGTTAGTGTAAGTTGCAGGGGGATTTGAGCTGGTGAGCTGCGTTGCTGTTGTTTGGCTTCATGTTCATAGTCATACCACATCTTTATGGTGGGTGTCAATCTGCTTCATGTATGGATTGGAGGGGTTTAAAGTGGCTAATGATGCAGCTGCGGTCTGGCTTAACCAAAGACCTACATTCAAACACCTGCGAAAACCTCGGAAAACGTGTGTGTGTGTGTGTGTTCTTACTTTTTTGTAGAATGTATGTGTATTTCTCTTAGCCAGGTTTTTCCTATGTAAACCAAGATTTTTCTGCAGCCCTAGTTCAGTGAAATCACAATCCACTAGTTTCTAGGCTTTTTTTTTCTTCTGAAAAAAAATTTTTTTCTGAAAAAAAATCCACTAGTTTCTAGGCTTTTTTTTCAGAATTGAAATCAGTGAATTGTGATTTCACTGAACTAGGGCTGCAGAAAAATCTTGGTTTATGTAGGAAAAACCTGGCTAAGAGAAATACACACACGTAGATAGATAGATAGATAGATAGATAGATAGATAGATAGATAGATAGATAGACAGACAGACAGACAGACAGACAGACAGACAGACAGATATAATTTTATTTTATTTTTGTAGGTCTTTATGTGTATATTTCTTTATGCCAGGGATTTTCCTACCTATATCAAGATGTTTCATGGCCTAATTTTCAGTGAAATCTCCATTCACTAGCTTTTAGGCCTTCCTAAACATTCCAGCAGCCATTATGCTAAGTGTTTGAATTTAAGAGGGAGACTGGAATAGATCTATTTCTATCTTTTTTGATTTTGTCAGCCAGCCACACCACTTTTCTTAATTCTGCCCTGTAACAGTCAAATGTTTATTATTTTATTTTATTTTTGTAGGTCTTTATGTGTATATTTCTTTATGCAGGGATTTTCCTACGTATATCAAGATGTTTCGTGGCCTAATTTTCAGTGAAATCTCCATTCACTAGCTTTTAGGCCTTCCTAAACATTCCAGCAGCCATTATGCTAAGTGTTTGAATTTAAGAGGGAGACTGGAATAGATCTATTTCTATCTTTTATGACTTCGTCAGCCAGCCACACCCACTTTTCTTAATTCTGCCCTGTAACAATCAAATATTTATTATTTTATTTTATTTTCGTAGGTCTTTATGCTCTATTTGAAGAACAAGGCTTGAGACGCGGATAGGTTCATAACATTTATTATGATAACAATAGACGAACTAGTCTGACAGAACTCAAGACGAGAGAAATTGACAGCCGCTTAAATAGTGGTCTGTCAGGAAAAGCAACCAATGAAACTGCACGCTATCTCCCGCTCAGCAGCTGTCTGTCTCCCGGCCAATCAGGGAAGGGTAGCAACACGAGCGTTGCAATCACGTTGTAACCCTGAGGACTTAACACCCCTTCCCACCTGAATGGCGCATGCGTAGTCTTCTAAATATGCCGGTCAACGTCGGCTCTTCCCAGATCTTCTCAGTACAGGGCCGGCCTTCGGCGGAGGCGGAGCCGGAACATTGTCTTCAGTGGAAATGGGTGGTCGGAGCTTCGGAGAAGGCAGAGCGGTGGACAACGCGGAAGAACCAAATTCAACAGGTAAGTCTGCCAATGAGAATGCATCAGGTTGGTCAGAGTCTGCTGACGAGAATGCATCGGGTTGGTCAGAGGCAGTCGGAGGAGATGGTGCTGAGAGCCCAGGGTTGCTAGGAGGCGGCTTAACAACTCCCGCAGGGCCTGGTTGGTTACAGGGAAGGCATGTTGTCGTAGGGATCCTCCGCCACAACTGGTTCACATGCCGCCTCCAGACACGTTCATCGTCGAGCTGGACCCTATAAGAGTAGGGCCCTGTTAGTTGACTTATGCGGCCTGGAACCCATTTAATATTGGCTCTGAAATTCTGAGCGTGGACGAGATCCCCAACAACGAATGACCGGCCATGCAATGGGGTGTCCTTATGCACCTCAGGAGTGTATGTAGGGTGTAAACGGTCCAATATAGTCCTAAGCCTTCGGCCCATGAGCATTTCAGCCGGGCTCATTTTAGTGACCGGACAAGGGGTCGTATGTTGTGAGAACAGGTACTGGGTAATCTTTTGGTGCCAGTTTGCTGTGCCCAGGCAGCTTAACGCCTCCTTCACCGACCTCACGGCCCTTTCCGCTTGTCCATTAGCAGTTGGATGGAAAGGGGCCATAGTGGTATGGCGAATACCCAATTTGGCCACGAACCGTTGAAAGGGTGCCGATGTAAACTGCGGCCCGTTGTCGGTAACTATTGTATCAGGGAGGCCATGAGTGGCAAACCACCCTTCCAAAACCCTGATGACTGCATCGGTTGTTGTAGAGGGCATTAATGCTAACTCTACCCATTTGGAATAAGCATCTACGACGACCAGGAACATGCGTCCTTGGAAGGGGCCGGCGAAATCCATGTGGATTCGTGCCCACGGCGCACGGGGAAGTTCCCATTCCCCAGTGGGAGCCGCTGGTGGCGCCGGCCTAGACAATTGACACTGGGGGCAAATGGCTACACAATGCTCGATATCACCATCCATACCGGGCCACCAGGCATAACTGCGGCCCAGCCCCTTCATAATACTATGCCCGGGTGAGAATTGTGAAGAAAGGCTAGGACGGGGCGCCGCAGTTCCGCAGGGATTACAACTCTGTTGCCCCAAAGGAGACAACCCTTTAAGGTGGATAGTTCATGTCGTCTACGGAAATAGGGCACCAGATCAGCTGGAACTGGCCCCTTAGGCCACCCCCGGCGAACCCAATCTAAAACTTGCGAGACAGCAGGGTTGGCCAAGGACCCGGTGCGCACGTCCGCAGCGGTTAGTGGAAAATTGAAGTCCTCAATGAGGAGGACTGACGCTGCAGGAGCTGGGTCAGAGGCAGAGGCCGGTATGGAGCACCGGCTCAACGCATCGGCATGGCCGATAGCTGAGCCTGGTCGGTAGATCAAATGGTAGGAGTAGCCCGCCAGAAATTCTGCCCAATGGGACATGCGGGGTGACAGCATGAGGGGCGTTTAACGGTCCCCAGAGAGTAACCCCAGGAGGGGTTTATGATCGGTGACAAGAGTAAACGATCGTCCATACAGATAATCGTGAAAACGCTTGACTCCGGTGACGGCCGCCAGAGCCTCGTGATCTAATTGACTGTAGTTCCTTTCCGAAGCAGAAAGGGTATGGGAATAGAAGGCAATCGGCGCTTCGACGCCTGAAGGGAAAACAGGGCTTAAAACGGCACCTACGCCATATGGCGAGGCGTTGCAAGTCAACATCAGAGGCAAGGTCTCATTATATTGGACGAGGACTGCTCGTGATGTAAGTGCCTGTTTGACAGCCCAAAATGACGCATCAGCGGCGCGACTCCACACCCAAGGGGACTTAGAGTCCAATAAGCAATGTAAGGGTTCTACCAGCGATGCTTTCTGAGGAATGAAGACAGCGTAGAAGTTCAAGAGGCCTAGGAAAGCCTGGAGTTCTGTCTTACAAGTGGGCGTAGGGGTACTGGCGGCTACCTTGGAGGGCATTGGATGGATTCCCTGCGCATTGATGAGGAATCCCAGAAACTCCACCTGCAGAACCCCTATCACACACTTGGAGCGCTTTAAACGCAGGCCTGCTTGGCGGAAACACCTCAGGACGGATCAAAGCTTATCGAGTAATTCGGGCTGGTTTCTAGTGGAGACCAGCACGTCATCGAAGTAGGGTACCACCCCGGGAAGTCCTTGAAGCAACCGTTCCATAGTACATTGGAAAATTCCCGGGGCGACACTCACTCCGAACTGCAGCCGGGTGCATTTAAATGCACCCCGGTGCATCACAATAGTCTGGGCCATGGCCGTTGGTTCATCCACAGGCAGTTGTTGATATGCCTGGGCCAGGTCTAATTTGGCAAAGATTTTGCCATGGCCAAGGGAGTGCAGCAAGTGCTGCACTACCAGTACCAGATACGGGTTTGCTTGCAATGCCTTATTTATGGAACACTTGTAATTGGCACAAATTCTGATAGACCCATCCTGCTTTAAGGGAATTACAATGGGAGTCTCCCAAGGTGAGTGGTCAATGGGGACCAGAATGCCCTGCGCTATAAGTTTATCCAATTCTTTATCGACCTGGGGACGCAAGGCCAAAGTCATCCTTCTTGGTTTGAGGCGAAGTGGAGTTACCTGAGGGTCCAAATTAAAAGAAATGGGCTGCCCTGTGTACCTCCCTAGCTGGTCAGAGAATACATCTGCAAACTCCGCGGCTAAGGTAGAGGACAAATCAGAGGAAATTGTGTTAACCCCAGAGATGGACAACTTTAAAGCTGCAAACCAGTCAAGCCCCAATAGAGTAGGCCGATTATCCCTCACAACAATCAGCGGCAGATTACCAGAAAAGGACTGGAAGGATACGTGGAAAGTGCCAAAACCCATGGTGGGAATAGTCTTCCCCTGATAGTCCTTTAAAAGGACGGGGCAAGGTCTGAGCCGGCGGCAGGACACCCCAGGCAATAGCTTTGATAGGGTCACCCAGGATATGAGGGACTTGGAGGACCCCGTATCAACCTCCATTTGACAGGCCGCCCCTTCTAATGTCATCGTAATGAATAGTTTATTGGCGGGGGTGAAGTGGAGGCATTGCTCACAGCAATTTCCAATGGCTCTTCATAGCGGGTCACAGTGAGGCAATCCTCACAGCCGGCGGCTGCCTTCCGACTGCGACGGCATTCCGGAACGATGCCTGTGGACCCTTCAGACATCGGAACTGGCGCTCTGCAGACGCGCGAGAGATGACCTCTCTTGCCGCAATGGCAACATACAGCAGACTTAAATCGGCAGTCGGTCCTGCGGTGGCTGCCACCGCACCCCATACATGAATCTTGCGCAATTTTCTTGAATCTGGAAACCGCACTCTGCTCACCGCCGCCTCATCCTCAGAGGAATCAGCTAGGTCTGATTCCTCATAGTGGACAGTCAGAGGCTTGGAGATCGCCGCGGAGGCAGTCTGGAAAAGGCCGGACAATTCAGCAGCCCTGGCCTCATCCAAAGCCACCTGGAGGGTCAACTCTGAGCGGGCAAGCAGGCGCCGCTGGAGCTTTAGATCTTTGAGTCCGCAGACCAACTGGTCTAACAACATCTCATCCAGGTGGTCACGGAACTCACAGTGGAGGGCTGCAGTGCGTAACGAAGCCATGTAATCGTTGACAGACTCTCCCTCCGTCTGCGAATGCTGCCAGAATGCGTGGCGTCGAGCGATGTGGGACGGTGTAGGAGAAAAATGGTTTTTTAACTTCTCCACTAACGTCTCTCATGGGATATCAAACACCTGCTGAGGTGCGACTAGAGCCCTAGCAACACCAAAAATTTCACCCCCACAGGAGCTGAGGAAATACCCCCGTTTTCAAGTGCTGGAAAGTTCAGTCAAAGTGTTAGCTTGTAAAAAGCACTCGAAACATTCCATATATGTGTCCCAGGTTACGGAAGCAGGAACGAAGGAGGAAAACGCAGTCAAGAATGTTGACATATTAGCGGATACGGTGTGCCGTTCGTGGTCACCAAGTTTTATGCCTGTAGCGATCAATTCGGCCCCGATCCCACCTTCGTCGCCAATGCTCTATTTGAAGAACAAGGCTTGAGATGCAGATAGGTTCATAACATTTATTACGATAACAACAGACGAACTAGTCTGACAGAACTCAAGACGAGAGAAATTGACAGCCGCTTAAATAGCGGTCTGTCAGGAAAAGCAACCAATGAAACTGTGCGCTATCTCCCACTCAACAGCTGTCTGTCTCCTGGCCAATCGGGGAAGGGTAGCAACATGAGCGTTGCAATCGTGTCGTAACCCTGAGGACTTAACACTTTATGTGTATATTTCTTTATGCCAGGGATTTTCCTATGTATATCAAGATGTTTCATGGCCTAATTTTCAGTGAAATCTATCTATCTATCTATCTATCTATCTATCTATCTATCTATCTATCTATCTATCTATCGAGAACTGAATCAGTACAACAGAAAAGTTTTAAACAATAATGGACAAAAGCTGATTACCATTGCTAATATGTGACAGCTCATCCCAAACAAATACAAAGAGGACATCTATAGCAAAGAAACCATTCTGTTGGATATAAAACATACTCACAACCTTATGCCTCATAGAACTAAGTTTCCTTAATAAACATAATAGCTATATTACTGAGATGGGACATTTTAGAGATATTATGCTACTTGTTTTGATGCAGAACATCCAACAGGCTTTATCTGTTTAGATAGTGTGTTCTTATCTTCTGCTGTCTCTTTCCTTTAACTGAAACATTGGAGTTCAAATTTTTGCCAACTTTTCTTGGCATAAACAAAAGCTTTTGACATTAGGTCAAGTGTGAGAATTTCATAATACAAAATATACTTTTCTTTTTGATACATCAAGGCCATGCTCTTCCTTGTCTTATTTTTCCCTTGTCCTGAAAAGCTGTTAAAAACAAAGTTCAGAACACTGAGTAATTGGATGGCTTTCTTACAGATGAACAGACAAAAATAACACTATGTCTCCTCAGAGGCAAATAAACTTCCACAGAAAGACAATGGCAACTTGAGAGCAGGTACAAACTACAGGTTCTCCTACCAAATAACCCAATCCAGTCTATGGCTTTCCATGACAGTTTACAGACCAGAGGAAGAGCTGAGCAGATGACCAATGAAGCATAAAATTGTATAAAGATTTTATACAAAATGCATTCTGAAGCATATATGCCTTACCACAATATCTAGACTTCACAAAAACATACAGAATCCTCCATTTCCTTCTGGAATAGGAGCGGTGGAAAGGGGAGACAAAGAGTAAGGGTGGGTGGGTGGAGATCCATCAGGTCCATTTGGTCCAACAAAAGCAGGTGGTGACACAGATGTCAATGAAGTCCATAATTCTGAGTATTTCAATCTTAGTATCAGGTTTTGAGGTCGTCTTCAAATAAATTGCATCTCAAAGTCTTTTATAAAACAAACTTCCATTTTTATTAAGCACAGCACTTTTAACACCGACTCATAGCAGCCAACAATGCCGCCCTGACCCAACACCCCTCCTCTTCCTTCCCCCACTCCTCTGCATTCATTGGCCATCTTCCCAATCACTCACCCCTAGTCTACTGCTTCAATTCAAAAGAATTTCCCCCCTCCCATCCATCTCCTAGGGGACATTATCTCCAAAGAAAATAAGTAGGTGAAAGGCAACTATCCCGTCCCAGACGCCTCCGCCTTCTCCTTCTTATGTCAGCACTAGGATAAATGCATCTTGACATGCTGACATCCGGCCCCTCCCCCTTCATTTCTCTACGGTGGCCTGTGTAAGACAAACAAGTTAAGTACCGGTACCCTGTCCGGGGATGTGTGTCCCATCCCCTCCCGCCTTGCCCGGGTGATCTGCATGGAATTTGGCTATAAGGGGGTCAGCTTGGATGTTTCTGCTTTTCACCCAGGAAGCCTCTGACAAGGGGTAACCCTTCCACTTGATTAAGTATTGGGGGTGCCCCCTGTGCCACCTCAAATCAAGAATTCACTGTACCTCATAGTGAATGTGGCCCCCAATGACCAGGGGCTTGGGTGGGTCACGTGGCACCAGTCTTAAAGTTGACCCCACTACAGGTTTCAGGAGGTTTCAGGTGGAAAACGGGATGTATCCTCCCTAGTAGTCGGGGCAGCTGTAGTTGTACTGTGACCGGGTTGATTACTTTTACTATAGGGAATGGTCCTATAAATTTTGGGCCCAGTTTCCTGCTAGGGAGCCTGAGTCTCAAATACTTGGTGGAGAGGTAGACCTTCTCTCCCACTCGGAATGGTCTTTGGGGAGTTCGGTGCTTATCTGCTTATTTCTTATAGGACTGAGCCGCCTTGACTAGTGCCTTCTTGACGTTCTCCCAGGTTTCTTTCAACATTTCCATCCAATCGGTCAAACTGACTGAGGAAGGGGGCTCTCTTGGGTACTCTGGCATGGGGATGAAATCCATACTGCTCACTATCTTAAATGGGGTTAGTCCTGTGCTACTGTGGACAGCATTGTTATACACAACCTCCGCAAAAGATAGGAGGTCCGCCCAGTTAGACTGTTGGTAGTCGACGTAGCACCTCTACGTACTGCTCTATCATGGCATTCAGTCTCTCCGTCCCCGCACTGGTGCTCGGATGAAACGCTGAGCTGAGGCCTTGGGATGATCCTATGGATCATAGGAATTCCCTCCAGAATTTTGCTGTGAACTGGACACCTCGATCGGAGATGATTCTTCTGGGTACTCCATGCAGGTGGTAGATGTGTTTTATGAACAGTTTGGCCAATTGGCGGGCTGAGGGTAGCCTACTGCAGGGTATGCAATGTGCCTGTTTGGAGAATAAGTCTATTACAGTCCAGATCACTGTGTTTCTGCCACTCCTCGGCAGTTCTACTATGAAGTCCATTGCAATCTCCTCCCATGGTCTTGTCGATTCAGCTACTGGCTGCAGCAGCCCGGGAGGTCTTCCTGGTTGGGTTTTCATTGTGGTACAGATGGTACAACTTTTTACATAGCTGTCTACATCTTTCCTCATGTGGGGCCACCAAAACTGTCTTCGTACTAAGTGCAGAGTCTTTAGGAAACCAAAATGCCCTGCTGGTTTAACGTCGTGGCTCCTCTTGAGGACCAGAATGCGTAGAGTCTCTGGGACATAGAGTTTTGTCCCTTTCCATGCTAAGTCATCCCTTTTTGTCAAGAGATGTTGATTGTCTTGGAACCAGGGGTCCGCCAATGTTTCCGTTTTGAATCTTGTCATCAAGTCACTTGCTGGTTGGCCATGCTGGTCGTGATGCTGCTGTCTGGTGACTACTTGATCCACTCCTTGGGCAGTGGGGATGATGGCATTCACTACCTGTTCCTGCTCACTGTTGTATTAGGGCATTCGGAGAGGGCATCGGCCAGAAAGTCCCCCCCCCCCCGGGATGTGCTTCAGCTCGAAGTTGAAATAATTGAAGTATTGGGCCCATTGGACTTGCCTGGGCGATAAATTGCATTGGGTCCTGAGAGCCTCCAGATTCTTAAGGTCAGTCCAAACTTTGAACGGTCTCTGGCCTCTTTCTAGCAGGTATTGCCAGGTCAACAGCACCCACCTCACTACGAATGCTTCCTTTTCCCATGCTGCCCATTGTCTCTCTGTGTCGGTGAGTTTGCGGGATGTGTAGGCACAAGGTTGTAGGTCCCCTTGGCTGTTCTTTTGGAATAGGACATCCCCCACTGCCACATTGCTGGCATCTGATTGGATGACAAAGTGTTGTTCGGGGTCAGGATGCTTCAAGCCAAAATCTTGAAGCCAAGATTTTGGCTTCAATAGCCAAAATATTTCTTTTGCAAATATTTCTTTCAGTGTTTCGAATGCCTGTTGGCAGGTAGGGTCCCATTGTAGAGTTTGTCCTGGGCGGGGTTTTGTTGCCGGACTCCTTGTTTTTAGGAGGTCCATCAGAGGTTTGGCAATTCTTGCAAAAGAGGGGATGAATTGTCTGTAGAAGTTCGCGAACCCCAGGAAGCTTTGCAGTTGTCTGCGGGTGCGAGGAGGTCGCCAG
Organism: Masticophis lateralis; assembly: GCA_030761175.1. Taxonomy (NCBI): domain Eukaryota; kingdom Metazoa; phylum Chordata; class Lepidosauria; order Squamata; family Colubridae; genus Masticophis; species Masticophis lateralis. Next base: position 180,052,095 of record JAUDYJ010000001.1, read on the forward strand.
TCTAGGACTGATTGTACTTTGGCTGGGTCCATTTCTATCCTCTCATTTGACACTCGGTAGCCTAAGTACCAGACACTCTAGCTGTGACTGGTGGAACTCACATTTTGATAGTTTGACATAGAGATTCGCCCTCAGCAGTTTTTCCAGCACTTGGCAGACCAGGAGCATGTGTTTGTCCATGGTTTCTATGTAAATGAGAATGTCATCTAGGTAGACGAGGACCCCCTTATAGAGGTGGTCATGTAGAACCTCATTTATCAATTGCATGAATACTGCCGGGGCTCCCTGTAGTCCAAATGGCATTACCTTAAATTGGAAACTTCCTAGGGGGCAGTTGAATGCTGTTTTCCACTCATCCCCTTCCCTGATGTGTATCCGGTAGTAGGCTTCACGGAGGTCTAGTTTGGTGAAAACTTTCCCTTTGGCCAGGTGGGCTAGCATGTCTTTTATGAGGGGAAGGGGATATAAGTTGTGTACGCAGACAGCATTGATATCTCTAAAATCAACTACCAGGCACATAGAGCCATCTTTCTTTTCTTTGAAAAGGACCAGTGCCATGACCCGTGGTTTGGCTGGCTCAATGAAACCCCTTTGTAGGTTCTTGTCTATGTAGTTTCACATTTCTTGCATTTCAAGGGCTGTCATGGCATACAATTTAGGTTTAGGTAGTTTCGCCCTAGGGATGATTTCAATGGCGCAATCGGCCTCATGGTGGGGGGGTAGGATGTCACACTCGGCCTCGCTAAATACCTTTGCAAAGTCTAGGTAGTCTCTTGGGATCTGTTCTGTTTCATGGGAGCTGTCGGATGCAGCCGCCAGTTGCTTTGCTGTACCCTTAGAGAGGGACGCTTGTGTTGGAGCATCTTTTTTTGTTCTGGTGGGAGGGGTTGGATCCCCTGCATGGGGGGCATCTTCCCTGGTTGGAGCAGCAGGGGGTGGGGCCCCTTTGCTATCCTCAATCTGTGAGTCCCCTCTTGCCACCAGATGATTGGGCCCCACTTGTCTAGCCAAGAGAGTCCCAGTATGACTGGATTGTCATTTTGGGGGCTATTATGAATCAAATTGTTTACCAGTGATCTGTTAGCTCCAGCTTCACTGGCTCAGTCAAGTGTGTGGCGTAAGCCCCCCCTACTAGGGATCCATCAACTTGCTCAAATCGAATTGGGTGGTTGAGATTTTTAGCTCAGATCCACAATTTTAGGACTGTGGGTAGGTTAATCAGGCACCTCATGCAGCCCAAATCTATTAAGGCTTGGAAAGTTCCTTGGGTCTCTGTTTTTGGGGCCATTAGGCATATGGGGAAGAGAAAAGCATGGATGGGTCCACTCACCATTGGGTCGTCCTCACCATTGTCCTCGCTGTCATACAATTCGGGGGATTGATTTCCATCATCTGGCATTCAGTCAGGTGGGTGAAGACCTCTGTACCCAGGGGGAGTTTTTGTGGTGCATTGGTGGCACGCTTGGGCCCTCGTTCCGGTCATGCCTTGGGCGGTGGGTCTGGCCTCAGCCTCGGGGCCCCACATTCTGCTGCCAGGTGGCCAGTTCCCCCACATCTGTAGCACCTCAGCGGGCTCCATGGGACAAATGACCTCTGGGTAGGCTGTAGTGCTGTGGTTCCTCGTCTGCTGTGTGGTCCCTGGTCTGCTTGCCTCTCTCCTTAGCATCTGGTTGGCACGCAGCCCCCTCTTGATTTGCATTGCTACCCAGAACCATACAGAGAGTCGGTTCAGGATGTCCCAATAAGCGGTCACTTGGGCGATTTGCTTATCTAGGCTTGTTCTGAAGAAATATACTAGTAGTCACTCTGGTAAGGGAGGTAAGGTCCCAATGACTCTCCTGAATTCATGGATATGCTCTTTGATGGGCCTCCCCTTCTGCATTAGGTTCCTGAGCTCATCCTCCACATAGGAGTCCTCCTCTGCCTCCTCGAAACGAGCTCGTAGTAGTTGTAAGAACCCATCTGCATTTTGCAGTTGTGGGGCCCTATTCTTGTAGAGGGCTGTTGACCAGCTCCTTGCTTCTCCCTCCAACCCTTCTGAAATGGCACTGACTAGGGCTCTGGGGAATGGGTAGAGGTGTCTATAGCACTCGATGTAGAACTCAGCTGTGTCAAGGAATTGCGCTAGCTGGTCTGGATCACCATCAAACTTTCCTCTGAACTGGGGTGGGTCCTCCCTTGGTGCTCTCTTCTCCTACTGCGGAGCTCTGTGGGTCTGCCCTCGGTGCCCCTGGTTCTTTTCCACATCTCTCATTCAAGGGCAGTGAGATGATGCCCGGCCTAGGCTGCTCTGCTTGCTGTGTGGGGTTCTCTTCCACATCTCTCATTCAAGGGCAGTGAGATGATGCCCGGCCTAGGCTGCTCTGCTTGCATGAATGCACCTCTGGGCTTACTCTCCTTCTGCTATCTGGTCCAACAAAAGCAGGTGGTGACACAGATGTCAATAGTCCATAATTCTGAGTATTTCAAACTTAGTGTCAGGTTTCCAGGTCATCCTCAAATAAATTGCATCTCAAACAAAGTCTTTTATAAAACAAACTTCCATTTTTATTAAGCACAGCACTTTTAACACTGACTCATAGCAGCCAACAATGCCACCCTGACCCAATACCCCTCCTCTTCCTTCCCCAACTCCTCTGCATTCATTGGCCATCTTCCCAATCACTCACCCCTAATCTACTGCTCCAATTCAAAATAATTTCCCCCCTCCCATCCATCTCCTAGGGGACATTATCTCCAAAGAAAATAAGTAGGTGAAAGGCAACTGTCCCATCCCAGATGCCTCCGGCCTTCTCCTTCTTATGTCAGCACTAGGATAAATGCATCTTGATGTGCTGACACTTAGTGCATTTGGCTAGGTTATGCATGTTATATAGTACTGCAGCCATGAGTTTGTTTGCCACTTCTGGATTGATGGATGTTAAGAATGCTATAACATTAAATGAAACTATAATTTCATCTTCTCTTTTTGATCTTTGGATTTCTGGAGGCATTGAAGTGGGGAGTTGATAGAATATTTGCTCCTCTTTCTGAGATTTCCAAGCATTTTTTAAAAGTTATTTGGTTTACAAATTCCTGGAAATTCAAATCCGTGATAGATTACTCAGAACTCCACATGTCAGTATTTCTTTAGAATACTTACCTTAGGGTATTAAATAATAGTTGGCTTCCCATCTCTATCTTTTCTGTCAATTTCAGAAGTGAAAAGAGTGATTAAAATACAATTTAGATTCCCAGCAAAACCTATAGTGCAAATTGTAGTAGTGGGAGATTGGCACATAACAGTAGTTGTTTTCTTCAACTGAACCCATTAGTGAGACTATGTTAGACTCTGAGATTTCTCAAAACATTCTGTTTCAGCATAGTAGATGGTGGTAAAAGTCAGCAATACAGAACAGTTTTTCTATGAGCTGAAAAATGTATAGGGAGATGGGGGGAAATAATGCATGAGTCCATTAAAGCTATGCTGCAAAAATGTAGATATCCACTGGGTGACAGCAAATAGGCAGGGAAAAAAAACCCCCAAACCCAAAATGTTTACCTTGCTTTCAACTAGTGAACGTGCAAGTTTTTTATGACCCAAATCTGCTATCCTGAACCATGCAATAGGGAAATGATTGATTGATTGATTGATTGATTGATTCGATTTATATGCCACCCTTCTCCGGAGACTTGGGGTGGCTTACAATGTGTTAGGCAATAGCTGCTCCACCAAGGCTTAATTAAACCTATGATCACTTTCATTTTCTTAATTTCAGTGCTGTATGTGTAGATCCAATAAAAATTACTTTATTCAAGCACAATGTTGCTTGTGAAAGACAGACCTGATCCTGGGAAGACCATAGCGGTAAAGAAAACCAGTAACTAACAGAGTGTTTGAAACTGAAGTTCAAATATTTAGGCTTATTACAGGACAATTCTCACATTTCTAGTTAAACAATGGTTTCATTGCATTCCTGAATTTAGGGAACTTTAAGCAATTGTTTGTGAATTCAACTATGAAATTACATATCCTGTCTATACATCCTAGATTAATATCTACTTTTCATTCATAAAGATATAAAAATACATTTTGAAATCTGTCCTTTGGCACAGAACATTTTGGAAATATATATTTTATACAGTTTTTCTTACAAACCCCAGATAGAACAGACATTACTGCGACAAAGGTGTCACAGACTAAATTATTCATGCATTTCTATTTAAAATCATATGTAGTCTGGGTGCCTATTAATGTATACTCTTATCATATGCCTCCTTTTAATAAGACTTTAAATGTCATATATATTAGAAAGTAATGAGAAAATAATGTTGATGAAATTTGAATTCACCTGTCACTTGTCTAGAGATAAGGGGCAAAGCTCATGAGTGCTCTGGTGGATCAGAGTTGTGGGCATAAGAATCTATTTACTGAACATCCATTGGCTAACCTAGAATGCTAGAAACATGCCCAGTCTATCAGTAAAGGTAGTCAGAAATAAGAAGTGCTTTGTAATCATCTTTCCTTGAGTGGTGAGCATTTATGCCTAATAGGCACTTAGAATAGAGTAGAATAGTTGGAAGGGACCCTGGAGATCTTCTAGTCCAACCCCCCACCCCCTCAGGCAGGAAACCCTATACCATTTCAAACAAATGGTTGTCTGATATCTTCTTAAAAACTTCCAGTGTTGAAGTATTCACAACTTCTGGAGGCAAGTTGTTTCACTGATTAATTGTTCTAACTGACAGGAAATTTCTTCTTAGTTCTAGGTTGCTTCTCTCCTTGATTAGTTTCCATCCATTGCTTCTTGTCCTGCCTTCAGGTGCCTTGGAGAATAGCTTGACTTGACTTGACTCTTCTTTGTGGCAACCCCTGAGATATTAGAACACTGCTATCATGTCATATCTGGTCCTTATTTTTATTAAACTAGACATACCCAATTCCTGCAACTGGTCTTTATATGTTTTAGCCTCCAATCCCCTAATAATCTTTGTTTCTCTTCTCTGCACACTTTCACTGCTCACTTACATGTGGTACAGGTGTTACCATGGTCCAATTTTCAGATTTTACGGGACTTAACTCACGTGCACTTTCTGGAAAGTTAGAAAAAGAGAGTATCATTAACTGTCACCACTTCATTTTAGTAAATCTATCATGCAAAACTATCTGAAAGAAATTATTCACATGCCCTGTTTTAAGAGAATGGGCAATGAAAATGACAACAAATGAATAGTAGATCTGAAGGCTCATATGAGCAAGTGTTTTTCCCTCTGAAAAAGAGGAGATAGGAGAAGCAGAAGGATGGCATTTCTAGAGACTGTCCTTATAACAACATTAAAAGATGGATCAGAATATTCTGATTGGAGGAGGGTTGAGGCAAAATGGTTTATTTAAAACTATATGCAGTATTTAAACAGTAATGACATGCAAAGCAATGATTATTGATTTATTTCATTCTCTTAACCACAACACTACATTAACCTAGTAATTTCTCTCTAAATAAAAGGGAAAAAGTAAATTCAACCCCGGCTATAAACAGTAATAGATACAATGGTTAAAAGTATAAAACAGTTATCTTGATTCTCCATATGAGTAATTCTTAAATGGTTCTCATTATAAAGAAGCTGCTTCTGTCACCTTGGTTAAAATTCTAGACACCTTTACCAGGGAGAAAACCTGAATTCAATGGAACTTGGTTCCAGAGAGTCCTATTGCCTTGGTTCCAGAGAGTCCTATTGCCTTTATTTTAAGAAGCCCACTGGTGGGGGAAGAAAAGTTGCTACTCTAGAGTAAAATTGCTGAAAATATATTGGAAACTTCTAGAAGGTTGTGAAGGAGGATGAAGAATTATAAACATGAAAATGAAAAGAATACTGAAATTGAGGACAATTGAAAGCAAATGGTTATTGACTACTGCAGAAATCAGCTGCTCTCTCTATAGTATCTCTGGGAAGAGAATTACAGAATAGAATAGAATAGAATAGAATAGAATAGAATAGAATAGAATAGAATAGAATAGAATAGAATAGAATAGAATAGAATAGAATAGAATAGAATAGAATCAGAATTGGAAGGGATCTTGGAGGTCTTCTAATTTAACCCACTGTTCAGATAGGAAACCTTGTACCATGTCAGAGAAATGGTTGCCAATCTCTCTTTAAAAACTTCCTGTCAGGAAATTCCTTAGTTCTAGGTTTTTTCTCTCCTTGATTAGTTTCCATCCATTGCTTCTGGTTCTGCCCTAAGGTGCTTTGGAGAATGCCCTGTTTCCCTGAAAATAAGACATCCCCTGATAATAAGCCTAATTGGGTTTTTGAGTGCATGTGTTAAAATAAGCACTCCCCGAGAATATTTAAATGCAGAGCTGGAAATCAGGTAAGATGGCAAGAGGAATCATAAAAACCTTTGTTTTTATGGCTTATAGTTATCAATGTTTACTGTATTAAAAATTAAAAATGATGCATGCATGGCCATTATTGCTCCTCATGATTATTTAATAGGTTTTTAAAAATAGGCAGCAAATAATTTTTAAAAATAGGCAGCAAAAATCAAGCAGACTCTTGAGAAGATGTTGGGGGGCCCTCAGGGGCTCTTGGATCATACCTTGAGAAAAACTGCTTTATGATCCCTGCCCTAAGGATATGTGTTGTGTCATGTCATGTCATGTCATGTCATGTCATGTCATGTCATGTCATGTCATGTCACACTACATCACACTACATGCCATGCTCTTGTAGGAACATTAGAAAGAAGAAAAATTTTCAGCTAATCAGTCTAGGGTTAGAATTTTATTTCTGTTCCAAGTAATCATTGTATTAGAGATGCTATATGATGCTTTCATATTATATGCCAGGACTAATATCAAATGCAGTTTATGGCAAATGCCACACCAGATTTCTGTAGCTGCCAAGCCTGCTGCAGTACTCAGTTCCTCTGAGCAGGTGAGGAAAAGGGAGGAATGAAAGATGATCTGTTGTAACATTTAATTATTTCTAGTATGTTAACCCCCAGAACAAATAACTAGGCAGAATTTAGAAATATAAGAATTGTTTCCAATAAGGTTCCAAACAATTTAGAACAATTTAGAAACTGCAAAGAGGCAATGCAAAATAACTACAGGTAATTTGCTAGCTCCCAGTGTATTCAAAATCAGACTTGACATTGCCTAGCAGGAATGATTTATGGCTAATTAAATTACTCCTGGCATGGGAATGGACTGCCTGAGTCAATACAAGAACTAGCCCTTTGTCTCAAATAATGCTTTTAGAATTATAATCTGACATGTGTTCTTTTACAAGGATGGTGCCTTTTCCTCCTCTCTCAGCAGGATGCCATTCATATTTTAATCCATGAGGAAAAACATTTTGGAAAGATCAAGAGTTAGGCTTGGTGCAGATCAAGAATAAATCATTGCAGTGAGACTGATATGTTTGTTGTATAAGTCAAAGTAATTTGGCACAGATCATATTAATGAATTTTGGAATGAAGAAACTGATTTCCCAAGGTATATTGTGGTATGGACATTTGGCAATTACTGCACACATGAAGAAGTATAGTTGGATTTCTAATGCGGGGAACTCCATTGGAGCAATCAATGAAAGGATACGGAAGATTTGCAGAGAATGAGTATTCTGCTTTTACTACTCTAATAGATTTAACCCTATGAGAACAAAGGGATTGCTCTTTTGGATTCACCAAAGCAGTGATAAAAATGTGGTCCAGGACTGGTCTAGGGATGAAAGGATACTGTTAGTACTTGAGTTACAACCAATGGCTGTTTGAAATTATAACAGTGCTAACTGATGTTTGATCCTCAAAGTTATAACTGTTGCAGCATCCCCTGTCCATCTGATCAAAATTCAAGTATTTGGCAGTCTTGTCCTGGCTTGACCTTCACCATTTGCTTGCTCCTGCTGCTGATGCTTGGCCTGGTTCTTCAAGTGGCAGCTTCTGAGCTGAGGCATCTGGGGCTCCTGGAGTCAGTGGGGGCTTTTGCCACATGATGGGCTGAAGCTGCTATGGCTTTGTATCAGCTCAGGTGCTTCGGCAGCCCCAGAACTGTGGCATGCCAAGAAACCCCTGACCTACAGCACACCAACAGCCTGCGCATCATATACCATATTTCCCTGAAAATAAGACCCGATCTTATAATTGTGGGGGTCCAAAATAAGCCCTAGAGTTTATTTTCAGGGAAACACAACTTCAGGGTGATCAGCTTGGCTGGGCCCCCCCACCCCCCCTGTTGTGTGCACAACAGGCAGCAAGAGCAAAGGGACCAATGGTATTCAGCAGCAGCTACAGCCTGACGGTCCCTTGGTTGGTGCACTCTGGGGCTGCGTAGCCTGCACAGTGCAAATAAGTTGATTCCTTGTCCAAGCAGCAGATGAAGGTAGAGGCATGGGGGAGAGCAGGCGATCCATATGCACCACATGGGAAAGTTGAGAATCGGTGGGCCAGAATGAGTGGGCTGCAGTTGGAGGCTCGTCTTCATGCGGTGGCACTGGCAGCAGACAGAGGCAGAGGCAGAGGCAGAGGTGTGGGGTGGAAGGCAGGTGATCCCAATGTGCGGCACAGGCTTCAGGAAAGCTGAGAGACATGAAGATGAGCCTCCCATGGCCACTCCGACCCACCTATTCTCAGCTATCCCATGGCGCACATGGCGTGTCCAGATAGCTTGCCTCCCTCCTGCACCTCTGACTCCGTCTGCTGCTTGGACAGGTAATCAACTCACCTATGCTGTGCAGGCTGCAGCTGCTATGGAACACTGTTGGCTAGCATGCACTTACTGCATCCTGTGCTGGCCACACCCAACCTCACTAGGACTTATTTTTGGGGTAGAGCTTATTTATTTATTTATTTATTTATTTATTTATTTATTTATTTATTTATTTATTTATTTTGTTCAACTTGTATGCCGCCTTTCTCCAAAGACTCAAGGCGGCTTACAATGCATTTAAAAACCATATATAAAAACATTAGAAATTAAAACATTAAAAGCAATTAAAACCCATTCACACCATTCATGGCCATCTCTCGCCAGATCGCAACAGCGAGCTCATCGGCCCCAGGCCTGCTGGAAAAGCCAGGTTTTCACTGCTTTTTGGAAGGCCAATAAGGTGGGGATAGTCCGGATCTCAGGAGGTAACTGTTCCAGAGAGCCGGGGCAGCCACAGAGAAGACCCTCCCCTGCGGGCCCACCAGCTGGCACTGTTCAGCTGACGGGACCCAGAGGAGACCAAGTCTGGGATCTTACCGGTCACTGGGAGCTATGTGGTAGAAGGCGGTCTCGAAGATAACCTGGCCCTGAGCCATGTAGGGCTTTAAAGGTAATAACCAACACCTTGAATTGTGACTGGAGACCAATAGGGAGCCAATGCAGCTTGCGAAGAATTGGTGTAACGTGGGTATACCTAGGTGCATCCATGACAGCTTGCGCGGCTGCATTCTGGACCAACTGTAGTCTCCGAAAACTTTTCAAGGGTAGCCCCTTGAATTAGGGGTTTGCATCTATATTAGATGCAAACTTTAAAAATCAGACTAGGGCTTATTCTCAGGGTAGGTCTTATTTTGGATGGTTTTGGGGTCTCTTGCTGCTCTGAAAAGCAGGATACAGGGCAACCAAAAGGGTGGAGAAAGGGGAAGAACAGGCAATTGGAGGGAGTTGAAGGGGAGGCAGTCCATTATTTTGGAAGAACTAAGATTCAGGGCTGGGAGTGACCAAGCTGGGGGTTTGCTTGGATCAGAGTGGGTCCTTGGCTAATGACCAATGGAATTTGGTTATTGATGGTGAAGGAGAGTGCCAGGATTGCCATTACTAAGCAATTCAATCACATGATCTCACCCTTTACAGCCACATTGCTTAGTGATTGAAATTCTGGTCCCAATTGCTGCAGCAACTTGAGGACTATGTATACTTTGAAAGATTCAGCTTTGACTTTTGGACCAACCACCTTTTTTGCTTAGGAAAGTAATTTGTTGTTTCAAATCAAAATACTATCATGACCAATTCATATTTAGAAGATGGAGTTATATAAAAGTAATTGGCCTGAGAGGATTCAGCTGGAATAGTGGCAGGCAGGGAAAGCAGTTTTGCCTCCAATTTAAGCTGATTGAGTTTTTGTGGGTTGGGTATTTTGAGTGTGAGGGACTACAATTGCCATCTCAACCCTTTTTGCCATTAGAGTTCTGTTTACAAACTTCTTTAGTAAAGTTATTAACATTCACCTATATGAGATTCCCATGGGCCAAGACAGGACAAATAGTTAATTTATCAAAGCAGGACACAAAGCTGATTAATACTAAGGTTGTTTTAGCATTTGAATGAGATTAGGCTAATACACTATTCTAAAACTCACAGTCTCGGTTCACTTAGGAACAACAGTCTACTCTACAAAGTCACCTAATTAGCTCTGTTTTCTGGTTCTCAGCTTGGAGACAGAGAGATGGCAGTATGGGATCTAAGTCGAAGGATCCATGCCTGCCAAGACTTCAAAGCTAGCTCTAGTTCCTTAAAATGGGGTCTCATCAAACTTCATTCTTACAGAAGTGTAATCCTCTTTGAGAGGGGATATATCTAAAGGGCTATACATGGCTAAGCTAGAATAATTCCCCATTCTATTTTATCTACAAATATGCAAGTTTTCTACAGAGGAGCATTCAATATGTGAGGTTCAGTTGTATGAAGTAGGACTATTCACAATTTGAAAATTATTGGAAGAAGTGCTTTAATCTTGTAAAAGCACATCAGCCCCTTTTTAGGCTTCACAAGAAGGTGGGAAAGGATGCAACTACTTTAAAGGTCACTTTTAAAATGTGCTGTCTGATTAAAGTCATTAAAATAACAGTATTTTTAAATTTTTTTTTCAGATTAGACATTCATGTTTTATTAAGAGAAGAGAGCTGCTGTCCTTCTGTGAGATCCAAAACATGGATTCTGAATCGTTTTTAAATTACAGTATGCACTGTATCACTGTAATAGTGTTAAGTGCAGACCAGACACAAATTTACTGTATAACAATGAAAACTAGTTTTATTTTGCCTGTTATAATTTCAGATAACCTATATCCTTGAAGGGACAAACAGGGCACAAAGTAAGAAAGTTTCAAGCATAATTATGACATTTAGATGAGCAAAGGAAATGTTCCTCATCAAAGCAGCAATATTCAGCAATATATTACCCTTCATTATGATTTTTTTACATACTAGGTCTTCGACGAACTGGTTTTGGTTTTCTGAAAGGTATTGCCTGTAAATGAAAGCAAACACTTATATAATAGTCCATTATATCTTTTTTAAACAAATAAAAAAACCCTTTTCTTTGGTGTACTACTTAAAAATGAAATTATCTTGTTTATAACAGTTTCTAGGATACAACTGGATACAATTGATATTAACTTTTGTGAATACTAACAAAATATTTCAGAAAGACTTCAGTAATCCTGAAGTTAAGGCAGAGATATAAGCTCTGAGTATTTTTCCTATGGAGACATCATTAAGAACACTTTGAGACAATTTCTGGTTTCACTGAACTATCTTTCCTGTATTGCATTATACTGTTTCTCATTGTGCTCACCTACCAACCATGTTTACATTCCCAGCAGACTTTTATATCAATTTGTTGTGGCTTTTTCCCAGGCAGTCAATATGAATTGTGAGGAAATGGAAATAATATGGAAACCCACTTTCAGGCCATCATGGGAGTCTAACTAATTGGTGGTTATTTCTTCTCCTTCCCTGTATTTATTCCTTCCCATTTCTCAAAATCTAACAGATGAGCAGTAGCACAGTTTTTATAGCCAACAATGTTGCCTTCCTGCAATACTGCTTGCATCTTTGTCCTACAGAACATTGCTACCCTTAGATGGACATATTTTCAAAGCAGGAAAGACTACTAAGGTCCAGAGTGCCTCATTTGGCAGATCTGCAGGTTTTTAGATGCAGAGTTGGTTGGTTGGTTACAGGGACCACCAAACCTTTCATTATACAAAAATGATATTGATGTTCTTAATTGAGCTGTCCTCTGAGAGCTGCTATGTTTATAGAAGCAGCATCAACTAATAGAAGGAGTTCATCATGGGCAGTGAGATGGTGAGAAGTAGATCTTTAATTCTCTTTATATATCACATATAACTTTCACCTGTTGAAGTGACTAATAATCTTATGTCAACTAATCCTAATTGAAAAGCAAGCTACTATTATTTTTTAGGGTTTGTCAACAATGTTCCATTTCCTCAAAGTTGCCATCAAATTGATGTTGAAAACTACTGTGGGAACAATTAAAGATATGCTTCACAAAACAAAACAAAAGCAAACAACTTCAGCTCAAGATAGTTTCCTTGGTAGATTTCCATATGGTGAGTTTCCTATGTGCAACTTATGGACCTCAAAGGAAAGAATGGCATTGGGCAACTCTTAACTTCCTTTCCTTGTCTGATGTGACATTGGAATAGATCTGAGACCTATTTCTGGTCTGCTTTGGCATTAATGAATCATGACTTTCAAACACAGCAGATGATGCAACACTGTTACTATAAATTCTCACAATTCCCCATTTTCCCCATTGTAGCACCATGTAAGGAACTGTGGTGGGAAAATCATGTGTTATCTTTTTATTTTCTATCTCCTTTACTCATTTAGCTTCTTCATTTATGAAGCTGTTTGTTGGTAATCTAGACAGATGAAAAATGAACCACAGGTAGATTTTAATAATTGCAGAAATGTGTAGAAAGTCCCTGACACTGAATGCCCATTGCAGTTTCTTGATAATACAACTGCCAGTTGCTGAAGAACAATAATAAGTGCTTGTGTAATATTACATAACATTTGTGAGACAAGACAATTTGTATTATGAATTAATCTTCCAATGCAACAATGCTTTCATATTCATTGAAAGGAACATGTGTCTAAGTTAAAGCATGACAGCCACGGGGTACAGAAGAATTGTAGTGTAATTGCTGATTTTCTCCTAAATACTCTAAGACCATGATGGCGAACCTATGGCACGGGTGCCACAAGTGGCACGCAGAGCCATATTGGTGGGCACGTGAGTGTTGCCCTAGCTCAGCTCCAGCACACATGCATGCACTGGCCAACTGATTTTCAGGCCTTCCGATCCTACTGGAAGTCAGGAAACTGGCTGTTTCCGGCTTTCCCCCCCTCTGGGGGGATGGGGAAGGCTGTTTTTGCCCTCCCCAGGCTCCTAGAAAGCCTCTGGAGCCTGGGGAGGGGGAAAAATGGGCCTACTGGGTTCACTGGGCCATCACGTGCCAAAAGCAGGGGGAAGTGTGGGGGGGGTCACATCCGCATACATGGGAGGGTGGGCACATTGAATTATAGATGTGGGCACACACACCCATGACCCCCCACGTGACCCCTGCTTTTGGCACGTGATGGCAAAAAGGTTAGCCATCACTGCTTTAAAATATCTTTTGTATTCTTTTCTTCTCACTTTGATTTCCCGTATAGAAATAGCTTCTATTCCTGCCCTTAATTCCACTGTTATCAAAGTCTCACAAGGGACAATGGATATTCATTTGAAGTTCTGTCTCATTTTATTTATGCATATGCAATTATGGATTAATTGTGGTAGTTAACAAGGTAGCTGAACACAAAAAGAATTTTCATCTGTTCCATTACTGTCTGTGCAGAGAATGTCTTCTGAAACTCAACATTGAAATTAGCACTTCCAGTATTTGCATGTGTGATATGGTTAGCTAGAGCATATTCGACTGATCTTACATTTGGGATAACTGAATGCAGGTTTGGATAGGAGAATTCATGTCAGTTCTGGTTTGTAACTAAACAGATTACCAATGGCATACAGGCCATCCTTCACTCCCTCTTCCCATTTCCTCTTCTTAATATTAGGCATGCTTATAAATGAGTCCCAATTCTGAATACTAAATGATTCATTATTCAAGTGGTGTTGGCTGGAATATGGATTACAAGTTTGAAACAATGTATTTAGACAGTTCTTGATATAAATGAAAGGCTGGAAAGTTATCACAAGATCAGTTCAGTCATCCGGATGTTAAGTTTAAAGTCATGCCAAAACAATTTGATCAGTGCTCTGTCTAGGAATGGGTTTAATGGTAATATTGCAAATTGACTTGTGATGAGTATTGATTTCTTCCCATTCTTCCAGACTTCTTTCTACTATCACCCCTCCCCCCACCCTTTTTGTTATGTGAGTTTTTTCTAGCTGAAGGCTGAGGACAGCAGCATAATAACCAGTTAGCTTGGTCTTGTTCTCTCTCCCTCTCCCTGATCCTTCCCAATCTTGCTAACTCTCCTCTGAATTTTCTTCCAGTTTCTCCATATTATTTTAAAGTGTAGTACTCAGAACTGAACACAGTTATACTAAATGCAATCTAAACAACAGAGGGTACAATAGAATTATTGTCTCCAGGGACATGGATTCAATACTTCAATACACAGTCTAAGACTGCCCTGGCCTTTTTAAGTGTCATATCCTACAGCTTGCTCATGTTCAACTGGTGATCCACTAGTGCTCCTAGATCTTCTCACATGCAGTATCAACAAACTAACTTTCCCCAATTCTAATTTTCTCCTTTATTTAATTTTTTTATTTTATTTTTCATACCCTGATACAGTACCTTATGCTTGTCACAGCTGAACACATCTTGCTTCAACTGGCCCAGAATTCAAGCTGTCAGAGTCATTTGCAGTAACACCCTCTAGTATGATATCCTACTCCCAAAGATTCCAATGGACTCCATATAATTATGTATGTGCATGGCAATCACAGAAGTGAAAAGGCAGAGCGAAGGAAAGGAGAAGAGAAAATGAAAGGGTGTGACTAATACAAATATACACCAGATGAACACTTATGGATTTCTATTTCAGTGCAAATTGTAGAAATTTTAGTGAATGCCCAATCATTTCTGGTTACTATGGAGAGAAGGAATAATAGGGAAAGCAAAGAGAGGGAAGCCTAGTAAAGAATAAAAGAGAAATAAAAGAAAAATTAGTAAGGGAGAGATGAAAAAAGGGTTTACATTGTGAGCCAAAAATGGTATTAAAGTAAAAAAAAAAAAGAAGAAGAGAGGTCATAACTCTTCAAAAATAGATTGTGCCAAGGTGTCTTGTGCACATGGAGTTGTGGGAGCTTCATCACTGAAAGCTTTCAAGAAGAGACTGGACTGCCAATTGTCAGAAATAGTGTTGGATCTCCTGCTTGGGAGGGGGGGTTGGACTAGATGATCTACAAGGTCCCTTCCAACTCTGTTAATCTGTTAATACATTGAATTGCCTCTGTTCACAACATCAAATTGACAAAACATTTGCTATAATCCTCAGCATTATGCCATACTTCTGTGCAAAGTTTACATGTGTTCTTATGCTTATATATTAAGTTTTTCTGCCCTACACAATATATGCTTACACTGGTTGATTATTTTCATTCAATTACCTTGATAATCATTATTCAGCTTGTTCCTTATTCTAATGTGTATGCTTGCAGGAAATAATGAAGTGCATATTTAATAAGCAAATAATGAAATCAACAGTATAAGCTTAAATCAATACGGTAACTAAATTGTAGGGTTCTTATGAAAAATATAATTTAATATCTTATGATTTGAGCAACTATTTTAGGTATAGCATAAAACAGTGTATCGCTTAACTAGATAACTTATAAAAAGAGTATTGGTATTATTGGTAATAAGATCTGTGGACAAGATGTTCAGAACAATAACTATGCTCAGCTGTTATAGATTTTTATAAATCTTGAGGGCTGAAATTTGATGCCAATATCTTAGCATATCAATGTTTTCTAATGAGTGTTGCTAGGAATTTCACATAGTGTAATAGTCATAATTTGGGAACTCTTAACATTCAGAAATATGGAGTGGAAAATTCAGTCATTTTCTCAGAAGCCCAGTGAGCTACTGAATGCAGGTTCCAGAATTTCCCCTCCAGGGGTAACAGGACAACTATATCAGACAATGGAGTGGTTGAAGCAAAATCAAAACTGAATGCAAAACCCAAATATTTATAAATTTAAAACAATGGCAATTTGGCACTTATGGCTGGAAAAAGTGCTCCAGAATGGTGGCAGTTCCTGAAGGAGATCCTAAAAGCAGAAATGCAAACAATTTCAAGGAAAAGAAAAATAGAGGGCAACAGAGGAAGCCAATATCATTATAGAAAACAGTTATTAAAGATCTGAAAACAAAAAAAGGACCCATAAAAGAAATGGAAAGAGGACCAGCTCAACAAGAAGTAGTAGTCCTGAAGTATTTAGCTAGTTTCAGGAAAACAAAACCCAAAATAAGCTATGCTTATTGAAGTATATTAGTATTAGTAGTTCAAAATGAATAACAGAAAAAAAGGTATACCTGAATAAAGCAAATTAAAACATGCAATGAAATGACAGAGCTATTTAACTGCTACTTGAACTTTTTCTATTGAAAAAAGATTCTTCATACGTAAATTTTGAAGGGTAGGGTGAAGGAGCAGGATCATTTTTTGAGACTTATAAACATGATCAGGGAACACTCCCTTATATTAATTGGGTCTCAAAATATCCTATGATACCAAAGTAATTAGGTAATGGCCTGGTGGAACAAGAATATGTGAAGTACCAAATAACTGGAGAACAAATATTGCCTCTACCATCAGGAAGTGGAAAAATGAAGCTACTCTGCCCCTCCCCCCGCCATCTCTCTCTCTCTCTCTCTCTCTCTCTCTCTCTCTCTCTCTCCCTCCCTCCCTCCCTCCCTCAAAAGTGTTTTTAAAGTATTTACAGATCATTGTGGTAATTACCAAAAGTCAACATGGATGTGTAATGGATTTATGGACTAAAAGTCATCATGGGTAAAAGCCAGATTAATCTTATCTCATTCTTTGATCTATAGCAGATTGTGGGAGTGCTACAGACATAATATATCTTAAGTTCAGCAAACATTTGGCAAAAACTCTCATGACATGCTAATTAACAAGATAGTTAATGGTTGGCAGGATAATTGATAAGTAAGTTTATATACTGTACATGTAACTATGTATATAGTTGAGTAAAAATTGTACTGAAAATGTAGTCATCTATAATTTATTTTCAGAACTGAGAGAGATATCAAATAAAATGCCAGAAAGATCAGTCAAAGGCTGCTTTTACTCTTCAATATTTTGTTATTCAGATGAAGAGACAGAGTGAATGCTTATCAAATTTGCAAATAAAAAATATATTGGGTGGATAATTGATTCCCTAGAAAATTATTCTAAACTATCTTAAAAATTAGAGAAATGGCATGAAACTAATAGAATGATAATTAACAGAAATAAATACAATGTTTTTCATTTAGGGAAAAATGAAGTCACAGGTATAAAATGGGCTACACCTGGCTTTTTAATAATACTGGGGAGGGGGGAAGAATAACAGTGGACTCTAAATTAAGTATGATCCAGCAGTGTGATGTGGCTGGGAAAAAAAGTTTTAAGCTGCATCAAACAGAGTATAATTGCCAAGTCACAGGAAGCAATCAAATCATTCCATTTTGCATTGATTGGCCTTAGCAATGTGTCCAGTTGTGGGTACTGCACTCTAAGGAGGATTCAGAGAAATTTTGAGAAGGGCAACAAACATGATTAGGGAAGAGATACTGTGCTTGCTTATCCTAAAGAAAAAATGATTATGCGGAGTTTGATACATCTTCAAATAACTAGGAGGATGTTACACAGAAGGAAAAGATCTGCTTTCTCTAGTTACAGAGTGAACAACTTGCAATAGTAGATTTCAGTGATGATACTGTACTGATATTAAGGAAAAAAATATTCCAAGCAATAAAGCAATACCATAAAGACTCCCTTTCCTTGTCTGGGATGTTCTAATTTGTATTTCTGAATGGACCAAGTGGCTTGAATTCCATGACCCCTTCTAACTCTATTATTCTATAGTTGTTCTCTCTCTTAATGTCTCTGGTGCTATGAATGTTAACTTTCCATACCACCTAGCTAAAGGATTCTCCATTATTGCTGGCAATGCTCATAGAGGGTTTCTGTTCTCTCAATGTGAAGAAATAAGCCAGGTTTTTCTTCTCTTGAATAAACCTTGAGTTTTCTTTCCCAGTTCCCCAAGAAAGCTATGCAAAGCCAAGCCAATTATGAAGTGAGTTACTTATCACCAATTACAGCAGAAGTCAGAGACTTCGCAGTTTTATTTCTGATTATGATTTCGTAATGTATCCGTGTTGCTTCCCAGCTGGAATATCTGAATATCTCACAATTCCACATTTTCAGTAGCATGTACTTCAGTTTGTGAGATGGGGAAAACCTAGAACTTACTAAAGAAGCCATAAGACTTGCTCCCATATTGTATGATAGTATGTATGCATATACTGTACTGTATGTAGACGTAAGCAATGGTGAAAATTAAAAATATTTTAAATGTATTGAAATGTCCATTAAAAATGCTGTAGACCTGTGATGACGAATCTATGGCATGTGTGCCACAGGGGGCACGCGGAGCCATATTGGTGGGCATGTGAGCTCAGCTCAGTTCGGGCCTTCTGGGCCCACCGGAAGTAGGGAAACAAACTGGTTCCTGCCTCTGGAGGGCCTGCGGGGGGGAGGAAGGCTGTTTTTTGCTCTCCCCAGGCTCCAGAGCCTTTTGAGGAGCCTGAGGAGGACAAAAACAGCCTTCCCCACCCCCTGAGATAACGGGCCATTTCTGGCCTCCGGAGGCCTATGGCGGGGGACACTGTTTTCACCCTCCTCAGGCTCCTAGAAAGGCTCTGGAGCCTGGGGAGAGTAAAAAATTAGCCTATCGGGCCCACCATGCCATCATGTGCCAAAAGTGGGGAGGTGTGCACGCATGCACGGGGGTGGGGCGCATACAATTATGGGTGTGGACACATGTGCACACAATCTCTTCACGCTCACCCCGCTTTTGGCACATGATGGCAAAAAGGTTAGCCATCACTGCTGTAGACTAATAAAATATTGTTACATAACCTACATGTTGTCAAACTGCTACATGACATTCATTGATAGATATAATTAAAATACTGAAAAATGTGCCATCCATCAAATTCTCTTAATACTATGAAACGTGGTTATAAAAAATAAAATCCAGTTGCTGCAATTAACTGCAATTATTAATGACACAGTAGCAAAAATAAATTTGTTAATCAATTAACTTTATTTGCATGAAAACATTTAAAAATATTCAGGGTCAAAATTCATAATGAAAATAGAATAATTTTGAAGCACATTTTTTTGAACTTTTTTTATCAGCATATCTTCCTATTTAGCACTACTGATTTTATTCCCAACGAAACATGTTGAATATTAATATTACCCTCTCTCATTATTATTGTTATTAGTTGCAAAGTCATGTCTGACCCATTGTGACCCCATGGGCAATGTTCCTCCAGGCCTTCCTGTCCTCTACCATGCCCCAGAGTCCATTTACGCTCACGCCTACTGCTTCAGTGACTCCATCCAGCCTCCTCATTCTCTGCAGTCCCCTTCTTCTTTTGCCCTCAATTGTTCCCAGCATTAGGCTCTTTTCCAGTGAGTCCTTCCTTCTCATTAAGTGGCCAAAGTATTTCAGTTTCATCTTCAGGATCTGGCCTTCTAAAGAGCAGTCAGGGATGATCTCCTCTAGCGCTGACTGGTTTGATCACCTTGCAGTCCAAGGGACTTGCAGGAGTCTTCTCCAGCACCATAGTTCAAAGGCCTCAATTCTTTGACACTCAGCTTTCCTTATGGTCCAACTTTCACAACCATACATTGCAACTGGGAAAACCACAGCCTTGACAATATGCACTTTTGTTGGCAGGGTGATGTCTCTGCTTTTTAGTGCGTTGTCTAACTTTGCCATAGCTTTTCTCCCCAGGAGCAAGCATCTTTTAATTTCTTGGCTGTAGTCCCCATGTGCGGTGATTTTGGAGCCCAGGAAAATAAAATCTGTCACTGCCTCCATTTCTTCCCCATCTATTTGCCAGGAATTGAGAGGGTCAGGAGCCATGTTCTTAGTTTTCTTAATGTTGCATTTCAAAGCAACTTTTGCACTCTCCTCCTTTACCTGCATCATCAGCTCTCTAGTTCCTCTTCACTTTCTGCAATTAGAGTGGTATCATCTGCATATCTGAGGTTGTTGATATATCTCCCGGCAATCTTAATTCCAACTTGTGATTCATCTAGCCCCGCTTTTCTCATGATGTGCTCTGCATATAAGTTAAATAGGCAGGGTGACAGTATACAGCCTTGCCTAACTCCTTTCTCAATTTTGAACCAATCAATGGTTCTGTGTCCATGACCACTGTTGCTTCATGACCCACATATAGGTTTCTCAAGAGACAAATAAGATGGCCTGGTACTCCCATCTCTTTGAGAACTTGCCATAATTTGTTGTGATCCACACAATCAAAGGCTTTAGCATAGTCAATGAAGCAGAAGTAGATATTTTTCTGGAACTCCCTAGCTTTCTCGATGATCCAGCGAATATTGGCAATTTGATCTCTAGTTCCTTTGCCTCTTTGAAATCCTACCTGCACTTCTGGTAGTTCTCGGTCCACATACTGCTAGAGCCTAGTTTGTATGACGTTGAGCATAACTTTGCTAGCATGTGAAATGAGTGCAATGCTGCAGTAGTTTGAACATTCTTTGGCATTGCCTTTCTTTGGAATTGGAATGTAAACTGACTTTTTCCAGTCCTGTGGACACTGTTTCCAAATTTGCTGGCATATTGAGTGTAGCACTTTTACTGCCTTGTCTTTTAAGATTTGAATAGTTCAGCTGGAATTCTATCACCTCCACTAGCTTTGTTGTTGCTCAGACTTCCTAAGGCCCACTTGACTTTGCATTCCAGGATGTCTGGCTCAACATCAGTGACCACCCCATCATAGTTATCAGGGACGTTAAGCTCCTTCTTGTATAGTTCTTCTATGTAATTTTGCCACATCTTCTTAATCTCTTCTGCCTCTGTTAGGTCCCTGCCATTTTGGTCCTTTATCATGCTCATCTTGCATGAAACATTCCCTTCATATCTCCAATTTTCTTGAAGAGATCCCTGGTCCTCCCTATTCTATCATTTTCTTCTATTTCATTGCATTGTTCATTTTAATTTAATTTAATTTTAATTTAATTTATATGCTGCCCTTCTCTGGAGAATCAGGGCGGCTTACAATGCGTTAAGCAATAGCCTTCATACTTTTGTATATACCTGCTTAGTAGGGCTTTCGCCCCCCCCCCAAGCGGTGTTCTTTTTTATACAAAGTCATTTTATTGCCTCCACAATCTGGGCCCTCATTTTACCTACCTTGAAAGGATGGAAGGCTGAGTCAACCTTGAGCCTGGTGAGATTCGAACTTGCAGTAATTGAAGTAATTGCAAATTGCAAGCTGGTATCACTTTAACACCACTTAAGCTGCTGCGCCACCAAGACATTCTTATCTCTTCTAGCTATTCTCTGGAATTCTGCATTTAATTGGGTGTATCTTTCTCTTTGTCCCTTGCCTTTCACTTCCCTTCTTTCTTCAGCTATTTGCAAAACTTTCTCAGACAGCCATTTTGCTTTCTTGCCTTTCTTTTTCTTTGGAATGGTTTTAGTTACTACCTCTTATACAATGTTGCAAACCTCTGTCCTTAGTTCTTCAGGCACTCTATCAGAACTAATTCCTTAAATCTATTTGTCACCTCTACTGTATATTCATCAGGGATATGATTTAATTCACACCTGAGTGGCCTAATGCTTTTCCCTACTTTCTTCAATTTAAGTCTAAATTTTGCAAAAAGAAGCTCATGATCTGAGCTACAGTCAGCTCCTGGTCTTGTTTTTACTGACTGTATAGAGCTTCTCCATCTTTGGTTGCAGAGCACATAGTCAATCTGATTTCTGTGTTGACTATCTGGTGATGTCCATGTATAAAGTCATCTCTTGGGTTGTTGGAAAAGAGTGTTTGCTATGACCATCATATCCACTTGACAAAATTCTACCAGCCTGTAACCTGCCTCATTTGTACTCCAAGACCAAACTTGCCTGTTATTCCAGTTACCTTTTGACTTCCTACTTTAGCATTCCAATCCCCCATGATAATAAGGACATCATTTTTTGGTGCTAATTCTAGAAGGTGTTGTAGGGCTTCATAGAACCAGTCAACTTCATCCTCTTCAGCACCAGTGGTTGGGACATAGACTTGGACTACTGTGATGTTGAACGGTTTGCCTTGGATTCAAACTGAGATCATTCTGTCATTTGGGGATTGTATTCCAGTACTGCTTTTTCTATTCTTTTATTGACTATGACAGCTACTCCATTTCTTCTGAGGGATTCTTGCCTGCAGTAGTATACCTGATGGACATCTGAATTAAATTCACCCATTCCTGTCCATTTTAGTTTGCTGATTCATAAGATATCAATGTTCAGTCTTGTCTTCTCTTGTTTGATCATGTCCAGCTTGCCTTGATTCATGGATCTTACATTCCAGGTTCCTATGGAGTATAGATCTTTATAGCATTGGACTTTCCTTTCACCACTAGATGCATCCACAGTTGAGTGTCCTTTCAGTTCTGGCCCAGTCATTTCACCCTTTCTGACACTACTAATACTAGCCCTCTGCTCTTCCCCAGTAGCATGTTAGACACCTTCCAACCTGAAGGGCTCATCTTCCAGCATCATACCTTTTTTCCTTTTGGTACCGTCCATGGGGTTTTCATGGCAAAGATACTGGAGTGGATTGCCATTTCCTTCTCCAGTGTATCATGTTATGTCAGAACTCTCTGCGATGACCTGTCCATCTTGGGTGTCCCTGCACGGCATAGCTCATAGCTTCATTGCGCTATACAAGCCCCTTCACCACGACAAGGCAGTAATCCATGAAAGGGATAATGACCGTACATCCTTTATTATAAAGGACAATCCTTTTTTCAATTCAATTCAATGTTTATTATGGTCACAGGCTAGCATTACAAATAAAAACATTAAAAACAGCAATAATAATAATAATAATAATAATAATAATAATAATAATAATAATACAGAAAATAATATATTATGATTAGTGGTGGATTGTCAGTGGGTAGTTGGAGTCTGCCTAATTTTGCATACAGTATAACAAAATTTGGCCACATTCAAAGAAACCATACTGATGTGATAACAGGTACATAAAAGAGATCAATTTCTCCCATATATTTTAATAGGTAAGGCATTATAAAATTAGTCAGTGAGTCCTTATAGAACAGGGGTCCTCAAACCCTGGTCTGTGGGCCACAGCCCATTGGTAATTGAGCTACCCAAGTGGCGGGTGAGGGCAGGAAGCTACATTTGCACAAGCAGGGGTGGGAAGGGAAACCATCCCTTCCCACCCCTCCCCACTGCCATTGCCACTGCTGCCAGTCCACGGAGCTGGAAAGGTGCCTGTTATCTTGCTTTTTTATTATTATTTTGTTTTATTTCTCTTCTGCTGTTTCTAGGTATTGCCATGTCCACTAGCCAGACATTTTTTCTTTCTTATCAACAATTGTTAAACCAGGGGTGTTATGTTGCAGGTGCTTGCTCTGTTTGCATTCTAAAATCCTAGAGCACTTTAGCTTCTTCATTTTCAATTAAATTGTCTATTTTCTGCTCACACCACTTCTTGCCTTCAGAAAACTGGTATTTCCTGGTACTGGCCCTTTTGTTAGGCCTTTCTTTATCAGGTAGGTTTTACCAGATGTTAACCAATCTTCAATTTCACCTCCTTGCAGTATGTTATTAAACTAGTTGGCAACAAGTAAACATAGACCAGTAAGGTATTTCAACCAAAAATCATGTAGTTCATCTTCACCTGGTGCTAATTTATGGATCTCCCTTTCTCCACCATTTCTGTTGTTATTACATGTCCTTTCACTTCTGCTTCATTTTTATCCTTTGCCACCTTTTTTATCCAGGCTGCCTTCTTGTGGTATTTCTTGAAATTGTCCAATAGCTAGGCCCAAAACTGCATGCTTGTTCTTTGTCAAGTGTTGACTGGTTCATTGCAGCGTCTCCATTGGTGGATCGGGAGGAACAATTCTGATTTGATTATTATTTATTAATGTTTGTTGATTAGTATTACTTTTTGTTGATTAGTATTAATTGATGATAATGAGTATGAGTATGATGATTGATGCTGATGATGTTGATGCTGATGATTTCTTGCCTCTAAAGAAGATCACAGATCACAGTTTAAAGATGAGTTATGAATAATCCTGGTAGTGAAGATAAATCTTTTATAGATAAATCTTATTAGACAGCTTGCTGAAAAACCTTTCAATAATAGGATGTATAGTAATATAACGGAAGACCTAAAAGGCTTCAGTTTTATTTTAAGGATTCAGAATATAGGTTCATTAGTATTGTTTGATTTCTTAAATGAAACATGAAAACTTAATGAAGATTTGCTGGTACCAAAGAACTTAAACCCAAACTGAAGGTTGCCTTAATCCTCAAGAAGGAATACAATCAAGAACCAAAGTATTTTAAAACACCCACCTTTTTTGTGTTCTCTTCTTCCCTTTACCATTCCCGTGAGCTTATTTTATAGTATTTACTCTGACAAAAGCAGAGTAAAACCTTTCGTAAATAATAAATCTAAGGGGACATTGATAATGGATTCTTTTTTAAAGTGGGAACGCATGAGGAATTTAAGGATTCCTTAAAAAGCAGCATCAGGACCAGGTACGAGTTGTGACAGTGCAGAAACATAATACGTGTTATTTCATTGTAGAAGTCCAAAGAGTGCACTGAAAAGGCATGTCTGTGACAGCAGTAGAGAAGTATACACAAAATAGTGCAAATTTCAAACACTACTTTGATCGCACAATGTATTTTTGGGACATCAAAACAGCATTTCAAGTCAGAATGAGAGCATTTCCAATGAGTTCTGGACAGCTTGTTTTGAGAATGAATAAGGGGTAATTCATCTTAAAGTGGCTAAATTGAAAGTTTTGCACAGTTACAGGGAAACAGATAATTTATTTCCCTTCACGTTAAAGCATTTTAATCAACCTATTAAGCTGTAGATGCTTAATAACTTGTTTCATTTTTAAAAATCCAGTTCCATGTTGAGATGTTGTACTAATAATAATGTATACTGTAGTTTTGCTGCTCTCTAAAATATGATGCTGCTGATAATGCCCTAACCCTAACCCTAACCCTAACTCTAATATACACTAAACATATTGATGGAATGTATGTGTTTTTCCTTAAATTATTAATTTGTGTAATGTATATATAATTTTCAGTTATTTCAGAGATGGGCAGGGCAAAGTCCAGTGGCTATTCTGCATTTCCATAGCCCCATTTTCAAATCTAATGTCATCAGCAGCTGTTGGTGGCAAACGTTTTCAACTATTTCTTGCTCTTCTAAATCTGTGCATTAAAACTCTTTTGCAACCATATCTGTACATAATAGCATTTTGAAAATTGGACCATTTGGACTAAGTCTCTTGGTATCATCACTTCCTCAAAACCATGCCTATATGAACCTTTGCAGAAAAGATAAAAAAAATTCCTTGCTGAATTCTGGTTGCAGCTGATGCAGCCAAGGTTAGAATATAAGGCTTGAACTGGAGGACAAATACTGTTTTGTCAAATTTGGGAACTGGCTAATTCTTACAATTTTTATTCAAGATCACAACTGTTTATTCTGATTATTAGATCTTATCATGTGATATGCATACAGCGGCTAGGGCAAAGAAAAACACTTTTACAAAATATACTTTTAACGTGAGTAGGCGTCCAACTGCTATTCCTGAGAATACAGTAAGAATAATTTTTTTTAAAAAAATAAAAATAAAGATTCTTATCTTATACTAGTTACAAAAGTAAATCCTTGTAGATTATCCCAAAATTCTAACATGTAATTTTTTAGATAAATCACATACTGAATGTCACTTTTTGAAGGACACAGTTAATTAAAGTAATAGCCCCTGTACTAGAGGTGAGGTTTTTGAACTCCTAGATATATGACTGAATATTTCACCTAATAAAATGATACATTAATTAACTCTTCCCCTGTAGCATTCACTAAACCATTAGTAAGAAGGGCAGATGGGAGGAGGGAGGACAAATCTATGAATAATCTTCCAGAACACAGAAAACAATTATTAATCAATCTGCTTAACTAATATGGTTTAGGCCTCTTTAGCAATGTTTTAGTTCCAAATTGATTTTTAAAATATTTGTTTAAGACAATAGGCTAAAAATAATAGTTATGTTTAAATAGAACAGGTATAAAGTATTTATGTTAATGAATACTAAATTAAATAGTGATAACAAATCACTTATTTGTTAAATTAGCAACTATTTTATTTTTATATTTAGTAAATTGTTAATCTATATTGCATGATTGCTAATTTAGATGTAGTAATCTTCAGATTCAGATTCCCCAGTCCATATATTTTTGCTTTTCCTGAAAGTTCAGATGCAATTCCCAGTTCAAAAACAAATCTATATATACATTTTATCTGTTTTAAGGAGTTTTCTTTCAATATAGCCAAATTCTGTTATATTGCTGAAAATTTGACACACCTCGACTGCACTACCAATTGTAACAACTTTCATCCGGTTTTGGGTTTTATTGTTATTTTTAGATCTCATCTTTGACTGTAATCAAGTCTATGCCATATATTTAAATACCAATTTCTGAGTCAATATAAGTATAAGAAAAAAAAGTTTAATAAATCTTGCCCTTAGTTCCAATATGTTACCACTCCATTGGATTAAAAAAAAATGGACCTCACTGTGCCTATGAATATGTGAACCATTAGAATTTATATATTGTTCAAATAATTATAAATGAAAATTCAGCATCATTCCAATAGTTACTGAATACAAACAAAAATATGGGGATATCCCTTCAGTCAGCAATATGTAATTAGAGGACTAAACAATTTCCTCTTTCTAACCTAGATGCATTTGCTATATTATCAATCTATGTTCTATTTCAAATCATTTTAGTCTATATTCTTAGGTGGCCAGCACATTTGTTAAATTAATTAGCTTATGCTTAATAAAGCAAATTTCTTCCCAACAATTTTCTTGGGTTTGCATATGGAGTTTCCATAGGAAATACAATGTAATTTGCTTAAAAATTCAGAATTTCCCCCCCAATAATGACTTGTCAAGAGATTGTGTATATTTAAAAAGGCCTACAATGTAATAATTTTCAGATTGCTTTCCTTAAATTGTCTAAAAGAGATATCAATGAACCAAAGAAGCTTCTTGGATGAGAAGTGAAATGTCTTCAAGGAAAAAACAAAGAAAAAGTTCAGTCGCCTTTTGAAAATGCACATTTGGGACAACCATGACCTGGATGACTGAAAACCTTCAAAGACAATGGGGAAAGAAAAGAGAAATATTGTTCCAAGTATTTAATTGTCTGCCTCATCTCTGCACACCTATGTCTAAAATATATCTTCATAAATCTTGGCTTAATGATAGTAGAATCCTATCAGGACTTCTAGGGCCATCTAGGCCATCAAGACAGTCCCCTATTCAATAGTGTTTGGTCAAAAGGTGTTTGTCCTTTACAAAAGCCATATTTTTTCTTTTCTTTTTTTGAACAACTTTTTTTATTTTTTAAAACATAAACATATAAAAATATTTTCAGAACGAGCCATTGATATGGTCATAAGTAGGTAGAATTACTAATTCCTCTTTAACAACAGCTTTTCCAAACTCCCCACTAATTACCTTCCTTTTTAAAAAAACAACAAAAAACAGATTATCTAATTTATATCATTTTACACAAATTAATTACCCTCTATTATTTCACCAGAAATCTTAATTTAAAAAAAAACACAACTTAATATTCTCTAACATTATTGCCATAAATTCTATGTAACAAAGAAAAAAATCTTAAAACCCATTACATTAATCTTAAAATCCTTAATTCAATATCATTTCAATTTCTTTTTATGGATGGATATTATCTTGAAAATACAAATCATCAAAGTATTTACGCAATCACAACATGATCATTTCATTGTTAATATTAATTTCAGTATGGTCATCTTTTATTTCTAAAAGTTTATCCCAATATATAATCTTCATCTTAATCCTCCTCTTTTGGCTGTTAATCACAGGATAATCTTCTTAAATTTTACTGTTATACCCAGTATAATCCTCTTATTTTGCTGTTAAACCCAGCATAATTATCTTTATTTTTATTGTTATAACCAGTATAATCATCTATGTTTTGCTGTCTATCCCAGAATAATCTCCTTAGTTTGCTGTTTATCCCAGCATAATCACCTTTTTAAAAATTTTTACCATCCATCTATACATTGCTTATTAAAATGCAATACATTGTCATAAGGGGTGGGTTCTGATCTACTCATGTATTTTTGCAGGCACTGGTCTACCCATTTATTTTTGCAGGCACCGATCTACTCATTTGTTTTCTTTTAACACTGATCAGCTATAGGGCGGCCCTCTGAAGCCCTACAGCAAGAGTTTAAACAGGTTTTTTCCCTCTAGCCATCAGCTGGGACTCAGGAGGAAGCAATAGATTGGGGGTGGGGCCAAACAAAAGGTAAGAATAACGCAGGGGTGGGAGTGGGCTCCAGGGGGGCAGGGGACAGAACCGGTTCAGAACCGGTTCATATCGTCATTGCTACTGGCTCGGGAGAACCGGGCCGAACCAGGAGGAACCCACCGATTGTCATTATTATCTTTATAACAATTTAACATTGAGTCTTAGTTCTTACTCCAAACACATCTTTATGCAAATCAATAAAATTCTATTAATATATTCTATTCCTCTTATATTCTAGCTTTCTTCTTTAATTTTTTATATATTATATCAATTTCTTCTCATATTCATGTTCATTTTTATTCATCTATAGAACTTCCTTTTTATTATTACTGTCCATCTATGCATTACATTATTTTTAATCATATTGTTTCTATCTTCTTTTTTCCAGCCGTTTATATATCATTCCTCATTTCCTTGTCTGTTAGC
Organism: Masticophis lateralis; assembly: GCA_030761175.1. Lineage (NCBI taxonomy): Eukaryota > Metazoa > Chordata > Lepidosauria > Squamata > Colubridae > Masticophis > Masticophis lateralis. Next base: position 180,081,021 of record JAUDYJ010000001.1, read on the forward strand.
ATATATTTCATTTCAATTTAATTCTCCATATATCAATTTATCAATTTCTTTCCTTACTTCTATTTCAAGCAAATCACATCATTTTCTTCTTTTATTCCTGCACCATTTGACTTCTTTTGTTCCTGCACCAATTAGTCCAATTATAAGAGTTCCATCATACTTTCCCCTTTTTTCCTCCACCAGCAAAGTCCCACAATTATTATCTGTAGCATTCACAATGTTCCAAAACGAGAAGCAAGTTACGATGTTTCTTTTTAAAACAGAAGGTGTCCCTCTGCAATCTATAATTTCCTTTAGTCATGTAAATCACCATTTTGTTTCAATTATGTAACATTCCAGTTTAATTCATCCTTCTTCTGTATTTTAAAAATAATAATTCTTCTTTATCTTCTTTTCTTTAAAAATCCAATTCAAATTTAAAGTTGTTCAATTTTGAACCAAGTCTCAATGTTTATTTTTCCAATTTAGTCTATTCAAATATCAATTTTCAGTTGGGTCTTTTTCTTTTCTTTTAAAAGTCTTAAAATCTTCTATGCTCTATAGCTCCTCAGCCGTTGTTTTAAGGCTAGGAGTCTTACAAATAAAAGCCATTATTCCAAATGTTGTTTCAAGCCTGGGTTAGTTGTCACTCACCTGGCTTCAAAAGGCGTCACTCTTTTCTGCTTTCCTCCTGCACATCACTTGGCCGGTTTGTCCCAGTTTCGTGGCAGCCGCTATGGCTGCCGCCCCCCACCGCCGGCTTGCAGAGAGTTCCCTCTGATCTCTGAGGAATTTGCCTGTTCCTCTTGGTCATCCAAGGTGCCTTTCTTCCATTCTCGTCCCTACAGGATGATTCTGGTCCGAAGACCCATTGGCAGCCGGGGTTTTCGTGGGGCTCATCAGAGCCCACTATTTCCCTGACTGTCTCGTTGCGACATCAAACCGGAAGACCAAAAGCCATATTTTTTCAAGTCTAACTCATATCTAGATTGTATTTGTAATTGTGGCCACCTGTCAGCCTCTCAAGTTGCAATTCATTCAGGGCTGACATAGTAAAGGGGGGGTTAAAATACTGCAGTAGAATGATTTAGAGAATGGCCAATAGAATAAGGGAACAAGCCAGGAAAGGGAGGGAATTTGGAGCAGAGGTCATTTCCTGGCTGCAGATGAGTCCGTGAAGACGTTGTTCTAACAAATAAAAGTTTTTTTTTCTTTATTATCAAAATGTGAGAGGCACGTTATTTCTTTCTTAGACAACTCCATCTTGGACACCACCATGATAATGGAATGCCCTGTTTTTCCAGCTCTTGCTTCGATTTTAATTTCCCTTCATTGTCCAAAATGTCTTTATAAGTGACAATTTTTTCAAATTTCACCAAATTTGGATATGTAAAAGCTTCCATCATTGAGAGCCATTGGGATTTTAAGATATATTTTAGGTTTTATTTTTTCCCATACAGATATTAGTGAATTTCTTATATAGTGATTTTGGAAGTATTTATGGCTGAATTATCATACCATCCGAAGGCATGCATCCTAGTTGTAAATAATGTCCTTCTAAATATAACAATCTCTTGTCCCTAAGAGTTATCCATTTTTTAAACTTACACAAACCAATCTGGTAGTCCAAACCCTCCATTTTCTTTAGATTCTTGTAACATTTTCAATTTTATTCTTGCTTTTTTTCCTTTCCATAAAAATTTCGAAGTTAAATTTATTCAAGTCATCAAAGAATTTCTTTTCAATTTTTATAGGTATGGTTTGGAACAGAAAGAGCAATTTTGGTAGGATATTCATTTTTACTGTGTCAGTCCTTCCCAACATTGATAAGTGTAGGTTTTTCCATTTTTCCAAATCTAATTTTATTTGCTTAAGTAGTTTTATATAATTGTCTTCTTTTATCATTGTGCATCTCTGATGAAAAACTAATTAAGAAGATATATAACTTCTTACTGAATTTGAAAATGGAAAACGAACAAATAAAAGACTCAATGGTACAATGGAATTTTTTTTTTTTTTGGCTATAACATAGAGCTAGAGAAATGGCAAAACCTATGGGAAAGAAACTATAAATTAACAATGGCAACCTCTTATAAAGAAAATTTGTATAAAATGTTTTATAGATGGCATTTACTGCCTGGTAGGTTAGCTAAAATGTTTAAAAACATGTTTAGCAAATGTTGGAAATGTAACAAAAAAAAATGGGCACATTTATCATATTTGGTGGAGTTGCGCAAAATCATTTTTTTAAAGAAAAGATGATAGGGAAACATGCAAATTTTAAACTTGAATATTTTTTATTGGGTATAATATCAGAAAAAAATTGATAAGCATGTATTTAATATTACATGTCCTAACAGCAGTGAGTATTATATTTGCACAATACTGGAAAAATGAAGATATACAGCGAGATGAAGAGATAGTCAGGAAGATACTAGATTGTGCAGAAATGGATAGATTGACATTGAAAGTTAAACAGAAAAAAGATATAGACTATTATCAAACATGGAATCTATTTTACCAACGGTTGGAAAAAAGGGGTAGAGATTAAGAATGTAAATTTGTATTGTTAAGCAAATTAAATACCCAGACAACACGATCTTTATTAAACACTAAGAAATGTATTTACTAGAAAATCGATTTTTAAAAAAGATAACCCACTTTTCAAGGCATAAATCTAATTTAAAGGGTCTCCATCCAGACTATCCAGTATGTGTTCTAACACATTTAACAAAGGAGAGATTTTACCCCCTCCCTTAGTAACTGGTTCCATTTTCTAACTACTTTCACTATTTGGAATGTTTTCCTAAAATTCACCAGGAATCCGTATCCTGGAATCTAAGACAATTAAAAATAATCTTCCTCTCTGTCCCCACCCACTTCAGCTATCAAAAACACGCTGTAATGTTTAATGCCAACTTTCAACTGGTTCTCTTAAGACATAGTTTATGATCCCCACATCATCCTTGCTGCTCTTCTGAGTTCTTAGTTATCTGAACACTTCAAACAATAGGGTGTCCAGAACCAAATACACTGCAAAACAGAGTAGAATTATTAATTTCCTGCTTTGGAAAGCATTTATATTGATGTGGTGAAGAAATGCATTTTTAGCAGCAATATCACATCACTGATTCATATTCATTTAGTGTTACTATTCCAAAATCTTTTAACAGACATTTATTTCTCTGTTTTATCTGAGTCAGCAATAAGAAAGAAAAGAATGTGCATGCCTATTTATGCTATGACAGAATTAGGTTAGGTTGGGTTAGGATTAAAGTTAGACAGAGTTAGGGTTAGCTATAACATAATATAAGTTTTCAAAATCATTTTATTAGTTATGCCATGCTGATAGTTTGAAATGGATATAAATAAAATTGACTCCCAAATTCCTTTATGGTTGTCACTTTATGGTAGGCATTTTTAAAAGAGAAATGATACCTGCACAAACTTGGTTGACCAATGCTGATTTATTGACTTTCTCCAAAGGAGACCTAAATTAAAAAACAGAGAAGAATTGGAAAGAAAAGACCATATTTGTCAATGGTTTGCCTATGCTCAGTTAACAGAAGATTTAAACTGGATAAGAAGAATTTTGTTTTTACCAATGGGAAAACTGATTTTAGTTGGATTTATGTACCAATGTGATTGCTAAGACATATAAATTACTACTGAAAATGTATATTGAGTGAATATATAAAATATATAAATTACTATTGAAAATGAATATGGAGTGAGTATATAAAATATATAAATTACTATTGAAAATGAATATGGAGGATAACTATATTAAAGATTATATGATCAAATGGGCAATAACATTTGGTTACAACATAATGTTTGAACAATGGAAAAATATGTGGAGTAAAGGGTGTTGAAGTGTAACTTGAAAAAGAATATTTATAGTTTTATGCACCATTGGCATTTAACACCTGATAAATTATCAAAGATAAATTATCGAAGGGTTTTGTCAATTGTATGCTGGGAATGTAAAGGCACATTTTATTACCTCTGATGGAGATGTAAGAAAGTTAAGACTTATTGGAATGATATATTTTAACTTAGAGACTTCTTAAATAGAACGTGACAACTGAAGCCAGAGCCTTTTTTTTTTTTTTTAAGATTTGGTGGACAAACAGATTTGGTGGAAAAAAAGGAACTTTGTTCTTATATATGACAACAGCAGCAAGGCATCTTTGTGCACAGAATGGAAGGATTCACATATACTCACAATGGAAGAATGGATGGTGAAATCAATGGACTTGGCTGACATGGTGAAATTGTCTGTTTTAATTAAAGAAAAGATTTTATCTAGTTTCTTTCTACTTCTACTTTTGTTTGTTTGTTTGAAATGGAAAGAAATGAAAATTTAACCTTGAGTTTAGATTTATTTATGATGATAAAAGTTCTATTTATTATGGTTTATTCTAGTTCAAAGGATCTTTTTCTATTTTTTCCTTTTTGTTTGCACTTTCCAATTTTTGCTTTTTCCTCATCCCTTTCTCTTTCTTTTTAATTCTTTTTTCTTTGCTTTGTTCTATTTTATACTTCTTTCAAATTTAATAAAAAAAAATTGGGGGGAAAGAATGAAAAGATTCTGAACTAAAAGTTAAAAAAGGAAATTTCTGTGACTTTATGGAGCTGCTAAATAACACACCAACTTACCCTCCCCCCTATCTTTAGTGAACATAAATAAATTATATGTCCTGCTATAAACAGGTTAGCATATTTATGACATAACTGCCTTTCAATAAGGAGTGAAGGTAAAAGACCATGGGATTTCTTGTATTTTGGCCCATGGTGAATTCCTAAATGGATATCATTTATCAGATTCCTGTGATGTTAAACAGCATGACTATCTGGAGAATGCTTACATAATATATTGCAAGTTTCAGCCTGGTTCCTGAGAATCATACAATATCTACAAGGTCCCATCAGATTGTATGTCTTTTTGGTAGTTGCTCAAGGCCTTTGGAACATCCTCCTACTGGAGAGCAGGGGACCCCTACCCTTTTAGCTGTCTGGAGGGCTGTGAAATCAGCTTGGGGTGAAAGCAATTCATCAGGCAGCACTTTTGTTCTCAAAGAGGCAGGGTGAAAAAGCCCTGCTTGGATTTCCTGATGAACCTTTTTCAGGCAGCCCCCAGGCAAGAACACTGGCTTGTGACCTTCCCTATCAGCTTCCTTGTTGACTTGCTGGGGGAGCCAGCAAAAAAGATTGTGTATGGTGATTGCACAACTTCAGAACACTTGGCCAACTTCTGTAAGTGTGAACCAATTACCGAAAACCCAGATCACAATCATGTGACTGCCCGGGTGCTGCAACAACTGTAAGTTAAGGCAGAGGTTATAAATTCCTTCATTCAATGCCATCGTAATTTCAAATGATTGCTGGATAAATGATCATTAAGCAAGGATTGTTTGTAAATTTTAAACTATGTTTAATGGATTGTTGTGAACCACCAGAATCACTGTATGAAAGGAAGGAAGGAAGGAAGGAAGGAAGGAAGGAAGGAAGGAAGGAAGGAAGGAAGGAAGGAAGGAGTTCTTTACTTTAATATGGTAAGGACCTTCTGGAAGTGTGCTGTTCTGGGAAACCACATCTGGTCTCCTTGTCCAATCATATTATTTTTCAGATTTTTCTCCCTGGGGTATTTGACAGTTGCTATATAAATTGAACCAGTTTATTGTGGAGGACTTTCCTTTTCCTCACACCAATCAAATATCAATTCTAGCAGCTTTCTGATATAACTCCTGTATAAAACTTTGAAAGGAGAAAAAACATTTTTTAAAAGTGCCTCTTTATGTTTGGTTCTATTTCCCATTCCCATTCTATTCCTATTTCCTATTTATTTATTAGATCATTAACATTTTTAAAAATCAGATAATGAATTTGACTACACTAAGTTTTATTTTTTAAAAATCAATATCTCCCTTTCTCTGAACTTGGTTGAGCCACATTTAACTCAATTCAGTTTATTTCTGAACAGGTTGCACAACACCTGAATTCATACCAGATTACCTAATCAGTGGCAAACTTTGTTTTAAGCAGCGGTGAAATCCAGCCAGATCTATCCGGCTCACATGAACTGTTAGTCTCCGCCCACCCATGAGGACGTCATTTCATCCTGTTTTTGACCCTCTGCACATGGGCAGAAGAGGCGCGTGCGCTAACATTCCCGAACCGGTAGTGGATGTAATTGTGATCTGGGTTTTTGCATTTCACCACTGGTTTTAAGGGCAGTGTCTTATCAACAAAATAGCAAAGCAATGCACTATTTGGTTTTGGTTTACTATTCCCATCATCCTTGAGGAGTAGCTGATAGAAGCGGTAATCAATACATCCAGATGTTATCAAAACAGGATAGCTTGCTTGAAGTTACTACTTGTTACTTAGATTTCCTGAGTAGGTATTTTCTTGTGGATTTTACCTTGTACCTTGCTAGATAGAGCAACATTTTGTCTTCCATAATTGACTTTTCTTAGAGAGATTGGACACATAATGCAGACACAGTTTGTATAATATTTGATTCTAATATTATCAGTTTTTTCCATCATAATTGATCTGAAATACCTTCTCCCCTATAGTTGCTGCTTTTCTGGTCAGCATGAAAATCAATCACTATAATCTGCAGAGCTAATTTCACACACGCATTTCCTTCATTAATACAAGTTTTTTTTACTCAATGCTGCTGCTCAAATTTCAGCAGTATCTAAACCCTGATGAGCCATGCATTGTGTTCTGAGCTCTCATAGTCTTAAAAATGGACATAATAAAAATGAGACTATAATTCTATTACCATGAGTATTATTATAAATATATATCATCTTCTGAAATAGTGTTCTCCAAAGCAACACCAGGAACATTACTGAAGTCATAAACAGCACATTATCTATCATAGAAATTGTCCCAAGACTAATTCAACTACTTCTTATTTCTAGAATAAATATAGTATGCATGTAGTATGCGTTTGTTTGTTTGTTTTATTTATTTATTATATTTCTATACCGCCTTTCTCCCGTAGGATTCAAGGTGGTGTACTGTCAAGAAAAAAGTAAAGATACATAAACATCATAAAATTGATAATTAAATTATAAAATAGATTAGCCCAAATTAAATAAAACCCAGAATTAGATAATATTTTAATCATTCTCAGTTGACATGTTTAGCCCCACCTGATTGAACATCAGGGTTTTGAGGGCACAGCGGAAAGCACGGAGATTAGGGATATTTCGTATATCCAGGGGCAGTTCATTCCAAAGGGTTGGAGCCCTTACAGAGAAGGCCTTCCCCCTTGGGAGTCGCCAGTCAGCATAATTTGACTGACGGTACCCTAAGTAGTCTCTCTCTGTGTGAACGAACTGGTCGGTGGGAGGCTATTGGTGGCAAAAGACGGTCTCGTAAGTACCCAGGCCCTAAGCCATGGAGTGCTTTAAAGGTGATGACTAACATCTTGAATCACACCCGGAAGACCACTGGGAGCCAGTGCAGGTCGCGTAGGAGAGGTGTTACATGGGTGCAACGAGCTGCACCCATAATCACTCGCATGGCTACATTCTGGACCAGTTGGAGCTTCCGGGTGCTCTTCAAGGGGAGCCCCATGTAGAGACCATTGCAGTAGTCCATACGGGAGGTGACTAGGGCATGAGTGACCATGCGCAAGGCATCCCAATCCAGAAAGGGACACAACTGGTGGATCAGGCGAACCTGATAAAAGGCCCCCCTGGCCATGGCCATCAAATGGTCTTCTAAAGATAGCCGTGAGTCCAGGAGGACACCCAAATTGTGGGCCCTCTCTGTGGGGAGCAAGGTCTCATCCCCAATTGTCAGTGATGGTACCAGCTGATTATATCGGGACGCTGGAAGCCACAGCCACTCAGTCTTGGAGAGGTTGAGTCTGAGTTTGTTTCTCCCCATCCAGATCCGCACGGCCTCCAGGCAACGGGACATCACAGTAAGGGCATCGTTGGGATGATTTGGGGTGGAGATGTATAGCTGAGTGTCATCAGCATACTGATGAACATTCACCCCAAAACCACAGATGATCTCGCCTAGTAGTTTTACATAAATGTTGAACAGAAGGGGTTCAACATTTGGCTCATGACCCTTGTGGCACCCTACAGATAAGGACCAACCCTTGCGGCACCCCACAGATAAGGTGGGGTGCCGCAAGCATCAAACACCAAAGCACGGTGCCCCCTATTCCTAATCTCTCCAGCCGATGCAGTAGGATACCATGGTCAATGGTATCAAAAGCTGCTCAGAGATCTAATAGGACCAGGACAGAGGAGCAATCTCTGTCCCGGGCCTTCCAGAGATCATCAACCAACACGACCAATGCCGTTTCTGTGCTGTATCGCGACCTGAAGCCCGACTGGAACGGATCCAGATAGACATCTTCATCCAGGTATCGGGGTAGTTGTCGCACCACCACTCTCTCAACAACCTTTGCAACAAAGCGAAGATTGGAGACTGGACGATAGTTTGATAATAAAGCTGGGTCCAGGGAAGGCTTCTTGAGGAGAGGCTTCACAACCAACTCTTTCAAGACGGTGGGAAAGAAACCCTCACTCAGAGAAGCATTTATAATCCCCTGGAGCCAGCCTCATATAACCTCCCGGGAAGCCAGTACCAACCAGGAGGGACATGGGTCCAATGAACGTGTGGCAGCGTTAAGTTGCCCAGAATCCTGTCCACATCCTCAGGAGCCACAGAGTTAAACTCTTCCCAGATAACGCTCTCAAGACCTACCCCCATCTCCTCCTAACCCTGGATCTACCCAATCGGAGTCCAGGCCATCCCGAATCTGAACAACTTTATCATGCAGGAATTACACGAAATCCTCAGCTCGTCCCTGTAAGGGATCTTCCCACGTCCCCCACCTGAAGTAGGGAGCAGGTCACCCTAAACAGCGTGGCTGGGTGGTCCTCTGCAGATGCAATAAGAGTGGAGAAGTAGCTAGACTTTGCCGCTTTTATTGCTACTAGGTAGGTCTTAATATAAGATCTCACCTGTGTTCGGTCAGATTCAGATCGGCTTGTCCTCCAATCGCTCTCCAGGCGTCTTTTCCAATGCTTCATCTCTCTCAGCTCTTCAGAAAACCAAGGAGCTAGTCAAGATCTGCATCGGGTCAGAGGCCGCAAAGGCACGACACGGTCCAAGGCCCCAGTAGCCACCCTGTCCCAGGCGACCACCAGGTCCTCAGTCAAGTCGTGAGCCAGAATCTCAGGAAATGGCCCAAGCTCCATCAGGGACCTCTCGGGGTCCATCAGGCACCTGGGGCAGAACAATTTGGTCAGTTCCATCTCCCTGCAGTGGGTGGAAGTGACTTGAAAGTCCATGTGAAGGAGAGAATGATCAGACCATGAGAAGAGCTTGATGTCTATATCCCCTATTTTAAGATCATTCAGCCACTGGTCAGAGACAAAAATCAAGTCCAGAGTGTGATTCCCCAAGTGGTTGGGGCCTTTAACTACCTGGGTCAGGTCCATGGCTGCCATGGAAGCCATGAACTCCTGAGCTCATTTATAAAAAATTTAATTTTTATACTGCCATTCTCCCAGAGGACTCGGGGCGGTGTACAGCCAACAATAAAATACACTCATATACAAAATTTAAAAACAGTTTAAAAACATATTAAATAATTTTAAATAAAGAATGTAGCCGCGCAGGTGATTATGGGTGCAGCTCATTGCACCCATGTAACACCTCTCCTGAGTGAGCTGCACTGGCTCCCGGTGGTCTTCTGAGTGCAATTCAAGGTGTTAGTCACCACCTTTAAAGCACTCCATGGCTTAGGACCTGGGTACCTACGAGACCATATTTTGCCACCAATAGCCTCCCACCGACCAGTTCGTTCTCACAGGGAGGGACTACTCAGAGTACCGTCAGTCAAATTATGCCGACTGGCGACTCACAGGGAGAGGGCCTTCTCTGTGAGGGCTCCAGCCCTTTGGAATGACCTGCCCCCGGAGATACTGAATATCCCCGACTTTCATGCTTTCCGCCATGCCCTCAAGACCCTGATGTTCCAACGGGTGGGGCTAAACATGTGAATGACTTTTAAAATGTTATCTAATTCTGGGTTTTTATTTAATCAGGCCAAACTATGTAATAATTTCAATTAGGAATTTTATGATGTTTGTGTGTCTATATTTTTATATTGGCTGTACACCACCCTGAGTCCTACGGGAGAAAGGCGGTATAGAAATATAATAAATAAAAAATAAAAAATAAAAAAATTTGGCCCCAATGTCATTAAAAATAAACCAACAATTAAAATTCATGTTCAGGCCAGCCCAGCTTGTTGGAACAATAACGTCTTGAGGGCATGGTGAAAGGTGCGTAGGTCAGGGATCATCCGTATCTCCAGGGGCAAATTGTTCCAGAGGGCAGGTGCCCCCACAGAGAAGGCTTTCCCCCGGGGGGTTGCCAGTCGACATTGTTTGACCGACGGCATCCTGAGGAGTCCCTTTCTGTGGGAGCGTATTGGCCAGTGGGAGGCTATCAGTAGCAGAAGGCGATCTTGTAAGTACCCAGGTCCTAAGCCATGGAGCGCTTTAAAGATGGTCACCAACATTTTGAATTGCACCCAGAAGTCCACCAGGAGCCAGTGCAGCACACGCAGGAGAAATGTTACATGGGTGAGTTATGTCGCTCCCATAATCACCCGTGCGGCTGCATTCTGGACCAGTTGGAGCCTCCGAGTGCTCTTCAGGGGGAGCCCCATGTAGAGAGCATTACAGTAGTCCAGACGGGCAGTGATGAGGGCATGAGTGACCATGCACAAGGAATCCTGGTCCAGAAAGGGGCACAATTGGTGAATCAGGTGAACCTGATAAAAAGACCCCCTGGCCACAGCCATCACATGATCTTCTAGAGACAGCCGCGCATCCAGGAGGACACCCAAATTGTGAGCCCTCTCTATGGGGGCCAAAATCTCACCCCCGATAGTCAGCGATGGAACCAGCTGGCTATACCAGGACGCTGGAAACCACAGCCACTCAGTCTTGGAGGGGTTGAGTCTGAGCCTGTTTCTCTTCATCCAGATCCGCACGGCCTCCAGACACCAGGACATCACATCAAGTGCATCATTGGGGTGGTCCAGGATGGAGATGTACAGCTGAGTATCATCAGTGTACTGATGGAACTTCACCCCAAAACCATGGATGATCTCACCCAGCAGCTTCACATAAATGTTGAACAGAAGGGGTAAGAGGACCGACCCTTGTGGCACCCCACAAACAAGGTGCCTCGAGGTCGACCTCTGACCCCCTGCCAACACTGCGTACAGTCAGAGAGGAAGGAGGAGAACCACCACAACACGGTGCCCCCCACTCCTAACCCCTCCAACTGGTGCAGCATGATACCATGTTCGATGGTATCAAAAGCCGCTGAGAGGTCTTATAGGACTAGGATAGAGGAGCAACTCTGTCCTGAGCCCTCCAAAGATCATCAATCAATGCAACCAATGCCGTTTCCGTGCTGTACCCCAGTGGTGGGTTGCTCCTGGTTCACACTGGATCGCAAGAACTGGTAGTAAAAAAATTTAATAGTTCAGAGAACTGGTAATAAGATTCACTGGCCATGCCCCCAAACTGGTTCCTGGCCGTTCGCCGTTCGCTTACCCCACCCACTCCCAATCTATTGCTGCCTCCTGAGTCCCAGCTAATGGCTAGAGGGAAAAAAACTGTTTAAACTCTTGCTGTGAGGCTTCAAAGGGCCACCCTACAGCTGATCAGTGTTAAAAGAAAACAAATGAGTAGACCGGTGCCTGCAAAAATAGAAAAAACAGCCCCTTTCAGCTTCAGCATAGGTTAATTACCACAAATTGATTAGATCAGTCTCCCGACTCTCAGCTGATTTGCTCTCAGTTGTTTTGCACAGGAGTCTTTTGCTAGGTGCAAACAGTGCTGGAGCAGTTTTTTTTTCCCCTAGCTATGCTGAAAAAGCGAAACTGAAAGTAAAGCAAGGTCTTTGCTGCAACGTGACAAAATGAGGCAGAGAGAGATTTCTTTTCCTTTTTCCTCATCAAAAGAGGTAGGTACAAAACTGCAAACAATGGGAAATTTAGGGCAAAAGAAGACAGTTCAAGATTTTAAAATACAAAAGAAAAAAAGCTCTATTTAACTAGGGAATTGTAATAATTGAGATACTATTAATTGTATATTGTGTTGAAAGCAGAAATGGTTAAGTTGTGGTTTGGAGGAATATATGGAGGAAATTATTTGGTTTATTATTATTAGTAAATATAATTAATTGATTTGTAAGAAATTGGATTGCATGGAAATAATTGTAATTATTTAATTATAAATAATAAATAATTCATGTTCATATTGATTAATATACAAAAAAGATAGATATACAACTAATTGATTTTTATTAAAATGTTGAATTTGTATTAAACAACTGTAATATTACATAACTAACCAATGTGGATGGATGGATATAAAAATAGATGACAATGGGAAGGGGTATAATATAGAATAGAAGGGAAAAATTGAATTTGATTAAGATTAGAGATGAGGATGAAGGGTAATATTAGTTTTTTAAAAAACAGATGAGGAATAAATATGGCAAAAAGGAAATATAGAAATTGTAAATTTAATTGAAATGACTAAACACTGTTTAAATTTGTGAACCGGCCAAATACTCTGTTCAAAGAAAATACATTGTATGTGTGTTTCTAATTATTGCTATTTATTCATATTTGTTCTCTTTTATTCTTTAAAATTTAACAATTCATTCTTTATCTTAGTATCTTTATATATATGTTTGAGGTTGGCTTTCTTCTCTTTCATCTTTTTTTATTGTACAGCAATCTTTCTCCTCAAACCTACCACCTCTCTTTTTTCTTTCCTTCTTACTTTCTCTTCCCCCCTTCTTCTCCTCCCTACTTCCTCTTCCTTTCTCCTTCTCCTCCTCTCTTCCTCCCTCTCCTCCCTTCACTCCTACTCTAATTTCCCTTCCCTTCCTTCATCCCTCTCTATTGCTGTATCCTTTTATGCATATGGACTACTCAGAGGGCTATTTCTGACTGGTCCTCGCACTTTTGACCAGTCCTCGAACTTACAACTGCCCTCATATTTTACGTTTTTGCCCTATCTATCATGGTGAAGAGAAGCAGTTGTGAAATGAGTGACACGGTTGTTAAGAATGCTGAAATGGGCATAAATGATGACCAGTCATAAGTGCGAAGACTGGTCAAAAGTGCAAGGACCTGTCAGAAATGACTTTTTTCAGCCCTCTGAGTAGTCCCTATACACATAGCCATGGCCACCAGTCACATGATTTCCAAGCCACACCCACAAAATAAGCCACGCCCACAGAACTGGTAATAAAAAAATTTAGAACCCACCCCTGCTGTACCCCTGCTGTACCATCTGAAGCCCAACTGGCATGGATCCAGATAGACATCCAGGTACTGGGGAAGTTGTGACATCACCACACTCTCAACAACCTTCGCCACAAAGCAAAGGTTGGAGACTAGAGGATAGTTTGCTAATATAGCCGGGTCCAAGGAAGGCTTCTTGAGGAGAGGCCTCACCATCGCCTCTTTCAAGGTAGCGGGGAAGACACCCTCACTCAAAGAAGCATTAATAATCCCCTGGAGCCAGCCTCGTGTAACTGCCCGGGAGGCCAGCACCAACCAGGAGGGACACGGGTCCAATAAACATGTGGCAGGGCTAAATCTAGCCAGAATCCTGCCCACGTCGTCGGGAGCCACAGGGTCAAACTCCTCCCAGATAACACTCTCAAGACCCGCCTACATCACTGCTCAGCTGGGCATGGAGGTGGGGGGCAGGGATTTTGCTTTGCCTGGGTTCAACTTGTCTTGCTTTGCTTTGCTTAGTTGTAAGCAAGTACTCGGTGACGCAGCTCTGCTTCAGGTTGTGCTGCAGCCCCAGCAACCCCTCTGTGTGACAGGGACTCCCTGGAACCAAGTTTTCTGAATTGTGTTTGCCCTCAGAACTGGCTGCTTCTCTGGACTCACAGCAGCCAGGAGCTAGTGGGGGGTACATGTGTGTGTTTGGAGCTTTGCTTTTGGTCTTAGAGTGAACTGTGGGAACTTTGGGGGGAAAAGTTGGAGCAATAAAAGGGAATTAAGCCTTCACTCTGACTGTGTTGCTTTCGTGCCCAGCTCCGGATCATCACACTTGCATAGCAAAGGGCATAAGCTTGACTACCCCAAGATCCATAAAGTGTTATCTGCTCATTCCCAGGGGAAGATGAGTAGTCTGGGGATCTTGTAATTTAGGTAGAGAACAATAATGTTTCTTATTTTAGTGGCTCCAGTTGTTGTTTATGCCTGATATTAGTCTACTAATAATCTGCATTGCCCTTTCCTGAACCTCTTCTAGTTTTTCTGATTGACACGCCAAATGTCATGGCCAGAACTGCATTCAATATCAAAATGGGAGGTCTGTCCAAAGCCAAATAATTACTTCCCGTGATTTAATTTAGATAATGAGATGGAGGCATAGAAATTTAATAAATAAATTTGAAGCTAGTTTGGTATAGTGGTTAAGGTACCAAGATACAATCTGGAAAACTATGGGTTTGAGTTCTGCTTTAGACATGAAAGGGAGCTGGGTGATTTTGGGTGACTCTCTGTCAGCCTAACCAATTTGCAAGCTTTTTGTGGGGAAAAACAGGACGAGGAAAGAGTATTAGGTATATTCACTCCCTTAAATTATTTATAAAAAATAAACACAGGATATAAATAAATAAAAATATTTTGATGAGAAGTAAATTAAGCTAGTACTTGCCTTTTTTGGCAGCCACTGTTGATTCATTTTGTCAATTACAGTTCATGAATATTGTCACAGATACTTTTGCCAAGCAAAATCTCTTCATGATATTTTACTTTCTATTTTTCAATTGTGGAACTTTGTATATTTGTCTTTTATTTTGTTATTTTCAACCCATTTATGTAATCTATCAGGATTGTTCTGAACTTTTTTCTGTCTTCTACAAAACTCAATTTTGTGTCACATTTTAGTCTCATTGACCTTCATTGAATCTGAACAATTGTAATTCATAAATTGTATTACAATTGTTCAGATTCAATGAAGGTCAATGAGACTAAAATGTGACACAAAATTGGGTTTTGTAGCTTCAACTGAGTTATGCAATAGACATTAATTAGAACATAAGGGAGTTGCAGAAAACCAAATTTGTGTATGGAAAGTACAGTAATACTAATGTGTTTATCAAATTCTAGAATATCAAAAGGAACATTATTTTGTCACATACATATTAAATATGATAGATTTCAAAGAAATAATTATTCTTATACCAAAGAAATATTCTGAAATGCAGGAAAAATTAGTTATGTCAATGCAGTTATCTGTCTACATCTCAGTCTTAATATAAATGCCCATATAAAGTAGAAGTATAATGTACTTTGCATATGATAGTTATTTCATCCAAAATATTATTTTAATTTTCAGTAATTGGAAAAAAGATGATCTTTTAAAGGAAGTAACATTGTCTGTTATTTCAAAGTGAGCCTATACCATTATTAGCTAGAAAAAACTAGCTAAAAATTGCCAACAAATTTTTTCCTATCAAAATGCTGCCTTGGACCTGGCTCTCTGCGTTTAGATTCTCTGTTACCTATTTCCTAAAATAGTTGTGTTATGGTTCTTCCAATCACGCTTGCTTTTTCGTCAAAATTCTACAACCCTAATCTAAAATCAAGACCACCAAGCAAAGTCCTTTATGTGGTAAAACTAGCAGTACTGGAACTGGGATGCAAAATGTCAAATGACCATTAGATAATAGCAAGATTTAGGGGTCTTTGGACCTCTTTGCTGCCATCTAATGAGTTCCTGGATTTCTGCAGCCCATAATTGGTGAATTCTCTTACAATGAAATTTGTGTCAAGTATTTCAAACAGCAGCTACAAAATCCTTGAGGCTAGTCCACATCCTATATTAAATGTGAATGCACCTCTTGATATCAGTTATGCTGCATATAATTACTGTCACACAAGGAGGGCTTTAAAAATACTGTTTGGAACAGAGGGGATAGGAATCAGGAGAAGATTGTTTTGAGTTCACTGATTTTCTGATTCCTCGTTCAAAAAGGCAAAACTAAATAATTTACAAATATGATACCTATCCCCTTTCCCCTCTCCGTTTTCAGCAAACACAAAGCCCATAACAACCATATTACCTGAAGGAATATCCTTCAGGACTTTTTTTCACATAACCAATAAAAATTATCCTCCATTCTGACATCTAGTTCATTATCCTTCTTTACTATTTACCACAGGGCACAAAGGAGAGAAAAGAACTGAGTAAACATCTTAAGAATTAAGCCTGGTGATTAAATAAACAGAAAACAATTAAAATTCAGTTTAGAAGAAGCTGCAGCAGTTATAAAGGAACTAAGAACTCTCCAATGTAAACCCACTGACTGATGCACATTCTGGCCAGATCATCTCCTTTCAGAGCTTTGGAATTGGTCATACAACATGGTGGTAATTACCTCCCATTTAAGAATGTTGAATTGTTATTTTTAATTGTGGATTTTAAGGGCTCTTTGTGGCTTAAAAAGAAATAGCCCATCTATGGAAAGAGGTTTGTATTCAATTTAATATGTATATATTAAATATGTATGCATCAGTACAAGGATATGTTAACAAGCACGAAGATGTGCACAAAAATCATGCATTTAATATAGACCCATATCTTTTATTTATTTAATTTATTTATAATTTTATTTCTATACCGCCTCTCTCCCAAAGGACGTGGGGTGGTGTACAGCCTATTAAAACAAAGAATATACAAATATCAAAAATTTAAAATTATTAAAATTATTACACAATTTTGGCCCAGATTAAAACCCACAAAATTTAAAACTCCCAATTTAAATTAGTTTACATAGATAGCCCTGCCTGGTGAAACAGCAGAGTCTTAAAGGCACAGCAAAACACACAGAGGTTGGAGATATTGCGTATTTCTGGGGGCAGTTTGTTCCATAGGGCAGGAGCTCCCACAGAGAAGGCCCTCCCCATGGGTGTCGCCAGCCGACATAACTTGGCCAATGGCACCCTGAAGAGTCCCTCTCTGTGTGAGCGAACTGGCCAGTGGGAGGCTATTGGTGGCAGAAGTTGGTCTTGCAAGTACCAGGTCCTAAGCCATGGGGCGCTTTAAAGGTGGTAACCAAGTTGCGCCCATAACCACCCGTGAAGCTGCATTTTGGACCAGTTGGAGCCTCCGAGTGCTCTTCAAGGGGAGCCCCATGTAGAGAGCATTACAGTAATCCAGTCGGGAAGTAACAAAGGTGTGAGTGACCATGCGCAAGGCATCCCAATCCAGAAAGGGCCGCAACTGGCGTATCAGGCAAACCTGATAAAAAGCCGCCCTGGCCATGGCCATCATATGCTCTTCTAAAGACAGCTGTGCATTCAGGAGGATGCCCAAGTTACGAGCCCTCTCTGTGGGGGGCAAAGATTCACCCCCAATAGTCAGCGATGGCACCAGCTGACTATACCGGGACGCCGGAAGCCACAGCCACTCAGTCTTGGAAGGGTTGAGTCGGAGCCTATTTCTCCCCATCCAGACCCGCACGGACTCCAGGCAGTGGGACATCACATCAAGGGCATCATTGGGGTAGATAGATACTTTTTATTGCGGTCAGAGACCAAATTAAATACATATAAAAAGGGGGGGTAGATTTTACAATTGTAAAAAGATCATGCGACAATACACCATGTACTACCTCAAATACAATCTATACTATCAATACTA
The DNA here is from genome assembly GCA_030761175.1 of Masticophis lateralis. Classification (NCBI taxonomy): domain Eukaryota; kingdom Metazoa; phylum Chordata; class Lepidosauria; order Squamata; family Colubridae; genus Masticophis; species Masticophis lateralis. The sequence continues at coordinate 180,098,756 of JAUDYJ010000001.1, forward strand.
GTGATCCTCTGCCATAGGAATTACCGGTCTCTTCCCCCGTTTTTTTTCCGCCGTGACTGCAGCAAAATTTTTTGCCACCTTTGAAGTTATATTAGGGTCTGCATCCTGGAGTAGGAAATAAAGGCTGAACAGATCAGGTGATCCAGGGAATCTCTGGGAAATAGGGGAAATGAATCTTGATCTTATGTCTCGGTAGTGGGGACATACGAATGTAATGTGAAACAGAGATTCTGGGGATCGGCCATCACATGCACAATAGGAGGATTTTACTCCCCCCGAAAGCCTACTGTCGAGGACATTCGAGGGGATCACATTAAATCTTGCCTTCATAAATGCGAGCCTATGTTTGATAGAATGTAACGCAGAGAGGTAAGGTGGAGGGTGAGGCAAGGGAACAATTCCAAGGGAGAACGGTGAGCATGTTCCCGATCCGTTTGCCAGATTTAGTTGTCTGTCAATGTCATCCAGCCGTTGAAAGATCAATGATTTGGCAGCTTCAGGGCCTAAAGTAAAAGCTTCAATGGGGGAAATCCCAATCTTCAAAAGCTTTGTATGGATATTATGGGCCCAGGGACTATGAAAAGGGTCCCGCCATAGGCATTGGCCTAGGTAATATCCTGGGAGTCTGGTCCATAGGGACAACCAATATCCAATTGCACGTTTCCATATGATTGTAGCAAGTGAAGATATGCCCAATTCCAGCTGGATTGCGGCGTTACTTACACAGGGAGGGACTCCCATCAAACGGCGTAGGAACTGGTTGTGGATGGACTCAAGAGAGGAGATGTTGGATTGGACCCATAGGGGGGCGCCGTAGGTGACAGCCGCTATCACCTTTGCCCTATAGACTTTTATTGCTGAGGGGATATGATGGGCTCCCTCAGTATGAAAAAAATGCAGGAGGGCGTGGGTGGAAATCTTAGCCTTATTACAGAGAGATTCAACCTGCGCAGGCCACTTGGCATTAGATTGAAAGAGGATACCTAGGTATTGAAATCTGTGGACCTGTTCCACTGGGCTGCCATCCAGGTTCCAGTGATAAATTTTCCTGCTTCTTGCAAATACCATGATTTTAGACTTGGAATGGTTTATATGGAGTTGGTTAGCAGAGCAGTAAGCAGAAAGGATTTTTAGGGCTGTACATAGGCCCACCCGGGAAAATGAAAGTATTGCAGCATCGTCAGCGTAGAGCAGGAGCGGACATCTGTAATCTGCTAATCTAGGAGCATGGATATAGACCACGTGATCCGAAAATGCCTTTCTCCAGTCACTGATGTATAGGTTGAAGAGAAAGGGTGCGAGTATACACCCCTGCCTAACCCCCTTATTAATGGGGATAGCTTTGGTGAGATCCCCCTGCGGGGTAAGGCGCACTTTTGCTTCTGTCCCTTCATGCAGCTGGGATATAAGCCAAAGTAATCTTTTGTCAATACCCCAGGCGGAAAGTTTGGCCCACAGCTTAGCTCTAGGGATGCTGTCGAAGGCAGCCTTTAGGTCTATGAAGGCAACGCAGAGATGGCCCTTCCTGGGGGTGGAGTATTTTACGGCAAGATGATGAAGGATCAAAGCATGGTCAATTGTCGAGTGGTCTGGACGGAACCCCGCCTGCTCATAGCCGAGCAGGTCGGCCTCTTCAGCCCAGCACTCCAGTTTGGACAGGAGATAGCGGGCATAGAGTTTCCCCAAAATTGAAAGAAGACTGATGTTACGGAAGTTGCCGGGATCGGAGTGGGCGCCTTTCTTGTATATGGGGATAATTATAGCATCCTTCCAGAGCTTGGGGATAAGGCCCGTTTGGTTGATTGCATTGAATACCTCGGTAAGAACTGGGATCCACCAGTCCTTATGGGCTAGGATGGCTTTGGCTGGGATAAGATCTGGGCCGGGAGCTTTTCGGAGTTTGAGTTGTCCGATCAGCTTAGCAATCGTGGATGGTTCGACAGGAGGCCATCTGGGAAGGTGGTTAGGGAGAGAACCTGTGGTTGAAGAGGCTGGCACATCAGTGTCATAAAAGACTCGGTGTAGAAAGAGTTCCCATGTAGTGGCCGAAATGGAGTGAGTAAGCCTACTATTTGCCCTCCTGTTTAACAGGCTCCAGAAATCACGGGGGTTGCTGGATTTTGCGGCCTCTAATAATGCGTTCCACCTAAGCCGGTGCCAGTCTTGCTTAGCTCTTAAAAGGGCTAGCTTGTATGCCTTCTTGGCCTCGAAGTAAGCGGGAGGGAGAGGCATTAATGAACCTGTTCGTTTGTAGGCAGAATATATAGATCTCATATGGTTCCTGGCTTGTTTGCATTCTGAGTTAAACCAAGGGGCTCCCTTCCTCCAGGAAACTCTGCCAGGAATAAGGGTGGGGGGCTGAAAGGAGGCTATAAGACCATTTAGGCACTCAGTGAAGGCGGTCAGTAGTGCACCAGGTGTAGCCTTTGTTCCAATCAAGGCTGACAAGGTATTGGCTGCTTCTTGATGATAAAAGCGTGCGTGGAAAAGGGCCAGAGACTTTGACCATTTCGGCAACATTGGGGAGCCTCTGGGATTAGAGTCTATGGAGACAGCGTGAGCGGGATGGCTTTGAGGTCTATATAGCCGTGCAACCGTAATAAGTGGAAGATGGTCACTGAAAATCCTGTCGTCTACTTTGAAGGAGGAAATGTGTGGCAAAAAGGCTCTCGAAACCAAAATATAGTCTATTGTGCTGTTGCCGTTTTTGGCCAAGTGGGTAAATTCCCCGGGAACATCCGGGGCACATCTGCCATTAAGGGGGAAGAGGTCTAGTTTGATGGTAAGAAGAGCTAGACAGGTCCCCGCTTTGTCAGCTTTTCGATCCTTGGAAACTCTCCCTTTCAGAGTGTCCAGGGGGTGGTCATCCCTGGCCGGGCCTGTCCACCAACGGGAGGCAACTAGGGTTTCCCAAGTCCCTGCAGTGCGGGCGTTTAGATCCCCCGCCATAAGAACGAAGGAGTGTGGGAATCTAAGTATGATGGTAGCGAGAAAGTCTTCCAGACCAGCCCACAGCTCATCCAAGTCCCGGTGAGAGCCCCCGGGAGGGAGGTAGACATTAAACACCAGGAGCGAGAGTTTCCCGACGGATATCAGATTTGCCTGGGCATAAGGGTGAAGAGAGTCCACTGGAACCACGTTTGCATGCAAGTCCAGGGAGATACCTGTTGCAAGGCCACCCTTCGAACGACCACCAAGCAGAGAGGGACCGGCTGGCAGGGTTACGATTTCAAAACCACATAGTGAAATGTCGTTGATCTCCCATGTTTCCTGAAATATGAGGATTTGAAAGTTTTTGAGGTAGTTCAAAAAATCCGGGTCAGCTTTTTTGGATGCCCACCCTGCGATGTTCCAACTCAAGATGGACCAAGGAGGAGTTCGAGGGTGAGTCTTTGACTGTCATTTAGTAGCAACAGGGGGCTGGTGGAAAGACTGGGGGACAGTTAGACCAAAAAAATCTGTTATCTTGCCTTGTTTTTCTTGCTTGGTTTTGGGGTCATTTTTAGATCTTGGAGAATTCTGGTGGGAGGCCAGATTTGGACTGAGATTATCGTCCAGGTCTTGGTAATGGCTTGAATGACGTATAGGTAAAACTGTTGGAGGGGACAGCTGTATGATGTTGTCGTCATCAAAATAAATGCCGCCGTTACGCGATTTGGTGATGATGATAGACGGTGAAAGAGGGAGAGCCCGAGAGGTCTGCACGGTCAAACCAGCCAGTTGTGGGGACTGATTGTGTGGCATTTTGAGAGGCGAGATTCTTGGAGCAGAAGGGGAACAAGTGATCAAAGATAAGGGGCCGAGTCCTGATAAACCTTCTGAGTCAGAGGTAGAGAGGGGTTGATCTGGGAGCGCAACATTTCTGGTCTGGAGGTCATCCTCCTGTTGTTGTTGGGTCACCAGCGGATTTGTGGAACTGGTGGTTGAGGTCCTCAAAGAGCTACCAGCTTCCGTGTGAAGGTCCTTGCACTCCGTTCCTGTCCTGCAGCAGGTGTCCACATTGATAGTCTTCCTCCCGAGAGAAGATAGGTGGGTATTTATAAAGCATCTTTGAGGGAAGACTCCAAAATGGGTCAGATGGTTGCGAGGACCACATAAAAGTGAGGGGGTCTTGGATGAGCTGAACTTGAGAATCAGACGTTTATAGTGGGGAGTGCTGGGAAGCCATTCCACTGAGAGCAGCTCATTGTCCCGGATGTAAGAACTGGATAAGAGTCTCAAAGTGTCTAATATGGATTTACGGTTGGTCCAGTCGTGCTTGTTAAAATGGGAATGGGCCAGGTTCAGGCATAAGTTGGCTGTTAGCAATTGGAGATTCACTAATGGCATCGGTCGAGGAGGGAGATGGCTATCCATTCGAGACGGACTCATTGCATGTCTGATGGTTCTATAGGGATATAGTGCTGAGACCGACTTACTAAGGGATTCCACTTTGCCCTCCAGCACTCCAACAGAGGATGTCAGATGGGTAATAGAGTCGGCCAAACGGAGACAGAACTGTTGCAAAAGCCGGATATCCGAAGACTGAACTAAGTCGGTAGGGGACGGTAAAGCGGTGAAACAGGGCAAGACAGAACTAACATCTGATGGTGTTGGACAATCCAGTGGAGAAGGTGTGTTGCAGAGTGAGGCAGCCAGGGATTCCGATTCTTCCAAAGGAGAGCTGGGCAAAGAATCCAGAGATATTAAGTTTTGGAAGAATTCATCCAAGGAAGTAGTTGATATGTTCGGATCTTGGTTTAATTTCATGGTGTCAGTCTTTTTGATCTTAGGCAAGGGGCCCATTATGTTTTCAAGGGAGGTCTCCTAACAAGGGTCCCTCGGGGATAAGGAACGACGACGTTTATGTGGGCTCATATCAAGGCAGCTGGTTAATCTCTTGGAGGAGGATGTTGGGTAGTAATATGGCTCAAAGCAGGTTAACGTTCTGATAGTAGATTAAAAAGTCCTTGGTTTATAGAGTCTCCCAGTTAAAAACAGATTATATGGGTAAAGCTTCAGCAATAATCAGCCCATATATATCAGAACAGTCAAGGCAGTTAAAACAGCTCATTTGCCGAGTTGATCGCAGGCAGTATGAGTGATAAAGGCAGGGCGCTGGGCCAGGCAGTTAGGCCTAACAAACAGAGATATCAAAAGAGTTGCAAGACCGGGCTCGTTGCCAGAATAAAATGGGAGTTGCCGGGGGAGAGTTGGAAAATTAACTGGTATACAATTTTGCATTAAAAACTCCACTGCAAGAATCGGGGGGTAAAAGCTAAAAACACAGTTAAAAAACCACAATAAGGATGAAGTAAAAACTTAGAGGCCGAGCAGAAGAAGCATATATCCTACCAGTCCTCCATCTTTCGATCGACCATCATTGGGGTAGTCTGGGGTGGAGATGTACAGCTGAGTGTCATCAGCGTACTGATGGACTCTCACCCCAAAACCACAGATGATCTCACCCAGTGGCTTCACATAAGTGTTGAACAGAAGGGGCGAGAGGACTGACCCTTGCGGCACTCCCCAAGCAAGGTGCCTTGAGGTTGACCTCTGCCCCCCTGCCAACATAAACTGCGAACGGTCGGAGAGGAAGGAGGAGAACCACCGCAGCATGGTACCTCCCACTCCTAACCTCCTCAACTGCTGCAGCATGATACCATGGTTGATGGTATCAAAAGCCACTGAGAGATCTAATAGGACTAGGACAGAGGAGCAACCCCTGTCCCGAGCCCTCCAGAGATCATCCACCAATGAGACCAATGCCGTTTCTGTGCTGTACCCCTGCCTGAAGCCCGACTGGTATGGTTCTAGATAGACAGCTTCATCCAGGTGCTGGGGAAGCTGTCATGCCACCACACTCTCAACAACCTTCACCACAAAACAAAGGTTAGAGACCGGACGATAGTTTGCTAGTACAGCCAGGTCCAGGGAGGGCTTCTTGAGGAGGGGACTCACCACTGCCTCTTTCAAGGTGGCGGGAAAGGCATCCTCACTCAGAGAAACATTTATAATCTCCTGGAGCCAGCCTTGTGTAACCTCCTGGGAGGCCAGTACCAACCAGGAGGGACACGGGTCCAATAAAAATGTGGCAGCACTAAGTCTAGCCAGAATCATGTCCACGTCCTCGGGAGCCACAGGGTCAAACTCTTCCCAGGTAATATTCTCAAGATCTACCCCCATTTCCCCCCCTGGACTCACCCAGTCGGAGTCCAAGCTTTCCTGAATCTGAGCGACTCTTTATCATGCAGGAATTGCACAAAATCCTCAGCTCAACCCTGCAAGGGATCTTCCCGCACTCCCCTCCAAAGAAGGGAGTGGGTCACCCTAAACAGAGCGGCTGGACGGTTCTCTGCAGATGCAATAAGAGCGGAAAAATAATTAGATTTTGCCGCTTTTATTGCCACTAGGTAGGTCTTGATATAAGACCTCACCAGTGTTCGGTCAGATTCAGATTGACTAGTCCTCCAGATGCTCTCTAGGTGTCTTTTCCGACACTTCATCTCTCTCAGCTCCTCGGAGAACCAAGGAGCCAATTGAGATTGGCATCGGGTCAGAGGCCGCAAAGGCACGACGCGGTCCAAAGGCTATATTATCAATATCTATCTATCTATCTATCTATCTATCTATCTATCTATCTATCTATCTACCATATTTAAACATCCTTCAAAAGAGATGATTAAAAATATCCATGAAGGAAATGAAAAGACTAGAACAGTGGCCAACATGATGATAGAGAAATAACGAGGCACAAAACACTAATCAAGCAACTGCCAAGGAAGAAACCCTTTGCTGCACTACAGGTAATTTAGTATTGTATATATAAAAAAGGGAGCAAACTCCATACTCACTTACACTGAAGCTGTTACTCAGCGAGGTAATGACATATCTGCAACCAAGCAACCAAGCTCATAGAGCACCAACAATGCCATAAAAATCTATTTAATTCTGTTCCTCTAGAAAGTAGTGTGATTAAAAGTAGGGTTGCACAAAGTTGTATTTCAAAAGTACAATATTCTAGAAACCAAAAGATAATTTTGTCAACTCTTCTTAATGTGCAGGCATTGAAATATCTGCTCGATCTTCACTATCCTTAACATTCATCATTTATTTGAAATTATTGTGACTCATTTGGAAACTAATAAAGTGATGGTCTCCTTGAAGAACTATCAATCTCCCTATGCTAGAAATGACCATCACAGTTTAAGGACCAAATTTACCACAATTTCTCCATTGTCATATTGTTTATGTCAAAGATGACTAGTAATGCTCATAACTATCAGCCACATTAGTTGCCACATCAGTTCCACAGGAATCTTTGCATAAACCTTTGCCGCTTAAGTTTTCGCATATACTCATCTAGTTGTAAAAGCACCATTAGTAAATATTGAGTGTTTGTATTCAAAATTAGAGAATGACAGAAACAATTTGATAACATTCTCTACTGTGATAGATAGTGAGCCATGGTGGTGCAGTGGTTAAAGTGCAGTACTGAAGGCTACTTCTGCTGCCTGCCGGCTGCCTGCAATTTGGCAGTTCAAATCACATCAGGCTCAGCCTTCCATCCTTCCCAGGTGGATAAAATGAGGACCCAAATTGTTGGAGGCAATATGCTTACTCTGTAAACTGCTTAGACAGTAAAGCACTGTAAAATGGTATATAAGTCTAAGTGCTATTGCTATTGCTATATCTCTTGGATTTTTTGAGATAAGTTTTTGAGATAAATTATAGACCTTCTGGCTAATTATTATTTTTTTTATTGAAAAAGTTTTACAATACAAAATTTTTTTTCATTTTCACCCCCCCTCCCCAATCCCCCCTCCCCAACCCCTCCCATCCTCCCTCAACCCCAACCCCTTCCCTCCCCATCCCCCCCTGACTTCCGCTACAGGTTTAATAAAAAAACAAAGTTTAGAACAAGAGAAAAAGAAAAAAATTATTAAATATTCAAATTCTAAATTAAACAAATTTCGAAAGAGGAAGAGAAAGAGAAAGAAGGCAAGGAAGAAAAAAAAGTAAAAAAAACCAGACATTATTATATTTCTAAGACAAACAATATTATAGTAAAAAAAACCATTAATAACCATTATAATTCTATCCCAACTACACCCCTTAACTAAAAAAAAAACCCCAAAGACATAAAACATAAGAAATATATATGCATATATAATTATAATCATACAGTTATATCATAAAGAAAATTATCTTTTATTTAATTCATTTCTCAGTCTCTATAATCCAAATTTCAATCTTCTCTTCAACTTGATTGAAGTCAAACATATTTCCTCACATAAATCCTGCTTCAATAATCTTCATCTTGCCGCTGCCCCCATCAGCAAAGTAAAACATTTCTCCACACAACCCCCCGAGTGACTTTATATAAATAATATCCAACCACGAAGGTATTCACACCTCTAGGAAGATTCATTCAAACTAACTTATACTGTACCTAAAAATAGGCTTTCGCAGCCTTAACATTCAAGCCTTGAAGAAAAAAAAAAGAAGAAAAAACCAACTAGGAGCTGCATTCCCAGATGTTCCTTTAAAATTATTTCAAATCCTGCCACCCTTTGCAATTCAATCCTTCGGGTTATAAGATATTTTCAATTTCATAGTCTTCTCCTAGAAGATGAATTCCACAAAGAATATATAATTGGGTAACCAGTGATCGCTGCTAATTTTGCAGCAATCTATCAACACTCAGGATATCATGTCCAATCCAGGATAAACTTCATAGTAAAAATTTTTTATAATCCATTTTAATATATAAGTTTAATGTTAATCCAACTCAGAATAAACTTTTAACAAATTGTTATACATCTTAAAAGAATTTTTATAATCCATTTTTTCCAAATTTTTCAATGCTTTCTGATTCAGTATCAAACAATTCATGATGCTCCTTAAATTTATCATCTGTGGTTTCCAGTCGGATTTCCTCATTAACTTCTAATTCCTGTCGATTAGCATCACCCCCCATTTCTTGAAGAGTACTGGACCTCTGCTGCTGGTCATCTCGAAGTAAAACTTTGTTTTTTGAATCTTCCTCCAGCAGTTCAAGGTCCTGTGATCCCCCTCCAAGGTCACTGAGGTGTTCAATTTTCTCATCAGAAAAATCCATAGTAGAATCCTCTGGACAACCACCAAATTCTCCTTTTACTTTTAACACACTTTGATTTTCTTCTTTCTGTTCACATTTTGTAGACTCTGTTTTTGATTTTTTATTCTTGAGATATTCCGGTGCTCCCTTAAAAATATTTTGGTAAAAATATTCTGCTTTTTCAATAGTATTCAGACAATGTCTCACACCATGATATCTAAAAATTATACCAACTGGAAAATCCCATCTAAAAGGGATATTACTTCTCTTCAGTTCCTTGACCAAAAAATCAAAATCTTTTCTGTCCTTTAAAACCTTTACTACTAATTTACTACTAATCTCAGTCACTTTCTTCCCCATTGCAGCCACCGCAGTTGAAAGATCTGAAGCTACTTGAGCAATAGTTTGACTTAGTTGGTCATATTTCCCAGAAACCAGCTCCTCAAGATCCTTCTGAGATCCTTTTATCTTATCTACCACACTCTCTAAGGACCTTGTAATTAACTCTTTTAGATCCAGCTCTGTAAGTCTCTGTAAATGAGACATTTCAACTTTATTCATCTGACTCAAGGGGGAGCCCCCCCTTCCTTTAAGTTTAGGCATCTTTGCTTTTGAAAAGGACCCAAAAAAATTCCTTCTTACTTCAATAGAGAAAAAAAAAAGGGGGGGGGGAACAGAAGAAATCTATTTAAATCAGCCTTTGTTCCTTTAAGTTCTTTTTCTGTAACAAAATATTTCTTTCAAAGTCTTTCAGGACTGAACTCTACATTCCATTTCCGCTCTCACTTTTCTTTCAAGCAGAGCCAGTCGCCATCTTAAAAAACTTTCACTTTTCTTCCTCTCCTTCCCCCTTCCCCTCCTTCCTCCTCCAGAAAATCAGTAGAGAAAAATCCATACTTGCTTTAACTTATCTTCTCTCTTTTCCAGCTTGCTCCAATTCAATTCAATTGTGGTGTTGCTCCCAGCGTCTGGCTCCGCTAATTAAGTAATTAGCGGAGGACCCTCTCAGCACGGAGCATACTCTGGGGGTAGGGAGGGAGCCATCCCTCTGAGCCTTCCCCAGGACAAAGGAAAAATTCCTGGGGTGACTCAGGGGGCTCAACCTCACCCCCAGAAGCTCTCCCTGCTCCTTCCGTTAAGGAGCAGGTTTTTCGAGCCGCCTGGCTGCTGCACGGCGGCTCTAACGCGCCGAGAAGCCGGCGGGCATGAGAAAGCCCGCCGCCGACGAGGAAGGCGCCACCGGAAGTCCTTCTGGCTAATTATTATTTATTCTCACATATACTTTCTGCCATAAATTTTGAACAGTATCCTATGAAAACTAATTGGAATTTTTAATCCTATTAAATCATGGATGCTAACATTCCAAGGATTGATATTTTCTTTTTATAAATATCATTTTGGTTAAAAAGGGAAAGAAGAACAGATATAGTAGAAAAAAAGAAGAAAACATAATCTGTCCCTGAACAAAATTCCATGAATGAGATTCTGAAATTATAAAATAAATATATAAAAGTCTGGAAACCCTAAATTAATGGACTTCAAACATTTAATTATTATAATAGAGATAGATTATATCAATCTATTGCAAATATAATCAAGGATTACTGTACCATAAATACATATCTGAATTCCCTTTTTTTCATTGCATGAGATTGCAGAGTTGGGGTATGAAATGTTAGCCTTTTAAAATTTGTCTTTCCATGTAAACAATTCATATAATATAGGAGATGGTTTCACTTTGTCAGTATTCTACTCATTGTGGGACATATGAAATGAAAGAGATTTTTAGTTTGCTAACTTCATGGATCCCATGAATCCCCTAGTATATCTATTTATTTCACATTGGCTCAAAAGCTCAAGTTATGCATAAAAGAACAAAGAAAACAGGCTATATGTCTCTGAAACAAAGCTTAGAAGCATCTGAAGAGCTGTGCACAATATCCTAAAATACAATACCCACGATAAAAAAAAAATCTAAGAAGTCCTGTTTTATAACATATTTTCTTTACCATTTGAGAAATATTTTAAGTGTTTTTTGGTTTCAGAGAAATGACTTTCTACCAGCAAATTAATAATGAATCTCAACAAAACTGACATTCTTAATCTTTCAATGTGTAGTAATGATTCATTTTTAAAATAAAATTTATTAACAAATGCATTTTAATGTTAGGGTCATTTTTTAAAAAAAAATTTATATGCCGCCCTTCTCCGGAGACTCAGGGCGGCTTACAATGTGTTAAGCAATAGCCTTCATACTGTTGTATATACCTGCTTAGTAGGGCTTTCGGCCTCCCCCACAAGTGGGGAGGGGGGGGGCTTTTATACAAAGTCAGCTTATTGCCCCCACAATCTGGGTCCTCATTTTACCTACCTTGAAAGGATAGAAGGCTGAGTCAACCTTGAGCCTGGTGAGATTCGAACTTGCAGTAATTGCAGGCAGCTGGTGTCACTTTAGCACTACTTAAACTGCTGTGCCACCCAGGCTCTTTTAATCTTGGAAGGAAACAAAACCAATGGATTTGCCCACACCTAACCATGTGTTGTGTCTTTCATGCAGAACACAATGGAATGTTTTCAACCCACACTGAAACAATTTTCCAAAAAAGTATATATTATGCACAGATCTTGACTCAAATATAGACTGCAAAACATGTTTAACTCTAAACAATCATTTTCTATATTTTGAGTTCAAATCAATATATTCAGCCTTGGATCAAAATTTGGTTGTTTTGAATGACATAGTAAAGATAAAGAAACACAAATATAAATATTTGGGGGGGGCATTAGAGACCAATTTTCAAGATTTCCTTATTGTCAATTGCTTTGTATTCAAATATTAATATTTTCCTTCTCTGCCTATCTACTTTTGGCACCGGTACCTGAAGTTTTTGATATTCAAAACTTTTCAAACTTAGGCTGGGATAACTTTAAAACTTAGAATTAACCATCCATCCTTTAATAAAGGGTTCCCCAACACCTGGGCCATGGTCCAGTGCCAGGCCACTGCCTGTTGGGAAGCTGCATTTGCACAAGCAGCATGCACCTACGCAAAACCATCCACTCTCTTCCACCCCCCCACTCACTGCTGCCACCACTTCTCCACAGACCTTGAAAGGTTGGGGACCACTGCTTTAATAGATGACATCAATTTAGTTTCAACTCAGCCATATGGTTGAGTCATCAACCATATGCCAGTCCCAAACCTGGATAAAAGGGAAGGGCTTGGGAAAGAAATGGTGAACTGAAAAATATCTCACCAAAACACTTCATGGCAATAACTTAACATGACTCAGATATGGATACCAACAGTGGACCCTCCAGGCTGGATGGTATCCTGCAAGCTACTGGAGAAGAACAAGGGCTAGCTTTTAGTAGTCAGGGATTTTATGATGTTATTGGAGGAAAGCCTTTGAAAAGCCCAGCAACTGATGGCGCCCATGGCGAAAGAGGTCATCTATGCTGTACAAAGTAATATCAAATTGGAACATGGAACGTTAGAGGAATTAGTAAACTCTAAATAGAAGAGCCTTGGTGGTGCAGTGGACTAAACTGCTGCTGTTAAAGTATACTTAGCTGCCAGCTGCCTGCAATTACTGTGAGTTCAATTCTCACCAGGCTCAAGGTTGACTCAGCCTTCCATCCTTTCAAGGTAGGTAAAATGAGGACCCTGTTTGTGGAGGCAATAAGCTGACTTTGTATAAAATAGAACACCGCTTGGGTGGGTGGGGGGCAAAAAGCCCTACTAAGCAGATATATACAAAAAGTATGAAAGCTTATTGCTTAATCTCTGGAGAAGGGAGGCATATATAAATCAAACTAATAAATAATAAATAAATAAATTGTAAAAAGAGAAATGATTAGAGCTAACATAGGCATCCTTGGCATCAGTGAATTACACTGGACAGGCAGTGGTCAATTGAAATCAGATGAGTTTATGGTTTATTTTTCTGAAAACAATATCATCAGATGAAAAAAAAGCTGCTGATCTGTCCCCCCCTTCAGAGACCCACAAAAACACAGCCAGTCGAGGGTTAAGAAGCACTTGGCACACTCCACAGTTCTTATCTCAAACTTGGCAGCGATATGTACACCATCTGCCAAGGGCTTTATTAGTTCACACAAAAAGAAAATCACCTACGTAGCTTTGCCAAAATCCGTTCTTTTAGCTCCCAAGACTACGAGATTGCGTTGTTGTTCGTCACAGAAATCATGAACCACCCTCCTGTCTTATATAGGCTCTGGGTGTGGTCCAGTGACTCATTGATCCTGTGACTCCAGTCCAGTGACTCAGGTCTATTCCCTCATGCGTCTCCGCAACTGCTGTAAGCGTTTATCTCGCCTTCTTTGGCGTGCGTCCAGGAATGACGTCTCTCCCTCACTCTCATCTGAGACACCTGTTTCCCCACTACTTGGCTCTCTTCCAGCTGGCACCTGAGACGGTGCCAGAGGGGGGGGCTGGGAGATCTGGCTGGCTCCTCTTCCTCCTGCTCAGAGCTTCCTTCCTCCAATGGGATAGGCTCAGAGGACGGGGCCACAACAGCTGCATTCTGTGTAAGCAACATGTGTTGAGGATCATAGCATATACAGAGATTGCATAGTATCTATCCAAATTCAAGGCAAGCCACTCAATATCACCATACTGCAAATCAACGCTTCAACTGTAGGCTTAAATGAAGATGAAGATGAACTTTTTTTACAGTGTGCTTCAATGTGCTCTCAAGCAAACACCAAAAACTTATCTTTTGTATATTATGAGTGACTTCGATGCAAAGGTATGCCAAAGAAAAATTGCAAAAATAGTTGGCAAGTTTGTCTAGATGAACAGAATGAAGCTGGTGATCCCCTAGTGTAATTTTGCCAGAAAAATCATCTCAGTACAGTAGAACCTCTGGTCACAAATGCTTCTGACCATGACCAAATCAGGTTCTGATCAAAAAATTCACAATTTTTTTGGGTGTGTGTGGCTGATTTCCCCTTCTGTGCCATTTTTTTAAAAAAGTGCCAAATTTCCAAAATTAGGTTTGGGTCACAACCAAATCGGGTTGCAACCAAAGTTGTGGAACAAATTATGGTCGAGACCAAAGGTTCTACTGTATAATGAACACATGTTTTATTCAACATAAGCAACATTTATATACAACGACAATACCAAATGGAAAACACTGAAATTGTATAGATCTGAACAATGCTGGAAAGGTTCAGTTACATCTGTTAAGGCACTTCCTGGCACTAATTGTAGTTCAGACCATCAGCTATAAGTGGCTAAACTGAAGCTCACACTGTGCAAAGTGAAAAAAGGTACTATCCCTCCAAACTCAATGTGAACAACATCTCACCTATGTATACCACAGACATTAAGGATAGGTTTCAACCAATGAAACCTATCAGAAGTTAGAAGGAAAAGATTCAAATGAGCAGTGATGAGAGAACCGAGGTGACATTATGGAAATTTCTGGGAAATATGTGTCATGCCAAAAATCAAAGAGAACAAACATGCGGCTATCCAATGACATGATCAAAATATCTGATTAGCAAATGGTGGCCAAAGCCAAAGGTAACAAGGATGGCATGAAAAAGCTGAATGCAGGAAAGACCAAAAACAGGCAATAGGAATAACATCTGGAAGAAGCTAACCAGAAAGGACATACTAAGGCCATGTTTGCTGCAGTAAAATGATGCAATCAGCACAGAAAGGAACTGTTAAAAACCTCAAGGGGAATGTACTAAGGCAGCAGACCCCAACCTTTGGGGCACCAGAGACAGGTTCCATGGGGAGAGGTTTCTCTGTGGACTGGAGGGGCATGGTTCCATATGCTGCCTGCATTTCATGGATGGGGCTTCACTTGTTTGTGTGGCCTGGTTTCTGGTATGCTGCAGCTTCTGCTGCACAGATTGTGGGCTGGGGACTAAGGGACCAGCAGAAGATCAAGAACAGGTGGATATAGCAGTTTATTTTCAAGATGACAATGACTGCCCAATTAATAAAGAACCAAACATCTTAAAAGAAGAAGTAGAATGAGCCATAGAGAAATTGACGAACTGGAATGCCCAAGATATTGATGGAATACCTGCAGAATTACTAAAACTGGTGCCAGTTAACATCATCAGTGCCCTGTGTCAAGAGATATGGACTGCATGTCAATGGCCTTAGGGGTGGAAAAGACCTGTTTTTATCCTGCTATGGTAATAAAGAAAACCAATGCCAGAGACTGTTCCAGTTATCATATGATTGCATTGATTTCTCATGCAAGCAGGATTCTGTTAAAAATCATTGAACAGAGGCTACAGAATGTCATTGATCAAGATTTATCTGGTCTACAAGCTGGCTTTAGAAAGGAGTGCAGCACTTGGGATCACATTGCCAGTATTAGATGAATTGTGGAAAAGGCAAATGAATATCAAAAGGATTTATATATGTGTTTAGTGGCACAACAGCTCAGCGGTTAAAGAAACTGGGCTTGTCAACTGGAAAGTTGACAATCTGGGTTCAAGACCCAAATGCCATGTGATGGGGTGAACTCCCATTCCTGTCCCAGCTCCTTGCCCACCTAGCAGTTAGAAAGCATGCAAATGTGAGTAGATAAATAGGTACCATTTTGGTGGGAAGTAACAGCATTCCATGTTCCTTTGTTTACAGTCATGCTGACCATATGACCTTGGCTATGAAATAGAGATGAGCACTGCCCCCAGAATCAGAAACAACTGGACAGAGGAAAACTTTAGCTTTACCTTATATGTATGGTTTATCAATTACAGGAAAGCTTTTGACTATGAGTATGATCTTCGTGATCTAGCCCACCTGATCAGACTTATCAGATCACTTACACTGATCAGAAGGCAACAGTGAGAACTCTCTACGGAGATGCAGATTGGTTCAGGATCAGTAAGAAAGTTAGTATTTTATCACCATTTTTGCTCAATCTGTATGCTGAAGTGACAATCTGTATGCTGAAGTGAAATGAGATCTTGAGCTGCCTGATGGAGTGAAAATTGGGGGAAGAACCATAAATAATTTAAGGTACACAGATGATACAATATTACTGATTGAAAATAAGGAAGACCTGGAAAAATGATTTGAAAAATCAAGGATGAAAATGAAAAAGTAGAATTGTGTCTTAATATTAGGAAAACAAAAATAATGACAACTGCAGATGGACATGAGATGTTTAAAATCAATGAGGAAATTGAATTAGTTCAATAATTAATCTTGGATCCAGAATTGTTCACGATGGCAATTCTGTTTCTAAAATCTAATGTAGAATAGCCTTAGGTCACACTGCAATGATTAACATGAATAAGACCTGTGAAAGCAGAGATATTGATATAAATACAAAAAGCATGATAGTTAGAGCAATAGTCTTCCCTATAATTATAATCCCTATAATATATGGATGTGAGAGTTGGACACTAAGAATGGCTGACCAAAGAAGAATTGATGCCTTTGAACTGTGGTGCTGGCGTAAATTATTATGCATACCATGGATAATCAGAGCAACCAACAGAGAGATGCTGAATCATATAAAACCAAATACATCATTAGAAATCACAATCACAAAACTACATCTACCAGTAATTTATTTTGGCCATCTCATATGCAAATTCATTGGAGAAGTTAGCAATGCTAGGAATGGTTAGTGGAATGAGAAGAATGGGCAAGAAAAGAATTTAACAACATAAAACCTGATACAAAGATGAACATCCCAACAACTGAAAGAAGCTGTCTTTGATAGGGCAGCATGGAGAACACTTGCCTGTAAAGTCACCAAGAGTTGGACATGACTGAATGGTTAAAATGACAATAATTTAGTTTTCCCCTTCGATTTCCATAACTTTCCAGAATTAGATTGTGATGCTGCATTCTAACTACTGCACCACCAGGGCTCCTGGTGCTTCACATTTTGCCATCACTTTCCTATATATTCATTAACCACTGTTAATGGTTCTTTATTGTTTCTGCATTTCCTGGTGCTGTCTGCTAGGTTATGATAATAGATAGGTGGAAAAGGTGTCAAAAGCAGAGAAGCATTTGGGACTACTATACATTTTCTATAAGGAACTGTACTTGATCATGGCTGAGAATATAGAAGGAAAAAATTGAACATGTTGACCTTTTCTGATCCTGCTGCCCCTCATGGCCCAACTGGATTGCTCTATGTTATTTTCTCTCTCTCCATTTGGGTCATTAAAAGCCATTGTTATTGATTGCTTCATTTAGCTCATGATTGCTACATTAACTGTCAGAGCCTATCCAAATTTCCAGAGAGTATCTTTTTACCACCTTTGTCTCTGGAGATGTCTTGGATTGAACTGGGGAACTTCTGAATGCCAAATATACTTTGTAATTCAGTTATAGCCTTTCACTTCATGTTAACCACAGTCAGATGCAGTAGTCCTTAGAAAATGCTCTCCAGTCCTGCCTCCAACCTGATTCACTACAATATTACTGCCTGCATGGATACCAAGCTCAATGACATGGTTGTCATATCACTTCACACAGAATGCATTTCAATAGAAGGCAGCTCATGCAGCTACCTACGAATCATTGACAGTTGAATAACTGATTTAACAAAACACGTTATGTGTGAATCAGCCTTAGATGAGGAAAAAAATGTTTGTGTGCATGTGAGTATGCCATCCTTATTACAAAATAAACCCAAACTGGGACAAAAAAGGATTGATAGTCTTTCAGACTTTTGTATTTTAACTCCTTATATATCTTCCTGATCTGGAATCACATTTTTTAAAAAGACATTTAAAAATACACATGTGTGAGTTTAAGTCTTATCTTTGATAGGGTAATTATATGCTCACTATTTTAATAACTGCCATCATGAAGGCAATACAAGTTAGGCTAGAATAGCTCACAGCTCCAAGAGATGTAGCAGAGAAAATTAGCATTACAGGCTCAGAGAAGGTACAAAATAAACTAGTATAGTTCCAGGCTCCAGAAAGAAGTGTAAAGATGAGCATAACAATTACCTGAGTTGAAGAGAAAGAAAGAAATGTATAATGTAAAGGCCTGCATTTACCTGTTGTAAAAGAGAGAGATAATGAAGTGGGTTTCTGTTAGCTAGCTCTGATAGAGTTGTAAATGACAATCATTAGCTACCCAAGTAGATGGACAAGTAATGAGTAATATTACAGGTAAGAGGGGGGGGGAGGGAGGTGGAAATTGATAATATGTGTTAGACTCTGCTTTGATTTTTAACCTGCAGAAGTTTTAAAGTTTGTATTTAAATCATATAGTTAAGCAGCTTTGAGGCTTCTAATAATACCTGTAGTTATTTTATCATACTTTTCTTGTCTTGATTTTTAATTGCTCATTTCACATGAATGGAATATGTGCTATTCATATTTCATGTTTTTACTTTCTCCTGTTTTCTCTCCCCCCACCCCCAAACCCCTGCCTTCATTATTTGAAGAGCAGGCAATAAACCTGACCAACATGTAGTAAACAAATGGATGCACAGCTTTTGATTTTTCATATTTAATTTTCAACACAACTGAAATTTGTAAACTGGCCAAGTCTTAGACGTGCCAAGTCTTAGAAGTGACAACTTCGATTTACAGTACAGCTATTATAGATCTGCTGATGTGTACAATTCTCACAAATGTAATTTACCATGTGGGACTAGAAGCGCAAACAGAACATTTAAGAACAGGAGAGGGTTTTTTTAAAGTGCATACAAATGTGCATTTCATTGAAAAAAGTGCAGCAGCAACAATTTTCAGATGCATATGAAAGTAAAGGCAAAGGACATGCTGAGGTGTATTCAAATGAATATGCAATTCATAAATGCAGTCCTTATACATAAATAAAGATACCATAGCATTTCTGTAAACATCCATGTATATGAGGAAGTGGGGAATCTATGTATTTTACATACCCTGTCATTTCTAATAAAATGAAATCATTAGAGATGATTTAAGGCAATAGAAATATTGTGTATGATGTTCATGAGCAAATGTAGTTACCAAATTATAAAGCAAACATATGTGAACACCATCTTAAAAGATGGTCATACAATGAATAATATATGCTGACTGCTCAGAATTACAGATTGGATTGATATGATGTCAATATCATAAAGCTATGCTACATTTTCATTATTAACCATATTACTCTGATGGATCCTTCATGCTTTGAAAGGGGCCTAGAAACAAGGAGGCTGAGTTCTAGGTGTACTTTAGGCAGGAGAGCCAGATGGGTGACCTTCTCTCTGAGCCCAACCCATCTCATAAGAGTTGTTGTAGTGATGGAAAACATAGGTGGCAGTTATGTTCACTACCTTGAGAAACAAGAAAATATCTCTTATACTGAACTGGTTATTGCCTGGGTCATCAAGGATTGCAACAGATGTTAGAATACATGAGCATGTCAACAACTAGGCAACAGAACTGGGGAGCTATGACTGGACAACCAAGGTTTAGCCTTGTACAATTACTGGAAGAAGAACAACTACAGAGAAGACACAAGTATACTGTGTTTGAAAATCATGCCATTAAGGCCTGATACTATAAATTAGAACCAATGAAGTACACTACTTAAAGCAAATGTTTGTACTATGGAAAAGAATTAATTCTGACTCAAAATATTACTGAACAATGATTAGCAGATCAAAGGAGATTCATTTTCAGAAATAAAATATTCAGGGATGTAGAACTGGAAGAAATCCAGAAAAAAAATGTGAAAATGGAAGATCCAAAAACAGAATTACAGAATAAACAAGTTGAAAGGGACCTTGGAATTCTTCTAGTCCAACCCGCTGCTTAAGTAGGTGACCCTATACAATTCCAGACAAATGGCTCTCCAATCTCTACTTAAAAACTTCCAGTAATGGGACACCCACATTCTCCGACCTAGCGCCCACAGCAGTCAGGCATGGGTGAGTGCCAGGTCTGCCAGCCAATGAGACCGAGCCAACTGGAATTTTTAGCTACGCCCCTTCCTGATCATCCCAGTTTTTCGACTCGGTCTCCAAGAGACAGACGTGTCTGTGAGTTAGTAGTCCTTCGATTTGGTCTTAATTGTTCTCTAGCGATTAGATTAAAAACTTTTTCTTACTTCCAGCGAGAAGGGCGGTGCCTGATTCCGCTGTGGGCCGCTCCGCGGCGAGACCTGCCTCAGGGCACCATCTCCTTTCTCGCACGCATGAGTTCATTCTCCTCAACTCTGCCGTGCGTTCCTGACTGGCTCTCCTACTGCTGAGGCGTTTCGCTACTTCGACGGGCCTCCTTCCTACCGCTGCCGGGCGTGACGCTTGTTTCCACGTCCCTCTCCTCCCTCCTGGCGGCGCGGCTCCGCGCTTTTAATTCGGAGCTCCCCCTGACAGCTGGGCGGCGCGAAAATCAACTCAGCGCTCCTCGCCGACTTTCCTTGCCGCCGCTTGCTGCAACGCTTGTCAGGGCCTGAGGATTACGTCACCAACTGTCAGGCGCGAAGTGGTTTCCGCGCCTGAAATTTTTCGTGCCTAAAGCCTTTTGGCTAGCGAGTTTTCTGCTGTGAGCCTGCAGGATCGTGAAGGTACCAGGGCGGTCCCTTATTAATTTGAGTTGAAAATAACTTACTATATATATTTAATTAAAAAAGAAAAAAGAAAATTAATAATAAAATTAAAAATTAAAATTAATCACTCAGAGGCTGAATTTGGCAAAATAATGGCAGACTCTCAAGCCTCATCCTCCATCTGAGCTAGACCCGCAAGCAAAAGGAGCAGACAGGAGGATCCTGGCGAGGGCTCATCCACGGCCCACAAGCATAAAAGCAGATCTGCCTCTTCAAAGAGGGTTTCCACCTCTAAAACTGCATCCTCCTCTAAGGACGAGAGAAGGCGCCACAAGGCAATGGAGAAAGCCTTTGAAAAGGCGCATGCCAGGGCCCCCCCGGATCCAGGCTCTGCTCAATCCTGTGCTCCTACAGGCCCTCGGGCCTCTTTGTCGCCTGACAGGTCCATTCCGGATGACCCCTCTCCTTCTACGGATGTGGCCTCCGTCTTCCCTTCAGAGGATACCTGCACAGCCGCCGCGGCTTCTCAGCCCTCCCTCCTCCTCCTCCTCCTCCTCCTCCTCCTCCTCCTCCTCCTCCTCCTGCAGGGGGTCCAGACACGACCTTGAGCTCGGGTTCCAGTAGGGTCTTCCTAGGGTCTGCTTTGCCCACTGATATGCAGCGTCCCTTGTTCAGAGCTGATTTCGGAAGCCATTCGCCATGGCATTTCCCAAGGCCTTCAACAACATCAGCAGCAATCTTCTTCTGGCCGCCACCACCATTCTACAGCACATGGTTGAGATTATGTGCAGGAACAACCTGTGGAGCCGTATGATCAGGACTCCTCTAGCCAAGGTTCCCTCTCAGAAGGGGAGATCCCGCCTGATCAAGATCTCTCGGAGGACGAGGGCCTGGAGCCGGATCAACCGGCCTTTGTAGGGCTCTTCAAGCCGCATTTGTTTCGGTCCTTCCTACACAAAGCTCAATTGACCACTGGCCTGGGCCTTTCCGGATCTGGTCCCGAGACTGCCTCTGTTCCTCCTGATCCTACTTCGGCATTGTTTCAGGAGCCCACAACACATTCTGATGTTGTTCCTGCCCCGAAGCTGTTCTCCGATGTCTTAAAATGGCAGTGGTTGGCTCCCAGTACTGGGCCTGTCCCGAATAACTTGGACAGGAGGTTTTACAACGTGGCTCCTGATTACTCTAGCCTGTTGCAAGTCCCGACCATCGACCCTCCGGTTGTGGCTCTAACCTCATCTTCACCTCTTACGGGCCCGTCCGAGGAATATCTCCGACCTGAGAATAAGAAGGCCGAGAGAACTCTGATCAAGGGACACCAAGCCTCCGCATGGGCGGTTCAAGCCTCCTCATCAGCATCGTTCTTTAATAGAGCCACCATCCTGTGGCTCCGCCAGTTACAGAACC
Source organism: Masticophis lateralis (assembly GCA_030761175.1). Taxonomy (NCBI): domain Eukaryota; kingdom Metazoa; phylum Chordata; class Lepidosauria; order Squamata; family Colubridae; genus Masticophis; species Masticophis lateralis. The sequence continues at coordinate 180,120,748 of JAUDYJ010000001.1, forward strand.
ATATTCCGGCTACTGATTATAGATCTCATCAGGATATTAATAAGATCCTGGCGGCCGTTGAATACTCTGCCAACGCCACCCTCAATGCTGCCCGCTTCTCGGCCAAGGCGATTGGCACATCAATTACATCTAGACACCTGCTTTGGTTGAGGAATTGGCAAGCCAACGCCAGGAACAAGTGGCGCCTGGCCGCTTCTCCCTATTCAGGTGGCAAGCTCTTTGGGGACCAGCTTGATCCGCTCCTCGTCGAAACCAAAGACCATCGGAAAGTCCTACCACCTCTTTCCAGAAGGTCTGAATATCGGCACCAGGGGAATTTTCGTCCCTCCTCCTTTCGAGGCTCCGATTCCATCTTCCATCAACAGCGTCAACAGCGCTCCTTCTCCCCGAGAGCAGGTCACCAGGACAATCAGGTCAGACAGGGAACCCATTTCACCTCCAAAAGTCCCTTTAGAGGTGGAAGGGGCAGACCCTTTAGATGTTCCCGGTAGACCCCCCCCCCGGATTCCTTGATCAGCGGCCGTCTCTCCTTTTTCTCCGATCAATGGGATTCTTCGGTTTCTGATGCCTGGGTCAGAGATACGATCAAAGTTGGCCTTTCCCTTGAGTTCTGTTCCTCTCCCCCTGACCGTTACTTACCTTGTTCAGTTTCCAGGGTTCCAGTTAAGCGGGCCAGGTTCGAGGAGGCCATCCAACACTTGCTTTCCATTAGAGCCATCCAACCCGTACCCTTAGTGACAGAGGACAGGGCTTTTACTCACGTTTGTTTCTTGTTCCCAAGTCCTCGGGAGGTTGGAGGTTGGGAGGTTCCCAAGTCCTCGACCTTAAGTCCCTCAATCGTTTTATAATTTACCGTCATTTTAAAATGCAGTCTCTGCACACCATTTTACTTTGTATACGTAGGGGAGACTTCATGTCGTCTATAGACCTCACCGAAGCCTACCTACACATCCCCATCCTTCCTGCCCACCGAAAATTTCTCCGGTTTGCCTACAAAGGGCAGCACTACCAGTATACTGCCCTACCATTCAGTCTCTCCTCTGCCCCCAGGGCTTTCACTAAGGTGATGGCCGCCCTCATGGGCCACATTGCTTCCATCCCTATAAGGGTTTTATTTTATTTAGACGATATCCTGGTCCTTTCCCAGTTACACTCCCAGGCTCTCAGGGACCTTTCCTCTGTCATCGATATTTTAAAAGGACATGGCTTTTCAATTAATTGGCCTAAAAGCTACTTGTCTCCCTCTACGTGCCTTCAGCACTTGGGGGCTGTCATTGATTCAACTGACCTACGGATCTCCCTCTCCCAGGATCATCAATCTAGCCTATCCGATATGGACTTAAGCCTACAGAGGTCTGGTTCTGCATCCCTCCTGGACCTTTTACGTCTACTAGGCAAAATGGTCTCCTCATATGACTTTGTCCCATGGTCTTGCCTCCACAGCAGGGAGCTCCAGTGGCTCTTATTGCCGTTCCAACGGGCCAGACGTTCCACCTCCCTCACCAGGATCGCCTTGTCCCCTTCAGTGATAGATTCTCTCACCTGGTGGACATCGCAAGCCGTATCCCAGGGCTCATTTTTTGGGGAGGTCACCAGAGTAGTAATCACGACGGATGCCAGCCTCTTGGGCTGGGGGGCCCATCTGGCATCCCACTTAGCGCAAGGCCTCTGGTCGCCCCAAGAGCGGCTCCTCAACATCAACATCTTGGAGTTGAGGGCCATTTACCTGGCTCTACGGGAGTTCAAACCTCACACCCTTGGTCAACACGTCCTGGTCCTAACGGACAACGTTACGGCCAAAGCGCATGTGAACAGGCAGGGAGGGACTCACTCTCGCTCCCTTCTGAAAGAAGCCCTCCGGCTGTGCCGCTGGGCCGAATCCCACCTAGCTTCTCTCCAGGCGGAGCACATCTCGAGGGCGGACAACACTTGCGCGGACTCCCTCAGCCGTCAGCGGATCGATCCCTCAGAATGGAGTCTTCATCCCTCCCTCTTCAAGGAATTGACCCTCCGGTTCGGCTCCCCCACGGTGGACCTGTTCGCCTCGACTTCCACTCGTTAACTTCCCCGGTTCTTTTCCCGCTTCCCCTCCCCAGGCACAGAAGCGGTGGATGCCCTCCGTTGTCCCTGGCCGGCGGATCAACTCCTGTATGCCTATCCACCTCTGCCTCTAATATCCAAGGTGATACGCAAAATCCTTCTGGAACGGGCGGAGGTTATCCTTCTCGCTCCCCATTGGGCTCGTCACCCTTGGTTTCCCGACCTTCTGTCCCTGTCGGTGGCCCCTCCTTGGCGGATTCCGGACAATCGGATAGTTTTGTTACAGGGGACTCTGCGGCATCCAGAGCCCCAGTCCTACCAACTGACCGCCTGGAGGCTGAGCGGATCCTGCTGACTCGAGCATCAGTTTCACAGGGCGCTATTGCCATCATCCAAGCATCCAGACGCCCCTCGACTCTTCGGATTTATGGATCTACTTGGCGGACATTCGCAACCTGGTGCTCCTCTCGAGGTATCACGGCTTCGGAGGCTTCCATCGTCCAGATTCTAGACTTTCTCTGGGACGGCTTCTTGTCTGGGCTTTCTCCTAACACGCTGCAGCGCCAGGTGGTGGCCATTTCTTCCATCCTTTCATGTGGTGCTGCCTCCCCGCTTGCCCATGACCCGCTAATTCGCTCCTTTCTGAGGGGCGCTACCAATCTCCGGCCTCCCACAGTCCATCGTTTTCCGACATGGGATCTGAACAAAGTTCTTAGAGCTTTGACTTCTGCCCTCTTCGAGCCCTTGCGTACAGTCAGTCTCAGATTTTTGTCTCTCAAGGTTTCCTTCCTGGTGGCCATTACGTCCGCCAGGAGGATTTCAGAACTTGCCGCCCTTTCTGCCTGCTCTGACCTCTGCATATTCCATACAGACAGAGTGGTACTTCGCCTCGACCCAACCTTCGTTCCGAAGATCAACACCATATTCCACCGATCCCAGGAACTCATCCTTCCAGATTTTTGCCCTTCACCTCGTTGTCCTCAGGAGGCCATTTGGCATAAGCTTGATGTCCGCAGAGCTCTCCGGATTTATCTCGCTCGAACTGCTTCGTTCCGGCGTTCGGAGGAGCTCTTTGTTTCATTTCAGCTGACTTCCATGGGCTCCCGGGTGTCTTCCGTGACCATAGGCCGTTGGATCAGAGCAACCATTTCGGCAGCCTACGAGGCTCAGTCTCTACGCGCTCCCGCCAACATCACCGCTCACTCCACCAGGAGCACTTCCACCTCCGCTGCACGGTCGACTCAAGCATCTTTGGAGGAAGTCTGTCGGGCAGCTGCATGGTCATCGGTGACTCCATTTATCTGGCACTATCGGCTTGATACTTATGCCTCGGCAGATGCAGCCTTTGGAAGAAGGGTCCTTCAACAGGTCCTACCTTTCCTGCCCTAGGAGACACCAAGCTTTGGTATGTCCCATGCCTGACTGCTGTGGGCGCTAGGTCGGAGAATGGGCGTTGGTCTTACCTGATATGCCCGTTCTCAATGACGTGCCCACAGCAGTCAGCCCCTCCCTTCAGGCCGTACCTGGGATTTCATTTGGGGGGGAGGTCTCCTTTACCTTTCCTTGTCATTTTGTTTTTCTACAGACACGTCAGCCTACTGGTTCAACTCGCCTCCAAACTGGGATGATCAGGAAGGGGCGTAGCTAAAAATTCCAGTTGGCTCGGTCTCATTGGCTGGCAGACCTGGCACTCACCCATGCCTGACTGCTGTGGGCGCATCATCGAGAACGGGCGTATCAGGTAAGACCAATGCCCAATTTCTGGAGGACTACAGAGAACATGATCTAAGACAGAACCTTGAGAACACTCCATTATTCCATTGAGGGCTGCATGCTCAGTGTGATTGGTCAGCCAGTTGTGATTCCATCTGGTGATGATGCTGTGTATCCCACAGTTTTCTATCTTATCAAGAAGTAGGTTGTGGTCTACTTTATCAAGTATGGGCTTATGGAAGCCCAAGCATACTATGTCCACAGCATTTCACTTGTCCACTAATTTCATCACTTTATCAAAGAAGACAATAAGGTTTGTCTGGCATGATCTGTTTTTACAAACCCATGCTGGCTTTTGTGGTCAGTTTGCTCATTTCTAGATACTCACACATCTGCTACTTGATTATCTTTTCCATGATTTTCCCAGGTATTAACAGATTAAGAGAGTTGGAAGTCCCCTAATCATCCTGGTTGCTCTCCTCTGCACTTTTTCCAGAGTCTCAACATCTTTTTATAGTATGGTGACCAAAACTGGATGCAGTATTCTAGGTGTGGTCTTACTAAGGCTTTATAGAGTGGTATTAGTACCTCACTTGATCTGGATTGGATTGGACTGGATTGGATTGGAGTTTCCTGAATACACCCCCCCCCCCGAAGATTGGAATCTTTTTCAATCCTCCTGTGCTATAGGACCTTTGAAACATTAAATTCAGTACTCCAAGATCATCTGGCTCAGGTGATTTGTACTTGTCCTGGGGGGATAGGTGTTCTCTTACCAATTCCTTGCCTATTTTGACTTGCATTCCTGTTCTGATCCCACAGTGCTGCTTTTGATAGAGTGTACTAATTTTTCCTTGTGTTTGAAGACAGATGCAAAGTGCAGAGACAGAAGAAACAGTAGATTATATACTCAGCTCATACAAGAAAATCACACAAATTGATTATAAACAATAAGATTAGAATCAGAACAGAGCTGAAAGGGACTATGGAAGTCTGTCCAATCTCTTCTTAAAACCTCCAGTGATGAAGGCCACAACATTTGAAGGCAAGCTGTTTGACTAGTTAATTGTCCTCACTGTTAGAAAGTTTCTCCTTAATTCCAGGTTGCTTCTCTCCTTGATTAGTTTCCATCCATTGTTTCTTGTCCTGCCCTGTGGTGCTTTGGAAAATAAATTGACCACCTCCTCTTTGTGGCAGCCTCTCAAATACTGGAATACTGCTATCACTGTTTCTGAGCCAGGTTTCGCTTAATCTGTACTTGTACCTTTGATTTTTCCTGCCTAAATGTAAAACCTTGTTTTTTTCCACATTAAATTTCATTTTGTTGGATAGGGCCCATTGTTCAAGGCTATCAAGATCTGTTTGGACCCTGAGCTTGCCTTCTGGGGTGTTTGCTATTGCTGTCAGTTTAGTGTCCTCTGCAAATTTGATGAGTTTCCCTTCTATTACCTCATCTAAGTCATTTATGAAGACCTAAGAAGACCTTGGGCCTAAGAAGGAACCTTGTGGAACCCCACTGCTTACTTCCCTCCATGTAGATGTAATACTACAGTATTAAGCACTATTTGTTGAGTATGGTTTGTCAGCCAGTTACAAATCCATCTGGTGGTGATGCTGTTTATTCCACATTTTTCTAGTTTACCAAGAAGTAGATTGTGGTTTACTTTGTCAAATGCCTTGCTGAGATTTAAGTGTACTATGTCTACAGCAATTCGCTGGTCTACCAATTTAGTCCCTTTGTCAAAGAATGTAATCAGATTTGTTTGGCATGAACTGTTTTTAGCAAACCCATGCTGGCTTCTAGTTAACTTTGTCTCTAGATGTTCACAGATCTGTTTTTTAAAATTATTTTTTCCAGTATCTTCCTGGGTATCGATCTTAGGTTGCTTGGTCTGTAGTTTCCTGGGTCTGTTGTTTTCCACTTTTTTGACGATAGGAACCACATCAGATCTTTTCCAATCCTCTGGTAGTTCTCCAGTGTTCCAGGATTTTTTGAAAGATGTGGTACAATGGTTCTGAGATATCATCTGTCAGCTCCTTCAGAACTCTGGGATGTAATCCATCAGATCCAGTCATTTATATTTATCAAGGTCAGACAGGTGTTCTCTTACCATTTTCTTGCTTATTTTAATTTTTATTTCTAGTCTGTCTTTTACAGTTACGTTTTTGGTAGGTTGGGCTATAGTTTCTTTTTGTGTGAAGACTGATGCAAAGAATGAGTTACGCAGCTCTGCTTTCTATCTACTGCCTGTTACTTCCTTGCCATCTTCTCTCTTTAGTAGACTGACTGTTTCCTTGACCTTTTTCTTGTTATTTACATGTTGAAAGAAACTTTTTAAAAATTATCTTTGACTTTTGTTGCAAGTCTTTGTTGATTCATCCTTTGCTTTTCTGACTTTACCTTTGCAAATTCAGGCTAGCTACTGATATTATGACTTAGTTATGTGTCCCTCTTTCCATTTTTTTGTACTTATCCTTCTTGTCTTTCAGTTTATCAGAGAGATCTTTGTGCAACCATGTTGGTCTTACCTTAGATTTCTTGTTTTCTTTTTCAGTGGTATTGTGCTGGACTGGGCTTTTATGATAATATTTTTCAGTGTTTCCCATGCTTCTTGAGTTGTTTTCCCCTTTATTATTTTTTTAAATTTTTATTAAATTAAAAACATACTCACACAGACAAGTACAGAAAAATAAAGCAATACACTACATATATAACATTTAAATGTGACTTCTTGTTTCTTAAGATAGTACATCGTCAATTGTATTTCTGATTATATATTCCCCCCTTTTACCTTATTTAATGATATTTTGTAAAGTTTAGTTATAGCTCTAGTATATTTCATTTGGTACACAATTTGGTTTCAATCCTTGGAATCGTCTTTTTATTTGGCTTTCTTTTTCTCCAACCATTGATACCACTTTTGCCATACCAGGTAGTATTCAGATTTGTCCTTTTCTTGGATTTCTTTGGTGAGTTTGTCCATCTCGGCACATTCTGTTATTTTTGATATTATTTTATCTTGTGTTGGGATCTCTTCCAATTTCCAATTTTGTGCAAAGATGATTCTTGCTGCAGTCAGAATATGTGTAATTAAATATGTAGTTTCTTTTTCATAGTTCTTCGTGAGTATATCCAATAAGTATGTTTCCAGTTTTAATGGTATTTTTTGTGTTATTATTTCTTCTAATTGGGTCTTAATGTTATTCCAAAATTGTTTTGCTTTTGGGCATAACCACCACATGTGGTAGTATGTCCCTTTTTGTATTCTGCATTTCCAGCAAAGCAGTGAAGTGTTGGGAAACATTTTTGAGATCCATGCTGGGGGGAGATGCCATTTGTAGACGAGTTGTTTTCCCCTTTAAGATTTTTATCCATGAAATTTTGCTTAGGCTCTCTCTGAGTTTGTTAAAATCATCTCTTTTAAAGTTTAAGACACTGATTGGATTATATTCTATTGCTTGTGTTTGCATTATATTGAATTCTAGTATGATGTGGTTACTCTCACCCAAGTTTCCAGCAACTTCATTTCTTCTCTATTAGTAAGAATTCGGTTCAGTATAGTTCTTTTTCTAGTTCCCTCCTCTACCTTTTGGATGACAAAGTTATCAGATAAGTTGGTTAGGAATCTGTTCAGTCTTCCACTTGCTGCAGAATTTGTCTCCCAGTTGATATCACACTTGTTAAAGTCTCCCATTACTACTGTGGTATGTTTCCTACATACTTTTGTTAATTGATTAGCAATGAGTTCATCTATTTCTTCTGCTTGGTTGGATGGCCTGTAGTATACACCTATAGCAGTGTCATTTTTTCTCCCTTTTATATTGACCCATATGGATTCTAGGCTTCTAAAACTCTAGCTAGTTTTACTGTCAAACTAACTGTCAAGATGACAGTTCAGTGAAAACCTGAGACCCAAACCTTAACACTTTAGTAATCCTCGAAGAGTTATATCAGTTTTTCCTTGAGAAGCCTTTCCCGACTACTGGATCATTCAATACTGCTCTCAATCCATCCATGAGTCAGCAGAAAACTATAAAACTATACCAAGAGGAAATTTGTTGTCCTCCTTGCCAATCCTATCTTGCCTCTACTGTTTGTTTCAAGTGACTGCAATTGCATGTCTTCTGTTCAAGATAATAAGTAACAAAATCTAACAGCCTTGAGGCTATCCTTGTATAGTTGGAATAAAGGAAAAATATTCATAAAACATGGGTGTAACTAAGGATGACATAAACTTGTGTCATTCAAATTAAAATGTAATGAATACAATGGCAGATAAAAGATGTTGCCGAAGGATATTTGTGCCATGATTAGGTGCAAGTGTGAACATAGCCTCTGTCTTGATGCACAAATGCTTTGAGGAAATCTTCGACTCTCCTCATATTATTTTACTGCTCAGTGCCTTGTTCAATATGAATAATCTAAAATTGTATCATAGTCTGTTCTCAGAGACCCTGGATTTTACAGTATCTTATATCAAGGTCAAAGAGAGTTTGCTCTTCTCCCTCACTCTCTCTCTTTCTCTCAAGAGTGAAAAAGAAAGCGCAACAGCAGTACTTTATGCATTCTAGCTTACCCTCCATCTGCCTGCTGCTCCCAGAGGGGCTTGCTGATTATCAGCCTTTGAAAAAAAGCAATTTCACAGGGAAATGGGGAATATTGCACATAGGGGCCTCATTTGAGAAGTAATGATGGGTATCCATTTTCTTACCTTTGCGGCTTGTTTAGTTCAGTTGCAAATAAGGCCCTGTAATATACAATATTTTGATCTAGACTTGCAGCACTGATGTCCCAAGAAGTGAAGAAAGCCTGATGGCTCAATTGGCAGTGATTATAGAGAGGAAATCATATTATTTTGGCTTTTAATTCTACAATGGTTTTATTCAGAACAGCATTTATTATCTAGATTATGATTAGGCCTGGGCATGTCAGCCTTTTCAAACAGGTCTGGCACCTAAACTTGGCACCTTATAGAACAGATTGTTCTATAAATTGAGCAGAGATTTCAGGGATGTCTCCTTTCATATCTTCAATAAAGTTCATAACTTTTATTTGATGGGACAATAATAAGAAATGGATTTATTCTGTCTCCGTGAGCTCTTTCTTTCTCATAAGAAACAACATTCCCCCAATCCCACCCAATATGCATTGACTGAACTCACTGTGGCTCTATTATGAGTAAATCCTCAATAAACTAAAAGCCTATTCAATGGAACCACTGCAGCGCTTTCATGTCATATCATGTTTGGCTAGTAGATTCAAATAAAAACAATAAAGAAAGCAACAAAGAAAGAGTATTTTTACTTACCAAGTCATCCTTAGAAGTTGCAGATCCTTTCTCTTCTTCCCTTAACTCTGGGTACAAACTGAACCTGAGATGTTTTGCTAAGTCTTTATGAGGAGTTTTCAGCAAAGGTTCCAATTTATCCTGCAGAATTTTAAGGTTTGGAACATTATAAATGTACTGTCTATGTTGGGCAATGTTCATATCAAGACACAAAGCAGATGACATTGGAATTATTATCTTGAAAGTTTTCATCCTTCTGACAGTATCCTTTAACAAGGTTAAAGTACTCATTTTAATAGAGCTCATATATGTGTGTGTTTGAAATCAAAAGATAAAATGTCTTTGGAAATGTACAGAGAAATATCCTACAGCTGCTGCTGCTGTGGGAATATGCTGTCATTCTCAGGAAATGCAGACACTAAAGAAAGAAAAGGATACCTAAAAGATACTTAAGGCTCAATGTCTTTAGAGGAGAGATTTGTTTTTCCAGAGACAATAAGTGTGGTTTATATGTAGTGTCAAACTTTATATGTAGTGTCAAACTTTACCACGCAGAAAGGAATAAGCTATTTACTAAGCTCACAAGAAATCCAAGAACTTCAAATACTGTAAGCAGCATTTGAAGAAAGTTAGAAGCCATACCAAAGAACTCCACCAACTGTTATGATTCAAGAACAAGCCCTGCATATGGGAACACTACCCAAACTCTCTATTTAGATTTCCAATCTGCCCTTCATAACAGAGCCTCTATTTACAATGGTGACCTCTGTATCCATCTAACATTTTTGTTATACTGCCAGTTTTGCTATCATGTTGTTTCCCACTTACTGTGTTTGGAGGGTCCTTCAGGATTGCAGGAGGGTATAAACTTGGTAAAAAAATTGTCATGTAACTTAACATATAATTGTTTGCTTCCTTTCTCAAAAGTGTATATAATGATGAGGAATTCTGATCCTTCCTTTCTCACGTTTGGGTTCGATCGACTCCTCCCCATCCAACTATTCTCAGTTCAGGGTTGAATTGTTGGGTTAGAATCATAGGGCTGGAAGGGACTTTGGTGGCCTACTAGTTCAACCCCCTGCCCAAAACAAGGGACTTCCCTTAACTATACATTGTAAAAGTTAGCCACTAGAACCCTTATCATCTTTGTTCTTGGTGCTCTCTGAGATTGGGTGCTTTCTTGCAGACCTTTCATTATCTAGCTAGGTAATATCATCAATGGAAGGTAGAGTGGGCTCTTTATTTATAATAGATTGCCTAATGGTGGGGATATCATTACCACCTGGATGATTTCTTGATCAGGGAAAGGTTTCTTCCCTATTTATCTGGTGCTGTTTCATGTTGACCTGGATGTTAACAACAGAAGGGGATATGTTCTAGGGCAGGGATCAGCAACCTTAAACACCCATAGAGCCACAAAGGTCCTAATTGGAAGCCCCCGTTCAATTCTGGAACTGACCGGAAGTCCAGTTTCCACATCATAGTTTCCGCCTAGCATGGCGTCCTTTTCCCTCTGTTGACCGGAAGTCGGTTCCCCCACCATAGAGCCACCTCCTAGCACGGCATCCTTTTTCCTCTACCTGTCCTAACCAAAAGCCTTATCAATTGTGGAGCCAACCAACAACAAGGAGCCACAGCAGAGGGATGAAAGAGCCACATGCAGCTCCAGAGCTGTGGGTTGCTGACCCTGTTCTAGGCCTTTGGTTTCCTTCCTAAATTTTTAATTGCCTTTTTTTTTTTTTTTGAATGGTGGTCAAATGGGGCTTATTTTTCTATGTCTGTTGGTAGCTGATTTGTCTTGGCATTCAGATCTTTAACGCCTCTGAAAGTTGCTTTTACCTTTGCATCACCCCTTTTGTTCTCCTAGAATGAGAAAGCCTTGAAGTATATTAATTCCCTTTATCTCTGAAATTCAGAAAAATGGAGTGGTATCATTTCCTAGTTAAGTAGCAGTATCCATCAGGGATTTGAGGATCAATGAGAATTGATCCTCAAATATATTAAGCTCCATGTTAAATATATTATTTATTGTATCTAGTTATTCAATAAACTTTTAAAAATTTCTGGAAAATCCACAGTAGCTGCTATACAGATTTTATATATATGTTTAGAGAATGTACTTTTCTATGCAACTTACATGATTACCTGTGATAGATATTTTCCAACAAACTAATGCCTAACAGATGATTTTACTCATATCTTAAGTCTCACATTATTTATATATTGAGACTCTTTGGCATAAGAAACCATGCACATATCTTTTAAATAAACCTTAACTAAAACAATTTAATTCTAGCCTGCACTGAAATATAATTCCAAAATATATTTATAATTCTACAATTTTTTCAGATAAGGATGTGGATGGTAGCAGATTTCATTCATTGTTCTATTCATCACTATAAAATCCAATATGCACAAACACACACATATATCAGAACAACAGCTGAAGGATATGTAGGGACAGAAATGTGGGAAACCACATCAACAAGCTAATCAACAAACCAATGTGATTTTGGTGGACTATGCTGGTGGGAGAGGAAGAAATGGAGACAGTGAGTGTGTAGCATAGAAAATCCTGCAGAAGGTGTGGCTGGTTGACTGGAACCCAAACACTTCCCTTCTGATAATTTGCTGGAAGTTCCATTGTGACTGAAATTTGTAAGTAGCATAAAATGATAGCCTGGCTAAGAATCTGGTCTTAGCTAGGTAGTCCTTATATATATATATATGTATATGTATATGTATATGTATATGTATATGTATATGTATATGTATATGTATATGTATATGTATATGTATATGTATATGTAGGTAGGTAGGTAGGTAGGTAGGTGTGTGTGTGTGTGTGTATGAATAGGTCTTTGGTTATTCCGGTCTTCTCCCGCGTAAAATTGGAAGTGTCTTGGCGACGTTTCGAAGAAGTCTCATTCGTCTCCTTCGTGCTCCTGGAAGCACGAAGCCGAGAACACCAGCCAGAAGGTGACGAATGAGACTTCGTCGAAACGTCGCCAAGACACTTCCAATTTTATGCGGGAGAAGACCGCGTAATATAAAATATATATAATATGTATATATTTTATACATACATATATATATATATATATATATATATATATATATATATATATATATATATATATTTATATTTATATGTATATAAATATATATACATTTTATATATATACACACACACACACATTTTATATATATACGTAATATATATAAAATGTGTATGTGTGTGTATAAGTATATGTATATTGAAATTTCAAGGGATAAGCTAATGTGGTATCTTGGCCTAATGTATTTATTTATAAACTTTTTAGAAGCTTCAGACAAAATAGAGGAATTTATTTTGTTGTATGAGTTCTGTATGGGAGGCTGAACTGAGAGACAGTGTCTGATCTCAACCAACCAGTCAGTTCTGTGCTTTAGTACCAATTTGAACCTGGATCCACTCCAGTACCTTTAACCATACCGGCACACTGATCCTCTAGTTTATATAAAGTTTTAGTTTCTTTTGGAGCTGTAATCCTTGTATATATTTTCTCTCTCTTGTTGTTCTGACCTAGGCTCCCTGAGAAAGCTTAAATCACATGCTTAGTTCCCAAAAAAACTCCTTAATTTAAATGGCTGTGAATTATGGTCATTCACTAACAGACTGTGAAGAGTCCGACAGATGTCTGCCACAGGCTTTCAAGGTAATGCTGATAAGCACCCATCTTTATCTCCCTTGAAATGCTGCCAGAGACCTAATTGCCAATTAGTTTTGCAAGGCCAAATGGAGCAAAGAGTCAAACGGAGCTTCTCAGAGTTTGAACTGACTAGTATGAACAAATTGCTTCCTGCAAAGGCTCACGTCTGTTTGCTCCTCTCTTATGTCTTATGGGAGGGGCCAATAATCTCCAAGCCTTACTCCTGAGTCGTCCCTTTTGTCTTAACTGTTCTTGGCTCCTGGCAGCTCTGCGCATGTGTGCAGTGAGAACAGGCTCCCCCTGTTCTTCTGCCTCGCTGATGTCAGATTCCGGAGGCTCCGGAGGCAGCACATAACTAACTACCTGATGGCCCTGGCCTCTTCTCTGCCTCCAATGCAGAGCCCTCGTTCAAGCCTTCCCCAGACTCCAGGACTGACCCAACCTCCTCGCTGTCCGAATCTGCTGCCAGCTCTGCTGGCTGCTGGTGGATCACAACACTTGTTCACACAGACAAGTATAAACACAAGTACATGTTTCCCCAAAATTCTCTTAATAACAAACTGTAAATGACAAATATTTGGTTCTTGGATGGTAAGAATACAATACTTTAGTTCAGAAGTTACCAATAGATCTGGCTTGTGTAGTGCTCCTGTCAAGCATAAGTGCAAGACGTTGCAGATAATATGCAAATATGTAAAAGGCACAAAGGGAGTGTGTTATTCTTCTGACATATTCATTGCTGTCTATCATGAAACATATTTCAGATTATGGAAAATGGCAGGGAATTATTGCAGCATGCTTTAGTACCTCCCAGTGAAATCAATAAGAAGATTTTATTTATCCACAGTAGATATAGCGCATTTCGCAACCATGGAGGAAAGAATGGTTATTTCCCTATCCAAATGGAGATTGCTCTCTGGGGGTTTAATTGCTCGTTGCTCATTTTTACTATTTTTTGTTCTCTTATAACTTGAGGGAGATTCATTCAACTCTACAAATCCTAACACAACCAGGAATTAATAAGTCATTATACTGCTTGTTTTATCACCTACTTGCTTTGGACTATGAAAGAAAAGAAAATGCCTTAAAACCCATTGCAATCCACAAGGCAAGAGTGGTTATAAGTCACCTCTTACTACCAGTCCCTCTTCTTCTACTGCATGTATTCCTCACCAATTCCCATCTTGTTTTAATTGCAGCTCATTTTGATTAAAGAGAAGTAGTGCTATATGTACCCAACTTCACAGGCTTTTATTTTTCAAATTTATCATATTGATCAAGTTTCAAATGAAGATAACTTACACATTGTTTTTTCACAATAATCTCTGTGTAGGTAGATACACAGATATCTACAAGGTTGGGACAAAATCTGAAAAGTTGGTGAAATGTCATGATTCAGATTCTACTCTTTTTTTATTAAAAAGTTTTTAAAAGGTTTACAGATATATCCCCTTCCCCTCCCTCCACCCTCCTCCACCCTCCCCGTCCCACCCTCCACCCTCCCTACTTCCCAGAACAAAATATAGGGTATAGCATTCAACAATCATATTCTAACATAATCTAATTAACTATAGCCCTCTTGTACTTTAACTCCCCTTTTACTAAGATAAATTTGGATATTTAATAACATCTCTTTAATTACTCATATACTATTTGAAGTTTTTTAGTCCGATATTTACTCTGAATGTAATCAACCCATCTTCTCCATTCCAGCATATATTTCTCATTTGAATGGTCCTTCAAATATGCTGAAATTTTTGCCATCTCTGCTAAGTTTGCTACTTTTAGTGTCCATTCTTGAATAGTAGGCAAGTCTTCCTTCTTCCAATACTGCACCACCAACAATCTTACTGCCGTTATTACATTCAGAATCAAATTAGTCTCTATAACCGTACACTCTGTAATTATATCCAACAAAAACAACTGTGGAGTAAACTTTATCCTCTTTTTAAGAATATTTTGAATAATCCACCATATTTTATCCAAAATGCTTCAACCTTTTTACAAGTCCACCATACATGAAAATAAGTAGCATCATCGCAATCACATCTCCAACATTTAGATTGTAAATCTGGATACATACAAGCTAGCTTTTTAGGATCTAAGTGCCATCTATAAAACATTTTATAAAAATTTTCTCTCAAATTTTACGCTTGTGTAAATTTTACATTTCTTACCCATATTTTTTCCCAAGTTTCCATTATTATTGGTTGTTCAAAGTTTTGTGCCCTTTTTATCATACAATCTTTAACTCTGATTCCGAATCTATTTCTATCAATATATTATACAACCTTTTTATATGCATTTGACTCTGGTCTCTAATTTGTTTTACCAAGTTTTCCTCGCTTTGTGTAATACCAATTTTCTGGTCTCTTCTCCAACTGGCTTGTAATTGTACATACTGAAACCAAGTTTGAATTACCCTTTCTTCTTTTAATACACTCAAAGGCTTTAACTTTAATATACCTTTCTCTATGTTGAGAATTTCTTTATATGTAATTACATCCTGTCTTTGTTTTATACTCATATTCTCTATCGCGTGACTGGGTACTGTCCATATAGATATCTTATCATTTAATTTATATTGATATTTCTTCCATACACGCAATAAAGCATTCCTCAATATATGACATTTAAAAATCCTATCCACCTTCTTATCGTACACTAAGTAGGCATGCCAACCATATACCAAATCATATCCCTCAATATTCAATATTCTTTCATTTGTTAAATTAATCCAATCACTAATTGTTGATAAACAGCTGCTTCATAATATAATTTTAAATTAGGCATTTTCAAACCTCCCCTTTCATGTGTATCTTGCATTATTTTTAATTTTATCCTTGGTTTTGTTTCCTGCCCAAACAAAGTTATTAATGCTCCTCTGCCATTCATCCAAATTTGCATCCTTTTTAATTATTGGTATCATTTGAAAGAGAAATAAAAACTTGGGCAAAACATTCATTTTTACTACTGCTATTCTTCCCAACAAAGACAATTGTAATTTTTTCCAGTTATCCATCTCTGTCTGTATTTTATGCCATAACAATTCATAATTATGCTTATATAATTTCCCATTTGAAGTTGTAATATAAACTCCTAAATATTTAACCTTTTTAACTATCTCACATCCCATTACTCTTTCTAAGTCTTTTTTTTTTTAAATTTAATTTATATGCCACTCTTCTCTGAAGACTCAGGGCGGCTTACAATGTGTTAAACAATAGTCTTCATACTTTTGTATATTATACAAAGTCAGCTTATTGCCCCCACAAACTGGGTCCTCAATTTACCTACCTTAGAAAGGATGGAAGGCTGAGTCAACCTTGAGCCTGGCGAGATTCGAACATGAGTAATTTTTGTTTTGTTGTCATATTTTTAGCCATCATCTTTGTTTTTCCAATATTTATTTTAAACCCAGATACCTGACCATAATGATTAATTATCTCCATTAAACCTGTAGCTGATTTCACTGGTTGAGTTAAGGTTACACCAAATCATCTGCAAATGCTTGTAATCTATAATCATAATGCCTAATCTCAATTCCCCGTATCTTATCTGAATTATGTATTTTATTCAACAATAATTCCAAGGATAAAAAAAACAATAATGGAGACAAGGGACACCCCTGTCTTGTTCCTTTTTCAATTTTAAAGGTTTCTGTTAAACTACCATTAATTATTATTTGCACTGTCTGTTCCTGATATATTGCCTTAATAGATAGTGTAAAGTACTCTCCAAACTGCATCCTTTGTATCATTTTCAGTAAAAACTGCCAATTCAATTGATCAAAGTCTTTTTCAGATCCAAAAATATAAGCACCACAGGGACTTGGTTGTTCCTTTCCAAATACGCCAATATATTAACAATTTGCCTTACATTATTTTTCATTTGTCTCCCATGTATAAAACCAGATTGATCATTGTGGATCATTTGTTGCATAACTGACATTAACCTATTTGCTAATATTTTAGCAAAAATCTTATAATCTGTATTAAGTAATGATATAGGCCTATAGTTTTTTGGCTGAGTATGATCTTGATCTTCTTTCGGAATCAAAGAAATAAAGGCTGTTCTCCAAGATGGTGGTACCCCTCCTCCCAATTGTATTTTAGTAAATAATTCCCTAAGAGGTTCTACCATTTCCAGTTGTAAATTTTTGTAGTAAGTCACAGTCAGTGCATCTGTACCAGGGTCCTAACCAACTTTTAGCTGCTTAATTGCCAGGAGAATTTCCTCCTGAGTTATCGGTTGATTCAATTTTTCCCTTTGCTCATCTGTAACTCTAGGAATATTCTCTTTTTCCAGGTGTCTAACTATATCTATACCTTGTATTTTATCACCAGCATATAGTCTCTTGTAAAACTCTAAGAAGGCCTTTTTAATCATATTCTGTTGATACACCTCTTTACCTTTATAGTTTATTTTCTCTATAGTACGAGACTTTTGTTTTTTCCTCAACATGAATGCTAGCCATCTACCTGGTTTATTTGCATTACAAAAGGTATTATGTTTAGCATGTTGTAAGTTAGTTGCAACCTGATCTGATATCAACATATTAAACTGCCCTCGGAGTAAAGTGATTACTTTAGTTTTCTTATCATCTGGGTTATATATTAGCACCTGCTCTTTCTTCTTTATCTCCTCTTCTAATTCCTTCTGTTTTTCCCCCTGTCTACGTCTATATGCATTATTCAAATTTATTAAAACACCTCTCATGCTTTGCTAGCATCCCATACCATTTCCACAGATGTTCCCTTGTGCATGTTTAAAACAAAAAAATCCTTCATTAATTTTTTACATTCTATCACATTTCTCTCATATCTAAGTAAGTTTTCATTTAATCGCCAAGATCTCCTAGACCCCTCTCCATGTTCCAACTCCATCCACACCGGGTTATGGTCTGTTAAAGTTCTTGGACATATCTTCATCTTCTTTAACCTGGAAAGAAAATCATGTGTAATTGGTATAAAATCAATTCTGGAAAAGGATTGATGCCTGTCTGAAAAAAATGTAAAGTCTTGTTCTTTAAGATTCCGTTCACGCCAAACATCTCTCAATTCCATATCCTCCATCATATCAAAAAATGATTTGGGCAATCTTGCTCGCATTTTAATATTTTGCAAAAGCCTCTTCTTATCCACTCTAGTGTCCAATACTCCATTCCAGTCACCCAACAATGTACACGATTTATAGTCCCAAAGAATTAATTTTGTATGCAGCGACTTATAAAATTTTTCTTGTTGTTGATTGGGTGTATATACTCCCATTATAAGTATTTTCTTTCTTTCTATTAGTAATTCAATTGCTAGGTATCTTCCTTGCGGATCTGCTTCAATTAGTTTGGCTATTAAATCTTTCCTTAAATTTATAACTATACCATTTTTCTTCTCTGGAGCAGATGCCACAAAATGTGTTCCCAATCTCATGTTTATCAAATATTTTTGATCATTTGTCCTAATGTGTGTTTCTTGCAAACAAATTATATCATTTTTAAATTGTTTCAGGTAATAAAATATTTACTTCCTTTTTTTGCGGTGAATTTAAGCCGTTAACATTCCAAGTTAAAAATCTAGTTACCATCTTTGGTGCCCTGAAGCTTTTTGAGCACCGACTGGAAGTCCTCCTGGAATTTCTTCGGTCTTGCCCCCCCCCCCCAGCTTCTGTATTTGTGTTGTTACTTTCTTGGATTATTATCTGAGTTTGTTGCATCTTTAGTTCTTGTTCTTTCCGCTTAGTTGCTGCTCGAGTTTGTCTTTGTTCTTTAACATCTTCTGTTTTTTCAGATAGCTCCCAAGCTTGCACAGCACCCAAAAGTTGCAATAATTCTTCTTGTATACTCAAAGCACCTCCTTGGGCTTGTGCCTGCATGCCTTCCTTTCTAGCCTCTCCTGCTTCTTTTCTTTTTCTAGCTCCTGGAGATGGTGGGTGTTCAGCCTTTAGTATATTAGCATAAAAATCTCTTGCCTTCAAATTTCTGGCTGGCACCACAGGCCTTGTAGATGGTCTTTGCAGACTGCCAGCCCCGTGATTTTGTGAAGCCATTTTGACAGTGCAAAACGGCTGTCTGGCGGCTTCAAAATCTCTCCTTCGGGAAAAGAAGGAGAGGAGAGCAGTTGGGTGGGAGTAGAGCTGTCCAAAAAGCCCCTTGGAGCAATTCCAGGGGCTTGAAGGGTGAGCTCCCCAGTCAGCCCAATGAAGCTCCAGATCCTGGACGACTCTGCTAGCGCAGAGCCAGACGCCGCGACCATCTCTGCAATCAATAACAAGTTTAAAAGAAGCCAAGAGCAGATGGAGCAAAAGCAGGAGTGCAGGCAAGAAAGTATCTATGCTTAACTCCGAGTTACACTGTTTCTAACTAAAGTCAATTGAGAGGAAGTGAGTGCTTAATGGCGTCTTTGTAGTAATTACGAAAATGAAAGTAACCAACAAAAGTGTTTGCTGAGATTCTTTGCGTTCTGAAACTAACTTGAATCAGCTGGAAATAGAGTATCAGGGGGAGGAAGGATCACTTTGCTTTAAAAAATCAAACAATTTAAACCCCTGAAATCTGTTTTGTGACTTTGTGTCTGCAAAAAGGGGGGGGGGGGGAGAGAAAAAAAAGATCCCTTTTAAAAAGAAAGGAATTAAGATGGCTTCCAAGCAAACTAAATCAGCAATTCCAAAAGTAGGAGGGGGTTCTCCAGCAGTTTCTGTTGTGACACAGAAGGCTCAACTTCCGATGGATTCACAAAACCAGGAGGCTTCTATTAGACACCTCAAAGAATTTATAAAAGAAGCTATGAATAATCAAACAACAGTTATAGAAGGGAAACTTGAGAAATTTGAGGAAGAAATAAAGGAAGTTAAGGATGTTGTTGCAAAAAAGCATGATGACATAACAGATGATATTCTACTGGCAGTTTCAGGATTGTCTAAACATCTTATTCAGCTGGATGAGAGAGTGGAAGAAATCAATGAAGCCAATTTAAACTTGGAAGCCAAAATGGGAGATATCATGACAAAAACAGAGAAGTTGGAAAATGAGGTGACCATGATGCAATATAGATCTATGGAATTTGCTTTGAGAGTGAGAGAGCTGAAAGAGAATGATCGGGAAAATCTAAGAGATAGAGGTGCAGAAGCTATAGCAACAGTGATTGGAGCAAGAAAAGAGGATATGATAAATCAAATTGATAAAATTTACAGAGTTAATTCATGAATTGCAAGACAAAGACAACTGCCAAGAGATGTGGTGATTTATTTCATTGACAGAAGAATTAGAAATGATATCTTACAAGCCTCCTACAATAACAAGGTTCAGGGGTCTGGACAAGAACTCCAGATTTTGAAAGAGATTCCTCCTAAAATATTAAGAGACAGAAAGGATTTTGGTTTCTTGGTAGATGAATTGAGAAGGCAACAACTATTGTATAGGTGGGATGTTCCAATAGGCCTAATAGTGACTTATGGTGGAGAAAGATACCGTTTAAATACAGTTTGGAAAGCAAAAGATTTCTATTTTAATGTTTTAAAGGCTGGACATTCACCCTCATCTGGTGGGGGATGGCAAAAAGGAAAAAGAGATATTACAACAAGAGAAAAATGGAAAACAGATACAAACTTACGCTGAAGTGGCAGCTGGAGGAAAAGTGCAAGAAGATTTGTCTCAATTTGGGGCTTCATCCCCAACTCTCCTTCCACCAGAGAAGATAGAGGGATCAGTGCCTGATACACTCAATAAGATAGAGGAACCAAGAGAACAGCGTGTGACATGATCAACTTTTAAACAACAACAACAACAACAACAACTGCAACAAGCCCAAGATTTAACCCAAGGAGTTCAAAAAACAGAAGCAGTGGGAGGGGCGAGGCTGAAGAGTAAGGTGGAAGAAGATCTTCAGCGAATGCTCATGATGCTTCAATGTGCCAAGGATGGCTACTAAATTTCTATCCTGGAATGTCAATGGTTTAAATTCACCACAAAAGAGAAAGAAAATATTTCATTAACTGAAACAATTTAAGAATGATGTTATTTGTTTACAAGAAACACATATTAGACTATCAGATCAAAAGTACTTAATAAATTTAAGATTAGGGACTCATTTCGTGGCATTAGCTCCAGAGAAGAAGAATGGAATAGTTATCTATGTAAAGAAAGGATTAACAGCTAATTTAATTGAGGCAGATGTTCAAGGAAGATATATAGCAATAGAATTATTAACTCAAAATGGAAAAACGCTTTTAATTGGAATATATGCACCAAGCCAACAAGATAATTTTTATAAACTTTTACATTCTAAAATAATACAATGAGATTACAAACCATCTATATTAATGGGTGACTGGAATGGAATAATAGATACTTTGAAAGATAAGAAGAGTACATCCAAAGTTTTTACACGTTCAAAATTACCTAAATCTTTTTTTTTGATATAATGGAAGATCTAGAACTGAGGGATATTTGGAGAGAATGGAATGTTGAATGTTTTGCAGATGGCATTTAGATCCTAAGAAATTGTCATGTATGTATCCAAATGTGCAAGCCAAATGTTGGAGATGTGATTGTGAAGATGCAACTTATTATCATATATGGTGGACTTGTAAGAAGATCAAAGCATTTTGAATAAAAATCTGGTGGGTAATGCAGAATATTTTGAAAAGGAGGTTGAAATTTACGCCACAATTGTTTTTATTGGGTATAACAACTGATTGTACAGTATTAGAGACTAAATTGATTTTAAACTTACTATCAGCAGCTAGGCTGTTGATAGAACAATACTGGAAGAAAGACTCCTTGCCTACTATAGAAGAATGGACACTGAAAGTAATAAATCTAGCTGAAATGGTGAAAATCTCAGCATACTTGAAAGATCATACGCAAGAAAAATATATTTTGGAGTGGAGAAAATGGATTGACTACATTCAAAATAAGTACCAGATTCAAAGATATCAAATTGCGTATGAATGAATGTAAAGATATATTGTGTTATCTATAGTGGAGTTAAGATTTGGGGGGGGGATTTTTAGTTTATGGATTGGTTAGGTTAATTTAGCTTATGTTTGTTTCTTTTTTCTAACACCCTGTATTTTACTCTGGGAAGTCAGGGGGAGGGGGGAAGGGGGGGGTGAGCAGGAGGAGGGATTCGGGGTTGGGGATTTCAGGGGGGGAAATGTTTTTCTTTTTTGTAAAACTTTTCAATAAAAAAAAAATCTCTTGCCTTCCAAATTGTATTAAGACGATATCGTTCTCCTGAATAATTCACCACCAATCCGGCAGGAACCTCCCATCTATACTGTATCTGGCAATTTCTAAGTTCATCCACTAGAAATGCATACTCTTTTTTAGATTTCAACATTTTAGGAGGAATTTCGGTGAGAGGCTGTTTGTGGCAGAAGGTGGTCCCAAAATAAGATTAAAGCAGTGATTTTTGCATTTTGAGAATTTAAGACAAATAAAGGACCAAATTGGAACTCTGTCTAGGACTTTAGCATCTTGAATCAACAGGTAGTCATTGACATGATCACAACAGAAATTGGAAAATTGTTAGCTGTGCACTCATTAAGTGAAGCATTTTACATTTTTTGCCATGATAATTAAAAAAACCTGTGTTCATTAAATGAGATATCACTGCAACTTGCAACCTCCAGCTGACTTTCCCATTGACTTAACTCTTTGGAAGCTGACTAGGAAGCTCCACAGGCTGTGGGATGCTGCAACTGTCATAAATGTAAGCTGGTTGCCAAGTGCCCAAATCACAATTCTGTGATCCAAAGGATGCTGTGATGATCATACATGCAAGGACTGGTCACAAATCACCTTTTTTCAGTACCATTATAACTTTGAAAAGTCACTAAACAAATGGTCGTTAAGGGGCAACTACCGTGTTTCCCCGAAAATACTACATGTTCTGAAAATAAGGCCAAGCCTGACTTTTGGGGTGGCCATAAATATACACCCTCCCCCTAACATAAGCCCTAGTGAAGGGTTGGGCATGACCAGCACAGAAGGCAGCCCTTCCCTTCCTTGGTCAGCTAATGGCAGCTGGGCCCCTTAATCGCAACTCATGGATAAGCTGAGCAGATTGGGAGCTGCCTCTCATTCTATCTCTCCCCAGCATTCTTTGGTGCTTGCCCACCTCCCATCCATCCAACCCCCTCACCTGGAGCCTAGCTCTTGTGTGCCAGATAAGAGAAACTGCCAGCCAGCAGTTCTTGCCACTCACGGCCCTCAGCAGATTCGGGCACCGCCCTTCACGCTGGGAATGAATCTATCGAAGTTTAGTAGCAAGTTTAGAAATTTAGGAGCCAAGGCAATCGAAAAGCAGTCAAAAGGCTGGAAAACGCTACAGAAACGTCTGTCCTGATAGAGACCAAGCTGAAAAACTGGACTAAGCAGCAAGGGGTGGTGCTAAAAGTTCAGTAGGCTCGGTCCTACAGGATACCAGACCTGCCACTCCTATGCCTGACTGCTGTTGGCACCAAATAGGAGAAACTCCTGCCCCTCTCGCAAGAGAGCAGCTGCCCAGCACCTCTTGCCATGTGGTGCCCACTCAGCGGACACCTTCCCTCTGGCCAGGATCATGATGTGGGTGAAGCGAATGAGCACCAGGTCCTTGAGGACTCCATGCCACCACCATCCGAGCACTGAGGATGGCTTCCTCTGCAGCTTCCAAACACTGGCTGGAAGCCACTGGAAGCAGGGAAGAGGTCAGTTGGGCCAGCCACCTGCTGCTGAGTCTTCCAGGAGCTGGGACAGCCACATGGAGCTGGAACCATAGAGCAGGTAGTGCACTTCCAGAGTGGCCGCTGCTGGAAAACACTCTGTGTCGGCAATGATCACTCTGGGAGTGCGCTTTCTGCTCTATGATCAAAGCTCCATGCAGCTGCCCTGGCTCCCAGAAGACTTGGCAGCAGGCAGCCTATTCTCCGCTTCGAGCTGGGTGCTCACTGGCTTAACCCACAATGAAGTGAGGCCTGGGAGGCATGCGAGCGGGGTGGGGGGGAGAGAGGCACTTACGTGGCTTGGCACCTTTGGGCCACTCACATTCTACCCCCCTGTAGGAGGGGAGGGGCTTGATGGTGGTGTACAGTGGAAGACTCTCTCTGCCGGTCTCCCGGCTATGAGTGTGCAGGCCGCCCAGTAGGTATCATGTAGCAAGAGGTGCTGGGTGGGTGCTCTCTTGTGAGTGGGCTCCCGAAGAGCCAGGCACAGGGATGTGAGGATGCGGGCATGGCCTCGGGCGAAAAGCTGATGAGCAGCTGTGTTGTGCTGCCACAGCAGCACAACACAGCAGCAGCCATGAGCACCTCCAAAATAATAAGACCCCTGATAAGAACCCTGAAATAAGACCAAGCCCTTATTTGGGGGTTCAAAAGAAAATAAGACCCTGTCTTATTTTCAGGGAAATATGGTACCTATATGAATCATAGACCCCATTTCTATATGACAACTAATTAATGGACTTCAAACTTTAAGCCTGTTCAATATATAACTAACCAGTAGTCAGCATGGATTTGTTAAAGACAGATCATGCCAAACCAATCTTTCATTTTTTGATAGTCACTAAATTAGTAGACAAGCGAATTGCTGTGGACATAATATACTTAGATCTCAGCAAGACATTTGACAAAGTAGACCACAATCTACTTCTTGGTACGTTAGAAAAATGTGGAATAGGCAACATTACCATCAGATGGATTTGTAGCTGGCTGACAAACTGTACTCAATGAGTAGTTGTTAATGGTAATACATCCACATGGAGAGAAGTAAGCAGTGGGGTACCATCAAGGCTCTGTTTTAGGCCCAGTACTCTTCAATATATTATAAATGACTTAGATGAGGTGATAGGGGGGAACTCATCAAATTTGCAGATGATACTAAATTGACAGGAATAGCCAACACCCCAGAAGACAAACTCAGGATCCAAAAAGTTCTTGACATGGGCCCTATCCAACAAAATGAATTTTAATGTGGAGAAAAGCAAAGCTTTACATTTAGGCAGGAAGAAATCAAAGGTATAAGTACAGATTAGGTGAGACCTGGCTCAAAAACAGTAACTGTGAGAGGGACCTTGGAGTCCTAGTGGATGATCATTTGAATGTGAGCCAGCAATGTGCAGCAGCAGTGACAAAATTTAATACAATCCTGGGTTCCATGGTGGGATTCAAATAATTTAATAACCGGTTCTCCACCTGTTGTAAGTGTGATTCTGCATGTTACTAAGCCTTATTATCATGAGAAAAAACTAAAATAAATTGGAGGGAGGATCCACACCCCTACCTCCTTTTTTAAAAAATCTTACTGTCATTGAACAATCACGTGCCTTGGCCACTCTGAAGCAATGCAAGAGACTCCTGTCCCAAAGGTGCTTTTTCAAGAAGCAACTGGACTTTCTGGAACCCAAGAAAGTTCAGTTGCCTCTTGAAAAAAGCACCTTTGGGACAGCCATGATGTGGATGACTGAAGAATCCCCATAGAGAAGGGACTCCTGTGATCAATGAACTGACAAAGCACCCTTTCACACCCAGGAGAAGCAAATCTTAGATCCATTTGCACCTCTTAAAGGTACCAGCTGGTTTCACTCACATCACAAGATATCCTAAGGAAATCTAAAGGCAGTAAAAAAATCAGTGCCAAGCTTGCATCCTGCCTCTTGGAAGTACACCCCAAAAGAACAGTGGCAGGAACCACTAAAGCCACATAAAAAGCTTAAAACAACCCTTCCCCTTTAGGAAAGTCAAGCCCCTCCAGAGAAGCCGCTCAGGTGACAGAAAGTCTGGGCATACTGCCAAGAAGCATTAGATGTTACAGTGTAATAAGGCTTCACTGAGAGGCAGTTTCTATAAGAAGGGCAGTAAAGATAAGGATTAGGCTAGAACAGGGCTCTGCAATCTTAAACACTAAAAGAGCCATTTGGACCCATTTCCCACAGAAAATACTGGGAGCCACAAAACCTGGGTGGGCATGGCCAACTCAACCTCACTCCCACCCAGACACATGACACACCCCAGCAACGCCTACCTGCGTTTTGTGGCTCGGGGTGTTTTCTGTGGGAATGGATTCTCTTTCTCTTTCTCCCTACCTCTCCTTTCTTTTCTTTTCTTTCTTTCTTTCTCTCCCCTTCTCTCTCATTTCCCCCTTTTCTCTCTCATTCTGTCCCTCCAGCTCTCTCACTTCTGTGTCCCTCTTCCCCCTCTCCCCTTCTCTTTCATTTGTTTCTCTCTCTGATTCTCTCCCTCATCAGTTTCTCATTTCTCTCTCTCATCTCTCTCTCTTTCCCTCCCTCTCTGTCTTCCCCCTGCTCTCTTTCCCTCCTGCACTGTCCCCCCCCCTCATGTATTTGTGTGTTCCCTCTTGAACTATTTCCAAAAACAGGCAAGGGTTGGTTTGTTTGGGGTTTTTTTTTTGTTTTTTGTTTTTTTGTTTTTGCTGATGTTCTTTCTTCTTCTTTGGGTGCTTTTTATCATATAATTTAAATCAAGAGTCACTTAAGGTTCCCAGATAAATGAAGCTCTTTTGTCACCCTGCGGTGGCTTCCTGCTGGTTGGCTGGCCCTGCCCCTTATCCTCCCCTCCCAGTCACTCTTTGCATGGCCTGAGAAAGTAAGGGTGATGTTGGGAATGGAGACCCGCTTTATATTCCAGAGTGGGAGGGAAATACCCTTGTACTTGCCTCTCATCTTGCAGGAGCTTCTTCCAGCGCTTATTGGTACTGCGCGCACCTTGGTCACTCAGGGAGATGCATGACTTTCTCTTCGCAACATAAGCCACAGCTGGGCTGAGCCAGTGCTCTAGACTTGCAACTTGCTTTCACCGCCTCCATGGCCTGCTCGCTGCTCTTGCAGCGCCTTTTGCCGCACATCTAAATTTCGCGTCTTCACAATGGGGGAGACAGTGTCCCCTCTTCCTTCTGGAGCCCATTATGTCATGGAGCATCAGCTTCAGCTGGGACAGGATGGGCCAGTTTCTTGGGGCAGAGAGAAAGTTGCACATCTCCCCAAGCGACCAAGGTGCGTGCAGCACCAAGAAGCGCTGGAATTAGCACCCATGAGATGAGAGGCAAATACAGGGGTGCTTCCCTCCCACTTTGGAACATGGAGTGAGTCTTCATCCATGCTGTCACCCTTACCTTCTCAAGCCACATGAGGAGTGACTGGGAGGAGAGAGTGAGGGGCGCAGCCAGCCAGCTTGCAGGGAGCTACAACAGGGGGATAAAAGAGCCGCATGTGGCTCAGGAGCCGCACGTTGCTGATACCCGGGCTGGAAACAACAGCAGAATGTTTCCTTCCTGCATTCCTGACAGGATTAGCCCTGTAAAATGGGAAAAAACAAGAGATTGTTGGAAGGAGATTTCTTCCAACAACTGGTTCTCCAAACTGCTCAGAAAGTTGACAAACGGTTCTCCCGAATAGGTGTGGACCATCTGAATCCCACCACTGCTTCAGTTGTATAAACAGAGACATAGAATCAAAATCATGTGAAGTATTGGTGCCACTTTACAAAATCCTGGTAAGACCACTCCTGGAATACTACAAAAAGATGTTGAGATTTTGGAAAATGTTCAGAGAAAGCAACTAAGATGTTCAAAGGCCTGGAAACTAAACCATATGAAGAACAGCTGCAGGTTTTGGGTCTGGCTAGTCTAAAGAAAAGAAGAATTAGGGTGACATGATAGCAGGTGATGTGATAGCAGTATTCGAATACTTGAGGGGTTGCCACAAAGAAGAGGGAGTCAAATTATTCTCCAAAGCACCAGAGGGTAGGACAAGATGCTCCTCTACACAGCGCCAGCTACTTGCTTGTACTGTTCAGTGTATGTTGTTCTTGCCTGCCACTAGTTGCCATTGTATAATACTATTTCTGAGGCCTCCCTGCTTACTTTGGGTCCTGTTAACTTCATCTGCTAAGTAAAATCATCTGAGTGAATTTTTATTTTTACTTGATTAAATTCAACTATTTATAAAATGATCCTATCTCATTAGATGTGTCACATATATGTGGTAGGTATGTTAACTCAATTGTTCATTTGAATGATACCAAATTTCCTGAAGTACTCAGGAGATAAATGTAAAGATGAATAGAGATCACTCCATCTGCTTAACAGAGATCTGTTTTGGAATTTAGAAAACAATAGATCCAAATTGAGGTCTAGATGGGGATTAAGAACTGGAAAAATAATGCTCTGTTCTCCAACAGTTTGGGACTGAACCTTTACTCCCCAACCTACCTTGGAGTGAAATGAAATTTGTAAGCTAGATTGATGAAGATTTGAGCTACATTCCTTCAAATCCTGAACATTAAAAGGAATGATAGAAAAAAGTCTCTTATGTAAAACAATTTTATTACATTTCATGTGCATAATGTGATTTCAAACTAAAATATTTTAACTAGCAACTGTTAGGACTGATTTGTTGTTGTTCACCTCTGAAGTGGCTGCTATATTATCACAGGATTTGCTTGTGAGTTAATATAAATGACAGGCAGATATCAATTTAAATTCGAGAAATAGAGATCCGCTTAAGTATTTGAACCTGGAATGAAAAAATCTGTCTTGATTTCTGTCTGAATGATTGGATGCTGAATATATCTCTACCCTAATGGCAAAGTATGGAAACAGGATCTTTCTCCTCCATATTGAGATAGTGCATCAGTGGTGGGTTCCTCCCAGTTCGGCCCGGTTCGGCTGAGCCACTGGTGGTGACGATATGACATCACCGAACTAGTTCTCCTCCCTGAACCCCGCCCACCTCCACCCCCCGCTTTATTCTTACCTTTTATTTGGCCCCACCCCCAAACTATTGCTGCCTCCTGGGTCCCAGCTAATGGGCTCTAAGGAAGAAAACTGTTTAAACTCTTGCTGCGGGCCTTCAAACGGCCACCCTACAGCTGATCAGTGGTAAAAGGCAGTTTGGTGGTAGACCGGTGCCTCCAAAAATACATGAGTACACCAGTGCCTGCAAAAATACATGGGTAGACCGGTACAGCTCTGCAAGCAGTTAAAAGCCTGGAAGACCAGTACTTCTGCTACATCCTAAAGGATTGTCACATGACCATCAAGCCATGCCCACAAAATAAGCCACGCCCACAGAACCGGTAGTAAAAAAAATTAGAACCCACCGCTGTAGTGCATGATCAGCATTTGATGACACTGACTCTTTGAAAGTGAACTCAAGCAGAAATGATATTCCATTGATTTATCTGTCACAATTACATATTGATTCTAAGGAATGTTATGACTAATATCCAATTATTATTTACCAACTCTGTCAAGTATCCCAGTGTAACAGTCAATTTGAACAACTAGGAGGAATATATTACAGCCACACTTCTAAGGCTGCGGGATTTTTTCCATCTCAGAATATTACCTTCCTGAGACTTCATACTTTTGTTATGGCTGCAATTGATTATTATAATTCTCTTCTAGGTGAACTCCCAGATTTTTGGCTTAGATATAATTCTATTGCTAGAATTTTATTTATTTATTTTATAAGTACTAAGATTTGTCCTGGTCTCTCAATCATCTTTACCAACATTTTCTTAAACAACCTTCTGGATGTTTTGGTCACAATGATTTTTCAGAGCTTGTTGCTTCGA
Organism: Masticophis lateralis; assembly: GCA_030761175.1. NCBI lineage: Eukaryota > Metazoa > Chordata > Lepidosauria > Squamata > Colubridae > Masticophis > Masticophis lateralis. The sequence continues at coordinate 180,150,056 of JAUDYJ010000001.1, forward strand.
TATCAAAAGGATCTTATGCAGTGGTGGGTTGCTCCTGGTTCCCACCGGATCGCAAGAACCGATAGTAAAAAAATGTAATAGTTCGGAGAACTGGTAATAAGATTGGCTGGCCATGCCCCTGAACCGGTTCCCGGCTGTTCGCCGTTCGCTTACCCTGCCCACTCCCAATCTATTGCTGCCTCCTGAGTCCCAGCTAATGGTTAGAGGGAAAAAAACTGTTTAAACTCTTGCCGCGGGGCTTCAAAGGGCCACCCTACAGCTGATCAGTGTTAAAAGAAAACAAATGAGTAGACCGGTGCCTGCAAAAATAGAAAAAACAGCCCCTTTCAGCTTCAGCATAGGTTAATTACCACAAATTGATTAGATCAGTCTCCCGACTCTCAGCTGATTTGCTCTCAGTTGTTTTGCGCAGGGGTCTTTTGCTAGGTGCAAACAATGCTGGGGCAGGTTTTTTCCCCCTAGTTAGGCTGAAAAAGTGAAACTGAAAGTAAAGCAGGGTCTTTGCTGCAACGTGACAAAGTGAGGCAGAGAGAGATTTCTTTTTCTTTTTCGTCACCAAAAGAAGCAGGAGCAAAACTGCAAACAATGGGAAATTTAGGGCAAAAGAGGAGAGTTCAAGATTTTAAAACACAAAAGAAAAAAAGCTCTATTTAACTAGGGAATTGTAATAATTGAGATACTATTAATTGTATATTGTGTTGAAAGCAGAAATGGTTAAGTTGTGGTTTGGAGGAATATATGGGGGAAATTATTTGGTTTATTATTATTGATAAATATAATTAATTGATTTGTAAGAAATTGGATTGCATGGAAATAATTGGAATATTCATGTTCATATTGATTAATATACAAAAAAGATAGTTATATAACTAATTGATTTATATTAAAATGTTGAATTTATATTAAACAACTGTAATATTACATAATTAACCAATGTGAGGATGGATATAAAATAGATGACAATGGGAAGGGGTATAAAATAGAATAGAAGGGAAAATTGAATTTGATTAAGATTAGAGATGAGGATGAAGGGTAATATTGGTTTTTTACAAAAATAGATGAGGAATAAATATGGCAAAAAGGAAATATAGAAATTGTAAATTTAATTGAAATGACTAAACACTGTTTAAATTTGTGAACTGGCCAAATACTCTGTTCAAAGAAAATACATTGTATGTTTGTATGTGTGTTTCTAATTATTGCTATTTATTCATATTTGTTCTCTTTTATCCTTTAAAGTTTAACAATTCATTCTTTATCTTAATATCTTTATATTTGTTTCGGGTTGGCTTTCTTCCCTTTCATCTTTTTTATTGTACAGCAATCTTTCTCCTCAAACCTACCACCTCTCTTTTTTCTTTCCTTCTTACTTTCTCTTCCCCCCTCTCTTCTCTCTTCTCTCTTCTCTCCTCCCTACTTCCTCTTCCTTTCTCCTTCTCCTCCTCTCTTCCTCCCTCTCGTACCCTCACTCCTACTCTAATTTCCCTTCCCTTCCTTCATCCCTCTCTATTGCTGTATCCTTTTATGCATATGGACTACTTAGAGGGCTGAAAAAGTTATTTTTGACTGGTCCTTCCACTTTTGACCAGTCCTCGAAGTTACGACTGTCCTCACATTTTATGTTTTTATCCTGTCTTGTCACCATGGTGAAGAGAAGCAGTTGTGAAATGAGTGACACGGTTGTTAAGAATGCTACAATGGGCATAAATGATGACCAGCCATAAGTGCAAAGACCGATCAAAAGTGTGAGGACCTGTCAGAAATCACTTTTTTTCAGCCCTCTGGGTAATTCTTTCGTGCATATGGACTACTCAGAGGGCTGAAAAAGTTATTTTTGACTGGTCCTTGCACTTTTGACCAGTCCTCGAACTTATGAGTGTCCTCACATTTTACGTTTTTTGCCCTATCTTATCACCATGGTGAAGAGAAGCAGTTGTGAAATGAGTGACATGGTTGTTAAGTATGCTGCATGGGCATAAATGTGAGAATGGTCATAAGTGTGAGGACCAGTCAGAAGTGCGAGGACCTGTCAGAAATGACTTTTTTCAGCCCTCTGAGTAGTCCTATACACATAGCCATGGCCACCCGGTCACATGACCAGCTAGCCACGCCCACCCGGTCACATGACCTCCAAGCCACACCCACAAAATAAGCCACGCCCACAGAACCAATAGTAAAAAAAATTAGAACCTACCCCTGATCTTATGGCAAATGTAGGTGTCACTCAGAGTTCAATGCAAAAATTAATATTCTAATTTAAATTCCCTTGTCACTCAGTTTCAGCTGAAATTGAATTTGAGCAAATGTGGATGTTCTTCCTTAGGCAAACTTTTAGAGATCTGAGGAAAGTTAATATATGGTTTCACATAATTTTCTTTGATAAACATGGATTATCAGAAGTATTTTCCTCCTTTAGTAAGTCACCAAATGTGATGTCTCCAGAGAAACCTTCCCATTTACTTCATGTTGTTGTAGGTGACAATTTGCAAGAAAATGTGTGCAGTAGAGATGGTGATATTCAGTGACAGAAAAAAAAAATCCTACTATACCATGAAGGAGAACTAATTTTTCTCCGTTAATCTGAGTTTCTGGATACTTCTCTTTTCCTGAAAAATGTATGAGTGTCATTGGGCAATGAGAAAAAGGTCAAGAAAAAAAGAATGAAATAAACCTATAGAGTACAACAAATATTGCTAGAACAAGGATAAAGTATCATACTACTGTAGTTTCCAAACAGCCACATGAGTAATGTTTGATGTAATAGGATAAAGGCTTGGCTCAGTTTGACATCAACTGAAAAGCCCCATAGAGGAAGAAGGCTTTCGTTTCCTTTTCATGTAAGCTGTATACAAAGAACCACCTGCAATTTACCTTCCTTGGAATGAGGATGAGCATTTATTTGTCTTTAGGCATTTTATACTGAAGAGGGTTCCTTCTTCATATATCCTGTTTCTCTGTGTGCATGATCTATACACATTCGCAGGCATATAAACTATGGATTATTTTATTATAACATACAATGAAAGAACAATAGGCATATGTGTGACATAATATTGGTCCAATTATATTTGCTTTTTCAAATGCTCAATTGTTTTCCAATCATTTTATAAAACAGAAATGAAATGTCAAGAGCAATTGATGCACACATTCTGAAAATGATCATTCTGGTTATATGCCTATAATGAAGTTTTATGAAAATACAATGTCTTAAAATTCTACAATAGATTCACTGCCAGCTGAATGTGATGCTAAAAGAATAACAGCACTTTTTTGTTTAATTGTCCAAATGTGATGCACTAATATAGGCCTTTACTCTTTCCTGTATTCCAAAATCATTTAGATAGCTGCTAGAATTTTATATGGCAATAGAGGCATATAGGCATACTGTGAAATTTGTACAAAGAAATAGGTTCCATACATATCTAGTTGTATCGGGTTTTTTTTTTTTTAATTTTCTAGCCTTAAGAATAAGTTTGCCATATTCTGGTGGTAGCTAAAAAATTAACTTGAGAAGATGAAGCATAAGAAAATTTGAGACCAGTAAAACATAGTGACTAAATTAGTAGACCAAAGAAATACTGTGGACATAATATACTTAGACTTCAGCAAGGCGTTCAACAAAGTAGACCACAACTTACTTCTTGGTAAGCTAGAAAAAAGTGGGATAGACAGCATCACCACCAGATGGATTCATAATTGGCTGACAAATTGTACTGAACAAGTAATCCTTAACAGGTCTACATCTAAATGGAGGGAAGTAAGCAGTGGGGTACCACACTTAGAGCCAGTACTCTTCAATATCTTCATAAATGACTTACTGTGTTTCCCCCAAAATAAGACAGGGTCTTATTTTCTTTTGAACCCCTAAATAAGGGCTTGGCCTTATAATTAGGAAGGGGAGGTCTTATTATTTTGGGGGTGGAGGAGGCAGCGAGCGTGGGACTGGATGTCCCATCATCGCTGCTGCCTCCCCTCCCTGTTCTTCATGCTGGCCGAGTGGCTGGCCGCCGCTGCCCTGATGTGTCCCACCACCACCGCTGCCTCATAGAGCAGGACTCTGCAAGGCTTGTTGTGCTGTTGCATGCACAAACTGCAGCACCGCCACAAGCTTCATCATACTGGCACAGCTGGCGTCCTGCCGCTCACAGCTGAGCTGGTATGTTGAACAGCAGTGCTCCTGTTCATGCATGCAACGGCACAAGCCTTGCAGAGTGCTGCTCCACGAGGCAGCAGTGCCGGTGGTGCAATGAGTCTCACAAAGACTCGTTTCTGACAGGTGGGGCAGGGGAGAAGCGAGACACGTGGAGCAAGATGTGGCTCACTTTGCCGTCTCTTCTCCCCCCTCCCCATTGCTGGGCATGGCAGGGCTTCTGCCCCTTGCTTAGCCACCCGCCCCCTTTAGGGATGCAATTTGGGGGTGGCAAGTGGGGCAGGTGAGAAGTGGGACATGCATCTTACCTTTCAAGCTCCGTGGCATTCCAATTTTTTTTATTCTAGTCTTAGAAAAAAGATGACTTTGGTTTCATTACTGCTACAATGATTGAATACCATATATTGCTTTTGTAAGGGTAACAAACCTTTTAACTTTTATGTTTCAGTTTTATGACCCTCATATACAATGCTGTGCTTATATTACATGAAAGCATATTTTCTTCCCGCTTAACAGTGAGACTCAGTCAGTAGACCTGCTTTGTTGTCGTTCCATCACTAAAACCTTTCTCATTTCTCTATTTTGTATTGTTTTTAATTTAATTTAGTTTTATCTCTCCTGTGACTTTTCTGTTGCTCATTGTATATTTCTTTTAAACAATTTTATTGTATTCGTATTGTGTTTTTATTACTTTTGCAAACTATCCTGGGAAATCATTTGAAGGTTGAGGTAAAAATATCTCTAATAAGTAATTCAAAAGCTTCTAAATTTTTCTAATTCCCCATATTCCTTCTATCTTCAAAGATAAGCTAATAAGGAAACTGAGACATAGGAAACAAAACTATGGGTGTCTCTTGGTAGTGGCAAGAAGATTATGAATTCTATTCCCAAGATTCACAAAAGTTATTTTAAAAAAAATAAAAGATATTTAAAAAATTCTAGCACTTGCAAAACATAGAGATACGATGGATGGCTCGATTTTGCTCATAGAACACAGAATAATAGGGTTGAAAGGGACCTTGGAAATCTTCTAGTCCAACCACCTGCTCAAGCCAGAAACCTCATATATTCCAGAAAAATGGCTGTAAGTCTCTTTTTTGAAAACCTCTACTGATGAAACATCCACAATCTCTGGAGGCAAGCTGTTCCATTAATTAATCACTGACATGAAACTTCTCTTTAATTCTATGTTGGGTCTTTCTTTAACGATCTTCCATCCATTACTTTGTGTCCTGCCCTCTGATGCTTTGGAAAATAAATTGACCCCACACTTCTCTGTGACAGCCCCTCAAGAACTGGAAGACTGCCATCATATCACCCCTAATCTTTCTTTTCCTTAGACTAGATATACCTAGTTCCTTCATTTGTTCATCATATAGCTTAGGCTCCAGACTTCTTATCATCTTTGTTGCTTTTCAATGTACACTCTTTCTAGGGTATACAGTAGTATCTTTTTTGCATTGTGGTGACCAGAACTGGATGCAGTATTCTAAGTGTGATCTTACTAGAGCAGAATAAAGTGGTGCTAACACTTCATGTGATCTTGATACTAGCCTCTGTTGGTGCAAACCTAGGACTACATTGGCTTTTTTGGTACTACTGGCTCATACTTAAATGGTTGTCCACTATGACACCAAGATCCATTTTTCAATTATTACTGTTGAGCCAGATACCTCATATTCTGTACTATGCATTTGATTTTTCTTGCCTAAATGTAAGACGTTACTTTTAACACTGAATTGCATTGACACAAAATTCTTGGAACATATATTTAAGCTTGGAATATATATATGTTCTGGATTATTTGCACATTAGATACTAACTCCCGAATTAGAAAGCTCAAATACAACTACTATGAACAACATTCTCAGAAACTCTTCCCATCCTGCTTACAATCTTTTTGGACTGTTGCCTTCTGGCAGAAGATACAGAACAATTAAAACTCAGACCACACGTCTTCTGAATAGCTTTTATCTCAGAGCTATAATTGCACTTAACAATGAACTAAAGAGCCACCATCAGTGAGCTGTTGGACAGCATTACTTGGTCTACTGTGTGGATGTTGGAGGTGGGGAATTTTTGGTGGATGTGGGTGTGTCTGGGGATTGTCATGTGTGTTGGGCTTGGTCTTTGGGTGTTATGTGAATTTTGTTGTATACGTATACTGTGTATATACGTACAATGACAATAAACTATTAAATTAAATTAAATTAGGAAATAACAGTAGAAGAAGAATATCTCCTTCTAATCAAATTTTCTGAGTTTCTTTAATCTGTGGGTTTGGTTCCTCAGTGTCATAGGGTAACATATGAGCCTTTTTTCTTCATTTTTATGTTATCTTTCCTTTTTTCTTCCATTATGTCAACTAATATGCTATCGATTCAGTTATTTAACTCATAAACCCGGAAACAGTATACAGATTCATGGAACATGTATGCTTTATTTGGCACAAAGAATTAGTGTTTTCTGACATTAACTCAGATACAGAAAATAGACATAGACAATGAAATGGAAATGTTTCTAGTTTACCTCTGAATAGACTGTCAGACTTGATTTATAAAGATTGCATTGAAAATCAAGAATCCAAGACTATCTTCGTATAAGTGTTGTGTCATTTTTAACACATCATTTTTTGTTATAACACTTTTTGTTATGTACTCCTGCTATCATGTTAGAATTAAACCATTCTGACATCTTGGCTGTGTTGATTTCATTTTGGTAGCAGGAAGATATAAAGAGGAGAAATTAGATGAATGGATTTCTAAACTGTCATCTTGAATTTCATTTTGCATATTGTATTGAATATTAAGTTGCATTTGAAAAATGTTTAAAATCCAAAGAGCTGATGAAACTAGATCACTTGAATTATCCATTTTGAAATTAGAATTAGTGAGTGCTTATTAGTGTCTTTCTCCAAGAGCAGCTTACATTTTCTATCACAGTTGTTTTGACTACAGAACTTTGGCTAATCTTTTTAAAGTGGCTTGATTTGCAAGGGAACCTTCTAGGAGAAAATTCAAGATTTAAACTTTTTAAAAAACAAAATAAAACAAAATCACAGAAAATTACTTATACAAATTTAACCACTGGTTTAAAGAGTGATGCCATCAAAAGAACTTTGGGTTTCTAGGCCAGAACGGCTTCTGGCAGGGGATGGACTACAACTCAAAAGATTGGGAAGAACTTTTTTGGAAAATATTTTCATCCTAAATGTAGAGAAGAGAACTAGAGAGTCAGCTATACTGGACATAAATCTTATTAATAGGATGAAATGATAGAGTTGCGGGGTTGAAGTTGTGAGAACGATCATGATATTTTGGAATTTGACATAATGCAGGCACGAGTAACAGTGTCTTAGACTTTAAGGGAGCTGATTTCTATAAACCGAGTGAGAATTTAGGAGGATTCCATACATGAAAAGAGGAAAACAACTCAAGAAGTTTGGGAAACTCTGTAAAATGAGAATATAATAGCCCAATCTTGCACAATACCAGTGAAAAAGAAAAATAAGAGATCCCAGAGAAAACCAGCATGATTGATAAAGAACTCTCTGATAAACTGAGAAACAAAAAGGACAAGTATAAAAAATGGAAAGAGGGACACATAACTAAAACAGACTACCAACAAATAGCTGGTGTCAGGAATTAGGAACTGATTGAACTGCTTTAATGCATTCTTTGCATCTGTCTTTATGCAAAAAGAAAAAAAAATCCAATTTACCAAAACAGTATGATAGAAGACAGAATAGGAATATAAATTAAATTAGGAAAGAAAATGGAAAGAAAATATCTGTCTACCCTAGATGGGTTCAAATAACTAGGACCAGACAGATTACATTCCAGGGTTCTGAAGGAGCTGGAAGATGTGATCTTGGAACCATTGAACAAAATCTTTCAAAACTCCTGGTGTACTGGGGAACTACCAGAGAACTGGAAAAGAGCTGATGTGGTTCCAATCAATGGTGGGATTCAGTCAATTCATACCATTTCAGGAGAACCGGTTGTTAACTTTCTGAGCAGTTTGGTGAAATGGTTGTTGGAAGAAATCATTACGGCAGAGAACCTGTTGTTACATTATTTGAATCCCACTACTGGTTCCAGTCTACAAAAAAAAGAAAAAAAAATGGATCCAGGAAACCACAGACCAATGAGCCTGACATCAATATCTGAGAAAATCCTGAAAAAGATAATCAAGTAACAGATTTGTGAGCATCTAGAAATGAGCAAGATGATTAGTAGAAGCCAGCAGGGGTTGTCAAAAACAGATTCCAAATAAACCTTATTCAACAAAGTGACCTAATTAGTGGAGAAAGGAAATGCTTTGGATTTAAACTCCAGAATGCGGAGAAGAACAACAAAGATGATTAGGGGACTGGAGGCTAAATTGTGTGATGAACAGTTGCAGGAACTAGCTATGTCTAGTCTAACAAAGAGAGAGATTAGAGGTGGCATGATTGCAGTCTTCCAATATTTGAGGGGCTGTCACAGAGAAGGGTATGTGGGGGGGGGGAGAGCATCAATTTATTCTCCAAAGCACCTGAGGGAAGGACAACAAATAATGGATGGAAGATTAGCAAAGACAGTTCCAACCTAGAACTAAGGATAAATTTCCTGACTTTGGAAACAAAATCAGTGGAATGGCTTTCCTCCATATGCTGTGGATATACCATCAGCACCAAGGTTTTCAAGAAGCAATTGGTCATTTGTCCAGAATGGTATAGTATCTCCTGCTCAAGAAGGGGTTTGGACTAGAAGACTTCCATAAAATAAAAATAAACTGATTTAAGGTATTGATCTCTTGTTTAGTCCAACTATTCCAATAAACATCTTCCCCACTATTTTCAAATTTCAGTTATACCACAATGTGAATTCCTGTTGTAATTTGGGATTAAATCACAACTATGTACCTATCATTAAATAAATATGCCTAGCAGTTAATATATTTAGTCCTTAATACCAGCTAAGATTGCAAGGGTTGTAGGATTGTTCTCAGGTTTTAATCTTACTATGAATTTGGCCTTACAATAAAGAAATATAGGAAGATTAAATTATTGATTATAGATTTTCAACAACATAGATGTCAGTAAGTTTGTTAAAAAAATATTTAGTAATACATTTATTACCCAACATTAATTTGTACAATTTAAGGCAGCATATATAATGCTTTTCAATGTCAAGTCTACAATGTAAATCAAACCAAGAAATCAACTCCGTACAAAGACAAAAACTGCAGATATTAATACTGGTTATAAAGTCTGACTATGCTATATTTCCCTCTCCCAGCCACTACATGTGTATTCATGTAGATTAGGAAGGTGTTTGCCTGAGTCTTTTGCCTATGCTGTCATCTTATTTTGTATCTAACCCACATTTTTCCCCTTTGGTAATGGACCTGGCCTATCTCTATCAAGGTCATCTTTTTTATTCTCTAAAGCTACTTCCTCCTATTTTCCCCAAACAACAATCCTATAAAGTGGCTGTGTTCAGAAATAATGAGTGGTTGAAACAATATATGATTTATGTTCCCGGAAAATTTCTTCTGTTCAATAAATTCCATCAAATTAATAACTTGCTATTCAGTTGCAGAAGTATCTGACATAACTGAGTATAAAAATAATTAAAAGGTTGATTAACAGATTTTGTTTCAGTAAATGATGATCATTGGTCTGAATTCCAGTTATAAAATTTTATTGTTTGTGTTATTTCAAATGATAGGTATGGTTTTGTAAGTTGTAAAGAAAAATATGATTTGTGGAGAAACACATATAAAATCTGTACAAGAGCAACTGCAGATTTAAGGTGTTTAAAAATATTTGACTGAGAAATTTGACAGTTTACAAATATTTACAATTGTTTACTGTATTACCATCAATCCATACCACTTTAGATATATGCCTATCAATGCCTTAAGGAGAAAAATTGTTAAGATGATCTGCTAAAACAAATTATTAATTTTACTTACTACCAAGTCCAGATCATAACTTGTTATTCCAGCCTTCTTTATTGTATCTGAGATGCTACTTCTTGATTCAAAACTACAAGAGACCAATATAATAATAACAAAACTCCAAGCATGTAAGTTTTTTTTTAAAGATCTTAGTTATATCACCACATACATTCAATAATCTTTTTTAAACTAATGTTGAATTGATCTACTGTAAATATCAAAACATAAAATGAAACATGATGTAAGGTTTCCACTTATTAAACACCAGTGCATTGTTTGAGTCTTAATCTTCTAACATATTTTTTCTATGAGTCTTCAAATAACAACTTTCCACAATACTCTCAGGAAAATGTGAGGATGCCTGCTATGCTAAGCTTACTGGAAAAATGATTTGTTTGTTTGTTTGTTTGTTTGTTTGTTTGTTCAATTTATATGCTGCCCTTCTCCGGAGACTCAGGGCGGCTTACAATGCATTAAGCAATAGCCTTAAAATAGATTTAAAATATTTTGGACATCATTTAAACATAGCATCTCTCTGTTATTAATTAAAGCAACGCATGTTTCTAAAGGCTTTATGTGAGCCTGATAGAAAGATATATGGCTTTAAAGAGATGCAGTACCTTTAAAGAACTGACTTCTTAAAGCAGTCACATCTTAATTCAAGTTCACACAAAACAGGGTGCTTTCATGAGATTCAAAACACACCTCTTCTTCCCGAGAAAGAAAAAGAGAGAGATCATCACAGATCCAGATCCATTATTTGGCATACTAGGAAGTAACTAAATATTCATTACATGGCTTCTGTAATCAGACAAAAGCTGTTTGTCAAAGAAATATTGTACATGGAATGAAGAAACAATCAAGTGAAAAAATTAGTAGGAAAAAAAATATTTCACATCGAAAATAGAAATCAGTTCAAGCTTCCATAAATACAATTAAACCTTTTTCAATATAAAGACTTTGTAAGTTCAAGTCTGAATTATTGTATTGTTTTCTTTATGGGATAGCATTTGAGCATAATATGGAAATTGCAGCCAGCCCAGAAGCATGGGCAGTAAGTGGGGCTTCCTGAAGGTTCCTCATATGGAAACATCTGCTCCATTGAGTTCCATGCCCAATTCCTGGCGTCCACAATGGACTCACTTAGGCTAGGTTAGGATTAAATTACTTGCAGAACAACCTATTCCCATATAGTCCATCTGATATTTTTGAATCATTGATACCTTTTATAGGACCCAACAATGGATACATTTGACAGTCACATTAATTCTGCCTTTTGTTAGCAGGGTCCATTTGTGGAACTATCTACTAATAGGGGTCATTTATTATAGTTTAGAGAGTTGCTCAAAACATTTTTTTTTCAGACAATTTTTTAAATTGCTTATAACATTAAAACTGTTTATTACCTCATAATAAATTTTAGGATTTTTTAAAAAGTTATATTCCTGCCCATTCTTCAAGACTCTGGGTTGGGAACTGAAAAGGTTGGAATGATCTAGTGTGGGAAGTAAAAATATTGAGAGCAACAGTCTTCTCTACCAGTGTTCATCAATACACTGGATCACATTGCAATGAGTTTGATCTTTATTATATCCAAACCTCTGAAGCAGTTATGATTAGGATCAAGTCTCTATTTATGCGTTGAAAGAACAAGCTAGAATATTGATTTCTTGTAAAGAGCCATTGGGAAGATCTGGAAACAGGTATCTTGTCTCAAGGGATAATCATATAATAGAGTAAACCTGAGGAGTATATTCCACTCTGCTTAATGATGCAAGACGTTGTAGCTATATTGCCTATAGATGGAAGAATGAGATTCTATCAGTTTAAATACTGGAACTCTAGTTACTGGTTTGCTGTTGCTTTATTTCAAGATCATAACCTTAGACCACATACAGAAGATATTAGCACACAGTGACATTCCCCCCTATATTGAGCCACCCTTCCATCTTAAGATGATACTGACAAAGCAGATGTTTTGGGATCTGAGTCTGCTTGCCTTTCATAGGACACATTGCTGAAAATAAAAGTTAGCTCCAGCTGGTGGGGAAATTTATGCTGGAGATGAAAGCACATATAGTAAGTAAGATGGCATGAAGTGCAGTGGTAAATGCAACTTTGGAAAGATTAAGAGGAAAGTAATAACAACAAAAGAGAAACAAACAATAGAAACAGTTTCTTTAGAATCACAAAATTCACTGAACTAAGGTATTGATGTGATAAACATTCATTTCTACAGCTTTCTAGATATATTTCAGTGGGACCAAAATTCTGTGTGTGGAATGCATAAAGAACACAAGCAAACAACATCTTTCTTATACTCTTATATGAAAGTAAAAATTATTCATCCTGGATTATAAAATAATTGTCCTTTTCCATCCAGCATCAAAGATATACAACTGGATATCTTTATTATGAATATCATTATTATGACCCCAGGTGATGCATTATAAAGAAAAAAACTTTTCTGACAGAGAATGCTTTTTTCAACATTTCTATATTTAGAGTAAGATGTGTTTCATGGGTGTCCCATTTAACATCAACTGCAAACATAATATCTTTATTACTGTCACTGACTAGAACACAAGAATCAATAGCATGACTAGATCATATTCAGTATTAACTGGATTTATAGATATGCCACTATTATCAACTTCCTAGTTATTTCACAAGGTTTCTCCAAGGTAAATCCCTGTAGTAAATAGTACAAATCAATGCATATACAATAACTTCTTATAAGTGTAAAGAGGAATGAAATAGTTTTCATGTTGCTGAAAAGCAGATGGCTATTAGGAATCTTATTAATGTCTCCCTATGGAATTGTTGGCTTTCTTTGTATAAAATTCATTCCTATCTTGTGTTATAATCAGAAATAATGCAGACATGGTAGGTGCAGGGGAGCATAGTAAAGAATTTCAATTTCTTAAGTACCACTGATAATATCCATTCTGACTCTGTGGGAAGAACAGGTGCATCCTTAGTATCACAACTGTAGTTTGGGTAACTAAATTTATTTTTTTTTAAAAAAAAAAGAATTAAAATGTTTCCTGACTTAGAACCAAGAACTCTTTGTAGAAGCATAATGGACTTCCATTTGCCCGAGGAAAATCTAATAGATAGATCTAATCTAATAGAACCAGTTTGATGTAGTAGTTAAGGTACTGGGCTAGAAACTAGGATACTGTGAGTTCAAATCCCATCTTACTCATAAAAGCCAGCTGGGTAACTTTGGGCCAGTTAGTCTCTCTCTAGATTGGTAGCCCAATCTACCTCACAGGGTTGTTGTGGGGAAAAGAAAAGTGTGTTGGATATGTTTACCTCCTTCAGTTATTTGTAAAAAATAATAAAAGCAAGATTAAAATAAAATAAAATAAAATACTTTATATCCTTTAGACTAGACTAGATTAGACTAGACATTTACTATTCTGGGAACATGGAATTAATTTCACAAACCTTAGAAATGACTTTTTGAGTGCTCATTTTAATACTTCAACTTGAGATTTAGGGCTAAGTAAAAATAGTGTAAAATGCATACCTGGATATCTAGGTAATTATTAATGAAGGGACTGACAAAGCTGTTTCTCTTTCTATACCACCCATACATTTATAAGCAATTTTATTCCACCCATTATTTATTTCCTACTTCAAATCAATATCTGTCTTTCTGCCTTTTCTCTACATCATAACTGTAGGTTATGGAAGTATAGGAAATATATGTCCTATATATGTCAGTCAGAAAAAAGAAATCAAGGGAGATGCTGTCATAAAGGTGGAAAAAGAAGAGCACTAGAAGATCCTATGCAGACTTTTTTCCCAATTCTGAAATAACAGACTTTGCTGCTTTGAATAGCAAATCTGCTTTGGTTAAAATATCACATAGAAGGATGGGTATCATTGAGTTGGATAGATGTGGATCATCATGGAATGGTGGCTATGTGTCAAGTTATCCTTCTCAACATTCAAAATATACTGGTGTTAATGAAGTGGGAAATGATTATTAAAACTGATTATGAAATTTGATCTATGTATTGAAACTGAAGCCATCTTTCAATATAGTTGGAAATTTTTGTATTTGTGCGTGCTTTCAAATAAGCATTGACTCAGAATTACAGAATAACAAGTTGGAAGAGACCTTGAAGATCTTCTAGTCAAACACTTCATTCAAGCATGAAATTCTATACCCGTGATAGCGAACCTATGGCAAGGGTGCCACAGGTGGCACGCAGAGCCATATCTGTGTGCATGTGAGGGTTGCCCTACTCAGCTCCAGCTCACATATGCATGCCAGCCAGTTAATTTTTGTGCCTTCTGGGCCCACCTGAAGTCAGAAAATGGGCTGTTTTCGGCCTCTGGAGGGCCTCCCAGGTGGGGGAGGAAAGGCTGTTTTCGCACTCCCCAGGCTCCAGAGGCTTTCTTGGGTGGAAAAAAGGCCTACCAGGCCCACCGTGCCATCGTGTGTCAAAAGTGGGGGTAGTGCGGGGGGCTTCACACGCGCATGTGCAGGGGGTGGGGCACATTGAATTATGGGTATGGGCACACACATGATCCCCACTTTTGGCACGCGACAGCAAAAAGGTTAGCCATCACTGTCCTATACGATTTCAGACAATAGCTGTCTTCTTGAAAATCTCCAGTGATGGAGAACCCACAATTTCTGGGACAAGTCATTCCACTGATTAATTGTTCTCAGTGACACAAAATTTCTCCTTAATTCTAGATTAGTTCTCCAAGTTATAATCTTTCATTCATTACTTCTTGTCCTGCCCTCAGGTGCTTGGGACTCGGTCCTCTCTGTGACAGCCTCACAACTATTCATCATATGCTTTAGCCTTTAGTCCCCTAATCATTTTTGTTGCTCTTCTGGACATAGTATTCCAAGTGTGGTCTTATTAGTGCAGTATAAAGCAGTACTAATGTGATCTTGATCCCATGCTTCTGTTGATGCAGTCTTAACACTGCAATGGCTTTTGTAGCACCTGCAGCATACTGCTGGCTTATATTTAGATGATTATCCAATAAGACTCCTAAATACCTCTTATCTGTTGAGCCAGGTATCACCTATTCTATACCTGTGCATTTGGTTTTTCTTGCCCAAGTATAAAGCTTTATTTTTCTCACTATGAATTTCATTTTGTTGGATAGAACACAGTGTTCAAGTCTGTCAAGATCTTTCTGGATCTTGAGTCTATTTTCTAAAGTGTTCACTATTCCTTCCAGCTTAGTGTCACCTGCAAATTTGATGAGTCCCCCCTTCTATCCCTTCATCTAAATCAGGGATGTCAAACTCAAGGCCTGCGGGCTGGATCTGGCCCATGGGGTGCTTAGATCTGGCCCACAGAGCTGCCCTGGAAATAGAGAAGGACTGGCCCACGTTGCTTCTACCAGTGAAAATGGAGCTTGGGAAGGCTGCATGTGGTGCCTCTGACACAAGTGATGTTGAGCTGGCCACACTTATCCTGGCCACACCCACCCTGGTCCTTGAGGTTAAATACAACTCTGATGTGGCCCTCAATGAAATTGAGTTTGACACCCCTGATCTAAATCATTTATGTGGAAGAGTACTGGTCTAAGACAGAACCTTGATATACCCCACTGCATGCTTTCCTCCATGTAGATGTAGTTTCATTGATGACTGTATGTTGAGTATGGTCAGTCAGCTAGTTACTCCTTGATACCCTGTAGTTTTCTTGGCAAAATTTTCTGAAGTAATTTTTGCCATTGCTGCTTTCTTCTTGGAGTTGGGAAGAGGGAGAGAGAGAAAAGAGAGACTGAGTGGCCCAAATGTACCTAGGGCTTTACCTTAGGCATGGCCTCTCTGTTTTTAGCTTGGTGTTTTAACCACTATTACCAAACTGGCTTTCAACATAGTTAGTAAATTTGCTACACGTGGATGTAAAACTATAATAAATTACTGTTCGAATGTATGGAAGTTTAGTCTTGTCTCTACAGTTTCTAATTTTGCCAATATGGGAAATAATGTACTATTCTTATGTTTTTCAGTACAGGTAGATGGACTAGTTTCACCCTTTTAGCACACAAGTCAAAGAAATGGAAGGAACAGGCACAGAATAAAGTGGCAGGACTTATGATGCTATCAGACCCGATGAAATTATGATCACACTTTTCCACAGTACAACAGGCTAATTGACCAACTGTCCAAAATCTGTCTCAATATATGACTATCTCACTCTGTAAAATTCTGAGATATCCCAGAGATGGTTGTTATAATAGGAACTGTCAACAGCAGCAGAAGAAAAGGTATCTCATTTAAACAATGTAGGGACACCACTAGGTGAAAAGGTAGAAATTTAAGCTCAGCCTTACCACACACAAATACAGAATCTAAGAAATAAAACGCTCAGGCTAAGACAAAATGGCACTGTTTTGGAAGTCAATTTGCAACAAAATTGAAAGCCAGGATACAACTGGAAATCAGAAATTTCTGAGGGGGACAAGAGGGGACAAATGATGAAAGGGATATTATGCTGTCACAATCCATGTTCTGACCCTTTTGTACATGTTTTGTAATGTTGCACACAAGTATTTAAGTATTTTAACTTGTGTTAAAATATCATTATTTTGTTTTGTCCTTTTGACAAAAGAGCCAGATTTTATGAGTGTCTCTCCTGGAAATGTAATAACAAAATGGGAATGGGAAAAATATTTATAAAAAAACTTTAATCTTCATGATCCAGTAATTAACAGAACAACAAAATAACAGAGTTGGAATGGACCTTGGAGATCTACCATAATTGATATTAATTAAGCCAGTTATGTTTGCCTGAGGGATCAAGAACTACATTTGATCTTAGCCAAAGGGCCATGCTCGCTAAGAATATTCTGGTCTTAGAATATTCATATATTCTATTCACCTCCATTTAAAGAAAATAAAGGTTTCCAACTATCACTGCATATAACTAACTGTCTTTCTTACTAATATGCACTCTAGCTTGCTCTCAAAAATAAAGTGGCTGATCATTTATGAACAGACATATTTTTCTTAAATGAAAAGTTTGATGTCAGTGAGTGGCTGTTTATATTTAATAAACTCTTCACCAAATTATTATTTGAAAAAAAAATATATATGCCAATTTGAATTATAGTGTGTTGAATTGAATGTATGTGTGTGTGTAACTTGGCATATAGTATGTATAGCTTGGCATATAGATATATAAATACATACAAACCATACAAACCATATACACATACCATAAACACATACTGTATGTATGCACACACATTCACCTTCAGCTGGGGTGCCTTAAGCCATTCGTAGGGTAAGTCTGCGCATTTAAGCCTATGTAGGCTATGTAGTCAACTTCATCCAGTTAACTAAGACTGGAGTCGGCTAAGTATGATAATAGATAAAGGATGCATTAAGAATTATTTGGGACAAAACTAGGACTCTGTGCTTTGCTATGCTATGTAAAGTTTTTGTTGGAAGTGTCATTGAACTAAACAAATGTAGTAACTATATTCCTGATAACTACACTGGCACATCCGCATTGTTTTCTTAAAAATTACACAGTACAGATTTGTCATTGCCTTCCCAGTCTAGCCTATACTTCTGGATTTCCTACTGGTTTCCTATCCACTTATTAACTAAGTTTAAATATTCTTATTCAATATTAGCTAAGGTTGCCTAGATACACTTCCACCATAATTCAGTTATTGCCACACAGTGTTAAATGTTTTTAAGTCTTTTCAGTGGGCAATTACAAAATTTAAGCCAACTATATAACTTTGAGGAGATTAAAGTTATGAGTCAGATTCTGCATGGTATCCTGTTTAGAGCATACTAATAAGAAAGGCCAAATTTGTGGAATATTTGTATATTTATTTATAACATATTTTTGGCTGTCCAAGAAATATGTTGTAAAACAGTTCAGAAACAAGAACAGTATCCATTATATATCATGTCAAAAAGACAATAAGAAAATAGGGTATTTAATGGCTCCATCATGGAAAGAAATACAAATACTTATTTGAACATAGAAAATTATGCCTTTCCTCTTTCCTCAAACACATGCTGTTGTTTAGATGATTTTTTAATAAACTTAATCAGATGTATTGTTTATGATGCTCTACAATATTGTTTTAATATTGTGTAATGAATGAGGATACGACATAGATTTCAACATCCATATTAACAATTTCTGCTTTTTATAATTCAGAAAACTATAGTTAGATTGAAGATATGCAAATTATTCATTTTACAAATCTCCCTGAATATTTTCCTCCTGAGTTTATGGTTGGGCATAGCTTTATATCCAACATGACTACTCTTGAGGGCCTGTTCCCACTCCAAGGTTGTGATGCTAGCTACCTATCCTTGGTTGACAGGAACATACATTGTATGAGGTTTTCTGTCCTTCTTCCAATCCCACCCTATGGTCTGCCTCTCCATTCTGATTCACTGTAAATAGCACAGTCCTAATCATACCTGTGCAATTCACAAAATATAAAATGATTCCTCTTGCTTTGTTGCCCTCCCTCTTCAGCTAGACTCTACATGGCAAGAAAACCACCTCTCAGTCAGACGCTGGGGCAGGAATTCTGTGGGTTCCTTCCTGTGCTGAATTCTAGTTCCTCCAATGCTCTGTTCAAGAGGTAATAGGGTTGATGGACTTGCCATTCTAGGATGTTTTAGCCTATTCATGTTGTTCCCCAGTTATGTCATTACACAGCAAAGGGTTTCCTCACATTTTCCAAATGGCTGCATTCAGCTCTTTAGAGAAAGAACAGCAACCAGCAAAGCTCTGCTCCTTCCCCTTACACTGGCTGATTTGTCCACTATACAGAAAAGGAATAAATCTGACTTGCAAAATGGTAGGGGGAGGAGCATTTCATCCCAGCTGGACATTCTGATCCCAAGGAGAGTATCTGGGAAAAAGGAATTACAAAGATTTATTTCCTTTGTTTTTTTTTAAAGCAAATGAACAAGCATCTTAGAAGTTCAGAAGATTTGCCTCAATCTTTCATTAGTTAAAGAGGATCAAGAGCATTTTTAACCACCCAGCCCCTCCCAGAGAACATCGTCTCCTCTCCTCCTCCTCCTCCTCCTCCTCCTCCTCCTCCTCCTCCTCCTCCTCCTCCTCCTTTATCCATCCAGTTGAAGTATCTTAGATAAATAGCCTCATAGCCAAGCTTTAAAATGGTTATTATCATTGTGGTTGTGGGGGTAGCATCACTACTTCCTCACCCCTCTGTTTCATGGGAATACAAGAGGCAAATATGTTAAAGGCAGATAAGGCATCTCCTGCATCCCTTCTTGGTAAGAACTTCCTTGCTCATGGCTGGCTGGTAGAAAGAGGCTCCTTTAGGACCATTTTGCTCTACCATCAGGCACATTTTTGCACTCACGAGAAGTAAAACAATGCACTAGGAAGTTGAAGTACAGAGAAGTAATAATAGTAAAGAAAACAGATTTGCAGCAAAACTATATTTCAATGAGATATGTCCTTTTATATTAATTAAGTAGTCCTAGAAGCTGCATACATTAAAAAGCCTGGTGCCTCTTACATACTCAAGAATTGTCTCCATATAGTCACAATCCCATCAGTAGATAAGTGTGTTCTAATCATATGATAATTGGATTGTCTGAACAGTCTGAGAACTACTTTAGTAAACTGTCAGCTATTGTCAGCAGACTGCCCTTTCTAGGGTTTCCTCCTTCACCCTCTCTCCTTCTCCTAAGTATTCAAGTGCAACTTTTCCCTTCATTGTTATTCAGCCTAGTAAATTTCCTTCTACCCATAATGTTATCATTAATTCTGCCTATCAGAGTGACCCTTGCATCCTCTTTTTAGTCTTAACAGTACAAGGATTACAGTATACTATTCTGAGCATAGTTTTGCCTTTTAAGAAGCCATTGTGTGAAAGATTTATTGAGGAATTAAACTAGTGCAGGAAGACTAGCTCTTTCTCCAGGTTTATGAGGTACAGTCACATAGATGACACAGAGTTTTTTAAAATAGTGTGGTTAGAATAATTATTGAATATATGAGTCAAGGAGAGAAAAAAATGAAATTATTGTTGGGTTATACCAACTTCTATTCATTTCATTCTTTACATGTGTAATCCTCTTGATCTTTATTCTGTGATATTTCTTCCTCCTTGATTTAACAAGCTTTGCATTTTCTTCTTACATTTTGCAACTTAAATTTAGAAAGAAAGGAGGGGATGCTGCCCCTGAAGAAAATGAATTGCTATTCTTTTTTTAAAAAAAACCTGTTCTGCCATGTCTTTTTACATTATTTAGATGTTTAGCTATCAAAGAGTACTAAATTGAAGTGATGAGTCCCATCTAAACTCCAGCTCCAATGGTGAATTTGTTAATAGCGTTCTTATCTGAACTCACTCTCCACATATGTACATTGCCAGATATCTAGGCCTTTATTGTCTACATAGCTTTTTTTCCTACTCTTTAAAATAACTTTGCTGGAGCATAAATTGGATAAGTTCTTCTAAAGCTCTTTCTATGCCTTGTGGCAGAGAGATTTTCCTTCCCTACCTCAGATGTGACCTGCAAAAATATAAAGATTGCATAGTCTCTTGCAAAGAAGAAAGTTTCATCTCCATTTCCATTGCAGTTAGTACTTTAGAGGCACTCATGAGAAAAACAAAAGAATAGACTTTCTGTAATTAGTACTGTGTTAATGTCATGTTTGGTCCTAAACCTTGGGCATGCAAATATTTCCTGTTCTTTTCAATTAAAACAATACAGTACTGTGATAGACTTTCATTTCCTAACATAATTTGCTTTATCACTAGGTAGAGAACTTCTGCTGAAGTAGACTTTCTTCAAAACTATTACTACATATTTATTGAGGATAATCACTAAAATATTTTCATTATTATGAAATGGAAAGAAAGTGGAAAAACTTACATAGTTAGCAGATCTAGGAATCTATAGTCCAATGACTTTTGCAATTGATCTCTGAGGCTTGATTCTGCACACCATGCTAGCTTTGTTGAATTGCGCCACATCTGTTACAAAAATGACATCTGTATGTCAATTCTGAGTCAACAACTGATTTTTTGTAGATTCACACTGATTCATATTTTTAAAGCAATATTAAAGAAGCAGAGGTGTTGAGGGAGAGCAAGATATCTTGTTTCATTCCATCTGGTCCGTCGTTCTTATTATCTTTTATCTCCCCCCTTCCTTTTAATTGGTTTTACTGTGACTTCTTCATTTTGTTTAATTATTGTGAGTTGACCGGGATTTTTGGGAGTCAGGTAACATACAGGTGTAGCAATAAATAATAATAATCACACATAAACTGTGACATCAGTTGGTTTGTGAACTTTCAGCCATGCTTGTTATTATTAGTGACTCTTATTTCTAGATCAGAATGAATTCAATAATATCCTTGAATATCCATTTCGTAACCTAATGGAGAAGTTTCTGAGATTTTCAGGGGATCATTTTAACCAGGGTTAAGTATGATCTGATATAATGATGACCAAAATGCTTAAATATGAGTAAGAAGGGCAGGAAGACAAACAATGTATTGGTTGTTACCTTAATTATGGGTAATATTACATCCAGTTTATAATTAACAATAATATTCTTTGTGAAAAAAGCAAATGTTTTATTCAAACTATTTGACTATATGATCTATAATTAATTTAATGAGTGGTAATAGCAGCAATACTTACATTGTTTTGCATATGTTGTGTTTTATATTTTGGGCACAATCCAATGTGTTGCTTCTCTTGGAAAAAAATCTTTTCTATTTGTAATTTTAAGAATACAGAAATTTAGAATGTAAGTCAAATAACAAGATATTTGCTGACACAAAAAAATTGATTTCAGCAATTGACATTACATTATTTTTAGTTTGTATTATTTTAAGGGAATATCCAAGACTCCATATAGAATGGGACAACTGGAATAAGGCACCTTAAACTGGTGTTAGTGAGCTAAAAATGGGGGAGGGGGAATAGAGACACAATGATTCAATCTTGTCCACAACCCTTCTCTACAGTATGATCAAGAATGAGTTGATAAGGATACTTCATTATGAGGGAGAAAACATGCAGTTTGAGAGAACACTTTTCATATCAGCTTTGCCTTTGCCTTCTCAATTGAGAACAGATGAGTGAAGAACATTAGGTCATAGATCCTTTACTGCTATAACATTAAATCCAAATCTCTGGAAAGTTGGAATAGGATTGATTCTACAAAATCATTGCCTCTACCCAACATTTCCCTAGAGTATTTGAGACACAAGTTGGCCATACAAAGAAAGCAACCAAAGAAACTCAATCTGGGAAGCCTGGGAGTACTTATTCAAAGTGCATTTGTGAAGATGTAGGAAAAGAGAGGGTGTAGGGGAGAGAGAGAAAGAGAGAGGGAGAGAGAATTGTGTGTATGTGTGTGTGAAAATACTTCTAATTAAATCTTTGCACATAAGATTTGGTCTAAATGAATGCAGGACAATTTCTTTTTTAATTTCTCAGGGAGGGAGGCTAGTTATGACAATTCCAATTAAATCTCATCAGTATCACATCACTAAAATTATAACTACCACCATTATTCACATTATTTCTGCATCGTTCTAGAAATCTTGGCTTGGATGGAAAAAATAGAAATGTTCCTATTGGAATACAAAATGATTTGGCTAAAGAAAAGAGGGTTAAAGCATTTGGAAAAGATATTACAGGAAGATCTTTAAAGAGAGAAGGATCTCCTGTGGTGCTATGTTGGCAGGAATTTCTTCTCCTTGAACTGAGAAGATTGTGGAAGAAAGAAGCAAGATCAACAGATCAGATAAAAGACACCTCCAATCTGTTTCTCCACCTTGTTGCAAAGAATATAGCCTATCTGTGAAGATATCTATCTCCCCCTTTTCAGAACAGCTGGGGAAGGAGTTTCTTCTAGGGGAGAAAATTTTGGCAAACAGTGACAGAACTAGTGATACATATGATTATAAGAGAGTATGTGCCATCTGCTGCAAATAGCTGAACATGTGTATGATGAAACACATTGCAATGTACTGTGAATTATTTAACTGGATCGATCTATCTATCTATCTATCTATCTATCTATCTATCTATCTATCTATCTATCTATCTATCTCATGCCAAAGAGGGAAAAGTGTATTTGTGGAATTTCTTGTGTCATGTGCTAAAATGACATGGTACTAAGTCACTAGGCTTGGCAGATTTATGACTCTGTCTCAGGCAACTGAATGTCTTGCAAGAACCTTGATAAGAACCCCTTTTATACTCCTTTAATGCTTTATTTTTAAGTTTGGAGGTGTGTCTATATGAAGGAATGTTCAGTTGGAGCAACTCCTGCCTGCTGTCTGTTGTATCCCAGGTGAAACTGAGTACTGGCATAAGGGAACATCTATCTGCTAGGCCAAAGTCTAGGAAGGACCATGGAACCTGGAAAGCCTAAGGTGGATACATAATGCAGAGTGGGCAAAGAGCCAAAATAAGACTTCAGAAGAATACCCCCCATTAACAGAGTCGTTAAAAAATTACACAGCTAAATTTATCCCACTGAGACACACAAGTAGCAGCTGTAGAAGCTGCCTGAATACCCAGTCACATTCGCAAATAACATGTGCCAGGCTTGGCATAAATGAGTAGTTTCAACAATTATGATTTGCCAAGAAATGGCTTCAAAGCTTTCTCACTAAATGACAGATGTGATGTCCCCATATTTAGACATGCATTTATTCAGGCTGCAGCAGAAGGAAACATTTATTGTACATTTATAATATCAATTTAATCTCAATCTCTCTCCCCCCTCCCTTCTTCCCTCTCCCCCTCTCTCTCTCGCCCCCAATATGTATGTATGTATGTATGTATGTATGTATGTATGTAACCCCCCCATCTTCAGACCACATATACATATTCTATGTATATACATATACATAGAAGCTACAGATACAGTATCTAATTTTTCCCAATCAATCTCCATTCTGCATCAGGGTAGAAAGGGATATAAACTGTTAACATCCAAATGAAAGAATATTTCATCTTGCTGGTATGCAAATTGAATTGAGAATGAAGAATAAATTTTTGATAAAAGTAAAGGTTTCCTCTGACCAGTTGTGTTTGTGGGTGAAGCTCACACACAATGTAAAAAAACAAACTACTTTTAGAGAAATAAATTTATCTTTATTATTTAACAGTGCAGATAAAAGCACTGTAATCCTAGAATTTAAATAAAAAAGAGGCAATCATCATTGATAAATGTCCCTGTAGAACTGGCAATACAGAAGAACATGAGCTGTGGTTTCAATGGCACTCATATCACAGAGGCAGAATCGGGTTTCATATGGAGTTTTCTTATATTTCCCTTTCAGGACAGCTGTTGGGAATATGTGTAAGTGTATTCTTGCAGTGCTGAGATTATTGGATTTTCATCTTTTCATCACTATGAAAAACCCCTATGTACAGTATAGAGAGGCTTTACATAAACATATGCTGTGATAAAATCAAAACAACTCAGACTCTTCAGGCATCTTAACTAATAAGTAAATTAAATTAATTTAACACATTCTCCTTTAGCAGTTGCAGTAGAATTATTCATGCCAGATAGTATGTTTATGCTGTTCAATTTGAACCTTGGAAATGTTTTGATTGACTCAATGAATTAATAAAATACTTGTAGAATTTACTAATTTCTATTGCATGCCAGCTGACAGGTACTAACTATCAAGTGTTAATTGCTGAATATCACATCTTTCAAAGATCCCTCTAATAGGCTTCAGCTGGCAAAAATTCCTGCTATTACTACTTAGTGCTACTGTGGTCCGGTATTGTCAAATATTACCTGATATCGTGTAATCTGGAATATTTTATTTTTTGTATTTATTTTACTAATTTATAGGGTTGCTCACCTCACAGTAGTGACTTTGTGTGGCTATAGAGAAATAAAATGAAAAAAACATAATGCAACAGAAATCAATGATAATAATATTAATAAAAGTGAGAAAACTGCAATAGACAAAATTGAACAGTGAAAATACCATCATTATATATCTCCATGATGATATTGATATATTATAGATTATGTCTGAAATAGAGGCAGAGGATTGCTTCAGGACAAGCAAACTATTGAAGAGAAGCATGCATTGGCTAATTATATAAAAGAAGCCAAGAACAAACATTGATACAAGTTAAAAATTGAAATTTACTGAATGTACAGGAAATAAAACATAAATTATGCGATGGGAACACAAAATATTGGCAAGGAAAAGCATTATATGGTCAATTTCTACAAAAGATCAAGGCAAAAGTAAATATTTATAAGGATAAAACCCGGTGAAAGCTTACAATTGGCACATTAAAAAAATGAAACTGAAAGATTGACTTTGGTGGCTTAAAAGCAAGCTATTGGAACTGATGTAATCAAGGCCATAATTGAAAAATCATCCAACAATTCAAAGTGTAGATTGTGCAAAGAATCAGAAGAAATACTTGATCATTTTCAGCTCATGCAAGAAGATTGCACAAACTGATTATAAACAACAACATAACATAGTCACCAAAATGATTCACTCAAATGTCTGAAAAAAAGTATCATATGCTAAGTAATAAAAAATTGCTAGGAATATATAGTTGAAATAATAGTCGAAAATGAATAGCAGACTAGAAGAAAAAGAATTTGAGATGATTACAAAGTATCAAGATCTGAAAATCAAAGTTGAAAAATTATGTCATAAACCAGCCATTGTGGTCTCTGTGGTTACTGAGGCAATCAGATTCTTGGGAATGGTGGGTAAAAATGCTAAATGTAATCTAAACGCCTAGCTGACTATGAGATCATCATCATCATCAACAACAACAACAACAATAATACACATACAAACAACAAATCCACCATCAGAGCTGATTTAACCTTCCAGTCCCAGTGTTTGGGGGAATATTCAAGTGTTAAATGTCTAACTAAAGGCCAGAAGGATGAGAGTCATTTTGATTTATTGGGGAACATTATTCCATAATGCAGACACTGCAACAGAGAGGGCACAGCTCCTGGGTTTCACAAGATAACATTTCCAAATGAAAGGAATCTGGAACATGCTAACCCTGCTGCTTTTTGGAAAGTGAGACAGATGATCCTCGCCTTATGCCATGTAGAGCTTTACAGGCAACAATCAGCATATCTTGCCAAATACTGTTAAATTTGGGGTTGCTGCTGTCAAAGATCAACTTGTCCCTTCTAGTTTTTGCTGTAGGATCTTGGGCTAGACTATTTCAAAATTCAGTGAGTCCTTTAAATTGCTTAATTTTCATACAGTACAGAGTATTTTTTCAATTAGAATATAAGTTTCTCAAGAAAAAAAATGAAATACATACAAACAGATTTCTTCTTGATTTCTAAGTCCAAAAATGCTGTTTGGAAAGACAGAATATTAACTAAACTAATTTTAAAATTGTATAGTCAAGACATTGGTTCACCACTCTAGTAAGAACTAGAAATCTCTTGCTGACAAATCTTGGCAGATATGGACAACTGCATGTTTGAAATAGTTAACCTGCTACTGTAAGCTATTTTACATCTAAAATGGTTGATTTGCAAATGCTTTTATCAGTAATATTCACAGAATACTGGAAGAATAGATGCATACTCAGAAAACATTAACCATCTATATTATTTTTATTTTAACAGCACATTTATCCAGCATGCTAGCTGAGAGTCCACATTAATTTTATTAAATGGATGACTAAAAGCCATGCGTTTGCACTTCCAGAAAAATTGCTGATGGATTCCATGAAAAAAAAGCATCAATTAAGCCCCAAGCTGAATAAAAACCTAAGCTATTGTTTTAAATGTAAAATAATCTACTTTGTCTTCTCATTATACTTCCACGTTCAGGCAGCCAATGTCTTACAGACAATTCTTTGCTACATTTTAAAACATAACAACTACCCACAATCAGTTATCTTCCAGATGTGTTGGACTAGGATGCTTATAATTTTGAGACATGAGGACACAAGTTTAGAAAAAAATCTGGGAATATGATTTAATCATTCAGGAATGCCATACACACATTGATTAAATAAGTTTTTTAAGGAATGTAATTATTGACTGGTTAGAATTGTGTTGTAAAGAAGAATATCAATTTTTGTAAATTACAGTAGTAATAAATTGTCTGCTTTCAACAGTGGTAAAATCAACATTTGAATGGCATTGCCATCCAATGGCATTGGATAAATATAGTTGTACATCATGAAGACCAGGACTGGATTATGCACAAGGAGATTAGCTTTGACTGCCGCTTTGTGCTAACTAAAATTACCAGGTCTGGACTCCAAAACTCCAGGTGCTCACTAGATGGCAGCAAAGATTAATATAAAATGATAACTCTTTGCTACCATCTAGTGTTCATCTAGATTCCATAGCTGTATTTATAAATGGACTTCTTCTCTTCACACTGCTGAGGGTAACATTTTATAACAAGGTTTCTCTCATAATATAGTAACATCTTTTAGCCTTTTTTTTCTTAAAAGCAGTCAAAGGTCAATTAAAGTAAGAAGAAAAGTTATTTATGAATTATTAGAGTAAGATTTCTGCCCTCATGGGAGGGGGGCTTAAATCACTATTGGACCATTGTCAGGGACTTTATCTCTGGAGAGCAACATAAACATTGCATTAGCATGGATCATTGCTTGTAACCAGCCTGTATTTAGATATACCATAGCTTTTTTCCAGGCCTTATTTCTGCACTATAACTGCACAAGATATTGGAAGTAATGTACAGTGGAACACAAAAAACAGCCTGAAGCATAACTTTGGAAGTTATCCTACCTTCTTTCCCCTTCTCTTTCAAGTTTTGTATATGTCCTGTCAATTTCAAAAATACCCATAATAGTACATGATAGGCAGAAGATGGAGAGGATAAGGACTGGATCCTGGATTCAAGTTACTGATGTAAGCAAAAACAGCTTACTTTAGTGTAGCTGAACTTTAGTGTAGTCCTATTTAATATGATTTATGCTTTTAATTTCCTTAACATCTCTAAATTGTAAATTAATAGGGCGGGAGTACCCTTTAGTATTACAGTATGTACCTGAAAATGAGCTTGGGTAATTCAACTGAATGCTTTTATTTTGTAAAGGGGAAAAATGGTTTTCTCTGAGCACAATCCACATAGTGAGTAAACTGATCAATTGCTGACTGGCTGTCTGCCGGGGAGCTCATTTTGTCTTCTCCCAAAATTTAATACATCACCCTGTCTTTCTGTCAGCACAACCAATGAACATCTATTTGATAATAAACAGCCACAAATGTTGGAAACAAATGTAGTTCATTAGATAGAAAGATAGCCTAACTCCTGGGGTGGAAGTGAGGTCTGTAAAAGGTGAGCATGCAAGAAAAGTGTATTGCTGGCCAACAGTGCTCAACAGTTCAGTATCCATATAGCAGGCATGGTGACTACTACATGCTATAAACCAAGATAGTCACAAAGCACAGGTGTGGCATTGAACCCATTGCAGAAGCTACTGTTTGCTCTGTATTGTGGGAATTAACACATGTTTAAAAGTATTCTCCTTTGTTAAATTATTTTGTATATTGCAGATGCCTTATGTCAAACATTAAGTGGGCAGTTTAGGTTTCTTGCATTGGTGTTTAGTGTACACCGGGGCAGGTTTCAAAACCCGTTGCTACTGGTTTGCTCGTGGGTGCTCGTGCATGCGCATGATGCTTCTGCGCAGAAGCCTCCAGGTGGGTGGGCAGAGCCTCTCGCCACCACCACTCCCAGTTCACCAGATCCAGGGTGAACCAGTAGCAACCCACCACTGGTGCACACTAACCTTTCTAATAAGAAGGATTGGAGTTTTGAGAGGAACACTGAAGAGAAAGCAAATATTTGTTTCTTCTACAGCCTTTTCAGTTGGGTCCCAGTATTGTATAAATTCAGATCACACTTAATGGCTGTCAAAGAAGCCTGGAGGCCGTGCGGATCTGGATGGGGAGGAACAGGCTCAGGTTTAACCCATCCAAGACCGAGTGGCTGTGGTTTCCGACGTCCCGATATAGTCAGCTGGTGCCATCGCTGATTATTGGGGGTGAATCATTGACCCCCACAGAGAGGGTTCGCAACTTGGGTGTCCTCCTGGACTCACGGCTGTTTTTAGACGAGCATTTGATGGCCATGACCGGAAGGATTTTTCATCAGGTTCGCCTGATTCGCCAGTTGTGTCCCTTTCTGGATCGGGACTCATTACGCACGGTCACTCATGCCCTAGTCATTTCACAGCTGGACTATTGTAATGCTCTCTACATGGGGCTCCCCTTGAGGAGCACCCGGAGGCTCCAACTGGGGCAGAGTGCAGTCACGCGAGTGGTGATGGGAGCGACTTGGCGTTCCCATGTGACACCTCTCCTGCACGAGCTGCACTGGCTCCCGGTGGTCTTCCGGGCGCGCTTCAAGGTTTTGGTGGCCACCTTTAGAGCGCTCCATGGCTTAGGACCTGGTTATCTACGAGACCGCCTACTACCACCAATAGCCTCCCACTGGCCGGTATGCTCTCACAGAGAGGGGCTCCTCTGGGTGCCATCGGCCAAACAATGTTGACTGGCGGCCCCTAGGGGGAGAGCCTTCTCAGGGGGGCTTCTACCATCTGGAACAAGCTCCCCCCCCCAGAGATACGGACAATCCCGGATCTGCGCACCTTCCACTGTGCTCTTAAGACCTTTTTATTTCACTAGGCGGGCCTGGCTAATTTTCTCCCTTTTGCTTTTTTTAATATGTAAATTTTAAATTGGTTTAAACAATGGGGTTGTCTTAATTTGTCTGGCCAAATTATTTAATTTAATTTTATTCTGCTTTTTACATTTTGTAATTGTGTATTTTATTGCGTGGCTGTTCCCCGCCCTAAGTCCTTCGGGAGTAGGGCGGTATACAAATCAAATAAACTAAACTAAGTGTTGAAGAAAGCTTCAGTTGTAACCAAGGACACCTTTGGCTGAAGGAAGAGAGGTGATCACTTTCTTTTCTAATTAAATAGGACAGTTCATTGATCAGAGAGGCTTTTTTAGAGAGTCCCTTTCCATGAAAATGTCTGTGTGTCACCCAGTGATACTTTTTGCTTAATAGAGCTATGTAATGGGACAGTTCATTAATACCGCAATGTATTTTCCTGACATCACAAATTTTGGCCTGTTTCTGTTTTAGTTCTGAGATTATGCTAACCAGATGGAATATTGTAAGCACAATGCAAAACTGGAAATCTGTAGCAGTCTCTCATGTCCATTTTCTGTCCTGACCTCCTGGCATGATTAAAACTACAAGTTCCTAAAGCTGGATAGTACAATTCAGAGAAGTAGTGTAGTATAAAGTATCTTAAAATGAGAGCTTATCAGTAGTTTTAATCAGTAATGTCATCTAAGCAGACAATTAAACCCCAAATGTTGCAGGTGTCATCAGGTCAGAAACCTTAGCGGATCTGACATGTTTTCTAGTCCCATCAAAAAAAGCTGCTTACCTGCCCTAAAATTAATGATTAATACAACTCTTCACTTGATTGTGTTAATCTCTGGAAACACTAGGGCTTGATTCTACTGAAAACCAGTATTTTGAAGCAAAGCCTTGTTTTGACCACCTTTGCAACTTTTCTGAAAGTTAAAGACACATATTTTTACAAAGCTTAATAAGAAATATGCATACACAGAGAAAGAGAACCTTAAATGCAGGAAGAAGTTTTAAGCCACAACCTGCTTTTTTCCCTTTGCCCAGAATATTGTTTTGTATATGTGTGTATTTGTAGTCCTTGAGGGGGAAGGGTGTCTTTGCTCAGCTGCAGACCTGTTGTTCAACCTTTGCACACAGATTTAAACAACCCCCCCCCCCAAAACCCTATTTCATCCAGAAAGGCCCCAAACTATGTTCATTTTTAATTGTTTGCTAATAGGTTAAAGGGTGTTTTCAACTGGATTTTGCAAAAATATTTGTCTTAAACTATCAGAAGAGAAGGATATAGCTTGAAAATTTCTCTCCCCTCCCCTTTAAAGGTTCTGATCTTCAAACTCAGTGGCAACAACCAAAAGTTCATTAGGGTTTTCTTTATTGCAAAATAAAAAAAAATAGGTTTCTGTAAAATAGGGTTTGATTCAAAATACAAGTTTTCAATAGATTCCAGAGGTCAATGCAATCCAGGCATTTCCTGATGGGATTAGGTAACATGTCATATCTGTAAGGTTCATGACAGATGATCTCTGCACCAACTGCATTTTGATTGCTTACTTTGATGAGGTCACCAAGTAAAGTTACTACCGTAATTCCCATTTTAAATTACTATGGATTATATCTACAACAGACCTCTGTTGCATTGTAAAGATGAGACATCAAACTCCTCAGGAAGTAACCAATTTGAACCAGATTGAATCCTGCAAGTTGCCGTTCTTAAGAATGCCTGTGCTGTGTATAACTGTGGCCTGGAAGCTTGGGAAGTTGCTAATATAAGGAAAAGTTAATTAACAGCAGTTAATGTGTGTAAAGAGTGTCTCTCTATATATATCACTTCCCAATAGCAACTAAATGCTCTTAGGAAACCTGGCACAAAGTTTTCCCTTGAGATATTTAGAGGACCTCTGAGCATAGTGATTCTATTGAATTGCCATAGCTAATAGTTCCAGAGGGTTCCTAACCTGTGAATTGGTTGACTTTTTAATTAAAGCCAGCTAATAAACTAGATTCCATGCAACAACGGTATGTTGTGCAAATAGTTGTGCATGCTTCCTGTATATTTTCAGTGTGTTCCATTGGCTAATTCCAGATCATATGATTCTCTCTTATGTTGCTGTACTGTACTGGTTGAGCACATTCCTGATATACAGATGGTCTGAATTTGTGTCTTAGCAGCTTTTGGCGATATTTGCCAAATAGCAAAGCTGAGAACAAACTTCACTTTAGGCTCTCGGGGAGTAGTTGCCACTCAAAATAGAGAATGCTGGCTAGATGGATTGATGGTCTGACTCTGTGAGATTGCTTTGTATTTTTAGTGTTAGATTCTTTAATTTCCATTTAATTTAGCAATATGCTAATAGATATCCATTTTAAATGTGTAATATTTTCTAGTCAGATATTGATTTTCCAGTCTCGGAGTCAAACCACTCAACATTTTCCATGAATTACTTTGATTTCTTGCAGTTCTCATGCTTGAATTTGAGTGTGAACTTGTCTTGCTTGTAACAATAATGGTACATTTTATACTAAATCTTTCTTAGCACTAAGTTCAGCCATCAGTTTTAGACAGAGTGAATCACCATGTAAAGAAAAAGTGAGCATCTCATTACCATATTTAGTGCAATAAGAAAAACATGATGTCTGTTTAATTCATATGAAAGTGTGTTAAATCATCTAATTAATTCTAGCACAGATGTTCTGGGGATGAAATTCAACTCATCAATGCAAGAACATCTTTGTGTCACACCCAATAATTGTTTTGTTGATGGCTAATATCAGTTGTTCTCACTGTTTCTAATTTGTCATATTATTGTTCTCTTTCCCTTTTCTCAACAATGGTAGCATATCTATAATATGCCTCTCCAGGACAGTGCTTTATGTATCTGATAGAAGGGACTGGGATCGATGAAAGTTAATATTATATTTGTTTTTCTTGGAACAATAGACTAACAAGGCTATTTTCTGGAAACTGTTCATCTGTAATTTTGATCCTCACAGTGGAGCAAAGGCAAAAGGGCAAATATACAGAAAGTACAGTAATAAGCTCCTTGGGTAGGTTTAATCTAAAGAATTACTGCTTATCTTGCAGGAAGATAAATGTAGATTTGTCCTTAATACAATATCCCTTGGTAAAACAATGGCAGAGAAAATGAGGACACATTTCATTGTGAAGGAGTAACAGTGGCTTTAGATTGATTCATTTAAAAGTTTATATCAATTAAATCAGAAGAATACTAATTTCTTTTCAGTCTAAAAGACCCACTTCTTGTTGAAGATATACTAGGTAATTACACTGACTGACTGACTGACTGACTGAGCCAGGGTACAAATAAATTTGATTTACTTGCAATTTCAAAGTAAGTCACATTACATTAATTAGAAACATTTATGATGGATAATATTTTTCCCGTTGGTCATATTACATTCAGTGATACCTTTTGGTAGATCTCTGGGAAATATACTCAATGGTTTTGAGTTGCACGTGGATATGATGTTGTATTCCCCTGAAATAAATATTTCAATTTAATGAAGGAAAACCTGTTCTCATACTATTACCCTACAGCTGTGACTGAAGTGTTCCTATACCACTGATATAACTTCTATGTGGCAACGTGTACATTTGTCATTATAGCTACACAATGTGGGTGTTAACACAATATTGCCAAGGAATCCCATTGCCCAGGGAATTGGAATCAGCTTAAACTGCAATGCCTCAACCAGACCTTTCATAATTAATTTATTATAAAAGCACTAGTGAAAGTGAGGATGGATGAATCTGATATTTGGGCTTTTTTGTCGTAACAGCTGTATCCAAATAACCCAAACATACGTTTTGCTCCAGAGAATTGCTGTTTATAAGACAAAACAACATAACAACAGTGTGATAAAATAAACAGATGGAAAGGGAGCATAAGGTAACCAGGAGGCAATTATGATTAACATTCTAGGCAGTCACAAGATAACAGATGCTGAGACATCACTGTTACTGATGAAGCAGCAAAAGAATGGTACAAGGACAGCCAATAATGTGGCATGATTCTCTCCTCCAAGCCTCCCTTACATTACTGATACTGAATGCATGGACTACATAGGATGGATTGAACACATCCTTTTTAAGATGAATCTTGACTCACTGTATCACCTATATGTTCCTTTGATGCCACCCCTATTCCTACAATTTTCATACCTCTCGTTCTGAGGAAAGAAAGATTTACAAATACCCTGAATAAAGTATTTACTTTATACATTGATTCCCTTGAACTTTTAAAACATTTTCCAGTCAGCAGAATGAGGACTAGAAAGTCTAAGGTCATACACAAGAGCCTGAAGCCAGATATCTTCATTATAGTAAAAATGCACAGTTGTTAAGCACTCCACCCACTGAGAGACAATCTGTTGTTAGTCTGATAGGGTACCCAGGTTGCAAAAAGACATATAGACTGTACCTCAGGACTGCTTTTTAGTCTTAGAATTGCTGGTTTTCTGCTGTACTTGACTTTTCCAGTATTTCAAAGAGCTGTGTCCTTGAATTTAGCCTTTGACTTTGAGCAACAGCTTAGATCAGGGGTATAAAACTGGCTGCCCACAGGCCAGATGCATCACATGCAGGCCATACCCATCCCAGATCCGTGATGGGAAAAATATCACAAAATGTCACATGATGGCAATGTGACATTGTGAGTTTAACCCCCGTGGCTTAGATGAAATTGGACAAACAACCTGTTCTCCCCATTTTTCTTAATCCCAGTTTAGACAAAATTTATCTCAGTGCTTGAGAGGTGAATTATCACAAAGTCATAGTTAGCAAAGAACAGTAGGGATAAACTTTCTGATGCAAGAGGTTCAGTGATATGGTCCCTCTAGTTAGATCACTACTAACAGGTTTTGGATTAAATATAGTATGCTATATTTTCTTTCTTTCTTTCTTTCTTTCTTTCTTTCTTTCTTTCTTTATTTATTTATTTATTTATTTATTTATTTATTTATTTATTAAATTTATATACCGCCCTACTCCTGAAGGACTCAGGGCAGTGAATAGTCAGATGAAATGCATATAATACGAATGTTAAAAAAACATTTAGAATTTAATAAATATTTTAAAGTAAGAATCAGCTATAAGCTATAACAAAATATTTACCATTTTAAACTTTCTTCTTTATAGTGTATGTCATTAGCAACATGATCTGAGTGGCTATAGCTTAGCAGGATGTCTTTTCTCAAGGAATACAAGCATAAGGAAGAAAAACAATCTTGTCCTATCCCATTAGTCATGGAATAGCTAGCTATCCACTTGTAGTCTGAAGTGGAAAATGTGGCTAAGGAAAAAAAGCCATTAAGATGAATCTATGTAGTTTGGAAAAATGTTTATTTGCTATGGAAATACAGGGCCTAGAATATAAAAGTTGTTCTGACCTAGGCTTCCTTAGAAAGTATAATGCACAATCTTAGTCCCGGCAAAACCTCTTTTAGTTACACGGCTGTGAATTATTTTCATTCACAGTCCACAAGGCTTCACAAACAGTCCTTCAGGGGAATGTTTATAAACACCCACCTTATCTCCCTTGGAATGCTGCCAAGAACTAATTGCCAAACGCAGAGCAAGGCCAAACTTGGCACAGAGTCAAACAGAACTTTTCAAAGCTTGAACTGACCAGATGAACTAATTGCTTCCTGAAAAATCTCATGTCCCATTTGCTCCTCTTTTATGTCATATGGGAGCGGCCAACCATCTCCAAGCCTTACTTCCAAGTCGACCCTGTTTTCTTAATTGTTCTTGTCTTCTGGCAGCTCTGCACATGTGCACACTGGGAAAAGGCTCCCGCTGTTCTTCTGCCTTGTTGATGTCAGACTCCAGGGCTCTGGAGACAGCACATAACTATCAGATGGCCTTGGCCCCCTCTCTGCCTCTAATGCAGAACACTTGTCCAAGCTTTCCACAGCCCCCAGGACTGGCCCAAGTTCCTCTCCAACCTCCTCACTGTCTGAATCTGCTGCCAGCTCTGCTGGCCACCGACTGGCCACAACAAAGATATCTTTCTATTTTCTGGTATAGGATTCCAGCCATGAGTTTAAATTGTTCAACAAGTCATTCTTTTTAGTTCTAATAGACTTCTAATAGAACTTGATTAATCAAAACAAATGTGGATATGGGAGCTAACATGGACCTCCTCTTCCCCAATTTTGACTTATTATGAGCATCAGAGGGAAAACAGAGATAAAAGATTGGGGCAGTTTTATAGGGACTTCCCCGCATATGGGTTAGGAAGATCCACCATCAGCAAATGTTGTTCCAATTTGATTATCATGGAGCATAATATAATCTTATATGGCATCTTTATTCTGTTTTATAAACATCTATTCCATTGACACAGGTCCTACATAAATCACAGCACTGAGGGCAAAATATATACAAATACATTTTAATCTTTGTTTTTCTTATTACAAGGGGACATAGGCAGTCATGACCAGATTTGAATAAATGTAACCTCTCCCTCACATTTCCCATGCTCCATTGCATGCTGTTTACAAGGATGCATACCCTGCCCTGCAGTTCCTTGAATTAATTATTGTTAGAATTGAAGTCATGGTTTCTAGTTTTCCAGCTTTTCCCCTTAGTATTCCTGGCCAGAAAGGCTCACTCACTGTCATATTTGCCTGTGAATAAGAAACAGCTAACCAAGCACTTATGTTTTTGCAGTTCTGCAGACGAGGGATATTAGGATTGTGATCATAGCATCATGTCCATCTGCAAGAATAGCAGATGCATGAAAATCCCAGCGGCCTAGAAAGCAACAGTTTATGTTCCAGACATTAATGCCTCTTTTACTTGTGTTTAGCAGCAAGAAATACTGACACAACCAATTTGCCTTATTCTTGACAAAACTGAAAGAATAAGATATACAGTGGATAGTTACAAACCCATATAACACAAGGAGATATGAAGAAAAGTTCATATCCAGACATATTCCCCTCTTCTCTAGTAAAATCTCTTTTTCATTACATACATTATATATTACATGTGGGGGTGGGGAGAGAATGAGAAATAGTTTAAATTTTAAACGTTTTTAAAAATTGGATGCAATTTTGCAGCACACATTCATGTTATCTACAGAGAGCTATGGAGAATGAAATATTAAGAAGCCAGTACCACAACAAATAGGACAGGAGCTTTCGCTGAGCCCTAGGAGAGGACATAGTATTTGAAAAAGATTCAAACTGATTCTTCTCTGACTCACCGGAGTATAAGAGTGAGGGGAGGAAAATAATAGACAGATTTACCAGATTCTAGGCATCTATATAACACATCTCATTAAAACTTGGTTCTAATCATTTTGTGGACACAGATTTGGACAATCACAAAAGAGTGACCCTATCTTAAAATAATGAACACTACCATATGGAATAAAAAGTCAAGCCTTAACAGCCATACAGCATTCAAGCAAAGTTGAAGAACCTCTCAATGGCCAAATAAAAACTGAAAGAGGGCTTGGTAGATGATAAAGGAAGAATAAATAACATAGCAAGACACAACATTATGGTTAGCAATCCAACTGAAATGTGCAGGACTGCACTGATTTGCTGTGTTCTGATGCTGCCCGCAGAAGCATCTGCATAAGCATAGAATCATACAATCATAGGTCTAGAAGGTACCTCAGAGCGCTTCTAGTCCAACCCCCTGCTCAAAGTAGGATTCTTACATCATCCCAATGAAATGGTACTCTAGTGAGCATCCACAATTATAGTAGGCAAGCTATTCCACTCATTATTTGCTCCTGCTGTCAGAACATTTCTTGTTACTTCTAGATTTTATCTCTTTGACAAGCTTCCACACATTACTTCTTGTCTTTCCCTCTGGTGCCCTAGAGAATAAATCAACCCCTTCTTTTTTTGTATGAGATCCCTTCAAATACAGAAAGGCAATTATTATGTCCCCCTGATCCATTTGTTTGATAGGCTAGATATTCTTAGATTCTGCAGCCATTTAACATACAATTTAGCCTCCAGACCCTTTATCAACTTTGTTGCTCATCTCTGCACACTTTCCAGGATCCCAACCTCTTTTTTGTACTGTGGTGACCAGTAGTGGATGAAGTATTCCAAGTGTTGTCTCACCAGCATGGTGTAAAGTGATAGTATCATTTCTCACAGTCTTGATGCTATGTTGATGCATCCAAGACTGCATTGGCTTTTTTGGTTGTAGCAATATACTCATGGATAGGTATTTTCTTACTAATTCCTTGCCTGTTTTGATTTGTACACTATTTTATTTCTGTCACTGTTGCTTTGAAAAGGTTGGACTCTTTTCCCTTTTGCAAAAAACAGATACAAAGAAGGAATTAAACAGTTCTGCTTTCTCACTGCTGCCCGTCATCTATTCCTATTAGTAGGCCTATCATTTCCTTGACTTTCTTCTTGTTCCTTATATATTGAAAGATGATGATGATGATGATGAAGAAGATGATGATGATGATGATTGGCATTAGTTGCTACTTTTAACTAATTCTGGGCCTTGATTTCCCTGTCTCCCTCCTTGTAGAATAGGTTCAGGCTATTTGTTGGTATTCTGCTGTGTGTGTGTGTGTGTGTGTGTGTGTGTGTGTGTGTGTGTGTGTATATTTAATATTTTTGATATATATATATATATATATATATATATATATATATATATATATATATATGTAGGTCTTTGGTTATTCGGGTCTTCTCCCGCGTAGAATTGGAAGTATCTTGGCGACGTTTCAACGAAGTCTCATTCGTCATCTTCAGGCTGGTGTTCTCGGCTTCGTGCTTTCAGGAGCACAACCTTCAGGAGCAAAACCTCAGAAAACAGATAGATAGATAGATAGATAGATAGATAGATAGATAGATAGATAGATAGATAGATAGATATAGATATATATGTTTTCCCTCAATTTCTCAGACAGCTCTTAAGCAACTATGCTAGTCTCATCTGATGTCTTTTGTTTTTCTTTCTCTGTAATATTGTTTTTGCTTGGGCCTTCATTATCTCATTTTTCAGAGTTTTCCAAGCGTCTTGAATGTTTTTCCTATTAGGATATCCATCTGTGGAATTTTTCCTACTCTCTCTAATAGCTTGTTGAAGTCTTAAAGAAAAACATTAGTCTAGCTAAGTTTAATTATCTGTAGTTGCATTATGGTGAATTCAAATATATAATGGTTGCTCTGTCCCAAAGTTCTTATAATTTCTTTGGTCAGTTTTATCAGAATAACAAAATGGATATCATGAATAGCAATAGCACTTAGACTTATATTCCACTTTACAGTGATTTACAGCCCTAAGTGGTTTACAGAGTCAGCATACTGCCCCCAACAATCTGGGTCCTCATTTTACCAACCTCAGAAGGAGGTTGAGCTGGTGAAAATTGAACTGCTGAACTGCTGGTAGCCAGCAGAATTAGCCTGCTTTCTAACCACTGTGGCAACAAGCATATGTCATGATGCTCATTTCTTCATTTGTCCCCCTTCCCCACCTGCAGATGACCATGGGCGCCTTTTTAGCACTGCACACACAGATGCACCCACCATGAATATGTGGTAGCTACATTACTCTAGATGTCCTTCACTTATCCACACACCTTTGAAGAAAGATTCAAAAGCGGAAGAGGTCAAGTAAGGAGGCAGCAAATTGATTCTTACTTTCCTCTATATGCAATAGTTGCTATAATGGACCTGCAAGCAAACTCTGCCCTGAACTACTTATCATGAAGTGCTATCAGTAAGGGACTACCTGGTACACAGATGTTCCCAAGAAACCCATATGTGATGACAGTTTTTAAATGGTTAGATCCCCCTTGCCAGGGAT
This sequence comes from Masticophis lateralis, assembly GCA_030761175.1. Classification (NCBI taxonomy): domain Eukaryota; kingdom Metazoa; phylum Chordata; class Lepidosauria; order Squamata; family Colubridae; genus Masticophis; species Masticophis lateralis. The sequence goes on from JAUDYJ010000001.1 coordinate 180,189,633, forward strand.
TTTTTTAAATACAAAGCAGAAGGAACCATAGTCTTAACAAAGAAAGCATAGATAATTCAAGCTGGTGGTTTTACAAGGCCTTATTAGGCAAAAGTGAAATCTTCTTTGAGTTGACCTCAGTTCTTGATGACAGCATGGGCAATACATCTATTTTTTTTTTTTTGGCAACCATATAAGGATAGTTTGTCATTATCTCCATCTATTTTTTAACTTGAGCCTTGGTGGAGCAGCAGACTAAAGCACTGTTAAATAGCACTTAGTTGCCAGCTGCCTGCAATTACTGCAAGTTCAAATCTCACCAGGCTCAAGGTTGATTCAGCCTTCCATCCTTCTGAGGAAGGTAAAATGAGGACCCAGATTGTGGGGGCAATAAACTGACTTTGTATTTTAAAAAAAGAACACCGCTTAGGGGGAGCCAAAAACCCTACTAAGCAGGTATATACAAAAGTATGAAGGCTATCGCTTAACGCATTGTAAGCAGCCCTGAGTGTCCGGAAAAGGGCGGCATATAAATCGAACCAATAAATAAATAAATAATAAACTTCCTAGTCTAGCAAATAGCCCTCAGATTTCTTGGTGGTCTGCCATCCAATTATTAACTTAATTCATTTGTGCTTATTTTGTGCACAGGAGAAAATGGCATTTGAATAGGCAAACAAAATTACCCCTTCTGTCTAAATATTCACCCAGTTCTGACATGCCCTAAGAAAAGTAAATTGCTAATTCAGCCATGAAATACTAGGACATCCTGTCATATAGTTTGTCATAACCCAATCATATTTTTGCTATACTAATTAAATGTATGATGTAATTTGAATATTTCTCGTTGATTCTGGCTCCAGCGGTCAGGCGTGGGTAATCCACCACCGATATGCTTGATTGAGTCAGCTAACTGAGAAGCTTTGCCTCCTATCCCTGCTTCCCAGTTTTCCTGACTCAATCCGATTGAGTAGGACACGTAGTGCTGAGCTCCTGCAAGAAATCTCTTCTTGCCTTCCATCGTATCTTAGCTCCCAAATCCTTTGGTAGAGCAGCCAGCGCGAAGGGGTTTGCTCCCAAAACCGCTGGCAGTGGGGCTGTAGGTTCCCAGCTGGTTGAGCCTGGCCCCACTTTAGGCAACAAGAGCTTTGCCTTATTGCTGCACCCAGGGCTATTTGCTGGGTCGCCCGAAGGGATTTGAGGCGTGTGCTGGACGGGGCTCCTCCAGCCAGAGCCTCCCACTGCTGCCACTCTGCATTTCAGTGCTGGGAAATTCAAACAGCTCCCTCTTTATCAGGCAGAGCTACGGACTTTAGCAGCTCATCTGAGTGCCGGGAAGATCGCACAGGCAGCAGAAAAGAGCGGGTCAGTATTGGGGACCCTTGGGCAGTCAGGAGAGCTTCTCCTAATGTTTTTTTTTTTTCCCCCTTCTGAGAAGCTGATCGGCCATTATTTGAATCAGCTTTGTCTTCCGGCGGCCATTTTGAAACCGCATGGCTGGCCTATGGGGGCGGCCATTTTGAAACCGCATGGCTAGCCTATGGGGGTGGCCATTTTGAAACCACATGGCTGGCCTATGGGGGTGGCCATTTTGAAACCGCATGGCTGGCCTATGGGGGCGGCCATTTTGAAACCGCATGGCTGGCCTTATGGGGGCGGCCATTTTGGGGCATGGCTATTGGAACTGCATGGATCCCTTATGCGGGCGGCCATTTTGAATAATCTTCCGGCGGCCATTTTAAAAGCTCCTTAGTGAGGCCCTTTATTAAGGAGGGTTTCTCCCTCGTTTTGCAGGCAGTTATTGCTTAACCCCTCATTATGGCATCGAGGAAGACTTCCAGACCCTCCTCTCACCAGCCTCAAAGGGAGTCTTCAGGGGAACAGGACCCTGTCCCCTCCAAGAGGAGCAGGAAGACCCATCACTCATCAAGATCCTCCCAGCCCAGGCCCTTAACCAGGGATGAGCAGAAACGCCAGCTGGCTATGGAGAAAGCTATCCAAAAGGCCATCAAGGCTGTTTCCCTTCAGGAGAATGTGCCTCTTAGCCAACCCCCTCCACCCAACACCCCCGCTCCTTCTGATTCTGTAGCCCAGGCTACTAATAAGGATCCTCCTGCTCAGGCCTCCCTCCCAGCTCTGTCCCCTGACAGGAATTCCCCCTTGCCCAAAGACCCTGGACAAGTTGATGAAGCTTTGTTTGGGGTTCAATCTCAGCCACCCTCCTCCTCTGCAGACCCCCCAGCTCAGGACCCCCCCCCACAAGTCGCTCCTTCTCTTGCCCCCCTCCCCCCCCACCAGCAGAGGCCCTCCTTTCCACAGACCTAGCATCATATATTAAAGAGGCTATAAGACTGGGCATTAGGCAGGAACTCCATAGGACTTCCTCTTGGGTTTCTAGTGATTCCCATTCTCAGGTGGATGTTGAGGGTTCCATTCTCTCTGAAGGCGAGCTGGAGGAACACAGGCCCCAGGCTTCCGGCCTAGACCAGGCTGGTTCTCCCGATCATTCAGACAGGGATTCCACTGCCTTACCAGACCCTCTTGACCAGGAATTGTCTGAGGATGAGGACTTGGGCCCGGACCAGCCTGCATTTGTAGGCCTTTTCAAACCCCAGCTTTTCCGATCTTTATTGCATAAGGCCAAACTCACTACCGGTCTGGGGATTCCCCATCCTTCTAATACAGCTTCAGGGGAGGGCACTTCTTCCTCTTCCTCTGTCCCTCTGTTTGAAGTCCCCACTATTGAGAAGGAGGAGGTCCCTGGTCCTACCCTTTTTAAGGAGGTGCTTCAACGCCAGTGGTCTGCCCCTGCCTCAGGACCTAGCCCCAATTCAGTGGATAAACGGCTTTATAACCTGGCCCCCGAGCTTTCTTCTCTCTTGCAGGTTCCTGTGATAGACCAGCCTGTTGCTGAACTGTCCACTTCTGCTAATTTGACAGGCCCCCCGGAGGAAAGCCTCCGGCCCGAGGATAGGCGCCTTGAACACACTCTGGTAAGATCCCACCAGGCCACTGCCTGGTCTGTCAAGACCTCCATGGCAGCCTCCTTTTTCAATAGGGCCTCCATTTTATGGTTGAAGCAGTTACAAGCCAGACTCCCGGTCTCTGATGTCAGAGCCCACCAAGACATAAGTAAAGTCATTGTGGCCTTGGAATTTTCTGCAGATGCCACATTGAATTCCTCCCGCTTTGCTGCCAAGGCTATAGGGTCTTCCGTAGCTGCCCGTAGACTCCTCTGGCTTCGCCAGTGGCAGGCGGATAACAAGTCAAAATGGCGTCTGGCCTCTGCCCCGTTTACAGGTCCTAAGCTCTTCGGGGCTTCCTTGGAGCCTCTCCTCGTGGAGTCTAAGGACAAGCGCTGTATCCTCCCTAGCCTTTCCCGGAGGTCGGGTTTCAGATCCCAGTCCTCCTTTCTCCCCTTCAGGTCTTCGGAAGGTGGCTTTTCGGGCTCACACAGGCAACGTTTCCCCTTCCAGGGTCAAGCCCGCCCTCAGGATCGCTCCGGTCCTTCTCCTTCTAGAGGATCTTCCCGTCGGCCCTTTCGAGGCAGTAGGGGGAGGGGCTTCCGTAGGTCGCGCTGACGGTCAGGGCCAGCTTCCCATTGGAGGCCGCCTGGCATTCTACGCCAGCCAATGGGATGCTACCTCATCGGATGCCTGGGTCAGGGAGACGGTCAGGTTTGGCCTCTCTCTCGAATTCCTCTCCATCCCCCCCAGACAGGTTCCTTCGCTGCCCAGTACCTCGGAACAAGGAATCCAGATCTCTCATGGAATCTGCCATCCAACACCTTCTCGAGATTCGGGCCATCGAGCCTGTTCCCCCGGAGCAGCTAGGACTAGGCTTCTATTCACGGTTATTTATCATCAAGAAGTCCTCGGGGGGATGGAGGGCAATTCTCGACCTCAAGGCCTTGAACCGCCGGATTGTTTACCGGCGGTTCAAGATGCAGTCCCTCCAATCCATTTTGGAGGGTCTCAGGAGGGGAGATTACCTCTCGTCAGTAGATCTGACAGAGGCATACCTCCATGTTCCCATCCTCCCCGACCATCGCCGGTTTCTCAGGTTTTGCTTCGCAACCAGGCATTACCAGTATCGCGCTCTCCCCTTCGGGCTCTCGTCGGCTCCCCGAGCCTTCACGAAGGTAATGTCTGCTCTGGCCGCCCACCTCCGGACCCTTCCCGTGAGGATGCAGTTTTATCTAGACGATCTCCTTATTCAATCCGTCTCGGAGACATCAGCTCGCAGGGACCTGGCCTTCACCATCAATGTCCTGGAGTCCCATGGGTTCTCGATCAACCGGGCCAAGAGCCACCTCATCCTATCCACTCGCTTGCAACATCTGGGAGCCATCATAGACACAGAGGAGTGCAGGGTCTATCTTTCCCAGGACCGCCTGACCAGTCTGCAGTCCCTGGTCAGGTCAGTGAGGACAGAGAGGGGCTCTTCCCTGGCCTCACTGTCTCATCTCCTGGGCAAGATGATATCTTGCATAGGGATAGTCCCCTGGGCCCGTCTCCACTGCAGACCCTTACAGTGGTTTCTCCTCCCCTTCCAAAATCAGGGGTTAGGATCCTCCACCCGGAAGGTTCCCCTTCCTCCCAAGGTCCTTCTCTCCCTCAAGTGGTGGGCCTCCCCGACCATGCATCGGGGGACAGAGTTCAGGGTGACTCAACGAGTGATCCTCACCACGGATGCGAGTCTTTACGGCTGGGGGGCTCTCCTATCATCTTCCCTGGCGCAGGGTCGTTGGACCAGGTCCAACCTTCGCCACAACATAAACTGGCTAGAGCTCAGGGCTGTCCATCTAGCTCTCAGGGTTTTTCAAGACAAGGTTCAGGACAAACACGTTCTAGTGAGGACAGACAATGTGGCCGCCAAGGCCCATGTGAATCGTCTAGGGGGGACCCATTCTCGTCACCTCATGCAGGAGACGGAAAGCCTGGGGAATTGGGCAGAGACACATGTGCGCTCGCTCTCTGCAGCTCACATTTCGGGGGTGGACAATTCTCAGGCAGACTGGTTGAGTCGCTCGACTCTAGACCCGGGGGAGTGGGCTCTGGATCAGAACCTATTTGCGGAGATAGCGTCCCGTCTGGGAACCCCCGTAGTAGACCTTTTCGCAACCAAACTCAACCGGCAGGTTCACAGATTCTTCTCCCGCTTTCCGGAACCGGGGGCGGAAGCTGTGGACTCCCTCCACAGCAAATGGCCCCCCGGGCTCCTTTACGCCTTCCCCCCTCTTCCCCTCATACCCAAAGTCATCCAGAAGATGCTCCTGGAGAGAGCAGAACTCATCCTCATTGCCCCCCATTGGGCACGACGTCCCTGGTTTGCAGACCTGCAATCTCTCTCAGTTCTTCCTCCTTGGCGCCTCCCAGCAGACAGGCTAGTACTTCGTCAAGGGTCGCTTCGTCATCCGGACGCGGAGTGGCTTCAACTAACCGCCTGGAGGTTGAGTGGCGCCTGTTGAGGGACCGGCGCCTTCCACCCAACGTCATCGCCACCATTCAAGCTGCTCGTAGACCTTCTACGATCCGAATCTACGGTTCCACCTGGTCAGCCTTTTCTGCTTGGTGCAACAGGCAATCCATCTCGCCCATGGCTGCCTCTACGGAGCAGGTGCTGGTTTTCCTCCAGACCCGTCTGGAGGCGGGTTTGGCCCCTAACACACTCTGCAGGCAAGTGGCCGCCCTGTCTTCCATTCTTTGTTGCGGCAGGAGGGGGTCCCTTTCGTCCCGGCCCCTTATTAGACAATTCCTCCGGGGAGCATCCAATCTCTGCCCAGCTCCTATACATCGTTACCCCACATGGGATCTTCCCCGGATTTTGGATTCCCTCACCAGGGCTCCCTTTGAACCCCTCCGGGAGGTGGGGTTAAGGTTCCTGTCCTATAAGGTAGCCTTTCTCCTGGCTATCACTTCCGCCAGGCGGATTTCTGAGCTGGCGGCTCTTTCCACGAGGGACGACCTTTGTATTTTTCACCCAGACAGAGTGGTCCTTCGTCTAGACCCCACTTTCCTCCCCAAAGTTAATTCTCCTTACCATCGGGCCCTGGAATTGGTCCTTCCAGATTTCTGCCCTCGTCCCTCCAATCCACGGGAACGACTCTGGCACACGTTAGACGTTAGGCGTGCTCTTCGAATCTATCTACACAGAACCTCTTCCTTTCGTCAATCAGAATCCCTCCTGGTTTCCTTTCAACCTGCGTCTCTCGGCAAGAAGGTCTCCTCCTCCACCCTGGGTAGATGGATCAGGGCCACTATTGCCAAGGCATACGAGGGTCAGTCACTTCCAGTCCCTCGTCACATTATAGCACATTCCACGTGCAGTGCCGCCACGTCCGTGGCCTGGGCTACACAAGCTTCATTAGAAGAGGTCTGTAGGGCAGCTGCCTGGCAGTCCCCCACTCCATTCATACGACATTACAGACTGGACCGTTTTGCTTCTGCGGAGGCTTCATTCGGTCGCAGAGTCCTACAGCAGGTTCTCAGGGGAGCCCCCTCTCCAGCCCGGGCGGGTCCCTCCCTATAGGTCTCTGCTTTGGCATGTCCCACGCCTGACCGCTGGAGCCAGAATCAACGAGAATGGGCGTTGGCTTACCTGAACGCTCCTTCTGGTTGCTCTGGCTCCAGCGGTCAGCCCCATCCCTGTCTGGGCCCTTGCTGGCTCGGGGGTTCCTACGGCTTTGCCTTTTTCATTCTTCACAGCACTACGTGTCAGTCAGCTGAATCGTCTTTCATCAGAAAACTGGGAAGCAGGGATAGGAGGCGGAGCTTCTCAGTTAGCTGACTCAATCAAGCATATCGGTGGTGGATTACCCACGCCTGACCGCTGGAGCCAGAGCAACCAGAAGGAGCGTTCAGGTAAGCCAACGCCCAGTCTGTGCATATTTAGCATATTTCACATCTGGTACTAATCAATATATCAGTTTAGTGCTTTGGTTGAATTGTGTGCTGGTATCCAGTCTAAACAAGTTCCTAAAAAAATTGTCCTCCATAGATTAGGTAGCTGGTTTTTCTTGAAGATGCATAAAACTTTACAACTTTATAATGGATACTAATTTTGTTTTAGATAGTTAACTAACAATGGTTAATCTAAGGTAGCACTGTACTAGTTATAAATATAAACATTTTTTAAAAATTCTTATGAATGTCTTTTAGATTTGTTCCTTTTCAGGTTTGTCCTTTTATTTTTTTCATGAAAATATGGACATTGTGCCCATAGGTGTGTAGAAGACGTCTTTCAAGGATGCACTCTTGCCATTCTTGATCTGTTCCCGATTAACTTCCAAGAAACCTAAGGATTCAGAATCACAATAGAGCTGGAAGGGATCTTGGAGGTCTTATAGTCTAGCCTGCTACTCAAGCAAGAGATCCTGTATTATTTCAGACAAGTGACTGTCCAGTCTCTTCTTAAAAATCTCTAGTGATGAAGCATCCATAACTTCTGGTGGCAAGCTGTTTCACTAGTTAATTGTTCTCACTTTTAGGAAGTTTCTCCTTAATTCCAGATTGCTTCTCTCCTTGATAGATATCCATCTATTGTTTCTTGTCCTGCCTTCTGGTGCTTTGGAAAATAAATTGGAGGCTTCTTTGTGGCAGCCTCTCAAATACTGGAATGCTGATATCATGTTCCTCCTTAGTCCTTCTTTTCTCTAAACTAGGCAAACCCAAATCCTGCAACCGTTCTTCATAATTTTGTCTCCAGGCCTTTAATCATCTTAGTTGCTCTTCTTTGCACTTTTTGCCAAAGTCTCAACATCTTTTTTATAATGCAGCCAAAACTGTATGCAGTATTCCAGGTGTGGCCTTACCAAGGCTATATAAAGTAGTGCTTATACTTCACAGGATTTTGATTCTATGCTTCTGTTTATACAGTCAAGGATTGTATAAGCTTTTTTGGCTGTTGCTGCACACTATTGACTCATATTTAGGTGATTGTCCTCTAGGTCCTCTCAGTTACTGTTTTTGAGCCAGGTTTTGCCTAATCTGTACTTGTACCTTTGGTTTTTCCTGCCTAAGTGTAAAACCTTGCTTTTCTCCACATCAATTTTTTTAAAAAAAATAATAAAATAATTTTTGTTGGATAGGGCCCATTTTCAGTCAATGAATCAGATATACTTTTTCTTGTTAGCTTCCACAATGCTGGATTTGATTTAATACTTTGAGTCCCAATATGGAAAAAAAGCTACATGTCTCAACATCTGTACTGCATGGGAAAATCATATCTTCTTTTCTGTAAATGCTAAATGACCAAAGAGTGTGAAGAGTACTGATTATTGATCTACTTCTACTTGCTTTGAGTTTTTGAAAATAAAGTTGAGTAAGAGACCCAGTCTATTTCTTCATCACAACACAAATGTGACAATTCTCTTTAATAGGGATATGTTTGTAATTCTAATATTCCTTGGTGAAAGTACTGTACTCATAGAAGAAGAAAATAAATGAAAGCTCAGCAGAGAATAATTTATCTTTGAATCCAGTTCTCAAATAATTAACACCTGCCCTTTGAGCTGTGGACAAAGGGATTTCATATTCATTTTGTTGAGAGATTGATTTGAGATCAACCAGGCAAAGCTGTTTGACAAGTCGTCCTCCCCATCCCCCACCCCCCACTTGGTTCTGCAGAGGAAGTGATTCTGCTATCTGCCTAATCAATTATGCAGGCAAAATGAATTTCATCATAATTCTGTCAACAATAGGCTAACTTGCTGTAAATTATTCGTTCAGCAAAATAAATTAACTTGAAATCCTTTTGTCTACAGAACAGATTTAAGCATTTAGGACAGTCTTGTAAATAGGCTCCACTGTTAGTTTAGCGTGTGCAATACCAATATGTGCCTTAACTGATCTTCAGTCTTTCTGAATGGAAAGATAGGCTTTAGAAAGGATGCAGGCCCAAGCAAAGGTAGTTCATCCAAAATAATGAATGAGAGCAATGAGCAGCTGGACCTTGCGATTATATCTGTTTCCCCCTCAGCGCCCACTTCTCTTCCCCCTTTTTATTTAATCACAGGCAATTGGCAAGCAGAGCTTGACATGGGTTATAATTGTAGCATTCCCTGGCAGATCAGTCTGTCAGTCATTCAAACAGGCGTGCTTGATCCTCTGAGTACAAGCCTGAGCAAGCCTGAGCATGAAAGAGCAGCTTAATGAGGGACTGTCATGCGAATGTCCTTGTGAGCTTTATGTTAAGGTAAAAAAACCAAACCTGTTTTTCTCCTTTTAAATTACATCCATATTGAAACAGGTTTTGTGCAGGATTTGTTTTTAAGATACACTTTTTTACCAAAAAAATCCAACCTAGTCCACAGAAATGCAGACACCTTCAGCTGTAGTAGCCTGCATGGTTCACACAAATCTTTCTGCACTGTAAACTGAAGGAAAGAGAGGACATGAAGATGGAAAATTAAAAAGACAAGGTAGAGAGGGATGTCAAGCATCAGGAAGAAATCATTTATTAAACAGAAGCTCGGTGCATTTCAGGCAGTTCTTTCATCAAAGGTGTAAGGTAGCTTATTCAGTTTTATTCATGTAAAAATCCATAGCTGAAATGATGTAAGACCCAATCTATAGTTTGAATCTACAAACAAAAATGATACTGTGCAGATTAATATTTTATAAAATTACTATATCTCTAAAATATTGAAATAAGCTTTTTTAGAAGAGGTTTTTAAGAAGAGACTGGACAGTCACTTGTCTGAGATGGTATAGGTTCTCCTGCTTCAGCAGGAGGCTGGACTAGAAGATCTCCAAGGTCTTGTCATTCCATTCCATTCATCACATTTCTATAGCTGCCCATCTCACAATAAAGTGATTCTAGGCAGCTTACAATAAAAACAATCATAAAATCCAAATGTTAAAAACCAGAATTAAAAGACCTCAACAATATTATTACTTACTTACTTACTTACTTAATTAATTAATTTTAATTTTTATACCACCCTTCTCCCGAGAGACTCAGGGCAGTGCACAGCCAACAATAAAACACACCTATATACAAAATTTAAAAACATATTAGATAATTTGGGCCCAAATATCTTTAAAATAAGGTAACCATTAAAATTCATATTTAGGCCAGCCCAGCTTGTTGCAACAATAACGTCTTGAGGGCAGGGCGAAAGGTGCGTAGGTCAGGGATCATCCATATCTCCAGGGGCAATTCGTTCCAGAGGGCAGATGTCCCCACAGAGAAGGCTCTCCCCCTGGGGGTCGCCAGTCGACATTGTTTAACCAACGGCACCCTGAGGAGTCCCTCTCTGTGGGAGCGTATTGGCCAATGGGAAGCTATCGGTAGCAGAAAGCAATCTCCTAAGTACCCAGGTCCTAAGCCATGGAGTGCTTTAAAGGTGGTCACCAACACCTTGAATCGCACCCAGAAGACCAATGGGAGCCAGTACAGCTCACGCTTGAAAAGTGTTACATCGGTGCAGCGTGTCGCTCCCATAATCACCCGCGCGGTCGCATTCTGGACCAGTTGGAGCCTCCGTGTGCTCTTCAGGGGGAGCCCCATGTAGAGAGCATTATAGTAGTCCAGACAAGATGGTGGAGAGAGTTAATGTAAAAAAACCATGCAGCCATATCATCAAATTGCCCTTGCCCTTAAATCTCCAGGCCTGCTAATACAGCCATGTTTTAAGAGACTTCCGGAAGGATGTCACAGAAGAGGCCAATCTTACCTTGAAGGAGACAGTGTTCCACAGGGCAGGTGCCACAAATGAAACTTTTTTGCAGACCTCTTCTGATGGACTTGTTGGGAAGGGCAGACATAATTGGATAGCGGTGGCCCTTCACATAACCGGGCCCTGTGCCATGTAGGACATTGAAAGTCAAAATGAGCATTTTGAATTGTAACCAAAAGCAAACTTGACAACCCATGCAGCTCATAGATCAGTGGTGTAATGAATGCTATTCTAGGGCACACATAATTGCCTGTGTGGTTACCTTTTGCAACAGCTGAAGCTTCTGAATACTTTTCAAGAACAGCCTCACATAGGGTGCGTTACAGTAATCCTTTAGGGGATTATGCATGAGCAATTGTGAACAGAGCCTCTCAGTCCAGAAATGGGTGCAACAGGCACACAACACAAACTGTACAAAAGCCCTGCTAGTACTCTTTAAACAGGAGTCATGAATCTAGAAGAAACCCCAAGTTGTGCACTTGGATCTATTTGGGGCAGTGCAATCTCATCCAGTACCCTAGGTGGCATAGTCTCAGATCCAGAGGGCCCCAAAACCCAGAGCAACTCAGTCTTGCTAGGGTTCAGCTGAAGCCTGTTGTTTCCCATACAGGCTACCATAGCCTCCAGACATAGAATGGGACATCAACAGCATTGCTTAAGTAGGCAAGAAAGTTACAGATAGGTATCATCAGTATACTTATAATGCACCGTCTCATGGTGACAGATATGGTCATCCAGTGGTTTCACATAGATGTTGAATAGAAAGGGGAAAGCACTGAGGGAAGAAATTTCAAATGATCTGGAGTCAATATAAGGGGCTGCTCAAGTAAAGTATGTTCATTTTGAGGCAGAAAAGGCTAAAATAATTAAATCCATGTTTTAAAAACATCTTCTTGACTACTTTAACTCCTTTGGGACACAGATATTTAGATAATATTGTGTAATATATTTAAATGGATCTATTTTATGGTATCCCTGATGAAGAAATTCTCAAAAAGCCTTGGGGTTGTATCAGTGATGAAATCTTAACCGGTTTGCTACTGGTTCGCTGGCTGAGCATGCACGCTGCGCGCCTAGTGCACGCTGCACACTCACATGCACAGTTTGCACCAAACGCACGCCGCATGCACATGTGTAGTGTGCACCAAAAGGAGGCTTGGGAAGGTAAGAAGAACGGGGGGGGGCGGGAATCAGTTGTGGCTTGTGATCTTGGAAACCTTTTTAAAAACTTTTTAAAAGCATTTTTAACTATGGGTTCAGGCGAAAAAAGTAAAGAAAAAAGGTTCCAATGATCACAGCTGTGCTGCACAATTGTCGGAACTTTTTTTTACTCATTTAAAGCTTTTTTTTACTACCTATTCGCCCAAACCAGTAGTAAAACAATGCTTTAAAAAAGTAAAAAAAAAAAAAGGTTCTGATGATCGCATGGCACAGCTGTGATCTTGGGAACCTTTTTTTAAAAACTTTTTTAAAGCATTTTTTTATTACTGGTTTGGACGAATAGGTAGTAAAAAAATGCTTTTAAAAAGTAAAAAAAAAGGCTCAGATGATCACAGCTGTGCCATCTGATCATCTGAGCCTTTTTTTTTTTTTTTTTTACTTTTTTAAAGCATCAGTGAACCAGTAGCATTTTTTACTACTGGTTTGGGTGACTTGGCCTGAACCGGTAGCATTTCACTCCTGGGTTGTATAAATGCAAGATTTCCTGCCAGCTCTTTTTTTTTAAGGATTTTTTTAATTTTTAAAACATAAACATAAAATACGTCTTTTCAGAATGAAGCATTGATCCGGTCATAAATTTGGACAATTACTAACACCTTTTTAAGGGAAGCTTTTTTCAAATCTCCACAAATTACCATAAAAATATTCAAATCATTACAATTGTTGTCTATGTTTAAACAATATTTTAACTGTTACTCCCAACATAACATCTTCATTTTTGCTATTTATCCCAACATATTATTTTACCTTTTCAAATAACACAACTTAATATTTTACACAATTATTTCCCTAAAATCTGTCTATTTGACAAAACCATTTCCAAAAACCCGTTACTTAAATCTTTAGATCCTAGCCTAATATGACACTTCAGCTCCTGCAGTCATTGGATGAAACGGATTATATGGACCCTTTTCAGTCCGGCTTCAGACCTGGCTACAGCATGGAAACTGCCTTGATCATGCTGATGGATGATTTCTGGCGAGCCCAAGACAGGGGTCCTTCCTCTATCTTGGTGCTACTTGACCTCTCAGTGGCTTTCGATACCATTGACCATGGTATTCTTCTGGAGCGGCTAAGAGGGCTGGGAGTGGGAGGCACTGTGTTTTGGTGGTTCACCTCCTATCTCTCTGGTCAATCACAGTCGGTGCTGGTAGAAGGACAGAGGTCGTACCCTAGGCCCCTCATCTGCAGGGTGCCTCAAGGCTTGGTCCTCTCTTCCCTCCTATTTAACATCTACATGAAACCATTGGATGAAATCATCCAGTGACATGGGGTGGGATATCAGCAATATGCTGATGATACCCAGCTATATATCTCCACCCTCATAAGTTCAGTGAGGTGGTAGATGTGATGTGCCAGTGCCTGGAGGCTGTGAGGATCTGGCTGGGAGTCAACAGGCTCAGACTTAACCCAGACAAGACCGAATGGCTCTGGGTATTGCCCCCTAAAGACTATGTTGATTGTCCATCCTTGGTTCTGGGGGGAGAGAAAGTGCCCCCCTCAGAACAGGCTCACAATTTGGGTGTCCTTCTAGACTTACAGCTGAGATTGGAACAACATCTGACAGCTGTAGCTAGGGGGACCTTTGCACAGGTTCATCTGGTGCACCAATTGTGACCCTACTTGGATCAGGAGGCTCTCCTCACAGTCACTCATGCCCTTGTCACCTCACAGTTGAACTATTGCAACTCGCTCTACATGGGGCTACCCTTGAAAAGTGTTCAGAGACTACAGTTGGTCCAGAATGCAGCCACACGAGTTATAGTGAGTGCACTTAGATACACCCACATTATACCAATTCTCTGCGAGCTGTACTGGCTCCCTATCAGTCTCTGGGCACAATTCAAGGTGTTGGTTTTTACCTTTAAAGCCCTACATGGCTCAGGGCCAGGCTATTTTCGAGACCGCCTTCTACCACATAGCTCCCCGTGACCGGTAAGATCCCACAGAGTCGGTCTCCTCCGGGTCCTATCAGCTAAACAATGTCAGCTGGCAGCCCCATGGGGGAGGGCCTTCTCTATGGCTGCCCCAGCTCTCTGGAACCAATTACCTCCTGAAGTCTGGACCGCTCCCACCCTATTGGCCTTCCGGAAAGTGGTGAAGTCCTGGCTCTTCCGGCAGGCCTGAGGCCATTGATCTCATTGTAGTGATCTTGTGAGACCACTACATACTTGGAGTGTATGTGTTTTAACATTTTAATGTTTTAATGTTTTAATATCTTCTTTAAACTTTTGTATAGGATATTGTTGCATTATTTTATTTTCTGTTGTAAACCGCCCAGAGTCCCTTGGGAGTGGGGCGGCATAGAAATGCGACTAAATAAATAAATAAATAAATAAATAAATAAATAAATAAATAAATAAAATAATATGATTTCAATTTCCTTTTTGTTTAGATGAATGTATTCTTAAAAATATTCCAATCATTACAATTGTTATCAATGTTTAAACAATATTTTAACTGTTACCCCCAACATAGCATCTTCATTTTTGCTATTTATCCCAAAATAATCATCTTATTTTAACTATTGATCCCAGCATAATCATCCTTATATTTACTATTACACCCAACATAATCATCTTTTTTTGCCGATAATCCAAATATAATCATATTTGTTTTTGCTGTTAATCCCAGCATAATTATTTTATTTTTACTATTAAACACAGCCTAATCATCCTCGTATTTACTGTTACACCCAGCATAATCATCTTTGTTTTTGCTGTTAATCCCAGCAGTCATTTTATTTTTACTATTAAACCCAGCAGTCATTTTTGTTTTTTTGCTGTTAAACCCAACATAATCATCTTTGTTTTTACTGTTAATCCCAGCATAATCATTTTATTTTAACTGTAAAACCCAGCATAATCCTTATATTTACTGTTATACCCAGCATAATCATCTTTGTTTTTGCTGCTAATCCCAGCATAATCATCTTTGTTTTTGCTGTTAATCCCAGCATAATCATCTTATTTTTACTGTTAAACCCAGCATAATCATCCTTATTTTTTTGCTGTCAAACCCAGCATAATCATCTTTGTTTTTGCTATTAATCCCAACATGATCATCTTAATTTCACTGTTATTTCCAGCATATTCATCTTTGTTTTCCTAACAATCTCTTTTGTTGCTTCCATCCATCTAATATTACTTATTCATATTTAATCACATTGTATTTATCTTCTTTATAACAATTTATCATTGAGACATAAGTTTTATTTCAAATACATCCTTATATGCCTTAATAAATTTCTTTTAACATAATCTATTTCTCATATATTCTAATTTCCATTTTTTTAATTTTAAATATTTATAACATATTCTTCTCATATTTCTATTAATCCATATTCATCCCATATAGTTATATTATAAACCAAAATCCTTTATTATTTGCAATATCATCTATAGAAACCTCCTTTTTATTATTACTATCCGCCTATTCTTTGCTTAATCATTTTAATCACATTATTTTTATCTTCTTTATTTCCAGTTGGATGTATCTTGTTTCTTCATTTTCTTGTCTGTAGGCATATATTTCCTTTCAGTTTCAGGATTCTCTACTTTTGTCCTCCATATGTCATTTTAATTCTTTTCCTTGTTTCTGTTCCAAGCAATATACATCAGCTTGTTTCTTCTCTGATTCCTGTGCCAGTTTATTTTTTTAAGTTAATATTATACCAGTTTTCGGAGTTCCATTATAATTCCCCTTCTTTTCACCAAAGTCAAGCCGCTTGCAGAGAAAAAAGCCATCCTCCGCCAATTCCCACGATGATTATCTGTAGAGTTCACAACTTTTCAAAACAAAAAGCAAGTTACAGTGTTCCTTTTTAAACCAGAAGGTGTCTCTCTGCAATCCACAATTTCCCTTAGTCACGCAAGTATCCATTTTGTTTCAATTATATAACAGTCCTTCTTGATTAGTTTTCTTTTCAACTTTAAAAATATATTTTCTTTTTTAAAAAAATCCAGTTCAAATTTAAAACTCTGTCCAATCTTTTAACCATGTTTCCATGTTTAACTTTTCCAATTAATCCTATTCAAAATTCAGTTTTTGTCAGGACTTTGTCTCTTTAAAAATTGCATTTCAAAGTCTTCTAAGCCCCCATATTCCTCAGCCGCTATTTTGTAGCTAAGGGTCTTATAGTTTAAAGAATATTGCTCTAAACATTGTTACAAGCCTCAGTTGGTTGTCACTCACCGGCTTCAAAGAGCTCTGTTCCATTCCACTCTCCTCCAGCACATCTCTTAATCCGGTTGTCCCATCTTCGTGGCAGCCTGCCAGCTCTTGAGTTAGCATCATCTCCCCTTCCTTCCTTCCTATCTGCCATGAGAGTAACCAGTTCCCCATCCAGGAAGAGGGACTAAAAGCTCATGTTTCCAAATATGTGAGCGTATATGAATATATACATACATAACTCCCCCTTCCAATACCTATTTTAGAAATCTCAAAACAGTTTGCACTAAAGGAGTAAATCCTTAGAAACCAGTAGGTTTTATTGCTACAGAGATAGATATTACAAATATATATCTTGTTATTCTATGTTTCCTTTTTGGTCAGTAATGGGGAGAGATGGGCAGATTTAACTGAAAAAATCCAATTTCTGACTAATGTTTTGTTTTGTTTTTTAACCTGGTTCTCTGAAATTAGATTTTAAGCAAGTTAGAGTTACCAGTTTGCACTGCAAAAGTCCGGTTGACTACTAAATGTCAGGAAAGGGATTTAGAATAGTTATAGGGCCAGTCAACATGAATAAGATGACTCAGGGTGGCACCCATAATCATAATGATTAAAAATACAGATGCAAAATAACACATTTTATTAAAAATCAATCAAGACAATAAAACAATGACCATAATTAAAATTCATCCAACTGAGAACTCTATTCATTCTGACTCAAGTCCCTGGACTAAGCCATGCCTTAACTACCTTTCTAAAGGCCTCCATACTTTGGGCCAAACACTTGTTAAGAAGGAAAGGAGCCTCTAGAAAACCTTGGAGCAGAAGCCGGCCAGGGTGGGTTGGATTCTCCAGCAGCGCGCTCAGAAGGGAAATTCAGGTAAGCAACATCCATTCTCTAGTGCTCTGCTTGGAGAATCCAAGAGCATGGGACATACCCAAGCAAGTGTTAGATAGGGAGGGAGGCTGAATGCTCTTGGGCAACTGGAGAAGAAATGACCGTCTGTAAGATGCATCGTCCAAAAGACACCTCAGCCGAGGCATAGGAGTCAACCTTGTAATGGCGTACAAAAGGCGTAAGCAAAGTCCAGGTTGCTGCATGACAAATGTCCAGAACAGATGCCTATGTAGCCCAAGCTGCCATAGTAGAGGTGCTGCGCGTTGTGCGGCAAAATACGGCCTGGTGGAGGCATGTTCTTGAGCATGTACACCTTTGTAATACACGCCTTGAGCCAGCGACCAATCGTGGCCGACGATACCTTATGGCCTAAAGATACCGGCAAGAAGGACATGAAAAGTGCCTCCAAGCGTCGAAAAGGAGCTGTCCGTTTGATATAATAGTGAAGTGCTCTTCGAACATCCAGGGTATGCCACATAGCTTCACAGCGATGACGAGGCCCCGAGCAGAAGTCCAGCAGGATTAACTCCTGAGAACAATGGTAGAGTGAATTCACCTTCAGTAAAAAGGAAGGGTCCATACGAAGTACCACCCAGTTGGGGTGGAAAATGCAAAGGTCTGAACAGACCAAAAGTGCAGCGAGCTCAGAGACTCTCCTGGCAGAGATAATTGCCACAAGGAATGCAAATTTCAGAGTCAGAAAACGGAGACTGACGGAAGTCAAGGGCTCGAAGGGTGGAGACATCAGCACCTGGAGGACTAGGGCAAGGTCCCATGTCGGGTATTGGTGGACTACAGGGGGACAGAGATTAGTAGCCCCTCTTAGAAAGGGGACAGGGGATGATCTGACCTGTACGATAATACCGAGTTTAAGGCAGCTACCTGGCAGCGGAGAGTATTGGGCGCAAGGCCCTTATCGAATCCGTCTTGAAGAAATTCGAGTAGAACGGTCACAGAAACCATGGTTGGATCGAAGTTATGCGTAGAGCACCAAAGTCTAAAAGCTCACCAGGTTGCCTCGATTCGAGTAGTAGAAGCTCAGTGGGAAGCTTGCATGGTGGTATTCACCCACCCTGACAGTTTGTCCCTCCTCAGGAGGGCCCCCTCACATGCCAGACAGTCAACTGGAGCCATTGCGGCTCCGGGTGTTGGATGACCCCCTGGTTGAGAGAGACCTGGTCCTGGGGGATACGCCAAGGATGAGAGACTGACAGGTCCAGTAGGTCTGCATACCATGGTCAACGCGGCCAGTGTGGGGCAACCAGGAGAACTTCCGCACCCTCTGACAGGATCTTCCGCACCACCCTCAGGATGAGCGGAAGGGGAGGGAAGGCGTACAACAGTCCGAAGGCCAGGGGCAGCAGAGGGCATCTGTTCCCTCAGACGATGGGCTGGGAAACCGGGAGAAGAAGCGAGGGAGCTGTGCATTGCAGGGGCTCACAAATAAGTCCACAAGGGGGATCCCAAACCTGATTGACATCTCTGGAGGAGAGACAGATGTAAACACCATTCCGTGTGGTCAATCTGGGAGCGACTCAGCCAGTCCGCCTGGCTGTTGTCCAACCCGGAAATGTGTTGGGCTGTGATGGAAAGGACATGATGCTCCGCCCAGGAAAGAAAAGAGAGGGTCTCGTTCAGAAAAAGTTTGGAGTGAATGCCACCCTCTCGGTTCACATGCGCCTTGGCAGTGGTGTTTTCCATCAAGACTAGCACAAGCACCCTTCTATCTCGGACTGAAACTTCCGGAGGGCCAAGTGTATTGCCCTCAGTTCCAAAAAATTTATATCATGCTGGAGGTCTGTCGACGACCAACATCTCTGGGCCATGTTGGCAGAAAGATGGGCTCCCCATCCCCTCAGACTCGCGTCCGTCGTCACCGTCACCCAGTGCTGCTCCTGAAAATACAGCCCTTCGTTATAGCTGTGGAGGTCCACCAATGAAGAGATTGTTTGATGGAAGAAGGGAGATGGACCTTGGCCCTGGAATTGCTCCCCAGGGACTTCTGGTACGGAAGGGGGTACCATTGAAGGGGACGGGAATGAAGATGGGCCCATGGTACAATGTTGATGCAGGAGATGAGTTTGCCGAGCAGCTGGGACAGCACGAGGATTGGGACTGCCTTGGAGGAACATACCTGTGTAATCAGAGCAGCGATACTTAGATGACGATCCGGAGCTAGAAAGACGTGGCCTGTCTCAGAGTCGATGATAGACCCGAGGTGTAGGATACGGGTCGTGGGGTAGAGATGGCTTTTTCTCCAGATTCAGTGAAAACCCATAATGTTGTAAGGTGTCGCAAACCTTCTCCAAGTCCCTGAGGGCCTGCTGGTGGGAAGAGGACAGGACAAGGATGTTGTCTAAGTAGCAGAAGACTCAGATGAGTCAGAGGGAGGCTGCCACCATAGCGAGAATCTTCGTAAAGGTGCAGGGCACCATTGATAGGCCAAACGGCATGGCTCTGTATTGGAAGTCCTGGTTGGCATATGACAAGCGCAGGAAACAGTGGTGGGACAAGCCATACCGGAATGTGTAGGTAGGCCTCCTTGAGGTCGATGGAGGTCATCCAGTCCGATCGCCTGATGCTGGCCAAGATTGACTGAAGGGACTGCATCCGGAATTGGTGGTAAGAGATAAGTTTGTTTAACTCTTTTAAGTCCAGTATTCCTCTCCAGCCACCTTACCGCTTTGGCACAAGGAAAAATATTGAGTAGAAACCGGCTCCATGATGTTCTATGGGAACCGGCTCTATAGCGCAGATGTCCAACAGATGCTGGATTTCCACTGACACCAGACGGCGTTTCTCAGGGTTGGCCGAGATGGGGCATTGAATGAAGTGCCTCAGTGGGCAGGAGGAGAATTCCAGAGTTAAGTCTAATCATATAGTTTGAAGAACCCATGAGTCCATCGTAGAGGTTTCCCATTGGCGTAGAAAATGGGCGAGATGGCCGCCGATGGAATGGGAGCTGGTGCAGTCATTTACCACACCTGAAGAGTCTGGAACTTGTTCCTCGAAAGGGACGCTTTGCGGGCTGTTGATGCCTGGTACGGTCCCGAAAGGTAGACCGGTCTGAGTTGCGGTCAAAGGTGGAAGACGATGGACGGTAAGTTGAAAGACCACTGATCCCGGGCTTGGGCCGAAAGGGCTGACGGTAGCTGTATGGGGAGTAACGGCGATCAGCTCTGCGATAGGATGATGGCATGATTTTCCTCTTGTCCTTATCCTCAATGAGGATAGGATCTAGCGCCTCCCCGAAGAGATGAGATCCTCTATAAGGGGCAGAGGCGAGCCTCCATTTAGACTTTACATCTGCTCTCCAATGCCAGAGCCACAAGAGGTGATGGGATGTAATGGTTGAAACGAGGGAACGGGAGGCAAATTTGGCTACCGCCAGGGCCGCATCAGCAGAATACTCAGTAGCTGCCACCAGTTTATTTATGTCCTGGTGGAGGCAGCGGTCATCAGGTAGAAGTCATTCCTGAAGCTGGTGGAGCCAGATCAGTGAAGCTCAGTTGAAAAATGAAGCCAACATAGTGGCCCGTATGGCCCAGGCCACCGCCTGGTGTGACTTGCGGAACACGAGCTCGGCCCTCCTATCCTCTGATCGTAAACCATCTGCAATGTCATTGGAAAGGACCGCGGAGGAAGTCAAGGCAGCAATAGGAGCATCAACTGACAGAAGCGCTAGCAGATCCTGAAGACTGTGCGTTGAGCAGAACAGCTTCTTATCGATGCCATTTGGTGCTGCAAGGGACCCGGGTTGTGCCCAGGGGCACTGAATGATCTCAGAAAAGAGCTGTGGGCAGGGAATGAACTCTTGGTCTGGCTTAGGCACTGCAAAGAGGGCCTCGGGAGGACTGGGGTCTCCCTGTTGTTGCGGGAGAGCCTGTGAGGTGGCCAGCTGTGTAGTGGCAATAGCCTTGTGGAGGAGGGCCTTGAATAGAGAGGGCCTGAACAGACCCGTAAAAGTTGGTTTGTCAGGTAAGGCATCCTCGTCCTCTGAAAATTCCATATCCCTATTGTCATCGTAATCCAATTGGGAGTCATGCTATGAATGGACTTTTGTAAGGAATAGTCACTGGGGTCAACCTCGGGGCAAGGAGAGATAGATCTGGCAGCCTCAGAACAGTATGCATGAGAGGGCTGTTGAGCCTGGGCACTTTGAGGTTAGACCCCCTGAGGAAACCCAGCAGCCATCATCCTAGATAGTGTGACATAAATCATTACCTGGAGATCATAGTAGATGGGCTGGGGGCCCTCAGACAGACGGAGCCATGCTGCCGTGGGAGTAAAGGTGGCCTCTGGAACATGCCGAGGCAGGGAGGACTGAGACATGGCAACAGGCGCTGTGCTTGAAGGTAGCTGGATCAAATCTGCCTGCTGACCGAACACATCCATTTGGGGCAATATGATAATCCCGACCGAATCCCCTTGAACGTTAGGAGGGGCTGGTTGAGGGCCTGATGAATGGAGTGATGGGGCTGGTGCTGCAAGAGACACCACTGATTGAGGGGGCAGCTGTGCCTTGCGCTGCGCCTGGTCGAAGCGAAGCTCCAACACGTCATGTCTCCGCTTTGCAGGCTTGTCCTCAGCTGAGGATGTTTTGTGGCCCTTAGAGGTTGAGGTCTTTGCAGAATCAGAAGGTTGCTTAGACTTCTTCTTTGTCTCCTTGCACAGGGAATGCTCAGAAGATGGGGCCTTGGGAGGACTATGGGCTTGCTCCAAGTCGGAAGAGAGCTCTGAATCGCCCATGGTGAAACTGGAACTCGGGCCTTGTAAAAAAAAATAATTTTTTTTTGGAAGGGTATATCACCAAGCCCTGGATAAGCTTCCCTCAACAGAAGGTTCAGTCCCGGGATAAAGTCCAGAGGATCTAAGGTAAGTTCTCTGAGAGAGGGAGCATGTGAGGGCCAGAAAGAAAATGGCTGCCAGCTGCAAAGCACTAGAGAAGCCTCTCAGAAATGCACACGGAAGGTCCAAAGATAAGCACTAGAGCCAGCCGGCTCAACGGTGCGACTGTGGCTCGTTCTCAGGTGCCCTCGGCTCTGCGAAATTCCTCCTGGAGCTCGTTAAATGGTGAGAGAGACAGAGAACAAAATGGCGGTCACACAGGAAAGAGCCTGCCAGAAACTGTCACTGTGGCTGCAGTTACACAGGGCATCTCCGCTCAGTGACGACTGGGCCCAGACGATGACTATCAATAGGCGTGAGCCTTTAACAGAGCTCCGAAGTGCTGCCGTGATGTAAATTATGAACCAGGTCATGCGAGCACTCAAAAGAGCCCCAAATGCCTACTGAAAAAGGCAAACGTCACAGAGTATGCCTCAGAGCAACCGGACAGGGACTCCAAAGTCGCCCGATGACACAGGAAGGCAGATGGTGGCAGCGGTTTTGCTGGCAAGCCGGGCAACCTGCTCACCCACCGGCGGCATGATCAGTCACATGCACGCAGAGATGCTGATGTTGGGGCAGAGTTCTGCTGTGATTACAAGCAGTAGGGAGCAGAGGCAGGAGGCCTGGAGCCCCAAGCCGACACCGCCCCACTGTGTTAAGCCAGTAAAAAACTCACAGTCACTGAAAGCAAAAGGATGACGAAAAGAAGCCTAATATTTCAGTATAGTGAAATAACTGTCAATTGACCAAATTGAAGGGAGAAATCCCAAAGCACACCTTTCAGCCTGACTGAGTGAAAGGAACTGAGCCTCAGCCAGGCCTGGGAGGTGGAGTCAACTGTCTTAAAGAGATATGCACTCAGTAACTCAGCCTAACTGAGGGAAATACCCACACTCTTGGATTTTCCAAGCAGCGTGCTAGAGAAACAGACGACATTATTTGCCATTGTTTAATAGCAGTCTTGGTTTCTGTAGCTCAGATCTGGTAACCCTGAATTTGTACATGTAGACTCCTTGTATAAATGGGGAAAGATGCCTTCAGCACACTGTGATTGTGGGGCCCCTCGACAGACTATCCAGCATATAGTGAGGGAATGCCCGGACGGTAACCAGGAGATTCTAGGGACTTCCTCTGCATAACAACAGCAGCTACTGACTGGATCTCCAAACTCGACATCAAACTTTGAAATGTTATTTCTGTTTTCCTTTTAGGTTTTCTTACTGCTTTTTTTTATTGTTTTAATTGTTTTTAACCTGTAAAAATGAAGTGTTTTAATATTGTGTGTGACCAGCCATATGCTAAATAAATAAATAAATAAATAAATGTACATGTAGAGTTTATTATCTATGTGAGCTCTAGAATTCCCACTGCAGAAATGCTGAATGTGGCAGTAATCAGCTGCCACTTTGCATTAAGCAGCAGAAAAACAAGCAGGGGGAAAAGCAGGAGAAAGAGAAGTTGAATTTAAACGCCAGAGGATTGAAGTCACAGTTGTACCCCAGGTTTGTCAGAGGGCAATCAAATGTGCTTTGTGGCTTCAGTTTAGCAAGCCATAAAAATTTCTAACCAGCAATGCCACATCAAATGCTGGGAAGTTTCAGCCAGTTTCAAGCCTACTAAAGGGGGCCTGATAGTTTAAGCAGCCTAGTGACCAGCCACGTATGAAGGAAATTGCATGTCACAAGCTATCACGGAAGATGTAAAATTGTGCAGTACCTCATCAGTGATGTCATACTCTCTATCAAGCAATTGTTGAAAAAATTTTGTATTCCCAATGTGATGGGAATACAAAATTCCCATTTCCCATTTGCAGGGCAGGTGAGTGGTGGACACTTGTAGTAGTGAGATCCAGAAAGGACAGGTAGTGCTTGTTGGTCACCTGCTTCCCTTCTGCAGGCTGGTGTGGTTTAATTCCACTGGGAATAGGATTTGCTCTGATGCTCTAAGCAGCATTTGGCAGTTAGATTTAATTTGATTTTAATTTTAATAGCGTCCTTGATGTAATTTCACTCTGGAAAGCTTTGGATATGCAAATGGTTTGTAGCACAACCAAGGGCCATTAACAGGAAAAAGTGCCCATAGAAAAAATGACCTCAAGATTGGAGCCAGCCTTAGCTTTACCGCTTTTCAAAGTTAAAGACAATATTTCATGATTATATAGAATTTAATTATGTAAAGCTATAATAACAAAGAGCCATTTTTTGTACTTTTAACATACTGTATTCATATGGAAGTATGGACATCCCTGTTGAGATAAATATAGGGCTACCAGATATGGTTGAAAAAACTGGGTGACCACCAGGCTGAAACAAATAGATATAATAAAGAAAGCCTGGACTTCTGATTGTGTGGATTTTTAGCCCAGATGTAGTAGTCCTACTGAGGGTTAACTTCAGTAATAGAAATGTTAATTTCATACTGTTAGTTTTTGTTTGGATTTATGAAACATATACAAACTTATTCCTGTGGTCTAGGCTGATACACTGTTTATTCAGACAAAATAAAATGAAATTTATATATTATATAGAATGATAAAGAGTTCTAAGGAGAAAATCTTTTGATTCAAAAACATTCTGATCTCAAGAATTCCACAGAGAGAGAGAATTAAAGGGGATATTGTTAAGTAAAAACACATATAGAAATGAACATCACTGTGTGTGCAAGAAAAGAAAAGGAGGAGAAATGATGATCCATTATTTTCCCTGAACTAGCATAACATATTCATGAATTCCAAGGCAATGTATAATATTTTTCTCTATTGCTTAGTTAATAAATCATTGCTCCATTACAAAGGATGAGAGAGAAGCAGCCTTGTGGGAAGTGGCTGTGGCCAGATGAACAGCAGAGTTGGGAACAATTCTGTCTCTGACCATCTTTTCTTTTGAAAAAGAAAAAAAGAAAAAGAAGAAGGAGCAGAAGGAGCAAAAGGAAGACTGGGCTTGCAGAAGAAGCTAAACTTTGCCAACCATCCGAGCAGCAGATAACTGTCCCTGATGGATTGAGGTTGTAGGTCTTTGCTTGGCTTCATTTTCATTATCCCTCCTTGACAGCCAGCAGAATGTCTATTAACAAGTGCAAAGGCGGTAATGAAACAGCCATGCAAACCATACTGGCCTTGCACTAGTTGGACTATCTGTACAATCTATGAAAAATGCACACCTACACTGACATTTAGAGCTATCCAATCTATCAAATAGATCCTTCAAGGGTCATTGCTCTTCATAAAGGCATAACAGATTTTAGGAAGGGGTGGGGGATGGGGATTTTTTTTTTTTAAAGATTCAGTCCTAATTTGCCTGACCTCTATCTGGCTCCTTTTCATCATAAGGGTATTTTCTGCCCCCCTTTTACTTCCCATACTCTCTTCTGAAAACAAATCTCTCTGACTGTCCATTGCCTGCACTAGCTCATTCTTTATTGTCTCTTATTAGTCCCATAAAGAACCAGCCATTGAAAAAGGTGAAAATGCTTTACTGCAGATAAACTGCTTCAAATGGTAGTAAGAATGCAACCTGTTATCTAACAAAGCATCCACTGAGGTCTCAGAGAAAGGAAAGGCAGTCTTCCATGTAGGACAGGCTAAGGAAATGAATTGTGAAGAAATGTTTTCAAGGATATTATAAGAAGAATGTAAACTGGGCTGAAAGAATATAAATAAGTTAATATTGTACTCAATAAATCAATTCAGTTTTTTTAAATCAATGATCCAAAACATAACCACCAGTCAACCTTCCCTCCCAAAAAAATTCCAAGGGGGAAAATGACATTTAAATACTAACAATGTAAAAAATAAGGCCTAAAGAGATCCATAGGAGCATATCACTCAGTAGATATTTCATCATCTCTTTGTGGACATTGATTGCTCTTGTGCAAATCTATACAACAATCTAGATTACAATCTGATAAAACAAAGGGAAGGTGAAGTGTTTTCTTCTACCATTATAAAAGGATTGCATAGTTCATGTACTGCATGAAGAAGGATGAAGGATGGATTCAACAGTGCTCAGACAGATTTGGAGACATACAAGAACTCCAAAATACTTCCCAATATTTTTTTAAGGCTAAGATGTTAAACCTAGCTATAAAGAAAAATCTTTGTTGGAATAGTGAACTGATGAAATATAACCAGCCAAACAGCACCTAGAGTGCTGTATTCATTCTCAGATGTACTTTGAGACTAATTTATTTTTAGTATTCAATATCTAAAATCCTTTCTCTAATTATTTTCTTGGCCTGAAAGAATGCAAATAACTATAGAACATCTACAGAGAAGCTTTATGATGAACATTTTCACAAACTATGAGGACAAACATTTAAATCAAAGATAATCAAGCAGAGGATTTGTGAGTACCTAGAAATGAACAAAAAATGAAGGAAGTGATTACTAGAAGCCAGGATGCATTTGTTAAAAACAGATCATGCCAGAGAAATCTTGCCTTTTTCTAATAAAGTTAATTAGTGAACCAGTGAAGAGCTGTGGACATAATATACTTAGACTTCAATAAGGCATTTGACAAAGTAGACAACAGCACACTCCTTGCTAAGATAGAACAATCTGGGATAAATAATACCACCACCAGATGGATTTGAAATTTGCTGAACAACTACACTCTGGGCTAGTCCTCAATGTAATCCTCAATGGAAGTACAGTACATCTATATGGATGGAAGCATGCAGTGGGTACCTCAAGGTTCTATCTAGGCCCCAATAATCTTCAATGTCCTCATAAACAATCTAGATGAGGCAATAGAAGGGGAAAACATCAAATTTACACATGACAACAAGCTGGGGGGAATCGCTAACACTTTGGAAGACAGGCTTGAGATACAGAAGGATCTTGACAACCTTGAACACTTATCTAACAAGATGCAGTTCAAGTGGTGAGAAAAGTAAGGTCCTATACTATGTTTCCCTGAAAATAAGACCCTGTCTTATATTTTTTTGAACCCCAAAATAAGGGCTTGACCTTATTGGGGGGTGTCTTATTATTTTGGGGGTGCAGGAGACAGTGAGCGTGGCCACCTCATGGTTTCTGCTGTGTTGTATTGCTTCCCCCACACCTGCAAACTCCGACCCCGCTCCCACCTCTCTGCTGGGCAACCCCCGGTAGCCCCAGATGCCCAAAGCCTGTGCCTTCCTGGCTCCCTTTTCCATAGCACTTGGCTCTTTATTGAGGGGGATGGCATGTGGGGAGGAGGAGAAGCAAGATACGTCTTGCCATCACTTCTACCCTCCCCCTCACCAGGAGACAGGGAGATGTGAGACGCACATCTGACCTGCCTTGCAGCTGTGTCATGTGTCTCGCTGTTGTCTGCAGGCAAACACGTAGGGTAAAACCAAACTTCTCACAAGTTTGAGAAGTTTGATTGAACTTACAAAGATTTTTTTGCCCTGTTTGCCTGCAGAAAACGGCAAGACACGCGACGGAGCTGCAAGGCAGGTAAGATGGCTCCACGCACCCCAATGGTAACAGCAGCCTGGCTTCTGCCCTTTCCACACCATCTTTGTCAAGGGGGATGGCAGGTAGGGCAGGGGAGAAGCGAGATACATGGAGCAAGACAGGACTCACTCTTCTTGCCATCTCTTCTCCCCCTCTCACAGGGCATGGCACGGCTTCCTGTCCCTGCCCAAATTGGATGCAAAAATGGCCACGCATGCTGGAGGGCTTGTTTTCGGGGGAAGGTATATATTTACACTCACCCCTTATTTTTGGGACATGTCCTATTTTCGGGGAAACATGGTACTTACACAGGAAAAAATAAATATGTAAGTACAGAATAGATGGTATCTGGCTCAACAGTAGTAACTGTGAGAGACATCTAGGTGTCCTAATGGACTATCTGTCAGATCCCTAAAAGTGATACTGCCATTCAAGTGGAGGAAGGGAGAGACTTGGATTCGATTTACTAGCATGACCTGTGTCATCAGATACTTTACAACCCATATCCTGGCGCCAAGGAGGCCTGAGATTTCCTTTACCTGCAAGAATTTATATGATAGTCATGTGGGTTGTCTCACTTTAAAGAGTAGTGGTGGGAATGCATATTTGTTCGGGTTCTCAAAGGAAATAGTAAAGAAAACAACTTCACACCTGTGTATTGGCTAAAATCTGCATTCTGACTTAAAGGGAGGGGTCTCTACCACTTTAATCCTACTGCTGTGCCTAAGGGTATTCAGATTGTGCTTTAGCTGGATGGCTTTCACTTTTGCTTAATAAAAGAATCCTTTTGAACAACTACGTTTCAAGAGTTTGTACTTTCTTAGGTTGGAAGGAGAGGCGAACCTTACACTATCATTTAAGTATGAGCCAGCAATATGCTGCAGCTGCCAAAAAAGTCATTGCTGCCTTCAGCTGCTTCAACAGAAAGATAGCATCAAGTTCATGAGAAATGATAATACTGTTTTATACCTCACTGGTAACACCACACTTGGAATGTTACATCCAGTTCTGGTTATCATAATGCAAAAAATATTTTGAATTCCTGGAAAATGTTCAGAAAAGAGCAATAAAGATGACAAAGGGTCTGGAGGATAAATCATATGAAGAATGGTTGAAGGAACTAGATAGGTTGTCTAGCCTATTGATGAGAGTGACATAATAACTGTCTTCCAGTGTTTGAGGTGCTGTCACAGAGAAGAGGGGATTGACTTTTTCTCCAAAGCATCTGGGGGGGGGTGCAGGACAAGAAGCGGTGGGTGGAAGCTTGTTAAAGAGAGATCAAACTTAGAAGTGAGGAGAAACTTTCTGACAGTCAGAACAATTAATCAATGGAATAGCTTGCTTCTTGGAGTTGTGGATGTTCTATCACTGAAGGTTATCAAGAAAAGGTTGGGCAGTCATTTACCCAGGATGCTTTAAACTCCTGTCTTGAGCAAGATGTTGGAGCAGAAGACCTCCAAAGACCCTTCCAGCCCTATGATTCTACTCAATCCAACAGCATCCACAGAAGTAAAAAAGAAATTAGGATTGTATTTATTTATTCATTCAAGGCAGGGGTGTCAAACTTGATTTCATTGAGGGCCACATCAGGGTTGTGTTTGACCTGTGGGGCCCAGAGTGAGTGTGGCCAGGGTGGGCATAGCCAGTTTGACATCACTTGTGTTGGGGGCACCTGTGGTGACCCGAGCACTCTGCCAGAGAAAACGGGCTCTCAAGCTCCATTTTCGGCTGCAATGGCATCCTGAAACCTTCTGCCAGCAAACCCTCCCAAGCTCTGTTTTCACTGGCAGAAGCACCATGGGCCAGTCCTTCACTGTTTCCAGGGCAGTCCCATGGGCCAGATCTAAGTACCCTGTGAGCTGGATCCGGCCCTCAGGCCTTAAGTATGACACCCCGATTTAAGGGGTTTAAAAGGCTTCCCAACTCACAATTTATGAGACAAATTAACAAAGTATGAAGGAGACCCATGTTCAAGTCTCTGCCCTCCCAAACTTGTCAGGATCATAATAAAATTAGTACGTGTCACAGATATCTAAATAAACTTTAAGCCTGGTGCCATGTTACTAAGTCTTATTATCAGGAGAAAAAACTAAAATGAATTGGAGGGAGGATCCACACCCCTACCTCCTTTTTTTTTTAATCTTACTATCAGTGAGCAATCATGTGCCTTGGTCACTCGGAAGCAATGCAAGAGATTCCTGTCCCAAAGATGCTTTTTCAAGAGGCAACTGGACTTTCTGGAAACCAAGAAAGTCCAATTGCTTCTTGAAAAAAGCACCTTTGGAACAACCATAACCTGAATGACTGAGACTCCTGTACTTAAAAGCACCCTTTCTCACCCAGGAAAATCAATCCTTAGATCAATTTGCACCACTTAAAAATACTAACTGATCTCAGTCATTCACAAGATATCCTACGGAAAGCACCCAGATTTAAGGAAAAATCACATCCCCCAGAAAGGCAGTAAACAAATCAGGCAGAGTGCCAAGCTTGCATCCTGCCTCTTAGCCATTGCTTAACTCAATCAGGCAGGCAGTGGCAGTCTGAACAGATTATCTCATTGCTTTCCCATTGTGGGGTGGGGGGGGGGAGACCTCCCAAAGCCCTTTTATTGTAACAAACAAAGACTAGCCAGATTGCTCCATTTAGAGAAGATTATGGATTCAGGGAAGAAAGAGGCCTGCAATCATCCCTCCCACCCTTAATTGGGGACAGAGGAGGCAAGGAGTGGCTGGGAAGGGTTTCAGCCATGTTGGAAGTACATCCCAAAAGGACAATGCCAGGAACCACTAAAGCAGTGTAAAAAGCTTAAAACTACCTTTCCCCTTTAATAAAGTCAAGCACTGGAATAAAAGTACTAGTAAAGGACTACTGCTAAGAACCATTAACTGTTACAATGTTACAAAGGCTTAACTGCAGAGACAGTTTTGGAAGACACTTAACCAGGGCAATAAAGATAACCAGGATTAGGCTAGGAACAACACACAGAGGCACACCAGAACACCTTCCTGCCTTCCTGATAGGATTAACCCCATAAAATGGGAAAAACAAAAGGCTGTTGGAAGGAGATTTCTTCCAAAAGCTGATTTGCTGAACTGCTCAGAAAGTTAGCTACTGGTTCTCCTGAACTGATGTGAATTGGCTGAATCCCACCACTGCTGGTGTCCATCCCCCCTTCCACCAGTGATAGCTTCTGCATGCCACCACCAGTTGCCTGGTGCACCCTCGATTGCCCCCGCAATGACACACTGTCCCTCAGTCTGCTGTGGATCACTCACTGCCCCCTGCCCCCAATTGACTGGCAGCTTCTTGTCCCATGCAGCCAAAGGTCCATTCTGGACAAATGGGCAGGGATGAAGGGTAAGGGGCAGAGAGCCATGGGTCATTGGCCATGGAGAATCACTGGGAGAGGAGCAGCAGAGGAGGAAAGCTGGCTGTGAATCAACTGAGGTGGGTGGCTGGGGGCAATGGAGGCATGGCCAATGGCGGATGTCTAAATGTCCCATTCTGATCAAGGTAGTCCTAATTTCCCCTGTTGTACAGCTTCCAGAGTCTATTCTGAATGTGTCACTAATGTATAAAAGACATGTCAATTGTAAATTAAAATAGGCTTAATATATTTTTAAAATGCATAAGGACTTTGTTCCCCATCCAACCACCACTGGGAGTGAAGGGTGGGTACCTAAATGTCCTAAACCCACCTGTGATGGTTCATTGACAGATTTTTATCTCACCATTTTAGGCTGGTGAGGGCATGTCCCAGTGCTGAGCTAAGCATTCTCTTCCAGGCCATGCTGTTCTTGACTGAGCTCATGTCCCATTATTTCAAATAGGTATTTTTGCTATATTCACCACTTTTCTATGAAGAATGGTCCAGGAGAGAGAAAACTCAGACTCATCCAAGGGAGAAATGCTCATCATCTTCCTAGATAACTAGTTCCTTTTGAAGTGTTCTTACTGTTAAAAAAATAACGGTAAGATTCAGCTGGAACTTGTCTTCCTGTGACTTAAATTATATTGTGTCTTACTTTATGGAGTGATAAATAGAGGTCCCCCCCACCCCCCGTATGACATTGTTTCAGTCATTTGAAGAATATTATTAAATCCCTGTTCAACATTTTTTCCCAGGACTAGACATGCTCTTTTTTTCACTCTCTGGTCATTGTCCCTTGATTATCTTCGTTGTTCTTTTATGATCTCATTTCAATTTTTCTCAGTCTTTCTTACTGTGAAGGTCATAAGCATCTGCATGGGGAAAGGATGCAAACAACAGGATTTATGTCCTTGTACCAATGTTGGAGCACAAATTTTAAGAAAGGAGGGTTTGTGTCATAACGTTATTGTTGTCATATGCTTATGAATGTGATGCCCAGCTAGAACTGGACATAATATAGGGCTGTATGATCAATATTCATTTATAAATAATTGCATCTTGAATGGGTAGCCATATACATTAAATAATAGTGATAAAGGGTGTAAAACTGTTGATACAATTAAAAAATGTTCTTTTTTGCAGCTATTTTTTTTTTTAATTTGATTATATGCCGCCCTTCTCCGGAGACTCAGGGCGGCTTACAATGCGTTAAGCAATCACATTACTACTTCAAATATGGTTTCCAGTCAACTCCTTTTGACTAAAGAACCTTTTAACAAGTACTGCCTATTACAAAGCAAGATATCTTTCATCTCATACCTGCTTGTTTGATTTTTGTTTACAGTTAAATCACTTTTACATTTTCCTCTGTTCACTTCCTCTGTTATTTCATCCCATTTCTCTAACTTACTGTCATTGTTCAGGAATTCTATTTCTGTCACCTTGGGCTTTACATATGCCACCCAATTCTGTGTTATGTGCATATCTAATTAGCTTTTCCTCCATCTCAGCATATATCAAAAGGTCCAAAGCCTGTGATTCAATTTTGTACCACTCCCTGCAGTCCTCCATTGCAATTTGATGAGGAATCACTCACCTACATTTACAAATTTGCAGATGACACTAAGTTAGCAAAAATAGCCAACACCCCAGAAGACAAGTTCAGGATCCAAAACTATCTTGATAGGCTTGAACAATGGGCTCTATCCAACAAAATGAAATTTAATAAGCAGAAAAGCAAGGTTTTACTTCAGGCAGGAAAAACCAAGGGTACAAGTACAGATTAGGCAAAACCTGGCTCAAAAACTAGTGGACAATCAGTGTGCAGAGGCAACCAAAAAAGCTCATACAATCCTTGACTGTGACAGTCAATGTGACAGTTTTGGTCACATTACAAAAAAGATGTTGAGACTTTGGCAAAAAGTACAAAGAAGAGCAACTAAAATGATTAAAGGTCTGGGGACTAAACCATATGAAGAACAGTTGCAGGATTTGGGTTTGGCTAGTCTAGAGAAAAGAAGGACTAGGGAGGACATGATAGCAGTATTTCAGTACTTCAGATGTTGCCACAAAGAGGAGGGTGTCAAGTTATTTTCCAAAACACCAGAGGGCAGGACAAGAAACAATGGATGGAAACTAATCAAGGAGAGAAGCAACCTGGAATTAAAGAGAAACTTCTTAACAGTGAGAACAATTAACCAGTGGAACAACTTGCCATCAGAAGTTGTGTGTGGTTCATCACTGGAGGTTTTTAAGAAGAGACTGGACAGTCGCTTGTCTGAAATGTATAGGGTCTCCTGCCTGATTGATTGGAGTATGATTTTTGAGCCAACTATTACTTTAGCTGTCATTCTTTCAGTCCACATACAACTTATTTGGTTACAAGTTCCACTCTCAAAATCAATAAATAACTTTCTTATTCTGTTGTTGCTGTTAATAAGAGATCAGTGAGGAATCTGATGCACCCAGGTTTTTGGATGAATATATTTTAAATTACAATTTTGAATCCCTCAGCCATAATAATGAAATCAGAATGCATGCAATAACCTCCACTTTTCAAATGTTATATTATTGCTGAGAACTAAAGCTATCTGAAAAAAAAAACAGCATATCTGAGAAACAACTATGTAATTGCTTTCACAAGGTTGCACACATATAAAGTACATATTCAGAGGGTACGTTCAGGGACAAGAAAACAGGTATGAAAATTTCTGCTGGATTCAGAAGTTGAAGCATATTTATACAGGGGAATGAAACTGAAAGAGCCACTATTCTTAATTAGGCATATCTGTGCAAATAACTTAAAGAAGACAGCCCTATTATAACTCAACATGAAAGAATCTTCCACTGAGGCTTGTTATTCAGCTTCTTTTCCATTATAAGATCATCAATGAAGTTAGTACAGCCGGTTGCCAAGGATTACTGTAATATGCTGTAGCTTGTCAGGCAACAAGCTATACATTGCTTTAAAAGTTAAACAGCTGTTAACCAGAGAAAAAACTGTCAAAATTCATTTATCTAATTATTTAGGTAGACAGAAACATGTGCTTACTGTATTATAAACCGTCTTTTTTTCATACACCACATCAGGTACTGATAGAGAGTATGGTCCAATAGTGAAATAACATAGTATTATTCAATTATTCAATACACTGTGAAAATGGAGATTAGTCACAAAAAATATGATACTGCCATTCAAGTGGAGAAGGGGGAGACTTGGATTCGATTTACTAGCACGGCCTGTATCATCAGATGTTTTAAACCTATATCCTGGCGCCAGGAATTTATATGATAGCAATGTGGGGTGTCTTACTTTAAAGGATAGTGGTGGGAATGCATGTTTATTCAGGTTCTCAAAGGAAATGGTAAAGAAAACATCTTCACACATGTGTATTGGTTAAACCCTGCATTCTGACTTAAAGGGAGGGGTCTCTACCATTTTAATCCTACTGCTGTGTCTAAGGGTATTCAGATTGTGCTTTAGCTAGATGGCTTTCACTTCTGCTTAATAAAAGAATCCTTTTGAACAACTACGTTTCAAGAGTTTGTACTTTCTTAGGTTGGAAGGAGAGGCGATCCTTACAGAAAGCACAATCTGCAAAACGGTCAACCTAGAGAAGCAATCTTCGCTCTACTGAGGGGACCTTGCAAACCATGTCTGAACGAAGCAGAGAGCTGGGAGAAATAGATTGCTGGGGAGAGACAGTAACTGCCACCCAGTCGGATGCCTGCCTCGTGCACCCCATCGGAGAGGATGAGGTAACCCTGGGGAATCCGGAAAAGCCCCGCTGGTCAATTGGCATTGGGAAAAAAGATGGCTGGGATGAGAGAACCAGAGGAGTCACCCTCAACCTTGGCAACCGAAAACCGGGGTGGAAACTGGAACTAGAAGCCCTTGCTGACCAGGGGGGACTAACCAAAACACCCCTGAAGGAGGACTATCTGAAGAGGCACATAACCCAATTGGTGATGGAAACTTTGGAAAATCTCAACATCTGAAGGGAGCCAGGACAACAACCAAAAGGCATGGAAAGGGCGGCAGTCGTGGATGATACCATGGGAGGCACCCTCCATCTGGAGCCTGCCTATCAAGCAGAGGGCCCAGCAACAAGGGGAGAAGACCCAGCAAACCCTCCCCCCCAGGCAGCACACACACCAGTACCCATTACCAACCAACCCCGGGCTCCTCAACTGGAAAGAAAAACTCCCCTCCTTGGGGTGAAGTTTGATGGGAATCCACAACAATTAGGATTCTTTGTGGCACATGTGCTAACCTACATGCAAGAATATGGGTGTGATTTCCAAACCCAAGGCTCCTGAGTGTGAGTGGTGACCCTAGCCCTAGAGGGTGCTGCTGCCAGATGGATGGTGACCCTGCATAATGCTAACGCACCAGAATTGTGGGATTTTGACCGTTTCATGATGGCCCTACGATGTCAATTTGAGGACCCACTGGCAGACCGCAAAGCACGCGACCACATTAAGGTGGTGAAGCAGAGGCGACAGCCAGTAGCAGAATGTACTGAAGGATTCTGGGACCTCGTTTGTCATGTGCACTGCCCAGAAGATATTTTAGTGAGCTGTTTCAAGGATGGGCTGAGTGTTGATCTAAACAATGCCTGCATGGCCCGAGGGACACCAAATGACCTACATGAATGGTATGTCACCACTGAAGAAGCTGAGATCAATATGGCCAGAAACCAGTATCGAGCAGGAGAAGCATAGAAGAAATCCTCACCCCAATGGAAGCAAGAACCTCTCAAACCACAAACCACATTCTCTCTGAGATCTTCAGCCTGTTTCAAATGCAGAAAAGAAGGGCACCAAGCTGCAGAGTGTTATTCACAAACACCCACCCGGAACCACTCACCAGGGGAGAGTCCTGCAAAACTGGGCCGGCATGGGAAGGAGACTGCTTTGTGGAGCAGGCAGACCATAGAAGTTCCATCCCTTCCCCTCTTTGGGGAGGAAATCCTGGCATCTGAACAGGAGGAATCACACTCATTCAGAAGTGATCCAGATGATGAACCACTGGTAAGCAAACCGATTAAACCACTTACCCTCCCTTTAAGACTATTCATCCCAATCCAAGACAGGGAGATAAATATCTCCATTTTAGTGGATTCAGGGTGCACCCGTTGTTTGATCAGCCCAACCTTAGTAAGGAGGTTAGGGATTAACGTAAGAAAGCTGAAAAACCCCATTGCTTTCTGCCAACTAGATGGATCAATAGCAGAAGGGGAGCCAGCTTCTCCAGCCACCGAGCCTCTACATATAGGCATCGGAAGCCATAAGGAAAAGCTTACCTTTATAGTGGCACCTGGCATGGAATGGCCGTTGGTTCAGGGCCTTGCATGGCTAAAAAAATGGAACCCACAAATCAATTGGAAACAAGGCATCATAAAATTTCAGAAGAAGGTGACTCTTGCTGAGTATCCACATCAAGGAATTGAGGGGGCAGAG
Organism: Masticophis lateralis; assembly: GCA_030761175.1. NCBI lineage: Eukaryota > Metazoa > Chordata > Lepidosauria > Squamata > Colubridae > Masticophis > Masticophis lateralis. The sequence goes on from JAUDYJ010000001.1 coordinate 180,225,751, forward strand.
AATTGAGAAACAGCCATGCCTGGTCATGCCACACCAATCGAGAATATACCCATAGAATACAAGGATTTAGCTGAGGTTTTTAGCGAAAAAGCCTCAGATGAGCTCCCCCCACACCGCGTCACTGACTATGCAATAGAAATCTTACCTGGCATGAAACTCCCTAAACCCAAGATGTACAGCATATCACCGAGGGAGTTGGAAGAACTGAGAACATTCATTGAGAAAAATCTAGCAAGGGGTTTCATCGAGCCAGCCCGACCAAAAATTGCAGCCCCTGTACTCTTTAGAGAGTAAAAAGATGGCTGAAAATGTCTGTGTGTTGATTTTAGAAATTTAAATACGATCAGTGTGCAGAACATGTATCCTCTCCCCCTTATGAAAGATATGTTAGCACACCTCGCTAAAGGGAAAATTTTCTCAAAGCTGGACTTAAGGGAGGCTTACTACCGTGTCAGAATTAAGGAAGGGGACAAGTGGAAAACAGCATTTAACACCCCCCTCGGTTGCTACCAATTCAAGGTGCTCCCCTTTGGGTTGCAAGGAGCTCCTGCAGTGTTTATGCAGTTAATAAATGAAGTGCTGCATCAGCATTTATATAAGGGAGTTCTGGTCTATTTGGACGATATTTTAATCTATACCGAGACCAAAGCAGAACATGTGAAACTAGTCAGGGCAGTTTTAAACAAACTCTGCGCTGCCAAACTTTATACCAAACTTTCCAAATGTGAATTCCATCAAGAGAAGATTAACTATTTGGGATGCCGCATTTCCCACCAGGGGGTTGAGATGGATCCTCTGAAAGTGCAGGCTGTACTTGATTGGGACCCTCCATGCACACATAAACAGTTACAAAGCTTCTTGGGGTTTGCCAACTTTGACTGCCAGTTTATCCCTGTGTTTGCTCAGATTGCCCTCCCCATCACCAAGCTCTTAAAAACAAAGGGGGAGGACAACCCTAAACCAAAGCAACCATTGAACTGGACTATGGAATGCCAGACAGCATTTGAAAAACTTAAATGGCTGTTCTCAGCAGAACCAATTCTAAAACACCCAGACATGGAGAAACCATTTGTCATACAAGCGATGTGACATTCTTCTACTTCAGAAGAATGAGCAAGACCAACTACAACCCTGTGCTTACACATCCAAAAAGTTGAATGAGACTGAGCAAAGGTGGGCTATTTGGGAGAAAGAGGCTTATGCAGTTCATTGGGCTTTGTTGACCTGGTGGCACTTCTTAGAAGGCAGTAAGACCCCTTTTGAAGTCTGGACTGATCACAAAAATCTAGAAGCCCTAAAGACCCCAAGGAAACTTTCCCCAAAACAAGTACAATGTGCTCGGTACTTTAAACAGTTTGATTTTACTCTAAAATATCTCCCAGGGGGGGAAAACTTTCTGGCGGATGCGCTATCTAGAAAGCCACAATACAATAGTGCAAAGCCAGACGTAATCAAACCTATAGTACAAAACAATCAATTAGCCGCTAAAGTAGTCACCAGATCCCAGGCTAAACAAGAAACATTGACGGACAATGACACCACCCAAACTTTTAAACAAGCATTGACCACCAATGAATGGTTTTTGAACAACAAATCCAGCTGTCTGATGAAAGAAGACTTGGCTTGGGTGGGTGAGAAGTTGTATGTCCCTGCAAACCAAAGACTATGCTTAATGGAACGGTGCCATGACTCCAAATTAGCTGGACATTTTGGGTTTGTGAAAACTTTACACCTGATTAAAAGACAATTTTGGTGGCCATCACTAAAAAAGGACATAGAAAGCTATGTAGCTAGCTGCCCCATTTGTGCAGCAGCAAAAAGATGCCAGGGGAAATCCCCAGGTCTATTGCAGAAGGTAGCTGAATCCTCAGCACCTTGGAGAGAGATCGCTATGGATTTCATTCTGGAATTGCCAAACAGTGAGGGAAATACTGTTATTTGGGTTGTGACAGACCTATTTTCAAAACAGGCACATATTATACCCTGCCAAAAGATCCCAATTGCTAAAAGTTTAGGCAAATTATTCCTAATACACATTTATTGACTTCATGGTGCTCCACAAAGCATCATCTCCGACAGAGGGGCTCAATTCACCTCCAAATTTTGGAGGGCATTTTTGGTTTTACTTGGTACTGGCCAGGAGTTGAGCACATCCTTTCATCCTTGTACTAATGGTAATTCTGAAATTTTGAACTCGGTGCTAGAACAATATTTAAGATGTTTCATTAATTTTCAACAGGATAACTGGACTGAACTTTTGCCTTTTGCTGAAGTTGCGTTTAATAATGCTGTACATTCAAGCACTGGTTCTACCCCTTTTAGAGTAGCAACAGGCCAGGATTTCAGTCCCATGCCTGAACTATCCACAGAAGAACCCACCATCCCCTTAAGGAGTGGATAGATAATTTGCAAAACACGTGGCCAGTGGTTAGATTAGCCTTACAGGAAGCTAGATAAGCTTTTAAGATTCAAGCTGACAAGAAAAGGATGGAACCCAAACCTTTTCGTATTGGAGACAGAGTATACTTATCTACAAAATTCTTGAAATCATTACAACCTTCAAAGAAACTAGGGCCAAAGTTCATTGGATCCTTCCCCATCACTAGAATCATCAATCCAGCAGCAGTTGAACTACGCCTTCCAAAGACACTCAGGCAGATCTACCCAGTATTACATATCAGTTTACTCAAATGAGAAGTAATCTCATCCCTCAGACTACCTGCATCTACACCAGCTGTGCCCATCATGATTGAAGGTGAACAACACTTTGAAATCAAGGAAATCCTTGACTCTAGGATACACAGAGGGAAAGTCCAATACTTAGTTGCTTGGAAACATTTACCATCAGTACACAATGAGTGGGTCGCTGAACACCATGTTAGGGCTCCAATCTTGCTGAGAAAATTTCCCTCCCAATACCCTAACAAACCTTGTTGATATGCTATCATTAAATCTTGAAATATTGTGTATATTTGTTTTTTACAGGTGGACTCCTTTGTTTCCTAAGGAGGGTTGCATGTCAGATCCCTAAAAGTGATACTGCCATTCAAATGGAGAAGGGGAAGACTTGGATTCGATTTACTAGCATGACCTGTGTCATCAGATACTTTACAACCCATATCCTGGCGCCAAGGAGGCCTGAGATTCTATTTACCTGCAGGAATTTATATGATAGCCATGTGGGTTGTTTTACTTTAAAGGATAGTGGTGAGAATGCATGTTTATTTGGGTTCTCAAAGGAAATGGTAAAGAAAACATCTTCACACATGTGTATTGTGACTTAAAGGGAGGGGTCTCTACTTTAATCCTACTGCTTTGCCTAAGGGTATTCAGATTGTGCTTTAGCTGGATGGCTTTCACTTCTGCTTAATAAAAGAATCCTTTTGAACAACTATGTTTCAAGAGTTCATAGTTTCTTAGGTTGGAAGGAGAGGCAATCCTTACAGAATAGACACTTTCAGTTTATCGTACTAACCTGACATTACTACAGGTATTACCACCAATGAGGAAGTACTTAAAATATTACCAATGCAGCAGCAATGCAGTATTTCAATAATAGTTTAGTAGGAAGACAGGCATTAAAGTGAATAAATACATAAATCTAGACACCAAATATATCCACATGGGAAGCACAGAGGTTGTTCTAGAAGCAAAGGCAATTGGAAAAATACATAGTCCTTTAGCACATAATGACAATATCTCCTATTGAAATTGACTGAACCCAGGTGGCTTTCTTTAGGGTCATCCCAATTATACTGTCATTTTCAAAAGGCTACAAAATAATCCACAATAAGGCTCTAATGTTACAGTCCTATTTAGAAACAAGTTTTGATGGATTGTGTTATGTTTTTCAAAATGGTGAGTATACTTCATTTCAATTTTCATTTTAGAGATGTCCCTTTGCAATTATTTTTTCATTGGTGCCAAAGTATAATAGCATAAAATTAGTCTTTATAAAGGACTACATTTTATAACAGAAGGGAACTTATAAATCATCTTGTATTAGAATGATCTTCCTTTATTTCATATATGGTAAAAACAGTACAGATTGTACAGTAAAAATTGCTGTATAAATTAATAGTCAGCTAATTTTTTTATAGTACTAATGTGGTTTTTTTTATATGTAAAATCAATTTACTTAAGTCTAAACAGAGATGGAAAATTTGCCTGAAATTTACATTTGGAAGTCTGAAAATATTGATAGTTTTTCACTTCTTTAAACAGTTCTGTCTCATTGCTTATTCATATCCAATTATTGTCCATGAAGGGAAGAAAACAAAAAAGAGCCATGAATGTGTATTATACACCTTATGGAAAGCAGGTCATCTTACATTTGACATATATAATCACCCTCAGCAGTCACTGTAATAATTATGCAGAATATCTGGAAAAGTAGTGAAGAAAGGAGCTTAGAGCTTATAAGATGCCATAAAAATTCTCAAAATTTTTACTGCTGTTATTTCACATTTGTGGAATGGGGATATGTTCCCTCACATAATTTTGTATGTATTTGCCTTTTTGCTAACACTATTTGCCCTAAACAAAATAACACAACTTAAAAACATTTTAATTTCTTTCTGAAATGAAATTTGTCTCCTTCCCTCTCTTTTACTATAATAGCATTCTTCCTAAAACCAGAGTGAGGTCAGGAATATGAAAGAATGCTCCCCAACCCCTACCTTGGTGTTTTTTCTTAACCTTGAAAAGGTTAAAAAGGGGTGGCTAAAAGGGTTGCAGTTTACCTCAGTTTTCAGCCAGTAGCAGAGATATTCTATGAGAAGGCTCGGCATAATTTAAAAGAACAGAACATCTTTCTCTCATAAAAAATCCTAACAGCTACACAATTGACCAGAACAACCTTCTATTGGCATTAAAAACATTGCTTAATTTGAGAAAAGTAATTACAGCTTTGCTTCTGATCTTTAAACGAGCTCTCTAGTTCATTTTAAGGCCTGACATTTTAATGGTTTTTTTAAGTTCCAGCTAACTGTTCAAGTAACAAGCAGCACCACATATTAAATTTCAGTGAAAACGATGCCGCCAGCAATACTCCTGCAGAGTTTGTGGTTATTAAGTACATGTCCAAATGCAAGACCCTCAGATCTTCATCTTCACTATTTTGCAGCTGATCTCTCTAAAACTATCTCCAAGATTTAAAGCCATATCTGATGCTGAGTGGGAAGTTATTGCTGAAGGGAGCATTCCCTGTTCTGTCCCTATTCTCTCCATTTATAGCAACATTTTGCAGAGGCCTCTTTTAAACTGCAGCTGTTTACATCACTTGGAGATCCCAAATGAAAGCCAGGGTATAAATCTAATAAATTCACAAACAACCTGCTGCCCAGTCTGATGGTGGCCTGAGCCATTGTGCTGATGAGCTGAAAATCCATCTTAGTATATAATTGTCCTGTTCATTTAAACATATCCATAACATTGTCATAGTTATAACACAACAGGGAGACACGAGCTACTGACTTTTTCAGTTCCTGACTTTCTCATCAGTTCTCTTTCAGATTCGGAGCATCTTTGAGTTTTTGGAGAGCTAATAAAAATGCTCAGATGAAAATATTTAGCTTTCGTAATTCCCAAAGTCATTTCTGTAACTGACTATGAAATCAAAGAAGGAAGGAAAACTTACCTTTTAAAAGATCTTTGGTTTCCTACTCTAAGAAAGATCCAATGATATGAGATGAAGCTCAGCTTGGAGCCAAATTAAAATCAACATTCCTGCCTTCTTTTCAAACTGCCTCCCTGATGTCATCAGATTCCACAGGTGATAGTTATCCTCATGGCTGATAACAGAAGACTCAGTTATGAAGTCTCACTATTTGCTATTGTGCTCAGTTCATAACGTAAGCAACTAAATAAATATCTGAATAGTACCTAAACCGCATTGTAACTCTAAACACAAATGTGGGCTTAAATATACTGCAGGTGTTTCTAAGGCCAACAGTCTATTCAGTCTTTAGAATCATAGGGCTGGGTGGGACCTTGGAAGTCTTCTAGTCCGACCCCCTGCCCAAGGCAGGAGACCTTATTCCATCCTGAACAATTGGCTGTCCAATCTTTTCTTGAAAACTTCCAGCAACTGGCCACCCACAACTCTTATTCCATTGATTAATTATTCCCACTCTCAGGAAATTTTTCCTTAGTTCCATGTTGGATCTCTCTTTAACAAGCTTCTGCCCAGGGGTGAAATGCGCTCAGTTCGGACCAGATTGCCTGATCCGGTAGCGATGGAGATGGGTGGTTCAGAGTACCGGTAGCAAAAATCCCCCCCCCCCCCCCGGCATGCCTAGCTGAGCCACACAATCATCAGAGCCTTTTTTTTTTACTTTTAAAAGGATTTTTTCTACAACTACGGTCGAAAAAATGCTTTTAAAAGTAAAAAAAAAAGCCTCTGATGATCATGCGGCTCATCAAAGGCATTTAAAAGAAAAAAACCCTTGTTTTCTTTTAAATGCTCTGATGATCCCAGCTGAGTTCCCTGATCGGCAGAGGCTTAAAAAGCCTCCGCCGATCAGGGAATTCAGCTGGGATTGTCAGAGCCTTTGAAAACATTTTTTTTACAACCTCTTAGCCAAAGAGGTTGTAGAAAAAATGGTTTTAAAAGTTTAAAAAAATGGCCATGCCCACCCAGTCACATTACCCCTCCCCCACCCCCACCGAGCCACCCCTACAGAACCAGTAGTAAGAAATTTTAGATTTCACCGCTGCTTCCGCCCATTGCTTTTTGTCCTGCCCTCAGGTATTTTGAAGAATATGTTGACCCCTTTTCTGTGACTGCATCTGCTTCGGCAAAAGTCATTCTCCTCTTTCTCTTTGTGGATATTTAATCCTTCTGGGTTGGACTGTCTAGCTGTCCAAATGGTCTATTCGCAGCCACTTTATTACTTCCCTTAATGTCTATGTCTAATTACCTTAGCATCTCCAAAAATCCCATTTCCTTTGCTTCTTTCTTCAAAGTGTAAAGGTAAAGGTAAAGGTAAAGGTAAAAAGTCATGTCTGACTCTAGGGGGTAGTGATCATCTCTGTTTCTTAGCCAAGGGAGTTGTCATTGTCCAAAATAACTGGTGGCCAGCATGACTATATGCCAAGTACACGGAACACTGTTACCGTCCCAATAAAGTTGTGCCTATTTATCTACTTGTATTCGCGTGCTGGGACAAGTAACAGGAGTAACAGGAGCTCACCCCATCGTGCATCATCTGGGCTGCCAGCTTTCTAGCTGAAAATCTCAGTGTCTTTAACCGCTGAGCCATCACATCCCCCTTCTTCAAGGTATACAAACCTGTACAATTTTATTACCCTATAGCCTTAGTACCCAAACTATTTTCTTTATTCCTGTAGTTTACTAGATCTGGCCTGCATAATGTAGATGGCCACTAGATTTCAGTCAGCTGTTATTGGTTTTAACCCTTAGACTGCTACTTAATTGTAGGGCAACCATACATGGACTGAAAAATTCCAGTCATCTATAGATGAATAGAATTTTTCAGTCCATGTATGGTTGCCCTACAATTAAGTAGCAGTCTAAGGGTTAAAACCAATAATAGATGACTGAAATATTTTAACTCTTTTTTACTGGGATGAGACAGAATTGCCAAGCAGGAATTTTAAAACTTCCATCTTCATAATGTACTTCACTCAAAGCATTTTAAACAGTTCACAGCTTGTTAACTGTCTGGTAACGAACACTGAGTCTGTCCTTGACCTAAACTGAAGCAGATCCAGAAAACGCATCTGTTTTCAGTGCCAGGTCCAAGATTTTTTTTTAAAGGTCCAGCTGGTATCTCCCACCTCTTTTAATCTAAAATCTGCTACATTGGGAAGTAGATTAAACCTCCATGCTTCCAGTCCTCTAGACTAATTAAATTGTGTCTGATAACAAGCTCTAAAGCTAGCTAGCCCATCTTCTTATAAAAATATTCATACACCTAGGAAAATGTGGAGAAATCTAAATGCAGCATGCCTTTATTGCAACTTGAACATAAAATATTTCATGAAAACCTGTTCAAAATAATACTGGTAATAGAAAATAATTAAGAATGCTCAGAAACAATTTTAACTAAAAAATAACAGCAGTCTTAAAGAAAATAAAAAATAGCATACAATAACTTAACTCAAAACATAATTTCCACTTGAAATTCAAAAGTTTTAAATATTGATTTTGTAAAACCTATATACAAGTAATCCTGACTTAATAACCGTAATTGAGTCTAGAGGTGCAGTGGCTCAGTGGCTTAATGGCACTGGAAAAGGTCTGTGCTCCAGCAGTCCAAGCACTAGCATTGTGTGATAGAGTGAGCTCTTGTCACTTGCCTCAGCTTCTGCCAGAAATCAGCCGTGCCAGGCCTTCCACAATATGATGCCCAAGTACAAGGCAATCATTGGCAGCCCAGCAACTACTTTTTAACTACCACTGTAGTCTCCTGTGGATTTCCTACTGAAGACGGGTTAGAACTCGACCTAATAGCCACTATTAAGTCCTAGTGTGTGGCAGTAAGAGTGGTGAAGCATCCATAATTCTCTGCCCTTATTGCATTTATGGATAGGTGTCCCACCTTCCTGTTTTGGATGACATGTGCCCTCTTGGGTAGAGAGAACTCAGAGATTCCCTTGCTGGAGTGTGAGAAGAATATGTTCTGCATCTGTCTGACATAGTCATTCAAATGTATTCACAGTTGGATGCTGGCCTTGTTGCATGCTTGGGGGAGATCCTAGGGGAGGAGTCTTGCCCAGTTATCAGGGAATCATTTGAACTTGCTGGACCTGAAAAAGTGGATAAAGTCTTTCAAACTGTGAATTCAGGTACCGTGCCCCTTTTGGCTCATTAAACAGCCTTGGGAGTGGGTTCTAGTGGCAGTGAATTCTTCTTTGAGTGAGAGGTTCTTCCATTAACAACCTCCTCTTAAGGAGGCCTTGGTTCATCCCCTCCTCAAGAAGTTTTTGCTATATGAACAAGTTTTGTCCTGTATGTAACTTCCTCTTTGGGGGAAGGTGGTTGAGACAGTGGTTGTGCTCTTCAGAGGACCTTGTCCTTCAGAGGACCTTGGATGAAATAGATTGTACTGATGATGTTATGTAGTTTGGGTAATGAAATGTCTGCAAGAAATAACCAAGCTCAAAGAGTACCAGGGATATGTCATGAAGTGGATTATATGGAGTCTATTCAGTCAAGATTCAGTTCAGACCCAGGTATGGAACAGAAACTGTGTAGGTCATGCTTCTGTATGACCTGTATGGCATGGACAAATGAAGATTGCCATCCATTCTTGTCCTACTTGATGTCTGCATAGCCTTTGATACCATTGACCATGGTATCCCTTTGGACCAAGTCAGAGAATGGGGAGTATGCAGCAGAGTGTGATGCTGGCTCGCCTCCTTTCTGTAGAGTCAATACCAAACGGTGGTGATTGGGGGTGAGAGATTCCACCCTTGTCCCCTATTGTATGGGGAGCTGTAGGGGTCAATGTGCTCTCTCCTTGTATTCAAAATCTATATGTGACTATGGGATTATATATCAATTATATATCAATCCCAATGAATTAAGCAATGTTGTGGATATCTTCCTCCAGTACCTGAAGAGTGAGGGTCTGGATCAACCGTGAGGGCCTGGACCAACAGGATTCAATTGAACCATGGCAAGACTGAATAGCTTTGGGTTTTGGGGCCTGCTGGTTCTAGGACTATGACATCTTTGGTGCTGAATGGGGTTCCAAATAACCTGTGCATAATTGGGGGGGAGGAGAAACCCCTAGACTCATGATTTCTGCTTGAAGAGCATGTCACAGTTGTGGCTAGGAGGGCTTCTGCACAAATTCATCTTGTGCCCCAGTTGCACATGTTCCTTAATCATGAGTTTATTCTAATGGGCACTCATGCCCTAGTCATGTCCCAGTTGAACTATCATAATGTGCTCTACATGGGGCTGCCCTTGAAAAGTATCTGGAAACTACAGCTGTTACAAAATGAAGCAAACAGTTATGTGTATTTTTAGAACATGTTCCACCTCTGCTTTATGAGCTTAATTGGTTAACTGTCTGTTTTGATGTCCTTTTGATGAGAATTTTGATGAAAATTCTAGAATGAAACATGTACAAACTGGTTTTTATACATGACTGTAAAAGAGCGCAGTGCTATACCCCATGTCAGGGGCCTGGACTGCACTTAATGCTTTTTCCTTGCCTGCTAATAATGTTTTGAACACTTAGGGCTCTTGCTATTTAACCTAAGGAGAGAACAAATTTCACAGGGAAGAAATTTCTTCTAACACTTTTCCCCTCAACATTCTGCTAGGCTGTTGAGATTTTTTTTTAAAAAAAAAAAAATCAGATTGTGTGTGTGAAGAAATTGAAGCATATAATTTAGCCCTAAAGAGAGTTTTATGCATCAGCTTTATATGGGAAATGCTTCTAAAGGTAGTTACTCCAGTAAATGGATTATGATCAGGCAATCGTATTAGTTTATATTTTTTATAAAAGTATATCTGACATGTTTTCAAAATTCAGCTTTGACCCCCAGCGCTATATTGAGTTAATGTCAATAGAACTATGAGAATTAAGATAACATTTCTCTGACTGGCTGATTTGAAAGATAGTATCATTAAATGTCATGTCACTGATTGCAGTTACCAATTGAGGTTTTAAACATTTATGATTGTTCCTGAGAATCAGGAATTGGTAGCAGTCATTATTTTTTCAATCAAGAGCTCAAAAAGGCACTTCTTCATCCTGGCTTTTTCCTGGAACAACAACCACCCTATAAGGTATATTAGCTTGAGAGACAGTGATTGGTACAAAGTTATCCAATGACTTTCTATGGCTGGAGGGGACTTGAACCTGAGTCTTTCTATAACTTCTCTAACACCCCCATAACTACTAAGAAAGTCCTCCCCCTAATTTTTTTTCTGATGAAGTGACATCATTCTCTGAAGATGACAGAAGCTTCTAGTTTACAACCTAAGGGGAAAGCTGTTATCTCAAATCATCTGGGGTCCATTCCAAGGAACCACATTTCCTCCAGCCCCAGGTTCTCTGCCTTGTTCAAATTCAGTTTTAAACTGCTGTACCTCATATAGTTTACAATTTGGCTCAGGCAGGAGCATGCTAGAAGGCAGAAAAAAAGTAGATCTGGGTATCATCTACATATAGATGGTCATCACCCCACATTTTCTGACATTCACTCCCAGAAGCATCGTAGACAGTATGACTATAGGGGTCAAAATGGAATTCTGTTGCACTCCATAATCATGTGATTATCTCTAAAATTAACCCTTCCCCACTTTCAACAAATATATTCTATAACCTGCTACTGGCATTACCAGAACCCCCATCATAAGTGACACTGATTTTTGTTTTCATGAATTGCAGTTACATATCATAGTTCCATTTTGACCAGAATGTGGAACAGAAAAATGCTGGTAAAGTAGCTGTATTACATCCTTCTTCTTGTATATAAAATCTTGACCTAAGAAATAGTTACTTTGCTCTCTACTCCCTAAAGTGCTTTCAAGCATAGCAAATTCTAGAGCACTACTTCATTCTTCACTATCATCATCAAAACAGCACATTTTAATAGAAAGAATATGACCTGGTTTGTCTTGAGGCAGAGAAATACAAACAAAAGGAAGTCTATACCTAAAAATGTACAAATTAATACTATCCCTATTATAGAAATCCAATGCTTTTTTCTAATTACATGTAATAACCAGTTCTTCTGGCAGATGAGTCTCCTCCCCTCTGCACACATACTTTTATTTGGAAAGAATTAATAGATTTCCCAGAAAAGGGCAGGCAGGGCAAAATATGTGGCTTCTGAAAGCTGGATAATAGACTCTGGTTGTGAAATGGAGCTTCCTAACTCCTAGCCTGCAACCCCTTTGTCCCTCGCAGGTCTATTCTGAAGGACGAATGAAGAAAGAAGAAATTGGTTCCCTCCCTCTTCCCCTAACATAAGCCATTCAGTCATAGAAGAAGTTAATTGGATGCCAGATTACATTCTCACTAGCCATATTACTTCCAATGCCTGTTGGTATAACCTCTAAATTATTCTGGATTAGGTAAGTATGGGTAGTAAATTCAAACAAGTTAAGTCTATAGAGTACAGCATTCAATCAGAAACAAAAAGAATAACAGATGAAGCATGAAAGATCTAGTTTGACCTTGGTTTGTCAGAGTGAAGGATCTCTATACAATTTTTTGATACAATAAGCAATCAAGAATAGCTTAATATGGTTGAATTCTATTCTTATTCTGCAGGCAGGCAACTGATTTTTGGCATATAATAATGGGAGTTCAATGAGGTTTTTTTTTAACATTTACCAATCATACATTTCCAGAGAGAGTAATTATGTGAAATAGACATTAGTTTGCTGTCAGTAATTTGCTGAATTTGCCATTGCAGAACATTTGAAGTTGTCACATACTTTCTGTATTGCACTTATCCTGACAACTATGTAGAAGCAAATGTCAAAATCTCCAAGAAAACAAAGGCAGTCATTGGCCTCATCAGCTATGGAAATATAATGAAATAACCCAGCATAAAAGCAAATTAATAGGAAAGAAATCAATAGTGACATCAACAAGTAAGATTGGACTATGATAAAAAACCAAAACTCAAACACCAAATAGAATACAACAAGAGAATCAGAGTCATAAAGTTGGAAGCAAGTCATCTAGTCTAACCGCCTGCTTGGACAACACCCATTAGAGTTTCTCTCACAAATTTTATTTTATTTATTTATCAAATTTATATACCGCCCTACTCCCAAAAGGGATTCAGCTTCCTTTTGAAGACTTCCAGTGAAGAAGAACAATTAATCAATGGAACAGTTTGCCTCCTGGAGTTGTGGGTGCTCCATTGCTGGAAGTTTTCAAGAAAAGATTGGACAGCTTTTTGTTCATGATGGAATACAGTCTCCTGCCTTGGTTGGACTAGAGGATCTCCAAAGTCTCTTCCAGCCTTATGGTTTGAGAATTTTAAGAATGTTAAGAATTCACCACTTAATATGATTCATCAATCAACAGCTCATATATTCAAGGAGTTTCTGCTGATGGTTATCATGAACCAACATTTCTGTAATTTTAACTCTTTGGTACTGGTTTTGCCTTTGTAGCAAAATAGTCTACACTTTCTTATATGAGACAGCCCTTTAGATACAATATTTGAAGACTCTATCATATCTCCCCTCAATCATCTCTTTTATAGGTACTTCCTTTTAACTATTCATGGTAGGGGTTCATGATAAGGGCTTCCAGATCTTTTATTATCTAGATAATTGTTTTCTAAATTTGATCAGATTGTCATTGTCTTTTTTGAACTGTGATGCCTAGGATTGAACCAGGACAGAACTAGATTGGAATAATTATTCCTTTTGATGTTCTTGTTAATGTTCCTCAAGATAGTGTTTGCCTTTTTAGCAGCTTCAATACACTGTTGGATCAAGTATTACCTGTGGTTGACAAAGATATCCAGTTCCTTTTCCCACATACTAATACCAAGCCAGGTTTTCCCAAACCCTGTATTTTTATCTTTTATTCTTATCCAGATATAAGTTACATTACTCTTTGTTACATCCCATCCTGTTCATTTTAACCCACTGTTCTATTTAGTTCTTCCTGATCCTTTTCCCTTTAGTCACAGGTGTGGATCATCTGCAGACTCAACTCCTTATCCAAATCACTGTGAAATTTGTTGAACAGCACCAGAGTTCAGAATTCAACTTGGTGTTTTCTTCCCAACTTAAACTTAACAAGGAGCCTGGATAGCTCTGCAGACTAAGCACCCTAATTAACATCCAGCTGTCTGCAATTACTCCAAGTTCGAATCTCACCAGGCTCAAGGTTGACTCAGCCTTCCATCCTTTCTTTACCATCCGTAGGTAAATTGAGGACCCAGTTTGTGGGGGCAATAAGCTGACTTTGTATAAATATACAAAAGTATGAAGGCTATTGCTTAACACATTGTAAGCCACCCTGAGTCTTCAGAGAAGGGCGGCATATAAATCAAATTTTTAAAAAAATAACACCCATACTTTGGGTGAAGTTGTTTAACCAGTTGAGAGGCCATCTATAGTAACATCATTTTGTTCATTTTTTTAACCATTTCATTAAGGAGAATTTCATGAAAATTTTTTTGAAGTCTTTAGTGAAGTCCAGGAATCCAATGTCTTCAGCATTCCTGAGCTACTAAGTCTGTAACTGTAGAGGACGTTAGACTGGCATGATTTGTTTTCCACAACTCAGGCGGTTCCCATTAATTGTAGCATGCCCAACCAAATGATGATAAGCATGCATTTTTATCTATTTGGGAGCATTGCCTGATACAGACTTCAAACTTCCAGATTTTCCTGGTTCTTTGGTTGTTGTTTTTTCTGAACTCAGGATGACGTGTTTTTCTTCCAGCTCTCTCCTCCAGAAAATGTCAGAATAACTGAAATATTTCATTACCAGTATTGCTTGCCTCTTTGAAAGTCTGGTCATTTAGTGCCACAAGTCCTCATCTGTATCTTCTGCCTTTAAATTCTCACAATAATTATGGTCCTTATTTTATTTCCCTAATCCAATTTCTTATAATTTGGGCAAGTACATTTTTCTTTACATAAAATACAACACCCCACATTTTCTATTGTGTTGACTACTTTTGGATTAGTTATATAGTTTGTCAATGCTAAGTGTTAATCACAAGAAATATTCCATATGATGCCTATCACATCATATTTGTCTTCCTGAATTAGGCTCCCTAATTCTTCCAGTTCATTTATTATATTTTTTACATTTATACATGTCCATCTTAGTGGCAGTACCTATAGCTTCCCTATTTGTTGTGAAACTTTTGAATCACACTACACAGTGTTCCATGGCAAGCTTTGCTCAAATGACAGTGGAACATTCCCTGGAGAGAGAGTTCATATCTAGTGCTGAGCTGTGTTGCTTCCAAGTTCCTCTTGACCTTCTTCCTTCTTTGAGTCACACATTCCTGCGTTTGCCCATATCAAAGGGAGCATTTCCTCTTCTGTACCCCTTTTGTAGAGTTTCAGATGTCCTGTCCAGGAACTTCTTACCATGTTTGCAAAGTAGAAATTCTCTCTTCAAACTCCTTTACCTTACATAATGTGACAGTTTGGATCCCCTACAGATTGGAATAGAAATACTGCACACATCTTGAAGATTGTGATATTGTTTTCAGTGCCCATGTTGGTTGGGACCTGTCCTGTTGGCCTGATGCAAAATATCCCTACTTGTTCTCTGCTTGCTCTGGTCTTGAACTCCTAGAAGTGCCTGAGAAAGGGAGAGAAGGAGGAAGGGAAGAAAGAGGGGAGGGAGGGAGGGAGGAAGGGAGGAAGGGAGGAAGGGAGGGAGGAAGGAAGGAAGGAAGGAAGGAAGGAAGGAAGGAAGGAAGGAAGGAAGGAAGGAAGGAAGGAAGGAAGGAAGGAAAATACTATTTTGATCTCCCCTACCAACCTTGCTTGCCAAACTCCTGTTTGCTCATCCAATGAGATCACTCTCAGAAAATTGGGCTAATTTATATGTCCCCTTGAACTGCATCAACTAGATCAGCAAGAACAATATTCCAATCAAGCACAATGAGCAATCAACAGCACTCAGGATATTATTAGCAGTAATTTAGCAACCAATGTCAAGGCAAAGGCAGAAAAATACTGCTCACACAATGTTTGTTATAAAACACCTATAGAGGTAGAATCACATCCTCATTACATTCTATTATAGCTTCTGAAAAGAGTTATATATTTATATCCCATGATAAATATATGGGAGATAAGACCTCAGACTATGACTTTAGAAGCCACATACATCACAAAGCAGGAAAGACTGACTCCTGGACCCAAAACCTGGGCTGAATTCATTGGACTGAGTCTGAACTAAAAGCAGCAATTTGAGAGTTATTCAAAAGCCTGTAATCTTTATCAAATGAAAAGCCTTTACAGGTAGTCCTCAGGTTACATTTACCACTGTTCATTTACTATTCAAAGTTATGACAATGCTGAAAAATTGGATGTTTGACTAGTCCTCCAAGTTCTGGCTATCGCAGTGCACTCTGTGGTCATGTGATCAAAATTTGGACCAGCCCACATTTATGACCATCTCACCATTGTTGCCTCCTGCTATCTGCCCATGGCACCCAGACAACCTGTCATAGCTCTAACTTGCAGCTCTTAACCCCACTCCCATCATCCCAAGGCTCAGAATGAACAAAGACTTGCAACAAAAATAATTTTAAAAAATTATTTCAACATATAAGTAACAAGAAAAAAAATCAGCAGGAAACAGTTGGTCCACTAAGGAGATAAAATGGCAAGGAAGTAACAGGCAGTAAAGAGAAAACAGAGCTGCTTAACTCATTCTTCGCATCGGTCTTCATGCAAGAAGAAAGCCCAATCTACCAAAAACATAACTGTAGAAGACAGACTAGAAATAAAAGTTAAAATGGTAAGAGAACACCTGCCCAATCTTGATGAATATCCATCACTGGGACCTGATGGATTACATCCCAGAGTTCTAAAGGAGTCGGCAGATGTCATCTCAGAACCACTATACCATATCTTTCAAAAATCCTGGAGCACTGGGAGACTACCAGAGGACTGGAAAAGAGCTGATGTGGTTCCCATCTTCAAAAAAGGAAAAAACAGAACCCAGACCCAGGAAACTACAGACCAATCAGCCTAACATCAATACCCAGGAAGCTACTGTAAAAGATAATTTTAAAAAACAGATCTGTAAACATCTAGAAACAAATAAAGTAATAATTAGAATTCAGCACAGGTTTGTTAAAAACAGATCATGCCAAACCAATCTCATTTCATTCTTTGACAAAGTAACTAAATTAGTAGACTAGTGAAATGCTGTGGACATAGTATACTTAGACTTCAGAAAAGCATTTGACAAAGTAGTCCACAACCTACTTCTTGGTAAGCTAGAAAAAAGTGGGATAGATAGCATCACCACCAGATGGATTGTAACAGGCTGACAAACCATACTCAATGAGTAGTCCTTAACGGTACTACGTCTACATGGAGGTAAGTAAGCAGTGGGTTACTACAAAGTTCCATCTTAGGCCCAGTACTTTTCAATATCTTCATATATGACTTAGATAAGGGAATAGAAGGGGAAGTCATCAAATTTGCAGATGATACTAAACTGGCCAGAATAGCCAACACCCTAGATCAGTGATGGTGAACATTTTTTTTCCTCGGGTGCCAAAAGCATGTGTGTGTGAGCGATAGCATGCACATGTGTGCCCACACCCATAATTCAATACCACCCACGTGTCCCACCCCCCTGTGCATGCACGCATGACGCCCCATGCTGCCCCACCCCTACACACAGCCCCTGTGCTTCCTATGCATGAGCGCATGACACCCCCGCGTGCCACATTTCCCCCCCTCTGGAGGCTGGAAATGGCCCATTTCCAGACTTCTGGTGGGCCCAGTGGGCCCATGTTTTGCCCTTCCCAGGCTCCAGAGGCTTTCTTTGAGCCTGGGGAGGACAAAAATAGCCTCCCCCATCCCCCCAGAGGCCCTCTGGAGCTCGGAAACACCCTCCCAGAGCCTCCGCATGAGCCCTGTACCTACCTGGCCACATGAAGACTCCTGGGAGGGGAGGAGTGGCATGGGTGGGGCCAGCCAAAAATCCTGCAGGTATGGCTCTGCGTGCCACCTGTGGCACTCATGCCATAGGTTCGCCATCAAGGCCCTCGATGATAGGCTCAGATGGATTTTGACAGACTTGAACACTGGGCCCTATCTAACAAAATGAAATTCAACTTAGAGAAAAGTAAAGTCTTACACTTAGGCAAGAAAAACCAAAACTATACATATAGATTAGGTGAAACCTGGCTTAATATCAGTAACTGTGAGAGGGATCTTGGAATCTTCATGGACAATCAATTAAATATGAGCCAGGAATATGCAATAGTAGCCAAAAAAGCCAAAATCCTAAATTGCATTAACAGAGGGATTCAATCAAGATCACAAGAGGTACTAATACTACTCTACAAAGTAAGTAAGTAAGACCACGCCTAAAATACTATATCCAGTTTTGGTCACCCCACTATAAAAAAGATGTTGAGACTAGAAAAAGTGCAGAGAAGAGCAACCAAGGTGACTAGGGGACTGGAGGCTAAAACATATGCAAAACAGTTATAGGAACTGGGCATGGGCAATCTAGTGAAGAGAAGGATCAGGGGTGACATCATAGCAGTGTTCCAATATTTGAGGGGCTGCCACAGAAAGGAGGGGATCAACTTATTTTCCAAAGCACTTGAAGGCCAGACAAGGAATAATGGATGGAAACTGATCAAGGAGAGATTCAACCTAGAAATAAGGATAATTTTTTGACAGTGAGAACAATCAACCAATGGAACATCTTGCCTTCAGAAGTTGTGAGTGCTTCATCACTGAAAGCTTTCAAGAAGAAAGGGGGCCAATGGTACATCACAGAAATCTGAAGCTATGGGAGGAGCCAGACCGAAGACTACTGCTCTGGAACAGAGACTTCGGCAAATGGTTGATTCGCTTCGTGAAACTTCAAATGACAGTTAAATTTCTATCTTGGAATGTGAATGGCCTGAACTCTCCACAGAAAAGAAGGAAAATATTTCATTATTTGAGACAATTTAATAATGATGTTGTTTGTTTGCAAGAAACTCATATTAGAACTCAGGATCAAAAATATTTGATAAATTCTAAATTAGGACCACACTTTATATCTTCAAGCTTGGAAAAAAAGAATGCAGTAGTGTTGCATATTTCTAAAAGATTACCAGCTAAAGTCATAGAAACAGATGATTATGGAAGAGATATTGCAATTGAACTAAATCTACAGAATGATCCATTGCTTTTGATTGGAATCTACGCTCCCAACCAACAGCAGGAAAATTTTTATAAATTATTATATGCTAAAATATTACAATGGAATTACAGATCTATTTTGATTATGGGAGATTGGAATGGGGTGATTGACACTAAAATTGACAAAAGAGCTTGGCAAAATCAGGGGTTAAATTGCCACAGACTTTTTTTGTTATGAAAGAGGACTTGGAGTTGAAGGATGTATGGAGAGTTCAGAACCCGATGGAATTGGACTTCACATTTTTTTCAGATCGACATAGATCTTTTTCTAGGATTGATTTCATTCTGGTTACACCTGATTTACTTACTAAAACAATAAAGACCAAAATATTTCCTAGGACTTTAACAGATCATAGCCCGATATGGGCAGAAATAGAATTGGGGAAGAAGGAGAGAAGATCCTGGAGATTGAATGAGAATTTGTTTAGATATGAAAAGAATATAATTGAACTTAAAAAACATGTGAAGGAATTTTTTCAAATGAATTTGAATAAGGGTACACCCATTGAAATTGTTTGGGATGCGAGCAAGGCATATATGCGAGATGTACTGATATATATGAACTCTAAACATTAGTCAACTCAACAAAGGAAAAGGACAGAATTGGAATTAGAGATAAAGAAAAAGGAACAATTACACATTAAAAATCCGCTAGATAAAAAACTACAAGAAACCATAAAACTTCTGAAAGACCAATTTCAAATGTTTATAGCAGAACAAACGGCAACGAACTTACAATTTGCAAAACATAACACATTCTGTAATGCTAATAAACCGGGCATATGGTTGGCCTATACATTGAGAAAACAGCAGTGCTCTCATATTATTGATACTATTGAATATGGAGGGAAGGAAGTTTTCCAACAAAATTTAATAAAACTAGCCTTTTTAGATTATTACTCCAAACTATATCATAAAGATAACATAAAGAACGAGCATATAGATGAATACCTCGAAGGAACTAGAATTACGAAAATTTCTAGAGAGCAAAAGGAAAGAATGAATCAAGGAATAACATCCGAAGAGATTGTATTTGCAATTAAACAATTGAAAACAGCAAAAGTTCCAGGGACAGATGGTTTGACAGCAGTGTATTACAAAATTTTACAAACAGAATTGATTGAATATCTTAAAGACTTATTTTGCAGTATACAACAGGGGGGTAAAATACCCCCTTCATGGAAGATGGCCTTTATTTCATTGATACCAAAAGAGGATGGTTCTACAAAACCAGAAAACTTTAGAACAATATCTCTCTTGAATACGGATTATAAAATTTTTGCAAAAGTATTAGCCAACAGATTGATGCCAGTTATCCAAGAGGTGATTCATCTTGATCAAGCTGGATTTATAGAGGGCAGATATATGAAGGATAATGTAAGGCAACTCATAGACTTATTGGAACATCTTGAGAAAAGTAAACAGATCTCTGCAGTGCTGGTGTTTTTGGATGCGGAAAAGGCCTTTGATCGGGTCAATTGGAATTTTCTACTAAAGACTTTGTCTAAAATGAACTTTGGGGACCAGTTTGTTCAGGCGATATCAGCAATTTATCAAGAGCAAACAGTTCAAATTATTATCAATGGGAGTTTAACAACAAATTTTAATATACAAAAGGGAACAAGACAAGGATGTCCGCTATCCCCACTGTTGTTTATTTTAACTTTAGAAGTCTTGTTGAACTCAATACGGGATTCGAACACTTTGAATGGAATAGTTATAAGGCAAAAGGATTACAGAACAAGGGCATTTGCAGACGATCTGGTGGTTACCCTAACATGACCTTTGGAATCAATTATCCAGATGAAACATAATATAGAAGAATATGGTTCAGTCTCAGGATTTAGACTGAATCAGAAAAAAACCAAGATGATAGTCAAAAATATGTCGGAAGCTCAAAAGAAGGAACTTGAAAGGTTGGCAGGCTTTGAAATAGTTTGAAAAAGGTGAAATATCTAGGAGTGCAGGTTGCAGCTTTCAATATAAAACTTTTTCAAAATAATTATGAAGTCTTGTGGCGAAAGGTGCAAAAAGACCTGGAAACTTGAAAAAACTGCAACTATCTCTACTTGGCAGAATAGCAGCAGTTAAGACGAACGTTCTACCTAGATTCTTGTTTCTGTTTCAAATTATTCTGGTGCTCAAAAGTGAAAAAACCTGACTGAGTGGCAATCAGGGTTGAACAAATTTATTTGGAATGAGAAAAAGCCAAGAGTAAAACTGAAAATTATACAAGATGTTCGGGAAAGGGGTGGCCTTAACATTCCAAACCTACGGCTATATTATGAAGTAGCAGCGTTGACACAAGCAAGTGATTGGTTTGGAACAACAAGGACTGAAATTTTAAATATAGAAGGCCACGACTTGGAATTTGGTTGGCATGCATACTTATTTTATGAAAACAAAGTGGACAATGTATTTAGAAGTCACATACTCAGAAATTCTTTGATGAGAGTTTGGAAGAAGCACCAGTCTAAATTGGATTACAAAATACCTTTGTGGTTGTATCTTGGGCACATTATATGGAATATAAAGTCACTCGGGGGGATTTTATATAAAGAGATACTCTTTAATGATGGGGGCAGCTGGAACTTGAAATCATTAAAAATTCTGTTGGAAGAAGGGATTGACTTAACTTGGTTACAGTATAGTCAACTGCAATCAAGATGGAGAGAAGATCAAAAAACTGGTTTAATATTGCATGAAGAAGATTTGGTGATACAGATAAAACAGAAAGGGCCGATGCATATTAAAAAGGTTTATAATATATTGTTAGAAAGAGACTCTGAAAGCGAATTGGTTAAAGATTGTATGATAAAATGGGCACAAACTTTTGCAGAACCAGTTATGATGGAAACATGGGAAAAGATATGGGTTCAGAATGTTAAATTTACTCAGGCACAGAATTTGAGGGAAAATTTTTATAAAATGTTTTATAGATGGCATTTAGATCCTAAGAAACTGTCATGTATGTATCCTAATGTTCAACCAAGATGTTGGAGATGTGATTGTTCAGATGCTACATATTATCATATATGGTGGATTTGTAGAAAAGTGAAAGCTTTTTGGACTAAACTCTGGTGGGTTATGCAAAATGTCATTTTACCTACTATTGAAGAATGGACTTTGAAGATGGCTTGTTTTGCAGAAATGGCAAAGATTTCAGCGTATTTAAAAGATAGGACCCAAGAAACTTTTGTCTGGGAATGGAAGAAATGGATAGATTATGTGCAGAATAAATATCAAACAAAGAAGTATCAGTTAGTATTTAGTTGAAGAAGGTTATATTGTGTTGAGAGTTATAGTATATAGGGGGTAAACTAACTGGAGGTAATTAAGAGTTGGAATAGAGATTGATATATTGATATAGAATGATATAGAATGTTATATAGAATATGTTATCTAGGGAATAGTTAAAATTTGGGGATGAGTAAGTGGGGGAAATAATGTTTTGAACTTTATTATGTAGTAAGGGGGATTGATAAATGCAGATAATTACTATTACTATTTGGATGTTATTTAAAAATTTTTTACTATTGGTAGGGGGTAGACTAGATGAGAGAAATGTTTGATATGTTACCTTATTTGGATTTCACCTTTTCTTTTGGTTTAATATTTGTAGATCGTATAAGAATAATATTTTTGTAAGGGAAGCCAGGGGTGGGATGGGAGGGGAGGGGAGGAATGAAAAATTTGTATTTGTAAAACTTTTTCAATAAAAAAAAAGAAGAAGAAACTGGACAGCCATCTGTCAGAAATGGTGTAGGGTCTCCTGCTTGAGCAGGGGGTTGTACTAGGTGACCCACAATGTCCCTTCTAACTCTGTTAATCTGTTAAATCTGTATTTCATAGTTCTGTAATGATTAATTTATTGTATTCATTTATTGCCCATTTCAACAATTATATCTGGGTGGCATACTAGCATATGTCATAATACCTCTTCTCTGCTCTGCTCTGCTCTGCTCTGCTCTACTCTGCTCTGCTATGCTATGCTATGCTATGCTATGCGGTTGTGAGGTGGATCTCTCTTTAATAAGTTTATACCCATTGCTTCTTGTCCTGCTCTCTGGTGTTTGGGAGAATAAGTTGACTCCCACATCTCCATGGTAGTTCCTCAAGTACTGGAAGATAGCTATCATGTCATAGCTAATTATTCTCTTCATTAGGCTAGATCTACCTAATTCCCTCATCAAACAGTTTAGTCTCCAGACCCTTCATCATCTTTGTTGCTTTTCTCTGGACTTTTTCCAGGGTCTCAGCATTTTTTTTGCATTGTGGTGACCAGAACTACATGCAGTGTTGCAAGTCTGGCCTCCTTAGTGCAGTATAGAGCAGGACTATCACTTCTCATCATCTTGGTGCTATCCTTTGATGTAAAGAAGAAATTAAACAATTCCACTGTCTCTTTCCTGCCCATCACCATCTTGCCATATTCTTCCATTAGTGGACCTATCATTTCCTTGACTTTCTTCTTATCCTTACATACAAAAAAAAAATTATTTGTTTGTTTATTTTTTGACATTTGTGGCAGGCCTTAATTTAATCTGAGCCTTTGCTTTCCTTATTCCATCCTTGCAGATTTTGGCTATTTGCTGTTATTCTGTTCTAGTTATGAGCCCTTCTTTCCATTTTTTAAATACTTTATGCAACTGTGCTGGTTTTGTCTGAGGTCTCTCTCTTTTATTTCTCTGTGATGTTGCATTTGATTGGGCTTTAATGATCTAGTTTTTCAGAATTTTCCAAGCATCTTGAGTTGTTTTTCCCTTCCATGGAATTTTTCTTAATCTCTCTCTTAGTTTGTTGAAGTCAGAGCTCTTGAATTCTAGAATACTAATTTGACTTTGTTCAATTGCTTGTGCCTGCCTTATGCTGAATTCTAGTCACTCTACCCCAAAGTTCCTACAATATATACCCCTTCTATCATTTTATTTCTATTAGGAAGAATTAAGTCCAGTATAACTGACCCTCTAGTTCCTTTCAGTACATTTTGGATAACAAGGTTGTCAACTAGGAATGTCAGGAACCTTTATTATTCCCAGGTTCTTGGTTGTATCATTCATCCCGACATAAAAGAGGAGAAAAGAATAATAATCAGTTGGCTTGATTATTAATATTTAGTATCCTTTGTATTCACATCTAATAGTAGTCAGAAGAAATATCTATTTCATCAATAAAAGACTAAGAACAGGATTACTGGAAAATTTAATATCTTCTTTTATCTACCAAATACTATGATAAGTTGAAAGAAAACTATATTTAATTAAAACATTATAGGCAGCCTACTAGTTGACAACGTGACAAAATTTCTGCAAGAAAATAGGCATTGAAGAAAAAGTGAAAAGTATGTAAAATCTAAGTGCAGCTAGCCAGCCAAGTGTCTAGTTTGACAGAAAGGGAAAGTAAGAACGGGAAAGTAAAGAAGTGTATTACTGATATGCAAAATGTGCATACACAAAGTAATGAAACCAACTGATATCGTTCAGAGGGTATGATTCAAGAGGATATTGTCTCTCCTATGAATAGAAATGAAAATAATTGAGAGGTTTCAAGTTGCTATTATTATAAATGACTGTTTTGTAGATCTTTAAAAATACAAACACTTCATTTAAATACTTCATCTAAAAGCAATAGCTGGGCAATATCTTTATTAGGCTGAACAAAAATCATGCACAAAATGTGCTCAAGCTTTCAAGTTTTCCAGAATATTTGGTAGGGGATTCTTTTGTGTTCCTTTCAGTGGCCCTGGTAAATGCAATGCCCAGCAATGGATTTAGGCATTAGATTTTCCCCTGTTCCCACATTGATCGGAATTGGGCTGAGTGAATGGCTCATGAGAACTGAAAGGAAAAATCCAGTCTAAATTTTTTTTCCGGCCTCTCAGGAAGTCTCTAAAAGGGGACATAGTAGGATGGGAGACACTGAAAGTCAGTTTGGATTTACTATGCATGGCAGAAATTAGCAATTTTCTAATCCCTTCACAAGGAGAGAGACTATGTAAAAACTACATCAACTTCAGGATACGGGTGCAAAAATATCCCTGTCTTCACTTCAGTTGTTTGCAAGGCATATGAAACATGGGAATACAGTGCCCAAACGAAGAAATTATTTTAAATTTGAAAGCAAGCCTTTATCAACGGCTACAAAACAAGGAAAGAGAAAAAGGTTGCAATTTGAAAGATGAGATTGGCTATTTCTAAATAGGATTCAGTTCAGTATCCCTTTTCTCCAATTAAACATTTTTTGCTTCTATTAATTGCTGGGCTAATTTGATTTTCTGGTTTCCTTAGAAATATGACATTGATCTAAAATAATTTAAATGATACTCAGGAGTTAGAAAGTTGATTGAAAGTCCGTCAGTAGTACTAACAATTATCAATGAAAGTGCTTGAATTATGTCATAGTAACTCAATCACAGTGATTATTTAAAAACAAGGCTGTTTTTAAAACCAGTCTTATTTGAAAACGTAATTCCCTACTAAATTTCACTCTACAAAAATCACAGAACATTTTCAGCAATGTCTTGCCATAATTACATACATACATACATACATACATACATACATACATACATACATAAAATTTATTTACTTACTTACTTACTTACTTATTTATTAGTTCAATTTATATGCTGCCCTTCTCCGGAGACTCAGGGCAGCTTACAATGCATTAAGCAATAGCCTTCATACTTTTTGTATAAACCTGCTTAGTAGGGCTTTCCCCCCCCCCCCCCGAAGTGGTGTTCTTTTTTATACAAAATCATCTTATTGCCCGCACAATCTGGGTCCTCATTTTACCTACCTCAAAAGGATGGAAGGCTGAGTCAACCTTGAGCCTGGTGAAATTCAAACTTGCAGTAATTGCAGGCAGCTGGTGCTAGTTAACAGCACTTTAGTCTGCTGCTCGCTCGGTCTCTCTCTCTCTCTCTCTCTCTCTCTCACTCTCTCTCTCTATATATATACTATATACTATATACTATACTATACTATACTATACTATACTATACTATACTATACTATACTATACTATACTATATGGTTATTCGGGTTTTCCCCGCGTAAAATTGGAAGTGTCTTGG
Source organism: Masticophis lateralis (assembly GCA_030761175.1). Lineage (NCBI taxonomy): Eukaryota > Metazoa > Chordata > Lepidosauria > Squamata > Colubridae > Masticophis > Masticophis lateralis. The sequence continues at coordinate 180,251,697 of JAUDYJ010000001.1, forward strand.
TGACATTTCAATGAAGTCTCATTTGTCATCTTCAGGCTGGTGTTCTCGGCTTCGTGCTTCCAAGAGCATTTCCATTTACGTAGGAAAAGCCTGGCATAAAGAATGATGCACATAAAAGCCTACGAAAATAAAATAAAATAAATATTTGACCGTTACAGGGCGGAGTCATGAAAAGGGGGCGTGGCTGGCTGACAAAGGCAAATAAGCCAGAAATAGATCTATCTCTGTCTTTCCCAAATCTCCAAACAGATAGCAAAATGCTGCTTTAATGTTTGAGAAAGCCTAGAAACTAGTGAATGAGATTTCACTGTACTATGGCTGTGAAACATCTTGATTTACGTAGGAAAAGCCTGGCATAAAGAATGATGCATGTGTGTGTGTGTGTGTGTGTGTGTGTGTGTGTGTGTATGTATGTGTGTTTTCTTTCCTTTTCATAGGTTTTATGTGTATTTCTCTTTAGCAAGGTTCTTCCTACATAAACCAAGATTTTTATGCAGCCCTAGTTCAACCACCAAACCACATCATAGAATTGGCAGAGCATTGTCTATCTAACACCTATTTCATGTATCAAGGGCAAAGATACAAACAAATGCAAGGGGCACCAATGGGATCACCGCTCTCCCCAGTTATTGCCAATCTGTTCATGGAGGGATTAGAAATTAAGGCATTGGAACAAACTATTTATAAACCAAAATTATGGCTCAGATATGTAGCTGATACATTTGTCATCTGGCCCCATGGAAAAGACAAGCTAGACAATTTTCTACTACACTTGAATAACATGCACCTGAAAATACAGTTCACTATGGAAATGGAGATTGAAAATCAACTCCCATTTTTAGATGTATTAATATACAAGAAAAATGATGGCACCCTAGGACATAGTGTCTACCAAAAGAAGACACACACAAATCAATACCTAAACACACACTTACACCATCATCCTTCGCAAATAAATTCAGTGGCAAAAACCTTAATTACTAGAACTAAATGTCTAGCAGATGAGGCACATGTACAAACAGAGCTTCAGACTCTCACAGAGGTATTAATGGCAAATGGGTTCCATGAAAATAAAATTAGAAGTATAATCCAGCAAGAGACATTAAGACAGAGCAAAACCCAAGAAGAAGAACAGAATATGGGAAAAGCCATTCTGCCCTATATAAATAGGACCACCGATAAAATTAGTAAGATATTACAGAAACACAAAATAAAAATAATGTTCCGCACAGATAGAAAAATAGTGATGATGTTAAGAAACCCCAAGGATAAAATTGAACTGGGAAATCAAGGGATATACGAAGTGCCATGTGCCTCCTGTCAGTCATCTTACATTGGACAGATGAATAGATGAATAGGTGTGCGTTTAGAAGAACACAAAAACACAGTGAAAAAAGAAGAGCGAACTTCTTCCTTGGTACAACCCATGAAGGCCACGGGACATAATATCGACTTCAACAATACTAGAACAGTGGTGAAAGAGGAACATCTTAATGAGAGAATAATTAGGAAGGCTATCAAAATTGAAAAGAGACCACAGAATATGAATAGATGAGATGATGCTTCTAGGTTATCAAGTATTTGGAGACCTGCACTGAGGGAAACTCGAGTTTTAACATCAGAGGATAGGCAGAGATCCCAACAGGCAACCAATGGTGTTGTAATGCCTGCCAGAGTCCTTCCCTCTTGGCATATGATAGCTAGCAATAGAGAGAGAGAGAGAACCAAGACAGAAGATAGGCTGAGATCTCAACAAGCCATCAGCGGTGTTGTGATGCCTACCAGAATCCTTCCTTCTTTGCAGTTGACAGTTAGTAATAGGGAACCAGAGAAAGCTGAGCCTTTAACACGCAGGCAGGCTGCAGCCAGGATAATGAAGCAGAAGAAAAAACTGTTGCCCTCCAATCAGGACACAGAGTTGCAGGCTAACCAGCATATGTCAGCAGCAGCAAACACAGAAAAGCGACAACTCCGATGTCGCAGCATACCCACAGCTTCCAAACTGAAAGTAGAGGCCTGATGATGACAAGTTAGAGAGCTTATCGAAACGTTGCCAAAAAGGAAAACTTTTAAAGTGTTGTTTAAGATTTTAGCCAGAGTTTCAAAAGACCCTACAAGGTGTTTTGTTTTGTTGGGATTTTGGAGGATCTTAAACTGGGATTTTAATCAGGATTTTAAGCATTTCAACTAACAGACTTTTAATGATGCGGGAAAACACCCGAGATTTTAACCATATACATATACATACATACATACATACATACATACATACATACATACATACATACATACATACGGCTGCATATAATCTTGATTTACGTAGGACAAACCTGACTAAAGAGAAATACACACACACACACACACACACACACATATAATTCTCTTTTCATAGGTCTTTATGTGTATTTTTCTCTCAGCCAGGTTTTTCCTACGTAAATCAATATCTTTCTACAGCCATAGTTCAGTGATATACACACACACACACACAGAGTGGTGGGATTCTGCCGGTTCTAGGCGGTTTGGCCAAACCGTTCGTTAAATTTCTGGCTTGCCCCAACCCTTGCCCTGCCCCTCTGTACCACTATTTATTGGCCTCAGCCCTCGCAGCACATGAACCATTTGTTAAATTGCTGGCTCGCCCGCCCCTCCCCACCACTATTTATTGCCAATATATTTTGGTGGGGTGGGGCGAGCAAGACAGCAATTTAACACACAGTTTGGTGTTTTTTTTTTTTTTTTTGTAATTTATTGGCCACACTGCACACCGAACTGTTTGTTAAACTGCTGGCTTGCCCACCACTCACCCTGCCCCACTCCACCACTATTTATTGGCCTCCCTTGCTGTGTTGCAAAGCTTGCCTTAGTGACACACCGAGGCATAGCTGCATTTCTTCTTTCGCTCCTCAATCACGTGGCCCAGCCTGCTTTCCTACCTTTGCCCACAGTGGCCTCCCACTATGTTCCCAAATGCCCACCTTAGACTGCCCCCAACCGCTCCAGCAGCAGAACAGGCAAGTACAGCCAAGTGCTGCCCTTGGGGAAGCAGGGCTAGGAAAGATGGTCGACCTGCGCCCGCCCAGCTGCCGGCCACGGCCTACCCTTTTTAATAATGTAGGAGCAGAATTTTAACTTGGTGAACTGGACAGGATAATAAAATTATATTTTGGCTTTTTTTTTTTTTTTTTGATTCGTGATCTCCATGTGAACACAATACATTGTCGTTGTGGTAATTGCTAATCATGGTTGACATCTGAGCACCTTGCTAGTAGCTAGAAGCACTCGATTGGCCGTAGCGGCGGCGGCAGTGTCGACCATTGGGTCGCCCCTCGGCCTGGAGGTGGCATCTTAGGCCTGTGCCCCCCTGTGCGTGCGCCCACCCAGATGCACCTGCAGCCGGCTGTGGTTGCTCTTCACAATGGGGCAGATGGCAGCCCTCCATTACAATACAGAGAAAAGGACGTGCAGATGGTTGCAGCGACTGGATGGGGTAGGATAGGCTGTGCGCACGGGTGGGAAGTGGCCACAGGACAGTCCTGCTGGGTCGGCGGCAGGCCGAGTCGCTTGGATGGGGATAGCCGGCGGCCGCATGGCTAGCAAGGCGTTGGATGGGTTAGCCAGTGGCTCGTGGCTGCTCGCCACCCCATCCAAGCACCTTGCTAGCCATGCAGCCACCTCCAGGCCAAGGGGCGACCTGATGGTCGATGCTGCCGCCGCCGCTACAGCCAATCAAGTGCTTCTCCTGGGTCTTCTCAGCAAATTCTAATGCCTCCGAGAGCAGCTCCCAAAAAAACTTACTGGCCGTCTGGATTGGATAGCCAAAGCACGTGAGGTCGAGGCCAAGCTCCGGGTGCAGGTCAAAGAGTGAAGTTGTGCAGGTGCGTATCTGGCTGTGGTCGTGGGGAAGTTGCCCCCTGTCACGGGTGGCACCACTGCCAAGCACCAAACTCCTAGGCGCCCTTGGGAAAGGAAGGGTCATCGGCAGAAGCAGAGATGCAGCAAGGCAGAAAGGGCAGTGGCAATTTGTTGCACGCTCTTAAGCTGCTCACACTCTTCTCCGAGAGAAGGCCAGGGATGCAATGAATGGGACGGCGTGGCTTTGCTTGTGGGAAAGCCATGGGAATAGCATTCTAAGAGTGGTTTGTTTTAAGCCTTGAGCCCAATGCCAGGTTTTGTTTGTTATATCAGCTGCTAGGCACTCTTTGAATGACGATGATTCGTTCTATAGTTCTTATTACCTTGTGGCTGCTCTTCCCCCAAATATCTGAAAAAATTATAGCAGTTTGGAATGTGTTAAGGTCCACATCTGGAATATCCTGCATGATGGTAACAGGCATCAGTTTGCCCACTGACACTTGCCAGAATCTTTGACCTACATTTTGAAGATATTCCTGTATGTCTCCACCACCTCTCAAAAGTTTGTGGTCTCCTGCTCCGGATCTTGATGAACTGCAGTACCCAGCATTTTCACCACTGACTATCCTGGCTGAAATACTTGAAATGGTCTTTTAGCAACATTTTTTTAAAGCCAATGGTCCCCCACCCCTTGGACTAGAACTGGTCATAATACTGTACAAAAAAAAATGTCTTGTATTTTCACAATGCATTTGTACCACTGAATCGAATAAACAGTACATATTGTGAACTATGGTAAAAACTTTTATTTTCTTTACACTAATTATACAACAAACAAGGAATGCTTATTTTCTGAAATCATGTACATTCCATTTTTTTCTCCTTCTGGGCTCAATGTAGGCTTAAAATGAGCTCAGGACCACAATCAAGTAAACGTATATAGTTAACAGTACTAACAATCATTAGGTGGAGTAGCCATTTTAGATTATTTATGTTGGCTATTAGGGAAGTACCCAGCAGGCTACATGGACAATGCACAGCTGACTCTATAGCTCTTAAATCAATCTCCTGAATTTAAAATGTTATATAGGCACTAATCTAAAGAAAGATTCCACTATCAGTCCAGTGTGATATTGCAATCTCACATGTGTCAGTTCTACAACAACAGAACTATTCAGAACAGATATTTATTCGAAGTCACATTGACTATATGGGAAGGTGCATATTCCCAGGTAATTAAGAAATGACTGGGTGCTTAGGTTGAGTGTTTAAGGTTGCAGACCCCTGACTTACCCCATCCCATTGCTTCACCTTGCAGCCAGCCTTGTAGGCATGCACCCACCTCCCACCTGGGCAGCAGCGGCCTACCTACCCTGGTTGTATCACCTTGCCCTGCAGCTGGCCCAAATGCCTGCATCAGACTGTCTCCGACTGCTCCAGCAGGTCATTTTTATTTAATTAATTTAATTAAGAATGATGCAGTGGGCATAAATGATGACCGGTCAAAAGTGCGAGGACATGTCAGAAATCACTTTTTTCAGCTCTCTGGGTAGTCTCTATGTGCATATGGACAACTCAGAGGGCTGAAAAAGTTATTTTTGTCAGGTCCTCACACTTTTGACCAATCCTTGCACTTATGACTGTCCTCACATTTTACGTTTTGTGCCCTATCTTCTCACTGTGGTGAAGAGAACTAGTTGTGAAATGATTGACATGGTTGTTAAGAATGCTGCAATGGGCAGAAATGTGAGGATGGTCATAAGTGTGAGGACCAGTCAAAATTGCGAGGACCAGTCAGAAATGACTTTTTTCAGCCCTCTCAGTAGTCCCTATGCACATAGCCATGCCCACCCAGTCACATGATCACCAAGCCACACCCCCAACTAAGCCACAGAACCGGTTGTTTAAAAAATATAAATCTATTTCAAGATATATTTCAATATAAATTTGGTATAAAATGGTTTGTTGTGAATGCGACTGCTTGAGGGCTCCTGGATTGGAGCTGAAATGCAAAAGGGATGCAGTATGCTCCCTCCCACATCACATGCTGTGGTAGACCAGGTGTCTCGATAGAAAAACACTTAATCTCTCCTCTGGCTCAAGATGATGGAGGAGGAGGTTAATACAACTGCCTAACATGCAGGCAGCCCTAGTTCGAATCCAAGTAAGGGTATGGCTAGCTGATGAGAACTAAATAGCTTGAAATAGATCTATACTAATCTCCCTTTATTTCTCTATCAGCAAAATATAAATTTGGTATAAAATGGTTTGTCGTAAATGCGACTGCTTGAGGGCTCCTGGACTGGAGCTGAAAGGCAAAAGGAATGCAGTATGTTCTCTCCCACATCACATGCTGAGATAGACCAGGTGTCTCGATAGAAAAACACTATCTCTATCTCTATCTCTATCTCTATCATCTCTATCTCTATCTATCTATCTATCTATCTATCTATCTATCTATCTATCTTGTGTTTCCCCCAAAATACGACCCTGTCTTTTATTTTTTTTAACCCTGAAATAAGCACTTGGCCTTATTGCCATGTGCTCGAAAGCCCGATTGGGCTTATTATCAGGTGATGTCTTATTTTGGGGAAACAGTGAATGTTTGTTGGTGTGTGTGTGCGTGTGTGTGTGTATACCAACACAAACTGATTTCTATCATCACCCACCCACTGAGGGACATATCCAAAGACCATTCACATCTGTTCCAGGACATACAAGAACTTGGATCACATTCCAATATATAGGTTGGAGAATTTTTTTACTTATGAATTTTATCTTGTGACTGTACATAACAACATTCTCTTCAAAACCAAATAGTTCATAATTATACACAAAAATAAAAATGTTCCAATGACGACATTTGGGGAAATTAACAAGCAAATTGTGATGCATAATTAATTAGCTCACATAGAATACAAGATTAAAAGTTAAGTCAAATGAAGGCCCAAGAGTAAATGCAAGCAATATAGGTGAGAAAGGGAGAAAAACATGGGTTTGAGAATGTAGGCAGTGATTTCATGAGCCTGACTGAAAGTTTCAACAAATTGAGCAAGGGTTACTAGAGAGATTAAGATTAGCCAGATATGCAAATTAATGCATGCTTCCCTACATGGAAGAACAATTTAGACTATTTTTCAAACCATCTTATTAAATAAAGAAATACTTGAAACAATGTACTGAATAACTTCCATAATTCCTTTGACAGCATTCAGCAAATGCTAATTTCTCTGGCTCCTTCCAGAAGTTAATAGAGTTTGTCATACATTTAACTCAGAATCTCAGAAATTAAGTTAAGTGGGAAATTACATGCATATACATGGAGTAACAACAAAAATATTTTTTAAACATTTCATCAGTTGCAACAGTGATTAACACAATTTTTTCTTCAAATTCTCAACTTACTTTAATTTAGTTCAGTTATTGTCAGTCAGCTTGGATTCTTTAATGAGAAAGAGCTTGGATTCTTCAAAGAGAAGATATGACAAATAAGACTATAAGTTATAAGTATGGGTTTGAACCCAACCTTTCAAAGGCCAAGATCCAATTGCTGTTCTCATAGGCCATACTCCATCTGCAGCATCCCAGTTTTGAAGCATGGCTACAATTTTGCAAATACAAACACATGCAATGAAATTGTTGTGGTTTTTTTCTTTCCTATCCCTTTCACTATTTTATTGCCTTTATGGATTTGAATGAATATCATTTATTCTCTAGGACATCTTTTATTCATGATTAACTAAGCTGAGTAGCTGTTTGAATACAATTCATATATTATATCTTGAGAAGTGTCACAATAATACCTAGAATTTGAAATAGAGTGTTGCTATCTCTACTACCTTCCTCACAGGTAGAATCTCAAAATTCATACAGACTATTGCTGCTGTTGTAGCCTTGTTTTCTTTTTAGCAAATGCTCATTACTTGAGCTGCTGAGATTTTCAAAATCTGAAAACTGAGTCCAAAACAATTGTAATTCTGTCACTTTCAGATAGTCTGTTGAAAATCCTAAATTCTGAAATTGATCCCCATGGATTACACATTGCATGATGTGCATGCTAATTTGAACTGAACACAGCAGCTCAACCAATGTGTCATTGAGTATCACCAGTGTGAGTTGCTGAGAAAGAGAGGAGATCCAGTGTTCTTATCAGAAGGCCTTGAAAGACAGAAGGCAAAGCATGAACATGCTGAGCTCAGCATGGAGCAGAAGTAGAGCTGCTGAGTGGCTGGTGTACCAGGAGCAGATCAGTGATCTCTGAGCCAGATTATAGTTTTGAGCAAAGAGGCAGAAATAGAGGACATTCTGAAACATACAGTCCTCATAAGGCAATTCCCCAAAGGTTATTTGAGTTCACCATTAAGCCCTGCCGCATAGAAGAGAGAATTTGTGTAATCTCAGCACTTTTGAGGGGAGAGATAGCTATTCATTGCTAACAGTGGCATTTAGCTAAAATAACTGCTAAATTAAATAGCATAACTTAGCATAACAGCACTTAGCTGATCAGTGCTAGCAATGGCACTCAGCAGCATTAGGAATGGGTCACAAATTAGGAAACATAGAATTGTGGGTGCCATTATGAGCTCACTCCTATCCTTCTGCTATAAGCCAAGCACAAATGAAATCCGTACCTGATTATTTTAAAATGGAAATTGAAAGAGGCTTTCCCCAAGCTTCGATTAAATTGCTGATCAGTTGGGTAGTAAGGTGATTTTTCTACTCTAAAGTTGTTAAGAGTCTTCAAATTGCCAGAGGTGGTACATGCTTAAAATCCTAACATTATCTAATGGATAAGCAGAAAAGAATAGAAATGTACATATCTGAATATGTTTTATGACAAATCTATCTCTCCTTCCTATAACCTTGACTAAAGTTTAAAATAAGTTCGTCTTTATAGTAGAGAAAGAAATATGCCTATGGGGAAAAATAGGCTATATAAGTATGAAAAAGAAAGTAGACTCAAGGCAACTTTGGTTATCACTAGCCCTTAACATCATCTTTTCTAATCATTACAAGAGCTATATATTAAAGATTTCCAGGGGAGTTTCTATCAATAGTCATCCAGCTATTCATTGTGATTATCCAACTATAACAATCATATCACTGGCAGATATTGTGTGCCTGAGTCCAGGGAAGAGTATATTACACTGCAGGCTTTCAAAATCCCATAAATCTTGATGACCTCCACTGGCCATAAGTATAATGATGATGAAAGCTCATTCCTTTGCATGCCTGCACTAGCAGAACCCTAGGAGAATAGAACTGTCACTCATGCTCTTTCCCAAAATGTAACCCCAGAGAGAAATATCCTATTCCAGGTCATTACAAAAAATGAAATAGGCAAGTGCTTTGTTCTTTTTTAAAATTTTGTGTTAATATCCATTAATACAAAAAATACAACAAATTTGTTTAGCCAGTATAACCATTTGTTTGAACAGAAGAAATAGCAATCCTTGGCAACTGGTGGAACATGGATTGTATGTGGTGGAGAATCAGTTTCAGAAGCCCTAGTTCTTTCCTTTAGATTTTGTTTAAAGAAAATGACATCTCTAGCACTGATGGTGTTACCTAATTTGGTAATGGAATGTCTGCAAGAAAACAACCAAGTTTAGAGAGCACCATGGACTCAAAACTTTATAATAATATGTGGCATTTTTAATACTGGCTTTCCCCAAGTGTTTTACTATGCAAATGATAGCCTCTTATTTAAGGTGACTTCTGAAAGGCTATTATGTCCAAAGAGGAGACCAGAAATAGTTCTCAAGTTTATCATCAAGACACAGCATCTACATAACAGAGGCCCATGGGAAATCCCTGCCGGTTTATTCCAGTTTTATTCATTTCCCCAACATTACTGTAAGCCTGAGTTACACAGAGATATTGAAATACAGTGGTTTAGTTGCCCACTGTTTTGAGGTGATATCTATGAAGCTCCTACTTTCTTTCTTTTTTTTCTGTTTTTCTTTTGAATGGTGCAGGAGTATGAATGGTTTTCCAAGGGTTAGCAGTTTACAGGAATCACTTGCGCTTTGGTCTGGGATGTGGATAGCATGGACTCATCCCCAGCAACCTCCGCCTGTGTTTGGCACTGGGGGGACGCAGGGAGAGGGAGCATCCTGCAGGGACCATAGCTCCACAATGCAGTCCTTTCAGCAATACCAAGAAGCTCCACACACATTTGTACTACTCAGGTGACCCTAAGGACACAGACAAACCTCCAAGTCTCAGGAGCCTCAAAGACTCTCTTAAAAAATGCAAATGACCAGCCATCTGCAAGGAGTATAAATCCTTCCATTCCCCACTATCCAGCCAGAGCTGAAGTTTCTTGGATGAGAAGCAAAACATCTTCAAAGAAAAACAAGAAAGTCCAGTTGCCTCTTGAAAAAGCACCTTTGGGACAAACATGACCTGGATGACTGAGAATCTCCATAGACTCCACCCATCTGTACAATATAACTTTTGTTCTCCCCCTGCCCCATTGTTGCACATGATGTGCTGAAGGAGCTGGTGCAGTAGAGCATAATAGTGCTGTAAATTCAGCTGAAGTTTATAGGGGTTGCTTGGAATTATATGAGAGTAGTTCCAGCCTTTCCTCAAAGATCTACTGTATGAAGTTGGTGACTTCTCCTGAGCTAGTATCTTATAACTAGCAATCTTACATGATTTCAGGTTTATTTTATTTTGTTTTGTTTTATTTATTTTATTTTAGGAGTGCTAAATGCTCTATCCTTGGGTTTATAATGCTGGGCTGTGGCCCAAGTCAGAATCTTTGTTTTTTGCTTCTTTGGGGATCATGTTTTATTTAACAAAAAGGAAAAAAGAGGAGGGGGGAACTGTTTTCCTACATACTTCAGAGTGCTATTTGGGCCTGGAGTATATTCTCATATGGAAGAAAAACTAGGGTTAGTAATGATATTAAGAGGAGCAAGGCAGCAGTTTTAATATTTTCACTGCATTAGCTTTACTAATGATGATGCTGACTGAGGAGTTAATGCAAAATGACAATCTGATCATCTAGGAAGTTGGATCAATGCCTGGAAAGAAAATGATGATCTGTTTGCCTCCATAAATGGTTAAGGGTCACTTTCATGTGATATTCATTCGGCAAACTGTAACTTCTGAGATTTTCATAAAATTACTTTTTGTAGCCAAAATGACATAGAGAGAGAAAAAGAAAACTTTTCTTGTTTTTTTAAATGATAAAAGTTTTAGAAATAATGAGTTTTGTCATCCGTATTAGTGTTTTAATTTCACGATGTTGATTTCACTTCCAAAACAGGTGGAAAGAATTCCTGAAAATATGTATTTCAGAAATTTATCTATATTTTAATGAAAAAAGTTACATATGCCAATTCATGTTTAGCAATAAGATTAGTGATTATTGGTAATATTCAGTCTGTAAAGGTATTCATACTATGTTGTAGCATTAATGAGGTAGCATTTTATAAACTTTTAATGTTTACAGAAAGATGATACAAAATGTGCAAATAATAATTAACTATAAAATGCAACCACTATTATTAATAATTGCTGCAGGTTTATTTAAATATTTAAAGGGAATGATACTGAGTGTCCATAAAGAGGGCTGTGAGTCTGCAAAATCTGTGTATCAGGCATGTTCATAACAGCAGAATTGAATGATAATGTCACAGCTTGAATGGCATCATGTTGACACAATCTTAATTTGCCACTTATATCCATGAATGAGATACACATGAAATCTCATAATGACAATTATAGTCAAAAAGAAGACAAAAAATAACTTTTTCACAGGCCATGTGGAGTATTTTTTAAATAAAATTTCAAACGCCATGGATGGATGGATGGATGGATGGATGGATGGATGGGCAATCAAACAGGCTGATAAACAGACTGACGTCCAGTGAAATTTCATTTATCCTGACAGTGTATTTTTCAGACAACGTACTATGTTCTTGAGTCAAAGAACACAATTGAATAATGGGACATACAGCAGAGGGCCTTGTACAGAGATACCCAATATAATCTGGATGCTTGACCAGGGAGAATGTTCTCCTGTCTCATGCCCATAAATGTTAATATGTTAAAAGATCAAAACAATGATGCTTCTGGAGCTGCATATTCCTGCCTATGTTTCCAGCTTGGACAAAATTGGAAATCTCTTTTCTTCACCTGTAGCCTTATGGTTTTTGTACCATCCCTAACAACTAATCGGTAAATTGAATGAGTAGGTTGAATGAGAAATAGAAGTCAGTCGAACTGCAATTTCTTAGATATATTTTCTATGCCACTTACAGTATTTCCAAATAATTCCTGGAAACTAGTGATTCAATATAAAAAATATCTTCAGATAAAAGTAAAAAAAAATAAGAAATCCCCCAACCTTGTTAGCATCGCAGAAATATAAATTTAGTGTCTTTCTTTACGAATGGTCTTTAGTCCAAAATCTCCACCCTTGTAGACATTTCAACCACACAAAAGGCAGATTAGAAAATTCTCCCTTAATAGTTCTGGCCGGGAACATAGGAAACTAGTAACTTTCTGCAATAGTATAGGATCTCCTGCTTGAGCAGGGGGTTGAAGACTTCAAAGGTCCATCCCACCCTATTATTCTATGTTCTAACATAAGAAAAAAATCTGTGGGAATGCCATGGTTCAAGCCAGAATCACGGTCACTTTGTACAACCTGAGTTTGCATTCCATATGATATTTTGTTTTAATTCTTGCTAACATAAAGACTTTTTTTCATATAAAGAATACATTACCTATAATATGTTATTGTAGAACCTCTGAAAGCACTGAGCACCTAAAATTAATCTAAGATTAATGTTTATTTATTTATTATTTATTTATTTTATTCTATTTTTATATCACCCTTCTCCTACTGGACTCAGGGCAGTGAACAGCCAAAAGTAAAACTATCATATACAAAATTTTAAAATATTTAAAAGAAATTAAACAAGAATTGGCCCAATAAAATTTAAAACACCCCTATTAAAACCAATTTACAATTAAAAATATCTAGGGGGTGGTGGTCAAGCCAGCCCGGCTTGATGAAATAAAAAAGTTTTAAGGGCACAGTGAAAAGCCCGGAGATCTGGGATCCTACGTATCTCTGGGGCCAGGTCATCCCAGAGGGCAGGTGCTGCCCTCTGGAATGACCTGCCCCTGGGAGTCGCCAGCCGACATTGTCTGGCTGACAGCACCCTGAGGAGGCCCTCTCTGTGGGAGTGTACTGGCCGGTGGGAGGCTATTGGTGGCAGAAGGCAGTCCTGTAAGTACCCAGGCCCTAAGTGCATCAAATGTGATAACCAACACCTTAAAGTGCACCCAGAAGATCACCGGAAGCCAATGCAGCTCATGCAGGAGGGGTGTCACATGGGAGCACCCCGTCACTCCCATAATCCCCTGCGCGTCCACATTTTGCACCAGTTGGAGCCTTCGGGTGCTCCTCAAGGGGAGCCCCATGTAGAGAGCATTGCAGTAGTCCAGGTGAGAAGTAACAAGTGCTTGAGTGATCATGTGTAAGGAGTCCCGATCCAGAAAGAAACTCACAAATCAGGAGAACCTGATAAAAAGCCCCCCTGGCCACGGCCATCATATGATCTTCTAAAGACAGCCGTGCATCCAGGATGACACCCAAGTTGTAAGCCCTCTCCGTGGGGGCCAATAACTTGCCCCCAATAGCCAGCGATGGCACCAGCTGGCTATATCAGGATGCTGGAAGCCACAGCCATTCAGTCTTGGAAGGGTTGAGTCGGAGCCTGTTTCTCCCCATCCAGACCTGCACGATGTCCAGGCACCGGGACATCACTTCAATGGCCTCATTGGGATGGCCTGGGGTGGAGATGTACAGCTGAGTGTCATCAGTGTACTGATGGAACTCCACCGCAAAACCACGGATGATCTCACCCAGTGGCTTCACATAAATGTTGAACAGGAGGGGTGAGAGGACCAACCCCTGCAGGACCCCACAAACAAGGCACCTCGGGGTTGACCTCTGCCCTCCTGCCAACCCTGACTGCAACCAGTCAGAGAGATTGGAGGAGAACCACTGTAAAACGGTGCCCCCCACCCCCAACCCTTCCAACCGGCGCAGTATGATACCATGGTCAATGGTATCAAAAGCCACTGAGAGATCTAACAGGACTAGGATAGAGGAACAACCCCTATTCCGAGCCTCCAGAGATCATCCACCAATGCGACCAATGCCCTTTCCGGGCTGTGCCCAGGCCTGAAGCCAGACTAGAGCAGATTTAGATAGACAGCTTCCCTCAGGTACTGCAGAAGCTGTCGCGCCACCACACTCTCAATAATCTTTGCCACAAAGCGAAAGTTGGAGACAGGATGATCGTTAGCTAAAATAGCTGGATCCAGACAGGGCTTCTTGAGGAGGGGCCTCACCACCTCCTCTTTCAAGGCGGGAGGCAAGATACCCTCACTCAAAGAAGCATTAATAATCGCCTGGAACCTGCCTTGCATAACCTCCTGGGAGGCCAGCACCAACCAATAAACATGTGGTCATGTTCAGCCATCCCAGAATCCTGTCCATGTTCTTGGGAGCCACAGGGTCGAACTCCTCCCAAATGACATTCTCAAGACCTGCCTCCATTATCCCGCCTGGATCTACCCAGTCAGAGACCAAGCCTTCCTGCATCTGAGTGATTTTATCATGCAGATACTGCACAAAGTCCTCAGCCCGCCCCTGCAAGGGATCCTCCCATGCTCCCAGATGAAGAAGGGAGCGGATCACCCTAAACAGGGCGGCTGGGCGGTTATCTGCAGATGCAATAAGAGCAGAAAAATAGTTACACTTTGCCGCTTTTATCACCACTAAGTAGGTCTTAATATGAGACCTCACCAGTGGTCAGCCTTTCTGAATCGGTCGGATTCAGAAAGGCTGGTCCTCCAACCGCTCTCCAGGTGTCTTTTCCAGCACTTCATCTCCCTCAGCTCCTCAGAGAACCAAGGAGCCAGGAAAACTCAGCAATGGGTCAGAGACCGCAAAGGCACGACTCAGTCCAAAGCACCAGTGGCTTCCCCATCCCAGCGGCCACTAGCTCTTCAGCCAAGCTTTGAGTCAGAGCCTCAGGAAAGGGCCCAAGCTCCGTCTGGAACCTATCAGGATCCATCAGGCGCCTGGGGCAGAACCACCTGCAGCGGGGTGTGGCGGTTAGAAGGTCCAGCCTAAAAAGGGAATGATCTGACCATGACAAGGGCTCAATCGCTATCTCCCCTATCTCAAGATCATTCATCCACTGACCAGAGACAAAAATCAAGTCCAGAGTGTCTCCATGAATTAATTGGGTCAGGTCCATGGCCGTCATGGAAGCCATGAATTCCCGGGCCGCCTCAGATGCTTCGCCGACAGATGGCAAGTTGAAGTCCCCCATGACCATAAGCCTGGGGGTCTCCACCGCCACCTCGGCAATCACGTTGAGTAGCTCGAGCAGGGCCGCCGACACATGGCAGGGAGCCAGGTACGTAATCAGCAAGCCCGTATGCCTCCCATGTTCCCACTTCACAAGGAGGGACTCACATCTGGCTATCTGAGGTAGAGTGGCCTCCCTCAGCGCAAGTCCTTCCTTCACAAGAACTGCCCCTCCCCCACCCCTCCCCTGGGACCTCGGCTGTTAACCCTTCTATTATTGATCAAATCTAAACTATCCATGACAGCCTCATAAAATGTTACTATAATATGCACAACTTTAGAGAAACTGCATCAGTGGGTAGCTAAAAAAATTAAAAAATAAAAATCAAAGGTTGTCTTTCTCTATGGAAGGAAACTATTTTGTGCCCTAGTAGCATAACATATTTGGGGGGATACTGTTTAAATTAATGAGAAAATTTTGGTTTTCTAACTTATTAATTTTTATCACCAGCAAGAAAACCCCAAATACTTTCTGATTGTTTAGGTTTTATACAGTATGCAGTTTTTAAAAAAGGAATGAAGAAACTTTCCCAACAATCAAGTGAGCATTTTAAATCTAATCTCATCCTTCCTTTTGAAAAATAATACTTTAATCCCCTCTAATGTAAGTGTCTTAATATCTGTCCTAATTTTGTACTTTTTAATGAGCTTTCTTTAGTTGCGATACCCTGTTTCCCCCAAAATAAGACATCCCCTGATAATAAGCCCAATCGGGGTTTTGAGAGCATGGCAATAAGGCCAAGTGTTTATTTCAGGGTTTAAAAAAATATAAGACATGGTCTTATTTTCAGGAAAACACAGTATTACTTCATGCCTATGCCATAGGAAGCGAGCTGCTGTATATGGTACAGAAAGCCTAATTTGTTAGCAATAGTTATAGATTGTGTACTTAATACATCATTCCTTAATTGTGACATCTAGACAATTAAGCATCAATCTTTTTAAAAGGTGGAATCATCATACTGTTTTGCTATGATAATTAGCTATGATTTCTTGATGTTCAAACTAGGTCAAACTGCAGTTAGTTTTATGACATGGGTGAATAATCAATGTATAAACTCAGTGCCAATTCATAGTTCACATATGAAAAAAGTGCAGTTAGTTGAAAGCAAAAGCAAATATTAGAAGTGTTTCATCACTAGAAGTGAGAACATTTTGTAGTGGGCAAATTAAAGCAGGGTTCATATTTTTGCATTTTTAACTTTCCTGTTTTAAGAGGGCCTAGAATGCCTGTTCTCTCTTCTAAATGAAATTATTTCATATCAACAGCCAAAATTTGATATAAAACCTTCTCCTTTGCACATTGAACATTTCAGATAAACCATTTTCAATGAACCTTCAAAATATTGTGATGTTATCAGCCAGTCCTTTTAACCCACATCAGTTTCTCAAGTAGAATATAACTTTTTCCTTTAGGAGAATCTACTTCATTTCTTAAGAAAGAAAGAAAGAAAGAGAGAAAGAAAGAAAGAAAGAAAGAAAGAAAGAAAGAAAGAAAGAAAGAAAGAAAGAAAGAAAGAAAGAAACTGAGTATCAAATAGTAAAAAAATTATTAACTATAATCACGATATAAATTAAATGTTCTTCCATGAAAGCTTTAGAATTTTTATGACAATCCCTAAGTAATATCCAAGCCATTACTGAATTAACAGATTCATGATGATGCAGAATTTGTAATGCAGCATTTTAAAGGTCAGAAAGCCTTTGATAGTTTAAAATTCACATGGCATTTTGATTTGAATGAAGCTCTGAAATTGTGTACCCACCAGTTGAAAAGCTGGCCCTAAGGCAGAAGAGGGGAACTTATTTCAACCACCAAATCATTTTCAAGGGCTTATTGTTGGATGGATGCCAGGGAAGAGAGTATTCCCAAAAATGAATTATAATTATAAACATTCTTTACTGGTGTAGAAAGTTAGCACCCATCCCTCTCCTAGAAGAATGAAATATTTTAGGAAATATTAAAAAGGCAGTATATTATATTTCCTTGGATGAGAAATGGAGAAACATGTTTTTTTAGAAGCAGGAAGCAGACTCACTCTTAATAGCCCTCAGCAGATGACAGCACTTAAGAAATAAAGATATAGCTCTTGTCTAAATGTAATGTCTTCACGAAACCAAAATGCTCAGCGATTTTAGCATCATGGGCGTATTGTAATACTTCCCCCCTCAGGCTGGGTGGGAGCGAAACTGTATGTCCCAGCCAGCCTGAGGGGGCAGTATTACAATATGCCCATGATGCTAAAATCACTGGGCATTTTGGTTTCATGAAGACATTACATTTAGTTAAACAACAATTCTGGTGGCCGGCGCTGAAGAAAGACATAGAAGCCTACTTGACAAGCTGCCCCATATGTGCATCAGCAAAGAAGCCTCCTGGGAAGCCCCCTGGGTTACTTCAGAGTGTAGCCAGGCCAGAAGCCCCATGGAAGGAGATCTCCATGGATTTTATTGTTGACTTGCCCGAAAGTGGAGGAAATACAGTCATTTGGTGGTCACTGATTTGTTTTCTAAACAAGTGCACTTTGTTCTATGTCCCAAGATCCCTTCAGCTAAAACTCTGGCTAAATTGTTTATCCATCATGTGTATAGATTACACTGGGCTTCAGAGCGAATAATCTCAGACAGAGAGGTTCAGTTCACCTCCCACTTTTGGAAGGAGTTCCGGGGGTTGTTAGGCTCCGCCCAGGGGTTAAGCCCTCAGACCAATGGGGTTTGTGAAAGAACTAACTCAGTGTTGGAACAATAACTTAGATGTTACATCAGCAAGATAACTGGGTGGTTTTGTTGCTGTTTGCAGAGGTTGTTTATAATAACTCTATACACAGCAGTACTGGGTTTACCCCATTTAAGGTACCCTCCAGCCAAGACTTTGTACCCATCCCAGAGTTGCCTCAGGAAAGCCTATAGATAACTTCTTTGGTTGACTGGATTGAACAGCTATGTGGTACCTGGTCTGTAACACGTAAGGCCCTGGATGAGGCTCACCAAGCTCATAAAACCCAACCTGATAAGAAAAGAATTCAGGGTAGGGTAGAAATATTTGATTTGAGGAAACATCACAGTAAGGTGCAGTACTTGGTGGCCTGGAAACACTTCCCTTTAGCTCAATCTGAATGGGTAAATGAGCAAATGTTAGGGCTCCGAAGCAACTCAAATTGTTTTATTCCAAATATCCTGATAAACCTTAGTTCTGGAGCTGTACATATATTCCTGTTTATGTAAGTTTCTATTTTCCCTTATTCTGTTCTTTTTCTAGGATTAACGTCTCTTCTGCAGGAGAGCCGAATGACAGCCTCCGCCTTTATATTACTTGCTTGCTTGGCTGCCATTTTAACTGGGGGAGGGGGAGCTGTCTGGATATTTGGGAGGGGGGAAGTGAGCTGGTGGAGTAAATTGGAGAAAGTTTTCCTCAGCGTTTCTCTGCAGCTGGGAGGTGTGCTGATAACCAGTCAAGGTCAACTGTCGTGGCATATCAGACGGATGGAGCCATTGGAAGCTGCACCCCACATGACCCCTTGGGGGGATGTGGATTGGATAATCCTAACTGGACCATTGGGGGGAGGGTTTTAATGATGCTTTCTATATGTGATTTTTGCACCTATTGCCTCAGACCTTGCTTTTCTTTGGTTGCATACTCAGTAAAAGTACCTTTCTCTATGAAAATGGAATCGGGGTTTTTCTTTCTTGAGTACTGAAAGGAGGCATACCTGACAGCTCTATTCATAGCTAAAAATTCCCTGCAGCAAAGTCAGAACATAGGTAGGATTAGCCTTCAGCCACTATAGGAATTGCCCAACGCCCCTTCATTGCATCAGCAGTCCAAACTTCAACCAAAGCTGGGATCTTAGACAACCTACAGAACCAGCTATGACTCCCTACAACAGCCAATAGAATACATGTTCTTGCATAGGAACAGGAAGTTCAAGTGCAAAGCCCAAGAGAAGGTATAAACACCCCACTCTCAACTCCATGCTGTCAGCTGCCCAGACTCATATGTGCTTGGTGGTTCTGCTTCATTAATAAATGGACCCTCTTTCCAATCAGCCTTCAGCCTCCATTTTGTCTCTAGTGCTTTTCTCCCAGCTTGGAACTGAATCAGACAGATATTTCTTCTGGTACACAAGGTGGTACACAAGGTGACATTCAAGCAATGGGCACATGTCTGCCCCTATAAAAAGAGATGGGACATTGCCACTCAAACAAAACCAGGTGGGTGCACTACATTACCTATCTTCTGCCATGGATCTGTCATGCACCAAGATAAAAAAACATGGGACAGAAGCTCTACCTTTCACCTTGACTTGCTAAGCAAGGCCTATCAGCAGATGCAATTTCCCTTTAGCAGTTGAAGTGTAAAGAAACTAGAAAACATTGGCTTCAGAATACATCCACTTTAAAAAACAAAAAATATGGATGTCATCCAACCACCTCCTTTCTCCTCCATATTTCTAAACCCTCTTGAACAACAGAGGTGTAAGGGTGCGTAGGAGCTTTGCTTCAAAATCTCTTGAAATTAGCACATCTTTGGATTAGTGCTTGAGTTCAGCTTGCTTGCAGAAAAATTTTTCCTTTCAATAATTTTCTTTGAGATGCAAAGACCCCAATCATTTCTCTAGATACAAAACTTCAAATTATTTAATAAATATCAACATTTCTAAACTTATTTATCTATTAATAGTAGAAGCTGAAGTAATGTTACAGTACCTTTTTTTAAAGTAAAGGTTTCCAATATGGATCTGAATGTTATAAAGTTTTTTTAAAGAAAAAACCAAATTGATACTATAGCTATATTAATTGTAACTATAGCATGTTAATAAAAAACCCTGTCTCTTTGAAACAAGCAAGTCAGATAAATCAATCAAATCAAACTTTAAATCAGTGCTATGATATAAGCCAATTACATTGCTAAATCAAAGAGAAAAAGTATTTACTGGTGTGATAGGCAACCCATCATGTACTGTACATTCTTAAACAATTTTATCTCTGCTGATCAATCTAGATTTATAACTAAAAGAAAATATAACTCAAATAGTTTAATAATTAAATAAATCTACTACATTAACTGTACCAGAGTTCTGTTACCTCTAACAGAAGTTTTCAAACATTTGACATATTGGAAGGCAAATCTTTTTCTGAAATATGTTATTGGAAATGAAATTTTAACTTATATAATTTCCATAATCAATTATATTGACTGCCACACAATAATTAGCACTAGTATATTAATTATCTACTTTTTAAATAAATAGGAAGACCACACAGGGATGTCAATTTTTGTCTATTTTGTTTTACAATAGAAGCATTACTATAAAATCTTAAAGAAATAATAAGAATATTCCAGGATCTAATATAGAAAAGAATATTATAGAATTAATTTGTTGCAGACAATATTCTTATTTCTCTTAAAAATTCAGTTAGAAATATATCTCAGCTGCAGTTTGAATGAAATAAATTACATGGATTAATAGATTTGGAAGCTAATTTTGATAAATCATCTACTACATTAATTAATATTGATAAAGAATTACCGAAACAATTCCAGTGAAACATTGGATTTCATACTGCTCCAGGTGAAATTAGAAATTTAGGAATAGTAATTACCTTATATATGCAAAAGACAAGTAACCATGAATTCAGGGTGATAATCTTCTATCCAGGAATAGTGTAAAGGAGGGGGGGTGGAATCAGAAAAAAACCTCTTAGTAATATGGATCTTCCAAACATTCAAGAGTTCTGTCATTGTACCCTACAACAATAAGGTGACAATACAAACATGCATTCCTTTCCCTCCTTCCAACAGAAACTGCACATGCATGCACACACACGTAGATGAGATAACAGGTCAGGGTAGCTGCACTAGCAAGATGGAATTAACCTGGTTAAGGTTGAAGAAGGGAAAATAAATGAAACAGAAAGGGAAAAATAAATGGGCCAGGAATGAAATAAAAGAAAAGGAACTTCCTTTACGTGTCACTGAAAGTGTTAAAATTAATCATCATGGAGTCCTTTTCAAGGAATGGCTAATTATTTTTTTTAATTACATTTATATGCCGCCCTTCTCCGGAGACTCAGGGCGGCTTACAATGCGTTAAGCAATAGCCTTCATATTTTTGTATATTTTATACAAAGTCAGCTTATTGCCCCCACAAACTGGGTCCTCAGTTTACCTACCTTAGAAAGGATGGAAGGCTGAGTCAACCTTGAGCTTGGTGAGATTCGAACTTACAGTAATTGCAAACATGTTCAAAACAGCCATTCAACAAATCTGGAGTTTTAAATTTGGGGCCAAATTATTTAATACATTTTAAATTGTTTTTAAATTTTGTATTATATGTTGCTTTTACTATGGCTGTACACCGCCCTGAGTCCCTCAGGAGAAAGGTGGTATAAAAATTTAAATAATAAATAAATAAACAAACAAACAAAGATGACAACTGCCATTGACTCATCTTATCTATTCAACTGTTTTCAATGTTAGTTTTGATTTTTAGTGAATTCCCTTCCTCCACCCACAACTAATTATTTAGGAGAAAATGTTTCTTCCTGTAGAAAAATATGCGTTCAAAAAGAACTGGTGCCAAAGAAAATTAAATAGAATTATTGTCATGTTATTATAAAATATTTTTTATATTTTATTATATTGGTATTATTATAAAATAATTGTTTAAAATTATTATTTTTCCTAAAATCCTCATTGCATTGATTGCTAGTTGGCTTTGTATATGGACAAAATAGTTTTTTATACATACTTATTAAAAAAAGATTACACAAGCCATAAAATGAGCAAAAAATGTGTATTATTATTAAGAGTAGAAGGTAGACATTGGAACCCCTTCTTGGTTCTTAAAGAAATATCCACAGTCCTTCATTCCTTCATACCAAAGCTCTGTTCTTAGGAGAAGAAAAAGATTGAAGAATGCCAAAAAGTTTATTGTTATAGATCACTGCTTTTCAATACTTAGAAAAATTAAAATGTGTGGACTTCAACTCCCAGAATTCCCCAAAGTTGACATGCACACCAGGGCATGTCAACTTTGTACTTACCTTTACTACCGGTTTGCAACGGGGCCGTGAGCGCGCACTTTTCTGCACATGTGCAAAAGCATTCTGATGACATCAGGTTCGGTGGTGGAGCCTCCCGCCGGTTTTACTACTGGCGGTAGTATAGAACCGGTGTGAACCGGGGGCAACTCACCACTGATCCACAAATCTAAAAATTACAATAATTTTTGTAATCTAAAAAACACCGCTGTAGATCAAAGAAATATAAAAGATATAAGTAGACATTTTTGTACAAACAAGATAAAATAAAATTAGAAATTAGAAAAATTAGGAAACTGAATTAAATATTTGGTAATAAAGGAGTTAGGATTAGGACGGAGGGACATTTGTGGTAGCTAAGACAGGAGATGGGAGGGAAGGAAAGGAAAGGAAAGAGGAAAAGTCCATGGAATGTGCCAGGCTAAAACTCTGGAGTTGTGGGACAGAGATTCACTTGGTTTATCTAATCTGCACTTGTTTTCTGTATTACTTGTAAGAATAAAAATGTTCTAAGGTTTTGATTCTACTAAATAATAAAAGATTTGGAGGAACTTTAAGAAGAACATGGAAGTTCTGGGGTTTTCTGTCTCATGCACAATCTTAGTTAAAATGCGTTTTTTTTTTTATTTTTACAATTTTCTGGAGTGGGGGTGGCAACTGCTTGGATTAACCTCTTCAGTTTTCTTTGCAAGATTTTGGAAGTGGTTTTCTATTGCCTATTTTCTAGGGCTGAAAGAGTTTCTAGCCTAAAGATGCTTCACAGCAAAGATGGATTAGAATTGCCTTAATCACTACACCAAATGGTTCTCTTTATTTATTTCAATATTTACAATTTATTTACAATATCTGTAATCACTTAAAATTCTGGCAAAATAAAACAAGAAATCTACTGGAAATAATAAAGACTACAGTGACGGAGGCAGGTGTCCAAGTAGAAAGACTGCTTATTCCTTCAAGGGCCAGAAAATCACTTCCACCAACATGCTTTGCTTTCAACAAATGTTTTAGACCTGCTTCATTCCTTTGACTGCCTCTTCATTATCATGAAGGTCATTGTGTTATTGTTTTGTCAAAAAAAAAACCCACAGTGAAATGAATAAAAATACTATATGGAAGTAATTTTACCATTGTTCTGTTGTGAGAGTTTTCATGTCTTCAACTGTGCTGGCTCTAGAACTGTTAGTATTCCTCCCTTGCAAGAACCTATGGGTGATACCACTTAGCTTTTTCAGAGCAACCAAGATTGGCCAAGTGCCTTAGGTGTTATGAACTTAATTTGTGCTTATTGCAAGCCTCGCTGATGATGGCAGATCTAAAATATTCTTAATAATGAATCTGTAATGTGTATCCCTGCACTCCCTCTGATCCTGCCAGGCACCTGCTCCTTCTTCAGACATGTTGCTTGAATGTCCCCAGTTGCTGATTCTGAAGAAGTCCACACCTTTTAAGGGAATAGTTACAAGAGGATATCAGGAGCTGCCTGTACAGATGACAATTTCTGTACCAAAATTGGTTTTTGACTAATGAAAAAGTATGCTTGCCAAAGTTTCAGTGGCAGTCAGTGATTAAGTCAACAAAAGAAGCAGGAAAAGATTTTGCATTTGAAAGATCCACTTTATGAGAGTGTAATTTCCTGTTTATCTTTTTTTCCCCCAGGAAAAAAAAATAGTCATCTATTTGGCATAATTCCAAAGTAAGTCTTTAAATCATAATTACAGTAAATTTAATAGACAATGTTATTGCTGTTTTGTACAGCAAAGCTGTACATCACTAAGTAATTGGCAACAGATGTGGGTCCCTTCCCCCACAACTCCAATTTAAAAAAAGACTAATTTTAAAAAGAAGTATTTCTGGAAAAGGCCTTCTTTAAGCTCATACATTCAAGAGATCTATAGCTCCCTCCTTAAACATATCCATAATTGATATATGGTTTCCTTTTGGGGCATTCATTTTCTATCAGTGTAAAGTAAGTCTGGTCTAGCTTTCTAACATAAAACTGTGGTTCTGAGAAAATGTGAGATAATTGTTATGATTGAGAAAAAAGACCCACAGATTTATTAACTATAAAAAGCAGCATTTAGCATAAAGCAATGTATAGTATAGGCACCCAATAAGTAACCCCTTTCTCACCAACTGCTAAGCAAAAACTACTTGGCTCAGGGCCCTAGGTCATATGTCTTTAAATTGGATTGTTCTTAAGCAACCCTCCCTGAAAGCTAGATGAGGGTCCCAGTTTGTTCTACTCAGTCCCACGAATCAGGTTTGATGTTTTAAAGCAGGGGTCAGCAACCTACGGCTCTGGAGCCACATGTGGCTATTTCACTGCTCTGCTGAGGCTCTCTGTCACTCAAAATATGTGTCACAACCACCAATGTGCGATACCCACTGGCACGTGATTTATTGAGCTTTTCAACCCCTGGTAGGCCAACCATAGATAAATCCAAGAAAAGTTTCAGAAGAAAACATAATGTTTAATTCAACTACATATGCTAGTTTTGTGGCTGCTCAGGAAATAATTAGACACAGGAAGGGTTTTGTGGCTCCCGGTGTTTTCTTTTCTGTGGGAAGCAGGTCCAAATGGCTGTTTAAGCGTTTAAGGTTGCAGACCCTTGGTTTAAAGCACCCTGGCATGCTTTAAACCAGGGTTCTCAAACTCAATTTCATTGAGGGCCACATCAAGGTTGTGTTGACCTTGAGGGGAGGGCTGAGGCCATGGCCAGATTGGGTGTGGCCAGCTTGATGTCACTCATGTCGGGGACACCTGTGGAGATGAAAATGGGCTCCCAAGCTATGTTTCGGCTGTGATGGCCTCCTGCAACCCTCTGCCAGCAATAATGGAGCTTGGGAGTGTCACCCGTGGCCCTCCCGAGCTGTTTTCACTGGCAGAGGCACTGCAGGCTGGTCCTTCGCTGTTTCTAGGGTGACCCCACAAGCCAAATCTAAGCACCCCGCCATCCGAATCCTTAAATTTGACACCCCTGCTTTAAACCATGCTTTACTTGGTGGAGCCTTGGTGGTTCAGAGGACTAAAGTGCTGTTAAAGTAGCACTTAGCTGCCAGCTGCCTGCAACTACTGCGAGTTCAAATCTCACCAGGCTCAAGGTTGACTCAGCCTTCCATCCTTCCAAGGTAGGTAAAATGAGGACCCGGACTGTGGGTCTGCTGACTTTGTATAAAAAAAGAACACCGCTGGGGGGGGGGAGGCAAAAGCCCTACTAAGCAGGTACAGTATATACAGTATATACCACCAAACAGTGGGGGCTTGAGATTCTTTTTTCTTTTATTGAAAAAGTTTTACAAATTTTTCATTTCCCCCCCCAACCCCCATAACCCCCCCTCTCCCTACCACCCTCCA
The DNA here is from genome assembly GCA_030761175.1 of Masticophis lateralis. Taxonomy (NCBI): domain Eukaryota; kingdom Metazoa; phylum Chordata; class Lepidosauria; order Squamata; family Colubridae; genus Masticophis; species Masticophis lateralis. The sequence continues at coordinate 180,277,358 of JAUDYJ010000001.1, forward strand.
CCCCCACCCCTTTCCACTCCCCATCCCTCCCCATCCCCCCCTTGACTTCCGCTACAGATTTTTAAAAAAGTTTAAAACAAAAAGGAAAAAATTTTAAGTATTCAAATTTTAAAGTTAGAAAAAATTTAAAAAGAAGAAAAAAAAACCAAACTCAGTACATATAACAAAGTAATATAACAAATAAACCTATAAATAATAATATTTTTCTAAAGTTAACAATATCGTAATAAAAAGAACTAATAATAATAAAATTTACCTCATTAACCAACCATCAATATTCATTTATCAATCAATAAAATACTTATAATATTCAAACCCAATTAAAAAATATCATACCTTTCTGTAATCCATTAATATTAACATTACTAATCATATACCAAAGTCAATCCCCCTTATAATAAAATATAATATATCACATCAATATCCATATCCCAACTACACCCCTTAACTAAAAAACAAAAACATAAAACATATCTCTATTCTAATGAAATATAATATATGATTATACATATATAATTATGATTATACAATTATGTCCAAAAAAAATTTTTCTATCTCAATAATCCATGTTTCAATCTTCTCTTCGTCTTGATTGAAGTTAAATATACTTTCTTCCAACGTAAATCCAATTCCAATAAACTTCATCTTCCAGCTGCCCCCATCAGCAAAAAAAAACATCTCTCCACACAAAAAATCCCCCTGAGGGACTTTGTATAAATAATATCCAACCACGAAGGTATTCTATACTCCTCTAGGTAGAACATTCAAACTAGCTTATACTGTACCACCTAAAAAAAAGAAAAAAACCAATGCAGCTCCTCCTAAATTTCAAACCTTAAAGAAAAAAAAACTACAACCCGCATTCCCAGATATTCCATTAAAGCTCTTTCAAATCCTGTCACCCTTTGCAGTTCCTTCCTTCGGGTTGCGAGATGTTTTCATCTTTATTCTCTTCTTCTAGATAATAAATTCCCCCCAAAAAACTATAATAGGGTAACCACAGATCGCTGCTAGTATTGCAGCAATCTGTTTACCTTTCTCAGAATGTTAGGTCCAATTCAGGATAAACTTTGTAGAAAAATTTTTATAATCCATTTTGATATATAAGTCTAATATCAATCCAACTCAGGATGAACTTTTGAAAATTTATAATGCATCTCAGTTTTGAAACCTATCTACAATAGCTTGGATCATTTCATAAATCTCCTTATATTGCCCATCAGTGGTTTCCAGTCGAGTTTCCTCATTAACTTCTACTTCCTATTGATTGGCATCACCCCCCTTCTCTTGTTCAAGGTCCATCACTGGGATGCTCAGTTTTCTCATCTGGAAAATCCATAATAGAATCCTCTGGACAACCACCTGGTGCTCCTTTTTCTTCTAACACACTTTGAGGTTCTTCCTTCTGCTTACATTTCGCAGACTCTCTTTCACGTTTTTTATTCTTAACACATTCCGGGGCTCCCTTGAAAATATTTTTATAAAAATATTCCGCTTTTTCAATAGTATTCAAACAATGTCTTACGCCATGGTATCTGAAAGTTACTCCAACTGGTAAATCCCATCTAAATGGGATATTGCTTCTCTTCAATTCCTTGACCAAAAAACCAAAATCTTTTCTGTCCTTTAAAACCTTCGGTGGTAGCTCTTTAAAAATGCTAAATTGTATACCTTCTACCTGCACTCTAGCAGAGTAGGATTTTTGTAAAATATCATCTCTCAATCCTCTATCAGTAAAGTAGACAACGACATCTCTAGGCAAATTCCTTTGTTTAGCTACACGTGAGTTGACTGTAAACTTTCTCCATACAACCAAGAATTAGCTCATCTTCTAACTTTAATAATTCCGCCAAAGCCTTTGCACAAACTGTCCTTAAATTTTCTCTCTTATTTTCTCTTATGCCTCTTAATCTAATTGCTGATTCCATAGCTTTAATTTAAAGCATGATGACATCATTCTCTATATTCTGATTTTTAGCCTCAGCTTCCGCAATTTTTTCTTGTATTTCTTTCATCTAGGAGTCAAACTTACTGCTGATTTCAGTCACTTTCCTCCCCATTTCCACCACTGCACTTGAAAGATCCAAAACTACTTTGATAATAGTTTGATTCAATTGGCCATATTTTCCTTGAACCAAGTCCTCAAGATTCTTCTGTGAACTTTTTATCTTCTCAACAACACTCCCTAAAGACCTTGTTATGAAATCTTTTAAATCCTCATCTGCAGTTCCCTGCAAATGAGCCATTTCTGCTTTGTCCTTTATCTGAGTTGTAAGGGAGCCCCCCCTTCCTTTTGGTTTGGGAGTCATACTTCTTAAAAAAAAGGGATTTTAACTTTTCTTTTTCCAAAAAAACCCAGAAAAATTCTTCCTTTTCTCTTTTTTCAAAAAAAACCCAGAAAAATTCTGTTTAAATCAGTCCTTATTTCTTTGTTTCTTTTCCCTACTAAAATATTTCTTTTAAAATACCTCAGCGCTGGCTAGGCTAGGCTCTTCTTTCACTTTCCACTCTCCATTTTCTCCGAGCAAAGCCAGTCGCCATTTTCAAGCACTTTCACTAATCACTCTCTTTTTTCCTTTTCTTTCTTTCTTTCTTCTTCTAGAAAATTAATATAAAAGCCATACTTGCGTTTTTCCTTTTTAAAAACTCCTTGTTCAACTTGCTTAGATTTTCCATCGATCGAGGTGTTGCTCACGACGTCTGGCTCCGCTAATTAAAGCGGAGATCCCTCTCGGCGCGGAGCCTCTCTGGGGGTGGATAGGGAGCCATCACCCTGAGCCTTCCCCTGGACAAGGAAAAAAGTCCTGGGGTGATTCAGGGGGCTCAACCGCACCCCCAGATGCTCTGCCCGCTCTTCCGATCGAAGAACGGGTTTTGCGAGCTGCCTGCCAGCTGTAAGGCGGCTCTTTATGCGTCGGGAGGCCGGCGGTCATAAAAGACCGCCGACAACGATGGAGGCGCCACCCGGAAGTCGGGCCTTGAGATTCTTGTCCCACCTATATAAAATAGTTCAGAGAAGACTGCTGCTGCTCCTAAAAACAAAGCTGAAGAGTTTGGAGGCACTTTTAAAACTTTGTATTCTCATACCTACATTCAGGCAACAACAGATTGAAATATTTTTGTTTGGACAGCCTTCTAAACAAGTGAGCTTATTAAGCAACCAAGCACGGGAGTTCAGTCCTTCATCCTTGCAGCCAGCCTGAAAGTTTGAAAGTCAAGAAACTTCTTCATTTGAAGGCTAAGTATACTTGCCTGATCTGGTACATTATTTCTGTAGTGCATGTGATGACACATTTTTGGAATCGCAAATATTAAAAAAACTGCCCAAAAAGAAAATATGCAAATTTGGATAAACTCCATAAATGGAATACTAATAGCAATAAAAATACAGCAACCCAACTGAGCATGTGTAATCATCTTCCTCCAGCAGAAATAGCTTTGCTCACTGGAAAATTAATTCTGACTACCAAGAACTGGGGAGGAGCAAAGGGTTCAATGCAAGCACAAAGGTAACCAAGTCAGTCTAAAGAGGCTGCCTTTATGTAGCAATAGCAATAGCACTTAGATTTATATACCACTTCACAGTGCTTTACAACCCTCTCTAAGCAGTTTACAGAGTCAGCATATTGCCCCCAATAAACTGGATCCTCATTTTACCCACCTTGGAAGGATGGAAGGCTTGAGCTTTGTGAGATTTGAACTGCCAAATTGCAGTCAGCCAGCAGTCAGCAGAAGTAACATGCAGTACTGCATTCTAACCACTGCTCCACTACAACTCATTGTAGACCCTGAGCCTAAAATACAGCCTGATTCTCAACATCTTTAAAGCAATGCAGTACCCTTCCCAGAAGGAAACTATTCAGACCTTAGTCCAAGGGGGCTCAAGTGCAGCTGTTCTTATTGAAAAAGTCCTGTCTCTGTCTGTATAGTCAGTGCAAATTGCTGGATGCTGTAGCCAGTAGTTGACCTCCTTTGCTTGCTGCATGTCTTTCTGCTGCTATGTTAAGAAGTTACAATCCACAAGGCAGAGCAACCAAGAAATGTGGTACCCCCAAAAGGTCAACAATTGTTATGTTATACATTATTTCATTTTCAAAGCTTTCAGAAGAATATTCAGAAACTTAATGTCAAAGAACATTAAAAACATTGAATGCTCACTTGAATCAGAATATTGTTTCTTGTAGTGCTTACTTTACTTCCAAGATATACAAAAGAATCTCTCATACTTTTTCAATAAACAAGTTTTATTGAACAAGTACAATTTATCTATCTTTATTGCTCTACTGGGTGAGTCAGGTAAATCATTGAGATATTTGATTTTTGTAGCATTTACCTGAAGGGTTGTTTTTGCCAATTTCACTTGTTATATGACTAATGATTTCTTGTAGGTTTTTCTGAGTATGGCCCAGTGGTGGGTTGTTACTGGTTCATCCTGGTTTGGGCGAAATAGTAGCGGTGGTGGGAGGCTCAGCCCACCCGCCCAGACATCAACAAATATGCTCCACGCATGTGCTGCGAACCGGTAGCACAGGTAAGTGAACCCCACCCCTGGTGTTAGGAAATAATAATTTACTAACTTGTTGGGTTGGCAATATATAAACCTCAATATAGCTTTAAGACTGTATTGCTGTATTGCATCATACTGTGTCCTGAGTGATTAGCTCTGTAGCCAATGTCCTTAAGGGGGAGCTTAGTTCTCTGCTACTCTCTACTGATCTTTGCTGACCATTATTGATCATTACTGCTATTTGCTATATTTGCTACTGATTGCAACTGTTTATTGTGTATGACTACAACGACTGGTAAGAAGACTTTGTTATTGGAATATCCCTAGACTATTGTTTACTATCTATTGCTTTATCTGTGTATGACCTGGACTGTTTATTGGACTGTGCCTTATTGCTATTTCCTAAAAGTAAACACAACTCAGTGTATCTGTATGTTGGCTGTGATTATTTGCAACTACTCTCAGTTGCTTTCATGTGCACACCCTTGCTACTCTAAGGTTGCTCTGCGAATTCCTCAACACCTGGGGTGTTCGGGTGAGGCTGTGGGGTGAGGCAATAATGTGTGCTAACCATGTCTTGAATAAAGTAGTAAATTCAACAACTGGAGAATTACCATTCACAGGTTGGCATGGTAGAAGACCAGAATTAAATTATTTGCATACATTTGGAGCCCCAGCATGGGTTCATATTCCCTCGCAATTGAAGAGAAAAGGGCAACATAGAGCAAAGAAATTATTTTTTGTTGGTTATGAGTCCAACCACAGGTCATATAGATTTTGGGCGCCAGGTACTACTAGTGTGTACTGCAGTGCTAGTGCTAAGTTTCTGGAGCATGTAGGTTGGAGTAAGCTTGAGCAGAAATCTGACAAGGGAAATGATAGTGTTATTGTGGAAACTCCATTGTTTGTTGATAACCCTCATAATGAGATAATTGAGGAAGAATAGTCTCTTACTGTAAAGGAGGAAGAGGTGATAGGGGAGGTAGAAGAGGAAATACCTATACCTAGTCCTGAGTTGCCTAGATGTTCAACTAGAGAAAGATGTCCACCTGATAGGTATCAAACCAGTGTAGTATGTCAGGTGAACATAGAGCCATATAACTTTAATGAAATTGAACTGTATCCTGGAAAGGATCAGGTAGTTTGAAAGAAAGCGATGGACAAAGAGTTGACTTCATTGAAGGAGTTGGATGTGTATGAGAATGTTAGGTTACCACCCGGTGAGCATGCAATTGGTTGTAAGTGGGTTTATAAACTAAAAACTAGTGTAGATGGGACTGTTACCCATAAGGCAAGATTAGTTGCTCAAGGATTTGCTCAGTCAGACAAGGACTATGATGAAGTGTTTGCACTGAGGGCAACTACTTTGTGAGCAGCATTAGTGTGGGCAGCAAAGAATAGATACAAGATAAATCATATAGATGTTGAAACCGCATATCTGCATGTGCCATTACAACATACAATCTATATGAAGAAGCCACTAGGTTTGAAAACTGATGGGAAGACTGATTGCTGGAGACTGAAGAAAAGTCTTTATGGCTTAAAGCAGTCAGGTTACGAATGGAACAAATGTATAGTTAATGAATTAGTTGCAATGGGTTTTGTAGCTGGTAAAGCTGATCCATGTTTGTTCAAGAAAGAGAAAGAAGGTTTAATTTCTTTATTATTGCTATTTACTGATGATATAGCACTTATAACAAAATCTGAAAACAAAGCAACCGAAATTGTTTCTAAGTTACAAAAGAAGTTCAGAATTAGGAATTTGGGAGGAATTAAGCATTATCTGGGTCTTGATGTAGTTAAAACTAGTAAAGGTTACAAAATTTCGCAAACCAAGAAAGTTAGCCAATTACTGAAACGTTACAACATGGAACTCTGTAAGACTGCTAAAACACCAATGAGTCAGGCTTTTAAACATAGTGATATTCAAAGTCCTGTATTCAACAAGGAAATATATCAATCCTTAATGGGCAGTCTATCATATTTGAGTAATTGGTCTAGGCCAGATATATCTTATAGTGTGAACCAACTGGCTAGATATAATGCTGAACCTACTGAATGGCACTGGTAAGCAGCTAAGTGAATACTTAGATATCTGAAACAAACAATTCATTTTTCGCTATATTTAGAGCCTAGTAGTGACCTAGTTTTAAAGGCCTATGCTGATGCAAGTTTTGCAACTTATTTACCTACTCCTAAATCAACATCAGGTATTGTGATAATGTTGGGTAATTGTTTAATAGGATGGAAATCTATTAGGCAAAAGCATATTAGTTTATCAACTATGGAAGCTGAATTTTCATGTTTATCCTTGATATGCACTGAATTGATATATTATAAACACTTGTTAATTGATATAGAATTAAATGTGAATGATCCATTTACGGTTTACGAAGATAATCTGCAATTAACATGGCTATTAATTTAGCTGTAAAAACATGGTCTAAGCATACTGATTTGAGATATTTAAACATTAGACAGTATGTACAAAGTAAATTGATTCAGTTAGAGTACTGAATGACTGAACATAATATTGCAGATCATTTTACAAAGATTCAGGGTGCAGTTAAGCACAAATCATGTTGTGATAATTATGGTTTAAGAATGTAAGGTATTATACATCATCCTACCCAAAGGGGAAACTGTTAGGAAATGATAATTTACTAACTTGTTGGGTTGGCAATATATAACCTCAATATAGCTTTAGGATTGTATTGCTGTATTGCATCATAATGTGTCCTGATTGGTTAGCTCTGTAGCCAATGTCCTTAAGAGGGAGCTTGAAACATGGTTAGTTTCTCTCTGCTATTCTCTGCTGATCTTTCCTGACCATTATTGATCGTTACTGCTATATGCTGTGTTTGCTACTGATTGTAACTGTTTATTGTGTATGACTACAACGACTGATAAGAAGACTTTGTTATTGGAATATACCTGGACTACTATCTACTTTTACTATCTATGTTTACTATCTACTGCTTTATCTGTGTATCACCTGGAATGTTTATTGGACTGTGCCTTATTGCTGTTTCCTAAAAGTAAACACAACTCAGTGTATCTCTGTGTTGGCTGTGATTATTTGCAACTGCTCTCATTCGCTTTCATGTGCACACCCTTGCTACTCTAGGGTTGCTCTGTGAATTCCTCAACACCTGGTATGGCCATATCAGCAGCAAAGGTTAAATCTGTCATTATTGAATCATATGGCTCTGTAACAATATCATTGGTCTTTCTATCCAATGCTTTTTTCGGAATATGAGCCATGCATATATGGTGTCAAAAAGATATCTTAATGAACTTAATGAACCTTAATGAACTCCTGTTGAAATGAAGGAGCGTTGACTGTCTGTACTTCCATAATGGGCTTGGATGATTCAGCATATTTTGAATGATATTACATTTAGAGCCAGTTTGAAGTAGTTTAAATACTAAATTGGAACAGAGAGATTGTGAATTCCAGTCCTCTGAGGCATAATGGCAGCTGGATAATTTTGGAGCAGTCACCCTCTTTCAGTTTTAGGAATGGGGCAACGGCAAGTCACTTCTGAAAAGGAAGGAGGAAGAGGAGGAGGAGGAGGAGGAGGAACTAGAATCCTTGTCCAAATGCTGTAATGGTACATTATCAAAAGCTGTTTAATCAATAAATTAAGTTATTAATAAATTAATAAATACTATGTATTTATTTATGTGTATTTCTTGACAAAACACAAAATATAATTCCAGTTGATGCAAAGTTGTGAATATTTGATCAATGCAGCTATGCTCAGGTTTAAATTCAGCTTGATTTTCTGTAGTTCTTTTATCTATTTCAGATAGGAGGCAATTGAGAAATATTCTTTCCATAATTTTGTATTCAATATTCAGCAGAGAAATATCTCTGTATTTGCTACATGAGGTTTATTTCCTCTCTTGTGTAATAGAATGATAACTTACTGTTATTTCAGTTCCCATATTTTCCTAATAAAACTTCAAGTTTAAAAACCAAAGGAATCCTGGGAGTCTTATATATTTCTGGCTCTAGCTAATTTCATCCTGGCAACTTCCTGTTCTTCAAGGATTTTTGTATTTCATCTTTTGTCTATGGAGTATATTTATTTAAAAAAATATCTGAACTATATTTAATAATACTAGTATCCAAACTTGGGTGGTTTACAAGTTCTGTGAAATATTTCTTCCATTGTTCTACATCCCTACCATCCTTTTTTCTTGTTACACAAAATTCTGTCATTTTCATCTGTGATAATATCACTAATAGGTGCTTTATATTTTCTTGCCAGTTTTTTCATAAGATGAAATAGTTTTTTCAAGCTTTTTCTCTTTTTTTTCTTTGATTTGACAATTGTTTAACCACATCAAGACTTCGTATATTTTCTTGGTGTACTTACTCATCTTGATGGTAGTACTAGGAATAACAATTCTCACTTTAGATGAGTAGATCTAAAGTTATAGAATGTGCTGTTATGTACTTTAAGTTGTTTTTAGATTTCTTTTGAAATTATCAGGAGTATCTGACAGATATTATCTTTTATTCCATCTGGTAAAGGGCTTTAAGCTTGTTTGTTATTAATTAGTTGTTTAATTAGGTCTGTACTGATGGGATTTTAATTTTTAACTTGTTAGTCTTAATTGCACTTTTACTGTTAAATTATGAGATTTGGATTTAATTTCTTTTTAACTTTCTCATTAGATGTTTTTTACTGTTGTGAGCCGCCCTGAGTCCAGCTGTACATAGGGCGGCATATAAATCTCATTAAATAAATATATAAATATAAATAAATAAATAAATAAATAAATTTGGTGTGACCAACATTCAGTATTTAATTGAATCAATTTTTATTCTAGCACATTTCAAGAAAGCCAGTTTGATCTACTGATTAAGGCACCAGTCTAGAAACCAGAAGACTATGAGTTCTAGTTCTGTTTTAGGCATGAAAGCCACTGGATGACTCTGGGCCAGTCACTCTCTCTCATCCCAACCATCTTGCAGGATGGTTGTTGTGGGGAAAACAGGAGGAGGAAGGATTACTACACATGTCCAGTGCCTTATTTTTTTTATAAAAATAATAAAGGTGAGATAAAAATAAACTGATAACATTAACATTTACTCTGACCATGAGAAAGTTCTGTGTAAACAGAAATAATGATTTTAAAAAATTACTTGGGCTGAGCCATGTTTGTAAATGTTGAGTTTGATGACTAAAAAGGTGTTTGTTAATATTAAACTGTGAAGAACAGTTGCCATATCATAGAAGTCATCCAGTCCTTTACATTTGGTTTAGGACGTATTTGTTCACTGTGCCTTTATTGTCACAATGGCAAATTTGGGTGCTGAAGTCACTGGCAAATATGAGATAGCCAACTTTTTGTAAATTCTTTCTCATGCAGAGCGCTCTACATTATTACTTGGTATATAGACAGAGATAATTTGCAGCTGCAGATGAAGAACAGATAGCTGTTCATTTACTATTTATCAGTGATTGCATTCAAAAATTGAGCCAATACTACTCCTACTCCATGGTACCATGTTGATTTGTGGATCTACTATGATACAATGTAAAGCTGGTATTTTAATTAAGGTAATACTATGAATAGTTGAAATTAGGACTGACTCAAATATTGCAAAAGGAGAAACTCAGTAATCATTTGAATAAAGAAGTAAGGGAATAGCTAGTATTTGCAGAACCAGAAACAAAATTAACTATTAATAAGTTAGAAAAGTGGACGTAAGACCCATGCTTTGCTTTTAAAAGCTGTCTTCTTAAAGATCTCAATATATTATTTGCTTATTTGCTTCTCAGTAGAAGAGAATATGATTATATGAATTAGAATTTATAGTATAAGATACTCTATATCACTATATTATACATTTTATGTAATGTATATATTTATTTAAAGATGAGTGTATATATACCTATTTATGCAGCATAACCCTAGGCAACTCACAAAGAATTATAAATATGCCAAATTTAATATAAATTGATGAAATGATTTTCAAATTATACTTCATTAACATCTCTTTTTTAAAAAAAATATCAGTAACTATAACTTTTTTGTTCTGAATCAGTACCCTTAAATTTACTGTTAAAATTTGCAAAGAAAATTGCAGTGGTATATTGCAGAAATGTTTTAGTACAAAAGAAATATGTTTATAAGAAACAATAAGGCTATATAAACTTTCAAAGGCCTGATTCATTCATTCACTCATTTTGAAAGAGTTTTGATCAAATCACTCCTCTGAATCTTCAGATCTTATTTCCCAGGTGATCTTCAACATCAAATCAAATTAGGCATTTTCAAATTGCTTTGAAAAGATTCAAAGGTGATTTAGAGATTAAATGAGACTTTCTGATGTTTTCTGGTTTTGTAGAATTTGAACACCATTTGGATAAAGCTGGAAGAGGCAAGTTGAATACTGTCACATGGCTCTTCAATAGCCAAGGAGCCTTATCAACTTATCATCTTCTCTATCTCATCTCCCCCTTCCCTTTAGAATTTTTCAGAGTTAACTGAAAAATTGGGCCCAGAGCTAACTGGGCCCAATTAAGAAGTTGGTTAATACTGAGCTCTAGTTCAACATCTGTAAGGTGCTATAACTGTAAGGGGCATGCATAAGTGCACCAGCGTGCCTACCGTCCCTGTCCTAATATTCCTTTTACTTACTCTTTTCGTGTATTCAAATTATGTTTATACTTTTACCCGTTATCTTATATATGCTTGACAAATAAACTTATGATTATGATCTTCATAAATGATTTAGATAAAGAAATAGAAGGGGAACATATCAAATTTACAGATGACACTAAACTGGTAAGAATAGCCTACACTCCAGAAAATAGGCTCAAGATCCAGATGGATTTTGACAGACTTGAATACTGGGCCCTAGCCAACAAAGTGAAATTCAATCTAGAGAAAAGTAAGCTTTTACACTTAGGCAAAAAGGAAGGAAGGAAGGAAGGAAGGAAGGAAGGAAGGAAGGAAGGAAGGAAGGAAGGAAGGAAGGAAGAAAGAAAGAAAGAAAGAAAGAAAGAAAGAAAGAAAGAAAGAAAGAAAGAAAGAAAGAAAGAAAGAAAGAAAGAAAGAAAATCAAATGTACAGGTAGAAATTAGGTGAAACCTGGCTCAATAGCAGTAACTATGAGAGGAATCTTGTAGTCCTAGTGGACAACCAATCAATCAATCAGAATGGAGCTGGAAGGGATCTTAGAGGTGTCCTAGTCCAACCCCCTGCTCAAGCAGGAGACTCTATATCATTTCAGATAGGTGGCTGCCCAGTATTTTCTTTAAAAACTCCAGTGATGGAGCACCTGTAACTTCTAAAGACAAACTGTTCCACTTGTTAATTGTCCTCACTGTTAGAAAGTTTCTCCTTAATTCCAGGTTGCTTCTCTCTTTGATTAGTTCTCATCCATTGCTTCTTGTCCCACCCCCTGGTGCTTTGGAAGATAAGTTAACCCCTCTTCTTTGAGGCAGCCTCTCAAAACTATGCTATAATTTTAATTATCAATTTTATGATGTTTATGTATCTTTTATTTTTTCTTGACCGTACACCTCCCTGCGGGAGAAAGGCAGTATAGAAATAGAATAAATAAATAAATAAATAGATAAATAAATAAATAAATAATAAATAAATAAATAAATAATAAATAAATAAATAAGTAAATAATAATAAATAAATAAATAAATAAATACTGGAATACTTCTATCATGTCACCCCTAGTTCTTTTCTATAGAGTGGTCATACCCAATTCCTGCAACTGTTCTTCATATATTTTTGTCTCCAGGCCCTTAATCATCTTAGTTGCTCCTCTTTGCATTTTTCCAAAGTCTCAATATCTTTTTTGTAATGTGGTAATCAAAACTGGATGTATTCTAGGTGAGGTCTTGTTAAGGATTTATAAAGTGATCTAATACTTCATGGGATTTTCATTCTATGCTTCTGTTTATACAACCAATGATTGTAATAGCTTTTTTGGTTGCTTCTGCACACTACTGGCCCATGTTTAAGTCATCATCCACTAGGACTGCAAGGTTCCTCTCACAGTTACTGTTTTTGAGCCAGGTTTAGCTTAATCTGTACTTGTACCTTTGGTTTTTCCTACCTAGATGTGAGACCTTGCTTTTCTCCACATTAAATTTCATGTTCTTGAATAGGCCCATTGTTCAAATTTCTCAAGATCTTTTTGGGTCCTGATCTTGTCTTGTGGGGTGTTGGTTATTCCTGCCAGTTTAGTGTCATCTGCAAATTTAATTAGTTCCCTTTCTATTCCCTCATCTAAGTCATTTATGAAGATATTAAAGAGTACTGGGACTAAGACAGAACTTTGTGGTATCCCACTGCTTACTTTTCTCCATGTAGATGTAGTACCATTACAGACTACTCGTTGAGTATGATTGTCATTCAGTTTCAAAACCATCTGGTGGTGACGCTGTCTATCCTACATTTTTCTAGTTTACCAAGAAGTAGGTTGTGGTTTACTTTGTCATATGCCTTGCTGAAGTCTAAGTATACTATGTTCATAGCATTTTGCTGGTCTACAAATTTAGTCACTTTGTCAAAGAATGAAATAAGATTGGTTTTAACAAACCCGTGCTGACTGCTAGTTATTACTTTACTCATTTCTAGATGTTTACAGATCTGCTTTTTAAATTATTTTTTCCAGGTATTGCTGTTAGACTGGTTGGTCTGTAGTTTCCTATTGCAACATATCACTGCCATCAAAATTGCTTAATACTTTAATATTCTATAGCATTTTAAGATATACTCCTCTATATTTAACTATATGAAGTTTGTTACTTGTCTCTGCCAGTCTTTTGATGCCTTATTTTCAATTTATGTTGGAATCATTTGACAGGTAACATTCAGACTACAATTTGGTGTAGTGGATAAGGCAGCAGTCTAGAATCTGGGGTATCATGAGTACACTGTCGTGGGCACAAAGTCAGCTGTGTGACTGAGCTAGTCACTTTCTTTTACTCCTAGGAATCAGGCAATGACTAAAAAAAAGCTTGCCACAAAAACTGTAGGGACTAGTCCAGACTCAGAGGTGTGACGGAGAAAGAAAAAGGGAGGGAGGGAGGGGGAGAGGGGGGGCTTAAAATGTGGCTTATTTTTTGTCAAGAAAATCTGTAAGTATTTAATCTTTTTAATGATAATATTAAGCTTTATTATTTGTTGCCAATATTGTTTTTCTTCTTCAGATAGTTGCATTTTATTCTTATTAAACCAGTATCCTGACAGCAAACAATACTGCTATGTATATTCCATTATCAATTCTAAAGAGTCCTTTGGTTGAGTAACTATAAGTGCAACAACATTAGCATTATGACTTTTGATGATTATGACTTCACATGACAGAAGAGCTTTCACATCCCTGTTCCACTTACATAAACAGTTGCATAGAAGCAGCCTTTGCTTAAATGATGGAGGATGTAACATCCAATGCTAAATTACTGCACTTTCATTTGTCTGGATTTCATTACTTTGGATGACTAATCCTGTGATTTGGGGGTGGTCAAAGAGCTTTCACTAGTATAATTTTAAAATCTAGAATGTACTTCTTTTCAAGTTTCAACTGGATTTCATTCTCGGCTTTTCACATCTTTTCATAATTGAGAAAATTGCTTTTTCGTAACTGCTTTTATATAACATATTGTTATTTGATTAAAATATATTAGTAAAGTAATATGAAATATTTTAAATACAGAGGGTCTTGATTTGGTTTAGTAGCACAGTGGTTCAGAATATTATGATAGTAGGGTCCAAGCTTTGAAATCCTACTTCCTCTATATTATGATAAATTGTCAACTTTGCCCCCATTAGATTGTGGTTAGAATATCAGCACCTTCTTTTCTTCCTTTTTTAAAGTGGATTGGAAGTAGATCTTCTCAAGATTAACCCAGGTAAGAGCCAGAATCGTTAAGATGTATGTGAGAATTTCTCCAGATAATTCAAGAATGGGGAGGGAAATTTTCGTCAGGCTCTGAAGACTCATCTCTTTCAACTTGCCGGACTTGCCTGATCCCTTCTATTTTTTAAATATTTTTAAATTTTAACTTTTTAGAGTTTTTATTCGGTTTTATACTTTCAGCCTAATTTATATTGGTTTTAGTATGTTTTTAACGTTTGTGTACTGGTTTTTTAATTGGCTGTTCACTGCCCTGAGTCCGCTAGGAGAAGGGCGGTATAGAAATCAAATAAATAAATAAATAAATAAATAAATAAATAAATAAATAAATAAATAAATAAATAAATAAGCTCCCTGTCTTTTGAAAATCCAAGAGAGTAATTGGGAAAGTGCAGAAACATTCCTTAATCAGCTCTAACTGAAAGGAGTGTGGGGTCAGTGTTATATTTCCATGGCGGATATATATTGATGGTTGTGCTCATTTGGTTCTATGAGGAAGTTATTTGGTCAATACAGCTTCAGGTTCAAAAGGTTGTTTTATTATTTACAAATATATACATGCACACAATAATGAACAGGGTGTCCTTTATAGTTTTACCCTAACCGTATGACTCAGATGTTGATTGGAGAGAGAAGTTCACATGTTGTCTCGCTGAGAGATAGAGAGAGAGAAAAAAAGGAAGATATCCAAGTGGTTTTTAGGTAAGAGTCCAATAAGAGAGTTCATTGGCTGATATAGTCACATGTGATGTCTGTAAAGACTTAACCCCTTCTAGTCTCTGGTGCATCATATACAGGCAATATCTGACATTCCAGATTTCTAAATTAACAATAAATCTTCCAAATGAAGAAAAACAAATCTTACAAAATGAAGAAATGTAGGAACAGTAGTGGAACAGAAAGTAAACACTAGAATTTAAGGAAATTGGAAATCTTATTTCTAATCTTAAAGATGGCACATTTTGGTGACTTTTTGAAGGCCCTCAGAAAGATAAAAAATATTCACAGAGAATTGCTATATACCTATCAGCACATTAAAAATAAAGACTTGGCAGTATACAAAAAGCTATGATATATATTTATAAGCCAGTGCACTGTGTTCAGTGAAGCTTATTTCAATACCAACGTATATAGCAATAAAACTAATTACTATTGTAACATGGTTTGGTGAAAGTGTTTAAGAAATTTGTCATTATTGGTGAGGCCACTAATGATGTGTTTTCAATCATATAAAAGAGTTTGTGTGTGGGGGGGGGTGTTTGTGTGTAAAAAAGATGATACAATTTAGGTTCCCTTTAATTGATAAACTATTGAAGGTATTCAATCTATATTAGTAATTATTTCTTATGCCACAGATGCAACCATTCTTAGCTAGTGGTATTTTCCTAAATAAAAAAAGACTTATGTGTTGGCTATGTATATATTTTTTAAAAGCAATAAAATGGGCTCCATTTGGATTCATTTGTCATAGTGGCATGTTGCCACAGGGGTTGAATTTATTCTTGTGTCAGGCAGCTTGTGTAGCAGGCCTAAAGAATTCATGGGTTAGTCAGAAAACAGAGTGGCAGCCAATGATTTTAAAATTATAGTAGCAGTTTTTATTTTTCAGAGCCATACTTTTTTTAAACCACCTAATTAAAATATCCTCCCCCAATCTTTTGAAAGCATTCTAAGCTATTTTCCTGTTTTAAATATTTTCAAAAACACTATGGGCCTCCAGAGGAAAAATGCAAGTTACATTCTTTTGAAGCAAAGTTCTTTTAAGCTTCCATTACCTACTGTGGTATTTCATAAAGCTCAGGCTGCAGTCCAAGGTTGTTGGGAGGTTTTGCTTAAGGGAGAAAATGATCAAGACAAAGGAATTACTTGCTTCATTTCATTCACCAGTCTAGCGAAGTATTCAGGAGTCTTACCTGAATCCTAGCCAGATGGAGAATCTATCATATTTCATACAAAGTGTAACAGTGGATGCTCATACAAGATTTTCTGTTAACTGACAGAAAAATATCAACTGTCTTCTGCTAAAAAAAAATGAGCAGAAGAGGAAGAAACAACAAATTCCTTAAACAAAATAGCAAAGTCTGTGTTCTTTGTACTGTATGGTCCTGGCACTAAATATCTACAGAGACATCCCAAGCCAAATCATTTTAAAAACATGAAGATCATTCCAGTGTCTAAAAACATGATTAACTTTATATGCTTAGAATTACCAACTGGTTTATGTAACTTGCCCCTTTCTCTCAATTTGCCTTGCAGACATCTGCAGCAGATAATGTTCATTCAGGCCAAGAAAATGTGATAGTCTCGATTTCAGAAAATCAAGATGTTGTTAAAAGCATAAGAGTGGGATCTGCCAATCAGCTAGCAATCTTTCATGGGCCCAAATGTCCCAGTTGTTGACAAAACAGACCCCTCAATACATTTCCGAAGGGCAGCAGTGCATTTACATCTTAAAGAAAGAGTTGGGTTAATCAAAAGTAATAAAAGAGACCCTTCTTGTAGCATTTTGAATCCTTTCCTCATTATTTGTAGCTGATTAATCTTACCATTTTCTTCACATATTTACACAGACTAGAAGAAGGGCTTTTAAATATGGTTTTAACGTCTTTATGATGTTTTGCTCTAATGGCCAGGATGACATGGACCTCTGCTAAATGGTTTCTGGCAAATTTAATGGAATGATCTCTATGCCCTGCAGCATATTTACAAGTATGCCATCTCGGTATTGCAAAAAAAAAAAAAAGTTATTAATTTATTCTCTTTGCTGACTTTTGTGTATCTATATACTTTCACTAAGCTTCTTCTCTGAAAAGTCAGAGCAGGTTTTATAAAACAGACTTCCAACATTCTGGATTCCTGGCCTTAATGCCAGTATTTTCTTTTAGATAGTTGGTTAGGAATAAATGCCATACCTGCCCTTCACCGCCCTCCTGGCCTGGCATCACAGGGGTTAAGTCATACACGCCAGTTTCCCTCCCCTTCCCATGAACACCTCTTACCTGTAGCCACGCTTCCAGGGTATTTAAGCTTGACCCACGACGCTCCTCCTGTTGATCCAGATGCCTGTAAAGAGAAACAGCAGTAAATAAATAATGCATGACTAAACCTCAAGGTGTCTTCGTAGTTATTGTGTCCTCCATCACTTCTTCCTCAACAAAATGGTAGCAGAGGATGGTTCTGTGACCCAGTGAACAGAAGACATGCCTGAAAGAAAACATCCTGATAAACATGGAAGAAAGCCACTTACAAGATCAGAGAAGAGAAAAATGGAAGAACTACAACACACACAAGACGACAACCTCCCGGTGGGATTGCCAGAAAGGAACGAAGAGGTAACTGACCCCGAAACCGACTCATTGGATGATGAGAGGGGCATCGAGAACCAGGGAGAGAGAGAAAACTACAGCATGGGCATCAGTAAGCTCAGACGCGACTTACTGAGCCTACTTGGATCGTCCGCTGCTGACGAAGATCTCGTGGCCAGCATCAGCGAGCTCATTGGTGGCAACCGAGACCAAGCGACGGAGCAGAGGGAAGATTGCCTGGTAAGAGAGCCACCAAACATGCATCCCCCCGAAACTGAAAGAAATAATGCCACGCTCAGCTTTGAATGGTGGCCATCTTGGACCACGTGGTCCACAACAATGGCTGACCGCCGGCCAATCAAAGAAGAATAATCAAAATGGCCAGCGGCAAAATGGCAAGAACCCCAAAATCACAAAAAAGAGGTGACTCCGGGGGAGAGGAAAGAGAATTGGGGCCAGGGGTTTCCCCAACCGAGCAGCAGGTGGAGGAGGCAATAAAAATCCTCACCACCACCTTCGGACCCAAGACAAAAATGATGGGAAAAAACCCTGAAGCACCAAAGGGGGTGAGAGGCAGAGGGAGAGGACTCCCCAACACCTGACTAAGGGACGCGGACCCCACTGGCGGACCACTGGGGCCATTGCGCCCCCTGGTATGCGACTACCACCCCCTGCCGAGGCTGCAAACGTCAGACCGCAAATACCGGTACCAGCTGCCACGAGCTCACCAGAGAAGAGCCGACCTTCGCTCAGCAGAAGAGGTGACCCTGCCGGACCACCGCTGGACTCCAAGACCCGAGGCAGAGCCCTACACAGCCAGAGGAGGCCTCCCAGCCAGAGCAGACGCTGCAAAAACCTTCCTCGACGAGTCCATGGCCGGAATGACTCTCGCGCATGTGCAGAGCTGCCTGTGGACAGAAAAAGAGAAAAAAATGCAAGGAGGGATTTTTGAATTGCCTAAAAGTATACCCATGCCATACTGTGAATTTCCAAGCATCCAGCACCATGGACAGACTCCCACTGTAAGTAATAATAACAATGGTGCTGGGAATTTATCTAGTGACTTTCCTAAACTTAAAATAGATGGATCTAATTTTCTGGAGTGGTACCAGCAACTCCAGGTGGCATTTTTGAAAGAAAATGTATTGATATTTGTGACTAACCCCCCAGATAGACCTTGGACTTTTGAGCAGGATTGCCTGCACCACAAAGCATTTTGCATACTAATGTCTAGCATTTCTCCATCAATGTACCTTAGTATTGAGCATCACTTAACAGTGTCAGAGATAGCGCAAAAAATGTTCAGATTCTTTTACAGTGAGAGCGTGGCTACCATTAGTAGGATTTCCAAAGATTTCTACTCTGCTAGGCTGAAACCAGGGATTTCCATGGGGGAACACCTACTAGAGCTAAACGCCACCAGAGCGGAGCTACACCTAAGGGGGGAGGTTGTATCAGACCAGACCATGAAAAGTGTTATAATTAACTCGTTAGACCCCTCTTGGGATACATTCGTCACACATCTAGACACACTAAGTCTGGGTTACCTATCCATAGAAGGGCTATCCAATAAACTAATAACTGAAGATAACATGACAAAGGATCGACAACATACATGTAGGGAGCACAAACACACAAAAAAGGTGGTCTTCCAGGATAGGCCAACAGAACCTACCGAATGTTACACCTGCGGGTCCAGGGGACACTATAGGCGAGATTGCCCCAGGAGCTTTAGAGAAAGAGACAGACGTGAGCACAGGCACAGATACCCTGACAGACAATCACCAGAGAATAGACACAGACGTAGGGAATCACCTTACCCCCAGGGACCGGAGAGGGAACAGAGACAGTTCCAGGGACAGCAGGACCGGCTCAACATACAGGGTAGGAGGGTGCACACAAACACCAATATTAGACAAGAGTGACACATTATGGCTCATCGACTCTGGGGCAACCAACCACACCACATGTGACAAGAGACTTCTTTCATCATTCAAGGAAGAAAACTTCCTAATTAGGGTAGCTAACCAGAGTGAGGTACAAGTGACAGGGAAAGGTGAAGTGACACTCCCAGGGATAGGGAAGATAGAGGGGGTGCTGCTAGTCCCCGAAATACCCCATAACATTCTGGCAGCACTGAAACTCAGTAAAGAACTAGGAATAGAGGTATTACTCAAAGAGGGGGAAGTACCCATGAACAAGAACAGTAAGGCTATAGGAAAGATAATGATCAAGAGGGGGCTACCTTACTTACATGCAGGAGACAAAAACACCCCCAGCATCAATACCAACACAAACACAGACAAAAACAGAGACAACGACACACCTAGACAAAGCACCCAACACTCAAGGAAAATAATCACAGGCAAACCCATCCACGAAGACTGCGCACACCTACTACATCGCAGGTTAGGGCATGCTAGCTTTCCTGTATTACAAAAAATGTTAGAATGTAGTGAAGGTATTACGATAAAGAACTGTGAAGCCTACCTCAACTGCTCGGTGTGTAAGTGTTCAAAACTCAAGACAGCCCCAAGACCCAAGAAGGCAACCCGCACTGCCAAACACACCTTTGACCTAGTACATATGGACCTAGTGGGCCCCCTGAGACCATGGGAAGAGGTTCTTCCTTACCATAGTTGATGACTATAGCCGCTATGGTTTTGTCTACACCCTAAAACACAAAAGTGAAACATTCCAGAGGTTAAAAGAGTTCTATAAAAGGGTGGAAGTACAGAACAACACTAGGGTGAAACAGATAATGACTGACAAAGGCTCAGAGTTTCTGTCAGGGGAATTCTCACGATGGCTGATGTCAAAGGGCATCCTGCACTTCACTTCTTCCCCATTCTCAGCATTCCAGAATGGAGTCGTGGAATGAAGGAACTCCACCCTACAAACTATGGTTAGATGCGCCTTAGAAGACTCCGAACTCAGCCAACATTTTTGGGCAGAGGCACTGGTATACTCTAATTACACACTTAACATGGTATGGTCCAGCGTAATAGATAAGACACCCTACAAAGCAATGTATGGGAAGAAACCACGGATAGCCCACTTGCACATCTTCGGGGTCACTGCTGATGTACATATCCTTAAACAATTACATTGCAAGGTAGATAACGTGTCCAGGTGGTTGAGGTTCATGGGCTATGAACCAGGAACAAAAGGTTTAAATTCATTGACAGCAATAACCATTTCATTGTATCCAGAACAGCCACGTTCCATGAGCAAGCTAATTGGTCCAAGATACACCTGAACGAGATTTACCCTAGACGAGAGGCAACAACCGAGAACCAGAAACAAGATGATCAAAACACACCAACCAGCACATCAGAGAATAGAGATAAACCCAAACCCTGAGAGATCAAGAAAAAAGAATGGAAAGAGAGTCACCCAAACCTCAACGTAGACTCACTCACACAGAAGGAGGCGAGATACCTACCCAACATTGAATCAACACCCACGAGACCAATCAGGACCACAAGGAACCAAATGCCCAAGAGGTTGGAAGACTACGTAATGCACATGCACTCCAACCCCATCACTCCAAACTCTTACGACGAGGTAACCAAACTACCACCCGAAGAAAGATCAAGATGGGAAGCTGCCATGGAAAAGGAGATGGACAGCCTCAGAGAACTGAACGTGTTCCCTCCGGCTAAGGCACCAAAAGAAAAAAACACCATCGGAACCAAGTGTTCAAGATCAAGACCTTGGAGGACGGCAGGGCCTTGTACAAAGCATGACTGGTAGCCCAGGGGTTTGCACAGAGATATCCAGAGGACTACATGGAGACCTACTCCCCAACTGTAAGAGCCAAAAGCATCAAGAGTGCCCTAGTCATTGCATCCATCCTAGGCCTGGAGGTGCACCAATTCGATGTGCAGACTGCCAGGCTGGACAAGGAAATATATGTCAAGGCCCCACCCAGTAAAGACACAACCAAGGGGGACACCTGGTTACTCAACAAGAGCCTGTACAGGCTTAAACAATCCGGAAAACGCTGGTATGAATGCCTAGTCAAAGTACTTGAATCATTAGGGTTCAAGGCCACACCCGATAACTGTTTTTTCACCAGGAAAGGCAACGAACACCCAGAATTTGTACTCATCTACGTAGACAACATACTCTACATTGGCAACCACAAAAGTGACTGTGATACCTTCGCCAACAAGCTAAATGAGCAATTCTCACTGAAATCACTAGGAAACGTGAGCAAGTACCTGGGCGTACAAATAAGTAAAACAACCAAGGGATTCCGCCTAATGCAAAAAGAAAAAATTTCAGAGCTCCTGCACAAATGTAACATGGCAAAACCAAGTGACACACCCATGCAGGTGGACTTCTTGAAGAACATGTACAGTGAAGCCCCTGAATTCAAAGATAATACGTCGGTTCACTCCTGTATATCGCCATCGGTTCACTCCTGTATATCACCAACTGGACCCGGCCTGACATCATCCTGCCTGTCAACCTCCTATCCAGACATGTGAGCAAGCCTACAGTTTACCATTGGGATGCAGTCAAGAGAATACTCCATTACCTCAAATACAGCTCTGAAGCTTGCCTGCTGTTAGAGCCCAAAGTTTCCAAACAACCATCACTCACATGCTACGCAGATGCTGACTGGGCCAGCGATACAAAAAGCAGAAAGAGTACATCAGGATACGTATTCTTCCTAAACGACAGCCCCGTACGGCAAGCAGAATCTAGTGGCCACGTCAACTACCGAAGCAGAATATATATGCCTTTCCAAAGCTGCCAATAACCTAACCTGGTTCGATGATCTATTCTCTAGCATCTGGGCCAAACCTGCATATCCCATAACCATCTATGAAGACAACAAGGCCGCCATAGAGATATCAATGGCAGATGCAGTAGGACAAAGATCTAGACACATCGACATAAAGCATAAACACGTGAGACAACTCTCCAAGATAGGCTTCATAAGCACCACTCATTGTGACACTAAAGAACAGACAGCTGACATTCTCACTAAGCCACTCCAATCTAGACAGCACTCCTACCTTACATCCAAACTGTGTGTCCATTTCAACAGCACAGAAGCACCACAAGACACTCACCCGCAGGTCAGGCATTTAGAGGGGGATTTATTAGGAATAAATGCCATACCTGCCCTTCACCTCTCTCCTGGCCTTGCATCACACGGATTAAGTCATACATGCCAGTTTCCCTCCCCTTCCCATGAACACCTCTTACCTGTAGCCGCGCCTCCAGGATATTTAAGTTTGACCCACAACGCTCCTCCTGTTGTTGATCCAGATGCCTGTAAAGAGAAACAGCAGTAAATAAATAATGCATGACTAAACCTCAAGGTGTCTTCGTAGTTATTGGGTCCTCCATTGCTTCTTCCTCAACATATTTATTCCACCTTTTTTTTCCTTTCATTTACAACTCAAGGTGGCGAACATTTTTTCCTCTTTTTTTCCTCC
Organism: Masticophis lateralis; assembly: GCA_030761175.1. NCBI lineage: Eukaryota > Metazoa > Chordata > Lepidosauria > Squamata > Colubridae > Masticophis > Masticophis lateralis. The sequence continues at coordinate 180,300,530 of JAUDYJ010000001.1, forward strand.
AATTTTCCTAACAACAACTTTGTGAAGTGAGTTGGAAGACAAGACTTAGGCAATTTTTCCCCTAGCATAATTTCTGCATTATTCTATATAATTCCAAATTTTGTTGGATGATTTAAATGAGATAATTGAAGATTGTCATATCTATAATAATAATTTTCATAATCTTCATCATAATTTTCCACTTGTGGTTGTGTTATAGAAACATCACAACAACCACACATTAAATTTGACGGCCATGGCCGGGAGGACTTTTTATTAGGTCTGCCTGATTTGCCAGTTGTGTCCCTTTCTGGATTAGGATTCATTAAGTACGATCACTCATGCTCTCGTCACTTCCCGCCTGGATTACTGCAATGCTCTCTACATGGGGCTCCCCTTGAGGAGCACACGGAGGCTCCAGCTGGTCCAGAATGTGGTTGTGCGGGTGGTTATGGGAGCGACATGGCATTCCCATGTGACCCCTCTCCTGCGCGAGCTGCACTGGCTCCCAGTGGTCTTCCGGGTGGGCTTCAAGGTTTCAGTTACTACCTTTAGAGCGCTCCATGGCATTGGACCGGAGTACATACGAGACCGCCTTCTGCCACCAGTGGCCTCTCATCAACCAGTATGCTCCCATAGAGAGAGGCTTCTCAGGGTACCGTCGGCCAAACAATGTCGACTGGTGGCCCCCAGGGGGAGAGCCTTCTCTGTGGGGGCACCTGCCATCTAGAATGAGCTCCCCCCAGAGATACGGAGGATCCCGGATCTGCGCACTTTCCACCATGTCCTCAAAACATTCTTATTTCAGCAGGCCGGCCTGGCCTAACTTTTTTCTTTTTAAATTGCTTTTTCAATTTGTTTATAAATTGGGGTGTTTTAAATCTGTTTGGGCCGAAGTATTTAATGTATTTTAAACGGTTTTAACATTTGTACTTCGTGTATTTTATATTTTGGCTGTTCACCACCCTGAGTCCTTTGAGAGTAGGGTGGTATATAAATTTATTTTTTAAAAAAAATTGTAGAATAGAATATTTTAGGATAAATTAATAAAAGGAATGAAATTTAACATTGATTTATTGTGTATATTCAGAAACATGTTCATTCTATTCTATTCTATTCTATTCTATTCTATTCTATCTATCTATCTATCTATCTATCTATCTATCTATCTATCTATCTATCTATCATCTATCTTCCTTTTACTAGTTTGTGGTTCTACTAAGATTCATCCTTCCACTACAGTAACAGAATTCTCCTTCAAGGAATCATGCTTATCATTTTTCCAACTGTATTAAAACATGCTTTTTTGAAATCCAGGATATATATGCTAACTTTATCTTACATTAATATAGATAGTCCTCAATTTATGATAACAATTGAGTCCAAAATTTCTGTTGCTAAGTGAGACAGTTATTAAGTGAGTTTTGCCCCATTTTATGACCTTTCTTGCCACAGTTGTTAAGTGAATCACTGCAGTTGTTAAGCTACTAAGGGTTGTTAAATGAATCTAGCTTCCCCATTGATTTGCTTGTCAAAAGGTCGCAAAAGGTGATCACATAACCCAGGGACACTGCAATTATAAATATGAGCCAGCTGCTAAGCATCTAAATTTTGATCATGTGACAAATTTTGATCAAAAGGGTGCTGCATAAGTGTGAAAAACAATCCTAAGTCACTTTTTTCTGTGCAGTTGTAACTTCGAACAGTCACTAAACCAGTGATTTAGGACTATCTATGTTAAGAATGTCAGCATTAAATAATAATTTTCTTTCCAAATTCACACTCCTTCTATTTTGTGTATTAAGTCTTCCCAATTGATTAGAAATCTGATTCTTTTATATCTTCCTTCACTTTCTGAAAAAGAAAGTTGTCCGTGAAATAGATTAGGATCTTTTTAGTTGGACCATACTTAGTAAAGTTTGTTTTGGAGATGATTTCTTTATCTTGAAAATGTTAGGGTAAGTAACATCTCTATCATTATTACTTTACCTCTTTTCAAAAAATCTACAATTTGCTCTTGGAAAACATCACCCACAACTTCTTGGTAGGCTTCCTCTTATTTTTAACCCAGAAACTCTTGACAATATTATCAAATTTATGCCCTTGGATTTTTTTTCACAAAAGTAGACATTGTTAAAAAATATTGCAACATTTTCCTCGGAGTTGAAATGTTCAATGATCCATTGTTTTCTTGGTAGTGCATTGTATACTCAGGAGTCTTCAACAATACAAAATTTAAAAAGCATCAATCCTCTTCTTATCTTGTTTCGTCAACAGAAATTGTTGGGACTGGCCAGATCTACAGTCTCAAGGAGTATACTGCCTCTGGATGATAAAAAGAATAAGCTGCTAAGCTTTTCTTGCTCGGTCACATGCATTGTGACTGCTTTACTTCATAGTTTGAAATTTGAGGAAGAAAGTTATACAGAACTAATACAGTAGGATAACAGAATAATTAATCAGGGGGTTATTACATGACTCAAAATCAGAAATAATGTTGTTAAACTTTAAGGACCATTATTATTTTATTAAAAAACAAAATATGGGAAATAAAGAGGATAGGCTTCAACTCTTAGTAAAGAAAGACAGATATTTATTTATTTATTTATTTATTTATTTATTTATTTATTTATTATTTATTTATTATTTGGACTTATATGCCGCCCTATCTCCAAAGGACTCTAATAATGGAGAAGACTCTAATGCTGGAAAAGATGGAGGGAATGAGAAGGACAATCAGCAGCAAATGGATATACTCAGTTATGATGGCAATGGTGCATCATTGGGAGACTTGAAAGAACTGGTTAGAGACCAATCTATCTACAGTTATGTGGTTGATAGAAGTCAAAATGACTTCATGGCACTTAACCAATCAATCAGCCTTTGAAGAATTGTCCTATTGGTCTTGCTAAAAGTGGTAAATCCATTCCCTCTATTTTTCAAAACTCCAGCCTTATATTGTCTATTCAACCCAGTTTTTTGTTCTTTCATATCAGAAGATCAGAAATCTTGTTTCTTTAGTACAGGGCTAAAAGCAAATTCTTTGTTTCTGTGCTACAGAATATTTTCTATCTCTTGTTTCTGGCTTTCACTCTCAATCATTATGTTTGCTTCTTTGTCAGATTTTTTTCTTGTGAAAGGCAGCCTTTTGATCAGCTCTTACTGAAGTGATTTGCTTGTTCGGTCTAATAAATGTGTCTACCTCCTCTTAAGAAATGAAGTGTGGCCTCTTGGTTCTCCAAGCCTCTTAATTTTACCTTTTCTAGCATGCATTTGTTTTCAGGCACAAACAAAAGCATACAGTACACATTGCAGGTTATGACCATTCATATTTACTTCTGATTCTTAAACAGAGTCAATACAAAAGCTTTTTATTTTCTCATGTTTCTTTCTCATGTTTTTCAGGTTAGCCAAGTATACTTTGTCAACTTAAAGGGGGAATTTGATTGGGACCTTTCCCTTGAACTCCCCCTCCAAACTCCTATTTGTTCTCTCTATTCACCCTCTCTGCCTTTATTTGCTTAGCATGGAGAAATTACACAATCACTCAAAAAGAGCAATGAGCAGATCTCAGGATATGCCCTTTGTAATCAGCAGTTATTTAGAAAATGACCATTCACTCAACATAGCTTAATTCTCAGTCCCTTAAATCATTTAGTGATCCTCTTCTTTACTGAACTCTACTGTCAAATTTGTATCAGTACTATGTTCAGTCAATTAGGCATTGGGGTTTGAAAATTAAGAATGTTCGCATCAGGATTTATAATTTAGGGCTTTGGTTAGCAGACCTTGCAGGTTGGGAGTTAAAAATGCGAGCAATTCCAGTTTTCGCTCCCTTTGGTAACGAAATAAAATCACCACGTCAATTCAAACCTTGCAAACTGGGATTTAACTGGTGGCCAAAGAGCCCCTTCCTTGCCTTCTCTCTTCCCCGGTGGGTGGAAGAGATGGTGTTGGAGAATTGGTGCTGTAATTTGAATTTGAAATAGAAACTTTAATTACCCACCCCACCCAATCAATTTTCAATTTGGAATGGAAAATTGTTTATGTGGGCTCAGCAGAAAGTAAGGAATATGATCAAGTTTTAGATTCAGTTTTAGTAGGCCCTGTTCCTGCAGGAAGACACATGTTTGTATTTCAGGCAGATGCTCCTAATCCAGGATTTATTCCTGATGCAGATGCTGTAGGTGTAACAGTTGTCTTAATCACTTGCACTTACAGAGGTCAAGAATTTATCAGAGTTGGGTATTATATAAACAATGAATATCCTGAAATAGAATTGAGGGAAAACCCTCCAGTAAAGCCAGAGTTTTCTAAATTCAGAGGAATATTTTGGCATCTAATCCCAGAGTCACAAGATTCCATATTAATTGGGAGGACAACACTGAAAAACTGACAGATGCTGAGAGCAGTAACCCAAACCTCCAGTCAATCCTTTCTACAGATGCTCTGCTTTCAGCCTCAAAAGGGTGGCCAACATCTGAAAACTCTCTAAATGTCATGTTGGAATCTCATATGGACTGCATGTGACCTTCTATGCTATCTTATATGTTGAGTTCTAAATACACACAGTACAAAGAACACAACCATCATGGAAACATTTTCTTTGGAATTACATATTAAATAAATGTGAAAATTGCTTAAAGAACACATAACCTGTAGAAAGTTTATAAGGAAAAGTATTTGAGTGGATGTATAAATAAAACTATTTTTGAGTAAAAAAAAGGATTTATAATTTAGAATGTTGTATAAATCCAGCCAATTTTGACTTATTCAATAAACCATGTTTTAAAAAAATGGTTCAGCATTTTTTGTGAATTCACTTTTCTGAATGGTTACAAAAGGTTTGCTTTAGAGGCCTATGTTCAAGAATGTTTTGTCCTTCTGGATTTTCTATATTCCTTGTAATACAGTATCTTTGAGGGAATATTAAAAAAACTGAAAATTATAGTAACTTTTAAAAATACTTTATTTTTTCAAAATAAAACTAGATACACACACAAATATATATGCCCACATACAGTCATACTCAGTATGGGAGAGAGAATGTAAACAATGGGTTGTAAAATGAAAACAACAACAATCAACTGCTATTAATCAGGTGAATTTTTATGTTTCTGTATTGTACAATAATTTAATTGGTCTGAAGAAGAGTCTTCAATTCTTGATGTCTTGATTGATGCTAAGCATTGGCAATATAGTCAAAAGAACTTAGTATTTTTGACATTCAATAATCTAAAGTTATTTTAAGAACACTGAATTTCAGACAAAACTGTAGCATTTATACTGACAGATTACATGTTGTAAAGTTTAATCATTAAATATTTTCTGATGTGCCCAATATATAAAAATAAAAATTTTTTGGTGTATAAACCTTGTTTTAAAATCAAAGGGGACCAATTTAACATTTTTTAAAACAAGCCTCCATTGATTTGCACAAACAAGGCATTCAAGTTTGTTATTCCAAGGTTGCATACATAACTAATACCTATTTCACCTGATTCACTCTGCTTCTTTTATTAATAGATTACTGCCTTTGGAGATTCCTATTGATTCCACAAAATCTCTAATTGATATGGAATTTCCAATTTGTAATACCAGAGGGATGAAATAATCCAAATAACAAATACCTCTGCCAAGAAGCACCTATGATTTCAATTTCTAGAAAAGTGTTTAAAATTGTCTTATCAAAGCTATGTTGATCTAAGTAATAGTATTATGACAGGCCAATTGATTTGAGGAAAGGATTTTTCAGATATTTTTAAATTGGAGAGTATCCCATAATGAAAGCTTTTCATAGTTAAAGAATCAAAACTATATATACTAATATGTGTCATATTCTTGGCAGCATTAAGTATATGTATATTAAAACTGATCCTCAAAACAGCAACGATCCAAATTTTTGTCAATACTTCAATGGAGTGAAAAGCAAGAGCTGAATTATTATATTCCTTACATCAGCTAATAATTGACATTAAAGTAAACTATGACTATTTAGAAAATAGAATCCATCTTTCTTAAGGCACTTGTAATTTATGCAATAAAAATCTTGATGAATACCCTATTGTATATATATATTCAATGTCATAAAAATAGTGTGAATGTAAATAGCAATTCAAGTTTAAAATATAAGTCAGCCTTGGAGTTAAATCTTAACTATATTAAGATTGTTTATCTATTAACCCAATATTTTAAGAAATCCAGGATCACCTCTCTAATTTTTTTTAATTTATATTCAAATTTGACTGTTGAAAAAACTTCCAGACAATTTTTAAAGCAAAGTAAACAAAAGAAACAACGCCTAAAACAAATCTTTGAATATGTGAGAAATATTAATGAGGCCTTTGGCATGAGCTCTGATTTAAATCTCAAAGTTAATATTTTCAGAATGTCTAATACTGTAGGGTAGGTAAGAGACAAACAAGAAGATAGAACTCTAAAAGAAACAAAATCTGTAAGAAGTAAAGTGGTTTTCTAGCTTTGGCACAGCTCAATGACATCAGAAATTGAGTTTGTTATATGACTTTGCCCCTGTCCCAAAGATCTTTTCAAAGATCCTCCATAAAGTTGAGAATTGTCTACCAATAGGCATTATCTAGGCATTATCCCAGGAACTGGGCCAAGCCTGTTGTCATGGCAATTCATTCTCCTGAAATATAAGGGAGGGGGAAATAGGAGGAGCATATTCTGTCAAATGGTACCTCGGTGGCATAGGAGAAAGGCTAGCAGAGACAGGAGAAGAAGTTAAAAGAGGGATCAGTTTAGAGTTGTTATGTAGCCACAAGCAAATTAAGTCAACCCCCCCCCACACACACACACACCAAATGCTGTTGAACTTTTGCTAGTTCTACCCAGGTGTTGATCATTAGTTGAGAAGATTCCCATGCGTAGGCTTTGAGCTAATTGGAATCAGTTAATTGGAATCTTCATGTGTATACCTGATTTTTCACTCCTCATAGGTGGAGACCTATCTATATCTCGGAGGGATGAAATTCAGGGAGCTTCAGCTGCAAGTGCTTCAAAGATATTACAGCAATTAGGTCTTTGCTTTCTCAGCTGTAGTGCTTTGATTTTTGTGTGCCAATTCCAGAATTCATAGGAGTTGACCACCTCTGCACTTTATAATATCAAGATGTATAAGTAATTGGTCACAGCCCCTGTTCATTCCTTTGTGTATCTATCAAATGCAACATTTTGCTGGTAGATACTGACCTGTCAGCATACAGATAACTGCCCTCGAGCTCCAAGAGAGAATATAGAACATAAAATAATAAACTTAGAAGCAACCTTGGAGATCTTTTAGACCAACCCCATGTACAAACTGGAGACCCTACAGCAGTGATGGCTAACCTTTTCGGGACCAAGTGCCCAAAGCATGTGCTCATGCACAAAAATGCATGTGCACGCCGGAATCCCTAAAATGCAATGTGTGAATGGCTCCACGCATGTGTTCCATCCCCCACACAAGTACCTTCTCCCCCACGCATGTGCACACGGCCCCTCGTATCCCCATGCCCCCGCACATGCGAGGCAGAAACCCAAAGACCAGCTAGTTGGTGGGAGACACGCATGCATGTGCAGGAGATCTGAACTGGGGCGACGCCTCATGCGCCATCACAGAGGGCATTGTGTGCCATGTCTGGCATGCGTGCCATAGATTCACCATCACAGCTCTACACTATTTCAGACAAATGGTTGTCCAGTCTCTTTTTGAAAGCCTCAGGTGATGGAGCACTCATAATTTCTTCCTTTTTTTAATATATGTTTTATTAATACATTTTTTTATATCACATAAAAAATTCCATATCTGGCTTCCGATGGCTCTGCAAGGTGTTGCAGACGTCCCTTTGAGGAGCGCTAGCCCTGCGACTTTGTTAGCCGCTAGAATAGCAAAAATCAGCTGTCTAGCAGTGAAGAACCTTCCCCCTCCCGGGAGAAGAGGGGGAAGAGAGCAGCCAGGCATAGGGTAGGACTCCCCAAGAGCCCTAGAAATATTTCTAGACTCGAAGGGTGAGAGCTCCCCAGAAGCCTGATATAGCTCCGAAGCTGGGACATGTCTGCCTTGAGGCAGAACAAAGCGCCGTGACCATCCCTGCAAGCAATTTGAAACAACAATGATTTCTGGAGCAGGCAGAACAAATATAGGAGACTACAGAATTGCAAGTACTTTACTTTAATTCCATTGGAATATTGTTTCTTTTCGAGTCTCTAAGAGTGGGGAAAGTTAAAGAAAGGAGAAAATGGCGCTGGCTTGTTAAGACTGAGAGGCGAAAGTGAAAGTTAAGAAGAAAGTGTTTATTAACTTGTTAACTTGTTAAAGCTACCAGCCCCGTTTAATACTGCTGGCTTTATTTACACACCTAAGACTTTGGGACTTAAAAATAAGATTTATTTAAAGTTTAAAGAAGAGGATTTAAAGCTTTTTTTGTGTGTTTTGGACTTCTGGCTTATTGAGCTGTCTGAGACTGTGCAAATTTAAAATGGCTTCAAAGCAGACAAAACCTAGGGTGACTAAATCTGCAGGGAATGTGGGAAGCTCTCCCGCCCAGACCACTAGGCTGCAATCTTTACTGGCCCCAACAGATATACAAGCCCAAATACAACCACAAGTGCAAATTTTAACACCTTAGATGCTTCAGGAAGCCTTAAAAGAAATGCAGGGGAAAATTAAAGAAGGATTTAAAGAAGATATCAAATCTGCATTCAAAGAGGTCTCAGAGGAAATGGCAGAAATTAAGGACATAATCCAAATTCGAAACAAGCAAATTAGGGAGGATATTGTTTTTGCACTCCAGGGATTGGTAAAGCATGTTAACTATTTAGAAGACAAAGTGGAAGAAGTTAATCAAGCTAATGAGAATCTGTATAGTAAAGTGGAAGAGACACAAACTAAGATTGAAAAGACAGATGCGGAGATAATGATATCACAGTACAGGGCGATGGAATTTGCTGTGAGAGTGAGAGGCTTGAAAGAAAATTCCCAAGAAAATTTGAAAGAGATTTTTGTGGAAGCCCTGGCACAGCTTACAGGAGACACCAGTGGGGAATTTGAATGGCAAATTGACAAGATCCGTTGCGTTAATTCATGGGTTGCTAGACAAAGACAATTATCAAGAGATATTGTAATTTACTTTGTTACTAGAAGAATCAGAAATGAGGTTTTGCAAACCTCCTATAAAAACAAGTTACAAGTTGCAGGACAAGAGTGGCAATATTTAAAGAGATTCCTCCCAAAATGTTGAAATCCAAGAAAGACTATGCTTTTCTGGTAGATGAGCTCAGAAATCACCAGATACAATACAGATGGGATGTTCCAGTTGGACTGGTGGTGAATTATGCGGGAGAACGATATCGTCTTAATACAATTTGGAAAGCAAGAGATTTTTATGCTAACATATTAAAGACTGGACATCCGCCATCTTCAGGAGTTAAAAAAGGGAGAGAAGCAATAGAGGGGAAGAAAGAAGGTCTGCAGACATAAGCTCAAGGTGGTGCTATGAGTATGCAAGATGAGTTAATGCAATTGTCAAGTGAAGTCCAAGCATGGGATATAATTGAAAAAACAGAAGATGTTAAAGAGCAAAGACAAACTCAAGCAGTAACTAAGCATAAGGAACAAGAACTGAAGATACAGCAAGCCCAGGCATTAACACAAGAAAGTGCAAATATAAGCACCAAAGCTGTGGGAGGAGCGAGACCGAAGAAGAAATTCCAAGAGGACTTCCAATTGGTTCTTGCAAAGCTTCGAGAGCCTGAAAATGGTGTCTAGGTTTTTAACCTGGAATGTCAATGGTCTAAACTCACCACAGAAAAGGAAGAAAATATTTCATTATTTGAAACAATTTAAAAATTGTTTGCTTACAAGAAACACATATTAAGATAAATGACCAAAAATATTTGTTGTATGCGAAGCTGAGAATACATTTTGTGGCATCTTCCCCCGGGAAAGAAAAATGGAATAGTGATATATTTGAAAAAAGACTTGCCAGCTAAACTAATTGAAGCAGATCAACAAGGAAGATATTTAGCAATTGAGTTGTTAATAGAAGGAAAGAAAACACTTTTAATGGGGGTATACGCACCTAATCAACAACAAGAAAAGTTTTATAAATTGATACATACAAAACTATTACAATGGGATTATAATTCATGTATTTTGTTGGGAGATTAGAATGGAGTATTGGATCCCAAATTGGACAAGAAAAAACTCTTACCAACTACTAAAGTGAGAGCCAGATTACCCAAACCGTTTTTTGACATGATATGGAGGATATGGAGCTGAGAGATATCTGGCGTGAACGGAATTATAAAGAACAAGATTTTACATTTTTTTCAGATAGATATCAATCTTTCTCAAGAATTGACTTTATATTAATTACTAATGATTTTTTTTTCCAGGGTGAAGAAGACAAAGATGTGTCCCAGAACTTTAACAGACCATAGCCCAGTTTGGATGGAATTGGAGTATGTTGAAAAGTCCAGGAGATCTTGGCGTTTAAATGAAAATCTTTTTAGATATGAGAAAAATGTAACAGAGTGTAAAAAATTAATGAAGGAATTTTTTGTTCTAAATATGCATAAGGGAACATCTATGGATATGGGATGGGATGCTAGTAAAGCATATATGAATAGTGCATATAGACGTAGGCAGAGGGAAAAAAGGATAGAATTAGAAGAAGAAATAAAGAAAAAAGAACAGATGCTAATATATAACCCAGAGAATAAGAAAACTAAAGAAGCGATTATTTTATTATGAGGGCAGTTTAATATGTTGATGTCAGACCAAGTGGCAACTAATATACAACATGCTAAACATAACACTTTTTGCAATGCAAATAAACCAGGCAGATATTTGGCATATATGTTGAGGAAAAAACAAAAATCTTGTACTATAGAGAAAATAGATTATAAAGGTAAAGAGGTTTATCAACTGAACATGATTAAAAAGGCATTTTTAGAATTTTATTCAAGATTGTATACTGAAGATAAAATACAAGATATAGATATCGATAGATACCTGGACAAGCAGAATATTCCTATAGCCACAGAGGAACAAAGAGAGTGGTTGAATCAATTAATAACAGAGGAGGAGATCCTCTTGGCAATTAAACAGTTAAAAGTTGGTAAGGACCCTGGTACTGATGGATTGACAGCTGTGTATTATAAACATTTACAATTGGAAATGGTTGCACCTCTTAAGGAATTATTTAATAGAATACAACAGGGAGGAGGGGACCCACCGTCATGGAGAACAGCTTTTATTTTTCTAATTCCGAAAGAAGATCAAGACTTGACACATCCAAAGAACTATAGACCAATATCATTATTGAATACAGATTATAAGATTTTTGCTAAAATATTGGCAAACAGGTTAATATCAGTAATGCAACAAATGATCCATACTGACCAATCTGGTTTTATACAAGGTAGGCAAATGAAAAATAATGTAAGACAAATTGTTAATATATTGGAGTATCTGGAAAGGAACAACCAGGTCCCTGCCATGCTTATATTTTTGGATGCCGAAAAGCTTTTGATCAAATGGATTGGCAGTTTTTAATGAAAGTAGTTCAAAGAATGCAATTTGGAAATTATTTCACACAATCTATAAAGGCAATATATCAGCAACAGACTGCACAAATAATAGTTAATGGTAGTGTAACAGAAATTTTTAAAATTGAAAAAGGTACAAGGCAGGGGTGTCCCCTATCACCATTACTATTTATATTAACTCTGGAGTTGCTGTTGAATAAAATACATAACTCAGATGAGATAGAGGGAATTAAGATTAGATATTATGATTACAGGGTACGAGCATTCGCAGATGACTTGGTTGTAACTTTAACTCAGCCAGTGAAATCAACTATGGGTCTGATGGAGGTAATTAAACAATATGGTCAGGTATCTGGGTTTAAAATAAATATTGGGAAAACAAAGATAATAGTTAAAAATATGACAATAAATAAACGGGATATGAAATAGTTAAAAAGGTTAAGTATCTAGGTGTTTAAATTGCAACTTCCAATGGGAAATTATATAAACACAATTATGAGTTGTTATGGCATAAAATACTGGCTGAAATGGATAAATGGAAAACATTGCAATTGTCTTTGCTAGGCAGAATAGCAGTTTTAAAAATGAACGTTTTACCTAAGTTTTTATTCCTTTTTCAAATGATACCAATACTTAAGAAAGATGCCAACTTGGAAGAATGGCAGAAAGGTATTAATAAGTTTGTCTGAGTAGGGAAGAAACCAAGGGTAAAATTAAAAATAATGCAGGATACACGAGAAAGAGGGGGATTGAAAATGCCCAATTTAAAGCTATATTATGAAGCAGCCAGCTTATCAGCAATTAGTGACTGGACTAATTTAACAAATGGAAGGATTTTGAATATTGAAGGATATGATTTGGTGTACGGTTGGCATGCCTACCTAGTGTATGACAAAAAGGTGGATAGAGCATTCAAGAATCATATATTGAGGAATGCTTTATTGTGTGTCTGGAAGAAATATCAGTATAAGTTAAATGAGAAGATACCCATATGGACAGTACCCAGGCACACGATAGAGAATATAAGTATAGAAAGTAGGCAGGATGTAATTACATATAGAGAAATTCTTACTACAGTGGGAGGTATACTAAAATGAAAGCCTCTGAATGTGTTGAAAGAGGAAAAGATAACTCAAACCTGGTTTCAGTATGTGCAACTACAAGCCAGATGAAGGAAAGATCAGAAAACAGCCAACTGTGAAATATTATCTATGTATTATGAAAAGCTTCTATAGATTAGTTATTTTCTATCTCTTTCTTTATAGATTATAATACTACTGGCACTGTAACATAATTTCCAAATAATTGAAAAATGAAGATACTGAAGAACTAGAATGCCATACGAAAATACAAAAAGGATTTTGTTTATTTCACTACATTAGTGGCCGCAACCTTTTAGGCATCAGGGACCAGTTCCACTGAGAAAGGTTTTTCCATGGACCACAGGGGGCATGGTTTTGCATGCTGCCTCCATCCCGCAGATGGGTCGTTATTTGTTTGCATGGCCCGGTTTCTGGCATACCATGGCCCAGGGGTTGGGGGTTGGGGACCCCTGCACTAGATGTTAACAGCTCATAACTTTGCCTGGATTGCACCTGAACTGTACTTCAGAAATCTTCAGAAGTTAGTTTCTTTCAGTTAAAAGAAATCAGAAAACCATTAGAGTCAAAATCTCTATATAAAGAACATTACAGCAGAATTGCTTTCCAACATTTAGCCCTTTAAAGAATATTGCACAATTGTCAAATCTAGATGGAGGGAGCATGTATAAAAACATTCTTAAATGTCTCTCTGAAGTTATAGGTCAACTAAAGCACTCTGTAGCTTCTATTATACCTAAACATCATTGCAACAAAACTCGTAAGATGGGTTTTTATAAATAGTAAACATTTTTGACACAGGTTCTAATGCACAAATTCTTTCTAACCAGAATTTATTATTATAACTTGCAACATGAAGATTGATCAGAATTCAAATAGAGGACATGGTCAAAGCGTTAATACCATAGTGTTGGTCTTTATATGGTAGAGAACACAGAAACGAAAACTGCATTTGTTTTTCCACACAAAACTATTTTATTGTACAAAATTAAACTTCTGTTTTATTCTACTATCCTCCTGTTACTATAAGCTTGCAGCTATTCCATTTCTACTTTTCTTTATTCTATACATTTCTCTATGCTCAATTTCTATGTCCCTATTCCAATATTAGCACTATTTCTTATCCTAAGTACAGATAGTTCTTGACTTATGACTGTTTTACAATGGTCTGGAATTATGATGGCCTTGGGAAGAATATGTTATGATCTGTAAAGCACTTCTACTGGTAGCTGTCACAAAACTTTGCACTACCACCCCCAGCAGGCAAGTGATTGTCATCTGGATGCTTGGATTTCAATCCTGACAGGCTCTAGGTTGACTCAGCCTTCCATTATTCCAGGTTAGTAAAATGAGGACCCATATTTTGGGGAGCAATATGCTGACACTGTGAACCGCTCAGAGAGTGCTATGGAATGGTATGTAAGTCTAAGTGCTAACTGCAAGTTTCTGAATACAATTTAAAATGCTGATTTTAACAATAAACCTCTTCATGGTTTAGCATTATTACCTGGAGGACTGTATCTCCCCATTAAAGTTTGCCCAACCATTTTTATCATGCCAAGAGCAGCAGTCTTCCATTCTCAGGATATATATATATATATATATATATATATATATATATGTATGTATGTAGGTAGGTAGGTAGGTAGGTAGGTAGGTAGGTAGGTAGGTCGGTCGGTCTTTGGTTATTTGGGTCTTCTCCCGCGTAAAATTAGAAGTATCTTGGCAACGTTTCAACGAAGTCTCATTCATCATCTTCAGGCTGGTGTTCTCGGCTTCGTGCTTCTAGGAGCAATGTGAGATCGCAGCTGTTTCTTCCTTTCTTTCCTTCTTTTCCTATATATATCCAAAATAGATCTATCTTAGTCTCCCAATAGGCAGCAAAGGGTCTGCTGGCTGCCAGAAGAAAAAAAAATGGAAGTAGGGCCAAGTAGCCTGGCACGTATTACATCCTGTGTGTACAAGAAGGCATTCCCTCTTTTGAAGAACTAATTGTCTTTGTATAAAGATAGTTTTATTATCTTCCTTAAATGTATTCAAGCTTCTGAATAAAGCCATATATTCCTCTATGAGCCCACTGTTTCATGACCAACCTCTGTCAAATGAAATGCTTTGTGCCAACTCACAGTATTAAGCTTTCCATTCACCAGTCCCACAGCTCAGAAGCACATTATGTCTGCAGGCTAATAGACACTGTCGATCTCCTAAACCTGCAAACCAGCTTTATTAAGGGCTCAAAGTTGGCATACGGAATAGAACATATGTGCTGCATATAATGCTTTACATTACAATGTTTTAAAGTTGGTTAAATGAAGAGTTTGTTTTCAACACTACTCGGAGTTAATAAACCATACCCTATGAGGAAAGTATCAACAAAATGTTAGTACAACGTTGAGTCTCTGTGCAATATTGAGTCATGAGTCTCCCTGTCAGTATTTACAAATCCTTTGATGTGCTCTGTTATCCTCATGTCAATGCAAGTCTCAGAAATCTGTCATTGCATTGCTTCAGAAAAAACTACATTTACTGTTTAAACTAGTGCTATCCTGTGCTTATCTGGTTTAACTCTAAAATGGATTAAGAAAATCCAGTTTGCAGTTTGCAAGGCATTCAGTATGGACAGCTAAATATAGTGTTCTTTCATTGGGCAATTCCCTTCCTGCTGTGCCCTTCTACTCTTACATTCAAGAAAAGGAATTACCTTTCCCCCCCACCTTTCTGTATGTAGGAATTGGCAGATATGAATGAATGGTGTTTGTGTGTGTGTGTGATGTATTCACATATACAAATACATGATGTGATGGAATGTGCAGCTGGAAAAGGATTTGGGAGGGAGGGCTCAGCAATAGCACCTTGGCTTCCCAGGAAAGAGGTAGTGCATTCCAGGGAGAGGTCCAAAATAAGAAACTGCACAGTCCTGAACTGGACAGGGGAGGGAGCAAAAGGTTCAGGATAGTCATATCCTAGAATCTCCCAGGGCATATCTATGAGGTTAGAAGATTACTGCTTTAGTCTGGTGAGCTTCTTAAATTCTTATTAGGTATAAGCAAATAAAGAACTGGACTTGCTTGAATTTCATTATGTGATCTTTGAACTTAGGCCTGCCGCACACACACACACATTCAATTGTATTTATATATTCAAAGTTAAGTACATGCTGGCATAACAATCAGCTCTTTTTTTCTAATTTTAATTTCTAATTTCATTTAGAGCTAGAAATAGTGTAATAGCACGATGATTATATATCTTATCTGGTAATTAGAAAGTTAAGCACATCCTTTTTTTCTGTTTCTGAGCATGCTACTTTTCTCTGTGCTTTTTTTTAGTCTATTGATATTGATATAAACAACCTGAGATACCATTTGTGACTGCAGAAAACCAGTTTGGAACAATATTGTAGAAGATCAATCATTCTAACATAGTCAAAAATAGGAAGAAATCTGGACTTCCAGTTGATGTCACAGCAGGATCAGACATGCAAAGCGGGTCTCCATGCTCCCATGCTAAATTCTTCCTGCTTGTGGGCTCCGGAGGGAGCCAAAGCCACCCTGTAGGGGTAGTGAAGTAAAGAGGGGCACCCTGTGAGGTCAAGGAGAGTCACAGCTCTCCTGTCTAGCCGGGGGTTATTTTTCCCTCTCAGCCATGACAAGAAGAAGAGGCAGCTAAAGATGGCAGCTACAAAGCTGGGACAATCAAAGAATAACTAAGACTGGTGCTGGAGAGAAGTAGGTGAATGGTATTGGAACTGGAGAGAGGTTTTTTTTTTTTAATTGCTCTAAATTTAACCCCAAGAAACAATCTAGAACTATTTGCTCAGAACTATGTGTTAAAGTGGTATCTAAGCATTTTTGGGCAATTGGAGGAAATGCCTAATCAGAAATGAAGGTGCAGGAGAGTAAATAATAGATTTTGAAATAAATAGAAATTGGACTCTTAAATCCGGAAGACATGGTACTGGGAAGGCATTTTTAATGCTGGAATTATTTACTTACAAAGCTTATTTTGCTTTTATAACTGTTTTATAACCAAAATGATGGACAATAGACCAGTAAATTGAAATTTAAGTGGAGAGTGCCACCTGCTGATGAAAGGAAAAATTACAAATTTGGAAACACCTATATGAAGAACAGTGAAAATCCCATTGGATTACTTCCAGATACCCTATGGCTCCTGAAACCCAAATATGAAAATAAGGAACCGATTCAACTAAAGAGACATTTGAATATTATACTAGAAGATTGAATTTGTATAGGGGACATAAAGGGGCTTTTGATAACCTCTGGGACTACTTAAATGGAATTGATTGCTAAACTATGGGCATAAAGAATTGGGATCAGTGCACTCCTTGAAGGGTAACTTAAAGATTGAATAAATAGATCTTGAGCTGCTGGATAAAAATTGAATTTTTAAAAACAAAATAAGATACTTAATAAGGAAGAGATGAGTGGAATTGTGAAGGAGATTTTCAAAATACAAAAGACATCATGGAGAAAGGATTTAAGAAGATTATGGAAAAAATGGAAAATACCATATGAGGGATGATGAGTAAAGACCAAGACACCCAGAAAAAGGAGGAGTCAACAGAAGGAATGAAGAAGGAGGAAAACAAAGATGAGGCAACAATGAAAATAGTAATGTTTGATTAATTAAACCAGGGGGGAAATATACTAAGAGAGTGGGAAGATAAGTTTGAAAGGAAGACAGGGGCTTGGGTAGAAATGTTAAAAATTAGGCAGTGGAAGAGGGTAGAGGTGAGAGGAATATCTAGATTAAACATCCAAGAAGCAGTTAAAGATTTAAGAGAGGAATTTGGGAGGCAAGTCAAAAAAAAAAGGCATAGCAATTAAAGTATTGAAGTGGACAAGGGACGATGGATAGATGATTTTTTCTTTTTATATTGTTGTTTTGATTCACTCTTCTTTTTTCCTATGTTTCTTTTAAAGCATAGCAATTAAAGTATTGAAGCAGGCAAGAGATGATAGATAGATGATTTTTATTTTCTGCTGTTCTGAGTTGCTCTTCCTTTTCTCTCTCTCTCTTCTCCTTTTTCTTTTTTCTTTTTTTTAAGTAGGTGACATGATTAGAAGTTAGATAAGAAAGAAAGAAAAAGTCTCTTAACAAAGGGTGATATGATTAAAAGCTAGAATAAGTGATAGAAATAAAAAAGGGGGAATATTAGTGCATACATTTTTATATCATAAAATGAAAGTAATAAGAGAAAATGTGGAATAATTGAACAATAATAGACTATAACTATAAGTAGGTATTATTATTAGAAATATATAAGCGGATTGAATGTAAGGATTATGATTAACTTGATTAGTTTTATTTGTATTTTATTTGACACCCAAGTGCCACACTGTTCACACATTGATTTGATACTTTTATTAAAAAAAATAATCTGGAGGAAAAAAAGAAATAGGAAAAAATCTGATTGAGTATCTGTATGGAAATAACACAATATTTCACTAGAAAAGAGGATATACATTCAAAGACAAGCTTCTGAATAATAAATTCCACTGAAGAAGAGAGGATTTACCCAAAGACAAAATCTATGACTTTTTGCAAGCCAGGTCGAAAGGTAAAAGAAGTTGAAATCACAAGGTTCACTGGAAGACTTCTGACCAGAGTCATCCATTTGCAGCATTCATTCTTCTCCATAGCAATCTCCAGAAAATTTTGATCCAGGTGGAGATTTGGCATTATCTAGAGCAGGGGTCTGCCATCTTAAACACTCAAAAGAGCCATTTGGGCCCATTTCCCACAGAAAAGAAAACACCAGGAGCCACAAATCCTTCCTGTGCCTGACTATTTCTTGAGCGGCCACAAAACTAGCATATGTAGTTGAATTAAATGTTCTGTTTTCTTCTGAAACTTTTCTTTTCTTGGATTTATCCATGGTTGGCCTACCGGGTGTTGAAAAACTCAGTAAATAGCATGCCAGCGGGTGTTGCGCATTAGTGGTTGTAACACATATTTTGAGTAATAGGGAACCACAGCAGAGGAGTGAAAGAGCCACATGCGGCTCCAGAGCCACAGGTTGCTGACCCCTGATCTGGAGAGAAAGAATATTTTATATTTTTCTAGAATGTTCCATTCACAGGCTGATTCATTTTTATTTTATTTTTATTTTCCATGCAGCATTTGCAAACTACTAGGAATAAAATTGCTCCATTTATATATAAAAATTTAGACCTGTGCAAAAACATGCCAAACCACATTGCAGCAAATATTTGGCTCTAGAAAGATCTGAACATTTTGGGGGCGGTCCAAAGGCCAGCTTTACCCGGCTTGCTCTGAAAGCTAAAATCATAAAAAGATTCCTTCCCTCATTATCTGGAATTAGAAAAATACAAAGAAGTATAGCATTTTGCTTTTTGTCAGAATAGGGATGAAATTTCAGAAACTTAGAATATCAGGGAAGGATGCATTTCAAAGATAATTATAAGTATATAAAGGTTGGTGACTTAAATAAGGTAAAAAGTAAAGTAGATATTGTGTGGAGAGAAACTGGATCAAATTTGAGGCAGATGGGTTAAAGGATTTTTGTTCCAAAAGAAGGGGGGGAGGGTGGCTATATAAAATTTTTGTTCCAAAGGAAGGTGGGGTGGCAATATATTCAATAAAGTTGTATTGAAATTGAGGCTAGAAATCAATTCACTTGCCTTTAACACCTCTGAAACCTTTTAAGTGAAACATCTCATGTAATGATTTCTATTTCTATTTATCTTTTTAAAAATAAGATTCTTAAGACAATCAAGTAGATGAAAGTACAAAACATCTTCTGTGTATATACTGTACATGGAAAACAGGCCAATAGTTAGATGAAAGACTCCATATCAAGATCAAGAAGCTGTGATTGGATAAAATGTTACATCAAATCATTCTGATTGGAGAGGAGATCTGCAAGTCATTGTACCCAATGTTCTCACTCCTCATCATTCCAGCTAAAGCATATGCAGGATTTGAAATCAGGGATAAAAAACAAATCATAGCTCCCCATTCCAATGTGCAGGCATTAAAAACAATGCCAAATTAACCTGACCTGCTCAGGATTTGAGAGTTGCACCAAGGTGGTACATAGCCCCAGAAAACTGCTGCAGATTATTCTTTTCATTTTGATTTATAATATTTAGAACCAGGTAATAACATTTGTTGCCTTTTTTCCTGCATATACAAACATGTGTTTAAGCAGTGAGGACAACTGTAAATTCGCATAAACTAGAGAACAACCATTTCTTTCTGTTTTTAAAAAATGTTAAAAAAGATAGGATAGTTATCAGTCTTCTGCCGCCTATCCCAACAGAGATGACTCTGGGCAGCAAGCAAAAAATTGAATAAAAATAACAAATAAAAGCAAAAATATAAAATATACATCCATATCAGGAAATATTATAAAAGTTAGAAATACAAATCCAAGGCAAGGCAGGATAAAAATGGCCACTATGGATTCCATTCCATAAAAATGGAATCATCTGAGCAAGTCTCAGTAGCCTGTGAACCTCAGAACTTAGAACATAGCCAGGTCTGAAGGGCTTCAGAACGTCAAAGGGATGGAGCTGATCTAATTTTAGAAGGCAGAATGAGAAGGCAGGTGAGCCCCATGGCAGAGAAGGCAGGTCTTTTAGGACCCACTAAATGAAAGTACCTGCAACCTACCTACTCTGTCAGTGGGATAGGCTGATACAATTGGGGAGAGACAGTCCTTCAGATAACCTGATCCCATATCTCCTTCACTCCTCCTAGGTTTGTTTTTGGCTGGATTACAGTTTAATTAGCTGGTTTCCAGGAATGCTTTCCTCCACTCCTAACCTTATTTGTTGGCTGGATCACAGTTTGGTTTTAACTGCTCTCCAACATTTTCTCCTCCACTTCTCCTAGGTTTATTTTTAGCTGGATAACGGCTTGATCAGCTGTTTTCCAGGGATGCTTCCCTCTACTCCTAACCAATATTTAGCTGGTTCACAGTTTGGCTTTAACTGCTCTCCAGCATTGTTTCCTTCACTCCTCCTAAGTTTATTTTTGGCTGGCTCACAGTTTAGTTAGCTGTTTTCCAGAGATGCTTTCCTCCACTCCTTACCTTGTATTTAACTGGTTCACAGTTTGGCTCTAACTGCTCTCCAGCATTATCTCCTCCATTCCTCCTAATTTTATTTTTGACTGGTTCACAGCCCAATCAGCTGTTCTCCAGGGATGCTTTCCTCTACTCCTAACCTTATATTTGACAAATTCACAATTTAACTTTAATCATTTACTCACCAAATCATACTTCCTTACCAATTTAAAATAATAATGCAGTTTAATATATATCTTCTCTCCTACTCTCTCCTGAACTATTAATTTTCTTTAAGTAGTCCAAAAACAGATTAAGTACATCTAAAATCAAGCCTCCTTAGTTTTTTTCAAAATAATCCAATTTGGGAAACAAGACACAAAGTTTCTTTTTTAAATAGCAAGCAATCCACAATTTGCACTTTCACTTCTCAGCAGGCAACCATTTTAACTTCCTCTGCTTGTTATTTCTCATAGCTTTTAAAAGACATTTTGCATTATTTCCTCTTCTCCTTTTCCCTCTTCCAAAAATAATCCATTCTCATTAAGGATCAGGAAAAAAATCAAATTTTAATCCATCCAAAGGAGCATTAATTCCAAAAGCAATCAATAGGTACTATTGTCCTCTAATGGGTCTTCTCTTTGTTAATTATTTTGAATCCTTTGCCCAAATAGTTCTTAGCTGCTATTAAGGCCAGGGCATTATTAGTAACCAATTATTTGAAGTCTGTTCTGGCCTGGGTTAGTCCTACTCACCTGGCATTCAAACACCTTGCTCTTGCATCTCCTCCTGCACTTTGCTTGGCCCAGTTGCCGCAGCCTTGGGGCAGCCACCAGGGCTGCCGCTCCCACAACCACCGACACAGAGGGTAATGCTCCGACCCCAAGGAACCTGCCCATTCCTCTCGGCCATCCATGGGATCCCTCTCTAATCCCCTGTCCCTTCAGGACAGGGTAGGTCTGCAGACCTGCCAGTGGCAGCTTGACAGACGGGGTTTTTGCGGGGCTCCGAGGAGCTCTACTATTTCCCTGTCCGAATCGCCAAGTGCCAATTGGAAGTGGTTTAGCTGGAGCTTATTGTACCCCATCCAGATCTTCACAGCCTCCAAATACTAGGACAAAACATTCATAGCATCATTTAAATCATCAGGGGGAGAGCTGAGCATACTAATGATATCTCATCTATTCTGATGGAAGAGTTCATCCAGTGGCCTCATGTAGAAATTAAAAAGGAGAGGAGAAATGACAAAGCCTTATGGCATTCTACATAGTGAGGGCCAAAGGCATAACCTCTCTTACCCACAATCAGTACTGTCTGGAATCAACCCTGAAGGAAACAAGTGAACCAACACAACACCATGCTCCCCATCTCTTGTCCTCTGAGCTGATTCAGGAGGATACCGTGGTCAATGGGATACAAAGCTGCCAAGAGGCGACACAGGGCAAGGATGGATATATTACTCCTATCCCGCCCATGCCACAGGTCATCCAAAAGCACAAGTAACACTGCTTCTATTCCATAGAATATGGAATCCTTTTCAAGGATCCAAATAATCCACTTCCTTTAAAGCCCTCTGAAACTGTTGCACAGTCATCTACTCTACCACCTTTCCCCAAAAAGGGAGATGAGATACTGGATAAAAATTGTTCAGTCTGATGGGATCCAGTGATAGGTTCTTAAGGAGGAGGAGAACCAAGACCTTTTTGAGAGGTAAAGGAACAAGCCCCTCATTCAGAAGAATTAACCAGCACCAGAAACCACTCATATGACTGTCCTCAGGCTGCTTTCACAAGCCAGGAGGGCCATGGAACTAAAGAACAGGTGACCAAGCTCACAGTCCACAGAAACCTATCCACTTCTTCAGTCCAACAGGCTCAAACTGTCCCCAGATAACTGGGCAAACTCCTCCTCAGGCTCTTCCTCTGGATCTGCAATAAGGCCGGCATCCAACTGAGAACAAATCTGAGCAACTTTATCCACAAATGCTGCACAAATACCTCTACATTCCTCTTATAAGATGTTCTCCAAGCCCCCCTCCCTTATGCAGGAGGGTTCATGTCACCTGAAACAGGTAGAACAGCAGCCTGATTCTACAATAAGGGAAGAGAAGTACTGGTGATTCATTGCTGTAACCACCACATGGTAAGTGTTAATAGCAACTCTAACCCATATTTGGTTGTGTTTGCCCTTGTTGAGGACCAGCAGACATCTCTTCTCCCATTTCATCTCAATTTCTCAAGTGCCAAGAGGATGCAGGGTTTCCGAAGAATCCATCAGTTGCTGGGGATAGACCAATCTAACCTTGTTTGGTCTGATTGTGGTAAAGGGGACAGCATGAGCATCCCTAATTCAAGATCACATTACCATTGCTCCAATTGAGAGGGTGCAACCCCCCTGCAGAGAACCTCAGATTCAATAGGACATGATATGACAATGACAGAAGGGCTAATAATAATTCTTCCTCAGATCACATTGCTACTGCTCTGACAAGAAAACTATGTCCAGGTTTCCAGTCGGCATCTCCGCCGTTGTCGGGCGGTTCTTTGTGACCGCCGGCTTCGTTGTCTGTATAGAGCCGCCTCAACAGCTGTTAGGCAGCTCAGAAAGTCTGTGCTCCACACGGAAGGGCAGATAGAGACGGCGAGATGGGGTAGAGCCCCCTGAGGAGCCCCCAGGGTTGTTTTTTGTCCTGGGGAGGACTCAGGGAAAAAAAGGCTCCCCTTTCAATTCGCCAGGGCTCTGAACAGCAGAGGATCTCTGCCTTGCCAGAGCAAGACGGCATGAGTAATGCCTTCCAAAACAACAGAAATCTGCACTAGAGGAAACAAGGTGAAATCCGGACTTTAAAGCCTCAAAATCGCAAGTATTTCACTCTTCTAAAAAAGGACTCAAACGGGAGTAAAAAGAAACAAAGTAATATAAAATGGCGACTCATTTGAATGGAAGAAGGGAGAGCTGAAAGCGAAAGTGAGAAAGTTTGCCTGCTTGTAGCAATTAATTGGGACATTTTAAAAATTTAAGAATATAGATTCAATTTTTGCCTCCACAAAACTAGGTAGAAAAGCTGGAAAAGGAGGAAAATCCTCTTTTTTGGAGAAGCTAAGATTTTGTGGAGGCATGACTTCATAACAAACTAAAGGGGGTGGGCTCCCCTACCCATCAGACAAAGGAAAAATCAGAAAAGCCTCAAACGCAGCTCCAGGGAATTGGAAATGAGGATTTGAAAGAGTTTATAACCAAGACTTTAGGAAATGTTGTTAAAAAAATGGAAAGATCAATGGAAAGATCCCAAAAGGAAGTAAAAGAGTTGGTACAGGAAAAATATGACAAATTGAACCAAAACATTATTAAAGTAGTTTCTGGACTTTCAGATGCGGTGGTGGAAATTGAGAAAAAAGTGGTTGAACTTAGCACAGAAGTTGAATCTAAGATGAGAGTAACAGAAGAAAAATTTTTTAATGCTGATGCTAGAACCCAAAGAATTGAAAATGATGTGACAATGATTCAATTCAGAGCTATGGAGTTTGCTATAAAGCTGAGAGGTATAAGAGAGAACACCAGAGAAGATTTAAGAACAATCTGTGCAGAGGCATTAGCTGGGTTTTTAAAGGTAGAATCTGATCAAATTTTTAGCAGGATTGACAAAGCTTACAGAGTGAACTCAAGAGTGGCTAGACAAAGGAATTTGCCTAGAGATGTTGTTGTTTATTTTACTGATAGAAGACTGAGGAATGATATTTTGCAGAAGTCCTACCTAGCCATCATTCAGGTAGAAGGAAATCAGATTGGTGTTTACAAAGAGTTACCACCTAAGATGGTAAGAGACAGAAAGGATTTTGGATTTTTGGTGACTGAATTGAAAAGATGACAGATTCCATTTAGATGGGATGCCCCAGTTGGTATAATTTTGAGATATGAAGATGTGAGATATTGCTTAAATACTATTGAAAAAGCAGAAAATTTTTACTACAATATTTTTAAAAGGTCTACCACATCTCCACGTTCATCCACGTTGCTAACTATAGAAGAAGGTATTAAAGATAAAGAACTTGAAAGAGAGACTGAGGAACACTGCAAGCAGATGGAATTAGAAATTCAAAGAGCAATAGAAGAAACTCAAGGAGCAGTAGGTGGTTTTTCAGATGATCTTCTCATGGATTTTCCAGAGCCTAAAATAAAACACCCCAGAAGTACAAGAGAGGTAGCACCGGACCTTGAACTGTTGGCGCAGGAACCGAAAGATAAACGTATAACTCGAGCAGCGGAGAAACAAATGTTACAGAAGCAGAAACAGCAGAGATCCAGTGCACCACAAGAGGAGAAGAGAGACAATGGTAAATCACAGAAATCAGAAGCCATGGGAGGAGCTAGACCAAAGACTACTGCTCTGCAACAGAATCTTCGGCAATTGCTCGATTCGCTTCATGAAACTTCAAATGACAGTTAAATTTCTATCTTGGAATGTGAATGGCCTGAATTCTCCACAGAAAAGAAGGAAAATATTTCATTATTTGCGACAATTTAAAAATGATGTTATTTGCCTGCAAGAAACTCATATTAGAATTCAGGATCAAAAATATTTGATAAACTCTAAATTAGGAACACATTTTCTATCTTCAAGCCCGGAAAAAAAGAATGGAGTAGTGTTGTATATCTCCAAAAGAATACCAGCTAAAATTGTAGAAACAGATAATAATGGAAGATATATCGCAATTGAGATAAATCTACAGAATGATCCATTGCTTTTGATCGGAATTTACGCCCCCAACCAACAGCAGGAAAATTTTTACAAATTACTATATGCTAAAATATTACAATGGAATTACAAATCTATTTTGATTATGGGGGACTGGAATGGGGTGATTGACATTAAAACTGATAAAAAGAGTTTGGCAAAATCAGGGATTAAATTACCACAGACTTTTTTTGCTATGAAAGAGGACCTGGAATTAAAAGATGTATGGAGAGTTCAGAACCCGAAGGAATTGGATTTTACATTTTTTTCAGATCGACATAGATCCTTCTCAAGAATTGATTTTATTTTGGTTACACCTGATCTACTTACTAAAACAACAAAGACCAAAATATTTCCTAGAACTCTAACGGATCATAGTCCGATATGGATAGAAATAGAATTGGAGAAGAAAGAGAGAAGGTCCTCGAGATTGAATGAAAATTTGTTTAGATATGAAAAGAATATAATTGATCTTAAAAAACATGTGAAGGATTTTTTTCAAATGAATCTGAATAAGGGTATACCCATTGAAATCGTCTGGGATGCAAGTAAGGCATTTATGAGAGGTGTACTGATTTATATGAACTCTAAACATAAGTTACTTCAACAAAGGAAAAGAACAGAACTGGAATCAGAGATAAAGAAAAAGGAACAACTACATATTAAAAATCCGCTAGATAATAAGTTGCAAGAATCCATAAAACTTCTGAAAGACCAATTTCAAATGCTTATAGCAGAACAAACGGCAACTAATTTACAATATGCAAAACATAACACGTTCTGTAATGCTAATAAACCAGGTAGATGGTTGGCATATACATTGAGAAAACAGCGATGTTCCCGAATTATTGATACTATTGAATATGGAGGAAAAGAAGTTTTTCAACAAAATTTAATACAACAAGCATTTCTAGAGTATTACTCTAAATTATATCATAAAGACAACATTAATATTGAGCTTATAGATGAGTATTTTGAAAGAACTATAATTACAAAAATTTCTAGTGTACAAAAGGAAAGAATGAATCAAGCAATAACCTCCGAAGAGATTATATTTGCAATTAAACAATTGAAAACAGCCAAAGCCCCTGGGACGGATGGTTTGACAGCAGTGTACTACAAAACTTTACAAACAGAACTGATTGAGCATCTCAAGGACTTATTCTGCAGTATACAACAGGGGGGAAAAATACCCCCATCGTGGAAAACAGCCTTTATCTCATTGATACCTAAGGAGGATGGTTCTACAAAACCAGAAAACTTCAGACCAATATCTTTTCTGAATATGGATTATAAAATCTTTGCAAAAGTATTAGCCAACAGATTGATGCCAGTTATCCAAGAGGTGATTCATTATGATCAAGCCGGATTTATTGAAGGCAGACACATGAAGGAGAATGTAAGGCAACTCATAGATTTATTGGAATATCTTGAGAAAAGTAAACAGATCCCTGCAGTGCTGGTGTTTTTGGATGCGGAGGCCTTTGATCGAGTTAATTGGAATTTTCTACTAAAGACTTTGTCTAATATGAACTTTGGGGACCAGTTTGTCCAGGCGATATCAGCAATTTATCAAGAGCAAACTGCGCAAATTATTATCAATGGACGTTTAACAACAAATTTTAACATTCAAAAAGGAACAAGACAAGGATGTCCGCTATCCCCATTGTTGTTTATTTTAACTTTAGAAGTCTTGTTGAACTCAATATGGGACTCGAATGTTTTGAAGGGAATAGTTATAAGGCAAAAAGACTACAGAATAAGAGCATTTGCAGACGATCTGGTCGTTACCCTAACACAGCCTTTGGAATCAATCATCCAGATGAAACACAGTATAGAGGAATATGGTGTGGTCTCAGGATTCAGACTGAATCAGATAAAAACAAAGATGATAGTTAAAAACATGTCAGAAACCCAAAGGAAGGAATTGGAAAGGTTGGCAGGATTTGAAATAGTTTAAAGGTGAAATATCTAGGAGTGCAGGTTGCAACTTCAAATATAAATTTTTTTCAAAATAACCATGAAGCTTTGTGGTGAAAGGTGCAAAAAGATTTTGAAAATTGGAAAAAACTGCAACTATCTTTATTTGGTAGAATAGCAGCAGTTAAGATGAACGTTCTACCTAGATTTCTGTTTTTGTTTCAAATGATTCCGGTGCTTAAGAGTGACAAAAACTTGTCTGAGTGGCAATCAGGATTGAACAAATTTATTTGGAATGAGAGAAAGCCAAGAGTAAAACTGAAAATCATACAAGATGTGCGGGAAAGAGGTGGCCTTAAAGTTCCCAACTTACGGTTATATTATGAGGCAGCAGCGTTGACACATGTGAGTGATTGGTTTGGAATAACAAAGACTGAAATTTTGAAAATAGAAGGCCACGATTTGGAATCTGGTTGGCATTCATACCTATTGTACAACAAAGTGGATAATGTTTTTAGAAGTCATATACTCAGAAATTCTTTGATGAGAGTTTGGAAGAAGCACCAGTCTAATTTGGATTACAAAATACCTTTTGTGGTTGGATCTTGGGCATATTACAAATATAAAGTCACTCGGGGGGATTTTATATAAAGAGATAGTTTTTACTGATGGGGGCAGCTGGAACTTGAAGTCCTTAAAAACTCTGTTGGAAGAAGAGATTTATTTAACTTGGTTACAGTATAGTCAACTTCAATCAAGATGGAGAGAAGATCAAAAAACTGGTCTGATGTTGCATGAAGAAGATTTGGTGACGCAGATAAAACAGAAAGGGCCGATGCATATCAAAAGGGTTTATAATATACTGTTAGAAAGAGATTCAGAGACTGAACTGGTTAAAGATTGTATGATAAAATGGGCACAAAATTTTGCAGAACCAGTTATGTTGGAAACATGGGAAAAGATATGGGTTCAGAATGTTAAATTTACTCAGGCTCAGAATTTGAGGGAAAATTTTTATAAAATGTTTTATAGGTGGCATTTAGATCCTAAGAAACTGTCATGCATGTACCCTAATGTTCAACCAAGATGCTGGAGATGTGACTGTTCAGATGCTACATATTTTCATATATGGTGGACTTGCAGAAAAGTGAAAGCTTTTTGGATTAAACTTTGGTGGGTTATGCAGAATGTTTTGAAGAAGAAGCTTCAATTTTCTCTGCAATTGTTTTTGTTGGGTATAGTTAAGGATTTCCCAACAAATGAAACAAGATTGATATTATATATGATTACTGCAGCCAGGTTACTTATAGGGCAATATTGGAAAAAAGACACTTTACCTACTATTGAAGAATGGACTTGGAAAATGGCTAGTTTTGCAGAAATGCAAAGATCTCGACCTATTTGAAAGATAGGTCTCAAGAAACTTTTGCTAGGGAATGGAAGAAATGGATAGCTTATGTGCAGAATAAATACCAAACAAAGAAGTATCAGTTAGTATTTAGTTGAAGAATATTATGTTGTTTAAAATTAGAATAGAGATTGATATATTGATATAGAATCTTATTTGATATAGATGATGTTGTTATATATTTTACTATATTATATTTTATTATTACTGCATATTATGAGGGATTGATATAGGTAAATTATTATTATTATTATGTTTATTATACTATTATTATTATTAGATTAGAGAAATGTTTGATATTTTTTTATTTTTTTTTACTTAACTATTATAATATCAGATGAGAGAATTGTTTGATATGTTTCTACTTGGAGTTCTCTTTTTTTTGTTTAATATTTGTAGAATGAGAATTATGTTGATTGATAAATGAAGGCAATTGTTATTATCATTTGGATCTTATTTTCAGAGAAATTTTATGATTAATAGTGGAACTTGATATGTTATCTTACTCGGATTCCACTGTATTCTTTTTGTTTAATATATGCAATCTGTACAAAATAATATTTTTTGGTAAGGGAAGCCAAGGGGGGGTTGGGGGGGATATGGGATTGGGGGTGGGGGGGGGTAAATGGGGGGAGAGAAAAATGAAAAATTTGTATTTGTAAAACTTTTCTAATTAAAAAAAAAGAAAAGAAAACTATGTCCAGAATGTGACCACACTCTCAAGTTGGGCTTGGATGACCCGAGAAAGCCCATAGATATTATGGAAGCTATAAATTCCCAAGTTACCTCAGACTCCATTCCCAAAGAAGACAGATTAAAGTCCCCCAAACAATTAAGTCTGAGGAACTCTACCACCAATCAGGGAATGGTGTCAAGGAGCTCAGGCAGGGAGATTGATTTGCTGTGTGGGCAGCCTTGTTACAGACTGAACTGGCATTTAATAGCAGCAACCAGAGACCTGATGAAGGTCTCCTGACAGGCTATCAGAGCTGAGATTAAGGAGCTGGAACATGGAACCATTATAAGGTAATGATTTTGCAGTCCTCAAGTGTGCCCTCCTGCTTATCTCCCACTATATCTTCCCATATCTATCACCACCATAATATTGGCCTGTCTCCATACCCAGAACAGTTACTCATCCCCATAAATAAGCACCATAATTCCCAGACCCAGGATCCACCCATGGTTCTTGGCAATCATCCTTGGAGAGGAGGCCTGAACCTTGAAACACTATAGTTCTATCAACTCTCAACACCAACAGGGCACCTAGCAACCACCTCCCTACTTTACCATGTCCCACTTCCACATATTTTATGCAAAGCGAGCGACCCCTTGTTTGCTGCTCCCACCAGCAGGCAGAGGCTCCCTTCCTCATTTTCTCCCCATCCGCCTCTCCACAGCATGTGGTTGTTATTACTCTTTACCAGAAGATCTGGAATGCAGATATATTCAAAGCACATTAATATCTTCCTTCCCATTAACAACTATCCTGTCTTGTAAATACCTGAAAGTCTCCTCAGAATGACAGGGGCACTCAGATAAAATGCCACCAGCTCCTTAATGGATTTCTAAGTGATGTTTACCTCTGAGATTCTACTGCTTTGCCCCTTTTAAGAGCTCTTTTGTCATCACACATCCAGATTTATTAGTGTGGAAATGGAAGAAGTGCCGGTAGATTCTTCCTCCACCTCCCCTCTCCTTCCCCCCTCCTCCTCCCCCTTCTTTTCCCACCTCACCCTCAGCAATGGTTATCATGTAAGTCCGACATCAAGTTATATCTCCTGTTGACTGACTTTTGCAGACATCAGGAAGTTGCAAAGAAATATTTTTATACTTTATTGAAGAATTTTGCTGAGTTACTTTTATTTTATTTATTTATTTATTTATTCAATTTCTATACCGCCCTTCTCCCGAAGGACTCAGGGCGGTGAACAGTTAAAATGACATACATATAGAATGTGAATATAAATAATTAAGCCAGTTTGGCTCAACAGTTAAGAATCTTCAGCATAAAGATTTAAAAAATTAGAAAAGATTTATGCCAGACCGGCTTGGTGAAAAAGAAAGGTCTTAAGTGCACGACGGAAAGTACGAAGATCTGGGATCATTCGTATCCCTGGGGGTAACCTGTTCCAAAGGGTAGGTGCCCCAACAGAAAAGGCTCTTTCTCTGGGAACCACTAGTCGGCATTGCTTTAGTGATGGCATCCTGAGAAGGCCTACCCTGTGGGAGCGTACTGGTTGGTGGGAGGTTATCGGTTGCAGAAGGTGGTCTCGTAGATACCCAGGTCCTAAGCCATGGAGGAGTTTGAAGGTAAGAACCAACACCTTGAAGCGCACCCGGAAGACCACCGGAAGCCAGTGCAGCTCGCGTAGGAGTGGTGTCACATGTGAGCGCCATGTCACTCCCAATATCACCCACGCAGCTGCATTCTGGACCAGTTGGAGCCTCCGTGTGCACTTCAAGGGGAACCCCATGTAGAGAGCATTACAATAGTCCAGACGGGAAGTGATGAGGGCATGAGTGACTGTGCGTAAGGAGTCCCGATCTAGAAAGGGTCGCAACTGGCGAATCAGGCGAACCCGATAAAAAGCACCCCTGGCCACGGCTGTCATATGCTCTTCTAAAGACAACCGTGTGTCCAGGAGGACACCTAAGTTGCGAGCCCTCTCTGTGGGGGCTAATGACTCGCCACCAATAGTCAGCGATGGTATCAGCTGGCTATATCGGGACGCCGGCATCCACAGCCATTCAGTCTTGGAAGGGTTGAGTCGGAGCTGTTCTTCCCCATCCAGATCCGCACGGCTTCGAGGCACTGGGACATCACTGCAAGGGCATCATTGGGGTGGTCTGGGGTGGAGATGTAAAGCTGAGTATCATCAGCGTAAAGATCACATTGCACTCCCAAACCACGGATGAGCTCACCCAGCGGCTTCACATAAATGTTGAACAAAAGAGGTGAGAGGACCGACCCCTGTGGCACCCCACAAATAAGATGTCTTGAAGTCGACCTCTGTCCTCCTGCCAACACAGACTGTGACCGGTCAGAGAGATAGGAAGAGAACCACCGTAGAACAGTGCCTCCCACTCCTAGCCCTTCCAGCCGGCGCAGCAAGATACCATGGTCAATGGTGTCAAAAGCCGCTGAGAGATCTAATAAAACCAGGATAGAGGAACAACCCCTATCTCGAGCTCTCCAGAGATCATCAACCAATGCGACCAATGCCGTTTCAGTGCTGTAACCAGGCCTGAAGCCGGACTGGAACGGATCTAAATAGACAGTTTCATCCAAGTACTGCGGGAGTTGCTGCGCCACCACACTCTCAACAACCTTTGCCACAAAACGAAGGTTGGAGACAGGACGGTAGTTTGTTAGAACAGCCGGGTCCAGAGAGGGCTTCTTGAGGAGAGGCCTCACCACCGCCTCTTTCAAGGTGGAAGGCAAGAAACCCTCACATAGAAAAGCATTTATTATCTTCTGGAGCCAGCCTCATGTAATCTCTCGGGAAGCCAGTACCAACCAGGAGGGACACGGGTCCAATAAACATGTGGTTGCGTTCAACTTCCCCAGTAACCTGTCCACATCTTCAGGGGTCACAGGGTCAAACTCATCCCAAATAACATTCTCAAGACTCGCCTCCATCACTTCGTCTGAACATATCCAGTCAAAGTCCAAGCCTTCCCGAATCTGAGTGATTTTATCGTGTAGATATTGTACAAAATCCTCAGCTCGACCTTGTAAGGCGTCTTCCCGTGCTCTTAGATGGAGAAGGGAGCGGGTCATCTTAAACAGGGTGGCTGGGCGATTATCTGGCGACGCAATAATAGCGGAAAAATAGTTATATTTTGCCGCTGCTATCGCCACTAAGTAGGTCTTAATAAATGATCTTACTAGTGTTAGGTCAGATTCGGAACGACTGGCTCTCCAACTACTCTCTAGGCGTCTTTTCCGGCGTTTCATCATCCTCAACTCCTCGGAAAACCAAGGAGCCGGGCGACTTCGACGCCGGGTCGGAGGCCGCAAAGGCACAACTCGATCCAAGGCACCAGAGGCCATCCTATCCCAGGTTGCCGCCAGGTCTTCAATCGAGTTGTGAGCTAGAGTCTCAGGAAATGGCCCAAGCTCCATCTGGAATCTGTCAGGATCCATCAGGCGCCTGGGGCGGAACCATTTAATTGGTTCCGCCTCCCTGCAGTGGGGTGTAGCGGACAGAAAGTCAAGCCTAAGGAGAGAATGGTCTGACCATGACAAGGGTTTGATGACTATATCCCCTATATCAAGGCCATTCAGCCACTGATCAGATACAAAAATCAAGTCCAGAGTGTGTCCTCCCATGTTAGTAGGTCCATGAACTAACTGGGTCAGGTCCATAGCTGTCATGGAAGCCATGAACTCCCGAGCTATCTCAGATCTTTCACCGATGGATGGCAGATTGAAATCTCCCATGACAAGAAGTCTAGGAGTCTCAACCGCCACCTCAGCTATTACATTAAGGAGCTCAGGTAGGGCTGCTGCTACGTGGCAGGGAGCCAGGTACGCAATCAACAGGCCCATCTGAAACCCATGGCCCCACTTCACGAGGAGGGACTCACATCCGGCTGTCTGAGGAACAGTGGCTTCCCTAGGATCAAGACTCTCCTTTATAATCACCGCCACCCCTCCACCATCACTTTTGACTGATTCAATCTGTTAGGATTCCAAGTAACACCCCCAATGAAAGAAGACTCCAAGGCTTGAGTTTCCTCAAAGTTTCTTTTTATTGAAGATGTCATATTGGCATATCTGAGAAAACCTGAATCAGAATGTTTCCAGGTTTTACCCACTCAAGTGAAAATTCAAGTCCCTGCCCAGCATGGACATGGTCCAATCATCCACTGTCTGAACTGGAGACACCTCCCAGTCATCCAACTCCAGGTGCAAGGGCAAGGCATCCCTGACTCTCTGAGAAAGGAATGTTATTTTGACTACATATCACCCATACTCTATGCAATCCCCCCTCCCATTTTCCCACAGAAGAAAATGTGGCAGGCCTGAAGACCCAAAGGTAAAATATGGCTTCCAGGTCTGACAGATTGCACCCCCCCCCATCAGAAAAGTGTGTCCTGGAACAAGAGTAATACAGACGGTTAAAATCATTCACTTAACCATCCCTTCCCCCCAGGGGGACCCTTTGACTTATCAGGATATTTATCATGGAGTTGCTTAACCAATCTATCTGCCGTCACATTCCAACTCTTAACCCAAGTAGCTTCAGACAAAGGGTACCCTTTCCAATGAACTAAATATTGTAATTGACCTCTGTATAATCTAGAATCTTAAAAAAACCCCACCTCATAACGGGTTTCCCCTTGTACCTATAATGAGGAGGTGGTAGGGTCTGGAGTCTCAATCTAGACCCAAGGCTGGTTTCAGTAAGCTACAATAAAACACAGGGTGAATTTTCCCTAGAATGCAGGGGAGGCTAAACTAGACTGTCACTGGGCTAATTATTTTCATTATTGGAAAGGGACCTAGAAATTAGGTCCTTTCCAATATGTATTTGGTGGATAGAAACACTTTATCTCCCAAACAGAAGTGGGTTTGTAGGGAATGGTGCTTGTCTGCCTGTTTTTTATATTCCTCTGCCGCCTCTGCCAGCATTTTTTTAATATTCTCCCATCCTTTTTTCAGAGACTCCATCCATTCTGTCAAAGACACAGAAAAGTGGGGTTCACTGGGCAATTCGGGCATGGGGACAAATTCCATGCCATGGTAACTTGAAAAGGGGTACTGCTATGTATGGCGTTGTTGTAAGCCACTTCTGCAAACGGTAATAGATCTGCCCAGTTCTCTTGTTCATAATCCACATAACATCTTATATACCCGTGATGGAGAACCTATGGCACATGTGCCACAGGTGGCACGCATAGCCATATCAGTGGGCACGCGAACTCAGTTCCGGTGTGCATGTGGCGCACCGGCCAACTGATTTTCAGGCCTTCTGGGCCCACGAGAAGTAGGGAAACAGGTTGTTTCCTGCTTCCGGAGGGCCTCGGGGTATGGTGGGGAAGGCCCATTTTTTGCTGTCCCCAGACTCTGGAGGCTGGGGCGAAAATGGCCTTTCCCATCCACCCCCAGAGGTCCTCCAGAGGCTGAAAATGGCCTGTTTGCGAACTTCTGGTAGGACCAGAACAGGGATGAAATGCTATCGGTTTGATCCAGTTCACTCGAACTGGTAGTAAAAAAGGCTACTGGTTCACCGAACCGGTAGTAAAAAATGTAAAAAAAAAAGTTCTGATGCTCAGCTGAGTGACGCACAATTGTTGGAACTTTTTTTTTTACTTTTTTAGCCTTTTTTTACTACCGGTTCTCCAGAACCAGAAGTAAAAAATGCTTTTAAAAAGTTTTTTTTTAAAGGCTCCGACGATCACAGCTGTGCCGCACGAACATCAGAGCCTCTTTTTTTTTCTTTTTTTTTACTTTTAAAAAATTAAATTAAAATGCTTTTAAAACCTGCCTCCATTTTATTTCAGTATCTTTCTCCTGGCTTGGAACCAGGCTTGATTTTTCTTCCGATATTCATATTCTTTCCAACAAGGAAAGCTCCTCCAAGCTTTTCAAAAAGAACTCGAGTCAAATTTTAAATTTATTAGAAGCAGATTCAGGAATCAGTCACCCCTCATGAAAAGAAATGCTGGTGAGAACAATGAAAGATCTGGAATTCCTTTTTTTTTTTTTTTGCCTGGTTTCAGTAGTAGGTTCAAGGCATTGCTCAACAGTTTTGTTCATTATTCACTGTGTACTTTAGTGAGCTAGAGTAGTCTTGGATCAAAATCTCTTTTCAAACATGTACACTAAAAGATGTGCACAATGTGCAGAATATAGTGGCTCCTGGAAAATTATTTTCATTTGAAGTGGAAAATTAGAATATCAAGTAGAAATATGGATTTTTAAGTATGAGAGGCAGCTCTCTTAAATTCAGTTTTAAATCTCCTCATTTCCTTCTCAGTTTGAAGGTTTTTAAATATATATATATATTCTTTTCCAAATATGTGCATTTTAATTTGAAGATTTGTTTGCTCTATATATTTTGTAGGTGTTTCCTTTAATATTAAATGTTTTTGCATTTTGTAAAAAATAAATTTGGAGCTGTGAAAACTTTAAAGAATAAGTAAAGTATTTCAATTTGCATTGTTGCTTAAGAATGGAAAATTATCCTGATTTGGATTTGACATCTTGAGAAAGTTAAACAGATCACTGCAAAATATGCAGAGGATCTGTGATTACCCTATTATAATTTTATTGGAATTAATTATCTAGATGAGGAAATTGAAGATGAAAACATCTTGGAAACCCGAAGGAAGGAGGTGGAAATGTTGGCAGGATTTGAAAGAGTTTTAAAGGAACATCTAGGAGTGCAGCTTGTATAAGCTGCATTTGTTTTTCTTTTAACGGATACATTAGGAGTCAAGTTGAATGATCTACCTAGAGGATTACAAGATACCTTTGTGGTTGGATTTTACAAATACTAAGTCACTCGGGGGGATTTATACATGAAGAGATGTTTGTTGCTGATGGGGGCAGCTTGAATAAGAATAAGAACTAGTTTATAAATATTGTGTTAGAAGATAGTTATCCAACTTTAATCAAGATCAAGATGAAGAGAAGATGAAAATCTGGTTACAGAGATAGAAAATTTATTTGATAAAGTCACTTGGGGGGATTTTTATATGGAGAAATGTTTTTTGCTGATGGAGGCAGGAGGAATACGAAGCTTATTAGAACTATGTTGGATAAACTTCAGTCAAGATGAAGAGAAGATTGAAACATGGATAATTGAGATAGAAAATTTTTGGATATAATTGTATCATAATTATATATGTATAATCATATATGATATTTTATTAGAATAGAGAAATGTTTTATGTTTTTGTTTATTAGTTGATAGGCCTAGCTGGGATAAAATTATTTGATATGGATATGGATGTGATTTATTATATTTTATTATTAGGGGGATCGATTTTGGTATATAATTAGTAATATTAATATCAATGGATTAGAGAAAGGCATGATATCTTTTAATTGGGTTTAAATATTACAAGTATGGTATTGATTGATAAATGAATATTGATGGTTGATGGTTGATTAATGAGGCAAATTTTATTATTATTAGTTTTTTTATTATAATATTGTTAATTTTTGGAAAATTTTATTATTTATAGGTTTATTGGTTATATTATTTTGTTATATGTATTTGTTTTTTTTAATTTGTAGCGGAAGTCAGGGGGGATGGGGGGAAATGGGGTGGGAGTGGGGGGAGGGGGAGGTTTGGGGGGTTAGGGTTAGGGTTAGGGTTCGGGTTCGGGGGGGTTCGGGGGGGAAATGGAAAAATTTTGTATTGTAAAACTTTTTCAATAAAAAAAAAGAATGGAAAATTATCATGTTATGTTTGTATGAGTGACACATTAATTTCTCTAATGTCCTCACTGCCAAATCCTAAAATGGAAAGACAACATTTGTTTTAAAATTGCAACTTTGAAGGATTCACTGTGGATTTCAAAGAATATTAGTTTCAAAAATTTTGAATTAAATCATTTATTTACTTATCCTACTGTTTTATTACATAGCATGAGAAAACCTAAGGCAACTGCAAGTAATTACTCATTTAAAGAAAATGTACATTCCACCTCATTAATTAAAAGAGCACAATGTGTCTCCTAAGAATCTCCTTTTACAGTTGATTTGTGGTTTGTTGATTTTTTTTTTAGAAATCTATTATCTTAAATCAATTTGTGCCCCTCAATTTCTATTTGCAGCCCCAGACCTCCTTCAGATGTACTATTGAATGCAGCTTGACCACCTTTTGGACTCAAAGACTACATACCTATGGGCTATTAAGTATATCATAAGTGGCTGGACTCATAGCCCAAATCTATACTGTATCTCTATAAAATGGTATCTACCATTTAAAAAAACAAAAAACCTCCAAGTGATTGACTAGGAAAACAATAGAAAATCTGAGTCTTCTTCATGTACATAACCAAGCTGTTAGATAGTGGATTGAAGAGACTGGAGACAGGCTTCAGACAACAGCTCTTTATTCAGCAACTATTTACAATCCAGCAGCCAGTCCCTCTAACAGCCAGCCTTTATATAGAGGGCTGTCAGGGAGCTCAGCCAATCACATTTAAACATTCTTCCCGCCCAAACAGTGGACCAGAGGGAAAACTACCCTGTTAATATCTAACATAAGCTTTACTTGCTTTATATGATCATTTGCTTAAAGTGGTACTTACTTCCTAGATCTGTGATGGTGAACCTATGGCATGTGTAGGTTAATACAAGATCAAGATGTTATTCTCTTTTTTTTCTTTTTTTCATTCTTCATTTGCTAAATAAAACAGTTACAGATTCAAAGTAGACCAGAAACATTTTAAAATATGAGGTATCTTAATCAGTAATAATACTTTTAGTTTTATTTTATTAGATGTAGATATACCCTGTAGGTGACATAGCTTGTGTTTTCACTTCCTAATTGTTTCCCTTAACAACTGCCTTATGAGGTAGTTTTATTTAAGGGAAAACGCTTGACTGTTCTCAGGTGAAAGTAAAGAAATATCTAGTCTGTTTCCAGGTGTTCCCTTGTGAAGTTCTCACAAGGGAAGAATCAAATAGCTTACATCATTCTATTTCTTCCTTTTAAAAAAATGGTGGGAGACAAGCAGAAACTGATCTTCCAGCCTAAATTAACGTGGTACAAGAATTTAAGCTTTGAGTTCGCTAGAAATAGAGCCTGTATTTAATACATAGCAGTTGATGGAATTTTCTTCATTTGTTTTTCTACATAAATCTCTTTATCAGAAGGATTGTGTCCTTGAATGTTGCTTGTGCATTGCCAAGAAAAGCCTAAGAGGTAGACTATCTTCTGGTGAAATTCAATTTTATCCCCTGCAGGGATGAGACTCTATTAAAATTGTGTCCTCAGATATTTATAGAATCCAATAGTTTCCTGAATGTTCTGGGAAATTTTCCAGGAACTAGAGTAGCCATTGGACAGTGAGAATAATAGCCCATTAATGTAGCTGCTCCTGAGCACCTTTTCTAATTCTATTAAGTACAGACTGTTCTTTGGTAGACTGCGGAGCGCTGAACAATGAAGCAGATTGGACAGTACATAGAATGCTGATGATGAAGGACTTGGTATGACAATGCACATAATCATTATGGGCACATAATGCACATAAATATGTCAAATGCATGTCAGTGAGGACAGCAAAGACTTTGCTGCTTCCATTGCTTCTGTAAGAAGATGCTCAGCAAAGATCTTCTGAACAGATCTGGGATTTAGTGTCACTGCCCTAGAAAATGTCCTTTTACAACCTTTGGAGACTTGTGAAAAAATTGTATTGCATCTATATAATGATTTCAGTACTTTCATTTCATCATTCAGTGCTTTAAGATAAGGTGTCCTGTCATCTGCCTATATCCAATTCTATGGAATAGTTTCAGTTTCTGTGACCTGAGTTGCTGGTCAAGGTTTCCTCCTTTCATTGTTCTCCTCAATTTTGCCCATGAAAACTAATTTGAGCAAACAACAGAGGATTGACTGAGAAGTATCAAATGGAGTTGTTAAGAGGCAGGACAATCTAGCCTGCATTACAGAAGATGTTTGTATGGCTGTTCCTAAAAATCCCTCTCTTGTCATAGAAGATGATACTTACCCCCTGGTTATTTGTTCTTAGGCAATGTGCTCAGGAGGATAGTGATAACCAAATTATGAACATTTCTGCAGGATTATCTAGGTTCACTTTAGTCTGAATTCCAGCCATACTAGGTTGAGCCCAGTAGTGGGTTTCAATTTCAGCCACTACCAGTTTGCTTGTGGGTATGTGTGCATGCAATGTTTCTGCACATGCGCAGAGACATCCAAGCAAGTGGGCGGAGCCTCCAGCTGCCACCGCTACCAGTTCACCCAATCCGTGGTGAACCAGTAGCAACCACCACTGGTTGACCCCCTTGTGAACTGGTTGTGCAATACTGCTTAATATCTGTATGAAATAATTGGGCATGGTGATTAGAAGTGTGTTGATGATACCCAGAATTATATCTCAATGGCATCAGAATTAGGTGAGACTTTTATTCAACTTAAAATAAATTATTACATTTTTCGGACTATAAAATGCTCCAGAGTATAAGACGCACCTAGCTTTTGGGGAGAAAACAAGAAAAAAAAATCTGCCTCTGCCTCCCAGCAATTTGCCTCCTTGCAGCAAGCAGCAAACAGCCTGATCAGCTTTAGCACAGCCTGATTTAGGATGAGCAGCTGATGCTCAGCTGTGGTTGGATTTGTCTCCTGGATTACCGTCTATCAGCTGTTCCAGGCTGCGAGGATCCTGCATGCTCACATTTGTGAACCGGTAGAGAAGGTTAGTGAATCCGACTTCTGAATAAACAACAAAAGGAGAATTAAAACTTTGATTTTAGGAAGTTATAAATGGATCAAGGACAAAGATAAATTTGAAATAAGGTTTTGGAATTAATTATAAAGAATTCCTCCCATGGGAAAATACTTCTGTTTGAATTCTTTAAAAAAAATAAAACATTATTAAACATTACAGAGGGAACTAAAGATTACAATTAAATAAGAACACTCAAATTCAACCTACTAATAGAGAATGAAGCAAAATGTTTTAACATTGGACATATTGAAGGATATATTTTAAAAAGGACCAAGAAATTAATTTAAAAATGTCCATCTCTATAGATAAACTGAATTTAAAAGATGCTATGGAAGAGGAACAAGTATTACTTGACTGATTAGTCTCACTGATTGAGACTGATTTGAAAATGGATTTAAAAATGACTGACTGCAAGAATTAAATGGGAAAAATGTTACACTGGACATACAAGAGAAATCTGCATATGCCTTAATAATTAAATGATATATACAAATAACAAACCAAAAGTATGACAATATAGAATGATTTTCCTATATTGGATTTACAAAATTGTTGGATTTTTGTTAGATGGGGCAAAGAAAAAATGAAAAGAAATCCAATCCAAGGACATGACTGAAGGGACTAAAGACATTAAGATGGTTAGAAATAAAAGGAAGGTGTATAAAGTTGGTTTATTTGATGAAGGTTAAAATAAATATGTTATCATCCTTGTAACCCTAATGAATCCAAGATGACAATTTATTTGTTTGTAGATAAAAGAGGGGATATGGGAAGAAGAGATCTTGTATTTCAAGATGAGGTGATGATAAAAGTTATTCAAAAAGTTTATGAGTGATGAAGCGGACAGTCACTTCTTTACATAATTTTTTTTTCTTTATCTTTATTCTTACTTTCCTTTTCCCCCCCTATTTTTTCCTTTCTGTTTCCTTTTTCTTTTTTGCACCTTCTATTTTTCATGATATTATTTTTTTAGTTTTTACTGTTTTTTATGTTTACTGTTTTACTGTTTTTATCATTGAAAATTGTAATCTTTAATAAAATTACTATAAAAAAGAATTGAGTTTTTCTCCTCAGAGAAATTAGCACTACTAATTTCTTTTAACTTTGTTCACAGACATCTATCCATGGATATCTTGCTCACTGATTCCCCTCCTGGAAGGATGTAGTTAATACATTTTAAACTTTGCCAATCCTTGTCATGGATTTCTATATATACATCTTGTTTCTGTTGTAGTGCTAAACCTGTTTCTCTAATAACTGTTCGGTCAAATTCCCGCTATCAGAAATGCCATACACAAAGACTTTACCTCTAACACTCAAGCTAATGCATTTCAAGTTTCTTTATATACAGGCCTTCTCCAATTATTAATATTCAGTAATGTTGTTTTTTATTGATAGTTTTAATTTTGCTTTAATTGGTTTCTAAATTACGCTTTTTTAATTATTGCAAACCCCTTCAAGATTTTTAAAATAAGAAGTGGTCTATAAATATTTCAAAAATCATAAATAATAGATACTACACTTTCCCCCCAATCTTACTATACAGTTAAACTCTACTGTACTAGGGAATATCTGAGCGGGGGGTGGGGGGGTTGGCAAGTGGTGACCAGACTGTAAGAAAAGTCCCACCCTGAGCTTTGCTCTACACACTCTCTCCCCAAGCTGTCAGAGCTCCTGGCTGAACAAAGCAGGCAGCTAGATGACAGAAGCTCTGAGACACCTTCATGATGATTACTTGATGACAATTTCACAGGCTGTCAGTGACCGTCTTGCCTGAATAGGTTTTCTGAAGGGTAATGGGGTTTAATTGCCCTTTGGAGGAGAGAGAAGAGGAATTGTGGGAAGCATTTTTAAAAAAATAATCTTCATGAGACAAAGCTGAAATGTGGATGCTGACAGAAGTAGATTTACACAGCACTGGGAAGCTGTTCTCTAAAACAAACCTATCTGCAGATATATTTAAAAATTGATCCCCCTTTCCCCTCCACTCAAATTTCCAAGATCAACGCTGAGTAGAAATTGCTAAGGTCCATGAAGGGTGATCTGCATAGGATTAAACAAATCAGCAAGCAAACAATCCTTCATTTAACTGTCTGTTCCATGGTGTCACATTTATTGGAAAGAGTGATGCTAGGCAAGGCTAAGCAAGGTTAATTGGTTCTTCAAACATCTCTTCATTTTCAGCTTGCTCAAGTCTGCTACTGAAAGGTGATCTTCAGCAATCATTTGAATTTCAGCCTTACTACAGTTTGGTGACTGGAAACATCAGAAAAGCTTGTCCAGTCCAAAGGAGTGAAGCCCTGATAAAATCATTGCAGGAATTTCCTTTCCCAACACAAAGGCTGGCATAGGTCAAAAGGATTTTGAATAAAAATAGACTTTTACCATGCTCTGGAGAATCAATGCAGATTTGCCTTCTAGGAGTAAATGGCTCCAATGATAGAGCAAGGTCAGCTTGTACCTTCCCTCTCTTCTCCTTGCCCATTCCTTGACTGGTGAGATAGGCTCGGGCAAATCCAATTTGTTTGTTCATTTTTCATTCTCCATAGTACATTTGGAACTCTTAACTGGTAACTTGGGAAATGAGCTGTGATCGCTAAGCAACTGATCTCATTGGATGCCAATTAGTTGACTGATCGGTCATTCCAGCCTTTCAAACCACCTCTGTGTTTGCCATGGGAAAATACCTGAACAAAAAACACAACTGACATTTGCCATTCAGAGAAATAAGGATTTTTCTTTCATTGTAATAAATAAACAAATACATACATACATACATACATACATACATACATACATACATACATACTGTAGATACCAATAACTTCTATCACTTGTTCAGAATGTCACTGCCATTTTATTTATTTACTATATTCAAATGACTTTGAGATTTTGCTATTGGTTTGGGCTTAGACAAAAATCATTTAATTACAATTTAAGGGAAAGACAGGGATTTTTTTTTTTACTTTTACTGAAAATATTTGATGCAAGGTAAAACTGACAATATGGACAATTAAATGCATGATATGTGTCTCATAATAACTACTTCGCAGAATCTGAGATGAGAATACATAAGAGATGATAGAGTTATCCAGCTGAAATGGAGGAGTGCTCTGGTGCCAGAATTTCCAAAATATCTGACATCATCAACATGGCAAAACTAACAAAAAATGTTAAACTGATTGGTCTGTAGTTTCCTGGGTCTGTTTTTTTTTCTTCCTTTTTTGAAGATAAAAACTATATCAGCTCTTTTCCAATCCTCAGGTAATAATCCATGTGCAGATTATAATGATATATGGAAAAGGAGGTGCCAGGTATTGAAGCTGGTTTTGAAAAGGATAAAGAACAAGGGACATACTTTCTGACACACAATGTGGTTGACTGATAAAGCCAACACACACACACACACACACACACACACACACACAAATAGGCTTCATTGATTATAGAAAACTCTTCA
This sequence comes from Masticophis lateralis, assembly GCA_030761175.1. Classification (NCBI taxonomy): domain Eukaryota; kingdom Metazoa; phylum Chordata; class Lepidosauria; order Squamata; family Colubridae; genus Masticophis; species Masticophis lateralis. The sequence goes on from JAUDYJ010000001.1 coordinate 180,344,177, forward strand.
ACTATTTTGACTGTGTCAGTCTGTGCAATGTGCTTAGGAAACTGGAAGTCCCAGAACATTTCATCATCCTCACAACAAAATCATAAACACAACAGGAAACCACAATCCTCCATATCAGTAAAGGAGTGGGAAAGGCTGTATACTCTCTTATGCAATCTACACTATAAATTGAATATTTATTGAGGAAGCATAGATTGAAAGAAGATGAGCCTGGTTTTAGAACTGGAGAAAAAAATGTTCAATAACTATGCTGATGACACTACTCTGATAACTAAAAAAACAAACAAACTGGAAGCCCTAGACATTAATGAAAGTGAAGAAGCAGAGTAAAAAGAGGAAGATTAAATATAAAAAAGATTAAACCAATTACAAAAACCATAGTAACCAGACTTAACATTGACAACGTGGATATTGAAGAAGTGGATAGCATCTGTCTTTTAGGCTATCCTATTTGTCAACAATAAAGGGGCAAGTATCTGTGGTGGCACAGTGGTTAGAATGCAGTATTGTTCTGTAGGCGTGGCTTGGTGAATGTGGCAGGGGAAGGATACTATAAAATCTCCATTCCCTCCCCAATCCAGGGGAAGTTTACTGCAAAATCCCCATTCCCTCCCAATCAGCTGGAAGTCCCAGAACATCTCATCATCCTCACATCAAGGACGCAGAGAATAAATGGGGGTGGGACCAGTCAGAATTTTTACTACCAGTTCTCCGAACTACTCAAAATTTCTCCTACCGGTTCTCCAAAACTGGTCAGATCTTGCTGAAATCCACCTCTGCAGGAGTTTGATCCTGACCAACTGAAGGTTGACTCAGTCTTCCATCATTTCAAGGTTAGTAAAATGAGGACCTAGATTGTTGGGGCATTTGCTCATTCTGTAAACTGTGAAAGGCACTATGAAGCAGTATATAAGTCTAAGTGCTACTGCTATCAAGAATGGATACTCTATAGAAGTGGAAGTTGGACTTTAATGACACAGGCTAGAAACTTTAATGAAGCAGGCTAGAAACAGCACTTATGCTTTTAATATTTGATATTACAGAAGACTCCTGTGAATGCCATGGATAGCCAAGAAAATAAATTAATCCTAGAACAAAACAATGCAGAGTTCTCACTTGAGGAACGTATGACTAGCTCAAATGACATTTTGAGTATTTTGACAATTATAATCTATTTTCTTGTAAATAAATAGAAGGCTTCTAGTTTGAAACCCTGCAAAATATGTTTATATTACTGTTTTTTCTTTCTCTGTACTACTTATTTTTCCCTGGGATTTAAAAACATCTACTAGTCTCTTTTATCCCCTCTTTTATCTCAAGCGACTGTAGAAATCATTAAATGGTATATTTTGTCAAATTTTCTTAATTCAGGTATGATTTTCTATAGCCGGCTTACAAATCAAACTGGTATAAGCTCAAGACATGAGCAGTTTAAAGGGAACACTGTGGACACAGTATGCATTCAATATTTCAAGTAGAAAAGACGATGCAAAATGGCTGCTGTTAATTATATGAAACCAGTTTTGTCAGCAAATACTGTGTTCTCATTTACTGCTTTGTAGAATCAGTTTGGATTTTATCTGGCTGAGCTGCAAATTGGGAAGTTCCTATTGCATAGAGATCCAATCCCTGTAGATCAGAGAAGTTCCAAAAATATGCCAAGTTATAAACAGTTAAACTTACTTAACTCTGGATAAAAAGGATTGGTTTTTCTCACGAGGATCAAAAGATATGAGTTGAAAGGATTGCCTGCTATTCAGCCAGCAATGCTAATTTTAACTAAATTTGATTTGTTATGAATCCTGTAAACTATGTTACTCCTCTATTTACTTATTTGTATATGAATTTGTTTTATATATATATTGCTTGTATATTAAAATATATCTCACTAACAAATGTTGAACAATTAATTTAATCCAATTCATAAAATCTTCTATAACTCCACCACTTAAAATAATTACTGTTCATTGTTATAGAAAAATCCTAAAGATTATGCTTTATACTCTATATGCAGTCTTAGGCTTCTTGCTTCCATTAATTTATTTGGAAAATAGAATAATAGGGTTGGAAGGGACCTTGGAGGTCTTCTAGTCTATTTCCTCAATGTTAATTGAAAATGAATGGCTTACTGGCAGACCGAATGGGAAAAGCAGGAATACGTTTTTGACAAGCCACTGAATTATCTCATCTTCGCAGGTGTACCCATGTAAAGCCCCTTCACTTTCCACAGTACCTGGAGTGCATCTTCTGCACAAACCATGATTTAATGATTTTAAAAGATGAGCTTTGTACTTGCTTTTGGGCATGCATTTCAAGCCACTTTCCAACCCTGCTGTATCATGGCTGTTAAGGCCTTTTTTTTTTCTTCTGTTCGGTAATGTTCAATTCTTGGACACTGGTGGACAATTTTCTTGGCAAAGTTTTTCAGATGTGGTTTGCCATTGCCACCTTCTAGAGCTGAGAGAGAGTGACTGCTTAAGGACACCCGACTGGCTTCATGGCCAATGTGGGGTTAGAATTCATGGTCTTCTGGTTTCCAGCCTGATGCCTTCACCACTACATCAAACTGTCTTTCATTTATGACCAATTACATGATCATAAATTGCTAAGATAGGGTATAACATGTAAGGTGCTGAGCGATACAAACTTATTGAAAACCAGCAACAACAGCATCCCAGAAGGAGTCAGGTTTGCCTTCAATACTTACACTGCAAGAGTTGAGAGATCTGCAAAAAGCATATTAAGCCAAAATTCCAAATTGGAGAACTATTCCAGACATGTAATCAAATGTCAGACCGAGGTTCTAACAGGAACATAGTAGAGAACAGTGAAGCAATAAGCAGCTGAATACTTTTTAGCAACCTTCCAACCTGTTAACTCTTGCATGCTCAGCTCCTTGATTGGCACACAATCAAGTGTCATCAATTCTCTTGCAGCAGTTTGTATGTTCTCCTGCTAGAAGTTATTGTCAACAAGATACCTCTGCATAACACAGCTTTTTCAGCTAATATCCTTATGTGTGTCTCAAGAACTGGGTGATCTCATATCCAGGTTTGGGTCATTTGGTCCAGACTGAGGGACCCTGAGTTAGAAGAACTTGGAAGAGCAGAAATCAGTTCCAGAATATCAGGGCTGTGGGAGCTCAGAATACTAGGGAATCTGTTCCTGCTAATCTTAAAACGCAGGTCTTCATTTCACCACCTCTTCTGCATGCTTTGTACATCACTTCTATTTACTATGCACTGTGTTTTATTATATTACTGTAACAGATTTTTTTTTTGAAATCTGCAATGAAAATCTCATACACGGAAGCACTGTGCTAGTCTAACAGAGGTAATCAGTGCACAATAATGGCAGACAAGTCCTCTTAGTTTGGCAGGTATTTTGACTTGTGGAGCAAGTAAAACTAGTTGATTTGCAAGCTCAGACTTATTATTTTTTTTTTTATGGGAGTACAACTTTACCCTTCTTACTTGCCTCAATTTACATGGATAGATGAGGATCTTCATTTTATCTGAATTAACATATAGTGTATTGGCTTTCATGCATTGGGAACTGGCAGCCAGAAAAGAATCAGATATGTTTGGCTAAACTGGGGTAGGGCTGCCAGGACTGCAAAAATGACCAAAATGATGGTAGCAAAGAATAATAGAAAAACTCTTACCTCTTTCCTACTGGCTAGGGCTGCCTGATGTTTGCAATCCATTGTAACTATAAACAAGGTTACAAACAGTTTCCATTATTCTAATGCTATGAAAACATACTAATTTCTAGGGGCTCTGATGAGTGTGTTACCAGAAGTACATGAACTGCAAAGTTAAGCAATCCATAAGCCAAATGTGCCAACTAATGAAGAAGAATGAACTGCATTCTCTCTTTCTCTCCCCTTCCCTCCCTCCTTCCCTCTTTTGTTTACTCTTCTAGCTCTGTTTCAGACTAAGGATTTGTTATGTCATGGCTGCAGGTGTGATCATACCATTTACCTCAGCTTAAATAAAGTTTAAGCCGGCTCCTGGACCTCTAGAGAAGGTATATTTAGCTCAAGCAGTAATGGAAAGAGGCAGACTGTGCTGTGGGTACTGTAGTCATATCTTATTTGTCTTATAGATGGAAAGGTTAGGATTTGTAAGAGTGAAGTGGTCTTCCAAATTGAATTCCTAAGAAAAATTTAAAAATGTCTCCAGTTATCAAAAGTATGAAATACTTCAGTAACAAGATTCTTACTCAGAATTTAGAGTAAAATTCAGGCTGTGCATAATATGCAACTTTCTCAGTAATCACTCAGTGTTTGGAAACTCCTTTATTTATAATGGCTCTTCTACACCAGTCTCATGCTGTTGCTTATAATGGCTTTATGGTGCCACGTTGACAGTTAGTAATATAGTGCTTTTTCCATATAAGAACCCCAGTTGAAATTCACAGGATGTGATTGTTAAGATAAAGTCGAAGGAAACATTATTTATTTATTTGTTTGCAGGATAATAAAATATACCCTACCCATCTTTCTAGAAATCCATCAGTCAGCATGTAATGGAATCAGAGCTGGAAGATGACTTAGTGACAATTCTAATATATACCTTGGTAAAAAAAATCAGAAAGTAAAAAACAGGCAGAAATCTTATTTGTGTAAATGTGCCTTTAGAGAAGAATATTTGTAGCTCAAGGTTAAAAAGAAGGGGACTTGGTGCTCTCTGAGCTTGATTGATTTCTTGCAGACATTTCATTACCCAAACTAGGTAACATTATCAGTGAACATCACTGAACATCATAGGGCACTGATGATGTTACTTAGTTCTGGTAATGAAACATCTGTAAAAAAAAAACAGCTCAAGCTCAGAGAGCACCAAAGACCCCTCAAATGGGACTTTCATGTATGATACATTCAGATCAAAACCAAGCACTCTCTGACTAAGGATATGCTACAATAGAAAGAAATTAGGGGAAAAAAGAACAGGGTAAAAAGGATGACTACATTTCTCTGGCAAACCTTGAATGCTCAATGTTACTTAATTTTTCATTGTGTAAGTGATTATGTTTATAACCTTTTAAAAAATAATCATCCTGAGTAATGTAGCATTATCAGGACACTTGGCGACCTCAAGCTCACTTCTAAATAATAAATCAGAATCAAGATGGGTCTAAAGAACTGGCCATATACTTATAGTCTTTGATTATTGGTTGTTTGTTTATTTATTTATTTATTGTATCTCTTTACTATTTTTACAAATAACTCAGAGTTATGAACATATCCCATGTTCTATTTTCCTCCCTGTGTGGTGAGTTGGGCTGAGAGAGAGAGTAACTGGCCAGTCACTCAGCTGCTTTCATGCCTAAATCAGAACTAGAATTCTCAGTCTCCTGTTTTTTAGCCTGGTGCCTGAACTACTAGGCCACTCTCTCTTGGAAATCTTTTAATCCAAGGACTAGGGTTTTACATGCATTGCTGCAAGGTCATTGACATGAACATTGGTAAGGGAGGCTGAGAATTATAATTTCCGCAACATATGCCCATATTTTCTTAGAACATAGAATAATAGAGTTGGAAGGGATCTTGGAGGTCTTCTAGTCCAACCTCCTGTAGGAGCAGGAGACCCTATACTATTTCAGACAAGTAGGTGACCCTATACCATTTTAAACAATAGACTGGTTGTCCAGTCTCTTTTTGAAAGCCTCCAATGATGAAGCACCCACAACTTGGAAGAGCCTTGGTGGCGCATCAGACTAAAGTGCTGTTAACTAGCACCAGCTGCCTGCAATTACTGCAAGTTCGAATCTCACCAGGCTCAAGGTTGACTCAGCCTTCCGTCCTTTCGAAGTAGGAAAAATGAGGACCGGATTATGGGGGCAATAAGCTGACTTTGTATAAAAAAGAACACCTCGGGGCGGGGGGGCGAAAGCCCTACTAAGCAGGTATATACAAAAGTATGAAGGCTATTGCTTAACGCATTGTAAGCTGCCCTGAGTCTCCGGAGAAGGGCGGCATATAAATTGAACTAATAAATAAATAAATTGAACAAATAAATAAATAAACTTCTGAAGGCAAGCTACTCCATTGGTTGATTGCTCTCACTACTAAGAATTTACTCCTTAATTCTAGGTTGCTTCTCTCCTTGGTTAGTTTCCATCCATTGTTTCTTGTCTTGCCTTTTGGTGCTTTGAAAAATAGTTTGACCTCCTCAGCTTTGTAGGAGCCCCTCAAATGCTGCTACCATATCTCCCCTAGTCCTTCTTTTCACTAGATTAGAAATACCCAATTCCTGTAACTGTTCTTTTTATGTTTTAGCCTCCAGCCCCCTAATTACTCTTGTTATAGGGAGGTTGGACTAGAAGACCTCCAAAATTCCTTCCAACTCTCATTCTGCTATGAGGAGCTTTTTAGACACAATAGAAAATGGCAATGGTGTCTTGTGCATGCATATCTATGTTCTGTTTCCAGTTCCAGCACTGTTAGTAGTTAATTTAGAGAAGAGAGATCTGTTTTCCACTGAGAAGGATAGTTTGAAGAAGCTGGCTGAGCAAATAATTAGGGTCAAGTCAAGATCTGTATGCTCTGTTCAAGAAGCAGATAAATTGTTACCCTCATGGAGGCAATTATGATGGCAAAGCTACAGAGGAGGGTTGGGTTTATTGCTCACGTAATGGTTATCACTGTTGTGCTGGTTGCTGCAAGCTTCATTTTCCTTTCTGGATGCTCTAAATCCTTTAATCTAAGGTTAGAGAATTAAATGATTTTACCTACTGTCATGTTATATAGCTTATGGCAGCTATAGCCATATTGGAACCTTTTGATTTTGATGATGGGTTTCATTCTGAACTCTAGGATATTTTTGTTTTCTCATAGCTACGTTAGCCTGTCACAGAGAAAACAAGCCATATTTTCCACATTAATGGCTGAAATACAAATTGATACAGTGCTCTAAAATCAAATCTGTTGCTGAATGCATTCCTGTTATATGCCATTCAAAGCATATAACAGGAATTCAGTACCTTAAGAGCAGTATTCCCCCTATTTGTCAGAACTGTAGTGAATATGTTCGCACAGTAAGCTGTATTCAGCCAAAATCAATCAATTTAAATAGACCCTTTTTCAACCTACCTTAACCAAGACATCAGTCAGCCAAGCTAATATCTGAATTGGTAAATTCTACCGTGCAGCAATATCCATGAATGGTCACAGGAAGAATCAGTTTTTGTTAGTGTGCCCACATGTTATTCTTACATTTTAAATAGCAAGAAACATATGGGGACAAACTCTCAATATAGTCAGGTATAATATGCTTATTAACATAGACATTTTAAATTATAATTAAAACTGATATACACAGTGTACCTTTTGTTTTCTATCTTTAATGGTCTAAAGTTCTCTAAACATTAGATTGTCATGTTTAGTCAACACTGTATAAATATCATTGTATCAAAATAATATATTATGTCTTATAAAAATATAATAATTGTGTGTGTGTGTGTGTGTGTGTGTGTGTGTTCAGTCTTTTCGCCAGATGAGCTGTGTATATCTTGGGTTTTTTTTTTTCACCTCATCAGAATCTAAACCTTCTCTAAATTTTGCAGATATGGAAACCAAGGTAACATGTCTTCTTCCCATTTTCAGGTCCCATCTTTGGTAACTCATTTCCCATCTCCATATTAATTGCATTTATTTGATGCAGAATCCTCTTTTCTTTCTGTCAACTTTCATTCCTTGGAGGACAATGCTCACGCAAAACATCCAAATCATATGAGATATACATATTGGATTTTCTTTTTTTTTCTTTTTTGAGCTAAGTCAATGTAGTATTTTTGTTGTTAAGATTCATTATCAGCTTTGTAAATAAGTGTGAGACAACACTGAATGCAGTAACCCTTGATCTCCCTAAACATATTATTTCCTCAGATCACTTAGCTCACAGCTTGCAGTCTGGATTTCTAATCAGTTTTATATAGATGAACAATAAAGTGAACGTGGAAAATAAATCCATCTTCCTTGGTAACATACTGGTGCTTTATTTTGTTTATATTAGACCAGAATATTTAATCTATAATTCAGGACATGAAAGATGGAAAGGGCGCCAGGCTGACAGCTTTATGACAAGATATGACCAAGGGCATTTTTGAGAATAATATATAGGCTTAGAAGTTGGTAAACACAAAGTCTTAAATTCTGGACGAATGCTGTGAATGTGGCCACCTCAGAGTTATTATTCCATTCAGTGGTGACAGTGAGGCTAGGCCTATGTTCCTGTTTTAATTTATTTAGGAACCTTGGTTCTATCAGATCATTAAGATATTTAAGAACAATTTGAAACATTCAGGGGTTTTTTCTCATTTGCTTTCCAAGACTGTGCAATGAGAAAAAAAGAGCCAAAATATCTGAAACAATGGGTGTGTAAAAGCAGGTAGTACTAAGATTTATGATAATAAAATAATTGAGCCTATGGAGAGCATATCCAGTTACCCTCACATTTTCCAAATATCACTTGTAGCCTTCTAGTAAAACCCTCCTTCCTTACAGAGTATTTTTGTAACACAAGCTTTTCCCATACATAACTTTCTCCTTTGTTTCCAAAAGATGAAAAATCCATTTTTCTTTGATCAGGAACTTCTATTTCTCTTCAGTCAGCAGTCTATTTTCCATCGGAAGGATTTCTCATACTATCACAACATTTCTCCAGGCCTGTGCAAACCTTAGCAATTTCAATTTCATTAGTAATATTCTCCCTCTCCCACTTGGTCAGCACACAGATTCCAGGGTCTTGTAATTTGCTTACAATTGATCTGCATTCATTCTCCCTCCATTTCCACCCCCACTCCCACCTCCACTCCTGCCTCAAAGCATTTCAAAGGGCTTTTTCCATACAGGTTAGCCTCTGCTGAAAGGTTACATTCAAAAAGACCCTGACCACAGGTGATAACTATTCTATCTTATTCTATATAATTTATATATTATTCTATTATTGTTATATTTGGGGCATTTCTTTCCATTTTGTAGATTTAATGTCCTCTCACCATCACTCCTAAATATCTCAGAAATATTTCTGTACACTTTTGAAAAACCAGCAAACAATCTAGGAAGACTCATGTAGATCAAACTATGGATGGTGGGGTATGAGGTGGTGGTGATGAGAGGAGACTAGCATATTCTTTTCCTCTTGTGTGATAAGAATGGAAGAATTGTTGTTAATTCAAAAGCAATTGTTTAGGGATTAGAATCACCTGGCTGGTTCTTTTCACACTTGGTTTATTCCTCTCATTCCTAAAGTACATCTTATCTAGCAAAAAAAAAAGGCTTCAGACTTGCTTGGAGAAGAAAATACAGTAAGGTGCTCACAGGGAGGAAAAGGCCATTTGAGGTGGTAACTCAGGTCCATCTCAGTGGGGATAGGAAGGAGCAGGATTTGGGAAGGAAAGAGAAAACTCACTAAGTTTAGGATGAAGGCAAGAAGAATTCAATCACAATAGAGCTGGAAGGGACCTTGGAGTTCTTCTAGTCCAATCCCTTGCTCAATTAGGAGACCCAATACGATTTGAGACTGAAAAACTTGAAATGGTAGGCTAGTCTATCTCTACACTAAAACAAATGGCAGTCAAGTTGCCTGCAAGGGGTAATGTTGGGGCAGAAGAAGGAAGGATCAATACTGGTGGTAGGTTCTCATTCTAAAGAAAATGTAAAATGTGAGTGGACATGCTAAATTTCTTGCTCTCAGTGTGAAACAAGTGTGAGAGAATAGCCAAACTGAATCAATTCTGGCAGGAGCTAAAATAGATGCAGCGTTAGGACAGTTAGAAATGTTAACTCTAAAAGGGAACAAGAGTTGACTGAGTTCAAGGGAAAACTTTGTTACTGTGCTTTGTGACATTACATTGCATGCTGCCTCAGTTGTATACAGCAGTATCATCACTAAGCGTCTTCTCTGACAAGGCCCATCAGTTATTCTTCAAAAGTACCTGAAGCAATATTTGTGAGCAAGCTAGTTTTCCACACTAACAGATTTACTAGAATATTTATTGATTTGATTTATATGGCCACTCATTTCACCATAATGATTCAGGCCAGCTAACATCAGGTAAAAAATACATTACAAAAATAAACTTCAAAGCATATTAGTATAAAAGCCTACAAAGGCAGCTGAGAGCAAACCCAATCAATAATAAAATAACAGCTTCTCATGGGCTTCCACTAACCCGCTGATCCCTGTACCAGGGAACACATTCAGGCTGTTTAATTTTTTCAAAAAGTCAGCAGGGTCAGGTCCAGTTTAATCTTGGGGGAAGTGGGACTGCAAGGAGATGGTTTCTAAACTGAGTGCTATAACAGAAAAGGCCCGCTTCCGGGATCCTGTCAGATGACACTCTTTAATCAACAGTCCACAAGGAGCTGTTATTTTATCACTGATTGGGTTTGCCCTCAGTTTTCCAACCCAACTGATGCAGGAGGATTGGGCCAGTTCAGTAGTAGGTTCCACTTACCTTCGCTACTGGTTAGGAACCAGGAGTGCCCACGTGAGGTGTAGTTTGATTTTATGATATCTGATATGCCTATGAATGCCTATGTATATTGCATATGTATATGTATATAATAATTTTAGATTAATGGAGTTGGAAGGGAATTAGTAGGTCTTCTAGTCCAACCCCCCACCCAAACAGGAAACCCTACACCATTTCTGACAAATGGCAGTCCAGTCTCTTCTTGAAAGCTTCTAGTGAAGTTTCTGTGCATGCAGAGAGTGTCCGTGATGACGTCTGAGTGGGTGGGCGGAGCTTCCCACCGCCGCCACTACCGGTTCGCGTGAACCGGGGCGAACCAGTAGAAACCCACCACTGGGCCAGTTGTTTTTGGCCAAAATAAATCACTAGTAGTGACATAATTATCTCCTATTTATGCCAACCACAAATTCCGAACACAGCTTATTGGCTAGAAATAAAATTCTTTTTTATAACAAAGGAAAGTGTGTCCTAGAAGCACCCTCATTTTCTGGAGCAGGACTGTATGAAGTGTGAGAGTTATGTGAATAGTCATGTGAGTTTGGGTTCTTTTGTAAACAATTAAAAGCCATGTAGAAAGGATGCTAATTGTGGAAGAAAAGCTGGAACAGTGCTGCTCAATTTTTGCCTCCATCTACAGATGGTATAATCAAAATCTACCCACTATTGCTTCTTTTCCATAAATGAAAACTTATGGAAAACATTTTCTCCCAAAGCATGAAAGAGATGCTACTAAAGTAGAGATGACGTTCCCTTTGCCCTTTTAGGAGTTGAAGGTTCAGAAAATGTATATACATTCAGGTAAGGACTATGGTGAAGGACATAATAGTTTGATTTTATGATATATGATATGCCTATGTACAGTATATTGCATATGTATATTGCATATGTATATGTATATAATAATCTTAGATTAACGGAGTTGGAAGGGAACTTGCAGGTCTTCTAGTCCAACCCCACACCCAAGCAGGAGCCCTACACCATTTCTGACAAATGGCAGTCCAGTCTCTTCTTGAAAGCTTCCAGTGATGAAGTTCCCACAACTTCTGAAGGCCAGCTGTTCCATTGGTTGATTGTTCTCACTGTCAGAAAATTTCTCCTTATTTCTAGATTGAATCTCTCGTTGATCAGTTTCCACCCATTATTCCTTGTCTGGCCTTCAGATGCTTTGGAAAATAGCTTGACCCCCTCCTCTCTGTGGCAACCCCATAAATATTGGAACACTGATATCATGTCTCACCTGGTCCTTCTCTTCACTAGACTATCCCTGGCAAGTACTTGCAACTGTTCATTGTATGTTTTAGCCTCCAGTCCCCTAATCATCTTGATGGCTGTTCTCTGCCCTTTTTCTAGAGTCTCAACAATTTTTTTATAGTGTGGTGACCAAAACTGGATGCAGTATTCTAGGTGTAGTCTTACTAAGGTTTTATAGAGTGGTATTGTATCCCTCTGTTAATCAATTTAGAATTGCATTGGCTTTTTTTGACTGATGCCGCACACTGTTGACTTATATTTAATTATTTGTCCACTAAGACTCCAAGATTCCTCTCACAGTTATTATTATTAAGCCTGGTTTCATCCAGTTTATATATGTACTTTTGGTTTTTCTTGCCTAAGTGTAAGACTTTACTTTTCTCTACATTGAATTTCATTTTGTTAGATAGGGCCCAGACACACTCATAATAGGATTTGCAGAGGCAAATATATCTACATCTACGTGTCTGTCTGTCTGTCTGTCTGTCTATCTATCTATCCCCACACCTAAAGCAGGGATATTAAATAGTGTTATAGGAAGTGGTGAATGAGGATAATTGTTTTAGGAACAATAGCAAAGTCATCATTTCATACTGTACAGGAGGAGGCAATTAGTAAGTAAACCACATGTTTTTTTAATGTTTTGTTTGATTTGTGGTTTTTGTCCTTCTTTTTTGGATTTTTTTTTTTGTACTTTAACTTTGCCTTAAAAAAATAAAATATATTAATATAAAAAAGAAGACCACATGAATAGGCAAGATAAAGTGATAAATGATATAGTACCAGATGATGGATCCTTTAGGTCAGATCAGGGGTGAAATGCTACCAGTTCAGGGCATTTTGCCCGAAACTGGTAGTGAAAATGCTACTGGTTTGCCAGAACTGGTAGTATAAAAATGCTTTTAAAAAGTAAAAAAAAAAGGTTCCGACAATCAGCTATGACAATCAGTTGTGCCACATGATCATTGGAACTTTTTTTAACTTTTTAAAGCATTTTTAACTACCTATTCTGGGTATTTCCTGAACCGGTATTTTTGTATAAAGTGTGATCGTTTGTTTTTGAGCTCTCTGTGATTCTTTGAGGTCCCTGCTTGTTGCTGGGGCCATTTTGTGTGAAATCCAGCTGCTTTTGCATTGTGTGTGAGTCAGTTGTGTAGCTTTTGTGTAAAGTGTGATAGTTTGTTTTCCCAGTCACATGACCACCAAGCCACACCCACCCAGTCACATGACCACCCAATCACACACCCCCCCCCACACACAGAACCAGTAGGGAAATTTTTTGAATTTCACCACTGGGTCAGATGGCACTCAACAATCTACTGAGAAAGAGCTGAGATTTCTTATTTTTTTGATAGTTATGACATGAGTAGATTAAAGCCTTCAAGATGTCCAGCTACAAAAACAGAATTCCAGGAGAAACATGGGTTGGAAGAAAGAAGCCCCAAAACTCGTCAATAAGAAAACAGGAGAATGAACTGTGAAATAAAATCAAATAAGTTGCTAAAGATTAATGTGAAAAGAAAAGGACAAAGAACAGAGGAAAGCAAACTGGATGTCAAATGGTGGAAATTTCTATGAAGAGAATAATATCCAAATCCAGCAAAAAGAAAGATCCCAGGAAAAGTATCTTGGATGTTGACATTCTTAATATACTGTTTAAATAGATACTACACTTGATCTTAGCCAAAAGGCCGAGAAGTGATACTCTGGTTTCTTTTCAGATCATACTGTATAAATCTTTCACCTTTAATAATATATAGAATGTGAATGAAAGTCAGGCATATATAGAAAAGAATTTAAATTCTAAAATCCAAGAATACGATAAAGAAATAATGAAATCACAAATAGAAGAAAAGGAGATAGTGGAAGTTATTAATAAGTTGAAAATAGGTAAAGCACTAGAGTTAGATGGACTAGGTGTAGTATATTATAAAAATTTTAAAGGGCTATTGGTACCAGGGGTGAGTTCTAATTTTTTTTACTACCGGTTCTGTGGACATGGCTTATTTTGTGGGTGTGGCTTGATGATCATGTGACAATTCTTTAGATTTAGCAGAGGTACTGGTCTACCAGGCTTTTAACTGCTTGCAGAGCTGTACCGGTCTACTCATTTGTTTTTGGAGGCACTGGTCTACCCATTTATTTTTGCAGGCATCAGTCTACTCATTTGTTTTCTTTTAACACTGATCAGCTGTAGGGCGGCCCTTTGAAGCCCCGCGGCAAGAGTTTAAATAGTTTTTTTTCCCTTTAGCCAATAGCTGGGACTCAGGAGGCAGCAATAGATTGGGGGTGAGGCCAAATAAAAGGTAAGAATAATGCAGGGAGTCTGGGGGGGGCAGGGGGGGCGGGAAAACCAGTTCAGTGATGTCATATTGTCATTGCTACCAGCTCGGCGGAACCAGGCCAAACCGGGAGGAACCCACCACAGATTGGTACCAAAGATGAAGATAATGTTTAATAAAATAATGGAAGGGGAAAATATTCCAAGTTCCTGGAAGCAATCTTTGATAATACTGATAGCAAAATCAGGTAAAGATCATATAGGTCCAGGACCATATAGAACAGTATCACTTATTAATCAGGACACTAAGATTTTTACAGCAGTATTGGCTAATAGATTGAATATATTTATAGAGAATTATATTAAAAATAACCAGTGTAGATTTATAAGAAGCCGACGAATGTCAGATGTAGTAAGAAGGGTATTAAATATAGGTTATTATATAAAGAATCAAAAATTAAAGGCAGGTGTATTAGCATTAGATGTATTTAAGGCCTTTGATTGTGCAGAATGGCCTACATTGAAGATATTAATAGAGAATTAGGTTTTGGAAAAAAATTAGAAAAGTGATAAATCAACTATATTCAGAAAATAAAGCAAGAATAGTTATAAACAATGGAGTTACAGAGACAATAACCTTAAGCAGGGAACGAGACATGGTTGCCCTTTATCCCCAGTTTTATTTGCATTATTGATGGAGGTTTTGGCAAATGCAATTAGGGAAGATTCATTGATTGAAGGAATTGGTGTACAGAAGAAAACCAAAATAAATGTATTTGCAGATGATACATTATTAACATTTCAAAATCCTGTAGTTATTATAGAGAGGATATATTTGCACCTATTTATTTATTTATTTATTTATTGGTTCGATTTATATGCCACCCTTCTCCGGAGACTCAGTGCGGCTTACAATGTGTCAAGCAATAGGCTTCATATTTTTGTATATACCCGCTTTTGTATATACCTGCTTAGTAGGGCTTTTGGCTCTTTTGGTTCTTTTTTATACAAAGTCAGTTTATTGCCCCCACAATCCAGGTCCTCATTTTATCTACCTTGGAAGGATGGAAGGCTGAGTCAACCTTGAGCCTGGTGAGATTCGAACTTGCAGTAATTGCAGGCAGCTGGCAGCTAAGTGCTATTTAACAGCGCTTTAGTCCACTGCTCCACCAGGCTCCTAGTGTCAGGTATGCTTCCTTCAGTATCCAGGAAAGGAAGACCCAGAGTCCATATTAGGTTAACTGGTACTTTTACTAGATAAGAAATGAACGCAACCATAGAAAGCAGGATTCTGAAGCAAAACGCGCGAAAGTTACAATTAGAAAGCATCCCCTCCCCTGTGCACCATAAATCACCCAATCCACAGGTCTTCCAGAGGTCAGGTGGGAGCAGACGTCTGGTCCTGTCAGCAACCAGGAATGCAGTGTCCGTTAGTCTGATAACAGCTTAAGAAAAGGTTTCGTTTCTCAGATTTAGAAAGCCCGCGTGAGCATAAACCCCCCTCCCTCCATTTCTATGACAACTGAAGCAGCAAAGCAAAACTAGCGAGGTTGACATTCGGCCCCCCTTCAGAAGAGACAGCTTCTAATCCTGAAACAGAGAAAAGAAGAGGTAATATCACAACAATTAATACTTATCATGTCTCAAGGTTTATCAGGGTATTTGGTGTGGAACAACTGCACTTTTCTAGGTGCCCTAACATCACATTTATTCACCCATTCAGCTTGTGATAACGGGAAGTGCTTCCAGGCTATGAGATACTGTATTTTCCCATGATGTTTTCTAGAGTCCAAAATCTCTTTTACTTCAAAGTGTTGTTCCCCTTCAATGAGGATGGGAACAGGAGGAGGTTCCTTGGACGGACGTAGAGAGGATGATTGTTCCAGTTTCAGTAAACTAACATGGAACACTGGATGAATTCGTCGCAAGTTCTTGGGTAGATCTAATTCAACCGTGACTGGGTTAATGATCCGAGTAACAGGGAAAGGGCCCACATACTTAGGACCAAGCTTTTTTGATTTCTGAGGAGTTTGCAAATACTTGGTAGACAGATAAACCATGTCCCCCACTTGATAAACATGTGCAGGGCATCTCCTTTTGTCGGCTTGGGCTTTATGGGCTTGGTGAGCATCATCTAACGCTTTTCGAGTCACTGCCCAAGTCGCTCGTAGTTGATTGATCCACTCAATCAGAGAAGGGTTCTGTGGATCATCATGAGGTAACTCTGGGATTGGCACAAACTCTTGCCCAGAAGCCACCTTGAAAGGAGTGAAACCTGTGCTGCTATGTACGGAAGTATTATATGCCACTTCTGCGAATGACAGCAATTCCACCCAGTTGTCTTGTTGGTAGTTTATATAACATCTCAGATACTGTTCTAGCACGCCATTGGTTCTTTCACAGGCCCCATTGGTCTGGGGGTGGTGGGCGGAGCTTAGTCCTTGGGTGGAGCCTATCAACATTAGGAACTCTTTCCAAAAGCTGGAGGTGAACTGCACTCCCCTGTCTGAAATTATACGTTTTGGCGCTCCATGTAGCCTATATACATGTTGAATGAACATCTTAGCAAGGGTTTTTGCTGATGGGATCTTAGTGCATGGGATAAAATGCACCTGTTTGGAAAACAGATCAGTTACTACCCATATAACTGTGCAACCCCCACTTTCGGGAAGGTCTACAATGAAGTCCATGGATATTTCTTTCCAAGGAGCAGTGGGTCTGGCCACACTTTGGAGAAGACCAGGTGCCTTCCCAGGAGGTCTCTTAGCTGAGGCACACACTGGACAGCTCGCGACATATGCCTCTGTGTTCTTTTTGAGTGCGGGCCACCAAAACTGTCTTTTGACGAGATGTAAGGTTTTCACAAATCCGAAGTGTCCTGCCACTTTGGAGTCATGGGCGTGTTGCAAAACAGTTACTCGTAAGCTAGCTGGGACATACAATTTGGCTCCAACCCAAGCTAGTCCATCACAAAGTGTACATTCGTTTGAGTGGGCTTGGAACCACTCATCGGTTTTTAAAGTCTCTTTTAGTTGCTGGAGCAAATCACCCGAGAGACTTGGGTCACTTTTCGACTGTGCTCGGGTAGTCACTGGTGCCACCAGTTGGGCTGACGGGACAATTGGACGGACAACTTCCTCCCTGGTGCTGTTGTATTGAGGCAATCTGGACAGAGCATCTGCCATGAAATTCTTCCCGCCAGGAAGGTAGTGCAAAGTGAAGTTAAAACGGTTGAAGTGTTGGGCCCAGCGAACTTGTTTTGGCGACAGCTTACGTGGAGTTTTCAAAGCCTCGAGATTTTTATGATCAGTCCAAACTTCAAAAGGATGTTTAGCTCCTTCAAGAAAGTGCCTCCAGGTTAGAAGTGCCCAGCATACAGCGAAAGCCTCCTTTTTCCATATGGCCCATCTCCTTTCGGTTTCGGATAGTTTCCGGGACGTGTAGGCACAAGGCTGTAATTTTCCATCCGCATTCTTTTGCAGAAGTACGGCCCCTACTGCGACATCGCTGGCATCCGCCTGTACCACGAAAGGTTCGTCCATGTCCGGGTGCTTGAGGACTGGTTCAGCAGCAAATAGTCGTTTCAGTTTTTCAAATGCTGCCTGACAGTCCATAGTCCATTCAAGAGGTTTGGAGGGTTTTATGGGGAGGTAGCGGGGTTAAAAATTAATAAAGATAAAACCAAAATGTTAACAAAAAATTTGTCAGGTGCCCAAAAGGAACAGATCCAAAATATTATGGGGATTAACTGTGTCAAAAAACTTAAATATTTAGGTATTTGGCTTACAAACAGATGTTCTTCTATTAAAGAACTCAATTATTCTAAATTATTAACAGACACAGCAAATGATGTGGAGAGATGGCGGTGCATTCAGATCTCATTTTTGGGTAGAATTGCCGCGATAAAAGCCCATGTTTTACCGAAATGGATCTTTTTATTTCAAACAGCCCCTGCAAGATTGGAAAAAATTTTTTTTAGGAAATTAGACCAAATTCTAAGTAAATTTATTTGGCAAAGTAAAAAGCCCCATATAAAGAGAAAAATGTTGCAAGAGCACAAAACAAGAGGTGGCTTGGAGCTCCCAATGTGGGAGCTTTATTACCTAGCCTCATCCCTGGTTTGGATAAAAGATTGGGTGATTCTCTCAAGAAAGCGCATTCTAACAATTGAAGGATACGATTTGCAGCAGGGATGGCATTCTTTTTTGTGGTCTCAAAAAATTCAAATACTTTACAAATCATTATATTAGAGGAATTTTAATAAGGGTCTGGGAAATGGTGAAGAAGCAAGTTTACACACAGATTCCTAAATGGGTGTCTCCGTTAGAGGCAGTGACCTTTCCGACTGTGCACAACACAAAGAGGAACTGGGTTTATGGTGACTTGTTGGATGAAATCGGGAGACTTAGACCTAGAGCCGATCTCCAAACTAGAGGATTAGACATAGATTGGTGGTCTTATGCGAAAATTCAAACTAGATTCGCTAGGGATAAACAGGAACCTGATATTTCCCTTCATTTACAAACTTTTGACAAGCTTCTCCTAGGTGACCAAAGGAAATTTATCTCTAACGTTTACAACTTCCTCTTGTCCAATTTTATGGCGGAGGAGATTGTAAAGGACTCGATGATTGCCTGGGGGAGAAATATAGGAACAACAATTCAGCTTGATGCATGGCAAAATGTATGGAACAAAACTATGAAACTGACCCTTTTTTCCCCTTTCAAAGAAAACTTCTATAAAATGATCTACCGTTGGTATCTCCCCCCCCCCCCAGAATTGCTAAGATGTCTCCAGGGTCCTCTGATAGATGTTGGAAATGTGGGTTGGCCAAGGGTATTTTCTTCCACCAGTGGTGGACCTGTCCGTCAACTAGACGCTATCGGAGGAAAATAAAACAGTGGCTGTTGGAAATAACAGGTGTGAGCTTTCCCCTTTATCCAGACCTCTACTTGCTTGGAATAAGACCTGACTATATCGACAACAAAGATTGGTATATATTTGTCCATGTCTCAACAGCGGCGAGAATGGCATTTGCCCAACTGTGGAAAGATGTAGATACGCCTCCCGATCATCTGATAATAAACAAGATTCTCCGATGTGCTGAGATGGATAGATTAACGTATATTTTAAAAGACAAGAAAGATTCAATATATAATAGAAGTTGGGACAAATGCTTTGTCTGGCTCAAAAGAAGGTTAAACCTAGGAAAGGGGTGATAAGATCGTCTATTTAGATTAATTAGATATTTATTAGGCTATATGATTTCTTAAAATTTCGACAAAAACAGGCTAACTCTTTCGTAGATAGTTAGTAGAAATTGACTCTATTGAAATGTTTGGTTTGGATGACACTAGTTATTATTAATTGGAGAGTGAGCTTAACTCTCCGTTAGTCAGGTTTGTTGTTTCGTTTTAGTCTTGTGTTTATGTGTTTCTACATTTCACCATTTATATTGTTTTTCAATGTTTATTTTGTGTTAATTTTAATGTAAATATTTAATAAAGATTTAATTTAAAAAAAAAAGAGGTTTGGAGGGTTTTGGTTTTTCTTCACCCTTGGTTTTCAGGAGATTAGTTATTGGCAATGTGATTTTGGCAAATGAGGGAATGAACTGTCGATAAAAGTTAGCAAATCCCAAAAAACTCTGTAACTGCTTGTGGGTGCATGGCGCCGTCCATTCTAACACCGCCTGAACCTTTGCAGGGTCCATTTCTATTCCCTCCGGGGAGATGCGATACCCAAGAGAGTCAATTTTGGTTTGGTGGAATTCACATTTAGAAAGTTTTGCATACAGTTCAGCAGCCCTAAGTTTTTTCAGGACGGTGCGTACTAATCTCACGTGGTCGGCCATGTTTTCAGAATAGATAAGAATGTCATCCAAATAAACGAGCACCCCCTTATACAAATGCTCATGCAAAATTTCATTGATTAATTGCATGAATACTGCAGGAGCCCCTTGTAGTCCAAACGGGAGTACTCGGAACTGGAAACACCCCAGCGGACAGTTAAATGCAGTTTTCCATTCATCCCCTTCCTTGATTTGCACCCTGTAATAAGCTTCCCGTAAGTCCAATTTGGTAAAAATCTTCCCCTTCCCTAAGTGAGCCGACATGTCCTTCATGAGGGGTAAGGGGTAGATGTTTTCCACGCAAATCGCGTTTAAGTTCCTATAATCAACTACCAAGTGAAAGGAACCATCTTTCTTTTCTCTGAATAGAACTGGTGCGGCCACCCGTGGTCTGGCTGGTTGGATGAAGCCCCGTTCTAGGTTTTTGTCAATAAAATTTCGTAGTTCCCCCAGTTCACGAGGGGTCATAGGATAAATCTTTGGCTTAAGGAGCTTCACTCCCGGGAGTAAAAGCATGGTACTTTTACTAAAGTGAACGCAACCATGGAAAGCAGGATTCTGAGGCAAAAAGCGTGAAAGTTACAGATAGAAAGCATCCCCTCCCATTGTCCACCATAAATCATCCAATCCAAAGGTCTCCCAGAGGTCAGGTGGGAGCACACGTCTGGCAGTGTCATCAATCAGGAATGTGGTGGCCGTTGACCTGATAGCAGCTTAAGAATCGGTTTCATTTCCTGGCCAGCATCATAGATAGCCCAGCTAGCTACCCCCCCCCTCCATTACTATGACAGCTGAAGCAGAGAAAAGCAGAGGCTGACATTCGGCCCCCCTTCAGAAGAGATGACCTCTAGTCCTGAAACAGAGAGAAAAAGAGGTAACATCACAACAATTAATAACTATCATTACTTAAGGTTTATCAGGGTATTTGGTGTGAAACAATTGTACTTTTTTAGGTGCCTGAACATCACGTTTATTCACCCATTCAGCTTGTGATAACAGGAAGTGTTTCCAGGCCACCAGATACTGCACTTTACCGTGATGTTTTCTAGAATCCAAAATCTCCTTAACTTCAAAATGTTGTTCCCCTTCAATGAGTATGGGAACGGGAGGAGGTTCCTTGGCTGGATGTAGAGGGGACAAATGTTCCAGTTTCAGTAAGCTAACATGAAACACTGGATGAATTTGTTGCAAATTCTTTGGTAATTCTAATTCAACTGTTACTGGGTTAATGGTCCGAGTAATGGGGAAAAGGCCCCACATACTTGGGCCCAAGCTTTTTTGATTTTTGAGGAGGTTGTAAATATTTGGTAGAAAGATAAACCATGTCCCCCACTTTATAAACATGTTCAGGGCATCTCCTTTTGTCGGCTTGGGTTTTATGAGCTTGGTGAGCTTCATCTAAAGCTTTTCAGGTTACTGCCCAAGTCCCTCGTAACTGTTCGATCCACTCAATTAAAGAAGGATTCTGTGGATTATCTTGAGATAGCTCTGAGATTGGCACAAATTCTTGGCCAGAAGCCCCTTGAACAGAGTGAACCCTGTGCTGCTATGTATGGAATTATTATATGCCACCTCTGCAAATGGCAGTAAATCTACCCAGTTATCTTGCTGGTAATTTATATAACACCTCAGATATTGTTCTAACACAGAATTGGTTCTTTCACAGGCCCCATTGGTCTGGGAGTGGTGGGCAGAGCTTAACCCCTGGGCAGAGCCTACCAGCATCAGGAACTTTTTCCAAAAGTTGGAGGTGAATTGTACTCCCCTGTCTGAAATTATATGTTTCGGAGCCCCATGTAACCTATACACATGTTGAATAAACATTTTATCAAGGGTTTTTGCTGACGGGATCTTAGGACATGGGATAAAATGCACTTGTTTGGAAAACAAATCAGTCACTACCCATATGACTGTGCACCCCCCCCCCCCCCCACTATCTGGAAGGTCTACAATAAAATCCATAGATATTTCCTTCCAAGAGGCAGTGGATCTGGCTACAATTTGGAGTAGACCAGGTGACTTCCCCAGAGGCCTCTTAGCTGAGGCACACACTGGACAGCTCGCTACATATGCCTCTGTGTCCTTTTTGAGTGCAGGGCACCAGAACTGTCTTTTGACAAGATGTAAGGTTTTGACAAATCCAAAGTGCCCTGCCACTTTGGAGTCATGAGCGTGCTGCAAAACTGTTACTCTTAGGCTGGCTGGAACATATAATTTAGCTCCAATCCAAGCTAGTCCATCATGAAGTGTGCATTCATTTGAGTGGGCTTGGAACCACTCATCAGTTTTCAAAGTCTCTTGTAATTTCTGGAGCAAATCACCCGAGAGGCTTGGGTTGCTCTTCAACTGTGCTTTGGTAGTCAGTGGTGCCACCAGTTGGGTTGAAGGGACGATCTGATGAACAACTTCCTCCCTGGTGCTGTTGTATTGAGGCAATCTGGACAGAACATCTGCCATGAAGTTCTTCCCACCAGGGAGGTAGCGCAAGGTGAAATTAAAATGGTTTAAATGTTGGGCCCAGCGAACTTGTTTTGGTGACAACTTACGTGGGGTTTTTAAAGCCTCGAGGTTTTTATGATCAGTCCATACTTCAAAAGAATGCTTAGCTCCCTTAAGAAATTGTCTCCAAGTTAGAAGTGTCCAGCATACAGCAAAAGCTTCTTTCTCCCATATGAGCCACCTCCTTTCAGTTTCTGACAGTTTTTGGGATGTGTAGGCATAGGGCTATGATTTTCCATCTGCATTCTTTTGCAGTAGTACGGCTCCTACTGCTACATTGCTGGCATCTGCCTGTACTACAAAAGGTTCATCCATGTCTGGGTGTTTGAGGACAGGTTCGGCAGCAAACAGCCATTTCAACTTTTCGAATGCTGCCTGGCAGTCCATAGTCCATTCAAGACCTCGGGGGGGGGGGGCTTTGTTTTACTTCACCCTTGGTTTTCAGGAGATTAGTTATTGGCAGTGAGATTTTGGTGAACAAGGGGATGAACTGTCGATAAAAGTTAGCAAACCCCAAGAAACTTTGTAATTGCTTGTGGATGCATGGTGCAGTCCATTCCAATACTGCCTGAACCTTCCCCGGGTCCATTTCTATTCCCTCATGTAAGATGCGATATCCAAGATAGTCAATTTTGCTTTGGGGGAGTTCGCACTTAGAAAGTTTGGCATATAGTTCAGCAGCCCTGAATTTTTTCAGGACGGTGCGCACTAATTTCACGTGGTCATCCATGTTCTCAGAGTAGATGAGAATGTCATCCAAATAAACCAGCAACCCCTTATACAAATGCTCATGCAAAACTTCGTTGATCAATTGCATGAATACCGCAGGAGAATACCCTTTTGTAGTCGAAAAGGGAGTACTCGGAACTGGAAACATCCCAGTGGGCAGTTAAATGCAGTTTTCCATTCATCCCCCTCCTTAATTTGCACTCTGTAGTAAGCTTCCCGTAAGTCCAGTTTAGTGAAAACTTTTCCCTTCTCTAGGTGGTGAAAACTTTTCCCTTCCCTAGGTGGACTAACATGTCCTTCATGAGGGGTAGGGGGTAGACATTTTCCACCCAAATAGCATTTAAATTCCTATAATCAACTACTAGACAAAAGGAACCATATTTCTTTTCCTGGAACAGAACTGGTGCGACCCCCCGTGGCCTAGCTGGTTGGATGAAACCCCATTCTAGGTTTTTGTCAATGAAATTTCATAATTCCCCCAGCTCATGGGGGGCCATTGGGTAATTTTTTGGCTTAGGGAGCTTTACTCCAGGGAGTATCTCAATGGTACAGTCCGTAGCCCTGTGAGGGGGTAGCACAAGGCCTCACTACCCCCTCACTACCCCCTGTGAGGGGGTAGTGAGGCCTTCTCACTAAAGACTTCATGGAGATCCCAATACTCCTTCGGAATTTTCTCCTCCCCTTCAATGTGGTCTATTGCCATCTCTGCTTCTTCGTGCTCCTCTCCGCCCTCAAGGAGAGGTTCTTCCCTCTCTAGTGGCAGGTTCCTAGCACAAATGCACAAAACTCCCATTTTCCAATTGACTCGCGGGTTCCATTTACATAGCCAGGGCAAGCCAAGTATAAGGGGTCGTTCCATGTTAGGGGCCACAATAAAACTGAGAGTCTCTACATGGTCCCCTAATTTCATTTTGATGGGTTCGGTTACAAAATTGGTTGCCCCCCCCTGCCCCCACCATCGATCCATCTAGCTGGATGGTAAACGCAATAGGCCTTTTCAATGCTTTCAGTCTCAGGCCCATCTCCTCTACAACTTTCGGGCTGATTATGCATCTGGTGCACCCAGAGTCTAATAGGGCCGGCATCTGTGCATGGGCCCCTGTGGATGGCACCCTTAATTCTACGGGGATGAGCATGGGGCCCTCAATGTGACTCACCAGATCATTGGAGTCAGAATCGGAGTCAGTCTCGCTGTCGTCCGCGTTGGTTGGAGTTCCCAACTCACCATTGGCCTGAGGAGCAAACTCAACAACTTCCCCTTCCAGCACAGTTTCACGAACTTTTCTGAGTGCTTTGTCCGTCTTCTTAGGCCCTCTGCTGGTAGGTTTTGGCACTGGCTTGAAGGGACACTCAGCAGCCCAGTGACCTTCCGTGCTACACTTGAAACACGTGAAGGGTTTTGGCTTGGGTTTGGACTCCTCCCTCCCCCCAGCCATCTTTGGGGCTTCCTTGCGGTAGTAGGATGATGAAGGCTCCCTGGCATGCCCCCTTCGGAGTCGACTTCAGGCTATCTCGATTTCTGTGTCCTCAGCTACTATGTACCAACTGTGCAAATCTTCGGGGACCCCCCGTGCTCTACAGTCTTTGTAGATTACCTCATTCAGTCCATTTTTGAAACTCTCCAGTGGAGCCGTTTCTGACCACCCTGTCATGTATGGTGCCAGCTCTCGAAACTCTTGGGTGTATTCCGCTACCGATCTCCGGCCCTGCTGGATATCCTTCATTCGTAGTCTCACCTTCCGCTCATCTAGGTGGTCTTCAAACTGCCTCCTAACAGCTGCCATGAACAGGTTGTAATTACGCAGTGGGGGGAATTGTTATTGTGGAGGACCACCATCCATTCAGCTGCTACTCCTTCTAAGGAGCTAGTGACACATCTCACTCGAGCTGCATCCAATAGGTAGTCCTCCTCCCAGTCTTGCATGTGATTCCACACTTGGGTTAAGAAGAGCCCCAGGGTTTTTGGGTCTCCTCCATATTTTCCGGGCAGGGGGGGAATTTTTGGTTTCTTTCATCTGTGGGGTGGGGCCTGCAAGGCTGGGGGTCCCTGGACTGCTGCATCCCTCGCTTGGCCACCCGAAGCCTGGGATGTATCTTCGCCAGTTCCCTCTTCCTCTCCCCCACAAGCCCCTCCCTCTGGATTTACATTCTCCTCCCTTCCCTGCAGGGGTTGCGTAAAACTCATGTTTTTTTCAGCTTTCTTCAACATCGTGGAGGAGTTGTAGTGCTTGCGCCATCATGAGGCTTTCCTTTTGCTCTTGCAGCCACACTGCCTCCCCCTTTCGAGGTCTGGAGCTGGTTACTCCATAGGTGATCCTCCCCAGGTCTGGCAACCTTCCTACTCCCTTCGACCATCTGGCTTCGTCTGGCTCCTCTCTCAGCTGTAAATTCTCTATCCACACTGCGGGCTCTTCCCCCGACTGGCATGAAGTCATCGCTGAGCCATATGCCCCCATCTAATCTAAATCACTTTCTTGATCAGACATCCTGTGAATTTCAGCCCCCTCGGTGTTGTCTGGGATGGCTGAGAATGAGAATCCTGCTTAATGTCAGGTATGCTTCCTTCAGTATCCAGGAAAGAAAAACCCAGACTTCATTATAAAATAAAACATGGTACTTTTACTAGATATAAAGTGAACGCAACCATGGAAAGCAGGATTCTGAGGCAAAAAGCGTGAAAGTTACAGATAGAAAGCATCCCCTCCCATTGTCCTCTGTAAATCATCCAATCCAAAAGTCTCCCAGAGGTCAGGTGGGAGCACACGTCTGGCAGTGTCATCAATCAGGAATGCGTGGCCATTGACCTGATAGCAGCTTAAGAATCGGTTTCGTTTCCTGGCCAGCATCATAGATAGCCCAGCTAGCTACCCCCCACCACCACCATTACTATGACAGCCGAAGCAGAGAAAAGCAGAGGCTGACAGGTATACACAGTCATTGTGGCAGAAGCTGATTCTTTGACAAAGATTTACCCATCCCAATTGGCTAAACAGTTCATGATTTCCATGTGAATAGCCCATGCTTCTGTTACTGCAGGCAATGGGACCTGCCTACGTGACAAATCTCATGTCTTACATTCCTGAGACAGGATCACTGTGTGGATTGCCTGCATTCCTCAGAGAGGTTTGCCAACACTGAAAAAGCAACCATCCCCCACATAATTCCCTGGTAAAATCCCCAGTAGAACTATCTCGGGATTTAAGTCAATATGCTGCTGCATCATCTTCTCCAATCACATATGAATTCTTGCCCAGTATTTTTTATTTTTTTTGCTTCTAACACATCCACCACATATGATAATAGGATCCTGGTGTCTGTTGAGGACGTTGCAATGGCAGCATCACATGCATTCTATTATCGTTTCATCTTGTTTGTTTTATATAAACTTCATTACTACTATTATATTGCATTGGTCCATGGTGACATTGTCACTACCAGTTCAGGCACTTGACCCAGCAACCCCATAACCATAGGGGGCACACCTGATAGCCATGGGTGGGTTGGTTCAGGATCCCAAGCTTGTAGTTTGGTTTCTTCCTCAAGATTCCAAAACCTTGTGTGGGTATCTGTCTAGTTCCCAAGCCAGCAATTGAGCAGTTTATCCTAGGTTCCCAAGCCTAAAATGGGTATCTTTTATGGTTCCCAAGCCGAAGTCCGTACTGTTCATATGAACTAGCAAATTCCAACAATTATTTATTATTGAATTTACATGCCATGTTCTTTAGCATCACTTCCAGGAATTGATACTGTTGATCTGATGATGTAACTGAAGGCGTTGGAAGCACACTAATAAGATGTGGTTCTGGAACCAAACAAACATCTTGTCTTTCAGGCCAATAAAGGAATGAGCAGGGCCTCACGGATGCATAAAAGTTACCAATGCATCATTTTGTTCAATTGAAATTTCCACAATGTTGCCTATCCACCATTTTTTGTCATAAATGCAGGCAACATAACAACCGGGAAATCTGTCAGCCAATTTTAAATTCGGATCCAAATTATGTGGACATTTTGGCCACAAAATTAATCATGTCATTTGAAACTTTGCTGACAGAAATCAAATTTGAATCAACTGGCACAAACTGGTGATGATCTCTTGTGCCAGCTATTGTGCTGCTAATTTCCATCTTTCTTCTTGCAGCATCCTGCTGTCTTCAATTTCTTCTTTTGGAACGTATATATATTTAAGTCTGTGAATGTTTCTGTCGCAAAAGTTGAACAGGTCTGTCGGCATCAGTATTCGGTCAGTTGATGGTTGCTGGAGGCTGCCTTAAGCAGCCAAACATTTAGTCATGCCACCAACTCCATCACATGGTGATTTGGTGAAACAAAATCACATGGTGAAACATTCACGGAATGTTTGAGGAATACTGGAATTTGAAGTATGGCAACAAATGATAAATCAACAACAGAAATTAAATTTAAAAAATGGATGATTAAAGCAAATGATTATAATGAAATGTGGGGGGATTTTATAAAAACAGTGTTGGTGGAAGGCAAGGGGAATAAACCTACTCAAGAATATATGTTATTTTGGAGGGGATAAGGGCACAACTGGAATATATTGTATATCTTTTAGTTGTTGTAGAAGAAGAAATATAAGGAAAAAATGGTCTCAGGGGGGTGCACTGTAATATTTGTATTTTTCCCCTTTTTTGTATTTAGATTTATATGTACTATGTTTGTATTATTTGTATTTAAAATAAAAAAATATTTTAAAAAACAATATATAGAATGTAATTCTAACTTTATATGAATTTCTTGGTATCAATTATGATCTGTCAATAAACAGAGCTTTTCATAGATAGACAATAGAAGGTAGTCTCTCTTTATAAAAACCTCTAGTTTTATAGTAAAATATTATTAGAATAGTATTCAATCAGCATTCAAGTCATTTTCAAACAGAAAGACTTCAGGGATTGATTCAATATCTAAAATGTGCCTACCAACAGAAAAGGAATCAGACGAAGCAATGCCAGCAAATGCCAAGTAAAGGAGAGTGTGCATCCTATCTAAAATGCTAGCAAAATAATCCTTGGTATCATTCAATACAGAGTGCTATATGGAAAAGGATGTTCAAGCTAATTTTAGATTAGAAGCATGCTAGATAATTGGAAAAAAACAGAGAACACCAATCATGATCAATACATGCTTCACTGATTATAGAAAGTCGTCCCATTGATTGGGATGACTATATCAATCTGTATAATGTCCTTAGGAAAATGGGAGTACTGGAAGATTGTATTGTCATCATGCAAAACTACCCAACAGGACAGAAAGCCACTGTTCGGGCAGTGTATAGCAAAACTGACTGGCTTCAGGGCAGCAAAGGAATGAAATGGCTGTATTTTCTCCCTTTATTTATTCAACCTTCTGTATATGCGAAATATATTTTGAGGAATACTGTTTTGGAAGATGAGCATGGTTTTAAAACTAGAAGAAATGTCAATAACCGAAGATGCAAAAGATCTAGAATTACTAGTAATAGTCAAAGAACAAAGTAAAAACGGAATAAGCTTAAATATAAAGATCAAAATAATGATTAACTACAGCAACCAATGTTATAATCAATAATGGAATTATTGAACAGGTGGATAGATTCTGATTTCTGGGGTCAACTACCACAAGAAAGATACCAGTAATCAAGAAATGTGATGTAGACTAGCACTTGGCAGGGTAGCAAATTAAGATTGTGAAAATGATATTCTAGTGCTGGATGCATTTATAACTACAAAGCATAGAAATACACAGGCAATGATTTTCCCTTGACAAGTTATGGAAATAAAATTTGACTTTGAAGAAGCAGGATAAAAAAAAGATATCATTTTTAGCTTTGGTGTTGGAAAAGTCTTTTAAGAATACTATGTATAGCCAATAAAACAAGTAAATGGATCTTTAAAAAAAAATCAATCCAGCTTTCTCACTGAAGAAAAAATTAACCAGGATCAAAACATCATATCCTGAACCTGTTGTGTGAAGGACTAGCTCCTAATGCTGAGAAAGGTGGAAGGAAATAGAAGAATGACCACCAGCAAAATGGATGGACTTTATTATAGCAGCAAGGGGTTACATCATTGGAAAACCTGAAGGACTTGTTGGAGACAGAATCACCCCAGAGAAAGTGATTTCTATGAGGCTTTGAAAATCTGATGCTAACTTGACTTCCAGCAGTGACGTCAGTCTGCTTGGAATGAAAGACCGGGGCTCCATCCTTGAAGTTCCAATATTCCCAACCAGGACGCCGATTTAGGCACTATTGATCCCGGAGAGATCAATAGAAAAAAGAGGAGTCTTCAAGGACCTCGGGGGGGTGGGGGGAGAAGCAATCGTCCCAAAGGTTCAGAAGAAACCTCTTAATCCCGGTGGGGAAAAAAACAGCCATTTTGGCTGGTTCAAAGCGCTGACAGCCAAGGAATAGGAAACGAAAATTGAAACAATAGATTGCAATGGTACGAGAACCAAGGGAAAAAAATACATTGAGTGAGGTACAGTTTCTTAGTGGAAGAAGAGAGCAGAGAGATCAAGGCTTCGGAGCAAGCAGCAGATCAACAGCCAGATAAAAGTGGCAATGAAAAGGGAGAGGAGCGGAAGAAGGGACTTTGACAGGTAGTGACTGCGTGAAAGGAGAAAGTGTGGTGGAAAAGAGGAAACTCCAATGGATATATTTTGACTTTGACTTTGACTTGAAAGAAGTGTGGATTACAAAATAAGCAGATCAACTGGAGGAAGGTGATTTGGACTAGAATTGTGAGATTGACAAAAGCTATTATTTATTTATTTATTTATTTATTTATTTATTTATTTATTTATTTAGTCGAATTTGTATACCGCCCTACTCCCAGAAGGGACTCGGGGCGGTGAACAGCCAAATAAAATACAATGGCATACAAAAGTTAAAAATATTTAAAATAAAATAAATAATTAGGCTGAAACAATTTAAAATCCAATTATATAAAACAATTTAAAATCCCATCTTAAAACCCATTTATAAAGGGAGGTTTAAGCCAGAGCAGCCTGATGAAATAGGAACATTTTTAGGGCGCGACGGAAGGTACATAGGTCCTGTATCCTCCTTATCTCAGGGGGGAGCTCGTTCCAGATGGCAGGTGCCCCCACAGAGAAGGCTCTCCCCCTGGGGGCCGCCAGTCAACACTGTTTGGCTGACAGTACCCTGAGGAGCCCCTCTCTGTGGGAACGGACTGGACGGTGAGAGGCTATTGGTGGCAGAAGGCGGTCCCGAAGATGCCCTGGTCCTAAGCCATGGAGCGCTTTGAAGATAGTAACCAAAATCTTGAAACGCACCCGGAAGACCACTGGGAGCCAATGCAGCTCGCGCAGGAGAGGTGTTACATGGGAGCGCCATGTTGCCCCCACAATCACCCACGCGGCCGTATTCTGGACCAGTTGGAGCCTCTGGGTGCTCCTCAAGGGGAGCCCCATGTAGAGAGCATTATAGTAGTCCATGCGTGAGGTGACGAGGGCGTGAGTGACTGTATGTAACGAATCCTGATCCAGAAAGGGACGCAACTGGCGGATCAGGCGAACCTGATAAAAACTCCTCCCGGCCAGGGCTGTCATATGCCCTTCTAAAGACAGCCGTGAATCCAGGAGGATGCCCAAGTTGCGAACCCCATCCATGGGGGCCAATGACTCGCCCCCAATAGTCAGAGATGGCATCAGCTGACTATATCAGGATGTCGGAAACCACAGCCACTCGGTCTTGGAAAGGTTGAGCCTGAGTCTGTTCCTCCCCATCCAGATCCATACGGCCTCCAGGCATCGGGACATCACTTCAAAGGCATCGTTGGGGTGGTCTGGGGTGGAGATGTACAGCTGAGTATCATCAGCATACTGATGGTACTTCACCCCAAAATCACGGATGATCTCACCCAGCGGCTTCACATAAATGTTGAACAGGAGGAGCGAGAAGACCGACCCTTGTGGCACCCTACATACAAGGGGCCTCGGGGTCAACCTCTGCCCCCTGTCAACACAGACTGCGACCGGTCGGAGAGAAAGGAGGAGAACCACCGTAACACAGTGCCCCCCACTCCCAGCCCCTCCAACCAGCACAGCATGATACCATGGTCGATTGTATCAAAAGCCGCTGAGAGGTCTAATAGGACCAGGACAGAGGAACAGCTTCTGTCCCGAGCCCTCCAGAAATCATCAACCAACACGACCAATGCCATCTCCATGCTGTACGCGGACCTGAAGTCCGACTGGAACGGATCTAGATAGGCCGATTCCTCCAGGTACTGAGGCAGCTGTCACGCAACCACACTCTCAACAACCTTCGTAATGAAGCGAAGGTTGGAGATGGGACAATAATTTACTAACATTGCCGGTTCCAGGGAAGGCTTCTTGAGGAGGGGCCTCACCACCACTTCTTTCAAAGTGGTGGGGAAGACACCCTCACTCAAAGAAGCATTTATAATCCCCTGGAGCCAGTCTCGTGTCACCTCCCGGGAGGCCAGCACCAGCTAGGAGGGACACGGGTCCAATAAACATGTGGCTGCGTTCAGACTGCTCAGTATCCTGTCCACATTTTCTGAAGTCACAGAGTCAAACTCTTCCCATATAATATTCTGCCCCAGTCACCTCCCCTGGATCTACCCACTTGGGGTTAGAGTCCAGCTGTTCCCAAATCTGAGCAGTTTTGTCATACAGATATTGTACAAAGTCTTCAGCTCTACCCTCCAAGTGGTCCTCCCGCGCCCCCTGTTGCAGCAAGGAGCAGGTCAATAAACAAGGCAGCTGGGCGATTATCTGATGACACAATAACAGCAGAAAAGTAACTCCTCTTCTCCACTTTTATCGCCACTAGGTAATTCTTAATATGAGCTCTTACTAGTGTCTGGTCAGATTCAGAACAACCGGCCCTCCAACTGCTCTCTAGGTGTCTTTTCTGGCGCTTCATCTCCCTCAGCTCCTCGGTGTACCAAGGAGCCAGGTGAGATCGGTGCCGGGTCAGAGGCCGCAAAGGCACGACTCAGTTCAAAGCCCCGGTGGCCACCTCATCCCAGTATTGTGGCCCCGTCCTCTGAGCCTATCCCATTGGAGGAAGGAAGCTCTGAGCATGAGGAAGAGGAGCCAGCCAGATCTCCCAGCCCCCCCCCCTGGCACCGTCTCAGGTGCCAGCTGAAAGAGAGCAAAGTAGTGGGGAAACAGGTGTCTCAGATGAGAATGAGGGAGAGACGTCATTCCTGGACGCACGTCAACGAAGGCGAGATAAGCGCTTGCAGCAGCTGAGGAGACGTACGAGGGAATAGACCTGAGTCACTGGATTTGAGTCACAGGACCAATGAGTCACTGGACCACACCCCAGAGACTATATAAGACAGGGTGGTGGTCAATGATCCCTGTGACGAACAATAACTCAATCTGGTAGTCATTGGAGCTAAAAGAACGGATTTTGGCAAAGCTACGTATGTGATTTTCTTTCTGTGAACTATTAAAGCACTTGGCAGACGGTGTGCATATCGCTGCCAAGTTAGAGATAAGAACTGTGGTGTGTGCCAAGTGCTTCTTTAACCCTCGACTGGCTGTGTTTTTGTGGGTGTATGTAGAGGGGGACAGATCACCCAGGCAGCCACTAAGTCTTCAGCTGAGCCGTGTGCCATTAGAGAGCAGAAGAGACAACAAGCAACGGAAGAAAGAAGGAACTCTGACAGGTAGTGACTGTGCGAAAGGCAAGAGAGAGGCGGAGACGAGGAAGAAATTTTTAACAGATAATTTGGATTTTGACTTGAAAGAGGTGTAGATTACAAAATAAACAGATTTGCTGGAAGACGGTGTTTTAGATTAGATCTGTAAGATTGATGGAAGCCATTAAGGATCAGACAGTGAGAGCGAGTGGTGGGACTGGAATGGTGATCGGGGAAGTGGTAACCTTAATGGAACTATAGATAGAATAGGCTTTGAAAACAACAAATTTTGAACTTGCTACTTAAAAGTGTTGAATTTGGACATTTGGATACCTGGACATTTCGGGTGAGAGACATTAAAAATTATACTCCAAAAGAGTTGGAAAAAAGAACATTACAGATGATCAAGCAGAAAATGATGCAAGAGTGAAAGGATTGTAGGAGAGAAGAATAACAAATTATATACATAATTGATAATTTGAGTAGAATTAATTATTAATAATTGCTGACTGTTGACTATTGATTGGTAATTAGTGCTCAATGACTGAGACAAGATGGATTATTGATATTGTTATTAATTGCAATAATGCCTAGTTTTACTTACTTATCATTAGAGTTGACGATATATATTGTGTTAACTATATTAAGAACAAAGTAATGAACTTTTAGAATCTTAAATTTTTCCCTCAGTTCCCTCCTTTTACGTCCCTTCTCCTTTATATAAGTGTATAAGTGTATATACAAGTTAAAACTTATAAAACACTAAATAAGTATATAGAAAGTATAGAAAGTATAAAGTATACTAACATATATTGCCTTATAGAGTGGTTACGTATTTACTAGAGTGATAAGAGTATTTATACAGATAAATTTACAATATTATAAATATAGATTGTCATATAAGGACTTGTATGATATAGAGTAAAGTTATATTATTATAGGCAACAAACGTAAAGATATCAAAAGTAAGCCATTGTATGAAATTTTGGGAAAATCTGCAACAAAGAGTAAAAATGACAAGCACAGGCATAACAACCATAATCAAAATAAATAAGAAAATATCCTCGAACCAGACATCTCTTACAGCATCCCCAGCAGAGCAAAGGTCGATAGAAACCATGCTGGGAGCAGATAAAGAAAAGGCAGGCTCCACTTCCAGCATACAAAACATTCAATCGGTATTGGCAATGATTCAGGAAGCAATGAACAAGACACAAGAATCCATTGCGAACAATCACGAGGAAACAAAAAGAAAACACAAGGATCTGAAATCGGATGTGGGAGAAATAAAAGACAATATAAAGAAAATGGATGACAAAATAGAAAAAATCCAACAGAACATCATCAAGAATGAGCAAAGGATTCAAAAAGTAGAATCAAGAATGGAACAAACAGACAAGAAGTTGGAACAATAGCAGATGTCAACTAGCATCAAAAGCAGAGGGAACTGGAAGAATTGATTACATATCTGGAAATGGAGAAGGCATCTTTTTATCTTAGGTTCCAGAACATAACGGAAAGTCAAGATGAAGATTTAGGAGAGATAATGGCCAAGATCCTGGCAGAAACAACACAAGAGAGATAAGAAGGATATGTGGAGGGACATTGACAAGATCTATAGGGTGAATACAAATTATGTGCGCAGGCACAAATTGCCAAAGGAAGTGCACATCAGATTCACCGAAAAAACAATAAGGGAAGAAATCTATAAAAAGATGAGAGACAAAGCAATTTTGTACAAAGGGAAGGAGATAATAACACTCAAACAAATTCCAAGATGAGTAAGGGATCAGAGGAAAAACTACAATTTTCTCACATCACAGTTAAACAAATATAAAGTAATGTTTCGTTGGCTGATATCAGAGGACATCCTAATCTCTTGGCAAGAGAAGAAATTCAGGATAGACAACTTGGAAAAAGCTCAAGAGTTTTTTTAACACCATTTCTTCTTGGAGGAAGACCAAAATAGTAGAGAGGAACCGGAGAATAAAAGCCAAGAAGAACATCCCACAGAAGAAACAGAAGGAGAACAAGAGGAAAAGAGAAGATTGGAAAGAGAAAGAATGGAGAGAGGGGGAGCAAGGGAAAAAACACAAATAGTAACAAGAAACACAAGAAGACTAAGGACAACGAATAGATAAGAATAAAAATGGAAATAAAAATGGTTTCAATTAACATAAACAGACTAAAGGCACAGCCAAGAGAATCCAGACATTTAGAAAATTACAAAAATTGGAGATGGACATTATAAATTTACAGGAAGTCCATATCAAAAAACAACACCAAAAGATGCTAGAGAATCCAAGACTCGGAAATTTATATACTTCATTAACAGAACAAAAAAAGAGAGAAGTCACAGTTTATATCAAAACACATCTGAAAACAAAACAAATATACACGGACGAAGATGAAAGAGTCTTAATGATTGAGATACAAACAGAACAAAAAATATTACTGATTTTGATCTATGCACCGAACGGAAATCAAAATGATTTTTTCAAAAATATACATGATATATTAAAGGATTTGGAATATGAGAGTATTTTATTATAGGTGACTTCAATGCAATCACGGACATGAAAAAAGATTATCAGAGTAATAAGAAAAATAAAACTAAGAAAAAGATACTTCCAGATACATTTAAAGAAATTACACAGGAGCTATGTCTTCAAGATGTATGGAGGAAGGCGAATAAAGAGAATAAACAGTATACATTCTATTCTAGCCCATATAAATCATGATCTGGTTTGGATGATGACAGAGCTCAGAAAAGAAGTAGAAGAGGTAGAAATAATGACAAATACTTGGGCAGACCATAATCCGGTAAAAGTAATATGGAAAGGACAACGGAGAAGGAAAAGATGGATGATGAACAAGGAAATATTAAAGGATAAAGAATATGTACAGATGATGGAAAAAGAAATGAATATATTCTTCAAGATAAACACAAAAGAGCAAACCTCACTTCAAAATTTATGGGACATGGTGAAAGGATACATAAGAGGCCTGACAATTGCAGACATGGTAAAGAAAAATAAAGATAAATAACAAATACGAGACAATCTGTTAAAAGAGCTTTAAAAATACAAATTTGAGTTACAGAAGAAACCCCAAAATAAAATGATCAAAGGAAAAACAAATTTGATAAAAAACAAAATTAATTTGATTACACAAACAGAAATAGCAAGAAAAATTAAATCAGCAAAACAAAATCACTTTGAACATGCAAATAAAACAGGATGATGGTTAAGCCATAAATTGAAAAAACAAAAGGAGAAAAGAGCAATACACCAACTACAAGATGACACAGGAGAGATACATTATAGAAATGAGGACAAAAAAAAAATGTAGCGAAAAACTTCTTCCAAAAATTATATAAGCAAGAGGAGATATTGGAAGAAGATATCAAACAATACTTAAATAAATCAGACATAAAAGGGCTAGAAGAATCACATAGGGAACTACTGATCATGCCAATCAATATGATAGAACTAATAGAGGCAAGAAAAAAACAGAAAAATAATAAAATTCCAGGACCAGATGGCAAGACATGTCATTACCTAATAGATGAAATTTTACTTGAATTTACCACAATCCCCAAATCTTGGACTGAAACTATTATTACACTTATTCCAAAAGATGAGACAGACCAAACACAAATCAAAAATTATAGACCGATATCATTATTAAATGTAGATTACAAATTATTTACACTGATTATCGTAGAAAGACTAAAAAAAGTAATAAATGAATACATCCACCTAATCAGAACAGCTTCCTCCCAAAAAGACAAATAAAAAACAATATGAGATTAATAATTGACATACTGGAATACTATGAAAAGAATTCAGATAAACAAATGGCATTAATTTTCTTGGATGCATCTTTGAAGGCCTTTGACAATCTAAACTGGAAATTTCTCATACTACAATTGGAAATTTCTCATAGTACAATTGGAAACTATAAAATTCGGTGATAAATTTGTAAACATGATAAAGAAAATTTACTCTTTCCAAACTGCAAAAATAATAATAAATGGAGATACAATGGAACAATTCACAATATCAAAAGGAGTGAGATAGGGGTGTCCTCTATCCCCCTTGTTGTTCATATTATCTTTAGAGACATTACTAAATGAAATTAGAAAAGATAAAGAAATTGAAGGATTGAAAGTTTAAAAAGAGGAGTATAAACTTCAAGCTTTCGCTGACAATATGGTTTTTATTATAGAGCATCCAATATTAACAGGACCTAAACTACTAGCAAGAATAGAAGAATATGGGAGAATAGCTGGACTTAAAATTAACAAGCAAAAAACAAAGGCATTAACAAAAAATCTTACAAAACAGCAAGAGAAGGAATTAGAAGATAAAATGGGGCTACAAATGGCAAAAAAAGTAAAATACTTAGGAATATGGCTTACTAACAAAGAATCATCAATTAGAGAAGATAACTATAACAAACTAACAAGTCAGATAAGAAAAGATTTAGAAATTTGGAGTAAATTATAATTATCATTCCTTGGAAAGATAGCCTCGATTAAAATGAACATGTTACCCAGAATGCTATACCTATTTCAAGTGATTCCAATAAAACTGGGGAAGAACTTTTTTAAAGATTTCAACAAACTGATCGCGAATTACATCTGGCAGGGGAAGAAAGCAAGGATCAAAATAAAACACTTACAAGATACAAGGGAGAGAGGAGGACTAGCACTACCGGACTGGGAAACATATTATAAAGCATCTTCACTGATCTGGATTAAGGACTGGATAGAACTTAAAAACAAAAGAATACTGACATTAGAAAGATTTGATCTACAAAGAGGATGGCATGCCTTCCTGTGTGGGGGCGGGGGGGGAATAGGCAACATGGATACTTCCAAAGACATGTTATCAGAGAAGCATTGTTCCAGACATGGCAGAGGATAAAAAGAACACACTATGACAAAATTCCGGAATGGCTATATACTGTGGAGGCTCAGATATACCCTAATGCTATGGATACTGCCAAAATGAAAACCTATAAAGATCTGTTGAACAACCAAGGCGAACTAAGATCAAGACAAGAGCTGAAAGAATTGGGTACAGACATTGATTGGTGGCCATACATGCAAATAAAATCTAGATATAGGACAGATTCGGCACAATTTGGATTTCAAAAAGGATCATATGAATTAATAAAATTTTACAGGGAATAGATGACAAATTGATAAAAAAAAACCTTATAATTACCTACTAAGATATAAATTAGAAGAAGTTGTCAAAGAAAACATGATAACTTGGGCGAAACATTTCGGATATAATATTGAATTAGAAAAATGGGAAAAATTCTGGAATACAAATTATAAACTAACAATGTCTGTACCCTATAAAGAAAACATGTACAAAATGTTCTATAGGTGGCACCTTCCCCCTGCCAGACTAGCAAAGTTGTTCCTGAACACCTCCCCAATATGCTGGAAATGCAAACACCAAAAAGGAACCTATTACCACATGTGGTGGTCCTGCCAGAAAGCAAAACAATTTTGGTAAATAATTAGAATACATATAGAAGAAATTATAAAACAAAAAATAGAATTGAGGCCAGAAACCTTCTTTTTTTTTTTTTTAAATCTTTATTGATTAAAAATTATAATACATTTCTGTCATTTCCGGTTTCATGATATTATTATACATAAACAAGTATACTTTCATGGTATTTACATTAATGCATTATTATTATTTGCATTATTTACATTCCCATTCATTGCTTTCATCCACATGCCTTTTGTCGGTGAAATCCTCATGGGTACATTATATAAGACTATCATACAAATACCTTTCCAATTTTCATTCTTAATTTACAATTCACTAAGAGTATAACAACATATATTGCTCATTCAAATTAACTTTCATATTCAATTAAAAGTATCATTATCCAGTCTTTGTTTGATCCAATCGTACCATCTATCCCATACCCTAGAATATTTTGAGCTTTCCTCATTTTTTAATTTCTGCGTTAATTGATCCGATTCCGCACACAAATATATCTTTTGTATTACTTGCTGATCGTTTGGCAAATATTCCTTTTTCCATACTTGTGCATTCGCTATTCTCGCCGCTGTAATTATATGGTGTATTAAGTATATCTTTTCTTTTCTAATGTTTTGTTTGTAAATTCCTAATAAAAATATCTTGGGGTCTAGTTCAATTTCTTCTCCTACTATTTGTATTATCCACATTCTAATTTTCTCCCAATATGCCTTAGTTTTGGGGCATAGCCACCACATATGGTAAAACGTTCCTCTAGCCTGTTTGCACTTCCAGCATTTTGAGTCTAAGTTGGGATACATTTGTGCTAGCCTCGACGGGGGTAAGTGCCATCTATACCATATCTTATATTGGTTTTCTTTATAACTTACCGACTTTGTCATTTTAATATTATTTTCCCAAATTCTTTCCCACTCTTCTAATTGGATATTTCCGCCTATGTTTTTGTTCCAGGCAATCATCTGCCCTTTAATCAAATTCTTACTCAATTCCAGTTCTAATAAATATTTATATATTTTAGATATCTTCTTCCCTTCTTTCGTTTCCAGAATTTTGTCTAATCTATTTGGGTTTAACTCGACTCCTCCTTCATCCCTATCTTTTCTGTGTCTATTTTGTATTTGAAGGTAGGGCCACCAATCTAATTCTATTCCCCCATCTCTGAGTTCCTGGCGTGTTTTTAATATCCCGTCTGAGTCTAATATATCTCGGTATTATATAACTTTTTGAAAGGATATGGTGTTTGGGTGCATGACCGCCTCCACAGTGGAAAACCACCCGGGAACTTTCTTATAACATTTTTTTTTTATTTCCAGCCAAATATCGATTAAGGCACCTCTAATTATATGGTTCTTAAAATGATGATAACTTTTGTTCCCGGAAGTCCACAGGAAGGCGTGCCACCCCATCATTAGATCATGCCCCTCTAATTTTAGTAAATGTTGATTCTCTAGGTTAACCCACTCCTTTATCCACAGCAGGCTTGCTGCTTTGTAATATTTGTCCCACGCAGGAAACCCAAACCCTCCTCTAAATTTATCGTCCTGTAGTGTATTCAGGCTTATTCTAGGCTTTTTACCTTCCCATACAAATTTTGTCGTAATTTTATTCAAATTGATAAAAAAAACTTTTTTCTAATTTCACCGGAATGGTTTGGAATAGGTAGAGGAGCCTCGGCAGGACGTTCATCTTTAGTGCAGCTATCCTTCCCAAAAATGAAATATTTAGTCCTCCCCACCTTTCTAGATCATTTTTAATTTGATGAACCAATTTATCATAATTGTTTTTCTTTATATCTATATTTTTATTTGTCAAATTTATTTCTAAGTATTTTATTTTCTTAACTACTTTTAGTCCGGATTGTTTCTCTAATTCCTCTGTCTGTTTCATTGTTAGGTTTTTTGTTATTATTTTTGTCTTATCCTTATTAATTTTCAAACCGGCTACTTTTCCAAATTTTTCAATTTCTTTCATTAAATAGGGTTCAGTTGCTAAAGGATCTTCCAGAAAGAATACAAGGTCGTCTGCAAAGGCTTGGACCTTGTATTCTTCTCCTTTTATTTTAAGCCCCCTAATATTTTCGTTAGCTCTTATCCTTTGAAGCAAATTTTCTAGGGTTAAAATAAATAATAGTGGTGAGAGAGGACATCCTTGCCTTACTCCTCTACCTATTCCAAAGAAATTGGTTGCTTCTCCATTAATTAATATTCTTGCCTTTTGGTTAGTATATATTGATGAAATTAATTCTTCAAAGTTCTTTCCAAATTTCATATTTTTTATTGTTTGGTCATAAATTTCCAGTTAACTCGATCGAATGCCTTCTGTGCATCTAGGAAGATTAAGGCTGCCTGTTTTTCTGGGTGTTTATCATAATATTCAATTATATTTATAACTGTCCTCAGGTTATCTTTTATTTGCCTACCTGGTAAAAATCCGTTCTGGTCTACATGTATCTTTTGATTTAATATTATCTTTATCCTGTTGGCCAGTAGACTCATAAAAATTTTATAATCCGAATTCAGCAATGAGATAGGTCTGTAATTTTATAAATTTATAAATTAAGAAAAGAAAAAGAGAAAAGGACTATACATCAATTACAAGATAAACAAGGAAACTTACAGAAAAATATTGAACCGAAAAAGGAGATAGCAATCCAGTATTTTCAGGAACTATACAGTCAAGAGGAGATATCAGATGTGAAAATAAAACAATACTTGGAGGAGGATAAGACCTCAGTAATTACGGAAGAGGATAGAGAGATGCTAAACAGAGAGATAACTAAAGA
Source organism: Masticophis lateralis (assembly GCA_030761175.1). Lineage (NCBI taxonomy): Eukaryota > Metazoa > Chordata > Lepidosauria > Squamata > Colubridae > Masticophis > Masticophis lateralis. Next base: position 180,385,233 of record JAUDYJ010000001.1, read on the forward strand.
AGAATTACAGGAAACAATTAAAAGACAGAAAAATAATAAGGCACCAGGAACAGACGGGATCCCAGTAGAATTATATAAAAGTGTAGGCGAGATTTTGAATTCAATTCTCCTGGAAGTATATAATGAAGCCCTGAGAAAGGCAAAAATACCAGAGATTTGGAGAGAAGCATATATTTCATTGATCCCCAAGGAAGAGACGGATACTACCCATATAAAAAATTAGAGGCCAGAAACCTTCTTATTAGGAATAATTACTGGACAATATGAAAAAGAAATAAAATATTAGTAAATCAAACATGTAGATGAAGAGATCACAGAGAAATGAAGTATTAGGAATATAGGTATAAAAGTTATGTTAGAATAAGAAAGAGAGAATGTATAATTTTGAACATACCTTATCGTTGCAACAAGTTGAAAATAAGATGTAAAGATCAATTTGGGGGGGGGGTTGTTTGTGTGTTGTGTTGTTGTTTGTATGTTTGTATTGTTCTCTTTTTCGTTTTAAGAAAAATGTTTAATAAAATATATTTTTAAAAAAGAAAGAAAATCTGATGCTGACTTGATTGCACATAATCAATAATTTTTTACTTATACCAAACCTAAGGTTCCAGCAAATTCAATTTTTCTACGTGATTTGCTATCTATGGGCAAGCAGTATTTCAGTTGTCACAATAACCTCTTTTTGTTTGTTTGTTTGTTTGTTTGTTTACATAGAACAAGCAGAGTGACAAAGAGGGGGCATAGAGTAAATCCCTAGTGGCCTCTTGTAGTCAATAGATCATGAGGTCATCCTATTGGATTTGGATATCCAGTACTGTCTGCATGTGTAACTGATAGGAAACTTGGAAAAAGTGATAATTGGTTAGAGGGAGGATCATAGAAAGGATTGTTGGAAATCACATGTCCTCAAAGACTCACAGACAGGAAGAAAAGAGATTTGTGCTTGCTTTCAGAGAAAAGTGAGAGGAATAAAGAAGCAGGTGAATCCACCAATCAAAGACACAGATAATATTAGCGTCTGGACAGCAACCAGGCTAACATAGATGCCAAAACAACATAATGGATTTAAATCCAAGCAGAAATTTCTTACAATCACTTAATTTCGGCTGGTTTTAGCATGGGAAACAAGCAGCTTAATTAAATTTGTTGTGAGAAAGAGCTCTTCCTTCAATTTTCAACAAGGATGGTCACAAGGGGCTTTGAGGGCTACAACAGAGAATTTCCTGGACTACAGGTCTTCCACTCCTGAGTGACAGGGTAAAATAATTCTTATTTAAAGAACACCACTAATTCAACTGCTGTTCCATCTCTGCTGTGATTTGATCAATTTTTTCCCCCAGTAAAATATTTTAAAACTCTTTTGCATGCTCTCCATGCAATTTTGTTGAGTCTCCATTGCTGCTGACTTTTAGCACACAGAAAGGCTGGAGCTTTCATTTAGATAGGTTATCAGCAAAAGTCGGGACAGATGAGGGTTCCAGATATTCTTTGCTCTCCACAAGCAAACTATTTCTTGGTAATTCCACCTTTGACATAATGGTTACAAATTCAGAGAAACTGTTCCTGTTAGACTGACCTGATGTCTTGTGCAAATAATAGTCTACTATCACATTGTTGAAAGTGTTTCAGCTAAGTCCTTTGTTTCAAACATATGCTATTATTCATTTTCCAGTTTGTAATCATAGTAAATCATGTACAATACTGTGCAAAATAAGAAAAAGTTCATTGGAGAAAGGGATGAAGGAATGCACACCAATAGATAGAATATGTATGGGAGGTCCATTTATAGAAATGGCCTGATTATTTAAATGGACTGTGAGGTCCCAGTGAGGTTTATAAACTCTTAAGAAAACAGTGGGGATACCCCACTGATATTTTGATACATCGTCTCTTTAAATAGCTAATAATCTGGTTATATCCCTTTACTATTCTTTAATTGCTTATTTACTGTCTTAACTCATATAACTCAAGTAGTTTGCCTGTGGTTTGTTTGATATTAGAGATGCTAAAAATATTTATCACATTCATAAAGCATTCACTTTTGTATCTTTTAAATAAGGATATTTGGGATGATTAAATTGGTTTATTTCTGCTTAATATCACTCTTGCAAATATTTATCCAAAAGTCTTGTCTGCTCCATTCCTGCATTAAACTTTAAAAAACTTCCATAACATTGGAATTTAAATACATATTCGATATTTTTGAAGTAAAAATTGTGTTATAACTTTTATATTAATATTCTTTCTTGCATAAAGAATTAAAGCATCATGCTTTATAAACAGAATAAAAATCCATAATAAAATTACCAATAATTGTTTACAAAAAGTTTTCTCCTAGATTTAAGAAAGTAATTGTAAATAAATACATTTTATGGGCAATGTACCTCTTCACAATGCAAACTTCTGAAACGTTTATCATACTCTTAATATGGCTTTTCTAATGAATTCATAAAGGGGGGTCTTATGATAATCACATGATTATATGGTAAACATGAGACTATTTTAGTGTTTTCTCCTTTGCCGAGGACAGAAAATCTGGTTTGTCCCTAGATGCTGATGGATGTTTCTGAATTATTTGAGCAATTAAGGCACTTGTGATTGAACACAAAGGAGGCATCATCTATACCACATCAATTAGGGGTTTTGGACTTATTTATTTAAGCTTTATTAATTCATTTGCTTATTGATTTATTGTATTTATAACCTACCAATTCTGAAAGTTTACAATAATTTAAAAATCAGACTATAAAATATTATATCGTTGATATAATTCAGTTAAACCATAGAATACAGTGCCATTAAAATAATTGAAATCTTTGAAAATATGTGTTCTTCCCTAAATCCTGAGAGAAGGTATAAATACAGGGGTATCTTCAGAAAAGCCTCTTCACCTGGATTAAATAATTGAAAAGTTCATAAGCAAAAAAAGAATCTTTTTCAAATAACCAAGACCTAAGCCATTTAGACCTTTAATATTTCTTAAGTGTAAGTAATCACTTTAAATTCATCTATAAATTGCCCTGTAAACATACTTGATGGTCAATGCAAAGTAAAGTACAATGACTTCAGATGAATAAAAATAGAGAAAGACATACATTGCATTTTGTACATTTAAAAAACCCTTAAAAAGGCACAAGTTCTATAAGAAGCTTAAACATAATTCATGATTTTCTTTGAATATGAAAAATCAAAGATGAATGAAAACTTGTTTGAAAATGATCACTTTTGAAAAAGATTTCTTATTCACAAAACCTCATCAATATTATGGAGACCATATCTCTTCTGCTTTTTATCTGTTTTATTTATCTATTTATCTGTTTATGATCTCTAATTATCTAATGAAAAGGTGGCTGTAATTAGCCCTTTTATCTCTTTCATTGTTATTGATAGCCATGAAAGCTTTGTTATATAGCATTAAAGCTATCTAGCTAGGTGATAAGCACCTGGTTGACTTTAACTAATTGCTTAAAGTTAAGCAGAATCAAAACTGTTTTGGTACTTGGATGGAAAAAGGAGGAGCATTATTTTCTATGTAAAAACATGGCAAATATACAAGGCAACTCAGCAGAATTCTGTTTTTATGACCCTATAGTCTCTATTTGGGGTAGAGTCCGGGCAACTGGATGGAGCTGAGCATTTACTGGCTGAATGCCTATGATGAGTTTGTAGCAGATATTTTTTCATTGAGCTCTAGGGGAGACAACATGCCACAGCCAACTCGCTGTGGGATAACTTACCACGGGCCAACTAGCTATGGGACAAGAGTAACACTAATAACGAAGAAATAGTGGAATGGTGTCATGCCCCTGTCGGGCATGACACTATTCCACTATTGGAATTAGTAAAGCCTGCAGGCAGGGAGGAGAGACAGAGCTCAGACAAGGAGCAAGAACCAGCCCCTCCTGATGCAAGGACTCAGAGAGTGCAAAGAAGGCATGATCAGTGCAGATGGAGCAGGCCACGCATGAGGAGAGTACCCCGCCCAGCTTCACCAGCACACCTGGAGAATGAGACTTAAGCAGATGCCATGGGGAGGGGCATTTGTCAGGAACAAACACTGAGTTCCTGAAGTGTTGTATCCCAACATTTCAACTTGCCAAGAGTCCTTGCATTCCTTGCTGGCATTCTGAACTAATTATCTGGATCTTATGCTCCCTGAACTCCTTGCTTGCTCCTTGTTTTGCCAAATACATTTGGTATTTGGCAAATGTATTTGGCAAAACAAATGCAGCCTTGGTGCAGAAAGTGCTGGACTAATTGTAGCAGAAGGCTGCTTGAGGTTTGTGTAGGGGTTTGTTCTCACTGTGCTCTGGGACTTGCCAGAAATGTGGGAGCGTTTGGGGAGCTTTAGAGCAATAAAGGGGTGGGTGAATTGCCAGCTGTTTGTGTTATCTCTGTGCCGTGCCCTAGGTCATAACAAATAGAATAATTAAAGAAAGGATGCCAAAGGAGGAACAAAATGACATGTGAATGACAAAAATTAAAATATTTTAAAAATTATTTTAAATAATTAAATTGAATCGTTGAATTGTCCCACAGCGGGTTTTCCCATGGTGAGTGGGCAATGTCAAGTTGTCTCAAAGCTAGTTGGCCATGATGAGTTGTCCCATTCCTTATGCCACTAGCTAGAATTAAATTCTCAACCTTCTGAATGGGAGAGAAGCATCTTCACCACTAGGCCACCATGCAGGACTACTCAATTAATTTTTCATACATTTTTAAAGAGTATTGATTTTCCTTTAGTTCTTTCTCTTAATTAATGAGGTCTATAATATATTATTGTGAATTGCAAATAGTTGTTTCCATATAGGAAAGATATTTAAGGTGTATCTCTTATTTGCTCCCTCTCTTGAGAATCTATCACCTTTAAGAAATGTCTAATATAATCTGGGAAAATGTATACTTAAGCCAGACTTTTCATCTCTGAAAGCCCTGGTCATTTTTTAAAAAGCCCAAGGGGAATTTATTTCTTCTTCTTCTTCTTCTTCTTCTTCTTCTTCTTCTTCTTCTTCTTCTTCTTCTTCTTCTTCTTCTTCTTCTTCTTCTTCTTCTTCTTCTTCTTCTTCTTCTTTGTCCTTTTATATTTATGGACAACAAAAGACATATGCCATATTTATATTTCTTTGTTTAATCAAATATATTGCTACTATCTTAGACAATAATTTATAGGACACAATAAATGTGTCCTTCTATTTTATTTATTTATTTATTTATTTGTTTAGATTTGTATACCGCCCTTCTCCTTGCGGACTCAGGGCGGTGAACAGCCAAATAAAATAGTACACAAAAGTTAAACAATTTCTTTAAAAAAGCATATAACATATAACTATAAAGCTTCTAGGCAGCTTACAAATATGGATGACAACTGATATTGTATATATTGTACAGTTATAAAATGTCTGTGATTTTGTAGATAATCAACAGCCAAGACAGAGCCTTAGCAGCTCAATCCTATATGAATTGGTTTGTTTCCTTTTAAAACCATCTAAATTGATAGCAATCACCATATCTAATGATAGTGAACTGCATTGTATGTAAATAATTACTGTTTTGTATCTACTGCATTCAAAATATTCCTCATCTAATGTTAATGTATGTTAATGTTATATGTATAAAGGATTGTGTGTCTGTTAGTATGATCTATTAGATTAGGGTTTTTTTTTTTCATCTTTCACTTATGAGTCGTTGAGATGTATTTTGTGTTTGGGGGGACTGCACTAAGGGAGGCTCATCCAATCTTATTGTACACATTGTGCATTGACAAATAAAGTTTTGAATTGAATTGAATTAATGCATACTTAATTAATGCATTATGAAGTGGGGAGGGAATCTTTTATCCATACCTTCCACACCATCTGAACTCGGGGGACAAGATATTCCAAAGGACTGGAGCCACAGCAGATAAAACCCCTTATCCAGGACCCTGCCAGAATTTCCTGACTGAAGGGGTCTGCAGCCGGTCTCCTATGCTGGTACAGGTAGGGCAGGCCCATTGGGATAAGATGGTTCCTCAATAGCAATAGTATCTAGACTTATATATCACCCCATAGAGCTTTACAGCACTCTCTAAGCAGTTTACAGAGTCAGCATATTGCCCCCAGCAATCTGGGCCCTTGTTTTACCAACCTCAGAAAGATGGAAGGATGGGTCAACCTTCAGCTGGTGAGGATCAAACTCCTAACTGTGGGCAGAGTTAGCTGCAATATTGCATTCTAACCGCTGCTCCTAAATATATCATTGTATAAATATGGAAACCATTTATATTTTTTTCTACTTCAGGATGAAATTGTTTGTATGTTACTGTTTTCAAGGATGAGAAAAATGATCTCTGTGTCTGAAAATATGGGCCACTCATCCACCATGGTGTCTCTCACTCTGAGGAATCAAAGTGAGACATCAGAGCTGCCAGCAGACTCTGTTGAAATGCTTGTCTCTGATGGGTAAGCTATGAAATGGCCTCCCATGTGAATTGCCCAAGCTGCTGAACTTTGACAACAGATTCCTCAAAACAAGGCCCTGGGTGGAGAGTTGGGGAGCAGCAGATGCAGTTCCCTTAGGTTGTGTATCACCTTAAGCCACCATTAAAGGCAATGACAGTAGCTTGCTCAATATTTTTTATTTCTGATTTTTATTGTTGCTGTTGTTGTTCAAAATCCTATAGGGTAAGAAGGGGAGGCTGCTCCTCTTCTATATTCTTATACTACAAAGCAGTTGTAGTTGCTTTTTATCACAAACAAATGAGAAAGTTGAGAGATTATATGAGACATTTCCCATACCGGCTTTAGCTAGATACTTAGAAGAGCTAACTTAAACCCACACATTTGCACTTTTGGAGTTCCCCTCTTTTGTGACTATGTTGCTGAAGACTCTATTCAGAACCCTCAAAATGGAGTGAGTCCCTAGTGAAGTGAACAGCTGAATGATAATAATAAATGACCTTTAAATTCAAAAGTATTTGAAGATATCTGTTAGCAGCAAGCGGCTAAAACACTGCTCTAGGCAGCCACAAGTTGATACCTCCCAGGCTTCTCTTCTATGATTCTTTAACAGCAAACATCGTGATGTTTATCTGTGAGATGAGTTCAGATCTCTACATAATTTTTATCTATTGGATATTTGGATAACTCCTTTAATTTATACCTATACTCATAAATAGAATAGAATAGCAGAGTTGGAAGGGACCTTGGAGGTCTTCTAGTCCAAGCCCCTGCTTAGGCAGGAAACCATATGCCATTTCAGACAAATGGTTATCCAATCTCTTCTTAAAACTTCCAGTGTTGGAGCATATACAAGTTCTGGAGGCAAGTTGTTCCACTGATTAATTGTTCCAACTGTCAGGAAATTTCTCCTTAATTCCAAGTTGCTTCTCTCCTTGATTAGTTTCCATCCATTGCTACTTGTCCTGCCCTCAGGTGCTTTGGAGAATAGCTTGACTCCCTCTTCTTTGTGGCAGCCCCTGAGATATTGGAACATATTTCTTTTTGTTGTTGTTGTTAAAATAAAAATCTTCCATATTTTTCCTAGAGAAAATTAATTTAACTAAACAACTATTACTGGTGTAGAATCTTGCCCTTTCTTTGTATCATGTCAAAGCACATATTGTTTGAGGAATAGACAACATTTTGATGGCCAAAATTTTTATTTAATTATTTTCATCTAGACTTATACCATCCCATATAACTGGATGTCCAATCTCTTCTTGAAAATCTCCAGGGATGGAGCCCTTTATGACTCCATGATGCCTATTATATTGGTACTATCTTTGCTTTCTTTTGTGACAGTCATGCTACTATTTGCAGGTACTTGATTTTCTCTAGTTCTTTTTCTTCTGTTCTGCCATGTACTGCCACTATCCAGACTTTTGTTTTTGCCCTTTTTATTGACAATTGTTAATTCTTAGATGTTATTTGGCAGATATTTGTTTGAATTTTAAAATCCCAGAATACTTTAGCTTCTTCATTTTCTATTACCTCATCTATTTTGTAGTCCCACCAGTTGTTGTTGTTGTTGTTGTTGTTGTTGTTGTTATAAATGTATTGGCTATGCAGTGGATTATATACATTAGGGAAAGTATCACCAAGTCCTGGATCTGGTTCATGGATAAAAAATGGATGGTCCTTTATTGTCCATGTCAATAGTATGAACACAGTGATTCCTGCATGTTAACTTTTGTGGGTTAATTTTATTTAATCAAATTAGATAAACAGGTGTGCAGAAACCCACCACCAATAATATGCAAACTCAAAATAACATTTTTTTCTTACAAGAAATTAACCCAACATTGAGCCATTTGCATTCCATTAAATCCTTATAATTCTCCCAGACTACTATCATCCTGCAGTCAAAACAGACCACAAGTTTTGAAGAGAATGTGTGAAATTCCTCAATTTTGTCATAAACAATTCAGGCTCTTGCTTTTCCTGTTAAAAGAAATGTACAACACAATAGCAAGCTCTTTCATTTCAAGCACTATTCATCTTCAACAAAGATTTTAATAGTTTTCAGATCATTTCTATTTTATCCCTGCTATTTTTGATATATTTGTTCTCTCCTCCCCTCCCTGAAGGGTTTTCTTTTCTGTTTTGTTGCTATTATTTTTGAAACCTTACTGTACAGAAATGCAGAAATATGAGAGAAAGACATGTGCTTTATTTTACTGGATTTCTTAAGAGGCATTTTGAAATATTCTCACTGGAGAAGCCACTGCCTTTGAAGCTGTTGCTGTGGAGTTTTTCTTCCTTCTGAAAAAACTGTTTCATTCTTATTCTCAGAGGAAACTTTGGAATGGTGACTGAAATACATTCTGTCTTGCTAGAGATTATGCCATACGTGCTTTTGCTTTGAGAGGTTGATCAAGCTCTTCAAAGCTTAGAAAGTCTCAGAACTGCATATCACAGAGGATGTTTTCTGTCACCTTGTACTCCCACATAGCAACAAAGCAGTAGGGGTGAATGGCTACTGAGCATGCAAACTCTTCAATACTGGAAGGAAGTCTTTTCCGAGAGGACATTGTTATTTCACAAGCAACAAATTAACACCAGGGGCTGGCTTGAATCCAGGCCTCCACATTTCTCACATAAATTGAGAGAATTGTCAAGGTAATTTTACATAGCTAATAAATGAGAGAGGCGAAAAGAGGGGAAAAGAATGAGAAACCAGTAAAAGCGAGCAATAGAGTAACAGATTAACAGAGTTGGAAGGGACCTTGTACTGTAGATCATCTAGCCACACACACCCTGCCTAAGCAGGAGACCCTACACCATTTCTGACAAATGGCAATCCAGTATCTTCTTAAAAGTCTCGAATGATGAAGCTCCCACAACTTCTGAAGGCAAGCTGTTCCACTGGTTGATTGTTCTCACTGTCAGAAAATTTCTCTTTATTTCCAGGTTGAATCTCCCCTTGTTCAGTTTCCATCCGTTATTCCTTGTCTGGCCTTCAGGTGCCTTGGATAATGGTTGGCATTCTCTTAAACATCAAGAAATCACTAAATTTGCTTTGAAGAACAACACAAAACATTAGCTTTCCTAAGGCAACATTTAATTGTTGTTCAAGCCAAGAAATCCACTTGAAATTGAACAGTCCTTAAAATCTTTTGGGAGAAGTCAATACTTTTAAAGGTGAGAAAGTTGGCAACAAATGGGTTACACTTTCTGTGGCAACACCCTTGCACCAAGACTTGTATCATCACATCTTACATCTTTTCAAACCCAGATACAAAGCCAGGATAATGCAGTAGCTTTCCTGAGTGCCATTATTAGGTCCCAATAAATATTGCATCCCCAAGTGGGAAATTTCCTTGGGATGCAAGGACTTTTCCATGTCTTGCTAACCAATTCTCCTTCAAAAGGTGCATATTTCCCAAAAAATATTCCACGTATCCCCATCATTGACTGGGGATAGTTGAAGAGCTACCAAGGGACAGGACCTTGAATTACAAGCTGTTATTGTTGTATCTTGAATGTCATCCAAAGAATCACAGCTATATTTGAACTAATTTTCTGTAATGCAGAATGGGTATTAAAAGCCTTGATGCTTTAAATTCTTGAACAAAGAATTGCATGACAAAGTAAACTTTTTGGTATAATTTTTGAAGAAAATGGGCCTACCTACTTTTCCAATGCGGCTCCCAACATGTCTGCAATTTTCAAATCAGCAGCCCCTGCAGCATATGTGTATGTGTGTGAGAGAGAAAGAGAGAACCAAAGTTCCAGCATCGTGGCATAAGCCCTACCTCTTTTGTACATGCATACAAAATGGAAACATTTTGGTCTAGTGTTTAAGGCATCAGGCTAGAAACCAAAAGACTGCAAATTCTAATCCTACTTTAGGCATGAAAGCCAGCTGGATTATTTTGGGTCAGTCATTCTCTCTCAACCCAACACACCTCACAGGGTTGCTGTTGTGGAGAAAATAGGAGGAGTATTAGGTGTGTTCACTAGCTTGAGTTATTTATAAAAATAATAAAGGCAGGATAAAAGTAAACAAATAAAGGAAAAGCTCCTGCAGATATAATTAGGCTCAGTGCAGAAACTATAAATATATTTACATATTAAACAAATATCTTCATAAACAATAAACAATACAACAAAAAGGTATTCTTTCTTTTAAATAAGAGCTATTATATTTGAACATATAACTGACTGCAGAACCAAGCAAACATTTCTCCTGCTTCCCACAGAGGTAAAACTCAGATTTTTCTGAAACCCTGCAAAATCTGAATGTTTTAACTCTAGAAACCTCTAGTGATTAGATACTGAGCTATGATTTTATGCAGTAAATTATTTTTAAAAAATTGTTCAATATTCATAAACATTTTGAATACAGTGTATTGTCGGGATTTATTATTATTATTATTATTATTATTATTATTATTATTATTATTATTATTTAATCTGTAGTAAGATTCACAGCCTTTGAGGCTGGTTAATAGCTCAGCAGCTTGAGTCCTAACCAAGGACCTAGGAACTGTTAAGGTTATTAAACTGTTGTTGTTGTTGTTGTTGTTATTATTATTTTGATTTATATGCCGCCCTTCTTCGAAGACTCAGGGAGAGGTTACAATGCATTAAGCAATAGCCTTTATAGTTTTGTATATACCTGCTTAGTAGGGCTTTCTTTTTATACAAAGTCAGCTTATTGCCCCCATAATCCAGGTCCTCATTTTACCTACCTTGAAAGAATGGAAGGCTGAGTAAACTTTGAGCCTTGAACCTTGAGATTTGAACTTTCAGTAATTGCAGGCAGCTGACAACTAAGTGCTACTTTAACAGCACTTAGTCCACTGCACCACCAGGCTCTTATCATATCATATCATATCATAATCATTATCATTATCATATCATTTACAAAAGAAAAACAAAGAAAAGGCAGTGAAAAATATTAACGTATTTTCATGAAAAATATTGGTAACAATATTAATAATGTAACAGAATAATTTTGGCTAAACTTTTTATGTTGGCTTATTTATAATTCTGTTAAATATTTGGCATATTTATAGTAATAAATATCTTTATCTTTAATTAATACATAGCAATAATTTTTCTTCATCTAATTTCTACCTCTTATCTCTAACCACTCATAAAATTTATTCCATATCAGGTAATATTCTGTGTCATCCTTATCTTTTATTTTTAAACTGTCCATCTCAGCACAGTCTAACATTTTCCAAATTATATCCTCATCTGGTGGAGTATGTTCACTTTTGCAGTATTTTGCAAATACAATCCTTGCTGCTGTCAGTACATGCAAAACTAAATATGTAGTCCTTTTGTCATAACCCTCCAGCATTATACCTAACAGAAATACTTTTGGTTTCAGGCCTATACGTTGCTTAGTCATCTTTTCCAACCAAGTATGTATTTTGTTCCAATATTTTCTGGCTTTCATACAAGTCCACCACATATGATAGTTAAGTGCCTGGAGTTTGATTGCATTTCCAGTATTTTGCAGAAAGATTACTAAACATTTTTGCCAGTCTTGCCGGCGGCAAATGCCACCTATAAAACATTTTATAAAGATTTTCCTTGTTAATTTATAGTTCCTATCCCAAAGTTTTTGCCATTTGTCTAATTCTATAGTATAGCCAAAAATGTTTGCCCAATCATTGTTTCTTTCACTTGTTCCTCTTCTGTTTTATAACTCAATAAGTAATTATATTTTTTAAATCAGTTTTTCATCTGTCCCTAATAAGATCTTATCAAGTGTTAGTTCTTTATAAAGACCCCATGTTTTAACATCTTTTTCATATTTTAAATGTATCTGCAAATGCGGCCACCAAGCTAAATCCAGCCCTTGATTTTGTAATTGTTGGCTAGTTTTAAGTTCACCATTCTCATTTAAAATGTCTTTTCCAAGTTAATAGGATTTGGATATATCAATGTTTCCATTGTGGAGAGCCAGACTGGTATTTTCATATAATTTTATAATTTATTTTTTTCCCATATGTGAAGCAGAGCATTCCTTACATAGTGTCTTTGAAAGTATCTATGTACCGTACTCCTTCTGTACCATAGGAAAGCATGCCATCCTAGTTGGAGATCATGTCCCTCTAATAGTAGCAACCTTCTGTGTTTCAAATTTATCCATTGTTTTACGCTTGTGAGTACCAATGCCTGATAGTATAGCTCCCAATCTGATAGTCCAAAGCCCTCATTGCTTTTAGATTCCTGTAGAATGTTCAGTTTTATTTTTGCTTTTTTGCCTTGCCATATATACTTCAAAATTATTCTATTTAGTTCTTCAAAGTATTTTTTCTCTAATTTTATCAGTATCGTTCGGAATAAGAAAAATAATTTCGGTAGTATATTCATTTATATGGAGGCTATTCTCCCTATCAAAGATAGTTGTAAGTTCTTCCATCTCTCCAGGTCCAACTTAATTTGTTGCATTAGTTTTATATAGTTGTCATCTTTAACTGTTGCATATCTTGCTGTTAAGCAGATGCCTAAATATTTAACCTTCTTTACTGTTAGATCGGCGCAGGAAAGAAGAAGTGACCAGCGGAGTTCAAGTAACAACGTTTATTAACGAGAACTGAACTGCTCGAGCGCTGCCGGAGCTCTCCTTATATTTGCTCCGGCAGACGCACCGCCCCGACAGGGATTCAAATCTCCCGCCAAAGGATCTTCAGCCAATCCCAGGTGGGTGTCCTTATAAGGACATAACACTCCTCCCCCCTAGTTCTTAGTCAGTCACTCAAGGGAAATAGTCACTTAAATATACAGGACGTCGACGTGAACGCACTGACCTGCGCAGTCCATTCTCAGACAGGTTGCCTTCCATGCCGGAGGGTGCTTTCTCGGTCCGGGGATTTCTTCCCGGTGCCGGGGTGGATCTGGCCGTCGAGGACGCGGGCACTGCTCCCGAACCTCCGGCCGGGTCGAGGACCTCTGCCTGCGGGCGATGCTGGTCTGCCTCATTCCTGCACGGATCTTGGTGCCGCCGGTGTGGATCCCTGCTTTTGGCCGGTCCGGAACTCCTGAGCCACGGTAGGTCCCTGGGTGTCCCTCGGGTTCCCTCCGGGATAGGGTCGCGCCTGTCTGGGCTTGGGTGCGAGTTCGGCGGTGGTGGTTGGGTTAGGCCCCCGGGTTCTCCGGTTGAGTCCGGCTTACTCCCGGGGCGGCAGGCGGACAAGGTTGGTGACAGGTCGGCTCTGTCGGGGTGGTGTAGGCCTATCTTGCGGGGTGGCGTAGGCCCTCTCTGCGCGGTCAGCCTGGCGGTGGTGGTTGCTGCTCCCTCTGGACGCTGGGATGCTCTGCCATGTCGGATTGGTGCTGGCCTACCCTGCAGGGGTTGTGGTGGCCTTCCTCGCAGGGTTGGTTTTCTGCGCGGTCGGCTGGTTGTCGTGGGGCCTCCTGTAGCATTGGCTGGAGGTCCCCGTCCCTGGACTGTCGGTTGCCTACTTCGCAGGGTTGATGTTGGTTTCCCCTGCTGGGTTGTTCCCGGTCTACTTGGCCTTCGTTGCTTGCCTGGAGGTCTTGGGTCTCGGGATGTTGGCTGCCATTCACCCCTCGTTGCTTCGGGGTTCCTGGCTTGGCTTGTCCCTGGTCTACTCGTCTTTCCGGAGTTTGCGTTAGGTTAGGTGCTGGGGTGTCTGCTCTTCCCGCATGTCGCCAGCCTCCCTCATCTGGGTGGTTTAGGCCTACCTCGTCGGGGTGGTTTAGGCCTACCTTGTAGGGGTGGTTTAGGCCTACCGCGTCGGGGTGGTTTAGGCCTACCTCGTCGGGGTGGTTTTCGCTCACTTCCCTCCACCTTTTGCGGAGCTGGTCGAGATGACATCTCACTACCTGTCCATCTTCCAGCTCAACGCGGTAGGATTTGGGACCGGTTGTGCTGTGTACTGTAGCTTTAAGCCATTTAGGCGAGCAGTGGAAATTGAGAGTGAAAACCGCATCGCCGACGGAAAACTGGCGAAGTTGGCGACTGGCAGATGCGGGCACCTCAGAGGTGTATTGCGGGTGCAGTCTGTCCAGAGGTGACCGGAGTCGCCTGCCCATTAACAGTTCGGCAGGGCATTTTCGGGTGGCAGAGTGAGGCGTGATGTGCTGGGTGAGCAAAAAAGTGTCAATGCGCTCCTGCCAATCACCCGGGCCCATCTTGGCGAGCGACTCCTTTGTGAGTCTCACCATCCGTTCAGCCTGTCCATTTCCGGCCGGTCTGTAAGGGGCAGAGAGGGCATGGCGGATGCCCAACCCTGCCAGGAAAGCCTCCATGGGCACGGACGTAAGTTGGGGCCCGTTGTCGGAGACCAAGACGTCTGGAAGCCCATGGGTCGCAAAAAGACGCCGGAGTGCTCGGATCGTGGCTTCCGTTGTGGTGGATGCCATGGGGACGACTTCCAGCCATTTAGAGTAGGCATCGACCACAATGAGGAGGTGGTGCCCCTGGATGGGTCCAGCAAAGTCTATGTGAATGCGCGACCAGGGGGAGCTCGGAGTTTCCCAAGGCGTCGGGTCAGACTGAGGCGGAGCAGCTCTGACTTCTTGGCACGGGCTACACCTGGCGACCCAATGTTCAATGTCTTTGTCCAGTGTCGGCCACCAGATGTAGCTCCGTGCCAGGGCTTTCATCCGGACAATGCCCGGGTGTCCTTTATGTAGCGCTGCAAGAGTCCTTCGTTGAAGCGCGCTGGGAATCAGCACCCGATCTCCCCATAGTAAACAGCCGCGCATGGTGGACAGCTCCCCTTGCTTGCGGCTGAATGGGCTGAAGTCGTCGCTGTCAATTCGAGCAGGCCAGCCTCTGAGGACCCAGGAGTGAACTTGCCGAAGGATGGGGTCAGCCCGCGTGTGCGTCGCCACGTCGGCAGATGTCACTGGACAGTTGCTGTCGTTGTCAATATGCAGCAGCTCGAGCGTGGGGGCTGGGTCTTCCACGGAGTCGGCGGATGGGCACCTGCTCAGCGCGTCGGCGTTCGCGATGGCTTTACCAGGCTGGTGGACGAGGCTGTAGGAGTAGCCGGCGAGGAAGACAGCCCAACGCGTCATCCGGGGGGACATGAAGGCTGGGGTCTGCTTGTCGCCTGCGAGGAGGCCCAGGAGAGGCTTGTGATCGGTGACAATGGTGAAGCGCCGTCCATAAAGATATTCGTGGAAACGCTTCACCCCTGCAACAATAGCCAACGCCTCTTTGTCCAGTTGGCTGTAGTTGCGCTCAGCACTGGACATAGTCTTTGAGAAATAGGCTATGGGGGCTTCACAGCCGGTAGGCAGTTCGTGACTAAGCACAGCGCCGACTCCATAGGGGGAAGCATCACAGGTTAGTCTGATGGGCAGCGTCTCATTGTACTGAATGAGCACACTGTCAGAGGTCAGAAGTTGCTTAACGGCTCTGAATGCAGACTCTTCCTCGCGTCCCCACCTCCAGGAAGCCGCCTTTGCCAGTAAGCGATGGAGCGGCTCAGCAATAGTGGCTTTTTGTTGGAGGAAAATAGCGTAGAAGTTAAGCAATCCAAGGAAAGCCTGAAGCTCCGCTTTGTTTTTGGGGCTGGGAGCTTCATGGATAGCTTTAACTTTTGATTTGGTGGGGTGGATGCCAGAACTATCTATGAGATAGCCCAGGAACTCGACTTCCTGTACCCCAATGATGCACTTGTCCCTCCGGGCCCTCAAGCCCTTCTCTCTGAACCGCTGGAGAACAGTCTCAGTCGGTCCAGGAGTTGAGCCTTAGAATCCCCAGAGATCAGTACATCATTGAAGTAAGGCACCACCCCTGGAACGCCTTGGAGAAGGCGTTCCATCATGGATTGGAAAATGCCTGGGGCTGCACTGACTCCAAACTGGAGACGGTTGCACTTAAACGCGCCTCTATGGGTGACAATAGTCTGTGCCTCCGCCGTTTCCTGATCCACTGGCAATTGCTGGTAAGCCTGGGCCAGGTCCAGTTTCGCAAAAATTTTGCCCTTGCCGAGTGAGTGCAGCAAATGTTGCACTACCGGCACAGGGTATGCGCTCTGCGGCAACGCCTTGTTGATGGTCACTTTGTAGTCGGCGCAGATGCGCACAGATCCATCCTGCTTCATGGGGGTCACAATGGGAGTTTCCCATGAAGCATGATCGATGGGTTCCAGTATGCCTTGGGCAATCAGCTTATCCAGCTGAGCGTCTACCTTAGCCCGCAAGGCAAATGGAACCCGGCGGGGCTTGAGCCGAATTGGGGTTACCCCCTTGTCCAGATTAAAAGAGATGGGTTTCCCTGAAAAGGTCCCTAACTTACCATCGAAGACTTCTTGGAACTCTC
This sequence comes from Masticophis lateralis, assembly GCA_030761175.1. Taxonomy (NCBI): domain Eukaryota; kingdom Metazoa; phylum Chordata; class Lepidosauria; order Squamata; family Colubridae; genus Masticophis; species Masticophis lateralis. The sequence continues at coordinate 180,401,973 of JAUDYJ010000001.1, forward strand.
CGATGAGTGAGTCGAGTTCGCCTGAACTAATCTGGTGGATGCCTCCAATAGAAAGCCCCAACGGCTGGAACCACTCCACGCCCAGCAGGGTCGGGCGGCTATGCTCCACGACGGTTATGGGGAGCTGGCCTTGGAACTGCTTGAAGGTGATCTGGAGGTTGGTTCTTCCGATGACGCCGATGGGATTGCCGCCGAAGTCCACCAGCTTAGAGTGAAGGGGTTAAAGTTGGCGCTTGGTGAGTGCCAGCTTCAGCCTCTTTACCTGGTGCCAGTCGATGATAGAATAGACGGAGCCAGAATTGACTTCCATCGTGCACGGCAAGCCTTCTGCCAACAGTGTCACGTGGAATTTCGTGGCACTGTTGTTGCTGGTGAGGGCGATCGTTGTCTGGTTCACAGCGCCGCCATGAGAACCGTTGCGGTCGTCGCGATTATGCTGGAGTGAGGGCCGTTTGGATGACCTCTGGGAGTCGCGGCGATTTTCCGGATTACGGGGCTTGATTGATTCTGGAACCGGATCAGAGGCTCTGCATGCCTCAGCGATGTGCCCCTTCTTAAGACAGCGTCTGCAGGTTGCATCACGCCAGCGGCAGGATTGGCGGGGATGGTGTCCCTTGCAACTGCCGCACTGAGCGGCGCGGCGGCCATCTTTTTGAATTTCCCGCCTAGATGGGCGGGAAACTTTCAAAACGGTCGACTCCCCCTCTGAGTCGGTTGGTGTGGCAGAGTCGTCGGACGATTCAGATGACGGTTTGCGGATCTTATGGATCCCTCGGGACTGGAGCATGGCAGCGGCGGCGGTCTCGGATGTTTCAGCAGCCGTAGCCTCCTCAAGAACGTCCTTCAGGGACAGTCTTTTTCTGCTCAGGAACTTCTTTTGGAGGTTTGCATCTCTCATCCCGAAAACGATCCCGTCGCGTAAAGCATTGTCCACGTTCTCAAACTCGCAGTTTGCTGCGATTTGACGCAATGCTGCCACAAAGTCTTTGAGGGATTCGCCTTCCTTCTGGTTACGCTGGCGGAAGGTGAACCGATTCGAAATGGGGGTGCCCGTTGGTGCATAGTGGTCTTGCAGGGCAGTCTGGAGATCTATCCAGGACATGACCTCAATGTCTCTGGGTGCGACGAGGTTGACGGCGAGCTCCAGAACGTCGGTGCCGCAGTGAGCGAGGAAGAGAGCCCTCTTCCTCTCGTCGTCTAGGTTGTTGTAGCCGTTTCCCTGGAGGAATTGGCGGAAACATATCATATAGGAGCTCCATTTCTCCCGGCTGGGGTTGAAAGGAGCCAGCGAGGCAAACGGCGCTTGCGGCGTTGCCATGCCTCAGACCGCGTCGAGTGACTTCAGCTCGTTATGGCAATCGTGCCACGCGGAGGTTCTTCTCTAGTCCTTCGTCGCCAGTGTTAGATTGGCGCAGGAAAGAAGAAGTGACCAGCGGAGTTCAAGTAACAACGTTTATTAACGAGAACTGAACTGCTCGAGCGCTGCCGGAGCTCTCCTTATATTTGCTCCGGCAGACGCACCGCCCCCTGACAGGGATTCAAATCTCCCGCCGAAGGATCTTCAGCCAATCCCAGGCGGGTGTCCTTATAAGGACATAACATTTACTATCTGCAGATCTATTTTCTCTGTCAATTCTCTTTTTTATCTGTAAGATTTTTAACTATTACTTTGGGTTTTTTTTTCTTTATTTATTTTCAACTCTGCCACTTCTCCATTTTCCTCAATTTTTTCTATCAGTTTAGGACCAGTTTCTAGTGGTTTTTCGAATATAAAAACTAAATTGTCTGTGAATGCTTGTAATTTATATTTTTCTTTTTTGATTTCCATTCCCTTTATTTCTGGAAGAATTGCTGGTGAAGGCGCTAGAAATAGACAAGCAGGAAATAGAAATAGAAATCAACAAAACTTTTAGAATTTACACAAACTATGCAAGAAGATATAAACTTCCTAGAGAAGTGCACGTAAGATTTGGCAATTTATGTTGCAACAATTAAAATGCATGGGCTTTGGCAAGGAATTTACATAGATGATAAAGGCAATTTACATACACCAGAGAGCTAAAGTGATGGTGAATGGAGATGTGACAGAAAATTTCAATATAAAAAAAAAGGAACGAGACAAGGATGTGCTCTATCTCCGTTATTATTCATATTAACATTAGAAGTTTTAACCAGAAGTATAAAAAAATCTTTTAATGATTTCTCTCAATATTGATGATGGAAAACATTCATTACCTGATATAAAGCACTAGATTTAAAGTTGAAATTTACAGAACCATGCTGATCTACCTGGGCTAAGTTCTAGAAAGAAGGACACCTTTTAACAAAGAGGTCTAAGAGCAATTCTGCTCTTGAATTAATTAACTATAAGATGACTCTTGAAGCAAGCTTGATTTTTATTATGAAGACTAATTTTTATTGACTACACAGCCATGGAGATTTCTTGCAAGCAATGTAAAAGTATCATCACTGCTTTCTTTGGGAAGATGTTTTTTCAACTTCTCTGTCTAGTCTAGACTTGATGGTCTCCCAACCATGAAGTAACCTGTTTGGTTTCCAGGCCCAGAAGAGGATCACCAGGTACTGCCATCATAGATTCAAATACTGTTTCCTAATAGTTAAGTAGACACTGATAACTTCAAAATAATTTAACTGATGTTTATTCATTGCCAAGTTTTGTGAATTATTAGAATTGCTATTAAAAGCCACTCACAATTCCATTCCCCATCCCCCATTTCAAACAACTGTCCCACTTGCAACTAATCAGAATGTCACTCTTTTTTTAATGTGTCAGTGTGAATGAGAGCCAAAAAAAAAGAGCAGAGAGAAAATTCTAATCCAAATTTGGAGCCTCGTGTCCGTTTCCTATTGCTGTAACAAAATGCTTGGCTGAATCGGATGCAGCTGGCAAAATTAGTGCTTTGTTCTAGAGATGCACATGTTAGTTTGATTATCTTAACTGCAGCTGAAAGGACTCTATCTACAATAGGAAAATTATCCCAATAGAAGATCAAAGTATATACATTATGAAAAAAAATATTGTATTATTATAGCCTAAAACAGCTCTTATTCATCTGGTGGCCCAGTAGGATTTCCACCAAACCAATTCTTCCCAGTTCTGTGCTGCAACTGATTTTTCCAATCCAAGGAAACAATCCAAGGACTTTACATGTCATAGATTATCATCAGCCCCATATTCAAGCACGTTTGAATTCTGATTTTGTTCTCTAAACCAATAATGTTAGCTTGATGGAATTTACAAATCTGATAATTATTCCAACTTCTAGGTCATTTATAAAGATGGTAAATAAGATGGGACCAAGGCAGGAATGGGTTCTAAATTTTTTTACTACTGGTTCTGTGGCCATGGCTTATTTTGTGGGTGTGGTTTGATGGTCATGTGACACTTCTTTAGGATTTAGCAGAGGTACTACTAGGCTTTTAACTGCTTGCAGAGCCGTATCGGTCTACCCATTTATTTTTGGAGCATTTGGGTCTACCCATTTGTTTTTGGACTGTTCCGGTCAATCTATTTGTTTTTGGAGCGCACTGGTCTACCACCACACTGCCTTTTACCACTGATCAGCTGTAGGGTGGCCCTTTGAAGCACTGTGGCAAGAGTTTAAACAGTTTTTTGCCACTCTGCCACCACTGAGCGGTTTACAAGGAGCAGATCAGTTCTAGCCGATCAGTTGGGAGGCTTCTTGGCTTCTCAATTTAAAGCTAAGATGTCTTGGTTTTTTGTTTTTTGTTTTTTCTCTTCTTTGTCAAGCGAGCCCTAATTTTTTCCTTCTAGCTGATCAACTAGGACTCGGGAGGCAGCAAATAGATTGGGGGCGGGGCCAGGCAGAGGTAGTATTTACCAGTTCTCCGAACTACTCAAAATTTCCACTACCAGTTTGCAAGAACCAGAGAGAACCAGTAGCAACCCACCACTGGGCCAAAGGCAGATGCCTCAGGTGCACCACTCAATAGTTTCTGCTTCAGAATCACTTACAAACATCCTTTGGGTAAATTGTTCAGTTGGCTGCAGTTCTGTTGCTCCTGAAGTAACATCAGATTATCATAAGGCTGCTAGAGAGAAGTTCCCTGAAGATGGAGTCCAGTATGAATCCGAAAGCTCGGAAGACAAAACCTTTGGTCCTGGTGACCAATCCAGATTGGATCCTGCAGCATTATCATAAGGGATCTTGTCAGACATTTTACCAAAAGAACAAAGTGCACACTATCTCCACAACTTTCCTTTAATCTATCAAAACAGACATTCGGGGAGGGGGGAGTCTAATGTGAATTATCCTTAAAAAAACTCATGCTGGTTCCTTGTACTGATGTTCTTATAGACATGCTGCTTCACAATTTATTTTGAAACTTTATCCATAGCAGATGCTACATTTGATCTTAACCAAAAGTCTGAGAAGGCCCCACTCAATCAAGTACCGAATTAAGCCTGGAAGAGTCGTACATAGGCTCTGTCTGTAACATAAATGAAAGTGAGATCAACCCGGACCAAGTTCAAAATTGGCTCCGTCTCTATGCAAGAAGTAACCAATAAATTGAATCCCTTAAATTGAACAAAGCTCCAGGTGTTGACTGTTTTGCCTGAAATAATTAAAAAGAATTCCAGCAGGTGTGTCCCATTACTGGCATCCCTATTTACATTATAGCTCAGGCTGGTTATGTTCCAAAAGATTGGAGGTTGGCAATAATAGTTCAAATTTATTAAAAGGGCAATAAGAACAATCCATGCAATTATAAGCCTATCAGCATTTTGAGTGTTGTTAGTGAATTATATGCTAAACATCTAAATGACAATTTCCAAGTCTGGATAGACACAGATGGCATAACCCAAGAAGAGCAAGCAGGATTCAGAAAAGGGAAGTCAACAGCAAGCCATATTCTGGTGTGCCACTATCTTGCAAAATATACACCATTAAAAAGAAATCCTTCCTCCTTATGGCCTTTTTATGTTTATAATATGCCTTTGGCTCAATTTCCAGGAATCCTCTTTGTAAAAAATTTTTTTAAAAAAACAACTATTGAACTCCTCTTTCTGATATAGAAATACTTCAACACCACCTTAATAGTAAAGTGTAATATCTAAGAGTCTCTCTCTGGCGCAGTGAATGTCCAGAAAGGAGTGTGACAGGGATTCTTTCCTTCTGTCATCTTGTATGTCAATTCTTCATCATCTAGATTTCCATGCACTTACATTAGCTGGGTGCAAAATCCCTATGCTCCTTTGCGCTATCGATGCCACCATAATTTCACAGATAGGTAGGGCTGGAAAATGCAGCAATATTTTGGTAATGCAGATAAAATAAGGTGGTCCTTAATTTTGATAAAATTCTGCTAGGAGAACTACCCACCAGTCCTAGAGAGAAGTAGTACAAATTAGAGCAGGTTACTGTATTTAAATAGGGGAAGGAGAATTCTCTACTCTAAATACACCTGCATCATTTAATGCAGCTGACTCTTAGATTTACAAGTGCTGTTAAGCACTTTTTTCATATAAGCAGTAAACAATTAATCCTTTAGGCATTAAAATTTTTCAGGCCAAGTCACCAACCAAAATCTTTTCTGGAACACAAGGAAGAATTTATACAAAATAGGATGCATTAGAAACAGTGCAAATATTTTTTTTAGTTCAATGAAACAGTAAGCATTCTTACCTGTGATCCAGGTAAAGGCCTGGAGGATGATAATAAACTACTGGCTGAAAATCCAGCGCTTTCCAATCAGACTGACCCCTTTAGTTTTAATAGACAATTTTCCTTCTCCCTGGAAACAGACTGAAGAGCAAAAGTCTGCATTATATGGGCTTTCTGTACTATTCCTAATTTCTTTAGGATATGACCCAGCCAAACTGCTCATTCAAAGATAAGTGATATGGAGCTTCTAACTGACATTAGTAGGCTTCCCCCAACATGGCAGAAATTAGATGAATAAGGGCACTTGGGAATCAACAATGTATCTACAAATCTAACTTTCCTCAATAGCATTTCTCAAAGCCAGGCATAACATCTTACCATCTGCATTGCTGCAAGGCAGATACTGCAAAATCCCATCAACTGAACGTACCTGCCCATGTGGTGACAAGATGATCAAAACCATGTTGCATGTATTATTACATCGCAAATTCTACATGTTATCAATTCCTTATAATTTGCCCCAAACATGTAAATATTCAAGTATATTAGACAATTTCTATGGGAAGCCTCTTTTAGAAGATTCAAAACTCTTCATCACCAGTACAGAAGCTAAATTCTGTGTTGCCTCAGTGAAAATAAAGCATTACTATTGCAAAAATTATCACATCCAATTTATTTATTGCTTTAGGTTTAACACATACCACCTATCTTGTTTTTAGATGATATATACTGTAAATATTTACTTCATAGTATGTAAAAGTTAGATATTTACAGATATTTATTAGCATAGATAATTAATGTACCATTATAACAATGTATGTCACATTTTTGTGCATTATTTTATCTTTGTTATGCTAGGATTTTATCTCAGTTATTTGACTTTACTTTGTTGTTTTGCTGGTCATTGAACATACTATCATATATATCTCAAGGACAGATTTTAACCTAACTGGTCTCTAGTTTTCAAGATCCCCTCTTTTTCCAACATTTAAAACTGGGACTATTTCCCAGTTTCATCAGTTCTCAAAGGCTTTCAAAGATTCTAAGATTATATCTGCCAGGTCCTTCTGAACATGGGATATAAGTTGTTTGATTTAAAGATTAAAATTCACTAGAAATTAAGATAAGTTTTTACTATGCCATTCATTATTTATTTATTTATTTTATTTATTTCAATTTATATACTGCCCTTCTCCCCGGGAGGGGGACTCAGGGCGGTGAACAACCAAATTTAAAACACATATAATACAAACATTAAAAGAATTTTAAAATTGAATTAAATCATTGGCGTTCCACATAAAAGTCTCAACCCCATTAAAATACCCAATTTAAAGCCCCAGAAAATCAATAATAGCAAAAAAATTTAGTTAAAACCCCATTAAAATCAATCAAGTAAGGCCGGCTTGTTGGAATAAATAGGTCTTAAGGGTCTTTCGGAAAGTGCGGAGGTCCGGGATCAAACGAATTTCTGGAGGCAGCTCGTTCCATAGGGTGGGTGCCCCCACAGAGAAGGCTCTCCCCCTGGGGGCCACCAGCCGACATTGCTTGGCTGATGGCACCCTGAGAAGGCCCTCTCTGTGTGAGCGTACTGGCCGGTGGGAGGTTATCGGTAGCAGCAGGCGGTCCCACAAGTACCCCGGTCCCATGCCATGGAGCGCTTTAAAGGTCAAAACTAACACCTTGAAGCGCACCCGAAAGACCACCGGAAGCCAGTGCAGCTCGCGCAGGAGAGGTGTCACATGGGAGCGCCCTGTCGCTCCCAAAATCACCCGCGCGGCCGCATTCTGGACCAGTTGGAGCCTCCAGGTGCACCCCAAGGGGAGCCCCATGTAGAGAGTGTTACAGTAGTCCAGGCGAGACGTGACGAGTGCATGAGTGACTGTGCACATGGAGTCCCGATCCAGAAAGGGGCGCAACTGGTGCATCAGGCGAACCTGATAAAAGGCCCCCCTGGCCACGGCCGCCAGATGCCCTTCCAAGGACAGCCGTGAATCCAGGAGGACACCCAAGTTGCGAGCCCCCTCTGTGGGTGCCAATGACTCACCCCCAATTCATGAGCTGCATTCCCCCTTCCTCCCCCAAAATCATGTATGGAAGGGCTTACTTTCTTTCTTGAAAGTTAGATAGAGAGTTAAGCAGTTCCACCTTGTCCTTATTCTCCATAATTATTTTCCCATCCTCTCCTCACAACAGAGCAAGTTTCCTTGACTTTTATTTTATTTTGGACATGTCTCCCCAAAGTCTTTCTAATATGTTTTATATTCCATACTACTCTTTGACTCTTGATGGGCTTGTGCCTTCCTGACTCAATTTATGGAAGTCAGCTGTTCCAGCTATCAGCCCTGGCTTCCATTTCTGATAAGCTCTTTTTTGCTTCTTCAAGCAGCTGTCAAGTTAGTTTTCTATTTGCCTCACAGAACAATTCAAATTCAGTTCTGCATTAGTGCATGGAGTGTATGGGTTTTATTGTTTTCTTTTTAAACTTTTATATGAGATATTGTTCGCATTATTTTATTCTTTGTTGTTAGCTACTCAGAGTCCCTCGGGAGTTGGGCGGCATAAAAATGTGACTAATAAATAAATAATAAATTATTCTGGGAAGATTTAGGAATACATCCAGTTCTGCATTAAGAGCAGTACTGAAACTGATAATAATGGAGATTGAGACTGAGTTAGTGAAAATTGTTATTTCGGTTTAAAATATCAATAGTCTATCTCTGATTCTCCATGACAAACCCTCAATTTGGATATATGAAATAGAGCAGAAGATGGCTATTATAGCCCTATACCCATCAACCTTTCTGAGGCAAGGAAAATTGTTAAATAGCACCTATGAGACATTGCCAGAGGAATGATAATAAAAAGATCATTAATTGTTGGCAATTTAGAGAGTTCCTATAAGTTGACAAACTATCTCTATGGGTTTTCTCAAGCCAAATTGAGGAAGGCATGTACATCAGGCCATTTTGATGCTATGCCTATAAGAGCTGTAGAGGGTTAATATATGGCCAGCCCTTTCTCCAAATTACTTAGTCCATGTGGTTATGAAGACATGGAACCAATTAGCCATGTCCTAATACACTCCTAATAGCATAGGATGTATGCTTATCACTTGTTTTGCTGATTCTAGTAATTATCCAGATATATCTGCTTTCCTTTATTTATTTGTTGAATTTCTATGCTGCCCCACTCCCAAGGGACTCTTTACATTTTGTTATTATTGGTTGACACAAAGCACTTAAAATAACATTTCAAATTGCAAAATTTTGCTATCTTGCTTACCAACAATGCAATATAGTGCTAGGACTTTAATTTATACTAATGATGTCTATGGTATACTTGGATATATTTATATTTTAATTTATATTTTGTACTGAATTGTACTATTTCTGGCTGGTTTTGGATCATAATAAACTTAATTGAACTGAAAATAGTATTGGGGATGAGATAAAATATACATAAATTTGCAAGGTTGTCCTTCTGCATATAAAACATAACCATTTTTCTTTTGCTTAATGGGTTTCTTAAATAGTACAAACAGAAATAGAATAAAAAAGCAAATCATTGTAAATGTTCAAATAACTCACTATGCATTTGAAAGACTAAATATTACAAACTAAAATACATACAAAATTAGAAGAAAAAACTAATGTTCGTGTGCATGTGTGCAATGGTACATTCAAATTGTGTACAAGTTAAAGTATGTTGCACATATACATGCCCAAATATATACATACACACACAATATAATACAATGCAGTGATAAAGCTTAGTATTATTTGATTTTTCCATTGGTTTACAGTTCAAACACTGAAAATACACAAATTTGATTAACAGACCAGTCATTTACAATAATGTTGTTCACAGTAGCATGGGACATTCAAAGTAGTGAGTGGCATGGACTTCATCCCAATGCCTGAGTATCCAAGGGATCCCCCCTCCTCAGTCAGCTTGACTGATTGGATATCAACACTGAAAGCAACCTAAGAGAATGTCAAAGCTAGGTTTGTGCTAGCTAAAGCAGCACAAACCTATAAGAAACAGGCAGACAAACATCAAGCTCTGCAATGGCCATTCCAGTTGGGGGAGAAGGTCTATCTCTCCACAAAATATTTGAGGTTAAAGCTCCCTAGCAAGTAGCTGGGGCCAAAGTTTATGAGACCTTTCCCCATAGTCAAGATCATCAACCCAGTCACAGTGCAATTGAAATTGCCCCGACTGCTAGGGAAGATACACCCGGTATTCTATAGTAGCCTCTTAAAACCTGTGGTCAGATCAACCCTGAGGCCACTACCCCACGAGCCCCCAGACCCCGTGGTCATAGGAGGTCAAACCCATTATGAGGTGCAACAAATCCTCGATTCAAGGTGGCACAGGAGACAACTCCAATACTTAATTAAGGATTAGTCCTTTTCAATAATTGAAAAGGATTAGTCCTTTTCAATAATTTTTGGAAAATCAAAAATTACAGAACATAATGTTAAAAAAGAAAGAAATCCATAAGTTGATGAACTTTCCATGGAAGTCCATTCTCTGGGCATAAGTGAGGCTGCTTTAGCCATGGTAACTAACTCTGTTGCTCTTTCTTTTATCCCCACTTCCTTATGAGCATAGGAAATGTTAAATGGGTTTAGAAAGGTTAGATTTATTGTAACTCAAACAACTGCTTCAAAAACAACTCAAGAAGTCCAATTATACCTTCTTTCAAACCAAACTATTTTTATTTGGGGCTACATTTCTTTCAGTCTCAGCAACATTATGAAAAAATACTGCTTATATTCTTCTTGAGATGCTGCCAGCACAATTCTGTAAAGGAGGCAAAGGGAAAATCTGAGAAACATGATATTTGGAAATTACTATTTGATTTTATCTCACAGACTACAGGTAAACAATATCCAGCTGTTTTATCTAACCTGAATACTACATTGCTTGGTAGTTTTTTAAAACTATATATACATCAAGAAATGTGCATTGGCTATGTTTACTATACAAATTTAAGTACCGATACATATTTTGAGACATTTTTTGAAAGCCACAGACTAATGTTGAGACATTTAAAAATTATAAATAAGACTTATGAAAGCAGTGTGAAATTAAAACAGAGTGTTTTCATTCATCTACAAAAAACATTACTCTTCTAGATGCCAGCTTTTAATTTCCACACAAGTTCCAGCAGTTTGTGCGTGATAAAGTAAAACATAAGCTGAGAGGACATTGGCCAAATATGGTAATTGTGAAACTACAGTTGCCAATATTGCTTATGAGAGAGTTTGTATGTGTTAGCAATATTATATTTTAACTCTCCACATTCTTTCATTCCAATAAAGGCTCCTCTCTGAAGATAATAGAGCCATATGTCTTTTCCCAATATCCTGGTAACCACTTGCAATTTTCAGCCAAGCATATGGAAGGAGATGGCACTGCATTGAGTGAATCTCATTCATTCTGCATGATTAGTCCTAGATCTCATGATACAGATGTTAACACATATGGCCCCCATCACCATCACACTAATCACATAAATAAGAAAAAAACTTTTTGTTAACTTTGAGGCTCAGATTGACAGAAGTGGTCCCTAATTATCAGTGCTTGGTACCTTCCCTCCTCTTTTCAGCTGTTTAAATTAGCACATGCTGTTCTGCCAAACTCTGTAGACTGGAAGATAAAAAAGTATTACAATGCTTATTCATTGCAAAATTGGCACTCATAAAAATTGCCAAGGGGATTATGAGTGGGCTGCCTGGCACCGGTTGCAGCTGATACAATCTAATCTCTAATAGATGCTATTTAGAATATAGCTCTTATTTGTCCTGAAGCATGTCATTCTGTTTCGTTTTTGCTTTTATTTATATTTGGATCCAGTCAGTACTAGCTAGAAGAACTGTGCCAAGAGAAAAAAAAACTAAGAAGAAAGTAAACATTATTTACTCCTTGATGCCATCATTATTTCACCTGCTCTGATGTATAATAATGCAAATGTTCTTTTATTTTCTCCAAGGCCTTATTGCCACCAAAGTAATAAATCTAGTGTATGGGCTGCATCATTTCAAACTGCTGCTGGGGTTTATATGACATTAATTATTGACCTTCTATATGAACAAAAAAAAAAAAAACCCAACCCTTTTGACACAGAAGAAAGATCTTAGATGTCGAAGTGAACCTCTGGAATGCAGAAGTTCACACAACTAGATGATACCAAATTGCTAAAGTGGCTGGTATCTCTTTGCTCACATCTAATGATTGTATGGATTTTTAGAGCCCTGATCCAATAGCCTACCTAGTATTTGCTTTTTATTCTAAGATAATTTGTAGCCTAGAATATTAGAAAAAGGACTGAAATCATCGAGATCCTATTAGATAGCAGCAAAGAGATACAGAAAACTTTCTTTGGTGCCATCTACTGGTCCCCTGGTAGCCTTAATTTAAATAAAACTTATTAAACTCTCCGGTGGATAAAATTCACTTAACAGCCTTGCAGACATTTTTTAAACAAAATAAATTTGCAGTTAAAGGGAAAAAAAGAGCATTATTCTGATCTTGAAAAAAGTCTTCCTGTGTACTGTTGGTTTCTACTTCTCTTCACAACAGTAATTTTCCTTGTCCCCTGCCCCAAATTGAGCTACATGTGGTCTTTCACTAAGATATAAGTACCAATCTTTCCCCCTTTTTTCCAGTTCTTTTTTTCAGACCCATACTAATTCATTCATTCATTCAATTTATTTCCCACCCTTCTTGTTCTGAAATAATTTCTTCCTCATCTTAAGTACTTCAGCTTTAGAATTGACTAGTCTCATCACTTTGGGAAATTCACTTTCCAGGGTTTTTGTTTGTTTGTTTGTTTGTTTTTGTTTTACTAAAATTCTACCTTACCCTATGATTCCTTCCCTTGATTATATCAGTTTTCAAGGAATAAAATTCCAATTATATGAGTTTCTAAGAAAATTACAGTAACAAACTTTTCCCATCTTAACACTATAGCTTTCAATTATTTTCTTTGGGGTAGAATGGGATTACAACTAGTGTTCATTCTCCCCAGTCATCAATAAGAGAATGAAGTGCCAGCTTTAACAAACCTGATCTGGATTGACAGACTGGATTACTGTTACAGCCTATCTCTGCAGCTAGAACTGCTTTTGGAAATCTTTTGATTTGTGTTCAGTCCTAGTTTTGAGCTAAACCTCAACATCATCAGTGAAGATTCTTCTCTAAGGATCTTTGCTTGCTGAAGTATGTAGGAGTTAGTCTTTATACTTCTACTATTATGCTCTGTTTAAATTAGGCTATTCTCTACAATTCTTACTTGTTGTTTTTAGTTGTTGCATAATTTTTTAAATATAATTATGTTAATTTGTATTGTTCTATTGTACCACTTCACCATGCATGTTTCCAATTATAAAATGACCATGCATTTTCAAAATAACGAATACACAATTTAAGTTACTTTCACAATTATTGGGAATTTGCAGTTTACAGAGGTGATTTAATCCTCAAAGAGCCACCTGAAATGAAGTACACGTAATTCTCCACATAGGATTGATCGTTTAGTGACCGTTCAAAGTTACAACCTACCTGAAAAAGGTAATTTATAACAGGATCCACAGTTCTGACCATCACACAAACACAGTCACATGATGGCACTTCAGGCTCAACAATACAGGGGTATTTACAATCATTTGCAGTGACCCGCAGCCATGTGACTGTGTTTTACAACGATTTTACCAGATTGTACCAAAACTGGCCCATCTGTTTCTTGGCAAAACTACACCCATAGTGAATCACCAGTTTGCTTACTGAGTACAGTGTTTGCTTATTGACCACCACAAAAAAAAAAATGTATAATTGAGTAGATCGTGTTTTACAATCATTACCATACTGGTCACACTCCATTATGGTCATAACTCGAGGACTATCTGTAAACATGGGTTGACATTCATCATAAACGGATCAAACTGATTGGCTGATATTATGATCCATTTAAATGACAAAAATATTCTGTTCTGAGATTGGCACCAGTCTTGCCAATCCTGTTTTAAAACAACATAGAAATTAGACTAGACCAATGCCAGAACTGCTTCAGCAGCTTAGCATGCCAGCTGCCAAACTGATTATGTATAGTCTGGATAGATAAATCTTGATTTCACATATGCGTACATTATGTTTTTCAGATTCCTGGCATGCTTCATGTTGTTTAGTAGTCCCAGCGTGATCACAATTAAAAAATGCAATCTCATCAAATGCCCATCAGCATGCTAGCCTATAAACATTTTAAATAAGTATAGCTAATAAACCTAGTTTATTAGCCACCTTTTTGTAATATTTTTTTGCAGCCACTTCTGTCCTTCATTGACAAAAATAAATCCTCAGTTATTGCAATGCCAGCTTCATTCACTCCCCTGTAATGTGGCAAGTAATTAAACCCTTACAGGAACAGCAGGGGTTTCATTGCCTAACAGCAGCTCATCTTCTGTTCCTTTGGCTCATCCAGAGAGATAATGTTTAAATACCAGTTCATTCAAAGACCTCAGCAACAAAACTTTATTTTATGATTCATCAGTTGGACATTGTTGAACATTTTATCTTTCTTGCCTTTGCTTCCTTCACCTTCCCTAAAACAATCCTCACAGGCTATCCCTCTGTTCTTCTAAAAATAACTTTTGTTGAGTCTTTCTTTTCCTCTATCTTAGTTTTTCCATAAGAGATATTTGTTATATTTCTTTCTACATTAATTAGATACAAAAGACACAATAAAGTGAATAAAGATACAGAAAATTTATGGTTTCCTTTCAAAGGAAACAGTGTGATCTGCCATTAGGAAATTCATTGTGGCACCCCGGAGCATGTAATTCACAAGAATTAAAATATTTGCAAATTAAAACTACACATCTTTAATTTTAATATTTATTCTGACAACTATTGAATATTTTATAACAATTGGTGATAGATGTGTACCTGAATGAGCTAACCAGAAAAACTAACAGGAGCTTGACAAAATAGTTCAAAATATTTTCCCTTGAAATCCAGTCTTAGATAACCTGAGAGCTTACATAAGTAATAATAAGAAATAATGTTTTTCTGTTAGTAGAACTAACACAACCGAGGGAATATAAAAGGACAGTTATGACCTAGAATATGGGTGCCTTTTTTTCTCACTTGAAAATAATTTGGTCCAGATTTGTTGTAAAAGCAAGCTCAAAATGACACTGTAGACACAAGTCTACCACTACTGATTTTGAAAATCTTGTAAGGAAGTTTAAAAACTTGGAGATCCTGGTTGTAATCTCAATTATGCTTTTAATCCAAGAAAGAGGACTAGAATAAAATCTGGTTGTCTCTGTCCATCCTAAACACTCCAACAGAATGGACATGTTCCACAAGCCTTCTTGAAACAATGTCATCTGAAGGGGCCAATAAGTGTGCCTTTTTTCTCATGGTACCTGCCTTGTGGAATAATTTCTTCCCTGAGATTTGACTGGCCCTGATTCTGCTAGCTCTGGAAGGCTTTGAAGACCTGGTTCTTCCTGCAGACATTGGAGCCAGGATGAGAGGTATAAATTATGTTGGTGTGGCACAGTTTGGTGTTTTGTTATTGATTTCAGGTTGTTTTGTTATTGGGGATTTTATAATAGTGTTCTTGTTGCTATACACTACCCAGAGTTATACTTTTTACAAATTAAATGGCCATATAATTTATGTAAAATAAATAAAATTCATGGGAATTCATAAAGAAGAAAATACCCCCCCCCAAAAAAAACCAAATGCAAAGAATTCTAACAAAAACATGAAGGGCAGCAGAAAAAGGCAGTATGGTTACACCAAACCAACTGCTTAGTAAAAGAAGATAAAATAATAACAAAATGAAAAAGATAGAGCTATTAAACTCCTTGGACAACCACTCATCTGAACTACTGAAGGGTTTCCTGCCTGAGCAGGGGGTTGGACTAGAAGATCTCCATAGTCCCTTCTGATATTCTGATTACATCCCAGAATAAAAGAGGTCTGGACCATCTCCCTTGTGATCATCCTTACATTATTTTCATATAAGCGGCCTAATTATTTTTTTTCTTTTTAAGGCTCAACATTTCAGTTTCCTTCAGTCTTTCTTCTATGACTTAGTCTACTATTTATCTATTGATTAGCCATGGTGGCGCACTGGTTAAAACTCTGCCCACAGACTGGAGTTCAATCCTGATGGGGCTCAAATTTGATTTAGCTTATTATCCTTCCAAGATTAGTAGAATGAGGACCCAGATTTTTGGGATCAATATGCAAATAATGCTCTATGTTGTAAACTGCACAGAGAGTGCTGTAAAGCATTATAGAGTGATATATAAGACTAAGTAATATTGCTATTGCTATTATCCTCATTGGCCTTCTCTGAACATATTTCATTTTCTCAAACATGGTAACCCGAATTCAACAAGGACAAGAGTCTGACCAAAGCAGAATAAAATATAAAAAATTACTTTCTGTGATTCCATACAATTTCATAATTAGTGAAGTCTACTAATGGGAGAAAATGGCAAGATGGTGATAGCAGCAGAGAGAAAGTGGAACTGCTTAACTCCTTCTTTGCATCTGTCTTCATGTAAAAAGAAAAAAATAGTTCAACCTATCAAAGGAAAGCAGGTCAAAACAGATAAAAATTAATAGGAGAACATCTTTCCACTTTAGATAAATTCAGATTGCCAGGACCAGATAATTTACATCCATGGGTTCTGAAGATGCTGGCAAAATATTTCAGAGACCCTGGAGCATGGAGGAAGTGCCAGAGGACTGGAAAAGAGCTGATGTGCTTCTAATTTTCAAAAAAGGGGGGAAAAGTGGAACCAGGAAACTATAGACCAATCACCTTGACATCAATACCTGGTAAAATCCTAGAAAAGATAATCAAGCAGCAGATTTGTGAGTACCTAAAAATGAGCAAGTTGATTACTAGAAACCAGCATGGGTTCATTAGGAATAGATTATGCCAAACAAACCTTATTGCCTTCTTTGATAAAGTGACTAAATAAATAAATCAAGGCAATGCTGTGGATATAATATACTTAGATTTCAATAAGGCATTTGACAAAGTAGACCACAAGCTACCTCTTAGTTAGACAGAAAAATGTGGGATAGACAGTACCACCAGATAGTTTCATAACTGACTGTATTCAATGTGTAGTCCTCAATAGAACTATACCTATGTAGAAAGAAGCATGCAGTGGGCTGCCTTAAGATCTTTCTTGGGCCCAGTACTCTTCAACATCTTCATGAATGATCAAGATGAGAGGATAGAAGCAGAGCTTATCAAATTTGCAAACAAAACCAAGCTGGAGGGAATTTCTAATACTTTGGAAGACAGATTCAAGATTCAGAAGGATTTTGACGGAATAGATGAATGGGTGTTAGCCAATAAGATGCAGTTCAGCGGTGAGAAAAGTAATGGTCTGCACTTAGGAAGGAAAAACAAAATGCACAGGTATAGTATAGGAAGCACCTGGCTCAGCAGTAGTAACTGTGATAGGGATCTAGGTGTCCTTGTGAACCAGCGCTTAAGAATGAGCCATCAGTGTGCTGCAGCTACCAAAAAAGCCAATGCAGTCCTAGGCTGCATCAAGAGAGGGATAGCATCAAGATCACGAGAAGTGATAGTACCACTCTTTTCTAGCACCAGTGAGGCCACACTTGGAATACTGTATCCAGTTCTGGTTCCCATGATACAAAAAAGATGCTGATACCCTAGAAAGGGTGTAGAGAAGAGCAACAAAGATGATAAGGGGACTGGAGACTAATGAACATACAATGAATGGCTAAGGGAACTAGGTATGTCTAGCCTAATGAAGAGAAGGATTAAGGGTGACATGATAGCTATCTTCCAGTATTTGAGGTGTAGTCACAGAGAGGATGTGGATGACTTATTTTCCAAAAGACCTAAGGGTAGGAGTAGAAGCAATGGGTGGAAGCTCGTTAAAGAGAGCTGCAACCTGGAACTAAGGAGAAAGTTCCTGATGATGAGAATAATTAACCAATGGGGCAGCTTGTTCCTGGAGTTGTGGTGCTCCATCACTAATGATTTTCAAATGATCCCATTTGTCTGGGATGATATAAGGACTCCTACTTTTGGCAGGGAGTTAGTCTAGAACAGGCATCCTCAAACTACGGCCCACGGGCTGGATACGGCCTTGGAAGAAGATCCTAATAAATGATTTGAAAAGATTAGATGCAAACTATCCGGCCCGCAGAGTGGTGGGATTCAGCCCCGCCCCTCACCCCAACCCTCACCATCAGCCTTATCTTCCAGCAATCATCCACTCCAGCTGCACTTTTGGTTACTTATTTTACCAGTTGAACTGCACTGCTGATCACATGCTGCTGTCTAAGGTAAGGCCGAAGGGTGGGAGTGGAGGGCCAGCTGACTGAGGGGTGATCTTCCCAGTGCAGCCACGTGATCCAGGGTGGAGTGAGTAGGGAAGAGGTTGCTGCCGGCTTGAAAAGCAACTGCCAGCATGTAAAGTAGTGCTTTAAAAGTCTTTAAAATGCTTTAAAAACACTTTTATAACAGTCTTTCAGGGTGTTTTTCACAGCCACGTGATCCAGGGCCAGTGGGTGAGGGGGAGCTACTAGCTTGCAAAGCAGCTCTGCTGCCGGAAGAGCAGTCACATGATGGGGGGGGTTGGTAGGGGAGGGGTTGCTGCTGGTTTGAAAAGCAGCTTCCAGCTTGTAAAGTAGTGTTTTGAAAGTCTTTAAAAACAGCCTTTCAGGATGCTTTTCACTGCCCAGGGCCAACCCAGGGCCAGTGGGTTGAGTAGGGGAGGGGCTGCTTTTAAAGTAGCCCTTTAAAAGTGGGTGGGTGGGGGACATGTCTCCATGTCTCCTAGCTTTTTCAAAATCAGCTGAAGTTGGCTAACACTAATTCAGCCCACTGCTTTGATTCTTGCCATACATAAAGCACATCCACCAAATTGGTTGCTGAACAATTTTGGTAGATATTCATGTGTGTGTATATACACAATCACAAGTGTGGCAAAAAGCCAATCAGTTTCTGAATTCTCCTCCAGGCTTAAAAGACTTTGCCCTGCAATCCCAAATAATTCAAAAAAGGAGGCTGGTCTCCTATCCCTTCCCTGGCCACCTCCCCTGCTGGCAGGTCATTTGAAACATATGATCAGGAGTTATTTTGAAGGAAATACTGTTTGTTTTATTCTTTTTTTAATGGCCTATTTTAAGGAGCCTGAAGCTGCTGTTTTAATGAAATTAGGCAAGTGGCAAGAAAGTTTGCATTCTTTTTCCCTTGGGGGGGGGGGTTGTCTTAAGGAATCTATTTACAGCAAGGACAAACGCATTGTCCACGCTCACCCAGTCACATGACCACCTAGCCACACCCACTCAGCCGGTTTGGCACCCCAACAATCTGAGGGACTGAGGAATTGGCCCCCTGTTCAAAAAGTTTGAGGAACCCTGGTCTAGAAGATTTCCAAGATTCCTTCCAGTCCTATGATTCTAGTCCTATGATTGGAAATTTGGAAATTAAGAGACCTGTTGTTGATGTCTAAAAAATGGGTTTGCCTTTTCTGTAGCCACATCATATTGCTGGTTCAGATTTAGTTTGGTGAACATCTACTGCAATATTTTTTCCTTAAGTCTATGTTGGCCTCTGAAAAGAATGGAAAGGTTATCAGTCAGAAGAAGATCCATAGCCACTTTTTTGTTCTGGGATGTATTCTCAAAAATAATGTATGTATCTTACAATAAAACAGATTCCAATAGATTGTTAGAAAACAATCTTCTTACACTATGATTTGACAGTGTAAATATAATCTAGAGAAGTAGGGTTGGATCTTCTTTCACTGGTCATATTTTAGGCATGCCTGGCTTCACATCAGGGCTCAGCAATAAAACACAGCTCTCCTGACACTTAAGCACTTCTTGAGCACTTGACTTGGAAGAAGATCCTAATAAATGATTTGAAAAGATTAGAATCTTGACTGAAGACCAGAATGAAGCCTCATACACAGCAGATAATGCCTACCACAGTGCAATAACGTGTGTGTTGTGTGTGTGCATGCACATAGTCTAGAGTTTAAGCTCTAGTCTTTTTCCTCCTGCCACTCCAAGTTAACAGATGCTTGGTGTGTCTCATGATGGGCTTGGGAAGCAGCTGGAAGTTCTTTAGATAATGTTCTAGCTCACCAGAAAAACCATGAGTTTTGCCTTGGCAGACTCAGTCCTTACAAACCAGGAAGCTAGGCAGCCATCTTGCTGAGATGCTTTAATTTGGATCTATTTCTACACTGAACAGAGAGTTTGTCTGGATGGCTTAAAAGGCCCTTTCTCTGATATGATCAAAGCACACATTAATTATATACCATATAGCAAACTTGATTTTATTTTAATTAACAGAAGCATATGGTTCTCATCAAAAAATGAAAAAGGATCTCTATTGACATCAGCGGAAGTTGTTTTTACTTTTTTGAAATTTACATGCAAGACAATTCAGAACTGAAGCATCTGGGGGTAAGATTTTAAGCTCCCCCCATCCCCAAAGTGTGCATAATTGTTTCAATTTAAGTTGGATCCTGTGTTCTAGCTAAAATAATATTAACTGTGTAAATTGACCCTTGTTCTGAAGCATCCTTCTCTAATTCTGGTTAAACATTAACATTCAAGCAGAAGTTCAATGTGTGCTAATTATTTCTCTTATTTTGCTTTCCTGTCAGAGGTAGGCAATATTTAAAGAATGTTCAGAAGCTGTTCTAATCTAAAAATAAGGTGCCTTTCTTGTAAAATAAGCAAAAGAAAGAAAATACTATCAGCCACCTTATATTTAATTAAAATAACTCCATTGAGTTACATTTTCTCCGTGAAGGTTCTTTGTGAAGATTTCTGCAGTCAGACCCATTCGTTCCCAAAATACACAGGGAGAGACAAAATGGACTGAATCAGCACACATTCAAATTGTGTTTTTTTCAAATGTTAAGAAAAGTTCATACAAAAATGAAATGCAGCAGAAATTCAGACAAAGGAAATGGACAAAACTGAGCTTAATGTTGGGGAGGGAGAGAGAATTGACAAATCAAGTGAAGTTGTGGTTAAGCAGATCTGTCCATCACTGGTAACATTCAGAACAGTAAGCTCGTTTCATCCAATGTGCCTGATTTTTATTCTTTTTAAAAAGTTAAATTACATACTTCCCTGTATATTTTCGTGAACATTTTTCACAAAACACATTTTTAATAAATGCTATTTTCTCTGCCTATTTTTACTAAGAACTCTATGGCAAAACCTGGAAAAGATCCTAAAGCAAAGATTAGGCAGGTTTCAATCTATATTCTCTGTGTCAGTTTCCCTAAAAATAAGAACTATGCAAAACTATCTGTGATCTCAAGAAATAGCAGCCTATGACGATACCATCTCATATTGTAATCATTATACAGATCTTCAGATAACAGAGAATGAGGATATTATCTAGTTCCTTGATTTAGCAACTTGCTTTTAAAGACTTGCATAGAAAGGTTCTCTAAGGTTGCTAAATGTAACACAGCTAAAATATCTGAGCAGAAAGGCTGTAGAAACTTCAAAGGGGTGCTTTACATTAGTAAAAAATGACCTTCAAGGCTACTTATCAAGTGCCAAGGACCCAGGAATTTGGGATCCATCTCTATTTCATCACACTTCCAGCAGAACAGCCAGATATTTCACATCAAATTTCTCCTTCACTCTAACTCAAGATGGCTCCACAAAGCAAAGTGATGCTGCTTCATATGGACCTCATGTGCATGTGCAGCTTTGAATTTCTTCACAAAACTTGGCATTTTGCCCAGAAAGACAAATCCAGTGTGTGAAGAAAACTGACTTTACAAAAATCAAGACAAGAAAGAGTTTCTGTGAGTTTCCAAGCTGACATAAACATTTCCTCCATGGGCGCAAAAATGCTCACATACAGGAATTGAACAAAATTAGTTATGAAACAACTATTTCTCACTTGCCTTTTCCACACTGTGCTTTGGAGTGAGGATATATTTCTTTCTGTCAAAGAAAATGTGAAGAAGGTCTCGGCTTTTAATCCTAGGCAATTTGCTTCAATAACCCTGAAGTCAATTGATTTAAACAGTTTATTTGTACCCAAGGTTGTAGCTATTGCCTCAATTGCTAGATTTAATTCAAGACTAAAGACCTTTCTTTAAAATGCCAATTGTGTGTGTGAAGAGGAGGAAAGAATTCTCCTTCCCATTGGCAGTGCTCCCTCTGCCTTGCCCTCTGCACGTTGACACAGACAATCCCACCTTTCTTTGGAGATTCTCATAATTTAAACTCCTGATTTCCCCAAAATTTAAACTGAAAAAGTATGACCACAAAAATTAGTTCCACCATTTCAGTTATTCTTCAAAATGGAGAGTGATGAGAGAGGAATAGAAGTAACATAGTCAACCCCCTCCTCACATGTTAAACTTCTATGCTTTTTCAGGTAGTCCTCAAGTTACAACCATATTGGGACCAGAACCTCAAATGTTGAGGAAGTGGTCATAATGTAAGATGTCCACATAACTGCTTCACTCAATGACAACAATTCTGACATCCCAGCTGTGCAACAGGTTCCTCTGAAAGGCATCCCTTTGAGAGCTAAAACCTCTCAGCTGTGAGTGGAGAACAGAGATTCCGTCCCAGCAGAAAGATCTTCAAGAGCAAAAGTACATGGAGGCAGGGGGAGAAGGATTTGGGTCTCTATGCAGGCTTGGAAATTCAGGCGTGCACAGACCTTGAAGCCCTTTTCTCCCTACCTTTGTGGAGAGCTCACAGAGGCAGGGAGAGAAGAATTTTAAACTGTGTGCCTGCTTGGATTTCAGCTGTCAGGATCTAAGCAGGCATGGATTGGCAGGGAGCTCTTTCAGAGATGACAGGCAGCTCTTTGGCAGTTGGCAGCAGTTTGCAATCTTCTCTGCCAGCTTCCCCACTGACTTTCTGGGAAGGTTGGCAGAGATGATTGCAAATGGAAATCAAGTGATTGTGGGGCACTTGGCAACTGGTCGTAAGTTCAAACAAGTTGTCAAGAACCCAAATTGCAGCCATGTGACTGCAGGGTGGTGGTATGACATTTTGTGGCTGTCAGAAGTGCTTTACTGGCCATAAAGCATCCTTTCCAAAATTGTCATAATTTTAAATGGTCATTAAGTGACTGTTTATTGAGGATTACCTGTATAACTTTTGAAAAGATCTTAATGGCCTCTTGAAAGGCTTTTCTGCTTCATGTTAAATTCTGTCCTTTTCTACAAAAATTTCTCAGCCACTTGGGTTTCTGAATGGACCCTTGACTGATTTAGGCAGAGATCAAATGCATGTTGTAGTGGCCACCTTGCCTTTTTTGACCTCTCTTGCAGATATTCTTGAATCCATTCATCACTGAACTGATTTGTTGCTTTCTGCAAGTAATTGTAGGGAACACTTAAAGAACCACATATCTGTCTGAGATAATGTTTAAGTTATTATTAGTTATCTATATTCTATGACAATTGTGTTCTATAAATTGTGTCCTATGAAGAAATTTTGTTTGTGAGTGTCTGTGTGTGCATGCTGACTTCTTTATCCATTCCATCTGAACATCCCAAATTTAGTGCCAAATTTAGTGCTATGATTCAGCAGTTATATATGATCTGTCCATTATCTAATTCATAATTGTATTAGCAATCATACCCAAAGAAATAGTTGAATAGACAAAAAAGGCAGAGCAGAAGTGATGGAATCAATCATAGTGTTTGTCAGGGCTATAGAGTATACTTCTGGGCATCCTTTTATGATTAAATCCATTATTACCCATTATGTGTAGAGGGCCTTCTTAGGTTGCTTTGAAGAGATAGATAAAAAGCAGAGAGGAAAATTAACAGTAGGAAGTCTTTGAAAACATTTAATCTACAAATCCAACCTCAGTACAGGGAGTACAGAAGAACTAGTATCTTTGACCTATCTCCCAAGCCCAAGAGAAAAAATCATTAGGAAAAGAAGTTGCGTTACTGCTCAAGCACGTGGTAAATTACATACCTAAAAAGAGCCAGTTTGTGGAAATACTGCACTGTAATTGTCTCTCTTGCATCCTGTTCTTGGGCGCTCTGATAAAGAGTGTAAATGGGCTGGTTGCCTGGATCTTGATTTTCCTCGCGAACCTCATCTTGATTATTACAAGTTGAGTCATCTGTATTTTGATTGCCCTACTCAGTTTGACATTCAGACTGATTCTTATCTATCTTTTCCTTTAACTGTTGCAATCTCAGAAAAATTGCACTTTGATCTGGGTTCTGCCAAGCTTCTCATCTGGAACAGGAACCAAATATTCCAAGACAGCATCCCTATTCCAGTCTTTGGCTTGAGGTTTAAGAACCCCATTTGTGCAAGGAAGATGTATCTTGTATATCATGTATAGCCTTGGATGAGGTTCTAGAGCTCTTTCAAAATTTATTGCTGAACTGTACTTTTTAATGTGTCGAGAGGACAAATTAAACAAAATAATAACATATTGTACTGGTATTAATAGTGTATTACATGGTGAGCTTTTTCTGCCGTGTCGCCCATATTGTGGAATCTTCTCCCCCGAGATAAGATTGGCTTCATCACTCCTGAGCTTCTGAAGGTCCCTCAAGGTCTGGTTATGCCAGCAGATCTGAAGACGCCAGGGGATGGGTGAACTCATGAAGTGGCTTTGTTATTATTGATATTCCTCCATCTATTGTTTTCTTGTTCTCTTTTTTAAGCTCTGCACTTATAATACTTTTTAATAATTATTATATAATAGTTTTAAATAATGGTTGCCTTATTTATTTACTGCTTTTACTAGTTTGCTGTCTGGAGCCCACTTTCTGTGAGATGGACAGCCATAAATTGGGGGCAGGGGGAGGGAGGGAGAGAAAGAGAGTAAGTTATAGAGAATGTAAATGAAAAAATGTAGTTTTTCTCCAAATTAAACTTTGTTTTTAGTCTTAGCCCATCTGTTTTTGAGAGTGTGGCCAGCTGCAGCCCTCAAGCTAAATTTTGTTTCAACCTCTGATGTAAGAGTCTGGGATGATATATACCATTTTCATTGTCTTTAATTGAGATAGAGATAATGATGCAAGATAATGAGAGGAAATGATATAGGTTTCCTGACCTTTTAGATATTTTATATTGCCATGTATCAGACTAACTATCTGAGTAGAACTAATGTCATTTATTGTGTCTACATTCCTCCTCCCCATGATTATTGTGGTCAGAACTTTCATTCACTGAATCCATAGTTGAAGCACTGCTGTGTCCTTGTTCTTCTAAACCTAACTGAAGATTATTTGCAACACCTCACTTAAAGGGAAAACCACAAAAAAGTACAATCTGTTTTTTTTTATTTAATGTTAAACTATGTTTTGTTGCAAAGAAGGTAGGAGGGAGTATGGTTTTTTTTTACTGGTTTGTTCCTACTTATCGTAGACATTTGCTTTTTGCTGTTTAATCCTTTAAACAACAATAATTATGATTTGTAATTATTCTGTATTATTAATTAATCAGCTATGTAATTATTCTGTATTCTATATTATCCTTCTATATAAAAGGTAAAGGTTCCCCTCGCACATATATGCTAGTCATTTCCAACTCTAGGGGGTGGTGCTTATCTCCATTTCAAAGCGGAAGAGCCAGCACTGTCTTAGACATCTCCGTGGTCATATGGCCGGCATGACTAAACATCAAAAGTAGTCCCTATTTTTTCTACTTGCATTTTTTATGTGCTCTCGAACTGCTAGGTTGGCAGAAGCTGAGACAAGTAATGGGAGCTCACCCCGTTATGCAGCACTAGGGATCCTTCTATATAGCAATGGCAAAATTCTACTCTTCATTTTAAAATAATCTGAAATATTTTACGTTCTTCTTTTGCAATTAAGCGTTACATAGAAAATATATATAAAAGTTTATACTATATAAAGTATACAAAGTCAGTATATCTTATAATAGTGATCATGTCACCTTTTATATTTTGCATTCCTCCTGCTTTCCTTTTAGGATTGTGGTGCCCTCAGGTTTTGTCTTTCCTTTTCTCCTGAATAATTATTGCTATTTTCTTAATATTATTTTGTTTCACCAAAGTGGTATTGTATAAAAGCAGAGACAAGGAAAAGGGTTTATTTCAGTATGCCCTTGGGGAAATACCAAAAGCTACATTTCAGAGGATAGCAGAATGATTGCAGGTAATGACAAAGGGATGCTAGCTCAATAAACCTTACCAGCATCAATTAGTGCAGGGTGACACTTGATGAGCTATAATTAGTCGAAGTTAGAATCTTTTCCATTTTATTTAAAGCCTGACCTTCACCAACTCACAACAGCTGACTGGACAAATAAACCACAAAAGAATTATGCCATTAAAATATAAAATAATGGATGACTCAGGAGATGTTAGCAACACATTAAAAAAAAGGAATTTTTACACTTCATGGAACAAATAGTTTTGATTTCAAGTATCTACTGATCTAGTTGTGGGATTTGTTTCTGGATACTTAATCATAGGGAATCTTCAACCTTTCCTTAAGATAAAGAAAACCCAGACTTTTTTTTGAACATTTTTTAATTTATTTTTAACATAAAACAGCATCTTTTTAGAGCAAGGGTTTGATCCGGTATAAAATAAGTATAAATTCCAAATTTCATCAATTAACATCTTAAAGGAAAAAGAAAAAAAGAAACAGAACAAGTCTGAACCCTATTTTTGTCATTCAATCTAACATCTTATTCTAACATTTAGCATTCTATTATGTAATCACCCTAAATCTTAAACTTCAAATCTAAACAGCTCTTTATGATATTCATTTATTGTTTTAACATTCATTTATTCAATGAATGAATAAATGATATTGTTTTCTTATATTCTCCTTACTTCAAAAACCCAAATCAAGTCAATTTCTTTTAATTCACATCTAATAATCAACATATAATATTTCATTCCTCTCTTAAAAAAACATATTGTAATCAGTAACTATTCTTCAAAGATATCTCCATATCTCCTAGTTATCTCCACTCCTCCTAGTTTTATTTTGGCTGGATTGCAGCTTAATTGGCTGGTTTCCAGGGATATTCCTCCACTCCTAACCTTATTTGTTGGCTGGATCACAGTTTAGTTTTAACTACTTTCCAACATTTTCTCCTTCACTCCTCCTAGGTTTATTTTTAGCTGGATAACGGCTTTTCAGCTGTTTTCCAGTGGTGCTTTCCTCCACTCCTTACTTTATATTTAATTGGTTCACATTTTGGCTCTGACTGCTCTCCAGCATTTATCTCCTCCACTCCTCCTAAGTTTATTTTTGGCTGGTTCACAGCCTAATTATCTGTTCTCCAGGGATGCTTTCCTCCAGTCCTAACCTTATATGTAACTAATTCACAGTTTAGCTTTAATCATCTGATCCCCCAAATCATATTTCCTTGCCAATTTATTATAATAATGCATTTTAATATATATCTTCTCTCCTACTCTCTCCTAAACTATTAATTTTATTTAAATTTCTCCCATTTTGTATTTGTTCCTTGTTTTTCTATGTAAAGCAACATTTTAATCCATTTTGAAACACCAATTTACCATAATTATAAAATCTAAAAACAAATCTTATTAGTATTCAAAAATTCATTTCCATTCTTTTATTTACTATGAAAAAACAACATTTTAAACCACTTTCAAATCAATTTTCTATAACCATTAAAACTCTTATTAATATTTAAAAAATTTCTTTCAAAATCTTCACATTTTTATAGTTTTTCTGTAATGATATTTCCCGCTTTAAAAATAATCATAAAAGCTATAAAGAGTTCCTGTTAATATTCAAAGCTTCATTCACATTTTCTTATTTTCTATAAAAGACAATATTTTAAACCATTTTTAGAAAAAAAACAATTTTCTGCATATGTTAAATCCATAAGGAATTATTTTTAATAATCAAAAATTCATTCATAATCTTCATATTTTATATAGTTTTTTAATATCACTTTTCCCCATCTTAAAAGTCACTTCTCTCAATAATAATAATGAAAAGTCAAAAAGGGAAAGAGAAAGGGAGAAGAAAAAAGAAATAAAAGTATAGCAAAAGAAAAAAAGGAAAGATTCAAAGAAAGAAAGAAAGAAAAAAGAGAGGAATAAAACAAGAGTATAATAAAAAAAGAAAAAGAAAATAAGAGAGAGAAAGAAAGAAGAAAAAGGAAATCTCCTTATATTGTTTGAACATCACTACATAAAAAGCATTTACATCCATTTCAGTCAAACTAGCACTTTTCTCATCTTGCTACCCAATATATTCCAGTTTTTTTTTCTTTCTGCAATCTGTCCATACTTTTTCTTTTCAGTTCCAATATCAATAAGTTTATAAAGACTAAAGGATTTAGTTCTTTTGTATTCCACATATGATATCATCGTGTCTTCTTCTGTCGCTCCCCCTTCCCTTTTATTAATGCCATTAATCAGCAGTTTTAAGCGTTCAAATTAATTTCTTCTTTCCAACTGCCCATAAGTAATCCAAAAATAGATTAAGTACATCTAGAATCAAGTCTCCTTAGTTCTTCTTCAAATTAATCCAATTTGGAAAACAGGGTACAAAGTTTCTTCTTTAAATAGCAAGCAATTCACAGTTGCAGTTTACACTTTCAATTCTCAGCAGGGAGCCATTTTAACTTCCTCCGCTTGTTATCTCTCGTAGCTTTAAAAAGACATTCTACTTATTTCCTCTTCTCCTTCTCCATCTTCAAAAAGAATCCATTCTCATTAAAAACCAATAAAATATCAAATTGTAAATCCATCCAAAGGAAGATTAATTCTAAAGGCAGTCAATAAATGCTATTGTCCTTAAATGGGTCTTCTCTTTGTTAATTGCTTTAAAACCTTTGCCCAAATAGTTTTTAGCCGCTATTAAGGCCAGGGCATTGTAATACTCAATTATTTCAAGGCTGTTCCTGCCTGGGCTAGTCCTTCTCACCTGGCATTCAAAACACCTTGCTCCTGCATCTCCTCCTGCATTTTGCTTGTCCCGGTTGCCAAAGCTTTGGGGCAACCGCCATGGCTGCCGCTCTCGCTGCCACCGGCTTAGAGGGCAATCCTCTGGCCCCGAGGAACCTGCCCATTCCTCTCGGCTGTCCGAGGGGTCCCTCTCTAATCCCCCCTCCCTCCAGGACAGGGTAGGTCCACAGACCTGCCGGCAGTGAATTTGTAGATGGGGATTTCACGGGGCTCCAAGGACCCCCACTATTTTCCCGTCTGCTCGCCGTGGCACCAACTGGAAACTCAAAAACCCAGACTTGAAGACTAGGTAAATGTCTGTACTCTTACAGAATACAGAATAACAGAGTTGGAAGGGAACATGGAGGTCTTCTAGTCCTGATCAAGCAGGAGACCCTATACCAATCTTCACAAACAGCTGTCCAACTTCTTCTTACAAACCTCCAGTTATGGAACGCCCACAACTTCTGAAGGCAAGCCATTCCACTGATTAATTGTTCCGTCAGGAAATTTCTCCTTAGTTCTAGATTGGATCTCTCTTTAACAAGTTTCAATCTGTTATTTCTTGTCTTGCCTTCAGGCATTTTGGAGATAAGGTTGTTCCCCTCTTCTTTGTGATAGCCTCTCAAATGCTGGAAGACTGCTATCATGTCACCCAGTCCTTCTTTTTGTTAGACTAGACATACCCAATTCCTGCAAGCATTCTTCATATGTTTTAGCCTCCATGCCCCTAATCATCTTTGTTGTTCTGCTCTGCACTATTTCTAGAGTCTCTGTCAGTATATAGGAGTTCATGAATTGGAATAAACATGGTAACAGGTCAGCCAATGGGGACTATTTGGTGACCCAGACAGCTTGGATCTTGGGTATGACTTAGGTTCACTAATCTGTATATATATATATATGAGTGCTTCTGTGATTCTATAGCTTCTGTGATTATTGATTCTGTACTTCTGGATTCTGAGTTCTGGTTCTGGCTTCTGCTGTATGGTATTGAATATAAAGAAGCTTATATAAATGAATCCTGCTGAATTGTTTACTTGTGTGCTGGTTGGATTGCTGCAAACTCTTAACAGTCTCAGCAGTTTTTTTGTATCATGGTGAATAGAACTGGACCCCGTAATCCAAATGTGGCCTCACAAAGGCAGTACGGATAGTCTTCAACTTACAACCAACATTGACTTCAAAATTGATGTTGCTAAGCAAGACAATTGTTAAGTAAGTTTTGTCCCATTTTACAACCTTTCTTGCCACAGTTGCTAAGTGAAGCACTGCAGTAATTAAGTTAATAACATGCTTGTTGAGTGAATCTGGCTTCCCCATTGACTTTGCTTGTCAGAAAGTCACATGACTCTGGGACACTGCAACTGTCATAAATGTGAGTCGGTTGCCAAGCATCTGAATTTTGATCACATGACTATGGAGATGCTGCAATGGTCATACATTACTTTTTTCATTGTAAATTTAAATGGTTACTAAATGAACTGTTGTTAACTCAAGGATTACCTCTATATAGTGTCCTGCTGGCTCATACTTAAGTGATTG
Source organism: Masticophis lateralis (assembly GCA_030761175.1). Lineage (NCBI taxonomy): Eukaryota > Metazoa > Chordata > Lepidosauria > Squamata > Colubridae > Masticophis > Masticophis lateralis. The sequence goes on from JAUDYJ010000001.1 coordinate 180,432,132, forward strand.
TCCACTAAGACTCCTAGATATTATTAAGTATCACCTATTCTATACATATATGACACCAAGCTAGGTACAATAGCCAACATTTTAGCAGATAGGCTCAAAATACAGAAAGATCTTGACATACTTGAACCCTGGACCCTATCCAATAAAATGCAGTTTGGTAGCGAGAAATGTAGGATTTTCCCTTAGGCAAAAAACCCCAAAATGCATAATCCTACATTTCTCACTACTAAATTGCATTTTATTGACTAGGGTCCAGAATTTAAGTACATCAAGATCTTTCTCTATTTTGAGCCTATCTGCTAAAATGTTTGGCTATTGTATCTAGCTTGGTGTCATCTACAAATTTGATGAGTTCCCTTTCTATATTTTATATCCTTCATTTGTTCTTACTTTTAGGCCAGTTTGGTATGTCCAGTATTCATTAAACCGCCATGATATACTAGCTTCAATGCATCTTTTTCATCGTCCTTCAGATATTCTTCTAAAGCCTTTTTTTCTTCTTCAACTGTCTGGTATACTTGTAACATTCCATGCTGACCTTGGTAAGTAGAGTCTGTCGATATCACTGTCTGGTTGAAGGGCATGATTAATTATTGTTTTTCTGGTCTTCTTACCCAGGACTTTTAGTTCTATTTGAGGCTTGTCCACTATTCCAGCTGTGTATCCAATGACTGGAACTGTTCAGGTATTAATTGCCTTGATAGTATTTCCTCCAGTGTGTTTGGACTTTAATTTTTTCTTCATTCTCTCATGATGTATTCACTTCTAACTTTCTTGACTTCAGTGTACTTGATATTGTCAGCTTGTAGAATGTAGTTATAGTGATGATCTTCATCAAGCTCTTGATATTAAGACATCTTGATACCTCATTTTTCACTATTTCCCCCCATTGATGGTAAGAATGGCACATTTGTCAAGTCCAAAATTCCTTGCAATATCTTGATTGTATGTTCAGACCATGTTGAGCTGGGATTCTATTTGAACTGGGGGTTTTGTAAACAGCTTCAGATCATTCGTGTAAAGGAGGTGGGATAGCCTGGCAGATGTTTCTGGTGTTTGGCTTGACTTGTTCTGTCTTGTTGACAGAGGAATCAGTGCAATAACAAATGGCATTGGTGATAATGAGTCTCTTTAAGAAATCTGTAATCTGTAAATTTCCAGGGAGAAACATGAGTCACAAATGAAAGAGCTGACGATGTTGATCGTGAAATTTAAGGCTATCTCCCATTCCAGAACTTGAATGGACTCTAAACATTTCTTTCTTTCCTTCTTTCTTTCTCTTTCTTTCTTTCTTTCTTTCTTTCTTTCTTTCTTTCTTTCTTTCTTTCTTTCCTTCCTTCCTTCCTTCCTTCCTTCCTTCCTTCCTTTCCTTCCTTCCTTCCTTCCTTCCTTCCTTCTTTCCTTCCTTTCTTCTTTCTTTTTTTCTTTCTTTCTTTCAAAAAATTGATCAAAGACATTTGAATCCAAATTCAATTATTTCAACATCTGTAATGATTAATATGATTTAGTACAGTTTTACTGTTTTTATGTTTTCATTCAATTATTTATATGTCAGGAAGAGTTATTGCAGTAATTGGAAGGCAAGCATATGGTTGAAATCAATATTAGAACTGCTTTCACTTTAAGAGTTTTTAAGAACCATACAATAATTATTACAGATCAGTTATAATAATGTATATACAATAGTATGGAGTAAAATTATTACCTCCAGGAAAAAGCCAGAATTTCAAGCTAGGAAGAAAACACCAGAAATATTGTGAAACAATCAACCCTAAATATCTGAGGGAAGATTGCATTCCAGATTCTTAAAATGAAAGACTTGACTATTAATGTCATAGACCTCCCTTGTTTTCCCTCCCTTTTGGTTGATTCCTTTACCAGTAGGCAGAGAAATGATTATTTACTTGGCATGAATGCATTTTAGGATTTCCTGCCTGAGCAGCAGTTAGACTAGAAGACCTCCAAGGCCCTCCCAACTCTGTTATTCTGTATTCTTAAGAACAAGGCATCAGAAGGTGTTACATGGAACAGATGGCTCCTACCACTAAGATTGCATTTGCTATCATTTAATATTGATTTCTTGAGCAAATGCATGAGTTTAATTGCTGTCTTTCATTTTATAGTGCTCAGACTTCTCTTTTTATTACCTCTCAACTGAAGAGTCCTCTTCTTCCTCTTCCTCTAGGTATTTCTGGCTATATTTATTGTTCGCCTATGTTGTAGACAAAAAAGAAAAAGAACTTCAAAGCCCACATTTTCTGTATGAACGTTTCTCTGGGTGTAGCCCTGAAAAACTGAATTTTTTGAAACTTCATGGCAGGGACAGGATACCTTTTAATCTGGGCAAAAGATTAGAAAAAGCATCTGCATTGAACTTTATTTCTGCTACCCAAATGGAAAGAACATTTGTCAGAAAGGAAATGAGCTTCCCAAGGGCCGCAGAAAACTGCAACTTCTTTCAGGCCAGGCCAACTTGAGCAGAAGCAATTGCAAGGAACTTGTTTCCCAGTCACCCAGCCTTATGGAAGAAAACAAAATCCATTTTGCTTTAACTTAGGTAGTTTTGTAAGCTAAGAGATTCAACCTAGAAATAAGGAGAAATTTCCAGACAATGAGAACAATCAACCAGTGGAACAGCTTCTCCTTTAGGAGAAATATTCTATCCTTTTTAATATTCCCCAAAATATTTCATTCTCTGGGGTGAGTGCTGACTTTCTACAAAATCCTCTTTCACATAAATCTCAATGTTGTTGAATAGAGCTTGTTCCTCCTCTATAACATTATTTACACATCTATGTTTGTCTATGATGACAAACTTTCCTAAAATTGACGAGTCCATTGTTCACAAATATCCTTCAAAATATCAATTGTTAAAAGTACAATATTTTGCTCCATTGTGTCCAACCTTCAAAGTTTTATCCTATCATGTTTTTTCCCTTAAGGAATCTAAATCTGCTTTATCATTAATTCCCATTCTCAGGAAGTGCATTGCTGTCTACCCTCTCTACAGTTGACCAAAATGGCCAGATAATTTGCTTTCCTATGTTCATTCTAGTTGCATCAATTTTCCCATGTGAAATAAAAACTATTTGTAAAAGCTCAGCTACTTTTATGAGAGAAAAGAGGGTACAATAAAGAGAACAGCATGCCTTGCCTTTCCCTTCTCTCCTCTCCCCCCCCCCCCCACCCCCCTTTACTCCACGGTGTTACTTTCAACAGCTGTGAATACTTAAAGTTCTCAGAGTCCTTTTTCAGCCATGTTCGTGAAGGAGAAGATAGTGGAACATAGCTACAATTTTAGATCACTAGTAGAGGGCAAAAAAATTGTTCTTTTCCTCAGCACTCAATGTTGCTTATGCAAAGGAAGGGAAGATTTTTCTAAAACATACTGTTTCATTTGGCAAAAGAAAGGTAAATAATCCTCTTTTTCTGTGTGAATTAGAACAAAAAGTGAGATGGCCATAAAGAACCACAAGATTGTTGATGCCAGAGAGACTTTGGTGTAGCGTATAATTAAAGGTGATTACCTATAGATGGTGTGCTGAGAGCACCTGTGCCTGCAGGAAGTTTGGCACTCACACAAAATGGCAATGCTGGTATGCAATTAACAAGCCATTAGTGAGCATTCAGCCCTCATCTGTTTTTCAGCTAATTTCCTCTTCCTTTGTATGAAAGGCTATGGACACTGTAGAAACTGTTTCGAGTACTTTCAGCTTTGTAGCTAAAGGAAGGTAAGGTGTAAGCAGGGTTTAACAACTCCTTTCTTCCATTTTGCTTTCCTGGAAAATATTGCCACAGATAATAAGCAAATCAAGAAAATGTCTCTGTATGTATGATTGATGGAAAAGTTATTTTGCAGTGCTTTGCACTTTGTATCATCCTTAAAGTACTCTAGAAATGAACTACAAAGTTCAGGTAAGCTATTTATTTCCTATTATCTGGAGATTTGAGTAAAATATTCAAGTTTGACAGGCATCATGCATTGACAAAACCAGGCAGTTCTACCCTGTATTAAAAGTTAAGGAATACTTTTTGATTCAGAGGGAAAGGCTCCAGCGTAGCTCTAAAACAGCTCCTGTATTTTTTACAAAAGACTATGTGGCTTAGTAAAACTGCAGAAAAAGGAACAGATAGGGGTTTGTGTTCGGTAATAAAGAGGTACCTGATATAAAATTGTGATGGGATTTGCAGACTATTACAAATGCCTCTTATTTAACACAAACGAATGCAGACAAGTAATCTGGAATTGCAGAACTGGGGTCAGGCAAGGAAAAACTCAGAAAAAGCTGGTCAGCAAAGGATGCTAAAAATAACAAATATGACTTAGACTGGAGGTTGAAATGTTCTCCATGTGGGGTCCCAAGAGCAGAAATCCAACCTGAACAATGCTTCCGGAAACAATGCTTTCCGGAAACACTGAAGTCATGTGTTTTTAATGTACCTTCTGTTTTTAGCATTTCCTGGAAGAATTGCAGTTCATTGGCTCAAGGAAGGACAACACCATCCATCATTTTTAGTAATTGGTAGTCTGTTCGTAAGTACAACTTACAATTTAAACACAAATTCAAGGACAGAGTTAGGGAATGCTCATTCTTAATTTAGGGACTACCCTTACAAGAAAGCTCCTAGCTCCTAGCTAGCTATTTCCTACTAGAAAGAGTTGCCACAGCAGTGGGAAGGGATTGTAATTGTACTCAGACAGAAAAAATCACAGCACGAAAGAACTGTCTTGTGAACCAGTTCAAATTCTTTATTCATAAAACTGCAAACTAGGAAACTGTCAACCTCTGACAGCTTTACATTTACAGCAAGAGATCTCTTTAAGTAGCATGCAGCTAAGGCAGTTAAGCCATGTAAATAGATTCTCTCCTCCATTCTGACAATACCAAAAGCAGTAAATTATTTTATATATCTAATTGCAATATTTCATGTCTGCACGCTCCAACCTCATGACCTGTCTGCTTTGGAGACTGACATCTTCTTAATTTCCTTCTACATATGTGGGTTTTCCTCTTGGTGATGTAGGACAGACTTTGAAAATCCGTTTCTTGGACCTCTTGAAGCATCTACCTAGATCCGTACCAGTCGGGTTTCAATGCCGCACAGAGACGGCATTGGTCGTGCTGCTGGATGATCTCTGGAGGGCCCAGGACAAAGGATTTTCCTCTGTCTTGGTCCTATTGGATCTCTTGGCAGCCTTCGATACCATCTTCAATACTTCGATACCGATGGTATCTTGGTGCAACGCCTCGAGGGGTTGGGGTGGGGGGCACTGTTTTAAGATGGTTCTCCTACCTTTCGAGGCATTCGCAGGCGGTGTTGGCAGGGGAGCAGAGGTCAGCCCTGAGGCCCCTCACTTGTGAGGGGCCCCAGGGGCCATTCCTCTCTCCCCTTCTGTTCAACATCTATATGAGGCCACTGGGAGAGATCATCCGTGGTTTTGGGGTGAGGTATCATCAGTATGCTGATGATACCTGCTTTTTATATCGACCCCGAACCAGCCCAGTGATGCCATTGACGTGATGTTCCAGTGCCTGGAAGTGGTGCAGACCTGGATGGGGAGAAACAGGCTTCGGCTCAACCCTGCCAAGACCTAGTGGCTGTGGGTACTGGCATCTCGGTTCGAACAAAATATTCCATCTTTGGTTATAGGGGTTGAGGTGTTGACCCCTGTAGATAAGACACACAACCTGGGCATCCTCCTGGATTCACGGTTAAATTTGGAAGATCATGTAATGACCGTGACCAGGTTCGCCTGGTGTGCCAGTTGCACCCCTACTTGGACCGAGATGCCCTACACACTCATGCGCTCGTTACCTCTCGTATTGACTACTGCAATGCTTTCTACATGGGACTGCCCTTGAAGACCACTCGGAGGCTTCAGCTGGTGCAGAATGTGGCCGCGCGGGTACACCTCTCCTGCATGACTTGCATTGGTTGCCAGTTGCCTGCCGGGTGAGATTCAAGGTGCTGGTGATTACCTCTAAAGCCCTACATGGCTTAGGCCCGGGATATTTGGCAAACCATCTGCAGCCAGCAACAGCTTCCCATCGCCCGGTGCACTCCCACAGGGAGAGCCTACTCAGGGTGCCATCAACCAGACAGTGTCGGTGTCAGATATTCAGGCTGTCTTCAAATAAAATGCATTCCAAACGAAAATATCTTGTGCATCAAACTTTCATTTATTTAAGCATAGCGCTTTTCACACTGGCTCCATGCTGCCAGGACTGGCTTGCTGACCCCAAAGCCCCTCCTTTTCCTTCCCCCTGTCCTCTGCATTCATTGGCTATCTTCCCAATCATTCACCCCTTATTACTGCACCAATTCAAAGAATTTCCCCCCTCCCATCCATCTCCTAGGGGACATTATCTCCAGAGCAAATAATTAAGTGAAAGGACACCCCTATTGCAGATGCCTCCATTCTCCTTCTCATGTCAGCACCAGGATAAATGCATTTTGACATGCTGACAGTTGGCTAGCGACCCCCAGGGAGAGAGCTTTCTCTGTGGGTGCACCCGCCCTTTGAAATCAACTCTCTCTGGAGCTCCGAGTGGCCCCCGACCTTCGCTCCTTCCACCATGGACTGAAAACTTGGCTATTTCACCTGGCCACGTTGGACTGAAGGGGGTTTTAATCTGGGTTTTATTGAATTTCTTAATTTTAACTTGGACTTCTGTTTTAATGGTTTGTCTGTTCTGTTTTAATTGTTGTGAGCCGCCCTGAGTCCTGTGGAGATAGGGCGGCATACAATAAATAATAAATTAAATAAATAAATAAATAAATTACTGGACTACACTGCCTTTTTATTTATTTTTATTTATTAATCTAATATTTATTTATTTAGTAATTTATTAATTACTTACTATATTTTTTGGACTATAAGATGCACTTCCCCCAGAAAAAGTGGATGGAAATGCCTGTGCATCTTATACAGTGAATATTGCAGTGAACGGGCCACAGCAGCAGTGGCAAATGGGCTGCAGTGGCAGTGGGGAACAGGCTATGGGGAACAGGTGGCAGCAGCAGCAGCAGCAAACGGGCCATGATGAACAGGCCACGGCAAATGGGCCACGACAAACAGACTGCAGTGGCAGTGAATGGGCCTTGTTGAACAGGCCATGGCAAATGGGCCATGTTGGCAAATGGGCGACATTCAACAAGCTGTGGCAGACAGGCCACGGCGAATGGGCCAGATGGATGCTGGGAGGCAGAGGCAGATTTTTTTTTTCTTGTCTTCCTCCCCAAAAGCTAGGTGCGTCTTATAGTCCGGAGCATCTTATAGTCTGAAAAATACGGTATATGGCTGCCTTTCTTGGTAAGATAGAAAAATGTGGAATAGACAGCATCATCACCAGATGGATTTGTAATTGGCTGACCAGCTGCACTCAGTGTGTAGTCCTCAGTGGAACTACATCTGTGTGAAGAGAAGCATGCAGTGGGGTACCTCAAGGTTCTGTCTTGAGTCCAGTATTCTTTAACATTTCCATAAACTCTTTAGATGAAGGGATAGAAAGAGAACTTATCAAATGTGCAGACAACACCAAGATGGGAGGAAGAGCCTACACACCAAACTTTAGAAAATAGACTCAAGGTGCAGAAGGACTTCAACAGACGTGAACATTAAGCATCCAACAAAATGAATTCAGTGATGAGAAAAGTAAGTGTTACACTTAGGCAAGAAAAACCAAACGGACAGGTATAGAATAGGTAGTACCTGCCAGTAGCTGTGAGAAGGATCTAAGAGTCCTAGTGGACAACAACTTAAGTATTAGCTAGTAGTGTGCTGCAGCTGCCAAAAAAGCCAATGGAGTCCTAGACTACATCAGCAGAATGATCATAATCAAGATCACATGAAATGTTAGTACCATTTTGGTAATGCACTGGTAAGACCACACTTGGAATACTGTGTTCGGTTCTGATTGCCATGATACACAAAGATGTAAGATTCTAAAAAGAGTGCAGAGAAGAGCAACAAGATGATTAGGAGGCTAAACCATACAATGAAGAGTTGTAGAAATTAGGTATGTCTACTCTAACAAAGAGAAGAACTAGGAGTAACATGATAGCAGTTTTCCACTATTTGAGGGGCTGCCACGGAGACAAGGTCAACCTATTCTCCAAATCACTTGAGGACAAGACAAGAAGGAACGGGTGGAAGCTTAACAAAGAGTTAAGCAAATATTTCTCTATATTAATTGCATCTGCAAATAATCGACTAGCAACTATTTGGGACAGAAACAGCTTTGGTCATGCTTTTTTATGATCTGGTGGGAGCAGGATGGGACTAGTGCATCCATCCTTACTCTACATGACCTCTTGGCAGCTTTCTATACCATTGACCATGGTATCCTTCTGGAGAGGCTTGGGGGGTTGGGAGTGTGGGGCTGTGTGCTATCCTGGTTCACTTCCTTCCTCTGTGGCTGCTCTCAGTCAGTGTTGATAGAAAGGGAGAGATGCAGCCCCCGCCCACTGCTTTGCAGGTCCTGCAGGGCACGGTACTCTCTCCACTACTATTCAACATCTACATAAAGCAATTGGGTAAGATCATCTGTCACCATGGACTGAGATACCATCAATATGCTGATAATACTCAGCTGTATATCTCAGTCCAAGATGAGTTAAGCGATTCCATGACCTCCCTCTCACAGTGCCTGAAGGCTGTTAGGGGAACTGCACTGGTTGCTGATTTGCTTCTGGATGCAATTCAAGGTGCTGGTTGCTACTTTAAAGCCCTTCATGACTTGGGACCAGATTATCTGAGGGACCATCTCTTGCTAGTCACATCTGCCCACCCCACTAGAGTGGGAAGGCAAGGATGTTGCAGGTCCTGTCCCCTAAGGAGATATATCTGGCAGGACCCAAAAGAATGGCCGCCTCTGTGGTAGCTCCTTCTCTCTGGAACATCATTCCCCCGCCCCCCACATTACCCAGACATTAACACTCTTTTGGAAGGCCCTAAAGACGAGGTTCTGTCAGCAGGCCTGGGGAACCCAGAGCAGGATGGAGCCCATTAAATGGCTAGTATGAATGTGTGTTGTCATTGGGGTGGGGGGTTATTATTTTTCTTTTTATTTCTTTTATATACTGTTTTTATATCCTTGTAAGCTGCCTTGAGTTGCCATGTGCAAGTAGGCAGCACTATAAATTTTCTAAATAAATAGAGATCCAACTTAAAATTAAGGAAAAATATTCCGGTCATTGACAACAATTAAACAGTGGAACAACTTGCTTTCAGAAGTGGTGCTTCATCACCAGATGTTTTTAATAAAATATTGGATAGCCATTTCTCCAGAATGGTATAGGGTTATACTATCCTCCTGCTTGACCAGGGTTGGACTAGAAGACCTCCAAGGTCCTTTCCAATTCTGTTATTCTGTTTTCTGTATTAAGTGAGTCACTATGTGTTGTTCATGCAACTGTGTCTTGCAATTTTACTGTTAGCTTCTCCATTGACTCTGCCTATTGGAAGCCATTTATGAAGCATTCATATAGTAATCACATGACTGTGAAACACTGCAACAACTGTAAATGCAAAGACTTGTCATAAAATTATTTTTTCAGTATTAGTGTAACTCCAAATGATCCTTAAACAAGGTCCATGTTAAGCAAGGTCTACTTGTATTGTTCATCAGCTATAGCTAAGTAATCTTTAAGGGCAGCCTTATGTACAATCTGTCACACTCTTGTGGAAATTTAATCCTTCTTTTTAATGTGTGTGTGTGTGTGTGTGTGTGTGTTAGAAAAGAGCCTCTGGATTGCACAAATGGAATTCTATTATTAATACATCATTATGAGGTTGAGACATACAAAATAGAAATTAAATCCTGAATAAATTAGGCCTGAAAGTGTATTTACTAATTCTCCCTATACTTTAAAGAAGTCACTTGACCAGGGCAAACAAAATAGGGACATATAAGATCACTCATTGGTCTATTTAATTTGATATGGACTTTTAACTGGAATCTTTTCAATCTTACACACAGGCACACACACACACATTCTCCATCTTTACAAGGAATATGCATTTATGCTTATAAGGCCTCAGTGAAGCTGTTACTGGCAAGAAAATCCTAGTGAAAAAGTATTCACAGATACAAATAGCTGGAAAAGGCTAAATGACTGAACAGCAACAAGGATTCTGTTCTCCTTTGTTTTGTGAGGTTGGCATAGGTTCAAATCTTCTTACTTGAATTGCTTTTAATTACAAAAGAGACTTGTGGAGGAATTGCAATGCAACATAATGAGATAAATTAGGATCAGGCCTCAAATGTATAGAAGACAGTGAGCCAATTCAAGATGAAAAAAAGCTGTATTATCTGCCATCAGCTGTTACCTAAAAGATGGAATTGTCATCGTTTTATTTGAAAGAGTTCCTGTCACATTCATCATATTCAGTAGCAAGTGATTGCGATATTGCTGAGGTAAATCAAGTAGTAGAAGGCTGATTACTGGCTGTAAAAGAGAGGGCAGGAAATTCTTCAGAATGAGTCATGGTGGTAAGAAAATAGATTAAGAGTACATGACACTCAAATGATGGCTCTGAACTATACCTTGTGAATTTTCTGAAAGTATCCCCAATTGCTGAAGGAATATGTAAGATGAATCTTCAAGAAAAGCAAAGGAATATTTTCAAACCAGCAGGAACAGTAACCTGTTCCTTCCTTGACCAAAGGAGTCCCAGCAAACAGTGACTGGGGGTTGGGGGTGGGGGTTGGAGGGGTGGTAGAAGAGAAATGAATTTAGTTTATTTGTTAAAATTGGAATCTGTGGTAACTTACGCAATTTCACATTTTATGCCAAAAAGCCAATGCAACCACGGGCTGCATCAAGAGAGTGGCAGCATCTAAATAAGTGATAATAAGTGATAATACCATTTTATATCATGAAGTCACACTTGGACTACTGCATCCAGTTTTAGTCAACCTAATACAAAAAATGCTGAGACTCTAGGAAATATGCAGAGAAGAACAACAAAGATGATTGTTGTCTGCAGACTAAATGGTATGATGAACAGTTGAGAGAGCTAAATATGTCTAGCCTAACAAAGAGAAGGTTTGGCTGGGAGACGGGGGGGGGGGGGGGGGGGGGGGGGACGGGGGGGGGGGACAGGATGGGACAGTGGGGGGGGGGGGACAGAGACACATGATAACTGTCTTCCAGTACTTGGGGGACTATAACAGAGAAGAGGGGATTGACTTATTCTCCAAAGCACCAGAGGGCAGGATAAGAAGTAATGGGTGGAAGATCATCAAAGAGAGATCCAACCAAAAGCTAAGGATAAATTTCCTGAGAGTGAAAACAATCAACAGGGAGTAGGACTAGAATACTTCTGAGATCCCTTCCAGTCCTATATTCTGTGTGTGCTTTACTCCAGAATTCTACCGTCATATACTTTTATTTTAAAAAAACCAAGTTACTGACTGTGGTATGACATGTGATAAGTCTATTTTATGGTATTTTGTCATACATGGTGAGGAAGCAAGTGTAGACTATTGGTTAACATGTAGGATTGGGACCAGGGAGTCATAGAAGCTTTCTGAGTGTTTGGGACCTATCAAGCTCTTTCAACACAACTTACCTCAAAGGATTATTGCTCTGGACATAAAACCAAGGGAAATCCCTCTGCAAATTGCCTTGAATTTTTGAAGAATAGGCAAGATATAAATCTATCTAAATCCTCAAAACAGATCAGGCTGTGCTAGAATACTTAACAATTTAGAATATTAAAACTATTACAACAGCTATTGATTTTATTTTTTTCACATGCTTAACCAATCTTCAAGATACTTTGGAATTAAGTCATCCCATAGAGGAATAAAGTTCAAGAACAGAACCTTTTTATTTCTGAAATATGTTGGAGTAATCATGTTTTATTCTGAGTTGCCATAGCTAAGCTGCAGAATTCCAAATTACCCATACAGCAAAAATTAGAGGTTTTTGTAGTTCTTTCTTGTAAGGTAACAGTCATCTCAATTCTTATCACCTGGATGTGGCAACCTTTTTCACATGCTTAACCAATCTTCAAGATACTTTGGAATTAAGTCATCCCATAGAGGAATAAAGTTCACGAACAGAACCTTTTTATTTCTGAAATATGTTGGAGTAATCATGTTTTATTCTGAGTTGCCATAGCTAAGCTGCAGAATTCCAAATTACCCATACAGCAAAAATTAGAGGTTTTTGTAGTTCTTTCTTGTAAGGTAACAGTCATCTCAATTCTTATCACCTGGATGTGGCAACCTTTTTCACATGCTTAACCAATCTTCAAGATACTTTGGAATTAAGTCATCCCATAGAGGAATAAAGTTCAAGAACAGAACCTTTTTATTTCTGAAATATGTTGGAGTAATCATGTTTTATTCTGAGTTGCCATAGCTAAGCTGCAAAATTCCAAATTACCCATACAGCAAAAATTAGAGGTTTTTGTAGTTCTTTCTTGTAAGGTAACAGTCATCTCAATTCTTATCACCTGGATGTGGCAACCTTAATCTACCGATGGCTAGAGGTGATGTTGATGGTTGCTACCATATTGGCAGTACAAATCCAGTTTGGGAAAACTGTTTGCATAAAGTTCCAAAGAAGATAAAATGTTGGATATTAATTGAAATTAGGATTTATAAAATAAAAAAAATCTCATTCAGGAATGGAATTTCTTCATTGCTGGGAGACAGTTTCTTCTATGCTGCAGTGCTGCTATTCAACCATCTATAGTGGAACAGGCTTTTACAGTCTAGTTTTCCAGAATAATGGAGAGCTTCAGTGAAGAGTTTTGCTACCTAAAATCATAAAATCCATGAGGAGTACAAATGTTTAACAAAACAAATTAATGAGAATTAAGCAAATTCCATCTTCCGTCATTTATAAATTATTTTCAGCAGATTTTTCCATTAAAAGAATCTATTGTATGGCTGATGCAAAAGATAATTCTTTCCGTGTTCAATTTATACAATAATTATGGCTGAGGACTGGGGGGAGGGGTGTGAAAGGAGGAAGGACTGATTTGCTGCATTTATTACAACTAACTCATTTGAAAGGTTTAAATACAGTCTCCTTTGAGGTTAGCTGAATGCTTACTAATTTCTAAATACCGTGTTTGCCCGAAAATAAGACCCTGTCTTATATTTGTTTGAACCCTGAAAAAAGTGCTTGGCCTTATTGCTATGCGTTCAAAAGCCCGATGGAGCTTATTATCAGGGGATGTCTTATTTTGGGGGAAACAGGGTAGCTCTTCCTGGCACAGTATGAAAGTGATTTCCCATTACTGTTTTCTGAGATGGTTATGCTGCCCCATCTATTCCTTCTCTAGCCTGCTCTTCTGGTAGATTCTACTTAAGATTCTGCTTAAATTCTAAGATCAGACCCGGTGAGCCAGAGATGCCACCTGCTAAGAACTGAGAGACTTAATTTGGGTTAAATCTAGCAAACAAAAGACCCAGTCTATTTCCCTCCCAAAAGGTTCAAATTGAACACAGAATGGAAAACACATATATAATAAAAATAAAATATATAAAATAAAACGATTATTGAGAATTGTCTATATACTGTATCAATTCTATCTTAATGTCAGCCTTGCTAGATAATCTAGACATGAAACACAGATGAACTAATTCTACCTTATTTTGAGGTTACATCACTAGAATCTTGAAAGTCTGAAAATATATTACTTCCCCTGTTGCCTTTACAGCTCAAAAAACTAGGGACGGTCCCTTCTGAGATGTTTCCCATGTCTGTATTCCTTTTGTGGGCTAATATGTCTCCTATCCAACCATTGCCTTGGCTGTGGCTCATTCCTTGTTTCCTAAACTCATTCCCGCATACCATTACATTAAACTACGGATCATGCTTCTATATAGGTCAGTAGTATGTAACCTGAAATTCCAGAATCTAGCCTGTGACCAAAAGTAAAAAGGGGATAGTAATTCTGAAGAGTAATTATGTTTACTGTTATGCTATAGTGATGGGCATAGAATTTTCTTTTCGTGATAAGAGGTGAGAGTCCATGTGCTGCAGTGGTTATGATACTGGATTAGGTCCAGCTTTCAACCATGAAAGCTCATTGAGACAGTCACTTTCTTTCTGACCTCACAGAATTTTTATGGAGAGAAACTGAATAACATGGAGCTGTGTATACCTCCATGAACAGCTGGAGAAAAGGGGCTATAAGTCTAAATATATAAGTAAATGTTTCTAAAGTCAATTAAAATCTTTTGTCCAAACGTGGTCCTTAAAAAGAAGTATTCAAAGTTTGCTTGTGATTTAATTCATAAAGAAAAGTGTTCATAGTTGGTTGTTTTTCTTTCTCTTTTCTCTATAATTTCTTGTTACATTTCAAATAAACATATAAATTACATTTTTGTTTGTACACTTTGTTTTCTCTGGCTCAAGTTAAACTATGAGATGGGTAAGAAACAAAATGTTTTTCAAGGAAAGAAGAGATATGGAAAAATATAAGTGGTATTGTAAAAACTAGTTTGTTTTCTGTTTTAATTTTCTTATCATACACTCTTAATTTCTTCAGTTTCTTTTTACTAATTTTCCTTTTCTGAATTTTGCATGCTGTTGCTTACCCAGAAACGGTGTGATGTAATAGGTATATGGGTATGTATCTATGTATGTATGTATGTATGTATGTATGTATGTATGCATGTATGTATGTAAGTTTGTGTGTGCGTGCATAGAATTCCCAACCCCTTTTCCCCTTCCTTCCACAAAAAAGAAACATATTAGGTCTTTGCTACCTAAGGATTCTGTGCTAGTTCAAAGTACGTAAAGAGATCTTCAATATCAAATGAGTTCAGCAGATGAGCATAAGATGAAGTCAGCCAATGGGCTTAGTGGAACTATTTGAGTTTATTTAACTTTCTTTTTTCAATACAGATGAACTGAATAATTTCTTTTACCTATTTCTGTCCTTAAATAGCCTATTGGAGAAATATTTATTCCTGCATTCTCCATGCCTATCATATTAGTCACCAAAAGGACAAGTGACCACCAGATGGCAGTTCAATATTAGTTTTCTTTTCTCTTTATGCTGCCATCTAGCAGTTTTATAGATCTTTGCAGCTATGGTATCAGAGTTATCTTTTCTGTCCACTCAGCAAGTTTTCATCATTCTTGCAGGCCTCCTGGAGTAAAATTGAAAAGAGTTATATTTTCTCCTTCTTTTGGTCAAAAAACAAGGAGACATGTAAAATCAGGCCATTTGATGAGTTAATTCTGTTTTTCTCCCTTTGTATTAAGGTCTGTATTATTCTAGCATACTGGTGTGGTTCTAGTTACTAGAGTCTAAAATGTGTACAATATTTTGTTTTTAATATATTGATCCATCTGCCATCATTGCAGTCTACAATCAAAATTGAAAGTATTGTACTGCATTAAGAACCTGGTTGCAATTACAATGACGCATCATGCTTACTTCCTAATTTTTAATAGGATCTGTAATAGAATTATGGCTGAGTAATAAGACAGCTTCATCCCATCAAAACATTCAGGTTCATTTGCAAATAATGTGCACAGCTAGCAATTTACTTCATTTTTCTGTGTGGAGTGGAGGGCATTGTTTTATTGCTTTGTTTAAGCAAAACACTAATTGCATTATAGTTTGGTTTTGTTTGTTTGTTTTTTGCCTGCTCTTTTTGGTTAGCTGAAAAAGGCGGTCAAGCTGATAGGATTCAAGAAAGGGGGGGGGGGGAAAGGATTGGCAGCCCATTTCAAATTGCTTGTGGAGATTTGAGTGTGAAAAGTGTGGTATGTGGAAGTGCCCATGTTGTCCTTTCCTTTTCTAAGTAGTGACAGAGAAAGAGACACTGGCAGGATGCAGGCAGAGGAGAGGAAGGAATGTTCTTCTGTTTCTTTTTCTCTCTGAAATGCTGATGAGCTATGCACTGTCTAGAGGACAAACACTGAGGGGATAGAGAAGTAAAGTGCTCTCACAGACAACAGGAACATAGGAATGAAGAAAGGGGAAGAGAGCAATAACTTTGCTCCCCTGCTGCTGTTGTGTGCCTTCACATACATTCTCTTGTTCTAATTATATCAGCAATTCTATTAAATAGGCTGCTATCATTAGGTCTGTATTGCAGCTAAGGAATAAGGCTTGGGGAAGAGAAGATTTTGCCTAAGGCTATCCAGCAGAGACATACAGCAGAAATCTCTGGATCAGATTTCAATCTCTCTGCTGTGTATTAGCTCTTATGGATATGAGTTTTCTGAAAATCAGCAGTCTGTTCTCTATTAAATAAAAATGGTTTTAAAACTAATGTGAAATTCAATACAGAAGAAGAAAAGAAGAGGAGGAGGAGGAGGAGGAGGAGGAGGTTACTCAATAAGATGCAATAACTGATTCAACGGGACTGTGAGAAATACCTGTAAATTAGTGAGGAGAGAGATTCCACCATCAACAGCTGCCCTACGGATTAGGTAATTATCCTGCACAAACTTGGTGTTGTTGTTGGGAAGGTTAATTACCAAGTCTATGCTCCCATCCTTTATGAGCCTGAAAGGAAGCATATATGAGATTAAGAGTTCAAATAAAGCTATCTCCAGTAAATCAAATGCATTTTTTAGAATTCCATCAATACAGGTCTTTGTACTCAGTTGGTACTTTTTTCAACTCTAAAGCTAGACCCAAAGGCATTAAAGCACCTTGAAACTGACTGCTTACAGTCCAACTCAAGATGTTCTAATTTAAAAGCAAACAGTGTGAGACATAAGCACAGCAGTGGGTTAAAGTAGAGACGTGTCAAACTCATTAAGCCATATTCAGCACCATAAGAATTGTGCCTTAGCTGTAACCATTACAGGCACAACAGCATCTTAATTTAAACTAATCTGGGATGATAGATCCATCAGAATGGCAGGGAAGGGAGAAAGTTTTGGCTTCTGCAGAGTTGACTGGATTCAGAGTTCCCTGCTCTTAAGAGTTTGGAATCCACCTTCCTTTACTAAGGAAGATAATAACTGGTACTACTATTTCAGAATGCTCAATAGTTACTATTTGATACTAAGTAGGTGTAGACAGGTCAGATAATACAAACCAAGTTATATTGACCCCATTTCTCTGATGAAGAGTTCTAAAAAAAGTCAAAAGTTTACAAGTCATTTTCTCTCACTGCTGGTTCTAATGAAAGTTTTGCCCAACTGTGAATATTACCAGTTTGTTGGATCTCTTACTGTCTGACTGGAGGAAGTGTGGATTCCAAGTTCTCCTTCGAAGGCCAGGCAACTGGAGAAGCAGGTATGTCATTACTATTGAGCCATGCTGAAGTTGCTGGTGTAGCATAAAGCTGCAGAAAGAGATTTAAGTACATACATGCATGAGTGTGCATATGCTGTGTAATGATAAGAAAAAAGGTTTCATTTAACAATCAGTGGTAGTGTAGGAGATTGAGCAACTGAAAATCAATGACAAGCTTCCTGTTGAGTTTTAATAACAACAGCCTGAGTAGGTGTGAATCAGTTGCTGCCTTTTTAAAAAGATATTGTAATATGATTTGGGATGTCATAGACCACGCCCATTTAACATAATTTATCTCTCCTTCAGTTAGAAACTGGATGACAAGAAGAATAACAAAAAAAAGAATAATAAAGAATAATAATAAACTGGAAAAAATCCATAGTACTAAGGTTCAGCAATGATTAAGAATTCCTTTTTTACTGATTTAGTAAAGTATTGCTTTATTACTTCTGCTATTGGAAGTCTGACATTTGGATATTATAAAAGGATGCCATCATTGAATTATATCTTTTAGAACAGCAGTCCCCAACCTTTTGGGCACCAGGGACCAGTTCTGTGGAGAGAGGTTTTTCTGCGGACCAGAGAAGGCGTGTGCTGCCTGCATCCTGCAGATGGGGATTTGCTTGTTTGCATGGCCCAGTTTCTGGCATGCTGTGGACTGGTGCCAGTCATGGACTGGGGGTTGGGGACCCCTGTTTTAGAAGACTGCTGTTCTCCTACTTGGAAATGTTTATACAGAAAGATAAATCTTCTCCTATCCAAAGGTCCCTAAACTTTTAAAACTGCCTTTTTTAAAAAAAAATTGATTTATATGCCGCCCTTCTCCGGAGACTCAGGGCGGCTTACAATGCGTTAAGCAATAGCCTTCATACTTTTGTATATTTATATTTATACAAAGTCAGCTTATTGCCCCCATACACTGGGTCCTCAATTTACCCACCATAGAAAGGATGGAAGGCTGAGTCGACCTTGAGCCTGGCTAGGATTGAACTCAGAGAAATTACAGGCAGCTGGTGTTAATTGCTGCCTTTAGTAGGAGGCATTAGCCCTCTACGCTACACAGGCTCCTTTTGATTTCTTGCTACACATGAAATAGAGAGTTCTACATATTATGTGTGTTTTGGCAATTCATATGGTTTGGTGCTAAAACAATGTGAAAAGTCAGCTATCCCACAAAAGGTTCAGCTAAAAGTTTAACAAATACATACTAGCAGAATAGTAGAAATGTAAGCAAAAAGCCTTTCATGCTGTTGGGCAGAGCTCACTGGAAGACTTCATGAATATTTTTTATTCCAGGATCTGGCAGGATGCCAAGTGATAAAGGCTATCTGTATCCATGCTGTATCTTCTCTAACAGGACCATCCAATAAGAGAGAAAGAATCAGGGTACCTACAGCTGTTGTCAAGAAGTTTTAAATCCCATAGACTCTTCAGGTGAGAGAATAAAGTAAGGAACAAACTGATGGGTCTGCCATTTGCCACATTCCTCCTTATACCAAGGGTGACATGGATGGACATTTTCGACTCAGAAAGCTGCTGCTTACAAAAAGAGGGTGATGAAGTGGGGAATGACTGTTGTATTTGTCTCCACTTCTCATCTGTGCTGCTTACATGTTTAAGCTGTGCAGTTTACATGCCAAAAAAATATTTGTGGACTTTTTCTCACATGTCTCTGGCAACATCTGGCAACTCTGGCACCACCTTAACTGTGATGGTGCTATTCTCTTAGCATGGCCAAGTTGAAGCACTTCATTCACTGTCCATGCTATTTACAGCCACTCTGATGAGCCCTGAGAGGAGGGTCAGCCTCAGTCTATTGGCCACTTCAGGATAATGCATCATTTATTTCTTACTGCCACCTAAGAGAGTGAGTTTTGAAAAAGCAGCACAAAAAAAATCTATTCTCCCCGAGCAGGAGACTGACTTTTTAAAGATCTAAATCTCCAGAAATCCATGAACAGGCTTGCAGGGATTCAGTGGAGATCCCTGGTTTGGAAAGAGCCACTTGTCAAAACTTGCCATCCTCCAAGCCAACTTTGTCACATGTCGTTTCAGCCTTTGCAGCTGGTATTATAATAGCTGATACAACAGATTCTTGTTTAAAGGTGAAAAGGAAGTATTGATTGGTGTCAGAAAAAGACTTAGCCACTGGGTACTTCAATGTTCACAGTGCTCTTTTATTTCTTACAAAAATAAATGGCAGAAGGGCTAATTTTTCAGTTTAGCCAATATAGTTTTTCTTTCTCTTAATAATAATGAAATCATGATATATACAGATCATAAGACCTGAAGTTCCAGAAAATTGATAACATTTCCTATGCTTTCCCACACAGAACAGCTTTTCCTTTCTCCAGTTACAGTTTGCATGTTTCTAAACACATGTGGAAAATCTGCTGTAGAAGAAACATGTTTAGCCCATGTGATATGTGCTCTGATTGTGGAGATTTGGATATCACCAAATTCAGGAAAAACTAGTTAAACCAGATGTTTGAAGCAGTGGTGAAATCTGAATTTTTTTACTATTGGTTCTGCGGGCATGGCTTGGTGGGTGTGGCAGAGGAAGGATACCGCAAAATCTCCATTCCCATCCCACTCTGGGGCCAGCCAGAGATGGTATTTGCCAGTTCTCCAAACTACTCAAAATTTCTGCTACCAGTTCTCCAGAACCAGTCAGAACCTGCAGGATTTCACCCCTGATTTGAAGCTGTTCACAGAATAAACCCAAAATTTGTTCATTCTCACTTGCTGGTATACCTTATTGTTATCCAAAGTTTCCAGATTATATTGTGTATTTCACAATACTTATTGAGTTTTACATGAAGAGATAAGGGAGCAAAGCAAAATCATTCTGGATGAGCCCTTAGCTAAGAAGTATAGCCTTTCCTGAATTCTCATACAACAAATAACCTACCTTAAAACCTTGACTATGCAGCTGCTCTGCTTCATAAAGAAATTTTGGACGGAAGGAATGCTGAAAGAAAAACAAGAATCAGTTATGCAGAACATTTTTGTTCCACAATGTTTGCAGTGAGGATCATTCATAATATACAGGAAATCTCTGCTTTTACCACAGGGTACATAGTGCAGATCTGTCTTTATGAATGTCATAGAAAGATATACAATGCATGAGCTTTGCTGTAGTGGAAAGTTATTTTAGATTAATAAGGTACAAAAGTATTGTCTGCAATTGAAGTCCATGTCTCACCAATATGCTGGGTCCCCCTGAGCCTGAACATAACACTATACCTTTCAGAGCCTTATAATTAAGGAGTATGGATTATTAGACAACAGAACATTGCTAGGTCACTTGTTCAGAAAAGTTCATAATTCTTTATCTGGTCCAGCACCAATTGATGCCTGGAACTTGAGTAAAGGAAGAAGGGGGGGAGGGGGAGGGGGAGGGAATGTAGAGGCTCCATGGAGAGAGGGTCTTCCAATTCCTGTGATGATGGGGAGGGGCAGAAGTGTTGGGAGGAGGAGGCTTCGAGAGCCCCACCGCTTTCTTCAAGCAGTGCGGCTCTCCAGTCCCCTTCACCCATCCTGTTCCCCTGGTGGGGATGCAGTGCGGTCCCCTGTACCTGAATGCCAGGTCCGTGGTGAACAAGGCCCGTCTTGTCTGGGATTTAACTGAGGAGGATGCAGACCTGGCTTGTATCACCAAAACCTGGCTTGGGGCGGAGGGAGGTGTTCCCCTCTCCGATTTATATCCCCCAGGTTTTCAGGTACTGCATCAGCCACGATTCCAGGGGAGGGGCGGGGGAGTGGTAGTAGTGATTAGGGAAAGTCTTAGTCCTAGGGAGGTCACTGTCCCTCAGATAGGCGGGTGTGAAGTGCTCCTTTTGAAGTGGGATCCTGGAGTTCAGTCGGGTCTGTTGGTTGCATACCTATCACCCAGCTGCGTAGCCTCAGCCCTGCCTGCACTACTAGATGTCTTGGCCTCCTGGTTGTTGGAGATTTCAACCTGCCCTCAGATGGGGAGACATCTGAATTGGTGCGGGAGTTCATGGCCTCCATGACGGCCATGGACCTAACTCGGATTGTGTAGGCCCCAACTCATAAAAGAGGGTAACACTCGACCTGATTCTTTCTGAGCAGTGGATGAATGATCGGGGGAGGGGTCTTTATCCATCAACCCCCTGTCATAGACCGATCATTCCCACCTTAGGCTAGACTTTCCTATCGCCATAGCCCGCCACTGGGTTGTAGAACTGGTGAGTTGGTTCCACGCCAGGCGCCAGTTGGAACCTGAAAGGTTCCTGATGAAGCTTGGGTCATTTCCCGCTTCCTTAAGCCACGATTCCTCTGAGGCCCTAGTGGTGGCCTGGCAGCAAGCTGCAGTAGGGGCCCTGGATCGAATTGCGCCTATGCGGCCTCTGATCTGGCGCAGATCCCGGTTGGCTCCATGGTTCACCATGGAGCTCAGGGAAATGAAGCGTCGGAAAAGACGCCTGGAGGGTGGTTGGAGGTCCTCCCGATCTGAGTTCGACCGAACACAGTTAAGAACCTATATTAGATCTTACCTTGTGGTGATGGAAGTGGCGAAACGTCAATATTTCGCCGCTCTCATTGCATCTGCAGAAAACCGCCCAGCTGCCCTGTTTAGGGTAACCCGCTCTCTCCTGAACCAGGGAGCGAGGGATGACCCCTTGCAGGGTCGAGCTGAGGATTTTGCACAGTTGTTGCAAGATAAAATCATTCAAATCCGGACCGAGTTGGACTCCGACTGGGCAGAATCCACTGAGGAGACCGTGGCTAGTCTTGGTGAAGTCTTCTGGGCTGAATTTGAGCCTGTTTCATTGGATGAAGTGGACAGGATTATGGGTCGACTGGGGGCCTCCACATGTGTATTGGACCCGGGTCCCTCCTGGCTTGTTTCTGCAGCCAGAGAGGTGACCAGAGACTGGATCCAGGCAGTTGTTAAAGCTTTGCTGAGGGACGGTTTTGCCATTTCCGCTGTACTCAAAGAGGTGGTGGTACGACCTCTCCTTAAGAAGCCTAACCTGGATCCGGACTCCCTTAACAAGTACCGTCCTGTCTCCAACCTTCGCTTTTTAGCGAAGGTTGTCGAGACCATGGTGGCACAGCAATTCCCTCATTTCCTGGAGGAAACGGACTACCTGGATCCTTACCAATCTGGCTTCAGGTGCGGCCACAGCACGGAAATGGCATTGATCGCTCTAGTGAATGATCTCTGACGGGCCCGTGATGGGGGTTGTTCCTCCATTCTGGTCCTTGACCTCTCAGAGGCTTTCAGTACCATCGACTATGGTATCTTACTGCAGCAACTCAGGGGGTTGGGGATAGGAGGCACTGTGTTGCCACTCTCGGGCCACTCACAGTTTGTATCGGTGGGGGGTCAGAGATCCTCCCAGAGTCCTCTCACATGTGGGGTGCCTCAGGGATTGGTTCTCTCCCCCCTGCTCTTTAACATCTACATGAAGCCGCTGGGTGGTTTTGGGGTGAGGTATCACCAATATGCAGATGATACCCAGCTTTACATCTCCACCCCGGGCCACCCTGGGGATGCCCTTTCCGTGATGTCCCACTGCCTGGAGGCAGTGCGGGTTTGGATGGGTAAGAACAGATTCAGACTGAACCCTTCCAAGACTGAGTGGCTGTGGGTGCCGGCATCTCGGGATCTAGAGATACCATCGTTAGTGATCAGTGGGGAGACTCTTACCCCATCCGATAGGGTTCGCAATCTGGGTGTCCTCCTGGATTCTTGGCTATCCTTGAATGACCATCTGACGGCCGTAACCAGGGGGGCCTTCGCACAAGTACATCTTGTGCGCCAGTTGCGCCCTTTCCTGAATCGAGATGCCCTCGCCACGGTCACTCATTCCCTAGTTACCTCTCGGTTGGATTACTGTAACACCCTCTACATGGGGCTGCCCTTGGGATGCATCCAGAGACTCCAGTTAGTTCAGAACGAGGCCACACGGGTAGTTACGGGGGCTCCTCGTAACTCCTGTGTTACACCTCTCCTGCGCAAGCTGCACTGGCTACCGGTTGCTCTCCGGGTCCGTTTCAAGGTTCTGGTGTTTACCTATAAAGCCCTACATGGTTTAGGCCCGGGATACTTACAGGACCATCTCTTGCCTTCCTCCCATCGTCCGCTGCGCTCCCACAGGGTGGGCCTCTTCCAGGTGCCGTCGGCCAAACAATGTCAGCGGGCGGCCCCCAGGGGGAGGGCTCTGGAATAGTTTGCCCACCGAGCTCAGGACAGCCCCCGACCTCCTCTCCTTTCGCCATGGACTAAAGACGTGGCTGTTCCAACAATAATCTGATTGTGGGGTTTTATAATCTTACAATTTTTAGATTGGTTTTAATGGGGGTTTTAATTGTTTTTTAACTGTTTTACTGTGATTTGTATCATTGATTGTTGTATGTAAGCCGCCTGAGTCCTCAGGGAGAATGGCGGCATATAAATCACAATAATAAATAAATAAATAAATAAATAAATAAATAAATAAATAAATAAATAAATAAGAAGAGGAGAGAAAAAAAGGGGCAGAAGGGCAAAAACAGAGACTATATCATGTGAAAGCTCAAATTTAATTTGAAACATTTAGTAGAAACTGACAAAAATATAGGTCTCTCTCCTTTATAGTAACATCTAGAAACTTACTTTTTTAAAAGTTAGAGCGTAAAGTGGCTAAAAGTGAACTATACGTTATACTCTCCTGTTCTGTTCTGTTCTGTTCTGTTCTGTTCTGTTCTGTTCTATTCTATTCTATTCTATTCTATTCTATTCTATTCTATTCTATTCTATTCTATTCTATTCTATTCTATTCTATTCTATTCATGGAAGGTCTATTTAAAGAAGCAATGATAAGTCAGTTATTAAAACATACCATCTGATTGAGAAGAGTTAAAAAATCAGTTGATTTCAGATGGACCATTTATAACCAAAGCAATAGGGGAGGTTATGGCCTTTAAGACACATTATGCAAGGCATTTTTTGATTATCTATATCTACTGGTTCCAGGTTGGCTTTTAGCTAGATTGAGGGACTAAGATTGTGTTGATCAACTTGGTGGACAGCAGAAACTGCTGATGGGGTGTACTGCACTGCCAGTTTTCTTGGTCTTCTTGGGAGCTGTTGATATCTATTACAAGTTGTAAGTCATTGGCTTACAACTACAATTGAGCCCCAAATTTCTGTTGCTAAGTGAGACATATGTTAAGTGAGTTTTGTCCCATTTTACAACCTTTCTTGCCATAGTTGTTAAGTGAATCATTACAGTTCTTGAGTTAGTAACATGGTTGTTAATTGAATTTGGCTTCCCCATTGACTTTCCTTGTCAGAAGGTCACAAAAGGTGATCGTATGATCCCCGGACACAGCAGCTGTCATAAATATGAGTTAGTTGCCAAGAGTCTGGATTTGATAATGTGAATATGGGGATGCTGCCACCATTGTAAATGTCAAAAACAGTTATAAGTCACTTTTTTGAGTGCAGTTGTAGCCTTGAATGGTCATTAAATGAACTGTTGTAAATTGAGGACTACCTGCATAGTATCCATCTGCACCACTATGGAAATGAGGTTTGGAGAGCACTGTTATGTCACAATTCCTTCTATTAGGATACGTCCAGAAAATGCTGAGAAATGTCTATTATTTGATACTTATCCCATGAGTCTGTCTTTCCACCAAGATTTCATCTTGTACTTGTTCTGTTTAATAATTATATAAAACCACTGGAAAGAGTAATTCAAGGCTTTGGAGTTAAATGCACCAGTAAACTAATGACTTCCTATTTTACAGCTCCTTGCCATATACTGTATGTAGCTCCAGGGAAACTAGCTTGGTGGGCTTGATAAAAGTGAAAAAATTATATCCAGACAGACAAGCAAGTTTCAGATGTAAAATTCAGCCTGTGTTAATCAGGATTGTATTATCTTTGTAGGAGCAAGTCCACAGTTCCATAGATATTCTTCATTCCTATTGTTTCTAGATCTTCAGTGGCAAGGAGAATATTTGTCCAACTGCAGTTACCAGTATGTGAATTTCTGAGCTGATGGAGCCTAAAATGATAAATCATTCTCTATATATTAGACTGCTGCAATGTGTCCTACATCAGAAAGATAGCTTAAAAGAATGTTCTGAAATTTCAGCTGATGCAAAGTTAGCATTAGGCTGCTA
Organism: Masticophis lateralis; assembly: GCA_030761175.1. NCBI lineage: Eukaryota > Metazoa > Chordata > Lepidosauria > Squamata > Colubridae > Masticophis > Masticophis lateralis. The sequence continues at coordinate 180,457,513 of JAUDYJ010000001.1, forward strand.
ACTAGTGCATGATACTAGGGTAATATGCTCATGTTGCATGAATCATAGAATTATAGGGTTGGAAGGGACCTTGGAGGTCTTCTACTCCAACTCCTTGCCCAAGACAAGAATCCTTATAAAATCTCAGAGATTGGACTAATAACTGTCCAATCTTTTCTTTAAAACCTTGTGTGATGAAGTACCCCCAACTCCAGGATGCAAGCAATTCCATTGACTAATTGTTCTGTCAGGAAATTTCTCCTTAATTCCAGGATGTGTTTCCCTTGTTGGGCATCCACCCATTACTTCTTGTCCTGCCATCAGGTGCTATGGAGAATAAATCCATCCCTTCTTCCCTTGTGACAGCCCTTTAAGTGTTGGAAGACAGCTATCACAACTCCCCTAAACCTTCTCTTTGTTAAGTTAAACAAATCTAGTTCCCTTAGCCATTCATTGTACAGCTTAGCTTCCAGACCACGAATCATCTTTGTAGCTCTTCTCTGCCTTCTTTTTAGGGATACAGCATCTTTTTTCAACACAGTATTCCAAATGTGGCCTCACTAGCATAGTAATACTCTCAATTCTCACAATCTTTTTTTGGCAATTGCAGAATGCTGCTGTCTCATTCTTAACTGGTGGTCACTAGGATCAACACTCAAAACCGTAGAAATGGTAATAGATTTTAGGAGAAACTCTCCTATACTACCACCTCTTACAATACTAGACATTACAGTATCAACAGTAGAGATCTTCAGGTTTCTAGGTTCTATCATATCTCAAGATTTAAAATGGACAGCTAATATCAAAAACGTCATCAAAAAAGCACAACAAAGAATGATCTTTCTGTGCCAACACAGAAAACTCAAACTGCCCAAGGAGCTGCTGATTCAGTTCTACAGAGGAATTATTGAGTCTGTCATCTGCACCTCTGTAACTGTCTGGTTTGGCTCTGCAACCAAACAAGACAGACACAGACTCCTATTCCTATTCCTATTCCCATTCCCATTCCCATTCCCATTCCATTCCATTCTATTCTGGAAATACCAAATGAAGCAAGCTGTATAACAGGAATATGCAGGTTAGTAACAAAAATTACTGTTTATGCTAGGAAGACAGCCTAGACAGTCTCTTTTTAGCATAGAAATGTTCATAACCATGTACCGTTGTGATGTCTTATCACATGAGACAGTCTCTATACATCTTGCCCTACTTTATGTACCTATTAACTCCAATTTCCCCAAGAGGCCACTTCTGTTAACTATTGTTATTTGCATTGTCTGGTGAAGGGAACAGAAGTAAACTGGTGTGGAAAATGGCTGGTGAAAAATGAGAATGCAGTGGTGCAAACAGAAAGGGTTAGAGATAGAAGGCACCTAGGACCTCCTCTGTAATAATGATGGCTGTCAGTTTAAGTAGAAATACAAAGTTGTCATTTATTATTATTGTTGTTGTTGTCGTTATCCTCATTATCCAGATTATTTTTTATTGTGAATTAATTATGTTGTTTAGCAAGACCTTTCTACTATCGTTCAGATCTTCATTCAGGTCAAAGGCAGCATCTGCTGCCTTTGACCTGAATGCAGATTTCACTGCAGCCTGAGTTTTATCAAAGAGTGAGGATATCTGGATTTGCTTTTCTTGGTACAGGTTTACATTGAGAGACCTAACAAATATAGCAAGGAATTTGTAAAGGAAAATGAGTCAATTGTAGTTTCAAGGGTCATTTCTTGAGAAGACATTTCTGCTCTCTAAATTAAGAGGAAAATATAAATATCTAACTTGACAGAGTTGGCAACTTCTCAACTTTGGAATCGCTCTGCCTTCTGGTCTGGGTTTTTATAATAGAGTGATAAACTTCTATCAAACATTATTGAACACTTATAAAAGAGATTCTGAGAGAGAGAGAAAGAGAGAAACAGACAGACAGACAGACAGACAGAGACAGAGACAGAAATTACAGCAGTCATCAAAGCTGTCCAGATGTCAAGACTGATTGAAAGTATCTGAAGTAGAAATCATTCACTTCTAAAAAGTGAGTTGTAACTTGGCTTAGAACTGCAAACTACTGGGGTTTTATTTTAAAATGAACACTCTCATTTCCTTCAACTTCCTTTTCATACACAGTATAATTATCCTATGAATAGAGGCTCCTCAGCTGATTCTAGTTTTTATGGAACTATGCCAGTTCAGTTAGTACTAAAAGCAGTATAAGCTTTTCCTACTGCACTTATTAAGACAACTTTAGCTGTAAGTTGAATATGAAATCAAGCAAATTTATATATATATATCTCAAGCATATATATATATATATATATATATATATATATATATATATATATATATATATATATATATATATATACTACTCTCAGAATAAATCTGCACAGATTAATCAACAAACTCATCTTTGTGCACTTCCAATTATATTTTGTCCTGAAATCATTTAGATTTTTTTTCTCAAGGATTGAAGAGTCTAGTTAATGGAGTGATTCGTGGCTGCATTTCCTTCAGCCTCATATTTCTTTTTCTAAAACCAGCTGCAAAGGCTGCAGCTTGTAGCAGAGGCCTGCTCATTGATGGGAAGGTAGCCTAACCTAACCCCTTCATCCTGCACCACAAATTCAGTCTCTTTATAAATTGGAGTATTGCAGGCAAACTCTGCCCAAACTCTGGAGTTGATCCTGATGGGACTCAAGGTTCCATTCTTCCAAGGTCAGTAAAATGAGGGCCCAGATTGTTGGGGGCAATATGCTGACATTATAAATTGCCCAGAGAATGCTGTAAAGCACTATGGAGCAGTATATACTGTAGGTCTAAGTGCTATTGCTATTGGAACCTGAATGGGAATATCTTCCAATTCTTCAATTAAATTGAGTCAAATTGCTTGCCCTTTTGGCTAATTATACTTACAGCAAGTTAGGGCAGAGCATTAACAACTGTAGCTACTGACTGGATCTCCAAATTTGACATTAAACTTTGAAATGTTATTTCTGTTTTTCTTTTAGGTTTTCTTACTGCTTTTTTATTGTTTTAATTGTTTTTAATCTGTAAAAATGAAGTGTTTTAATATTGTGTGTGACCAGCCATATGCTAAATAAATAAATAAGGGCAGAGCATTAATGTATGTTTGTTGTAAATATGTACTTTCAGAGCACATACTTCAATATACTCTCTTCTCTCCCATATACTATTATGTCACTTCATATTTCATGCAATAAAGCAAAACCTGTCTCCATTTCTGCTCCCAGCAAATCTTGGGCTCACCTTGCTTTTGTGTAAAGTATAAAAGGGGACCTCCATGACCTGGCCTATATTCCTAATTATTGTGCTTTTAGATATATTGAAAAATATTTGAAGGGAAACCAAATATTCCTCACCATAAGAGAGTCAAGTGGAAAGGATATTCCATTGTCCACTGTAATGAAAGTAATCACAGTAATGGCTAATGGTATTGAAAAACCAACTTACCCAACCTGCATCTATCATTCCTGCTTCAGTCACTCCCATTTGTTACTTATCAGCCATAAAAGTCATTATTATTACTATTACTATTACTATTATTATTATTATTCTTATTTATTTATTAAATAGGAATTCCTATTTAATATTACTATTCCTATTTATTTATTAAAATTTACTAACTGCCTAATTCTAATGGATTCTGTTCAGTCTATTTGCAGACTATTAAATTTAAGCAATCCGAATTCTTTGGTTCATTTTATATTCATTATTAGCAGAATTCTATCTGACAAGTTATACCATCTACCATTAGTTTTACTGAACTATCCATTTTTATTCTAAAATATGCTTGAGCCTCTGTTTTTTTAAGAAAAATCAAATTTCATCTGCCTTAAAATTGGATTCACTTTTATTTTCCTGAGGCATCCTGAGCACAAGCAGTTAAATGAAGAAAAACTAAAAAACCAAGTTAATAATGTAGTTGATTGCACACCCTGACACTTATTTCTACTTCCCATGACCTTAGGACAGACCTATACTTTCATCATGCAGAGTAGATGCAATGCTCATTAATCATCACTAGGGGATTAGCCAAAAGGGCAAGCAATTTGACTGGGCATCCTCTATCAACAGGTCAAGCATAGCACCTTCATAATGACGGATAGACCACTATTATTTGGACAGTAGCATCTGCTCTGTGGAGCATACTGGAATAGATGGCAGAACTCAACAGCTGGAGCAACAGAGCTTATAGTGATAAGAATTGCTTCTAGTCCATTTGTAAAATATTGAATGACCCCAAAGTGAACAGCAGGGACTGACATAATGAACTATTTTGCTTGAGAGAAATATCCGATCGTATCAAGGTTGGGTGACAATATAATTCATTTAAAGGATGAATTAATTGCCAAGCAAGCTTCCTGAGCTTATTCTTTCAGGGGTGGGAATGACTTTTAAACCTGTTTAAAGTTATAAGGTAGCATGCCCAGGCATTTTTATTAATGATTGGCTAGTTGAACCCAGTTTTTTATGCCTTCAGTCACCTGTTTCTGGGAGAAGTAAATAAATGGAAAGGATTTACTTATTGTACTAGAACTGTTACCTTATAGACATACTTGAAAAGGTATTTGACCCTTTTGTTTGTTTGTTTTTGCTCTTCTCTCAGGTCAGTTTCCTGTTGCTGAAAGTTGGGGGCCTAATTCTCATATCCTTTCTTGCTGTCTACAATAATCATTCAAGATTGGGAAGTCAGTATTATTTTTAATTATTTTCTTATTGACTTTATGCGGGGTATAAGCTTATTACGAGCACAGCAGGAGGATTGTAAAAGGCCATCAATTGTTTTTATGAGACCCCTAGCATTTTCCAATCTCAGATCCAGTGACTGATCATTTGGAAAACAGACACAGAGGCCTTGAGGAGATTTATTAATGCATCACCCTTCTTCTGTATCTTCTGCAGCTTGTAATTACCCTGAGGCAGTGAAGAAGCATTGCAGGAAGAGAGGGGTGGGCAGATTTGTAAGGTGGGGTGGAGGAGGGAGATTGAGGATCACTTTTATTTTGCAAAATGAGTATTGTCAGGTTTCATTCAAATATGTGGGTATGTCAAAATAGTCTCAGATAAAATGACATGATCTGTAAGCATATTCAGGAGAGCTATTGCTCTTAATAACACAAATTGTCGGCATCCGCTATGTAACACCAGACTATTTAGTATGCTAAAACAAATAGGATTTGGATTTGTCTGGATAGAAAAGACTTCCATTTGAATGAACAATTACAGCTACATAATGTAGGAGGAAACCTATTAACTCTTATTGTATGAAATCATTGAAATATTAGTTAATAAGTCTAATACATCTTCCATTTGCTGGAGCAAATATATGATTTTTCACAGAGATTAAGGTCCCCCCCTTCTCCACTCTAAGTTAACAAGGATATTATAAGCATATACTCTATTCTCCGAACTGTGAATGTTCTAAGGGCCAACTTTGAACTATGGGCATTCTGAACCTAAGCACTTAGAACATTCAAGGAAGTTCTTCTAAGTGTTCCATATTTTAAGAAAATTGCCCTAAATCCATTCCTGCACCATCCATAGATTTGTACATAGCATTTGAATTGTATACTTCTCAGAATTTGATGAAAATAGTTCTTTGCTCAAAAACGTTACACAGTAAATATAAAAATGACAGTCAGGAATATTTCATGGCAAAGCATATTTTAAAAATTGTTTTTGCATCAATTAAAAATATTGATGATGCAACAGGACACAGAAACAACAAGTACCAGAAATAGATTGACCTCTCTTTTTTACAATGTCATATCTTTGCTTTACACTCAAAGCTGCAGCAGCTCACCTGGACGCCAAGAAGAATTCCCTTCCGTGGCAACTTAAATCCTGCAGAGAGCATTGCTTTCAGGAAGGCTGAGTGAACATTTTCTCCAAAGCCAGCCACCTGGGCATTGGGGGAAAAACAGAAAAAGATGGACAAAAGAGATAAAGAAGATAGTTTGATCAAGGGCATTGAAACAATAACATTTTTAAAGGGGTCATTTTTTTCTTTTCTCCTATTTGTAGCTCTTGAACCAGCCAGGAAATGGCAGATCAACAGAGATGAATCTTATATTTTAATTAAGCATTATTGAAGGAATAAGGAATATGTTATTTTGAAACAGCACACCATGGAGCAAGTTAAATGGATCCAACAATGAATGATGTAGTTGCCAAGCACAGCTTCTGGTTCATAAGCATGAATACATTCCACAGAACATTGATACTACTTAATGCTTAAATAACAGTGAGAGTTATAAATGCTTCTCTGGGCCCATAAATGAATAATATTGCCTGCCATAAGAATGCAGAATTGCTTAGGGAGTATAGACATTTCTTGATTATTTGAGAAGCTGTTTCAGCTCAACACAACACACAAAAAGTATAGGTAGGAAGCAAAGGAATAAGATGCATTTTGCATATAGCTTAATAAATTGTTAAGTCAAACCAATGATATTTAAGTTCCTTTCCAAATTATATAGTCTATGTGATATGTTAGGTTATTCTACAATTTCTTTGTTATTATTTGATAGAATTTGAATTTTACTGCAGGTATTGTTTTGCAATCAACTGATGAAAAGAGAATAACAAATCAATTGCACAGTGATGAAACCAGCAGTAGCACCTGCTAGTGTATCTTTTTATGAAGGAGTGATTAGAGCATCATTCACTGTTGAATGCCAAGTATTAATGCTTTAGAGTACATTATATTGTAAAAATATGCAAACATTTCACAAATCATGGCCATGTTTTCAATTTAGGTAGTCTATCAAGAGTATTTCATAGATTTTCTTTCCAAAATAGTGAGATATCCTGCACTATCTTCATAGTTTCAGTGCCTTAGGAAGAGAAAGAAGTAGGCATGTAGGTTTCCTTTGTAATAAGACATTGTTAAAGCAGTGGAATGGAGCTAGACAAACAAAGAAGTACCAAGCTCTAGGTAATATTTTAAATGGAACAAAACAAAAGCTTTACTAATGGAACTGTTTTGGCTTGCAAAATTTTACATCAAATTGCTCTTCTACTTCTCCCTTGAATATATCAGGTTCATGTCTATAAACCACACTTTATAAATCATGATAGTTAAGGAGATATAATATGCTAAATCAAACCCAGAAATCATAATCTTGAATATAACGGGCCCCAATAATTAAGTTTTATGTAATTTTTAAAATAGAAATGATCAAGCTTGTACATTAAATATTGAGCAGGGGAAAGGAAACATTATCTCAAAAGTTTAAGCTACTGCTATTGACACTTATAAGTGGTTGGAAGTTCCTATTTAAATCAAAGCTCATTCTGTTTCTATAGCTATTCATTTAAAATGCATTTGTAGAATAAAATGACTGTTTTACCAGTGGAGAGTTTATTACCTTCTATTCACTGGCAAGAAAGATCTTCACAATTTTCCTATTTTATGGCAATTGTGAATATGGATCTTTCTAACTCATAAAAGTTAATAATCTCTCCTTTATGACTAAAATATTCTTTTTCACTATCTAACACTTAGAAAAATAATCTTCGTCCCCCGGCTAAAATATTATTCCTTTTTTCTTTTGTTTCTGATGAAATCGAACCCCTTCAAAAAGTTAGAAAGACAATCAGCTTTTCTCTCTCCATTAACTAGCCTCAAAGCAAAATATGCTGCAGTTGTGACTCTTGAGTTCAATTTCAGCAGCAGAGTGATAATGATAATAAAATTCTTGAAAGATATAGGACAAGTTCTAGTATTAGCTATACAATATTATAATTTCATGTGGCCTTTATATGTGAAAAATGGACGTTGTAATTCAATCAAGTTCACTATAATTATATTGCAATGCTATAATACACTTTTGGAACTAAGCTATTATTGAATAGAACTGTGTTTATCACGTATTTGAAGCACTTGGGCGTAAATGTGTTTAGAATCATAAAGGTCAATATAATGATCCCTTCATTTCAATTTACAGTATACTCTAATTTATTTATAACATTTCATCAGTCCTTATTGACTTTAAAACTAATTCCCTTATAAATTTAATCACCATATTCACTCAAGCCAAAACTAATCATAGCTATGTTGCAAGTATAGAAAATTCCTGAGGAGGAAATATAAACTGTGCCCATTTCTGAGACCATACATATAATATAGACACATAGATATATGTCAATATGAGGTTCGGGTAATTTTTTTCTTTGAAGAATGTTTACTAAAATGATAAGGGTAGAATTATGCATTTATACTGATTCAGTATATATTCTTGCATATCAGTCAGATGCACCACTTTATATTGATGCTGTTTAGCTCAATCACAATAGAGCTGGAAGGAACCTTGGAGATCTATTGGCATTGTTTTCAACGGTATCCCTATTTGAATACATGTAGGCACTCAAATCCCAAAACACAGACTGTTATTGTGCTTAATCACCATTATCAAGTTAATATGTGCATTGTGCATATGCACTAACGTTCATTTCCCTCCATCCTCCCTCCTCCCTCCATCCAATTTGGCATACCTTTCACAAGAACCTAAAATTCAGTCCCTGAATTGGAAAGATTTAAAAGAATGGAAAATTGGAACAGCTGGTAAAAAAATGTTTAATAAAAATATTCAACTGTTAAACTTGTTTATCATATTCCTAGACAGTTGAAATCAACCATCCACCATTGGGTAGCATGCGGTGGTGGGTTTCACTTACCTTTGCTACCAGTTCATGCGTGCGCCACTTCTGTGGCAGATCATATTTGATGACATCCAGATGGGTGGGCGGAGCCTCCCGCTATTGCTGCTACCGGTTCTCCCAAACTGAGGTGAACTGGTAGCAACCCACCATTGGTAGCATGATGAAATATCTATTTTGGGTGATTTTACACCATTTGCAGTTCTAGACTATAGACAAGTGCTGGTATTGCGCTAAGAATAGACTGCTCCTGGATCAATCATATTTGGGGCTATATATTTGACTGAAACCAATTAAAATCTGGAATTCTGTTGAGGTTATACATCTTGGATTCTAACAACAGAAAAAATATACATCCATGTAGAATACATGAAGGGTTTTCTTTCCAGATCCAATATTATGCATCATGATTTAATAAATCATAAATATGTCTCCCAGATTTTGTTACCCTGATGTTACTTTCACATTCAAATTCCCCCACATCAACCCTGAGAGGTGAGGTGGGCTGAGCGAAAGTGGCTGGCCATGGTCATCCAGCTGGCTTTCATGGTGTACTGACCAAGGGTTCCTTAGAAAGTAAACAGCACAAACTTAATCCCGGCAAACCTCTTTAATTCAGACGGCTATGAATTATTGTCATTCCCAGTCCAAAAAGCTTATCAAACAGTCTTGCAGGGAAGTGTTTACAAACACTCACCTTATCTCCCTTGGAATGCTGCCAGAGAACCAATTACCACACGCAGGGCAAGGCCAAATTTAGCACAGAGTCAAACAGAACTTTTCCATAGCTTTTACCAACCAGATGAACTAATTGCTTCCTGCAAAAGCTCACGTCCTGTTTGCTTCTCTTTTATGTCTTATGGGACATAAATTATCTCCAAGCCTTACTCCCAAGTCGACCTTTTTTTTCTTAATTATTCCTGTCTCCTGGCAGCTCTGTGCATGTGCACACTGGGAACAGGCTCACACTGTTCTTTTGCCTCGCTGATGTCAGACTCCAGAGACTCCAGAGGCAGCAAAGAACTACCAGGTGGCCTTGGCCCCCGCTCTGCCTCTGACTTAGAGCCATTGTCTGAGACTTCCCCAGACTCCAGGACTGGCTCACGTTCCTCCCCAACCTCCTCACTGACTGAATCTGCTGCCAGCTCTGCTGGCCGCTGGTGGGCCACAACCAGGGCTAACGCAGAATTTAACTCATGGGCTCTTGCTTTCTAGCCTGGTGCCTTAACCACTAAGCCAAACTGACTAAAACCAGATTATTTATTTATTTATTAGTTCAATTTATATGCCGCCCTCCTCCGAAGACTCAGGGCGGCTTACAATGCACTTATAGCAATAGCCTTCATTCTTTTGTATATACCTGCTTATTAGGGCTTTTGGCCCCCCATAAGTGGTGTTTCTACAAAGTCAGCTTATTGCCCCCACAATCCAGGTCCTCAATTTACCTACCTCGGAAGTATGGAAGGCTGAGTCAACCTTGAGCCTGGTGAGATTTGAACTCGCACTAATTGCAAGCAACTGGCAGCTAAGTGCTACACGACAGCACTTAGTCCGCTGCACCACCAAGGGTCTTTGTTTGTTTATTGATAGAACAAAAATGTTCTAAAGCCTGATGTACCCCTGGAACCTGATGTAGACTTTACATCATTGAGGCTATATGTTCTATGATATCAATAAATATTTCATAAAATATTATGTCTGTTATTCTAAAATATTTATTGAAACCTGATACTCTTCTGTGTGCTGGGAGTGGAGGGAGGAAAAGAGAGAAACAAAGCTTTTGGAAGAACTACTGTAAAGAGATAGGACTCAAACACTAATGAAGGGGGACATCCAGTGGTCAAACAAGTTACATTCTATCAGATAAGTTTGATATTTTTTATGTGAAAGGCTGTTTTCAGATAATTAAAAAAAAGTTTTAAATTGGGTTTTTTTTTCACTTCAAAGATTGATTCACTACAAAAACAAAGCAACTTAATCAGGGGTGAAATGCAGCCAGTTCGGACCAGATCAGGTGATCCGGTAGCGATGGTGGCGGGCAGTTTGGAGAACTGGTAGCAAAAATCCCTGTCCCTCCCCGCTCATGCCCACCCAATTGCCTGGTCACCTGCTTGCCTGCTTGGCGGTTTGTCACTCACTCACTCACTTTTCTTGCCACTCAGCACTTCCACTTCCACCAATCACTTTTCCAGCCACTCAGCACTTCCTACCGGCCCACCCACCCCACCTCTGACCTATATAAGTTCCCCTTTCTACGCAGTCCAGCTACTTCGCCTAGACGTTCGTCTGGCCACTCGGACCTTGCCTCGCCTCACCTCACTAAGATACCTTGCTGACTGCTGCTTGCTCAAAAAGGTAAGCTTTGCCAGTTGCAGCCTAGCATGCCACACACACACCCCAATCCCCGGGCTCGCGTAGTTCGCGCAGCCACTGGGGATCATTTACAGGCCTCGTGCTACTCCCCAGGTCCCCGTGCTTGCCTGCCTGGCCTGACTAAACCGTCTAGCTAACCACCCACCTTCACCCCCCAAGCCTCCAGCTTGCTTACCTTCGCTCTTCAGAACGAATCCGGAGCCGCTAGTCGAAACGCCTGCCTTGTTTCGCTTGCTGTAATCCCTGCAATCCATTTCATCAGCAAGCAACTGAATTTCTTTGCCTGCAATCAAGCTCATCAGTGAGCAGCTCTATCTGCCTGCCTGCCTGCCTGCCTGCCTGGCTTGTCCCTTCAGTTGGGTAAGTTTTTTTCCCCTTTGGGAGTTTTTAAAAAAATAGTTAATTGTTAATTTTTTTAGTTGTTCTTTTTTTAGACCTAGCCATTTAAAGTTTAGGAAGTTTTAAATTTAGCTGCTTTTATCTAAAAATAATAATAAAATAAAATAAAATAATATTTGTGCAGTTTTTTAAGATTTTGTGTGTTTCTGTAGTGTTTTTCTCTAACTACACAAACACACAAAATCTCACAAAGCTGTATGTGGAATTTTGTGTGTGTAAAGTGTGAAAGTTGGGTTTTTGGGCTTTTTGTGGCTGTGTGACGTTCCTGCCTGTTGTGGGGGCCATTTTGGGTCTAGCACAGCTGCTTTTACATTGTGGGTGAGCCAGTTTTGTTGTGTTTTTTGGGCTTTTTGAGGCTTTCTGTGTGCTTTTAAATTGTGTGTCATCAACAAGCCATGCCCACCGGGTCACCTGACCACCAAGCCCCACCCACAAATTAAGCCACACCCACAGAACCGGTAGCGAAAATTTTTAGATTTCACCCCTGAACTTAATAATAAAAATATTACTAATGTAGTATCGTGTAAAGGTGGACTGTTCTCCAAGAATCATTTTCTGGATATTCTGATCCAGAATGCTTGACCTTTGTGAGAAAACATCATACAAGTTGATACCTCCCCAGTGGATGCCATTTCACATCGTAGAATAGGGTCAACATCTCTCAAACGGGGCCAGGAGAACATTGGAGCCTAGAAAATGAGAAAGACATGTGAATTCATTTGCGACATTAATTCTCCAAATACAGTAAACTGTAGCTGCAAGATATAAGTGGGCAACATTTGGTAACCAGAACCTGATTTGACATTTTGGTAGAATAGGAAAGGTATTAACAGGCAGGATATTAGTGGAAGATGAAGCTGTATCATATAGCCAAAATGTTCTATTTCCTCAAGATCACAAGAAGTGATAGAACCACTCTATACTGCACTAATGATGCCACACTTGGAATATTGCTTTGCTATTATACAAAAGAGTGCAGAGAAGAGCAACAAAGATGATAAGGGGTCTGAAGGCTAAGCCATATGTTAAACATCTAAGGTACAGTATGACTAGATTAACAAAAAGAAGGCTTAGGGATGACATGACAGCTGCCTTCTAGTACTTGAGGGGAAGCCACAAAGACGGAGGTTGACTTATTTTCCAGAGCACCTGAAGGCAGGGCAAGAAGCAATGGGTGGAAGCTGGTTAAAGAGAGATCCAACCTGGAACTAAGGAGAAATTTCCTGATAGAATAATTAATCTATAGAAGAGCTCCCTTCTTGGAATTGTGTGTGTTCCATTGCTGGAGGTTTTCAAGAAAAGATTGGACATCTATTTGATTAGGATGGTATAAGATCTCCTGCCTTGGGCAGAGGGTTGGGCAGGGGGATCTCTGTGTTTTATGCATTCTACTACAATTTAGAATTTGTATTATTTTTAACCCAGAGAGTGGGCAGAATGTGCTGGACAAATCCAATTGTGCCTAAAATTGTGCCTCAAAATTGGACTTATTCTCAAAGAGAATCAGAAATTAAGAACGGGATAGCAGGTGATGCCACTACCAGCAAATGCTAGAAAAAAAGGGATAGAAGGGAAATGGTCCTGACATTAAATCCTGACACTGTACCATTATATTTCCTTAAGTACAACACCAAATGGACAACACCAACTATCCATCCCCATGTGTATGTGTGTGAGTGATGCATACATTACATACAGTAAATACATATGGTGTATATATTAAGCCCAGAACTGTCTCACAGACGCATAACAGGTACTAGCATCATTCCATGGTGGATAATTAAAGAAATGAGGCAGCAATATGACTGTGACTATAGCATTCAGAATATTGGTACAGAGTAAACTACACATTTTACCCAAGACTTGACTCATCTGTTGTCCACTGAGACTTTTATCACCTATATCAATTTCTGAAGGTTTTCTTGCAGGCCCTTTCCCACCATTTGCTTTGAATGACACAATTAAGGAGGACAGAAAGAGGAGATGTAGCTGCCAAGCTAATCCATCCCAGAAAAGCAGTTATGACTGGTCTCCCATTTTATAGTCATGAAAAAAAATGGAAGGAAATAATGGACTTTTCCATTTTTGATAAGTCTGCCTTCTGCCAAGATGTTCTGGGGGAAGATTCTTTCCTATGATGGAAAAGCAACTCCAAACTGGAAAGAATATATGATTGGGATGCTCATCAAAGCATTTCAGGAGAAGATAAAATTAATTCATAATAATGTATGATTCAAAAAGTTTTCCCCTAGAATCTCTTCAGAACTTTTTAATTATTTCTGGCATTTTAATAATAATAATTGCTGTAGGCATTTACAAGCATTTTTGATTCCTTAAAAAGATTTTGCTTAGAACAGAAGGATTTCCATGCAAATCATTTTGATATTACAATAACTATTTTATAATGGGGAGCAATCAGGGATAAATTTACCCTTTTCTGGAGGTTGGCATTCAGCTTGAAAAAACTAAGAATAGCAATTTACTGATAAGGGCCCATCAACTATTATTAAAAACTACCAACCCTCCATGAAAACACTAAACAAGAGACCAACTTGAACAGTGTGAGTTCCAAAGTAAACCCCTATTTTGATCCACAATGAAAACTATATACAGTAACCTACCAAATATTTCATGACATTGTATTTTCAGTCATTAGCTCTCAGCTAAAATGCAAAGTGCCTTGAACACATGGTATATTATACAGAGGGACATTGATTATACACACCTGCTTCATTTAGATAGAAGCAATTTTAGTAAGAAGAGTGATTTACAAGGACACTGAGTTAGCCATCTTCCAAATCAAATGCATGTTAATATGCATTTGATTTGGATATCTGATTGTGGTTTTAATGTGGTACTTTAATACTCAGCACAGTGTATATCGATGGGGAGGACTATTTTACTTATTTCTTCTCCCCAATTAAATGAATGGATAAAAAGAATAACCTTATGAAGTTACATTTATAAACCATATAAGTGTAATTACCTAATTATTCTACATCACTCCACACATACCTTAATGCCCACATAATTTGATGGAATCATAGGATTTGTCAGTGCAGGAAGGGAGGATTCATGGATCTGTTCCCCAGTCATCACTTTTGTGGCCACATCAATGAAATCCAGGCCAAGGGACTTGGATATAAATGGAATAGATCGTGATGCTCGCAAGTTACACTCTATCACCTACGAGAGAGATTGGAAAAATCTTTTAATGATTGCCTATATATTGATTGCGAAAAAAGATAAATACTACATTTATACTGATAATTATTTATAACCTTACAAATTCTGGACATTATTAGAATATTTATCATATCTTTCTCTATCCTCTTGCCTACAAACATAATGAAAAGACAGAATTTACCTACGTCCTCAATGGATACATACAATAAAATGGACAAAAGTGTTTTAAATTCCCAGCATTTTCTGAGATTACATTCATTCAAGACAGTCACTAATAGTCTCCAAATTGTTAATTAATACTGAAAAACATTTCCAGCATGGTTTTTATTATTTTCCCAAATCTATATAAATTACATCTTCCAACAAACATAACAAGATTAGAAGATAAATACTGTAGATGAAGTATATAACAATATAGATACAAAATACAGGCATATCAGTAAAATCTATCATAACAGATTCCATGGGGATGTATGATCGTGGTATGGCACCAGGGGGCAGCAGCAGTCCTTGTCTTGGATTAACCTTTGCACAAGTAACGCATCTTGCAACCGTTCCTGTTACAATCCCCACCAATCCATTGATGTAATAATCCCTGCCTAGGGCCTGCTCCAGAGCTGTTTTTCCCATATGTGTAGTTTCATGGGCTGACTGAGCCAATGTCCATGCTATAGAAGACGGTACAAAAATCCTTCCATCTGGTAACACATACCACCCATCTTTAATTTGGGCTTTCAGATCAGTCACTGCTTTTATACTTTCCTGCTGTGAATATGTTGGTTTCAGCTCGGAGGGCAAGTCCATGGCGACACAAATAGATAAGTCCGGCAAGGGCTCGTCCCGTTTTGCTGCTTCCCTAGCCTCTACGTCGGCTGCTCTATTCCCCAATGCCACCTTGTCCTCGCCCCTTTGATGTCCCTTACAATGCATAACTGCTACTGCCTTGGGACCGTTAACAGCCTCAATTAAACGACTGATGAGATGTCCATGCAAAATATATTTCCCTGCTGAATCTCTAAACCCTCTTTCTTTATATACAGCTCCATGTGCATGCAATGTAAGAAAGGCATATTTGCTATCCGTCCAAACGTTTAGTGTCTTTCCCTTGGCCCTTTCTAAAGCCCGTATCAATGCCTATAGTTCAGCTACCTGAGCACTATGTCCACCCCCTAATGGACCACTTTCCACCACTTTTTCATCATAACCTGCTACCCGTCTCCCATTTATAACATAACTTGACCCATCCGTATACCAATTAAGTTGTGCATTGGGCAACGGAATATCTGTTAAATCGGGTCGTGTGGAATAAACTTTCTCCAATACTTGTAAACAATCATGCTCAGAGACAATTTCCGTGGGCAACAAAGTTGCGGGATTTAACCGGTTAGATACTACCAAACGTACCTGTGAATTTTCAATCATAATAGCCTGATATTTTGCCAACCTTTGTCCACTAATCCATAAGTGTCCCTTAGTATCCAATATAGACTGAACCGCATGGGGGGAATGCACAACAATAGGACAAGAAAAAGTGAGTTTATTACAATCTTGAATTAATTCTGCAATTGCAGTCAATACCTTCAAACAATGAGGCCAGCCCTTGGCCACGCCATCTAACTGTTTTGACAAGTAAGCTACAGGTTGTTGCCAACTTCCCAAAGGCTGAGTGAGGACTCCCAAAGCAATGTTTCTACAAGTGTCCACATACAGGTTAAAAGGTTTCCTTAAATTAGGTAGAGTCAAACCTGGGGCCCGAGTCAGTGACAGTTTGATGTCCTTAAAAGCCTTCTTCTGCTCCCCTCCCCACTCAAGGGGTTCAACATTAGCTCCTCTGGTGGCTGCATACAAGGGTGCTGCCATCAAAGCAAAATTGGGGATCCAGATATGGCAAAACCCAGCTAATCCTAAAAAGCTCCTCAATTGTCTTTTTGTCCGGGGTTCTGCCAGCATCAGGACCGCCCTTTTCCGCTCTGGTCCTAAAGCTCGCCTACCCTTCTCAATATCATATCCCAGATATCGAACCTTCCTCTGCACCAATTGAGCTTTCTTTCGTGATACTCGATAACCACATTCTAATAACAACTCTAACAACATCTTAGTATTGTCCCAACATAAATCCTCTGTCAATCCTGTGATCAAAACATCATCTACATACTGTAATATAGTATCTCCAGGTTGTCGAGGAACATAATACTGTAAGTCTTTTGCTAACGCTGTCCCAAACAATGTGGGGGAGTTCTTAAATCCCTGAGGCAGCCGAGTCCAGGTATATTGCATTTTTGTTCCAGTATGAGGATTTTCCCACTCAAAAGCAAACAATGGCTGACTTACGGGGTGAATAGGAATCGTAAAGAAGGCATCCTTTAAATCAATAACGGAAAACCATTCAGCCCGCGGTGGAATTAAACTCAGCAGAGTGTATGGATTGGACACAGCTGGGTGTAAGGTGACTGTCCGGTCATTCACAATTCTCAGATCCTGGGCTGGTCGATAAGACCCATCTGACTTTTTAATTGGGATTATTGGAGTATTCCAGGGGGACTGAATAGGTACTAAAACCCCCGCTTCCAAATATCTCTGAATGCTTTCATAAATAGCGCAAATCGCTTCCCAAGAAACGGGACGCTGCCTTATACTCACAGGCATCGCTCCAGGTTTTAGTTCCACCACCACCGGGGGGTGGTGAGCTGCAAAACCTGGCGGGTTATCCTCAGCCCATAATCCCGGCACTTCGAACAACTTCCACCTCTCATCGTTTTCCCTCTCTTCAACCTGCCTCCCTACCATCAACCTCCAAGTCTCCTCCGGAGAGTGTCTTATAGTCACTCTTTGGCGACCCTCATCGAATGAAATGGTTGCCCCTAATTTGCTAAGCAGATCCCTACCTAACAATGGAACGGGACATTCAGGAATATACAAGAATTCATGCTGTATTTCAGCTCCCTTGAAATCACATATCACTGGTTTTAAGATTTGTCGCCCCAAGACTTGTCCTGATACCCCCTGGACTTGAATTTTATGGGCTCCCGGGGCTGCAATCTGCTTATTGACCACGGACCTCCCTGCTCCTGTATCTACCAAGAACGTGGTTTGCTGACCCCCTATTTTTAATGTAACCAACGGCTCAGGCGGGGGGTCTTCCAAGCCTGGTCCCCGTCAATCCGACCAATTCACATCTGCCAATCCAATACTTTCTGCTTCTTGCTGTCTCACGCCCTCTCTAAATCCTCTACCAAACCCTCGACCTGATCTCATCTGTCCAAATCCTCTACTCAAACCTCCTCTCTGTCCTCTCTCTCCCCTTCTCCCAGCGAACTGTCCCCGCATTCCTGACCCAAAATCCGGTCTTCTCATCCCTCTACCTCTCGCCATCCGCCTCGGGCATTCTCTCTGCCAATGTCCTTCCCCTTTACAGTAGGCACATTGGTTAGGACCCAGGGGAAAACTCTGAGACGCACCCCCTGGCATCCCACTTTGCAACGCTACTGCCAACAACTCAGCCTTCTTATTCATTCGTGCTTCCTGCTCTTTCTTCTCCACCTTATCCCTATTTGCATATACCTTCCTTGCGATCTCCAACAATTCACTCGTGTTCTTTCCCAACGCACCTTCTAACTTTTGCAGCTTTCTCCTGATATCCTCATAGCTCTGCGCAATAAATCTTTCATTCAACATCCTCACATTATCACCTTCTCTAGGATTCACTTGAGTATACAACTCATACGCCTCAATTAGTCTCTGGAGGAAACTCTCCGGACTCTCATCTGCTTTTTGAATGACCAGAGACGGTTTTGACATGTTCAATGGGGGTTTTCCTGCCTGTCTAAGAGCTTGGACTACCAGGTTCTGGTATTGCTTCAATTTAGTCATGTCATCTGGTTCTCTGGGATTCCATCCCGGATCTGCCTCCGGGGATCTTCGTGCTACCTCTGGTTGAATATCGTCCTCATTGGGAAGACTTGCTCTCACACACTTTCTAACAGACGCCTTCCACCTCTCTCTCTCTTCTGGAGACAGCAATGTATTCAATAGCTGTTGTATATCCTGCCACGTTGGATTATGTGTCTGCATAATAGTTTGAAACAGATCTGCCATCTCAGTAGGCTTGGTAGTTAATGGCCCATAATGCTGTTTCCAATTTAAAAGATCAGTAGTGGTAAATGGCACATACTGAAAAAGGGGCCTGTATCCCTCCTGTCCCTGTTGATTCATTACTATCTGATCCACCTGACGTAGAGGTGCCACAAAATCCTGCTTAGCAGACTTCAACTTAGCTGTAGCCGCACGAGTTTTCATGCCCCCCTGGTCTTCTCCTCCCACGGCCCCCAAGTCATCATCATCATCCTCTCCCTCACTCTTACTACTATCTCTAGGCGAATGACTCTTCTTAACTTTAGGCTTCGCCCCAGGATCGCTCATACGCCTCTGATTTCCCCCTCCGCTTCCCCCAACAGCCCCCTGCTGTTGCTGAGCCCCGGGCTGCTGTTGTTGTGCGGGCGGCCACGCTGCGGCGTAAGGGGGCGGTGTAACCAAATCCTCTGGCTCTTCTGCTAATACCTTTCGATGGGTGGTATATTCCTCCTTTTCATCTCCCGGTATCCTTCCTTGCGTACACCGCAACCCCCTACTTTTCCTGCTTGTTCTAGATACGCACAACCTAACCATCTCTGCTTGGCATTGCAACAAATCATCAGCTTTCTCCGTTAAAGCTCTCGCCCATTGATCGATATAGGGAAATTGGTCAGGATATTTATCCTGATTCACTACTATCACCCCCCACAGTTTATCCACTAATCCTTCCCTAAAAGATCCTTGAGGGGGCCAGCCAGTTCCCATTAGTGGCCACACATTTCTACATAGAAATTTTAATCGGTCTTTTGACCCTTTCGGGTATGAGGGATTGCTGAAATAATTATCAAAACCTTTTAACATGCATGCCAACGGAGTGTTGGGCACGCTTTGAGTCCCCCCCATCCTGTCACACTGCCGTCGACTCAGAGCCCCGGAATTCACGGTGACTGATGAGAACTGCGGCGGCTTACCCAACCCACACAACCTGACACGGACTTCGTTAGGGTCACTGCCCCGAGTCCAAGGGATGGATCAGATCCCTTCTTCTGTCTACAAATGAGACAGGTACAATACTTTTACTATATACTTGCCTGAGACGTTTCTACTCCTCCCCTTCTTGGCCAGGAATTTGTTCAGACCACCTTTCCTGCAGGGTTCTTGGACTCGATCTGAGCACCGTCGGTCCCACAGGGCTGCCGCTGCTGTCTCCCGGAGAGATACCCCCGTGGCGCCTGGAGAATGTTCAGGAGCGACTTCCCGATGGTCCCGAGGGGTTGAACGGTCCTCAGCGAAACATCGCCTCGTGCCTCGTCCCACTACCACCACTAGCCTCCCACCGGCCGGTACGCTCTCATAGAGAGGGGCTCCTCCGGGTTCTGTCAGCCAAAAAATGTCGACTGGCGGCCCCCAGGGGGCGAGCTTTCTCTGTGGGGGCACCTACTATCTGGAATGAGCTCCGCCCGGAGATACGGAGGATCCCGGATCTGCGCACCTTCCACCGCACTCTTAAGACCTTTTTATTCCACCAGGCAGGCCTGGACTAATTTTTCTTTCACTTTTAATATTTAAATTTTAATCTGTTTTAAATTGATCGGGGTGTTTTAATTTGTTTGGGCCAAACTATTTAATTCGATTTTATCTGGGTTTTAAAATTTTGTATATATGTATTTTTACTGTTGGCTGTTCACCGCCTTGAGTCCTTCAGGAGTAGGGCGGTATATAAATCAAATAAATAAATAAATATTATTCCATATTATTCTTCCACATTATTTCAGCAAGTTTTGGTCTTCCATATTATTCTATTGCATATTATTCTATATTAACGTGTTTGTAAAAGCAGTTCTTTGTATATGATGAAGATATTGTACAAGCTTACCAATAATACATGCAACAGCATACATTCATTTTTGTTTTGTTTTTCCAATGGATGCCATGGATTTATTGTAGGGGGGCTGTGAAATGGAACTACTTACTCCATAATGAGAGAGGGTGTGACAGTGGCTAAATTGCTTTCCTGGATTTTAGGGGAAGATATCGTGGCTGAGGGTAGTGGAACAAACCCAATGCAATTTTAACAGCTGACTTCAACCAACAAGCATATTTTTAAAAAAGTATATACAGTAGCTGTAGGTTGGAGAAAAGCTAAGAAGTGTTATAGTCAGGAATAGACAGCTGTAATATGTCTCTGCTGATGCCTATGATAAGTGGAGTATATGTAGATTTCATGAAAATCACAGAGAAATGGAAGTACTAAATAACCCCTCTCCAGCTCTTTGCAGTCCTGACATTCTTCCCTCTCCCATTCCTACAGTTAATATTGTATCTAACATAGTAGTAGGTGAACTATCCCATAAGCAAGAATACCTGGAAGACAAATGTCCTCTTTGCATTTTCTTCTATCCTATTTGTTTTTGAGCTATCCATAATAACCCAAGATTGCAAAATAGCAAGCTCTGTATATTGCAGAGTCAAACTTCTGCCACACAAATAAGATGAGTCGCTTATAATATTTTTACAAATCTTGTTTAGTACTGATCTGATTTAAAGCAAGTGCTGAACTAACATGCTTGCTGACAGACAGCATTTCTACAGAGCTTGCTTTCTCCTCAAATTATTGTATTATCTGGACAAACGGAGCCATTCTTTCAAAATTGTACCACAAAATGCCTTATACAGCAGTGAATGACAGAATATCAATGGCACATACTGTACACCCATGAGGCATCAAATAAGGCAGGAATTATATGACTTCCTCTAGCCTGTGCTGTACAGTAAACAGCAGCAACAGCCTTGACCGATTTTTGGCAGTGTGCATGAAGAAACAGAGGGCTTTTTAGGAAATGTGCTATTTATTATTATGATCTACTATTTTCTACATTCAAAAAGGCCTCACCAACACATCATTTCCCCTGATGAGAAACTGGATATTGAATGGTCCAGAGATAGCAAAGGCATCAGCAATCTTTCTCGTTGCAATTTTCACCTATAAGAGTACATAAAAACACCTCATTATTAATTCAGCCAAATAATAAAAGTCCATTAAAGGTAAAATAAATAGAAACAGAAGAAAAAAATTGTTTAATTTTACTCAAGTAACCTGAGAAATGTGAGTGTAAATCTTATTACACTTATTCTAATTATAAATATTTAATATTGATCTGATTTGATTTCATATTTATCTACATCATACCTTACTGCATAATATCTGATTTCAAAATTTGAAATTAAAAAAAAACAGAAATCATTAAAAAACGTAGCCTCTGTTCAGTTATATTAATTTCATTCTACTATGTTTATCTAAGGCCTACATGAGCAAGCAAAACAGTGAAAACTAACAGGAGGATGCAGGAGAAAGGGTGGTAGACGAGTCCTTAGCAGAATTCTTTTCTAAATCAAGAAGTTGTATTAATACTTGCCTGAGAAGAATTAAAAGTTGCACTGTATCCCAAGAACTAAAAGTGCAGATAAATTGTCAGAAGACTACGATTATGATGTGCCTTGCTTATGCCATGTTCATCTTTCTGCCTGGCAAATCAGGCATATTTTTGCAGCAAGTGCAAGCTTGTAGCAACCCTTGATGAAAATTAAATGACTGTAGTAGCAAAGGACAAGGATTTATCAGTTCAAAGAAAGGAGGCACTAAAGCAAACGTAGGCAAGGGCAGTAATTCTTGATAAAGAGGACAGTCAAACAGATGAGCAAGCCTCTCTGAATGAGGATGAAAATGAAAAGCAAAAATACAGCATATTCTGCACTGCTTAAAACTCAGAAACAGTTTTAAGCTGCTGCAAATGAAGCCGGCTCTGAGAGGGAAAAGGAAAAAAAATCACTGCCAGGCTTTCAAGATTAATGTCAGCCCTTCAATGTAAGCCAGGTCAAGAAATGGACTTCACAAGAAATACTGGAACTCTACTTTATTGAGAGAGGCTACAGAAGAGAATCTTGAAAACCTGACAATGTTTTCCTTTTCCTCCCTCTTATACCAAAGAAAATAAAGGTGGGGTCACTTTAAGTTTCTTTCCAATGCCATTTGCCTTCTCTGGCTTAATTCATGGCCTCCACAAGGTCATCTCTGTAGTTTTCTGCTCTTCTTGATGCAGAAGAGAGTTATGGGACTAAGGAATGAGAGCTCTCAAGTTCTCTTACAATAAGACTGTTCTACTGCTATGCTAGATATTTTCCTGTATGCTTTGCTGCTATACCTTTAGATAAAATCAGGGAGCCAACATGATATGCGAGACTAAGTCTATGAATTGATGTATATTATGGAGTGATGAAATACAAATAATGTTGCTTTATCCAATCTAGTGCCCAGATATATTGGAGTTCAGCTTCCATCATTTCTCAATTTTCACCACACTGAGCTGTACTTACAGAAATTAAAGTCCAGTATTCTTGGAGGATACCAGGCTGATGAAGGAGATTCTGAGATAATATGCTTCTCTAAATTAGAATATATTCTAGCAATTTCAAAAAAAAAAAAAAAGCTGAGAGAGATATTGGATGCTACACTATAGCCATAAATAATCCTACAGTATCAGCTGTGCCGACCATCAGAAAAGTGTGCAACTACTTTATTCAACATTCAGCTGGCTTAATATTCTGATAAATATTGTAGTTGAATAGTTTTCAGATGAATTTTTAGAACATCATGCATTTTAGCCCCATGATACCCCTCTGTCTTGTATAGTTAACCAAATATTGACCTTCTCTAAGGCTCCTTGGCTAATTGTTTGTGCAGGAAACATCAAAGTAGCATCTCCAGAATGAACTCCTGCATCTTCCACATGCTCAGAGATGGCATGGCAGATAACCTGTTCCAAAGAGCCAAGAAAATACAGTCATTTTATATGGGTTTAGTCAGAACTAAACATGCAATTTATAATAGGTGAAATTACTATGAAGCCAAATATGCATGCATTATATGACTACATCTGGCTAACTGGATTATTTTTCTAAATGTTTCCTAGCTTCAGAAAAGTAATTTAGCAAAAGAGTTAAGAAACTGAGCAATTGATGAAGGAATTTGTATTTCACACATCTCAGGAACTTAGAAAAGTGATTTTGACTCACTCCCTCCTCCTATGATGATACTGACATTTTTACAGAGTCATCGTGGACAGAGAATGTATGTAGGCCATTTCAAAAACCAATAATGGTTTATTAGCATAGTAATATTTATTATTATTACTACCAAATATATCTATTAAGTCCCTAGTATATGAATAATGTCAGAACAGCATAAGAGGTCTTTGCAGTTTCTAAGCATAATTAATCTACTTTGGTGGACTTATAAAATCCTGCTAAAAATACCTCTCCAGAAGCATAAATTTTGCTTTATTCAGTAGTAGGGATTAATAGGAGACCTAGAGGGTTCATTCAGCCTCTTTCATTTATTTGTCTCTGCTTCACTTTTCCTGACTGGAAAAAGAATTTCCTCCTTTCTTCTCTTTTGATTCACCATCAGACAAAAAGCTCAGAGGTACATTTTTTGTCATAGTGTGTCACTGCCTTAATAGACCTGACATGATGCTCAATGGGCTTTCTATGTACTTCACATGTATGGTCTGCTAAATATGATTCAGTGATTCAGAGGATTTCAAGCAGGACTCTTTTTTATGCAGAAGAGAGTTATGGGACCAAGGAATGAGAGAACTGCCAAATTAACTGTGAGAAAAAGAAGAATATTCAACATGATAATCAGACAACTGAAATATGGTTAGGCTGTGAATTTGAGCTGTAGTTCTTCAAGGTGCAATTTTTCTGGCAAATGAAGTTTGCAATGTTTTGTAAAGTCTGTGATCAGCAGAAGCAGGAAAAATGTTGAATGTCAATGCTGGAGGGTTAAACCAGGATTATGTTTTGGGTTTTTTTTTTCTGTATACACAATTCAGCGAATTCTATCTAATTGCTATGGTCAGTTACAATGATAAATATCTTGGACTGTGTGAGTTATCAGACTAATCTGGTATAGCACTACTATACATTATGACACGGAAAGATGCCCAGTATCTAATGGCCCTTGTGAGGCTTTAAGGGAAAGGTTATTGTCACTGAACACTACACACAGCAGTTTACTGTGGGAAGATGAAAGGCAAATAAGCAAAGGTGACAGCTTTTCGATGCATTACAAACAATGTTAAGTAAATGCAATGTTCCCTGCTGAAACTGAAAACAATAAAAGTAATTCCAACAAGCAAGAGCAAGCAATATGATCTTTAAAGAAGCTCATACTGGAAAAAAAAACCAGATTACTGACGAAACATTTCTCAAGGCTAGGTGGTTGTATAAAATCTTTGTTCAGTCTACCTTTGTTTAGCTCAGCTGTAAAGAACTTCTATCTAGAGTTGAAATGGAACATTTGTCAAGTCTCTCTCTGTTTTATAAATCCTGGGAAGAAAAAGCAAAGCAGAAAAGTGTCTACCTTTCCATTCTTTGCAACTGCATCCATTTCCACTTCTCTAGCTCCTTCAATGAATTTTGTTAGGACAACAGGCTGTTCCTGTTACAAAGAGGGAATATGTTCAGTATTCAAGTTAGTAACTACTTTTAGAAATATTTAATTGAACTGGAGAAGTAAAGTTAAAAGAAAAAAGTGTAAGAAAATTGCTCTCACAAAGCTTTCATGGCTCTAGAGAGTTTAAAATGGAGATAAAAATACTGTAACAAAACTGAAATCAATTACACACATCTCACTAATTTTAAAGGAATGCAGACCTTAGTGTACACTTGGCTGTCAAAGTCTGCCTTAAATTTCTTCCTGTGTGGAAAGTCAATCACTCCCTATCCTCACACTGCTACCATGCAGTGGCAATTGGCAATTGTAGTCTTCAATTTTATATTCCTGCAGAGATTTTTTTTCCCACCATCACTGTTCTTGATCCATGAAACATTGGGAAAAAGGAAGAAAAACAGATAAATTCAAGCCTGCCTCCCATAATTCCTATATACAATCTGCTGTCGAGTTGGTAGGAAATGATATAGTCATTTTTACAGAATCTTCCAGGTGCCCCAGAAATGTTAAATTTTTAAATAAAAATGTAAATGTAAAATTGTTGCTGTTATATATACATACATACATACATACATACATACATACATACATAATAATTTTTATTCAACATTTACATGTTTAATAACCTTGTTACATTTTTACAGCTTTCCAATACCGGCATCATTGATACTATCTATAACCAACTATACACACATACATTTTATATATTACTTACTAATTTCTATATTCACTACAATTTATACCTATCTGTTACAGAATAACTATTTTCTTCCTCTATAATATCTTCTCTTATGTTTATACATTTATACGTTAATTTTGGATTGTTTCTCCAACCAGTTATACCATCTATTCCATGTCTCATAATAAATTGTTTCCTCTCCGTCTTTTAATTCCATTGTTAATTTATCTGCTTCTGCACATTCTAGCACCTTTTTTATGATTATCGTATTAGATGGAGCAAATCTTTGTTTCCAATTTTGTGCAAATGAAATTCTGGTAGCCATGATTATATGAAGTATGAGGTAATAAATTTCTTTCCTAATCTTCTCTTTTATAATTCCCAATAAAAATAATTCAGGTTTCATAGCAATTTTTCCCCTGTCATTTCCTCTGACCATTTTTGGATTTTTAACCAATATGTCTTTCTTTGGGGCATGTCCACCACATGTGGAAATATGTCCCATGTTGATGATTGCATTTCCAGCAATTTGGTACATTTTTGGGGATATCTTGGCCAATCTCGCTGGGGATAAATGCCACCTATAAAACATTTTGTAAATATTTTCTTTATAGGCGGCCGACAACATCATCTTAAAATTTGTTCCCCATAATTTTTCCCAATATTCTAATTCAATATTAAACCCAAAATTTTTCATCCAAATTATCATCGTTTCCTTTACCATTTCCTCCTCCATTTTGAATTGAAGGAGGCATTTATATATTTTGGTAATTATTTTCTCATCGGTCCCAGTTAGTATTTTGTCCATTTCTTGTGGGTCAGTTTGAAATCCATATACTTCTAAATCTTTTTTATATTTTGTTTGTATTTGTAAATAGGGCCACCAATCAATTTTAATTCATTCATCCAATAATTTTTATCTAGATTTCAAATTCCTTAATCCATCTAACAGTTCCTTATATGTTACTATTTTGTTAAAATCAATTAAATTAGGGTAGATCAAGGCTTCCATCATCGACACCCATCTTGGGATTTTTGGATAAAAGTTCCTTTTAATTTTCATCCAAGTTTCCAATAGTACTTCCCTCACTTGATGCCTCTGAAAATACTTGTGGACTTTGTCTTTTCCATCCCAAATAAAGGCATGCCAACCTTTCTGCAAGTCATGGCCCTCAATTGTTAAAATTCTTCCATTCTTTAGATTTATCCATTCCCTGAGCCATGACATTATGGCCTGATGGTACAATTCCCAGTCTGGAAGGCTGTTACATATTTTTATGATTGGAATTAGATAGACTGGGTAGCTGTGGTTAGTGAACTGCCTTAATGGTGTAGCTCTTAAAGAGTCCTTTTTGTGGGAGGTAAACATTTGTTTCTACAAAACTAATCCTAAGTATCGATAGGACTTAACCTAAACTATGTGTTCACTATGCAGGCTCTACTTATTCCTAGTCCACCTCTTCGAGGAAAAAAAAAAAAACTACCTTGGTCCTAGATGTATTGATATTCAAGTAGTTGAATGTACAGTATGAACTAAATCTGTGCAGCATATGACATAAACCATGTCATCAGTATAAAGCAGAATATTTGCATGTTTATTTTTAACTTTAGGCATATGTATATCAGTTAAATGAAGGGATTTGGGGATATGGTTAATATACAGGTTAAATAAAATGAAGCCAATATGCATTCTTGTCTGAACCCTTTAACGCTGCTAATTTTCTCTGTTAGGGAACAATGAGATCCTCTGCATCCCCTTAAGCATGAGTTTAGTTCCTTGATTAAAGAGAGGAGTTTGGGATCCATGCTCAGATCTGTAAGTTTCTTTGAAAGAAGGTCACTGCTCACTGAATCAAATGTTGCAATGAGGCAGGGGTGAAATCCACTTACCTTCGCTACCAGTTTGGAAACGGGAGCACGCGGGAGTGCGTGTGTGCTTCTTCTGCGCATGCGCAGAGGGTAAAAAACTGGGATGTATTGACATCCCAGCAAGTGGGCAGAGCCTCCAGCCGCCAGTGCTACCAGTTCAGCGAGCTAGATAGAACCGGACGGATTTCACCGCTGCAATGAGGTCTATGAAAGCTGTGAACAGTTGGCTCCCTTTAGCTGTGTATTTTTCTCTTAGATGACATAAAATAAAACAGTTATCAATAGTGGAGCTCCCGGACCTAAATCCAGTTTGCTCTTCAGCCTTTTTCAGTTTCCCAGGTTTTTTGTGTCTTTTGTACAAAATTGTGTCTTTTATACAAAAGATAATTGACATACAATTTTGTTATGATGTCAGTTAGACTAATCAGTTTATAATTTGAGGGGTTACCCTTATCACCCTTTTGGTCAATGGGGACCATGATAGAGAACTCCCAACCAGTTGGAATTTGGTGGTAATTATTTATGAGTAAATAAACCTGCAAGTAAGGGAGCCCACGAGTCAATGTGACATTTGAATAATTCAGGGTATAGATTTTCCCCTGGAGTCTGAATCTGAATGAGTCCTCTAGTCTCCTGTCCAATCACCTGAGTCCTTCAGGAGAAGGGCGGTATATAAATTCAATAAATAATAATAATAATAATAATAATAATAATAATAATAATAATAATAATAATAATAATAATCAGAGAGGGGTGAAACAACAAGCCTCTTACAGATCATTTTGTGGCTCCTCTAATCCATTACAATTTGGGGCAGTGAATATTCCTCCCACATGGAGCCAGGTATTGGGATGTCCAAGAAAAACCTTGCTTGCAAGATTCTTTCCACTTGCTGGACTGGGGGTTAACAGGTCTTATTTAAAGAGTGTAAACTGGTGTGTTAACAATTTGCACTTTTCTAGACTTCCTATTTCCTACTATAGAAGCAAAACCATTGTAAAATCTACTGAATTCTGGAATTTATTTTTGGAAACTGTCCTTCAAAATCAAAAAGAATATACAGAAGAACATGAGGTAGAATGCAAATAAAAAAGTGGATTGGGCAGTATATTCTTTAAGATCTAAGAAAGACAAGTCATATTTTTACTATTTCTCTTGATATGAAAAAAATGTTTAGTATAGATAGAGATTTTAACAGACCACAAAAAATGTTGATGTGTGTGTAAAAATTACATTTTTTAATAAAGTTCAGCCCACTTCAGAAATATTGTAGACAATTCCGGCTTTAATTGCTCCTTCTTCTTGTGTATGTTTTCTCTTTTCTTCTCCCTCCACCCCCCCAATACAGTTCAAGACCAGTGCAAAAATAAGTTACAACAATATTATATTTCTGTTAGCATCAAGTAGGAGGATATTTTCTGACTTTGTTTTCATCATGTCTTTCCTGGGTTTCTGCATTTCCCCCCCCCCTTCCTGTCTTGTCATATCTCTATCATCATTTGATAATCTTCCTTAAACTTTTATATCCCCTTTTTTATTTGCCAATGTCTTGATAGTCTTGATTCTTTTTAATTGTACATCTTTATCCATTCTCCTTGTTCAAGTTTCATCACTTTCTCACTTCTAAAGGAGTCTGGATATTTTTCCCTATTGTCCGACATGCTTAGAACTTATTAAGAGTGCAACATTGTTCCTTAGAATCCAGTTCCTGAACAGAACTTGGCACCATTTTTCAGCTTTCCTAGCTTTTCTATAACTTGGCCTCTCAATAAATGTATTATAGACATCCACAATTGATATCCTGGACAACATTAGCCAAAGGTTGCAAGAAGTAAGACTCCTTGAAGTCTCTCCTCTCCTTCTGGTTCTTTCCTCTTTGTGAAAATTTAAATTGCAAACAGCTCAGGAAAGGGATTTATTATTGTTTTAGTACATGGTGTTGGTATTCTATGGGAATTATAATGCACAATGAACTTGTCTTCAACCATCAGGATAAGAAATCAGAGCAATAGAAAAATTAACTCTCTGAACTGGCTGGAAAGAAATCTGGGTGGAAAAGCTGAAGAAATAAAAAGTATACCATGCCAAGCTACCAGGAACCTGACTGAGTATAACTCTTTCCCCACCTCTGTTTAGCAGAATTGAGAATAAGTAAGATGCTGATGAGATGTGACAAGGCAAGGACAAAGGAGAGATGAAAGAAGAAATGAGGATTGGATGAGAAAAATAGCATAGGAAATAATGAGGGAAATACAGAAAAAAAGTGTTTTAAATCTCTCTTCCCAGTAGCACATTGGTAGGGAGATTCTGAACTTTAGCATACTGAGATTCTGAACTTTAGCATACTGTGTGGGAGGGGCAGATATGGCATGGGTAGGGGACCATATCATGTGGTGGGGGCTCGCACTCGCTGTCTTCGAGCGATTGCGTGCCTCGGTCCCCCAAGCCATTCCCGTTCCCCGGGTTGTTTAGAGTCTCAGGACCCGAAGCTCCGGCTGTTGTTATGCAACGCGAGGTCCGTTGTCAATAAGGCCCCCCTCATATGTGACCTTCTCCAAGAGGGGGGTGTGGACCTGGCCGGCATTACTGAGACCTGGTTGGGCCACGAGGGGGGGGGTTCCCCTCGTGGAGATGTGCCCACCAGGTTTCCTTGCATTCCACCAGCCGAGAGCTCAGGGGAGGGGTGGGGGAGTAGCGGTCATTATTAAGGAAGGTCTGAGTCCGAGGGAGACCACTGTACCGCAGATAGCCGGGTGTGAGT
Source organism: Masticophis lateralis (assembly GCA_030761175.1). Lineage (NCBI taxonomy): Eukaryota > Metazoa > Chordata > Lepidosauria > Squamata > Colubridae > Masticophis > Masticophis lateralis. The sequence continues at coordinate 180,488,023 of JAUDYJ010000001.1, forward strand.
CCATCTTCGTGAGGTGGGGTCGTGGTGGGCAGATGGGTCTGTTAGTCACGTACCTGGCTCCCTGCCACGTGGCAACGACCCTGCCCGAGCTTCTCAATGTTGTAGCCGAAGTGGCGGTTGATACCCCTAGGCTTATGGTCATGGGGGATTTCAACCTGCCATCTATCGGTGAAACATCTGAGTTAGCCCGGGAGTTCATGGCTTCCATGACGGCCATGGACCTGACCCAGGTAATTCAGGGCCCGACCCACGTTGGTGGACACACCCTGGATCTAGTTTTTGTCTCTGGTCAGTGGTTGAGTGGTCTAGATATTGGGGATATAGTTATGGAGCCCTTGTCATGGACTGACCACTCGCTCCTTCGACTCGACTTTCAGACCGCTGCACCTCACCGCAGGGAGGCGGAACCGACTAGGTGGTTCCGCCCCAGGCGCCTGATGGATCCTGATAGGTTCCAGACGGAGCTTGGGCCATTTCCTGAGACACTGACACACGACTCGGCTGAGGATCTGGTGGCTGCCTGGAATAGGGCAGCCGGTGGGGCCTTGGACCGTGTCGTGCCTTCGCGGCCTCTGACCCGGCGCCGAACTCACTTATCTCCTTGGTTTACTGAGGAGCTGAGGGAGATGAAACGCCGGAGAAGACGCCTAGAGAGCGGTTGGAGGGCCAGTCGCTCTGAATCTGACTTGACACTAGTAAGAGCTCACATTAAGACTTACTTAGTGGCAATAAAAGCGGCAAAATCTAACTATTTTGCCGCCCTTATCGCATCATCAGATAATCGCCCAGCCGCCCTGTTTAGGGTGACCCGCTCCCTCCTTCATTCGGGAGCACGGGAGGATCCCTTGCAGGGTCGTGCTGAGGATTTTGTTCAATATCTGGATGACAAAATAACTCAGATTCGGGATGACTTGGCCGCCGACTGGGTTAGTTCGGGCGAGGTGACTGAGGCAGGTCTTGAGAGTGTTATCTGGGCTGAGTTCGATCCTGTGGCTCCCGAGGACGTGGACAGGACCTTGGGGAGACTGAATGCAACCACATGTTTATTGGACCCGTGTCCCTCCTGGTTGGTGCTGGCCTCCCGGGAGGTTACACGAGGCTGGCTCCAGGAGATCATAAATGCTTCTTTGCGTGAGGGTGCCCTACCGGCCGCCTTGAAGGAGGCGGTGGTGAGGTCCCTCCTCAAGAAGCCCTCCCTGGACCCGGCTATTTTGGCTAATTACCGTCCAGTCTCCAACCTTCCCTTTTTAGCAAAGGTTGTTGAGAGTGTGGTTGCATGGCAGCTCCCTCGGTACCTGGATGAAGCTGTCTATTTAGACCCGCTCCAGTCCGGCTTCAGGCCTGGATACAGCACTGAAACGGCATTGGTCGCGTTGGTGGATGATCTCTGGCGGGCCCGGGGTAGGGGTTATTCCTCTATCCTGGTGTTATTAGACCTCTCAGCGGCTTTTGATACCATCGACCATGGTATCATGTTGCGCCGATTGGAGGGACTGGGGGTGGGAGGCACCGTTTTACGGTGGTTCTCCTCCTACCTCTCCGACCGGTCGCAATCTGTGTTGACAGGGGGGCAGCGGTCGACCCCGAGGCGCCTAGTGTGTGGGGTGCCGCAGGGATCGGTCCTCTCGCCCCTCCTGTTCAACATTTATGTAAAGCCGCTGGGTGAGATCATCCGAGGTTTTGGGGTGGAGTTCCATCAGTACGCTGATGATACGCAGCTGTACATTTCCACCCCAGACCACCCCAACGATGCCGTGGAAGTGATGTCCCAGTGCCTTGAAGCCGTGCGGGCCTGGATGGGGAGAAACAGGCTTCGACTCAACCCCTCCAAGACCGAGTGGATGTGGCTGCCGGCGTCCCAATATAGCCAGCTGACACCATCACTGGTTATTGGGGGCGAATCATTGGCCCCCACGGAAAGGGTGCGCAACTTGGGCGTCCTCCTGGACCCACGGCTGTCTTTGGAAGATCACACGACAGCTGTGGCCAGGGGAGCTTTCTATCAGGTTCGCCTGATACGCCAGTTGCGGCCCTTTCTAGATCGGGACTCCCTACGCACAGTCACTCAGGCACTCGTCACCTCTCGCCTGGACTACTGCAATGCTCTCTACATGGGGCTCCCCTTGGGATGCACCCGGAGGCTCCAACTAGTGCAGAATGCGGCCGTGCGGGGGATTATGGGAGCGACGGGACGCTCCCATGTGACACCTCTCCTGCGCGAGCTGCATTGGCTACCTGTGGACTTCCGGGTGCGTTTCAAGGTGTTGGTGACCACCTTTAAAGCGCTCCATGGCTTAGGACCAGGGTACTTACGGGACCGCCTTCTGCCGCCAATAGCCTCCCACCGGCCGGTGCGTTCCCACAGAGAGGGTCTCCTCAGGGTGCCGTCAGCCAGACAATGCCGGCTGGCGACCCCCAGGGGGAGGGCCTTCTCTGTGGCAGCCCCTACCCTCTGGAACGATCTTCCTCCAAAACTGAGAACAATTGCTGACCTCCGGACTTTTCGTCGGGCCCTGAAAACTCATCTCTTTCAGCTTGCTGGTCTAGCCTGACCCCGCTGAATTTTTAAGATCTGTATTATAGGGTTGGGTATTTTAAATATTTAATGGTTAATGGTTTTAATTTTTAGCCAAAGTTATATGCTTTTTTAAAGAAATTGTTTAACTTTTGTGTACTATTTTTATTTGGCTGTTCACCGCCCTGAGTCCGCAAGGAGAAGGGCGGTATACAAATCTAAATAAATAAATAAATAAATAAATAAATAGCAGTTAAACTTAAGTCTGTTTTAGTTCCTGGTGAATGTATGGACACATCCACAGGAGTATAGTATTTACCACTAATTTGCCATTGCCTATACTCATTTTTTCTTAGGCTAGTCTACATCCCTGGAATTTCCTGGTGGTCTCCTGTCCAAGTGATAACCCTATTTAGCCTTTAGAAAACAGTTGAAATTGGCTAGATGCTGCCACCTGCTTTGACTCAATTGAGTTGGAGATGAGAAGTTTATATTTAAATTACTGACTTCAAAATATAGTAAGCTGAGTCTGCAGTATCTGGCATTTTTATTACTCATTCTGCTGTATAAGAGCCTGATATTCTGCCCAAATCTGGTCCTGCCCAAATCTTGTTCCAATATTTCTCCCCATTATGGATGCCCTGCCATGGCTATACATTTTCATGGACTATCAATCAGAATTGTATAATGTTTAGTCAAATAGTTTTTCAGAATTACCTGCTAACAGCTTTTACTTGGAATAATGCCAGAATTTTCTTGTTTGCCACTTTTCTTTGTATCTGAAATCTTGGCAGCATCAGTCAAGAGACTGTGATGGTGAGAAAGCACTGATGGCAATCTCATGGTCCAGGAAGCCAGTCAGGCACAGAAGGAACCCTCAATAAATCTTAACTGTATTTCTAATTCTCAACACACATTCAGTGTGTGACACTAAGCCAATCACATAGAGCACCACATTTTCTAAAAAGGAGAGTGCTCCCAGCTGGAACCAGATGTCCAAAAGTGATTGGTATGTTGGATGTTAAGCTCTTGAAAATCCAGTCTAAGTGGCTTGATAGAAGCTGCTGGCTGGCTCATTTTTGAAAGCTGAAGTCCTGACAAAAGGTCAGTCTTAGAAAGAATGTGCTGCCTATTTTTTAATCTGATCCTTACCTTCTGTACTGTCAAGAGAAAATAAAGTCCAAATATGTCCATGATGAGGGGAATTTTTATCTTCTGCCCAGTAGTGGCCCTAAGGATATAACCTTATTATCTGCCTATGTATATATGTAATGTATGTATGTATGTATGTATGTATGTATGTATGTATATATGTATGTATACAATTTATTTGGTCATATATTCCATTAAGATTATTCTGGACAATGTACAAATTAAAAACCAAAAAATCAATAACATAGTTAATAAAATCAGCATTCCAAAACCATGCTCTAAAGTAGTGTTTCTTAAACATTTACTCTCAGGACACCTTTCCACTTTTAAAAATTTTGAAGGACTCCAAAAGAGCTTTTGTTTGTTTGGGTTATATTCATCAATATTTACCACATAAAAATTAAATTGATGTATTTGCTTCTCATGACGATTTGATTGGATTTTAATATTGTATTATTTTTCAAAGTAGACTGGCAAATAATTTTGATTGTTGATGAAAGAATTTCTGGGAATCCCCAGAGGTCCTAGGACCACACCTTAGGAAACAGGATCCCTCTAAAAGATCCCTGGGGTCAAAAGCCATTCATCTTCCAATTACTAAGACAATGCAATCAGATAAGGAGGGGTGCTTAACCTCCACCAAGATGTTCGCCAAATATGGGAACATCTGGATCTTTAACACCATGCAAAGACCCATAGGAACTGGTCCATTCAAAGGTGTTCCACAAGATAGGCGCACTGACACAGAAATGGTTTATTTTAAAATGTAACAGTCATCTGCTTAAAGATATATTTAAAATAGGGCTAAACATTCCTCAGTGTCAGGGTTGAAAGACAGATTTTGTTTATTTGCTTGTTTACTACCCCTGAAGTGAATGTTTCCAACTCTATGAAGCCTCTGCTGTCCACTGATGGCTTTGCCAAATCTGATAGAAAAGGGGCTCCTTTCTTCCCTGGTGCCTACTGACAAGAAGTATCAAGTTATCTAATCATGTCTAGTCTTCAGCAAGCTTCTCCCCAGTTCCTTCCCTAAAGAGATTTAAAACAGACATAACTTTCCAAAATAGCACCAACCTATAAAGTTGACTGCCTGGATGAATATAGGTTGGTCTGTTCAGTTGAATTAGAACTTTCTGCCAACCCTGAAGCAAAATACCTTTGCACTGCAGTTCTCTTCTGTTTCTAAATGAAAACATTGCCTCCCTGTCCTACAGCTGGGTGCCATTGCGTAAAGGATTAACTGTAGATCCTGAACAGGATGGAGCGGAGTGGGAGATGATGTTTACATTTCACAATTCTTTCCAGTTATTCCCCACAACAGAATTTCCCAAAGGGTGTAGTATACACTATTATATAATCCAGCCTGATTTGGCTTTCTCTACTCAGATCAAAAGCAGTATGTCCAGGTAATTAGAGATTGGTTACGCTGGTAAGCATCCTTAGACATCTTAATCATGTTAAGGGATTACCTACTGATTCTTCAGCTTTATCATACATAAAACATCAATGTCAATGACAATTACAGAAGCAACTCAGCAGAAACACAGCATTGTTGAAAGCTATATAAAAGAAATAAAAGCTAAGTTATTGCTGAATTTCTAAAGTCTTCTCTAAGGCACAGATATGGAACAGGAATATGACACTAGATTGAGATATGATGATCCCTCCAGAATTTACCACCAATGTGCTAGTAAGAATATTATTTTTTAAAAAAAAATCAGGTGTGTTTCTTGTGACTTAGCTAGATATAAGGGCAGTATAATACTCTTTATAAATATAGATAGGAGAGAACAAAACAGATCAATTAGAAATGGATAATTAGGTTAATTGTGTTAAAATTACCTCACATCCTGAAACAATCAGTATTCAAATGTACAAAAAATGAGAATAGTTTAATTGAAAAAGTAAGAAAAAGTTGGTCTAATACCTGTGAAACTCTGGTTGCCTCTGCCAAGAACCTCTTCATTTCTTTCTCTGTATGTACTACATTCATTGCTGAACCACTATAAGAAAGATAAAAGAAAACAGTTTTAGATTGAAACACTTCTTGTATCTAATAATCTGAAAAGCTGAAAGAACTGTTCTCCAAAAAAAAAAAAAGCAGAACTGTTCCTTACTTATCACTAAGATAAAAATGGGCATAAGATACTCCAAAGGAATACTTTTTTTAAAAAAGGTGTGCGTGTGTCTGGATTAATAACTAGGAGCTGGTAATCATTCTACTGCATAGAAGATATTCTAGAACAAGTTTTCTCAGTCTTGCTGGGAAATTCTGGGAGTTGAAATCCACATATACCTAAAGTTGCCAAGTGTTTCTCATTTGAGAAACACTTTCCTAGCAAAACTTCTTTGTTCAGTCATTTCAAACACAACTTGATGTTTGCCAGAAATGCTTCTTTGTAAAATGTGGTCTAACTTAAGGGCACTGAGTCTTTGTGACTGGTTTACATAAGATCTGGTCAATGCAATTTTAAAATAATTGTGCTATTAAACTTTAATGCCAAAATAAATTATCAGAGTTTTGCCAACACATTTTTGTATTCAACATCTTGTCAGCTGGAACACATGATGAGATGGTTCTGAAAAACTATGGAAAATAGATAGACAGATAACTCACAAGCCAAACATGCAATTTGCATAGTTGTTTTGCCCTTTTAAAAAAGAAGATAGATGCTGAAATGTGCAGACTTCAGAAGAAAAACAATAAGTATTCTTACTCAAAAAGTAAGAAAAAAGTTGCCCTGGGTTCAGATGAATTTCTCCTTTTAAAATTGTAAAGAGGACAAATTGGAAACTTCATGAACAGAGATAAAGCATTGTTTCAGAATCATGTTTCATCTGTCATTCTCTAGATAAAGCACATTATTTTTATTTCCTGTACCAATTGTCTTGAAATGCCTTTCAGAAAAACATCTAGCATCAAAACTAAAACTCGTAAGAAAATTATTTCTTCTACATTTTAAATATAGATGGCTATCTCCTCCCAAATTATTATTAGTGATATTTGGGATTTATGTTTATATTTTTGAGAATTTGAAATACTTAGCAGATAGTATTTCAGTAAAATTCACTCTTATTAAGTAAGGCAGAATTAGTTATTTGTCATATATTCTTAATATATTTACAACTAGTCTGGGAGGCAGCAAATCCTGGATACATCAGAAGGATACAAGAATTGTGAGGTTTGTGGGAAAAGAGCTAGTAAACACTAAACACTAAAAGAGTTAGTGTTTGGTGACAAAAAAGTCAGAAGGAATCTGATAGCATCTTTTCTAACAAACTTTATTAAAAGGCATAATACTTTGTGCATCTAGGCAACTGATGAAATCAGCTGCAGCTCACAAATAATTATGTCTTTTAATAAAATTTGTTGGTGGAAAAATGTACTGCTAGTTTTCTTCTAAATCATTTGGGGGGGGAGGGAATACAAGGAAAAATCTCACTGGAATCAACTTTGCAACCAAAGAGCACATTTAATTCTCGCTGTGGATCATTGACTTCAAGACAACAAATTCAACTGTCTGACTGATCCATGAACAATTTTTCTGCTAAGAAAGACTGGCACTCAAAACAGATTTGGCATTGCAGATTGGTTTTGTTTACTATTACTTTGCAGCATGTGCATAAAAAGTAATATTTTATACAAAGCTTATAAGAATATAGAAAGTTGTTATTTAAGCCCAGCTGGAGTCAATTTGGAAATAATAGTTTCAATTCCAGTTAAAATTTAATTTAAAGGTACATGTCAAATGAGAACCATTTGTAGTGGTATAGTGGTTAAGTCATCGAGCTATAAACCAGGAGACAGTATATTCTAGTCTCGTTTTAAGCACAAAGCCTCCTTGAGCCAATCACTTTCTTTCAGCTTTAGGAAGCTAGACAATGGCAAGCCACTTCTGAAAAACCTGAAAAAGAAAACTACAAGGAGTGGTCCAGGTAGTTTCCGAGAACTAAACACAATTGAACAGGAGGGGAAAAAAGGTTTTAAATATCTTTGTGAAGATAATAATTTATTTTCTAAACAATTTTAAATAATCCGTAGATTAATATTTTCCATTTTAGGGATATTTGGACTACTGGTACTTTAAAAATCCAGTTTAAAAATGGGTATGATTAATTAATTTATTTGTTTGTTTGTTTATTTATTTATATTTATTTATCAGATTTATATACCGCCCTTCTCCTTGCAGACTCAGGGCGGTGAACAGCCAGAAATAAAAATCAGATTTTACAAAAGTTAAAAGAATTTTAAAAGCAACTAATATAAATTTGGCCCATAGTTAAAAACAGTTCAATTAATAATTAATATCAAAACTCTAAAAAAAATTACCATGGGATCAGGCCAGTCCGGCTAACTGGAAAAAGTAAGTTTTTAAGGCCCGGCGAAAAGTCCGGAGGTCAGAGATCATTCGCAACTCTGGAGGAAGGTCGTTCCAGAGGGTGGGAGCTACCACAGAGAAGGCTCTCCCCCTGGGGGTCGCCAGCCGGCATTGTCTGGCTGACGGCACCCTAAGGAGGCCCTCTCTGTGGGAGCGAACTGGCCGGTGGGAGGCAATTGGTGGCAGAAGGCGGTCCCGTAAGTACCCTGGTCCTAAGCCATGGAGCGCTTTAAAAGTGATTACCAACACCTTGAAGCACACCCGGAAGACCACCGGTAACCAATACAGCTCCCGCAGGAGAGGTGTCACATGGGAGCGCCCTGTAGCTTCCATAATTCCCCGCGTGGCCGCATTCTGCACCAGTTGGAGCCTCCAGGTGCACCCCAAGGGGAGCCCCATGTAGAGAGCATTACAATAGTCCAGGCGAGAAGTGCCGAGTGCTTGAGTGACTGTGCGTAAGGAGTCCCGATCTAGAAAGGGTCACAACTGGCGTATCAGGTGAACCTGATAAAAAGCACATATCCTTAAAGTGCCTAGCTACACTATAGCAGAACCGCCTATTCTTTCTGCTTCGTTCAGTGTCTGGGTTGCCTCCTTCAGATTGATAGTTCACCTTTTTTTTCTTATTGGAAAGCTTCAACTCAGTATCCATTAGCACTTGCAAACTGTGTTCAACAAACTGTATTTCTCTTCCAATCCTCTCATCTATGAATAAGCTCTTCGCTGCATTAAGCTTTGGAGAGGGATATTTAGAATATTCCTGCACATTAATCCAATTCATTGCCACTGCGTCTCTTTGTTTTTGTCAACTATATCTTGGAAGAAAAGCAGTTGCCACAGCATGTATTGGACCGAAAATAGTAATGAGGGTGGGGGGAACATTTTCACATAGCCAAACTCAAAATATTTTCAGCATGATGTAGATATACCTTTCTAAGAGGTAGAAAGAAATGAAACTGGAAAGATGAAGGTTGAGAATATGAACATTCTTAGGGCTGTTTCAAAGCACCATCATTCACAGGGGTTTTTCCTCCCCTCCTCACTTTTTATGAGTTAATAGCATGCTATGATAAATTACCAGAATGCTGAAGACTGCTGACATTTAGAGGTAATTCTTCAAGATTCAGGTTCTTTCAAGTGTCAGGAAGTCTGTTTCTGACATTTATCTGCCTAGTTTTGAACGTGGCTAATCACTCAACAGTCTTTTGTGGTCCTATCCATGCATATTCACTGTCAGATGGGAAGTAGGAAGAGCAAGGACAGTCAAGTTGGTGAGTCATACTAGGGACAAACATTCAGAATATATTCTTCAGATTTTGAACTTTGAAAGAGTTCCTTTCTACTATTCTTTAGAGTAGCTTCCATTTTAAGGTTCTGTGAGATCTTAAAAAAAGAGATGCTACAGTGTGAAGAACTCCATTAAGATTGGTCAGATCAGGGGTGTCAAACTCACAGCCCGCGGGCCAGATGCATCACACAATGTCCACACTCACCCCCATTTTAGCAAAGGGGAAAAAAGTTGCACTATGTCACGTGGTAACAACATGACGATGCAAGTTTATACCCCTGGGTTAGATTATTCCTTATTGCAGCAGCATTCTTTTTTTAAGGCTTACATTTTTATTTGGGAAACATCCTAGATTAGAAAATTATCGGAATGATATTATAGATTACCTAAAAGTATCTGGTTCAATTTATATTAACCAGAATATGTCAGACCACTGTAATATATTTTTCTGATTTATTTAGAATTTTAAACATTATGGAAGATTATCAGTTCCATTAATGTTTTTTTTTACCGTTATTGCAGGTTCGGTTTGGGGCATCTGAAAATGGGAACTTCATCTCAGAGGTAATCTCTAAAGCTTGTCTAAAGCATGAAGTTGGGGCCTAATACAAAATGTGATTTGAGTCTTCTGTTGAGTAGAATGAGAAAAACACAAGCTGCTATGTTTTTTTGTAAGAACAAAATGAGATGAAATGTACAGAAAGCACAGCAAGTGTCCACAAAGAGCAATAAAAAAGTCACAATGATGGCCACAACAATATGATCAAAGCTCTACCCCTTACATCTCTTGCAATGCACATGAAGAATGGCAAGGTGCTTATCACATAGTTGTGGCAGCCTTCTTGAATTTTTTGACCCCCTACTTTCCTAATATGTATGTCTATGCAATAGACATAGCCATGGATATTTGAGAGATCAAATAAGCTGCTGATCAGGCAAACAAAATAAGCCCATCTGTAGGAGCATTAGCTACAGAGAATGATCATTTTATTGCCAGTAACTTCCAGGGCCTTGAAGCTACAAAACTCAATTTTCCAGTTAAGAAATCATCCTTTCCTGGCATTGAAAAGAGAGATTTTGTGGACTATTTATAGGAACCAATTTGACGCTGTTGTTTTTCAGCTTGAGTTTCAAGCCATAAAAGGCCTCAGAATTTCTCAATATAAGCTCTTAAGGCCTGGTCAGTCATGCTATCAGGTATACCACAGTGTTAGTAGCAATCATGAAAGGCCTTCCTTGGTGTAGACTGATTTGCTCAGAGAGATGTGAAGCAAGTGAGTAGAGAGCAAGAAAGCGAATGGCTCTGAATAAGTTCAAGGCAAATGGGACTAAAAAATGAAGTAAAGATGGTAGAAGGAAGTGAAAAAGTAGAAATAAACAACATTAGCACAGATGTTTATTGTATCATATGTACATGAATTTGTCCGATCTCTCTCCTATGTATATACAAACATACATATAGACAAGTTTATGGATAAATTTTGTTAATACCTATGGTAGCTATATGGAAAGCCCATATTTGGAGTAAATGTCCTTTAGCATGCCAGATATGTCTGGGATCAAAGCGTATAAGAGCATGATTGCCTTTATGTGCTGCACATTGGATTTTTAGAAGCATCCAGATAGTTAACACCAGAAATAGAACTAGGAACATTATTTGATCCTCCTAAAACATCTATTGTGTTTTTGTGAATATATGTCTGAATATTTTAAATTAAAGATAAGAGAAAAATGAGGACACAAAAGAGAAGAACAGTTTCAGGGGCAAGTAGACTCTAGACTAGAGTTAGCTGGATATAATGAGGATACCAGGAAGTAGATGATCCAAAACTACATTGGTAAAGCTGGCAAAAAATAAACACAGTTCACAGTTTGTTTTTGAAGAGTTTTACTTTATCTAATATACCTTGAGTTTTTCATTACAATCTTAAATCTAAAAGGCATATTTCCAGTTTACTAAGCAAGCAGCCAACAGGACAAATATGCCAGTCTCTACATTAATTAGATGTCCAGCGGCTGAATGGTGAAACTGTTAAGTTTCTAAGTATGACACTCTTAGTATCACTATCTATTCAGTAATCAATCAGTGCAGGAATTTCAGCTTGTACTAATAGAACATGCTTTACCTCAAAACATAAGAAGGTCTCAACAAGCAAGGGTAGCCCACTGAGTTTGCAAATTCCACAGCATCTTCCTAAAGAATAGGAAAATATACTTTATTTATAATACTGGTAACATTAAACTCAACCTTCCCCATCCTGAAGATTTTCATATCACTACATTTGGATATATCTGCAGAAAAGTTGAGTCCTCCAACATTTTCTATTTCAATAAGGCTCAAACTCATTACTTGCAATTCTGTTAATTGTTCTGTCTTTTAAGTTAAACCATCTGGCAGTTGAGTTGCTGAACCTTCTTCCTATGCAAAAGGAGGCTTTTTGTTATTTCTTTATACTACAGTATTGCCAAAGAATAAATGCATCCTTTCAATTAAGCAGATAAAAAAATATGTCATGGATGTTGGCTTCAACTAGGTACTAAACCCAGCTTCCAAACAGATCAACCTACCAAGGAACTGACTGCTTTCCAGGGTGCCTGGGCCACCTGCAACTCATCAAGAACAGCTGAGAATACAGATCTGTCTTCTGCACGATCAATCTGCAGTGGATTGGTACCCATAATTTTAACTCCATTTCTGTAAAGTGGCACAGCTAGGTTATTTGGGATCTGTCCTCCTACAGAGATGATGCAGCCATCACATGCCTAAGAGCAATCCAAAGAATACAAAATATTACATACATTTGCTAACAATTGCAACATTTCATTTCCCCAACCGCCAGTCTCTTGAAATGTTTGGAAGCAAGGGAAGAAACTCTTCCTGCTTCTGGCAGAATCCTTCACCTCCCTCCACCAAAATCTATCCAAAAGGATTGGGTATTCATTGCAGCTCCATATTTGGTTTATCTAAGCAATGCAACCAAATGCATGGCGATAAGACAATATGATGAAATCTTATTTCACTTTTGAACAGATCCCATTAGTATCGATAGCTGGGTTTTTTTAAGCACATCCATTCTCATAGCCCCTTAACCCTAGAAGCATCTCTTAATGAAACTAAGATTCATGAGTCTCTAGTACATGATCCATCTCTATCTTTCTGAAAAGCAGCTGATCATATTTGCAAATGGCCTCTCTTACATAGTTAAACTGAGAATTCCTCCCCTGGTTTCCCTGAAAAAAAGGAGAAAGCTGAGCAGGTATTATGAACTGCATTGTAACCTTTTAGGATCAACCAGGTAAGAAAGAAGTATAGAGAAACTTTCAGAAACATGGCAATGTTTGTTTTTGCCAATTTGTATTAAAAAAATACAATAATCTTAAGGAGCGCTAAGACTATCACAAAGAATCAACACTTCTCATGAAGTTATTATAATGCCACATATACATACATGTGTGATGTCCTTAAATTTATATTTCGCAGTTAAAAAATTACATCCATATCAACGCTATTGTCCTCAAGCATAAAATTAAGCATGTGTGTAATTGCTTTCACTGTCACAGGTTGAAATTAAGCTCAGCAAGGGCAGGACAATTCATTCCATAAATAACTGTGAAATAATTAAATTAGCTTATAAATATTGTGCAATATGTCATCTTTGAAACACAGTTATATATTTATTTGGCATTCATTACTGAACAGTTACTAGGATTAACTATGTGTTGTAAAATATGAGGTCAGTATCTAAAACTAGTAACTTTAAGAAATGCCCTGCTAAAAGGGGAAATAAAGCTTTAATTTCACAAATGATTTAGCTTATTTTATGAGGTCTTGAGCTTCCTTACGTTGAAAATATTTGGAATATTTTAAAAATGAATTACCTCCTGTTGGTAGATATCCAAGATCCTCTCAAGTGATAATTCCTCAAAGTAAAGCCTGTCACATTCATCAAAATCTGTGCTCACTGTCTCTGGGTTGCAGTTTACCACAACTGTCTTCTTGGAGAGCTGATGCAAGGTACGGATGCAAGAAACAGCACACCAGTCAAACTCCACACTACTTCCTGCCAAAAATAGAGTTGGAGTTTTTAACAAACAACATTAGGCTGGAGGTTTAAAAAGCAACTGCTATGTCAAGGTCAGAGGAAGGAAGTTTGCAGCTGTAACATCATGCCTGTGTCCACTGACAATATGTATTACCTTGATAAAAGAAGTGCCTTTGTGAATTTCTGGGTAGTTAATAAATCCACTGAATAGCAGCTTCTTAAAATTAATTTAACGTTTGATGGGTCAGGCTGTAAACTATTTATATGTCTTAATAGAAAATGTTTATCTAAAACCATAGCTAAAACATAATGAATAAATATATTTTCTGCCCAGGTATTCACCATGCTTATGGAAAATATTTATGAGTTCTGGCCTTACATTTGATCTCCACATTTTTGGTGGGATTTTCAAGTGGGTTTAATATATAAATATATGTACTGTGCACTCAGTTCAGGAAATCAGATATAGATTCAGCAGAAGCTGTCCTTCAAAATATGTGGTAAACATATAAATGAAATATGAAAGTAATTTTAATCATTTCAAATCCCAACTAAATGGTAATGCTAGTTAACACTATTTGAAATAAATGTTAATGCCATACATATAAGTATCAAGTCTGTTAAAGTATAAAGACAGATAAATCAAAAAGGGTGAGTATTGCTATGAAAAAGTGAAGAGGTAGAGAAGATCCCCTGGCCATTTACTATCATCACACCTTCATGATCCTTAAGATGTATTTCTATACAAGCTTTTTCTGGATTTCTAAATTACATTATTAGAAGTTTTCCATCTGGAAAACAGTTCTTTCATACTAAATCTACAAAAACGAAATACTTGAGAACACTGAAATAGCAATTATTTGTCATATAGAATTCAAGTACTACAAGAAAAGATATTACACAAGAGAGTACCTACTAAAGAAGCTTCTCAGTTGGAAAAATGTGGAGAAGCTATAGAAGCAAGATTTACCTATATGATATGGTCCACAGCCCAGCACCATCATTCCGTGGTCATCAAATTTTACGTCATGTTCCTAAAATAGAACACAATAAAAGAAGTCATCAGAAATTATTTTCAGCAATATCCTCTGGGCTCATGAGAATAAAACATTTCTGGCTCACAGTTCTTCATCTAAAAATAAAACAGTAAGGGCTTAATTTGTTCTTATTTGCTTTACTTTATTTTTTTTAATATAGAGTCCTTTTAAAGAAGTTGGTACAGTAATGTAAGACACAGTATAGGGCTTGCTGAAAGATAATAGCATGAATAATGATCTTGTAAAAGGAGCATTATCGTCTTGCAGTATAGTATTTAGTATTAGTATTGACTTGTGGAATATTGGAATCATAAGGAATGCTTATAGAGGGCACAGCCCAAGATGAAGTAGAACCATGGGGTTATGATACAGTTAACCACTTTGTTGCCAAATATAAGATTATAAAAGATTTCATGAGTGGGAGACACTAAAATTGGGCTTGTTTCTTGGAGTAGCTGATTTAATTATGGTATTCATATGACACCCATGATTCAGTTCAATGTCTGTAGTGTGAATAGCATATATGACTGCTTCTAAGTTAGTACCATAGTAGTAGGCTATTCTGATCAGATAATATTATTTTTTTATCCCAAATTTCCTGTCAGAAGTAATAGTCTCCACATATTCATTGAAGATAAAAATGAGCCAGGAGCAGCTCCTTATTATAGCTCTTTGCCTGAATGCCAGAAATGGGAGTTAAACAATGTCTAACCTCAGGCATTGTTTGTGCGATAACCAGAGCCTAAAAGTAACATAGCCTAAAAGAAGCCATAGTCTGTTACTATGGTCTTCACTATGACACAGTAATGGTCACACATTAAGTCCAACCATAGCCACTGAGGCAACCAAACTTTCATGTAGATAAAGAGCATGTAGAATTACGGGCTAAATAATCTGTCTATTACTATCATTGCCTGCTGTTCTCTTTCTGACCTCCACTGTCACAGACTTATAGGACAACCCATGCTAACTGATTTCCATTTCATCTGGTCTTGACTCAGGCTAATCTAATTACTGTTCAGGCTACAAGAATATTGCATAAAAATTAATTGGCTGAAAATTTATCACGATTCATCCTCCTAACTTTGATGGTAGGTAATTCGTTCTCCAATACTTTATGTTTATCCTTCTCAGCTTCTTTAGCTAAGATTGGCCTCCATTCTTCCTTTTGCTTTTATTTTTCAGTTGCCTTTCCCTCAAATAATTAATTACTGGTCTGCAACTCTTTCAAACATAAATCCCAGATTGAGTTGGCATTATGGTTCTCTACTATTTTCGTGGGTGCCTAATGGCTTGGTGGCATGTTAGCAGAAGGGTAATACTGAGAAATAATACTTCCCACAGAATCTTTATTAAGGAAGTTAGTTTATCCCTTCAGCCAAACTCTGTCATTCATGTGATAACCATTCTGCTGCATTCCTCCAATGCTACCAAATTCTTGAAGTAATCATCCTTATCAAAGCCATTTGTACAAAGATCAAGGGAATTAGCTTTTTTCATTATACAATTCATTGTCAATAACCAGCATGGAATGAGATGGGATAGTACCACCCATTGCACTTGCAACATATTGGACTTCACAAATTTATTTGATAATAAGAGATTAAATTTCCCAAAAAAAGAGAAACTTCCACAGTGCAAACTAGCAAGTAAAACTTACATCTCTAAGTGACTCTGCCCTGAGTCACTTTGAAATGAAATGGGTGGCAAATAAATTTAATAAATAATAACAAAAATCATTATCATCCTCTTTGGCCATCTACAGCAAAGAGAAATAATGTATATTATTATAGTCATTCATAGAAGACAAAACTGTGGTGCTATGGATAAATTCTCATTCCTTATGTGTCTACTCTCCTTGTTCAACAGGACTTTAATGCCCCCAGCTATATTTTTACTTGCTCAATAAAAATAATAGAAAAACATTTCCACCTGTACTCCAATGGGATTATGCTTCTGCCAACTGCTGTAAACTATAACTGCCTACAGAGTGAGTGAATTTGAGTTGCAAGGTCAGTAGATACTAATGGGAGAAAATACATCATAATACACAATAGCTGTAACCTAATAAATGACACTACTTACCTGGCCATTGTAAGTGACATAGAGGTAATTAGTTACAGCAGGGTATTCACCTGCCAGCGTATCAATCTGCAAAAGGGAAGAATTGTCAGTATGAAAACAACAACCATTTGTTAGGTTCATGCAGTACCATTCCTTGCTTGTCCTGTTTTCCTCCAGGGTGTGTGTGTGTGTGTGTGTGTGTGTATGTGTGTGTTACCCTCTCTGTTCAGTACTTACTGACACAACACAAGTAACCATCAGCCAAATGTTATTTTAACTGAATAATTTCGATTTAAGCATTAACTGAAATTCATTGCTTCCTTGCTGATGCCTATATGCAATAATATGTATGCATAAGAGGCTCTAGAGACCACCAAGGTTTGCCCAAGAACAAAGAGTCTTCAAAGAATAAAACAAGAGGAGCCAAAGTTACTGTCTAATGTGGATGAAGAGTCAACCATAAGCCTGGTATGTGGTTGGCTGACCCTCCTCCACACAGCAACATTTTAACTCAAAACTAAAAGGAAACCTGGTTTTTTTTCTGCAGAAAAAAACTGTAAATTTAACCATTCATCATCCTTCTGCTTTATTTATTTAATACACTTCAGGCAATAGAATCCTGCCCCCATCGCAGTGCACACAGATATATTTCATTTTGCAGGATCAGTTCTTCTGCTTCTCATATGGTAATGTCATGCTTAATAGTTATGGAGGAAACTTTCAAATGCTTTTCTTGATATCTGGATTAGAAGTTTGAAAAGTCTACATGGTTAAGCTGTGGACAGATGTAACCTAATAAGCTACCATTTTGCCAGATAATAGATAAATAGATTCCTAATTTCTCAAAAGGGAGTCCCACTTTATTCAATGGGGTTTGCTCTCAGGTAAGATGAGCAAAGCTAATGTCAGCAGTAAAGTTGGTTTTAATATTAAATTTATGCCATGATCAGCTGCAGCTACAGCTTGTTATTCAGGTGTCCATATCACTTCTGTAACTTTTGACTCTTTATATACATCTTTATGTACACTGAGAACATATGCACCAAGACAAATTCCTTGTGTGTCCAATCACACTTGGCCAATAAAAAATTCTATTCTATTCTATTCTATTCTATTCTATTCTATTCTATTCTATTCTATTCTATTCTATTCTATTCCATTCCATTCCATTCCATTCCATTCCATTCCATTCCATTCCATTCTACATCTTTCTTCTTAGAGCGTAGAATGTAGTCTGACTCTGGAAGAGACAATATCTTGTTCTGACTCTATAAATTTCCTTTTTAAATATCTTTTGCTTCCTCTCTCTCCCCTTCCCTCCCTCCCCCCTCCCCCTCCCCCTCCCCACACACATACACACACATTCAGACAGAGAGACAGAGAGACAGAAAGCCAGAGAGAGACTTGTGAAAGGATAAATTGATGCTTGTCATTCAAGGAACACTGCACAGTTACCAATGCTGCAGAGCCAGAGCACCACAAATATTTTCATGCTTGCCTTGATGAGACCAGAATGTACTGGAAGTGAAGCAAGAAAGGGGACAGTATTTGGACAACAAGCTTTTAGGTGTACATGGATCTCTAAAAAAGAAGGAGAAAAGAAGCACGTAGAACATTCATTTCAGTATCCCTTAACTGAACAGCAACATGAACAGCTTTGAAAGCGACTGTGGGACTGTCACAAATAGCTGAGGAACATATTACACAACTAAAATAAATACAGAATGAACCTGCAGTGATGGAACACTTACAATACTACCCTACAAAATGATAGGCAAAAAGAGTTACACATATTGTGGTTACAAAGAAAAATGGATCATCTTTTTTACTTCACTGCTTAAAACCAAAGCAGAGGAAATAGCTCAGTTCAAAATGGGATGGAGAAGCAGCTTTTCCTTTCTTTCAGTGAAATTTATTTAATGTTAATTGTTATTTTGACAAAGAATATGTATGATAAAATGTGAAACACTTTCATGCTGAAGTAGACTGATGCTCAGGTATTAAACAATGTAGAGAGACAGCTGACTATCTTGGAAAATATCCTTTGGTGACAAGTCACAGGAGACAAATCCTATAGGCCAACAACAGCAATATTCAAAATATTAAATTATATTGATTTTATTGTATAGCACTCCAGATGACTATTTATGGCTAAGTATTGCTAGGTGTGTCCAAGACCGAAGGCTGATTTAAATTTTTTTTAGATCAGCTGCTAAATCACAGAATGCCTATTTGGGATGCTTCAGCTATTTCCAGTCATGCATTCTTTCACCCATTTCCAGTTTGAATCAGGGAAGTCATTATCTGGGAGACACTTCTGTTGCTGAAAATAAAAGCTAGACCTGCTGCGTAGATATAGAGGCTCCCTCAAGCACATGGAACAGATGTGCTTATACAGTTTTCTTGGCAGCAGTATGGAAGTTGTTTGCCATTGCCTCCTTCCCAGGGTGTTTTTGTAACTTCCCAGAATAGCCAACAGCCCTTAATTGTCTCATATCCACTAGAAAACAGACCAGACGCCACTTGGCTTAGAGCACTGGACAAAATCAACCAGGAAGCTGGTTTTCAGGATAGATTTTGACCTTGAAAAGGACTCATGTCATTCAGAACTCAAAACAGGCTCTTCCATGTATACCAAAAGTGGTCCAAGCTCAAAATGAGCCCTGAGCGTTTCAGCAATGGTAGATTTTTTTACCAGAACTTTCATAATAGGCCTTTCAAAGATCAGAAGTGAAGTCAGATTACTGCTGGAACATTTGAATATCATATATCAAAGTCAGGACATTCCATGACAAAATGCTTCTATTAACTGAACTTTGAGGTCTTACCTTTTGTAGGATATAGACCTACCACTATATCTCTGCCTATAAAATTGTTGTTTTTCTCTTTCAGCCTAAATGTTTCTAGACAAACAGATTTAATGAAATCACAAGTTAGCATGTCAATGGACCACTTTAGTACTAAAGAAAACTGTTTATGAAAACAGGGACTGGATTTGACTAATCAGGAAATGATGAAATGGAACAGTTGCTTGTAGTAGAAGTAGCTTGAAAAAATTATAGGTAAGTGTTCACATGGCCAATGATGAAATGGTAACTAGTTAACACTATGCAATGAAGAATTTCAATTTGGTTTACAAAAAACAAATATCTGCAAATGAACTGATCTGTGTTTCAGTTCCATTAACCATAGACAATAGGGTACAGTGATAGAGAAGTTTAAATCCTATTTAAATCTGTGGGATTCCTGGATGGTCTCAAGTAAATAACAGAATAAAAGAGAATAACAGAGTTGGAAAGGATATTGAAGGTCTTCTAGTTCAGCCTCCTGCTCAAACAGGGAACCCTATACAATTCTGAACAAATGGCTATCCAGTCTCTTCTTAAAACCTTCTAGTGATGGAGCACCAACAACTTCTGAAGGCAACCTGTTCCACTAGCTAATTGTTCCCATTGTTCCCATTGTTGAAAATTTCTCTTGAGTTCTTCGTTGCTTCTCTCCTTGAATAGTTTCCATCCATTGCTTCTTGTCCTGCTCTCAGGTGCTTTGAAAATAACCCCCTCTTTTTTGTGGCAGCCGCCAAATATTGGAACAGTGCTATCATTGCACCCCTAGTCCAGAGGTGGGATTCACTTGCCTTCCTTATTGGTTCACAAATGTGAGCACACATATGCATTCGCTGGTTTTGCTCGCACATGCCTCCTCTGAGCATGTGCATGGCCTTCTGCGCATGCTCTTTGTTTGTGCATTACATCTGGGCAGAGCCTCCCAAAATCGCCACTACCAGTTCGCACAAACCGGACAGAGCAGGCTGAATCCCACCTCTGCCCTAGTCCTTCTTGTTACTAGACTAGTAAACCCATTTCCTGCAACTGTTTCTCATATGTTTTAGCCCCCAATCCCCTGATCATCTTTGCTACTCTGCACACTTTCTAGAGTCTTAGCATCTCTTTTATATTGTGGTGACCAAAACTAGATGCAATTGTAGTTCCAAGTGTAGTCCTACTAGGCATTATAACATGGTGCTAAAACTTCATATGATCTTCATTCTATCCCTCTGTTAATACAGCCTTGGATTGCACTGGCTTTTTTCATAGCTGCCAACACACTACTGGCTCATATTAAAGTCATTGTCCATTAGGACTCCAAGATCACTCTTGCAGTTACTATGAAATTAGGTGAAAATAAAAATGTGCAAGGGCTATTAGCAGATCCATTACTTTAGACCTGAGAGTTATTAAAGAAAAGATGCATTTGAAACTTGGCAAGTCAGATCACGTCATGACTGGCCTGATAAGAAACAAGATAGGAGACAGATTAGTAACTCACATCTTTTCTTTTACCTGATAGAAAAAGAGTAAAAGTGAGAAGTATTTATTTTCTTTTAAAAAGAAAGTTATAGATTTTGGTATCTTCTTTCTTTCTGCTACAAAAATGTCCCATGTGCTCCCAAATGGAAGACTGAATATCATTTAAAGTATCATCTGAAACAACCAAGAAGCAATACAAAAGACAATCAGCCTCTGAGGGACATAAGAAATTAGTTCAATTTTCATTTCTAAAGAATGAACACAAGCTATACTTGTCTTGTTAGAGATCTACTCCCAACAAGATCAGTGTCAGAATCCTTGTTTATTCATAAGGCTCAAAGACAGCCTGTGACTAAGAACATTTCCACACTTCACCTTTAAGTTGTCATGACAGCTGAACTTTAAGCCACCTTAAGACATCTTTTTGCAAATGTTTACAAAGCATTCAAGCTGAAAACTTCTATTGAAGAAGTCCCCTTCCATTCTGCTCTCCCGTCTTTTATACAAGAAAACCACTATCAATCACTGTTGCTTCAGTAAGATCTATCTATCTATCTATCTATCTATCTATCTATCTATCTATCTATCTATCTATCTATCTATCTATCTATCTACCTTTTAAATTTATATGTTACCCATCAAGTGACTCTGGGTGGCTTACAACATGATAAAAGCAACAATAAGGATAAAGGTTCCCCTTGCACATATGTGCTAGTCGTTTCTGACTCCAGGGGCAGTGCTCATCGCTGTTTCAAAGCCGAAGAATGATAAACGTTTAAAATAAGATTTTTTTTCTTTTTTCTTTTTTAAAGATGTAACTGGATAAAATTTGGAACAAAATTGATTGATGGAATGTGAATAATTGTACTCATTTTATGCCAAACCAAACCCTTGCTCTAAACAGATGTATTTTATGTTTTATGTTTGAAAAAATTTTTTTAAAAAATTTGAAAAAAAAATAGAAATCTTCAGGCTGAATACTTTGTAAACATTTGCAAAAAAAACACATGAAGGCTGAAAATGGGACATTCGGATGTGGCGAAAGGCAGTGGTAGCAACAGCGGCGATGATTCCCGCAGCCTGGAACAGCTGATCAGCGGTATTCCGGGAGGCCAATCCAACCACCAATCATCTGCTGGTGCTAAATCAGGCTGCAATAACGCGCTGAAGCTGACCAGGCTGTTTGCTATCTGCTGCAAAAAATAGTACAAAAAATACCCTACTATACAAATTGATCACTACATTTTTCTGGGACATTTTTAAAAAATGTATTTTAAGTAGTAATTTATTTTTTTAAATATCCAGTAAATAGTTTATATTTAATATTTAAATAACAAGACCTGGCAATGACTTGGGAACTTGAAGAAAGCAGGAAACTTGAAGAAAGAGACAGAGGTGTAAATTCTGGCTACACAGGATCAAGGCTTAAGAACAAATGTATATAAAGCCAGAATTGAGAAGACAGCAACAGACAGCAAATGCCAACTCTACAAAAAATGCTGAAGAAACACTGGACCACCTTGTTAGCTGCTATAAAAAGACTGCACAGACTGACTACAAATAATGGTATAACACAGTAGCAACA
The DNA here is from genome assembly GCA_030761175.1 of Masticophis lateralis. Lineage (NCBI taxonomy): Eukaryota > Metazoa > Chordata > Lepidosauria > Squamata > Colubridae > Masticophis > Masticophis lateralis. Next base: position 180,510,396 of record JAUDYJ010000001.1, read on the forward strand.
ATGATGCATTGGGAATATCTTCAAGAAATATAATTTGCCTCCTAGCAAGAGTTGGTAGGACCACAAAATAGGCTACAACAGGAAATGAAATCATTAAAGAGCTCTGGGATTTTACAATTCAAACAGGCAAGTTCTGCCACACAACATCTGTCATAAGTTCAGAACTGGGTTGTAAGTAGCTTTTTGGGGATCCATTGTAATTTGTAGGGTCACTAGGCAATCGATCATAAGTTGAGGACTACCTGCAACAGAAAATGAAGAAGCTAAAGTGCTCTGGGATTTTCGAATTCAAAGAGACACATAACACCCCAGACTTAATAAATGTCAATAAGGACTTCCGGTTTGGCATTGAGGAAATAGTGGGCTCTGATGAGCGCCACAAAAATCCTGGCTGCCGAACCGCTGCCGATGGACTTCAGACTGGAGGTTCAGACTGGAACCGTCCTGCAGGGACGGGGAAGAAAGAGAGGCACCCCGGATGACCAAGAGGAACAGGCAAGTTCCTCGGCGGTCAGAGGGAACTCTTTGTGAATCAGTAGTGGGGGGTGGCAGCCATGGTGGCTGCCACGAAGCTGGGACAACTGGACTAAGTGTAGAGCTGGAGGAAGAGAGGAACGGAACAGTTTTTTGAAGCAGGGTGAGTGACAGCCAACTCAGGCTTGAATAACAACAAGAGAAACATTTTACCACTATAAGACCCCTAATGTGTAATAGTGGCTAAGGAGCATGGGGGCTAAGAAGATTTTGAAATGTAATTTGGAAGAGACAAAAACCCAATTGAAAACTGATTTCTGAATAAACTAATTGGAAACTTTAAAAAATTAGATATGGTCAAAGGACTGGAAAGAAATAAAGATATCTCTTTTTTTCCCTTTCTTTTTTAAATTGCAAGACAAATAAAAAGAATGGATAGTAAGCTTTAAGAAGAAGAAGAAAAGGATGTATAAATAAAAGGGGGGAAAAAGAAGTGAGAAGAGCTATTTAAATTTGGACTGGACTTTAAATATGATTTGATATTTTTAAATTGAAAAAGAAAAAAGAGAAGTCAAGTAAGATCATGATGTAATGGAAACAAAATGGATACTTGTTAAGCAATCAGAAATTGTGGATTGCAGAGAGACACCATCTGGAGTAAAAAGGAACATTCTACTTGGTTCTTTGTTTTGGAAGATTGTGAACTTCACAGATAATAAGAACTTGTAAGAGGAGGATTTTCTTGTCTACAAGAGGCTTGACTTTTGGAGAAATAAAAAGAGAAATAGAAGGGAATACAATGGAACTTTTATAATTGGAGCAATTATTTGACCTGGAGAATGGAAAGAAAAGAAATAATTATAATGTTGCACAGAGGACAAAATTTGAGAATATAAAAATCAAAATGGAGTATACATGTGTGGACAAGAAATTGAAAATGGAGAAATAAGACACAGAAGTGGAAAATAAAGAAAGTAAAGATATTGTGATTAAATATGAGCAAATAATTGAACATGAGAATAGTAATAATAAAAAGGAGGTCTCTAGAGATTATATTGAGATTAACAATAACATGATGATTATATTGAGATTAATACTGAATGATAAAAGAATAAAAGGTTGGAAAATATTAAGAAATTTAAAGAAGTCCAGGACCTGGATTTATAAAACGACTATATTGAGATTAATAAATATGAGAAAAATTATGTTACAGATATTTAGAAATGAAATAGGGATTGAAGTTAAAATATATTAGTTAAAAGAAGTTAAAAGAAATATAGTAATGGATATAATGAACCAATTTATTATTAAGATGCTAAAAGATACTACTTGAGGAAATTGATGATTATAATAACTGGGATATACCTATAACAATTGTTATAATTTGAATATTTGTGATAATATATCTATGAAAGTAAAAGATGATTATGCTGGGATTAACAATGAGAAACATAAAGATAATTATACTGGGATTAACAGTAACTAAAGTGATTACACTGGGATTAACAGTGAATAAAGATGATTATACTGAGATTAGCAGTGAGAATAATGACGATTACGCTGGGATTAATAGTGGAATAAAGATGTATTTTGTACACAGGAATTAACAGTGGAAGGATAAAAGAAAGGTTAAATTAGAAAATTGATAGCTATAATAATTGGGATATTGTTTAAATATGTATAACAATTGTGATAATTTGAATATTATTACTTAAGTGAAAAAGAAAAGAAAACTGAAACAATATGTGATTATGATCTATAAATAAAAATTACTTAATTGGTGTTATATAAATGATTTAGTTTGGTAGATAGAATTTAGGATAATTGGGAAATTGTATTAAAGAGCATTATTTGAACTAAGAACTATGTTTAAATGTTAAATTGCTATATTTTTAAAATTAAAGATAAGATTTAAATTTGATAAAGTAATAATGGAATAAAGATTTAATGAGCATAATGAAATATAAATATGTTTGAACTGTATTGTCAATAGTGAGGATTTAGGGTAAGAATTTTTGTATTATGAGTTATTAATTGAATTAAGAATTAAGGTGGGTTAATAGAAGGGTAATTGTTTTGATTAAGTAAATATGTGTTAATTTTTTAAAAACGGTATTAGCTGAATATGTGATCTAAGATTAAGAAATAAGTGCCATGGCAAAATAGAATAGATAAAATTTTGTTAAAGATTTTGTTAAAAATTGAACAAAGTGATGACCGGATCAAAGCTCTGTTCCAAAAGGATGTAATTTGTATGTCTGGAAAAAAAATAAAAAAAACTTTTTGTAAATAAATAAATAAATAAATAAATAAATGTCAATAAGAAAGAACAAAGTCTGCCTAATGGATGTGGCAGTACCTGGCGACAGAATAGATGACAAGGAACTGAAGAAAATATAAAGACCCACAAGTAGAAGTAGAATGAGTGTGGCAAAAGAAAGCAAAGGTAGCACCAATAGTAAAAGGCTGCCTTGGTTGTAATTTCAAAACATTTGAAGCATCATTGGCATGGACAAAATCAGTCAATTGCAAAAGGTAGCTTTATCTGGAACAGCTTACATTCTGAGAATACTTTTAATATTATTAAACAGCAACATCTGCCTATTGCAGGTCCTTGGGAAGGACCAAATGGCAAACACAGTCTAAATACCAGGCAACCAAACACAGTATCATTTCTGGCAAATTTCAAACTACTGATTCTTGTTTGTCAAGCAAATATTCTAACCATTCTGCTACAGAACACTACTCTTGTGGAGCCCATTAGTCAAGGAATTTTGGCTGGTGAGCAGGGGTGAAATGCTCCCGGTTGGGACGGGATTGCCTGATCCGGTAGCGATGGTGGGTAGTGGTTCGGAGAACCGGTAGTGAAAATCCCTGCCCCCACCCCCCAATGCCCAGCTGAGCCACGCAATCATCAGAGGCTTTTTTATTTTTAAAAGCATTTTTTCTATAACCTCTTCGGCTGAAAAAATGCTTTTAAAAGTTAAAAAAAGCCTCTGACGATCAGGCAACTCAGCTGGGATTGTCAGAGCTTTTAAAAGAAAAAAAAAGTCTCTGACAATCAGGCAACTCAGCTGGGATCATCAAAGGCATTTTTTTACAACCTCTTTGGCCGAAGAGGTTGTAGAAAAAATGGTTTTAAAAATAAATTTTAAAAAAAGTGGCCATGCCCACCCAGTCACATTACCCCCCACCAAGCCACGCCCACAGAACCGGTAGTAACAAATTTTACATTTTAGCACTGCTGGTGAGGTCCATAAAAAGAGACTTTTTCTGCTGTGGCTCCTGACCTCTGGAACAATGTGCTTCCCAAGGTAAAATAGGCACCCACTCTTTTGACCTTCCAAAAGGACTTGAAGTAATGAGTTTGCCAACTGGCCTGGGCTCCCAATGAAGGTGTGGAGATTGTTAATATTTTAGATATGACTCACCTCACTGTGCTCACTTGCTCCCTTCCTCTTCATTATGGTCTGAATGTTAAATATATGACCTCTATTTTATTGTTTTAATGCTTTATATACTGTTTTTATTAAATGTTTGCATGCCATCTAGAGTTGCCTAAGTTTAATAAATAAATAAATAGGTAATAGTAACTTCAGTAAAGATTAGAGAACTGCAAAATTGGCCATTACTGAGAGGGTCTTTCTGCTGCAGTGTCCACTAGACTATCAATGCAGATGCCTTGAAGAGGATAAATTGAACAGAAGCATTTGAGCTGCCAGAAGCCAGAAAACATCCTGTTAATCGCAAAACAGGAGAACAACTGCTAGAGCAGCAGTCCCCAAACTTTGTGGTTTGGTGCCCTGGTTGTGGAGGGGGAGGGGAACCGAGCTGCCCGGCGCATGTGTACAGCTCAACTCGCGTGAAGTGGCCCAGCACACCCGTATGCGTACAGTTTGACTTGCACAAGTTGAACTGCACGTGCATGCCAGCCCGCCACTCATATGAGTTGAGCTACATGCATGTGCTCTGGCCCACTGCTCACACGCCCCAGCTGCAAATATGACATGGCCCAGTAGTGAGGGGTTGGGGACTCCTGTGCTAGAAGTTGCATTCAATATGCTAGAGATAAGTAGAGGATGTCATCTTCCATTTTTGCTCTCCAGCAATGTTTGATGGCCTATTCTCATAACAGGGCAATTTGGCAGTATGGGTATAGCCTATGCAACCAGGTTCTTATAAATAGCAACACTGTTCTTGAGAGATGAAAAGTTAACAATGTCTATGATTATCAAATGTACATACTTCCAGTTTGTGTTATATCTTCAGTGTTTACACGAAATAGCAATAAGAGCAGCAGCTAATGTGTACGTATTAATACCTGTTTCACCCAAGGTATTATGTTCTTCTTGATTCTCAGTTCCCTGCTCTGAACTTCACTCAGTCCCAGACATTTCCCAATCTGCTTATCTGAGAAGCCGATCTGCTTGGCTCTCCTCAGGCTTTCTTCTGGAACAGAGTCACTGTAATCAACATAAAAAAGAATGCATAATGGATACAGGTTTCATGTTCTGCTCCTATATTTTTCAGCCTCAAGGGAGGATGAAATGTACATTGAATAAAGTAAAAAGCAGAAAAAATGGTGGAGAGAGGGAGCCAAACTCAAATCTTTTCTTATCAATAAATCCCACCCATTCTCTTAAACTGCTGAGTGCTTAAAATATTGCTGTTTCCTTGGAGAAAGTATGTGATCCAGAACAATAATTGGCTGCTAACCCAATTATCTGGGATACAAACAGTCTTCTCTGAGGTCAAGTCTCACCCGTAGCTTGCCAAGAGAGTCAAACTATTTCTTTGGGTATCTCTCACAAGTAAGCAATTCTGGAAGGAATTATTCCACTATTCTATCATACTCTTCAATTCCAAAAATGAGGAGATTATATTTACTATCCGTTTTAATTATTTATTAATCAAGAGAAAGCTTTAAAAAGCATAAAATGTTATACATTACAAAATTCAGTTTGTATTATTAAAATAAAAGCAGAAATGGTAGTTACAGTATACCCAATAGTTACCTCATACCTAATATCTTTTAAATATTCCTAATTCATTTATTCCATATGAGTTGATTAAATCTGTTGCAGTATTAAAATATTTCAATTTTTTTACCTAATCCAAAACAATATATAAAGGTTTTCCCTAAAATATCATTATCTGTGTCCAGTTTAACCCACCCTCACTCCCATGTCCTAGTTGCTAAAATCCTGTTCTTTTCCCATAAATTCCATTTCCACCAGCAACTTTTACCTGCAATATAAGAACAATTTGTGCATTCACCAACATATTAATATTGTATACTAATTACATCAGTTTATTATGAAATAAGACCATGAAAACTTCTGAAATGGTGCTCGGTTTCTTTAATAATGAATAGAATAGAATAGAATAGAATAGAATAGAATAGAATAGAATAGAATAGAATAGAATAGAATAGAATAGAATAGAATAGAATAGAATTCTTTATTGGCCAAGTGTGATTGGACACACAAGGAATTTGTCTTGGTGCATATGTCCTCAGTGTACATAAAAGAAAAGATACATTCATCAAGAATCATAAGGTACAACACTTATTGATAGTCATAGGGTACAAATAAGCAATCAAAACATATTAGGAAACAGTCAATATAAATCGTAAGGATACCAGCAACAAGGATAAAGTCATTATCAGGTATGCTTCCTTCAAAGTCCAAGAAAGAATGATTCAAACTCCATTGTTTATAGAGAAAGGTACTTTTACTGGAAAATGAAATGATGGCAACCAAGGAAAAGCAGAATCTGAGGCAAAAGCGCGAAAATTACAGATAGAAAGCATCCTCTCCCACTGTTCAGTGTAAAATCATCCAATCCAAAGGTCTCTCAGGGGTCAGGTGGAAGCACACATCTGGTAGTGTTATCAATCAGGAATGCCGTGGCCGTTAACCCGATAGCAGCTTCAAAGATGCAGCACTATATCTTAGGAATCACTTTCGTTTCTCTCTCCAGCACACTTATAACTCAATGCTAGCTCCCCCTCCCCCCGTTACCATGGCAGCCAAAGCAGCAAAAGGCAGAGGCTGACAGTCATACAGTCATAAGTGGGAGAAGATGGGTGATAGGAATGATGAGAAGATTAATAGTAGTGCACCAATATTGCACCAATCAAGGTTTCCACCTTCTCATACCTTCTGCCTGAAATAATTGCTAGATTTAAATTGTCATTTTAAGTTACCAACTTCAAGTATACACAGCTGTTCCATTATGAAACAACTGTAAAAATAAAATAGCAGTTTCAGGGTGATGAAAGAGCTGGCAGGTGTGCTTTTAAAGACACTGCCTATAATTTTTAAGAAATCTTGTAGAACGGGTAAGGTGTAAGAATAGCAATGGAAACAGATACTTTCTGTTTCTATCCTCAAAGAAAAAACTATAAACAAGGCATTATTTTAGAACTAATTATTTAGCAGTATCTCTGCAATTGTCTAGGAAACAATTCACTGATTACTGGAAGCCAGATAAATGTATTAAAAATAAATCATGCCAAATGACACGTGTATATAAATCAATTTAGATTTGCTAATATAGTAAATCATGGGCATGAGTTCATGATTTACTATAAAGTTTTTCATGATATCCTTATAGACAAGACTGTAAAATACAAATTTAAAAAATAAATCCTGGATCAAGAACTCGTTAAGTAAGTGTTCTCAATGAGTTCTCATTAATGGCTCTATGTTAACATGAAATAAAATCTTAAGTAAAATATGATAGCATTTTGTTCTGAAGCCTGTGCTATTCAGTATTTCATAAATGTTCTTTTCAGGTAAAGCAGATAATATAGCTCTGGCCTGGGATCAGAAGCTAAGTAGGGTCAGCCAGTTTAGGACTTCAGCCAAGAAATGCCAGGGCTCCATCTAGACAGGAAAGTTTAGTGGGGGAGTCATAGGGCACAAGAAATCATAACCATGAGATAATTTCTTTGGCAGCATTATCTGTGATCTGATCCAAGTTATGGAAGATAATCTATGGTAAGGAACTTGAAAAATTTGTGAAAGCCTATGGTAAGATATTCCTATACATACAGTAAAGAAAAATGACTTCCTTTATAAAATTGTAGATGTTTAGTAACATGTAAAATGATTTGTAAGTGGCATAAGCAGGAGTAGAAGCATGAAAATAAAACCATGCAGGCATTGTAAGATGACCCTGGAGGAAAAGGAGAGAGATAACAGAAATCAGCCTACTGTCTTTTCTTTGTTGTGAAGGAAGTGGTATAGGACAAATCAACTTTTGCACTAATAAAAGTAGTAGTAGTAGTAGTAAACCAGATAAATTTGGAAGATGTGCAATCTCACCCTTACTTCTAAGAAAGTATAACTTAATTCAGATAAAGAAAATGCAGAGTAACATGCTTAGAATTATCTCCCCTCTCTGTTACTTTCTGTATTTTAATAAGAATGTGCCTCAATGAAAACAATTAATACATATACTGATTGGAACTTAGTTCCAAACTTGAAGTTCAATTCCCCAAATATTGATCATTAAAGTTTAATTTAGAAACTTACATCATCATCATTAGTAGTAGTATTTATTATATTTTTATGCCTCCTATCTCTGCTACAAGACGACTTTGGATGGCTTTATATTAATATATTTATATATTTATATTAAGTAAGATAGAATGACAATTTGCAAATGAATAGAATAAAATAAAATAAAAAACAACCCAATGTATCAATTGGTCACTAGCTGTTAAGGTAAGTTCAAAGTTCATTATGATGCATTGCTTAACTTTGGTATAAGTATGGTCTCGGGACACTTGGGCTTGTGCTCCTGTCTTTTTGCTGACTCAGATAGGATTCTCAAGAATAAAGCACTCTCAATGCAAGAGAAGGGGCGTTGGTCCTACCTGATACGCTCCTTTTCATTGCGTGGAGACAGCAGCCAGTGTGGGTGGTGTCACCAATCAGCATAAGGACTGAGTCTATCAATTTCCATGGGTCCAGCCTCTGTTGCCAGGAGACCCAGTTTAGGCGAAGAAGTGAGGTGATAGACTCGGCGTGTGGCAAAGGAAAAACAAACAGAGAGTACAAGAAGAAGTAAAGGAGAGAGGTACCAGGCTGGTAAGGGGGGGTCTGGCTGCTGTCTCCACGCAATGAAAAGGAGCGTATCAGGTAGGACCAACGCCCCTTTTCCATTGCTGATGGAGACAGCAGCCAGTGTGGGACATACCCCAGTTCACTGTCCCGAAACGTGGGTGGGACCAGGCTGGTCCGATCCAATCTCCCTAGCCACAACTCTCTGTAACACCTGTCGGCCAAAAGCAGCCTCCGCAGAAGCAAAAGTGTCAATTTTATAGTGCCTAATAAAAGGAATCGGAGATGTCCATGTGGCTGCTCGACAAATTTCCAACAAGGGAGCCTGAGTAGCCCAGGCCGCTGAAGTGGCTGCGCTGCGTGTAGAATGGGCTGTTACGTGAGATGGCCGAGACAATGAACGGAAGTCGTAAGCCGAAGCAATAGTCTGTCTGATCCAGCGACCGATGGTTGTAGAAGACACCTTTAGGCCCATAGAGACGGGAAGGAAGGAGATAAACAAGGCCTCTGACCAACGAATCGACGCTGTGCATTTAATATAGATGCGTAAGGCGCGCCTGACATCCAGAGTGTGCCAACGGCGTTCACGGGGATGAATAGGTCGGGAACAGAAGGTTGGGAGAATCAATTCTTGTGAACGATGAAACACGGAATTGATTTTAGGGACAAAGGTCGGGTCCAAACGAAGGATGACACGATCGGCGTGGAAGATGCAGAGGTCGGATCTGGTAGATAGAGCAGCCATCTCTGAAATACGACGAGCCGAAGTGACCGCTACTAAAAAGGCTACCTTACAGGACAGTAACCTCAGGGAAGTCGTTCTCAGAGGTTCGTAAGGAGGCTCCACCAACGATTCCAGGACCAATGGAAGATCCCACGTAGGGTAACGGTGCACCACTGGAGGTGACAAGTTAGTAGCACCACGGAGAAATTGACGGACGAGGGGATGAAGAGCCAATGAAGAAAAGGAACTGCAGGTAAGTATTGAAGAGAGAGCCGCCACCTGGCGGCGTAGCGTGTTAGGCGAGAGTCCGTCAGCAAACCCCTGTTTCAGGAACACCAGGACATCCACAATGGAGGGTTGGAAGGCAGAGATGCCCTTCTTGTCGCACCAGGAACAGAAGGCCTTCCAGGTAGCCGAATAGATCCTGTTAGTGGAAGGTCGACGGGAGGCCTGGATTATCTGAATCACATCGCCCGGAATGTTGGCAGAGCTCAAGGAGAGCCGCTCAACCGCCACGCGGTCAGATTGAGCCACCCCGGCTCCGGATGAGTTATTGTCCCTTGTATCAGGCAGTCCGCCGAGACCGGAATGCGCCAAGATGGAGCAACCGAAAGGGAAACCAAGTCCGCAAACCAAGCCCTGCGAGGCCAGTGAGGGGCCAGAAGTATTAATTCCGCCTTCTCGCTCAAGAGTTTGCGGATCACCCTGGGAATCAGCGACGCCGGAGGAAAGGCGTACAGAAGGCCTTTCGGCCACGGAGCTCTGAGGGCGTCTATGGCTTCCGCCTGAGGTTCCGGGAACCGGGCGAAGAAACGAGGTAATTGAGCGTTCGACCGGGTCGCAAAAAGGTCCACAATCGGGGTCCCGAAGAGACGAACTAGCTCCTGGAATATTGAAGGATGGAGCTGCCACTCCGCATTGTCCACCCGTTGGCGGCTCAGCCAGTCCGCCTGAATGTTGTCGACCCCCGAAATGTGTTCTGCTCGGAGAGATCCAAGGTGACGTTCCGCCCAGAGACCTATTCTTAGAGCCACTGTCAAAAGGGACTTCGAGTGAGTGCCCCCCAATTTGTTGAGGTGGGCTTTGGCCATCACATTGTCCGTCAACACGAGGACGTGTGTGCCGGACAGAAGATTCCGGAAGGCTCTGAGGGCCAGGAAAATGGCTTGTAGCTCCAGCCAATTGATGGGCCGTCGGGCATCTACCTCGGTCCACACCCCTTGAGCGATCTGACCCTCGCAATGCGCACCCCAGCCCCGGAGACTGGCGTCCGTGGTCACCACAACCTTCTGGGTCTCGAGGAACGAGGAACCTGCTGCAATGGCCGGAGATCTCCACCATCGGAGGGATCTGCGAACCGCTGGAGGGAGCAGGATCATCCGCGAAGAAGTGCCTCTGCCCGCCTTCTGGAAAGGTAGAAGAAACCATTGGAGTTCCCTAGTATGGAGTTGCGCCCATGGAACAATGGCTATGGCCGATATCATTTTACCCAATAGCTGTGAAAGCAGATACGGAGAAACCTTCCGAGAACCCTCAACTTTAATAACCAGACCTCTTAAACTATCCTGCCTCTCCGGGGAAAGGAAGACTCTACCTTGCAGCGTGTCAATCAAGGCCCCCAAATGCACCAAGGAAGTGGAAGGGACCAAATGGCTCTTCTCCCGGTTAATGGAGAAGCCATGTGCAGCCAATGTTTCCACCGTAAATTTAATATCCCAGGCCGCTTGGGCAGAAGTAGACGATAAAATCAAAATGTCATCCAAGTAACAAAGGAGCCTAATGGAAGAAAGTCTGAGATAAGCGGCCAATGCCGCTAGCACCTTAGTAAAGGTGCGGGGAGCGGAGGAGAGCCCAAAGGGCAACGCCCTATATTGATAATGCTGCCCCCCATAACAAAAACGCAAATAACGTCTATGGGAAGGGAGGATAGGGATATGTAAATAGGCCTCGGTCAGATCGATGGAGGAAAGGAGATCGCCCCTCCTAACGCCGTCCAAGATGGATTTGAGAGAGTGCATCTTAAACTTTCGATATACTACGTACTTGTTTAATCTTTTTAGGTCCAGAATAGGTCTCCACCCCCCTGAAGACTTGGGCACCAGGAAAACCCGAGAATAAAACCCCGTCCGAATCTGGTCAAGGGGCACAGGTTGGATAGCCTTAATGGAAAGGAGATGTTGAACCGCCGCATCCATCAGTGACCTTCGATCAGGGTCACGATGAAGCAGACAGCAAATGAAACAACTTGGAGGGGGGGAAACGAATTCAATGGCCAAACCAGAACGTAGAGTAGCCAGGACCCATTGGTCTGAGATGGATCTCTCCCAAACGGTGACAAAGAGGGCCAATCTGCCACCGATGGGAGGATCAGAGATGCACTTATCGACGGCGTCAGAAGGAACGACCCCCTCCCCCCCGAAAGGGCCGTTTGGTACCGGGGGATCTACCCCTGAAGGAACGATCGGGAAAATTCCGCTGCCTTCCAAACGAATTGGATGGTCTAGCGGAAAAGAGGGAAGACAATCCCCCACTCTCAGCACCTCTATTCTGGAAACGAGGGTGATAAGGCAAAAAACGGGAATCGCCCCTGCGATGAACGGCTGCCAATACTTTTTTCTTATCCCTTGTCTCTGTGAGAAATGGGTCTAAGGCCTCCCCAAACAGACGGGACCCTCCAAAGGGAACGGACGCCAAGCGCCACTTGTGTCTGGCATCCGCCTGCCAGTAACGGAGCCAAACCAAGCGCCTAGCCACAATGGTGGAGGCGAGAGACTTAGAGGCAAAACGAGTGGCGTGCAAGGTGGAGTCTGCCGAGAATTGCAACGCGGCGATGATCTTATTCAGGTCCTGTCTGATTCTTGCATCTCCAGGAGTCAGCTTCTCCTGCAGTTGTCGTAACCACAGCAACGTGGTGCGATTAAAGAAGGAAGCCATGGTAGCCGCCTTGATCGCCCAGGCCGCGCTCTGGTGCACCCTCTGTAGCACCAAATCAGAACGCCGTTCCTCCGGGCGAAGACCTTCATCCGGAACTCCGGGAACATTGGCACTAGGGAGAAGAGCCGCAATGGGAGCGTCGACCACTGGCGTTTGGAGAAGGTCCTCCAATTCTTGCGCCACCTGAAAGTTCGTACGATCAACAGAAGACGGTACAGGGGCTGAACCAGGAGAAGACCACTGGCGCTTAATTACATCCAAAAACAGTGGAGGAGTAGGAATAGCCGAGACGGGCTTGGAGGGTTCTGCAAACATGGGATCCAGAGAGGCCGATGAAGCCGAAGTGGAAGGAAGATCAACCACAGGCGAAGATAACCTAGCAGTATTAACAGCCTTAAACAATAAGGACTTAAAGAGAGACTGGGGAAACAGTCCAGAAAAGGAGGGCTGATCCAGAGGCAGGTTTTCGTCATCCGACAAGGCAGTGTCACTGAAATCCGCATCTAGCAAAACAGAAGGATGGCTGGAGTGAGAGCCAGAAGGGGAAGCAGGCCTCTGGTCCACAGACCCTCCTTCGGGATGTCGTTCTGGAGAAGGTGAGGAAACAGAGCGGACCGAAGTAGACCGATGACCTTTAGCTTCCATGGACCTCTGGACCGCAGCCTCTATCAAACGCAAGACTTGGTCCGAAAGAAATGGCGCCATCTGTGGAACCTGGGCGGCAGAATCAGAAGGCAGAGGAGGAGACTCGCGAGAAACCTCCAACTGAGTAGCATCAGGTTGGTGAGACGTCGTAGAACCCCACAGATCACCAGTTGAAATCGTAACAGGACAGTCCCGAAGAGAGACTTGATCCGGAGTAAGCGGCCTAGAGACAGGAACAGAATCCGTGGAGGGAACAGAAAGAGCAGCCGCTTCTGCAGATGCCCGGACCTCGCAGGCCTTTTCACACAATTTGGTTAGAACCTTGTCCCTGCGTTTCTCAGACTTAGAAGCCCCACTGTGATTGTGGGTCTTGCCTCGTGGCTGTAAAGCCGGAGAGCGCTCTCGAGGTGGCACTAAATCAGTAGAGTGATGTGCATGCGCAGAATCAGAGAGCCCATGACGGCCGTCGCTGGTCCTAGAACCATGCTTAGACTTAGACAGGGCCTTAGGCATGCTGACAATTTTGTGACAAGCACAATATGCCCAAAAAGGGAGCGTAAAACTCCTCAGTCAGTTAGTCTCAATTAAGGAGCCACCAGATAAACGTTGGTGCGGGGTGGCGCGTAAGCTCCACCAACAGCCACCAACCGAAGCACAGGCCACACTCTGCACTGTCGCAGATCAGGGAAATTCCACTTAAACTTCAGAGAGACACAAAATGGCCGCTGCGCCAAAAAAAAGGCAGTCCAAAATGGCGGTCCGTCAGAAGGACGAAGAGAGCGCTCCTTTCGCTGACAGCAGGCAGCGATGTGTGAAATCAGCAGGAAGGGCTTTAAAACAAAGACGCAAGTCCAGCAAACAGTCCAAGAGCCCCGCAGCGAACAAAAATAGAAGAAGCGATCGTCAGCTGAAAGCAATGGCCGCCGAACGATCGCGTCAGTCAAGCAAGCCAAAAAAAAAAAAAAAAAACGGCCCGAACGAGAGAAAATGGCCGGCGCCACTGACAGAAGACTCGTGAGGAGTCTCAAGCGCTAAAAAAAGGCAAAGAAACGGGCTAAAGTATTCAAAATAGAAAGGACAACGAAGATCAGCTAATGAAGGGAAAAAAACAAAAAACAAAAATGAGTTCCCTTTAACTCAAATTCCCCCCCCCCCCGAGGGGGAGTGGAAGAAAAAAAGGGGGAAATAAAAACAAGGCAAAATAAATACAACTCACGCCACAGCCTATACAGAAGGATGATCCAAATTCGTAGTCAACAGTCCAAGTCAAACGCCAGAAATTCGAATAGAAAAGGCAAAATAGCAAGCAAGAGAAAGCACAAAGGGGCCACACGCCTGTCCAACTGAAGGACTGAGCCTAAACTGGGTCTCCTGGCAACAGAGACTGGACCCATGGAAATTGATAGACTCAGTCCTTATGCTGATTGGCTGACACCACCCACACTGGCTGCTGTCTCCATCAGCAATGGAAAATTTTCATTCACTATACACTACCTGTATATACTATTTGTAATGAATGGCCCAAAGGTGCTTGTGTTTTCAAAAGGCAACTGGACTTTGTTTTTCTTGAAGATGTTTTGCTTCTCAACCAAGAAGCTTCTTCAGTTCTGACTTGGATCAGAAGCGAAACATCTTCAAGGAAAAGTAAAGTCCAGCTGCCTTTTGAAGGAAAAAAAAAAGCACCTTTGGGACAACCATGACCTGGATGACTGAGAAACTCCATAGACATATACTTGTAATGAAATGCATATTGTGATATCCCAACACTAATCACAAGTCTTCCTTACTTGTGTCCAGTATTACAACCCAAATACAGGTAATCCTCTACTTACAACCATTCATTTACTGATTGTTTGAAGTTACAATGGCACTGAAAAAAGTGATTCCTGACCATTTTTCACATTTACAACTGTGGCAGCCTCTACATGGTCGTGTGATTAAAATTCAGATGCTTGGCAACTGATTCATATTTATGACGGTTCTAGTATCCCAGGGTCATGTGATTATCTTTTGCAACCATCTGACAAGTAAAGTCAATGGGGAAGCTAGATTCACTTACCAACCGTGTTGCTAACTTAACAATTGTGGTAAGAAAGATTGCATGCGCAGTGTGCGCCAAAAGCACACTGCGCACACATGTGCAGTGCACACCAAACGCTGTGCACGTGCATGCATAGTGCAGGCCAAATGCACACTTCATACAGAAAAAGGAGGCTTAACAAGGTAAGTAGAACAGCGAGGGGGGGAACAGTTGTGCCACGCGATTTAGATTCGCTAGAAAGCAGGATTTCCGGTTCACTCGAACCGTTGCGAACCGGTAGCATTTCACCACTGACTATGGTGCGATACAATCACATAAAGATCAAAAATTAACATTTTAAACACATATAATTTTGGTGCTTCATTGTTTAATAGTAGGAGCAACAAAATTATAACCCCACTGCTCCCAATTATTTTGAAAGTCTGCTTACTGTGGATTATAACTTCTATTTAGATCTGATACACAAAGCAAATCCCTGGCCTCAAAAGTCTAACTGTAATTTTAAGTAAATCCCTTTTGCACCAGATTTCAGTTGGTGAATCCCTTAATTTTAATTTAAAAGTAGATCTCACAAGTCTTAGTTTACATTATCTACCACAAGATCTGATACCGTATGAAACCTGATTATCCCGAGAAGTGCCAAAGAATGGAAAAAAGTTTGTGAAAAGCTCATTGCTATAGTTGATACCTTTTAAATGTATTTCTTTTGTTTTAATGCAATGCCAGAGTCCAAATTAGAGTGAAACAGACATTTGAGAAGCAGACAAAATGCTCTCCAAAGTCTCAGGCAGAGGGTTTTCTGATCACATGACCTTTTTCATTGTTGAAGATGCCACAGATTTAACTGGAAATTAATTGCTTGGAATGGGTAAGCATTTCCCAAGTTGATACAGACAGATCAACCTAACCAAAACTGGAATTCCATTGGCATAACATGAGTATGCACACTTTTCATGGCATATGCTCACTACATCTTTATAAACATGCAGGTATATTCACCCTGTCACTGTCTTAATAAGGCTAAATTCACTTTTTCCACCTTGTAACTGATTTAAACCTTTATCATGCTATATTTTCTATATTTGCTTACCAAACAGGGCGATTTGAAGTTTAGAGCTAAAAACAGGTGTCCTTAAGTGAGACAATCAAGTATTTTACCCACTACAATAATCATTTACTGGTTAGGTGCTGCTACTTGGTTTCTAACAAAAAGAAGTCTCTTGTGTTTTCCTCTTTATAAACAATGCAAAATATTCCCTTTACACTCACAGCCCCCTTCTCTTTTCATCTTCGAGGACAGATCTTTATTGCTGCAAGGCGTTGTTTTGTTTTGTTTAAAATTCTACCCTATCATCTCTGAAACTCCATCCACTCACATTCCATCTTCAATAATAAATGATAAATGGAAATGGAATAAATTCTCCTTAATGAGGAAATTTTCACCTAGCACAGAGGAACTGAGGAAATCTATTAACTGACTCAAGGAATGCTTGCTGCATTGCAATTACTGAAGAGAGCCAGAAGTCTGCAGTACACTCTTCTCTTCCGCTTGACTGATTTTCATCTGATCCACTGGTGCCTGTGTAATACCAAACCATGCTGTAATATGCAACTGAGCATCCCGCACTGAAGGGCTTCACAAAGTTATTATTAATAAGGGAGGAGGACAAGGCGCTGCAGAAAATAGATCAATGGTCAAACTCGGAACATATGACCCAGGTCTAAAACCAAGAGCTTAGTATAACCGTATTTTAAAAAGCCTTTGTTTTTTTAAAAAAAAGGGTTTTTTAAAAAAAAAAAGTTGCATCCTGCAAGGGAACTACAAACTAGAATTCTGCAGGGAAAATAGTCACTAATTAATTAAGTAGCTAATTAATGGTTCTAATGTCCCTTTTTATTCATATCCATTTCATGTATTCATAATCATGTTTATACTTTTATCTGTTATCTTATATATGCTTGACAAATAAAATAAATAAATAAATTTTATCAAGCAGGCTTTCTCAGGAAGATGGCAGACTAAAGATAGTTCCACAAAGAGTGGAGCTGATGATTGTGGCTAAGAAGAAGGAGCTGATAAACAAGTAAGATTGCCCACAGTGTGTTGTATGCAGCTGCTCCAAAGCAGTGTTCACTAGAGGATGGGGGAACGGGGAGATAAGAGAATTTGCCATTCTGATCTAGCTGCAGTCAAATATTTAAAGGACATTAAGTTTGCATTTCCTTTGCTAACCATTGGTGCAAATTGCTTATTAATTACTTTAAAGGTTTGACACCTTCAAAATGATAAGGTTGGAAATGCATTCAATCCTTAATATAAGAAAATTAAGCTGTATATTTATAAGATTTTCTGAAGGCTTGCCTTCCTGCTCCATCACAGAGGATTTTAAGAAAAGATTGGGCAGCCATTTGTTTGACATGGTCAGGGTCTCTTGCTTAAGCAGGGGGTTGGACTAGAAAACCTCCAAGGTCCAGAGCTCACAGTGTCCTGTTTTCTAAACTGGTGTCTTAATCACTAGATCAAACTGGCTGCTGTTATGTTGAGTGATTCTTTTTGAACTTGCTGATATCTGGATTGCAAAATATGTTGCATATTGTCTATGGAGATTCTCAATCTCCAGGTCATGGTTGTCCCAAAGACACTTCTCAAAAGGCAATTGGGATTTCTTAATTTTTTCTTGAAAACATTTCTTCAGAATTGAAGAAGTTTCTTGGATGAGAAGCAAAACGTTTTCAATGAAAATACTTAAAAAGTTGCCTTTTGAGAAGCACTTTTGGGATATGTTGTGTATTGGATTTGCTTACAATTAAGAATTGAGATATGAAATGATGAGTTTTATATTTGTTAACTAATGTCATTATTTTAGGTCCCTGCTTGGACTTTTTGCTGGCACTTGCATTGGAAAAGATGTTGCTTATTAGACTCACCTATAGTTGAGAATTAAGTTATGGGATGAAGAACTTTATACCAATTAATTAACAGGAGGTAAATAGATTGTGAGGTTGTTTATATTTGTTGTGATAGGAGTGGGAATTGTTTAGATTTTCATTTCTCTTTCTGAACTTACTTTTCTTGCTTTTTTCATCTTTTATACTTCCTACTTTTCTTTTTCACTTGCATTATCTTTTACTACTGTACTTAAAACTTTTAATTAAAAAAACTTTATAGAGAGGAAACAACACCAGGTAAACATTCAGGGAAGAAACTCTACCTTGATCAAGGAACAATTAAGAAGGAAGCTACAGACACACACATAGACACACCCAACTAGACTGCAAGAGTAAGCTACTATATAGGAATAACCAACAAATTCCATTCTCCCTGGGATGTAATGTTTAAATTCTAAACAAAAGCAATCACACTCAGATAACACCAAAAACTCAACAGTTCAATCTTGAGCTAGATATGTTTAAAGTCTAATATAGCTAATATGTAGCTCAACCTTGAGCTACATATTATTCAAGTCTAATGTAATCAGACCCAGGAATTTACTAGGAGGTGATTTACTAGGATGGGCAGCTGCAGCAGTGATTGGTCCCTTCCTCTGCATCATGAACAATGATGGATAAAACAGGCAAAATACTTGGAATGACAAGAACATGAAAGGTTTCCACACCCAGGTACGACCTTGGAAGTCAGTGAAGTAATCTATTCTTGTATATCTCAGTATTTCAGAAATGGAGCTTTTCTCCTTCTTTTGAATGCAAAAGCATGAGAGAGCAGAAAAAAACCACCAATGTGAAATTATTTGCAGGAAATGTAACCTCTGCATATACATGTGCATCTATCCATCCATGCATGGTTTTTTTTCCCCCAAATTCTGGGATAGGCATGCTTGTGTGATGTATATTTTCAAAATACATTTTGACTGTGACATGTAATGCAATCTAATGTTTTTTTTTTAAGTTTGTTTTGTTAGATATTATATTATACTGGGTTTAATTATACATCATCCAGAGTAAATTTGAACGGGGTAATATTATACTTTGAAATTATAAACAAATATATATAAATATACTAGGAACTGAATTTATATTCCTGGAAATATGACCCCACAAATAATATTTCCTTTCTGTTGCTTTCTCTGTGCATCTGCTTATGCACCTATCTCCAAGTCAGAGAGAGAAAGCGAAATTATAATATCACAGCAGCTGATCTGCGATTCTCAGTGTTTTCTTTCAAGTTTCAATTTTTTTAACTTGAATAACTGTTAGACAAAAGTAAAAAAAGGCATTCTCTTGCCTTTCTTCTTCCTGCCAAATTTGCTCCTCAGAGGTTCATGTGGATTTACTCAATCAGTTCTGACATTTCACACACTTTAGAATAAGCAATTACAATAATGAAATTGGGGCAAATATTGTTTGTCTCCTTGTGTCAAGGAGACAAGGTATAACTACTTTCCTCAAGAGGAATCTTATTTAAAAGACAGCTTGTCAGGTTATGTCAGGGCCCATTACAGTAATGGAAGGTGTAAAATAACAACAATCCTCACTTTGTCTTTTTCGGCATTGATCACTATAATTGGGTAGATTTGGGTCATAAAAGTATTTGTTTGTATTTTTAACACTTTTTAAAAATATATATTGTTATTAATTTTTAAACATGGGAAAATCCTTGATATATATCACTTATCAATCAAATGTCAATCAGATTTCTAAACCTAAGGGGGGGAAAGTAATGATTATCAAATGTTACAAAATATCACATAATCTATGCCTTAAAAAAATATACTAAGTGATTTATTGACAAGTAGATAAAATTGGCTTTTCAAAAATGAGTAAATTGCATATCTCTTGAATACAATATTTAATATCAAAAATATTATTATTTCCCCCTTTTTCAGAATTATTATTTTACCAACAGTCCAAATCTTATACAACCATGACTCCTCAAAAAATAGTAAGATTCCAAAGTTTTGGGACATAATTTAACATAGTACTGATATTTACCGAAAGATACTTATTTTTTTTTTTAAAAAAAACTGAAATCATTAGCCAACACCACATATCAGATGGGATCAAAAAGTAGAAAAAAGTACCTAGAATCCTTATGAATCCAAGGTTGACTCAGCTTTCCATCCTTCCAAGATTAATAAAATGAAGACTCAAGATTGTTGGAGGCAATATGCTGACATTGTAAACCACTCAGAGACTGCTGTAACGCTATCATTTCAAAAAGGAAGTAGTTTCTCACTTTTTTCCATAGTGAATGGGTATTGGCCCAATCCTCCCCTTCCACCCTTGAATGCACAGAGTAGACTTTGTTAGCAAGTAATCTGTACATTTATCTGTACAATATGTGTACATGGAAGGACAAAAGAAGACTCAAGGCTGCTTTTCACCCGTAACTATAGAAATGGTTCTTTCATATAACATGCTAAACTTCTGCAACTAACTCCTATTGCAAATATTTCAGTGGTTATAAAAATGCAAATCTGATTATCCCAAGGCTATCTTTGATTATCCTGAAAGCTCTGTATTTCTCAACTCTGTGGAAAAATGTTTTGGTTTGTAAACTGCCAATAGAGTGACATGTTTTCATAGGTAGTAAAGGATGAATAGGAATCACAGCATGTCTCAAATATTTATCAAGAAGGGGAGCAAACACCATTCCTAGGATCACACATCTTAATGAGATACGATTGAGTCAGTATCTATATTCTTAACTTGCGTACATTGTAATATAACTCTTGTACAATATTTAAATTTTAGATTGCAGCTCATGAATGAATAATTTGGAACCAATTTTAGCTCATAGAATAGATCAGGGATGGCAAATCTTTTAGACACTGAGTACTCAAACTGTATGTGCACGCATGCCCAAACTGAAAGGTGTGCGCACAAAAGCAAATGTGCACATACATGATCATGCATACGCACATGCGCAGCAGAGACCCGAAGACCAGCTGGCCGACGGGAGGCGGGGCATCCAAACACTGGCAGCACAGCAAGATCTTTTTCTTTCATGAGCTTCTGTTTCGTCATTTGCAAGGAAACATAAGCTCATGAAAGAAACACCAAGGACATCTGACCTGGGGCAATGGCGCACATGCCAGCAGAGAGGGGCTCTCCATGCCACCTCTGCCACCTAGGTTCACCATCATGGGAATAAACACTGGATTAGCATCCCCTATTGAAAATAAATTATCTCAATTATCACTAACGTTATCCAATTTCAGCTAACAAATAATCTCAGTAATGAATAAAAGCATGGGTTTATTTTTCTTTGTTCCTTTTTTAAGGTTAAAAGTAGGTGTTCAGGAATAGCTCAGCAAATAAAGCTCCAGATGGCAATATGATTGAAGACTATATTCTTATTGGCAAACATGGAAAATCTTTTGTTAATGTATTTCTGACAGTTGTGTGCATGAGCCTACGACTTTTACAAGATTGAGATATCATCCCCAAATAATTATATTATCATATCATTTGGATATAATTGAATCATTTGACCTGATTTCTCCCATGTTTGATGTTGTAAATGAGAAAAGTGAAGTGACAAATATATATCAATTGATTCTATGCCATCAAGTTGTCATTGACAAAACAAGTAGATTTTCTCCTTAAGATAAATAAACATGTTCCTACCTTTACTTACCCTGTTATTTTCCAAATATGTAAAACAGCAGAAGCACACTCATAGCAATCATAGCAGCTATTTTTTCTCTGAAACTAAAACTAGTTATTTCCATCGGATGGGACTCCTTTATACAGAGGCAGGAATATCAGCAAGGACCTTCTGATGAATCATATGTTATTCTCTTATTTGCAGATATAGAATTGATTTTTTTTCAAAGCAGTGTGACACCCAATTGGAAAAGCAATTATTTATTGATGATCCTTTGATCTTCCTTTCATTCTACTGTTTTCATCTTGCAAAGTCTGAATCTGGGGTTTTCATTCCAATTTTTGTACCTTTGCAAACTTCATACTGAAGGGTTTTTTCAATATGTGGAGTTGTATATAGTAATAAAGGTTTCATTTTAAAAATCCTTCTATTTCCCAAAGTAGTTCTATAGTCTCTTGAACCAGAATTGCTTGGTTCTGTTTGGCTCCCATGATTGAAAATATTGGAGTTTGGGGAAAAAGTGTTAAATTGAACCCTCAACATGATTCAATGGAAAGCTCATCTTGGTAGGTACCATCTGAATGAAGTAATTAACCAATGCTCTAATCCTTAAATTTATTTACATAATCAGAATATTAAAGTTAATAAGTTAATAAAAATTCCTAAAGGTATCCCTTCCTTTTAATTGGAGCTGTGGTGGCGCGGTGGTTAGAATGCAGTATTGCAGGCTAACTCACTGCTCACTGCCAAGAGTTCAATCCTCACCAGGCTCAAAGTTGACTCAGCCTTCCATCCTTCCAAGGTAAGTAAAATGAGGACCCAGATTGTTGAATATGCTGATTCTGTAAACTACTTTGAAAGTGCTGTAAAGTACTATATACTTTACGGAAGCGGTATATACTGTAAGTCTGAGTGCTATTGCTAGTTCTATTAGTTATTTCATAAAGTGACAAAAACATACAAAAGTGTTCTTGGATTGCTGTAGATCTCTCCCTCCCTCCCTCCCTCCCTCCCTCCCTCCCTCTCAACTGTAGGGTTATAACTTACCTTGCACCAAAAATATAAAAGAGAATATATCACCATAGTAAGAGGCAATACATTTATACATGATAATTTATCCAAGATTTACTCATTTGGGAATAATTTCTATATTCTATAATTTTATAGAGTTTCTTCTTTTATATATGCATGTATTGTTACACATTCATGTGTAAATGGTGTGTTGCATTTTAAATTTTATGATTTGATCATGGACTGTAATTAAATAATTTTAAAAGACATGTTCTCAAGTCCATTCTTTGAGGGGACAGGCCCAGCTGAACCCACCAGCATCCTGTCCTCTGTAAAGACATCCTGTCTTCAAAGGACATTGGGAGATGTTTCCCAGTGCCTCTCTTTTACAGACATTTTAAACATAAAGCATACAGGGCAAAAGGTACTGCATTCTTTTTAAAATTGTCCTTTCATACATCAGTATAAAGGTCTCACAAAAATGTCTAGTAAAATTCCATTTAGAAAGAAAAAAAATTGGGCATAGTAATCAATCCATATACTTTATATCACCACTTTTATAACTACTCATGTTTTATCTGCCTGCCTGCCTGCCTGCCTATCGATTTATCGATTGACCAACCGACCAACCTACTGACCTACCTATTTTAATAAGTCTGGGAATACTATCTTAATAAATATAGTTGTCACAAAAGCTGGAACCTAACTAATGCAAGATAATAGGAATTATAGATGTGCTTTAGCAAAGATAATCTACTAATGCAAATATTAATTTTAGGAACTTCAAACGGAAGAGTTTAAACGCTCCATGACTGACTTTCTATGAGAGAGAGAGAGAGAGAGAGAGAGAAAGAGAGAGAGAGAGAGAGAGAGAGAGAGAGAGAGAGAGAGAGAGGGAATTATATAAATATACACACACACTAAATTAAATTTAAAATAAAATAATAATGTGAGCAAGCAATGTCCCTATTCTATATCTTTTTTAGATCTGAAATATTAATCTTATTAATCTAAACATAATTAAATTACTTTTCAGTGATATTAAACTAAGGAAGAACTTTTCACTCCGTATTTGTACAACAATACGTATACAAAATCGCTCCGAAAAGCAGTATTTTAAAAGGCTGGTCACACTTGTTTACCTGCAGATAGATTTTATGCCAGCTCAACCATCTCCCTGGACACAGAGTAAACACAGATCTAAAATGCATTTGCCAGATCAGCTATTTTTGCAGTTTTGAAACCAAGGCCCCTTTCTCAGCAGAAGGGAAGTCCATCAGAAAACAACTCCTTTACAGATTTATTTGAAGTAATCAGAAGATAGGAAATAGAAAGGATTTTAATCTATTGATTAAATCACTGACTTAAGTTTGGCCTTAAACTTTTATTAATGGAATATTCAAAAATACTTTGGATTATATTCTCATCCTTAGCAGTGAATTTCTATCCACTGGTAGCTTTCTTTCTGCCTCTCTAGCTACATCATACCTTAAATTATTATGACCTTAAATTATTTTGGCTGGTTCACAGTACAATTTTAACTACACACCAACCTTATCTCCTTTACTCCTCCTATATTTATTTTATAATTGGTTTGCAACTTAAATAGTTGCTTTCCAGCAGTGCTTTCCTCTGCTCCCACCTTTATTTTTAACCGGTTCACAACTATATTTCAATTGTTCCCCAGGTATAGTCTCCTCCACTCCTAACTTTATATTTTTGGCTAGTTCACAGTTTAGCTTTAGCTGTTATCCAGTATATGCTTTCCTCCACTCCTAATCTGTATATTAATTGGTTCGCAGCTTTACTTTAACTGTCTTCTAGTGCATATTTTCCTCCGCTCCTACCCCTATTTTTAACTGGTTCACAATTATATTTCAATTGATTCCCAGGTATAGTCTCCTCCATGCCTACCTTTTTATTTTTAACTGGTTCACAGTTCATATAAGCTGTTGCCCATCGTATCTATCTTTCTTAAGCTTCCATCTGTTATTTCTTGTCCTGCCCTCAGGTGTTTTGGAGAATAGGTCAACCCCCTCTTCTCTGTGACAGCCTTCAAGGACTGGAAGACTGCTATCATGTGCTTTCTATTCTTTCATTACTTCTAATCACTGAAAGGATTGCACAGTTTATTCAAAAATAAAAAAACCAAAGGGACATCTTTGGCATGACCTCATGGAAAGAACAAGTTCCTTTCTTCTAAAATGAGAGACTATAAGGGCCTAAGAGTTCAGATTTACAAACAACTATGGAAATGTCAGCTACAAGGAACTTATATAGTACTACAAAATATTTTAATAAGAATTGCAATAGTTCAAAGCTTCCCTCCTTTAAACCTGTGAGAACAGCTAAATTCTGGCTACCCAATGATCCGTCTGATTTACAGGACAATTTAAGAGAAGCAGAAGAGATGAATTAATTGCCCAGTCTCTACTAGCTATAAATAAAACAAGAACATCCTTTACCCTTTTGCTATTGTTTTTTTAAAATCTGAATTAAGTAAATTAGGATGCTCTAATTGACAGGTCCTGTGTAAAATCTGTTCTTTTGTTGATAAAGGAGGAATAATGCCATTTCATCCAAAGTTAAACCCAGCCATAAAAGACAAATTAGTAGTGGGGAAATTATTGGAGCCCTGAAACACTGGAAAACTATTTGTTCAGCAAAAACGTATTATTATGGTTAGTCATAAAGTCAGCCAAATGTTTAGACAGGATTTGGCATTTTTATCCACCCATTGAATCCTTCACAAGGACCTGGGATAGGCAGATGCTCCTAGCAAAGCTGCCTTTTGCAATTGACTCATGATGACTATCAATGCCAAAGGTATTCAACTGGTGCTCTAATTGTTTTGGAATTATTAGTCAGAATCAGCTGGAGGATTTCTCCTGTACCATTGCCGTGATTGCTTACTTTTGAGTCAGCCAAATGCCCCGTGCAAAAATTAGTTTATAAATGAGTAAATAAGGAAAAAGAAGAAAATTGCATTATTAATCCTCCAGCAATATAAAATTGGCCAAACCATTGTGCTTCTTTTTCTTTGATAAGCTTTTGCACACAGGCATCAACTTCTCTGTCTAGCTACCATAGTACCTCTTTCTCATTGAGCAATTTTCCTAGCACACCCACCTACACCCACACCCACACCCAATTGTTTCCTTTCCTCACACAACAAGATCTAGAATAGAGTTGGGCAAACCTTTGAAAAAGCAATCCCAAGCTGAAGTCAATTTGGGAATAGAAACAGAAATCCACTTTAATGCAGTGAATCAATCAGAATTCTGCAAACTGCTTTATTAAAATCCTGCATGACTGGAACCAGTTCAATCTCAGTAAAGAGAGGGAGGGAAACAAAGCTACTAATGCCACTTTCTTTGTGCCAGTCTCCCTTCCTGTTGTCTGACCATTGCTTTGTGTATCTTATTGCACTTCTCTGCCTCTGATGCCTCTGCTAACTGAATCACTACTGGAAATAATCCTAGCAGCATAACTATGGTTATGAGACTTATTCTTTGGTTCACAAAGAAGAAGTGCCCAGGAAAAGCTTCAGTGACCTGATCTTCTCTACCCAGCCTGAACCCAAGGATGCCAAAAATGAGAGGCCTTTCCCAGGAGAAGTAAACTTGGCAATTAGCTCTATCAGCCTATCTGGCATCCCACAACAATCAAAGCAAGAAAGCTAGACCATTCCATAAAGGAAAGTTAGAGGTCATTCTGTAGGAATATGCTACACCTAGCACAAAACCTCAATATTTGGACTTTTTGAACATATCAGATCCAAACACGCTGACTTTGCAAAACAACAACACCCTGCTAGGAACTGCCTATATTCTCAGACACTACCTTAAAAACTCTTAGGTCCTTGGCTAGGACTTGATTTATTAGGCTTTCACCACTCTTTGACTGTGATAAGATAGTACCAATAGTAATAGATGCTCTGAGTGCAATTTTGAAATAACTAGAGCACATTTGAACATTGATCAGCATTGACAAAATCACTATCAGTCAATTGCAAAAGGCAATGTTACTTGAAAGAGCTTACATCTTGTGATAATACCTTTAACACCATCAAACAATGACATTTGCCTATCTCTGGTCCACTCAACAAGTAGGTAAAATGCCAAATCCAATCTAAACAACTGGCTGACTGTGCAACCAATTATAATAGTTCTTATTAGTGAAAGAGGAAAAAGATAGTCAAATATTTTTGAAAGCCAATTATAAACTCTTAAAACCAGCTTTACAAGGAAGAATTTTCAGAAATCACGTGTGTAAAGGAGGTTTAAGGAACAGAGACAATAGACAGCATCTATCCCTAGCTATGCTGGTAGCATTAGGAAAGAAGAATTCAGACTTTCCCAACACTGGAAAACTCTTTAAAATAAGGAAAGTGTGTCAAATACAGACTTTGAGTGAAATATGAAATATGATTTTGGAGGAGATTCAGGCAGAATATTGGAGGGATTTCTTCACTGTAAGGGTTGGCTAAGCAGAGAAATTGTCTCCCAATTACAGTCATGGACTCCCACCTCACTGGTGATTTTCAAACAGGAGCTGGATGAAAAATTCTAGAGATGATTTAAACTTATATTTCTTCTTTAAACAATATTTTTAAGCTGCAAAGAAGAGGGGGTCAAATTATTCTCCATAGCATCGAAGGGCAGGACAACGAACAATGGTTGGAAACTAATCAAAGAGAGAAGCAACCTGGAATTAAGGAGAAATTTCCTAACAGTGAGGACAATTAACCAGCGGAACAGCTGGCCTCCAGAAGTTGTGGGTGTTTCATCACTGGAGGTTTTTAAGAAGTGTCTAGACAGTCACCTATCTGAAACAGTACAGAGTCTCCTGCTTGAGCAGGGGGCTGGACTAGAAGACCTCCAAGATCCCTTCCAGTTTATTCATTCTGTTCTATTCAATTCTTCTGTCTTGTTTCTATGTCCAGAATGACTTAAATACACATTAGTCCCAAATATGTTTCAGTTGAGTTCAGGTGGAATCCATCATCTTCCAGGTAAAGCCATTTAAGAAGGAGGATAGAACTTTTGTTCTTTTTCTTTGCCTCTTCCAAATTATTTCACATATTTACCCTTTTTATACTATAATCTCAGAGAGGAAACATTATCAACTATTGTAAACATATATTTCTCCCTTTCCTAAATGCATACATACACACACACACACTCAGGAGGAAGAAAAATCACTTACTCTATGTGTTACCTCTTTGCTTTCTTCTGTCTGTATAGTAGTAATACCAAACTTATATTTCTAAGATAGAGATTCACAATGTGTCATAATTGCTCTGTCTCTCCAATCGTTGCATGAAATACAAAGGACAATTTTGTTCCACAATATGGACAGGGGGTAATAAAGTTTTCTTCTTAATGAAACACATGTATGGAGTCATAGAATGAAATGTATATTTGCATGGCAGACAAGTGAGCCACACAAAATCTATGACTTTGTGTATTTTGATGAGCCTCCAGAATATAATTGCCTTAGAAAATAAAATAAGCAGATAAGGGTAGATTTGGTCCAGGAGATACAGATTACAAACTGACCATCTGAGGTTAGCCAATTTTCTGTGAACTATAAACCCATAACTGAACAAGCATCTAAAGCTCAGGCCAAGCATGCATAATATGTGTAATATTCATTTTCTGCTTACTATAATTATTTCATTATATTTAATCTCTACTTTATTTGCCTAACAAATCAAGTTGCCAAAATTTTAAAAAAAGAGTTATATGTTCCAAGTTTCTAGACATTTCTATAATGCAAACATAAATAATGGTAACAGAAAGAATGTTGCAGATAACAGAGATGCAGATCAAGCAGTAAGGAAGTTGCCATTGTGTCTCTAGTCTAGTATGTCAACATTGCAAAAATATCTAAAAGAAAGTTTATCTTACAATAAGTTATTTTTATGTTGAAAACAGTTCTCCAGGGAACATAGTACAAAATGAATTTGAGAAGGTGAGGTTGGAATGGTGAATGAAATCAGCAGGACACCAGAGTAGCACAAAAATGCCATAACCAATTCATTAATTTCATTAACTTTCTTTGGCAATAACTTAAATGTAAAAGTGCTATCCAAGGTGCTATCTCTCCTAAATTGAAATAATATTTACTTTACATTTCAGTAAACACTCTAATGCAAAGACCTTATTAATATATTTCTCTCTTCACACTATTATCTCCACATAAGCCATGGTGGATGGTGGATGGTGAGTGTATGTCTCTAAGGAACACTATGGCTTAAAACCGAATAAATGGGTTGTTGTCAGATTCTCCTCCAGGCTTTTTGCAAAGCAGCAACAGAAGGAAGGACAGAAATTAATCCTGAATGCAATCTAAGATGGTCTGCCAAACTACAGTTAAAAGAAGAATATCTGTATACTGCCCTCTTACTTTTCTTTTCCTTCCTTCCTTCCTTCCTTCCTTCCTTCCTTCCTTCCTTCCTTCCTCCCTCCCTCCCTCCCTCCCTTCCCTCTAGCCTCTGATCACCATAAACCCTATTAATTTCAGTCATCAATGCTACTTTTTATTCTCTTGCCTCTTCTCTCTTCTATTGTGCTTTCTGATATGAAGGAGATTACAAAGAGGCACATGTTGAAATACATACCTTCCAGAATTTTGCAATATAATTTGCAGCCAACAATATGGGTAAAATATTCTAGGAAAATGACCAGATATAGAAAAAATGCATACAAAATTAGCATACAGAAGTGTTTGTGAATATTTATGTGGGCTTTTGCTTCCAGCATCAATAAAGGACATGTGAGTAACAAAATGAGATTTTTTTTCAAAAATGTGAAAGCAATTGAACATTTTATAGAAGCATTAATGTCTAATAAAATTGTGCTATAGAATTTAAGTAGCAGCAACTAAGGAGAGGGTCAAAAGGGCTGACCAAAATTATCAAGCTGGCTATCCACTCCTAGGTTTCTCCTTCCTAGTTTGGTGCATACACTTGTACTTTATTCATTGTTCATTCATTTTCTTATATCTGGTGCCAGTGTAGAAAATAGCATTAGTATTATTTTTCCTTAAAATATATCTTATAGACTAGCACAATGGAAAAGGCATTAATAAAAACAGCTCAAATTGGTTTTGATTCATTTATGGGTCTAAGTTTGTACAAAAGTCTAACTATAATCAATCACTGTGCCAACAAAAGAAATGGAACATCAAAAATATGGGTAATTGAATGCATATGGCTATTTCCTTTTAAGTGAAATCAGAAAGACAGTGTAACAAAACATGGAAGTTAAAGGGGAAATTACCTGAGATATGCGTGCATGGTAAATTATCTATCTAACTATTCCTCCATAGTTGCCTAAGCTTAGCTAAAGCTCCAGCTGACTTTCTGATAAAAACTTCTCAATTAAAAATTTACAGATTGTCAAAGGAGCAGAACAAAGATTAGATGAAAAGCTTTTTTTCATAACAGTAATTCAAACCTTCTGCCAAGTGAATGTATTTATTTAATTATTTGATAGAATGTGAGTTTCTGGTGCCCTCATGTGGTTGCCAAAATTTATTGGCATCTCTAGGTTAAGAAAAATGCCCTAAATATACAGGCAATAATTCAATAAAGACCCTCTGTAGACCTCATAAAATACAAGAAAGGAAAAGGGAAGGGAAAATGAACCACAATAGCAGAGCAGAACGCTGACTGACAGTCTTAATCTTTGGTTTGGCACTCTCTACTCTATTGTATTTTGTGTATTCATGCTCCACAGTGTATTTGAATACTGTTGTATTCATGATACAACAGTGATTGCTCTCATTCGAGACAATGATGAATCTGCATACAGATGGGAGGTTGAACAACTAGCCTTGTGGTGCAACTGGAACAATCTTGAACTAAACACACTCAAAACTGTAGAAATGGTGATAGATTTTAGGAGAAAACCTCTTACTATACTAGACAACACAGTATCAACAGTAGAGACCTTCAAATTCTATGTTCTATCAAATCTCAAGACTTAAAATGGACAGCTAACTTTAAAAACATCATCAAAAAAGCTCAACAAAGAATGTTCTTTCTGTGCCAACTCACAAAGCTCAAACTGCTCAAGGAGCTGCTGATACAGTTCTACAGACGAATTATTGAGTCTGTCATCTGCACCTCTATAACTGTCTGGTTTGGTTCTGCAACCTAACAAGACAGACACAGACGTCAGAGGATAATTAGAACTACAGAAAAAACAATACCAACCTGCCTTCCATTGAGAACCTGTATACTGCATGAGTCAAAAAGAGGGCTGTGAAAATATTTACAGACCCCTCACATCCTGGACATAAACTGTTTCAACTCCTACCCTCAAAACGACGCTATAGAGCACTGCACACCAGAACAACTAGACACAAGGACAGTTTTTTCCCAAATGCCATCACTCTGCTAAACAAATAATTCCCACAACACTGTCAAATTATTACTAAGACTGGATTACTATTCTTCTTCTCATCCTTTCTATTACTTATCTCCCCCCACTTATGTCTATAACCGTGTTGTTTGTATTTTTATGATTTATATTGTTCTGTTTGTTTCCTAGTATGATTTGATTGCTTGTTAGTAACCAATGGCTATCACTAAGTGTTGTATTTTATGACTCTTGATGAATGTATTTTTTTCCTTTTATGTACACTGAGAGCATATGCACCAAAGACAAATTGCTTGTGTGTCTAATCACACTTGGCCAATAAAGAATTCTATTCTATTCTATTCTATTCTATTCTATTCTATTCTATTCTATTCTATTCTATTCTATTCTATTCTATTCTATTCTATTCTATTCTATTCTATTCTATTCTATTCTAAAAAATACTATTTTCTATTTAAATATATCTTCAATTTTAGCTGTCCCAAAAGAAAAGGTTTGGCAAGATGATTAAAATATCAGACTAGAGGCTCATCTAGACAGCTTCTCTGGCCTAGATTAGAGTGGTCATTTACTTGCGTACATCCACAGGATGGGCAGGATGATAAAAACAGGCCATCA
Organism: Masticophis lateralis; assembly: GCA_030761175.1. Classification (NCBI taxonomy): domain Eukaryota; kingdom Metazoa; phylum Chordata; class Lepidosauria; order Squamata; family Colubridae; genus Masticophis; species Masticophis lateralis. Next base: position 180,541,873 of record JAUDYJ010000001.1, read on the forward strand.
TGTCATATGATGGGGAAAGAGGGATGCCATGATCTTGCTTTCATGATTTTGACAAAAACCACAAGATCCTTCAGAACCATGTCCATGTCAGAAACTCTATCAATATAGTAATGTTTTCCATCACAAAGAGGAGAGAATTTTCCATATCATATGGAGAAGGAACTTGAAGGTTGTCAGTTATCTGCAGGCCCACTTACTTCCTCCTGTATGACTCCTATTTCTATGGCTATGTCTGATCTGGCTGCTAGAAAGACCAGAACACCCCTGCAACCATAGATGTTTTCCTGGACTCAGAGGAATATCAAACTCATTAAATGCTTTCTACAAACCTGCAACTCCTACTAGTCAGCTCTGCAAAGCTCAATTTCTTGGTCCCCTGGGCAAACCTGAATCTGCTATCAGCATAGCAAGGAGCAGAGAAAGGGGAAGTGATTTTTTTGCCTTCACTAACCCTTGCCTCTCTTCCCTGCTCCCTACCCTCTGCCCCGGCCACAATGGACCTTTTACATTCCTGCTCCTGTCTCATTTGCCACACCTTCTCTCTGCTTACCAATGGCTCATGAACCAACATTTACTAGGCTAATCCAATTTTTTGGATTTCCATACTACACTGAATCATTAAAGAACATTATGGTCTTACTGTGTTTGTCAACACAGTAAGCTAAAATGCAAATGACTAGTTGAATATTATGTGAAGTCAATTTATGCAATCAGTTTACCAGCCTTTATCAAGTGTTTCATCTTACATCTTTAGCACATCTGGTTTTGAAATATAATTCAAAATTAGGACCTTAATGATTGAGAATGAAGGTACATGAAAGAGGTCACATATTCTTACCTCAATTTTCAATCTTTTCAATCCAGATTCAAATGAGGTAAGGAGTGACTAGAATTTTCATACTGATAGTGGACTAGAACATGGATCCAGCACTTTTACCACTATGCTATATATCAATGGGTGGATATTATATTTTGGAAAAGTATTCTTTTGTTTCTTTAAATCAATTTTTGGTGTGACTTAGTAGTCTTATAAAACATACTGTATAGTAAATAAATAAATAGAAGAGTCTGTTTGGTATAGTAGTCAAAGGCAAAAGGCTAGGAACAGTTGGGTGTTCTTACAAAGCTGGATCTTAGTCCTACAAAGGCAGCAGTGGCAAGTCACTTCTGAAAATGCTGTCAAGAAAACTGCATGAATTTGTCTAAGCAGTCAGGAGGACTGCTTAGGCAGTCCTGAAGGCACCACATAAAATAAATGATAGATTGAACTATAACTATAACTAAGACTTGAAATTCTGGAGACCATAAATACCATATACATCATGAATCTCTTTCAATTAATGAATGTATCTTTCTTGGCAGTGCCCAAGCTGCCCTCTCACTTATCCTGCCCTTTTGGATTCAGTCTGACACAACATCTAAAGGAGGAGTCAAGGGAAGTGAAGGACAGGAGCTATGGGTCAACTGTGGACCTTAACTGGAGCATACACCTTGATAAATGCCTGACCATGTTAATATCCATTCATACTCGTTTTAAAGAAGATAAAGATATTTATATTTCCATTACTGGAAACATAAATATGAAAGAGCATCAGGATGGAGACTAAATCTAGAGTGAAATCTAAATCCCAAATAGTGTGTAGAGAAGGCAGTGGAGTAATACAAATAGGAGGATTACTGTAAGAGGAGAGAGTGGAGCAGCAATTCAAGCAGCCCACTCAGCAACAGCCATATGTTTATGGTTGCATTCCATGACCACCCTTAGTATACCAGTTAACCATGTAAAAAAAGGGGGGGGGAGAATATGCAGGCATTTTTGCTGACCAGCACTTTCACAGAAGCAATTATCTGACATTAGAGTAATACAATATAACATACTCGCTGTCTTTAAAAGGAAGTTTAATAGACTTACCTATCAAGAGCTTTTAAGTTCTTCTCCATGTTCACGATATTACACATTTTTAAGATGAACCATTTATCAATGTCTGTAAGTCTATGGATATCATCTACAGGGAAGTTTTCATTCAAGGCCTACCAGAAAGGGATGTTGATTAGTCATGGTTTCATGAATTAACTGACTTATTCCATAACACTGCATTGAATAAAAATATTTAGTAGTTATTTCTATCTCAAATCTATTCTGAAATTTAGTTCTTTCTAAATCTAACTTTCAGCTATAGTTTATAAATATTGACTGTTTTTTAACTGTAGTCCATATCATCTGTTAATTTAACTAGTTTAATTCTGACTTTATTTCACTTTTTCTATTTAAAAAAACCCTTCATGCTTAATATTCCCTCCAGTTTTCTTTAAAATTGCATACTCTTTATCTTAATTCCAGATGTTATAAATTGTGTTCAAAAGTTTCATTTGTGTTCAAAAACTCATTTCAAAGTTTTCAATCTATAGGAACTGGCCTATATACTGTAATTGCAGCCCAGCATAGCTTTCACTTAATAATATTGTATTATTATTTTTAAGCTTTAGCTGGAATTATGTAAGGAGTAAAGATTAGTCAAATAGGTTCAGAGACTTCATATTCCTTTTGAAACAAAAGGTTGAATTGTCTTCCTGTGCCTTAGTTTGAAGATTTGCAAGATTTCAGCTTCATCATACTTCTGGTTTGGTGTCGCGGCAAGACAGTCAGGGAAATAGTGGGCTCTGATGAGCGCCGCGAAAAACCCGGCTGCCGAATCGCTGCTGATGGGTCTTCGGACTGGAACCGTCCTGCAGGGACGGGGAAAAAAGAGGAACACCTCAGATGACCAAGAGGAACAGGCAAGTTCCTTGGAGGTCAGAGGGAATCCTCTGTGAGTCGGCGGTGGGGAGAGGCAGCCATGGTAGCTGCCACAAAGTTGGGACAACTGGGCTAAGAGATGTGCTGGAGGAAAGTGGATTGAAACGGAGCCTTTTGAAGCCAGGTAAGTGACAATCAACCCAGGCTTGTAACAACGCCTAGAACAATATTACTAACTATAAGACCCCTAGCCATAAAACAGCAGCTGAAAAACAAAGGGACTTTGAAAAGTGTAAAATGCAAATTTAAAGAGACAGAGACCTGATAAACAACTAACTCTTGAATAGAACTAATGGAATCAAATACCGAGACATGGTGAAAAGACTGGATTCTTTAAAATTTGAATTGGATCTTAAAAAAAAAAAGACTTGATATTTTTAAAGTTAAAAGAAGAAGAGGAAATAAATTGGACTGTTGCATAATTGCAGCAAAATGGATACTTGCATGACTCGCCTTTGTTATGGAAAATTTTGAGCTTTACAGATAATAGCCCAGGAATTTTGTGGAGGAGGTTTTTCTTCTTGTCTGTAGGCAGCTTGACTTTGGTGAAAGGAAAGGAAATTATAATGGAACTCCTATAACTGAAATAACAATAATTTAAAAAACTGGCGCAAGAATAAAAGAAGGATCTAGCACAGGCTCAAGAGAAGGGAACTTGATGCATTTTATCCAGAATAAAAATAAGAGAAAGATTTAATATGACATATGGAGAACAAATTCAAAGATTTTGAAAATGAAAGGAAATATAAGCCAGCAAGCGAGGAAATGAAGAAATAAGGAATACACGGCTGGAAAAAGAAAAAAGAAGATTAAAACAATGTGATTAAAAATAAAATAATGTGTAGATGGATAGTAATAATAAAAAGGAGGTTTTTATAGAAATATAAGAGAAATTAAGCATATTAAAAGAGATTTATAAATATATGCAAAGGTATGTTTTAAGTATGAACCATGTCTCAATGTTAAATTGTCATGAAAAAGGATAAGGATAAATACGATTAACTGGCAATAAGCAATGTAGAGATGGATGGAAACTACAAAGAAAGGATTATGTAGGGATTAATAGTTAAAATAACTATCATTATGCTGTATTTAATAGCAAAAAAACAAAAATGCAACAGCCCAAAAATAAAAATGATTATGCTGTGCTTAACAGCCAAAAACAAAAATGACTATGCTGTGTTTAACAGCCAAAAAACAAAAATGATTAAGATGGGTAAGACAGCAAAATAATGAGGATTTTGTGGGGAGTAATAGTAAAAATGAAATGATTATCTGGGTTTAACAACAAAGATAATGATAACATTGCTGGGTTTAACAGTAAAAATAAAATGAGGTTAGACAGCCAAATTAAGGAGTATGTTGAGATTAACAGTAAATATGAAATGAATAAATTGGGTTTAATAACAGAAACAAAGATGATAACGTTGAGTTTAATAGTAAAAATAAAATGATTATGTTGGAATTAAATATTTTTTGAATTGCTTATAATAACTGTAATGATTTATATTTTTAAAATATATCTAAGTAAAAAGAAAGAGAAAAATGGAATGATATTTAGTTAGGTTTTAAGATTTAAGTAACGGGTTTTTTGGATATTGGCATAGTTAGATAGATAGAATTGAGGGAAATAACTGAGTAAAATATTAAGTTGTGTTAATTGAAAATTAAGATTTGTTAGTGATTTGTAATAATTTGTGACCGGATTAATGCTTCATTTTGGAAAAGATGTGTTTTATGTTTACGTTTTTAAAAAAATAATAAAACACTTTTTTCAACAACAAAAAAAAGAATGAGTTTCATAAAAACCAATCCAACCTATGATTATTGTCATGAATCTGGCTAAAAAGTAGAGAAACACTGTTAACCTTCAGCAATTTGCTTACAATGATCAATCGAAAGTTTCCCATCTCAATTGAATGGGCATGAACATTCAGTTCAAACCAGTTTAAATCTCATTAGAATTAGATTTCTTCCACAAAACTGATCTTCGAATACACATTGTCTATAGCTTTCAAACTAAGTTCTAGGGAGCCCAGTGGTTCCTTATAAAAAGATCAATTGCAAAAGACCAACTTTGTTGGACAGCTTGTTCGCTATTTCAAGAATCCTATGCACTTCTGGAGACTAAAAGGAGCATCACTGACGGCCAACAGATCTGATTATGGCCCAGCTGCATGATAGCTTGATATATCCCAGAAGTATAATTAACATCTAAGTCCTGCAGTGTTGGCAGTTTAAGAAACAATCAGCATCATCAAATACATAGCATGTAGTAATGAATCATGTAATTTGAATGTGACTCTGCAATTGTTTGGTCCTATCTCTATCTTACCTCTTTTTAAAAATAGGAAAGTAACATCATGGTACAAAGATTGTAACTACATTTTTTCAAAGCACAGTGTCAAGACTCCTTCTCCATCTCCAAACGTTGGATTTTGAGAAAAGTGAGAGTTAAAGGATTTTTGACATGCTTAGCAAACAGACTGAATGTGGCATTGCACCAACAGAACGGAATAAATAATTCATTATTTAAGTGTCATAGCAATTGTTAAAGATTTCTGACCAGCAAGTTCCAGACGTCTATAATGAATTTTAACAAGTAAAGAAAGCTGAAATGTCAAAACAGAAAAGAATATAATACATATTTGAATAATTCCAAATTCTGAAAGAATCAGTGTCTATTCTTCTTAGGTTGATGCTATAAACAGACTGTATAATGGCTTAGGGGAATCAGAAAAGTAGTCTATTTCAGAGAAAGAAAATTAACAACAAGGCTTGCTCTTCCTGCTTCTTAATTATTAAGGATTTAATGTAAAGACTGCCACCCAGACTATCTATGTTCTTGATCATCATAAAAAATACTTGAGAATGCTGAAGATTTTGATACCATGAGATAATTTCAATGAAGGTCTTGTTTGGCATGAATAGTTTGTTCTTTTAAAACAAGAATCCTGCCACATTGAAACTGTTGTTACTGAATATTACATTACCTTTGTTTAAGAAAAAAACATGGAAGGTGCTGATCTTTATCTTGCTGCTATCTATCAGTTAAAACAATGCTTCAACTTTTAGCTAGTGACAAGATGAAAATTCAATTGCTTCTCACAGTACCTTGGCCACTGCATACATTCGTGTACTGGAGGCTTCAGATAGTTCGCTTCTGAGATCCATCTCACCAGGCCAGTCTTTATTCATTGGCAAGCATGATGTGAAGCCATCAATGGATGGATGGCACATTCTTAAAGCCTTCTGGAAGCTCTCTTCAAAGGTCCGTCCAATAGCCATAACCTGGAATAAAGAAAGTATTAACATGGTCATGCATAGATTCTGTTTCAGATTTCTCAAGAAAAAAAAATCAAGTTGCCACCTTAAAAATAAATTAAGAGAAGCAGCATAAGGCAGAGTGACTTCTTGGCAAAAACGTGTGTGCTTTTTTGCCAAAGAGCAAAAAGTACAGATTTTTGGAGATGGAGTTTAACAGCTTTGAGCTGCACCTAAAATTTGAGCAACTAGGATATTAGGAATAAAAATGGCCTACAAAACTCTGCTTTCCTTCTCCTAAGGGGAAGACTTTCAGGCAGGGGTGAAATCTAAAATGTGTTACTACCGGTTCTGTGGGCGTGGCTTGGTGGGGGGTGTAATGTGACTAGGTGGGCGTGGCCAACTTTTTTTTTTTTTACTTTTAAGAGCATTTTTTCTACAACCTCTTCGGCCAAAGAGGTTGCAGAAAAAAATGCTTTTAGAAGCTTCTGAAAATCAGGCAACTCAGCTGGGATCATCAGAGGCTTTTAAAAGCATTTTTTTCCTACAACCTCTTCAGCTGAAGTGGTTGTAGAAAAAATGCTTTTAAAAGCCTCTGATGATCCCAGCTGAGCCGTGCGATCATCAGAGACTTTTTTTTTACTTTTAAAAGCATTTTTTCGGCTGAAGAGGATGTAGAAAAAATGCTTTTAAAAGTAAAAAAACCAGCCTCTGATGATCGCGCGGCTCAACTGGGCAACTGGGAGCTCAACTGGGAGCAGCAGGGATTTTTGCTACCAGTTCTCCGAACCACCCACTGCCATCGCTATCAGATTGGGCGATCCGATCTGAACAGGGAGCATTTCACCCCTGCTTTCAGGCTTTTTCTTCTACAAGAACAACGTTTCTTATTTCCTTTTCTCTGGAAGCATGTAAACTTTATTCTTAGTAAACTTCGCTTATCGTTTTGGACCTGAAGACTTAACCTCTATTTTCTGTTTGTAGGCTTGGTTGTATTCATTCAGACATGCTCTGCTACCCACCCACAACCACAATTAATTAATCGGAGAATTCAAACCAATGTTCAAATATTTCACTAGTGTACAGTTTCCCTCCAAAGAACAGGGGAGCAAAAGCCAACTCATGCAGGGCTTTTGAATGCTTTCATTTGGAAACAAATACAGTTTTGCTCTCTCCTCTATCCCTCTTCATTTCTTGACTGATTTCAAGATCCAAATCATCATCATCATATTAGTACCAACACTGCAACAATAAAAATATACCTTGTAATATTGAAATAAATCAATCTCTCATAAAAGCTAATGAGGATCCTATGGTGAAACTATAAAAAGTCTGACAGAGCAAACTAAGTTCAGTTCCTTACATTTGTCGAGATTGTTAATATTTTTCCTCAGTTTTTCTGATAAAATTCAGCCCTATTTTTTAAAACATGGAAGAGAACATTGCGCTCCAAATGCAGTTCACACATGCTTAGTTAATCCAGGATGATTGACACAGTTAAGCACAAATTGTTTTTACATCCTCTAAGCTGCAAAAAAGTCTTACTTTTTTATTTTAAAAAAATGAAACCAAAATTAATATAATAAAATAAAACATTGCAGTAGCATAATTAGGGTTGCTACCATGGCAGACCAATCTCACCCTTTTCTGTTTTGCTTTGTGTTTTTTATTAATTTCTCCTGGTACTGCACAAGGCAAATATTAGAAGGAAGTGGAGGTGGCTATACTGCTTCTCTTAGGTCTTTGGTTCTCCGCTTGATTAGATCAAGGAAGGGACTTTTAACTCTTCAGTAAATACTATGCATAACACAATGGATTGGAGAAAGTTAACCAAACCTGACAGCTTTCTCTGGTGTTTATAGTACTTGCACAAGTTAAATTCCTGGATTAGGTCTTCATAAAACTCAAAATTCCCCCATCCTGGTAAATGAGTCATGCAAATAGGAAATTGATATATACTTTAATCCAGTGGTGAAATCCAATTTTTTTTACTACTGGTTCTGGGGGTGTAGTTTGGTCGGTGTGGTGTGGCTTGGTGGGTGTGGCTTGCTGGGCATGGCAGGGGAAGGATACTGCAAAATCTTCATTCCCACCCCGCTCCAGGGGAAGGATACTGCAAAATCTCCATTCCCACCGCACTCTGGGGCCAGCCAGAGGTGGTATTTGCCAGTTCTCCAAACTACTCAAAATTTCCACTACCAGTTCTCTGAACTACTCAAAATTTCTGCTACCAATTCTCCAGAACCTGTCAGAACCTGCTGGATTTCACCCCTGCTTTAATCCCTGCCCTGTGCTCAACAGCCTAGCTAAATTCAAAAGTTAACAGCAACCCCCTTCCCCACACACAATAGCCACATTAATAATATACAGTAACTCAGCTCCCCACACAGCCATGTCACATAGCAGCTGACTTTACATAGTGGCTGGGTTCATACATCACATGATAATTTTTAAGCAAATTTTGTTGAATAAGCCATGGATTCATGAATAGAACTAGCTAAAATCAATGTGTGAATTATGCAATGTGTAAATTATGTCAGAATGTACTGTCACCAACATTATCACTCCAAATGGAAGCAATACTAGGGTCACTGAAAATTAAATATATTGTCCTTTGTTCTTGTCTCCCATCTAGTCACAAGAAAAGTCAAAGACACACAATGCTGGAAGAAAGCAATTACACTATGCATTTTTCAATGATAATATTTCATGAATAGACTGGGTTTTACTTAATATAGCATAGAACTGAATGACAACATTTCAAAGTCTGAAAATGTTTTAGTTCTGAAATTTGCAAAAGAAAATTGCATCAGTTTTTCAGAGTCAGGAAAAGATAGGAAAGTATGCTTAATTATGTAGCTAATGCCCGACTGGTTATAAATGTGAAATTAATCCACAATGTAACTTCAATTATTGCTTCTGCCTTCACCCTTTTCCAAAGAAGAATGTGCATATGACCCATATTAGAAGAAATTTGAACTATAGATATAACAAAATGTCACAGATATGGAAGCAAAACTGCAATCATATTTCCATATACTGTAATGGAATTTGATAATACAATATGAAAAAACAATCTCCAGCTCTGAAACCAAGAGAGTGAAACTTCCTAGATATATCCATTTTAGCGAAAAGCACTTTCTATGAGGGTTTATTTAAAATGCTGCCAAAGGGGAAAAAACATATTTGGAAATAAATGCTTCTCCCAGGTTCTGCACCTGATATAAACAGGTGTCAGAATTTTGTCCTCAAGAATTGGCAACCTGACTAAGAAGCAAGCTTGATGAATCCAATGGACACTGTTTTTACACTTTTGCTTGAAATAATATTTGATACACAGCTAACTCAATTAGTCATCTTGGTTCCTGCAAGCAATTGGTTCTGCCTCAGCGCAGCAATGTCTGGAGATGAGATTTATCTTCCTGGATCACCTGCTTCAGTTTGATAATATGGACTGTATTCAGGGTCATAGTAGCCCCTATTACAGATCAGTTGTGCTCTGACAATTGGAAACATAACGTTGTTACATTTTATATCAAAGGGCTGTTTCAATGAGGCAAAGTACCCAGTCAAGACTGAAAAATGCTTAAGCTTCCTGTGATTATTATTGCTTTTCAACTTGCTAACAAACTGAGGGAAGGGAAGGAAATGGAATGTGGAGACTACAATCTTCAACCATGAGAGCCAAGGACATTTTTGCAGGTGTCGGCCAAGACGTGGACTGTTATCAAAACAACTGGCTAATTCTTAATTGGATAGTGTGACCTGTTCCATGGGAGTAGGGGATGAAACTCATTTTTAACTATGCAGGATTGCGCGGGGAAATGTAGAATTGGTTTTGCTTTCTTCTGTGCCGGAATGATGTACTCAATAAATACTTTTGGGATCTTAAACTTCCTGAAGATGCCTGCTTTTATTGGATCTGTTAATCGGGTGGTTGACACCCATTTATACATCATAAGCAAGTTTTGCATACCCTTTTTTATAAAACAAATAAATATAAATCAAATAGGCTCAATAAGGCCTTCCATAATGGAGTTGTGTAGTTTTCTTTTTTCTACGAAGGTAGAAGGGAAAGTTTTTTTTAAAAAAAACTCTAAAGCTCTAAAGAAAGCCTTGAATGTCAAAATAGTACAGCCAAAGAATATGTTTTAAAACCATTAAGAAAAAAGCCTGACAATAAGCAAATATGTTATTAATTAGTATATTTTGCAAAATTGTTGGATAATTAGTTAATTAACTGCATGATTTACCCATTATGTCACATTCCATTCTTCTTAAAACCTACAGATGAATGTGTCAATATTACTTTAGAGAGTCCTAAATTAAAATTTTAAATGCCATGCTCTTTCTATTATGTTTAATATAATGTTTTATTAGAAGAAAAAAGAGAAGTGGAAGTTTAAAAATGCTGACAATATTGAATTCAGTTTAGTCTTTAATATTCAAACTATTCCTCTGCAAAGGTCTTAAGAATCCAGAATAACAAGAGTTGGAAGGGACACTGAAGGTCCTCTAATCCAACCCACTACTCAAGAAGGAGACCCTATTACATTCAAGATATGGCAACTATATAAAAAGAGGAAATATTAAGCAAATCCCATACCACAGATGGGTTTACTAAAATCATCATACCTTGCCAACAAATAGAAAGTTGTCCTCTCCAATACTTCCTAATATTGAAGGAAATTAACTAAAGATTTCTGTGACTATCATAACCTGAGAAACAACAACCAAGCTACAACTCCAATAGTATAAGGTCTGGTCCAAGTTTTTTGTTTGTACATTTTAATAATTCTAAAATAGATACATCAATGTCTATGGAAGCAGGGAGCAAGGGATGAAACGTGTCGTGTTGCATTGTGCTGTGATCTTTTCATCATTTTGATGTCATCGTGATTAGGAATAAATGTCTATGGATGGATGCTTAAGTAGAAGGAATAGCAAGGGCAGTAAAGAACCTTTCTTGGCTTGTAAGGAGCAAATATGTTCAGAATAAACACTTGGTCTTTGGCTAAAAATGGGAAAAATCTAATCCTAAGCAAATGTTCGTGACAATCTAAACACACAGAGTACTGTGATGTCATTTTTTCAAAATTATCCTTCCCATTTTTGACTTGTAAAATTCAGAAAAGAGATTTACTGAATATTCTCTGTAAGGATGGTACACTTCCCCAATAGTTTTTGGAAGTCTGAAAAAATAAAATGTATTTCTCTTGTCATAATTTTGGGCTATAAAAATATAGATTGAATGATAATGTTCTCATTGAAAAATAAAGACAGTAACAGGCAATTAAAAAAAAAGAACAGAAAAGACCATTGCTTGCTTCAAGAATGAAGCATGAGTGTGATATGCAGTTACACTTTTATTAAAAAGTACAGAAACTGAGAGGCATTTTTAAGGAAGGCTGAAATTCTCAGTAGTTTGGAAATAGTTAAAATAACACAAAATTCAAACATTTATTAAAAGATCAACCCTATTCTAAGTTATTTCAGGAACCTATTCACTCATCTATGGAAGCAACAAGAAACTCCATTGTCCCCATTGTTAAATATTCATGTATTTGATGGACTGTTATTAAATAAAAATTACCATATGCATGAGCCCCTATTTATCTTTATACTTTCATGTCACCTTTCTTATCTCAAAATGGTTCAGCACATTAATTTGTCATAAAATAAATTAATAGTCAAACATAACATTCATAGTAAGAACTATTTAAAAGAATTCATTCCAAAATTAACAGAAAAATAACTACAAAAGCAGATAGTGTCATTCTAGCTCTTATAAGCAAATAGATAACCTATGACAACTAGTCAGCAAAGGCACCCACTCTGGGAGGGAGAAAAAGCCAATGGGTATATATACAGGGAAGGACCATGCTCTGCATCATGTATGCAACAGTAATAATTTTATCCTCAGACTTCAGTAAACAAATAGGCTTGAACTGCTCCATTTTACCAGTGAATATGAGAACCTGGAATTTTAGAGATATTTGCACAAAGAGCGATAAAATCCTTCCACTATTTCTGGTACAACTAATAAGAGTATTTCTTTCATACACAAAGCTTAAGTCAGCTTTCCTCAAGTTGTCCTTGAGAGCACTATAAAATTATAATGGGTGGCAATCTACTATTTTTCTTTTCTACTTTTTACATCTCACTCTTTGACTTCGAAATTAATTCTCTGTTCCTAGGAAGTCTGGTAATTTTGTGAGAGAAATCAGGTAAGAATAATCCTTGTTATCTCACAAACTTTGATGTGGAAGATTCTGGAAAAAGAAAGCTATCATTATTTAAAGCATAGATATATCACATAGATTATCTTCACATAGAGGATCTTCAGAGATTTCAGATTATAACTCTTATAAATCCCAGACAGATGAATAACAGTTCCCACCAATTGGACTGATGGTAATTGTAATCTAAAACATTTTTGAGGGTGGTATTCCCTCATACAGCTTCCAATTCCCTAGCCATGAATTTAGAATATCTCCAAAAAGGTTACCAAATGGTAATCTAGATAAAGGTGAAATAATTCAATATATGGATAGTGATACAATTATATTTAAATACATTTTTGTTTTTATTTTTGCCTCGCCCCCTTGGCCTCACCCACACACATGTACACACACATGCAAACACAATTTCCAAGCTTGGAGCTAAGAGCAATCCTGATCCTGAAATAGCTTATTCATTGCTGGTAGAGGGTGCTTATTGTAGTTATGAATGTAAAATGCAATGGTTAACGGGTAGAACTGCAACTCAAAGAAGAGTTCTAATTCTTTTTTAAAAAATAAACTTTATTAAATTTGTTAAAATACATAAAATAACATTTCTATTCACATCGGATGTGCAGTGTTTCATTCATATATACAATTATCAAATTGGTGTTTCTTTAACTTCTAGTTCCTTTTAGTCAGCCCACCTTTAAACTCCTTCTTTTATTTTATCATTCATCCATTCAAATCACCTTTCCCAGACAGAATAATAAACTGAATTTTATTTCATGAGTTACTTTGCTCATCTCTGTGCAATCCAATGTTCTTTTAATTATATATTCTTCTGGTGACAAAGCTTTCTCTTTCCAGTATTGTGAGAATGCCAACCTAGCAGCTGTGATAATGTGAGCTAATAGAAAGTTCTTTTTCTTTCCTTAGGTCCTCTTTACTATTCCCAGGAGAAATATTTCAGGTGCCAATTCAATATCTTTTCCAATTATTTCCTGTAACCGTATTCAAATTTTTTCCCAATATTTTTTCGCTTCGGGGCATGTCCACCACATGTGAAAGAAGGTGCCTTGGTGGTGACCACATTTCCAGCAATTGGGGTGTATATTTGGATACATCTTTGCTAGCCTAGCAGGGGCTAAATGCCACCTGTGTAGCATTTTATACTGGTTTTCTTTATAGGTCACTGCTCTGGTTAGTTTATAGTTCTTATTCCATGCCTCTTCCCACTCATTTAAATTTAAGCTATGTCCAAAGTTCTTCTCCCAAGCACTCATTTGATTTTTAATTGTACTTGCTACTCTATCATCATCCAATAGGTAATTATATAATTTAGCCAAAATCTTCTTTCCTGTTCCCATCAGAACCTTATCGAACCCATTTAATCCTAAATCTAAGCCATATTCCTCCTTATCTTTCCCCCTGCAAGCTCTTGTCTCTCGAGGAGCGCTCCCTGAGGTGATGCGGGAAACTTTGGTTGGGCTTCTCGAGAGATGAGCGCTTGCAGGGGGCCGAGAGAGCAATGGAGAGCAAAATCCGGCTGCTCCCCGAACCAGATGCTGTTTACCGCTCCGAGTCGACAGGAAACGAGGGCTGCTTTGCGCTGTATGTTTGCAGCGCATCCTGATGCTGCACTTACTTTATTTGTAAATAGATCCACTAGTCTATATTTATTCCTTGATCTTTCAAAGTGTCAATTGATTTAAGATTTCCTCCTCCATTTAAAATGTCTTTGCACACTTTCTCCGTTCCCTGCCTGTTGGGGTGGATCAGAGCCTCCATCGTGGAGAGCCAATTGGGGATTTTTGTATAGTACCCAGTGGTGGGATTCTGCCAGTTCCAGGTGGTTCAGCCAAACTGTTTGTTAAATTGCTGGCTTGCCCTGCCCCTTGCCAATAAATAGAGGGGGCAGGGCAGGGCGATGGGTGGGTGAGCCAGTAATTTAACAAATGGTTCGGTGTTTTTTTGCAATTTATTGCCCTTGCAGCACACCGAACCGTTTGTTAAATTGCTGGCTTGCCCACCCCTCGCTCTGCCCCGCCTCCCACCCGTGCGGCATCAGCCTACCCTAGCCCAGGGCTGGGCAATTGTGGCTCTTTTACAATCTGTGGACTTCAACTCCCGCCTAGCCCATTCTGGGGAATTGTGGAGAATTCTGGGAGTCCACAACTTCCAGAGTCCTTAAATCTGCCAAGGTGGGAGACATCTGCTGTTACACTGTAGAATCCTTTCAAGCATGAAGATGGCCAAGTATCCTCAGAAGGGCTGTTAGAGGGCAGGGCTACATTTGGAAATGTTTGCATTTTTGCAGGTGGTGCAATATGATCTGGTGTCTACAATGGAGAGCAAAATCCAGCTTCTTGTCTCCGCTGTAAGTGCGGCATTATTTATTTATTTATTTATTTATTAGATTTATATACCGCCCTTCTCCTTACGGACTCAGGGCGGTGCACAGCCAATTTAAAAAACAAATATACAAAAGTTAAAATTTCATAAAAGAACAAATATAAATAGCCGTAGATTAAAACAAATTCATTTAAAAGATAATAAAAACTCTAAAAGTAATAAAATATTTACAGGAATCAGGCTAAGCCGGCAAGCTGAAAAAGATGAGTTTTTAAAGCCCGCCGGAAAGTCGGGAGGTCAGAAATTGTTCTTAACTCTGGAGGCAGATCATTCCAGAGGGTAGGGGCTGCCACAGAGAAGGCTCTCCCCCTGGGGGTCGCCAGCCGGCATTGTCTGGCTGACGGCATCCTGAGGAGGCCCTCTCTGTGGCCGGTGGGAGGCAATTGGTGGCAGAAGGCGGTCCCGTAAGTACCCTGGCCCTAAGCCATGGAGCTCTTTAAAAGTGATTACCAACACCTTGAAATGCACCCAGAAGTCCACCGGCAACCAATGCAGCTCACACAGGAGAGGTGTCACGTGGGAGCGCCCCGTCGCTCCCATAATCCCCCGCGCGGCCGCATTCTGTACCAGTTGGAGCCTCCGGGTGCACCCCAAGGGGAGCCCCATGTAGAGAGCATTGCAGTAGGATTCCACCTTGGTATATTTGCGGCACAAGGCAGCCCTCATCTCCTGCCACTTGGGACTCGGAGCAGTAAACAGCGTCTGATTCGGGGAGCAGCCGGTTTTTGCTCTCCATTGCTCTCTCAGCCCCCTGCAAGCTCTTGTCTCTCGAGGAGCGCTCCCTGAGGTGATGCGGGAAACTTTGGTTGGGCTTCTCGAGAGATGAGCGCTTGCAGGGGGCCAAGAGAGCAATGGAGAGCAAAATCCGGCTGCTCCCCAAACCAGATGCTGTTTACCACTCCGAGTCGGCAGAAAACGAGGGCTGCTTTGCGCTGCAAATATACAAGACGGAATCCTGATGCTGCACTTACAGCAGAGAGAAGAAGCTGGATTTTGCTCTCCATTGCAGACACCAGATCGGCCCCCTGCAAGAGAATGAGAGAGAGTGGGGGAGAGAGAGAAAGAAAGAGAAAGTGGGGGGGAGAGAAAGAGAATGAGAGAAAGAGGGGGAGAGAGAGAGAGAAAGGGGGGAGAGAGAAAGACTGGGGGAGAGAGAGAAGGGGGAGAGAGAAAGAATGAGAGAAAGGGGGAGAGAAAGAGAAAGGGGGAGAGAAGAGAAAGAAAGTGGAGGAGAGAGAGAAGGGGGAGAGAAAGAGAGAATGAGAGAGTGTGGGGGAGAGAGAGAGAGAAAGGGGGGAGAGAAAGACTGGGGGGAGAGAGAGAAGGGGGAGAGAGAAAGAGAATGAGAGAAAGGGGGAGAGAAAGAGAAAGAGGGGAGAGAAGAGAGAGAAAGTGGAGGAGAGAGAGAAGGGGGAGAGAAAGAGAGAATGAGAGAGAGTGGGGGAAGAGAGAAGGGGGAGAGAAAGAGAATGAAAGGGAAAGAGTGGGAAAGAGGAGAGAGAGAGAAAGGGGGAGAGAGAGAATGAGAGGGAAAGTGAAAGAGAGAGAAAGAGGGGGAGAGAGAATGAGAGGGAAAGTGAGAGAGAGAGAAAGAGGGGGAGAGAGAAAGAATGAGAGAGGGGTGGAGAGAAAGAGAATGAAAGTGGCAGAGAGAGAAAGAGAGAAAGAGGGGGGAGAGAAAGAGAAAGGGGGAGAGAGAAAGAGAGAGAAAGTGGAGGAGACAGAGAAGGGGGAGAGAAAGAGAATGAAAGGGAAAGAGGGGGAGAGAGGAGAGAGAAAGAGAAAGAGAAAGGGGGAGAGAGAGAGAATGGGAGGGAAAGAGTGGGAGAGAGAGGGGGCAGAGAGAGAGAAAGAGGGGGAGAGAAAGAGAAAGAGAGAAAGAGTGGGAGAGAGAGAGAGAAAGAGGGGACAGAGAGAAAGACAGAGAAAGAGTGGGGGGAGAGAGAAAGGGGGGTGAGAAAGAGAGAATGAGAGGGGGAGATAGAGAGAGAAAGAGGAGGGGAGAGTGCCTGAAGGACCCTATCCCGTCACTGGGAGTCCAGGTGCTTCAGCAAGCGGTGTGCTGGATTCATATTAGTGGTCCGCGAAATTTAAAATTATGAACTTGGTGGTTCCTGAGGTCCAAAAGGTTGGGGACCCCTGCTCTGGAGGATTTAAGTAGCTTAACTGTGCTTGCTTGCCAATACCAGAATTACAGAGTTGGAAGGGACCTTTGGAGGTCTTCTAGTCCAGAGATCTCCAACCTTGGCAACTTTCTCTGCCTGGGCCTGATGCTTCCTGAGAGGCAGGGGGTCTCTCTGAATGGGACTCTCTCCCCAAAAGGCTGGCCCCAAAGCCCTAGCTCAGAGGTCTTCAAACTTGGCAGTTTTAAGACTTGTGGACTTCAACTCCCAGAGCATAGCTGGCTGGGGAATTCTGGAAGTTGAAGTCTGCCAGGCTTAAAATTGCCAGGGTTGGAGATCTCTGGACTAGAAGATAAATGATGGCATAAATGATGACCGGTCAAAAGTGCAAGGACCTGTCAGAAATCACTTTTTTCAGCCCTCTGGGTAGTCCTTTTGTGTATATGGACTACTCAGAGGGCTGAAAAAGTTATTTTTGACTGGTCCTCGCACTTTTGACCAGTCCTTGAACTTACGACAGTCCTCACATTTTATGTTTTGCGCCCTATCTTGTCACCGTGGTGAAAAGGACTAGTGGTGAAATGATTGCCATGGTTGTAAAGAATGCCACAACGGGCATAAATGTGAGGATGGACATAAGTGTGAGGACCGGTCAAAAGTACGAGGATCAGTCAAAAATGACTTTTTTCAGCCCTCTGAGTAGTCCCTATGCACATAGCCATGCCCACCTGGTCACATGACCACCAAGCCACACCCCCAACTAAGCACGCCCACAGAACCGGTTGTTAAAAAAAATTGAATCCCACCACTCCCACCATCTCCATTTAATAGAATGCTCGCTCTTTGGTTGTTGCAAATAGTTTCTATCATCCTTTCAAAATTTGATCCAAATTCCATTATCTTAATTTGTGTATACATAAACTTCCAATTTAGATTATCGAATGCCTTTTGGGCATCCAAAAAGACTAAGGCCATCTACTTACAGGGGTGCTCTTCATAATATTCTAAGATATCCAACACAATTCTCAGATTATCTCTAATTTGTCTCCCCGGAAAGAATCCATTCTGATCCTTATGTATCCAAGAATTTAATATTTTTTTTAGTCCTTTCCGCCATTACACTCATAAATAGTTTATAATCGGTATTTAAAAGGAAGATTGGTCTGTAATTTTGAATTTGTTTTCAATTGGCACCTTCTTTCGGCAATAGTATGACATGTGCTTTCCTCCACGAGTCTGGAATTTTGGACCCCATCAATGCCTCATTATACATTTCCACCAATTTTGGTAATAAAATTTCTTCTAAAGTTTTGTATATTTCTCCTGGGAATCCATTTAGGCCTGTGATTTATTATTTTTGAGATTAGAGAGAGCTACTTTTAATTCTTCAATTGTTATCTTTCTATTAAGCATCTCCCTTTTTTCCTCTGTTATCTGCGGAAGGTTTTCGCTTACCAGATATTGCTCTATTTTATCTTCTGGGATCTCCTCCTCTTTATATAGGGTTTCATAGTATTTCCTGGCTATTTCTAATTTATCCTCTTCTTTATTTACCAAATCATCATTGGAGTCTTCTAGTATATGAATTATTCCTTTTTCATTTTCCTTTTTAAATTTATAAGATAGCCATCTGCCCGGCTATCTTATTTTGGCATTCTCAAAATAATATTGTTTTGTTCTTTTTACTTTATATGCCAAATTCTCTTGATCTATAATATTCAATTTGTGCCTCCACATTAGCCAACTTTCTTTTGCTACTTTATCCTCTGGGTTTTCTTGGAGTTTCCTTTCAGCTTCTCCTAAATGGTTTAGATGGTCTTCCAATACCTTTCTTTTTTCTTTATTTTTATGTGCGCTATATGATATCACTACCCCTCTTAGATAAGCCTCCACTGTATCCCAGATTACTGCATGAGGAGTTTTTTGGTTTTAATTTTCTCTGAAAAAAAACTTTAGTTCTTCTTTAAGTTTTTCTACACATTCTATATCCCTCAATAGATTTGTATTAAGCCTCTATCTCTGTTGTTTCTTCCTCTGTACACTCTCCACTTCACTTCTAGAGGATTATGGTCTGCCCATATATTTGGGCTGATTTCTGCCGTTTCTACTTCTAATCCAAGATTTCTACTGGCCCATGCCATGTCAATTCTTGACCATGACATCTGAGGATTAGAATATACTGGCTGTCATTTGGGTGTAAAGTCCGCCATATGTTAATTAAATTTAATTCTTCCGTTAAATCAAAAAATGTTTTTGGTAATTTTGTCCTTTTATTTTTATTAACTTTATTACTTTTGTAATCCTTATCTATATCTACTATTCCATTGAAATCCCCTATTATACAAATTTCATCATACTCCATTTTTCCTAACTGCTCATGGAGTTTTTTAAAGTATTCCCCCTGTTTTTTGTTTGAAACATATACACCTACCAATAAAACATTGGAATTTCCTCTCTTAATCTCTATCATTAAAGTTCTACCCTTTGCATCATTATATTTTAACTCAGCTTCAATTCCTTTTTTCACATAAATTACTACCCCCCCCCCTTTTTCTTTTCTGCTAAAGCGGTAAAGGTTTTTCCAAACTTTTTGTATTCTAAACATTGGCCCTCTTCTTTTTTTATGTGCACCTCTTGGAGACAAAGTATGTCTGCATTTTGTTTTGCTAGCTTTGTAAGTGTTAATTTCCTCTTTTTATTGTTTATTCCGTTAACGTTTAAGGAAATTAATTTCCAATCATTCATTTCCATCTCCATCTGGACTATTGAGTCCTCTAATTCTTTAGTTTGCATCATCAACTTCTGGTCCACCGCGTCTAGTTTCTTTTCATTATGTTCTATTCTAGTTTCCGCCTGTTGTATTCTTTGCTCATTGTTGTATATTGAAACTTGGATCTCCTCTCTGCCGGCCTGTCGGACTATCTCGCCTTCAATTCACTCTTCAAATCCAGTCGCAGCTCACTCCTTTCTGAGTCCTTCACGCCCGACTCCGCCAGCCCCTTCTTCCGATGTCACTCTTCACATACGCAGGGAAAGGTGTATTAATCCAAATTCGACACTGCAACATCCAATCTCACTCTCTCCCATCTTGTTGCTGGCTACGGCAGCCTTGGGTCCGCCATTAGCCAGCAGACGCAAATGTGTTAGGTTGACAGAGCCGCCCGGTCTTGCAAAAAGCAATTGCGATTCACTTTTTCGCTCACCCAGCTCTCTCTATCATCCGTGAAGCTCTCCAGGCTCCGCGGCCCCGAAAGGATCCCCAAAACACGGTGACTGACACTGCTGAGGAGCAGCGATCACTCTCTCGGCACCATGTCACTGCGGATCGCCAACCGGAAGTCCAGAAGAGTTCTAATTCATTTTACCTCTGCCATGAGTTATACAGCTAGTGATCTTAGAGTATGGGTGTGTCTGAGAAATATTCTGAACTACTGCATCTCCTTTCCCCTCCTCATTTCCAATATTATCCTCAACATTGCAAAATTATCTCAATAATATTTTGAGCGGAATATTATTTCTTCAGAAAATGAGAAAAGCATTGAACTCACCTCACCCACACTCTTCATTGAGCTCCCGATCTTGTTGGATGCACCTGGAAAACGATCAAGATCCCAGCGTGGTATCTTGGTTACTATGTAATCCAAGCTTGGTTCAAAACAGGCAGTGGTCTTTCCAGATACTACATTCTCAATTTCTGGTAGTGGGATCCCAAGGGCTATTTTGGCAGCTATAAATGCCAAAGGATACCTGGCATTAAGAACAAAAAGAAATATCTTCATAGGTAATCAGAAACATAGGTTGGAAAGTACTCAGGTAATCCTCAATTTATGACCATAATTGAGTCCAATATTTCTGTAGATAAATGAGACAGTTGTTAAGTGAGTTTTGCTCTATTTTATGACCTTTATTACCACAGTTGTTAAGTGAAATACTGCAGTTGTAGTATGATTGTAAAATGAAACTGGCTTCCCCATTGACTTTGCTGGAACATTGCAACTGTCATAAATATGACTCAATTGCCAAGCATCTGAATTTTGATCACATGACCATGGGAATGCTATAATGATTGTAAGTGTGAAAAACGGTCATAAGTCACTTTTCTCAATGCCGTTGTAACATTGAATGGTTATTAAGTAAATGGTATTGGAGATCTTCTAGTCCAACCCTGTGCCCAAATCAGGAATCTTCAGACCATCCAAACATTAGTAGAAAACTTCCAGTGATATAACACTTAAAGAATTGTTTATTTAAGTGACATTATATTTCAGTTTATTGTTCACTGCTTGAAAAGTTCATTTAATAAATATTAAACATTGGGCCCATCTCATAACAAATTAGTGGTGTAGTTTCTTTTGCCCATATTTCTTCAGTATGTTTGAAGGACAGAAACATTGTATAATGTATATTTCTTACAGTTATTATCTGGGCTACTAAAAATGCAGAATGCTGTAGTAGACAGTATTCATTTGATCTTGAATACAGCAAATAAAACCACGGTTGGTTAATGCTTGGAAAACCATATACATAGTAAAATTATTCTATGTGCATTTACACACAAATAATGAATCAAAACAAAAGAGGCTATTGGAGGAAAAGGACAGAGAATCAAAAGCTTTTGCATATCACAGAATTGTAGAGAAAAGATCACAAGCATCATCTAATTCAGTATTTCTCAGCCTCAGTTACTTTGTAAGATATGTGAACTTCAACTCCCAGTATTCCCCAGCTAGCATTCCCCAACCAGCTGGAATTCTGGAAACGGGAATACATACATCTTACAAAGTTGCTGAGGTTAAGAAACACTGATCCAGTTCAACCCTACAGCAGCTGAACAAATCGCTTTGGTTTGGTTCAATAAGCACATAGAGACCAGACAACTTATTTTTCTTCAAGACAGACAGAACTTTATTTTGCTCAATATTTTTCTTCAAGGCTTCAGAATCATTTTAGCTTCCTCATGATTTCTGGAAGACTCAGGGAATATCTGGTAAGGTCTGCTTGAGCTGTGTTCAGCATTTCCACTCCCGAGGAAAAGAAGAAGAAGAAGAAAACCCCTAAGGTTACAGCATACTTTGTACACCTACAGAATTTAATTTTTCACTCTAGGCAAGAAAGGAATCCTTGAAGAAAAGACATCAAAGCTGACATGCATGACATACAGTACTGATAATCAAGCAGCTCTAGCAAGAGTGTCCAGCCTGAGGGTGAAGGCTGCATGCAGCCCTGGGAAGTCTCTCCATACACTTAATTATTAATTTTAACACAACAGAATTAGAAATGTATTAAATATATGAGGAAGGCATTCATGAATTTAACTGAAATTAACATATGCTTGGCTATGTATTTAAATATTTCCAAAGGCTTTTTTAAAAAAAAATTCCAAATGCTTCCTTTACGTAGCTGTCCACCCATTACTGTTTCCAGCCTTACCCTGTGGCCTTTGATGCCAAGGCAGAGCTTCTAGAAAGTCGAGCATTAACTTCAATGATGCAGTACTCCAGAGAGGTGGGATTTAAGGCATACTGGATATTACACTCCCCCACAATGTTCAAGTGGCGGACAACGTTGATGGTTGATTTCCGTAGCATCTGTAATTCTTCATTTGAAAGGGTCTGGCTGGGAGCCACCACAACAGAATCTCCTAATTGAAGAAGAAAAAGAATTGCATAGCAGTGATCATGATTTAGTCTAACCGTGCAATGTTTGATCTGTATTAATGCTAGAGACATATTTTAAACCAACAAATAGATTATCAATAAGGATGCACAGAACTAAAATGCAAGGGAATAAATGTACTTAGTACTGGAAGCAAATTTATTTATTTGATAAATTTAAAATAAAATTTAAATTGAGCCTTTGGAAGTAGACAATGTGCAAATAACATACACGCATGCATTATAAGACATATTAAGTAGAAAGATTCTAACATGCTGACCAACTCTTAACAATCTTTTGTTCCGTGTATCTTGAATTCCACATAATTTTGATGAAACCTGATCTGTAATAAAACAACTGCATTCTACTTTATATATATACTCTCCTGCTGCAATAATGCTCCAGATGAATGAGTTGTTCCTTATAATTTCAAATCTTTTCAAGGTTCCTTGAAGCTATTGATGCATATTAGTTTTGTGCCAAGTATTTGAAAGAAGTGATTCATAAATTCGGGAGTGCATTAAAAAGACTTTTTTGTAATAATTAAAGCAGCTTTTTCATTTATATATCTCAAGCAAAACAAAGGTCAAGCTTGCAAACAACATGGCTGTTTTAATGATTCTAACCAACTAACCAATCCTCTCATATCCTTATCTGGCAATCTCTGAGGTCAAAATGTCCAAACCTTGGACAGAGATGGTTCTGGAGGTTAAAGGGGGCATTTGGTGTTAAGACTGGATTTGGGACATTGGATAGTCCCACAGATGTCAGAACTAATCCTTGGGACTCCAATGACAAAGTTTTAAATAACAATATGCCAATGAGCTAAGCAAACATACCTGTATGAACTCCCATTGCATCAACATTTTCCATATTGCAGACAGTGATACAATTGTCAGCTGCATCTCTCACAACTTCATATTCAATTTCCTTCCATCCTACCACTGATTTCTCCACAAGAATTTGATTGGTCATTGCAAATGCCTTGATGATTATAGAGAAGAGAAAGTCATAAAGTTTTATAGTTCTGCTAAAAAAATTAACATTTCCTAGTGTTCTTGAAACATAGCTATTTCTATGAATAAAAACAGACTTGCAAGAGCAGCTGGACTACATAAAGAAATGCACAATACTTTCAGTGAAATTTTCCAAAAATCTGCTTATCATCATGAAGCATAGGTGGGTGCATGCTGCAGGATGGCAAGAATGCCACAAACAAGACTCTAGAGTGTGGGTGACTACTGCAGGGAGCATGGGGGTTATGTGGATAGGTCTCTGAAGCACAGACGGATGTCCTTTTTCAGCACCATCGTAAATTTGAATGATTGCTGAATGAGTGGGCATGAAGCAAGGAATACCTATAAAGCTAATGAACACATAAGTTTTCTTAGTCAAAATACATTCCAAATCCAAGAGTTTCATGATACTGTATCAGTCACTATTTAGATGGCTTTTAGATGAACAAAAACAAAGGGAACAAGTCTGCCAATAGAGACCAACCTTGAAGCTTAAATTGATATTTTATATTCAATAGTATATTTTATATTTAAAAATATGCAAGAGATAAATCTCAGGAAAAGAACATTTCTCCCCAGTTAATCACATATATTTGGCCTGCTTATTGTATTCAAATCTCACCTTACCATCTGGCAGAATGAGGTGATCACCATAGATGGCAGAGAGCCAAAGCCTTAACATCATAATCTGGCCAGAAGCCTATGGTGAAAGCATTACTCTTTTGCCAGCATTGAAAAAAATTTCCACTGTCAGCTATTTGCTTATTGAATTAGAATAAAATGCCTAATAATCTACTTTGGGATGATTTCTGTTTATCTAGTTACACAAATGGTAAACATGCTATACTTTATTTTCTGACTCTAAATTTCAGGGTCTACAACTTAATATTATTTTGTATATAATGTAAATGGGAATTATAGTATTCTGCTTCCTTTCAATAATTCTTATAGTATGGTTCAATTAATCATGAGTACACAACAATATTCCCATACATCATCTAAGTAAAGACGTGTCTCTTCCTTTGCAAGCAGGCTATAATCCTAACATCTTTCAGTGACAGAGGCCTTCCCTAAGGCTAATTTTTTTGTTATTAAGACAAACATTTCCAAAGGTGAAAAAGCTCATCCATTCCAAAGGATGAGAACTTCAAAGAATGAAAGTATTTCCATTTCCATAATCTTTTGAGGTTGTCCCCCTGTTCATATTTTCAGATACCAATGACATCCCCCACATAACCCATCAGTTCTGAGGATCCATCCATCACTTTTCAGAGTTAGCAGGTTTTATAAACTCCCTAGACAGAAATAATTGCTTTATTCTACAGAAGATTATCCATCAACACAAATATAATAAAAATATTAATATTTTAAATATTATTGGATATTGATTGTTTCATTACCATTATCATAAAATATATCAATATAAAAAGGTGAAAATGAATAAATTAATTTTCAGGCTGAATTTGCTAGTTGCTTAGAAAATACATGGACCAGGGTAAAGGAAATGGAATGCTAGTTTCCTTTGTAAATTAATTTATTTTTAAAAAAATAATTTATGAACATTCTGTTCAAACCTTTGTTATTACTTTGGAGTGATGATTTTTAAATAACTTCCAATTTTACATGTTTTTCTTGTTATTGTGTGTTATTATACTTATGGCAGTTTTTATATCTATTTTATAGAATTATTTATTTGTTATAAATTAGTTATTTATTTTTTGATTAATTACAGTTATAAGGGTATAGTTATATATACAGATGTTATACTTATATGTACTTAGTTAACATAAAATAGCTGTAACAATGAGGTAATGTACAGACCTATTTTTTCAGTATCTGATGGATTCAAATCAGTGTTAAAATGCTAATTATTATATTATTTGTATATTTGTATAATAATTATTATATAATATTGAGTATTTACACTAATAGTCAGATGGAAGTACTGCTGGTGTTTGATGTTCCTTTCGTATAGTAACAAAGATGCTGAAACTGAATTCTCAGGGTGCACACTGTCCAACCTATGACTCTGCCTGCTGTGCCCTGATTTCCACCTTGGATTTATGTATTTCATTTATTAAATGTTATGCTGCCCATCTCCCCTGCAAGGTGACTCTGGGCAAATGATTCCTGAGTTTCAGATGTGATACCAAAATACTACCAAAGAACAACCAGAACAATACCTTAGTAGCAAGATCCAGGAGACGTTCCTTGTCAATGCATAAACCTGATCCTAGTCCTCCCAAGGCATAAGCTGAGCGGATCATAACAGGGTAGCCAATTTTTTCTGCTGCTTCCAAAGCATCTTCTATCTGCCACAATACAAAAACGAACAGAAAATAAGATAACAGTAGATAACATATTCCTGTGTACACACTTCATGGGAATAGATAACAAGATTCTCTCAAGATATTCAATAACATTGACTTTTCCTCACCTTATGACTAACTGACCACAATGGGTAATGGTAGGTAGAGATTTAAGGATTTACTCTCTGCTCTCTCTTTGTCTATCATTCTCCCCTGTTTTTGTCTAAGAAATTGCTAACTTCTACTCCCTTGCCTTTGCCTTTCTTCTCATACATACATAAAGCATGGACTCTTTCATTCATCTCCTGGTAGGTTATCATTAGCTAACTGCTAGACTTTGTCTATTTTTCCTTAAATAAATCTCTTTTCTGTTATAATTGTGAAACCTGCTTCACTAATCATTGCTCGATATCTGCTCTCAGGAATTCACACAGAGAACACTTCTACCTGTAATAGTATTATTAACCCAGACTAAAACAAGCCTGCAAAAAGATTCCAGAAAAGAGAGAGAAAGGGTAGCTCTCTTTAGCAGTTAAAAAAAAAGGATTAGAAAATAAAAGTCATTAGGGGGGGTCTCTTTTTTTTCTTGTTCTTTTTGCCCATTTTATAGTCTTTTTCCACGTCTACTATAGCATTATAGTTGCCAATTAAACAAACATCTTCGTATTCCAGCTCCACTATTTTGTTGTGTATACCCTTGAAAAATTCATGTTGGTTCTGATTCGGTGCGTATATTACTACTAGCAGTATTTTCCTATTTTTCAATATTAATTCAATCATGACTGTTCTACCATCTTCATCTGCATATTTTAGTTTTGAGAGAACCCAGTCTTTAACATATACCGCCACTTCCCTATTCTTTTCTGAGGTCAATGAAGAATATAATTTCCCTAATTTGGAGTTTTCTATAATTTTTTGGTGTCTTTTTTTTATATGTACTTCCTGGAAGCACGTCACATCTGCTCCTATTTTTCGTAGTTTTGTTAAAATTTGAGATAGTTTTTTTGGTACATTCAGGCCATTGATATTTACTGAAAAAAGTTTCAGGGCCTCTTCCATTGTCTAATGTAACTGTTTTTTTGTATTCCTTGTCTCTATCCGTGTTTTCGTCTTCGCTCCTTCTCTCTCCTCTCTTTCTTTTTCTTGCCTTATCCTTACTTCCTTCTCTTGTATTACCTCTAATGGATCTTCTTCTTGGCTTCTACTTTCTATTTCATCTTTACTGTCTTGGTCATCTTCCCGGTTAAAATGTGAATCATGAAATTCTCTTGCTTTCTCTAGGGTATCTATCTTGTATTTTTTATCTTCCCCTGTAGCCAGGATCCCTTCAGGTATAAGCCATCTGAAGGCTATTTTGTGTTTATTCAGCTGATTTGTTAAGAACTGATATTGTTGTCTCTGATTCCTAACTCTTTGGGGTATTTGTTTTAATATTATTTTCCTTTCCTTCGTATGTCAACGTCCCTCCTCTGGATTTCATATATACCTCATCCCTGATTGATCTTTTGACATGTACTTCTCTTGCCAGCCAATGTCTTCTTATATAATTTGTATGAACACGATAGGCTTTGTCTAATTGATCCTGTACATCCTGCTTATCTTTTTCTATTATTTCTGCTATTATCTCTGCCATTTTTCCACCAAGATCTTCGTCTTTCTCTTCTGATATATTTTGAAATCGCAGAAAATATGAAGCTTTTTCCATCTCGAGAGTTGCTAGGGAGTCGGACAGTTCTTTATTTATTTGAGCTGTTTTTTGTTCCATTTTCTCTACTTTCATCTCTACTGAATCTATTTTAGTTTCTGCATTTCTAATTCTTTTCGGTTATTGATTGTTGTCTGGAGGGAAACCCATGAAGGCCAAAACCAATTTACTTTTTACTCGCATCCCCACCAATCTTGGTCCAGGATCGATATGGCATGGATGACCACAAATATTAGAACTGGGGTTGAAAAAATAGAAATAGAAGCGAATCATTGGGCTGATCACAATCCAATACTGATAAATTGGAAAGGAGCTAAAAGGTTCAGAAGATGGACAATGAATCAAAGAATTTGCAAACAAATTGAATTGAAAGAAATGTTAGAAAAAAAATTAGATTGGTTCTTTAAAATAAATAAGAAAAAGGATACCTCCATCCAGAACACATGGGATACTGCAAAAGCATATATAAGGGGTTTGATTATAGCTTATACAGGGAGAAAGAACAAAGAAAGAAAACAACCATTAAATAAACTCCAGGAAGATTTAAAAAATAAAGAGTATGAACTCCAACAACATCCCCAAAATTAAAAGATAAGGGAAGAATGGAAAGCAATAAAACATAATTTAAATTTGATGAATCAAAGAGAATTAGCACAAAAGATAAAAATGGCCAAGCAGAACTATTTTGAATTCGCGAACAAAATAGGAAGATGGTTGGCCTATAGACTGAAAAAGAACAGAGATAAAAGAATGATATACCAACTTAGGGATTCAAAGGGGGAAGTTCAGTATAGTAGGAAAGGGAAAAAAGAAGTAATCCAGACATTCTATTCCGATTTATATAAGCAAGAAGAAGTAGAAGGAGAAAAGATAAAACAGTATATACAAGGAGCAGATATGCCACCAATTACAGACGAACAAAGAGATTTATTAAACAAACCGATAACAATGTTAGAATTGGATATAGCACTGAAAAAATTAAAAAATAACAAAACCCCGGGACCGGATGGACTCCCGGGGGAACTATATAAGTCGGTGCAGGAAACAATAGGAGAGAACATGTTGGAGGTATACAACGAGGCCTTAGAGAAGGCAAAAATTCCACAAACCTGGACGGAGGCATTAATTACTATCATCCCTAAGGAAGACACTGACCCTCAATTAATCCAGAATTATAGGCCGATATATTTACTAAACACAGACTACAAAGTATTCGCCATAATTATAGCAGAAAGACTTTAAAAAGTATTGAACAATTATATACACTTGGACCAGGATGGATTTCTACCGGGCCACCAAATTAGAAATAACATGAGCGTGATAATAAATACGCTGGAACACTATGAAGTCCACTCGGAGAAACAATCTGTGCTGGTTTTCCTTGATGCCCAAAAATCTTTTGATAACCCAAATTGGAAATTTCTAAAAGGACAGTTAAAGAATATGCAATTGGGGTCGAATTTGGAAAATATTATAGGGAAAATATATACAAAGCAAATGGCGAAGGTAATTGTCAATGATGATATAACTGACCAATTTGACATAACAAAAGGGGTCAGACAAGGCTGTCCACTTTCCCCTTTATTGTACATCCTATCTTTGGCGATCTTACTAAACAAAATCAGGGAGGACCAAGAGATTAAAGGACTAAAAGTGAGGCGAGAAGAATATAAGACTCAGGCTTTTGCTGATGACTTGTACTCATAGCAGACAACCACTAGAAGTAATACCAAAATGTCTTAAGAAAATAGAAGATTATGGAGAAGTGACTGGGTTAAAGATAAATAGAAATAAATCCAAATCATTAGTTAAAAATCTGATGAAAAGCTAGGAGACAGATTTGGAAAAAAGTACACAAATTCAAGTGACTAATAAAATTAAATGTTTAGGTATTTGGCTGTCACCAAGAACATCCTCTTTAAAAGAAAATAATTATGATAAACTAATAATACAGATAAAAAAAGATTTGGACAATTAAAAAAGCTTACAAATTTCATTTATGGGAAGAATTTCCATTATTAAAATGAATATACTACCAAAATTGCTGTATCTGTTCCACGTGGCCCTGATCAAGTTACAAAAAAAACTTTTTTGTGAATTTAAACAAGATGATTTCTAAATTTATATGGCAGGGAAAGCGTCCATGTATTAAATTAAAATTACTTCAAGACTTCAAGGAAAGAGGAGGAACAGCTCTCCCTGATTGGGAGCTTTATCACCAAGCAGCAGGACTAGTATGGATTAAAGATTGGATGGAGTTGAGTAATAGTAGAATATTAACCATTGAAGGCCATGATTTACAAATGGGCTGGCATTCCTTTTTATGGGATGAAAAATATAAGTCACATACTTACTTCAAGAGACACACACTTAGAAATGCTTTATTATTAACTTGGTTAAAAATCAAAAAACAACAATATACAAAAATTCTGTCTTGGTTCTCACCCTCAGAAACTCTAAAACACCCAAATTTGACAGACCTCAAAAATATATGGAGATATAAAGATCTAATCGACTACCAAGGAAATCTAAACTCTAAACAACAATTGGAAACAGAATTAAACAAGGAAATTGACTAGTGGACTTTTTCACAGATACAATCCAAACATAAGGAATATATAAAAACGTACCAAATATGCAAACAGAAACACGAATTAGACAGCATTATACTAGATTCTGGAGAGAAATTAATCAGTAAAATTTACAAATTTCTGTTCAGGTACAAGATGGAGGATGAAACAGTTAAACACACAATGATTAAATGGATGCAAAAATTTAAGTACTCTATAGAATTGAATAGATGGGAAGAATTCTGGCAAATGAACATAAAAACAACTCTGGCAGCGGCATACAAGGAGAACCAGCTAAAGAAGTTTTACAGGTGGCACATGTCTCCAACAAGATTGGCTAAAATAAAGCCGAGAAACAGTTTGGTGTATTGGAAATGCAAAAATCCACAAGGCACTTTTTATCACTTATGGTGGACATGCCCAGTGGCAAAGAAATTCTGGTCAACCATCAAAAAATGGCTAGAACAAATTACTAAATTACAAATAGATAAGAAACCTGAAACCTTTCTATTAAGAATCTTTACAAAATCCTATTCAAAAAATATAAAATATCTGTTAATATATATTTTGACGGCAGCAAGGATAGTATATGCCAAAAATTGGAAACTAGAAAAAACCCCAACAGAAGAAGAAATATTAGATAAAATTACACAATGTGCAGAAATGGACAGATTGATGAAAGAATTAAAGGAAAAAGAAGATACTGAATTTTATAAAGTTTGGAATAAATGGTATCACTGGCATAGGGCTATTATGGGAGAAACATAGTCAGAAATTATATAGTATAAAAGTATATCTGTGCATATAACCACCTTTTTATAGTCGAAAACTTAGAACATTAAAGTAGTAAGTCTTAGAGAATACATAAGAAGAGAGGGTAAAGAGGTATTAAGAAACCATTAGGTTAAGATATAGGAAATAAGTATAACTGTATCAATGAAAGATCACTATGAAACAGATGCTTTAAATGATTGATTACTTATAATTGTTTAGCGTATAATGTATAATGTATTTTTATTTGTTTTTGTTCTTTGTGTTTTATGTGTTCTTTTTTTTTTACTTGTTAATAAAGTTTATAATTTTTTTTTAAAAAAAAGAAAGAAAATAAAAGTCATGACAAAATTGGAATGATTTATCTGGGGTGAACAAATTCATTATCCTAACTAACCTCAACCCTAATAATCAAAAGAGTTGTTCATTACTTTATAATCAATGGACTTTAATAGGACAAAAATCATTCTGAGTTAACTGTTAAATCATGTTAGCATTTAAATAATATTAAAAATTGAAGTTATTTGCTCAAAAACAATTACCCCCAAGTAAAATATCAGAATGGTATTTTCCTCTGTATTCTGTATTAAAGTTCCTCTGTATTTAATGTACTGCAAATGCTCAATCAAGTTATCTGACTTTTCCATTGACAGAACTAAGTTGGGGTCATGAAGAAGAGAAGGGGGTAGGTTCTGCAGTGCCTCTTCTCTGCTTTTCCTACCCCTGGCCAGAACTGGGTAGATCTGCCTGTGATGAAGAACTGTGAAGAAATGGCACTCTCTCTGGCTGGAGTCAGAGACTAGGGCAGTGATGGTGAACCTTTAGACACCAAGTGCCCAAACCAGAACATGTGTGCATGTGTGCACTACTAGTGGGTTTCAATTTCATTTGCTACTGGTTCGCTTGCAGGTGCATGCGCGCTCATGCTTGTGATGCTTCTACACATGTGCATAGATGTCCGGATGGGTGGGCAGAGCCTTGTGCTGCCACTGCTACCAGTTCGCCCGATCTGGGGCAAACCGGCAGCAACCCACCACTGGTGTACACACCAGAGTACTGGAAACCCAAAAACCTGCTGGCTGGTGCGCACATGCCTGTTTTTTGGGCATTTTTGGATCATTTTCAGGCCATTTTTGGCCCCAAAACAGCCCCAAAATGGCCTGAAAATGGCCCCAAAAGGGGCCTGTTTTTTGGCTGGTTTTGGCTGGTTTTCAGGCCGTTTTCAGGCCATTTTCCAGCATTCCAGTACCTACAAAGACCAGCTGGCTGGAAACTAGAAGAGCAGCTGGCGACGGTGCATGTGCCCCCAAAGAGGTGGCTGTATGCCACCTCTGGAACCCTGGTCCCGTGATGGTACACCCACCATCACAGGACCAGGGTGTACAGCATGGTGATACCTGTCAGATCCCAAAAAATGTGATACTGCCATTCAAGTGGAGAAGGGGGAGACTTGGATTCGATTTACTAGCACGGCTTGTGTCATCAGATGTTTTACAACCTATATCCTGGCGCCAGGAATTTATATGATAGCCATGTGGGTTGTCTTACTTTAAAGGATAGTGGTGGGAATGCATGTTTATTCGGATTCTCAAAGGAAATGGTAAAGAAAACATCTTCACACATGTGTATTGGTTAAAACCTGCATTCTGACTTAAAGGGAGGGGTCTCTACCACTTTACTCCTACTGCTTTGCCTAAGGGTATTCAGATTGTGCTTTAGCTGGATGGCTTTCACTTCTGCTTAATAAAATAATCCTTTTGAACAACTACATTTCAAGAGTCCGTACTTTCTTAGGTTGGAAGGAGAGGCGATCCTTACAGAAAGCACAATCTGCAAAACAGTCAACCCAGAGAAGCAATTTTCGCTCTACTGAGGGGACCTTGCAAACCATGTCTGAACAAAGCAGAGAGTTGGGAGAAACTGATTTCTGGGGAGAGACAGTAACCGCCACCCAGTCAGATGCCTGCCTTGTACATCCCATTGGAGAGGATAAGGTAACCCTGGGGAATCCGGAAAAGCCCCGCTGGTCGATTGGCATTGGGAAGAAAGATGGCTGGGATGAGAGAACCAGAACCACCTCAACCATGGCAACCGAAAACCAGGGTGGAAACTGGAACTAGAAGCCCTTGCTGACCAGGGGGGACTGACCGAAGCACCCCTGAGGGAGGACTATCTGAAGAGGCACATAACCCAATTGGTGATGGAAACTTTGGAAAATCTCAACATCCGAAGGGAGCCAGGACAACAACCAAAGGGCGGGGAAAGGGCAGCAGTCATGGATGATGCCATGGGAGTCACCCTCCCTCTGGAGCCTGCCTATCAAGCAGAGGGCACAGCAGCAGGGGGAGAAGACCCTCCAGGCAGCACTCACACCGGCACCCATTCCCAACTAACCCTGGGCTCCTCAACTGCAAAGAGAAACTCCCCCCACTTGGGGTGAAGTTTGATGGGAATCCGCAACAATTAGGATTCTTTGTGGTACATGTGCTAACCTATATGCAAGAGTATGGGCGTGATTTCCAAACCCGAGTGCGAGTGGTGACCCTAACCCTGGAAGGTGCTGCTGCCAGATGGATGGTGACCCTGCATAATGCTTTCGCACCAGAACTGCGGATTTCGACCATTTCATGATGACCCTACAACGTCGATTGGAGGACTCACTGGCAGACCGCAAAGCACGCGACTGCATTAAGGTGGTGAAGCAGGGGTGACAGCCAGTAACAGAGTATACTGAAGAATTCCAGGACCTCGCATGCTGTGTCCATGGCCGGAAGATATTTTGGTGAGCTGTTTCAAGGACGGGCTGAGTGATGATCTATACAATGCCTGTGTGGCCCGAGGGGCACCGAATGACCTACATGAATGGTATGTCACCGCTGAAGAAGCTGAGATCAATATGGCCAGAAACCAGTATCAAGCAGGGCGAGCATGGAAGAAATCCTCACCCCAATGGAAGCAAGAGCCCCTCAAACCACAAACTGCATTCTCTCCAAGATCTTCAGCCTGTTTCAAGTGCAGAAAAGAAGGGCACCGAGCTGCAGAGTGTCGTTCGCAAACACCCACCCGGAACCACCCACCAGGGGAGGGTCCTGCAAAACCGGGTCAGCGTGGGAAGGAGACTGCTCTGTGGAGCAGGCAGACCACAGAAGTTCTGTCCCCTCCCCTCTTTGGGGAGGAAATCCTGGCATCTGAACAGGAGGAATCACACTCATTTGGAAGTGATCCAGATGGTGAACAGGATTAAACCAATTAAACTGCTTACCCTCCCCTTAAGACTATTCATCCCAAACCAAGACAGGGAGATAAGCATCTCCACTTTACTGGATTCAGGGTACACCCGTTGTTTGATCAGCCCAACCTTAGTAGGGAGATTAGGGATTAACGTAAGAAAGCTGAAAGCTTTCTGCCAACTAGATGGGTCAATAGCAGGAAGGGAGCCAGCTTCTCTAGCCACCAAGCCTCTACATATAGGCATCAGAAGCCACGAGGAAAAGCTTACCTTTATAGTGGCACCTGGCATGGAATGGCCGTTGGTTCTGGGCCTTGCATGGTTAAAAAAATGGAACCCACAAATCAATTGGAAACAAGGCATCATAAAATTTCAGAAAAAGGTGACTCTTGCTGAGTATCCACACAAAGGAATTGAGGGGGCAGAGAATTGAGAAACAGCCATGCCTGGTCACGCCACCCCAATCGAGAACATACCCATAGAATACAAAGATTTAGCTGAGGTTTTTAGCGAAGAAGCCTCAGATGAGCTCCCCCCGCACCACGCCACTGACTGTGCAATAGAAATCTTACCTGGTGCAAAACTCCCTAAACCAAAGATGTACAGCATGTCACCAAGGAAGTTGGAAGAACTGAGAACATTCATTGAGAAAAACCTAGCAAGGGGTTTCATTGAGCCAGCCCAACCAAAAATTGCAGCCCCTGTACTCTTTAGAGAGAAAAAAGATGGCTCAAAATGTCTGTGTGTTGATTTTAGAAATTTAAATACGATCAATGTGCAGAACATGTATCCTCTCCCCCTTATGAAAGATATGTTAGAACACCTCGCTAAAGGGAAATTTTTTTCAAAGCTGGACTTAAGGGAGGCTTACTACCATGTCAGAATTAAGGAGGGGGACAAGTGGAAAACAGCATTTAACACCCCCCTCGGTTGCTACCAATTCAAGGTGCTCCCCTTTGGGTTGCAAGGAGCTCTTGCAGTGTTTATGCAGTTAATAAATGAAGTGCTGCATCAGCATTTATATAAGGGGGTTCTGGTCTATTTGGATGACATTTTAATCTATACTGAGACCAAAGCAGAACATGTGAAACTAGTCAGGGCAGTTTTAAACAAACTCCATGCTGCCAAACTTTATGCCAAACTTTCCAAATGTGAATTCCATCAAGAGAAGATTGACTATTTGGAATACTGCATTTCCCACCAGAGGGTTGAGATGGATCCTCTGAAAGTGCAGGCTGTACTTGATTGGGACCCTCCGCGCACATGTAAACAGTTACAAAGCTTCTTGGGATTTGCCAACTTTTACTGCCAGTTTATCCCTGCGTTTGCTCAGATTGCCCTCCCCATCACCAAACTTTTAAAAACAAAGGGGGAGGACAACCCTAAACCAAAGCAACCATTGAACTGGACTATGGAATGCCAGGTGGCATTTGAAAAACTTAAATGGCTGTTCTCAGCAGAACCAATTCTAAAACACCCAGACACGGAGAAACCATTTGTCAAACAAGCAGATGCCAGCAATGTGGCAATAGGAGCAGTATTACTTCAGAAGAATGAGCAAGACCAACTACAACCCTGCGCTTACACATCCAAAAAGCTGAATGAGACTGAGCAAAGGTGGGCTATTTGGGAGAAAGAGGCTTATGCAGTTCGTTGGGCTTTGTTGACCTGGCGGCACTTCCTAGAAGGCAGTAAGACCCCTTTTGAAGTCTGGACTGATCACAAAAATCTAGAAGCCCTAAAGACCCCAAGGAAACTCTCAAAACAAGTACAATGTGCTCAGTACTTTAAACGGTTTGATTTTACTCTAAAATACCTCCCGGGGGAGGGGGGCACTTTCTGGCAGATGCGCTATCCAGAAAACCGCAATACAATAGTGCAAAGCCAGACATAATCAAACCTATAGTACAAAACAATCAACTAGCCGCTAAAGTGGTCACCAGATCCCAGGCTAAACAAGAAACATTGACGGACAATGACACCACCCAAACTTTTAAACAAGCATTGACCACCAATGAATGGTTTTTGAACAACAAATCCAGCTGTCTGATGAAAGAAGACTTGGCTTGGGTGGTTGGGAAGTTGTATGTCCCTGCAAGCCAAAGACTATGCTTAATGGAACGGTGCCATGACTCCAAATTAGTTGGACATTTTGGGTTTGTGAAAACTTTACACCTGATTAAAAGACAATTTTGGTGGCCATCACTAAAAAAGGGCATAGAAAGCTATGTAGCTAGCTGCCCCATTTGTGCAGCAGCAAAAAGATGCCAGGGGAAATCCCCAGGTCTATTGCAGAAGGTAGCTGAACCCTCAGCACCTTGGAGAGAGATCGCTATGGATTTCATTGTGGAATTGCCAAATAGTGAGGGAAATACTGTTATTTGGGTTGTGACAGACCTATTTTCAAAACAGGCACATATTATACCCTGCCAAAAGATCCCAACTGCTAAAAGTTTAGGCAAATTATTCCTAATACACATTTATTGACTTCATGGTGCTCCACAAAGCATCATCTCCGACAGAGGGGCTCAATTCACCTCCAGATTTTGGAGGGCATTTTTGGTTTTACTTGGTACTGGCCAGGAGTTGGGCACATCCTTTCATCCTTGTACTAATGGTAATTCTGAAATTTTGAACTCGGTGCTAGAACAATATTTAAGATGTTTCATTAATTTTCAACAGGGTAACTGGACTGAACTTTTGCCTTTTGCTGTTGCGTTTAATAATGCTGTACATTCAAGCACTGGTTTTACCCCTTTTAGAGTAGCAACAGGCCAGGATTTCAGTCCCATGCCTGAACTATCCACAGAAGAACCCACCATCCCCTCACTTAAGGAGTGGATAGATAATTTGCAAAACACGTGGCCAGTGGTTAGATTAGCCTTACAGGAAGCTAGAGAAGCTTTTAAGATTCAAGCTGACAAGAAAAGGATGGAACCCAAACCTTTTCGTATTGGAGACAGAGTATACTTATCTACAAAATTCTTGAAATCATTACAACCTTCAAAGAAACTAGGGCCAAAGTTCATTGGACCTTTCCCCATCACTAGAATCATCAATCCAGTAGCAGTTGAACTACTCCTTCCAAAGACACTCAGGCAGA
Source organism: Masticophis lateralis (assembly GCA_030761175.1). Taxonomy (NCBI): domain Eukaryota; kingdom Metazoa; phylum Chordata; class Lepidosauria; order Squamata; family Colubridae; genus Masticophis; species Masticophis lateralis. Next base: position 180,579,051 of record JAUDYJ010000001.1, read on the forward strand.
TCCACCCAGTATTCCATATCAGTTTACTCAAACAAGAAGTAATCTCATCCCTCAGACCACCTGCATCTACACCACCTATGCCCATCATGATTGAAGGTGAACAACACTTTGAAATCAAGGAAATCCTTGACTCTAGGATACACAGAGGGTAAGTCCAATACTTAGTTGCTTGGAAACATTTACCATCAGCACACAATGAGTGGGTCGCTGAACACCATGTTAGGGCTCCAATCTTGCTGAGAAAATTTCCCTTCCAATACCCTAACAAATCTTGTTGATACGCTATCATGAAATATTGTGTATATTTTTTTTTTATAGGTGGACCCTTTCGTTTTCTAAGGAGGGTAGCATGTCAGATCCCAAAAGACTTTTCAACTTGTAAAGTCTTTGGAGAGACAAAGTTTGCTGCAGCAGCACTACTATTCATGCAAAGACAGTGGGACAAATGATAAACTGAAAGAGAAAACTTTCAAAATATACCCTAGACCTGCCTGCAAATGGGATGACATATATTCATTTCACTGGAATTATGCTTTATTCCTGCCTTCTTCATATATATTTGTGAGTCAAAATATATTCAGAGCAATGATAAATGGAGAATTATATCCTGTCCCCACAGTTAGGATGACATGGCCTCCACATTTAGACACATCACCAGTTCAGCCATTTCAAACTATCACCTGATTTATTATTTGAAATATGATTTACCGATTCCACAGCATAGCTGGGAGCAATCTTCTCATTAATTTCATTCAGTTTGTCTGAAAACATCTGCCTGTCCTCAGTAGCCATGATAGATTCAACTGATGTTCCAAGGACCTTCACTCCATATTCCTGCAAAATGCCACGTTTAAACAGCTCCACTCCTGTACACAGAATGAATTGGAACAATCAGCATTCACAAATGTTCAGAAATCTTTTCTCCTTAGCAACTGATTCCTTAGCTATGATGGAGAAGTGAAGGCAGGCCATCGTGTTACATATAGGGTCATATAGGGCCAGCTGGCATGAATGTGCATCAATTCAGTTCTGGTGTAAGAAAAGTGGGAGTTAGTTATTTCTACAATTTATGTGCCATTCCATTTCCAGAGACTCTGAGGAACATATAATATTGTTTGAAAATTAAAAACAAATATTGGTTAATGAAATGATAACTAATGCACCTTTCCAGTTACCATGATATTACTCATCCCCAAATGCCTTTCTGAATAAGCACATTTTTAAATCACTCTAAAAATGTAGGGTGGGGGTGTGGTAATCAAGATATCTGAGAGCAAGCAGAATTGGGAGGGAGAGTGCCTGAGAAGGCTCAAGCCCTGAGTCCCTGAAGGAGGAATTCCTTTAATGGTAGAACCTGTCAAGCCCACATAATTGACAAACCAAAGAAACAGAACCACGTGGATTCCAGAAAGAGTTGAATTCCCAGCCACTGAACTAAGACACAGTCTTTTGGAAATGCTTCCTTTCCCAAATTTTACATTTGGTCTGTGTTGCCTTTTCTCACAGATACAGGAAGTCCTCATCTTATGATCATAACCAAAATTTGTACTGTTAATGGTTGTTAAGCAAATCACTGCAGTCCTTAAGTGAATATGGCTCCCTCCCACCCCCCACCCCCCACCCCCATTGACTTTGCTTGTCGGAAACTGGCTGGGAAGGTTGCAAATGGTGATCACATGACCCTGGTGATCCCTTGAGGCCTGAGCCTTCTCAGGGACTCTCCCTCCCAATTCTGCTTACTCTCAGATATCCTGACTACCCCCTCCTTGCTACATTTTTGGAATGATGTAAAAATGTAGTTGTTCAGAAAGGCATTTGGGGATGAGTAACATCATGTTATCATATTTGTTTTTTTATTTTCAAACAATATTATATGTTCCTCAGGATTACCTGCATAGGATTTTCTCTGCTGCATTAGAGAAATCCTATAACTTACCACAGTTCAGAGCCGTTTGTCCACCCATGCCAAGAATTAATCCATCTGGTCGTTCTGTTTTGATGACTTCTGTAACAAAATGTGGGGTGATTGGAAGGAAATAAACAGTGTCAGCCTGCTTTAAGCCAACTTCATTTGTCTGAACCGATGCAATGTTGGGGTTCATCAGAACAGTTTTCACATTTTCTTCCTGGAAAAATAAAACAAAATGAATTTACATAAGTAAATCTAAAGTTATAAAGTAAGTTTAAATAATAAGCCAGTCAACACTTCTATTTTTTTTAAAGATAAAAGTGGCTTTTTGAGTACTTGGGAGTGCTCAACTAGCAGCTGGCTGCATCTCCTTAAAGCAGCCACATCATTTCATAAGTTTGTATAGCTGCCCTATTAAACATTTAAAATAATTCAGAGGAAGGTCTGCAATGGCAGTTGTATTTAGGCATACTTATCATTGCTCTATCATGCATCACTTTAAGCAGACATTGAAACTTTAGCCTAGAGAATTCAGGGCTTCCCAGCCTTCATAATTATGAACATGTTTTCCTGAAATAGGAAAAAAATGTGCAGACTATTAATAGAAAGGATTTTTTGTGACTGAAATATTATAATCCAAGTTCCCTTATCACACGTCGCATAAAAAACACCTTTAACTCACTTGTTACATCACAAAAGGTAACAGAAAAATATCTAGACAATGTTAAACTTCTTTAAATGGCATTGGATTCAATAGATTAAACACCCCCAAAAGTCTTTAGCTTTCATATTAAAATCACTAGAAATGAAAAATATTTCACTTGGGTGCATCATGCACATCTTCTCAGAACGGAGAATTGCTCTTAGCAACCAGAAATCCAATGGGCACTCTCTTTCACTCTCTCTCTCTCTCTCAAAAACATAAAAATAAAAAATGAAATCACATTTTGTAATCCATACCTCATACTGTGCTATTATAATTTTAATCTCTTTATTAGAAAGTTATTATGCAAAAATCCAAACATGAACACTGGTAAAAGATTCCTTTATCCCTAACTGCATGTACAGTGAGAAACCTAATTATTACTCTAGTTATAAAGCTATTTCCTGTAAGATATCATATTTCATAAATAATTCAAGGATTTCAAAGTCTGTTACTTGCTTCTGCAAATATGGGTCTCATGCAAAGTTGCAGATAGTACTGGTAATGCAGCAAAAATACTTTATTTTTTACTGCATTACCAAAATTACTGGAAGTTTATGTAATAACATACATAAACCCTGAACATCTCAGTAAACTTAGCCTACATGGTGACATGTGCTCTGGTTAATCCAGAGATCTGTTACCTGTCAGTTGCCACATCATTTAAAATATTATTTGCACTTCCATCCTCAGAACAGAGTAACAGATACGAAACTGAACTTGGAAAATAATAAAATACATTTATTCACAATCAATCACTCTTTTTACCATTTATAGTAAATCACTTTAAATCATTTATGTGAATTATTTCATTGCATGCTTATTAATAATGGAGTCCACTTAGAAGTTCAGGGGAGGTACAGAGTTCATTCTCAATGACTAATAGAGGCAGTTAGTATGTCATGTTTCTATATTGTGTCAAAGATTTTATAAAAGCAGAACAAAATCTTCCTGTCTGAAGGAGCAGGAATGGCTATGACACATGCCAGCATTTCAGTGTCCTTGTTCTTACCTTCATGGCTTTCACAGCCTGGGAGCCAGAATAATCAAATTCTCCTGCTTGACCAATAGACAAACCACCAGATCCTAGGATGAGGACTTTGGAAACCTTAAAATAATCAGAAAAGTCAGTTTTTCATTCATTCATTCATTCAATCAATCAATCTCTATGGCAGTCCATCTCAGTCAACAATTTGGGGTTATATTAGCACATACATTCTCAGCCTTTTTAAATCAAGGAAGCTATGCCCTAACTTCTTACTTTCTAACAGGAATAATTGATGCTTCCCCTTTCACTCTGTTCCTGTTGATTATATAATTGCAATGAGAAGGACATTAATTTTCAAGCATTTCAAATACTAGTAACTATTATGGGTAGCTAGACAGGTGGGAATTCTTGAAGCTCTAATCTCAAATGATCTAGAAAAGCTATACAGTCTACCTTTTGGATGGAAAGCACCAAGGACTTCACAGTTCAACCCTAAGCTACAACAATACTGATGGACGTCAATCATGAATTTGAGCTTTGTTCAAAGGAACACATTCTGTGTTAAGGGGCTGGAAAGTTAGACTTTAGGATTCTCATGCCAGATTGCTAGGTTGCAGCATGACTAAGTCTGTGGTACAAATGGTTTAGGATTGGGGGGGGGGGGGAGGATAAAATGCAGTAACAAATTTAATTTGTTAAATCAGAATGTCTCCACAATGGTAGAAATGAAATGTTTAGTCAGGAAACTCTTCTTCCATGAGGCTGATTGCTGCATTCTAGAATATAAGCAAAAATCTTTCTTTTGACTAATAGACAATTTTTGCCATTCAAAGCAAGTTCTAAAACAGAACCATGATGAACAGTGGCTCACACTACACCTCAAGGAGACATGTCCTAAGTCATGAAGATTTAATAATTATAACTCTAAATAAACCAGTAAAAATTATCTTTTATATACTAAAATGATGCATTCCAACCTTCATATTAATAATCATTTGTAGCAAAACATTAAAACTAATGTTAATGTAAATTTCATTTGTAACAAAATCAAGACAATTTTAGCAAGGAATTTTGGTTATGCAGATTTCTAGTAATGTTTCTATCCAGTTCATATAATAACAGCAATAATCAATATGGCTAATATTTCAGATAAAGATAAAATAAAGCACAGTGATATACAGACCTCAACTTTTGAAGTTGCAGCTGTGGTTTTGGGCAGCACTGAAGGAATGCTTGTACCTTTTTCCTTCTTGATGAGCGAAATAAATGAATCAAATATGAACTAGAAAAATAAATAATAAAGTATAGGTAAAGGTAAAGGTTCCCCTTGCACATATGTGCTAGTCATTCCCAACTTTAGGGGGCAGTGTTCATCTCCATTTCAAAGCCAAAGAGCCAGCACTGTCCGAAGACGTCTCCATGGCCATGTGACCGGAATGACTAAATGCCAAAGGTGCATGGAACGCTGTTACCTTCCCACCAAAGGTGGTCCCTATTTTTCTACTTGCATTTTTTGCGTGCTTTTGAAGTGCTAGGTTGGCAGATGCTGGGACAAGTAACGGGAGCCCGTTGCACGGCACTAGGGATTCGAACTGCTGAACTGCCGACCTTTCGATCTACAAGTTTAGCATCTTAGCCCCTGAGCCACTGCATCCCTTATGTATAAAGTATAACAGTCTCAAAAAAGACTATATTCATTATTCATCCCATTTGAATAGAATTCTAGAATTATCATTGGTACAATAGTTAATTCAAACTAGCATGTATTTGTCATGTTGCATAAAGTGTGACCCTGTACACAAGAAGAAAAAGAACAATTCAAATTGTGTGGAAAAGGAGGACAAATTATTATTGGCTATACTGTGGAGCCACTGATCTAAAACAGTCCTAAACATAATCTCCTTTAAGAGTATTTCTGATTTTGTGATCAGACGTGGTTAAGTTATGCAAGTCTCCTAAGTCTTACGAGTTTTTTCTTCACCCATTTCAATTTTCCTTCTCTCATTTCACCCTGTTCTTAAGAAATGATCTAGGTCCAGGGCTCATTTAAATTCCCAAAGGGTCAGGGAAAAGAATTAAAAAGCAAAAAACAAAAACATACCCACACAAGTCATTCAGGAGGCACAATTTCAGTCTATTACATTTAACCTCTATTATTTGTCAATCATCTTCTTCCACATACACAACCTTACTTCAGATTACTCATCCTAACCATTTTTTCCCCAAGTATTTTAACATAAAAGCAAGCAAATGTCTACGGAGATTCTCAATCGTCCAGGATTGTCCCAAAGTTGCTTTTTCAAAAGGCAACTGGACTTCCTTTGTTTTTCCTTGAAGACGTTTCGCTTCTCATCCAAGAAGCTTCCTGAGTCCCAAGTCAGTTTGGAACCAGTTTGGGACATCAAAGCAAGCAGTTAGACAAAAAGTTAGATGCTGTATTTTTTCCCCCAAATGAATATACATAAAGAAGTGCTTCACATAAATTCTGTTATTACTATCATAAGCAAAGGTTTTGAATGTTTTTACTACAATAACCTAACAAGCCAGCAAAATTATCCCTCCAGAATTTGCTATTTAGTTTCATTAGCATTCTTTTGATAATTAGGTTATGAACCTAATTACTTTAATTAATAGTTAACTTAATTAATAGATAAATTCTTTGCATTGTATCCCAAGCAAAGTAAACAACCAAGGGCCTAAGAAATTTAATGCATACTTCTCATATAATCTGCATGAAAATCTAAATGCCGTCTAGGACCTTCGGCTGCTAATTTACAACAGTCTCATAAATGTGGATTTCAATTGTGTGGGTTTTTATTGGCCAATAACTTCAGCTTGTTCATATCATGAACCAAATCTATCCATCTTTAATTTTTTTGTTTATTACAAAGATATAATAACAATCTGCCTCAGAAATTTAAACTGAATAAGAAATGTGGTTGTCCGTTACGAATCTTGTGAAATTTTCCCTAGCTGTATTTCCCAGGCTTGAATTTACTGCATTATTTATTCACTTCATTCTTGCAGGTTAAAGTCCTCTGTGTAGTGAATTTCTTGAGGATGAAAATAGTATCTGACCAAGAATTAGTAAAGCATGTTTTATGATGGAAATAGTGTTAATTTTAAAAGAGACAGATTATAGGGATAGATAAAGTGTGGAACCTAGCTACCAATGTCCTGCCTGAGGCCAGTAGATCATAAGGTGCACTGAAAATTTGGTATCCCTGGATTTGGGCCTCTAATATCCCTTCTCACTAACTCATACACCAATCACAATTCTCATAATTTATTGAGGGATGTCATACCAATCTTGAAGTAAAGGTTTAATGAATGCATCTGCCAGAATCTCATTTAGTGAACAGTATTTTAGTTCACTGAGTTCCTTTTCTTGAGCATCTTGCACAAAGTGGTGGTTGGGTCTATATATTTTGTTTTGAAGGTAGGTTTTCTTCATTTGGGAGAATTGAATATATCCTGTATTTGTCATTCCTCCATTTCCATTCCATTTTGTTTTAGGAAGTAATCTCCCATAGGTCTTCTGAGGCAGATGGCTTCAGTTAGTCTTAAGAATTCAAGATCTTTTAACTTCTATGTTTGTTTCAGGAGATAACTTTCTCACTTCTTTTCTTCTATCTAGATGTCAAGGTAGTCAGAGATGCTTCCAAAATTTTCCAGGCCTGCTTCCTTGTTAGGTTCTTTACTCTCTCTTGCCTGTTCCTCTTAGCTTGGCAACAATCACATAGATAAGAAAGTATGGCTAATTCTCATTTCTAAATCTGAAGGAAACAGTTGAGCTTGAGGGTTGCAGAGAAAAGTGGTGGATGAAGGGAAATATTACTTATGATATCTTAAACTCATTGCTCCTCGTGTAAGTTGGACATCTGCATCTACCTGTCCTCCTCACATATAAAGTTTCAGTCTTACAGAAATTCCCAAATTCAGACTGGAGAATTAGCTCAACATTTATAAAGTTTTTTTTTTCCTGTTCCATTGAGCGCATTTATTACTTGCCTTTGATAAATTTCAATCTTTTTTCAGTAAAGCAAGAAAGTCAGTAAGCAATTAAAATGTATTTTTTTCTAAAATGTCTTTTGAATACAATAACTCCAATGAATACTATTAGGTCCCTTTCTTACCTTTCTTGTACATTCTGAAACTGTTTTCTTATTACACTCACCAAATTACTCAACATATTGCTCATGGGATTACCAGGACAAATCACAGGCAGGGGATTAAGCTTCATTTTCAAATATGAGAACAAGAAAATGTGCATGTGAATTCATTTACATAATTCTACAACTTCAATAAGGAAAAAGTATTCAAAATGCATTTGAAAAGTAATAGGTCTTTTCAAGGGGAAAGAAATATAGTAAGAAATATACTGTGTTTCTTTCACAAAGATCAGTAATTGGGACCCCATTCTACCTATATAAATTGATCTCTAGAGTTTAATATAGAGTATTACATAGAACTAAAAACTTAGCAACTAACTTAACTAAGCCTAAATTGGCATTTCCCACCTTAAGTCTCCCAAGTGATGTTTGACTACAACTCCTATAATCACATCAGCCTGATCAATGTTCAGAATTGGTAATAATTGGAGCCCAACAACTGGAAGTCAAGACAAGAAAAAACTGCCCTAAGTAATTAGACAAATGAAATACTTATGCCTGCCTGCCTGCCTGCCTTCCTTCCTTCCTTCCTTCCTTGTGAGTTTCCCAGAAAAATATGCGACTGTTGAAAATTAATTAGACCAATCATTGATTTTACTCTTGTAAACTGTAGGGTTGTGCACAATGGCAAATTGCACCTCTTTGCAAAGCTGTCTTGAGTCCAACTGCTGAAGTGACCTACTTTGAGGCAGGGCCTTGATGTAGAAAAGAAAAATGTCCCACCTCCAATCAGAAGAACAGAAGCAGGCCGCACGTTTAACCCAATTCTTTGTTTTCTATCCAAGAGACTAGGAATGGTCAGGGCAGTGGTTAATATGATGCAATGTGATGGGTCCACTATAGCACTTTGAAATAGGGTTAATTCACAGAACCACACCACACACAACAAGAACTTTGATCAAAACAAAACATCATTTCTTGGCATACTGATTGTGACTAAATTACTGGCATTCGAAGTCTAGAGATGCCAACTCATCATCATATCATGACTAGCTGCCCACAATATACAGACAGATGGAAAGAGTATAAATAGAGAGTTAAAGTTTTGCTCTGTGTCTCTTTTTTCATTATGCCTGCTCTTTCTTTTATGAGATGACTACCATTTGCTTTCTTCCCAGATGGACAGAGTGCATGCTTCTTCACTTTTCTAGAACAATGTAGCCAGCTAAGTGCCAGGCTTTGCCTATCCCTATAAAATATTTTTTGTCAGTCTCCATTCTGTTCTGGTTATAAAATCTGCATTACTAATCGTTGCTCAGGTCAGATTCTTACTCTTGGGATTGTTTAGATGCATACACAGAATTATTATTATTATTATTTTTATTATTTATTGGATTTATATACCGCCCTTCTCCTTGCGGACTCAGGGCGGTGAACAGCCGGATAAAAAATACAATATACAAAAGTTAAAAATCTTTAAAACCCATATAAACTTTGGCTGACAGTTAAAAACAATTTAAATATTTAAAAAACAACAACCCTAAAACACTAAAAATATTAAAATTCAACGGGGATCAGGCTAGACTGGCGAGCTGGAAGAGATACGTTTTCAGGGCCCGACGAAAAGTCCGGAGGTCGGGGATCGTTCTCAGTTCTGGAGGAAGATCATTCCAGAGGGTAGGGGCTGCCACAGAGAAGGCTCTCCCCCTGGGGGTCGCCAGCCGGCATTGTCTGGCTGACGGCACCCTGAGGAGGCCCTCTCTGTGGGAGTGAACCGGCCGGTGGGAGGCAATTGGCGGCAGAAGGCGGTCCCGTAAGTACCCTGGTCCTAAGCCATGGAGCGCTTTAAAGGTGATGACCAACACCTTGAAACGCACCCAGAAGTCCACCGGCAACCAATGCAGCTCGCGCAGGAGAGGTGTCACATGGGAGCGTCCCGTCGCTCCCATAATCCCCTGCGCGGCCGCATTCTGCACCAGTTGGAGCCTCCGGGTGCACCCCAAGGGGAGCCCCATGTAGAGAGCATTACAGTAGTCCAGGCGAGAAGTGACGAGCGCCTGAGTGACTGTGCGTAGGGAGTCCCAATCTAGAAAGGGCCGCAACTGGCGTATCAGGCGAACCTGATAAAAAGCCCCCCTGGCCACAGAATGCTTAAACCACCAATAGGGTTGTGCTCCAAAAACTTAAATAATTATGCAAAGTTCTATAAAGAAAACTAAAGATTGGAATAAGAGAAGATTGGAAAATAAAACTAATGACTTTGAAAAATGGGAATCAGTAAAGTTTCCACTTGCGTCTTGTCCCTAGCTTAAGATACTTCTTTAGATATAGCTGGGTATGAGGAGGAGGAAGGTTCCTCAGGAGGTATGAGCTCTAGTAGCCCTGACACTGTGAAACCAATTCCTGCCTTGCCAGGTCAAGTGACCAGACTCTGATCTGGATCCAAACCTTGGGAGAAATGTAGAATCAGATATGAAGTCAGAAGATTGCACTCAACAGAAAGATCAGGTTCTGGGAGAAGAACATATGAGCTACTGCTCATATCAGGATTGATGGTTCTCCATTGTGTTCTGGGGACAGGCTCAATACGGAATATTTACACCCTGTTTTACAGCTGCTGGTTGCTGTAAATAATTATTCTGGTCGAGCTACTGGTTGCTTCACAGTTGTTGCCATGTTCCTATTGGTCCCTTGGCCTGTCATTTGATCAAACCTTTGCAATTCCTCTCCATTTTGGCATTTGTGCTATGTTTTTGAAATTCTCTTGTCTCTTGCTGCTGTGTATGTTTGCCTGAGGCAGTAAAAACAAACCTAATTCTTTCCATTCTTTCTGATGCTGGTTTTCCTCCAACGTCTACTGCTCTGCTTCCTATTATAGGCCTGTCTTAGCTGGTCATTTACAATCATGTCGTTAACAACCAAACTATTGCATTGGGTAGTTGGGAAAGTTAAGGCCAGAATTCTCCTTCAATCTCTTGGATTGAATCTCTTGGAGCTTGGAGATCTTCAAGCCCAACCCCCTGCTCAAGCAGGAGATCCTATATAATTTGAGACAAGTGACTGTCAGTCTCTTCTTAAAAATCTCCAGTGATGAAGTTCCCACAACTTCTGAAGGCAAGCTGTTCCACTGGTTAATTGTGCTCACTGTTAAAAAGTTTCTCCTTAATTCCAGGTTGCTTCTCTTCTTGATTAGTTTCCATCCATTGTTTTTTGTCATGCCTTTTGGTGCTTTGGAAAATAAGTTGACCCCCTCTTCTTTGTGGCAGCCCCTCAAACACTGGACTACTAATATCATGTCCCTCTTAGTCCTTCTTTTCTCTACTCTAGCCAAACCCAGTTCCTGCAACTGTTCTTCCTATGTGTTAGCCTCCAGGTCTTTAATAATCCTAGCTGCTCTTCTCTGCACTTTTTCCAAAATCTCAACATCTTTTTGGTAATGTGATGACCAAAACTTGATGTAGTATTCCAGATGTGATCTTACTAAGGTTTTATAGAGCAGTACTAATACTTCACGGTCATCCTTCTTGTCATCCAAGTAAAAAAATATCCTGAAGTCTCAAAAAATTGCCTTGGACTCCATCCACCCACCCAAAAAGAGACATTCTGTGTCAAATTACACGTAGCTGACAAGTCCAATGAAGCAAGGATGACCAGATTTCAGGACAATATCTTTACTGCTAGGCTGGGATGAAAACAGAAACTTGGGGAAAAAATGTCAGTGTACATTTCCAGTATTAGTTAAAGTGAATTAATTAAGATGGAGACCTTTTGGAACACTTTTTCTCCACATTTCTTACATCTGGACTTGGTTGCCTCTTCTAAGATAAACTTTCAAATGCCTCATTCCTCATTTTGTCATAATCTATCACAAGAGACAGAACAAGAACAAAGAGCTTGGAAGGGTGGGGAGGGAAAGAAATGAGGGTGATCTACCTGACAGTGAGTAACTCCATTTTTGTGAATTGAAGGCATTGAGATAAAGTCAAGGGAATTTGGAAAAGCCACTCAGATTATATAAAACAAGATTGCTAGTCTTAAAATTCTCTGATTTCAGAAAAGTATGTCTCAAGTATCTGGAAGAATATAAATCTGCATATACTTTTTAATGATGACCATGGTCATGTGACTGGTAATGAAGAATTGCCTATGAAATGCATGCTCCAGAAAAAAATGGACTCTTTTAATTAGACTGCGCATATGATAAACCAACAGCAGCAAAACATTGCAACCATAAAATTGATTGAATGTGTGGCACAGAAAAACGGGACATAGAGATCCGGATGCTATTGTTAATTGGACAGAGAAAACATGATTCTGGGGACCTGAGAGATGACATTGTTTAATCGAAGGAACCCATAGTATGCCAACCCTGCCAGATCAATTCAACCAGGCAGATACTATAGGAGACAGGTGGTCCCTTAAGCAACCAAACCATATGCCATGTAGAGTTTCATAGGTAATAGTCAGCAGCTTGAATCACACCAAGAAACAAAATAGCAACCTGTGTAATTCACAAAATATCAAGGTATGCCCATCACTGCTTACACTGCTGTACTTTGGAAAAGTTGGATTGTCAAAGTGGTCTTCAGGTGCAGCCCCAAGCAGAGCACATTGCAGTAGTACATGCAGCAGAAATGTTTCCATGCCAGTATTCTGAAGTAATAGAATGGTACTACCTGATTTTTTAATATGATTCTGATGTTAGAGAAGGATATTATGCAAAATGTTTTGAACCAGCTTTGTTCAGGCACCATGCATGACCTTGCCTTCCACACTGCCGCAGCACTGGGCTCAGCAGTCTAAATTCTGAACAAAGCTGAATGCGTACAGTATGAAACACCTGGTTTCAGTTGGGAGGCATTGTTCTGGAATAAGGTTCTGATGTTTGGCCATTTTATTAATATTTTCTACTAATCACCCCATCAAATACCTCAGAGTCCGTTGGCCCTGGATTGCCTTCTGGATAGAACTGCACTGTGAAAATTGGCTTGTTTTCATGCATAATTCCCTGCAGGATTCAAAATAAGTAATAATGTTAGTCTTCTTCCTGATAACAAAAATAATTTTAAAATGCTCTTCTTAGCAAGCCCCACATACAGTCAAGGCTAAGTGTTTGATATAATTTAGAGGGAGAATTAGAATTTATTACATCTTCAAACTGGTCCAGGAAACAGATGAGCTACTCTAGTGAATATTTACAGTAGATTCATCCCTGAAATGAACATCACAGCATCTGTAAGATTTATTCAGTTTTGCATAAATTCTGAATCTGTCATTCATACAACCCTAATAGAAATATTACCCAATCCTATTTCTATTATAGGAGAATCACCTATGTATGTTGAGTCCAGAATCTAAAGATAAACCCTCGTTTACTAAGAGAAATACTACCAGCTGTTTTTCAGAAAAGGTCTCTGAGTTCCAATTATTGCAGGTTGCACTTCTGAATAACTTTCAAAGAAACAGAAATAACTTCATCTTTCTTTTTCCATGCCTTGCCGCAACTTCAGTTTCCATCATGCATGTTCTATAAAATGCTGCTGTTTCAACTGAAGGGTTTTTTACTAACTACAGAGGGATTGCCACCTTGCCCAGAAGCATTTCTCCTCTCTCCCTTTCCCTTTCCAACATACATGCAGATGAATAGGAAATCATGTGGCTAGATACCATTTTAGATTTTTAACTGGTCCCTATAAAATATTGCCTTGTATTCTCTTTATAATTCCAGTATAATTTTCCAGTAATTCACCAAATATAAATTTTTCAGTGAGAAGTGGGCAAAGTATCTTTAAGAATTCATGGGATTGATAATCCAAGCAATACTGATGCCAGCCTGTTCTTTGATGAGCAGACATCAGATACCCAAAGAAAGAAATCTTACCTCATTGGTTTGATCGTTTGCATTCACAAACAGAGGCTTCCAGCCTGAAGGGAGAGAGTTGCCATCAATTGCATATCCATGATTCTGAGCAGTAATGAAAGCTTGTCCATTTAACAGATTCACAACTGGCTGATTCTGTCCTCTGAAGAATCAGGGAGAGAAGGAATTGTTTGTTAAGGAAATCACATGTGTGGAGTGAAAGGCAAGGGAAGATTACCACAGTTAATTGATATTCTGCCAAACTTTGCTTTGCAATTTCTCTTTGTGAAAGGGCCTGTTTTATTACCTTATTCTCAGATTGCTTGAGAATTTCTTTCAAATTTCTTTTGAGTGCTGTTTTTGAGATTATTTCATTGGAGGAAGTGAAGGAAAATGAGATTACATAAATCACACTACTTACCATTATTTTGAAGCATTCTTGTTTCTCACACTTTTGGGGGGGGGGGTCTTTTGAATTATTGTTGACTCCTGGTGGATGCTAATTACCTAGATTGCCCTTGAAGTTTTCTTGGTGAGATTTTCAAAAGTGGATTGCCCTTGCCTGCTTCCTAGGGCTGAGAGAGGATGACTGGCCCAAAGTCACCCCCCTGGCTTTGGGCCTAACATGAGTAGAACTAACAACTGCCTAACCTCTAACTTGATGCCTTAACCACTAGGCCAAAGTGGGTCTCCTATTCAGCAGCCTGTGAAAAAGCTTCTTGGTGACATTTTCCCGTCCAAGATTGGGAAGCCAGGAAAGCTGCATAACCCTATAGAAATGGCTGCTCACTGAGAAACAGGAGAGCACATGATTCTTGTGGTGACTTTGTTAACCAAAGGGCAAGAACACCACACTTCATATCTGAAAACTTTTCCATGTTTTCTTTTGAAATAAATTGTTGAAAGGAATTTTTATTTCAATAAATTGAATGAGAAATAGTACTGCAGAATAAATATGTGAGAGCATTTTTCTGCAGCAGAGCACTTTATTTAATCATATTTAAAGGCCAGAAATTCTACTGTTTGCTACTGCTACTGCTCTGCAGAAAAAATGTTAAACCTAAACTAAAATTATTTCTCCAAATTATACTCTGGTCATTCAGTATCTTTGTAATCTTTGTTACTATTTTTCCCCCAAGGCCAACACAATTAACCACGATAGCTTTCAAATAACCCAGACTTCAGTGATATAACAGAAGGAACTTACACAAGATCCATGAAATGAGCTTCTGAAATCATAGCAACTTCTTCACTAGATGTCTGTTACATGATTATTTGCTTTTTGGCAGTGAAGGGGCCAATTGTTGCTATGACTACTGCACTAATGAAAAGGGTAACTGCAAATGCTGCAGGGTAGAAGTTACTGACTAAAATGAGTGGAGAGTTTTGGCAAAAGGGACTGTCACTAAGTAAAACCTATATTATAAAAGAAAAAGTATTGTTCAAATTCTGCATTTTTAAGAGCTCTTGGATCCCTTGTTCTGCCTCTGTAGAGCTATCATATGCTACTAGTTCTGTCCTCCAGCAGGTCTGTCCACTATACTCTTACTACAGGGGGAGAGTTTTGACAGAGAGTTTCAGGAGTTTCTGTCTGGCCAGTAACAGATTGTCCTTATTTAACGACCTCTTGCTTAGCAACTATCCGAAGTTACAATGGTGTTGAATGAGGAGGCTTAAATTGCAGTCATTGCATGATTGCAATTCAGGCACTTGGCAACCGGTTCGCAATTATGATAACTACAACATTCCACAGTCCAATGATCAATGTTTATAACTTTCCACAGGATCCCCACAAGTCAATGGAGAAGTCACAAAAGGCAACTTTACTTAACAACCACCTGGGTTTCACCTAACAATTGTAACTGAAACACAATCTTGTGACATCAAGCCTTATAGCTGCCTCACTTAGTGATGGAATTCATATTCCCAATTACAATTGTTAATTGAGGACTACCTGTAACATAAAAGAATAGCAAGTGTAGACCAGACACCAACTTTGGAGGAAATGGAATGTACAGTAAGTAGCAGAAAACATGATTCTCATAAGGTACATAAATTGCTTTTTAGTAAATATGGAATACTTTGCCTGAGTTTCTCTTGAAAAAATTGGTGCTGGATGATCATTAAAAACACTCCTGAGACTTCTGGCTGTGATGTCACGCTGTAGTGGGGCAAAGTAGCAGGGTCCCACTAGTTTGTACCCAATTTTTCATGTTTTTGAAGCCTTTTTTGGCAGGTCAGATCCTGAGGGATCAGTGAGTTGGAGGGGTTTCTTCGGAGTTTGAATGTGGAGCAGTGAGCGCCCGTTCAGCAAGAAGAGCCCTCCGGATACACACGGAAGAAATCTGCATGAGAATGGCGGATCCAGAGGCGTGATGTCCTGATGATTTATACAGGGAGCAAATAGTGGAAAGCAGCTCGAAGAACCAGAGAGAAGAGAATAAAAGTGCCAGAAAGGAAAAAAACTCTCAGAGATTGTTAAAAGACTTGAAAGAGAAGTGGCAAAGTGAGACTCCAAGGAGGAGCTTGAGTGGCAAGACAGCAGTGGGAGCGGAGACCGAGAGCTGTCAAATAAGGAAAGAACTTATTGTGGTGACTGAAGCAAAGGAGTGGATTGGAATGTGTATGTTACATTTTTGGTGCTAAAAGGAACTTTATAACTCTGGATGTTGGGCTCTAAGAAGAGAAAGTGCCTGGTTTGAAGGATATGTTGGAGGCAACAGATTAAAAAGCTGAACTATTGACAACGAAGGTGACTGTGCAGTTTGGAATAAAGAAGACATCTTGAAGGAAGGGGTGAAAAAAATCTTTTTTCTTTAAAAAAAACAACAACAAACTCTTATGTCCGTTAACAACTAACTGAAGAGCATTTAGTATTCCTTATATATCCCTTATATATATTTATATAGCAACTGAAGTATTTATAATCTATATTCGTACTTATTATACTTAGATAATACTTATATTATCTCAATATACTGGAAAACAAGGAAGAAAATCTCCCTGCATTGATGGCTAAGCTACTAGTGGAACTATTGCAAAAAGGCAAACAAGAATTGGAAAATGAAATCGAAGAGGCATATAGGATCCACACGAATTATGCATGGAGGAATAAACTCCCAAGAGAGGTTCACATCAAATTTGTTAGGAAAAAATAAGAGATGAAATATATAGTAAAACACACAAGGACCCACAGATGTTCAAAGGAAAGGAGATTATTGTACTGAAAGTCAGTACAGTATTCTATTCCCAAAAGAATAAGAGAGCAAAGATGAAGTTATCATTTTCTCTCTACACAATTACTAAAATATAGAGTGATGTTTCGATGGCTCATCCCGGAGGGTATGTTGATAACGTGGTAGGAAAAAAAAAATTGGATTGACACATTAGAAAAGGCTCAGGAGTTCTGTGATTACTATATAAGCGGAGAAGATGAACAAGACAGCAGGGAAGACGAAGGAGAAAGTAAAAGCCAGGAAGATCAGATTTCGGAAGAAAAAATTGTAGAATAAGACACAAGAGACCATAAGGAAATAGCGCGTCAAGTGAGGGAAGGAGCCAGAACCAGAGCACAGACCGAGAACAGAGCAAGGAGAGGACTGAGATCAACGGATAAGTAAGAAGATGGAAAATGAAAAAGATGCTGTCACTAAATATAAATGGCATCAAATCAGCTACTAAACATAAACAAAAACTATCAAGATTACAGAAAGAGAAAACAGATATCATCTGCCTCCAGGACGTACATATTAAGGAAAAACTTAGTGATTTCATAAAATGTCCTAAATTAGGGGAAGTATTTTTGGCATTGGCACAGAATAAAAAAAGAGGGATTGCTGTATATATAAAAGATTGGTTAAACCCTAGGGAAATATTTAGTGATAAAGATGGAAGAATTTTAATAATGGAAATAAGTACAAATTATAGGAAAATTCTGCTAGTAACAATTTACGCACCAAGTATAAAACAAGAAAAAATTTATAATAAATTACACAGGAAATTAACGGAATTAGAGGATGAAAATATGTGTATAATAGGGGAGTTCAATGGTAGACAATAAATTGGATTATAAGACAGTGAAAGAAAACAAAAATAGAAGACGAATATTACCAAATGCATTTTTTGAATTGGTAAAAGAGTTTTATCTAAACTATGCATGGAGACAATTAAATATACAGAAAAGAAAATACACCTTCTCTCATCCACATAACTCATGGTCCTGCAGAGACATGGCTTGGATGAATCCAGAATTGATCAATAATCTAGAAGAGATGGATATCATGCCAAACATCTGGGCTGATCATAATCCCTTAGTATTAAAATGGAAAGGTAGGAGGAAAAAAAGAGATGGACATTAGATCAGAGAACTGTAAAAGAGAAATATTATTCACAAATAATGGAGAAGGAATTAAAGATGTTTTTTAAAGAGAATAGGAATGAAGATACTACAATACAAATCCTATGGGATGCTGTCAAAGCTTATATGAGGGGGAATGCTATTGCGTATATGGTGAGGAGAAACAAAGAGAAGAAGGAACGATTGTCAACATTGGAGAAGCTGAAAAAATTAGAACTATCACTTCAGAAAGATACCCAAAATCGGGAAATCAGAAAGGAAATAGAGTTAATGAAACATAAAATTAATATACTACAGCAGGAAGAAATAATGAAAATTTAAAATTGGCAATATAAAATTAGAATATAAAATTGGCAAAACAAAACTATTTTGAATCAGCAAATAAACTAGGGAGATGGCTTGCCCACAAATTGAAAAAAGAAAAAGCTAAAAAATTGATACAGTATTTACGAGATGAGCAAGGAAATTTGCACCATAGAATTGAGGGGGAAAAATATTATTCAAAATTATTTTCAAATACTGTATAATCAAGAAAACATTAAAGAAGAAAGCATCATAAATTACCTACAGGAGAGGAACTTGCCAAGTATAACAGATGAAGATAGGGAAATGTTGAATGGGGAAATTACATTAACAGAGTTAAGAAAGGCAATTAAAAAACAGAAAAATAACAAAACACCAGGGACAGATGGAATTCCGGCAGAAGTATATAAAAAATTTCAGGAAGTTTTGGAGGAAATTATGTTGGATATACATAATGAGGTATTAGAGAAAGCCAAAATGCCAAATTTATGGATGGAGGCCTATATAGCATTAATTCCAAAGGAAAGCACAAGCAATCAATTCATTCAAAACTATAGGCCAATCTCGTTGTTAAATGCCGACTATAAAATCCTGGCAACAATAATAGCAGAAAGACTAAAACAGATATTAAATAAAATAATTCATTTGGATCAAAACGGGTTTTTACCCAAACAACAAATTAAAAACAATACAAGGTTTATTATGAATATTTTAGAATACTATGAGTCTCATCCAGAAAAACAATTGGCAGTAATAATGATAGATGCACAAAAGGCATTCGACAACTTGAATTGGCAATTTTTAATTAATCAATTAATGAGGATGAAATTTAGCGAAAAATTTATAGAAATGATTAAGACAATTCTAAGCAAACAGCAAAAATTATGGTCAATGGAGATCTCACAGAAAAAGTCAATATAAACGAAGGGGTTAGACAAGGCTGTCCATTGTCCCCTCCTCTTATTCATCCTTTCATTGGAAATATTATTGGCACAGGTAAGGGGAAATAAGGAAATAAAAGGATTAAAAATGAAAAGAGAAGAATACAAAGCATTTATATTAGAGGATCCTTTGGAAACAGAAGAAAAACTCCTACTAGAAATAGAGAAATTTGGAATAGTAGCAGGCCTGAAAATAAATAAAAACAAAACAAAGATAATTACCAAGAACCTCACGCAAGACCAAAACAAGAAATTAGAGGAAAAACTAGGAATTCAAATTGTCAAAAAAGCAAAGTACCTGGGCATTTGGCTCACAGCAAGAACATTTTCAATAAAGGAAGACAACTACTCAAAAGTATTTCAACAAATTCAAAAAGATTTAGAAAATTGGGCAAAACTACAAATTTCTTTGACTGGGAGAATCGCCACGATAAAGATGAATATCTTACCTAAAATTTTATATTTGTTCCAAACAGTACCTATAAAATTGGGCAAAATCTTTTTTGACAAATTGAATAAAATTATTAGTAAATTTATATGGCTAGGAAAAAAGCCAAGAATTAAAATTAAAATGTTACAAGATGCCAGAAGTAAGGATGGCTTTGGCCTTCCAGACTGGGAACTATACCATCAGGCAGCAGTAATGTCATGGCTCAGGGAATGGATAAATCTAAAGAATGGAAGAATTTTAACAATTGAGGGCCATGACTTGCAGAAGGGTTGGCATGCCTTTATTTGGGATGGAAAAGACAAAGTCCACAAATATTTCCAGAGGCATCAAGTGAGGGAAGTACTATTAGAAACTTGGATGAAAACTAAAAGGAACTTTTATCCAAAAATCCCAAATGGGCGTTGACAATGGAAGCCTTGGTCTACCCTAATTTAACTGATCTTAACAAAATAGTAACATATAAGGAACTGTTAGATGGATTAGGGAATATGAAATCTAGACAAAAATTATTGGATGAAGGAATTAAAATTGATTGGTGGCCCTATTTACAAATACAAACAAAATATAAAAAAGATTTAGAAGTATATGGATTTCAAACTGACCAATAAGAAATGGACAAAATATTAACTGGGACCAATGAGAAAATTACTAAATATTATTAAAATTACTAAACCCAACCTGCAGTTGTCCCAATAAAATTCACAGAAGAAGAATTGGCAATGCTTGAATCAACAGAAGGTGTGGTCGGCGGGGTTGTGGAACATAAGGAACAATGTGAAGTTAGATCGACTAGAGCAACAAAACCTACATATAAAGTATGAATATGGAAGAAGAAAATTAATTTCAATAAACATAAATGGACTTAATTTGGCCAATAAAAGAAGAAAAGTATTTCATAAATTAGAAAAATTAAAATTTGATATAATTTGTCTACAGGAAGTACATATTAAAAAACAACATGAACAATTATTGATTCAACCAAAACTTGGAAAAACCTTTTTATCCTTGTCACAAAGCAAAAAGAGAGGAGTTGCTCTCTATATTAGAAATACAATAACAGCAGAACAGAAGTATGCAGATTCAGTAGGTAGAATTTTGATGGTGGAAATAATTGATAACAACATGATACTACTTCTGGTAGCAATATATGTTCCAAACAATAACCAAAATGACTATTATAGAAAATTACATAATAAAATAATTGAAATGGACTATGACAATATATGTATGATGGGTGACTTTAATGGAATTGTGGATGATAAATTGGACTATAAAACATACAAAATAATAAGACACACTAGAAAGACACTACCGAGATCCTTCTTTAAAATGGTAGAGGAAATAAATCTGAAAAACATATGGAGGGAGAGAAATGGGCAAAATAGACAATATACTTTTTATTCTGATAGACATTCATCTTGGTCCAGACTTGATATGATATGGACAACAATAGACTTGATTTTAAATATTGAACAAGAATCAAATTTGTGGGCAGATCATAATCCAGTGACTGCTATTTGGAAAGGGCTGAAAGGAAGAGCTAGATGGACTTTAAACAATGCAATATTAAAAGAAAAAGATTTTGTACAGAAAATGGAAAGAGAGTTGGATTTCTTTTTTAAGGAAAATAATAAAGAAGAAACATTGATACAAAATCGTTGGGATACAATGAAGGCCTATGTCAGAGGATTAATTATAGATTATACTAGAAAAAGAAATGGGAAGAAAAGACAAACCTTTAAAATATTGATTGATGATTATAAAAGATGTGAAAAGGAATTCCAGAAAGATCCATATAAGAAAGATGTTAAAATTAAAATGGACATAATAAAACATAAAATAGATTTGTTGGAAAAGGAAGAACTAGCTCAAAAAATAAAAATCATTAAACAGAACTACTTCAAAAATGCAAACAAGCCTGGAAGATGGCTAGCATATAAATTGAAAAAGGATAGAGAATCAAGGAAAATTATACAATTACTTGATGACCAAGGACAATGTAAATTTGGAAATAAAGAGATGGGGAAAATAATACAAGAATATTATAAACAACTTTACAAAAAAGAGACAATAGAGGAGGAAAAAGTGGCAAGGTACTTACAAAAAGCAAATTTACCACAGATTTCTAAAGATGTTGAGGAGATGTTGGGCAGGAACATAACAATAATGGAATCAATAGAGGCAATTAAGAAGCAGAAGAATAGAAAGGCACCAGGACCAGATGGTCTGCCGATTGAGTACTATGGACGCTACAAGAATCCTTAAGTCTCCCGTTATTGGAAGTTATGAATGAAGTAATGACAAAAAAGGAAATACCTAAATCATGGACTGAGGCTTATATCACATTGATTCATAAAGAAGACACAGATCCACAACAAATCAAAAACTATTGGCCTGTATACTTGCTAAATTCAGATTACAAAATTTTTGCTTCAATATTGGCAGAAAGGCTTAAGAGGTATTTGAATAATTTTATACATTCAGATCAAAATGGATACCTTCCCAAAAGACAAATTAGAGATAATATAAGAATAATTTTGGATATTTTAGAATATTATGAAGCACATCCTGAAAAACAGATGGCTTTGATATTTTTAGATGCACAAAAAGCATTTGACAATGTGAACTAGTGATTTATGACGCTACAAGTGGAAGAGATAGGCTTTGGTAGGAAATTTATTCAGGCAATTGAAGCTATATATTCTAAACAGACCGCGAAGGTTATGATCAATGGAGAATTGACTGATTTTATTGAGATAGAAAAGGGTACTTATCAAGGATGCCCATTGTCCCCATTGTTTTTTATATTGACACTGGAAGTTTTAAATAGAAATATTAGAGAAGAAAAAGAGATAAAAGGTATGAAAATCTGAAAAGAAGAATATAAATTACAAGCTTTTGCAGATGACCTGTCTTTATTATTGAAGAACCACTAGCATCAATAAATAAACTGATAGAAACATTGGAGAGTTTGGGGAAGTTGCTGGTTTGAAAATTAATAAAGAAAAGACAAAGACTAAAAATATGTTTAAAAAAACAAAAAGAAGAATTGATGGAGATTTCAAAGATGCAGGTCACAAACATGATAAAATATTTGGAGATACAATTGACAACGAGGTGTAGTTCACTTAAAGAAAATAATTATAATAAGCATAAGCAACAGATAGGACAAAATTTGGTGAAATGGGGAAATTTGCAGCTATCTTTGATTGGTAGGATTGCAACTATTAAGATGAATATTTTACATAGAATTTTGTATCTTTTTCAGACAATTCCAATAAAATGGTGCTGAAATACATTTGTCAGGGAAAGAAGGCAAGAATAAAACTTAAGCTGTTACAAGATGCTAAAATGAGCAGTGGTTTTGGTCTACCTAACTTTGAATTATATTATCAAGCAGCTAGTTTAATGTGGATTAAAGAATGGATAACATTGAAAAACACTAGATTATTGAATTTGGAGGGACATGACATGTTGATGGGGTGGCATACCTTTTTATGGTACAAAGGAACTAAAATACAGGGGTATTTTAGAAGACATCAGATACGTGAAGCTTTATTTTTGAATTTAGAGAGGATTAAAAAATATCATTACTTGAAGATTCCAGTCTGGATATCGACAATTGAAGCTTTTTCATATCCAGTGATATTCAAAGGGGAACAAATTGTTAGATAGTGTGAATTATTGGATGAAAAGGGTGAACTTGAGTTAAAACAAGATCTAGAAGATCAGGGATTCAAGATGGATTGGTTTTCATATATGCAAATATTTTCTAGATATCGAAAAGATCTTAAACAAGAAGATTTTTATAATGTTTTAACTATTTTAGATAAGATATTAATGGGCTCTGATGACCATGTAATTAAAAAGTTATATGGATATTTGCTAGAGGTAAAATTGGAAGAAGAACAAGTTAAAGAATCAATGATAGCGTGGGGGGAAAACTTTGGTTATGGTATTGATTTAGAGAAATGGCAAAAATTGTGGTCACATAATTATAAAATGACAATGTCTACAGCATATAAGGAGAATTTGTATAAGAAGTTTTACAGGTGGCATTTACCCCCGACGAGGATAGCCAGAATGTTCAAGAACAAATTGGAGAAGTGCTGGAAGTATCATCAGACCCCAGGATCTTATTACCATATGTGGTGGACATGCGTAGAAGCAAGGAGATTTTGGACTAAGATACACACATGGTTGGAAAAAATGACAGAGACATATTGACCTTAAACCAGAGATATTTTTATTAGGGATCTTACCAGAGACATTTAATAAAGAATTGCAATATTTAATTGTGAATATTTTAACAACAGCTAGAATTGTATTTGCTAAAAATTGGAAAAGAGAGAAGATAATTACTGATGAAGAAATTATTAAGAAAATGTTGGATTGTGCTGAAATGAGTAGATTGACATTTGAAATAAGAGAACAGGAAGATAGAAACAATATTATTTGATATGGGAGCTATTTTATCAATGGATAGACGATAAAGAATGGAGATGAAATATTGCATATGAAATGAAATTTGGCTAAAATGTGTAAACACTTGTTTTTTTGTTAGAGGAAAGAACATTTGTCATGATTAAAATTTTGAAAATTTTGAGAGCACGAAATGATTTTGACTGATCAAAACACTGTCTGTAATTGTGTGGAAGGATGATGTTTTTATGTTGTTTTTGTTTAAAAAATAAACAACTTTAAAAATAAAATAAGGAGCCTGTGTAGCGTAGGGGGCTAATGCCTCCTACTAAAGGCAGCAATTAACACCAGCTGCCTGTAATTTCTCTGAGTTCAATCCTAGCCAGGCTCAAGGTCGACTCAGCCTTCCATCCTTTCTAAGGTGGGTAAATTGAGGACCCAGTTTGTGGGGGCAATAAGCTGACTTTGTATAAATATACAAAAGTATGAAGGCTATTGCTTAACGCATTGTAAGCCGCCCTGAATCTCCGGAGAAGGGCGGCATATAAATCAAATTAAAAAATAAATAAATAAAATAAAATAAAAAAGGTGCTAGAATGTGCAGAAGCAGATAAATTAACAATGGAATTAAAAGACCAAGAGGAAACTATTTATTATGAGACACGGAATAGATGGTATAACTGGTTGGAGAAACAATCCAAAATCAATGTATAAATGTATAAACATAAGAGAAGATTGTATAATAGATAGGTATAAACTGTAGTGAATATAGAAATTAATAAGTAATATATAAAATGTATGTGTATATAGTTGGTTACAGATATTATTACAGATGCCGATATCGGAAAGCTGTAAAAATGTAAAAAGGATGTTAAAGATGTAAATGTTGAATAAAAAGAATCTTAAAAAAAAAAAAACACTCCTGCCTCTTGGTTCCTGAACCTGTGCACATATATGTCTCATACCTGTTTGCCATGGTCATTTTGTAGGATATTGCCCCAGCTGCCAATCCAGTAATGAGATTCCCCATATTGGTTCCAAGCAAAGGTTCCTGACGATCATTTTTAAGAACCTAGACAGGAAAGACTGCTATCAAAAATGACTAAAAATGAGCTTTTACCTGCAGAGATAACAAAAAAAAAAAAACCCTTTTTCTGGTTATAGACAGTATTTTAAATTGATTTCTAAACAATCCCCTTTTTAAAATGATATTGCCAGCTTCTTATCTGACAGTAATTTGCACATATTTAATAGCTATGGAAAGAGAAATTGCATCGGCACCTTTTTTTAGTTCAAAGAGATGCAGAAAACCTGCCTTAAAGAAGGCTACTGTTTCATGCATTTTCATGCAGAGGTCTGTAGAAGCAGCAGAGCAAGCAATCCTAATTTGAAGTGGGCTAGTTCTTATGCTACCCATCACTATTGAAGTAGGATGTGAGAACTTGACATTTTAAAAAATGCATATATTGTTAAATTATAAGCAATTGCAATGCAGTATCAATTAATATGCTATTTAGCAACCATTCAAATTAGAGCTTGTATTGTTTTGTCATATTAGTGCTACATATTTCAAACACCCTGCTTTCATTTGTTTAGAATTTTATTTGCTGATTTGGTCTGCTGAAAACAATTCCAGGAAAATACATTTTTGAAAGGATCATTTGCTGTTCATTTGCTTCCAACTTTTTATGATCCAGTGGACATCAGTTTACCAGAACTATCTGTCGGTACAGTAACTGCTGTTTGGTTTTTTCCTATGCTCCTGTTTATGTTATCAGTAATAGTATTAGCAAACCTGACTTCTCTTAACCTCTTTTCATCTTATTTTTCAGCCTCTTTTTCCATTGTTTTTGATTTTTTTCAAATATTTTCCAAAATACTCAAGATTAGCTCAATTATTAGTGCTTTCAATTAATTGTTCTTCTTGTGATACAAGGTTTTTGCAACAATTTTCTCCAGCATCACAAGGCATTCATTCTTCCTTGGTCACCCTTTCTGATGATCTGGTTTTCATAATCATATGTTAAAGTCGTAGGCTTGGCAATACAATTTTTGTTATTGTGGTATCTGTGCACTTGGGTATTTTGACTATTTATCCAAGTAATAGAAGTTCATTTTTTTCCAAGTAATAGAAGTTCATATATTTCTATTGTTCGGAATGCTATTTGCTAATTTAAAATTCCCTGTGAATTTAGGAAGATAAAGTCTATTAATCCTCTACCTTCTTCTCTGTCAACTTCTATTGGGTTGGCAATGCTTACTGACATATAGTAATCTTACAGATTGTTACAGATATGTTTAGCAGCAATCGAGCTTCTGTATTGTATTATTTGCCCTTCAACAAAAAAATTCCTTATCTTCCTCATGACCAGCCACTGAAGTGTATCACCAGCATATGTGAGCTCACTGATATTTTTTCCGGTAACATTAACTGCACTTTCCATTTCTTCTCATCTTATACTTCTTATGATATATTCTGCATATAAGTTAAACATGCTGACAGCATGCAATGTTTAATACTCCTTTCAATATTTTGAGCCATTTGCTCCATTCTAACTGTTGCTTCCTAATCATACAAATTTTCTTCAGTTAGCAAAAGAAATAGTTTGCATGCTCATGTTTTGAAGAGTTACTCCCAATTTGTTGTGGTCTATACCACAGACGTCAAACTTGATTGTGTCACGTGGCATATTGTGATGTCATTTTTTGATTTTGCAAAGCTGGGGTGGGCGTAGCCCGCGCGTGATGCATCTGGCCCGCAGTTGCCAGTTTGACACCCCTAGTCTATACAGTCAAAAATAATCAGTAAAACAAAAACAGGTATTTAGGTTTTTTAATATACTTTGTCTTTTGTATTACCTTGGATATTACCAATGTGACCTTAGATGTTCTCAGATTCCTCTTATGAATCCAGGTTGCACTTCTTGAAGTTATTCTTAAAATCTGGATTGCATGATTTTAAGCATTACCTTACTAATGTGTGCATTAAATGCAATTGTTCAATTTTCAAGCACTCTTTAGTAGTGGCCTTTTAAATATAAATTTAGAATATAAATATAATTTATATATAAATAATATATATTTATATATTTATATATATATCTCCACCATCTGACCAGGACCTATGAAAAATTCGAAGTCCAAAGAGCTCCCATTTTATGTGACCTCGCATTCCTATGCAACTGCTGAGATCAAAATTTGATCCCCACGTTTCCAATTGAAATTCCACTCCAACTCTGCAGCCACCAAACGCATCCTGAAAAGAACAAAACTGGCCCTAATCAGAAATGAACTTCACACAAAAAGATTCCTCCTAGACCAAATCAACAAAGATCTCCTCACACTTCACCTCAAACTCAGCAACAAGATCCACCCCGCACTTTGGGACAAATCCAAGCAACTTGCAGTCTGGAGAGCCGAAACACAGACCACCTTCAAGACAGACACACACACCAACAAACTCCGAAGACTACAAAAACGCCAGAAACAAACCCCTCCCCCCTCAGAGCCACACATGAAACAAACAGTGCATAACATCTCAGATAGTATCTTCACCAAAGCCAAAACCAACGTCCTTTCCAAACTGGGAGCGATTGCAACTTTGCAATCGCTCCCAAACACATCCCCACTGAAACCATTATATGTGGAGTTGAAACCAGTCTGACCAAAATCAACCCCAACAACGCTAACAGAATCAGACTCGAAATCACCAACATCCTCTGCACCAGCAAGCCACCCAAAAGCAACGTACCCAAAGAGGAACAGACAGCACTACTTAACCTAAAAGAAGACACCAGCATAATAATCCTACCAGCAGACAAGGGCAACACCACAGTGGTTATGAACATATCTGTCTACCAAACCAAATTAACCAACCTACTCCAAGACTCCACATACAAACCCCTAAACACAGACCCCCACCGCCTACCTGGAAAAAACCACTAGATCCAAAATAAAAGCCTCCCCCATCAGCGAAGAGATCCAGCAAAGAATCATTCCCAGAGAGAAATCATCCAGATGCCCTAAGCTCTATGGTCTCCCCAAGATACACAAAGAAGGAATCCCACTTAGACCCATAGTCAGCTCCATAGGCTCACCTCTACAAAACCTAGCCAAATTTCTCACCAAACAACTACAACCCTATGCAGAATCCATCACCTCATACATAAAAAAACTCGTTCCAGTTCATAGAGATCATAAAGAAACAAAACTTACAGCCCAGCAACCTACTCGTGAGCTTCTATGTCATATCTCTCTTCACCCAAGTGCCAATCAAAGAAGCCTTGACAGCTATCCAAAACAAATATAACCCCCCCCCCAGCACATCCTACAAATGACCAACCACTGCCTATCCAACACATACTTCATCTATAACAGACAAAAATACAATCAAATAGAAGGAGCACCCATGAGATCACCCCTCTCACCTATCATTGCAAACCTCTACATAGAACACTTTGAAGAAAAACTGGACAACTTCCTCACACACCTCAACAGCCTACATCCCAAAATACAATTCACCATGGAAACAAAGTTAACAACCAACTTCCCTTCCTGGATGTCTTAGTCAACAGGAAATCCAATGGCTCCCTAGGACACACCATCTACCAGAAGAAAACACACACAAACCGCTATCTGCATGCACTCTCACACCACCACCCAGCAGAGATCAACTCCGTAGACAAGACACTCATCTCCAGAACAAAATGCTTGGCTGACGAACAACACCTAAAAACCAAACTACACACTCTCACTAACATACTAACATCCAATGGATTCCAAAGAAATAAGATTACCAACCTAATCCAAAAAGAAACCCCCACTAAAATTCAAGACAGAGAACAAGAAAACAGCAAAGCCCTCCTCCCATACATAAAAGGCACCACAGACAGAATAAGCAAAATCCTCCACAAACATAACATCAAGACAGCATTCTGCACAAACCGAAAAATATCCACCATCCTAAGGAATCCCAAAGACAAAATTGAGTTAGAAAATCAAGGCGTATATGAAATCCCATGCACCGCCTGCCCCACCACATACATCGGACAAACCAACAGAAGAATAAATGCACGCATTGAAGAACACAAAAACTCAGTCAAAAAAGAGGAACCAACTTCTTCCCTGGTCCAACACTTTAAAGCCACAGGACATGAAATTGACTTTAAAAAGACCAGAACTATCGCCAAAACTGAACACTTTAATAACAGAATAATCAAAGAAGCCATCGAGATAGAAAAACGCCCACACAGCATGAACAAACAAGACGATACCTCCCGCCTACCACCCATTTGGAAACCCGCCCTTATTGACAAACGAGTCCCTAACACGATGAATGACACCAGACCCACACTCACAAGAGCCACACAGGATGTCACCACCACACGTCCACGCAGAAAGCAGACTCAAACCCACACTGATAATGAGGCACGACCAAGGACCAGAAGCCAGACTGCAGCTGCATCATTAGCCACTTTTAACCCCTCCAATCCATACATGAATCAGACCGACACCCACCATGAAGAGCTCTCATGACCACAAACATGAAGCCAAACAACAGCAGCGCAGCTCACCAGCTCAAATCCCCCTGCAACTCAGACTAAGCCGAGCACAACCAAGCCCCCACCCAAACAGAACACACCTCCATCCAATCAGAGCACAGCCAAGCCCCTAACCAATCAAAACACACCTCCACCCAATCAGAACACAGCCAAGCTCCCACCCAATCAGCTCACACCCCCACTAGCAGTTAAAAGGAAGAGACAGCTGCAATCTCACATTGCTCCTGGAAGCACGAAGCCGAGAACACCAGCCTGAAGATGACGAATGAGACTTTGTTGAAACGTCGCCAAGATACTTCCAATTCTACGCGGGAGAAGACCCGAATAACCAAAGACCTACATACAAACACCTGCGAAAACCTCAGAAAACATATATATATGTATGTATGTATGTATGTATGTATGTATGTATGTATGTATGTATGTTTTTCCTTTAAGCCAGGTTTTTCCTACATAGCCAAGATTTTTAAAGGAAAAGCACACATTAAACCTACGAAAAGTAAGAATATATATATATATATATATATATATATATATATATATATATATATATATATATATATATATATATATATATATGGCACTGCGCCACCAAGGAAGAGCCTTGGTGGCGCAGTGGATTAAACTGCTGCTGTTAAAGTAGTACTTAGCTGCCAGCTGCCTGCAATTATTGCGAGTTCAATTCTCACCAGGCTCATGGTTGACTCAGCCTTCCATCCTTTCGAGGTAAGTAAAATGAGGACCAGGTTTGTGGGGGCAATAAGCTGACTTTGTATAAAATAGAACACCGCTCATGGGGGGGGGGGCAAAAAGCACTACTAAGCAGGTATATACAAAAGTATGAAGGCTATTGCTTAATGCAGTGGTTCCCAAAGTGGGCGGTACCACCCTCTGGGGGGTGGTGGGGTGCCTTAGGGGGGAGGTAAGAGGCAAGGGGGCGGCAGGGGGGCGCTAGAGGCAAAAGGGGGCAGCAGGAGGGCGCTAAGTGGCAAGGAGAGTGGCCCCCACCCTTTGGCCTGTGCAGTTACCTCCTTGCAAGCAAACAGCAAGAAAAAACAACAACTTTCAGCTTCAGCACAGGCTAATTAGCCCGTTGATTAGATCCGCGACTCTCAGCTGATTTGCTCTCAGCTGTTTTGCGCATGGATCTGCGGCTTGCTACAAAGAGCTAAATTGCTGGAGCAGATTTTTTTTTTTCTCCTTGTGCAATTCAAGTTGAAAGCGAAACCGAAAGTAAAGCAGGTTGTTGGCTTTGCTGTTTGCTGCCAGGTTGGAAAATTAGGCAGAGGTAGATTTCTTTTCTTTTTTCTCATCAAAAAAGGTAGGTGCAAACAATGGGAAATTTAGGCAAAAGAGGAGAGTTCAAGATTTTAAAACACAAAAGAAAAAAAACTGTATTTAACTAGGGAATTGTAATAATTGAGATACTATTGTATATTGTGTTGAAAGCAGAAATGGTTAAGTTGTGGTTTGGAGGAATATATGGGGGAAATTATTTGGTTTATTATTATTGGTAAATATAATTAATTGATTTGTAAGAAATTGGATTGCATGGAAATAATTGGAATATTTATGTTCATACTGATTAATATACAAAAAGGATAGTTATATAACTAATTGATTTATATTAAAATGTTGAATTTGTATTAAACAACTGTATTACATAATTAACCAATGTGAGGATGAATATAAAAATAGATGACAATGGGAAGGTGTATAATATAGAATAGAAGGGAAAAATTGAAATTGATCAGTATTAGAGATGAGGATGAAGGGTAATATTGTTTTTTTAAAAAAACAGATGAGGAATAAATATGGCAAAAAGGAAATATAGAAATTGTAAATTTAATTGAAATGACTAAACACAGTTTAAATGTGTGAACCGGCCAAATATTCTGTTCAAAGAAAATATATTGTATGTTTGTATGTGTCTTTCTAATTATTGCTATTTATTCATATTTGTTCTCTTTTATTCTTTAAAGTTCAACAATTCATTCTTTATCTTAATATCTTTATATTTGTTTGGAGTTGCCTTTCTTCCATTTCATTTTTTTTATTGTACAGCAATCTTTCTCCTCAAACCTACCACCTCTCTCTTTTCTTTCCTTCTTATTTTCTCTCCCCCCCTCTTCTTCTCCTCCCTACTTCTTCCTTTCTCCTTCTCCTCCTCTCTTCCTCCCTCTCTTATCCTCACTCCTACTCTAATTTCCCTTCCTTCCTCTCTCTCCTTCCTTCATCCCTCTCTATTGCTGTATTCATTTTCAATTTTATATTTTCCACTATGGAGTCCAGGCAACCCCGGCCTTTCTTTCTTTCATTTATCAAGTATATTTCTCAAAATTTCCCCTCATCTTTTTAATTATTAGCAGTATATTTCATCTTATTCCATTTTTTCTATTGAACCCAGTGTAATCATTTTTATCTTTTTTTAATTATTTCCTTTTCAATATTAGCTTCTTGTTTCTCTTGCTTCTCATTTATCTTTTCTTTCTTTTCTTTTCTTTTCTTTTTTTTTTGCAAGCTAACCAATTCTCTGCTTCTTTATTTATCTTAAATGCCTCCCTTACTTTTTGAAACATCTCCCTTAGTGTCTCATATTCATCCTCCCAATTCTCCATATTTTCAATTTTAAAAGGCTAGGATTTTTAAACTTATTCTTTTCACTTACATATGTGTGTGTGGGGGGGGTGCTTTTAAAGGAGCCACAGGGGGGGCTGAGAGCAGAGTCATTCTGACAGTGTCTTTTAAAATTGCTTGGAAGACCCATTTTTTCCCTAACAATAATGGTTTGTATACTTTGGAATAAAACATATACCTGGAAAAAGTATTTGCAAAACTTGGACAGAAGGAAAAGAAAGGCAGGACTGGACTCATTATCAGTAGCTAGTTAGTTCATTGTTATCAGTGACTCCCACTGATTCTAAACTCATTTTAAGACTGGGATTTGTGACTACTGAAATTTAAGTATTCAACATTGGTCTCAGAAATCTTTGATTTGAACGATCAAATCTCTGATTTGAACTGTGGCAAGAAAAATAGTAAAATGGGGCAAAACTCACTTAACCATAATAATTTCTAGATATTTTAAGCATAGAGAATTCAAGTGTTGAGAATGACCCATTATTTCGTCGCTTTTTCCACACTAGGTACCACTACTTGATTTCTTTTCATTTTATTCAAATAACAACAGAAAACCCAATACGGTTCAATATGAATTGGCTTTCCAGTCCTTCTTTGATGCATTTTTCACATTGATTATCTAGTTTAAATGCCAAAAAAAAAAAAAAAAGCAATGATATATTTTTCAGACCTTTGAAGGATCACACTGTCAATTGTTCACACTGCTCAAGCAAAATTAACAGGTGTGAATTAAGTTTTAGCTAAAAAATGGGAGCTTTAATTCCAGAAGTCCATTCTTTAAAAGACAAAAGATGGAGAGTATCTTGCTTTTAGACATGATAATAGCTGTCTAGAAAGGTGAGTTATGAGCTTTCCAAGACAGGGATGCCCTCCGTACAGTCACCTATGCTCTCGTCATCTCTCATTTGGATTACTGCAATGCCCTCTAGATGGGGCTGCACCCGGAGGCTCCAACTGGTCCAGAATGCAGCCACACGGGTTGTTACGGGGGCTTCCCGTTACTCCCGTATTACACCTCTCCTGCGCGAGCTGCACTGGTTACCGGTGGTCCTTTGGATCCACTTCAAGGTGCTGGTACTTACCTGTAAAGCCCTTCATGGCATGGGCTCGGGATACTTGCAGGATCACCTTCTGCCTGCCTCCAACTGCCCAGTGCGCTCACATAGGATTGCCCCCCTCCGGGTCTCATCGGCCAGACAATGTCGGCTGATGACGCCCAGGATGAGGGCATTCTCTGTGGGCGCACCGACCCTCTGGAATGGTTTACCCACTGGGCTCCAGATGGCCTCCGACCTCCGCTCTTTCCATGCTGACCTGAAGACATGGCTTTTCCAACAAATTTGCTGATGTGATGGGAGTTTTAACTAATCTTTTGGGGTTTTTAATTTGAGTATTTTAGTCGTAATTTTACTGTTTTATTGTTTTATCTTTGTGAACTGCCCCAAGTCCTTCGGGAGAAGGGCAGCATATAAGTATAAATAAACTAAACTAAACTAAACTATTTTGACATCATCAGAAATTTAATTTATTACCTGTTAAAAATGCAAAGACAAGGAGTTCAAGGAGCAAATAAAAGACCTTCAAGTTGGGATTGGTTCTGACCAAATCTTACTGGGACAGAAACCAGCTCTCAGCCCTCCATGTGACTTCTTGAAAAGCATCCCCCCCCCCCCCGCTCCACCGCCTGAGGAGGCAGGGGATGACTGCAGGTTGATCCCAAGGGGGTCTGGGAATGGGTGTGAATTCATCCCACAGCCCTTTCCATCACCTCCTCTGTGAAATTGCTTTCTCCCACTCGCTGGTGGTCAGCAAATTCAAAAGGAACCTCCAGCTGAGAATTACTGCTCTAGATTGGTTGATTCAGGAGATTTCTTTAGTGTTAACTAATAGTGCTAGCTACTTTTGTTACAGGGATAGATTTGTATTGGAGCAGCCTGCAGGCCTCCCAAAGGCTCTGCGCACCCTGTTTTTGCGAAAAACGAATCCGTTTTTCCTAAAAACAGGACATGCAGGGCAAGGCTTCAAGAAGCCAAAGAATGGCTGCATTCTGTGTATTTTACTGTTACTATCTTCCTTAGTGGGTCGTGCAAACCGCTATTCCAAACAATGCTATTTATAGGGGGGTGGGGGCAGTGGTGGGTTGCCCCAGTTCTCACCAGTTCTATAGAACTGGTAGTAAAACCAGCAGGAGGCCCCGCCCACCAACCCCAACATCACCAAAACACTTCTGCACATGTGCAGAAGAGTGTGTGCATGCACGAGCGAAGTGAGCGCATGCGTGTGGCCCCGCTGCAAACTGGTAGTAAAGGTAAGTAGAACCCACCCCTGGGTGGGGGGCACTGAGGATGAGTTTGTAGTACCAAAGGGGCAGTGGACTGAAAAAGTTTGGGAACCACTGGCTTAATGCATTGTAAGCTGCCCTGAGTCTCCGGAGAAGGGCGGCATATATAAATTGAATGAATGAATGAATGAATGAATGAATGAATGAATGAATGAATGAATAAATAAACACCTTAAACAATAAGTTATTTTCATGTTCCTTTCCTTTTTTTAACACAATAACATTTTTTCTCTAAAAATAAAGCAATAAAACAAAAAATATCTTCTTCCTTTATCTCATATAGATAAACAATTTTTAAGCCTCATCATTCAAACTTAATCAAGAAAAATTCCATTAAGATGTACTTGAAAAACATATTGAAAATCTTGATCTTTAATCCCTTTAAATACTGTCCCACAAGTTAATTTCTTATCATTTTTTCCCCATCTCTTTTCAGATACTCCTTCACAAGTTTAACAGCTCTGGTTTGGGTGAATCGGTAATCATAAAAACTACCAGTTTGGGTGAACCGATAATAAAAAAAGCTACCAGTTCCTCCGAATCGGTATTTCCGATGATCAGCTGTGCCGTGTGATTTAGCTTTGCTAGAAAGCAGGAAATCCTACTTTCTAGTGAATCTAAATCGCGTGGTACAGCTGATCCCCCCCTCACTGTTCTACTTACCTTCCCAAGTGTCCTTTTGGCACATACTGTGCATGTGTGTGCACATGGCACACATTTGATGCACACAACACATGTGCATGCAGTGCATGTTTGGTGCGCACTGCACAGGCGCACACATGCATCACGCATTTGGTGTGCACTGGACAGGCATGCGCACATAGCATGTGTTTGGTGTGCACTGCACAGGCATGTACATGCAGCACACATTTGGCACACACTGAGCAGGCATGCGCATAACGAGCTCTTGGCGCACAGTGCGCATGCACAACCAGCCAACCGGTAGCAAATTGGTTCAGATTTCAGCACTGAGAAAAGGGCATACTACTTTCTCTAAGAAACGAAAAATATCTTTTTTATATCTTATCTATAACCAAATCTTTAAATCCTAAATCCTAGTCAAAAAAAACCTCATTCAACACTGCTAGAGAAAACATAAATTTTAACCCTGATCTATTAAGCCAATTTTATACTCCTTATTTCTGCTTTAAAAATTATTTTAAAATATTTATTCCTTTTAAGTTGTGTCTCAAAAGCTGATTTCTTTTCATTTTCTTTTGACCTTTTCTCAGGAATTCTTTCATTACACATCTCCTTTGTAAGTCCAAGATAACTTGTCCAAGTCATTGTTCTGAGTTTAACTCTACATGCGTCCAATTCACTCTTGTAATTTATTTGTGTGTCCCTTTTAGCTATTAAAACATCAGTGGTTTCATTTGTAAATCCTGTGTAAGATCTTTGTCCATATCATTACTGTAGGCTGCCATTTTTAAATCATGTCCAAAACAGACTGATTCTCAGTTGTATTCTCTTCTATCTCCGTTTTAAAACCCTTTTTTATAGTAGCTCACAATCTTGAGAGAAAGTTTTGAGTATATTATTGTCAGATATTCTTGATTTCTTTCAGAGTTAAATTATTCTCCATTTTGTATAAATGGATTTCTTCTCCTTTAATTGAAATCTTTATTTTTTCTGGGTGCCTCTAATGACTTCCCTTCATGCCTCCTTTTACAGTGTTTTGCTCTAATCCATCACTTTCTTCATCTTTATTTCAAGGGTAGTATTTTAATGAAATGCAAATAAAGATACAAACCATGGGTAATGTAAGTCAACAGCATCGTAACAAAAACATTTATTCCAATATATACACTTTACCTTCCTGACATTTTCAATTAATTCTGGTGCTTGGGTTGGATCACCAGGGCCTCCAGAAATGAAAAGTCCATCATAGTCCATTGAGGTAAAATCATGATTCCAAGGCACTAAATGAACCTCAGCACCTCTCTGACAACAAAAGAGGATGGACAGCATCAAAAGTTGTTATGCAATTAACTAGGTTATATGCAATGCAGCTAATAGAATACATTCTTGAGTCTGAATATGAGGAGAAACCCATTCCAATATAGCCAACTTAGATTTGATTGTTTGCAAGCAAATGGAAAAAGGAGAGTTTTCTCTATTCTTAATCACTGTGGTTGTCTCTGAAAATGAAGTATAAATAATTGAATGTAATATTCACTTTTACAGATAGCCACGATATTAAATAGTATCCCACTACTAGAGCATTTTTCCGTAAATAATTCTTGATTAATTGTATAGTAGAGGTTACAATAATGATATACGAAGAGGTAGTTCTTGCTTAACATGGGTTTAATATATATTTAATTGTTCTCAAATAAAGGTAGTTCTCATTTAGTGACCACAATTGGGACTGGCAATTCAGTCATTAGGCAAAGCAGTAGCTAAGTGAAACTGCAACTGTGCTCATGATTTTACTCCAGCTTTCCTTTGCTTTGCAGGCCAGCAAATATCATCAATAAGAGGATTGGTATCAAAGTTGGTTTTGAAACCTAAGATTGGTTTCATCACCATTATAACTGCAAACAGTCACTATCAAAGGCAGTGAACAAGGTCTAGCTGTAATGTATTTAAAATGAAGTCTTTGAAATAAATTAATCTTACAAGGTTGTTTTTAGGATAAAATAAAGTGAAAACATTGTATATAAGTATGAGCCTCTCAGATAAGTGGATCACATCTCTGGAGTGGTTGCAGTTGTTGGCTTTTTCAATATGGTAATCTATCATGAGAAGAAGACTTTCCCTCCTCATTAATATGTGCATATGCACATACAAATACACACACATTCAAACAACTCCAATAAGAATTTAATGTGTCAATGTCAGTTTTTCAGATTGCTGCAACATCAATAAAATGCTGTTTGAGAAATTAGCAAGCTGAGCTTTCCAGTGAGTCCTGAACAAACTAATAAACCAAAGATACATAAAAAGGAGTCAATATTTTTTAAGAAACATGTTGATTTACCTTTACTAGCAAACGAACAGCATTGTGCTTCAATCCACAATCCACAGCTACAATTTTGATTGGATTTCCTTTGCCATATATTCTGACCTCCTTCACATATGTTAGGAAAAAGAAAAACTTTATTTTATGCTTATTTGTTAACTAGAGATTTGCATCAGGTGAAGATAACTCACACCAAATCAAACTCTTTTTTAATTGTTGTTTAATTGATTAGTCTGATTATTTATGTAACTCAGAGTCACATTTGTGAGATGGGTAGCTATATAAATCAGATGAACAAATAAACAGGTTAGGACAGAGTCAACATTAATTCAAAGCACTTGGTGAATTTTGCTTTATCTGAATTACTCCTGAATTTATCTGTTTTTTTTAAAAAATTGAGAATCAGTTCTCCCTGAAAAGCATCATCTTCTGCAATGTAATGTATATTCTGGTCCTCTTCTATTAAGAAGCTTACAGCATCCCACAGAGAATCCACAGCAATGAAGCCTTAATCCAAATACTGGAAGAATGTAGGCTTCTTCAGCCTGAGGAAAGGTGCCCCGTTGTATACCTTGGGATGTACCTCATGTTACAAACATATTGAGAGGTCCTTTATACAGACAGCTATAGATAGAGGTATAAATTAATCTCTTCATTTAGTTGAATCTGACTCTCAGAAGCAACACTGTAATGATTTGCTATTCTCTTCTTCTGGTCTGTTTGGCATAAAAGGGAAGAGGACATGGAGGAGGAGAACCAGTAATAGTATTAGTAGTAGCAGAAGCTACTGTGAGAAGCAGAAGTGATTTTCCCAGCAACTTCTTCAATCTTTTTTTCACTTCATTACCTACTGACTCAGTTTGTGAAATGCCCATAAGATCTGTGTAATTACAGAGGAAGGTAGTACTGAGAATGTCGCATTTTAATATTTTAAGCTGCTATCTTCTTTTTTTAGCATGAATAATGAAAATAGAGTCCTGTTGGTTGAGAATGAGGAGCCATCTACACCAAATTTGTCTTCACTGGAATGGCTATGCAAATCCACTTCATGAGTAGGACATGAAGGCTCCCTCTATCCCCTACTCTAAACCTTTCCAGATAGTCAAACATACAATTTTTAAATTTAAATGTATTTATGTGAGTTACCACTTCCTCTTTCCAGAGCAGGTTAAGAGAATAAAATGCATAGCTCATACAGTATTTAGCCTTAACTAAAATGCTGTAATGTAAATGTGTATTCCTCCTTTACACCTTTTTCTTTAGCAACAACCCATCCACTTTATGCTCAGTTAGAATTTTTCTTGGCTCCAGCCAAAGTAGGTGTCTTTGCTACAGATAACAGGGTATGCAATTCAAGATATCTGGTGGGCACCAGGCTACAGAAGAGCCATCTATCTCTTTTACACATCTATGGCCATAATTTCATTACATCTTATTTAGGAGACCTCGTGGAAATTATGTAATGTGTAAAAAACATACACACACACACACAAAAATCTCTTTGAAAATCTTTTCTGAATCTACTGCCCAATGTTAATTTCACTGAGTGGCTGTCTTCTAGTATTAGGAGAAAAGTAAAAGGGAATTCATTCTGTCCTATTCTATGTTTTCATTTATGTTTTAATAATCTTCTAATTATGATCAACGTGGTTGTACATAAATTCTGCTCTTTCAGGAACATTGATATAGATGAATTGACAAGTTATTGGTTACTCCTCATCATCAAATCCATTGGACCTAAGATAACTATGATTTTAAGTGCATGTTTTCCCAAAGTCCATGTCTGATCTACTGCTGAGCAAACTATTTTTATCTGTTTAATAACCCCCTTTTAATCAGACTCTTTTGGCACACCAATATTTCACAGCTGGAAGGCTTCATGAAAAGATGATAATCTTTAACAGAATCATTTCACAGGTGAATTACCACTATTCTGGAGGAAAATAATAGCTTCTCAGAGGAAAAGAAAGAAGCAGATCTAAAGAGAACATGTGAATTACTAAAGCAGAAGTCCTCTCTGCAATTTAAATTTTTGGCCTCATCCAGAAATTTATTGCACCATACAATACAGAGCTTCTCAGTCCCTTCAACCACCAACATATCTAGAATGCCAAGGGCTACATGCCAGAGGAGGTCTCAATGATTCCTAGACAACAACTACAGGCCCATATCTTTATAGTCCTATTATGAAGAAAGAAGATATATCTTACTGTGACAGTTCTTACATAATTTACATTTACATCTTTGGCTGAAATCTCTAGTTCCTTGATAAGCAGGAAATGACACAAATGGACTTGGACCAGTAATGCCATGAACTTCCAAGAGATGCCTTTAATATAAGTTCAAGAAGATACCACACAACATTCCTTTTTTCAAATGTTACTTAGCAAGGGACAACTACAACCTAATACAAAAGAACAGAACACTAAGATTTATTACTCCTGATCTGTTCACACTGTTTGACGTAAAACTTTCAAACTTCATATATGGGTAACCAGA
This sequence comes from Masticophis lateralis, assembly GCA_030761175.1. Taxonomy (NCBI): domain Eukaryota; kingdom Metazoa; phylum Chordata; class Lepidosauria; order Squamata; family Colubridae; genus Masticophis; species Masticophis lateralis. The sequence continues at coordinate 180,619,103 of JAUDYJ010000001.1, forward strand.
TTAAAAAGAAAAAAAGACACAAGCAAGCCTCTATCACGTCTAACCTGACCTTCATTCATACTCTGTGGAAATAACCTCAGCCCTTTGAAATGTCAAGGAAATTATTAAATTTACTCTAGTCCCCAGACTCTGAAAATGCAGAAAAAGAAATAAGAAAAATTAAATAATTTGTTGCAGTTTCAATATATTCTCACAAAAGCTGCCTATTGCCTCTTTAAAAATATTATCAGATTCTTCTAACATATTTTTGATAATAAAAATTCTTAAATGTTATCATAAATTGATTTATATGAAAACCATTTCTTGATAGAAGAAGTGCTGGGCTGGGCAGCCTTATAATTATAAATATACACAAACAAAGATCATTGTGTGCTATAATTGAATAGCTTGGTTAATTGTCAGCTTTATTTGTGATGCTACTTTATAACTCTATAAAATAAAATTGTAAAGATAATGGGATCACAGGAGTTTTGCTGATCTGAAACTAGCATCTACACCTGCTAGTTTCAGTGTATTTTTGGCACTCATTCTTTGTACTAGCACAGATTATCAACAGCATCCATTTCTGGTGATAATTAATTCTGTGACATAGTTAAAACTGGAACATATTTTTAGATCTCAAAGAATCTTCTTTTCATTTTATACCCTTTAAGTATTTTTAAAAGATACCAAACAGAATACTCATTTACCTGGCATACCTGGTAAAAGAAATCAGTTCTACATACAATTGTGAAAATAATCCAGCCAGCTATCTGGGGAAACATTAAATTCATTCCCTCAGATGTATATCCTACTGGGTGAACTGAGCCACTTTTCTGTCCAATATTCTTAGAACCTCACTCATTCCAACATGCTCATCTCTGGGTGCAATAGCCTTAAGGTTAAAAACCAATATGAGGAGATGTCAAGTTATTCAGGAGAAAAAGATTTAGCTTTAAAAATTATATGAACTGGCACATTTCAGGTTCAATATAAATCTATAACTGAAGACTCAGGTTGAATGTTCTTGAATGGGTTTTTTATCAATACCCTGTTTCCCCAAAAATAAGACACCCCTGATAATAAGCCCAATCAGGCTTTTGAGCGCATGTGCTAAAATAAGCGCTCCCTGAAAATAAGCCCTCCCCGAAAATATTTAAACGTATGTGCAGCTGGTCCCCGCCATTTCCTCTGGTTAGGGTTAGAAAGACATAGCTGGAAATCAGGTAAGATGGCAAGACGAGCCCCGCCTTGCTCCTTGCACCCCAAAATAATAAGACCTCCCCAAAAATAAGGCCAAGCATTTATTTCAGGCTTCAAAAAAATATAAGACAGAGTCTTATTTTCGGGGAAACACCAAAGTCAAGCTTCTTGAAGATCATGGGAATTAAACCATATGGCCTCATAAATGGCATATATGCAGCTGGAAATGTCAAAGAAACCAGCTTGTTATCCCAGCTTGTTTAGAAAATATGTAATTGATATTATACTTCTGTTTCATACAGCTATATTTGCTTCACTTTGAAAAAATAAAATTCTCTGTCGCAAACATTTACACTTAACTGTATAGATCTGCATATATATTTTTTCAGGACAGTTGAGGGCTACTTTAATTTCTGTCATGATAATTTAAAATGTATCACACAGTTACAGCTTACTGTTCACTTATATGAAGGATTTTGCTGCATGGAGCATACTGAGTTGAAAGGGAAATTAATGGGAACAGGATTTATTTTAATTCAGGAAAAGTGAAAAATTGCTAATTTGAAATCAGTACTCTAATTAATTTAAGCTAATTTCTTTGGGAAATTAATAAACTTGTATTCTGGAAAAAAATAAGCAATTATGTCAGATTTTGATCTATACCTATAAATTTGTGTTGTACCATTCTTTACCTTCTGTAAAATGTTTATCTCATTATGCTTGGCAGGACAGACCTTGGCAATAAGCCTCCCTTTTGCCATGTTGTCTTTTTCTAAGCTAACATAATGGGGAATAGTTCACACAAAATTGCAATTAGTAGTAGCAGTCCTAGGACAAGGCAAACCTGTATATAAATTACTGCAATAAATAAACAAACAAAATTGTGTTGGTTTTTCTAGAGATTTTTGAAGGTTTTATTAAGTCCATACTTAATAAATTATTATGCATAATTAATATTTGTAGTTCCAAAACTAATATAACAACATTATCTTTCAGTTTTTGACATGTTTCATTACTCCAAAATCCATACAAGATTGTTTATTTACTAAATATTTCAGCATGTATAAATTCCTTTCCCATGCTAGATCAGTCTTCTAAGCAGGTGCATGAATAGATATAACTAAATCATATCCTCCCTAAATTCATGCGTAAGGCTGATTTTCCGGAGGAACTAGCTAGCTAGTTTGCTTGCTTGCCGGTTTGTTTGTTTGTTTGTTTCTGTTTATATTGCAGCCCACTCAAAACCATGACTCTGGGTGACTAATAACAATTAAAAATTCCGTAAACAATAACTTAACAATAAACACATAATTGGCAGCTAAGATAAAAAAAGGAAAATCATGAGATCAGCATCAACATAACCATTTCATAACCATAAACTATTTAGCTTATGTTAAACAGCTACTATAGAAACATCTGGAAGACCCTTATAAGAGTAACTAAGATGTTGATTGATCCATTTGAATTTCCTTTTGCCCTATAAATTCTCCCATTTAGTTAGTCTTGCATTGTCTTCAATGGTTGCACAATTCAAAGGAGTCTAGAGTAATGGTTTTCAGAAGTGAAGGTTTTAGTAAAGTTTCATTTTATTTTTAAAAACAACAGACTAGTTTTGAAAGTAAGATTTGGCTCTTTTTATTGTAACAAATGTAACCAAATGGAAATTGGGATTGATTTAATCTTTCTCTCTAACTTGGAAGTAATATTATACATGTGATTGTTTGCATGATTGCCAAGTACATTTTGTAGAGGCTTGGGGAAATAAGCCATTCTGGGTTTATAGTATACAAAAACATGGGTATGGCATTCAATTTGATGTGAGACATGAATAAAAACTATCATATTTCTTTTCAAATAAAACAGTGAATAAATAAAATAGAGAATGGTCCATCATAACAAAGACAAACCTTCTGATTCAATAGGTTTACACACACACACACACACCACAACAGTTTTATAATTGTGTAGTAATAGCAGAAAAAATTCCCAGTGACATGTTCCCTTCATAGCCAAGTTATCAAGAAACTTGAAGAAATTCTCTTCCACTTCCAGGATGAAGATAATTCATTTCAGAGGAAAAAAAGATCACAAACTGATGATGAAAACTATGGCCTGGCCTTCTTTCCAAATTAAACTTGTTCTAATCACATAATCATGAGGCCCCATGATGGTACTTGGCTCATCCCAAACAATATACACAGCTTTCAAAATTCTCATCATTATAATAATCAAAAGTAGGACAACAGAAGGAAATGTCTTGACTGAGAATGGAATCTTTACCTTTGTTGATACTTCAGCAATTAAGTTTTTCTTGTTTGGATTCAAAAACTCCACAGGCTGACCCTCAAATTCAATCTTTCCAAGAATAGTTCCCTGTTCAATTAAAAAAAATATTGTTATCAGATATCTAAGGACAAAGGACATTTTCATACTGCTATCTTTCTCTTTCCCAAAATTCCAAAGCAATTCTGTGATGACTCTGCATTGCAAAAAAAACATCACCTTTGTCCCAGCCTCATATGAATCACAGCAAAGCCAGGAAAAAAAATTCTCAAAATCATTCAACATAAAGTAATTGCAATAGTTCAAAGCTGGTTCCAAGTCAGCACTAAGTGCTTATGTGAAGCACCCAAAAGCTATAAAAAGTGAAAATAGTTGCCTTACTTAATCTTTCTATATATAAGTTAAAGACAACTGAAATAAGGAGCAGAAATAATCTGTCACACACCTAACACCATTCTTATTGAATTATTTCAAAATCTCCAATTCTTCAGATTTTTTGGGAAAAGGTTGGGGGAGAGACCCATGACGCTTACTGACTAGGTGACTCGGTGGCTAAGACATTCAGCTTGTTGATTAGAAAGGTCAGCAGATCAGCGGTTCGAATCCCTAGTACAGGTCTCCTGCGTGAGCAGGGGGTTGGACTAGATGACCTCCAAGGTCCCTTCCAACTGTGTTACTGTTACTGCTTAATGCCACCATAATCTGATTTGATATAATTCCCGTGGCCCACTCTTTAAAGAGAAGAAAAAATGTATTTGCCTTGAATTCTATCCAAAAACCCATTTGTTTCTAGTTTTAAAAAAACCCGAAAAGTATCAAGAAACAGAAAAAAATATTCTGTTTTACAAGGTATAACGGATGTAGGTGAACGAGTTCAACTCAGCTTAAACCAAGCAAGAACCATTTTGAAATTTAATATTAAAAGTCCTGGGTGTGGTTTACTTCATATTTGAATGAAGTTTATGATTATTTTCATGTGCTAAATTATTTCAGTTTGATCTTTTGAAGTATTTATTTTTAATCTGGGGATTTAATGTTTTAAGTTTTCAAGGAAAAAGCAACTTGACAATTTAAATTCAGGAAAAGTGTCAATAGAAAGGAAAATATTTTCTCGTCAACCTTATTATTTTGTTTTTTACTTTAATATCCACTTAGAGAAGATTATGATTAAGTCAAAGGTTTGGGAACTGTTTTGTAGTTTTCATTTATTCAAAAATAATTTGGAAAATTTTGTTATAACAGCCATCCACAGGGACTTTTCAATAACTTGGTTTTGTCTACCTTGTCTCGAATTATTTTAGAAAGCATCCTGGTGTCAATCCCATAAAGAGCTGGTATCTGGGGGGGGAAAAAACAAAAGCTAGCATACTAAAAATTAAAAATAGAAACTTCTGGTAATTCCATCTGGTTGTGGAAGTTAATTTATTTATTACAAATATAATATAAATATAACACAAATATAATTTCTATATATCATACTAAAATACCCAATCGGTGCTATATGTTGAATATTTTTAATATTCAGTGAAAGCTGCTATCAAAGATGGACTTTAGCAAAGAAACAATCCATCAATTTAGAAATATTTAGGATATGAACCCATATGATGACTAATAAATCAATAGTGTCCTAAAAACTAAGCTTGAAACTGGCTCAGATTTACCTCAATCCTTTCATCTAAAAACCAGTCAAACCAGTCAAAATAACATAACATCAACATGTTCATTATAAGACAAGAGAAGGCATGTAGGATTTGTCTTGCCAATATTTCTGTTAAAAGAATCCTGGGAAATGCATTTCTTAGCAAAGGTAGGGTTTAAAGGGAAGTGTACTTTATAAAGTTAATTTGAACTGATAACACATAATTTCCATAATTTCTCTCAAAGATTCTGGACTCTGTACAGAACCAGGAAAGAAGTTGTAATATCAAGCTATATTTTCCCCCCACTGGTGTAAGGAAAAAGAGAAGGATAAAATCTCTTGATTTTTTTTGTTTTAAAAAAACCTTGCAAAAAGTCTACTGAAGTGAACAGTTTCCAGGTTGTTTTTGCAATCTAGTAAATAAGAATAGAAAAGAGACGTCTTTGATTTCTACGATATAGTAAAACACAAATCACTATTAAGGTTATAAAAATATTGTCCATAGGAAATATATTCTGCCTCACCTTTTCTTCTTTCAGCCATTCAGCCAGAGTCTTGACTGCCCGCCAGTGACTATATTCATTGCTGTAATCCAGCACCAGCAGGCCTGAAACCTATGAAGAAAATGTGACTCTAAAACTATTTTAGAAGTGTTTTAAAATAATGCTTAGCAATAAAGGATTAATTCCGAGTCTGTTTTACTAAGGGCATGTTCTAGAGCAGGGGTCCCCAACCCCCAGTACTGAGCCATGGCCTGTTGGGACCCAGGCAACATAAGCAGCAGCAAGCATATGATCACACAAAGCTGCATTTGCACAAGCAATGTTAAGTTAGTAACATGGTTGTTAAGTGAATCTGGCATCTCCGTTGATTTTGCTTATCAGAAGATTGCAAAAGTTGATCAAATGAGCCAAGATACGGCAACTATTATAAATATATTCCAGTTGCCAAGTGTCAGAACTTTGACCATGTGACCATGAGGAAGCTGCAATGGTCATAAGTGTGAAAAACAGTCATAAGTTATTTTTAATGCTGTTATAATTTTGAACAGTCACTAAATGAATGATTGCAAGTCAAAGACTATTTGTAATGCAATCACTATTGGCACCATCAGGAATTTTTGTTTAAATAAAACAAGGTGGTTTTGAATGAGGTGTTAGGGATTTTTTTGCTTACCTTGATGCCATCAGACTCCAAATATCTCCTGAGGCCAATTTCATCTGAAGCAGCTGTGTCAGGGACACCACCATTTCCTATGATGGGATTGACCAATGTGAGGATCTGCCCATGGTAGCTGGGGTCAGTCAGACTTTCAGTGTATCTGGATTTAGCACAATAGAAAATTATTTTTCTAGATTAAAATCCACACAAAATTAATACTCCCTGCCAGATCAGCAGGCTGGAAGACAGAATATAAGAAACCAGATTAACTGTTTTGTTGAACTGTTGATTTGACTGGGAATATTAACACCTTCTAATTGGAGAGATGAAGTTAAATATTGCCATTTTTGCTATTAATTATAATAAATTGACTGCTGAAAGAAACTGTAGTCAATTAATTGTCTGTAAACAATATGCACCTAAAGATTTGAAGGGGAAAATTCCCATTCAGTCTGATACAACGTTTTGTGCAAGTGATAGCTACTAAGAAATGCTCCCTTCCAACTCATGAACTTCATTTTTATATGGATATATATCACAGTACTCAAAAATGAAGTATTCTTGGTGTCTTTGTATGGGCACCAGCATTCTTCAGGATGATTTACACAGGCTAAATAGAATTTATTTCATTGTTATTTAAATTATATATAATTGAAGTGCCATATTATTTCTCAAATATCAGCAAATTGCAAGAGGCATTTTTATGGAATGTAGACTTCCTTGTGAAAAGATGGATTGTTGCACACAGGAAAACACTTTAACTAATCCAGAGTGGTAGTGGGCTGATATCAACAATTAAATGTATTAATCAACTGAGAGAAATGATGTGTCAGATTAAACAATTGGTATGAAATATGTCAGACTATGATTTTGTAATTTTTGATATGCAGATTTTGCCAATGACTAAAACAAATTAGGTCCTTAGTTTTAATGAATGATTTTTGTAACCCTGAAGGCTTGTAATAAAGTAATACTGTTGAAGTTAGTTGGGCAGTTTTGAAGTACATAAATTATTACTGCAGACCTGGTCTCTTATTAAGTGTAAATGCTTTTTTATTCATTATAGTCACTGGGCCAAGAGTTATTGTAATAAAGGTATGGATAAACGATTTCATTCCTACTTTCAGTCTCCTTACTATATTTCAGAAAAGTATTTCAATAAAGCAAAAATCATTACAGAATATAATATACCTTCAATGCTTTTTTGTATCTCCCTGTATTGATATGCTATGAAATCCAGTATAAAAAAAGACAGTAGGTCTCTATAAATGCAGGGAAGATCAGCCTTTTTGCTACTGCTGGCCCAAAAAAATGGTTAAATATTTTCTGAATATTGATAATCTGAAGATAGCAGGGAAACACAGTGCCTTAAAGTATCACAATTTGTTCCTAAACTTGTGGCTTGTAACCATATTGGCAAAATACTAGTGGGTGGATTATCAAGCACAATTTACATATTCCTTAATAACTGCAGCCAGTTCTGCAGTTATTTAGAGTTATTTGAAATATATTGTTTTTGGCTCACATCCAGTGATGGGATTCTGCCGGTTCTAGGCGGTTCCATGGAACCGGTTGTTAAATTGCGGCTCACCCTGCCCCTTGCCCCGCCCCTCTGCACCACTATTTATTGCCAATAAATAGTGGTGGGTGAGGGGTGGGTGAGCCAGCAATTTAACAAATGGTTCGGTGGCTGCGGAGCTGCCGCGGGACTTCAAAGGGCCGCCCTACAGCTGATCAGTGTTAAAAGAAAACAGATGTGTAGACCAATGCCTGCAAAAATAAATGGGTAGACCCAGTGGTGGGATTCTACTTCGGTAGAACCGGTTGTTAAGTAGTTAAGTAATTAAGCCAGTGATTGCCAAAGTGGGCGGTACCCGCCCCCTGGGGGGCGGTGGGAGGCGGTAAGAGGCAAGGGGGCGGTAAGAGGCAAGGGGGCGGCAGGGGGGCGCTAGAGGCAAAAGTGGGCGACGGGGGGGCTAAGTGGCAAGGAGAGTGGCCCCCACCCTTTGGCCTGTGCCTCACAGCAGTTACCTCCTTGCAAGCAAACAGCCCCTTTCAGCTTCAGCATAGATTAGCACAAGTTGATTAGATCGGCCTCCCGACTCTCAGCTGATTTGCTCTCAGCTGTTTTACACAGGGCTCTGTTGCTAACTGCAAAGAGTGCTGGAACAAATTTTTTTCCCCCTAGCTATGCTGAAAAAATGAAACTGAAAGTAAAGCAGGGTCTTTGCTGCAACGTGACAAAATGAGGCAGAGAGGGATTTCTTTTTCTTTTTCCTCACCAAAAAAGGTAGGTGCAAACAATGGGAAATTTAGGGCAAAAGAGGAGAGTTCAAGATTTTAAAACACAAAAGAAAAAAAGTTCTATTTAACTAGGGAATTGTAATAATTGAGATACTATTAATTGTATTTTGTGTTGAAAGTAGAAATGGTTAAGTTGTGGTTTGGAGGAATATATGGGGGAAATTATTTGGTTTATTATTATTGGTAAATATAATTAATTGATTTGTAAGAAATTGGATTGCATGGAAATAATTGGAATATTCATGTTCTAATTGATTTATATTAAAATGTTGAATTTGTGTTAAATAACTGTAATATTACATAATTAAGCAATGTGAGGAAGGATATAAAAATAGATGACAATGGGAAGGGGTGCAATATAGAATAGAAGGGAAAAATTGAATTTGATTAAGATTAGAGATGAGGATGAAGGGTAATATTGATTTTTTTAAAAAATAGATGAGGAATAAATATGGCAAAAAGGAAATATAGAAATTGTAATTTTTTAAAATTAGATTTATATGCCGCCCTTTTCCGGAAACTCAGGACGGCTTACAAGGCATTAATTTAATTGAAATGACTAAACACTGTTTAAATTTGTGAACCAGCCAAATACTCTGTTCAAAGAAAATACATTGCATAATTATTGCTATTTATTCATATTTATTCTCTTTTATTCTTTAAAGTTTAACAATTCATTCTTTATCTTAATATATTTATATTTGTTTGGGGTTGGCTTTCTTCCCTTTCATCTTTTTCCTCAAATCTACGACCTCTCTCTTTTCTTTTCTTCTTACTTCCTCTTCCCTTCTCCTTCTCCTCCTCTCTTCCTCCCTCTCTTACCCTCACTCCTACTCTAATTTCCCTTCCCTTCCTTCCTCCCTTCTTTTCCTTACCTCTCTCTCCTTCCTTCTTCCATCTCTCTTCTCCTTCCTTAATCCCTCTCTATTGCTGCATCCTTTTGTGCATATGGACTACTCAGAGGGCTGAAAAAATTATTTTTGACTGGTCCTCACACTTTTGACACACTCCTCGAACTTAAAACTGTTCTCACATTTTACGTTTTTGCCCTGTCTTGTCACCTTGGTGAAGAGAAGCAGTTGTGAAATGAATGACACAGTTGTTAAGAATGCTACAATGGGCATAAATGATGACCGGTCATAAGTGTGAGGACTGGTCAAAAGTGTGAGGACCAGTCAGAAATGACTTTTTTCAGCTCTCTGAGTAATCCCTATGTGCATATGGACTAGTCAGAAGGCTGAAAAAGTTATTTTTGATCAGTCCTCGTACTTTTGACCAGTCCTTGAATTTACAACTGTCCTCACATTTTACGTTTTGTGCCCTGTCTTGTCACCATAGTGAAGAAAAGTAGTGGTGAAATGACTGACACGGTTGTTAAGAATGCTGCAACGGGCATAAATGTGAGGATGGTCATAAGTGCAAGGACCGGTCAAAAGTGTGAGGACCAGTCAGAAATGACTTTTTCCAGCCCTCTGAGTAGTCCCTATGCACATAGCCATGCCCACCCGGTCACTTGACCAGCTAGCCATGCCTACCCAGTCTCATGACCAGCTAGCCATGCCCACCCAGTGACATGTCCAGCTAGCCATGCCCACCCAGTCACATGACCACCAAGCCACACCCCCAACTAAACCACGCCCACAGAACCAGTTATTAAAAAAATTGAATCCCACCACTGCTCACATCCAACAAGGAAATCTTACAAGGAGTCTCTCTGAACTGACTAATAGATCAGGCATATCTATTTGAATAAATGTGGTTTTATAATTTGTAGCTGGACCACATACCTCTCTATACTCCGGTTTCTATGTTCTTCCTAATAGGGATTGCTCTAGCCTTGGTAATAATACCCTATCATGTTCAGCCACAATACAATTATCCAAGTAACCTCAATACAGGTAATCCTCAATTTACAATCACAAATGGCCTCAGGATCCTGCAACCATCATAAATACACCCAGTTGTCAAGAACCCAAAATTTGATCATATGACTATGGAATGCGGCAATGGACATAAGTGCTAAGACTGGTTGTAAGTACATTTTTCCAATGCTGTTGTAACTTTGAATGGTTATGAATGGTTGTAAGTTGAGGATTTATATTGTGCCAAAGACGCTTTTCAACAGCTCATGCAAGCTCTGCTGGCCATCCTCCAAATTGGCAGGGTATGCTTTCTCATAATCTCTGGAGCTCTGATATTGATTCCTATGAGATGTATTCTGAATACAATGAATGGTTCACGAGAAGCTGTGTGAAACTGAGATCCATTTTGGGGAGAAGAGGAGCAAATGCATTTGAAAACAAGCTCATGCATAGTTTCCAAACAACATTTCTGCCAATAAACCATCATCTTGAAGGGAAATTAATCCTTCTGGTGCAACTTGGCAGTGGTGATACAGCAAAATATATTACCCATCATCTATCACAGTAGAAAAATTAGTAGTGCTCTCCATCATTCTGATCTATATGAAGCAGCTGTGAGCTGGCAGGTATATTAAAAGAACTAGTATTTAGCATGTCAAAGAAGCACAAATAATTATTCTGAGATGCAAAACTTTGCAAATTTATGTACTTTAATGTAACTGCTACTAATCCCAGTGAGAGTACTGTAGGCTCTTTCTATGGTGTGATGATTTCACAGAAAAGAAAGCAGTTTGTACAGAATGTGGCAGTAATGCTTTTATTATCTTCCCAAACTGATCAAATGGTCTGGGTTCCCTTAAGTTGCAGTATTTTAAAAGTTCTGTTCCAGATAGAAGAACTTATCCATCATGTTAAATATTTCTAAAGCATAGAAGAGATAGAGATAGAGAAATAGAAAAGCTGGCCAGAATTGAACATACATCATTTAAAGGTGGAAGAAACCCTAAATATGTTTTGAATATTTTGTTTTATTTTTATTTATTTATTGGTATCCCACCTTTATTTTTACAACTATCTCAAGGTGGCAAACATAACTAATACTTCTTCCTCCTATTTTTTCCCACAACATTCCTGTGAGGTGGTTTGGGCAAAGAGACAGTGACTGGCCTAAGTTTACCCAACAGGTTTTCTTGGCTAAGACAGAACTCATAGTCTCCTGGTTTCTAGCCTGGAGCCTTAAATACAAACTGGCTCTAAATTAATAAGCATCTCTCCTTGATTAATAAGCACGATTAACGAATATGATGGTAGATTGATTTAAAGTCATTATAAGATATCATTTTAAACCAATTTTTCATATATTTTGGTTGAATTAACAGGGTGATAGATAAAAGAATAAGATGTGTTAAAGGCCAAATTAAATGTAACTGGAAAAACAAGTAGCAGAACTCTGCACTGAAGCAGATGAAAGGGGGAAAAGTAGTATATGTAGATGAACTAATATCTATATATTAGTAGTATATAGAGAAGTATATATAGTATTCCATGAGAAATGGTCATCAGCACATGAGCTGACAATTGGAAACTATTTTCCAACCGTAATAAGAAAACACATTTGAAAGTTAAATTTCAAAGCTCATGGAAGTGAGTAAAGGCTGACACTGTCACTTCTGCACTCCAAAGATAGTTGAGGTCTTGTTCTGATGACATGGCAACTAGGCAGTGCAGGTAAATTTCCCAATCTCATCCTGTCTGGAAGAGTAGCTACATTTTGCATTGTTTGCTCTCTTGCAAATAATATACTGTAAAAGTATTCAATTTTTTAAAATGTTTCATTTAATTAAATCAGTTTTTGAACAAGGATGCACTAAATAGACCAAAGATACAACTGGCAGAGATCTGAAAAAATAGAATGCACAGACAATAGTTCTATATTATTAGATAAAAAAGGGCAAAGGAAGGAAGGCAAAGGTGAACAGCCAAAAACATGATAAATCAAGATCAAAACAATTCACTAGGAATCCAGATGAAAAGCAATTAAATGGGCTAACCCAAATAACAGCATAGAAATCTGGTGAAGAACAGCAGGGGAGAGAATGTTTTTGAGCAATGTGCTGAGGGAAGGAGGTTGCTTCACAGCAGCTAAATTAGGCAGTCAGATAAACCTGGATGAAGTGCGGTAAGGAGGGAAGCTGCTAAATGCTATGAAAAACACATTCCTTCTCCTTTTCTCCTTTTTTTTTGGCGGGGGGAAGGATTGTTGAGCTGAAAAAGGGCTTGGCAGCAACATTTTCACCCAATTTCAGCCAACATTTTCCCCATAGTCAATGTAGAAGGACAGGTAACTTGATCTGTGGTAGGAAAAAATTGGAAGGAATCTGGGTAGCATCTTTTCTCACTAAAAATGTTATTAAAAGGCATATGCTTTATTTTCACTTCACAAATACTTTTTCTTTGGACTTTCTATTATTCAGCTTAAATATATATTTTTAACTCTTTCGGTTAATAAGACTCTTCTAAACCATTTCAACTGCAGATGGCTTTTCATTTTGTTTTTAAAAATAACAGTAAGCTTTGTTTTTAAATAGGTTCATTGGCTGGATGGAAGAAGAGAGGAGATTATTCCAATTTTCTCTTTTATCTTTACCTTTACAGCTTTTATCCATTCCCAACCCTTTTCTCACACACAGGTACATCTTACATATATGCATGTATAATTATTCTCCTTGTTTATAAAGAAGAAAGGGAAAATGAAAAATTTCAATATTAGTTTTAAGTTGTGAAAAGCTGTTGTGGCAGACAATTTTTAAAAATCTGGAGTGGGCTCCTTCTGGAAGATGTGGAAATACTGTCCTGGTTCAAGCTTAAATCATGATGTGATTTTTGTATTTGAATAACTTAACTGTACAACCATATTTTTAAAATCTACTGTAACATTACATGTGAAGATTATTATTATATTTTTGAGCCTTGAATGCTGATTTTTAAAGCATGTTTATCTATAGGACAACTTGTTAATTTTCATTATGACACTGGGTTCAAGTGACACTGAATCACAAAGATCTCAACAACATGTGTGAAGTACTTCTCTATAGTTAGTTACAATTCACAGTGTCAGAACAATGAACATAGAATAACAGGGTCAGAAAGGACCTCGAAGGTCTAGTCCAACTATGCCATAACAAAAATGGTTATCTAATCTCTTCTTGAAAAACTTCACTGATGGAGAACCCACAATTTTTGAAGGCAAGCTATTCTACCGATTGTTCTCAATGTCAAGAAATTTCTCCTTAATTCTAAATTAATGAACTTCCACCCATTGCTTCTTGTGCTACCCTCAAGAGCTTTGGAGAAAAGTCTCTGTCATAGCCCCTCAAGAATTGAAAGACAACTATCATATCACTCTTTAATCCTTCTCTTAATCAGACTAGACATACTGTACCTAGTTCCCTTATTTATTTGTTGAACAGTTTAGTCTTTAAAAAACCCCTAATCATCTTTGAGCTCTTCTCTGCATTTTTTATCAGACTCTCAGCATTTGTTTTGTATTGTAGTGACCAGAACTGGATGCAGTACTCCAAGTGTGGTCTTACCAATGAGGTATAAAGTGGTACTATTACTTCACATGATTTTGATACTATTCCTCTGCTCATGTAGCCTAGAACTGTATTGGCTTTTTTTAGCAGCTGCAGCACATTGTTGGTTCATATTGAAATGGTGGACCACTCGGATGCTTAGATTCTGCTCACAGTCACTACTGTTGAACCAGGTACCATCTGTTTTGTATTTGTTTTTTCTTGCCTAAGTGTAAGACCATACATTTCCCACCACCTAATTACATTTTGTTGGACAGGGCCCAGTGTTCAAGTTTGTCAAGATCCTTCTGTATTTTGAGTCTATCTTCTAAAATGTTGGCTATTTCCTCCATCTTGGTGTGGTCTGCAAATTTGTTGACTTCCTCTTCTATCCACTCATCTAAATCATTTATGAAGATGATGAAGAATAATTGGACCTGAAGACAGAGACTTGAGGTACTGTGATGACTCCCCTGGATGCTTCCCCAGATAGCTCTCTAGAGGTCAGCTCAAGGGAGGATGAACCAGTTCCTGGCACATTATGAGCAGAGTTAATTGATGGCTCTGAGCAGCCATAAGTGAGGGATTTGGCTGAGGCTCCAGATGGGAAAAGCTTGCAGCTGTAGTCAGTCAGCAAGGAGGAGAAGGAACTGCCTTTTGCACCTGATACAAGAACACATAGGGCAGAGAAAAGGCAGGAGCAGAGAAGGTCAGCCAGACTATTTGTGAGGAGAAAGCCTCACCCTTCTTGATGGACTGCACTAGAAGCTGGCTATTTAGCACAGCAGACAGATGTACTGTACACGATACTGGAAACAACATGTAATACACCAACTCTTATTAGATACTATATATATATTATTTCCACAGCAAGGAAGTTTGTTCTCTAAGTTTGTTGAAGTCAGATCTCATAAGCCCAAGATACTGATTTGACTTTGTTTGATTATTTGTGCTTGGAATGTTGAATTCCAGTATGATATGGTCATTCTCCCCCAAAGTTTCTGCAACTTCAACCCCTTCTAAAATTGTATGCCTGTTGATAGGAATTAAGTTCAGTATAGCTGATTTTGGTTTTTTCACAACAACAAAAAAAGACTGAATAAACTTTGGTTAAATTAATAACAAATAAACATGTTGCAGAGAAATAGCCTTTGTAGATGACTAGAAAGTAAAATGTTATGGTGCTCTGTTCCTCTAGCTCTCGTTAGGAAATTGGAAAGAAATTAATCCCATTGGTGAGTCATTACTTGATAGTGTTGTAGCAATTTGAGCAGGCAACTCTCCAAACTTCTCATATAGAAAAGATGAAAGAAAAGTGAAGAAATCACAAGAAGCTGCTGCTATAAGCTTAATGGGATGTTTTACCCTTCCTTGGAGAAAATGTGGAGAGAAAATCAGCCTTCCCAGCACCACTGCTCCTTCCTGCCACAACTTCTCTAGCAAACATAATGTTTGAAGATGAGGCTTAATGAAACATGACTGTGGAAAATTAATCATAGGGCTTCCGGAAGTATTTCTAGAAGAGAGAGCAACATCAGGCTGGTTATCTTTTTCTTCTGGCTAAAAGGAATAATATTTAAGATGTAGTTTGTGGTTCATAGAGAAATTTAGAGAGCAGGGAGACAGATTTACCAAACTGAACTAGGGATAATTGAGATCATATAGAATTCCATAGTAAAAAAAAGAATAGTCCAAACTTTTGTGTGGGAAGCATTCTAATGTGGATACCATTTTATTATCCTGGTAGTATGACAAATAGATTATGTGCTCTTACCCAGCAAGGCCAGTATTGAATACAACTTCTCCAGCTGTAGAGGATGGATGCCCAAAAGAATAGCCTCTCATCCTAGTACCATCTTCCAGCACCAAACTGGCAGTCTGTGCCTAGAGGAAATAGTCCATGATAATCAGCATTTCTTTATCCACATATGTGTAATTACTTCTAAGTAATACCATTCTACTTTTTATCATTGTGTCATCTGTAAGTCAGCTGAAAATGGAAGACTTTTTGCTGTGTTATATTTTACAGTTAGGCGAGGAAAAAATCATATTTTAACAACAGCATATACTAGTAAAACTCAATATAGCATATCAAATTAGTTAAGTATACCTTAACAGAATTCAGTTTGGACTCCATATTGTCAACTTTAAAACAAAACAAAAAAATCTTTCTGAGGTGAAATGAGAGATTTGGTCAAATAAACAATAGAAATGCAGTACTGTTATGTATATAGTTTTGGTGGGAGATTTAAACTACAATAGGTCACTTGTGATTGGTCAGCTCCCCGGCCAGCCAGGTATTTAAGGAGAGCTGTTTGCCTGTAACCTTTGCTGAACTCTTAGTATACATTAAAGAGCTGTTGTCACTACCTTGCTTCTGCCTCCTCAATCACCCATCTTAACATTGGCAGTGAAGGTGGGATTGAGGCACTGAGAAGCAAGCTGAGGAAGAGCTACGTACAGCGGATTCAGCCAGGTTGACCAGCCATACACAGCAGGACTACCATGATGTCTGCGTTCATACGACCAAAGCCTTTTGACCCAGCCAGAGAGAAGTGGGGGTTGTACATGATCCAGTTCGAGTGCGCCTTGGAAACCAGTAACATGCAAGGCCTCCCCGGCAACCAAAAGAGGGCCCTGTTCCTGAGCCACTATGGACCGGAGGTCTTTGACATGGTGGAGTCACTTTTGGAACCGACCCTGGTCCAGACCATCTTGTGGGAAGTGCTACAAGCCATGCTCAAGGCACACTACACCCTGGTACCATCGAAGTTTGTGCAGCGCTACGAGCTCCGGCAACAAGTACAGCATTAAGGAGAGCCAATCGGCACATACATGGCTGCCCTGCATAAGGCTATGACGCACTGTGAATACCGGGACCTTGATGATGTGTTCCTAGAGCAACTAATCTGTGGCATAAGAGATATACGCTTACAGAGAAGGTTGCTTGCGAGGCTGAATCTGACTCTACCCATCGCTCTCAACGAGGCCAGGGCACATGAGTTGTCGACCAAGGCTGCGGAAATGCTGCACTGACCAGCCAACCCGAAAGGAACCCCAAGGTCGACGCCGGTACACCAAAAGGCCACCCAGACCAGCAGCAAGGAAGAGTCAGATGAGGACATCTTCCAAACTGAGAGACAAACACGAGAACAGAAGGAGTGACGCAGAAGCTGTTTGAGATGCGAAGGGACACACCAGAGACAAACTTGCAAGTTCAGGGATGCCATCTGCAGGCATTGCGAAAAGAAGGGGCATTTGGCGAGAGTCTGCAGGGCAAGCCTGAGTCCCGTCTGGGAGTAGGCGGTATATAAATTTAATAAATAAATAAATAAATAAATAAATGCCTACCAGTCAACCACAAGCCCCGGGACTACTTCAACCAATCAGAGCTGGCACGGCACAAGCGGACCAGTAAAGATGGTGACCAGAGGAAAAGACACGAATTTCAAAGCACGAGACCTGCAGTACCAGGATCGGGCAGGCCAGCGCAACCATTGAGAAGAAGGTCCACACAATGGTCGAGATGGAAGGACAACCCTGCAAGATGGAGATTGACACTGGGTCATCCTTGTCCATCATGTCCTGGATCACCCTGAAGACCATCCTCTCCAGCATCAAGAAGAGCCGGCTCCAGATCCAAAGAATTCGGCTTTGAGACTACCAGGGGAACAGCATCCCTGTGATAGGAGTAGGCATGTTCCAGGTCATGTATGGCGAATACCGGAAGGAGCTACTCCTCACCCTGGTCAGCGAAACCCTACCGAGTCTCCTAGGGCTGGACTGGTTCAAGACCCTAGGAATGGGATTCACCAGCGTCCACAGCACCAGCAGCAGCACCCTGAAGGATGACCTCATGCAGGAGTTCCAGGACATCTTCAACAACCAGCTGAGCAAGTATGTGGGGACCCCTATTTCCTTTAACCTAGACCCCAACGTAGCTCCAATCAGACTAAAGGCTAGATGAATGCCTTTTGCACTCAAGCCCAAAATTGACTTGGAATTAGATGAACTGATCAAGCAAGGGGTGTTAGCCCCAGTAGACCATGCCAAGTGGGAAACCCTAATAGTGACTCTGGTCAAATCAGACAGGTCTGTGCGCATCTGCGTGGACTACAAATGCACATTAAATAAGGCTCTTCAGCATAGTGCGTACCCCGTCCCAGTTGTGCATCATTTGCTCCATTTGGTGGGCCCTGGCAAGATCTTCGCAAAACTCGATCTTGCGCAGGTGTACCAGTAACTACTGGTAGATGGCACTACCGTAGAAGCACAGACTATAGTCACGCACAGAGGTGAATTCAAATGCACCAGACTTCAATTCGGAGTCAGCATAGCCCCCGGATTTTTCCAAAGTACCATGGAACATCTGTTACAGGGACTGCCAGGGGTAGTGCTCTACTTTGATGAACTACTCATTAGCACAACAGACGAGAAATAGCTAGGGGACAGACTCAAGTTTTGGCGAAATTCAGGGAGGCTGGACTTCGGGTAAAACGGAACAAGTGCATGATTGCAGTTCCCTCTGTGGAGTTTCTGGGGTACCAGGTGGACAGATTGGGAATACACCCCACCGAGAGCAAAATAAGGGCCATCCAAAAGGCACCCACACCAAAAAACAAATCAGAGCTACAGGCTTTTTTGGGTCTACAGTACACCGGTTACTGGCCAAAAATGCACCTTGGGTCTGGGGGAAGGCTGAAGCTGCCGCATTCAACGCGGTGAAAACACTCTTATCTGCAGACAGTTTCCTGATTCAGTATAATGCAACGCTACCACTTGCCTTAGTTTGCATCCCATCCCCTTTTGGTGTGGAATCCATCTTGAGCCATAGGCTACCAAACGGGCTAGTGGCACCCATCACTTATTACTCTTGAACCCTGTCCAGCGCGGAACAGAATTACAGCCAGCTGGACAGAGAAGCCCTCGCAGCCGTCTCGGGGGTCAAAAAATTTCATGAATACCTATTAGGATGACACTTTGAACTGGTCACAGACCATCAACCTCTTTTAGGCCTCCTGGCTGGGGATCAGCCCATTCCCGCTGCCTTGTCTCCATGCATGACACAGTGGACCATCTTCCTGGCAGCGTACTCCTACCAACTTGTCCACTGACCGGGACTGAGTTTGGGACATGCTGATGCCCTCAGCCGCTGTCTGTTACCAGACCTCCTAGAAGACCTGACTCCAGAGGCACCAGTTCTCCTGATTAATATTTTGGTCTCGGGGCCTCTCACTTCAGTGGAAGTGGCGAGAGCCTCCACTAAAGATCACATGTTGAGGACCATAATGAGTTGGGTCACGAGGGGTTGGCCAGCAAAGACTGAGAGTGGGGAATTCAAAGCATTTGCTAGCAAAAAGAATGAACTGTCTAGCAAAGGGGGGTGTTTGTTATGGGGTGACCGTGTCATTGTGCCCTTATGCTTAAGGGAAAATTTTTTTTAAATGTTACCATAAGGGCACCCTGGAATTGTACGAATGAAGGGTCTAGCTAGAAGCTATGTATGGTGGCCCCAAATGGATAACATCACCGAGTGGGTGGGGAAGTGTAATCCCTGTCAGGAATCCAGGCCAGATCCCCCCCACAGCACTGGTCAGGGAATGGGAGCATCCCCAGGGGCCCTAGTCAAAGATACACATAGATTTTGCAGGCCCATTTCATGGCCAAACATTTTTGGTGATCGTCAATGCCTTTTCAAAATGGCTCGAGGTCATCCTCTTGCAATCCACGACTGCCAAAGCGGTCATAAAAGTACTCCGGAAACTCTTTGCCACCCACAGATTGCCTGATAACCTAGTATTGGAAAACAGGCCCCAATTCACCGCCACCCAATTCGAGGGGTACCTGGCAGAATTAGGCATCTGGCACCTACTCTCTGCCCCATTTCATCTGGCCAGTAATGAACTGGCTGAAAGATTTGTGAGAACGGCCAAATAGGAACTGGCATGGCTGGATGCGGGAGACGGGCAGGCCCAAATAGACAAATTCTTAACAGTCCAACACGCCACCCCTTGTACAGCCACAGGGCACAGTCCAGCTGAACTCCTCATGGGTAGGAAGTTCAGGTGTACCTTGGACCGATTACACCCCAACTACTCCCTGGATGGATTTAGGGGAGCCGACAGGATAGTGGGGAATGGAAGGATCTGTATTTCTTGCAGACAGCTGGTCAACTGCATCCTTTTAGAGGGTCAGTGAAGCACTTGGATGTTTATCTGTGTCCTCAGGGTCACCTGTGTAGTGCTCTTGGTTCCTGTAGTCTGCAGGGGTTTTTTGCTCTGGAAATCCATTTCTACACCCCACCAATCAAAGGGTGTTCATCCCAAATTGGATTACAAAAATCTGCAAAGATTCTCAGTCATCCAGGTCATGGTTGTCCCAAAGGTGCTTTTTCCTAGATGAGTGAAGATCTATATGGACTTTTTGCTATACAATTTGGGAGGAACACTTTTTGAATGGTGTGAGAATAGGAATGGATTTCCAGAGAAAAAAGAAAGAAAGAAGAAAACCCTGCAGACTACAGGAACCAGGAGCACTATTCAAATGACCCTGATCCTGTCAGAGCTGAAGAAGCTTCTTAGATGAAAAGTGAAACATCTTCAAAAAAACCCCAAGAAAGTCCAGTTGCCTCCTGAAAAAGTACCTTTGGGACAATATTTATTATTCTATTACAAACAACCTTGCAGCATTTCTTATATTGTTTAGGCTTTATTGTTTTTAATGTTGCCTGTATTGTATTTGTTAAATTGGGTGATTGAGGAGGCAGAAGCAAGGTAACCATGACCTGGATGACTGAGAATCTCTACAGACTTTTAGTAATAAATATTGTTACTAAAAATGCAGGCCATATTGACACTTTGCAGAAAGACAATGGCTGGTGCAGGAAAGAATTGTGGGACTTTCTTGAGCCTCATCCTGGCCAATGTATATGATGTTTAATCTGAGAATTAAAAATGTATGTTGCAAATTTAAGATTACTGAGTTAGGGATTCTGTCCAATCTGGGGATAGGATGATAGATATGACCACAAGGGAACCAGGAAACCAACAGGCCTATCAAATGATGAACAAAAAAGAGACACAGCAAAACAAAGTATTATTATTATTATTATTATTATTATCATCATCATTATCATTATCATCATCATCATCATCATTCATGTTTCTATGTCGCCCACTCTCCAAGAACTCTGGGCGGCTTAGAACAATCGATAGTATACTAAATAGCATATTGTCGCCAACAATCTGAGTCCTCATTTTACCTACCTCGGAAGGATGGAAGGCTGAGTCAACCTTGAGCTGGCGAGATTTGATCTGCTGATCTGCTGAACTAGCAGTCAGCTGAAGTAGCTGCAGTACAGCACTCTAACCACTGCGCTACCTCGGCTCTTAGTATTGCAGTATTGCATGCCAGTATATTAAAGAAAAAAAACTCGCAGGCAAAGAAATAAGACCTGGCAATAATTAAGAATGGGAAAGTTGAAGTAAGAGACAGAAGGGCTAATTCCAGCTGCACAAGACCAAGCCTTAAGAATAAATGCATACGTAGCCAGATTTGAGCCTTAAGATAGCAAATGTCATCTCTGTAAAGAATTTGAAGAAAAAGTGGACCACATAATTAGCTGCTGCAAGAAGATTGTATATATTGCTTGTTGGGAGTGGTACCTTGGGAGTGGTACCTTGCTTGGACATACGTATATGAGAGCCAGTATGGTATAGATCAGGGGTGTCAAACTCACAGCATCTCATAATGTGACGTATCATGACTTTTTCCCCCTTCAGTAAAATGGGGGAGGGCATGGCCAGCATGTGACATATGCAGCCCATGGGCTGCGAGTTTGACACCCGTGGTGTAGAGGTTGAAGTGCTGGACTAGGATTCCAGTCCTTCTTTAGGCACAGAAACCTGATGTTGGCTTTGGGCCAATGACATTTACCTAGCCACATTGGACCAATATGGCAGATTATGGTTGATAAATTACAATAAAGAGGCTGCACCATATAGTGAATTCATTTGGTCTGTATATGCTTTTTTGGTTCATTATAGCAATAGAATAAAATTTTAAAAACATGTCCACAGCTTCTTTCCTTCATATGGTCTCACATTTGTACTCATGAATCATATTTTTATTTATGAATCACATGAGGTTTTTTTGATGTGATTTGGAAAGATATAATTCAAAATCTCCAGCTGGCCAAAGATGAGACTGCCACAAGCACAATCCCTTCAGGTGTTTACAGTGCTTAATTTTTGTTGAAATGTTACATAATGTGTGTATGACGTATATGTCAGCTTCTAGAGAAGCTCATTCCTTGGCTTGACTTCATTTAATCTGTCCAAAAGCCAGGCAGGGAGATATATTTCACTGGGAAGAGTAGGTTAGAAATCAGGAAACCGTGAGTTCTAGTTCCACTTTAGGCAGCTGGGTGACCTTGGTGCAGTCGCTTTCTCTCATCCCAGCTCACCTCATGCAGTGATTGTTGTAGGGAAAATAGGAGGAAGGAGGAGTATTATTATGTTTATTGCCTTGAGTTGTTTATAAAAATAAAGGGGGTAAAATATTAATGAAAAAATAATAATTTCTCAGTTTGCATGTTCTTAATCAAGGACCTGGTGAATGTGTTATCTTCTTTCTCCTTAAGTAATTAAAACATGAAATATCTATAGGCAAAGTTTGCATTACTACCTAGAGCATTCCTGCATTTTTCTAACACAAAGAACCACACATTTTCTTGCTCTATGTGCTCTAAGGCAAAGTGCAAAATTCTGGCCAAGAGTTGCAAAGATCTTTTGAGAAGCAGGCCAGGAACTATATTGCAAAAAGCAATAGATAGAATCAAAAAAATTAATCACGTGATTTTTGCATTAAATTTATATTTAATTAAGCATTAAAATACAGTTAATTCAATCTCTCTCCAGTTATGTATTTAATGATTTTCCCTGTCTGTCACATTCAATACTGTCATCAAGTAGCAAAGTTTGGAATTTTCCAAGTTCTGTACCCATCATTTTCACAAGTTAAATGCAGTCTCACATTATCTACCTTTGATCTAGTGGATTAGAAATTAGCCTTATATTTTGAAAGCTTCGATTTCAATCCACTCACTTTCATCAACAGTGACCTTCACATGACCAGAGTCTCCCTGTTATACTCTCCTTTGCCTACATATGAAATTTATACCGATTTAATTTCTAAATCTTTCTACTGAGTTAGCAGCACTATTCCCTGGAGAAAATGCCTTTGAAACCAATAGTAGTTATTTTGAATAACTACAATCTAGACATACAAGTGTATTATAAAATTCTGATTGGTGTCAACAAGCAAAAGGTTGCATTATTTGATCCTATTATTACATTGCCCAAAGGGCCTTGCACAGCATCTTAGCATATTTCTAGACAAGCAAATGCTTTCATGTTTCTGATTTAGCATCATCATTATTTAAGAACAGGCTTGTTTATGCAGCATTGCTGAAGCAATTATTTTTCCTTAACATACAAGACCTTATGAGTCATTCAGTTGATATGCTGCTGGGTTTTTTAATGCATTTGGTCTTAATTTACAAATTACAGTAGAACCTCTGAACACGAATGCTTCTGATCACGAATGCTTCTGACCAGGTTCCAACCAAAAAATTCACAATTTTTTTTTTCATGACTGATTTCCCCTTCCACGCCATTTTTTTTGCAAGCACCAAATTTCCAAAATTAGGTTTGGGTCACAACCAAATCGGGTTGTGACCAAAGTTATGGAACTAATTATGGTCGTGACCAGAGGTTCTACTGTATTAAAAACAAATTATACTGCTAACCAGTTTCCTAAGAAAAAGAGGTGGTGGTTTCCACATGGCTAAAACGTCTTCTGCAGAATCATGTTTGCTGAACTGAGCTGCTCTTCCTTGCATATGAAATTGGCATGTGCACTAATCTTTATACTGTAGTATGAACTAAGAAAAGAGTACTCTTATTACTGTTATACAATTATATCATTTTTTAAAAATTTTATAAACTGAATTTGATGATTCAATTTGTTAACTTTGTATTGTTTTTAGTCCTATTTCAGCAAATCATCAAAAAAATCAACAAAAATATTTCATACATGGCAATACATCCTTTGGAATCCAGGCTTTCTAGATTCATTGGAGAGTGTGAATAAAACTGGTACATATTACAATCTCGAGTGGCAATGAATATTTAGTCTTTCTCTTTGGCTGAAAGTTTGTAAGGAAATCAGGAAGATTATACAACAGTGTTGAATAATTAATGACAGTTAAGTTTTGTTGTCAGTTTCGTAGGATATATAAAATAATCCAATACCAGGATTAAACATTGTAAAAATTATTAAAATGGATACTAAAGATTGAAATACATACAGTATATAGTTTATAAAAGACTAGAAAATATCATTGGCTGTAAAATGAACCCAAGGGCAAAGAGTTTTGAAGAATTTTTAATCTATAATTAAATAACTACAATACTCAAAGGGCAGACTCGATGAACCATGAGGTGTTTTTCTGCCATCTATGTTTCTCTGATTACTATATTTGGCTCACCTTTGATCTCAATTTTTAGGTATTCAAAAAAGTAATTACAATTAAGAGGTTTTTTTTATTTTTGTTTTTATTTTAATATTTTGTTAATTAACTTGCTTTATTAAGTCCTCATCCATATTTGTGTTTTTTTAATACACATGTGCTAATATTCTGATCCTGCTGGGTAATTGTTGAAGGGGCAATAACACTGACTAGTGAAATATTATGATAGATAAAAGACAGACTAACTTTTGTAAAACATTTGTCTCAACAAGTTCATTATCCCATTGCAATGTTTAGCACTCCTAATTTTGGTAAAGAAATCATAGTTCAGCTTGAACAATCGCTTTAATGCTTTCCCCTTGCAACACTGAGCCCATGTCTTTGCTGTCATCTTCCATCCTCTGTCTCTAGAAATTTGCAGAAGGTAGAAGCAGAGAAGTCTAAATAATGTAGTAGATCACTGTGGCTGAGGAAGTGGTAAGGAGGAATAATTTACAGTGTGCAGTATTAAAAGTCTCTTAAAGACTTTAAAGAAATCAGGAAATTTCACATCTGATGAAGAAATATGCTAATCCTAGTATTAAGGCTATGTGAAAATATGACAACAATGTAGCTAAAACATAAACTGCAAATAAAAATAACTTTTCTTTTCTGAGTTGAAAAAAATCATTTACAATTTGATCTTCAAAAATGTAAGGACATGATTCTATATTGATTCTATAAGCTGACTTTGTATAAATATAAAAAAGTATGAAGGCTATTGCTTAACGCATTGTAAGCCGCCCTGAGTCTCCGGAGAAGGGCAGCATATAAATCAAATTTTTAAAAAATTGCTGAATTGTACTGATCATGCCAATAAAATAATAATATAATTGAAGTAGTTTGTTACATGAATTTGAGCACAAACAAAATTAGTCTGTATTTTAGGTGGTTTAAGATATAGCAATTGAAGGATTTGGGTAAGTATAAACCAGTGATGGAATTCAATTTTTTTTACTACCAGTTCTGTGGGTGTGGTTTGGTTGGTGTGGTATGGCTTGGTGGCTGTGGCTTGGTGGGCATGGAAGGGGAAGGATATTGCAAAATCTCCATTCCCACCCCACTCCAAGGGAAGGAAACTGCAAAATCCCCACTCCCTCCCTACTCCTAGGGGAAGGATATTGCAAATTCTCCATTCCCACCCCAATCTGGGGCCAGCCAGAAGTGGTATTTGCTAGTTATCCGAACTACTCAAAATTTCCACTACTGGTGGAAATCCACTACTCCAACACCTGTCATAACCTACTGAATTTCACCCCTGGTATAAACTGATATTACAATAAATTGGTGATCTGTGCCCAAAAAAGTGAAGCCAGAAGTAGTCCTGGCAAATACAGCTGGGGAAATTGTCCATTGCATTCCATAGCTAGATGTTGCTGAACATTTGAGAGTTATTAGAAAATATATGGGTAGGGACATGGTTTTTCAGTTGCTGTCTTTCTCTGACCTAAAGATGTTCAATCTAGATCTGTGAAAAGAAATAAGGAAGCAAACTAAAAGAAGAAACAGGAATAAAATAAACTTTAGAAACACTAGGGAGCCTGGCTATGTCTCTGAAAACTTGATAGGGAACTGTCAAATTAACTTACAACATTAACATCGGTTGACACCTTATACGTTTGTAAATAAAGTCAAATATTTAAAAACACCACAAGTTTCTAGTGCTTTCTTTTCAAAGGGAAGCGGATAAGCTTTGTGCCCATATATCTTTTCACTACTCAAAGGAAATGGCGTAATATATTTGTTTCCTGAAAAAGAAATAAAGTGCTTTGCAAACAACACCAAGTATTATGGCTTTTAAACTGTTTTCTGACCATGTGTAGGAAGAAAGATAGAAGTTAGCCCTGAGACAGGTAATCCATCTGAGAAGGACAATTTAGAAAATCAATAATGGGATTACACAAGCATTTTGCCTCAGGGCCCCAGTTAGTGCTGACTACAAGGATGAAGATGATAAAGAAGAGAGTGAGGAGGACTAGGGAGTCTTCAATCTTCAACTTAATTTTTCAGCAAGGGAATAGAATAATAATAGAAAAAATAGGTATGCTTATGATTATTAACTAACTTGAGAAAGACTTTTATCACATAGAAGTGAAATAACCCAAAGCAGAATCAAGTTTAATATCAGTAAGAAGCAGACCTCTTTCCCCACTAATCCAATTACTAACTTTCATGATTTCAGATTGGCCATATTATCTCATAAATACTCATATTATATAAATGCTTATATGTGAGGTCATATATGTACCCAAGGACAATGGTTTGCAATTGCCCCAATATATTCTTAATCACCAAACTCTCTTTGCTGTCCATAGAACATTCTCATAGTGTTATCCTGAACTGAACATCCAGATTCTATCAGAAAAAAATGAAAACTCTACAATCATGTATTAGTATTAGATAGTGTAAGAGTATACAAAAACTTCATAAATGTAATCTCTGATGTCTAATAATTCCACATTAACTTTAAACCTATTGTTAAGAACAGTTATCTCAACATCAGTATGCCCAGATTACATAGTTCAATACATTTAAACAGGATCTCTGAACCTTCTCCTTTCAAAATAATTTCATCTATCATTTAAAACTCAGAGTACAGACTAGTATTTGTTAAGTCAATACATCTGCAGTCAACAGTATCTAATAAATCAGAACTTGGAAATCTAGTTTTGCTCAATAATTTTCTTATGCTTGCTTTAAGAAAAATTATCTGTAGCCAAGAATTTTTCAGCACATAACACTCTGCACTGAGAGAAAGAATTGGTCAAATGTTTAATGAGAAGTTGCAATTACCTTCATAGAGAGTGATCTGATACCAATTCTTGAAAAATACTGATTATGTTGAATGGTTCCATGGACAACACCAAATCGTCCTTTCAAAGTTTTCACAATTTT
Organism: Masticophis lateralis; assembly: GCA_030761175.1. Classification (NCBI taxonomy): domain Eukaryota; kingdom Metazoa; phylum Chordata; class Lepidosauria; order Squamata; family Colubridae; genus Masticophis; species Masticophis lateralis. The sequence goes on from JAUDYJ010000001.1 coordinate 180,646,574, forward strand.
GTAGGTTCTCAGCATTCTTGTCATCTTGAATAAAGTGATTATTTTTTTTCCAGGATGGATTGTACACAAGCGTGCATAGAAACAATGCTGAAAACTCAACTGTGCTACTTTTGCTTTGAGTTTTTACTCAATTTTCCATTAAAAAACTTTAGCTTGACTCCTCCTTCCTTGCTCCTCCTTAAAGGAGGGTCCAGCACAATCCTTACAGAAATATAAGCATAGATAGGGAAAATGTGAATCCTGGAACAAGTATGAAACAAGGTCCAACTGCTGGAAACAGAGGTAGAGATGCAGAGGTGTGTTGTATCAGCTTTCTTCTGCTTCAATTTATTAAGATGTAAAAATCACATAATTCTTGCTGAGTTCTATTGATATGTCAAATTTGCAAATTTAGGGAATATCTTGTCTAAGAATCTTGATGGTTTAACTAAAAGCTATTTTATTCAGCATTTTACAAGGATTCAAGCTTTTAACCCAGTATCCACTTTCTATTTACATTTTGTTCCTGACTTAATTCAGGATTTATTCAGGATCTTAATTCTAATCATGTTTAGAAAAACAGATGACACATTATGGCACAGGTTCCAAGTTAGCAATAAAAATACATGCACAGTCCTTATTTTTCACCTTAAGAAATTATGGGGTGTTTGAGTAGGAGAAAAGAGATTTTTCAAAATGGAAGCAGCAATGTGAAGACATGGGAAGTTACAAATAGCCTGAATACAATTTGTAACTGCATAATATAAACCTGAGCTGCACCAATGAGAGGAATGACAAAACTTGCTTTTCATCAGCTTAACTCCCCTTATCAAACATTTCCCTAAGTGTATAATTTTGCATTTCTACATTAAGTACAGAAATTGTGTTTTATTGGCCAAAGGGAATGATAAATAAAGCTGTTGTATAGTTTCTTGTTATAACCTCATAACAATACAAAACTCAATATTCTTCAGTAATAATGTAATAACTGAGGCATATTTAGTTTGTGCTTAATTGGACAAATTCCTCAAACACTTTAGTAACTTTTGCTTGCAACTAAATACAGAGCTAACCACTTAACTGATAGCATCCAACAAGAAAAACTGTACCGTTAAAGTGTCTAATTCAAGAAGAAAGGTATATTGAGCTTTCCTGGAAACTGAGCATTTCGATATATTTTTCCATAACATATTCAACACTGGTCCATTGTATGATCTGCATTTAAGCATTAAATAGAGAAATTGGCTGTATCATTTTTCATGCTTTGTAGCTCATATCTGTTCACATGTGAAGGTTGATAGATTTCTTCCGGGGGGTGGGAACAAAGCAAATAACTGTTTCATGCATGAAAAATACTAGCAAAGAGCATGAGAGGTCAAAGTGTTAAGCAGTGGAGAAATCCAAATTTTTTTACTATCGGTTCTGTGGGTGTGGCTTGGTGGGCATGATGTGGCTTGGTGGGCATGGCAGGGAAAGGATACTGCAAAATCCTCATTCCCTCCCCACTCCTGGGAGAAGAATATTGCAAAATCTCCATTCCCGCCCCACTCTGGTGCCAGCCAGAGGTGATATTTGCCAGTTCTCCGAACTGCTCAAAATTTCTGCTACCAGTTCTCCAGAACCTGTCAGAACCTGCTGGATTTCACCCTGGTGTTAAAGTCTTACCGGCATAACATGTAATCAATAGGACATAAAAGAAGTACTGAGAATAGGTGTATGATCATTACCAGAAAAGACTCCCAACTGGAAGAGACAATTTATAGAGTCTAGAACAGGGGTGTCAAACTGGTGGCATGAGGGCCAGATGCATCACGCTCAGGCCACTCCTACCCCAGCTCTGCGAAGGGGAAAAACATAGCAAAACATAGCAAAACATAGCAAAACATCACATGATGGCAACGGGAAAAACATAGCAAAACATCACATGATGGCAATGTGATGCCGCGAGTTTGACACCCATGGTCTAGAAGATGAACCAAGAAGAGACTACTAAGTCAACTGGCTAATGCTCTTTCAGCATGAGACTTCTTTCAAATAAAAAATGCCTCCACAGTCTCAATTGTGACTCCTTACAGCTGCTTAAAGCACAGAACTATTCAGCAGGAAGGAACAACTTTTAAATAGACATACAGTTTAGCCCTTCTTCATCATTTGTCTTTAGCTCATAATTCTGAGCTGCTTATATTTGGCAGATGGATATTCTCTGTGCAGGATCAATTTGGCTATCAGAATTCTCACAATTTTAAAAAAAAGGAGTCCAATGATAGCTTAGCAACTAAATGCTTGGTCTTATAGTCTTATAAATTCTTATAGTGGTCTTAAGGAACATGAACACAGCTAGGTTTTTCCCACTGAAGTGGTACTCATTTATCTACTTGCAATATTGCATGCTTTCAAACTGCTGGGTAGGCAGGAGCTAGGAATCAAGTGGCGGGAGCTCACTCTATCTCCTGGAGCTGGACTTGAACTGCTGAGATGCAGATAATTTCTGGCTGGCACTTCCAGCATCATTAAGCTGTTGTACCACCATGTCATCTCCTGGCTCATAAAAGAACACCATTAGACTTCAGAAGCCAAGTCAAAGTGAGTGCTGCACTTCAAAAATATGTTTTGCAAGTTAGGGAGGTCATTAGAAACAAATTTTAAATAATGTTTACCATGTCATTTTTATAGTGTTAAATTACATAATTATTTTTATTTTTAAAAAACATTTTTAGTGTTTTGTTAGTAGTATATGTTTTGAATTGTAAGCAGCCTATAGCCATTGACTGAGATGAATGGCTATAGGGAAGGAAGAAAGGAAGGAAGGAAGGAAGGAAGGAAGGAAGGAAGGAAGGAAGGAAGGAAGGAAGGAAGGAAGGAAGGATCCTAAAGAAATTGAACTAGAGCAGACCCATCTCTAAAGAGTGCTTTTAAAAAGTTTCCAAATACATTTGGCTTTCCACATTGTATGTTCCACTACTAAGGAAATGGCTTGAAATTAGTATTCTAAGGGGTATCATCTGTTTTCATTATCAAAGAACAAATGTACAAAACTTCATTTTTATAGTTCTGTTTTGAATCACTATCAATGGTTTTGTGTAATATCTATAATCTGATTGATATCATTATCTTTAGGAAGTTACATGACCCACGGCAAACAAATTAGGCAAGGCTTGGGCATAATGGTGGATCATGAGGTTAAATTATCTGCATATATCAAGAGGTCAGTTTCCAGAAAAATAAAAATTATCATTGTCCTAAAACAAACATATATAGCTTAAGAAATACTCCATAGGCATAATCAATTAAATTCTCCCAGTGTGAATTCTGCTTTTTTTCCCAGGTAGCACCTGAGTCATCTTTACACAACCTCATACTGGTAACATTGTTTTCTTAACATTACTGGGTCTTCTTTTTCTTCTAAGAAAGAGCTGCAAAGCTAGTTCTAGCCAGTCCAGGATACTGAGCTAAATAAATGATAGTCCATATGCAAAGTAATTTGAGACTGGGTACTCCAAACTGATTAGTATTGACCCCAAAGGTTAATGGGTCTATCCATGGAGTCAATGGTGTTATTATTTATAGTACTGCTACTTAAAGTACTATTTATTAAATTGCTGTCATATAATAAATGTTTGGGGATTGATGAACAATTTTAAATTTCATGAAGGGGATCCATGAACTAAAGAATTTGTGAAGTCCTGGATTATACAAAGACATTGCTCAAGACAAACAGAATCTTTTCAGAGAGAAAGAGAGCAATTCTAATTGGATTGATTAACTAGCTGAGCTCTTTCACAACAATTGGGTGAAAAAACCTTCACAAAAAGCACCCACATTATAGCTCATTTATATGCTATAAACCATTGTAAATAAAACACAGTGATTGAAATAGCACACTATGCTAATCTAAAATCAAACAAAGCACATTATGGTTTAGCCATCTTGATTAGCTTGTCTAACAATCTAGGCTATAGTTGAAATCCACAGCAAGGCCTATCTTAGTTTTTAGGAATTCATTCTTCTCTTCAATGTTCAAGCTATAGAGCCGTGATGGCGAACCTATGGCACAGGTGCCACAGATGACATGTGGAGCCATATCAGTGGGCACGCGAGCTCAGCTCCAGCACGCATGCATGCGCTGGCCAGCTGATTTTCAGGCCTTCTGGGCCCACCAAAAGTCAGGAAACACACTGTTTCTGGCCTCCAGAGGGCCTTGGGGAGGGGTGGGGGTGGGGAAGGCCTTTTTTGTCCTCCCCAGGCTCCTAGAAAGTCTCTGGAACCTGGGGAGAGCAAAAAACGGGCCTACTGGGCCCACCTGGCCATCATGTACCAAAAGCGGGGAGAGCACCAGGGGGGCGCATGGAATTATGGATGTGGGCACGTATGTGTGTGACCCCACCATACTCCCCCTGCTTTTGGCATGTGATGGCAAAAAGGTTAGCCATCACTGCTATAGAGCATTTCTACCCACTTCTATCATATCACTTCCTGATTCACAGTTTTATGGGAGATCCAAACATTGTCATTTTTCATTTGGCATTGTCTCATATTTTCCAAACCATTTATTTCATCTTTTTACCTCAGAGAATGCCATTTAAAAGAGAAAAACAGAAGAGATCTGCAATGATATTGTTAGGAACACCCTGGAAACATCCATAGTCCATCAGGAGGGTGGATGTACAACATAAACTTTTCTTCCTCCACCACAGAAGTCAATATCTGCATGCAAAATAATTTTACTACTAATAATTTCTAATTCTTTAATAATTTCTCCATTTAAAAATATCTGATAACAGTGACAGTTCATCTGAGCAGCCTTTTAATAAGCTATTTGTATGAAGTCCATAGAATTTTTGTGATTAAGTGAAAGATTTTCTTTTTTAGCCCCACAATTTCATCAAACTCTCTTAAGAGATACATATTGCACACTGGGTGACCTTTGAGATTAGAATAGGAATAGCAACAACATTGATTGTATCTATTGATAGCATGATGGATAGTTTGTAGTAGTTCAGCAAAGGTCTCTGGATCTCAGGTGTTTTACACAACAATCTACACTTGCTGTGCCAATGTAGATGTTCCCAACACCTGATCCACTGATTTATTTTTGGGCCCAAAATTAGTAGACCTTCTATATTGAGTTAAAACATTTAAAAGAAACACTTCAAATAGACAACTCCTTTGTCTATAAATTAAGGAGTTTTCTTGCTCTGGGTGACATTGCACTCATGGATGAAGCAACCTGGATTATGTGGTTGCTTCATCTGCCCACATAAACAGATGAAGCAACTATGTAATCCAGGATAATCCTAGACCATTTATTCATGGGGGTTCAAATAACTCCATCTAGGAGTGTTTTTTCCAGCTTTGGCTATTTTGTCAGTGTGACTTGTTCCTTCACAGGAATAACTTTGCCACAGTGATTTATGCAATGTTTGCCTCAAGGCTGGTTTACTGAAAGGAGTTCTACATAGAACTACATAGAAATTGATCTGTAAACTGAAGCTTTTGCAAAATGCCACAGTTTTATTGCTGGAATGGAAAACATCCATGGAGATTAAGGCTGTTTCTGAAAACACTGTACTACTGCTCCCACCCCCTGCCCACTCTTTGGGCCAGACCATGAAATCAATTCCATAGGAAGTCTAAAACTAATTCTGTTGAAATTGGCTGTAATAGTAGAATCTTGTCTGTATGATTGTGCTATACCTCCTCCTCCTACTTATTTAGTTAAGTTAATTAGTTAGTTCAATTTATATGCCGCTTTTCTCCAGAGACTCAGGGTGGCTTACAATGCATTTAAAAAAACATTATAAAAACATTTAAAATTAAAATATTAAAACCCATTCACACCATTCATGGCCGGATCTCACAAGATTGCAACAGTGAGATCAACGGCCCCAGGCCTGCCATAAAGGCCAGGTCTTCACCGCTTTTTGGAAGACCAATAGGGTGGGGGTGATCCAGACCTCAGGAGTTAACTGGTTCCAGAGAGCTGGGGCAGCCACAGAGAAGGCCCTTCCCCCACTGGCCCGCCAGCCAGCATTGTTTAGCTGACAGGACCTGGAGGAGACCAACTCTGTGGGATCTTACTGTCACTGGGAGCTACGTGGTAGAAGGCAGTCTCGAAGATAGCCTGGCCCTAAACCATGTAGGGCTTTAAAGGTAATAACCAATACCTTGAATTGCACCCGGAGACTGATACGGAGCCAGTGCAACTTGTGGAGAATTGGTGTAATGTGGGTGTATCTAGGTGCACCCACTATAACTCTCGCAGCTACATTCTGGACAAACTGTAGTCTCCGAACACTTTTCAAGGGTAGCCCCATGTAGAGCATGTTGCAATAGTCCAACCGTGAAGTGATAAGGGGATGAGTGATTGTGAGGAGAGTCTCCCGATCCAAGTAGGGTCACAATTGGTGCACCAGGCGAACTTGTGCAAAGGTCCCCCTAGCCACAGCTGTCAGATGTTGCTCTAATCTTAACTGTGAGTCTAGGAGGACACCCAAATTGTGAGCCCATTCTGAGGGAGACAATTTCTCCCCCCCCCCCCGAACCAAGGATGGACAATCAACATAGCCTTTAGGAGGCAATACCCACAGCCACTCAGTCTTGTCTGGGTTAAGTCTGAGCCTGTTGACTCTCATCCAAACCCTCACAGCCTCCAGGCACTGGGACATCACATCCACTGCATCACTGAATTGACACGGGGTAGAGATATACAGCTGGGTATCATCAGCATATTGCTGATATCTCACCCCATATCATTGGATGATCTCACCCAGTGGCTTCATGTAGATGTTAAATAGGAGGGAAGAGAGGACCAAGCCCTGAGGCAACCTGCAAACAAGGGATCTAGGGGTCAACCTCTGTCCTCCTAACAACACCAATTGTGACTGACCAGAAAGATAGGAGGAGAACCACTGTAACATGGTGCCTCCCACTCCCAACTCCCTTAGTCATCCCAGAAGGATACCATGGTCAATGGTATCAAAAGCCACTGAGAGGTCAAGTAGCACTAAGATGGAGGAATGATCCCCATCTCGGGCTTGCCAGAGATCATCCTTCAGTGTGACCAAAGCAGTTTCCGTGCTGTAGCCAAGCCTGAAGCCAGACTGAAAAGGGTCCAGATAATCCGTTTCATCCAATGACCGCAGGAGCTAAAGTGCTACCACTTTCTCTACAACCTTTCCCATAAAGGGTAAGTTGGAGACTGGACGAACGTTCTTTAATTCTGCTGGATCCAGGGAAGGCTTCTTGAGGAGGGGTCTTACAACTGCTTCCTTCAATGGTTGCAGGAAGGACCCCTCCCTCAAGGACACATTAACTAAAGCCTGGAGCCAGCCTCATATAACCTCCCTGCTGGCCAAGACCAGCCAGAAGGGGCACAGATCCAACAAACAAGTGGAGGAACTCATCACCCCTGCAGCCTTGTCCACTTCCTCAGGAGTCAATGACTCAAACTCAACCCACACAATAGGACTAAGACCTGCCCCCATCATCTCGGTCGGAATTGCCGAATCAGAGTCCAGATCCATCCGAATCTGAGTGACTTTATCCAACAGAAACTGCATAAACTCCTCAGCTCTACCCTGCAAGGGGCTCCTCCACTCCCCCTACATCAAGGAGGGAGCGCATCACCCTAAATAGGGTGGCTGGACATGAATCAGCAGATGTAATAAGTGCGGAAAAATGCGAACATTTTGCCACCCGTATCGCCACTAAATAAGTCCTAATAAAGGCTCTTAAGAGTGTTCGGTCAGGTTCGGAATTACTGGTCCTCCAGCGTCGCTCTATATGTCTCTTCTGGCGCTTCATCTTCCGGAGCTCCTCGGTAAACCAGGGAGCTTTCCTGGATCCATCGCATGGAGAGGTCGCAAAGGCACAATCCAGTCCAGTGCCCCGGATGCTGCCCTATTCCAGGCAGCCACCAGTATCTCGGCCGGACTGTGGACAAGGGAGTCAGGTATCTCCCCAAGCTCCTTCTGGAACCCTTCAAGATCCATTAGGCATCTGGAGCGGAACTACTTAATCGGCTCTGCCTCCCTGCAATGAAGGAGTGGTGCCCTGAAGTCCAACCTCAGCAGGAAATTTATATATATATTATATAATATAATATAATATAATATAATATAATATAATATAATATAATATAATAAATATAATATAATATAATATAATATAATATAATATTATTATATTATATTATATTATATTATATTATATTATATTATATTATATTATATTATATTATATTATATTATATTATATTATATTATATTATATTATATTTCTATACCGCCTTTCTCCTGCAGGAATCAAGGTGGTGTACAGTCAAGAAAAATAAGGATACACAAATATCATAAAATTGCTAATTAAAATTATAACATAGTTTGGCCCAATTAAATAAAAACCCAAAATTAGATAACATTTTAAAATCCTTCACATGTTAACATATTTAAACCTGCCTGTTTGAACATCAGGGTCTTGAGGGCACAGTGGAAAGCACGGAGATCAGGGATATTTCGTATCTCAGGGGGCAGTTAATTCCAAAGGGTTGGAGCCCTCACAGAGAAGGCCCTCCCCCTGGGAGTCGCCAGTCAACATAATTTGACTGACAGTACCCTGAGTAGTCCCTCCCTGTGAGAATGAACTGGTTGGTGGGAGGCTATTGGTGGCTAAAGGTCTCGTAAGTACCCAGGCCCTAAGCCATGGAGCGCTTTAAAGGTGATGACTTACACTTGAATCGCACCTGGAAGACCACCAGGAGCCAGTGCAGCTCGCGTAGGAGAGGTGTTACATGGGCGCAATGAGCTGCATCCATAATCACCCGGGCGGCTACATTCTGGACCAGTTGGAACCTCCGGGTGCTTTTCAAGGGGAGCCCCATATAGAGAGCATTACAGTAGTCCATACAGGAGGTGACTAGGGCATGAGTGACTGTGCGCAAGGCATCCCAATCCAGAAAGGGACGCAACTGGAGGATTAGGCGAACCTGATAAAAGGCCCCCCTGGCCACAGCCATCAAATGCTCTTCTAAAGATAGACGTGAATCCAGGAAGACACCCAAGTTGAGGGCCCTCTTTGTGGGGAGCAAGGTCTCATCCCCAATTGTCAGTGATGGTACCACCTGATTGTATCGGGACGCCGGAAGCCACAGACACTCGGTCTTGGAGGGGTTGAGTCTGAGCTTCTTTCTCCCCATACAGATCCGCACGGATGATCTGTCCCCCCCTTCAGAGACCCACAAAAACACAGCCAGTCGAGGGTTAAGAAGCACTTGGCACACTCCACAGTTCTTATCTCAAACTTGGCAGCGATATGCACACCTTCTGCCAAGGGCTTTATTAGTTCACACAAAAAGAAAATCACCTACGTAGCTTTGCCAAAATCCGTTCTTTTAGCTCCCAAGACTACGAGATTGCTTTGTTGTTCGTCACAGAAATCATGACCCACCCTCCTGTCTTATATAGGCTCTGGGTGTGGTCCAGTGACTCATTGATCCTGTGACTCCAGTCCAGTGACTCAGGTCTATTCCCTCATGCGTCGCCGCAGCTGCAGTAAGCGTTTATCTCGCCTTCTTTGGCGTGCGTCCAGGAATGACGTCTCTCCCTCACTCTCATCTGAGACACCTGTTTCCCCACTACTTGGCTCTCTTTCAGCTGGCACCTGAGACGGTGCCAGAGGGGGGGGCTGGGAGATCTGGCTGGCTCCTCTTCCTCCTGCTCAGAGCTTCCTTCCTCCAATGGGATAGGCTCAGAGAACGGGGCCACAACAACGGCCTCCAGGCAGCGGGACATCACAGTAAGGGCATTGTTGGGGTGGTCTGGGGTGGAGATGTATAGCTGTGTATCATTAGCATACTGATGAACATTCACTCCGAAACCACGGATGATCTCGCCTAGCGGTTTTACATAAATGTTGAACAGAAGGGGTGAGAGGACCGACCCTTGTGGCACCCCATAAATAAGGTGCCTCGAGGTCGACCTCTGCCCCCCTGTCAACACAAACTGCAAATGGTCAGAAAGAAAGGAGGAGAACCACCGAAGCACAGTGCCCCCTATTCCTAACCCCTCCAGCCAGTGCAGTAAGATACCATGGTCGATGGTATCAAAAGCCGCTGAGAGATTTAATAGGACCAGGATAGAGGAGCAACCTCTGACCCGAGCCCTCCAGAGATCATCAACCAATGCGACCAATGTCATTTCCATGCTGTATCGCGACCTGAAGCCCGACTGGAACAGATCCAGATAGACATCTTCATCCAGGTATCGAAGTAGTTGTCACACCACCACATTCTCAACAACCTTCGCAACGAAGCAAAGATTGGAGACTGGATGATAGTTTGATAATATAGCTGGGTCTAGGGAAGGCTTCTTGAGGAGGGGCTTCACAACTGCCTCTTTCAAGGCGGTGGGGAAGACACCCTCACTCAGAGAAGCATTTCTAATCCCCTGGAGCCAGCCTCATGTAACCTCCCAGGAGGCCAGTACCAACAAGGAGGGACATGAGTCCAATAAACATGTGGTAGCGTTAAGCTTGCCCAGAATCCTGTCCACATCCTCAGGAACCACAGAGTCAAACTCTTCCCAAATAACGTTCTCAAGACCTACCCCCGTCTCCTCCCCTGGATCTACCCAATCGGAGTCCAGGCCACCCCGAATCTGAGCGACTTTATCATGCAGGAATTGTACAAAATCCTCAGCCCGACCCTGTAAGGGATCTTCTTGCATCCCCATCTGAAGTAGGGAACGGGTCACCCTAAACAGCGCGGCTGGGCGGTTCTCTGCAGATGCAATAAGAGCGGAGAAGTAGCTAGACTTCGCCACTTTTATCGCCACTAGGTAGGTCTTAATATAAGATCTCACCTGTGTTCAGTCAGATTCAGATCAGCTTGTCCTCCAATCGCTCTCCAGGCGTCTTTTCCGACGCTTCATCTCTCTCAGCTCCTCGGAAAACCAAGGAGCTAGTCGAGATCAGCATTGGGTCAGAGGCCGCAAAGGCACGATGCGGTCCAAGGCCCCAGCAGCTGCCCTGTCTCAGGCAACCACCAGGTCCTCAGTCGAGTCATGAGCCAGAGTCTCAGGAAATGGCCCAAGCTCCGTCAGGAACCTCTCGGGGTCCATCAGGCACCTGGGATGGAACCATTTGGTCGGTTCCGTCTCCCTGCAGTAGGTGGACTTGAAAGTCCATGTGAAGGAGAAAATGATCAGACCATGACAAGGGTTTGATGTCTTTATCCCCTATTCTAAGATCATTGAGCCACTGATCAGAGACAAAAATCAAGTCCAGAGTGTGATTTCCCAAATGGGTGGGGCCTTTAACTACCTGGGTCAGGTCCATGGCCGTCATGGAAGCCATGGAAGCCATGAACTCCCGAGCCGCCGACATTTCACCAGCGGATGGCAGGTTAAAATCCCCCATAACAATAAATCTGGGGGTTTCCACCGCCACCCTGGCTATAATGTTGAGCAGCTCAGGCAGAACCGCCGTTACATGGCAGGGAGCCAGGTATGTAATCAGTAGGCCCATCTGTATCCCCCGACCCCAACAAGGAAGGACTCACATCCAACTATCTGAGGAACAGTGGCCTCCCTCGGGCAAAGACTTTCTCTAATAATTGCTGCCACTCCCCCACCCCTTCCCTGAGTCCTTGGCTGATGGAATGCATGAAAACCTGGTGGGCACATTTCGACAAGGGGAACTCCTCCCTCCTTGCCTAACCATAATCCCTGCCAGGTCAGCACCACCCTCCGAAATAAGATTGTGAATGAGGGGGGCTTTATTTACCACTGACCTGGCATTACATAACATCAGCCGTAGACTCAGGGACTGAGGCTCTGAACTACCTGGGAAACGAGCAATGCTTTGGGGGTCGGAGTGCGCAATCGCACATAAACATCGAGTGCCCACTCCCAAAACATAATATGGCCCCCTGCTGCCGTCATATCTGCCCCTCCCACTTACTATACTAATGCCCATCGTTTTATCTCCCTGCATCCTAATGATCTAACCACAATAAGGGGAAGCATCTATGCCCCTTAATTTCAGAGCATGTCTCTACTGCCCCCGAGAGAACCACCAGGTCAAGCGTGTGTCCCCCCCATGAGTCCTGAACTACTTGGGTCAGGTCCATGGTTGTCTTGGAAGCTATGAACTCTTGAGCCGCATCTGAGGGTTTGCCAAGTGATGGCAAGTTGAAGTCCCCCAGTACCATAAGCCTGGGGAACTCCACCACCAGTCCGGCTACTGCCTCTAGCAGCACAGGCAGGGCTGTTGTAATGCAGCTGGGAGGCAGGTACATCAAAAGCAAGCCCAACTGAACCCTTGAGTCCAACCTCAATAGGAGAGACTCATACCCAACAATCTCCGGGGCAGGGATCCTGCGAGGACAAAGACTCTTATGGACAATAACTGCCACTCCTCCACCCCTTCCCTGGAGTCGCGGCTGATGCAATACCTTAAACCCATCTGGGCACATTTCTGAGAGAGGAATACCCCCCTCCTGACCCAGCCAGGTCTGTTATGCATGTCAGGTCAGCCCCTCCTCCAGGATTAAATCCCGAACGAGGGGGGCCTTGTTGACAACAGACCTGGCATTAAACTGCAGCAGCCTGAAGCCAAGGCCCTGACATCCCAAGTCCCAAGTATACAAGGCGAGCCCAGTGAACCAGAACCAGAGGGGCCAGAATAAGTAATCACTTTGAGGCAGCGAGTCCTAGTTCCTTGAGAGCGGCCTACCCCTCGGCTCCCGGTCATAATTGCAATACTCCGGCTCTCTAATACCCCAGTGATCCCCTCCCCCACCTCAACGGCCTCCCTCCTCTCCGGCAGGCAAGTCATCCCACTCACACCAAGCCGGGGGTCCTATCTGAGCCCCCAACTGCTTCTGTTTGCACATTCAACAGGGGAGGCTCCATTTCTTGCCCCTGGCTCCCTCATTCCCTCCAAATTCAGCCGCTCCAAACCCATTCCTTCTATCCAATCCATCCTGATACACTCACGCATATACACAAACACACACTCCCCAAGATAAAATTAATATCTCAAGCAGAAGGTGTCATAAATTAAAACAAATCTAAAAATGCTAAAAAATATATCGAGCAGAAAGGTGTCAGATAAATTAAAACAACTCTAAAACTGTTCTGGAGACTCCACAGATGGCTTGTAAGGAGCCACGTATTGAGGTATCCCAGGTATTTGTCTTTTAAATGCTCCTCCTGGTTGAAGTCCTGCTTTCCCCTCCACCAGTACAGTCTAAGGAGCCACGATTTGGCTCTATTTAAGTAAATCCTGGTTCTCTGAGGAATGTCTCTAGCGCAGGATGTCTGTTTTACCAGTGACACTTAAAGTTTAGTGAATTACAGAGGTGTTACTACTTTTAAGCATTATCTGGAATTATGGACATTATGGACTTTTAAAATACTTTGGGTCTTTTGCCTAGGGAATAAAAGCTGTATCTGTCAAAAGCACATTTCTACTCCCTTCATATAGCTATCTGTTGCCAAACAGCTAATTACTGTGGAATAGTTTACCCATAGTGCATACAAATCATCAGCTCTCTGGTAAGTTTCCACAAGCTATGAAAACATGGCTCCTTGATAGAACATTTGGAGGCCATTGAATTTGGGCTTGCCTATAGTTAATGGCACCACCATTATGATGCTATGGTTTGACCTCACTATTTTTAATTCTCTGTCCTCTGGACATTGCTTGGAACTAGTTGGAATGGCACACAAACCGTAATAAATAGTATTAAGTAAATAATCACTATGCTTAAACTAACATACAAAGCCCTGTGTGGTTTGACACTTGAATATTCAGTATCTTCTTAGCAGCTAAGATCAAGTATTCTTGCAAATCACTTACAAATATATGTTATGATATAATCCTCAGAAGTTTGTTCTTACAACATGTTTCTAAATTGTAGGATTTAGTTGGCTTTCAGCCTAAGCTAAAGACCTGCCTGTTTTCTTGGCTTTGGTTTGATCACATGCTCTTTGCAATTAATGCAATTTTGTTACTGGTGTCATTATGGCCCTGCTATTTAGTTTTAACTGTTGTGATCATATTATGTGGTTTTATTATGCTGTTGTGGATAATGGTTCTTCAATGAAACAGCAGTTAAAGCCTCCAGGGAAGTGGTATGTTGGACTAGAAGACCTCCAAGGTTCAGCTTTGTTATTCTGAGTCCAAGTGGTGATTACTGCCTCTTTATGAATGGAGTAGTACTGCCTGCCTAGAAGGAGGCAGTGGTACATACACACACCCCTTCTCAAAAGGCTATATTTGGACCCACAGTATTAGAGACTCTTAGTCCCTTCCCTTAAATGTAGCCATTTTATGGGATCTAAGGAGTGTACTTTTTCTGTGACAGCCCCCAACTTCTGGAACACCCTTCCTCTTGATGTTTGGCAGGCCTCTATCCTCCTAGCCTTCAGTAAAGCAATGAAGACCTGGCTCTTCCCCCAAGCACTGAGAACGCTAGTGGGAGGTGGATGAGAAGATTTAATGTTAGAAGTTTAACTTCAGTGCCAAGTTTTCAATATTTATGGTTTTAATAGATAAGTGTTATATCATTTTTAATGATGTTGTTTTAATTGTTGATTGAGAGCTGCCTAGAGTTCAACATAAGATGGGAAGCTTTGTAAAAGTTTTAAATAAATACTGAGTGGGGTGTAGCAGAGTTAAATCCTATATCCTTTATTTTTCAATATTTTTACTGATGTCTTGAATATGGAAGGCAATGCTTATAAAATCTGCAAATGACTCAAAATTTCATGATATAGCTAATACCATACAAAACTGAAATAAAATTCAAAATGACTTTGACAAGTTAGAGAATTGGATTGAAAATAATAGAATGAATTTTAACAGAGACAAAGTTCTCCCAGTTTGGGCATAGTTCTCTTGAAAAGTATCTTGGAACAGTATTGATTACAAAATCCATGAGTCAGTAATATGATATGTCTACCAAAGAAAGAAAGAAAAAATAAAAAATGCAATTTTATACTACAATACATCAAATCATAGTAAGTAATAGTTTCACTTTGCTCTGCATTGATCACCTCTCAAATTTATACATAGTTCTGAACACCCCATTCAGAACTTCAGAGCATATTTATAGAAAGGCAGCAAAAAATGACTAGAGAACTAAGTGCCTTGTGAAGAGAGATTGAAGATGCTGGGAGAAGAGAAGACCAGGAGTGGTAATGATAATACTTTTAGAAACGATGTTACAGTGGATTAAATGTCAGAAAAGGCATCACTGAATATTAGGCAAAAAATGTTCTTCCTGGCCAAAAGAGAGCAAGTTAAGTACAGGGACTAATTGCACAGGGAAAAGTAGTACACTCATCTTCACTGAATGTGTTCAGGTGGAAGCCAGATAACCATCTCTTACAAAACATTTAATTTGGATTCCTGCACTAGTTAGTAAATGGGAAACTATCTGGAAATTCTACAGTTGTTGACAGGGCTAGGAAGTCAAAAAGCCAAAAAAACAAAAAACAAAACAAAGGAAGGTAATGAAAAACCCCTCTGTAATGATGCCAAGAAAACTGTATAGGAATAGTAATTAGAAAATAACAAGTCAAGTGTTTTCTGTACACACAAACACATAAACATATATATTCACACACTCACACAAATCTATCTGAGCAACAAGTTGAATTCAGTGGCCTAAATAGCCTTTTCCAAATGGATTGATTACAGTATGTGCTATTAAGTTGGTGTTGACTCTTAGAAACCACATTCATAGATTTCATCCATGATGATGTCTCTCTAAAATAGTCCTTCAGGTCTTCTTGCACCTATTGACACTGGAACCTTTCTTCTGGTTGCCCTCTCCTCCTCCTTTCCACCTTTCCCAGCATTGGAGCTTGCTCCAGAAAACTAGGTCTTTTCACATTAAGTGTCCAAAGTAGGATAATTTTCCAATTTTATACTTTTAGTGAAAAGCATACTAAAATATTCTTATTTTTAATCCACATACACTATAGTGTGCACTGGCTAGTTAAGAATAATTTCCACAAATTTGGAATTAAAGACATTTGCCTTCAGGCCAGATAGCAAATTTTTCATATTTGCTAGCTTTACTCAGAAAAGAATCATTCTTTTCAAGCAAAACAGCAATAATCCATGCTTTCCTGGTTTTATATTCTTAATACATGCATAATTCACTTATATAACCAAATGTTACTACTTCTAAATGATTATACATAACTCAGGTAAGATATGTCAACTGCCATAATCATAATAACACTTCAAAACATGTGTTCAAACATTAAAAATCTGTAAGAAGTGAGGTACTCCTGTATCATCATCCCAAATCTTACAATGTATTTTCCTTACTCATCTCCAACTCTCCAATGTTAAAGTAGGGTTGCCTACACAGATATAAAAGCTCATATACGTTTCCAGTATGTCTTAAAATATTCGTATACAAATTATAATTAGTGGGATGTCATCACTATTTCACACAAATAATTGGTTTGTACGTGAACATATCATTGAAACATTTTTGAAAACATCAGCCAATTGTAGTTTATGTACACAGAGAATCACCTTCCTCTACTAAGTGGAATTACCCACCCACCTCCAGAACAACTGAACATATTCCTATTAGCATACACAGAACAAAAGGCAAAAACTGTTTTCGTAATCATGAAACAGATAATCATTTAATAGGTAACTTGACATAATCAACCACTTCCTTGGAAATGTCCTAACTATGTTCATTATGTGTTGTTTCCTTCTCAGGTTAGTAAAATAAAATCCATGTTCAAATATTTTTTTTGGTCACTAGAAGCTGATTGTTCTTCCCTGGACATGGGAGCAATATTCCTTCCAGCCGTAAGAAAGATAAGACCCTTCTGTTATCTTCAGCAGAAGAAAATGAACCAATGTATTGGTCAAACTCCATTGCCAATAGGATTAGTGGAATCAGCTGACACAGGAAATAAGCACTTTAACACCCAAAGCAGTCTTGCATGGGTTGATTTAGAAGGGGTTAAGAGGACCACAATTAAACATTCTTATTTAAGAACAGTCTTTATTTTTTTTTTCCATTCAGTGTTACCAGATTAGCATGTATTTCTGTTGCAGCTCCTGCCCTGTAGAACACCATGCCCCACCCTGAAGTTAGATTGGCCCTGACTATGCTGACTTTCTAAAAAGGTTGAATGCTTCGAGTTGGGAGCAGGGCTGGGAGTTGTGAGGTTAGTTGGCCAATGGTATATTGTGCCTTTTGAGTATTTACTGAGTTTGATCCCAGCAACCATTATAGGTTTATTGTTTTTGTCATTGTTCTTGGGTTTGGTTTGTTGTTGTTGTTGTTCTTGTTCTTGTTGTTGTTAGACATCCAGAGTTAAATTTGCAAGATGGGCAGCAATATTTGTTGATTTAATTAATGAATTAATATTTAATATATAAAGTAGGAAAAGGGAATATTGTAATATTGAATGAAAAGTAAGCAATTCTTTCCCCACATGTCCACATTTCTTGTGTCTGGCCGTGTTCTGTCCATGCTATTTTCATGACAAATGGTATAGTTGGACATGAGTAAAGCCAATCTCATATGCCCTTTCAGAGAATTCACCCTTTGGCCATTGGGGGAATAACATATAAAGATTCCCCAAAATTTTGTACCCAGCTTTGTTGACCAAGATTCTGTCTAGTCTGTAGATAAAATTAATACATCTGCAAAGATATTTTGTTATGTACATTGCCACATATTAAAAGGTTGATGGGATCATACACTGGGAATTTACCTTTGAGGTCACTTAGTCTAAGATGTTCTGCAGCTAAGGGAGCATTTACGACACAGAACTCTAAAGACTCAGTTTGAAAACTTCCAGCAAAGGAGAGCTCCTCTTACACGTCTGATCCACACACTGTGCTTACTGCAACATAAAGATGCCTCACCCACCATTTACCAAGGACATGTCCACATAATCAAGCCTCCACCTGGCTGAGTTTAAAGCTCTTTGAGGATATTCTGCCATGAAAGTAGTGTTTTCCCTGGGAAAGAAGTTCTCCCATCCAAGCAATCTGTGGTTTAAGGAGGAGGAAGACTCCTGAGAGGAAGTGGTCAGGGGCAGGAATCTCCTCCCCTACAATAAGGGGAGTTAGGAGATTAGACAGCCTGTAGCATGTTGACAGGTTGCTGTGGAACTTCCCTTCCATCCATTCTCTAGTGTGCTGTCCTGCTCTCGCGCTCTCTCTCTCTCTCTCTCTCTCTCTCTCTCTCTCTCTCTCTCTCTCTCTCTCTCTCTCTCTCTCTCTCTCACACACACACACACACACACACACACCCCTATGGTTTAGTGAGTTTTATTAATATGCCCCCGCAACTCCCTTCACCAAAACCCCAGAACTGTCCCAATTACGTCCAGCCACAAGCAGACCAATGCTAATTCACAGAGCAATGGCCAATGAGTCTATAAGGCACTTGAAAGTTTCCCAATCAAAATAAACCAATCAAAACCTAGCAAAATTAAATCTACAATACAAGAGGGCTTACAAGGGGGAAAAAAGTCCAGGGTTCACAAGACATGGTATGAATCCAAAGCAAAGCAAGAATCACAACAACCAGCAAACACACAGCTAGGAAATAAACATGTTGCTTCCAGCATCACTTCCATCTGTCTGCTGGTGCAGCCCATCAAGTGCGAAGCCGTCTTAAAAGTAATCTAGCTGATCTTCTCTGCTCCTGCCTTTTCTCTGCTCTATGTGTTCTTAGATCAGGTGAAAGCAGTTCCTCTTCCTCATCACTGACTTCCTCCAGCTGCATGTTTTCTCCATCTGAAGTCTCTGGGCTGCCCAGCTGCAGCTGTGTTTTAGCCAAACCAAGATAGCTGCTTGGACCCATTAACCAACTCCCCTCCAGACGTGCCTGGAATTGGTTTATCTTCTTCCGAGCTGACATCTGGAGAGATAACTGAGGAAGCATCAGAGGAGTACTCCCTCAGGGGAGTCATCACACTTGGCCGAGCAGTTCTGCAGTTCTGTTTTGGGCCTGAGGGAGACCAGAACTCTAGTTTTGATGTCCACTTCTTTTTTTGTTTCTTTCTTTAATGACTTAGTCTGGCTCAACAGTGCGAGGTATTGAACTGACTGGCCCTTTCTTGGTTTAAGACCTGTAAGGACATATTTCTTTTGCTTCTATGGCATTCCCTTTGCTAGCAGTTATTGTTCCTGCCAAACCTGTTTCCTCATTTCTTTTCCTCATATAATGTTCTTCTTAAACATGCGTTCCATTGTCAAATATATCCTTCAACATAGAGTCCCCGTCTTTTTCCTCTCCTACCCTTTTGAATTATCAGCACTATATATATATTCTGTCATTTCACACAAGAATGAATAAAGTGGTTTTTCAATCTCCATCAACAGTATCCAATGGCTGCATCATGGTTGCACATATTCATGCAACCAACAGAAGGGAGCCAAGAAAAACAAAAATCAATCAAAATAGAGCTGGAAGGGACCTTGGAGTTCTTTTAGTCCAACCCACTGCTCAAACCTATACCATTCCAGACAAGTGTCTGTCCAGTCTTTTCTTAAAATCTTCCATTGATGAAGCATCTACAACTTCTGAAGACAAGCTGTTCCATTGGTTAATAGAAATATTAGAAAGTTTCTCCTTAATTCCAAGTTGCTTCTCTCCTTGATTAGTTTCCATCCATTGTTTCATGTTTTGCCTTCCGGTGCTTTGGAAAATAAGTTGACTCCCTCTTCTTTCTGGTAGCCCCTCAAATACTGGAATACTGCTTTCATCCTTAGTCCTTCTCTTTTCTAGACTGATACCCAATTCCTGCAACTGTTCTTCATATGTTTTTGTCTCCAGGCCCTTAATCATCTTAGTTGCTCTTAGTTGTACTTTTTCCAAAGTCTCAACATCTTTTTTGTAATCTGGTGACCAAAACTGGATGCAATATTCGAGGTGTGATCTTACTAAGGCTTTTTAAAGCAGTACTAATATTTCACATGATTCTATGCTTCTATTTATACAACCAAGGATTATATTACTTTTTTGGCTGCTGCCACACACTGCTGGCTCATGTTTAAGTGATCATCCATTACGACTCCAAGGTCCCTCTCCCAGTTACAGTTTTTGAGCCAGGTTTTGCCTAATCTGTACTTATACCTTTGGTTTTTCCTGCCTAGATATAAAATTTTGCTTTTGTCCATGTTAAATTTCATGTTATTGGATAGGCCAATTATTCAAGTCTGTCAAGAACTTTTTGGATCCTGAGCTTGTCTTCTGGGGTGTTGGCTATTCCTGCCAGCTTAATGTCATCTGCAAATTTGATGAGTTCCCCTTCTATTCCCTCATCTAAGTTATTTATGAAGATATTGAAGAGTACTGGGCCTAAGATGGAACCTTGTGGAACCCCCTGCTCATTTCCCTTCATGTAGATGTAGTATCATTAAGGACTACTTTTGAGTAGAATTTGTCAGCCAGTTACAAATCCATCTGGTAATGATATTCAGTATCCCACATTTTTCTAGTCTACCAAGAAATAGTTTGTGGTCTACTTTGTCAAATGCCTTGCTGAAGTCTAAGTATGCTATGTCCACAGTATTTCACTGGTCTACTAATTTAGTCACTCTGTCAAAGAATAAAATAATGTTTGGCATGATCTGTTTTAACAAACCCATGCTGGATACTAGTTATAATTTTATTTGTTTCTAGATGTTCAGAGATCTCTTTTTTAAAAAATTATTTTTGAGACTTCCGGTGGCGTCTCCGTCATTGTCGGCGGTCTCTTCATGACCGCCGGCCTGCCGGCGCGTTAAGAGCCCCCTCACAGCAGGCAGGCGGCTCGAAAAACCCGCTCTTTAATTAAAAGAGCAGGGAGAGCTTCTGGGGGTGAGGTTGAGCCCCCTGAGTCGCCCCAGGATTTTTTTTCCTGTCCTGGGGAAGGCTCAGGGCGATGGCTCCCTATCCACCCCCAGAGAAGCTCCGCGCCGAGAGGGACCTCCGCTAATTAGCTAATTAGCGGAGCCAGACGTCGTGAGCAACACCACGACTGATTGACAACTTAAACAAGCTGAATAAGGAGTCTTCAGAAAAGAAGAATGCAAGTATGGGTTTTTTTATTGATTTTCTGGAGGAGGAGGGAAAGAAAAAGGAAAGAGAGGATGAATAGTGAAAGTGTTTTTAAGATGGCGACCAGCTCTGCCTGAAGAAAAATTGAGAGTGGAAAGTGAAAGCAGAGCTTAGTGTCGATAGATTCTAAAAGAAATATTTTGATAGTGAAAAGAACTAAAGAAACAAAGACTGATTTAAACAGATTTTTCCTGTTTTTTTTACTGAAGTAAGAAGAATTTCTTTGGTCTTTTTGAAAAGTAAATAATAAGTCAGAAGTATGACTCCCAAACCTAAAGGAAGGAGGGGGGCTCCCTCATGAGTCAGTTGAAGGATAAAGCAGAAATGACTCATCTGCAAGGATCTGCAGATGGGGATTTAAAAGATTTTATAACAAGGTCTCTAGTGAGTGTTGTTGAGAAGATAAAAAGTTCACAGAAGAATCTTGAGGAGTTGGTTTCTGGGAAATATGATCAATTAAGTCAAACTATCACCAAAGTAGTCTCGGATCTTTCAAGTGTGGTGGTCAAAATGGGGAAGAAAGTGACTGAGATCAGCAGTAAGTTTGACTCCCAGATGCAAGAAATACAAGAAAAATTTCTGGAAGCTGAGGCTAAAAATCAGAACATAGAGAATGATGTCATTATGCTTCAAATTAAAGCTATGGAATCAGCAATTAAATTAAGAGGTATAAGAGAAAACAAGAGAGAAAACTTAAGAACAATTTGTGCAAAGGCCTTTGCGGAATTATTAAAGCTAGAAGATGAGCTAATTCTGGGTTGTATAGAGAAAGTCTACAGAGTCAACTCACGTGTAGCTAAACAAAGGAATTTGCCTAGAGATGTTGTTGTTTACCTCACTGATAGAGGATTGAGAGATGATATTCTACAAAAGTCCTACTCTGCCAGAGTGCAGGTAGAAGGTATACAAATTAGTATTTTTAAAGAGCTACCACCGAAGGTTCTAAAGGACAGAAAAGATTTTGCTTTTTTGGTTAAGGAATTGAAGAGAAGTAATATCCCATTTAGATGGGATTTACCAGCTGGTATAATTTTTAGATACCATGGTGTGAGACATTGTTTGAATACCATTGAAAAAGCGGAATATTTTTATAAAAATACTTTTAAGGCCCGGAACATGTTAAGAATAAAAAACAAAAAAGAGAGTCTACAAAATGCAAACAGAAGGAAGAAATTCAAAGTGTGTTAAAAGAAAAAGGAGCACTAGGTGGTTGTCCAGAGGATTCTCTTATGGATTTTTCAGATGAGAAAATTGAGCATCCCAGTGACCTCAGAGGGAGAGTACCAGACCTTGAACTGCTGGAGCAAGATTTAAAAAATAAAATTACAATTCGAGATGAACAGCAGCAGAGGCCCAGCGCTCCTCAAGAAATGGGGGGTGATGCTAATCAACAGGAACTAGAAGTTAATGAGGAAACTCGACTGGAAACCACTGATGACAAATTTAAGGAGTATCGTGAACTGTTTGAAATTGTAACAGAAAGCATTGAAAGATTTGGAAATAGTATAAACTTTAAAAACAAAATTATAACCTGAGTTGGATTTATATTTGACTTACATACTAAAATGGATTATAAAAATTTCCTAAGAAGTTTATTTTGAGGATTTAAGCTATTGTAGATAGCTGTTAAAACTTTGGAGATGTATAACCATTTTTTAAAAGTTCATCATGAATCGGACTGATATTAGACTTATATATTAAAATGGATTATAAAAATTTTACTACAAAGTTTA
This sequence comes from Masticophis lateralis, assembly GCA_030761175.1. NCBI lineage: Eukaryota > Metazoa > Chordata > Lepidosauria > Squamata > Colubridae > Masticophis > Masticophis lateralis. The sequence continues at coordinate 180,669,383 of JAUDYJ010000001.1, forward strand.
TCCTGAATTGGACTTAACATCCTGAGTAAGGTCAACAGATTGCTGCAATAGTAGCAGCGATCAGTGGTTACCCTATTATAGTTTTTTTTTTGGAATTCATCATCTAGGAGAAGAGAATGAAAATGAAAACATCTCACAACCCGAAGGAATGAATTGCAAAGGGCGACAGGATTTGAAAGAGCTTTAAAGGAACATCTGGGAATGAGGTTTCTAATTTGTTTGTTTTTTCTTCAAGGTTTGAATCTTAAGAGGAGCTGCAATGGTTTTTTCTTTCTTTTAGGTGGTACAGTATAAGCTAGTTTGAATGATTCTACCTAGAGGAGTGAATACCTTCGTGGTTGGATATTATTTATATAAAGTCACTCGGGGGATTTGTGTGGAGAAATGCTTTATTTTGCTGATGGGGGCAGCTGGAAGATGAAGCTTATTGGAATTGGATTTATGTTGGAGAAAGTATATTTAACTTCAGTCAAGACGATGAGAAGATTGAAATTTGGATTATGGAGATTGAAATTTTTTTTGGATATAATTGTATGATTATAATTATATATGCATAATTATATATATTATATTGCATGTTTTATGTTTTTGTTTTTTAGTTAAGGGGTGTAGTTGGGATAAAATTATTTGATATGGATATGCAGGTGATATATTATATTTTATTATAAGGGGGATCGAGTTTGGTATATGATTAGTAATGTTAATATTAATGGATTACAGAAAGGTGTAATATTTTTTAAATTGGTCTGAATATTACAATGGTTATTATTATTGGTTTTTTTTATTACAACATTGTTAACTTTAGAAACACATTAATATTTATAGGTCTATTGTTATACTCTTTGGTTACAGGTATTGGATTTCTTTTGTTTGTTTTTCCCTTTTTTTTCTTTTCTTTCTTTTTTTCTTCTTTTGAAATTTCTTCAATTTAGAATTTGAATACTTAATAATTTTTTCTTTTCTTGTTTTAAATGTTTTTCTTTTAAAATTTGTAGTGGAAGTCGGGGGGATGGGAAGGGAAGGGGTTGTGGTAGAGGGAAGTAGCGGGAGGGGCTGGGAGGTGGGGGTGGGGGTGGGGGCGGAAATGAAAAAAATTTTGTATTGTAAAACTTTTTCAATAAAAAAAAATATAAAAAAATATTTTTGCCAATATCTTCCCAGATATTGATATTAAGCTGATTGGTCTGTAGTTTCCCAAGTCTGGTTCCCTCCCTCCCTCTTTTTTTTTTTTTTTTGAAGATGGGAATCACATCAGCTCTTTCCCAGTCCAGTATAGTTTTTCTTCTAGTTCCCTTCTCTACTATTTGTCAACTAAATTGATTAGAAATCTGTTTGATCTCCTACTTGCTGCAGTTTGTCTCCCAGTTGATATTAGAGCAGTCAAAGTCTCCCATTATCACTGTGCTATGTTTCCTACATACATTTGTTAATTGGTTAGCAAAGAGTTCCTCTATTTCTTCTGTTGGTTGGGTGGCCTGTAGTATACACCTATAGCAGTGATGACAAACTCACAGCCCGGGGCCAGATCCAGCCCACAGGGCGCTTAGATCTGGCCCATGGGCCCCTCCTGGAAACAGAGAAGGACTGGCCCGCAGTGCCTCTGCCAGTGAAAATGGAGCTCGGGAGAGCTGTATGCGGCCCTCCTGAGCTACATTTTCGCTGGCAGAGGGTTGCAGGAGGCTGTCACAGCAGAAAACAGAGCTTAGGAGTCCATTTTTGCTGGCAGAGTGCTCTGGCCATCACAGGCGCCAACACAAGTGATGTTGAACTGGCTACACCCCAAAGGTCAAACACAACCCTGATACAGCCCTCAATGAAATCGAGGGCTAACCTATAGCAATGTCATTTCCCCCCCTTTTATATTGACCCATATGGATTCTAGGAGGTTTTCATCTTTGGTTTTGTGTATTTCTGTAAAAATGTAATAATATTTTTTATATAATGCAACTCCACCTCCGCTTTTGTTAGGTCTGTTACTTTTGAATAGTTTTTATCCTTCTATCAATACATTCCAGTCATGAGTTTCATCCCATCAAGTTTCAGTAATGGCAACTATATCATATCATGTACTAATATTTCAAGTTCACCCTGTTTGTTTCTAACCTTTGAGCATTAGTGTATAGGCATTTGAGTCCTTTGTGTGTCTTGGATATGTTTTTTATATCTCCTACTTTGTAACTGAGATTTCCATCCTTTGCATCACTCTCTACTTCATTGTTTTTCTTTTTTTTATTTCTTCTTTCTCTTTATTTCTTACCTTTTTATGTGATTGCTTATCTAGTGGTTTTTGCTTGGAATTGGATTCCAAAGGTTGTGAAGATTGCCCCCCCCCATTTTAGTTTAAAGCCTTTTTGATAAGATGAGCCAGTAGTTTTTCGAATATATTCTTTCCAGTTCTTGTGAGTTGCAGTCCATTCCTTGCCAGTAGCCTTTCATGTATGTAATGCAGACCATGGTCTAGGAAGCCGAAATTCTGTTGACAACACCAGTTTTTAATTCAGTGGTTTTGTTTCTAAAATCCTTTGCTTCCTTAATGGATATTGGCCTTTTGTTGGAAGTATAGATGAAAAACCACTTGTGCTCCTAATTGTTTAACTTTCTTCCCTAGCTATTTTTAATCTCTTATTATTGTTTTCAGATTCATTGTTGTTTCATTGGTCCCCAAGTGTAGGAGAAGAAAGGGGTAGTAATTCATGGGGTTATTTTAGTAAGGTACTCAGTTACATCTTTGATTTTTGCTCCAGGGAGACTATATCATTCCCTGGATTGACTGCCTGGTCTGCAAAATATAGTTTCTGTTTGCTTAAGAATTGAATCTCCTAACACCAATATTTGCCTTTCTTTTCTTAGGGAAGTCTGGAATACTTTTCTCCCTGTCACATGGGAGCTGGGTTGTGCCTCTTTTTTAGAAACTATTAATGAATGCTCTGCTGTGGGTGTCTGCATATATTCTTCAGGGCAGTGGTGAAATGTAAAATTTGTTACTATGGTTCTGTGGGCATGGCTTGTTGTGGGGGGGGGTAATATGACTGAGTGGCTGTGGCCAACTTTTTTTTTTAACTTTTAAAATCAGCTGAAGAGGTTGTAAAAAAAATTCTTTTAAAACCTCTGACGATCCCAGCTGACTTGCCTGATCGGCAGAGCTTTTTTTTCCTTTTAAAAACATTTTTTCTATAACCTTTTCAGCCAAAGAGGTTGTAGAAAAAATGCTTTTAAAAGCCTCTGATGATCCCAGCTGAGCTGCGCAATCATCAGAGGCTTTCTTAAAAAAAACTTTTAAAAGCATTTTTTCGGCCAAAGAGGTTGTAGAAAAAATGCTTTTAATTTTTTTTTAACAAGCCTCTGATGATTGCACGGCTCAGCTGGGCCGAGGGCTGGGGGGCAGGGATTTTTGCTACCGGTTCTCCGAATCACCTGCCTTCATCGCTACCAGATCAGGCGATCCGGTCCGAACCAAGAGCATTTCACCCCTACTTCAGGGGGAGGCTATGAAAACAATTGTTCAGTTCCAGAGGGGCTTCATTGGAGTGGGCTAGGGTAGATAGTAGGGCCTTTGCTCTTGGTTGTTGTTTTCTTCTAAAAGTAAAAGTTTCCATCACACTTCCCCTTTCGGTACATGTATAGGGTCATTTTTACGAAAGCTGTTTATTCCCTATTTTGTTCAGTTTGGGTATATCGGTTTTCTTCTTTATATTCATATATGGGGTCATTTTTTATGAAGCTGTTTGTTCCCTGTTGTGTTTTATTTTTGTGTAGTCTTCTTGTTTAAGTTGGGATTTCTCACTTCGTTCATTGAGTTTCAGAGTGGCTAGAGTTGCCACTAGACCTTTTAATTTTTCTTCTAGTAATTCAAGTACATTTGATACATACGTAATTTACATTTGATACATACATAATTTCAGTGGGGATAAGCTGAAACATATGGCACTTTTGCAAGTCATTATAGTATCAGTCTCTATTTTCATGACTTTTTTTGTTAAAAAATTTCTAAAAATTAAATATCTTCCCTGTTTTGAAGTGTCTATCTCTTTTTCCATGTTTTCTCTTAGATCATTAAATTTTTTATTAATTCTGGAAAATTAAAACAAGTAAACAGTTTTAATTTTTTAATTGAAAAAAAGAAATATAAAATTGAAAAAAATTAAAAATTAAAAAAGAAATTTAAAATTGAAAAAGATTTAAAAATTAAAAAAGAATTGAACATTAAAAATGATATTTAAGAGTTGAAAAATTAAAATTTGAAAAAATATTAAAAATTGAAAAAATATTTTTTTTAAAGAAAGGGATTCAGAAATTTTTTAAAAATTAAGAATTTACAAAAATTCTTGGCCCTTTATGAAGTAATATGCACTTCTTTTTGCACTCTAACTCTGTCTAGTCAAAATGTTGAAATACAATAATCATTTTGGAAAAATTATATGGATTTTAGAGTTTCCCATTATCTCCATCTCATCAAAATCCCTTCAGGGCTGCAGAAATCTGTGTCAACTCTTTGCTGCCATCCACTGGTCATTAGGTTGATAGGTCAACAGTAAAAAAAAAAATGGTACAAAAAATGATTGCCCAGCCCTGCACATGTTCTGACTACTATCCTGCACCCCTGGTGATTTATAGCTGGTAACATTCGAATTTAAGCTTGGGAAAGCTACCAATCACTGTCTTTCTAATGTCACACACGGAAACCATAGAGTCCTAGAAATAAGGAGAAATTTTCTGATAGTGAGAACAATCAATCAGTGGAACAGCTTGCCTTCAGACATTGTGGGAGCTTCATCACTGGAGGCTTTCAAGAAGAGATTTGTCAGAAATAGTGTAGGGTCTCTTGATTGGGCGTGGCGTTGGACTAGATGACTACAAGGTCCCTTCCAAATCTGTTAATCTAATCTAGGTGAGTCAGCAGCACACTAAGAATAGAGTCAGGATTATGTGATTAATGCCAATATTATCTTCTCCTAGCTTCAGGAAAGAAGGAAAGCACAGGAAAACAACTGTGGGTGAGCTACATGTGATCGTATTTCCCTTAAACTATCCCTTTTGTAGGCTAAACACAGTCAAATCTCTTCATTAACAGTTCTCTAGTAGAACTTAGTTTCCAGACTCTTTACCTTCTTGGTAGCCCTCATTTGATTTGATTCCAAATTATTCCTACATTTTTTAAATTGTGGTGCTCAGAACTGGTCATAATATTTCAAATGATGTCTGACTGGGACTGCATAGAGCAGAAATATTATGTCTCATGATCTGGTTTCTATGCTCCTGTTAATACAAGTAGCCCTCAATTTATGAGCACAAAATGAACCCAACATTTGTTAAGTGAGGCATTTGTTTAGTGAGTTTTGCCCCATTTTATGATCTTTCTTGCGACAATTGTTAAATGAATCACTGCACTGGATAAGTTAGTAATCCGGTTGTTAAGTGAATCTAGCTTCCCCCATTGACTTTGCTTGTCAGAAGGTCACAAAAGGTGATCACATGACCTTGGGACACTGCAATGGTCATAAACATGAACTATTTGCCAAGCATCTGAATTTTGATCACATGATCATAGAGATACTGCAAAGGTTATAACTGTGAAAACGGGTCGTAAGTCACATTTTAGTGCTGTTGTAACTTTGAATGGTCACTAAATGAATTATTGTTAAGTCAAGGACTACCTGTACTTCCCACTGACCTTTTTAGCAGCTGTATCATACTGCTGGTGCATATCTAAAAGTGTTTAACCAGGACACCCAGAGCCTTTTCGCCCTACCACTGCCAAACTAGAGCTCCCTCATTCTATATGTATGCCTTTCATATTCCTATCCAGAAGTCAGAATAGAGCTGGAAGAGATGTTGGAGGTCTTCTAGTCCAACCCCCTGCTCAAGTAAGAGACCCTATACCATTTCAGACAAGTGGCTATCCAGTCTTTTATTAAATACAGATACCCAGATACAGACCTGTATATTTCTGCCTATTTAATTCCATCCTATTCATTTTAGTCCTATGCTCCAACCTGTTTACATCTTTTAAAATCTATTCTCTATTGCCCTTAAACTGTTAAAAATAGGAATCAAGTAATAATAACCAGAGAGCCAGTTTGGTGCACTGGTGAAGGCATCAGATTAGCAACCCAGAGACTGTGAATTCTAGACCACCCTTAGACATGAAGCCAGCTGGTGACCTTGGGCCAGTCCCTCTCTCTTAACCCTAGGAAGCAGGCAATGACAAGCCCCTTCTGAAAATCCTTGCCAAGAAAACTGCAGGGGGTAGTCCAGATAGTTGCCTGAAAGACACACCCACAAAAACATTACAGTATTAAGCAAAATAAGATAAATTAAAATGCTTTTAAAATGAACAATAATATTTTCTGAAATCTAAGAAAACTTGTCAAATGCAATTAAGTCAAATGAAACTGTGTTGAAATGCACTCTGTTGCATGGCGATAAAAGCTGCTTGCTACGTCAGCTTCATAAATGGTGATAAGATTATGACTTTGCACCAACACACTCAATTCCACTCAACCAGTGGAGTTTATAGGAACTTATAATTATCTTCATTTCCCACCCACCCCCACGCTGTAATTTATTGAATAGGTTTTTTTAGCTAGACCGGGTAGATTATAGAAAGAAGAATATTATGCTGTAATTTCAGAAAGAAAGGTTAAAATAAAAGGTTGGATCAGGGAGAGATTCAGCCTAATAAGGAGAAATTTCCTAATAGAACAATAAACAATAGAGCAATAAGCCTTCAGAAGTTGTGAATGCTCTATCATGAGAGGTTTTTAAGAAGAGATTGGACAGCAACTTGTCTAAAATGGTACAAGGTCTCATGCAGGAAGATGGACTAGAAGACCTCCAAGATCCCTTCCACTCTGTTATTCTGTTAAAATATAAGTGTGCATATAACTGCTGTAAAGAATATTGGAAGCTACATCTTTGTACAAGTAATCCTGTACAAAGACCATGGGGATGCTGCAACAGCATAAATATGAAAAATGGTCATAAGTTATTTTTTTCAGTGCCGTTGTAACTTTGAATGGTCACTAAGCAAACTATTATAAATTGAGGACTATCTGTATCTTTCTTTTCTATTTTTCTTAAACTTGTTTGTTTTCTAGCACTTTTTGCTTTGTCTTTGATTTTTTCATTTTTTCCCTCCCTTTATATGTGTTAAAATATAATTTCTTCCAGATAGACACCCTTTTATAAAGAAAGAGATGAACACAATAGTCCCAATTACAACTTGCAATACCAACTAATTTAAACAAAAATGCCTTTTGTTTTAATGACCCTCTCCTCCTGATACTGGCTTATCTTAGAAACAAGGACTTTGCTCACTAAGAAATCCAGAGGTTGGAAGCATTTTGTATGCAAAAGGTCTTTTTTTAGAAATATGCATTTCTAATGCTATGCATTTCTTTTGACACTTTAAAAATAATATGTCCTTCCCACATCTTGCTCAAGCTTTGTACTATTCTCTTTCTTTTCTTAAGCCAGTGAAGAATTCCCTTCATTTGTTTGCTGTTCCATCTAGAAGCATTTACAATCTTCACCTTGACTACACCATAAATACATGGGCATTGGTTGGCAATAGTTCAATCATCAACACTGCTTGGGTGGGGCAGACGAAAGCCCTACTAAGCAGGTATATACAAAAGTATGAAGGCTATTGCTTAATGCATTGTAAGCCACCCTGAGTCTCCAGAGAAGGGTGGCATATAAATCAAACCAAATAAATAAATAAATAAATAAATGTCAGCCAGCATGTCTACAAAGACATCTGATGAGGAAACATATTATGGAAAGTCACCAAGAATTTTCTTCCACTAAATTTCATTCTCTGGATAAGAGGTTCTCCAGAAAGAAAAAACAAATTAAAAAGATAAACTATCTATCAAGACAGAACAAATCTTTTCAAGAAGTATAGAGAGGGGAGGAGCGGAGTCAAGGGGTAAGACTTGATCATGTGGTTCTGGCCTTCATCTTGATTTTTTTGTCCCCCTTGAACACCCAGAGAAGAGGCATAAGGTATTTTATACTATGTGTTCTCAGAACTTTGTACACTTTAAAATAAATTAGTGTTTCAAAGTTGAACAAGCATAACATCTTTCTGTTAGTTTTCATGAACCATAATAAATGTCACTGTTATTCATTACAGTTAATGCAATGTTTATCATAAATCTGCATGAATGAGTGCATGAAATCACCAGGGATGGAGCTTGACTTGAAGGTGATTTTCCTTCACTTTGTTGGGACAATTAAAGAAAATGCCCATTTTCTCTGGTATATTCATCTATGTATATTGGAGTAGTAGCTAGCTCGTATTCGCATTTATGAGTCTAGGAACAAAGACAAAGACAACATTGTCCCACATTACATCCACCCAGCCCATCAGGATGGGAAGGGTGGATGTAATGTATGCTATGGATCCCATTAATTAAGGATGGTGGTGACCCCTTCTCCATAGAACTTCATTCTCCCTGAGATGCAGTTGGCCCATCTTGTTGCTTTTCTAAAAGGCCTTGAAGATATGGTTTTGCCAGCATGCCTGGGGACCAGAAGAAATGGAGATGGAGCTGATCAAATGGTTGATTTGATTGTGTTGCTGCTGCCATAGGAGTGAGGATGGGCTGGGATTTTTATGTTGTGGATTTTTAATGTTTTAAGTCATCTGGACTTACCTATGTGTGAGTTGAAAAACCATATAAATTTATTAAATAAATAAACATTGATTTTTTTAAAGCAAATGACTATAAAAAATAATAGTGTAAATTCATGCTAAGGCCTGCCTTTTCTCCAGATATTTTCTCAAAATATTCCTGGATCTTTTTTTCAAGGTAATAAACCTATGATAGTCTGTCACATGGCAGCCCAAAATCATCAAGTCCTAGCCTGAGAGTTGGCTGAACATCACCCTAGTGTAGCTAATCGTGCCTCCTGAGACAATTGTGCACTGTGAGAGAAAGATGGCTGTGCAATAGCAGTTATTACATGATTTGTGCATGATACATCTCTGTCAAGACCAGTGTTGTGGGGTGACAGTAGATTGAGAGTTGACTATTTCACCTCCATATTAGAATAGCCTTCTGGACTCTGTGTAAACAAAATAATGGCTTGATAATCATTTTACACTGTACAGGTAATCTAACTTACAACTATTCGTATAGTATCACTTATAAAGGCACTAAAAAAGTTACTTATGACTGTTTTTCACACTTACGACTGTTGCAGCATCCCCATGGCATATATTTATGACAGTTGTAGTCTCTTGGGTTCATGTGAACATCTTTTGCCACTTTCTAACAAGTCAAGTCAGTGGCGATTCACTTTACAGCTCTATTACTAACTTAACAACTGCAGTGATTCCCTTAACAACTGTGGCAAGAAAGGTCATAAAATAGGGCAAAACTCACTTAATAACTTTCTTGCTTAGCAACAGAAAATTTGGACTCAGTTGTTGTTGTAAGTCGAGGGCTACCTATGTTTCCTTTCCCATATTCTGATGAAGAAGAAGAAAAGGCAACATTTTGTTTTCTTTCTGTTCTTGCCCCAGATAAGCCTGAAAATAAGCTGCAGCTGTGGTTCACAATAAATATATCCATGCAGTCTGTTGGTTTAACTTATACATAAATACAGAGTAGGCAGAGATGTGCCTTAGGCAATAGACAACTGTTTAAATGGGACAACATATAATATTCTGTTTACTGGGAAGGGAGGCAAATTTTGATTGACTGGTAAAATGTTCTCTTGGGGGAAAATGTAACAAATTTACTAACTCAGCTGAAATGTTTGCTGCAATTTTTTAACAAATTTATCTGTGTCCTCCCACTAAGGAATTGTAACTTACTAGATAAAGCAACCTTGCATGTTAGGAAATTCATGTGACTCTCATGTGCTCTTTCCAAATACAGCGTTATTACTATCAGGTCATTTCAGACATAGATCTACACTGCCCTCCACTGACAAAACGTCCAAGGGCTGCTTATAGGAAAGGAGCGAAATGGCTTCTGTAGAAAAAGAATGGAATTTATCAGTACATGACTCCGCTCACACAGCCCTGTAAGTCAAAACCAAGCTATAGCAAGCTCACCAGGCCAAACTAAAACATGTTTTCTTCATAAAGCAAAAAGACACTTCCTAGTAAATCTTGGAAGAATTAAGATTATCTAAAAGGAATAGAATAGGAATCCATTCAAATGATTCTATGTTTTACATCAGGCCTGTCCAACATGTGGCCCTGAACAGCTAGTGATGTGGCTCCACAAGATTATAAACTTTTAACATCATTATGTATTTTTAGTTATTTCTATATACATTAACTATATTGTATATTTTATATGCAGTCCAAGACAATCCTTATCACTCAGTGTGGCCCAGGAAAGCCAAAAGTTGGACACCCATGCTCTACTCTACATGGTATCTCTGCCAACTGTGACTCTTCCAAATTAAATAAATATAAATAACATTTCATAAACATCTCAACTATCTTGAGAATATCAAATATTATGAGATGGTTGCTCTTATCACTGATTTTGAAAAGAGCCGAGGTGGTGCAGTGGTTAAAGTGCAGTACTGCAGACTACTTCAGCTGACTGCTAGCTGCAGCAGTTCGAATCTCACCGGCTCAAGGTTGATTCATTCTTCCGATGTGGATAAAATGAGGACCCAGATTGTTGGGGGCAATATACTGACACTGTAAACCGCTTAGAGAAGGCTGTAAAAGCACTATGAAGCGGTATATAAATCTAAGTGCTATTGTTATTGCTATTGCTATTTCAAGAAAGAATGAAAAAAATCTTGTTGGATTTTCAGTCAGAATGCCAATGTCTTAAAGAGATTTGGCTATTTTACAAAATTCAGCTACTTTTATAAGCAGTGTTTTGGGACAGTATGAGCAGTAAAGTCACATGTTGGTATCTAGCACCTGAAAAAGATAACCCACCTCTGGATTAGTATATGTACAGAACAAAAGAATAAAAACATACAGCAACAAGTGGGTGGAGCCTTCTCTGTGGGGACACCCGCCCTCTGGAATGAACTACCCCCTGGGATATGTACGGAGGTCCCTGACCTCCGTACGTTTCGCCGGGCCCTTAAGACCCTGTTATTTCAGCAGGCTGGCCTGGCTGAATAGAAATTGGGGATGGGGCATTTTAAATTATGGGTTTTAATGAAGATAGCCAAATTGTTTAATTCAGTTTAAATGGGTTTTAATTTCTGTATGGTTCACTGTTTTATTATGGCTGTACACCGCCCTGAGTCCTTCGGGAGAAGGGCGGTATATAAATTTAATAAAACTAAACTAAAACTAAAACTAAACTAGTAGCAATGAACTAAAAGTTAAAGCCCTATAAATCCCAGGCTAGTGTAACTGAGCTTTTCATGAAACCCAGCAGTATTGATTTATCACATTCTAGAAGAAATGTCTACAGAAATGGCCACTTGAACTGTAAAAGGCAGCTAGAGAACCAAGAGTGGAGAGATGGCAGCATTTTTTTTTTACATTTAGTTATCCTTTTTGTCCTAACTTAAATTTCACAGAAATTCTTCCTTTTCTTTGTATGGGTGGGTTAGAATTGGCTGATGCACAGAACCTAAAGGGTTCATTATGCTTTTATATACATTGCATGGAGTTCTCATGCAGAATTCTCATCAATATTACAAAGTCAGCAGGTTAAGGGATAATCACAGATGATCAACAAATTGCTTTTGAATGTCTATGAGATGAAAGTCACGGTGGTGTAGAAGTGTTGCTAATTTTCTGTTTTAAAATGTTAAAATATTTCTGTGTTTTTTTCATTTTTTCTTACATTGTCTGTTTGTAGTTAAATTATAAAAATAAATAATAGCCAGTTTAAAACCAACTCAATCCTGGTTATCTTTATTTTGCATACTTATTTTATTTATTTATAAATCATATTTATATAGCTGCCCATCTCACAATCAGATGAGTCTGTCTTGGTGGCATACTATTTCTTACTAATTCAATAGGAATAAAACTCTGATAGCTTTAGGGCTGATTTTATAGGGTTGCAGAAACTTATTAAGGCTAGATTCATACAGCAAATTAAATCACACACAAATTGTCCAGTCTATAAATTTAGTCAACATAAATATTTTATATCAAAAATTTATAAATGAGCTATCGATACTATTTTGCAAACTCTGAATGGTTGACAGAATTAGGGATTTTAATACTGTAATCAATTACCAAGAATTGCACTAAGCAAATAGGCATCATTCCTAATAGCCAGTGTAAAGCACATATATTTTAGTACAAATTATCCAAGAAAAACCTGGATATGGCCTTAGGAGATATAGATTTAGGAGACAGAAAGCTTGTCACTCAAAGAAATAAGAAAAGGCAAAGTTGTTAGAGTTTGCAGCAATCCAAACAGCACACATGTAAAGAATTCAACAGGATTCATGTATAAAAGAAACTGCTTTATATACAGTAATATAAATCATTATGCATGTATACAATACCCATGCAATCTACTGAACCAGCCAGAACCAGAACTCAGAATCCAGAAGCACAGAGGCAATAATGCAAGGACAAACCAATTCTTTTATATATAACAGTCAAGCTAAGCCATGCCCAGGCTTCAAACTGTCTGAGTCACCAAACAGTCCCCATTGGTTGATCTGTTGCCATGTCTATTCCACTTTATGAACTCTTATACACTGACAAAAGTGTCCATATATTTTTCTTTTCCTGAAACTAATTTAAATGGGAGGGTACCAAAACATGGAATTCTTCCTATCATGACACCCAATGCAGCCTTCTCATTCTCAGTTTATTGAGAATGTTATTAATTTTTCAAGGTATGCTGGTAACAGCCCAAAAGAGACACTGAGCAGAGTTGCCAACTGACAAAGATTGCATTTTTAAATAAGAAATTATGCATGCTGAAAGATGAGACATAGAGGCATAAGGTTCCATGGCAGTTGAGCCATTTTGGAGGAGATGCATTTCAACTGACACCTTAAGAAAGTTCATTTACTAATACCTCTGCTTCAAGGAACCTGTAACTGGTAAAGTAACATGAAAGGAAATAAAAAAGTAATATATTTTCAGTATTTTTATAATTCAGATTATAATATATATTTATCTACATCCAATATCAGTCCATGTAATTCAGACATACCTAATTGTTTTTTTTTCAAGTGAACTAGACATTTAAGCTGAATAATGCTTCTAAACTGAGCTTCCAACAGCTGTTTTAGAGGGGAAATTTGCAATGAAACATTAGCCCATGTTTTTCCAAATTATTGCCCTTATTTAAAAAGTGACCAAGCGTAATTAATAACCCCCTCCAATCAAATATCCCAGCCAACCAGATCCTTTTATTTATAATCATTATTGTCTGATCAATGTTCAACGTTATTTTATTTCTATGTATTTAGCTAAATTTTACTTTGTGTTTGTACCATCATACTTTGACCATTTTTGTTTTATAATTACATTTTATTATGAGGTTTACTCATTATATCAAAACCTTCTTTTCTTTATGTTTTTGATCAATGATCATAATAAAACCTATTATTACTGCTGCTATAATTCAGATTAATTAGCCCTTAAATTAATTTTGTCCAGAATATCAGAATTCTTTGCTTTTGGTATCTTTTTATATTTTATATTAAAACAATCTTTCTAATATACATTGTTCAATAAGACAAATCCACTAATGAAAATCAGGGAGAGAGAGGGGAAAAAAAGAGAATAAAATAAGTTATGGTTTGTTTCAACTATCCTTTTTTAGCAAACTTTAAACAAAGGTTCACAAACTACAGTAATTAGATTCACAAGCATAAAGAACAAAAACCTAACAAATAATTTCATGACTTAATGTGACAATATAAAGCCAATCATCAAGGAGAGCAACCAGATCTGGGCTGCAATTGGACAACCAAAAGACAGCAGTGAAGTTTTCGGAATCACTTTGCTGCCATCTAGGAGCCTTGGTGGAGCAGCGGACTAAAGTGCTGTTAAATAGCACTTAGTTGCCAGCTGCCTGCAATTACTGCAAGTTCGAATCTCACTAGGCTCAAGGTTGACTCAGCCTTCCATCCTTCCGAGGTAGGTAAAATGTGAGGGCAATAAGCTTTGTATTAAAAAAAGAATACTGCTTGGGGGGGCCAAAAGCCCTACTATGCAAGTATATATAAAAGTATGAAGGCTATTGCTTAATGCATTGTAAGCCACCCTGAGTCTCCAGAGAAAGGCAGCATATAAATCGAACCAATGAATAAATAAATATGATCTGGATGTCTGCAGTTCAGATCCGGTAGCTTTATTATATACATGTAGGTTTGTGAGAAGAAAGCTGCACACTTTGTAGAAATATCAAATCTGAGTTTATTTCTAACAAATTGAAACCTGTTAAAGACCCAGACTTCTAGACAGGATCACAACTAATAACTTTCAGGTTAGATTGGCTCTGTTAAGGAAAGAGAATCCCAAGGAGGTTTTCGTCTAGGTGACCAAATTGACTACATCAAAACAAAACTATTAAGTATCAGAAATATCATATTTTTGAGGAATAGCTGGAAGTTATGTATAAATATAGGATGGAGAGAAAAACCAAGAGGAAAACTGATATCATTCTTTAACCTTTGTGTTGCTTACTTCAAGATTCAAAGATTAGTTCTGATTTTTCATTGCAACTTTAGACTAGCCAATTAAAAGATATTGTCAAGTATTGGCTGGTTATGATAGCGATTTGTTGATCAAAAAAGCATTTATCTTTATTTGGAGTTTCCAAGCTTTGCAAACTGCAACAAAACAATTATGTTTTTAGTCAATGAACTTGTGTTACAATAAAGATAGTTCCTTGAAGAATCCTCTTGCTCCTAATTGCCCCTCTCCATAGAACTGCAAAACAAAACACCAGTCACTCAAGAAATGCCAACAAAAGTAAAGAAAATAAATTAGATGTGTATCGTAGCCATGATGGCTAAGCTTCTCAGTAATGTGAAATACTAGAGGAAATTTAAAAATGAGTAAATGTGACACAATGGATAAGAATAGTTGGAGCACAACATGCTTCTATATTAAGCATTGTAGAGTGACCACATACACAAAGGTTAAAGATATATGTGGTGATTTTATTGTCTTACATAGTGACATTATATAGTTTGTTACTTACAAGTTACAACGTACTTGGCAGCATATCATTGGCTCACAGAATATTCCAGGTAACTAGAATCTTTGGTTAATCATTACTGCTTTGCTTAAGCACTTATAATGTTAGCTTTAATTAAAGTCTAATACACATATATCCCATTTCCTCTCCTCCTGTTTACAGACTTAGGGTCTTATTTACGAATGCCAGATCCTGCCTACGTGCAAGTAACTTTCCTTATCTGAGGTTTGCCATCCAAGATAGGAAAATTCCTGCACAAATGCAGACTGCAGACCCCTACATATCCTCTCTTTTTATTTAATTTTGAGGGGACAACGATTTTTGTATATATCACATTTGGTGAGGAGGCAGAGAGAGAGAAGCAGGACAAAACATAGCAATTAATGAGGGAATACACTGAATGAAACAACAACAAGCAATTAACATGACAATAATAATCACAGCATAAAAAAACAACTGCTTAAGCCAGGACCAATCAGTAAGCCAATTGGTCAACCAGTCAAAAGAAGAGGAAATAGCATGCACAGTATTCTGAAAATATGATTGGAGTTTAGCAAGTTCATCTTCAATGGTTCTGTTCAAAGAATGAAAATGAACAGCACATCCATGACGGCCAACAAGTTTACAAAAACCTCCTTGTCGTGCTAACAAATAATCAATAGCAAAATGTTGCTGGGGCACATCCTGATTCAGGTCCTCAATTTCATATTGGAGATCACGAACAATAGCAGCAGTGGCATTAATTGATTTCTGCAGGCGACATGTTAAACCCAGGATAGAATGTCTATTTTCTTGAGCTATTATTCCAGGATAAGCCCCTAAGGTGATCACCCCAGTAATAGCTCCAGCCGCAGCACGGCCAAAGGTATTGAGAGGGGACAGTTGTGTATCAATGATAACTTCATCATTACATGTAGGACCTAATGGAGCACAGCGTCGTCGTGAAGAAGAGAGAGCACCAATCTGCACAAGTAGGGAAAAGTAGCCAATAGCAGCACACTGATAGTTCTGAGGGTGTATGTTGGTTGGATATTTGTCAAAAAAGAACCACATATTAGGGTCCTTTAGTTACCAGCCAGCACAAATGGATCCAGTATCAGTCATATCAGAAGCGTTAAAACAGGAAAATTATCAAGATACATTTCAGGCACAATATTAGACCCATACAAAGAGGAATTAAAGGTTCCCCAGAGCCAATAATAGTCAGTACAATAACTATAATTCCCTACTTTTGATAAAATGTGTCGAGCTTTAGGATAATCATTCCAATTGTTAAGCTAAGTATGGCGAGCATAACAGCAAAAACATAAGCCTCTAGTATATTGATTAGTACGAAGATAATGCCAATGAACAGAATTAAGTTTAGGATTAAGTTGTATAGGCTGAGTGTTATTCAAAGCAGTAACAGAACTAAGAAAAGACAAGAGAATACAAAAAAAGAATTGTGACAGAATTAGCTGTAATAATAACACAAACAGCAGCAACTAGATTTTCAGGAGTCTGGAGTAAGTCGGCTTGAGCCAATTGCTGTTGAGCTTGGTATGTTGTTGCCTTTAACAGGAACGTCTGAAAAAGATTCTACAAGAGTTAAATAATTCCAAGTAAATAAGGCAACAGATAATAAATGTTGAATTTTTAGCAAATGGTAAGAACCAGTCTCATTCTGCAGCTGCCTCTGCAAAAAAGGACTTAAAAGTTCAATGGGCACGTTCCACAATTCTAGGATCTTTTGGTAATGAATATAAAACTTCTCCAAGATAATTGGAGAAGGCAATCTGATAACTTTCAGATATCATCATAAGATGATCATGCTCAATTTTTGTACAGGTGAAGGCAATGCTTATCAAATCCTGTCCAATCAGTTGCAAAGCACGCTTTTGGCCTTTATAATCAATTTTTCTAAGGCAGACTGGTAAGGATAAATGTTTCTAGGTGGAGTAGCAGATAAATTTAACCACTCATGAATAACTATTTTTAATGTGCTCTTAATGGTATATAAACATCCAGTAGACAATGGAGAAGCAGGAAGAATAGCTAAGCGCAATCCTGCTTCTACTGACTCAATTCGGTCAACATATTGTTGCTTAACTTTGTCCAAGATGAGCTGTAAGCACCTTTTTTGATCATTCATCAAATAAACTGTATTACCAGGGGATTGTGCTCCTTTTAAGGTTTGGAATAGAGGTAAAATATCACCAGTTGTTATGCAGAAGAAAGGCCTAGCCCAGTTAATAATGCCTAGCAACTTTTGCCATTGAACTAAAGTGTAAGACTTTTGTACCTTTAAGTCAGGCAATACTGGAATGGAAGAATCTTTTAGTAACCTATGACCCAAGTATAAGTAAGGTTCAGTTTTCTCAATTTTATCATCTGCAATAAACAACCCCTTCTGGGCAACAATATTTTTTAATTCCTGCAGAAGGGCTATAGAATCAAACTGAGGAGCAGCTATTAAAATATCACCCATGTAATGATAAACCAAATAAGATGGAAATTTCTCACGCAATGGCTGAAGTGCATTGTCCACAAAATATTGGCACAAAGTAGGAGAATTAAGCATGCCCTGTGGTAAAACACGCCAATGATATCGTTTGGTTGGCATGCTATTATTAAAAACACCACATAGTCCTACCTGCTGTCCTAACAATTGGCCCTGGCCCTGATGATATTGTACATGACATACAGACAACAATTCAGCCAATTCTGCCCCAGGCATGGAGGAATCCTGTTTACAGGATTTCACCATTTTTTGAAAAGAGGACTGAACAGCAGAGTCAGGAGGTTTAGTAATCTGACCTGTGTCAGTAGGAGCTGAAGGAGGCAAAGTCATATATTCTGGAGAGGAAGGAGGACAATTGCATTGGAATGATTTGGAGGTGAAGGAGTTAAAAAAGACAGTTCAGCAATTCCAAATTTTTCCACCGCATATCTACATAAATGCCATACCTGCAAAATCTCTACCTTAGCTCTTGGTTCAGTATGTAAAACTTTCCCATTTTTTTCCGAATCAGATAATCTTAAAGACCCCTTTTCAGAATATCATAAACACTTATTTGCAATCTCCAGGACCAGCCATAAGGGACTGCTTTGTGACATATCAGTGTGATTTTTCTTAAGTAAATAGCTTAAGTCTTCAGCATGTTTTCTTTGTTCCTCAGACAGCGAGGATCCCATTACTTACAGAAACCTTTAGAAGGTTGGAGAAGCCACGAGAGCTGTCGGTGCACCAAAGTCCTTCCCAGATGAAGTAAGGGTCCCTGTTCAGTTCGTCACTTGTAGAATGACCACATACAGAAAGGTGGAAGATGTATGTGGTGATTTTATTGTCTTACATAGTGACATTATATAGTTTGTTACTTACAAGTTACAACATACTTGGCAGCATATCATTGCTCACAGAATATTCCAGGTAACTAGAATCTTTGGTTAATCATTACTGCTTTGCTTAAGCACTTATAATGTTAGCTTTAATTAAAGTCTAATACACATATATCCCATTTCCTCTCCTTCTGTTTACAGACTTAGGGTTACTTGCCTACGTACAAGTAACTTTCCTTATCTGAGGTTTGCCATCCAAGATAGGAAAATTCCTGCACAAATGCAGACTGCAGACCCCTACAAAGCATAACAAAAAAAGAACATTTGAAGAACTCTTGCTAGAATCTATGCATTCCCTCATACAAACAGATAAGTTAACTTGATGAGTTACTCTAAACTAGTACACCCAAAACAGGTGTGTGTTTTTAAAGGGCAGGACAGCTGTCAGCAACACATCCAATATCATCACACTGATTGGAGTCAAGGTTGGCTCACTCCTGGCTCCAATTAGCTCTTGGAGAAGTCATTAGGCTAGGAGCTCACATACTTTTTCTTCCCTGCACTGTGAATGTGTACATGTTATGTTCAATTAAACCATGGCAACATCTAATGTTTGTGTAGTGTTATTTTAAGCAGACTGTGTTTTTCTATTGTTGTGACTTAGATGAAGTTCAGAGCACATTTTATGACTAATTCATAAACTCCATGTAATCCCAAGGGGTTCACATACTTTTTCTTGCAACTGTAGATAAAGAACTATTCTTTGACAGATGTCACTCTGTGCTCAAAAGGCCCTATCTCAAAATTTGATACAAAGGGTCTGTCATCTGCCTAGATTACATGATGATGAACTGGATCATCTCCAAGAGACACATAAGCAATTACTTGTGCAAAAAAAAAAGGTACATCTAACTGCTTTCGATTACCAGAAATAGTATAGTGCCTTCTCCAGCTATGGAAAATAAGGAGTGCCTCTTGGAGCACTTCAACTGCTGCATATTTTCTCCAAGGACACAATGGCATTTGAAGACCAGGCAGAAGTGAGGTAATTTCTCCGGAGGCCCTGGGTATCAGCCTCATGCTATGGAGCTTTTTTTTAAAAAAAAACAAAACAAAAAAACCTCTCTTTTTATGACCATCCAATACCTTAATTCAAGGTAGAGTCGGGGTGTCTGGATGTATCTGAGCATTTACTGGCCAGATGCCCTCCCTGACACCATGCAGATATTTTTTTTTCTTTATGCCCTAGAAGAGAAATATCTATAGCTAGGATTGAGCTCTCAATCTCCCAAGTGGGAGATGAGCGTCTTCATCACTAGGCCACTACACCATTCAAAATCTGGATATCCCTATCCCTACATTACACATGAATGTAACATCAATTGAACCAAAGAGTGGACTCATTCCCAGAAATGTATGTGCCCTCAGTCAGAAGCTGTTTCTACAAAGCAAATCTTTAAAGCTAAACCATGCATAATAATACAAATAAGCATTTTTATTTAACTTAGTGGAGTTACCTTTTTTTATCCAAACACAGTTAACTGAACTCTTATAGAATTTTTATGAGTGTGCGTGAGAGAAAATTGTAGGGAAGCTCAGAATCATTTTTGACCACAAACACATATAAGCCTCAAGAAATAAATAAATACTCTGTAAATAAGCATCCATAAAATAGCTGAGTTGGGAAGCTATCAGGCAAAAGATTATCAAAAAATGAACACTCTACCAAATTCCAGGCATTCATTTCATAGAAGATGTGTGATGTTCCAGCACAGAAATATGCAAACCAACTTCCACCTTCTCTTCTTTGATACATGCAACAAAGACACCCTTCCCAGTAGAGGGATGTCAGATATTCTGAGGCTGGAAATTGTCATTGTCCTCTGACTCATATGTCAGGAGATACTTTCCAAAAATTGCCATGCTTAATATCAGAATAAAATTTAATTTGAATCCAATTTAAATGGATCCTAATTATAGCTATTTTTAATTTGATCACTTATTTCGTAGATTTAATTTGTAATCTCATGGGGTTACCTTTAAAGACCCCTCAGTAAGTGTAATTGGTCCAGAAAGCTGTGGCCTAGGTTCTATACAGCGCCTGCTATCAACATACCCCATTTGTTTGTCAGACCCTACACTGGTTCCTTATCAGTTTCTGGGTACAATTTACAATTTTCAGGGTGCTGATTTTAACTTACAAAAAGCTTTATGCTTGGCATCTAGTTAACTCAAGGATGAATTTGCCAACCAGAATTGTCCCATACCATGAAGACAGCTTGTGAATAACTGCTTCTGATGTCTCACTTCCCAAAAAGTTTCAGGGGCTGCTCCAAAAGATGCTGCTTTGGGAGATCGTCTCTGAAACAGCCTTTCTGTTGACATCAGGCACACCCCATTCGTGACAACATTCAGGAAACCACTAAGGTGGAACTTATCCATTAATGTATTTCCCTTTATTATAGATATAACCAGATTTTCTTAATGATTATTTCCAGGGATGGCTTCTACTTACCTTTACTACCGGTTCGCAACGGGATCGTGCGCGCATACCTTGCTTCTCTACAAGCGCAGATCACCGATGATGACATCTGGGGTGGTGGATAGGGCCTCCCATTATTATGGAATTCTAGGAACTGACACGGAATTCCAGGATCAAACAGAAAAGATTTATTGTGCAAGGTTCAGTGCAATACAAGAAGCAAAGACTGAACACCCGAAGGATTCTGATGAAGTTATTTTTATACATACTTTTGACATCTTATGATTGGTTACAGAGTTGACAGCCCACAAGCTCCCCCCTTGTTTCCATACTATACTATACTTACTAACGTGTTCTTGCAAACCTATCTAAGTTTCCTGCTTAAGTTTCCTATCATTATGTCTGTGGTTGCCTCTGCTTCGCTAGGTGTGATATTTTGCTCACGATGGTGTTTCTTGAACTTTCCAGCTGAGGAAAGTTTGTTATTTCTGCGGTTTCACTTTTTGAACCTAGTACTAAAGAAAGGGGTCCTTCAGAGATCCTCCAGGCTGACCCTGTATTATATCACTTTTATATCCAATTTCATTATTCTATATTATTCTTCCACATTATTCCAGCAGGTTTTGGTCTTCCATATTACCATCAGTTTTACTACTGGTTCTTGCGAACTGATCTGAACCGGAGGCAAGCCACCATTGATTGTTTCACATATTAAAGTATTTTAAGTTTTATATGCTATACTACTGCAGATATCATAGCATTTAGACTTATATACTGCTTTGCAGTGCTTTACAGCTCTCTCTAAGAGGTTTACAGAGTCAGCATATTGCCCCCCACAATCTGGGTCCTCATTTTATTCACTCTTTTATTCAGAAGGATGGAAGGCTGAGTCAACCTTGAGCCTGGTGAGATTCAAACTGCCAAATTGCAGGCAGTCAGCAGTCGACAGAAGTAGCCTGCAGTACTACATTCTAACCACTGCAACACTGCAGCAGTATACTGCAGATACTGTACTTTACTGGTATCATTGCTTGAGTCTTGTTATATTTTATGGTTCAAGGCCATTGAGCTTTTCTTTAATTGTCCTGTAAATGTCAAAAGACAAGTTTATTGATATCTGCAGAATGCAAGTTTAACAAATAAATAGGCAGCTTGCTTCTCTACTGAGCTTCTGTATTTAATGTGCAGCACTATTAGCTACTGTTTTTTTTTATTTTAGATTTTAGAGTCATCCTGTCTATCTTGTTTTTATGGATTTCTTTGTTTTTCTTTGTAAGCTCTCAGAGTTGCTAAGGTAGTATCAGTTTATAGGTCTTTAAAATAAAACCAAACCAAACCAAACCAAACCAAACCAAACCAAACCATAACATGAAACATTTAAAAGGTTTCAGCCTTAAAGCCAGCTGGGTGACCTTGGATCAGTCACTCCCTCTCAGTTTAACCCACCTCACAGGGTGGTTGTTATTGTGGAGAAATAGAAGTAGAAAGGAAAACATTTGCTACCTTATTTATAAAAATAATAAAGCAGGATTAAAAAATAAATAAATCAAAATAAATACCCTGACTTGACAGCTAAATTCTATCAAATAAGAGAAAATACACAAAGAATGTAAATTTAAAATATATATATTTAAAGTTCATAACACAAATTCCCCACTACTCTTACATTATATTTGCCCACTTGAATGTTTTGTTTAAAAATCCATACCCAGACTTTCCTTATATACCCATAACAAGTTGGCATTAGGAGAAGTAAATACAGCCACACTGCCAAAGCCGGTGTGTTTATACAAGAAATCACGTTTTACCTTCTCCTTTGTGTTGCTAGCTACAAGGGAGGAAAAAAATGGTCTCTGGTTATTTTCAAAATACAATTTTAAATTATATTTTTCACTGATTTCACTGTACAGTATCCATTAATCTTTGGAATGAGCTGCCACAGTGTGATAATAGCCAATGATATCAGAGAGCTAGAAAAAAAAATAACTTTTTGGTACTAGGGCTACTGAACCAGCTTTTTACTTATGATTTATTTGATAGATGATCAGAACAATAAAACAAAATTGTACAGTAACATCACATAATAAATTCATAAATTATAGCAACTCCCTTTTTATAGCAAACCCCTTAAATCAGGGGTTTATCTGTAGCTAAACTCATATTTGAGTCAGTCAAAAGTACTCCAACCTTGTAATGTGTTGCATTTCTCTTTGGATGAGCATATGAATTAACATGTATAAGTATTTAAACTATAGGCCAGAATGAGGATGGGGTTTTTTTCTGTAAAAATGTGGTATATGCAGACTTCCAAAGTGATATTTTACTAATTTTGGGAATAGACTTTTCTCATTTTCAATATGGGGAATGATATCTCAAAGGCTGACGAGCTTAAATGAAGGGAAACAAGATAACTAAAAATGCCTCTCAAATTCAAATGTTGATAATATTTACCTAAGGTAAGTATTTACCTTCAGTGTGATATATTTGTTTTACAGATTTAAACAAGAACCCATTTTTTGGTTATTGCAGGAGAAATTGTTACTTAACATATTTGCATTCTAACATAGGAATAGAATGCTATTGATAATTTTAGGAGGATCAGGAGGAAGATGTTCAAGGCAGCTTACGGGGTGGGGTTTCTCTTCCATTTTATTTCCGTAACGATCAGTTCGGCTGAGACAGACTTGACTTGCTATAACTCATACACTTAGTATTCATTTTAGAGAAGGCATACACTTTTTTTTTCTTTTTTATGACCCTTTAATCCCTTTATTCGGAGTGGAGTTGGGACAACTGAATGAAGCTGAGCGTTTACTGGAAGCTCCATTCAGTTGCTTCAACTCCACCCGGAATAAAGGGATTAAAAGCAGGGGTGAAATTCAGCAGGTTCTGACAGGTTCTGGAGGACTAGTGGCGGAAATTGTGAGTAATTCAGAGAATCGGCTGGCCCCAGAGGGAATGGAGAACGAAGATTTTACAGTATCTTTCCCCTGCCACGCCCACCAAGCCACGCCCACAGAACCAGTAGTAAAAAAAGTGAATTTCACCACTGGATTAAAGGGTGATAAAAAGAAAAAAAAAGTTGTCCCAAAAATATGGAGCCAGCCACCTGAATAGAATCAGGAAAGGCCATGCCAGAACTAACCCAAAGCTCCTTAAGTGGGGAATGGCTGAGAGTCTAAGTCCCGTTAGGGAGACGCTCTTCCAAATACAGTAACGCGGGTAGAGTCCGGTGGACAACCGTGGAAATCCGGTGGAGGCGCTCCATTACGCGGAGGGCGGGGCGGGTGGGGGGCGCTGCCCAAGTCGCTCGGCGAGGAGCTCGCGAGGGCTCCAGACTGAAAGGGTGTCGGCTCCTTTAAGAAACCGACGGCGTGGAGTAGAGGCCCGAGGTGCCGATTGGGCGGCGTGGACCGGAAGTCGAAGGAGGGCTCGTGCTGCCGTTTGGGTTTGGGCGCAGGGTCAGGATCGCCCGCCGCCCCCTTGTCTTCTGGCAGGTGGAGCGGAGGCCGCTGCTGCTGCTGTTCGGGGGCGGGGCGGTATTTGCAAGGGGTATAGCAGTGGCCGCTGCTCCTGCTCCGCAAGGCTTGCGATTGAGGCAGGAGCAGTCTGGGTGGGTGGCGAGTGGGTGAGTTGCTCTCTTTCTTTTTCCCCGGCAGGCCTGGTGCCACCATGGCTGAGAGGGCTTTCCCGAATCCCTTTGCAGACTATGACAAATCCTTGGCCGCAGGATATTTTGATTCTTCGGGGAGGGTGAGTGCTTGGATATTGGCTTCTTCTTGCTGCTCCTTTTAAGCGGTTCTTTCCCTGAAAGATAGGGTGTATTTTGGTAGCAGCCGCGAGGGAAGAAGGATGCATTAGGGCTTTTTCTCTTAATAACGCCTGGCGGCTATAAGCTGTATAATAAATGTAAATAAGATGCCATTTTTATTGTTTCAGTCTTGCCTTCATAAAGACCTTTTTAAACGCCGTTTACCAGAGTCTCTAGGTCGTTAATCTTACTTTGAATTCAAGGTCGGAGTTTGTCAAAAAGAAGCACTTAAAAATATTCCTAGTAGATTCTCTTACAACTTCTAGTTAAAAATAGAAATCCATTATTTTTCTTTCCAAAATTATATGCATTATTCTACAGCATTACTTGGTTTCTTTTTATGTAATGCCCACCCTTGTACAGCATCCTGAGAGTGTTTGGGGGGGTGGGAGGGGAGCGGTCAGGTACATGGCAGGTGAACATTCTCAGTGTTTTTAGGAAAACTCAGTAAAGACATCATCCCCCCCCCCCCAAAAATCAGATAATATTATGGGTTAAATTTAAATATGTTTTCAATAAATGAAGATAAATCTTAGTGTCACCTACTGTAGTGTGGAAACACAGTTCCATAATATTCTTTAATGACTGAGTGGTGATGGGAAAAAAGGGTGCTCATTGGCATGACCTACATTAATAGGTCATGCCAGTTGTAAGGTAAAGACAGAATTACTTTAATTGTGTTATATTGATTGGAAGCAGGATAGTGACATTCTTTTTCTTAAGTGTATCACCTATGAACTTTATGAAGAAACGGAAGATTCACTCTCATACATTTGTACATGGAAAGCATAGATTCAGAACCATGGCATTTCTTTCAAATCCCAATTAAGGAAGCCTTCTAAATAATAGATTGTCTTGATTGTGAAACGTGGATTAAAATATGTTTTTGCGGCTGCTGCTCACTGAATGCAACTGACATCTTTAGAGAAGGGTGTGTCATGAGAATATCCCTTAGAAAGCCAGGAACTCTGAATTGTAATTACTCTGTCAGTACCCTTAGGCAGAATACTTGGCAACAGCTTTAGCTTTTCAAAAGATAATCTAAGTGTTCCCAATAAGATTTTTGGCTAGAGTATAAAGTGTTTAATATGCTGTAGAGAAATGTGTGCTGTGCTATCCACAAATAGGAGTGTAAAAACCCAGGTGTGTTATAAACAGCATTGTGTTTGTCATATCTCTGAAATCATAAAAATGTCAGGCAGAAGAGTGTCAATGGAACTAATAAATGCTGAGTGAAGCATCTAGCTATGAAGTTTATATAATAGTACTGAAGAGACATCACTGACTGTGTGTTAGCTTTAAATCAAGATAAGGATCTTGTTATTGACATATAAAGGCCTAACTAACTTGGGATAAGACTTTGGTATCTCACATTTACTTTCCAAAGAATCACAACATTCAAGAGAAGAATCCTTTTTTGATGATGTTATTGTGTAGATTGCCCTTTGGCAGTAACTGCTAGGACCTGTTTCAGATGCCTCCTAGAGATGAATCTTTACCGAAGTCTTCCTTGTATGAATATTGACTATTATATATATGGATGTGTATATTTACTGATTAAATGGTTCCACTTATTGTATTTTATAATGATTTTATATACCTAACACTTTATGAAAAATTGTTTTCTTTTTCAGGATAAATAAACATCAGTTATAAGCACATGTATCAGTTGTGTTGCATTTGTTTTTAGCTGTGTATGGATGGCCTTCACTTAGCAACCACAGTTGGGGCTAGCAAACTTGGTTATTAAACAAAGCTAACTGATACAGCAACAGTGCTTATGATCTTAAGCCTTTCTGTGCTTTACAGACTGGTCTGAAGAAATTTCACCAGAACCTATTTATTTCCTGCTGACGACATCATTATGATGCTTCTGCATTTTCTGAAAAACAATTTAAATGTTTCTGTAGGGGAATTAACAAATGTTACATTACGATAAATTCTTGGAAGTTAACAAAATAAAACGGAAAAAAAAATCTCTTAATGCTTGTTTTAGTCAACTGGAATATAAAGTGGCCTATCGTATTTAGATATAATTGGACTTCTTTACATAAGGCATAACTAGTGTTCTCCTTGTCACAGGGTAGCTATATTTATTTATATCCATGTAAATAATGAAAGGGATGTGGTTCAGTAGTTGGGGTGGAGAGTTTCAAGCATTTTTCATCCAGTATGGTTCCAGTAACAGAAATGAACATATAAATCAGATTGAAGAAGTAATGCTTCAAGCAAAACAGAGAAGGATTGACTCTCTGGTATGGCCTTTAGAATATCAACAGTAATTCTTCCTCAAGCTTTGTTAACAAGGCAAAATAAGCAGAGAAGAATAAATATGAATGCTCCTAACTAGCTAATGGAGGCTTGCTTAATCTGTAAGGGCTTATTTCAACATGAATTGTATTCGTGCAATTATTATATACCAACGTTCCATGAAAAGCCCAAGCTCCCAAGATATTTTTGTGGACCGGGCAATGTGGACTGGACTATATTATCCGTAAATGGAGACACAGCAGCTTAAACAATGGCCCCCAATGAGAACGTAGTGATTTAGTGCCCAGCTGGAAGTGTCAAGTGATACTGTAGGGTTCAGTTCTAGCCCCTGGCTATTCAATATATTCATTATTTGGATGAGGGTTACAAAATATAATTAGCAAATATGCAGACAACATAGGGAGGTAGCAGATACTTTGGAGGACGGTCTCAGGGCTCAGAGGGATTTTGACAATGTATAAAAACCACATGAATGAATTTCAGCAAGGATAAATGCAAAGTCCTATATTTGGTTATGGACTTTCAAATGGTGGGAGGAAAATGCTGGGTGGAAGTACAAACAAGGTTCTGGCTGCTTTGATGATCACAAGCTCTATATGAACCAACAATGGGATGCGGCTATAAATAATTGCAATCCTAGGCTGCCTAAACATAAGTAGAAATGATGGATGACAGAAGTCTTCAGAGTTGTACCAGAGTACAGGTCAAGAAATAATGAGTTTACAAGGAGGTGGAATTCGGTTCTATATGAGATAAATTTCATGATAGTCATAGTTCAACAATGGAACAAACTACTTTGGGCTCTCTTTTGCTGAAGATTTTTAAACAGGATGGATCTCCATGGCAGGGATCTCCTGTAGTAATGGACTCTTGCGTAATTTCCCTTTCCCTTTCAACCTTTACATTATGTATGTATTTCTATATAATGCCAGTGTTCATCACAAAGTTTCAAACCTGAAAGTGTTTTTAGGCTTAGAGCCTCGATAAATACTTGACTGCTTTAAGAAATAGATAGCTCCTTCAAGCTTTTTATGCTTACCACAGCAAATGTTGGTTAATCTATAGTGCCCTGTACAAAAGCTTCCATGCGGTCGAATTTTGATGAGTCAGCGCAGACTGTCAAGTAATATTGTATGATGCTATTTCTGTCCTATTTGTCTAATGGCAATCATCTAGCAGAATCTGCTCTTAAAATTTTCAGTAGCCTTCAAGGTCCCCTCAGGGGAAATTACAGCACTGGCTATAACCCCAAGGTAATAGGCATGGATAGCCAATGTATCACCAGGGGAGAGAAATACAGTTTTAAATATTTAAGGTTAAATTCTTAATTAATAGTTACTTGGAAGAAGTGTGGCTGAAGTAATAGGGATTTCTATAAAAAATGAATTTGGATTCTTCTTTCCCTTTTTAAATTACTCCTTTCAGTCTGGCAGCTGTTTATTTCCTTTATACTTTTAAAAAGGTGGTTCTCTTAAAAGTATAGAGCACTTCAAAGTACTTAGTTTGGCACATCTTGTCTGCTGAGATATAACCACTGTGTTTTTATTAACATCTACAGCTCACTCCTGAATTCAGTCAGCATGTGAATAATAAAATCAAGGAGCTTCTTCAACAGATGGAAAGAGGTCTGAAATCTGCCGACCCCAGGGACTGTACTTGTTATACTGGCTGGGCAGGTAGGATGGAAGAGTTGCAAAATGTGAATGTTAAATAGTATGTTTTAAACTGGATGTTTAAAGAATGGCTGGTCTCAAAGAAGGAAAGGAATTTTGTCTAGAAGGAAAGACTTAGGGAATCCTGCAAATATTATTTATCAAGGATTTGTAAGCTATCCGGGTTTTTCTTCAGGGTGGATTATCTCCTGAATTTCCAAAGTATTCCTGAATGTGATAGTAATTCTTTGAACAGAAAAATTAAAAAAAGGAAAGGGGGGCGGTATCCACTGGTGGGTTGCCCGTGCATCAGACCAATTCACAAGAACCTGTAGTAAAACCGACAGGAGGCTCCACCCACTGATCCGGACGTCATCATAGGTGATCTCTGCATGCACAGATAGATAGTAAAGGTAAGTAGAACCCACCCCTGGGGGTTTCCTCTTTTCGCTGTTGTTGCAGCCGATTGATAATGGCTGCCAACCTTTCTGCCTGATCAGAGATGTCTCTGTGTTGTTATACTGGAATTCTAATCTAGTTTACTGTTACTTTGTTTTTTGATAAGTCAGTTTTGCACTATTCTTTTGAAATATATTAGGAGTGTGTTTGCACACATCACATTTAACCATGATTAGTGAATAAAGTATTGAGGGCTTGAGTTTTAGAAAAACGAAACCCTGTACTGTACAATCTTATTACTTGATTCACATAATAGCTGTATGAGCTGCAATGGTTCGCAGTAGACTTCTGGATGCAATTCAACATCACTTTAAAGCCCCATAGGCATGAGACCAAGGATTGCCTCTCTCCAGTGGTTTTTGCCTGCCCCACCAGATCTAGCAGTGAGTATACTGCTGGTACCATCAATAAAATAATGCCATTTAGCAGGTCCCTGGAAATATGCCTTCATTGTCATGTGCCAGCTCTTTGGAACAGCCTCCCCCTGTAATAACAGTCCTTAGGCCCGTGTTGGCGAACCTATGGCACGCATGCCGGAAGTGGCATGCAGAGCCATTTCTCTGAGCACATGGAGCCATCACCCGTTGTTCTTCCGGGTTCTGTTATGCCGGTCATCTGGTTTTCATGTGCATGGGCATGCCGGAAATTGGAAGAGCAGCTGCCTATTGCACATGCGCACTCCAGGAAGAGATTGGAAGAGCAGCTGCCTATTGCACATGCACACTTTCTGTTTCTAGACTGCGCATGTGCACCGGCCAGCTGGTTTGGTTTCTGGCTCGCATGCGCACACAAAGACCAGCAATTGGCACGCGTGCCAAAAGATGCAGAGAGGGAATCCCAGCGGTCAGTTCCTAAGGGAGCAGAGCAAGGTAAGCCAGGGATGCCCTCCCTATCTGCCCATGTGAGCTACTTGTGCGGTCCCAGGAGGTCCAGACCAGCAGCCTGTGAGGGCGGGGTGGTGGTGGGCTGCCTGCTCAGATGACCCATGGCCGTCATCAAAGTGGGCCGAGATGCCCCTCTTGGCTCGCTTCACCAATTGCGCGGGTCGCTTGGGATGTGTTCTTCCTGTGTAGCCGCCCCACTCCAGAAGAACTGCAGCGGCAGTTGCAGGGAGAAGGGAAGAGCATCCGGCCAGCTCAGATGCACAGGGCAGCATTTGCTGGCAGGCGGGCAGCTGCCCAGTCCGCGGCTCCTTCCCTGGCATATGGCCAGAGAGCCTTGTTTGGCTGGCAGCGCAGCAGTGGGGGTCAGGTGGGGGTGAGCGCTGCCAGTGGTTGGGCCCAACTCTCAACCCCTACCATGCCTGCTGCCACCCGAAAACATTGTTGCTGAGATCTCCGCTGCATGGAAATCTTTGCTGCCTCCCCAATTCCAAAAAAGGGGTGTGGAGAGGCAAAACAAGAATACCACTGTTTCAGCCGCCACTTGAAATGCAATACACTTATCCCGCAGCTTGCATAAACCGCTCCTGCCCCTTTCAAAATAGCTACCCGGTGCTTCCCTTGGGCACTCAGGGCTGGCAAGCGGCCCTTCTTCTGAGAAGGTGGGGGAGAGGCAGGGGTGCCGGCGGAGACGGGTTTTGGCTGCTTGTTCTGCTGTGACCCTGAACTGTTGCTTGGGCTCCTCCCTGCTGGGTGCTGGGCTTCCTGGGAAGCCCCCTGCACCTTTGCTGCTTCGGAAAGAGGAAAGAGAAAATTAGTCTGCGGAGAAGGAGAAGGGTCCACAGCTCTGGAATGTGCATTTCCAGGGAGGAAAGCATTTTCCGGCAGCAGCAGGGAGGAGCCCAAGCAAGGGTTTGGGGTCGCAGCAGAACAAGGAGCCAAAGCCTGTCTCTGCCAGTGTGCCTGCCTCTCCCCCCCTTCTCAGAAGGAGAGCCACTTGCCGGCCCTGAGCACCCGAGGGAAGCGCTGGGTGGATATTTTGAAAGGGGTGGGAGCGGTTTATGCAAGCCGCGGGATAAGTGCATTGCATTTCAGGCGGTAGCTGGTCCCAGCCCGCGCTGCCACCTGAAAATCCTTTCTTTCTTGCTCAAGGTAGCTGCCGTTTGGACTTCCCCCGCCCCCCTCTTCCTCTGTCTTCTCCTCCTTGAGTTGGAGCCTCGCGGCGTGACCGAGACTGAGGAGGGGTGGGATAGTAGCTGCAAGGATCCCCCGGCTCCGCCCGTGTCCCCTGCCCTGCAATAATGAAGTGCTTTGACAAGAAAAGCAGAGTCTCTCAGCCGGGCAGGAGGTGAGATCTGGCATTGCCTCCCTGCTGGTGGCTTCTCCATCTGGGGGCAAAGGGGGTGGGGGTGGCAGCAAGGATAGGCAGTCCAGGGCTTCCCTTTCTCCCCACCCGAGTGGGCTTCTGGCATGGCCCAGGCCTCTGGGGGAAGGGATTGAAGCCCCAGTCTGCTGCTCCTTGAATTATTCGTTCCCTCTCTTCCCTCAATCCCGTTTCATGGCTTCCCAACTTCCTCATCCTCTGCTTTCTCACTGTTTTCTCCAAGCAGCCAAGAGAGAATAGGCTTGCCCGGCTGTCACAATCTCCCATGCCTGCGATGCCAGATCTTGCTTCCCGCCCGGCTGAGAGACTCTGCTTTCCTTGTCAAAGCACTTCATTATTGCAGTGCAGGGGACACGGGCAGCGCTGGCGGATCCGTGCAGCTACTATCCCACCCCCTCCTCAGCCTCGGTCACGCTGCGAGGCTCCAACTTGAGGAGAAGATGAAGGAACGGGGGGAGGAGTCCAAACGGCAGCTACCTTGAGCAAACCGCAGTGCTATTATGCAGGGCTCCAAGTGGTTGGAGAAGAGGCAGAAACAGGGCTGCGCTTTCAGTGGGTAAGCAATGCTGCCTCTGCTGTGAGGAACTTTGGAGAGAGAGGGCAGGGGCAGGGTGTGGGAGCAGCCTGCCTCTTAGCTGGTGAGAACGACCACAGCCTGTCCCCCTCCTCTCTCTCTCTCCAAAGTTCCTCATGGCAGAGACAGCATTGCTTACTTCTGAAAGCGCAGCCCTGGCTACTGTTTCTGCTTCTTCTCCAACCACTTGGAGCCCTGCGTAATAGCGCTGCGGTTTGGACTCCCTCCCCCCTTCCTTCATCTTCTCCTTGAGTTGGAGCCTCGCAGCGTGACTGAGGCTGAGGAGGGGTGGGATAGTAGCTGCACGGATCCCCCGGCGCCGCCCGTGTCCCCTGCGCTGCAGTGATGAAGCACTTTGCCAAGGAAAGCAGAGCCTCAGGCTGCTCCTGGAGCAGCCAGGAGAAGGAGAAGCTGCCAACGGGGAGGTGAGTCACCCCAGGAGGACCGGAGAAGAGCGTAGCTTCTCACTCATGGAGATGTACTGGTGAGGAAGTGGGCATGATAAGAGGTGCACTGGCCAGGAAGCAGTCATGCTCCCTGGCCGGAGAGGATTGCACAAACCTTTGCTGGAGTGAAGTGCAACCCTCTCCGGCCAGGGAGCATGACTGGCTTGCGCATTTCTTACCACTTTCCGCGACCACTTCCCCGCTGGTGGATCTCCATGAGTGAGGAACTGCGCTCTCTTCCGGTCCTCCTGGGGCAGCTTGCCTCCCCGCTGATGGCTTCTCCTTCTCCTCCTGCTCCAGGAGCAGCCTGTTTGTTACTCAGCGAGAACGGCCTGCCACCACAGCCTGCCCCCGCCCTGTCTGCCCCGGCAGTTGCTCCTGGTGCTGCCAGAGAAGGGGCAGCACGAGAACCACTCTTGCTGAGGGCAAGGGGGTGGTGGTGGCAGGAGCAGCAGGCCAGGGCTTCCCTCCTTCCCTTTTCCTGGAGGCCTGGGGCTATGACAGAAGTCTGCTCGGGCGGGGAGACAGGGAAGCCCCGGACTGCCCTCAGAATAACGACTTTCCAGGCCTGAAACGGGGCGGGGTGGCCGAAGTGCATGTGCAGGGCACGCATGCTCAATGTGGGGTGCATGCGTGGGAGGATCATGTGCACATGCACATGTGGGAGGGTTCGCATTGCATTATGGGTGCATACACACTTCCGGCACGCCACGAGAAAAAGGTTCACCAACACTACCCAAGGCCTTTCACTAGATTATGAAGACCAGGCTGCTCCCCCACGCATTGGAAGCATTTGGGAGCTCCAGCATGGATGTATATGTCTAATGGTTTGTGTTTTTATTGAGCCTTGAAGCTGTTTTAGTTGATTTTCATTTTAACGTATACCACTTTGTAATAATATTTGACTCAGATAAATACATTAAGTTCTTTCTCTTTTAGGCTACTATCCTTCTCTTTATGTCTTCTCAGACAAAAAACATTCTCAGTTCTCCTGTTCTGAGTTGGCACAACTTTGGTTTCAGTTGATTGGTGGCATGGGCATTTCCTTAGATCAGCAGGCTAGTTGGGTAATTCTGTGAGTTGAAATCCATGCATCTTAAAAGTTGCCAGGATTGAGAAGCACTGCTGTAGACATTAAGGAACATAAAGGCTCAATAATTTTGCAACCCTTACTTTCTGGGAAAAGCTTCATTCGGGGAAACTTCCTTAGGCTTTTAAGCTGAGTGTTTAAAATAGCTTCAGTGGTATGTTTTTCCTTAAGGGCACACACTTCTTAAATGATTAATACTTCAGTGAAACATTACATTTTAACTATCAGCTTTGGCAAAGACTTAAATAAATACTCAATTGTCAGTTCTGTTTTTTCCTTTTTTCTAAAGTACTTGATTAGAGGTAGGAACATTTTGTAAACCAAGTGAGCAATGTTTAAACCTAATTCACGTCTTTGCATAGTTTCAGTCATGATTGGTCCCACATTCTTACTAGCAGTACAGATTACTGTTGGGGAGTGGGGATATTCTGAGAAACTTTATATTGTAGAAAATGCTATAGTATCATTTTGTGTTCTCACACTCATATGTGCCCATGCATAGTTCCTTTCAACAATATTTTGTACTCATATTGTAGTGTTAATAAAACATGAATTTTGATTATTGCTTGATTAAAGAGATCATAGCCAATACCTTTAAATTTCAACTGTAAATAAGCCCATAGAGAGAGAGTGGGAGGAAGCATTTGCAAGTACTTTTATTGAAAATCAAATTTCTAAAAATGTCTGCTCAGATCATGAGTAGGGGGCACATTGTCTTATTAATCAATCACACTTTTAATCAGTTTGTAAAGCTAATCAATAAATCATAATGTTTAATTTAAAATGAATTAGAGAAGTTTAGGCAAATAACAAAATCTACATTTAGATGGGTTGAGTAAGGAGGGCTGTTTTAAAGCACAATTTGAGTTTCTTGAATACAGCTGATGAAATGGAGGGATTTATTACAGTATTTGTTTTGACATACAAAATCTAGCATACAGAACATGTTATATATACGATGCATGTTTTATGTCATATATATGACGTATGCCATAAACATGACATAAAAAATCTTACATGATTTGTGTTAAGGGTATTGCCTCATAGAATAATAGGGTTGGAAGGGACCTTGGAGGTCCTGTAGTCCAACCACTTCTCAAGCAGGAAGCCCTGTGTAATTCAGGACAAATGGTTGCCCAATCTCTTGAAAATCTCCAGTGATGGAGCACCTACAACTTTTGGAGGCAAATTGTTCCACTGATTAATTGTTCCCACTTTAAGGAAATTTCTCTATATTTCTAGGTTGGATCTCTCTTTAAACTTCCACCCATTATCCCCTGCCTGCCTTCAGGTGCTTTTGAAAATAGGTCGACCCTCTCTTCTCTGACAGTCCCTCAAATATTGGAAGACTAATTCACACCTATTTTGACTTGTATTGCTATTGTGTCTCCCACAATACTGCTTTTGATAGGTTGGATTATTTTTTCTTTTTGCATATAGATAGATGGAAAGAATGAATTAAGCTGTTACATTTTTCCTGCCATCTATCACCTCCTTGCCATCTTCTCCCATAAGTGGATCAATTGTTTCCTTGACTTTTTTCTTGCTTTTTTTATATATTGAAAGAAATGTTTATTAAAACCAAAGGATTTAATAGATTAGGCAAAACCTGGCTCAAAATCAGTAACTGTGAGTGGGACACAAAATCACATGAAATATTACTACGGCTTTATAAAGCCTTAATAAGACCGCACCTAATACTGCATCCAGTGTTGGTCACTACATTATAAAAAAGATGTTGAGACTTTGGAAGAAGTGCACAAAAGATCAACTAAGATGATTAAAGACCTGGAGATTGAAACATGAAGAACGGTTGCAGGATTTGGGTTTAGCTAGTCTAGAGAAAAGAAGGACTAGGTGAGACATGATAGCAGTATTCCAGTATTTGAGAGGCTGCCACAAAGAGGAGTTAGAGGGTTCTATGAAGCAACGTTGGTTTTGTCTATGGTCTCTTGTTTTTTATTCTTAATGGTATTGTAGTAGATGGGGCTTTTATCATCTAATTTTAGAATCTCTGTGTTTCTGTCTCATTTATTTATTTATATTTCATACTTCTTACTACTATCACTCTCAAAGAGGGTCTCAGGGCAGTATACAATTTAATCAATGAAATTAAACATTAAAATCAAAATAATGTGTCCCCTCCATGCAAGCGGGTTTTGATCCCTTTGTGGAAGGCCAAGAGATTGAGGGCTTTCCTCACCTCTAAGGGCAAGATGTTACACGATGCAGGGGAAGCAGCAAAAAAGGCCTTCTTCCTAGGTCCCACCGGTCAAATTTATTTTCTGCTTACAGATTTTTCTTTGCAAACCTGGCCATTTCCAATGAAGTGAAATGTGTTGTTACCATAGGATGGATGTATTCTCCTTCACTTTTTTATACCCAATGCCTTCCAAGATTCTGGATTTACTAAGGTATTCAGTATGATTTCAGGTTAAAGAAATGAATTGGACCAAAATAAGTGTTCTCTCTTAATTGCCTCTGTAAGAAAGGCTTGTTGAGTATCTTTTCGTGTAGTTAATTCTGTGCAATCTGAAAACAATCAACAGTTATATGATAAATTACTTTTCTAATAAATAATACTGGGAGAGATCAGTATTTGTAGAGGCTAATGCCATTTAGACATATAATGGAACTGAGGTTAAACAGCAAGTTTAACTCTACATTTCCTCCCATCTTATTATTACCAAGCATTAGGCATCTGTATTAAAAAGGTGTTCTTTCTTCCTTATCATAGATTGGCTGGGCAATCTGCAGACTTTCATTTTGTAGCCCTTGGAATGTCCTCTGATTATAATTGCTGAAAATGACCAGTGTGTTTCCCTCCATTTTGACATTGAGGACTGATGAGAACTGTAATGTATCAAACCATATCAATATAGATTTTTTTAAAGAAAGAAACTTCCCAAAGGTTTTCCCAAATCTTGGCCTGCCCAGAAGTGGTATGGCCTTACCTATTTTATAGCCCTCCTCTGTTGCCTTCCTTTCCCCTTAAAATTCTGTCCCTGATTTTTACCTTTGAAAGTTCTACCCCTATGCTAGAGACCTAGCAGAGTTGCAGTGTCAGCAGTATAGGGCTTTACTTAGTATCTGTTTCCATCAGCAGTTTAAGTAACCAAGCAGGCAGCTTTGTTAAAAATTGTATCCCATTTTTTAAATTATAGTTTTTAAATTATTTCCTGTCAGGAAAATAGAACCAGAAACTTAAATTCTGATTACAGTTTGGTTCCATTGCAGTTATCTGCCTTGTAAATTGAGCCCTGAACAAAATTGTGATCAGTTTCTATCTCTACTTTTTATCTAAAAACCAATAAATTAAATGCATGCTTCGGGGTAGAAATTTAAATATCTACATATAAACTGGTTTCTTCTATATTGCCAACTCCAAGAACTGTAGAAGGCAATTCCTATTTATATCTTCAGTGGTTTTTAGTGGATATTTTTATTAGTTCCTCTTTTGGCAAAATATATACTGCAAATTTGTATATACCTCTTGTGCTTTCTTCATTTGGTATAAGCTCTCTGTAAATGCACAAGAAAGGGTTATTTGGATCATTTGTTAACCAATTACGATGGGGGAGCAGCACAAACTGCTACATTGTACTATACCAATTCAAGATAAATTATCTGCTCAAGAAAAAACCGAACAAATTTTTATAGATAAGATTGGGGGGGGGGGGACTATTAAAGAAATACATAGTGTCATACTAGTACCATTAAAGGCAGTTAAAATAATGAGTAAGATTTGATTATAACCATAGTGGTTTAACTGTCGTGAAACATTCAGTACCTTCTGCAGTATCATAAACATCTCAGCCTTTCTTTAAAAATTAAAAGATGTAAATTCTTACAATTCTGAAAAAAAAGGTCAACAGTTTTTACTTTCAGACTCAGAAAAAGTAAAAATCTGGATACTGCTAGGTTTTGAGTATTGGAGTATCAATTATTCTCACAGGCCTATATAATACTTTTTCTTTACCTAGTTTTCTGTTTGAGCCCATTTTTTATTTCCTCTGCAAACTTCAACCAAAAGTGACATCTAACCCTAAAGTCTGCAAATTCCATATTATACAAATTGAAATGTGGAAACATGGCTTATTCCATGCTGCTGTTAAAATTTTGATACTGTGCTGTGACTTAATTAGCTCATAGAAATATGGTGATATCCAGAATAAGACATTTTCTTCTTAAAAATAGTTTCAGGTACATAGCATTGCAGATGAGACTTACGATGAAGTACCTTTTCATAGTCTTCATTGATAGTACTAACACAGAAACTGCCTAGAGAGTGGACAAGGTTATTAACTTAAGCAGAAAATAGAGATTTGTCCTTAATATTCATGCATAATTGAATTCGCTGTAGTATGACGCTTGGGAGATTACCTATGCAGAATGAGAAAATGATCTAAATTTAAAAATATCCGATGAGCAAAAGAAAGTAATTTTGCAAGCAGCTCTTCTTTCTCTTTATTTTTTATTTTTTTAATATAAGCTTAAAAACAGAGGTCTGCATTCTCTTAGCAATGGTTAACGAGTTTGAAAGTACACTATAAATAAAAAAAATGAAAAATCTGGAACTACTGTGTGTCACTCTTTCCTACAGTGTTATTTCTGAAGATACCTCTAGAATGCATACTGTTTCCTTGAAGACTTCAGACCAACATTAATAATGTTTCCATTTGTACTTAATACATTTACCAACTTTCCCTCTTTACTGGCAATAATCCACATTTTCTAATGTCCTCTTTTCAGTAAATCACTGTCCTGTTTTTGACCTTGGCATTTTATGGCTTGCTAGATTTATAATTCTTATTTCCTGCTGATCATTCTTGATTCTGTTACTTCCGATGTTTTTTCCAATAAACGATTATCATTGCAATTTGGCTACAGTGAAAGAAGGCCATTATTCCAAAGTCTCTAAGTCTTTATCAGTATTTGGATATGAATCTAGATCTATTTTGCTCTCTAAAAATTAGTTGACATAACTAAATCATGATACTGGAAATGTAAAAATCATAAAACAAAGTCATCACCTTTTGACGTATCTTGTGTTATACATCAAATATTCAAACTCTTACTGACACAAACTTAGAAATGCTGAATAATGATTTTTTTGCTGCTGTTATTGTTAAACTTGAATGTGGATTTCTTTTTTTTTTAATAAAAAGGGGCATTTCCTTATTTCTGTGTGAAGTCCTTTAATTGATATTTCCCAAGGCACATTCCTCTTTTTTTTTCTTAGTTATACATAGTTTTACTGTTCCCCAGTCTTTCCACCAGCCCCCTGTTGCTACTAAATGACAGTCAAAGATTCACCCTCCAACTCCTCCTTGGTCCATCTTGAGTTGGAACATCGCAGGGTGGGCATCCAAAAAAGCTGACCCGGACTTTTTGAACTACCTCAAAAACTTTCAAATCCTCATATTTCAGGAAAAGTGGGAGATCAACGACATTTCACTATGTGGTTTTGAAATCATATCCTTGCCAGCCCGTCCCTCTCTGCTTGGTGGTCGCTCGAAGGGTGGCCTTGCAACAGGTATCTCCCTGGACTTGCATGCAAACGTGGTTCCAGTGGACTCTCTTCACCCTTATGCCCAGGCAAATCTGATATCCGTCGGGAAACTCTCGCTCCTGGTGTTTAATGCCTACCTCCCTCCCAGGGGCTCTCACTGGGACTTGGATGAGCTGTGGGCTGGTCTGGAAGACTTTCTCGCTACCATCATACTTAGATTCCCACACTCCTTGGTTCTTCTGGCGGGGGATCTAAACGCCCGCACTGCAGGGACTTGGGAAACCCTAGTTGCCTCCCGTTGGTGGACAGGCCCGGCCAGGGATGACCACCCCCTGGACACCCTGAAAGGGAGAGTTTCCAAGGATCGGAAAGCTGACAAAGCGGGGACCTGTCTAGCTCTTCTTACCATCAAACTAGACCTCTTCCCCCTTAATGGCAGATGTGCCCCGGATGTTCCCGGGGAATTTACCCACTTGGCCAAAAACGGCAACAGCACAATAGACTATATTTTGGTTTCGAGAGCCTTTTTGCCATACATTTCCTCCTTCAAAGTAGACGACAGGATTTTCAGTGACCATCTTCCACTTATTACGGTTGCACGGCTGTATAGACCTCAAAGCCATCCCGCTCACGCTGTCTCCATAGACTCTAATCCCAGAGGCTCCCCAATGTTGCCGAAATGGTCAAAGTCTCTGGCCCTTTTCCACGCACGCTTTTATCATCAAGAAGCAGCCAATACCTTGTCAGCCTTGATCGGAACAAAGGCTACACCTGGTGCACTACTGACCGCCTTCACTGAGTGTCTAAATGGTCTTATAGCCTCCTTTCAGCCCCCCACCCTTATTCCTGGTAGAGTTTCCTGGAGGAAGGGAGCCCCTTGGTTTAACTCAGAATGCAAACAAGCCAGGAACCATATGAGAGCTATATATTCTGCCTACAAACGAACAGGTTCATCAATGCCTCTCCCACCCGCTTACTTCGAGGCCAAGAAGGCATACAAGCTAGCCCTTTTAAGAGCTAAGCAAGACTGGCACCGGCTTAGGTGGAACGCATTATTAGAGGCCGCAAAATCCAGCAACCCCCGTGATTTCTGGAGTCTGTTAAACAGGAGGGCAAATAGTAGGCTTACTCACTCCATTTCGGCCACTACATGGGAACTCTTTCTACACCGAGTCTTTTATGACACTGATGTGCCAGTCTCTTCAACCACAGGTTCTCTCCCTAACCACCTTCCCAGATGGCCTCCTGTCGAACCATCCACGATTGCTAAGCTAATCGGACAACTCAAACTTCGAAAAGCTCCTGGCCCAGATCTCATCCCAGCCGAAGCCATCCTAGCCCATAAGGACTGGTGGATCCCAGTTCTTACCGAGGTATTCAATGCAATCAACCAAACGGGCCTTATCCCCAAGCTCTGGAAGGATGCTATAATTATCCCAATATACAAGAAAGGTGCCCAATCCGATCCGGGCAACTTCCGTAACATCAGTCTTCTTTCAATTTTGGGGAAACTCTACGCCCGCTATCTCCTGTCCAAACTGGAGTGCTGGGCTGAAGAGGCCGACCTGCTCGGCTATGAGCAGGCGGGGTTCCGTCCAGACCACTCCACAATTGACCATGCTTTGATCCTTCATCATCTTGCCGTAAAATACTCCACCCCCAGGAAGGGCCGTCTCTGCGTTGCCTTCATAGACCTAAAGGCTGCCTTCGACAGCATCCCTAGAGCTAAGCTGTGGGCCAAACTTTCCGCCTGGGGTATTGACAAAAGATTACTTTGGCTTATATCCCAGCTGCATGAAGGGACAGAAGCAAAAGTGCGCCTTACCCCGCAGGGGGATCTCACAAAGCTATCCCCATTAACAAGGGGGTTAGGCAGGGGTGTATACTCGCACCCTTTCTCTTCAACCTATACATCAGTGACTGGAGAAAGGCATTTTCGGATCACATGGTCTATATCCATGCTCCTAGATTAGCAGATTACAGATGTCCGCTCCTGCTCTACGCTGACGACGCTGCAATACTTTCATTTTCCCGGGTGGGCCTATGTAGAGCCCTAAAAATCCTCTCTGCTTACTGTTCTGCTAACCAACTCCATATAAACCATTCCAAGTCTAAAATCATGGTATTTGCAAGAAGCAGGAAAATTTATCACTGGAACCTGGATGGCAGCCCAGTGGAACAGGTCCACAGATTTCAATACCTAGGTATCCTCTTTCAATCTAATACCAAGTGGCCTGCGCAGGTTGAATCTCTCTGTAATAAGGCTAAGATTTCCACCCACGCCCTCCTGCATTTTTTTCATACTGAGGGAGCCCATCATATCCCCTCAGCAATAAAAGTCTATAGGGCAAAGGTGATAGCGGCTGTCACCTATGGCGCCCCCCTATGGGTCCAATCCAACATCTCCTCTCTTGAGTCCATCCACAACCAGTTCCTACGCCGTTTGATGGGAGTCCCTCCCTGTGTAAGTAATGCCGCAATCCAGCTGGAATTGGGCATATCTTCACTTGCTACAATCATATGGAAACGTGCAATTGGATATTGGTTGTCCCTATGGACCAGACTCCCAGGATATTACCTAGGCCAATGCCTATGGCGAGACCCTTTTCATAGTCCCTGGGTCCATAATATCCATACAAAGCTTTTGAAGATCGGGATTTCCCCCATTGAAGCTTTTACTTTAGGCCCTGATGCTGCCAAATCATTGATCTTTCAACGGCTGGATGACATTGACAGACAACTAAATCTGGCAAACGGATCGGGAACATGCTCACCGTTTTCCCTTGGAATTGTTCCCTTGCCTCACCCTCCACCTTACCTCACTGCGTTACATTCTATCAAACATAGGCTCGCATTTATGAAGGCAAGATTTAATGTGATCCCCTCGAATGTCCTCGACAGTAGGCTTTCGGGGGGAGTAAAATCCTCCTATTGTGCATGTGATGGCCGATCCCCAGAATCTCTGTTTCACATTACATTCGTATGTCCCCACTACCGAGACATAAGATCAAGATTCATTTCCCCTATTTCCCAGAGATTCCCTGGATCACCTGATCTGTTCAGCCTTTATTTCCTACTCCAGGATGCAGACCCTAATATAACTTCAAAGGTGGCAAAATTTTTTGCTGCAGTCACGGCGGAAAAAAAACGGGGGAAGAGACCGGTAATTCCTATGGCAGAGGAGCACTAGTATTAATAGTATAGATTGTATTTGAGGTAGTACATGGTGTATTGTCGCATGATCTTTTTACAATTGTAAAATCTACCCCCCCTTTTTATATGTATTTAATTTGGTCTCTGACCGCAATAAAAGCTATCTCTAGACATAGTTTTAGGGCTTGGTTGTTTTCTGTTTTGTTTTGTTTTTGCATTATACTACTTCTCATCGACTGTACTGATCTTATATATCCCTGGGTCATTCTGCAGTTGATGAATGGATTTAGAAATGTGATGTGATCAAAGTTGTCTAGGCTATTAAAATTTTAGGTTTAAAAGTTATGTATATTAATGGCATTAGCATCTGAGATGAAAATGCATCAAGTATAAGTTCCTATCATGACTGTCAAGAATACAGACTATTTGTCCATTTCTAAGAGTATTAACCCAAAATTACTTAGAAATTATCTTTCAAATGTATGACAATGGATTTTTATGGTTAGACTGCAGATAATAATTTAATGTAACTTTAACGTATTTCCTTATTTTCAGAATGGTTTTACGGTTTAGGATTATCATAAAAATACTAGTACTGTAATTACATGATTTTCTGTTTTGTATTACTGTGCAATTAAAAAGGCTTTGTCTTAATAGACAATATAATTATATAGATAGTCTTTGGCTTATCACCGCCGTTTAATGATTTTTCAGAGTTAACAACGGCATTGGAAAAGGTGCTTTACAACCTGTAAATCACTTCTAGCCATCATAAACTTTACCATTCCCCTCCTGCAGAGTCGCATGATTACATTTTCACAACCAGTTCATTTATGACTGATTATAGCATCGTAGTCACATGATTAGGTTGGCTGTTTTTTGCTGATTTCACCTGTTTTTTTGGCAAAAAGTCCCCATGAATTTAGGAGCATGGATTTAGACTTAAGACCATGTGATTTGCTTAACAGAAGGTTTGCTTAATGCTATAAAAATGGTCATAATATCAAGTCTGACCTTGTGGGTACCTTGACATATGACCATCAAAACGTCTGACCAAAATTCCAGTTCCAATTGTCATTGTAAGTTAAGGTAATTGTAATGAATGAAATGAAATTATTATTAGTTGTTAATGGTTAAATAATTATAATAGTGTAATTTGTAATTCCTTTTTCAGGCATTGCTTTGCTATATTTTCATCTACATGAGGTATATGGAGACCCATCCTATCTTCAGATGGCTCAAGAATATATAAAGAAGAGTCTTAGTTGCTTGACAAAGCGGTCAATCACTTTCTTATGTGGTGATGCTGGACCTTTGGCCGTGGCTGCAGTTGTATATCATAAACTACATAATGACAAGCAAG
Source organism: Masticophis lateralis (assembly GCA_030761175.1). Taxonomy (NCBI): domain Eukaryota; kingdom Metazoa; phylum Chordata; class Lepidosauria; order Squamata; family Colubridae; genus Masticophis; species Masticophis lateralis. Next base: position 180,712,904 of record JAUDYJ010000001.1, read on the forward strand.
CAGAAGATTGTATTGCTCGGTAATATCTCAAAATATTTGAGTAAATACTCAGTGACACCTTAAACTCACCATGATGTATATTGCCTTATTTATGAGAAGGGAAAGCTGTTTCCAACAGAAGGTTGATCTTTGGAGTGCAACATCTATTATTTCAGACATAATAGGACAATGACTAAAGCTGTCACTCTTAACTAAATTGTAATATTTAGGAAGGGAAGTATATTCATTTTTAGAGTGATTAATTTTGACACCAGCTTTGATGTTTCTGAGATCTATTGGTGCCATTCTTCCAGCTTAGAAGTTACAGGCCTGAGTGTTTCCAGCCCTGGTACCGCTTTGGCCTTTACTTTCCACATACTCTCTAGTTCCTTCTTCAGGCCCTGTTATTTCTCCAGCTTCTCCTACTCCTTCCTGGTGTTGCTGTCACTTGGGACTGCTACATCTAACATCACCACTGTCTTCTGGTCCTTGTCTAGAACCACAGTGTTGGTTTATTGGTTAGTACCTGCCAATCTGTCTGGATCAGTCCCACAGGACCTTAGTCTTCTTATTCTCCACCACCTTCTGTGGAATCTCCCATCTGGACTTTGGAGGGTCTAAGTCTAGCCCATAGACTGTGCAAATGTTTATACACAATGCTAGCTATGTGGTATGCTCTTCAGTGTATGCTGTACCTGCCTGCACCTCATACCTTGTCACTTTGTGTTGGACTTCCTCTCCTTTCCTTCCCTCCCGTCTTCTCTTCAAAAGATAAGGATTCCAGGTTATCCCCCTTCTTTGTTGTCCCAAATTCTGGAAGTATATTTAGGCGGCTTGCATAGTCTCATATGACTCTGGCTTATTATAAACAGAACTGGAGAAAGACACATATTCTCCATCAGAACAGTATTCATTTAAATGCAGTTCTATTCTTTGTTTCATTTGGGAATTTTTTTTCCTTCCACACTTAACTTGTGTTCTCAGAATAAGAATTCAGTGTAATCACATAGTGCCCTCTAATGGTATTATTGGAATAAAGCATGAAATTGTAAAATGTCCTTGAAGGCTGAGGAGCTCTACATACCAAATATTAAACTGACTTTAAAAAAATTTAAATAACAATCTTGAGTGTGTTGTATAGATACCATTCAAAGTATGCCTAATTCTCTATATTTTCCTTACATGTTGTGTTGTTATATTGAAAACTACTGAGAATTTATCCTGACCATAGAAACTTATAAATTCAACCAGCCAGTGAATATGTGAATTATGAAAATGAATGCTTATTAAGTAAAAGAAGTTGTGGGTGGGAAGAAAATGTTGCAGAAAATAAGGTTGAAAAAGATACTAGGTGCACTGTGAGGAAAAAATGTGATCAAGAAAAAATTAATAATAAACAGTTCAAAATCACAGAGTGATTGTAGCATGAACCCCCCCTCACCCCTGCCAGCAGTAGGAACAAAATCATAAAGTGATTTTGATGGAAAATAGTATGCATGTATGTGTATGTGTGTGTACAGATAATATCTCGGGTTTCTTCCCGTGTAATTGTAAACATCTTTAGAAGGGTGGTAGCGACGTTTCGATGAAATCACATTCGTCATCTTCTGGCTGATGTTCTCGGTTTGGTGCTTATGGGCAAACTGTGTGATCTTAACTAACGTTTTTCTATGAAAAGAGGCAAAGGTGTATTCCGGTTTCGTTGACAGTGTTGTTGTATTCTGATTGGCTGATGACGTAGTTGTATTTTGATTGGGTGGAGGCGCTGTTGCTAGATTGTGGGTTGATGGATAAGTTATGCTGGAAATGGTGGCAACACAGGCTTTTTGATGAACCTTTGGTCTATGGTTTATATTTTGTGTTAAGATTCGTCTATCTATGAGAGCAGGTTTCCAAATAGAAGGCAGACGGGTAGTGTCATCACGTTTATTTATACAATATGGTCTTTTCAATATTTCAATGGCCTCTCTGATTATTCTGCCATTGAGATGTTCTATTTTTGCAACTGTTTTTGTGTTACTAAAGTTAATATTATGTCCTGTGGCATTTATGTATTGTACTAATGATGATGTGTGTTCTTTCTTCTGTACTGAGTTTTTGTGTTCCTCGATGCGCACACTCATTTTTCTGTTGGGCTGTCCAATATATGTTGAGGGGCAGGAAGCACATGGGATTTCGTATATGCCTTGATCTTCTAATTCTATTTTGTCTTTAGGGTTTCTCAGAATAGACGATATCTTTCTATCTGTACAAAATATGGTTTTGATGTAGTGTCTATGCAGTACTTTGCTAATTTTATCCGTTGTTCCTTTTATATAGGGCAAGATGGCTTTCCCATTGTTTTGTTCCTCTTGTTGATTTCTCTTCTGTCTAGGTGTTGCATGCTGGATCATACTGATGATTTTATTTCTACAGAACCCATTTGATGTCAGTACGTTAGTTAATGTATATAATTCTGTTTCTTTTGATAGATGGTATGTCCTAAGGAGATATGTCTTCAAAAGAAGACACATACGAACCGCTATCTCAATGCTAAATCACACCACCATCCAGCACAAATAAACTTTGTTGCCAAAACATTAACCACAAGAACTAAACATCTGGCTGATGAAGCACATTTACAAACAGAATTATATACGTTAACTAACGTACTGACATCAAATGGGTTCTTTAGAAATAAAATCATCAGTATGATCCAGCATGCAACACCTAGGCAGAAGAGAAATCAACAAGAGGAACAAAACAATGGGAAAGCCATCTTGCCCTATATAAAAGGAACAACGGATAAAATTAGTAAAGTACTGCATAGACACTACATCAAAACCATATTTTGCACAGATAGAAAGATATCATCTGTTCTGAGAAACCCTAAAGACAAAATAGATTTAGAAGATCAATGCGTATACGAAATCCCGTGTGCTTCCTGCCATTCAACATATATTGGACAGACCAACAGAAAAATGAGTATGCGCATCGAGGAACATAAAAACTCAGTACAGAAGAAAGAACACACATCATCATTAGTACAACATATAAATGCCACAGGACATAATATTAACTTTAGTAACACAAAAACAGTTGCAAAAATAGAACATCTCAATGGCAGAATAATCAGAGAGGGCATTGAAATAGAGAAAAGACCATATTGTATGAATAAACGTGATGACACTTCCCGTCTGTCTTCTATTTGGAAACCTGCTCTCATAGATAGACAAATCTTAACACAAAATATAAACCATAGACCAAAGGTTCATCAAAAAGCCTGTGTTGCCACCATTTCCAGCATAACTTATCCATCAACCCACAATCTAGCAACAGCGCCTCCACCCAATCAAAATACAACTACGTCATCAGCCAATCAGAATACAACAACACTGTCAACGAAACCGGAATACATCTTTGCCTCTTTTCATAGAAAAACGTCAGTTAAGATCACACAGTTTGCCCATAAGCACCAAACCGAGAACATCAGCCAGAAGATGACGAATGTGATTTCATCGAAACGTCGCTACCACCCTTCTAAAGATATGTTTACAATTACACGGGAAGAAACCCGAGATATTATCTGTACACACATATATACCCATGAAAACTTATATGTGTGTGTGTGGTGTGTGTGTGTGTGTGTGTGTGTGTGTGTGTGTGTATTGAAGAGAACTAAATAAGAATAATATAATGTACAGGTAATCCTGGAGTTACAACAGTTCATTTAGTGATTGTTTGAAGTTACAACATCACTGAAAAAGGTGACTTATGATTATTTTTCACACTTACAATCATTAAGCATCCCCATGGCCATGTCATCAAAATTCAGTTGCTTAGTACCTGACTCACATTTATGACTGTTGCAATGTCCCAGGGTCAGGTGATCACTTTTGCAACCTTCTGACAAGCAGTCAATGGGGAATCCGGATTCACTTAACAACCATGTTACTAATTTAATAAGTGCAGTGATTCACTTAACAACTGTGGCAAGAAAGGTTGCAAAACTCACTTAACAAATGTCTCACTTAGCAATAGAAATTTTTGACTTAATTATCATAAGTCGAAGACTACATGTAATGCAATGTAACATGATAGTAAAGTAAACTATAGCACAATTTAAACATGCTTAGAAAGCCTTCTCAAATTGGAGGTGGGGGGAATTTTCCTTGCCATTGAATTATAAAGTCTAATAGACCTTTTTTCCCCCCCCAAGCTTATTGCATCTGCCCAAACCAGATCCACGAATCCCTGATGAAATGCTTTATGGACGTATGGGGTATTTATCTGCTCTGCTGTTTGTGAACAAACATTTTGGAGAGGAAAAGATCTCTCAAAATCACATCCAACAGGTATTCTATCCTTTTTTTTTTCTATCCTGAGCTATTCAAATATAGGTAGTCCTTGACTTATGACCACAATGACTCCAAAACTTCCATTGCTGTGTGAGACAGTTAAGTCAGTTTTGCCCCATTTTACAACCATTCTTGCTTCAGTTCTTAAGTAAATCAAAGCGGTTGCTAAGTTAGTAACATGGTTGTTAAGTGAATCTGGCTTCCCCATTGACTTTGCTAATTTGCTCAGAAGTTGCAAAAAGTGATTGCAGGATGCTGGGACACGGCAACCATCATAAATAAATGTCAGTTGCCAAGCATCTGAATTTTGATCATGTGACCATGGAGATTCTGCAGCAGTCATAAGTGTAAAAAATGATCATAAGACACTTTTTTCAATAATGTTGTAACTTTGAACAGTCACTAAACAAATGGTTTAGAACTACCTGTATCTATAAACTCTTTCCATGGTTAATAATGCAGCCTTCTAATGTCTGCTAACCCTATTAAAAAAAAACAAATTGGCCAAAATCTCATAAGATTTCCAGGTTGGTAAATTCCTCAAGATTTGAAAGAGTATAATTGCAAAATCTCATGAGATTTGGAAAGTCCCCATTTTTTTCTTTTTTTTTTTCTTTTTTTTTTCTTTTTTTTAAGGAGGGGAGGTTTGCCTGGAAATATTGTTGTCCACACCTGTTCTCTCATTTATTAAAAAAATACAACACTGTTCCTTATTGATTAGCATGATAATTGTAAATTAAGAAAAATATATATTCAAATCCCACTTGGCTGTGAACAGATTAAAGATGTAGATTATGTAATCATTTTATCTGTGAGACTCCTGTAGGGCAGTTTCTTAGCAAACTTGATGGAGGGATACTGGAATATTTAAAAGTTCAAATCCACCCTGCTATATAAAATACCTAAAATAGATTATTGTCATCCCCTTTTATTTATGCCAGCTATAAAATTTTGAAGCACAGCCATTATTATTTCTGATTTTTCCTATAGGTTTGTGAGGCAGTTATTGCATCTGGTGAGAATTTGGCACAGAAGCGAAACTTCACAGCTAAGAGCCCACTCATGTATGAATGGTACCAGGAGTATTACGTAGGAGCAGCCCATGGTCTAGCAGGAATTTATTACTACCTGTTGCAGGTGAGAGGCACTCTGCAGTAAGGAAAAGGTCTGTTTAGAAGAGTACAGCCATTCATGTATGGCTTAGATACGGCCAGAGATTCCATCACCATTAATGTGGCACAAGTTGTAAAATAAAACTGAGTTTCCAAATGGAGCAAATATTCTTTTTCCACAGAAATTTATATCCTATGTACAAAATCGTTAACAACCATAAGCTAAAACTATAGCTAGGTTATTTTAAAGTTTTAAATAGCAAAAATGAAACATAAGACCAGTGTAATAAACTCAGTAGTTTAATTGAAACCTTTTTAGGTTAAAATCTGAGAAAATAAAAAGGCCTTCATGGTCAGAGCACCTTGCTTTGATTCTCCTTTTGCTAGCTTCTTCAGATAATTAGTAAATGATACTATATTTTTCTTCTGCTTTTAATATGACTTGATAGTACTCTTTTGAATTATATTACTTTTTAATCAAATTGTCACTTTAATTTGTTATTAGGTATTTTCATTTTTCATTTATTTTCATTTATTTGATTTATATACCGCCCTACTCCCGAAGGACTCAGGGCGGTGAACAGCCAAACGATAAAATACATAAATACAAAACAGAATTAAACAATTTGGCCTAGAAAAATTTAAAACACCCCAATCCTTCAAAAACAGATTAAAATTTACATATTAAAAGAGAAAAAGAGAAAAGATTAGGCCAGGCCAGCCTGGTGGAATAAAAAGGTCTTGAGAGAGCGGCGGAAAGTGCGCAGATCCGGGATCCTCCATATCTCCGGGGGAGCTCATTTCAGATAGTATGTGCCCCCACAGAGAAGGCTCTCCCCCTAGGGGCCACCAGTCAACATTGTTTGGCTGACGGCACGCGGAGGAGCCCCTCTCTGTGAGAGCATACCGGCCGGTGGGAGACTATTGGTGGTAGTAGGCGGTCCCGTAAGTAACCAAGTCCTAAGCCATGGAGCGCTCTAAAGGTGGTAACCAAAACCTTGAAGCGCACCCGGAAGACCACCGGGAGCCAGTGCAGCTCGTGCAGGAGAGGTGTTACATGCGAACGCCACATTGCTCCCATCACCACCCACGCGGCCGCACTCTGTGCCAGTTGGAGCCTCCGGGTGCTCCTCAAGGGGAGCCCCATGTAGAGAGCATTGCAATAGTCCAGGTAGGAAATGACAAGGGCATGAGTGACCGTGCGTAAAGAGTCCCGATCCAGAAAGGGACGCAACTGGCGAATCAGGCGAACCTGATGAAAAATCCTCCCAGTCACAGCCGTCAAATGCTCTTGTAAAGACAGCCATGAATCCAGGAGGACGCACAAGTTTCGTGCCCTCTCCGTGGGGGACAATGATTCACCCCCAATAGTCAGTGATGGCGCCAACTGACTATATCGGGACGTCGGAAACCACAGCCACTCGGTCTTGGATGGGTTGAGCCTGAGCCTATTCCTCCCCATCCAGATCCGCACTGCCTCCAGGCACTGGGGCATCACTTCAAGGGCATTGTTGGAGTGGTCCGGGATGGAAATGTATAGCTGAGTGTCATCAGTGTACTGGTGGTACTTCACCCCGAAACCATGGATGATCTCGCCTAGCGGCTTTACATGTTGAACAAGAGAGGCGAGAGGACCGACCCTTGCGGCACCCCACATATGAGGGGCCTCGGGATCGACCTCTGCCCCCCTGCCAATACAGACTACAGCTGCTCGGAGAGAAAGGAGGAGAAACACCATTACACAGTGCCTCCCACCCCTAACTCTTCCAACCGGTGCAGCATGATACCATGGTTGATGGTATCAGAAGCCGCTGAGAGATCTAATAGGACCTGGACAGAGGAGCAACCCCTGTCCCAAGCCCTCCAGAGATCATCAACCAACGCAACCAATGCCGTTTCTGTGCTGAACCCAGGCCTGAAGCCCGACTGGAACGGATCCAGATACGTCGTTTCACCCAGGTGCTAGGGAAGCTGTTGCGCAACCACACTCTCAACAACCTTTGCCACAAAACGAAGGTTGGAGACCGGACGATAATTAACCAACATTGCCAGGTCCAGGGAAGGCTTCTTGAGGAGAGACCTCACTACTGCCTCTTTCAAGGCGGCGGGAAAGTCACCTTCACCCAATGAAACATTTATAATCCCCTGGAGCTAGCCTCGCGTCACCTCCCAGGAAGCCAGCACTAACCAGGAGGGACATGGGTCCAGCAAACATGTAGTCGCGTTCAGTCTGCCCAGAATCCTGTCCACGTCCTCAGGAGTCACAGGATCAAACTCATTCCAGATAACATTCTCAAGACCTGTCACAGTCTCTCCCCCTGAGACTACCCAGTCGGAGTCCAGTTTCTGACTCCGACTGGGTCTGCAACTTTGTCTGCATCACAAAATCTGAGTGATTTTGTCATGCAGATACCGAACAAAATCCTTGGCTTTACACTCCAAGGGGTCCTCCCACGCTTCCTGGTGGAGCAGGGAGCGGGTCACCCTAAACAGGGTGGCCGGGCGGTTATCTGATGATGCAATAAGAGCAGCAAAATAACTACATTTTATCGTCACTAGGTAATTCCTAATATGAGATCTTACCAGTGTCCGGTCCGATTCAGAAAGACTGGCCCTCCAACTACTCTCTATGCATCTTTTCCAGCACTTCAACTCTCAGCTCCTCAGTAAACCAAGGAGCCAAATGAGATCGGCGCTGGGTCAGAGGCTGCAAAGGCACAACCCGATCCAGAGCTCCAGCAGCCGCCCTATCCCAGGCAGCCAATAGGTCTCCAGTCGAGGCGTGTGCCAGAGCCTCAGGGCCCAAGCTTTATCTGGAACCTGTCAGGCTCTATCAGGCGCCTGGGGCAGAACCATCTAACCGGCTCCACCTCCCTGCGGCGGGGTGCAGCAGTTCGAAGGTTGAGGCGAAGGAGAGAGTGATCTGACCATGACAAGGGCTTGGTAATTATATCCCCTATCTCAAGATCACTCAACCACTGTCCAGAGACAAAAACCAGATCCAGTGTGTGGGTAAGACCATGAATTAACTGGGTCAGGTCCATAGCTGTTATGGAAGCCATGAACTCCTGAGCCACCTCAGACGTCTCACACATGGACGGCAGGTTGAAATCGCCCATGACCATAAGTCTAGGGGTATCAACCGCCACCGCGGCAGGGCTGCTGCCACGTGGCAGGGAGCTAGGTACGTGATCAGCAAACCCATCTGAACCCCATGACCCCATTTCACAAGGAGGAATTCACAACCGACCGTCTGAGGAACAGTGGCCTCTCTTGGTCTCAGACCTTCTTTCATATTAACTACTACCCCCCCTGCCCCTCCCCTGTGACCTTGGCTGATGGAATGCGTGGAAACCTGGTGGGCACATTTCAACGAGGGGAAACCCCCCCTCCTGGCCCAACCAGGTCTCCGTAATACCTGCCAGGTCTGCTCCTCCCTCCTGAACAAGATCACAAATGAGGGGGGCTTTATTTACTTCGGACCTGGCATTGTACAACATCAGCCGAAGGCCCGGGCCCTGAGGATCTGTGCAACTTGGGGAACGAGTGGAGCCTTGGGGGCCAGAGCGTGCCACCACTCGTAGACAGCGAGTGCGCACTCCCCTAACATGATATGGCCCCCTGCTCCCGCCATATCTACCCTCCCACCCACTGTATTGATGTTCGAAGCACTATCCGGATGAGCTCTAACCCCCCCCAACCCCAGGTCCCCCACCCCCCATGCCGTGCTTCATGGCCAGACCCGACCCTCCCCCTTGTGGGTTATCCCCCATACCCACAGCCCAAATTCCAATCTGACCCTCCCCCTCCCTGGGACCCTTTAAAAGTTTAACTAAAAATTTCGATAAAAAACCCTTCAACCCCCTGGTTGAAGGGTTTTTGAGTATTGAGAACATGGGCAAACATATATTTAATGTTTGGAGTATCTTATAGTCCCCTCCAGGGTCAAACAATTTAGAGGCAGTTGCATCTTTTATATTTTTAAAGCCATGCTTTAAAACCCAGATGAAGTCACATTTTATGACTGATTTAAGATCATGTGTATTTTCTTATTTCAGCCTGGTCTTGGTGTGAGTCAAGCAAAGTTGCATAACATGGTCAAGCCAAGTGTGGATTACCTCTGCCAGTTAAAGTTTGTCTCTGGCAATTACCCCCCCTGCATTGGAGACAACAGAGATTTGTTGGTCCATTGGTGTCATGGTGCACCCGGTGTTATCTACATGCTCCTTCAGGCCTATAAGGTAAGTAGTAACAGTTAGACAACCAAGCAAAATTCTATCTCTTCCTGTCAGATTGTTTAATATTTCTGTTCTAATTAAAATGGATATTATATGTCCCTGCCATACATTTTTATGGTCTTACTGTTGTGTAATAATGACAGCTGGTAGTGACATTTCTTCCATTTATTGCTCAAGAGATCTTTTCAAGGAAAATGACAAAGTCAGAAGAATCAGAATAGAGCTGAAAGGGACCTTGAAGGTCTTCTAGTACAGCCCCCTGCTCAAGCAGGAGATCCTATACTATTTCAGACAAGTGGCTGTCCAGTCTCTTCTTAAAACCTCCAATGATGGCACCCACAACTTCTGAAGGCAAGTTGTTCCACTGGTTAATTGTCCTGACTATTAGGAAGTTTCTCCTTAATTCCAGGTTGTTCTCTCCTTGATTAGTTTCCATCCATTGTTTCTTGCCCTGCCCTTTGGTGCTATAGAAAATAAATTGACCCCCTCCTCTTTGTGACAGCCTCTCAAATACAGGAATTCTGTTATCATGTCCCTCCTATCATTCTTTTCTCCAGACTAGCCAAACCCAAATCCTGCAACCATTCTTCATATGTTTTAGTCTCCAGGCCTTTAATCACCTTGGTTGCTCTTTCCACATTTCCAAAGTCTCAACATCTTTTTTGTAATGTGACCAAAACTGGATGCAATATTCCAAATGTGGTCTTACTAAGGCTTTATAAATCAGTACTAATACTTCACGTTTGGCATGATCTGTTTTTAACTATAACTGGCTACTAGTTATAACTTTGTTTCTAAATGTTCACAGATCTGTTTTTTGATTATCCTTTCCAGTATCTTCCCAGGTATTGACGTTAGATTGATTGGTCTCTAGTTTCCTGGATCTGGTTTTTTTTTGTTTTTGTTTTTTTTTTGGTGGTTTTCCTCTGGTAGTTCCCCAGTGCTCCAAAAATTTTTTAAAGATATTATACAGTGGCTTTGAGATAACATCTGCCAGCTCCTTCAGAACTCGGATGTAATTCATCAGGTCCTAGTGATTTATATTCATCAACGTCAGAAGGGTGTTATTTTACCATTTTATTACTTATTTTAATTTTTATTTCTAGTCTGCCTTTTACAGTTATGATTTTGGTAGGTTGGCTATAGTTTTTTGTGTGAAGGCTGATGCAAGAATGAAATAAGCAGCTCTGCTTTCTCCCTATTGCCAGTTACTTCCTTGCCATCTTCTCTCTTTAATGGGCTGACTGTTTCTTTGGCTTTTTTTTCTTGTTATTTACACTACATGTTGAAAGATTTTTTTTAATTATTTTTGACTTTTTTGTAAGTCTTTGTTCATTCTGAGCCTTTGCTTTTCTGACTTCATCTTTGCTGATTCGGACTATTTGTTGATATTCTGTCTTAGTCAGGGTGGATTTGATTTAAATCACGATTTAAATCACTAGTCAGTAAGGCTTGATTTAAATCATAGTTTTCTACATAAAAACTAATTCTTGCTGGTATAACTTTAATATGCAAGTAGATGAAGATTTTTAGAATAACAACTTTTCATATTAATTTTTTTATCCCCAGTTTAGTAGGTTAATCATTCATACTTGGACAACTTTTCTGTTGAACTTAGGAAGAAGAAAAATAATCATTACCTTAATAATAACAATTTAAATAGATTTATTCAACTGAAACAATGACATTACAGCATATGTTATTTGCTTAAACGAACATCCATGTTTGTTAACTAATTTGGCTAAACAATATACCGTATTTTCCGGCGTATAAGACGACTGGGCATATAAGACGACCCCTGACTTTTCCTGTAAAAATATAGGGTTTGGGCTATACTTGCTGTATAAGACGACCCCTCTTCCAACGCACACCAAATAAAAATTAAAAAACATCAACTGGCTCACCCACAATGTAAAAGCAGCTGTGCTAGACCCAAAATGGCCCCTGCAACAAGCAGGAACCTCACACAGCCACAAAAAGCCCAAAAAAACAACTTCCACACTTTACACACACAAAATTCCACATATAGCTTTGTGAGATTTTGTGCGTTTGTGTAGTTAGAGTGAAACTCTACAGAAACACACTAAATCTCAGAAAGCTGCACAATTATTTTATTTTATTTTATTTTATTTTATTTTATATTATTTTTATTTTTATATGAAAGTTAAATTTAAAACTTCCTAGCCTAAAACTTAGACCTAGCCTTTAAATGACTAAGTCTAAAAAAGAACAACTAAAAAACCCCCCAATTAACTATTTTTTTTAAAGCTCTCAAAGGGGAAAAAAAACTTACCCAATAGAATAAGGGTCTCCAACCTTGGCAACTTTAAGACTTGTAGACTTCAACTCCCAGAATTCCTCAGCCAGCTTTGCTTTGCTGGCTGAGTAATTCTGGGAGTTGAAGTCCACAACTCCCTGCCTGCTTGATTGCAGGCAGGGAGATTTAGTTGCTTACTGATGCAATGGATTGCAGGCAAGGCAAGGCAAGGCAAGGCAAGCGTTGCGGCTAGCAGCTAAGGTAAGCAAGCTGGAGGGGGGGGGATTTTTGCTACGTATCAATTAGCAGGCAAAAATTAGCAGCTGGGGTGGCCAGTGTTGTATAAAAGGAAAGTTTTTCCCTTTTAAACAGGGCTTGGCCATCCAAGCTCTGGCGATCAGGCAACTCAGCTGGGATGGCCAGCCTTGTGTAAAAGGAAAGTTTTTCCCTTTTACACGGGGCTTGCGTGTAACTCAGCTGATTAGCGGCAACTCAGCAGGCAATTCAGCTTGGCTCCTTAGAGCCATTTAAGGCTCGTCAAAGCCTTTCGGACTGGTCTGCCTGGTTACAGGAGACTGACACCCGGCGTATAAGACGACCCCCGACTTTTGAGAAGATTTTTGTGTGTTAGAAAGTCGTCTTAAACGCCGGAAAATACGGTATATATATTTTAAGAAACTTAGACTGTCAGCCCAGCCTACACATGGAAAACTTAAATACTGTCCTCTGTAGCTCACTCGTCATCTTCATCTTCTTCTTTGTTCATAATCTGGAAAAGAAAAACAAGCTTTCCTGCTTTATCAGGTCCCAAACAATTTCTCAATTTAGAATGAATGAGTCCAAAGGAAGAGAATATTCTTTCAACGCCTGCAGAAAAAGCTACTGCTGTTAAAAGTGAAATCATTACTTGAACAGTCTCTAAATCCAAGTGCTTAAGTGACTTCCACCAGTTCACTGGTGTGACTTTCTTTAAAATATCTTCAGCAAACATATTTCTTGAATGGTTCGCCCTTAGCTTTGAAGTTTATTATAGTTGGCATTACAGATTGTTGATTGCTGGATACCCATGTCATAGCTAACTCCTCTTCCTCAGCACTTAAGTTTTGACCCTGATACTGGATATTGACAATATTTGCCAAAAAATGAGCTGGAGACAGTACTTGTCCCATTCATTTTTTTAATGCTTGTAATTTAATTCTGTCCATGTGTAGTTCTGTTTTTAAGTATTCACTCAGTTCCTTCCAAATTTCAACAGCATCAGAAGTATTTAGCAATTTCAACAACATTAGTCTTTATTTCTGGAACATTTAAGTCTTTGGCTAAGAGGTGCAGCAAATGAGCACTGCAACCATATGTTATTAGCTTTGTATTCCCTTCCTCCTCTTCTAAATTTCTTCTCATCTTGGATACATTTGCAGCATTGTCTGTGACCAAACTGCGTACTAGACATTTGAATTTTTGTTCACATGTTATTATAGCTTTTACTGCCACTTCTTGTAAGTATTCTGCTGTGTGTGCATTTCCTGATGTATCAATTGTTTGTGCAAGGAAGACTTTCCCTTCTTCTGTTGTTATACAAGCACATACAATAGGATCATTGTGGACATTACTCCACCCATCAATACTTAGGTTAGCAATTCTACCCTCCAGAGTTGTTGCACATTGCTCCATTTCTCTGTCATACACTTTATCCAACAGTTTCCCTGCAACATCTGCTCTGCTGGGTGGACTGTATTCTGGTCTCAGTGACTGAACCATATTAATGAAATGTGGGTTCTCAGTCAGACGGAAAGAAGAGTTCGTTGCATAAACAAACTGGGCATTTTTTTCATCAATTAACTCTTTTTTTAATCTGCTAGTTTTTATCACAAATTTATCTATGGAGGTTCCAGGAGGAAAGGGTTTTTTCTTTCTTTTAGGTGATACTGATATGTGGCTGTGGGTGTCTGATGATGATGATGCTAATGAAGCACTATCCTGGATGGATAACTCTGTAGAACAGGAGGATGGTGATCTTGAAGGTGGATAGTTTCCAAAATCCATGAATTCCCCTAAACAAAAAAGTCAGTGCTGTTATTTTATTGTTTATACAATTTCTGCTTATTGTACACAGCACTGCCCCAAAAGGAATATTTGCTTTTCTTCCTAACTGTATCAAATGACAGTAACATGCAGTAATAATAAGAAATATAATTTTGCTCAAACATGACAGTTCAAGGCAGTCTTTAGAAATATGATTCAATAAAAATGTTTACCAGCCTGAAGATCCTGCCTGTTCAAATGTTTCTTTGGTCATCTTCATCACAGCACTTCTCATGATGTTGCCTCATTCGGGCCACCAGGCCTTGCATTTCTTTGTTGCGGTATTTGCAGTTTGCACGCATGCCTTTCCAAGGAAAGAATGTGATAAACCTCAGGTCATACACAGAAAAAGATTCAAAGACTTGTCTGTCTGTGGCTGGGCAGTATTATGCTCAGAAAGTTTCATTTTCATTTTGTACTTCTTGTCTGCTTGCCCTTCCTCCTCACACTTAGTTTCACTTTCTTCTTGTGCAGATCTATTCCACTCCAAACAATCAGAAAAATATTGTTTCTATTCTATTCGCTGAACTTCTTGAAACTTAGCACTGAAGGGATTGATTCTGTATTCATAGGTTTGTAGAACAATAGGATTAAGGTCTTTTTCTCAACTCTCATGTTATAACATTTTTGCTGTGAAGAAGAGGCATGTGATCTCTGCTGAGTCAAATTCAGTTTTGAGAACTGCAAAAATAAATCAAGCATCTCTGATAATATCTTATAGGCAGAGAAACTGCCCAATAATCTTACAAAAACCTCTGGAAGAGCATGACATTGTGAATGGATTAATGGAATTTATTTACCAAAAAAATTAAAATATACAGCCTTATTCTACATAATTAAAAAACTAATCTTTATTTCATGATGGAATAACTTTTGGATGGTAATATATTTTCCTCAAAAAGCATTTTATTTTAAAAAATCCGATTTATATTTTAAAAATCCGATTTATATCTTAAAAAATCTGATTTTTTAAAAAAAATTTTAAAAAAATCTTTTATCCACCCTGGTCTTAGTTATGTGTCCCTCTTACCATTTTTTGTACTTATCTGTTTTATCTTTCAGTTTACGAGAGAGGTCTTTGTGCAATCATACTGGTTTCTTCTTGGATTTCTTGTTTTTCTTTTTCAGTGGTATTGTGTTTGACTGGGCTTTTACGATCATATTTTTCAGTGTTTCCCACACTTTCTGTTCTTGTTCCAATAATAAGAGAACAACATGCTGCTTGTTTTCTCAGATGTTTGGGGAACAGAAATATTTCAGTGATGCCTTGCAATGTGCTGATGTGATATGGCAGTGGGGGTTGCTGAAGAAAGGATATGGGCTTTGCCATGGTACCGCAGGCAACGCATATGCCTTCCTGGCACTGTACAACCTTACTCAAGACATGAAATATCTCTACAGAGCTTGCAAGGTAAGCACATGTTTATATGGGACAAGATGTCTAGCTTGGCCTGCAGAAAAATTAACCAGACAGACAAAATGTAGATGACTGCTTCACACAACTTCAATTATTTGCCTTGAAAGGCTGGAAAATAGACTGTCTTATTCTTATTTTATCTGGATTTTTTTTAAAAAAAAAAAACTCAAACTGTTGGGAAAAAAGATAACTTGGGATTCAGATCTGCAGAATTTTTGAACTGCTACCTTTTTTACTTTTTTTTTCTTTTGTAAATATTCAAAACACAGTTTACCATTGGAAAGTTGTTGATGTTGCAAATTTCCTACACAGAAGCAACTTTTGTCAATCTTATCATTTCCCTATTAGTCACAGAACTTAAAGTGAGGTTACCTGTTTTTCTTTTCTTTTTCCTTATATAGTCACAGGCTTTTGAATTTTGGTGGTTGTGGTGGTAATTGAAATTTATTGTCAATATTGCATGCCTTTCTAGGGGAAAGAGGTGACTTTTACCATTTTCTCTATTTTCTACAGCCCTTTCAATCTTAAATAAAAACCTGCTCTGGAGGATATGAGACCCTCTAATGCAGTGTTTCTCAATCTAATAATTCTAGGTTAATTGAACTTAAATACCCAAATTCTCCAACTAAATTTCTAAGGCTTGAAGTCCACCCGTCTTAAAGCTCAAGGGATCCTGAATGTGAAAAATTCCTTCAGCCTTCTTGTCTAATCTGCCTATCCTAAGCTTCCTTGCCCCTTATGTGTGCTTCTATTCGGCTTTTGGCTCAGGAGGCTTGGATTGGTGCCAAAAAGTGGTTCTTCCCTCCCAAGCCCAGCCTGAGTTTCTTTTACCAGTCACTTTTTGAGTTTTTTTCAGCTAAATTTGACTGTTAAAATGTTTGCAAAAGAAGCTTACAAAATACTTACAAAACACCTGCAAATATATTGTTAATAGCAGGTAAAGCTCTTAAATATTCTCTATGTCCAGGATTGATTTTCAGTATTAGGATATCTTGAGACATATCTTGTGCATAAAATTAATGAAGACTGTAAGAAATTATTCCTACAAAAATTACTTATACTAGATAAAAGTTTATTATTATTATTATTATTATTATTATTATTATTATTATTATTATTATTATTATTATTATTATTATTTTAGTTTGCAGAATGGTGTTTAAGTTACGGGCAACATGGATGTCGGACACCAGATACTCCTTTTTCTCTTTTTGAAGGTAATAGTCACTTTACTTTTCCTCTCTTCGAAATGTTTTTGACTGATCGATAGTAACAATTGGGATTGGATAATTAAATTATGGTCTCATATACTCAAATTTCTGCATAAGATAATAATGTCATACATGTGGATCAAATCAAATTATTTGCAGCTGAAAGTTATATTTCTGTATGTAGTTTTCTGCATCTGTTGTCCTCCAGATGTGTAGGGATTATTTATTAGTTGAGAAGCTGGTATAGTTATCCCAACACAAAAAAAGTTCCCTTGGTTAAATGAGGCTTCTATTAGAGCAGACAAATGGGTTGTCTCTGGGTTTTGTTTTTTGGTTTTTTTAGGGCATGGGGATGTCTGCCTTACTAAAATGCTTTCCCTTATCCATGACAAACTGAAACATTAAAAAAAATCGTTTGAGGACCTCAAAGTCAAACTGACAAAAGAAAAATAATTAAAAATACAACATGGACTTCTCTGTCCCTCTTCTGTAACATATTGGAATTGATTATACCATATTATAATTAGCACCAACACTTACATAATTCTGAAAATATTTTGTATATCCTAGTATTGCAGATACTGAGAGATAATGTACCTCCATAAGGTTTTTGGCTAGTTAATGGCACATCTGAAATTAATTAATTAATTAATTCAAAAACTGCCCTGTTTCACCCTTCCATCTAACAGCCACTATGCAGCACTTTCAGTTGTTTCTTCACTCAGAAATTTTTATTACATCTAGATGTTTGCTACGTATTTCACTATTACCATAAATAAATCATTGCAAAATACATGTTGTCTGATCTTCTAAAGCAATCTTCTTCCATCCTAGATCCCTAGGTGTCTAAATTTAAGTTCCCAGATTTCTTTAGCTACTATGAATATTTGCTAATAGTTCTGGGAATTGAAGGCCAGGCATCTATTTCAGCATAATTTTATTTATTTATTTATTGAATTTCTATACCGCCTTTCTCCCGAAGACTCAGGGCGGTGAACAGAATAGGATTTCATATACATATAATATATATATATTTTAAATAAACAGTAAGTAATAAATTGAGTCAACTTAGTGTATCTGCTAAGACCTTGGCATAGAATTTAGATGTTTATGCTAGCCCTGCTTGTTGAAACAGAAAGGTCTTCAGGGCACGTCGGAAAGTGCGAAGATCTGGGATTATTCGTATTCCAGGGGGTATTTTGTTCCAAAGAGTAGGTGCCCCCACAGAGAAGGCTCTCTCCCTTGGAACTACTAGACAACATTGTTTTAATGATGGTACTATGAATAGGCCTACTCTGTGAGAGCGTATTGGTTGGTGGGAGGTTATCGGTTGCAGCAGGTGGTCTCGTAAGTACTCAGTTCCTAAGCCATGGAGCACTTTAAAGGTAAGAACCAACACCTTGAAGCGCACTCAGAAGGCCACCGGAAGCCAGTGCAGCTCGTGTAGAAGAGGTGTTACATGTGAGTGCCATGTTGCTCCCATAATTACTCGCGCGGCCGCATTCTGGATACAGTTGGAGCTTCCGGGTGCACTTCAAAGGGAGCCCCATGTAGAGAGCATTGCAGTGGTCAAGTCGGGAAATGACGAGGGCTTGAGTGACTGTGCGTAATGAGTCCCGGTCTAGAAAGGGACGCAATTGGCGAATCAGGCGAACCTGATAGAAAGCTCCTCTGGCCACGGATGTTATATGATCTTCTAAAGACAGTCATGCATCCAGGAGGATGCCTAAATTGCGAGCTTTCTCTGTGGGGGTCAATGACTCATCCCCAATAGTTAGTGATGGGACTAACTGGCTATACCGGGACGCCGGCAGCCACAACCACTCAGTCTTGGAAGGGTTGAGTTGAAGCCTGTTTCTCCCCATCCAGACCTGTACGGCCTCAAGGCACTGGGACATCACTTCAAGGGCATCATTGGGGTGGTTTGTGCTGGAGATGTACAGCTGAGTGTCATCAGCGTACAGATGACATCGCACCCCAAAACCATGGATGATCTCCCCCAACGGCTTCACATAAGTGTTGAACAGGAGAGGCGAGAGGACCGACCCCTGTGGCACCTCGCAAGTAAGGGGCCTCGAGGTCGATCTCTGTCCACCTGTCAACACTGACTGCGACCTGTCAGAGAGGTAGGACGAGAACCACCGTAATACGGTGCCTCCCACTCCCAGCCCCTCCAACTGGTGCAGCATGATACCATGATCAATAGTATCAAAAGCCACTGAGAGATCTAATAGGACCAGGATAGAGGAACATCCCTTATCCTGAGCCCTCCAGAGATCATCAGCCAACGCGACCAATGCTGTTTCTGTGCTGTATCCAGGCCTGAAGCTAGACTGGAACAAATCTAGATAGACAGCTTGATCCAGGTACTGTGGGAGCTGTCATGCCACCACACTTTCGACAACCTTCGCTAAAAAGTTTGCTGTTTTAGCAAATGGTAGTTTGCTAAAACAGCCGGATCCAGAGAGGACTTTTTTTTTTTTTTATTGAAAGAGTTTTACAATACAAAAATTTTTTCATTTTCACCCCCCCTCCCCAATCCCCCCTCCCCAACCCCTCCCATCCTCCCATCCTCCCTCAACCCCAACCCCTTCCCTCCCCATCCCCCCCCTGACTTCCGCTACAGGTTTAAAAAAAAAAGAAAGTTTAGAACAAGAGAAAAAGAAAAAGATTATTAAGTATTCAAATTCTAAATTAAACAAATTTCGAAAGAGGAAGAGAAAGAGAAAGAAGGAAAGGAAGAAAAAAAAAGTAAAAAAAACAGACATTAATATATTTCTAAAACAAACAATATTATAGTAAAAAAAACCATTAATAACCATTATAGTTCTATCCCAACTACACCCCTTAACTAAAAAAAACCCCCAGACATAAAAAATATGAGAAATATATATATGCATATATAATTATAATCATACAGTTATATCATAAAGAAAATTATCTTTTGTTTAATTCATTTCTCAGTCTCTATAATCCAAATTTCAATCTTCTCTTCAACTTGATTGAAGTCAAACATATTTCCTCACATAAATCCTGCTTCAATAATCTTCATCTTGCCGCTGCCCCCATCAGCAAAGTAAAACATTTCTCCACACAACCCCCCGAGTGACTTTATATAAATGATATCCAACCATGAAGGTATTCACACCTCTAGGAAGATTCATTCAAACTAACTTATACTGTACCTAAAAATAGGCTTTCGCAGCCTTAACATTCAAGCCTTGAAGAAAAAAAAAAAGAAGAAGAAAAAACCAACTAGGAGCTGCATTCCCAGATGTTCCTTTAAAATTCTTTCAAATCCTGCCACCCTTTGCAATTCAATCCTTCGGGTTATAAGATATTTTCAATTTCATAGTCTTCTCCTAGAAGATGAATTCCACAAAGAATATATAATTGGGTAACCAGTGATCGCTGCTAATTTTGCAGCAATCTATCAACACTCAGGATATCATGTCCAATCCAGGATAAACTTCATTGTAAAAAATTTTTATAATCCATTTTAATATATAAGTTTAATGTTAATCCAACTCAGAAAAAACTTTTAACAAATTGTTATACATCTTAAAAGAATTTTTATAATCCATTTTTTCCAAATCTTTCAATGCTTTCTGTATCAAACGATTCACGATGCTCCTTAAATTTATCATCTGTGGTTTCCAGTCGGATTTCCTCATTAACTTCTAGTTCCTGTCGATTAGCATCACCCCCCATTTCTTGAAAAGTACTGGACCTCTGCTGCTGGTCATCTCGAAGTAAAACTTTGTTTTTTGAATCTTCCTCCAGCAGTTCAAGGTCCTGTGATCCCCCTCCAAGGTCACTGAGGTGTTCAGTTTTCTCATCAGAAAAATCCATAGTAGAATCCTCTGGACAACCACCAAGTTCTCCTTTCACTTTTAACACACTTTGATTTTCTTCTTTCTGTTCACATTTTGTAGACTCTGTTTTGGATTTTTTATTCTTGAGATATTCCGGTGCTCCCTTAAAAATATTTTGGTAAAAATATTCTGCTTTTTCAATAGAATTCAGACAATGTCTCACACCATGATATCTAAAAATTATACCACCTGGAAAATCCCATCTAAAAGGGATATTACTTCTCTTCAGTTCCTTGACCAAAAAATCAAAATCTTTTCTGTCCTTTAAAACCTTCGATGGTAGCTCTTTAAAAATACTGATTTGTGTACCTCCTACCTGCACTCTATCAGAATAAGACTTTTGTAAAATATCATCTCTCAGTCTTTTATCAGTGAAATAAACAACAACATCTCTAGGCAGATTCCTTTGTTTAGCCAGACGTGAATTAACTCTGTAAACTTTCTCTATAGCACCCAAAATTAGTTCATCTTGTAGCTTTAATAATTCTGCAAAGGCCTTTGCACAGGTTATTCTTAAGTTTTCTCTGTTGTTTTCTTTTATACCTCTTAGTCTAATTGCAGATTCCATAGCCTTAATTTGAAGCATAATAACATCATTCTGAATGTTCTGGTTTTTGGCTTCTGCTTCCAGAAGTTTCCCTTGTAATTCTTGTATCTGGGATTCAAATTTACTACTAATCTCAGTCACTTTCTTACCCATTGCAGCCACCGCAGTTGAAAGATCTGAAGCTACTTGAGCAATAGTTTGACTTAGTTGGTCATATTTCCCAGAAACCAGCTCCTCAAGATCCTTCTGTGATCCTTTTATCTTATCTACCACACTCTCTAAGGACCTTGTAGTTAACTCTTTTAGATCCAGCTCTGTAAGTCTCTGTAAATGAGACATTTCAACTTTATTCATCTGACTCAAGGGGGAGCCCCCCCTTCCTTTAAGTTTAGGCATCTTTGCTTTGAAAAGGACCACAAAAAATTCCTTCTTACTTCAATAGAAGAAAAAAAAAGGGAAAAAAACCAGAAGAAATCTATTTAAATCAGCCTTTGTTCCTTTAAGTTCTTTTTCTATAACAAAATATTTCTTTCAAAGTCTTTCAGGACTGAGCTCTAGATTCCATTTCCGCTCTCACTTTTCTTTCAAGCAGAGCCAGTCACCATCTTAAAAGACTTTCACTTTTCTTCCTCTCCTTCCCCCTTCCCCTCCTTCCTCCTCCAGAAAATCAGTAGAGAAAAATCCATACTTGCTTTAACTTATCTTCTCTCTTTTCAGCTTGCTCCAATTCATTTCAATTGTGGTGTTGCTCCCAGCGTCTGGCTCCGCTAATTAAGTAATTAGCGGAGGACCCTCTCGACGCGGAGCATACTCTGGGGGTAGGGAGGGAGCCATCCCTCTGAGCCTTCCCCAGGACAAAGGAAAAATTCCTGGGGCGACTCAGGGGGCTCAACCTCACCCCCAGAAGCTCTTCCTGCTCCTTCCGTTAAGGAGCAGGTTTTTCGAGCCGCCTGCCTGCTGCGCGGCGGCTCTAACGCGCCGGGAAGCCGGCGGGCATGAGAAAGCCCGCCGCCGACGAGGAAGGTGCCACCGGAAGTCCCCAGAGAGGACTTCTTAAGGAGGGGTCTCACCACTGCCTCTTTCAAGGTGCGGGGTAAGAATCCCTCGCTCAGGGAAGCTTTAATAATTCTCTAGAGCCACTATGTGTAACCTCCCGGATAACCAGCACTAGCCAGGAAGGGCACGGGTCCAATAAACATGTGGTTGTATTCAGCTTCCCCAGTAACCCCAGCTTCCCCAGTAAGGAAGGGCACGGGTCCAATAAACATGTGGTTGTATTCAGGTTCCCCAGTCCTCAGGAGTCACAGTATCAAACTCATCCCAGATAATGTCCTCAAGATCTGCCCTCGTCATTTCATCCGAATTAACCCAGTTAGAGTCCAAGCCTTCCCGAATCTGAACGATTTTATCATTCAGATATTGTGCAAAATCCTCAGCTCATCCTTGCAGAGGGTCTTCCCGGGTTCTCAGCTGGAGTAGAGAGCGGCTCAACTTAAACAAGGCGGCTGGGCGATTATCTGCCAATGCAATAAGAGTGGAAAAATAGTTACATTTTGCCACTTTTATCGCCACTAAGTAGGTCTTAATATAAGATCTCACTAGTATTCAGTCGGATTCAGAATGGCTGGTCCTCCAACTGCTCTCTAAGCATCTTTTCCGGCATTTCATCCCCCTCAGCTCATCAGGGAACCAAGGAGTTGGGTAAGTTCGATGCCGGGTCAGAGGCCGTAAAGGCACAACCCGGTCTAAAGCACCAGCGGCCATCCTATCCCAGAACGCCACTAGGTTTTCAGCCAAGTCATGAGCCAGGGTCTCAGGAAATGGCCCAAGCTCCATCCGAAACCTATCAGGATCCATCAGGCGCCTGGGGCGGAACCATTTAATTGATTCTGCCTCCCTGCAGTGGGTTGAAGCCGTAAGAAGGTCAAGCTTAAGGAGAGAATGGTCTGACCATGACAAGGGTTTGATGACTATATCTCCTATATCTAGACCATTCAGCCACTGGTCAGAGATAAAGATCAAATCCAGAGTGTGTCCCCCCGTGTGAGTAGGGCCATGAACTAATTGGGTCAGGTCCATGGCCGTCATGGAAGCCATAAACTCCCGAGCCCCTTCAGACATTTCACCAATGGATGGCAGGTTGAAATCTCCCATAACCAGTAGTTTAGGAGTCTCAACTGCCACCTCGGCTATTACATTGAGTTCAGGCAGGGCTGCTGATATGTGGCAGGGAGCCAGATACGCAATCAACAGGCCCATCTGTAACCCATAACCCCACTTCACGAGGAGGGACTCACATCCGGTTGTCTGAGGAACAGTGACTTCCCTAGGGTCAAGACCTTCCTTTATAATGACCGCCAGACCTCCACCCCTGCCCGGAGTCCTTGGCTGATGGAATGTGCGGAAACCTCTTTATACCCACCACCCTTTCAGAAGCCTTTAAAATTATGGTTAGAAAATTAGATAAGAAAGTCCTTAATCCCCTCTTAGCACCGTGCCGCCTCTCTGGATTCCAAAATCGGTCATCAAGGTAGGCCTTCGATAATGTGGAGGGCCAAATTTGCGAGAGAGGGGAGTCTCGCAATGCCAATAGTTTGGTCGCCAAATACATCTAGTAAGTCAGAAGGGTATAGCATTTGGGTCTGGTCCAACAGTCTGATGTAAGAGTCTTGAGGCAGACAAGTAATAAATTCAGTGTGGGTAAGAAACTGATCTCCCTTGCCCTCTTATGGCAGGGGGAAGGAGTTTAGTGCTATCTCAGGATGGACAGAGGATAAAAATCTAGTCATCCTCTAACGGCGGCTCGTTTTGAATGAGATGATTGTAATAAATTCGTTGTTCTGTCTGCTCCATGATGTCAGTAATTCGAGACTCCCTCAGCATCCACATTAGTAGCTGCCCAAACAACATATGACAAGAGGGTGGCTCAGTTGGAAATAAAGCCAAACAGTGAAGGTAGAATGATAATATCTCCATTGGGGGGGGGGGGGGGGAGATAGCTGTATATAAAGAGGGAAGGAGGCAGCTGGTTAGGGACTGGCTGAGGCAGAGAATTGAGAAAGGTGGGGGAGGCCTCCAAGGTGACCAGGTAGATAGTCTTTTGTCAGCCTCTGGCCTCTCCTACTCTCGGCATATTGAATAGTCCTCTGCATATATTGCCAGGCTCCAGACTTTATATTATAATGATGTCTCCCAATTCCAGCAAGGGTCTAAACACCTTGCGTGATTCAGGGCACTCAAGGCACTCCAGGGGTTAAGTTTTTAGATTCCCTCTGATGATGTTGCACGCTGTCACTGGCCTTAGCTAAGGCCTCTCGAAGAGGTAGTCATTATCGCCCCAGCAGCTATCGTCGGTGAGGGCAGCTTCAGGTTTCCCGACACGTCCCCAAACCAATTCGGAGCCCCCAGGATGTCTAGCGCTCAACAAGGACTGCCATGGTGCCGTTCGTTGCCGCCGCCCACCGCCATTGTCGTTCCAACTGCCATTGCTTTAAGAATGGAGGAACTGATGTAACTGCTATTAACGGAACTGCTAGAGTTAGCCTCCCATGGTGCTTTCACATGCCAATATCTGCCCAGCTCCAATGATCCAGAGGGTGCGAGAAACCTTGTTAAGGCTCCCCTAGTTGGTGCTGGGGTTGAAGGGAGTTAAATCAGCCTCGGTGGACCTCCAAACAACCCAAAGCCGCCCCATCATCAGACAGAGATTAGGCGAGAGCTGCCATCTTGGCGCATGCACAGAATTATTAATTATAATTATTAATAATTATTGTTTGTCTGTTGTTATTGTTTTTTACAGGAATGGCTGGAACAATATATTTTCTTGCTGATCTTCTGATACCGACCAAAGCCAGATTCCCAGCTTTTGAACTATAAATTCCTTCTCAGCCAATATTAAATACTGACAAGAAGTTCTTCAGTTCTTTGGAAAAGGCAGATTAAGTAGGCTATTTTATCATTTTTGGCTAGAAAATTCAAACCCTAAGAGGAGTATTAATGTTTACATTCTCTTCTGTATCTGATCTACTTTTTAAAATTACTAGCCTTTTTTGTAAGCATTCTAGGTTCACATAATACAGTTTTATCTGTTTTACTGAAGGGGCTGCAACTTGACTAATGCTTTTTTGAAGATAAAAAGCATAATATATTTGGCAGTCAATTATTTTGCCTTGCTTAGTAACTAAAGGACAGATCTTGTAATTATTATATGGCAAGAAATATTCCTTGTGTTGGGACTCTCAAAACACAGCAAAGGCTATGGCTAACACAAGAATTTATCAAAGCCATTTCTCAAACATATATTCTTCTGATTTCTATTCATGTTTGTTGCTAAAACAAAGGCACTGCTGTCTTTATCAGCAACTTGTCACCAAGCATATAACTCTTGGATAAATATCCCTGTCTTCAATGAATGCTTTAAAGCTCTCTATAGCACACTTCCAACAGTAATTGAATGTGAATGTGTGTGGATATATTTACCGTTGCATTTTTCTTATCTGACAGATAGTACAATGTGGCTTATAGCATAGGACCTGTCAGAAATCTTTTTGTTAACAGCCATGTATCACTCAATATTATCAGTAGCTTGTAAACTCTAATAAATTTATTATATAAAAAAAGAATTTACCAGTAGCCTAGTATTAAGCTTGAGTTAAGATAAATGCAAACTGTACTTTTAAAAAAGGCTGAAATTATTCCTCTCACATAGTTAAATTAACACCTGGTTGATCATGCAAGGCAAATACTGAAATACACATTTCATACAAAAGACAGAGGTAGCTGACTCCAAATGATTAAAAGGGACTGTTCTGTAGTTCTTGCATCTTATAGTGGCATAAGTTACTTTGAGATTGCAATAGTTTCCAATATGAACTGGAGGAGAAAAAGACACTGTTACCTGGATGTTCATCATAACTTTCAGACAGCAGTATTCAGTACACTGAATATCATCTTAATAAAAGTATCTTGTTCATTTGACTTTTAGGTATTGTATAAGCTCTGTTTATGTGAATAATTAGTTTGAAGCCTTTGGAACATACTCTAGTCTGCTTTGTTGTTAAAGTTCATTGAATTAAAGCTGTTTTGGACAAATATCTCACTTTATATTCTTTGTAAATATCAAGTATATATATATATACAGAGAGATAGAGGGAAAAAGGGGAGAGAGAGAATATAATAGCTCTTTAAAGGAAGGAAATTCTACAAATGATCAGAATACAACCATGCTGTATAAATTAAAAATGAACTGTAAAAAATCCCAAGCCAATCTCAATTTTTGATAACCATATGAACATAATTATACAGTGGGGGGGTTTTTTGCAGCAATAAAGTGGCTTGTTATTGCCATGTTCAGGCATACAAACGTACCTATGCATCTCATTATTCCCTTTTTGGATAACCAATATGATGTCTCACATATAGATACAAGCAAATGTGTATCTTCTGTTCTGTTTTTCTGAGGTAAGTCAAGTTGGATTTTGCTACCTTAAGTTTTTCTTCTTTCAAGCTTGATGGGAGGATATGCCCATCTTGTTTTCTGTGCAACCATGCAAAAGTAGATAAGATCACAGAACATGGAGTTGCCATATATGAAAAAAACCCGGAAGCTAGCTCTTTATTCTTGAGAAAAGGGGATGGAATTAAAATAACAAGCTGCAAGGGAGGCACCCTTGAATACATTTTAATCAAGCTGTGAATGGAGAAACAAGATTGCTCATACATGATTGTGGAACTGGAAAGCAGGAATGGGGCAGTGGGATAAGAACTGAGAGAGTAGAAGAATGTAATCCATAAAAGAGATGTCTAAAGAAAAGCATGGCCCAAGCCAGCCGAGTCCAATAGGCTGCCCTCATGGGATCAGAAAGGAGCAAAGCAATGAGCCAAAAGAGTAGGCCTTGCTGTTTTGTATCTAAGGAATCTCCAGAAACAATTAGGAGAGGGGAGAAAGATGCATCTCCTACTGCCCTGAGATCAACTGCTGGAATCAGCCTGCGGCCTTTGATCAGGGAGTTGCCATAATCTTTGTGTCTTTAGCTACAGCTTTTTATCCCAGGGGGCTAATTGTGACAGGTTTGGATTATCAGCATATTGATTAATTCATTCATGTAATAAATTTATACAGCCATCCATCTCATATATATGATTCTGGGAGGCTTACAGAATAAAAACTGTCTTTGCTATGATTACTTTTGTTTAGAAGAAAGTATCATCTCATTTAGAACATTTATGCCAGCAGGTACTTTGAAGGCCATGAAAACTATAGGTGGAGATAATTATTGCTTCAAGTTGTGAGACTTGAGAAAATCAATTCCCTTGATTTTCCCCTTGGTCTCTTCTGGGGCAGTAATTGTATTATTAGCATCTTAAAAAAAACATGTGAAAATATGTTTATTACAATGTAATATAATTTATTATAACATAGGGAATGTTTGCTTGGGATAACTGTCTGATAAAAGTAAATAGCATGTTTTGATTTAACAGCTGTACAGTTTTTATGTTCTCACTGTGCCTATAGTCAAATAACATATCTAATGTAAATGTATAAAGGTTTTATACAGAAGTTATTAATTACATAGGCAATGCAATTTTAGTCCCTTGCTCGATTATATGCTAATTGTATGTCTCCACTACCAACAGATGGCAGTATAGTTCAATGCTTTTTTTTTTTACTACCAATATGCTGATAAAAAGAAGTAAAGATAAAAAGACAAAGTACTTCCATTAAAAAAAAATTTGGATGGAAAAATATCACATGGAACAATATTGATCATTATGTTGATAAAGAGCCAGTTTTTATCCAAAGGTGAAAACGTCACCTTTAATTGTCTTTCTATTATAAAAAGTAATAATTTCTGCTGTGCAAATCTGCACGCGGCAAATCTGTTGCCCTACAGATATTGATAAATTGAGGATTTTTTTATTTATAACCTCAAATCATACATCTTTAAGTCATACTATCCTTGTTAACTACCCTTGTTAAAAGCATATCAATAAACATGGATATTAAACAAGAAAATGTCATCACATACAAATGTTGCTTATATCATTTTTTACTTGGCATGAGGAGGCAGACAGCCAAGCTTTTAAAATATTCTCTGAAGTGTCCATTATATATAAAAAATGTTTGAAATTAATTCCACTTTAAGATAATAAAGGAACATTTTTAATGCTCTTTAAAATCCTTAACTACTATGAAATTATGTTAACTTATATTAATTAGTAAGTTATTGCTGTGAAATCAAAAGGTGTTTTAATTAATTTTAATTAAATGCCATTTTGCAGTTTTGCGGATGGTCACTAGGATGCTCTTGAAAGATATATTGTCAGATATTAACATATATTTGCTTGTTATATTAAATGGTATGCAAATTACCGAATCTCTTCAGTAATTAGACAAAATACATTGATTCATCTTTCAATGGCAAGATAATTCTGTTGCATCCAGAATTGCTTGATCCTTTATCATTTATTTTTGTCACTTTTGAACACATCCCAGTTCTTTTTAACATTAAACTGGGATATAGAAGTATAATGAAATGGAATCTATTTTGGTTAAATATTCATGTAACTGATCGCTTATAAAGGAACTGGAACAAGAACTGTAAAACAATCAATCCTTCTTTGGGGGGTGCTGCTGAATCTACTGAAGATGTGTACCTTTAATGAATTCTACTTGAAAAAGTATGTTCCTTGTATGATCTAGACAAGCAACTAAGGGGAAGCTATACCTCACAAAACTACTGGGGTAATGTATGAAGCAGCTGAGAAAAATCCACATAGATGAGACTTTACCCATAAATTATTATCCATTTGTGGATATTAATTAACCCTATTTGAACTTCTACCTTATTGCACATATTTATAGAGGTTGGTTTCTGTGTCTATGTATCAATATAATTATATATGATATAATTTATTTAGTATAATTGGGACACAGTGGAAGAGAAATTGCATGGTCTCCATAAATATTTGCCATGTCACATCTTATGAACCTGAGGCTTATAGCCATTTGTTCTTTAAAAAGTTACTAAATTAGTTTTCCCAAAATGAATGCCTATATTGATCTTCGATTGTCTAAAAAACACTAGAGAGGAATATGGGTAATAACATAGGGGACTTTGAATGAAAAGAATCTGGGATTGAACAGAGCAAATAAATAAGCCCTGACATTTCTTGAAAAGATTTCATCATGCCTCAGAAATTTCCGGCAAGTGGTTCAAGTTCTGATTGGGCAGAGTTTGTGTTGTTCACAGCAGCCACAATTTGTCACAGTTTTTACAGCGACTGTAACTAAAACCATGATGGGCTGTTCCTCCATCTCATCAACAAATCTAGTTGGAGCCAGGCCCATAAATAGTTGCTATTCAGCATGCACAAGTGGGACAAATGCTTCATGTGACAACTATTGGGCATAATCGGATTCAGTCTCAGCATTTGTCTTCATTTTAAAATAGTTCATCTCCTTCCCTTCATCAGTCTTAAGCAACCCAGATTTTCAACATGATTGCTCCAAATGGCCTCTGCAAACCAACCTTAGTCCCTTGCATACTGAAAACCAAACAAGGATGAAGCCATAATAATAACACTAGAGTACTGGTGAAGAAAAAGAAGTTAATTTGAGTCTACATATAGTATATGTTCAGTTTTGAGTCTTCACTGGGGTGGAAGCATCTCTGCTTCTCTCTTATAGCATCAGAGGACTATCAGTGTTCCTTAATAATATTAATTCCCTGTTGTAGAGGGATAAGTAGATTCCAGCCTAGCTTGTCTGTTCACATTGTTCATCACTTTGCCAACAAGATGGTTCATATTCACCAAAATCTTGATTGTTCATGGGTATCATGATGAGATATGTTGTGTGACATCTGGAATTCCATTTGGCCAGTGAACTCTGATGAAATGAGCAGGGTTTTTTCTTTTATAACTTCTACCACCTCTGGACTTCTTCTCCCTTCTGGCTCCTTTGAGGAAAAAATGGAAACAAAGTTGACTGGAAGTTTGCTAGCACAATT
Source organism: Masticophis lateralis (assembly GCA_030761175.1). Taxonomy (NCBI): domain Eukaryota; kingdom Metazoa; phylum Chordata; class Lepidosauria; order Squamata; family Colubridae; genus Masticophis; species Masticophis lateralis. The sequence continues at coordinate 180,742,970 of JAUDYJ010000001.1, forward strand.
TTTATAAAAGAGTGATATCTCCAACCTTGAAAGAGGCTGTGGTGTACCCCCTCTAAGAAAGAGATACACACAAATCCAGCCATATTTGACAACCATTATCCATTTTCCAAGCTTTCCTTTTGGGGTAAAGTTACTGAAAGGGAAACCTTCATACATATAGTACTCATTCCCTCCACTGCTTAACATCTCACAAAACCATTAGGAGAATGTATTTGTCAGTGTATAATCAGTGTTTTAAATATGTTGATGATACCCAGTTATACGTTGCCATCCTAGGCTATACCAAAGATCTGATAGAAGGTTTTTCCTTATATCTCAAAGTTGTAGTTGGAATAATGCAGGCTGAGACTGAACTCAAGCAAGATGGAGTTGCTGTTTTTCTAGCAGGTTTCACAATCAATACCAATACTGACTTTTATATGAAGTGGTAGATCCGTGACCCAGGAATCCTCTTAGACGATGACTTCTACTACTACTACTACTACTACTACTACTACTACTACTACTACTACTACTATTACACAGTAACTACTGAACAGGCAAATGGAAGACATGAGCAAGGGAGAGGAGATTGTCCAGAGTCTGTTGAGCACTAATTGCATCCTGTAGAGAATAAGGAAAATGATCTCAATGGAAATATGCAATAATCATTACTGAGGCCAAGGGGACTGAAACACTTTCAAGCCATGAGGGGGGAAAAGGGAGAAAGAAAAAAGGATCTCGGGCACTGCCTGATTATAACAGAACGTAGAATCATAGAGCTGGAAGGGACTTCAGAGGTTTAGTCCAACCCCCTGCCTAACACAGGAGACCTTATACCATTCTGGGCAAATATCTGTCCAACCTTTTCTTGAAAACCTCCAGTGATGAAGCACCCACAACTCCCTGAGGCAAGCTATTCAATTGATTACTTGTTCTGTCAGGGAAGTTCTCCTTAGTTCCAGGTTGAATTGCTCTTTAACATGCTTCCACGTATTGCTTCTTGTCCTACCCTCAGGTCCTTTGGAAAATAAGTCAATTCCCTCTTCCCCCTCCAGTACTGAAGACAGTGACCATGTTACCTCCAGTACTGAAGACAGTTACCCTAACTCTTGTTAGGCTAGAGATACCTAGCATCAGCCACATCTCCAGCATGGCTTTTCCCCTTGAGGCTTGCTTACTATCAGCTGCCATAGTAACGGGGTGGGGTATGACACTGAGGTTTGCGAAGTGTGCTGGTGTGATGAAGGCCCATGTGAACTAAAAGGGAGGTTTGCTTTCAAGAATTACAGCACTGCTGAATGGAGTTGTTTACACCTAGTCAAGGCCAACTGTCCTACAACTCCGAATGGATGAAAACACCTGAAGATGTGTCCCACATGGCAGTATGTGGGACATGGATTGGATATTCAGCCTGGGTTCCTAGGGGGAGGGATTTGGGGAAACTTGCAATATGTAACTTTTGTGCCTTTTGGCTCAGATCTTGCTTTTCTTTCGCTGTTATCATTTCAAACTCAGTAAAAGTACCTCTTCTTTACTTCAATGGAGTCGGGGGTTTTCTTTCTTGGGTTTTGAATGGAGGCAGGCCTGACACCTAGTCTAAAACCTTAACTCATATGGTGTAGTTTCCAGACCTTTGCTCTTTATTCTCTGCACTCTTTCTAGGATCTCAATATCTTTTTTGTTTGTGGCAACCAGAATTTGATGCAGTATTCCAAGTGTGTTCTCATTAGCGCAGGATAACATAGTATATACACTTCTCATCATCTTGATACTATTCCACTTTTGATTCAATCCTGAACTGCGGCTGCAGCACACTGCTGGCTCATAAATTATTGATTGCCCATAAGACACCTAGATGCTTTACGGTTTACGACTGTAATCCAAGTACCATGTATTCTATACCTGTGCATTTAGTTTTCCTGCCTAAATGCAGGACCTTACTTTCCATTGAATTTAATAATGAATCAGCTTGACATCAATACCTGGGAAGATCCTGGAAAAATAAGCAAGTAACAGATCTGGGAACACCTAGAAGCATAAAAGTTATAACGAGAAGCAAACAGGTTTATCAAAAACAGATTGTGCCAAAGAAATCTTATTGTACCCTTTGACAAAGTGATTAAATTAGTGGACCAGCGAAATGCAGTGAACATAGTATACTTGGATTCCAGTAACGTATTTGACAAACACAACCTAGTTTAGGTAAGATCACAAGCTAGTTCTAGGGTAGCTAGAAAAATGTGGGATAGATGGCATCACCACCAGATGGATTCATAACTGGCTGACAAATCTTATTCAACATGTAGTCCTTAATGGAACTACATCTACATGAGGGAAGTAAGCAGTGAGGTACCCAAACATTCTATTTTAGGTTCAGTACTCTTCAATATCTTCATAAACAATTTAGATAAGGGAATAGAATGGGGAAGTCATCAAGTATGCATATGACATCAAGCTGGCAGGAATAGCCAACATTCCAGAAGATAGGCTCAAGATCCAGATGGATCTCAACAGGCTTGAATACTGAGCCCTTCTAATGAAATTTGTTAGGTGTGTTTCTTTTGGACAGTAGATATCATTCCAAAATTATATTCCAGTCATGAGTTTCATCTCACCAAGTTTCAATAATGATAACCATATAATACCGTAGACTACTACGGTATTATAGTAGTACAGTACAGTACACTACTGTAACGCTCTCTACATGGGGCTCCCCTTGAGCACCCGGAGGCTCCAACTGGCGCAGAGTGCGGCCGCGTGGGTGGTGATGGGAGCGACATGGCGTTCCCATGTGATACCTCTCCTGTGCGAGCTGCACTGGCTCCCGGTGGTCTTCCGGGTGCGCTTCAAGGTTTTGGTTACCACCTTTAAAGCGCTCCATGGCTTACGACCTGGGTACTTGCAGGACCGCCTACTACCACCAATAGCCTCCCACCGGCCAGTACACTCTCATAGAGAGGGGCTCCTCCGGGTGCCGTCAGCAAAACAATGTCGACTGGCGGCTCCCAGGGGGAGAGCTTTCTCTGTGGGGGCACCTACTATCTGGAACGAGCTCCCTCCGGAGATACTGAGGATCCCGGATCTGCGCACCTTCCGCCACGCTCTTAAGACCTTTCTATTTCACCAGGCGGGCCTGGCCTAACCTCTCTCTGTTTTTAGCGTTAAATTTTAATCTGTTTTAAACTATGTGGGGTGTTTTAATTCTGTCTGGGCCAAATTTATTTAATCTGTTTTTAGTTGGGTTTTAAATTTTGTATTCATGTATTTTTATCGTTGGCTGTACACCGCCCTGAGTCCTTCGGGAGTAGGGCGGTATATAAATCCAATAAAATCTAAAATCTAAATCTAAAAACCTAACAGTACTATTGTATAATAGTACTTCATATGCTCTCTGCTTATTCCCCAAACTTTGAGCATTAGTGTACAGGCATCTGAGTCCCTTATGATCCTGGGTTTGCTTCCTACATCTCCTGTTTTGTATTTGAGTTTTCCTTCTTTCCCATTCCTCCCTACCTCCTTGTTTGATTAGTTGTCTTGGGATTTTTGCTTGGGATTATGTACTAAAGATTGGTCTCCCTCCCCTTCCAGTTTTAGTTTAATTGAGTTTAATTTGTAAGAAGTGGCAGAGGAGAGTTTTGCAAAGGGGGGGGGGGTAGTTTTACAAGCAGGGGATATTTACAAAATTCTGTTACTATAAACTCAATACAAGTAATCTTAATCTTCCTGTGAAATTCATTTCATGGTCTGATCTAGTTCTACTTTATGCATGAAAGCCGACTGGGTGAATTTGAGCCAGTCATTTTCTCTCAGCCTATGACATTAGGCTCAGGTTATAAACTGGTCTGTCAATTCCTGTATCCATCAATGAATCAATACTCCATGGATTTCCCCCCTCAAAAAAAAATGCTAGGAAAGAAAAACATTATTGTAACTTTGTTGAGTTATTGGTAGTTTTAATGTATTTATTGGGGATATTTTTAATGTCACTGTTGGTTTTGTTGATAGTTTTATAAACCACCATGAGTCTGTGTTGATTCAGCAATATGCTAGTAGAACCAATCAAGTACCTATAGTATAATGTCTAATGACAGGCCAATGTCCATACTTCTAAGATTGTAGGGGAAATGTTTGGCCATTAAGCAGGACTCGTTCCAGACCTCCTAGCACTCTTGCTATATCTCTTTCTATAAATTAAGTTATATCAGATTCTTGAAACAGAACAACCAGCTCAGAAGTTTTATGAGCCTGGAAAAGCCAGTGGGACCTCAGTTGTTCCCAGTATGAAATTAGTATCTATAATTAGTGGGTTAGGTAATCTCTTCAATGAGTCCCAGTTGTATAGGTATACTGTTATATAGTTTCTGAACTGGACAGGATTTTCTGAGAAGTAAAAAGCTTGTCAAAAGTGATTTTTGTATGGTTTTGCTGGAGTTATCTCACTATATGCTTATGGAAAAAAATTTCTTTAATTCACAACACTAGCTCATACATATGTACAGAATTGTATATAAAGTTATATATTCATCTGATTTGGCATGGCAATTTGTTATCATGGACAATTTAAGGTTGACTTTATTATAACAGCTTTAAGGATGCAAAATATTAATGGATTACAAAATTCAGATCACTAAGAAAAAGATATCTTGAGAAGCAGTGGATGAAAACACGATGAAAACTGTAATAGTCTCAGAAATCTTTAATTGAAAATTCCCATGAGTGTTTCATGCATACGCCAAGAGTATGCAAAGACGTGTATTTGTGTGTGTAACTTTCTCAACTTTAAATTACTTAACATATTGTTTTCTGTGGTTTTTAGCTTCATTATGTTTGTCTGTATGTGCTTTAAAACCCTTTGACCCAGTCTGCAGAGGCCAATCCTATTTTGAGTGCTGCTTAATTATCTAAGATTTATAGTCTCAGTCTTAGCTAATGGACATCTTCTACGGATGACCTCAGAATTCATAGGATACATGAGAAGCAGAATGACATTCTTAAGACACATACCTTTTGACTCCATTGCTAAATAAGGTGTTTGGGGATGGGCATTTCAAGAAGGCATTTCAATAAGCCATGCAATAGGACTAAAGTCATGAAATTGGCTTCCAAAAGAATTTTAAAAAATCTATTAAGCTACTCAGCTTATGTATTTCATGTCTTCCAGAAACTGTTAAAATAATGAGAAGAACTAACCTCCACCCCATTTAGGGAAGTAGTTAAGGCACCTTTTATCTGTCAAAACTGTTGGGGAGAGGAGTGATTCCTTCCCATCCTGCATTTTCCTTAGGAACATAGGACTAAGTGCTCCTTTCTCCAGAGCCCAGAATGTAAACTTCTAATCAGGGATCAAGTCTTCCTTACCTTTTCAACTGTTATGGCAGTGATCTGTTCAAGCAAGGAGATCTCTTAAAAGGATGTAGCTGCTCATTCCCACCTCACACATGCTCACAGCCATCTGGAGGAGAAGGTACAGAATCTTGGTGCTTACTCTTGCCATTTAATTTAGATTTCAGTTTCTAAGGCTTTTCATCATTTGTGCACCATTTAAAACATTTACCTCACTTTTCCTTACTAAGGCATAAAAGACTAAATAGCAATACTACTACTACTAAAAGTCTTAGAAATATACAACAGAATTCAAAACAGTGATATTAAAATCATGTAAGTAACATTTCATTTCATTCCACTCACAAATTAATTATGAATATATGTGTTCCAGTCTCTGGAATCTGCCCTTTAATATAGTGGATGTCAACATTTTAAATTATAGCTACCTAAAATCTCTATGAAATTTATTAACTACGAACTCTTCATGGTAGAAGGCTGGTTTAAAATAGATTGACTACATCTCAATTGTATTCAGTGAAGAAGTATAGGGAAACTCTATAGCAAATACATGGACTGTGGAGCATTGCAGTTCCAAGAATCTGAACTGCTGGAAGAATTACAAAAGGGATTGTTATTTTTAAACATAGAAAGGGCAAATCAGAATTACCAGAATTAGTGTTATGCATGGTAATCCTCAGATTTTAAATCAGCCAATGAGAACTATTTCATGGGGCCTATCAAGTTAAACCTTTTTCTCTTTGAAGAGTTCAGCAAAATGAGAATTACAAACGAACACACACACACACTGTTGATTGTTGATCTGTCCAAAAGTGTAAATAGGCATGAGAGAAATGATTATCATTTGTCACATAGTCAGCCAGATGTTTAGACTGGATTTGGTACTTTTATCTACCTTCTGAGTCCTTACTAATGAGGGAGAATGAAAATACCCTGTTGATCTATTCGAGTTGATGGAGCCTAAGTGGAAAATAGCAGGCCCCAAAAAATCCTCTTTTTGCCCAAAAGAGAGGACAGAGCCGGTGAAGCCCAGGTAGAGCCCCCAGAAGCACCGCCAGGGTCGTTTCCTTGCCCTGGAAGGTGCTCTGTGTGAAGGCTCCCCTTCTACTTCACCGAAGCTCCGCGCGCCGAGGGACCTCTGTCAAGCAGCAGAGCGAGACGACGTGAGCAACTCCACCCCTTATCTACAGATCCTGTATTGACTTAAGATCTAGGTGAGATCTGGACTTATATTACGGAAATTTTTTAAAAAGTTTTTAAGTCTGCTGAGAGCCAAAAGAAAAAAATCTGCAGTTTAAATTTTGGAGTGAAAGGAACGGAAAATGGCATCTGGCTAAAAAGAAGGAAGTGAAAGCAGAAAGTGAAAGTGTGAATTAAAGTGTTTAAGTCTGCCTGGTTTTAACTCAATAAGATTTTAAAGTAGAAATACAATTTTGGCTGTTCCCCCTTTCTGCAAAACTGGGGAGAAGGACTGGAATTTTAGGAAAGGGAGGAAGATTTTCTTTTTTCAAGAAACTAAGATTGTGTCCAGGCATGGCTTCAAAGAAAGCTGGTGGGGATTCCCCTCCCCACCAGACAAAGGAATTATCAGCTAAGCCATTAACTCAGCCTCAGAGTCAAACGCAAGGAGGAGGGAATGAGGATTTGAAAGCTTTCATGGCTAATTTAACAGCAACTCTTGCTAATCAAATTAAAGATTTGAATGTGAAGATAGAAAATAATCAAATTGAAATGAAGCAGTTTGTAAAGGAAAAAAGTGAGAAGTTTAACCAGGATGTAACTACAGTAGTAACTGCTCTTACTGATGCGTTGGTGGTGGTGGAAAAAAAAGTGGATGACCTAAATTTAGAAGTGGAAAAGAATAAGAAGGATGCAGAGGAGAAATTTTTTAAAGTGGATGTGAGGAACCAGAAGTTAGAAGATAAAATCAACATGTTACAATTTCGCTCTATGAAGTATGCCATAAGACTGAGGGGACTGAGGGAGAATAACAGAGAAGACCTGAGGGCTGCCTGTGTGGAGATATTGGCCAAAATTTCAAAGTTGGAACCTGAGTTAATTGTTAAAAGAATTGATAAGATCTACAGGGTTAATTCCCGTGTAGCGAGACAGAGGAATTTGCCCAGAGATGTCGTGATTTATTTTACTGATAGAATGCTGAGAAACGATATCTTGAAAAGTTCTTTTCACACTACTATTCAAGCTGAGGGCAACCAAATTGGAGTCTTTAAAGAGCTACCACCTAAAATGTTAAGAGATCGGAGAGACTATGGTTTCCTGGTAAATGAATTGAAAAGGCGACAGATTCCATTTAGATGGGATGCACCAGCTGGAATTATTTTGAGATATGAGGATGTAAGATACCGTCTAAACTCGTTGGAAAAAGCAGAACATTTCTACCAGAACATTCTTAAAAGATCTCCAACACCACCACGTTCATCTACATTGTTATCAGTTGAAGGAGTCCCTCAAGACAAGGATTATGAGGAAGGGATTTTAGAACTCCAAAGGGAACAAGAACAACAGGCATTTCAAGCAACGGCAAGGGAGGAGATTTTAGGAGCAGAAGGTGGCCTAACAGAGGATTTTTTTGCTGACCTCCCAGAGCCTAGAATAAAACATTCCAGAGCAACAAGAGAGGTGGATCCGGACCTTGAACTGTTGATGCAAGAACCAAAAGATCAACGTATAACTCGTGCAGCAGAGAAACAGAGATTAGAGAAGCAAAAACAGCAGAGGTCCGAGATGCCACAAGAAATGAAGGGGACGAATGGGAAAATACAAAAATCTGAAGCAGTGGGAGGAGCGAGACCAAAGATTTCTGTTGTTGAACAGGGTCTTAGGCAAATGCTCACTAAGCTTCGTGAACCTCCAGATGACAGTTAGATTTCTATTGTGGAATGTGAATGGTTTGAACTCCCCACAGAAAAGAAGGAAAATATTTCATTACTTGAAGCAGTATAAAAATGAGATTGTTTGTTTGCAAGAAACTCATATTAGAACCCAGGACCAAAAATATTTGATAAATTCAAAACTTGGAGCACACTTTATGTCCTCTAATTTGGCGAAAAGGAATGGAATAGTGTTGTATATTTCTAAAAGAATACCAGCTAAACTTGTAGAGTCGGATGATGATGGAAGATATATTGCAGTTGAAATAAATATACAGAATGTTCAGTTGCTTTTGATAGGAATCTACGCCCCAAACCAGCAGCAAGAAACTTTTTATAAATTATTACATAGTAAAATACTGCAATGGAATTATAAGTCTTTTTTGATTATGGGAGATTGGAATGGAGTGATTGATACAAATTTTGATAAAAAGACATTGGCTAAGAAGGGGAATAAACTACCACAGACTTTTTTTGTATTGAAAGAAGAATTACAATTGAAGGATGTTTGGAGAATTCATCATCCGAAGGAATTGGACTTTACTTTTTTGTCTGATAGACATAAATCCTTTTCCAGGATTGACTTTATGTTGGTTTCCTCTGACTTACTGACTAACATGACCAAGACTAAGATTTTTCCAAGAACTCTGACTGATCACAGTTCGGTATGGATGGAAATGGACTTTGGTAAGAGAGAGAGAAGATCTTGGAGATTGAATGAGAATTTATTTAGATATGAGAAGAATATAGATGACCTCAAGAAACACGTGAAGGAATTTTTTCAACTGAATTTGAATAAGGATACACCTATTGAAGTTGTTTGGGATGCAAGTAAGGCTTATCTGAGAGGTGTACTGATTTATATGAACTCTAAGTATAGGTCAATGAGACAAAAGACAAGATTGGATTTGGAGCTAGAAATAAAGCAGAAAGAACAACTGCATATTAAGAATCCGGCTGATGAGAAATTGCAAGTTACTATAAAACTTTTGAAAGATCAATTTCAGACGCTTATGGCTGATCAGACGGCAACCAATTTACAATTTGCTAGGCATAATACCTTCTGCAATGCTAATAAACCGGGTAGATGGTTAGCATATACTTTAAGAAAGAAACAAAGTTCTCGTATAATAGATACTATTGAATATAAAGGTAAACAGGTTTTTCAACAGACTTCAATACATCAAGCTTTTCTAGATTATTATTCTAATTTATATCATACAGATAATATTCAAAAGGATCTTATTGATGAATATCTTGGAAAGATGACAGTTACTAAAATTTCATCAGAACACAAAGAAAGACTGAATCAATTAATAACGTCTGAAGAGATTTCATTTGCAATTAAACAATTGAAAACAGCTAAAGCTCCTGGGACGGATGGCTTGACAGCAGTATATTATAAGAATCTACAATCAGAATTGGTAGAGCATCTTAAGGACTTATTTTGCAGTATACAGCAGGGGGGTAAAATACCCCCCTCTTGGAAGACGGCCTTTATTTCACTTATACCAAAGGAAGATGGTTCTTCAAAACCAGAAAATTTTAGACCAATATCTCTCCTGAATACGGATTATAAAATTTTTGCAAAAGTTTTAGCCAACAGATTGATGCCAGTTATTCAAGAGGTGATTCATAGTGATCAAGCAGGCTTTATAGAGGGGAGATATATGAAGGACAATGTGCGGCAAGTTATAGATTTATTGGAATATCTTGAGAAGAATAAACAGATCCCTGCGGTGCTGGTATTTTTGGATGCAGAAAAAGCCTTTGATCGAGTCAATTGGGACTTTTTAGTAAAGACTTTGTTTAAAATGGATTTTGGAGATCAGTTTATACAAGCAATTGCGGCAATCTATCAAGAACAGACAGCACAAATGGTTATTAATGGAAGTTTAACCACCAATTTTCATATACAGAAAGGAACTAGACAAGGTTGCCCGCTATCTCCACTGTTGTTTATCTTAACTTTAGAAGTCTTGTTGAATTCTTTACGGGACTCGAACAAATTGAACGGAATAGCTGTAGGGCAAAAAGATTATAGGACAAAAGCATTCACAGATGATCTGCTTGTAACCCTAACACGACCTTTGGAATCAATCATCCAGATGAAAAACACTATAGAGGAGTATGGTTTGGTCTCAGGTTTTAGACTAAACCAGAAAAAGACTAAGATGATAGTTAAGAATATGTCGGAACCACAAAGGACTGAATTGGAAAGGTTGGCAGGTTTTGAAATAGCTACAAAGGTGAAATATCTAGGAGTTCAGGTTGCAGCGTCTAACATAAAACTTTTTCAAAACAATTATGAGGTTTTGTGGCATAAGATTCAAAAGGACCTTGAAATGTGGAAGAAACTGCAACTATCTTTACTTGGAAGAATAGCAGCAGTTAAGATGAACGTTCTACCTAGATTTTTGTTTTTGTTTCAAATGATTCCAGTGCTTAGAAGTGATAAAACATTGGTTGAATGGCAGTCAGGTTTAAATAAATTTATTTGGAATAGAAAAAACCAAGAGTTAAATTCAAAATTATGCAAGATGTTCGTGAAAGAGGTGGCCTTAAAGTTCCAAACCTACGTTTATATTATGAAGCTGCAGTGTTGACACAAGTGGGTGATTGGTTTGGAATAATGAAAAATGACATTCTGAATATAGAAGGCCACGACTTGGATTTTGGTTGGCATGCATACTTGTTTTATGAAGACAAGTTGGATAATGTATTTAAAAGTCATATACTGAGACAGGTGCTGATGAGAGTTTGGAAAAAGCACCAGTTTCAATTGGATTACAAAATACCTTTGTGGTTGGATCTTGGGCAGATTATGCCAAATATAAAGTCACTTGGGGGGATTTTATATAAAGAGATGCTTTTTAATGATGGGGACAGATGGAATTTGAAATCTTTGAAAACTCTGTTGGAAGAAGGGAAGAATTTAACTTGGTTGCAGTATTCTCAACTTCAATTGAGATGGAGAGAAGACCAGAAAATTGGACTAATGCTACATGAAGAAGATTTGGTGATACAGATGAAACGGAAAGGGCCGATGCATATTAAGAGGGTGTACAATTTATTGCTAGAAAGAGATTCAGAGAGTGAATTAGTTAAGGATTGTATGATAAAATGGGCACAAAATTTTGCAGAACCAGTGATGTTAGAAACATGGGAAAAGATCTGGGTCCAGAATGTTAAATTTACACAAGCACAGAATTTGAGGGAAAACTTTTATAAGATGTTTTATAGATGGCATTTAGATCCTAAGAAATTATCATGTATGTATCCAAATGTTCAACCTAAATGCTGGAGGTGTGATTGTTTGGATGCTACATACTTTCATATTTGGTGGACCTGTAGAAAAGTGAAAGCATTTTGGATTAGACTTTGGTGGGTTATGCAGAATGTTTTGAAAAAGAAGCTTCAATTCTCTCCGCAACTGTTTTTGTTAGGTATAGTTAAGGATTGCTCACCGAGTGATACGAGATTGATTTTGTATATGATTACTGCAGCTAGGTTACTGATTGGTCAATACTGGAAAAAAGATAGTGTGCCTACCATAGGTGAATGGATGTTAAAGATGGCTAGTTTTGCGGAAATGGCTAAGATTTCTGCATACCTAAAAGATAGGACCCATGAAGTTTTTGTTAGGGAATGGAAGAAGTGGGTTGATTATGTGCAGAATAAATATCAAACTAAGAATCTTCACTTAGTTTTTTGACTTATAATTATTAAGGGTTTGAAACTATTAGTATGGCATAATATATATGTGGAAGATTATATATATAGAATTATTTTAAAGTCAGTATTATGTTAAATATATACATTATATTATTATTTAGATAATTATTAAGCTGATATAAACTTATACATTTTGGTTATACCGCTGTCTTGAACAAAAAGAAGGGATTTTTTTTTTAAAAAAAATATTGGTTGAGTTTTTTCTTACAATGATTTATGTTTGAGTTAGGTTTAATGGGGTATTTATAATTTTTATCTGTCTAAGTTTCTCCTTTTACTAGTAAAGTACTTTGGATTAATTCTATTTTACTTGTTGTAAAAATGTATGATATATTTTTTGGATCTCACCTATACCTAATGTTTAATAGTGATTGATATATAAAATTTATGTTTTGCTTGTAACGGAAGTCAGGGGGGGGGGAGGGATGGGGGGGAAAGGGTGGGGGGGAGGGGGGGAAAATGGGGTTAAAATTGTATTGTAAAACTTTTCTAATAAAAAAAAAAAAAGAAAATAGCAGGCCCCTGGAAAGCGACATGAACCGAAGTTTTAGTTAGGATGATTTCATAATGTACCAGAAATATTTGTAAACTGCTGAACAGTTGCAATTTGTGCAAAGTAGATAGTTTCATGAGTATATTTGGAATAAGAAGGATGAAATTGTGAGCTATAAGGAACTGAAAGTAGCAGGTAGATGAAGGTTTCAGATGTACACGGGTATAAGTGGAAACTGATTGTCAGTAAGAAAGAACAAGGAAGTTAAGTTGTGAAATGTGTGCAGAAAAGTATAAAAAGTGTGGCTTGAGATGAGTTTAGGGCCACTGACCTATAGCTATCCTTGCTGGATCAGCTATGTTAGTAGACCTCATTGTAACGAGTTATTGATGTAAGCTGTGTTATGATGGTTGTTTATGTTCCAAATTATTACTGAAATAAACCTCTGAATCTCAAAGTAATTATTGGTTTGTGTTGCTGTCTTCTGTTTCTTTGATTGGATTTTTTTCACGATGCTAAGGACCTAGGATAGGTAGATGTTCAAGTAAAGCTGCCTTTTGCAGTTGACTGATGGTAACATTCTCACTGATGATGATGTTCAAGTATGGCAGCAGTTGTTTTGGGATTGCACTCAAGGCACATATTACCATTGGTACTATTGTTGCTTTCTTATGCCAGTCGTTCTACTTTTATTTGCGATTGTATTTTGTGATTTTTGTACAGTTCATTATTTTCTATTCTGCTTATTCCAGGTACTGCCAAGTTCACTATCCGGACTTTGTCTTTCTTATCGACAATTGTTAATGCTGTGGCTTTTTGTGACAGGTGCCTGTATGTCTGAATTCTAAAGTCCCAGAGCAGTTTAGTTTCTACATTTTCTATTACAGTGATGGCTAACCTTTTTGCTGTCACGTGTCAGAAGTGGGGGAGCGCAGGGTGGGGATCACATGCACGCATGCCCACACCCATAATTCAATGTGCCCCACCCCCCGCGCAAGCACGTGCAACCCCATGTGTCCCCTGCTTTTGGCATGCGATGGCATGGTGGGCCTGGTAAGCCCGTTTTTCACCCTTCCCAGGCTCCAGAGGCTTTCTAGGAGCCTGAGAAGGGTGAAAAGGGCCTTCCTCATCCCCCTCTGGAGGTTGAAAATGGCCCTTTTCCCAACTTCCGGTAGGCCCTGAAGGCCTGAAAATGAGCTGGCCGGCACACGTATGTGCATTGGAGCTGAGTAGGGTGACACTCGCATTCCCACAGATATGGCACCACATGCCACCTGTGGCACACGTGCCATAGGTTTGCCATCACACTTCTATTACTTTATTTATTTTGTGGTCCTAGTTCTTGCTTGCCAGCAAACATTACTTGCAGATATTCCAATGCAATGTTGTTGCTACTTTGTCCTGCCATTATTTATAATCAATCTGTGAAATCTTCCTGAAGCATTCAACTAAGTGGTTCGCTGTTTCTTCATCTTGTGTGTAGAAGTAGCATTTGCTCTCTATTGCTGTTTTCTCAATTCTGGTATTTGTTATTAAGGCTTGGACTTGTGCAGTGAAAATCAGCCCTTCTGTCTCTTTTTTTTAATTTTCCTACTTTCGGCCATTGCCAAGTCTTGTTGTTATCTGCTTTGCTGGCTATTTTACATATTGACCATGTAATAGTTTGCCTTTGCTGTTTTTCTGTTCTTCATTTGGTCTTTCTTTTAGGCCAATTTGATCTCTCTTATACTCAGTGAATCTTCATGGTGTACTAGTTTCAGTGCAACAGATATTCTTCCAATGCCTCCACCCTTTTCCCCCTTCAACTCTCTGGTGTATTTGAAATATTCCACAGTCACTAGTTTCCTTGACAAGCAGTGGTGGGATTCAATTTTTTTAACAACCAGTTCTGTGGGCGTAGCTTAGTTGGGGGTGTGGCTTGGTGATCATGTGACTGGGTGGGCATGGCTAGCTGGTCATGTGACTGTGTAGGCGTGGCTAGTTGTTCCTGTGTCCGGGTGAGCGTGGCTGTGTGCATAGGGACTACTCAGAAGGCTGAAAAAAGTCATTTCTGACTTGTCCCCGCACTTTTGACCGGTCCTCGCACTTATGACCATCCTCACATTTATGCCTGTTGCGGCATTCTTAACAACCGTGTCAGTCATTTCACAACTGCTTCTCTACACCATGGTGACAAGATAGGGCAAAAAATGTAAAATGTGAGGACAGTTGTAAGTTTGAGGACTGGTCAAAAGTGCGAGGACCAGTCAGAAATAACTTTTTCAGCCCTCTGAGTAGTCCATATGCATAAAAGCAATAGAGAGGGATGAAGGAAGGGAAGGGAAATTAGAGTAGGAGTGAGGGTAAGAGAGGGAGGAAGAGAGGAGGAGAAGGAGAAAGGAAGAGGAAGTAGGGAGGAGAAGAAGAGGGGGAGGAAGAGAAAGTAAGAAGGAAAAAAAAGAGAGAGGTGGTAGGTTTGAGGAGAAAGATTGCTGTACAATAAAAAAGATGAAAGGGAAGAAAGCCAACCCCAAACAAATATGAAGATATTAAGATAAAGAATGAATTGTTAAACTTTAAAGAATAAAAGAGAATAAATATGAATAAATAACAATAATTAGAAACACACATACAAACATACAATGTTCTTTGAACAGTGTGTTTGGCCGGTTCACAAATTTAAACAGTGTTTAGTCATTTCAATTAAATTTACAATTTCTATATTTCCTTTTTGCCATATTTATTCCTCATCTATTTTTGTAAAAAACCAATATTACCCTTCATCCTCATCTCTAATCTTAATCAAATTCAATTTTTCCCTTCTATTCTACATTATACCCCTTCCCACTGTCATCTATTTTTATATCCCTCCTCACATTGGTTAATTATTTAATATTACAATTGTTTAATACAAATTCAACATTTTTATATAAACCAGTTACAACTATCTTTTTTGTATATTAATCAATATGAACATGAATATTCCAATTATTTCCATGCAATCCAATTTCTTACAAATCAATTCATTATATTTACCAATAATAATAAACCAAATAGTTTTCCCCATATATTCCTCCAAACCATAATTTAACCATTTCTGCTTTCAACACAATATACAATAAATAGACCTTTTTTTCTTTTGTGTTTTAAAATCTTGAACTGTCCTCTTTGCCCTAAATTTCCCATTGTTTGCACCAACCTTTTTTGGTGAGCAAAAAGAAAAAGAAATCTCTCTCTCCCTGCCTCATTTTGTCACGTTGCAGCAGAGCCTGCTTTACTTTCAGTTTTGTTTCAGCTAGGGAAAAAAAAAAACTTCTCCAGCACGCTGCAGCAAGGAAAGAGCTTGCAAAACAAGAGCTTGCAAAAGAGCCTAGCAAAACAGCTGAGAGCAAATCAGCTGAGAGTCGGGAGCGATCTAATCAAGGGCTAATTAGCCTATGCTGAAGCTCCACGGGCCAATAAAATTACAAAAAAACACCGAACCCTTTGTTAAATTGCTGGCTCGCCCCGCCCCTCCGCACCATTATTTATTGACAATAAATAGTGGTGCGGAGGGGCGGGGTGAGCCAGCAATTTAACAAAGGGTTCAGCCGAAACCCCTAGAACCGGCAAAATCCCACCACTGTTGACAAGTAGAGTCTCTCAATAGTACTTCCTGGAGAAGGGCATAATTCATTGTCACTGTTTTTCTGGTCTTCCTATCCAGGACTTTTAGTTCTGTTTGAGTCCAGTCCATAATTCCAGTCATGTATTTAAGACAGAAAATAGTTATATTTGCTTTGATGATATTTTCTCCACTGAACGTGGACTTTTAAGACCTTCTTCACTTTTATGAGGTATTCACTTCTAATCTTCTACTTGAATTCACTGTGCTTGATATTGTTAATTTGAGGGATACGTGGTAGTGATTTATCTTCATCCAGATTCTTCATGTTGTTTCCATAGAGTATCTTGATTTCTTCAGTTTTCACTATTTTCCCCGTTGATGATAAGGGTAGCACATTTGTTTAGGCCAAACTTATTATCTACATAACAATGTGAAATCAATTCTTTAACTGGCGTTGGCTCTCATATTCGTAAGTTCTTCCCAAGAACCTAAGATGTTGTATGTGCAACAACAACAAGCATTGTGGCCTTTTGTAATTGATAGATGGAAATTCTATCAATGTGCGTATTTGCTAAGTGCTGTCCAGGATTTTTGGTATGACTCCCAGTGTGCTGGTAAATGCCATAGTCTTTCAACTTCAATTTTCAGATCTTCATAATATGTGATCTTCCATTTTTGTATTCTATTCTTTGTTGTTTTTGTTGTTGTTAGCTGCGA
Source organism: Masticophis lateralis (assembly GCA_030761175.1). Lineage (NCBI taxonomy): Eukaryota > Metazoa > Chordata > Lepidosauria > Squamata > Colubridae > Masticophis > Masticophis lateralis. Next base: position 180,759,717 of record JAUDYJ010000001.1, read on the forward strand.
AGTCGTGTCCAATCCATTGAGACCCCATGGACAACATTCCTCCAGGCCTTCCTGTCCTCTACCATCTCACAGAGTCCATTTAAGCTCACGCCGCTGCATCCAGCCACCTTGTTCTCTGTCATTCCATTCTTCTTTTGCCCTCAATCGTTCCCAGCATTAGGCTCTTCTCCAGTGACTCCTTCCTTCTCATTAGGTGGCCAGAGTATTTGAGTTTCATTTTCAGGATCTGGCCTTCTAAAGAGCAGTCAGGGTTCTATTCTATTCTACTATTTCTTAATATTGGTACATCAATTATCCACACTTATTACATTTTATTTCTCCCATATATATATATATATAGATATTACATACATGCATGCATAGATATATATACATACATACATACATACATACACATGCACTGTATTTGATCAACCAAAGATGGCAAACTCCTGTCTAAGACTCCTGCCCCTTAGTTACATGTAACAGTTCCTTCTTTTTTTAACTTTAATATTTATGCTTGTATATGTATATATGTATTTAATGGTATTTTGTTTGTGTGTGTGTTTTCTGAGGTTTTCGCGGGTGTTTGTATGTAGGTCTTTGGTTATTCAGGTTTTCTCCCGCGTAAAATTGGAAGTGTCTTGGCAATGTTTCGACAAAATCTCATTTGTCATCTTCAGGCTGGTGTTCTCGGCTTCGTGCTTCTAGGAGCAAATTTCCAATTTTACGTGGGAGAAAACCCAAATAACCAAAGACCTACATGTATGTATGTATGTATGTATATATGTATGTATTTCTCTTTAGCCAATATATATAACATATATACATGTTCTTCTTTTTAAGCCAGGTTTTTCCTACATAACCAAGATTTTTTGGAACCACAACTGAGTGAAATCACAATTCACTACATTCTGGGCATTTTCTTACTTTTCGTAGGTTTTATATGTGTTTTTCTTTTAGCCAGGTTTTTCCTACGTAGCCTACGTGGGTGTGGCTTACTTATGATGACTAACGAGCCAGAAATAGATTTATATAAGTCTCCCAACGGGCAGCATATGGCTTGCTGGCTGCCAGAAGGGAAAAAAAAAAGCCCAGAAGGTAGTGAATGTGATTTCACTCAACTAGGGTTGCAGAAAAATCTTGGCTACGTAGGAAAAACCTGGCTAAAAGAAAAACACACATAAAACCTATGAAAAGTAAGAAAATAGATATTGTACCTTTACACGGAGGATACCTGAGATGTGGGTGTGGCTTACTGCTGATGGCTAACGAGCCAGAAATAGATCAATATAAGTCTCCCAATGGGCAGCATATGGCTTGCTGGCAGCCAGAAGAAAAAAAAAAAGCCCAGAAAGTAGTGAATGTGATTTCACTCAACTAGGGTTGCAGAAAAATCTTGGCTACATAGGAAAAACCTGGCTAAAAGAAACACACACACACACACACACACACACATACAGTGGAGCAAAAAAGTATTTAGTCAGCCACCAATTGTGCAAGTTCTCCCACTTAAAAAGATGAGCGAGGCCTGTAATTGTCATCATAGGTAGACCTCAACTATGAGAGACAAAATTAGAAAACAAATCCAGACAATCACATTGTCTGATTTGAAAAGAATTTATTTGCAAATTATGGTGGAAAATAAGTATTTGGTCAATATCAAAAATTCATCTGAATACTTTGTTATATATCCTTTGTTGGCAATGACAGAGGACAAACGTTTTCTGTAAGTCTTCACAAGGTTGGCACACACTGTTGCTGGTATGTTGGCACATTCCTCCATGAAGATCTCCTCTAGAGCAGTGATGTTTTGGGGCTGTCACGGGGCAACACGGACTTTCAACTCCCTCCAAATGTTTTCTATGAGGTTGAGACCTGGAGACTGGCTAGGCCACTCCAGGACTTTGAAGCCACTCCTTCGTTGCCCTGGCGATGTGTTTGGGATCATTGTCATGCTGAAAGACCCAGCCACGTTTCATCTTCAATGCCCTTGCTGATGGAAGGAGGTTTGCACTTAAAATCTCACAATACATGGCACCATTCATTCTTTCCTGTACATGGATCAGTCGTCCTGGTCCCTTTGCAAAGAAACAGCCCCAAAGCATGATGTTGCCACCCCCATGCTTTACAGTAAGTATGTGTTCTTTGGATGCAACTCAGCATTCTCTCTCCTCCAAAGACGACAAATTGTGTTTCTACCAAACAGTTCTACTTTGGTTTCATCTGACCATATGACATTCTCCCAATCCCATTCAACAATGACCGAGTCTGTATTTGCATAAATCTGCCCCCTTGCTGGATATCCTCCAGTGTTTAGGCGAGGGCGCTGACGCAGACTAGAGTGTCTTCCTCGAATGATAAAAGAACAAATGAAATGTACCAAGCCCAACCCCCCACCAGGGCAATCAGGACTTTTCAAGGATGGGTCTGAATGCAGTTTCTTCTTCCAAGAGAACGGACGTATCAGGTAAGACCAATGTCCATTCTCCTTAGTGGAAGAAACGGCATTCAGCCGTGGGACATACTAAAGCTTCATGTCCGTAGGGAGGGTACGATTGAAGGTCCTGGCATCTTAAGGTCGATGGATAGCTTGGAGCACCTGACGTCCAAAAGCCGCATCAGCTGATGCAAAGGCGTTGACTCTGTAGTGCCGGATGAAAGGAGAGAGACTCCTCCAGGTGGCGGCACGGCAAATCTTGTCCAACAAAGCCTGAGTGGCCCATGCGGCCGATGTAGAGGCACTCCTTGTAGAGTGGACCATAACGTTCCTTGGAACAGGCAAGAACTGGCGGAGATAAGCTGTAGAAATCGTGGCCCGAATCCATCTCCCTAACATAGGTGACGAGACTTTGACCCCAATCAAAGCAGGCTGATACGAGACAAACAGGTTTTTCGGAAGGACGCCGTACGGGCCAGGTAGACCTTAAGTGCCTGTCAGACGTTGTTGTGGCCCCGTCCTCTGAGCCTATCCCATTGGAGGAAGGAAGCTCTGAGCAGGAGGAAGAGGAGCCAGCCAGATCTCCCAGCCCCCCCCCTCTGGCACCGTCTCAGGTGCCAGCTGAAAGAGAGCCAAGTAGTGGGGAAACAGGTGTCTCAGATGAGAGTGAGGGAGAGACGTCATTCCTGGACGCACGCCAAAGAAGGCGAGAGAAAAGATTACTGCAGCTGCGGCGTATGAAGAAATAGACCTGAGTCACTGGATTGGAGTCACAGGATCAATGAGTCACTGGACCACACCCACTGGACCACATCTATATAAGACAGGACGGTGGGTCAAGAAGTTTGTGACGAACAAAGCAAAACAAACATAGCAACCTCGTAGTCTTGGAAGCTAGATGAACGGCAAAGCTACGTAGGTGATTTTCTTGTTTGTGTAACCTAATAAAGTCCTTGGCAGACGGTGTGCATATCGCTGCCAAGGTTGAGATAAGAACTGTGGAGTGTGCCAAGTGATTCTTAACCCTCGGCTGGCTGTGTTTTTGTGGGTCTCTGAAGGGGGAGGACAGATCAGACGTCTAGGGTATGCCAGGTGCGCTCAAGGCGATGAGAAGGGGATGGACAAAAGTCTGGCAAGACCAGCTCCTGTGCCCAGTGGAAGGGAGAGTTAACTTTCGGGATGAAAGCAGGGTCCAAGCGGAGGACGACTCTATCCTTTTGAAAGATGCACAGGTCGCGATAGGTGAATAAGGCTGCTAATTCCAAAATACATCAAGATGACTTAATAACCACTAAGAATGAAGTCTTAAATGAAAGAAAACGGAGAGAGGCGAGGCGAAGAGGCTCGAAAGGGGCCACAGTGAGTGCAGTAAGAACCTTATCAAGGTCCCACATGGAATAACGATGCACTGTGGGAGGTCGTAAGTTTGTGGCACCCCGTAAAAAATGTTGAATGACTGGGTGTCAAGTTAGAGATGAGTCTGACCCACATGTCAAGATTAAGGAAAGAGCGGCCACCTGGCGGCGTAGGGTGTTGGGAGACAAGCCTGACTCAAATCCAGCCTGAAGGAAGCGAAGAACATCCACAATGGAAGCGGAGAGGGGAGCAACGTTAGAACAACGACACCAAGCTATGAAGGCCGCCCATGTCACATTATAAATACGAATAGTGGAATCGCGACGAGCTGCCTGTATGGTAAAGATGACTACCGGAGGGACTTTAGCCCCTAGCAACAAGCTCCGCTCAACTTCCAAACGGTTAAGTGCAACCCCGTCGGATCTGGATGGCGAAGGGCACCCTGAGTGAGAATCAGCTGATTGGGGGGGATGGTCCACGGAGGTGAAACAGATAGGGATATTAAGTCCACAAACCAGTGTCTCCACGGCCAACGAGGGGCAAGTAAGATGATCTCTGTCCATTCTTCCAGCACTTTCCGTAGAACCCTAGGTATTAAAGGGAGGGGAGGGAAGGCATATAAAAGACCTGAAGGCCATGGAGAACGAAGCGTATCAGTAGCCTCTGCCGCAGCATCGTGATAATGAGAGAAATACCTCGGGACCTGTGATTGGCCACCGAGGCAAAAAGGTCTAGCACCGGAATACCGAACTGTGCTGTGATGTCATGAAACAGACGGTCCGGGATGCTCTACTTTGAGTGGTCCAACCGATGTCTGCTGAGGGCATCCGCCTGGGAATTGGCCTCTCCCGAGATGTGATCTGCGCAGATGAAATGCAGATGAGTCTCAGCCCAGAGCCCCAGAAGTAAAGTCTCATCCATAAGGGCTCTGGAGTGAGTGCCCCCCATTCTGTTAATGTGGGCACACTGGCAAGGAAAACACACACAGGCAGTGATAAACACTTTGCCAGCCTGTAATGAAGCTCTGTTGGGATGGGACCAACAGAGATGTTATTTTGGTGGTGGTGCCATCTCTCTCTATAGATTGATGAGGTGCTCTCCATTAAGACATTTAGAGGGACAGTTTTAGTTATAAACTATCAGGAATCTAGTTAGAATGTGGTGGCCTACAATAATAGCAAATAAATAACTATTGCCCAGCAGTATCCATATTACAAATAAGTTTTGATTTGAGGATCTGAATGATTTTAATTAAACATTTGGAAAAAGAAGGGGAAAATAACTTCCACTGAAATGAGGAGAACTAATGCCCACATTAAAAGGCACCTGGATGTGGGAACTGGACTACCAAAATTCTCTCTGGAAGAGAGATCTGATTACTGCCCATATATACTTGGGACAATTGACTTTGTGAGCAAACAGCAGAAACTTGTTTTTTCAGCCACTTGTGATCAGCTGGAATGGGTTCCATCATGCTTTGACACATAAATGTAGCCTTGACCAAACCTCATATTTTTAATCACTTTGAAGTTTTACTTTTTTATTGCTTCTTTAAGTTGAAAATCCTTTGGAATCACAAGCCTAGCGGGCACTGGATGAGATTTTCTTCAATTTATTTAAAAAGAAAGAAAATCAATGTAAAGTCTTTATTTTTTGTACTTTCTTGCAATATACAGTAAAGAGGTGATTTCAGAGTTGTTTCTGGAAGGTTTTATAAATGCTAAGACTTTGTGAAATTCACTTAAAAAAAGACATTGAGGTTAATTAGAATGAGCCTCTTCTGTATAACCCCCCTCCCCCCCAATCTGTCGTCTTTACATATCAATCATGAAACAAGACTTTGAAGGTTGATTACTAAAGCCCAAGATAGCTACTTTAAAGGAAATGTTTGATTTTGTGGCCTGTGAAGTGCTTGAATATTTTAACTCTTTACTGGAACAAAATGTTATTATTGAAGATAAACAAATATTCTGAAGGTAACTGAGATGGATTCCAAAATAGATTTTTAAAATGTCCACTTATAAAAAAGATGGAAGCACTGAATTTATAAATGTAATTGGGTGATTGCTTAAAAATTGAAAAAGAGGCTGTGGACTACCCTTTTAAATCAAAATATAAGAGATTTACTGGAGTTACTTCATGGAAGTTACATGTGGGCTTGAAATGATAAGAATTTGAGAGATGAGGCAAAAATATTTGAAGAAAATAAAAGTTAGATTTTTATTTATGGAACTTCAGTATGGTTGAAAGGTAGAAGGAAAAATACAAACTGATTATGGGTTTTTAAATTATTATTTATTTGTTTATTTATTACATTTTTATGGCACCCATCTCCCCTACAAGGTGACTATGGGTTGGTTAAATAATGAGTTCTTATTTCTGATAGTGGTTAGTGGTTATCTGAATTGGATAGTTTGACAAATGTCTAATACTGTGATGGATTAATTTTTGATATCTAAATAATATTATTTCTGGTAATGTCTGATAGTTTTGAAATTCTTTTGTTGCAATCCTTAATTGTTGAGAGAGGAATGAAGGGAATTTAGATTAAATTAAAGGAGAAATTATGTTACTAGGTAATTTTATTAATTTTGCTGGATCTTTGCTGATTAATAAGAAAAGTTGAAGATTTAGAGATGGGATGACATATGAAATGAAGAGATATTTGGTTGTGTCAAAAGATAGTGATAAATCGTTAATGTTGAATATTCCATATTTTTTCGAGTATAAGACGTACCAGAGTATAAGATGCAGCTTAATTTTGGGGGAGGAAAATAGGAAAAAAAATATCTGCTTATCAGGTATTCATCTGGCTAGCGTCCTTAGTTTGGTCAGCTCCAGCACATTAGTTTGCTGATTTTTATCCCCTGCTTTTGTCCCCAGCTTCTAAAGCATAACTGATCTTTGGAAAGAGAAGCAATGAGAAAAGCAGGCAAACCACAGAGATCGCTTCATTACTAGCACCTCATTAGGGCTGAAAGAAAGCTTTGAAAAAGCTACATTTGGAGTATAAGACGCACCCAAATTTTCAGCCTCTTTTAGGAGGGAAAAAAGTGTGTCTTATACTTATTGGGGATGAAGGCGGAAATTTCTTGTTATATTTTGTTTTTCTTTTTGGTGGTGCACTTTCTAAATATTTTTCTTTTTTTATTGTATTTTTGCATTAGGTTTTTTATTTGTTTTGTCTATTTAATAGAAATCTTAATAAAAAATGTACTAAAATGATTTGAGAAAAAAAGGAAAATAATTGTTAAAAAATAAAAGTAATTATGGGAGCTAGAGGGCGCTCCCATGTGACGCCTCTCCTGAGCGAGCTGCATTGGCTTCCAGTGGTCTTCCGGGTGTGCTTCAAGGTGCTGGTGACCACCTTTAAAGCGCTGCATGGCATAGGGCCTGGGTACTTGCAGGACCGCCTTCTGCCGCCGATAGCCTCCCACCAGCCAGTACGCTCCCACAGAGAGGGACTCCACAGGGTGCCGTTAGCCAGGCAATGTCGGCTGGCGACCGCCAGGGGGAAAGCCTTCTCTGTGGCAGCACCTGCCCTCTGGAATGATTTGCCCCCGGAGATCCGCAGGATACCAGATCTCTGGGCCTTTTGCTGTGCCCTAAAAACTCTTTTATTTCATCAAGCTGGGCTGCCCCCCCCCCCAGCTTTTTAATTGTTTATGGGTTTTAGTTGCGATGTTTTAAATTTGGGGGGGGGCAGAACTGTTTAATTCTTTTTAAAAATTTTAAATTTTGTACTGAAATGTTTTTTATTCTTGGCTGTGCACTGCCCTGAGTCCACCAGGAGAAGGGCGGTATACAAATTTAATAAAATAAATAAATAAAAATGAATAAATAAGCAAACCAGGAAGTCTTGTGTTTCTTTAGAAATTATACATAAGTTTATTCTTTTCATAATAGGCTAGTATTTAAGCTGGTGTCTGAAAAAAGACTTGAATTCTACTTCTAAAATAAATCTCTAAACTCTTATCACTGGAAATGTGTCAGATACCATCCATTAGCAAAATCATAGTTAAAGTTGTCAATTTAGTTCAGTAGAATCTTAGTCCTTTGTTCCTGAATCTTGGCATTGGCCTGAACTCTACATTCTACAATATAAAACAACTGCCAGAACTCTAAGACTTTCTCCCTTGAGAAAAGCTGAGAAGCTACTTCAGAAGTCTGGATGGAATAATTTGCATTCCTCTTGGATGATCACCTAGAGATACTGTTACTCCTTAGAGACAGAATTAGAAAACCTTGAGGGAAGAGGGCAATGAAGCACAACTGCAAAGTCAGCCCTACATGCTATATGCAGCACAGCAGTTGGTGTCCTTCCTCTTGGCAAAATGAGCGCTGAGCTCCTTCACCCACACACTCTATGCTACGTGTTTCAACAGAGCTTGGGAACTGTTCCATACTGAATACACAAATGTTTTCATTTTGTTTTGTTCTTGTTAAGTTCTTGCCTAAACTCTGTGTATATGAGTGAGAACATCAGTGTTAACTCATATACACAGTGGAGACTGCCAGGACTAGCCCCTGCAGTTTTCTCGGCAGGATTTCAGAAGAAGTTTCTTAGGGTTGACAGACAGGTGACTGGCCCGAGGACACCCAGCTGGCTTCATGCCATAGGTGGGACTAGAAGTCATGGTCACCCAGTTTCTAGCATTGTGCCTTAACCAAGTCAGCTTGTTCTAAATATACACATGTTTAAATCTATTGTGGTTGTTGTCGCAAGTTCCGCTTTAGTTCTTTTACTCTTCATTCAGTCAATTCTTTACCTGCAATCAATTATTTTAGCCATTGATAATTGATTCATATTTTCTTAATAGTCCTATGGATGCCTAAATTGTAAAGAACACCTCCTACTATGATTCTTTGACTCTCCTCTGCAAAACTACACAATCTGCTTTGAACTGGAGCTCTGTAAATGATCAGATTCACTCTGGGGGTACCCTGATTAGTTAATACTCATAATTCACTGCTTCTGGAGTTCTGCACTCCCACTGCTTGGAACTGGCTAAACCCAAATGCTTTTCCTCAAAATGTGTGGATGAAACATACATAAGAAATTACTGCATGGGTCTTTGCATATTTCTGAAAATGCTTTTTTTTTGGTTTTTGCTATCAGAAAACTCATAGAAATCTGTATTCTATACAGCTCTTATGTGAAAAACAACTCTGGCAAATTTCAGACAGGCTGAAGCCATTTTGAGCAAAGGGAAAGGTTGCCATAAGAAATTATAATGCTCCTTTCTAAATGCTATAGAACTGATTATCATTGGGGTTCTTTTCCCTCAAGAATGTATCTACCTCTTACGGGACAATATAATTAGAGAAAACAATAGTAGTCTGATAACAAGATCACTATTTTTTTTTAAATGAAATTATGTTTGGCCACAAAATGATCTTTCAATACTAAATGAAGTAAAACTGAACTGTTCATTAAAGCACTAATAAAGCATAAATATTCTGATTACATAATATGAAGGCAAGAGTCATTGGAGAAGACCCTAATGTTTGGGGACATTGAAGGTATTTTAAAAAGAGGTCAGTGGAAGACAAGGTGTCTACTTCTACTAATGACACAAGTATGAGCTTGCAAAAACTCAAAAAAGAAATTACTGACAGATAATCCTGGCAAATTAAAGTACATCGGGTCATGAAGAGAGTCAGTCACTAAATGCAATATTATCCCTTCTCAACAGGGAAAGCTTCTGGTGCATAATTTCCAGTGCAGTTATTTGCAGTCTGCCAGAAAAATAAATAGGAATTTTGAATTACTGTAGACAGATTAAACATGTCTACATCTAAGCAAGTTATCCACATCTGCTTAAAAATGTAGGCTTTGTCCACATCCACAATGTTGTCAGTCACAGATTACCAGGATATTGTTTTTCAAACTTAGCAACAAGATGCTGGCTGGGGAATTCTGGGGCTTAAAGTCCACACATCTTAAAGTTGGCAAGTTTGAAAATCATTGCTCTGACTAATCACTAGATGACAGTTAAAAGTACAGACTGATAGTTAAACATTAGTCATTGGGAATGGAAAGGCTGAGATAGTTTTAGCTAGATTAGCTCATCCTTCTTTTCCATTGTTTATTTAATCATTGTTTGTGGAATAATCCATTAACTCACCATTAACCCACCATTAAATTCATACATCATGCTATATCATTTAGGTTAGAAATCCCTTTATTGATCTCTCAGACAACCCACCACTTTCATTACTCATTCATATGAGAAACCTCTATTCATGTAACGAGCTGGAATGAGCTGTCAGGAGTCAGCTGATGACCGAAAAGATTGCAGTAAGATTTTATTCAGTCTGTGAGTACAGACAACTCCCATTTTGCCATTTACATGATATTTAACTGTTCTTGTTCCTTAAAATGTTTTACATAGGCCCTTGGGAAAGTCAAACACATATCACATATGTGGGGAGGGTGCTGTTTAATGAGGAGAATTTAGTGGTTTGAAGGGAAGATGTTTTAATATAGTTTACAATTTGGTTGAGTTGTTCATTCACATTCATTCATATGTTTCATCAATTTGGTGCTGACTCTTAGCCACCACACTGACAGACTTTCTCCATGGTGTTCTGTCCCTAACCTGATCTTTCAGGATTTCCAAGGATTCATTTATTGCAGTTGTAACTGAGCCCATCGATCTTGCTTTTTTCCTTTCCTTCCACCTTTCCAGCATTAGAGCCTTCTTCAGAAAGCTAGATCTTCACATAATATGTAGGATAATCTGAGCCTAGGAGGAATTCTTTGTTGACTATATTCCAACCTATAACATACAGAGATATAAATAATTGTATATACATTTACATTTTTAATACCTTTATTATTATGTAAATGTAATGCTGGGTTTGTAAAATCTGTATAAATGATTTTCAGCATAAGGTATAAAATAAACATATGGGTGGCTATGGATTCAGAAATATGCTGGATCCAGCAGCTATTTCACTGAAAATAGGATTCAGGTTCCTTTTCTGAATAAAATGGAGGTGATTAATCAAAGCTTAAAGACTCATCTATTCAGGAAAAGAAGAGAAATGTCTCTGTGAAACTGGAAATGAGAAAAGATAAATAGGAGGTGGAAGACTGGCTGTTAAATCAGAGATAAAAGGAAGATGGCTCTTGATTGAGAGCTAGTTTGCTTTACAGATAAGAAAAAATATCTCCAGTCTTTTCTGGAATAACAGTCTATTTGCTGCTTTTATAGGTTGGACTTGGTTATGTCAGCCAATTACACCTGACATTAAATAAAAAGGACGAGCTTTTGGCTTTTAAATCAAGCTTTACTGTCAAGCCTGTGTGATGAATATGTGAAGAATAAGAACAGATGGAAGAATCATGGACTGGTGAAAGAAAGACACTGTGGCTAAACCAAAACAGACTTTCCTTATACGTCTACTTTTATTTTTAAACACTCCCTCTAACTCTTTGCTGGATCAACACTTTCTTCTTGCAAAGGAAAGAAGTAGAGGAGGAGTAAAGGGGAGAGGTGGGGCATGATGTGAAGAAAATGAGGGGCGGGAGAGGGAGAAGAAGGAGAGAAACTTGTAATCCTTTCCCAACCCTTAAAGCCAACATTCCATCCGGAAACTCAATCCTATTCACAATGACACAGAGACATGAAAAATAAGATTAACAGCAGTAAAACTGTCATTGCAGCATTAAAAAGGTGTCGGTCAAAGTTCCAGTGAGACTGAAATTGTTTTTGTCATATTCCCCCTCCTTTCCACCTATTGCAAAAATGCACAGGAGTTTTTTTTCTTTTTAAAGGGCACTGAAGTTCCCTTGAATCTCACAAAGCTCTGTCCCTCTTATCTTCCATTTATAGCCTGTCTCGGAATGACATCCCCCTTGACTAGCAAGCTGTCCAATCCAGCTGCAAGTGTCAAGATTGTATTAGGCACTAAGTGAAATATATATATATGCCCTTATGGTGCTTAACACGCTGGGTCTACCTCCAAGTCATTGGGCTGGAGTCATCCTGACCACTCACTGCTCCTCACCCAGGAATCTCTTCCAGGCTTTTGGGGTGGGACCTTTTTTTTAATTTAAAAAAGAAAAGGAAAGAAAATGGCACCAAAGAAAGACGTTAAGAAACCAGCTGCCCCCGCTCCTGCTCCTGCACCAGCCCCTGCACCAGCACCAGCACCAGCACCACCTAAAGAACCAGCAATTGATCTCTCCAGCATCAAGGTAAACAGATCGGCTTGGGTGGTCACTGAAAAGCATCCTCCATCAAAGAGCAAAGAGAATTACAGCAACCCAAATTCAGATCTGGGAGATACTTATTTATTGCTTGCGATCATTAAGGGAATGATTTAGCAGAGAAAAGACCCTTCTTCCCTCTCTTTTGCAAGAACACACATACACACCTAAAATATTCAGATTTGTTTTGTTTTGTAAACTACAACAAAATACCATATTTCAGTAGCTTTACCTAAGTGTACAGAAAAATTATCTTAGTAGCCAATTACAGTACTTTTTAAAAAAACAAATATTGATATTTAAACTATTTCAATTTGGCCTCCGATTTACACTCTTCTCAGTTAAATATGCATGAGGCTACACGGTGGAATAAAACCCATGTTACAAGAAAATTCACAGGTTTTTTAATCAATAAAATTAAGTCTAATGAATATTTATTGTTCATAAAATTCATTCAGAACTCATTTTATATACAATAATGAGCCACTTAAAATTCATTATTTCTGGACATATTTAATGTTTTTCCATAAGAAAAATAGCAACTCAATTCAATACTTTTCATAGTTAAATTGGGAGAAACGTGGATGCTCATCACTATATATATATATACAGTGAAATGTTTCAGTGACTACAATTTTTACCTTTGTTTACAATTTGCATCTTGTTTTGAAGTGGTTAACTAATATTTCCGTGTGCTTTCGTTGTTTTCAAGGTTAGCATGAACTACCTTTGGGATTTTGCATGGTGAAATAAATCTTTATACAGCGTAGTTATTATCTGATGGATCACAGTCTAGCATGTCTTGCAACATTTGGAGAGCAAGAAGGTCTGACTCTGGAATGGAGCCAGAGGGAGCCTAGCTGGATAGATTCCTTGAGTGACCCTAAGTCCAGAGTCATTCTCCACTGACTGGCATTTTGATTTTATCAGACTCCAATTTAGGACACTCTACCTAAGAAATCTTACCTAATATGGAAACCTGTAGATTGGGAAATGATGGAAAGGGGAATGAGAATATTCTTAGGTTCTCATATGAACCTTTCTATCTGTTTAACAAATTCTAGCACATTTAAATGGATAGTTGTTTTATCATTACACTCCTATGGGTTTATTTGAAAATAAGTATTAATAGATGTCACGATTAAAATTGCAATTTTAAATGCAAATTAATTTTTCCAAAAGGTTTGCAGATGTAATGATTTATAGTTCAGTGAAGAAACTCATACTAGAGTCACTGGATATTTTAAAAAGGAAAACACTATAATTGAACTGAAAAAATACAACTGGCCCAACTAAGGCAACTTTTCTTTATTTACAACTGGATTAACTCTTGCATACTGGATTATGAAGAAGAATTCAGACTTGATCTCTTGAAAAAGTAATTTACATTAGTTTAATAGCTGTATGTGTTAATGCATTAGAATGAAACAGAATTTTCAATTCTAGTGACTGGCTAATTTAGCTTTACACAAGTATCACTAATAGTATATTTATCATCTGAAAAATGGAATGCTATAATTTCAGTCATGCTGCATCCCAACAGTTCTTTTTTGTTAGATTGGGCAGCATGTTTCTAATTCAGGTGAATTTTTCTAGGGTCATAGGTGAATTCATAGTGATGGGAACTAGAAAGACTTACCTTCTACCAAATTACATTGCATGAGCAGGCACACATGCTTACAAACAGCATATTCTTATTTATGTTGAGGGAGGGTAGCTGGATCAAAATAAACTAAGCAAACATTTGTACAATGTGGTATTTGTATATTGTTTCAAGTGCTGGAAGAACTTTGTGCAAATTCTCTCAGGAATATGACATGTAAATACTCTGTAAATGAGTATCTGTTACCTTTCTCTTTTATATATACAAGGAGAAGTGGTGCTGAGACAGGAAGAAAATTACTTACCTAAAGTCATCTTTTTTCCAAGCAAAAGTCCATATAATCCAAATTTCCAATCCCATTTATAAAACAAAAAGCCTATATAAACTATAAACACTCTTCTTAAAGAATCAGGCTTAAATATCTAAATAGATCTAAATAGCTTCCAATAAAATTAGATGTGAAAAATATGGATTTTTCATTTACAGGTAAAATGAATTTATAGTTCTTTGGAAACAATTCAGGATGGTTTCCAACATACCCTGCTCATGTATCACAGCCCAAAGTATTTCTCCATATTTTTTTTTACTTTAGTAGCTCATATCCTATCCTCACAATACCTCTATGAGTTAGTTGAGTACTCTTATCCCTGAAATTGAAACTTCAATCTACTCACTGGGCCAAGGTCACCTCCTAAAATGATTGCAATTCCAAGGATTAAATCTGAGGACTGCTTTCAAATCCAAGAACCATCTCCAATGAATAAAATGTTTGTCACTTTCATTACTTACGTTACTCAGAGCATTACTACAAGTAAAGGATTTGGCTGAGGTTAAATCAGATGAGGAGAATTCTAGAGACCTTTTCATTCAGACAGAAGGTGGTCAGACTAAAGTCACCATTGCATTCTCATGGATCCTAGTTTTGAAAGTTGAGAATACAGCTTTTGCCAGAGGTTCACGCTTGATAGGATGGATCTAGCTGATCCTTTACACTATTTTATTCTGCTTCTGCAGCTTTCCTTTAGGTAAGTGATCCTCATATTTCTTAGATATTATATTTCATTTAAATGTAAAGAAAAACATCCTATTCATAATATCTGCACAAAAGAATAGTGTACTTACTAACAGAATGATATGCAGTCTCTAACCTGAGCAGGAGGTTCGGCTAGAAGATCTGCAAGGTCCCTTACAACTACTATTCTGTTTTTGGCAGTGGTTTGCTCTCCAAGCTGCTTTCTTTTATTTCTGTTATTCTGTATTCTGTTCTGTATTTTACTTAAAGAAGTTATAAGTTCTACATCTTTGATGGTGTTCCTATATATTGCAGAGGGCTGGGTTAGATGTTCCTTGTGGTCCCTGCCAACTCTACAGCTTGCTGATTTTCTGAACTGCAAATAAATAGTTAATGTTATTTCACTAGAAATTTTAATAAACAGACACAATAAAATGTTACATTAGCAGAAGAAAATGTTTCAAAGTTTTTAAACTATTTTATTTTTTATACGGAATGCTTAATACCTTCTTATGTTTTGGTTTAATTTCCATCAAAACAGGCATTTTGTAGCTTGCAAGGGTTTTTTTCCTGAATGTTTTTTTTTAATGTTTTTTTTTTCCTAGTACCACTTGACGGATAAAATTGAGGGCTATTTCATATTACACATTTTGCTGATCTTAAACATCAGGAATGTTTAATTATATGTCTATGGAGACACTTTCAGGGGTACCCCACAGTGGTATAATGAATACATCCAAAAATCAAGCAGACCTGAGATGCAGCTCAGTGCAGTATCTCTCCTTCTTATTTTTCAAATGTGACATAGATCAATTCTCTTTAAAAGGTACATATAAGAAGTTGGACCACCAGATCTGGGTTACCAAAATTCACATATCAGCAGAGGGATGCACTAACCCTTTGGTGTCAACCAGTAGACACCCATGAGTTCTTTGAACAGGAATCTTTCCTGATTTTGTTTAGACATCAGCCTTGCTTGGGTTTATGTGGAGGAACTTAATCAAAAACCTTTGACATGTAATACACAAGTTCTGTCCTGAAAATAGCCTTTTATTTCATCTGAGAAACCTTGGAGCAATTCTGCAGAATGTAGCAATAGTTTGTGGGGAATGGCTTTGGCAGTGAGCTGGAAGAAAAGGCTATTCTTGCCCAGAATCTTGTTATCTGGCCTCTCACTTTATTAATAAGTAACATAATACAGTGTTTGCACTGCTTGAATATTATAGCAATAGTACTTAGACTTATATATCACTTCACAATTCTTTACAGCCCCCTCTACGTGATTTACAGAGTCAGCTTATTGCCCCAACAATCTGGGTCCTCATTTTACCAACCTCAGAAGGATGGAAGGCTGAATCAACCTTCAGCCGGTGAGGGTCAAACTGCCAATTGGCAGCCAGCAGTCAGCAGAAGTGGCCTGCTGTACTGCATTCTAATCACTACACCACCATGGCTCTTATTATATACCACTAATACCCCTGAAAATATATATATAGTATTCCTCGACATAAGACAGATCACTTAGTGACTATTCAAAATTACAATGGATCTCCCCAAAGATACATACAACCTGGATTCAAAGTTTTGATAGCTGCTGCCCATAGTCACATGGTTGCATTTTGGGTGCTTGGCAACTGGCCCACATTTATGGCCATTTGCAGCCTTCCTTATCAATCCACTGCATTTTACCAACATTTATTTCCAATTTCAGACAAAAAAGCACTGTTAGTTATGATTGCAAGTCAAGGGCTGCCAATATTCCTGGTTCTTCAGATTTTATGAATAGTTGTTCATGTGATGATAGTGATGATGATGATGATCTTCATCATCTGTTAGAGTATATAACAGGTCTACTGCTCCTTTTATTTCTGATCATCCAGGAAACCTGAGCAAGTTAAGTAGGTTTAAATCAGCATGCTATGTCTATTCTCTCACTTTCCTCGCAATTGATGAAGCTGGGCTTTTGAAAATCTATTTTGACCAGCTTTATCAAAAAATTATTTAAATCCTAAAACAATATTTGATATCAACCATGGATTAAGTCAGGGTTTTTCAAACAATATCATAAGCAACTTACTGTAGGAGTCGGGTGAGAATTTTTCATCTGCTTCTCACATTGTATTTTTTAACATAATTGAAATAGCTCTAATCCCTAATTTCTGCAGCAAGTGACATCTATTGATTAGGGTTCAAACTAATTGAATATTGGTAATCCATTGACACCAATTATTATGAATTGGACCCAGCCATTCTTGGAAATATTATTTTGCCTCTGCCATTTCTGCCAGCAATTGTGATTGTGTGCCAAAATATATCCATATTGACAAGAGAGTTGGTAGAAGCTCAGTGTCCTTTCTATTTTATAATACATTCTATAATTGTTTTATTTAATATATAATTTCAAATTTAATTATTACACTCTAGAACAGGTATCAAACTCAAGGCCTATGGGCCAGATTCGATGCCCCCGACACGATGACGTTGAGCTGGCCATGCCCATCCTGGCCATATTCATTCCACCCCGCAAGTTCAAACACAATCCTGGTGCAGCCCTCAATGAGATTGAGTTTGACACCCCTGATCTTAGTCCTTGCCCAACTCTAACACTGGTGAAATACAGGTAGTCCTTGACTTACAACCATAATTGAGTCCAGAATTACTGTCATAAATCATGCTGGTCATTAAGCAGGGTATATATGTCTGTTTTTGATTTTATGACCTTTTCTGCAGTGATCATTGAGCAAATGCCAGAGTTGTACAGAAAACATCACGGTCATTAAACAAAAATCATAATCATTAAGCAAATCCATTGTCTGCAATGGGCATTTTCTGCCGGAACCGGAAGTAAACCCTGGTTTCCAACAAAAAAACACTGTAAATTGCAGTCACATGACCACAGGATACTGCAAGCAGCTTAAATATGATTCAGTTGCTGAGTGCCCCAAATGCAATCCTGGGTCTGCAATCCTGTTTCCAGCCATTGGATCTTTTTTTTTAATTGAAAAAGTTTTACAATACACATTTTATCATTTCTCCCCCCCCCAACTTCCCCCCAACCCCCCCGCCCCCCCAGCTCCCCCCCAACCCTCAATCCCATATCCCCCCCCATCCCCCTCTTGGCTTCCGCTACAAATTAAAAAAAAAACTTCTTTACCTACAAGTTACTTACGTTAAACTAGAAAAAGTACAGTGAAATCTGAAAAATAATATAACAAATAAACCTATAAGAAATAAAGTTTTCCTAAAACTAATAATATTATAGTAAAAAACTAATAATAATAATAATTACCTCTTTTATCAACCATCAATACTCATTTATCAAACAGTACAACTCTTATAATATTTAAGCCCAAATAAAAAATGTCAAACATTTCTCTAATCTAATATTAATAATTATTTACCTAAGTCAATCCCCCTTATTATATAATAATAAAATATAATATATAGCATTTATATAAAATAATTTTAAACCAGTTTTTAGTCTTCTCTTAATCTTGATTAAAGTTAAGTATACTGTGACCTAATTGAGTCAATTTCTTCTTCCAACATAGTTTTTATAAACTTCATATTCCAACTGCCCCTATCAACAAAAAAAGAAAACATCAAACATTTCTCTAATCTAATATTAATAATTATTTACCTAAGTCAATCCCCCTTATTATATAATAATAAAATATGATATATAATATATAACAATTATATCAAATAATTTTCTATCTCAATAATCCAAATTTTAATCTTCTCTTGATCTTGATTGAAGTTGAATATACTATTTTCCAACATAGTTTTTATAAACTTCATATTCCAGCTGCCCTCATCAGCAAAAAACATCTCTCCATATAAAAATCCCCCCAAGTGACTTTATATTTGTAAAATCCAACCACAAAGGTATTTTGTAATCCTCTAGGTAGAACATTCAACCTAGCTACTGCTGTACCAACTAAAAAAAACACAAATGCAGCTCATCCCAATTTTGCAAGCCTTGTATAAGGACTTCAAGCTGCATTCCCAGATGTTCCTTTAAAACTCTTTCCAATCCTGCCAACCTTTCCACTTCCTTCCTTCAGGTTTCCAACATGTTTTCATCTTTATTTTCTTCATCTAGATGATTAGTTCCAAAAAGCTATAATAGGGTAACCACAGATCATCTGCATATATTGCAGCGATCTGTTTACCTTTCTCAAAATGTTAAATCCAACTCAGGATGAGTTTTGCAAAAATTTTATAATCCATTTTCATATATAAATCAAGTAGGATCAAAATTATCTTTTAAACTATTTCAATTAGTAAAATATTTGCCAACCTTTCTGTAGAGAATTCATAAATGTCCTTTAAGTTTCACGGAGCGAATCAAACAATTGATGAAGTTTCTGTTGCACAGCAGTGGTTTTCAGTTTAGTTCCTCCCTTGGCTTCTACTTTCTGTTGCTTTCCATCATCCCTCTTGTAAAGTACTGGGCCTCTGCTGCTTCTGCTTTAGTAAAATTTGGTTCTCATCTTGAGTTATGTGTTTATCTTTCGGTTCTTGCTTCGAGAGTTCAAGGTCCAGTACCACCTCTCTTGAATCTCTGGGATGGTTTATTTTCAAGTCTGGAAAGTCCATAATAAAATCATCTGAAAAACCACCTAGTGCTCCTTTTTCTTCTAACACACTTTGATTTTCTAATTCCATCTGCCTGCATTGTTCCTCAGTCTCTCTTTCAAACTCTTTATCCTTAATGTCTTCTTCCATGGTTAACAACATAGATGAGGATGAAGATATGGGGGCTCCCTTTAAAATATTGTTATAAAAGTGTTCTTTTTCAATAGTATTTAAGCAATATCTCACATCTTGATATCTCAGAATTAGACCAACTGGTACATCCCATCTAAATGGAATCTTACTTCTCTTCAATTCCTTCACCAAAAATCCAAAATCTTTTCTGTCTCTTAAGATCTTAGGTGGTAGCTCTTTGTAAACACTAATTTGTGCACCTTCTACCTGCACAGTAGCAGAATAGGATTTTTGCAAAATATCATTTCTCAATCTTCTATCAGTAAAATAGACAACAACATCGCTAGGCAGATTCCTTTGTCTGGCCACAAGTGAATTCACCCTATAGACTTTTTCAATACAGCTAAGAATTTGATCATCTTCCAACTTTAATAATGCTGCTAATGCCTTGGCACAAACTGTTCTTAAATTTTCTCTATTGTTCTCTCTTATGCCTCTTAATCTCATCGCAGACTCCATAGCTTTAAATTGAAGCATCATCACATCATTTTCAATTTTTTGATTTCTGGCATCAGCTTTAAAAAATTTTTCTTCTATGACTTTCATCTTAGAATCAACCTTTGTACTAATTTCAGCCACTTTTTTCCACATTTCCAACACCGTATTTGAAAGATCAGAAACTACTTTAGTAATAATTTGGTTCAAATTGTCATATTTTTCCTGTACCAGTTCTTCAAGTTGCTTCTGTGAGCTTTCTATCTTCTCCACAACACTTCCCAAAGATTTAGTTATAAAATCTTTTAAGTCCTCATTTCCAATTCCCTGCAACTGCATTTGAGTCTTTTCTACTTTTTCCTTTGTCTGATAAGTAAGGGAGCCCCCCCCCCTTGATTTTTGTTTTGGAGTCATACTTCCACAAAGTCTTAACTTTTCCCAAAAAAGCAAAGGGATTCTATTTAAGTCAATTTTGTTTCTTTTTAGAATCCTGTTAGAATGTTTCTGTTAAGTACTTCAAATCAGGCTTAGCTCTCACTTTCACTTTCCACTCTCCATTTTCTCAGGTATTTTCTCAAGCAAGGCCAGTTGCCATTTTCTGAGGCATTTTCTTAAATCTCTTTTTTCCTTAAAAATTATTAAAAAGACAAATACTTGCTTTTTTCCCTTTTAGTAGGTCCAGGTTTCACCAGATTACACGCTGTAGATTTCTATCATTTTAGTGGCGTTGCTCTCGCTGTCTGGCTCTGCTGCTGCGAGCAGAGGTCCCTCGCTGCGTGGAGCTTCTGTGAGGTAGAAAGGGAGCCATTACCCTGAGCCCTTCCCAGGACAAAAAAAAAAGTCCTGGGGGCAATTCAGGGGGCTCTACCAAACCCCACTAGCTCTACCCGCTCTTCCATTTGAAGAGCGGGTTTTCCGAGCCGCCTGCCCGCTGTAAGGCGGCTCCAACGCGCAACGAGGCTGGTGGTCATGAAAAGACCATCCGGCAACGATGGAGATGCCAAACGGAAGCCTCCAGCTATTGGATCTTTGAATTCAAGTCATATGACTTTATATAAAAAAAGAGATGTTTTTTATATAAAATAGCCAGATACCAAGATCTGCACAATTTTAATCTTAGAACCCATTTTGGTTCTACTAGCCACAAGTTTCTGCTGAATATTTGTCCTGTGTGTATGAATGTGTGTTTTATGGGATTTTTGTGCACCCTGGGCATGAGAAAATACTGAGCCAAAAGCAGGTCCTTCTCCCAAAGATAATCCTTTTACCTGAGGCAAATTGAAGCAGCCTTTCTTTCTGGAGAAAATTGTTTTTCCTTAGGGTTAATCAGTTGGGTATCACCTGGTGTGCTGGTTTAATATATCCAGGGAATGGAATCAAAGCCAAAAATGGTTGAGGGTGGCCAACTCACCACAGCTAACTCGCCACAACAAACTTGCCATCGCCAACTCGCCACATCCAACTTGCCACCAGACAACTCATTGCAGGAAAAGAGTTACACACCAATAAATAAGAAATAGTGGAAATAGAATCATTAAAGAAAGGATGCAAAAGGAGAGACAAAATGAAATGTGAATGACAAAAAATAAAATATTTTTAAAATTATTTTAAATAATGAAATTGAATTGTTGAATTGTCCCGCTGCAAGTTATCCCACGGTGTGTTAGCCATGGTGACTTGTCCCACAGAGAGTTGGCCACCACAAGTGGGCTGGAGGAGTTTGCCACAGCGAGTTTTCCATCAACTCCATCTGCCCATGGAAGCCTTGGCCCCTAAAAATTCTTTTATATGCAAGGCTTACTCCTGGGCCTCACTGATGCATGCATCTCCAGTATTCAGATCTGAATTTGGACTTCTAAGGTCTCCTGAATGTGAAGAGAGGAAAAGCACATCTGTTTATTGACAATAAACAGATGTGCTTTTGGTTTGAAGTTATCAATATATACAGATATTTCATTGGAGAAACAATTCATAGAATATAGGGAGAGTTTTAATAACTTAAGAAGGTAATACTACAAGGTCCTAAAAATCTTAAAGCATATAAAACATGGCAGTACTGATATAATTAAATATTTAATCAGACTGTAGGAGCAC
This sequence comes from Masticophis lateralis, assembly GCA_030761175.1. Taxonomy (NCBI): domain Eukaryota; kingdom Metazoa; phylum Chordata; class Lepidosauria; order Squamata; family Colubridae; genus Masticophis; species Masticophis lateralis. The sequence goes on from JAUDYJ010000001.1 coordinate 180,781,627, forward strand.
AAGAGCCATGCCTTCTAATGGTAAGTATTGTATTCTGCCTCTCATCAAATGCATGATATCCACACACACACACACACACACACACACACACGCCAAAAAGCATCTTCATAGCGATTGTATAACATTAAGACATGACTCATAGAGGGAAACTCATATTTGACTACTGAATGAATATAAATAATGAAATAGTTGATTTTAGGTGCCATCTTTTCTTGAACTTTGCCTTCTCTTCTCCATTTTTAAAAAAGTGAGACCAAAGACAAATCAACATAATACAGAAAGAATTTTTAATATACCCAGGTTGCTATAAGGATAACTGATCTGAGACTAATAACGGGTAACAATTCATACTTCCTGTTGAACCCACGAAGTAGCTTGATAGTTTTGAAAGACATTCAAAGTGAATCAACAGTAAGTTATAGATACTTCACTTGGGAATTGAGATATGCTTTGCTAACAGGGCCAGTGGGATAGATTGAAAGTTCAGATTTCAGCATTCAGTTAAGCTGTGAACTTATTAGATCCCTTTGAGCAAACTACTGTATGTCACTCAATTTCCTTGGTAGGATAAAACAGGATGCAAATGCTCACACATCAAAAGTCTTGGAAGCTCAGAATCTTTTATCACAGGCAGCACCTAAAACAATGTTCTATATTTCCTATTTTGAATGTGAGGGTCCTTTTGGGATAGTTTTCAATGCAATGAGCCCATGAAGTAATCTTTGAGAAATTGGTGGTTCAAATTAGCTCTGAAAATTGATTGCTTTACAGGAAATAATGTGATTAATGCATATGCATATGTGTGTTTATGTATAGGTATGTATACATTTAGCAATAGCAACAGCAGTAGCACTTAGGCTTATATACCATTTCATAGTGTTTTACAGCCCTCTGTAAGCAATTTACAGAGTCAGCATATTGCCCCCCACAATCTGGGCCCTCATTTTACCAACTACAGAAGGAAGGCTGAGTCAATCTTGAGTCAGCCAGGACCAAACTCCTGGCTATGGGCAGAGTTAGCCTGCAATATTGCATTCTAACCATTGCGCCACCACATGCATTTAGACTCTGTCTATAAACAACTTTTCAAGCAAAAATCAACACTAAGAATATAGAACATACAGGTCCCCCCGCCCCCCAAAATAGGTACATAATAAATTAAAAAATCCAATAGAATCTCAGCACCCCAACCTTTCCCAAGGCCTGGGAAAATAGCCAGATTTTCAGTTATTTTTTTTTTAACTTCATCAGGATGATGCCATATGGACCACTGTTGGATACTGTTCCAGAAAGTAGTTAAAGCAACATAGAAAGTACACTTTCTAAGCCCTGATAGATGAGATTACTTTGGGTTATTGTGTTAAATCACATCTGTCCCTTGGAACATATGTATAAAATTACTATCAGATCTGTTTTTAAAATAAGCATGCCATGCATAGATGAACAACATAAAACAAAGAAGTTATCTTTTCTCCCCCAACACTTTAGATAAAATAACATCTATGCGAGAGCCCACAATTAAATCTCTAAGTCAGTTGTTCCAATCTAGTAGCCACCATATATATTGGCCTACAATTCATTGATTTCAGCTAATGATGGTTTGGCTGTAGAATATGGACAAAGTCTAATGTCAGAAAGCACTAGACAGCAGAAGGCTGTTCTTGTTGAATTTTAGCACATAAGTACCTGTACAATTTTAAGTAATCTTCTCTAAATTCATGTCCATCATAGAAACCGGGGCAGCTTGGTTAGGAAAGACTCTTTAAAGCAAGCACTGCATTAACTTTTGCACGATATTTGATAATCTATATGGGTTGAAGCAGAATAATATTTATGCATGCGATTGTACCAATGGATCTTTGCTTATTTTGATCATTTTCTTAACTGTTGCATTTATGACTCAGTCAGGTCATTGCTGAATGAATAGCAAATGGCATAAGGAGAGAAGGTAAGAAAATAAATTGCATTGATGGACAATTCATAATAGCGAATAAGAGGAAAAAGGTTAGTCTAACAACAAAATAATATTTCCAGCCCTGAAAACCCAATCATGCTAAGATATATGGGAAGATACTCAAGTAACTAGAAGAGAGTCTTCCAGCATATATAGTAATATACTATAAGTATTGATTCTCTGTATTGATGTGATTAATATTTGAATTATTAATTCATACGGCACTAACACATAAAATTGCAAGATCATTATCAAATATAATATAATATCATTTTCGTGGCATCAAAAATCAGACATTATACGTTTTTTTAAAAAAATTGATTTATATGCCACCCTTCTCCAGAGACTCAGGGCGGTTTACAATGCGTTAAGTAATAGCCTTCATACTTTTGTATATTTTATACAAAGTTAGCTTATTGCCCCCACAAACTGGGTCTTCAATTTACCTACCTTAGAAAGGATGGAAGGCTGAGTCAACCTTGAGCCTGGTGAGAAATAAATACTTTTGTATTTATCTGACAAAAAAAGAATGGGAAGAAACTGAAGCTTCCTAACCTGAGTAGCATTTGAGGCTGTCAATTGATCCAAGACTAGTGAAACTGATCTGAGGATTCAGTAACCCTTCTTTAGAACTCAAGTCTGATCTAAAATTTTAAATAAGCTGTGAGGACTACAGAATGTAACCAGTTTTTCTCTCAAGATGATAATGATGATATATTTTCATCTCTAATGCTTGACACTGAGGTCTTTCTACATAATCTGGACTCTTAAAGACCTCAGTGTCAAGCATTAGAGATGAAAATATATCATTTGTACACAGCATTAGATGGCTATTAGTTTAAGATCTATTTTACTGGTATGCAACTATTGCCAGTAAGTAGAACATTCTAGATTTTATTTTTATTGTGCTACTTGATTGTAGGCTGAGCTATTAAAAATATACAGATCATTAGAAGGTAAAACATTTGCATTCGTTCCACCAGTATGGATGGCTAGTTGTAGGAAATGTCACAGTGGTAGTGGTCACTCCCCAAAATTATATAGGGCTTTTTATATTGTGAGACTGGTACATACATAAAAATTCATGCTATATTTTTGTGATATTAGCAAATCCACTACGATCAAGTTTCCATTTTTAGTGGCAACTGTGTGAATGTTCAAGTGAGGAAGTTTTGATCAGAAAAAAGGTGGATCTTTCTCTTTCCTTTTGCAAAGCCTGCCCAACTCTTAGTAGCCCAATACAGGCCAGTAATAATTGGCACCTTTGCAAAATAAAAACCAATCTGTTGTGGAAATTGCATTAGATGCTGACTCTATTGCTAATCTTAGAAATAAGGGCATACTTAACAGTGGACTTTAGATATATTCCTAGGTGGAATATTTGGCTTTATAACTGAATATTGAACAAAAATATTATTGTTTTAAGTAGCATGAAGCACTAGCAATTGTATTAACATGTCAAAATTGATAGCCATCAATCATATCATGGTTTCCCTCATCCTCCTTGTAGACTGGAAAGGACTCTATTAGTTTGCTACTAATAGAGTACCCAAACTAATAGAGTAATGGTTCTATATGTGAAATGAACCTTGACAACTAATGTGCCATGCAAATGCAGCCCCCGTTAGCGACAAATATAACAACCATAAATAGGAAGTTAGCATAGTTGACTATTCATTTTTTGCCTAATAAGCAATTTACTTGAGAAAGAACCTGAGTCATGTGCATCAAGTCCCAATTCCTACTATAAACACAGTGAAAAGAAGCACAGACTTTTTGCTTTACAATAACTGATTCCCTTTTATGAATTTTGGAAGGCCTGATCTGATGATGATTAATTTGTTCCTAAGAGTTATCTCTTCAATAATATTCTCCAACAAGCACTCACTTTTCCTCTGCGGTTCAAAACTGGACCTGCAGACAGCAAGATCTGCCTGCAACCAGCTGTTATGGCCAGCAGAGGTCAACATGGTCTCCTTTAAAGGCAACTCATCCAATATTCCCTGCAGCTTTTCAGCTGGTGGCATCAGCCATAGAGTGAGCAAGACAAGAGGAATGATGAGTCAAAGCCAATATCATGCCTTTCAATCTGCTGAGGGTCAACCACAGGCCTCTTGAGGTACAGGAAGAGACTCTTTTTTTATGGCAGTGACCTGGTTATGGAATGCTCTTTCTTCAGAACCACCCTGTGCAATGATACCATTTCAAAACAAAGGAAGTCCAGTTGCCTCTTGAAAAAGCACCTGTGGTACAACAATGAACTGGATGACTGAGAATTTCCATAGACATTTACCATTTCAATAGCATTCAATCCAAAGTCTTTCCATCTTTCTTTACTTCTTTCATATAGTGGAGATCTTCTCCTGTGACTCAGCAACTAAAAAACTTGGTAATCAGTTATTTGCTTGGCACAGAATTTTTCAAATATTGCTCCTCACCCATTCATTAATACCAATTTTTGTTGCTGAATTCATTAATTAACTCATGATAGAATAAAATGAGAATTGTAATATAAAATGTATTAGCCAGAATAGAGATGAACATTCTATTCTTCCTCTATAAATGTGGCATTTTATGATTGTAAGTCACTGTGCATTAGAGAAAGCAAAGGCCTTTTTGTTTATTTTTAAACAGTTTCTGATTAACATTCTATTAGCTCTGTTACTGTGACAACCAAAAATGATTTTGTAAAAAAGTAAATGAATCTGTTTAAGCTAAGGTTTATTTCTTTACAATCAATTCTTAGCATGCTTTTAAATGGTTATTAATATTTTAATATTAATTAATGGAACATTAGTGGAAATTGCTTTCTTTAATGCTTGATCTGCCTCTCCATGTTTAAGTACTAGACATGCAAACAGGGGTGGGCTGCTGGGGGTTCACAGGGATTCGAGAGAACCTCTAGCTAAGATTCTATGCAGTTCGGAGAACCCCCAAATCCCACTCCTGGCTGGCCCCACCCACCCCTCCCCTCCCAGGAGCCCCATGCAGCCCATTTTGGATGCAGGTAAGTGCAGGAGGCTCTGGGAGGGCGAAAAACGGGCCTACCGGAAGTTCGGCCTCCGGACCCTGGGAAGGCCATTTTCGCCTTCCTGGAGGCTCAAAGAAAGCCTCTGGAGCCTGGGGAGGGCAAACACCCCACCCCCTGCCGTGATACAGCAGGCAGTGGCCATGGCCACCTAACAACTGGGCAGAGAACCCTTTGCTAAAATTTTTGAAGCCTACCCCTGCATACAAGCTATTGATAGCTGCTGGAAATTTTCAAGACAGAGAAAAGCAGTGTAAGTAAATTGTTAAAAAGGTAAATGTTCTGCTTCTAGTTCCTATCCCTGATTTCTTGATTTCCTGTTTTGCCTAGTCCTTGTAAATATATGGGAAGTTTGTTTTTTGAAATAAAAGGACTTAGAGTGAGGATTAGATTTCTGTTACTTTACACATGGTGCTTCTAATATAGCCTAATACACTAGGAACCAATTGTTTTCTCATGTTGCTTTTCTAATCCAGCAAGCCATTGCAAAGATTAGATCTATCACCTGTAAACTTCTCATCTATGATTAAAATTAAGCTGTGCATCAATAAAACGCATCCATCTGTAATATGTTTTCAACCAAACATCATTTGACATGTTTTTTTACCATACTAGGACAAACGTTTGAAGACTAAGGTTTGCTTTGGGAGTAAATACCAACTCTTGTCACTCCATGCCACTTGATTGATAATTAAGCATGCAGTACTCCTATTGTGTTCAAATTTAGCCCAGAAATTCAACTTCATGTTTCTAAAGAGTAGGCCTGAAAACCTTCTGGGTTTTGTCCCAGATCTCCAACCACAATGACCAGCCTTTAGATTAGTCCACCAAGAAACCTCCTGTGCTTTCTACAGGTACGATTTTGTTGTCCCCTGGTATTCTGTTTCCCATTTGGGAATGAGGGTGAAAGGGAAGGCAATGAGACTTGGGGAAGTCTTTATAAGGCCCTATACACATAGCTCAAGTCCATTTTAGGCAAGACTAACAGACCTTCGGTATGGGGAAGAGTAGGAGCAATAAGGAAATGGGTATCCACTGTCAAATTGTTCCTTCTCCATGTTCTTTTTAAACATGGCTCCCCATATTCATTCCTTTAAATGCACTAGTCACAGTCTTCTAAGGCAACAGAAAACTATTAAGTCACAGCCCTTTGGGCATCAAAGAGTGCTGTTATAGCCCTGGTCAATATTTCAGTTCTCCAGAATAAACATATCCAGTTCAAACTTGAGTAAAAATATTATTCTATTATCTCTCCGGTTCACTCAATAGTCCCTTAAATAAACAAGTAGACTATTTAAGATGTGTTCCACATTTATGTTGTGGAATGATAAAATGCTGAAGCCGTGAACAGTGCCCTATCTTCTCTGCAGTGTCCTAAAAATAGTCTATGCCAGAGGTCCATCAAGAAATGGATCCTTCCTTCTCTTTGCCCTAAGAAAGTTAAGAACTCCCCAAGTGGGAGTGGCTGCTCCAGTCTGGCACCCAATCCTGCCACTGATGTCACTGTCTTCAGTTCAATAAAAAGATCTAAGGACAGGGAGTAAGGACCACTCCCAGGGATTCAGACGCCTCGCGGCTAAGTCTGTCGGCCTTGCTGTTCCTGCTCCTGCTCTTCCTCTTCCCTTCCAGATTTCTCAGTCATGGTGGGTTTGCAAGAAAATTAAGTTCTGCTTAGCTAATGACTTAGTGTAACATTATAATTTCCAACATTGTGCTAGTTGTAATAAGGCAGTCCAGAAACCAATTTAGTGAGATTTTTAATGGGGCAATGTCCAACAAAATCAGGATGAAATGGATAGATGTGTAACATACAAATTGTGTGTACATCACAGTAACATTTATGTATTGGGGTTATTTAGGAATTGATTCATTCATTAGCTGGCACATTTTCCACAACCTTATAGCAAGTTGCTATTAATAACTCAGCTTTATTAAAATTATTGTGGTAGGAATCCCAGTGAACCATCATAGAAGCAAGTTATTTTGTATAGAGCTGAAAGAGCAGATAAATCTTTATCTAAAAGGTTCTGTGCATATCTGCAGAAAAGTAAATCTCATTTAATTAAATGGGACTTATTGCTACAAGTAAGTGTAAGTTTGTACTTCCTTAAAACTACTTTCATAGTTCTTTTAAACGTAATGCTGCTGCTTCTTACCTTGTGTTCACTAATGGAAAGCAGCAATTTATTTGATTTGTAATATGTATCATACTATATTGATATTACTTTTCCATGTTTCTCACTACATATAGAAAGCTTTAACACTGATCTTTTTGTCATTAGTAGAGGGCATCCTTGGCCTGCTACTTCTTGAATGCAGCCATTAGCTATAGGATATGTATAGTTTTTGTCTGTCAGTGCAATTTTTTCCAACAATACTAGTATTTTCCTTCTTTTTTCCTCCTTGTTGCCAAATGCAGTCTTTCAGTGCTGATCAAATTGCTGGTAAGTGGAACATTACTGAATATTATTGCAATTTAATATTGTGATAACAAATGTTGCATTGCATTGGTTTATGAATGTATTATTTCATTAGCAGTTTACTAGCATCTCAGATATTGTAAGAAAAAAAATGTCCTTTTCTTTGCATCTTGGAAAGATGTTTCGTGGAGCAAGCAGGATGCTATGAATTCCAAAAAGTATTTTGTTATATGATTGATTTTTTTCTAACAGATTGAATTCTCCAAGGATCAACAGGATGGTGAGTTCTCAGGAAAAATGCATAAACACAGGCAGAGGCGTTTTCACATAAAGTACTATTAGAACATGCGCATTAGTATAAATAGGGATATTTTATTGATTTGGATTCGGTTACATACATGTAAAAGGATTCGAAGTACAAACCCCTGGCATTTGACTCTCCTCATAGTTCTTCCCAAGGTGAGACAGTGGAGGGAATAAAGTTTAAAGTCATCAAAGCCAAGAAAGGCAACCATTTTTTCTATCATGTTATCTACTAAATATATGAAAAATGTACTATACATAATTTCTTACTTGTGAATATTTAGAAGAGAATAATATGTATTATTGGAAAAAAAGTATAACCTCCCTCCATCTAAGATATAACATGAAATTTCATAAATAAGGACTGGTTTAGAGTGCTTTTCTCATTCATGTAGCAAAACTGTTGCATAGTTTCCTAATTCTGGTAATTCTTTTTCTCAAAATAACAATTTTGTTCTGTTTTATGAAACATTTGCTTTAAAGCTTAATTTTAATCACTAGCTCTAGAGCAGATTTATTTCAATTCAGGCATATAATATTCATTCAAAAGCAAAACATCTTGTTTACCATTAATGTTGGCATCCTAAGAGTTTTTGCAATGTAATATTGCAAAATATTGCAATATTATTCTTCCATCAAATGTACCTTTGTAGAAATACTTTGCCAAATAAATTGTGTTGCCAAACATAATACTTATAATAATAATAATAATAATAATAATAATAATAATAATAATAATAATAATTTTTCCAGCTTTCAATTTAACAGCAACAGGAAACATATATAGATTCATTACTAATTTCTGTATATTATGTATGAAGTCACGTTGCTGTAGTAAAATTAATGATTTACCTTTATTTTACCTTAATATGCCTTTATTACAATTAATATACACATATGCATTTGCTTCATGTGTAAATTGATGGAAAATCTATACTGCTACAAAGTATACTTAGTTTAAAATCTTTCTTTTTACTTTATTAGCATGAATTTACTAGACCAATTTGTTTTAACTTTTAAGTCAATATCAAGTGAAGCATGATCAATTAGAAGGATTTTTAGGAACATAAGTTAGTAAGTGAGCATTCATAATATATTACTATCCCTATTTAGATTACAGTAATACACATAATCACTTGCCATTTTTGTAATCAATTTCTTACTTTAAGAAAATTATATATTAAAAAAAGTTGAAAAACGCTATTTATTTCTAGATCAGTTTTATTTTTATTGCTGAAAGTTTAGAGTTTAGTTCTGTTTCTAAAAACGACATTAATTCTGTCTCCTGTAAAAGCAATATTTTAACTTCATGGAGACTCAGCTTCATGGAGAGTAAAGGGAGAATAATCTCTGCTGCAATATCTTTGTGTAAAGCAGAGGAAAACATTGGACAAATATTTTATGAACGGTTACCTGTTTTGCCATGATGATTATTCTGATATCAAACTACAACAATAGTAAAAACATTTTTAAAGTTTAAGAATATGCTTAAACATCATTTATTCTGCCTGCTATACAATAACTACCCACTACATGCACAATAGGTAGGCTGGCTTGCAGACATTTTCAAGTTTATTTCTCACTATAGCTAGTATAGCTAGTATGTTTACTAGCTATTGTTAATATTATAGTGGTGTTTACATTTGCTAGACAAAGAGATACTGGTTATTAGATTTTTCCAGTGATAGTAATGAGGGTTGTTCTGTTCTTGGTATCCAGCAAATAACTACTGTATAAACCTTGAAGTATGTAGCAGCTTTCCTTCTACATCTCTAAAAGGCCAACATTTTATAAGCTGTAAGAAGAGAGGATCTGGCAACAGGAGGCTTCATAGGTCCCACACATCAGATAGTGATGGGATTAATATCAAATATATTGAGTTACAGTCTAGGAGCCATGTGTTCTATCTCAGCAATTTAGAAGAGGGCAAAGAAGCTCCTTTGCACAGTGCAATAAGAAGGGCTGGAGTGTAAACCCTAAAATAGGACAGCAGCATAAAGCAAAAGGAAAAATTAATGAGGACTGCATACTTGATCATATACTAATCCAACTGAATCAATATTAATCCTATATCTTTGTTTCACTGATTCTTTTTATTTTTACTATCAATATTCAATGTCTGGCATTTCCAGCTGGTAGTTGTATGACAAGCCATTAACTGTTTGAATAATTGAATGAGTTATCCCACACCAGATAACTGGGAAGACTGCTCTTTTCATAGGTTATGAAATTCACGGGAGAAGCTGCTACAGACACATGTGTCTAGATGCCTGACCATGGCCACACCTATTTTTCTGGAATCCAGTTCAGAAGTTCTCTCCTTTAGAAAAAGGAGGTGGGAAAATGAGTAGGAATCAGGTGTCCTGATTCTCCTAGGAATCAGGTGTCAGAGTGGGTGACCCAGTTCAAATGTGGCTTTGGCAATGCAGCTGCTCCACAAAGTTCTCACATCTCTAACAGATAACCTCCACACTGGAAAACAAACAGCATTTAGATTTGTGAATGATAAGGATATACTCATATCTCATTTTCTTTTGTCTCCATTGTATCAATAATCCTCTCTTTCCTTCCTTCCTTCCTTCCTTCCTTCCTTCCTTCCTTCCTTCCTGAAGACACATGTGATTTAGAAAGTGTTTTAATATATTTCTATTTAAATATATAATAAATATATGCACCATTGCAGTTGAAAATCATTGCCTGAGTCCACATAATATACTAATAGCAAACTTAGTTTGCAAGCCTTTAAACAGTGTGATCAGTAACTCTTGTCACATACTTCTACTGAGATTTGCCATTTACCATGTCATTCAGAATTGGAGCAGACACAAATGATTTTATATTTTAACATGGAAGCATTCTAATGTTTGAAGACTATAGCAGGAATGGGAATTATATTCAGTTTTACAGTGAATTTACAAAAATGTTAGCTAATTTGAAAAATAATGCATATGCAACAATGGCATAATTAATACAGTATATTATTATTATTCCCCAAAATCAAATACTGTACAGGTAGTCCTCGACTTACAATCACTCATTTAGTGATTTTTTGAAGTTACAACCATAATAAAAAAATGACATGACTGTTTATCATATGTAGGACTATTTCAGCATTCCTATGGTCACATGATCAAAATTTGGCAACAGGCATGCATTTATGACTGTTGCAATGTCCCAAGGTCATGTGATCACTTTTTGTGAACTTCTGACAAGCAAAGTCAATGAGGAAGCCAGGTTCACTTAACAACTGTGTTACTAATTTAACAACTGCAGTGATTCACTTAACAACTGTGACAAGAAATATCGTAAAGTGGGGCAAAACTCACTTAACAACTGTCTTGCTTAGCAATAGAAGTTTTGGGCACAACCGTGATCGTAAGTCATGGACCATCTGCACTCACTTTATTAATCTATAAATGATCAAGCTGGACCTCAGGAAGTTTAGATAAGTGAATTTAACACAAAGTGATAGCTGAAATATAATAAGCCTGATAAAGTTATTGATGATAGTGACAGGAACTTAGTTAATGTGGAAATGACTCCTGGGTTACTCATAATTGTGTTCCGATCATGGATCATCTGTGGATTTTGTTTTATTATATAGGAGATGTAAAAGACAGCATTTTAGATCTTTTTTAAAAAAATCAATACTCAAAGACTTCAACATAGAAACAATTCTTTATAGAGTGAATACTTCTTAGAAATATCCATGAATCAAATCCTGAATGCTCTTTTTGATATTTTGTTCTAAAATTTAGCTCTCAATATTAATTACATGAGTAATATAGCTGTGATGGGGAACCTATGGCACAAGTGCCACAGGGGGCACACAGCATCCTCTCTGTGGGCATGTGAGCCATGACCCCAGTTCAATTCTGCCATGCATGCGCGTGCACCTCCCACTGGCCAGCTGGTCATTGGGTCTCTGTGCGCATGCATGGGGGGCAGGGTAAATACGGGGGGCACATGCGCATGGATGGGGCGCATGCGCATTGCATTTTGGGGGTTTGGGAGTGTGCGCATGCATTGGGCACTTGGTCCAGAAAAGATTAGCCATCACTGGTATATAGCATTTCCATGCCAAGGCACAGTTTGCCACTGAGCTCAAAGCTTTATAGTTGCATCGGTCTAAAAATATTAGATACACATTGATAAATATAACAAGTGCTTAATATAAGTAGTGCCTAATTAATTTAAGCAATTGAGATTATATGTGGAATTACTTAAATATTACTTTAAGACTTCAAAAAGAATCCAAATTATTATTATTGTTATTATTACATTATTGTTATTATTATTATTATTATTTAATTAAATTTGTATACCGCCCTTCTCCTGAAGGACTCAGGGCGGTGAACAGCCAAAAGTTAAAATACATACAATATAAAATTTAAAATAATTAAAACCAGATTAAATTAATTTGGCTACCCCAATTTAAAAACCCTACCTATAAAATTTACCCATTACAAAATTCTTCAAGCCAGCCCAGCTTGCTGAAATAAAAAAGTCTTCAGGGCCTTGTGGAAAGTACGGAGATCCGGGATCAGTTGTATCTCTGGGGGTAGCTCATTCCAGAGGGTGGGCGCCCCCACAGAGAAGGCTCTCCCCCTGGGGGCCACCAGTCAACACTGCTTGGCCGACGGCACCCTGAGGAGACCCTCTCTGTAGGAGCATATTGGCCGGTGGGAGGTTACCGGTGGCAGGAAGTGGTCTTGTAAGTACCCAGGCCCTAAGTCATGGAGCACTTTAAAGATGACAGAATCCACAGAATCACAGAATTGCATATAGAGAGCAGCAAGGAAAACATTTACAGAAGGATTAATATAGGTTACCATAGATATGCTATCTTTTGATGTTTTACTGGCAATATTAGTTCGATCATCCAACCCATTTTTCTTGAAAATGATAACCTTCTTGTCATTTTCTTGTCTCAGTTAAGAGACTTCTTTAACTCCTAAAGGGGGTGGGGAAGGAGACGAGAGGATTAGGGGGAGAGAAAGAATAGAAAAAAATACCACACAAAACAAAACATTAAGATTGCAGGTAAAATTCTTGAAATATAATGCCATTGAATGTGGTAGCAGAGAATCTGACTTTTTTTAAAAAAAAGTACTGCTTATAGCTACTTTATGGATTCAATGTTTGCTTCTAGTAACTCCAACTTTCTATTCTCTATAGAGTTCAAGGAGGCATTCCTCCTGTTTGACAGGACTGGAGAAAGCAAAATCACTCTAAGCCAGGTTGGAGATGTCATCCGCGCTCTTGGACAGAACCCAACTAATGCTGAAATCAAGAAGATCCTGGGCAACCCCAGCAATGAGGGTAAATCTTCTTTGTGATCCACCCTAATCAAAATATACCCTCCCAACATTTTTCCCCTTTAAATAAATGTCTCAAATTTGATATACTGATTTCTGAAAGACTAGCTTGATCACACAAGCAAATACACACATACACACTCGTATCTTTGTATTCAGCTATCTACTCCTCCGTCTGTCCTTCTAAACTAGGGAACTAGAAAACTTAGAGATTGCTAGAGATATTTTCTGTATTTGGCAATCTAAAATGTAGAGCTGAATTCCTCTGTATTCCTCTTAGGAGAAAACCTAAGAAAGTAAGTGGGACAGGCTTGAAATGCAATTAATTGACATTTAAAAGTACTGCAGTGTTGGGATTTTACATATTCTTAAATTATCATTTAAAAAATACATAAATGACATTCTTATTAATGATATTTATACAAATTGCTGTAATTCTTTTAACAAGTCTACTCCCTATCTTCAACCATCACTAAGTGAGCATGATCCAGCTAGGTTTGCATCCTTTTAATTTGCATACCTTTAATGATGAAGAGTGAAGCATCTGACAAAGATGGAGGCTGAAGACACAAGATATAGTTGCCTTTTTTAGATTAATTAGGTCAGGATTTGAGCAATAGTTTGGTAGGAGATTAACTAACAATCTTCTGCATTTTGTTTTGAGACCCAAGAAGGTTACAAAGGTAACGTTCTTATATTTGTGTAAGCCGCCTTAAGTCACCATGTGCGCGTAGGTGGCAATATAAATTTTCTAAAATAAACAAACAAACATAAAAGAAATACATTACACCGAACTATTAAAACAAGTAAAGAAGAATATTACTATGGAAGAGTTAGTGACATACCAGAAGCTATGGTTTTACCTGCTTGACAGTGTTGCACATATATACAAAAAGAAAAGAAAATATACAGCCCCACCACAGATCTGCTGAATACATACATATTAATCGAATAAAATACCCACTACTCATTCTATATAACTCACTCCTCTCTGCAGTGTATTTCAATCAACTTACATATCCTCTGTGCTAGCAATGCAATTGTTGTCTATTTTGTTTATCTGGAAACAGCGCTGTGGGTGACAGCCATGAAATTAAGAATTTTGTAAAAAAAAAAAAAAACAACTTTAATTGAGTACAAACTTGTCTTCTTCCTGTGAAAGTAGCCTTCTGAGGTGATAGACATGACACAGCCATGAGCAAATACTTACAGTAGATGTTTCTCTTTCCTCAAGAGATTTGGCATTCTGAACTGAATTAATTTTCAAAAGCAGGATAATACCGCTGCCGGTGGGACTAATTTACTGTAAATCTCTACTTGATACTTCATAAGAGGAATTCCAGACATATCATAAAATACACTCACCAACACAATGATAATGTTGTTCCTCTACAGAGATGAATGCAAAGAAAATTGGGTTTGAAGAGTTCCTGCCCATGTTACAGGCAGCTGCCAATAATAAAGAACAAGGTGGCTTTGAAGACTTCGTTGAAGGTCTTCGTGTCTTTGACAAAGAGGGCAATGGAACAGTCATGGGGGCTGAACTACGCCATGTCCTCGCCACTCTTGGTAAGTGCTGGGAGAGGTATTATATGTAAGATATATGTACATGAATTTCATTAGAAATTAAACATCATAGCTTTCATTAAAATAAAAGAAGATCCTAACTGAATCAAGAGCAGAATAAAAATAAAAGAGTTATCTAACAAAAAACAAATTAAACTGTCCCTACAATGTTAATCTAAGGGTTTATTCATATAACATGCTTAACAAGTTGAAAAAAATCAGGGTGTATCATTTTTGTGAGAAAGACCTTGAGACCTCTCTTAGAGAGATGCTGCTAAGAGAACAGATAAAAGAGGACATAGTCCACAGAGGCATAAGGGTGGAGAAAGAGGCTCAGAAGGGACCACCCACCACAACTTCTCAGGCTGTAAAGGAGACACCGGGAGATTTGTACTTTTAGACTTGCAAGATTCTGTTAATGTGGCTTTCTACATTAGAATTAGCTCATCTACTTATGTCTCTGGTCTGATATACCTAGAAAGACTGCCAGAGTTGTGTGAAACATTTCCAAGATGGGATCAAACAAAACCCATTCCCCTCCCCTAAAGTCAGATATTTGACTTTAACTGGGTTAGGCTGAGTCCTCTGAATTACAAAAGGAAGGCTAACATTTCGCTCTAAGTATGTGGGTATGGAGGGGCACAGACATGAGGGTCTATAGTGCAGTCTGGCAAACATGGGGCAGCTCTAGGCATGCATTTTCTGTGAATTTATCTTTTCTATTTCCTTCTCACAATCCATGTCTAGAGGCTGTAACCCTAAGTAGGCTGCTGTGGAAATAAATAAACAATACACAGTAGTGAGAGTCAGCCAGTTTGCACCACTTCGGGAGAACCAGTTGTTAACTTTCTGAGTAGTTTGGCAAACTGGTTGTTGGAAGAAATCATTAGGGCAGAGAACCGGTTGTTAAATTACTTGAATCCCATCACTGATAATACACCATATTTTAGTAATGCCAAACAAATATAAAATCCAACAGTTACAAAGAAAGCTGGGATACCAATCTGTCCAAGCATTCTTGAAAAAATGGAATAGTTGCAATTTTTACCTCTCATTTGCTGCTGGGAAAATCATTCACCTGGGAGAACAGCAGAGTGGTACAAAAATATCATCATTTGATTAATTTCCAAATGTCAGGCATGAAAAACCAGGTCCTCGTGTGAAGGTTCAAATTGATTTATTGCTCAAAGTCTATGCCCAAGAATCTTCTGTAGCCAGGTCAGCACCAGCTTAGATTTAGATAAGGGTCAACAGCAATCAAAAGGGAGGTTGTATATAGTTCACTTGTGACTATCTAATGACTTTAAACTGATACCTTTTTAAACTACCTCCCCATGGCTCTGCCTATCCTTTTCCTGCACAAATTATTACTGGTATATATGAGAAAAAAAAGATATTTGCTTAGAGTTTTGTGAAAGAATTCAGTTCCCAACCTATTCTGTGTATGTGTATGTGTGTGTCTGTGCTTGGTTTAAATGTAGGATAATATCTCTAAATTGAGGCTAACTCACAGCATGGCTATTATTTTCCTAAATGAGGAAATACTTATTTTCCTAAATGAGGAAATACTCTGAAATGAGGAAATTGCTGAAGGGCACAATGACTTGGAATTGGCCAGGTCAGAAGGATATCAATGTTGTTATTATGAAAATGGTAACTCAGTTTGGAGTAAGGGGTACAAGGTGTATCTTTTGAAAAAGAATTCTGATCTTTAATTGTTAATTTTTTCAGGCAGCACCAGCAAGGATATCCTTTCCTCCTTCCAAGTTTGTCAGGGGGCAGTGGTATGGGCAACAGAGGCAGGGTTGGATGTTGGTAGGCAGCCTTCCACCCAGTGAGTAGTGAAGCCATGTAGTTCCTTGAATTTGAAGCAACGATGAAAACTGTTGTTTTCTGCCTACTAATACTTGCTTGAGATTTAATGCAAGCATTTCTCTATTGGTTAACCTTCCAGCTTTACCTCACATGGTCATATCTCCCCATACTTAAACTTATCTGGTTGTTTCTTCCTACATATGGTATCTCTTCAAGATGGCCTTTACATCACTATAGTGAATAAGGCCATGGTCAACCTAGAGCCCGCTGAAGGCAGTGGAGAAATATTCAGTAATAATGGCCTTTTAAGACCCCAGTCTTAAAAGTCCTACTATTTTATTCCAGATGCTAAAATCAAGACTGGCTCATTTTATTATACAAGGTCATCTACTTAATTATATTATTTTTGTGAGTAAAGGGAAATATTATGCGATTGCAAGCTGGAAGAGAAGCTGTGTTATTAATACTCTTTTCTCTGTATGTTTAGGTGAAAAGATGAAGGAAGAAGAAGTAGAAGAACTGATGAAAGGGCAGGAAGATTCCAATGGCTGCATCAACTATGAAGGTAAGGGTATCTAGGCAGAAGATAGATGGATGTGTTTGAAAGAGGCCAGTGCACTTTCCTGAAGAAATATTCAATTGTCTTCTGCTTTCAAGAAAAGGCCTTCTCAAAGTTGTCATGATGTGTTCTATTAGGGCCAGGGAAAATAGATAATATAATACACTCAGCGGCTAATCTGTGTGTATTGTGTGTGCATGAGAGAGATTGTGTTTGAGAGAGGGGGAGGGAAGGGAAGGGAAGATGATTTTACTTGTGAAGCTGGACAAAAGAGAGAGGTGAAGCATCTTCTCCAGTATAGGTAATATGATCAGAGATTCTATAGTATAACTAAAACAGAGTGGAGGAGGGTACAAAGACCTTTAATGCATGCTCTGTGACTAGCACAGAATGAGAGAAGGGGCAAATAATTTGCATCTTAGTCACTGAGGACAAGCTGAAGATGGAGGCCTTTATTGTTTCTTATTAATATCTTCATAGTTCAGTTTAAAAATAGATTACCCCTCTCAAAATCTAAGACAAATACAGTATTTATCTATCCTGGTCCCTAAAACTAACAACATGTATTTAGTATGAGGAAAGCAAAAGCAGACTCCGTTTTATTCCCGTCACGATGATAATACTATTTTCTGAGTTAAAAGTACAACATCATGCTTACTTGGAGAATTTTTTGTTTTAATAAATTGCCCTTTATTTGTTTTCTACTGTAGTGCACTGTATCAGGGAGATATAAGCAACTGTAAACATGAAGTAGTGAAGGTCAGAGGTTGAAGAACAAGTGTCAATGTGTCTTTCACAACAATTGACTGTTGCAGATCTAACAAGCTGCATTGTCATTTTCTGTTTAGCTGGCATATTTGCTAGTGGATTTGTTTTTACCATGACAAGAAAATGCAATAACACATTATTCAGCCAATATCACTGAAAGACAAACAAAAAACAGAAAAACAAAACAGCAACTCATTTAATTGTAAATAAAGCTTCTTTATTCTCTGATAGATTAAAAAAAGTTTTTTTAAATATGTTAAAAAGTTTTAACAAACTTGAACATAAAGCAAATCAGATACTTCAAAGAGATTTGCAGTAGACTTTTATTTCCAGTAGTTAAAAATAGCTGGAGATTGGCAAGTAGTACTTCTTTTTTAAAGAAAGAATAAGCTTGGTTATGATTAGCCTTGCATTATTTGTTCCTACTTCTGCTTCAGTGTTCTCAGTTCATGATAAATAGTATGCTGTCTTTGACTGCTTTTTTATATATTTATATTATGCAGCTGTAGTAATTCAACTATATCAGTGTCTAACATACGCATTACATTACATTACATTTAGTTCTGGCCATTATTTTAGTTTATTTTAATAATTACAAATCAAATCCCTCAAAATTGGAATTATCTATTTTGTTATCATATAGTCCTCTGAATGTGTGCTAAACACAGGGTGTTATGATTACCTCCACCCTTAAGGCAAACTAATAGTACTTGGACAGACAGATTTTCTACTGAGGTAAAAATTAGAGACCAAAACAGAGATAACAAGGAAGTGAGAGGATGTTAAAGTGGGAGAAAAAATGTAGTGAGTCAGACTCAGTACAAAAGTTCTAGATTTACTTGAAAAGATTAGGTTTGCGTACTATCTTACTTTGTGTTGAGGACTCTTCCTTGTGCATATGAAACACCTTCCTACAATTGCATGATTTCTTCACATGGCACATTGGCAAACATCCTTTCAGTATCATACCTCATGAGTCCAAGTGATTTGGACAAATGCATCAAAAGTTTTCAATGAGTGAGATGAAGATGGACAATGGATGGAGTTGACTAGAACCTACATGAATAAAGTACCCAGAACACTGGTAATTCTTTAGCTGGCATTTCTATACAACTATAAGAGCATTCAGATACCTGGAGAGATGGCTATGATTGTCCTAGCTTTTTTTCCTAGACTAAAGAAATCACAAACACCAAGTTTCATATACCATCATATAGTTTGATAATGGGGATGATCACATCTTTTTACCTGGGTAGTTTTATTATTCTAAAATATTGGTGGATCATTAATGGAGTGAGTGTTGTTAGTTCAGATTGTTCTGATCCGCCTAGTTCTATTAGTTATATCATAGATAATAAAGCAATGACAGCAATTTTTTCATGCACAGGAGGGAGACGGGGATCCCCAAAGTTTGCCATTATAAAATTAAAGAAAGTGATATAACAACCCAAACACATCCCACAGAGTCTCAGAACAGAATTCCTAGTGGGGGCAGCATCGAGAAAAATGCAAACCAAGAAGAGCAGAATAGTCAATCCATGCCCATTTTTTTCACAGAGACTTCTCTAATAGTATACTAATTCTGTATTATTCTACAGCATTTGTGAGGCACATCATGTCTATCTAAATGGATTTTTCAAGACACATCATTTGGTAAGTCCCTTTTCTGAGCATGCTGTTTTTGGATAAGGTGATGATTTTGAGAGGGAAGGTGTAACAGAAATGCAACAGGTAAATGAACAGGTTACAAGGTGGCTAAAGTGACATTCCACTGATAGCAGCTCTTAAGTCTTCCACTAAAGTCAAGATGAGGTAAAGTAGCTTATATTCAGTCTCTAGTGCTCTTTTCACTCTGTACTTTAGTTGAGAATGTTTTCAAAGTGGCTGACAAGTCAACAAGGATCAAGAGAACCTTTTCCTCGGGCTTATAGGCCGAGAGAAATAACACGAGACAAAGGATAAAGTGGGGAGGGAAATAAAGCATAGGCATCAGTTACCAATTTTTTATGAAAATTGGTGGGTTCAGGGAAAGGAAACAATAGAAGTTGTTCCTACAGCAGGAAACCATCTCTTATATTCCTGAAAGAATGGCTGCCAGGCAATATATACTGTATTGTGAATAACTTACTATGACACAAATGCTACAGCTTTAATCCATTACACATTTCTTTACTTCATGGACACCTTAGTGATTCCAACCTTATTATAAGTGGCCTTGAATAAGTTGTCATCAACCTCAGTTCCTACACCTTTAAAAGAGTTAAGCAAAGAATTAGAGAAAGGAACAAAAACACAGTTATTTTCTTTACTGTTAAAAATACAAATTCTGTCTTTGTCCTGCCTATAATTATGATTATAACTCATTTTTGTTTTTTAACAGAACAAGATCATCAGGCACTTGAAATCTGTGTATCTAGGAAACCATTGTTCCATTCAGTAATGTCACCCTGGAACTTAAATGGACTATAATTTATGCCTCTCGACCTTCCCTTTTGAAATCATCAGCAAGAAAACCTGCTGAATCCCAAAGTTGTTACACTTGACCAATTAAACACTTGCCAAGGCAACTGCGAAGGACTTCACCGCCAACTGTCAAGCCCAATAATCTTTTTTCCATATTGTCTGCCATGAAGGCAGTGTGCATTCTTTTGGGAGGGGAAATCTAATAATAAATCCCTGTGGTCAGTGTATGGCTGAAAATTTTCAGTTCTGTAAATCCCAATTAAAACATAATTGAAGTCTTAATTTATTTTCTCTATGTTTTATTCCATACAATAAAGTTTTATGAGAAAAATCATCTTGAATAGTTTGATGAATGTGAATCAAAATGGGATTTTTGGAAGATTTTTTTAATAGTATGATGGTTTCAATTTTCCATTTGGAAACATTGAATTCTTATCCAAGAATGCTTCTGAAGTATGATCTGCCTGTAGTCTTCAGTCATCATGGAAGGGCAGGTGGCCGTCAACTGAAGAACAGCAATAAAATTTTATTTTTAAAATAAGCATGGCTCTGTGTGATTCACAGAAACGGAAGGGGAAAGCACAATAATGGAAACACAATTCCACAGAAAATTGTTCCTACCAATGAGAATTACAAAAATCAGAAACAATAAGATCTGCAAACAACAGAAAAATTGGCAGTATACACAGTATACAGTATATACATAAGCATGTTAAATAGCAAGTTTTACCAAGCCATTGGGGGCTTATAAGCTAAACTGCACATCATAAAATAAGTGATCATGAAGTCCACTTTCAAATTCATAATTGGTTGATGAAACAGAATTTACAGTTGAGCCACTACTTATTTTCAAATACAGCTGCTCTGCGCATATATGTGTCTGTTGCAGTGGTGGATTGCTACTGGGCGAATCGGTAGTGGAGGCTCTGCCCACCCATCCGGATGTTTCTGTGCATGCGCAGCACACGTGCCCACAAGCGAACCAGTAGCGATGGGATTTGAAACCCACTACTGGTCTGTTACATTTTAACATTATGATGTGTGATACACACAGTGCTCTGCTAGATAAGTAAGCAGAACTGAAGATTCTTAGATATTATCATTAGCACATTGTTGTGAAAGAACAGAGAGATTATGCTGCTATTTGTTGCTACTTACTAGATCTAAAATTTAACTATATATGTACCTGTTCAAATATGCAGCAATATAGATTTATGAATGGCATTTGTGTGAATATTTTAAATTATGCACTTAGGTAGATGCCAGTAAATAATCATTTTTCCTTCCACCTCTAACAAAATTGTCCTTTCATCATATTTTGTTGTTCCATGTGCAGTAAAACAAAGAGAAATAAAGGCTGAGATCACACCAATCTACAATGATCTTCATGTGATGTGTAAAAACTGGAGGTAACTGGTCCTGGAAATAACCCGGCTCTATGCCACAAAATGCTTTATTTTAGGTGTATACATGTTCAAGATATATAGCACCTTGATTTGGAAGTCTGTAGGGAGCCAGAGGCCAGTCTAGCTTGCAAAGCAGTAATGCTACTAAGATGTGCCCATAATTAGTCTTGCCACTGCATTCTGAATCAGTTGCAACATCTAGATGGTTTTCAAGGACAGTCCTATGTACGGTGCATTGAAATACTCCAAATGGGAGATCACCAGAACGTAAGTAATCATAAGCAGCCCCTCTGATCTAGGAATGGATGCAACAGTCATATAAGATGAAACTATGCTAAGGCATTCTTGCTGATAGCTGCCACCTGCTCTTCCAGATATCACAATATTCTTCCAGAATACTCTTGGCAGTAAGTTTTGTGAAAAGCCCTCATTGAAAAGAAATAAACAATTATCAAAAACCAAATGATGAAACTAGAACAGAAAAGGCATGAATATTGAGGCACTGGAGAATGTAAGGTATTAGACATGGTTTTTTCCCCAAAGATAATAAGATGCTTATGCAGATGTGTAGGTCTAATCAACAAAATAATTAAATAAGACTACATAATTATTGGTATTCATATGATCTCTGAAATAACACTTCTTTCCTCCAATGGGTACATAATAAAACTGCCTTAATTCCCTAGTCAAGAATCAATTTGTTCTCCACCAGTCTTATTTAATATCTCCATATGAAATGACCATAACTCAACTGCTGGCAGGTGCAAGTGGGGTTTCAGAAATGATGATAATCCTTATATGTGAGTCACTAGAGATTGGACAGGCGTCTGGTTTCCATGTCTCTCTCCGCCATAAGGAGCCCACCCCTGCTCCTATTTATAACCTTGGCAGGTGGGCAAAGGGATACAGATTCATCTCTACATCTGTCTTTTTCTCAGGCAGTCTGCCAACAATTTAAATACTCTATGAGTGGAAGAAAAAGCAAACCTTCTCAAAAATTGTTTGAAATCAAAAAGAAAGTGTTTGTTTTCTTAGCTTCATAATACTTGGGCTTGCTCTTTCTACAAACAAGGCTGTAGTTTGTTTAGTTGACTGCCTGAACCTGACCATGAAATTTGATAAAGTATGGAAAGGCTTAGTCTCTCCACTCCCTTTGTGTCCCTATTTAAGGTTGCACAATGTACCAATACAAAAAAAGAAGAGGGAGGAGGAGAGAAGATACTGCTGCTAAAAATCTCTCCCAGTCTGACTCAAGATCAGAAGAAAAAACACTGAGATTGGCAATGAACTGGCAATGAGTTGGCAGCTGAGTGGAGGTGGTGGGATGCAAATGGATGCCACTGAGCAGAGGTGAAACAGAGCTAGGTGACAGCAGACCAGTGGCTGAGAGAAGCATGGTGGACCCTGAGAGCAGTTGTGCAGAGCTAACTGGCAGAGGAGCAGAGGGCCAGAGCAGCGACTGAGAGCAGCATGGTGGACCAGCAACAGTTGAGAACAGTGTGGCAGACCAACTGAAAAGCAGCAGTGCAGAGCTAAGTATGACAGCAGACTGGAGTGCCCACTGACAGTAGCGGAGTAGAGCAGCTGAACAGCAGCTAAGCACCCAGATCAGCACATCATACCTGAAAACCCCAGTAGTGGTCAGGCAACCAAAGGGCAAGAAGGCAGGGAGGAAAAGGATAAATACATAACACTTGTGGACAGTGAGGAAAAGGATAAACTATCAAGGCAGGGTGTAGAGCAGGGGTGCCAAAATGGCAGCCCGCAGGCAGGTTGCATCAAGCGTAGAGCACACCCATCCAGCTCCGCGAATGGGAAAAACATCACAAAATGTCACGTTGACAGTAATGTGCTGCCGTGAGTTTGACACCCGTAGTATAGAGGGTTAAGACCTAAGCATCACCCAGAAAAAAGCCTGAGACTTCCAACATAAAGAAGTGTATAACACTTCATAAAGGACCAAAATTTTTGTAAATTCTTAATTTTTTAAAATTTCTGAAGTTTTTAAAAATCTTTTTTTCTAATTTTTTTAAAAAATTCAATTTTAAAATCTTTTTTCAACTTTTAATTTTTTAAAATTTCAAATTCCATTTTCAATTTTAAAATCTTTTTCAATTTTAATTTTTTAATAAAATTTTTTGTTCAATTTTTTCAATTTTTCAATTTCTTTTTTCAAATTAAACATTTGAAAAAAAATTGCTTATTTTAATTCTTTGGAAATTTTTAAAATTCTTAATGATAAATACTTAAAAACATGAAAAAAGAGACAGACCCTTAAAACAGGGAAGGCAGTGATGAATTTTTGAAGATAGAGAACAAAGGGTCAAGAACTTTTATAAACTATTGTAAATTGACACTTCGCAACAAGGAAAATAATTTTTTAGAAATTTTTAATTTTTTTAACAAACAAAAACTCATGGATATAGAGACTGACATTATAGTGGCTTGCAAAATATGTCATATTGTTTGAGTTTATGCCCACAGAAGACCCAAACTATATATGTACTAAATGTAAATCATATAAATTACTAGAAGAAAATGTAAAAGGTCTAGAAGCAACTCTAGCCACTCTGAAACTCAATGAACAAAGTGAGAAATCCCAACCTAAACAAGAAGGCTACACCAAAATTAAAATAGGGAGCAAACAGCTTCTTAAAAATGACCCCATATATGTACAAAAAGAAGAAAACCGATACACCCAAATTGAACACAATAGGGAACAAATAGCTTCCGGAAAATAATGACCCTATATATGAATCTAAAGAGCAAGACCGATGGAAATATGTCACTTTTAGAAGAAAACAGCAACCAAGAGAAAGTCCCTACTATCTACCCTAGCCTACTCCAGTGAAGCTCCTCTGAAACTCCCTTGAAGAAAATATGCAGACAGCTACAAAAGAGCAGTCATCAATAGTTTCTAAAAAGGAGACAGCATCCCTGTGACAGGAAGAATAGTATCCCAGACTTCCCTACGGGGAAAAAAAGGGTTAAATATTGGTGACAGGAGATTCGATTCTTTGGAGAATAGAAACTATAGTCTGCAGACCGAACAGTCAATCTATGGAGATATGTTGTCTGCCAAGAACAAAAATCAAAGATGTAACTGAGAACCTTACTAAAATAATCAAACCCATGGATTACCCCTTTCTTCTATACGTGGGGACCAATGACACAACAGTGAATCTAAAAACAATATCAAGAGATTACGAAGAGCTAGGAAAGGAAGTTAATGAATTAGGAGCACAAGTGGTGTTCTCATCTATACTTCCAACAAAAAGCCCACATCCAATGAGAGAGCAAACGTGGAGAAAAAGCAAGGTTTTACACTTAGGCAGGAAAAAAAATCAAAGGTACAAGTACAGATTAAGTGAAACCTGTCTCAAAAACAGTAAATGTGAAAAGGACCTTAGAGTCCTAGTGGATGATCACTTAAATATGAGCCAGTAGCGTGTGGCAACAGCCAAAAAAACTAATGCAGTCCTTGTATAAACAGAGGCATAGAATCAAAGTCACATAAAGTATTAGTACCGCTTTATAAAGAATTAGTAAGGCCACAACTGGAATACTGTATCTAGTTTTGGTCACCATGTTATAAAAAAGATGTTGAGACTTTGGAAAAAGTGCAGAGAAGAGCAACTAGGATGATTAAAGACCTGGAGAATAACACATATGAAGAACAGTTGCAGGAACTGGGTTTGGCTAGTCTAGAGAAAAGAAGGACTAAGGGGGACATGATAGCAGTATTCCAGTATTTGAAAGGTTGCCACAAAGAGGAGGGGAATTCAACTTATTTTTCAAAGCACCAAAGGGCAAGACCAAAAACCATGGATGAAACTAATCAAGGAGAGAAGCAACCTGGAATTAAGGAGAAACTTCCTAACTGAGGACAATTAACCAGTGGAATAGTTTGCCTTCAGAAAGTGGTGGGTTGCCCCCAATTCGCACCAGTTCTATAGAACTGCTGGTAAAACCGGCAGGAGGCTCCACCCACCGACTCCAATGTCATGAGAATGCTTCTGTGCATGCCCGGTTGCGAACCAGTAGTAAAGGTAAGTAGAACCCACCCCTGCTTCAGAAGTTGTAGGCACTTCATCACTGAAGCACAGTCTGAAAAGACTGGACAGTCATTTGTCTGAAATGGTATAGGGTCTCCTGCTTGCACAGTGGGTTGGACTAGAAGACCTCCAAGGTCCCTTCCAGGTCTATTCTGATTGATTGAAAGAACAAATATGCTATGTAAATAGAACCTTACTCATGAAGACCTGGCTGTACCAAATTTGGCCATTATATCCACATTCAGCAGAAACCAGCAGAAAATGGTGTCCTTCATTGTGCTCTCCAGAGAAATATTATTTTTCCTCTCTAGGGAGAGACTTTTCCTATCCAGACTGCTTGTTTGCTTTACGGCTTATTTATTTCTGCTAGTAATTTACTATAAATTCATCTCTGATCCTAAAATCCAAAAATCCTTCTGGAAAAATTTTTTTCAAAATATTTTATATTTTAAGTGAATGCAACCATGATTCATAATTAGTGGAAATAGTTATTTCACAATTTTAATACATGTAAGGCAGGATCTGCAAGTTATTTTAGTTTAACAAATGACATGTTATGACTTCTGTGAGCATGTTTTGAGTAAAACTGGGCTTTGTTTTCATTTGCATATTTTACCTAGAACAAAAACTCTGAGTTGCGCTGAGAGAGAATGATTGGCCCAAAGTCAACCAATTGTTTATTCAAAGGATAATGGGGTCAGTAATGGGTGAGTCATGGGTGCAAATTCTATAAGATAGTACATAATATACAAACATTTGATCCATTAGTATAAACTGTAAATAATAATCAGGAAATTTTACTCCCTAATAACTGTTAGATAAAAATTTATATCATAACAAACTGCTGTTTGGCATATAAAACTGTATATTGATAAATAATTATTATTGCTCAATATTCTGTGAAAATGGATTACTTAATGCAACATAGTAAAAGTTTAGGGAGTTTAAATCAAAACTGGGTTTGGTTAACCCAGGTTAACTGGCCTAAACTCAGTGGGTTTCCATGGATGAGGAAATAGTGAGGATAGTAAGATGGCTCTCCTAGTCACATTGTTATTATGAGGAGGAAATGGAAAGTGGGAGTGATTAGTGCAGTTTCAAATAGTGTGATATTCAATTTAGTAAGAATTATAAATTGATACCACGTTACATTGAATGCAAACCCAAATTCAGTTAATGCAAACATAGCACATGTACTGCTGCTAGTGGTGTTTTAAATGCTAAACTGGAAGATGCTAAATTCTAGTTCTACCTTAACCATGAAAGCCAGCTGAGTGACCTTGGGGCAATCATTCAGTCTCAGTCCACCTACCTCACAAGGTTGTGGTGGAAAAAATAGGGGGAAGGTTTGTTTAGATATATTTCCCGCCTTAAGTTATTTGTAAAAGATGGGATTTAAATAAATAAAACTAAATAAATAAATAAATTGTTGCATTAGCAAAATGGAGAAGGGGAAGGTTCCATTCAAGGAAACCTCAAAAAAGAAAAAAGAAAAAAAAATAGGTCCATTTTGAAGAACTGTAGCAAAATGCAAGAGATTGCAAGTAAGCTTTGAATATGGGTTATCTTCTTTTACCGTTAAACAATAGTTTATTAATAATAATATTAAAATGTGTGTTTAAAAATGGCAATTGCCTACTTCTATCAAACTGTACCAATTACCTTCTTTTTCTCAGAAATATCACTTTGAGTAGTGAGAATTTTAATAATATAACCATTTCTTAGGTTTTATTAACCATACCAGTACAGATCTACCTGAACAGCCCTCAGCCCCTTATATGAAAGATGACCAAATCACCTTGGGAGTACACAAAGGATTTAATCACAGTGACACAACTTGTCCTGTTCAGGGTGTATGGTTGCAAGATTCTTCATACACACACACACACACACACTTGTGTATAAAACTTGTTAAAATGTAAAAATACAAAAATAAGAAAAATATAAAAAGTAACAAAAATGAAAATGGAAAATGAAAACATAAGGTACAAGATTATGTATCTCTCTCTCTCTCCCCCTCCCTCCCCCTTTTCAAACATTTTTGCCTTTGGAGGGAATGTGTGTCTTAGGCTTCAATCTTCAATAATTTATACAGCGATATGTATTCCTTCACTGCCATCTGGTGGTCCATTTGTCTACACTACGGTAAAAAATCAGAGCCTGCGTGTATACAACATGCTTGCTATGTCTACATGATCCCAAGTTTATTGAAGTAATTAGAATTGGTAATTACTAATAAACTAATCACACCAACCGGGCTGATGCAACAAACTAAACACATTTTAGCCTACTGAGCATTTTGAGAAAAAGATCTAAATCATAATTTGCTTTAAGCCTTTGCTGAGCAAGCCACTGGATCAGGGGTGGGTTCTAAATTTTTTTATTACCGGTTCTGTGGGCGTGGCTTGGAGGTCATGTGACTGGGTGGGCGTGGCTAGCTGGTCATGTGACTGGGTGGCCATGGCAATGTGTATAGGGACTACTCAGAGGGCTGAAAAAAGTGATTTCTGACAGGTCCTCACACTTTTGACCGGTCTTCACACTTACGACTGGTCATCATTTATGCCTATTGTAGCATTCTTAACAACCGTGTCACTCATTTCACAGCTGCTTCTCTTCACCATGGTGACAAGATAGGGCAAAAACGTAAAATGTGAGGACCGTCGTAAGTTTGAGCACTGGTCGAAAGTGCGAGGACCAGTCAAAAATTTTCAGCCCAAAAGGATACAGCAATAGAGAGGGATGAAGGAAGGGAAGGGAAATTAGAGTAGGAGTGAGGGTAAGAGAGAGAGGAAGAGAGGAGAAGAAGGAGAAAGGAAGAGGAAGTAGGGAGGAGAAGAGGTGGGGAAAGAGAAAGTAAGAAGAAAAGAAAAGAGAGAGGTGGTAGGTTTGAGGAGAAAGATTGCTGTACAATAAAAAAGATGAAAGGGAAGAAAGCCAACCCCAAACAAATATAAAGATATTAAGATAAAGAATGAATTGTTAAACTTTAAAGAATAAAAGAGAACAAATATGAATAAATAGCAATAATTAGAAACACACATACAAACATACAATGTATTTTCTTTGAACAGAGTATTTGGCCGGTTCACAAATTTAAACAGTGTTTAGTCATTTCAATTAAATTTACAATTTCTATATTTCCTTTTTGCCATATTTATTCCTCATCTAGTTTTTTAAAAAACCAATATTACCCTTCATCCTCATCTCTAATACTAATCAAATTCAATTTTTCCCTTCTATTCTATATTATACCCCTTCCCATTGTCATCTATTTTTATATCCATCCTCACATTGGTTAATTATGTAATATTACAGTTGTTTAATACAAGTTCAACATTTTAATATAAATCAATTAGTTATATAACTATCCTTTTTGTATATTAATCAGTATGAACATAAATATTCCAATTATTTCCATGCAATCCAATTTCTTACAAATCAATTATATTTACCAATAATAACAAACCAAATAATTTCCCCCATATATTCCTCCAAACCACAACTTAACCATTTCTGCTTTCAACACAACATACAATTAATAATATCTCAATTATTACAATTCCCTAGTTAAATAGAGCTTTTTTTCTTTTGTGTTTTAAAATCTTGAACTCTCCTCTTTTGTCCTAAATTTTCCATTGTTTGCAGTTTTGCACCTACCTTTTTTGGTGAGGAAAAATAAAAATAAATCTCTCTCTGCCTCATTTTGTCACGTTGCAGCAAACACGCTTTTTCAGCATAGCTGGGGGGGAAAAAACTGCTCCTGCAGTTTGCACTTAACAAAAGACCCCTGCGCAAAACAGCTGAGAGCAAATCAGCGGAGAGTCGGGAGGCCGATCTAATCAACTTGTGGTAATTAACCTATGCTGAAGCTGAAAGAGGCTGTTTTTTCTATTTTTGCAGGCACCGTTCTACTCATTTGTTTTCTTTTAACACTGTAGGGCGTTCAGCTGTAGGGCGGCCCTTTGAAGCCCCCTGGCAAGAGTTTAAACAGTTTTTTTCCCTCTAGCCATCAGCTGGGACTCAGGAGGCAGCAATAGATTGGGAGTGGGCAGGGTAAGCGACCGGCAACCGGGCTGGGAAACAGTTCGGGGGTGTGGCCAGCCAATCTTATTACCGGTTCTCCGAACTATTAAATTTTTTTACTACCGGTTCTTGCGATCCGGTGCGAACCGGGAGCAACCCATCACTGCACTGGATGTTTAGGCAATTATTTTTTTTCTTTTCCTCGTGTTTTGCCACAAGTGCAGGATCCATTTTGTTGTAGGAGGGGAACACCACCAAGACAGTGCCAGGGCCAGTAAGTCGTAATAAAACCTCATAATACAAGATCAACTCAGAAAGGTAAAGGCCACAGGCATAGGAAAATGACCTTCCCAAAATCAGGGCCATTTAGGAACAAAAGAGGACCCAGGGAAATGACACACACAAAAAACCCAGGATACGCCAGGAAAGAAACTATCGAAACAGTAGAGCAAAACAAAAGGAATGGCAGAGGATTAGCTAAGGAAAGTTTTAATCAATAGCCCAAGCAATCTGATAAGAGTCAAGCGGGGATGGGGGCTAAGGGCTTACCTGATAACAACATGATCAGCTTAAGGCAAGAAACAATAAGAGCAGAAGGAAACAAAAGGACAGGAAACCAGATAACCAAAATACCACCCAGTCTCAAGTGGGGAAGAACTAGAATAAGAAAACACAGGGCGATCCATGAACACACAAAAGCAACAAAAAGAAACAAAGAATTTCCTTTGTACAGAAAAGTATAAAAATGTACGCTTACCTTGTAACGATGTCAGCTCACCCAGGAACGCTGGTTCGTACACTTGCCGGATCTGTCTTCCTGAAACGAAATAAAGAGAATCCTGTTTTCACACAGCTCGCTTCACTCGTTAATCGGCTACAAATATTCTCCTTTTATTAGTGTAGTCCTGGGGTCTCTAACCTCTGGGCTGAGCCAGACCAGTGGGTCATGAGGTGTTTGCAATTGGGCTGAGGAAACAGCTGGTAAGCAGGTGAGCATGTGAATGCATCCCCACTTGCATGAGCAGTGGGCATGTGTATGTATGCTTCATTTGTGTGAGTAGCAGGTGCGTGTGGACGGCGCTCATGCAAATGGAACTGTACATGCCATCCCCTTTTCTCCGCCCCCTCCCACAATGCCAGAAAGTTTGGGGAATTCTGGTGTAGACAACATACCAGACTAAAATATGGTTGCCCAATATTGCAAACCCAGCTAGAAGCCAAAATAACATCAAAATGATGTTGCATGCATCATATTGTCACTTGTTCCCCTATGCCCCCCATTCTACTAGTCAGAGTCAGTTAGTTTACAGCTCAGTGTATTATATGAACTGAAGTGATTGATTTAATAATGCCCAATCCTCACATTTTTTACAAGAGTCCTGAAAACTTGATTCTTGTTAATGAACCCTCTCTGGAATTTATGTGATGATTATTAATTATCATGTCATCCCCACCCTGCCTTCCCCCTCATCCAGGTCATTTTTAAGCTGTTTTAAATTGTTAGTCTTCTGTTTTAATCCTTGTAAACTGCCCAGAGTCAAGTACAAGTGATGGTGGCTGGAGAAATCAAACTGATGGAGAAATGGGTTACACAGAGACACAGACAGCAAAATCATAAAACATGGGCTGTGGACCACACTGTTAGGTTAGTTCATTCCAATATGTGCACCAGTCAGTGGCTAATAATTGCACCTCTTAATCATGACCTTGAAAGATAAACCCTCTAGGGACTGGTCATTTGCAGGAAAGGGCAAGCATTGAGGCTACTTGCTTATTTTGTTGGTATTCCCAGCCTGAGACTGGAAATGTTCAATGTTGGCTGGGCCTTACAAGGCCCAAGGAGGCCCATCTGCAAAAAAGTGTATTAAATTGCTGCTCAGGCTGTTCTTGTTCTGGTTCTTCAGTCCCAGCTGAATTGACTTGCGCTTGGTGCAACATCCCTAGACTCAGCACTTGAAAAACAACAAATGGACATACTGAGCCAATTTATGACAATATCACTCTCGCTATAACTAAATGACCACCCATAAGGAGACTTTGACTTGCATTATTTTCATAGCTTTTGTATAGAATAACTTTTCTGTGCAAATTAAACCTCAAGGAACTCTATACTACCTTCTTATTCATGGCAAGAGTTTTGATAAGTGCTGTGCACAAGCATTCCTATTTTTATTCTGGATTTTTCCATTTGAGAGTTGTCAGAATTTGACAAGGTTTGTGCTGGGAGCTCAACGGATTTCTATGAACTGCTCTAGAAATAACTTCTATCGATAGTTCTTCTCAAGGCTATGGATTCTGCCTTTGAAGGCACCTTACATTGCAATTGCAAAATCTGGATCAAAGGTGAGGAGTGCTATGATATCCAGTGCCAATGCAATTATTCCTGGTTTCCGATTCTCTGTGAACTTACTGGAACATGACCGTGCAGCTAACCATTTGACAGTGAATTGCTGAAGTTATTTCCTTCTTACACCCCGGTTGCAATGCTGCACTGTATATTGAGCAAACTTGGTTTTAGCGCGGAAAGAGCAACAATGAGCAACGCGCTACCAAAGCGCTTTACTTTCCGTAGCAGTATTACTCGTTTCTTATTTATGCCTGACGGATTTTTTTTTCCAGAGAACTGCCTGAGCTATAGAAATGAAGAGGTAGCGCGACGTTCCGCGCATTGTTTTCCGAGAAAGCGTCCCTTTTGTCAACTCATTCTCTCCGCCCATCCGTAAAAGCTGCAAAGAGTCGCTTGCCCGTTTGGGGGCTCTACTGGCTGGTTTACGAGGCTCCAGGACTTCCAGTAAACTACCGTAATTGCTTCAAGGAAGCAATTAAAAGCAACATGGCCGCGTCCGTCTGCAAGGAGCTGGTCAACCAGGCGTTGAGATCGCTCTGCTCTCCCGGAGGGAGGAGGATCCTGGTGAGGTAAGGAGTCTCTTTTCGCTTGGGAACAGCTTCACAAAGCGTGGCAATAACATTAAAAAGGCTGAAGGGGTGATGGTCCCACTGAAAAGTTCCTTCCAAGCAAAAGAGCCAACTAACCTCTCAGTACATTTAAGTAACATTTTCTAACATTTAAGACTGCCCCGATTATAGTGAAAAGCCTGACATTTCCCCCTCTGTCCCACTCTAAATTTTATATTCTAAATTTTATATTCCTAAAATATAACGGCAAACAGAGTCATTAAGAAGAGAGGAAGCTTATTATAATCTGTGGCCGCGGACCAAATACAAGAAGAGAGGAGGTGCGACGCAAGATTCCGGACGACAGAGTTCAACAAAGGAATATCCCAAATTTAACTCTCTACTGTTAAATTAATAGTCAGCGGTATTCTTGCAGCCTGGAGCAGGAAACCTCAACATTTACCCAAAATGAATTAACCTGGCAGGAGGTTCTCATCATTTGACATGCACAGCTTTTGTTAGGGATCTTATATTTGGGTATGTTTAGGGCTTTGGTTGTTTTATCAGTTGCAGTTTTTATTATATATCTGGTGATCACTATGGCAATATAAAGCCTGTCTTCTTTCATATTAATAATGAACCGCTCTATTTTATGTAAATCTGGGAAACCTGCCAGCTGTGAGTACTGTATAATAATTTTTAGATAGTAATTGGAATGTGATAGGGCTGGTTCATTGGAATTGGCCTCTTTATGATCTGATTACAATTTGGAGTTCATAGTACATCTTTGGGTTTGTGAGCAATACTAACTAATAATAATATTAGATAATAATAAATACTGTAAAATGCAGATGTAATGTTCTCCTTATATGGCATATTTCAGAGAGAGCTTTCTGTTGTTTTGCAGCCTAGTTAATGAATCTTTGAAGCCATGACAATTTTAGTAGTAGAAAACTCAAACAATCTATTGTGATGGATCAGAAATCATTTAATGCAAGATCAGGGAAACAGTAGTGGCAGAAGAGGAATTGAGTAGAAAAGAGCTGAGAAAAATTGGGGAGGAAAAATTGTATCCAAAAATGAAAAAAAGGTATGGAGTATCCAAACTGTGAATCAGATCCCTCTGTGGGGCTACAAGCAACTGGGAGTCATTGTTTTCAAAAATCAAGCTTGCACAAGCAACATTACAACCTATCTTCCTTCCTTCCTTCCTTCCTTCCTTCCTTCCTTCCTTCCTTCCTTCCTTCCTTCCTTCCTTCCTTCCTTCCCCTTTTGGGCCTTCTAATTTACAATAGTTTTAAACATTATATAGTTTAAAACATTATATAGTTATAACCAGTGGTGGGATTCAGCCAGTTCGCACCACTTCCTGGAGAACCTGTTGTTAACTTTCTGAGCAGTTTGGCAAACTGGTTGTTGGAAGAAATCATTAGGGCAGAGAACCAGTTGTTAAATTACTTGAATCCCACCACTTTAAACTTTAAAATGTTTATTGTTTGGAAGTACCGGTACATACAATTTAATAGACAGAATTTAAACAAAACTATGACTTTTTAAGTAGTATGTTTAATTTTATTTTTAAAAGAAAACTTCAGACTGAAAATAATGATTCAACACGCCTTGAACCCTCCTCAGCTAAAACATTAATGGACATAGGAATTAGAAGGATCTTTTCTTCAGACCATGACATCTTCCGGCGAAGTGTGAGAAAATTCTTCCAGGAAGCTGTGGTACCATATCATGGAGAGTAAGTTAAATGCACAAAATCCTATTTCTCATTTTCTCTTTCTCGTGTTTAAAATAATCCTTGATTTTATGCCGCTTGCCCTGGTGGAGAACTATAACTAACATTAATGTAAGCGTTTCTATAGGGTTAATAACAGTTTTAAAGCTACTAGTGGTTTTCTCTGAAAGAAAAGATTTTTCTCTATGCATACATCCAGGCGCTGTAGACCCAATTACATCGTATTGTGTCTGTTGTCTTGAAAATGGGGAATGGAATGGAATGGAAAATACATTCACATTTAATGCTGCATCAGATTTAATTAGATGATATAAAGCAAGTTAACTAATCTTCTCAATTACATGAGCCTCACTGAATTAACAATTTATGTATCTTAGCAGACATCTAAACTGCTTCTGCATTTTTTTAAAAAAAATAGTTTGCACTATTGTTGGCTTTAATAAATGATACCTTATTTTATTTACTAACAAAGGTGACCTTATAAAAATTGCAATATTCTTATCTGGGAATAGAGTCCAGTTTGCGTAGTGGAACATGCTTTTGGGTAAAAGTTCAAATTACTGATTAGACATCTGCTTTCCTCTTACTTTTTATGACTGCCTTTGTATACTTGATCAGGATTGTGCTTCTTACCAATTGTTTTTCAATATGGATTGAAAGATAATGGTGCACAAAAACACATTCTGCTTCTCCAGTGATTGCTCAGCAGGAATTTGGAATCTTTTCTATAATGGCTCCAATGGGCAATGCTGATAAAAGTGGTTGAAATAATTCCAGAAAACTTTCCTCATCATGTTTTCATTGAACTCTTGCTCAGCTGGAGGTGAGGCCTGATTGGTGAAGGTTTTTTGTGTATTCCAGTGATTTAAGATCAGTAAAGTGAAATGACTGTGCAACTGGGATGTACTTTAGCTCCAAACTGCTGTTTCTGCTAAGGCAAACATAGAGGTCATCATAGTGGATGATTTTAAAAATGTACTATATTTTTACATTACCTGTTTAGATTAGAGATAGCCTTTGTTTAGCAGTAATTAGGGCTAGAATTTCTATTGCTAAATGATGTCATAAAGCGCAATATCACATGACTACACTGCTTAGCTATGGCAATCCCAGCAGTCCCTAGTTTCCATTGTTAAGGAGCCTTGCTGCGCAGTGGTTAGAATGCAGTATTGCAAGCAAATGATGCCAACAGCCTAGAGTTCGATCGTGACAGGACTCAAGGTTGACTCAGCCTTCCATTCTTCCAAGGTCGGTAAAGTGAGCCAGATTGTTGGGGGCAATATGCTGATATTATACAACACCCTGAGAGTGCTGTAAAGCACTATCAAGCGGTATATAAGTCTTAAGTGCTAGTGCTAGTGCCAGTGCCAAATAAGGACTGTGCAGGTCATTAAGTGAAGATTTCTGACTTCTTGCCAGTTCCCCTTTGGCTTTGTTTATGGGAAGGTTGCAAATTATGATCACATGAACAGAACAGAATAACAGAGTTGGAAGGGACCTTAGAGGTCTTCTAGTCCAACACCCTGCTCAAGCAGGAGATCCCTTCAGTTTCAGACAAATGGTTGCCCAATCTCTTCTTAAAAACCTCCAGTGTTAGAGCAGCCACAGCTTCTGGAGGCAAGTCATTCCACTGATTAATTATTCTGTCAGGAAATTTCTCCTCAGCTGTAGGTTGGTTTTCTCCTTGATTATTTCCATCCATTGCTTCTGGTCCTACCATGAGATGCTGTCATATGTTTGAGTGATGTCTGAATGAGTGGTCATTAAGCAAAAACTATGTGTATGTACCATAATATAATTGATGGGGTTTGTCTCTGGAAGTTGTTCAGCTGATTAAAAGTGTCAAAACTTAATGATTAAGCTAAAATTCTTTCATTTTGGTAAACACAAAATGAAGTTACCTATTCTGGCTTAATTTTTGGCTTCAAACAAATTATGGTAAATTTAACAAATAATGGGATAAACTTGGGTTAGCCCAATAGGTAAACCTGACTAATGTATATAGTCTTTTTTATGTATGCTGAATTCTAAATATCCTTTCCCCTAAATAATCAAGCTTGCATTTTTTCTAAGTAAATTATTATGCATTCATTTATATTTCTCTGAGAATTCCATGATTTTACTTTTTGTTTTTGTTTTTTGTTTTGTAGATGGGAAAAAGCTGGTCAAGTAAGCAGAGAGCTCTGGGAAAAAGCCGGACAGCAGGGTTTGCTTGGTATCAATATATCAGAAGAAAATGAAGGCATTGGAGGGGATCTGTTCTCTTCAGCAATTGTTTGGGAAGAGCAGTAAGTTTGTCTTTCTTTCCTTTACAAGATTTTTCTGTAATTACAACTTTTTCCTCCTTATTTCCTCTGATGGCTATATCATACAATTTGGTCTTCATGGTGACATAATGCATTGACAACAAAGGCATATTTTGGGTGTGGGCAAAACCGAGTAAATTGAATAGGAATTTTCATGGTGATAAATCACTACTATTTCCAGAGCATTCTTCCACATTCTTCTCAGCTATAGCCACTGTTGTCACTTTACACAGATCTCTGCTACTGCTGACTTTCATCTCCTTCTCTTGGATCAGGATTTCCTTCCTATGTTACATGCAATGCAAGATCCCAAAGTGGTCACAAAGCAAACATCTCTCTCCTTTTCTCTTGGCATCAGTCCCTTCATTCTGCCATAACCAGCTGAACTCCTTCATTCATCACTCCACAACATTCTCCCCTTTTTCAGTCTATATTGGTCTGCTGGCAACAAAAACTAGAAGAGGATATCATTTTGCATTATAGAGATAGATATAGGTAAGAAGTATGAGTTTCAGAGA
This sequence comes from Masticophis lateralis, assembly GCA_030761175.1. Taxonomy (NCBI): domain Eukaryota; kingdom Metazoa; phylum Chordata; class Lepidosauria; order Squamata; family Colubridae; genus Masticophis; species Masticophis lateralis. Next base: position 180,818,771 of record JAUDYJ010000001.1, read on the forward strand.
AAGATAAGGAGATTGGTTTAATAAACAAAAGCAAGTGTTATTGGATAAAAAAGACTGGATGGTCATAATCAACACTGGGTGTTTGACTCCATCCTTTGTTTGCCTTCCTTTCTTTTCCAAGCCAAAGCAAACTAGATTTTTCATTCTTTTCCTTGCAGTCTTAAATCTTTGAAAAAAATTAACCTAGCTGAAGATATTTCCCTCACTAAATCCATCCAAACACTTGTTCTTTAGCTGAAAAGTATTTGTGCATAACACATTTGGTCTGGTTTTAAGTTCGTGTGAGTGTGAGTGTGAATCAAGCCATGGTGGCTTGTATGTCGTGGAATGGACTATTTTACTAGAGGCCTAGTACAAAAAGAAGCTTGGAATAGAATGCAAAACCTGAGTGGAGACAATATAGCAACACCAAACAACAAAGATTACAGTGAATGGAGCACTTTCCACAAGGCTTTCAATTTGCAAAGGCTCAAGACAAAGATGTTCATTCTCCTTTTTACTATTTGTAATTGTGCTGAAAGCGTTATCCAACAAGATGTAAATAGATAAGCAGATAAACAGGATCAAAATTCATGGAATGGAGCACAAAGTGAAATGTTATGTTGGTGATATAGTGCAATTATGAAATCACAAAGTTCAATGATTGGGAGATTAAAATTGAAAAATATGCAGCAATGGAAAAATGAATCATATATTCACAGTGGTAATCTAACCAAATCAAAGTAGGAATGCTTCCATTATAAACAACATATCACACAACAAGGCAAGCGGTGTGAATGCAAGCTGAGTTACTTAGGATATGGTTTCTGAAGAAAAAAGTACTGTTTCAAAAATAAGCAAAAGGATCCAAATAAAAATGGGCAATAATCGCAGATGTGCAAAATGTAATATAAAAATATTTAAACATCAACTAATGGCTGGGGAAATGGAGGGGTGGGGGTGGGAGATTACTGAAATGTTTTTTCCCTAAAATGTTTTTTTTTTTAATTCTGTTTTGTTTTCCTTTCTTTATATATAGATATATAGATATATATATTTACAATACTTTTCACTTTGACTTTCATCCTTGAATTATATACTCTTGGCATATACTCCTGGCATTCTTTCTTCATTCTTATCAGGAACTTCCTCCCCTTTTCACCACCATGGTGAAGTAGATACCAGACTATCAGGTTTGGGACAGTGGGGAGAAAGCTAGGAACATTATTTTCTCTTATGTCTTAATTTACTATATGTAGAAATGAGCCTCTGATTGTTTCTTCCATCTGTAGCTTCATGTTTTCTGCTTAGTAATAATAGAGCTTGGAGCCCTCTATGCATATATACTGCTTCTGATCCATAATAACTGAAGCAGAATACCCTGCCTTCAATATGCTGAGAGGAGCAAAATAATACATTTTACTTACTAGCTAGTGGGCAGATCTATTTTGAATTAAAACTTTGTAATAAGAATATTTTTGAATGAGCAACACGAATCTCTTGTTTTATGAATCCTCCCAAAATGTAACTAACACGGGATTCTATGGGAGGCTACATAGTAAGATTGCAATTGAAAAAAAAATACTGTATATGTCCTTTTCTGAACTTTGCACTGTAAGCAATGCTAGACTTGTAGTGGTGGGAATTTATATGCACTATGATTCAGCTGCCATGCCGGCCTGACAGTTTGCTGCTGTCTATATGCATTATATAGATTAGAAGTGAATGTATTGTTTTGTACTTTTTGCAATTTTTATGCAAAGGCTTCCTAAGATCTAAACATTATTTCAGGGGTTCCTCCAGGGTGAAAGGTTGAAAAAAGCTGATTTAAAATATGACATTGTAGGACTAATTCAATTATAATTTTCTTCTTTGTAGTTGAAGAAAACTCAGGCACAAATCTTTGGTTTTTTAATTTTTTCCCTTTCCAGGATGTATGCTAATTGTACAGGCCCAGGATTTAGTCTTCATTCTGATATTGTCATGCCTTATATAGCAAACTATGGCTCAAAAGAGCAGATTAAAAGGTTCATTCCAGAAATGGCAGCAGGCAGATGTATTGGTGCAATAGCTATGACAGAACCTGGGGCTGGAAGGTAAGCCCGCTCTTTAAGAATGCAGTCTTTTGCATATATTTTAGTTATTAATTCTCATTGAGGCAGACCTGTGAGCATTAATAAGATCCCTAATAAATTTGCCTAGCAAAGTGCACATGTGATAGGTTGCTTGTGCTCCTCCCCACTATCACATTGCAATCCCCAGAGCACCCCAAGTTTATAAAGTGATGGATTATAAATGCAAAAATAACAAAAATACGTGGAACTATATTTCCATTTATCTCCTTTCTCTCCATAGCCTGCAAATGAGGGAATAGACTCCCAAATTTTGCAACAAACTGGCAAATTCCTGGCACAAAAATGCAAAATTATGCTGGAGATGGGTTTTGCAAGGCCAAATATATGTCATTTCCAGCCCTAAAACCCTTTGAACAGTCAAAATTTTAAAACAATTGGACCAATTTGCTTGGGTTCCACTGTCTCTAGAGATATTAGCAGGAGACTTCCTATTGTCTTGTAGTGAGACTGGAAGTCAAGGGTATGAAAATATTGCCTTCCCTTCCCAAATAGAATCTAAAGTTGGTGGGCATTTTGGTCAGTGCAGAGCTTTAGATGGAACTGTGAACCAGGAAGACAACGTTTTTCGTATTTCCTATTTTCACAGTAGAAAAATTGGATGGAGGCCAAATTTGTTCCTGATAAATATAGCCACATGGAATCAAATGAGCACCTTTATAGGTTAAATTCAAACCCAAACTTGGTAGTTTCTTGCAAGTTGTAAAATGTGTTCTTATGTATGCATTCTATCCACAATTATTTACACCAAAATAATTTCTCAGGGGGATTGGTGTTCTTGAAAACTTGGAGCATTTCAACGAGGATGCCAACATTTTAAAAGATTTGATGATCTCACAAAATTACATTTTATCAAATGTATATGATACTTTCTGTTTAATTTTGGAGATTGCAGGTCCCATACGGTGCTCACAGGCACTGTGTAGTCAATCCCTGACTTCTGTGATTGTCTTCAAAATTTTTCAATAACAATGTAAAAGGCCTGCATAAAAGAAGAAATTTAGAATCACTGTGGGAGATCATTTACTGTTCCTCTTTCAGCTGGGAGACTTTAAACATTGTGCATTTGCTATGTTGCATTAGTAAAAACTGTTTTCTTCTTAGTGATTTGCAGGGTGTGAAAACATTTGCAAAAAAGGATGGCAGCGATTGGATTCTAAATGGCAGTAAGGTATGTGATACATTCTTTTAATTTTGGTAAATGTATTGTGCAGCCATTTGAGATCAGTGCTGAGAATTATGGGGTAATCGTTCTACAACTTTTCAATCAAGCAATGCTAGGTCATCACCTTTTCCATTTTGGACGAGGACTCCTGCTGCCAGAATAACATGGTGACTGCAGCTGACGACTCGAAAACTCAATCAACTTAGCGAGTGCTTTTCTGTCCTTCTTTTGTTAGCGAATGTTATAGAAACATCTGAAGAATTTGGCCTTTTAATGCTGTAACATGGCTGGTCTGCAAAGGGTAACCAATGCTCAGATATTTCACAGCTTAAAAGAGTTGGCAGGAGAATGGCCTCCCTGGTATGAAATTGCCTGGAGAGACCAAAGGGGTAAATAAAAACTTGACTGTAGCGGTGTATATAAAAGGGAAAAAATGTCTTCTCCTCCTGGTGAGTATATTGTTTAGGATTCAGAGAAAATGTCAAAATGGATACTGCCAAATGCAATTGTTGTTTACAATTACTGGATATTTTTGTTAAAATTGCTTTTATTTTTCTTTGATAAGATTGTTCAGGAAATCAAGAAGGAAAATTGTCTACAATTTACAATTGATAGTAAAATTGTTGCTACCAATTGATAGTACAGTTGTTATAAAATTACCAATTTTATAAGTGTTGTGAATATAAAATAGATTGCCTTATGTATTTGAGATTCAGACAGAAAGCTGATAGGGCACAATCATATATGTATATATACATATACATATACAGTCAGGTCCAGAAATATTGGGATATCGACACAATTCTAACATCTTTGGCTCTATACACCACCACAATGGAGTTGGAATGAAACAAACACAATATGCTTTAACTACAGACTGTCAGCTTTAATTTGAGGGTATGTACATCCAACTCCAGGTGAACGGTATAGGACTTACAGCAGTTTGCATATGTGCCTCCCACTTGTTAAGAGACCAAAGGTAATGGGACAGAATAATAATCATAAATGAAACTTTCCCTTCTTAATACTTGGTTGCAAATCCTTTGCATTCAATCACACCCTGAAGTCTGGAACGCATAGACATCACCAGATGCTGGGTTTCATCCCTGGTGATGCTCTGCCAGGCCTCTACTGCAACTGTCTTCAGTTCCTGCTTGTTTTGGAGGCATTTTCCCTTCAGTTTTGTCTTCAGCAAGTGAAATGCATGCTCAATGGGATTCAGGTCAGGTGATTGACTTGGCCATTGCATAACATTCCACTTCTGTCCCTTCAAAAACTCTTTTGCGGTATGCTTTGGGTCATTGTCCACCTGCACTGTGAAGTGCCGTCCAATGAGTTCTGCAGCATTTGGCTGAATGTGAGCAGATAATATTGCTCAAAACACTTCAGAATTCATCCTGCTGCTTTTGTCAGCAGTCACATCATCAATAAATACAAGAGAACCAATTCCATTGGCAGCCATACATGCCCACGCCATGACACTACCACCACCACCATGCTTCACTGATGAGGTGGTATGCTTAGGATCATGAGCAGTTCCTTTCCTTCTCCATACTCTTCTCTTCCCATCACTCTGGTACAAGTTGATCTTGGTCTCATCTGTCCATAAGATCTTGTTCCAGAACTGTGAAGGCTTTGTTAGATGTTGTTTGGCAAACTCTAATCTGGCCTTCCTGTTTTTGAGGCTCACCAATGGTTTAAATCTTGTGGTGAACCCTCTATTCACTCTGGTGAAGTCTTCTCTTGATTGTTGACTTTGACACACATACACCTACCTCCTGGAGAGTGTTCTTGATCTGGCCAACTGTTGTGAAGGGTGTTTTCTTCACCAGGGAAAGAATTCTTTGGTCATCCACCACAGTTGTTTTCTGTGGTCTCCCGGGTCTTTTGGTGTTGCTGAGCTCACTGGTGCGTTCCTTCTTTTTGAGAATGATCCAGACAGTTGTTTTGGCCACGCCTAATGTTCTTGCTATCTCTCTGATGGGTTTGTTTTGTTTTGTTTTTTCAGCCTAATGATGGCTTGCTTCACTGATAATGACAGCTCTTTGGATCTCATCTTGAGAGTTGACAGCAACAGATTCTAAATACAAAAAGCACACTTGAAATGAACTCTGGGCCTTTTATCTGCACATTAAAATTGGGAATATCACACACCTGGCCATGGAATAGCTGAGAAGCCAATTGTCCCATTACCTTTGATCCCTTAACAAGTGGGAGGCACATATGCAAACTGCTGTAAGTCCTACACTGTTCACCTGAGTTGGATGTACATACCCTCAAATTAAAGCTGACAGTCTGCAGTTAAAGCACATTGTGTTTGTTTCATTCCAACTCCATTGTGGTGATGTAAAGAGTCAAAGATGTTAGAATTGTGTTGATGTCCCAATATTTCTGGACCTGACTGTATATATATTCATATAATAACTTGTACCAGTCTGTAATATACAGTTTTCTGTATATTTTGTAAAATGTTTTTTTTACAACATAAAGATTTTTGCAAAAGTTTACAAATTTCCATTCAAGTCACGCAAAATGGGATAAAAATATTTAATATGATTCATATTTCATGTCATCCTTTCGCCTACATATAATTTAGAATGACTAGAAAGAGGAATGAAAGCAGGCTAACTTCTCATGAATCATTTAACACATGATATATTCCAAACTTATAACCAAATCCTAAAATAAGAAAATAGTGAAATGAAAACTTATCTCCAATCTCAGTTTCCTATCATATCCAATTTTAAAACTTAATAAATTCTGTAATTGTTTCACTCATTTTTTCCATAATGATTTCTTCCATCAATTCAGAGTAAAAGTATGGGCTACATAATGCAGAATTGCAGGTGGAAAAAGGGGCAGAGAATGTTTTAGTGGATTCAGTATAAGGAAGAAATATTTAAAATATTAAATTTTAATACATATTTCTATCTGCTTCTTATCTAAGCAGATCTCTGGAAAGTGAGAACACAATTGATAAAGAAGGCACTGCAAATATTCTCAAAATAAGGGAATTTGATTTTTACTAACTATATCTACCTTAGTATTATATACTTTGAGACAAATGCTTGACATCCATATTGTATGATTTATTTATTTGCCGTATTTATATTCTAACCAAATTAATTCTGGGCAGTGAACCACACAGCTAGTATATACAGTTAAAGACATAATACAATGCCCAAGCAAATTAAAATTAAATATTCAAGAAGCACCAGGATGAACTAAAGGCTAAATACCCACTGGGATAAGAGTTTTAATTTGCCTTCTAAATGCAAAGAGGAAGAGAGATATTCTCCTTTCTGGGGTTGGGTGTTCTGAAGAGTAGGGGCCAACACTGAGAAGACCTGTTGTGTGACCCACTCACAATAGATTTCCAGAGTATGGGTGACCCCCCCCCCCCAATTGGCCCCTCTAGGTGTTTTTGCTGGCTGAGCAGGTTCTATTCTGGCATGGTTTGTATAACTTAATCTGGTGCTGTTAATTCAAAGTAGTCACTAGCACTTCAGCTGGACTCAAAAGCTAATAAGCAGGCAAGATAGTAATTCTAGGGTAGATGCGATTCTACTGTAATGAGATCATCTTGTCAGGAACTTTGCCAGTACATGTTGAATTAGTTGTAATTTCTAAGTAATCCCTAAAGTAGTGTACATATATAATGATCAGGACATGAGACGCAATTTCTAGACATCCTATTCAAGGTGCATAATTGCTCTAGTAGTCAAAATTAAGGAAAGGTCCTCATTTTGATCAGGGTTAAGATAATAACTTTAACCTTAGACTGTCTACTGTTGACCTCACACCATTCCTAAGAGGCCTGTAAGGGGCGTTCATAAGCGCATCGACGTATCTGTTTTCTTACGTGTTTGACAGATAATAAATAAAATAATGGGTTGCTATTTTGGAGGATGTTTAACGGTTTCATTAGGACTAGATGATAATGGTTAATCCTGGTTTAATTGTTTTTTGAGTGGGACTGATTATTTGAAGAGAGGAAATTGCGGTGGAGTTTTTTTTAGATGGAAAGGAAGGATTCAGACTGGGTATAATAGATATAATTTGTAATATATTATTTCTTAATATTTATATTATTTCTAATACTTATGACAGATGTAGTGTGGCTGTTTTGCATTGCCAGCCTAACTTATAAATATACTGAGAAGCAATCTTGCTGACTGTGATACTAGTTTACCTCAGTTGTACTAGTTTTGCCACACTTCTTTCTTTTATGTTTTTATTAAAGAGCATTCAAAACACCATACACTTTTTAATGTACAATTACTTTGGTTTCTATAACATAGTTATCTGTAAAAACCAGATAATTTTGTAACAGTTCTACCTAACAGTGGAGGGAGGGTATCTTTTAGATTATCAAAGGGTGATTATTTACACTGGAAAACTTACCTCAAGATAAGAATCCAAGAACTAAATAATCCAAGAACTAAATAAGGAATGGCTGACTTTAGGGGACTAAATCCTTAATAGGCAAGAAAACAAATTACAATAAAACAATTCAAGTATATCTCTCTGGTTTGTTGCAGGTATTTATTACAAATGGCTGGATGTCTGATTTGGTTATTGTTGTGGCTGTTACAAACCGTGAAGCCCGTTCCCCTGCTCACGGAATTAGCCTTTTCCTAGTAGAAAATGGTATGAAAGGCTTTGTTAAAGGACGTAAACTTGAAAAAATAGGACTTAAAGCACAGGTGAGTCCCAGATAATTGCTCTAATAAGTATGGGTAGTAAACACAATGGAAATATATTTCAATTATCATTGCATTAGCTAGCAAGCTAGATATATTTGGCAAATGGTTGCAGAAGTCTATGACCTAAACTTACAGTTCCTATAACAGTGTTTTTCACCTACTGAATGCCTGCCTGTGAGCTTTCTCTTGATAAGCTATGGAATCCAACAGGACTTCTCAGCTGGGTCCAGTAGCAGGAAGATTTGGCTATTAATGGCTTTGCCACATTCAAATACAGGAAAGGGAGAGGGGAGGGGAGAGGGGAGTGAGTGCACTCAAAAAGGATATTATATTACTCAAAGGTAGAGGGCAAGGGCTTGGGCTTCTGAGAAAATAAAGCAAAGCTGCAGAAATAATTGCCTCCCATCTTCTATGTCCCATCTGGTATTTTTTTCACCCTTCATTACAAGTCAGCAGAATAAATACAAGATGGAACAAAGATTGATTTCCACTATTATATGCTACTTAGACCTTGGGATTTGGCTATGGAAAGTAATCACTTCGGTAAATAGTATCCTCCATCCATTTTAACGCATTTGTGGGCCCACAGCACTTCTTTAAAAGAGAAGAAGTTACGGGGTTTAAGAAACATTGGCAAATATGTGACTTTATTATTTAAAATTAGGACACAGCTGAACTGTTTTTTGAAGATGTCCGCTTGCCTGCCAGTGCACTACTTGGCCAGGAGAACAAAGGCTTCTATTATCTAATGTCAGAGCTTCCTCAGGTAAGACAGACATGGAACCACACTAAGATATAAAGCCACACCAAAGAATAATACAAAGGCATTATTTGTCATTGCAGCTATCTAGCGGCAACAGATTATATTGGATGACATTTGAGCTTCTGTGCAAGATGTTGACAGCTACCACTTACTGATTTCAGGGTGGAAATCTTGCATCCAGAATTGCATTGTTATGTTCTCTTTCAAGGCTTGAGCTTTTATATAACTTGTTGTAATATGTGAAGAAAAGATTTGGGAATATACTTAGTAATGTTGATATTTTAATATTAAAATATGTAGTATCAGATCTCATTCCTGTTCTATAACTATTGTACAGATACTTAAAGAAGCAAAACCTTTTTTTACTAGGGCCTTCCCCCTGCCTTTCTTTTTCTCTATTTCTATGTGTATAGAAATAGAGAGTGTTAGTGCTCTCTTTGTGGACTTCAGTAATGGAAACATGAAGTCTGCTTAATGTCAGGAAAAGCTATCTCCCTGTCATTAGCTTTCAAAGGGGAGGAAATTGAAGGTTTAGGAGGCTGCAGCTGAACCTGTTTTGAGTCCAAAGCAAGACATATTTTGCTCCTAGGAAAGCATTCTTTTAAAGTTCCAAAGGAGGTGCTGATTGGTTTTAGCAATTTTTTTCTCTGGTAGAATGTCTCCACTGCACCCCCCCACCCCACCCCCCAGGTCACACTTTCTGTCACCAATTTAAAATACCAAGTTATTGAAAACAGTTAAAAGATGGCTCTTTTCTCTCAGCATCCACAAAAATAAAATTAATTCTTCAAAATATTTCACTTCGTTCAGTTCTATTTAGGTAGGCATTTGTCTCTACATTCTGTTTTTGTTTTCCTGTCTCATAATTTTTTGCATGGGAGGGGTATAATATAGGTAATCCTCGGGTTATGCATTCCCTTAGCAAACATTCGAAGTTACCAATAAGTGCCTCCTAGCATTTGCAAACAAGTCCCGAAACTACAAATCTTGCAGCACTATGGCAGTTGTTCGCCCTTACGAACAACCACAGAGGCTCTGCAATATTCGTCTTCAATGTTGCAGGCTAAAACAGAGCTTCTGATGCTCCCTGAGCCTCCCCTGGCCCATTGCAGGCCAAAATGGAGCTTTCAGGGAGATTCTCCCCTCTGACATTCCATTTGGGGCTCAACGAGCCTCTCCCAGCCCGTTGCAGGTGGAGGCCTGAACAGAGTATTGGAAGGGTGGATCTGCCCCAGAAGCTCCATTTTGGTCTGCAGTGGGGGGGACCGAATGGGAGCGTTGGAGCGGCAGATCCACCCCCAGAAACTTCATTTTGCCTGGCAACCTGCCAGGCAGGCCTGCAGAGTCCCGAACAGAACTGCAGAGGGGCACATACAGCTGAGAGGCTGCTTGCTAGATGTTCAGAAGGTAAGTGACCAGGCATGGCAGGATGTGGGGAAGAAGTAATTATGAAGAGCATGAGGTATTTCAGTGGGTTGGGGGAAGCCTTGGGTGGTCTTAGGCAGGTGGCCTGTTCCATCACTAAGTTCCCCCCCCCATGGCCATCCACATCCCGCATACCTCACATGCACTTAACAAGCCTCGCGTTTGGTTATCCAATGCATGGGCGAAAGGAGAGAGTGATCCCATTCAAGATACGAGATTCACTCCCACAAATCCTTGGGTTGTGAATGCAATTGGCAGGCTCCATTGCCTTCGTAACTCTATCTGAATCTTTCCTTTGGGAATACTATTTTCTGAATATGATTCATGTTTTCATGTAGAATACCAACCATATTCAACCGTTCAAGAGGTTCATATACATTTACACCAGTGGTTCCCAAACTTTTTCAGTCCACTGCCCCCTTGGTACTACAAACTCTTCCTCAGTGCCCCCCACCCAGGGGTGGGTTCTACTTACCTTTACTACAGATTTGCAGCGGGGCCACGTGCACACGCTCACTTCGCTCATGCATGCTCATGCTCTTCTGCACGTGCAGAAGTGTTTTGGTGATGTCGGGGTCAATGGGCGGGGCCTCCTGCTGATTTTACTACTGGTTCTATAGAACCGGTGAGAACCAGGGCAACCCACCACTGCCCCCACCCTCACCCCCTATAAATAGCATTGTTTGGAATAACGGTTTGCACGACCCACTAAGGAAGATAGTAACAGTAAAATACACAGAATACAGCCATTCTTTGGCCTCCTGAAGCCTTGCCCCACATGTCTCGTTTTTCGGAAAAATGGACTCGTTTTTCGCAAAAACAGGGTGCACAGAGTCTTTGGGAGGCCTGCAGTCTGCTCCAATACAAATCTATCCCTGTAATAAAAATAGCTTTAGTGTTAACACTATTAGTTAACACTAAAGAAATTTCCTGAATCAACCAATCTAGAGCAGTGATTCTCAGCTGGGGGTTCCTTTTGAATTTGCTGACCACCAGCGAGTGGGAGAAAGCAATTTCACAGAGGAGGGGATGGAGAGGGCTGTGGGATGAATTCACACCCATTTCCAGACCCCCTTGGGATCAACCTGCAGTCCTCCCCTGCTTCCTCAGGCGGTGGAGCTGGGGGGGGGGGGGATGCTTTTCAAGAAATCACAAGGAGGGCTGAGAGCTGGTTTCTGTCCCACAAGTAAGATTTGGTCCAGAACCAACTCCAACATGAAGGTCTTTTATTTGCTCCTTGCACTCCTTGTCTTTGCATTTTTAACAGGTAATAAATTAAATTTCTGATGATGTCAAAATAGTTTAGTTTAGTTTAGTTTATTTATACTTATATGCTTCCCTTCTCCCAAAGGACTTGGAGCAACTCACAAAGATAAAACAATAAAACAGTAAAATTACGACTAAAATACTCAAATTAAAAACCCCGAAAGATTAGTTAAAACTCCCATCAGATCAGCAAATTTGTTGGAAAAGCCATGTCTTCAGGTCAGCATGGAAACGGCGGAGGTCGGAGGCCATCCGGAGCCCAGTGGGTAAACCATTCCAGAGGGTCGGTGCGCCCACAGAGAATGCCCTCATCCTGGGTGCCATCAGCCGATATTGTCTGGCTGATGGGACCCGGAGGAGGGCAATCGTATGTGAGCGCATTGGGCGGTTGGAGGCAGGCAGAAGGTGATCCTGCAAGTATCCCGGGCCCATGCCATGAAGGGCTTTACAGGTAAGTACGAGCACCTTGAAGTGGATCCAAAGGACCACTGGTAACCAGTGCAGCTCGTGCAGGAGAGGTGTAATACGGGAATAACAGGAAGCCCCCGTAACAACCCGTGTGGCTGCATTCTGGACCAGTTGGAGCCTCTGGGTGCAGCCCCATCTAGAGGGCATTGCAGTAATCCAAACGAGAGATGACGAGAATATAGGTGAATGTACGGAGGGCATCCCTGTCTAGGAAAGCTCATAACTCACCTTTCTATACAGCTATTATCATGTCTAAAAGCAAGATACTCTTCTCCATCTTTTGTCAGGAGTACCATTTAATCCAGAGCCTTTTAATTCCAGAAGTCCAAGTTTAAAGAATGGACTTATGGAATTAAAGCTCCCATTTTTAAGCTAAAATTTAATTCACACCTGTTAATTTTGCTTGAGCAGTGTGAACAATTGACAGTGTGATCCTCCAAAGGTCTGAAAAATATACCATTGATTTTTCTTTGGCATTTAAACTACCGTATTTTCCGGCGTATAAGACGACTGGGCGTATAAGACGACCCTCCTCAGAGCCATTTAAGGCTCGTCAGAGCCTTATGGGCTGGTCTGCCTGGTTACAGGAGAATGAGACCCGGCGTATAAGACGACCCCCGACTTTTGAGAAGATTTTTGTGTGTTAGAAAGTAGTCTTATACGCAGGAAAATACAGTAGATAACCAATGTGAAAAAATGCATCAAGGAAGGACTGGAAAGCCAATTCATATTGAACCGTATTGGGTTTTCTGTTGTTATTTGAATAAAATGAAAAGAAATCAAATAGTGGTATCTAGTGCAGAAAAAGAGACAAAATAATGGGTCATTCTCAACACTTGAATTCTCTACACTTAAAATATCTAGAAATTACTATGTTTAAGTGAGTTTTGCTCCATTTTACGATTTTTCTTGCCTTAGTTCAAATCAAAGTTCAGATCAAAGATTTGATCGTTCAAATCAAAGATTTCTGAGACCAATGTTGAATACTTAAATTTCAGTAGTCACAAATCCCAGTCTTAAAATGAGTTTAGAATCAGTGGGAGTCACTGATAACAATTAACTAACTAGCTACTGATAGTGAGTCCAGTCCTGCCTTTCTTTTCCTTCTGTCCTAGTTTTGCAAATACTTTTTCCAGGTATATGTTTTATTCCAAAGTATATAAACCATTATTGTTAGGGAAAAAGTGGGTCTTCCAAGCAATTTTAAAAGACACTGTCAGAATGACTCTGCTCTCAGCCCCCCTTGTGGCTCCTTTAAAAGCACTCCCCCCACACACATATGTAAGTGAAAAGAATAAGCTTAAAAATCCTAGCCTTTTAAAATTGAAAATATGGAGAATTGGGAGGATGAATATGAGAGACTAAGGGAGATGTTTCAAAAAGTAAGGGAGGCATTTAAGATAAATAAAGAAGCAAAGAATTGGTTAGCTTGCAAAAAAAAAGAAAGAAAGAGAAAAGATAAATGAGAAGCAAGAGAAACAAGAAGCTAATATTGAAAAGGAAATAATTGAAAAAAGATAAAGATGATTATACTGGGTTCAATAGAAAAAATGGAATAAGATGAAATATACTGCTAATAATTAAAAAGATGAGGGGAAATTTTGAGAAATATACTTGATAAATGAAAGAAAGACTGGGGTTGCCTGGACTCCATAGTGGAAAATATAAAATTGAAAATGAATACAGCCATAGAGAGGGATGAAGGAAGGAGAGAGAGGGAAGGAAGGGAAATTAGAGTAGGAGTGAGGGTAAGAGAGGGAGGAAGAGAGGAGGAGAAGGAGAAAGGAAGAGGAAGTAGGGAGGAGAAGAAGGGGGGGAGAAGAGAAAATAAGGAAAGAAAAGAGAGGTGGTAGGTTTGAGGAGAAAGATTGCTGTACAATAAAAAAAGATGAAATGGAGGAAAGGCAACCGCAAACAAATATAAAGATATTAAGATAAAGAATGAATTGTTGAACTTTAAAGAATAAAAGAGAACAAATATGAATGAATAGCAGTAATTAGAAACACACAAATAAACATACAATGTATTTTCTTTGAACAGAGTATTTGGCCGGTTCACAAATTTAAACAGTGTTTAGTCATTTCAATTAAATTTACAATTTCTATATTTCCTTTTTGCCATATTGATTCCTCATCTATTTTTTAAAAAAAATATTACCCTTCATCCTCATCTCTAATACTAATCAAATTCAGTTTTCCCTTCTATTCTATATTATACCCCTTCCCATTGTCATCTATTTTTATATTCATCCTCACATTGGTTAATTATGTAATATTACAGTTGTTTAATACAAATTCAACATTTTAATATAAATCAATTAGTTATATAACTATACTTTTTGTATATTAATCAATATGAACATAAATATTCCAATTATTTCCATGCAATCCAATTTCTTACAAATCAATTAATTATATTTACCAATAATAACAAACCAAATAATTTCCCCCATATATTCCTCCAAACCACAACTTAACCATTTCTGCTTTCAACACAATATACAATTAATAATCTCAATTATTACAATTCCCTAGTTAAATAGAGTTTTTTTCTTTTGTGTTTTAAAATCTTGAACTGTCCTCTTTTGCCTACATTTCCCATTGTTTGCACCTACTTTTTTTGATGAGAAAAAAGAAAAGAAATCTACCTCTGCCTAATTTTCCAACATTGCAGCAAACAGCAAAGCCAACAACCTGCTTTACTTTTGCTTTCACTTTCAGCTTGAATTGCACAAGGAGAAAAAAAATCTGCTCCAGCAATTTAGCTCTTTGTAGCAAACTGCAGATCCATGCTCAAAACAGCTAAGAGCAGATCAGCTGAGAGTCACGGATCTAATCAACGGGCTAATTAGCCTACACTGAAGCTGAAAGTTGTTATTTTTTCTTGCTGTTTGCTTGCAAGGAGGTAACTGCACAGGCCAAAGGGTGGGGGCCACCCTCCTTGCCACTTAGTGCCCCTCTGCCACCCCCTTTTGCCTCTAGCGCCCCCTGCCATCCCCCTTGCTTCTTACCGCCCCCCAGGGGGCGGTACCGCCCACTTTGGGAATCACTGATTTACATGGTAGCACTAGGTAGAGAGACAAAGTACAAAGCTGACCCATATTTTGTACACCTCAAGTCTGTTGGTGGGATGACACGGGGCATGGCACAGAGATAACACAGGCATGACATAGAGTTCAAACCTCGCCTTTATTGCTCCAAATTTCCCCAAACGCTCCCATGCTTCTGGCAAGTCCCAGAGCAAAATGATCACAAACCCCCACACACATCTCAAGCAGCCTCTGGCTGCAAATAATCCAGCCCAGCACTGTGTACACTAAGGCTGCACAGCAATTAATCCAGCAGGGCAAATCAAGGAGTTCAGAAAGCAAAGGATCTAGTTAATTAATCCAGAAAGCCAGAAGGAATGCAAGGACTCTTGGAAAGTTCAAACGTCAGCACATAACACTTCAGGAACTCAGCATTTGTTCCCCATAAATGCCCCTCCCCACAGCGTCTCCTTAAGTCTCATTCCCCAGGTGTGCCTTGTGAAGATGAGCAGGGCACTCTTCTCCTAAGTAGCCTGCTCAATCTGCGCTGTTCTTGCCTTCTCTATACTTTCCTTACTCTCAGATCAGGATTGGGTGGTCCTTGCTCCTTGCCTGAGCTCTGTCTCTCATGTTCATCCTGCCCCTGTTCCTCCCTGTCTACAAACTATTCTAATCCTGAAAGGCCTTGGCCGGACTGGCCCTTCCCTTCCCCATTTTCCTCCAAAGCCAATAAAGCCTCCCCCTCAGTCTGCTCAGGTTCTAGCTCATTCAGGCTCCAACAGGGGGCATGACAGTTGGCTCCTCACCCCTGTGTCAGCCCTGGAAGTCATCTTTTTCTTTGGATCTTCAGGGATGCCACACTTAGTGCTATGGGAAAACAGGAGGGGGATTGCATGGAGTTGGTGGAGATATACAGCCATAACAACATTCTTTTCCTTGGCAGGCAAGGTCGTTCAGCCTGCACCTGGAGAAGCATAACTGGGGAACATTTCCAGTTGGGATGGTGGATTGATTGAACCATGTGATGGACATGTGGGTGCAGGAGAAGGGACTTTGGCTTTCCTTTGGATGGAGAAAACCCAGGGGCTTCCAGATTCAGTTTTCCCAGATGTGCCAATATGACATCTCGAATGAAATGGAACTTTGAGGCACTACTGGCCTCGGAATCTTCCTTGGTTGGGGGTATTGCTTGGAACCTTGACACCCTGACTTCCATATGCTGATCAAAATTTCTGCATACCATAATCACAGATTCATCTCTCAATTATTTTAGGACCTATTCAAAATATGTCCATATTGGGCTATATATTCATTAACTTGCAAACAGACTGAATTTCAGATTGATAACTTAAAGGGTTAGTACCAGTTAAGAGCAATTTCGAGTTTTTCGAAATTGCATAAATTCCATGCATAAATTTTCCGCCATGCATTTCCACCATACATATTTTTACGCTGCATAAAATATATCTTGATGTTACAGACCAGAATATTAAATATTACAATTGCATCTGGGGCAAGTTAAATTATTTGAGAGTTTTTCTTTCCCTAGTTTTACATTTAACATACCAGACACAAAAGTGTCAAAGCAGATCTACACTAGATCTAATTGCAAGGTTGATTTAGACCTATATACATCTTTATAAACCAGAAAGGTTTTAAAGCCAGATATACAAAGACAAGGAAGAGATATCTAGGAAGAAGAATGTATAGAGAAATAATGATATTTTTTCCATTTAATAATGAACATGTTTGAGAATGTCTTTTTCCACTTATCTCTCAAGGAAAGGCTCTTGATCGGTGATATTGCGATTGCTAGCTGTGAATTCATGTTTGAAGAAACAAGAAACTATGTTAAACAAAGAAAAGCTTTTGGGAAAACAATTTCACATTTACAGGTGAGAACTTAAAAATATTTGTTTCCTCAGTAATATTTTTTAATTTGAATTTTTTTTTTTCATTTGGAGTGCAGACCTGGTTGCTTGATCATCTGATGAACAATCTACATCCAGAAATCTTTTGATTTCTAGCTAAGGGCCGCTATTTGGCCTTAGGGTTTCCAACTTTTTTTTGTTCCATGTATGCAGTTTATATGCAGCTTTTCGTTTTTTAAGAAAATGACTTGGAGACTTTCTGAAGTTTCTCAGTTTATCACTTAAAAACAAATGTTCCTATGAAGTGCATTGTTATATCTGATTCTTATGCATTAGGCTAACAGTTAAAAAATAAACAGATGAATTGCTGATATTTTGAAAGATGGTTGAAAGTCAGAATTATATCCTTTCCTTGCAAGCATGTCTAAATACATGCTGGTGCTGACTATTGTAATTGTTGAGGGTGGAATTCTGTGTTTATAATTTTGCATAATAAAATTTTCATTTCTAGATTTCTTAGGGATGGGGAAAAGACTTGAAGCCAGTTTATAATATCAATATGTGTGTGGACTTACTTTCTTTTACAAATTCCTGACTCGGAAAAGCAGAAGAAATCCAATTGCAGAAATAATTACTAATTTTTAGACATTCCTGGGGTGTTCTTTGGAGAAATGAATATGCGAGGCAGCACCATTTCCTTTTGAAACATGCTCAGTAAAAATATTTTTCAAAAGAAAAATGGATTACCACTTTTTGGTGAACTTGCTGGAGGGGAGAATGCATATTACATACTAAATAGGAAACAGATTGGGAGACAATGAGAATTGCTGGTCAAGACAACTTGGGAGAGGAGATGGGACTGAGCAGAGAGATGCATGAGAACACAGTGCTAGATGGGAGTTGGATGGTAGATGAGAGCCGAGATAGGGGGAAAATGAAGTGTATAAAATTGACCTTCATATGAAATTAATTATGAGTATAATAGGAAAAAAGAAAAATAAACACTAATGTTCTTTCTAGATACACAACCAATGTACTGTCAAGATTAATTAGATATAAAATGCTTCTGTTCATGATCAGTTTTACTGACCTGGTTAAAATTTACAGTTATAAAAGTTTGTGTTGTTAAACTAAAGTTAAACTAGAATTTTGAAAAAGATGCATTATTATTACCATTGGTGATAGTGAACAACACAACAGTCTTCATAGAGATAACATCCATTCACAGTATATAACTAATACTGTACCTACTAAAGTCAGAAAGAATTGTGCTGGGGTTTCACTTCCAACAAAATACACATAGTCCTTGACTTACACCCATTCATTTAGCGACCAATCGAAGTCACAATGGCACTGAAAAAAGTGACTTATGATTGTTTTCCACATGACCTTTGCAGCATTTCCATGGTCACTTGTTCAAAATTGCTTGGCCACTGGCATGTATTTATGATGGTTGCAGTGTCCAGGGTCATGTTATCAACTTCTGTGACCTTCTGACAAAAAAAGTCAATGGGGAAGCCAGATTCATTTAACACTGTGTTATTAATTTAACAACTACAGTGATTCATTTAATAACTCTGACAAGAAAGATTGTAAAATAGGCCAAACTCACTTAACTGTCTTGTTTAGCAATGAAAATTTTGGGCTCAATTGTCGAGGATTACCTCTAAATATTAAGGCTTAAAATTTTTTTTTACATAGTTTCAATGTAATTAAAGTGTTAGTTTGCTTTGGGCCAGTGAATACATTTTAAATTTTGAAGAATTTCTATGGACACTGTCTTTGAACATTTTTTGCAAAATATTGCCAACTATTATGGAGATATAATTGAGATGTTCATAATGTGTTGCAAGTATTGAAAGATAACTTTGTATATACATTGTATCTTTTCTTTTCCAATTGGAAGACTGTGCAACACAAATTAGCAGAATTGAAAACACAGATTTGTGTAAGTCGGACATTTTTGGATAATTGTATTGATCTTCATTCACGGAAATGCTTGGATTCTGCTACTGCTTCAATGGCCAAATACTGGTATGTCTATTAAATAAGAACTTAATGTCATATATATGTGTTCTATATCTGAACAGTGACAATAAATATAATCTCATAATATACTCAAGAATTGTAGGGACAAATACCTTCTGCAGAAAATTCAAATGGATTACCCTATTTTCAGTTCTATTTTCTTTCCCTCATAATATATGCCAATATGTACAGTATGTATAAGGAGCCTTAACTAAGCAAAACTCTTGGTTTTGCTTTAAACAGAATTTCATTAGAATCATAGCTGGAAGGGATTATAGAAATAATCCTGTCCACACCCTGTTCAATACAAAATCCATCAGAACACCTCTAATAGATGACCACTCAGCCTCTGTAGAAGAACTCTAGTGAATGAGTAATCACTATGTTGTGTGGCAGCCTCTTTCACTGAGTGACAACTTGTCCACTGAAGAAATTCCAATGTCTAGTGTGAAACTCCTTCCTTGTTTTTTACCCATTGGTTCTTGTCTACTAGAGCAATGGAACAAAACTCAATTTCCTTTTCTGTAAGTTGACACTTCAGATATTTGAAGTGCTTTTGTATCTCCCTTGGCTCTATTTTCTATAGGTAAAACATATCCAGATTATTAACTGTTTCTCAGTTGCAGTTCCAGACTTTTTGACTGGGTTTGGCTTCCAGACTTTTCACCTTGTTAATAGCCCTCCTCTGAACCTGTTTCAGTTTATCATTATCCTTTTTAAATTATGGCATCCAGAACTGCCCTCTGTATTCCAAATGGGTCTGATAAGGGCAGATGATCAAACTTTTCTTGGATCCATTATTAAGTGAAATAAATAAATAGTTGTTTAACAATGTATTAAATACAAAGAATATTCTATATATTCCTATATATATTACACACACACATACACATTTGCACACATACACATAGACACGTAGAATTTTTCTTAAATCTGACCGGAAAAGCAGTCCATTGTTATATAAGACAGCTTTACCTGGATTCCTTACAATTCTGTTTTTCATTAGCCAGAAACAACTCTTGGAATTTTTTGCTGTTACATATTAACATGTTTCACCAAAGTGAAAACATCCAAGGGAATATTGTGTACTGATACCAGATTAAATTAATTGCATGGGTAAAAGAAGTAAGATACAGGTAGTTCTTGATTTACAACAGTTCATTTAGTAACAGTTCAAAGTTGCCACAGCACTGAAAAAGGGGAACTTATAACTAGTTTTCATACTTATAACTGCTGCAGCATTCCCATGGTCATGTGATCAAATTTTGGATGCTTGGTAACTGGTTCATGTTTAAGACGGTTGCAGTGCAGTCACGTGATCACCTTTTGTAGCTTTCTGACAAGCAAAGTCAATGGAAAATCACTTTCACTTAACAACTGTGTTACTAATGTAACAATTACAGTGATTTGTTTAACAACTGTGGCAAGAAAGGTAATAAAATGGGACAAAATTCACTTAACAAATGTCTCAACAACAGAAAGTTTAAGCTCCATCATGGTTGTAAGTCAAGGGCTACCTATATAAAATTAGGAGAAAGAGCAGAACACATTTTCTTGAAATATTAGTAAAATAAGTTCAAAGATTAAAGTCCACATGAGAAATATGAAATATCCAGTAATATAAAATAATATTGGACTGAAACAGCAATTATATTTAGTTTTAATAAAAAGAAATCATTCATCTATTTGCAGTTGTACATACCTATTTAGTAGCATTTCCAGCAATGTGCAGAATGCTTATTTACGGTTGTACCTAGATATATATTTTGGGTATTGCCATTCATGACCTGCTTATCTTGCTCTCCAATGTAATCTTTAAAGTATCTTTCTTAAAGTTCTTTATGTAATTACGTGTACGTAATTGAATTTGATTTTAGCTATATTCATCATATAGTGCTGTGGAGATTTCATTACTGAATAGAAAATTCTCTTGGTACAGATAATTTTTCCATACTTTAAACTGATGTAGAAAACATTTTCAGTAGAAGATAAACCATTAAATGGTTTGTATTGAGCATTTACAGTGGGGCAAAAAAGTATTTAGTCAGCCACCAATTGTGCAAGTTCTCCCACTTAAAAAGATGAGAGAGGCCTGTAATTGTCATCATAGGTAGACTTCAACTATGAGAGACAAAATGAGAAAACAAATCCAGACAATCACATTGTCTGATTTGAAAAGAATTTATTTGCAAATTATGGTGGAAAGTAAGTATTTGGTCATTATCAAAAGTTCATCTCAATACTTTGTTATATATCCTTTGTTGGCAATGACAGAGGTCAAACGTTTTCTGTAAGTCTTCACAAGGTTGGCACACACTGTTGCTGATATGTTGGCCCATTCCTCCATGCAGATCTCCTCTAGAGCAGTGATGTTTTGGGGCTGTTGCTGGGCAACACGGACTTTCAACTCCCTCCAAAGGTTTTCTATGGGGTTGAGATCTGGAGATTGGCTAGGCCACTCCAGGACCTTGAAATGCTTCATACGAAGCCACTCCTTCGTTGCCCAGGCGGTGTGTTTGGGATCATTGTGTTGCTGAAAGATTTCATCTTCAATGCCCTTGCTGATGGAAGGTTTGCACTCAAAATCTCACGATACATGGCCCCATTCAGTCTTTTCTGTACACGGATCAGTCGTCCTGGTCCCTTTGCAGAGAAACAGCCCCAAAGTATGATGTTGCCACCCCCATGCTTCCCAGTAGGTATGGTGTTCTTTGGATGCAACTTCTCTCTCCTCCAAACACGACGAGTTGTGTTCCTACCAAACAGTTCTACTTTGGTTTCATCTGACCATATGACATTCTCCCAATCCTCTTCTGGATCATCCAAATGCTCTCTAGCAAACTTCAGACGGGCCCGGAGATGTACTGGCTTAAGCAGGGGGACACGTCTGGCACTGCAGGATCTGAGTCCCCAGCACTATAGTGTGTGACTGATGGTAGCCTTTGTTACGTTAGTCCCAGCTTTCTGCAGGTCATTCACTAGATCCCCCCGTGTGGTTCTGGGATTTTTGCTCACCGTTCTTGTGATCATTTTGACCCCAAGGGGTGAGACCTTGCATGGAGCCCCAGATCGAGGGAAATTATCAGTGGTCTTGTATGTCTTCCATTTTGTAATTATTGCTCCCACAGTTGATTTCACACCAAGCTGCTTGCTCGTTGCAGACTCAGTCTTCCCAGCCTGGTGCAGGTCTATAATTTTGTTTCTGGTGTCCTTCAACAGCTCTTTGATCTTCACCATAGTGTAGTTTGGAGTGTGACTGTTTGAGGTTGTGAACAAGTGTCTTTTATACTGATAACAAGTTCAAACAGGTGCCATTAATACAGGTAATGAGTGGAGGACAGAGGAGCCTCTTAAAGAAGTTACAGGTCTTTGAGAGCCAGAAATCTTGCTTGTTTGTAGGTGACAAAATGCTTATTTTCCACCATAATTTGCAAATAAATTATTTCAAATTCATACAATGTAATTGTCCAGATTTGTTTTCTCATTTTGTCCCTCATAGTTGAGGTCTACCTATGTCGTCAATTACAGGCCCCTCTCATCTTTTTAAGTGGGAGAACTTGCACAATTGATGGCTGACTAAATACTTTTTGCCCAGTGTATGTATAGTGAATCTTGTTAAATTTAAATCTATATTTAAAACCCTTTTGTTCAATTGCCATTGCCAAAATGAGATTTTGAATTGTATATAAATTATTGTATGATTGCTAGCTGTTACAACTTCTCATGTGTTTTTGGCTAAATAATGCAGCTAGATAAATAGAAGTGATAATTTCTACTAATTTTTTGAGTATAACAATTCAAATAGTGTTGCAACAGATTTATCTATGCTTTAAGGGCTTCTGATCTCCAAAATAATGTGGCTACTCAGTGTGTGCAACTTCATGGAGGATGGGGATATATGTGGGAGTACCCAATTGCAAAGTAAGTTACTTTTTTTGTTTTGTTAGTAATGCAGTTTAGTTGAACAAACTGAGCATAAATACTTCAGGAATCTTTTACTTTTCCAGTCAGCTTACCTCATACAGTGTGAACAGCAAGCTCAGGTTTTTATTATTGTTAAGTTTTCTGGTAGTATGTTCCCTTTATATACAACCTTATGGCCCCTTGTTACTTTCAACTTTAATTTTATGTCTATTTTAATTTTATTTTATATCAGCTATTTTAAGTAGTTCTTTAACATCTGTGTTATATTGGTGTCCTATAATTAAATATTGTAGATTTCTTGGGATCAGTAGAATTTTGGGTCTCGTGGTTACCATCACAAAATACCTGATGTGGGAAATGTGTCCATTTACAAAATTATTCCTGTAGATGGTGTGATTAGTTATAACCAGGGGTGGGTTCTAAAATTTTTTACTACCGGTTCTGTGGGCGTGACTTGATGGTCATGTGACAATTCTTTAGGATTTAGCAGAGGTACCGGTCTACCAGGCTTTTAACTGGATAGTTAAAAAGCCTGGATAGCTCTGCAGACAAAGCACCCTAATTAAACATCCAGCTGTCTGCAATTACTCATGTTCGAATCTCGCCAGGCTCAAGGTTGACTCAGCCTTCCATCCTTTCTAAGGTAGGTAAATTGAGGACCCAGTTTGTGGAGGCAATAAGCTGACTTTGTATAATATACAAAAGTATGAAGGCTATTGCTTAACACATTGTAAGCCGCCCTGAATCTTCGGAGAAGGGCGGCATATAAATCAAATAAAAAAAAAAACTGCTTGCAGAGCTGTACCGGCCTACCCATTTATTTTTGCAGGCACCGGTCTACCCATTTATTTTTGCAAGCACCGGTCTACTCATTTATTTTTGGAGGCACCGGTCTACCACCAAACTGCCTTTTACCACTGATCAGCTATAGGGCAGCCCTTTGAAGCACCTCAGCAAGAGTTTAAACAGTTTTTCCTTATAGCCCATCAGCTGGGACTCAGGAGGCAGCAATAGATTGGGGGTGGAGTCAAATAAAAGATAAGAATGATATGGGGGGTGTGGGGGGGGCAGAACCGGTTCGGTGACGTCATATCGTCACTGCTACCGGCTCAGCGGAACCGGGAGGAACCCACCACTGGTTATAATGTATCCATTTTACAAAAAGGCAAACTGGTTAGATGGATCACTTCGCGGACACAGAAAACCCACAAACACACAGCATTTTCTCTGCTTTTCCTTCCCAGCCTTGACTTTTGACAGAAGAGAGATTATTTTATATGTTTTATTATAATTTAAAAAGAAAGTTCAACTATTTAATGTTATATATGGTATGATTAGTAACGTATACATAAATACATGAATATGTTTTTCATACTACCTGCTTTAGCCTGACTTGTCATTTCTTTGATTTTTACCACCATGTCTGATTGCAAGTCAACCCCAAAATTGTCTTTCTGTTTTCACTGTTAGCTGCTTTGCTACAACTATTTTTCTTTCTTTCCTCCTCTTCTATTGGGTCATCCAGAGTTTTCTCCATTCTGTCTTTTTACTAAGCAGCAAATGTGAATCTTACCTCCTCTCTTTTTTCTCCATTCTGAGCTTTAATAATTATACTTGTCATCCTTATTCCCAAGAAGCTTAGGACTTAGAAACATTCTGGAAAACAAGGTTGCAGAAACTTAAAATTTGCATTTCACATTATCTCAAAAACTACCAATCACCATTAACAAGGTCATCATTAAGAATATATCTTGGTAGGAAAAGATATAAAAGACATAGATATTTCTATTTATTAGTATTGGTATGCTTAATTCATATTCTTCAATATCTTTTTTTTTCCAGATCTTTTGTAGATTCTCGTGTTCAGCCAATTTATGGTGGTACCAATGAAATAATGAAAGAGCTCATTGCAAGAGATATTGTAAGCAACAATTAGTTGCAGTTACCTGATAGAAAATTAAATTTCACAAAAACAAAATCCCAACATATGATTGACTGAAGGAATGAAATAAAAGTTGTAAAACAGTAACAAAAACTGTTTCTCAGATTGACCTTTAATGTTCAGTATTAAATCACTGTCTGTCTTTGATGATATAAATGTTGACAATTTTCAAACTTCTGAAGTTACTTTGGATGCAATGTACTATGACTCTACATTCAAAATTAACATACTTATTAAAGAAATTTTGGATGCCAAAGGAAATGCCAATTGTAGAAACTTACATAATGGATTTTTTCAAAATAATGGAATGTGAATCTATTTTCCTTTTTCTTTTTAAAATATTACATATATTATAATCTTAGATTTATTTCTGAACTGATACAAAATATAATTATAGTTCTATTGGTGAAGCAAAAGAAATTGCATTTCAGTAGCCAGTAGTCAGTAGCCAGAATGTGCTTCATAATCAGTTGGCAATCAATTGCTATTCCAGTAGTCTGTT
Source organism: Masticophis lateralis (assembly GCA_030761175.1). Classification (NCBI taxonomy): domain Eukaryota; kingdom Metazoa; phylum Chordata; class Lepidosauria; order Squamata; family Colubridae; genus Masticophis; species Masticophis lateralis. The sequence goes on from JAUDYJ010000001.1 coordinate 180,843,971, forward strand.
TCACAAGTACCATAGTATTACCAAACCAGATATCCTTGTGTACTATATTCACATACTTGATTTTTATTTTGTAAGTGAAGGACTTTCAATTAATTCCGTTAATTTTATTCTATTAGGATCATTTTATATTTTATCTTAGTATTCTTAGTATTAGTTAAGTTCTGTAGTGTATTTGATGAGATGTTAAAACTCATCATTCTTTAAAAAAAATAAAAAAATAAAACAGAATAACAGAGTTGGAAGGGACTTTGGAAGTCCCTTTCAACTCCCTCCTCAAGCAGGAAACTAATTTAGAGAAATGGTTGTCCAATCTCTTCTTAAAAACCTTCAGTATTTTATGCAGATAAAGTGTATAAAATTGCTTGGTTTGAAGAAAGTGGGCAGAAGTTTTTATCATCTGAAAACTAAGAAAAGAGGTCATCCAGTGAAACTGATTGGAAGAAACAAAAAAATATATAATTAGCATGTGTATTTAATTGCCACAAAACATGGCAATAGCCATTAATGTACTTGGCTTCAAAGGCAATTGGATAAACTCATGGAAGATAGGTATGGTAAGCAAACTAATCTTGAAAACAGTGTCATTTCCCACTTGCAGGTGACATGCCTCCCAATAGATGTTGGAAAGGAAAGTTTGTTCTCCATTGTTTGGCATTTCAGTTGTTTAGGATTTCTCAAAGATAATATGTAGTGGCTCAGCCAGACCTTAAACACTCTGGAATGCAATTCATTTCAGTCTGATAAAAAATAAAGTAGTATTTCCTGCTTTGGTCAGTCTTGGATGTCAGTCCTACCCCCTTCATAATTTCCTGTTGGAACATAAACATTTTGAAGGACGGGAAGAGAAGAGTAATCTTGTATTTTATTATATATGTTAACAGTTCATTGTCTTTGCTGAATAGCTAGTATACAGATTCCTTTTATTCTGAACATACAGTATCCAAAGAAGCCATTTTGATTAGGTTTAACATCTCTTTTTAACCTAGGCTAAGTCATCCCATGTTTCATTAAAAATAAGAGTGTCTTGTATTTTTTTGCCACCAAAAAAGGCACCAGGTCTTATTTCTGGGGGAGGGGTGTCATCCACAGACTCACTTCACTTGAGCGCATTGCCCCTGGCCTCCTTTTCGCTGTCTGAGGCCTTCAGGAACTTCTGAGGCCAGCAAGGCTTTCCTGAAGGCCTCTGCAGCCGATAACAGAGTTCCAAATTGATCCGGAGCTCTGTTATCAGCTGCAGAGGCCTTTAGGAAAGCCTTGCCGGTTGCAGAAAAAATGGGCCAGCAAGGCAGTTGTCGGGATCTGCGTGGCTTGGCTGCAACTGCCCAAAGGTAAGTAGTAGGGTAGGTCCACCCCACCATCCCTACCCTAATTTTTACCCGTGCACCCTGGAGTGGGCAGGGTCTTAATTAGGGCTTATTTTGGGGAGGGTAGGACTTATTGGGCGCACATTTAAAAACCAAGCTAGGACTTACTTTTGGGGTAGGTCATATTATCGAGAAAACATGGTAGTTTTTACTTTCCTGATATTAGCCCTATAGTTTGGGCAACCTGTTCTCTTCGCTTATAACCTGATGTTATTTCTAATTTGTGTATGAGCTCTTTTTTATGTTCAGATTTTCATTAAACTGTTTTGGATTCCCAGTTGGTGTCTTCTGTTGTTCCTTTCTCACCTCATTGAATTTTTAAACCTCCTTCATTAGGAACTATTCTCTGTCTCATCTATGTGTATCTTTCCCCCCCATTATCTTCCTATGTCATGGAATCTACTTTTATTTTTTTAGGGATTCTGCAGATTGTCGACAGTCAAAAATGGCAAGTGCAACTGCGCAATTGAATGTGAAACACACATATAGCTTCAACATAACAAAGGATGTTTTAATCATTTCGATTTTGTTGACTGCCCTGTATATATCTCCGTCCTTATTGCTTGAGTTTAATCAAGTTTCATTTTTAAAAAGTAAAGCATGATACTCAGTTTTAGATTTCCTCAAAATCAAGACCTCCAGGATTACTGTTCTCCAAAGTACCCATTACTTCCGCTTCGTCAACTAAGTATTGATTGATATCAAACCAAATATCGCTCATTCTCTCTTGCTTTCCTCTGTACTCTGAAGAAATTTGCCAAGTTGGGATCTTTTATTTTCTGAAAATATACCAGGACAGCTAAAACCATGCAGCAGAATTTCATTCCTCTTTGAAATGCATCATACACTTGCATTGGCACTTAAAAGTGCACATTTAATGTAGCATAAGCTTTTATGGATATCATGATGGATTTTTGAGATTTTAAAATGCCCCAGGGCTATGGCTTTCAATGAAATTATCAGTTAGTCTGTTTCCTAATGCTATTTCTATAATTCTGCAATTATTTCTTCTGTATCAGCAAGGAACTACCATGTCCTCTCTTTCTATTTTATCAAATAGCTGGGATGTTATCCCTATTCTTTATAGGTTAAGGACTGTTGGAAGAAACATTCTTCTGGGTTCTGCTCCAAGTGGGGAAAAAGACACTGGAAACATGGAGACTGCTTGGAAAGATGATTTAATGGTGGACAGGATCACATGGCTTGAGTTCCTGAACAGAAAAGGAAGGGGAGATAAGCGAGTTTTCAGGTTTTATTCTCTCTCTGGCTTTGAACTTCCTGGGGCCCAGAAAAGAGTATTCTGATTGGTTGTCAGACTTCCAGTGGGTGGGGATCTTAGCTAGCCTTGCTGGCTGATGGTCATATGTGCTTCCCAGGTCACTGGTGAGTTTCTGCTGCCATTGTGTAGAGGGCTAATCCTATCTTGTTGGATCTTTGGCGATTCCTACTATGGCTCTGCCTGAAGGAGGTAGATCTTTGTAATGTAGAATAGACTGGCTCAGGCCTTAATGGCCCATTGACAAAGGAAGATGGGAGCTGCTTCACAACATGCTCATCCATTTCTCATCCATGGAAATATAATATTCTGCCTCTTTAATACTTCCTAAAAATATTTCATTCCTCTAGGAAAGGGGTGAGTGCTAACTTCCTACAGGACAAAGTACTCTACAAGAATATTGTATTTAGAAATGGTGGTGGTACAATCTGGGTGCTCCTGAGCAGCACGTTGTTATCAAAGCTGTTGATTAAAAGATGTCGGTCACGGAGTTTTCATCACTTACTATCTCTCCAGCTTTTTTGAAGGAGCCCGAAAAGTGTTTAGTCAGTAGCATTTAAGGATGTCTTTAACTTTGACATGACGGAAAAACGGACCAATGCTGCTCTCTCTACCTCGTGCTTGGCATTTATTCGGCTACGATGTTAAGCGTTTAACAATGTCCACTCACTACCCTAATCCAAGAATGCGCAACTCCAACGCACAATGAAACGGAGAAGGGAGCAGTCGGGCAAAGCGCCGAACGGGACAAGGCTCAAGTTCAAAATTGACTCTAAAGAGATGGGCTGAGTTCCCAGAATCCTGAAGACCCGCCGCAGTGTGCTTTGCATAGGGCCGCCCACCTTGGCTTTCCATTGGTTGGTTTAGGCGGCCAAGTCCGAGCAGAGGCCTCGGTTGCCCCGCCCGCTAATGCTTGTTTGCTGCTGAGGCAACTTACTTGGAGCGGAGCGGCTGTTGGGGAGAGCGAGAATTGAGCGGAATCGCCAAGTGTGATGGGAGAGACGAGGGAGGCGCCGCCGCTGCTTTTGTTTTGGGGAAAGTGAACCGGACTCTGTGCGAAACTGAGGCAACTGGAGGAAGAGAAGCAGCCCGCAAACGGGCGGGCGGACGAAGTTTGCAGACAAGTCGGTGCTTGTGGAGAGGTGGAGGCTGTTGCTTTTCACGGTTGCCTCGGGAATTTGAGAAGAGACGGTTGATTCCCGGCGGCGTTCTCCTTTCCTCCCGCCTTCTCTGGGACGCGCGAGGACAAGCGCAAACGACCCCCGGGGCAGCCGCAGAGTTCTGAGTAGCGCCGTAACGGCACTGAAGCGAGGAGAGGACGGAGGCGGTAGGGATGCGGGGGACGGGAGGCGGGATTGGGGAGGACGCCGGGGGAGGGCGTGGCGGCGCCTAAGGAATGTGGGAGGGGAGGGGGTCCTCATGGGTGGGGGAGGAGAAGGGATGTGGCCTCGCGCCCTGAGGCGTGGTTCGGGGGCGCGAGGGAGGGGTCCGTTTTTTTTTTGGTTTGTTTTTTACGATGAGGCAGAAGGAGAGGTGCGGCCAGCCGCCTCAGGTTTGGGAAGCAGCGTTAGATTTCGTAGTTTAGAAAAGTCTATTGGGCGGGTTGGGGGAGAGGCTCAAAACTGATTCAGCTCTATCTTGGCTAAGGGGAAGAGGGAAACTTAAAAAGTACAGGTGACGGTCGGCCGAGGTTTATTTCTATTTAACTGAAGTTTTCTCTCTTCGTAAGTAGCAACATGGGATGTATAAAATTGGATGTTTTTTTGCTGTTTGAAAATAGATTCAGCGGACTCCTAAACGCAGCCTAATTAAAGTGCTGTCCACCATCTTTTCAGCTAACAAAATATTTGCATATATTGTAACATGCTGTCCCTGCTCCTAATCCCTATCCTACTTTATGCATGTTGCCCTCATTTATGGACAGGAATTGGTGGATTCCTCCCAGCTTTGTTCCCCTCCACCAAATATCACCAACTAGTGGGAAAATATCCTGCATCCCCATCTCCTTGATGTGAAATTGAGCTGGGATTGGCAGGGGAGGTAAGGTTTGAAAGATGGCTAAATTGGTTGGTTAACCAACTGTTAAAACTCCTCCAGATTTGTTCAAGTAGGTTAGGTTGAAAGGCCCCCTTTCAACCTAACCTACTTGAACAAATCTGGAGGAGTTTTAACAGTTGATTAATCAACCAGTTTAGTTAGGTTCCTTTTGATTGCTGGTTTAGTGTGCAAAGAGAGTTGCCCCATGAAACAGCAAGAAGACTACTCTCCTTATTCCCAGTGTGGTCTCTCTGTCACCATTGCTGACCAGCTTCTATTTGGACCAGTCTAGCCCTCCAAACTGGAGATTGGCTCAGGGTCCCTGTGGGTATAGGGAGAGAACCTAGTTTGAAAGAATCAGGCTGTCCTAATGTTCAAACAGTGGTTTTGGAACACAATACCAAGAATCAAAAGAGCGGGTACTTCTGAACCAACCTTATTGACTAATAAGTACTGATCTCATCCCCAAAATATCACATGACTTGCCACTAACAATGTTTTTTTTTTTTAAATTAGATTTATATGCCGCCCTTCTCCGGAGCCTCAGGGCGGCTTACAATGCGTTAAGCAATAGCCTTCATACTTTTTGTATGTTTATACAAAGTCAGCTTATTGCCCCCACAAACTGGGTCTTCAATTTATCTACCTTAGAAAGGATGGAAGGCTGAGTCAACCTTGAGCCTCTAACTCGCATAATTGCAGACAGCTGGATGTTAATAACAAGCTATCTAGCCCGTCAAGCTATCTGAGGCTCTTAGATTGATGAAGTATACCATAATAAGAGCCAAAATAATGTCAAGGTATGGGGGGAAAGGCTACTTTACTTTTAACACTGTTGCAACTAAGGATGTTTAAGACGATGCAGGCATAGACTGGGAGTCTGATGAAGACAGTGTCATGAAGACAAAGCAGAAAAAAAGGTTGCTGTTGCATATTTGGGGCATGGATGTAGCAGACATGTAGCCTGTGAATATTCTAAAAAGGACAACTCATACTTAGCTTAAACTAGATAACCATGACATGGGTTATTATTTCAGAGATATTTCCTTATATAAACAGAAACAGAATGACTATAAGTGAGCAAAAAGAAACAGCATTGGGAGCTGAGGGGCGGTGGCAGCAATTTTGGACTTCCTGCCGGCTTCACCATTGACTTTCCTTGGGGAAACTGGCAGGGAGGGTCGGAAATGTGTCTCTTCTTTATTCTTTACTTGCTTCCTTCTTTTCTATCCTTCCTTTCTTCCCTTCCTCTCTCCCTGTTTATTGTTTATTTGGCCAACTAAATCTAAAAATGTGTTGTAAGAGAGAAAAACTTATTAATTTTCCAGAAATAAATCAGTGTTCAATTGGATTCTTTCATTTGTTAGAATTTGTTAGAATTGTCAGAATCATGTTGCTAATAAAACAATATCTCTCAGGTCTGAATTTCAGCTTTTGTGTTCTTCCCAAATGGGAAATTCTGTTATTCTGGAAAGTGTAATTGATATATTTTAGCAAATATAGTGAAAATAATAATAGCATAAATTATATGCTAAAATATGTATTTGTTGAGTGAATTGATCTGCCTATGTGTTATTTCAATAGGTAACTTGCTGGATATGTGACATGAGTTTACTTTAAAATATGGTTTTATATTTTAAATATCCAATGCGATAATGTTGTCTTGAATTAGTGTTTTATTTATGCATATGTGCTGAACATAAGCATTCCTCCAAGGGTTAACATAGGTTAACATATCTATCTATTTACTATCCAACCTCCTTAAGTAGAAATCAGATGGATCTGACTAATTTTTTATCTTCAACCTGCCTTTTAACCTGTCAAGTAGTGAGCTCAAAATGTCCATTGCTAAGCAAGGTAGTAGTTAAGTGAGTTTTGCCCCAATTTACGAACATTTTTGCCAAAGTAGTTAAGTCAGTCACTGCATTGTTAAATGAATCCTGCAGTTATAAAGTGAATAGTTTCCCCCATTGACTTTGCTTGTTGGAAGCTGGATAGAAAGGTGATCACATGACTCTGGACAATGCAACTGTCATACATATATGCCAATTGCCAAGCATCCAAATTTTGATCACATTACCATTGGGATACTGCAACAGTCATAAGTGTCAATTGGTCATAAGTCTTTTCAGTACCATTGTAACTTTGAATGGTCGCTAAATGAATAATTGTAAGTTGTGGGCTACCTTTCTACTTAGTATCTCAGTTTTATCTTCTAAAAAATGAAAATTATTTTGAAGGTAAAGGTTTCATACTTAGAAATATGGGAATGCTTACGTCCCTATTCTGGATTATGTCAATAGCATATGCAGGAATTTACAGGGGATGAAATAAACAGTTAAATTCAAATAAGATAGAATAGTAAATAATACATTGTAATAATATTATTTTCATAAATGTTGAAATATTCAGATAAGTTTATGATGGCCACCATATTGTTTGTTCTTTGTGGTACCATCTGAATTTTTCCCAAGAATGGCTCATAATCTCATCAGCCTTTGGACTTGATTGAGGTATTATAATTTGTGACTCAACATATTCAGAAATTGTGTGTCGGGTAATTCAGGGATTGTCAAACTTTTTCAGGCTCTGGAATCTAGTTTGGGTCCATGGAAGGAAGCTGACATCCTTCGGGAGGCTGATTTTTCAGCCAGCTACTAGAGACGAAAGAGACACAAAATCCAAGCAGATTTTCACTCCTGAGCAAAGATGCATGGGAGAGAACGTTAGGGTTTCACATACATAATTTGAAAAACCTTGAACTAATAGTTTCCTACATATTTGAGTGAAACTTCTGATTCCTGAAAATTAAAAAATATGTACCATCCGCTTTATTAAGATTATTTTTACTTTATCAAAGTAAAGGTTTCCTATCAATTTTCTTGTGGCCCAGTTAATTGAAACCAGGTTAATCCCTTGTTTTCATAGAGCTTTTAGATCATTGACACCAAATGGATATTGGTATTGGCAGAGATTATAAATCTTCATTTTTGTGATGTGCTCACTCGAGCATTTTGTATCATTGTGTGCAGCATAGTGAACATGGACAAGATAAAGAAAAGCAGAGAGTTGCCTGAGGAGGAAAGGAAGAAGGTAATAGCCGAGCATGGTAAAGGTAAAGGCTATACAATGTTCCCTAAAAACCTTCATGTACCTGTGACCAAGCTTGCTAATGTTACCAAGAAGTTTAAGGTCCATGGGATCATAGGCAACCTCCCTGGATGTGGCTGCAAGAGAAAAAATGACCCCAGATTGAATAGAAGGATAGTTTGAATGGTGGAAAAGGAACCAAAAAAAAAATGCTGGTTGTGATCCAAAATCATGGTACAGGTAATCCTCACTTAGTAACCACAATTGGAACTAGTATCTTGGTTGTTGAGCAAAACAATAATTAAACTAGATATCATGTGACTACTTCACTCGATGGCAATCCTGGCCCTTTCAGTTGCAGTCATTAAGCAATCATGCAGGTTGTTAAGCAGACAGGGTCTCAGGTAAGGAATGTGACTGCCCCTCAAAAGGGGGAATACCTGGGAAGCTCCACTCAGGAACTGAAAATCCTTTCTGCCAAAATCCAAGTAAGATTTTCACTCCTTAAGAGAAAGACCGTCATGTGCTGCTTGTGCTGGACAACCCAGGGCCTCACTCCCATCCCTTGAGACATCCCATACGTCTTTCCTTGCTGCACCGTCTCTCCAATCAGGAGCTGAAAGTCCTCCCTGTCAAAATCCAAGCAGGTTTTTCAGTCCTTGAGTGAAAAGACACTCATACATGACTTGCGTTGGGCTTCCCCACCCATCTGAGGCATCCTTCACTCTCCTCTCAGAAGCTGAAATTCTTTCTTTTTTTTTTTAATTCAGCTCCCTCTCATCCCTAGTGCCTGGAGGAGCAGCCTTCCAAAAGATGTCAGCTCTCTTCCATGTGTGGAAGAGATGTCTAGTATAGTATTGATGAGTTTCCCTCAACAATTTAAAATATGGTGCCATATGAGCATACAGTTTGGCAACAACAACCTTAGCCAACTGTTCCTTCTTATTATAAAAATGCATAAGCAATAATTTGACCTTAAATACTTTCCCATGGGACTAGTCAAAGTTTGCGATATCTAAAAAAATAAATGAATAATTTATTATATAATTTTACTATAATTTCATTGTAAGCTCTAGTAGACTAGTCATCTTCAGATAAAAATGCTAGACTTCACCAATATATACAGTTCAACAGATACCTCAGGTCTATGCTTAATCTGTGAAATCTGAAGGACACTTTTATGCATGTCCATCTGTCATTTTGCATGTGTGTCAAAAATATGCATCAGGCTGCCCTGCTTCTGAGCCTTTGGTGCTCAGTGCTGGAACTACTACCTCTCTTGTTATGGAATTTGGAATTTATTTGTGAAGAATTTTAGTTACATTCATGCTTGGATTGTTCCAAGTTGCTTCTCTCTTTGATTAGTTTCCAACCATTGTTTCTTGTCCTGCCCACTGGTGCTTTGGAGAATAATTTGACCTCCTCTTTCTGGCAGTTCCTCAAATACTGCTATCATGTCACCCCAATTCTTCTTTTCTTTGGACTAGCCAAACCAAAGCCTCTTCATATGTTTAGCCTCAAAACCTGTTCTCAGATTCCCAGTAACATTCTGATTATGAAAATGGAGCTTTAAAGAAATATTGTAAACTGAAGTAATCTTCCAAATGAGATATTTCACAGTTTTTAAATTTTTGAGATTGTCTCACTGAAATCAATGTATTTTGAAGAGTTTTAATGGAAAAATGACTGTAGTCTTATAATACTAAATTTTCATGGGGATGAGGAATGCCAATAGTTTCCTTTCTCCCCTTTCTTTGTATTCTTTGCCACAAACTGGTATTTTATAAATACACACAAAACTGGAGTTCTTAATACAGTCATAAAGTGATTGTACATAAAATGTTGCAATCTTTTTGATCTATTCTTTTAAAATACATGCTTACAACTTACAAATATGCTTTGTGTTAGCAGCATCATTATTATTCTAAAAAACTTTGTAGTGTTTTACAGAATATTATAGAATATTATTTTTTAACATTCTCCAAATGTATTAAGAAAAAATAATTTATTTCAGTTGGACTTGCTTCCAAATAAATAAGTTTAATAATGTAGTTGCAGTGCAATTATACTTAAGTTTACTCAGAAATAGGTATATATGCATTCATGTCATTAGTAAGTGTCTTTAGATTGCAAAGTATTAAGATTCTCATTAAATAATTTTGACTTTTCATAATCAACAGCATTCAATTTTGAATACGTAATTCAATTTACAAATGTGTGCAACTCAGGTCATTATTATATTAGAAGGAAATCAGTAGAAAAGTGAATATCAGAATATGTCATGGAAGAGACATTTGTTAGCTTGATCATACAAAGATACTCTCCAGAAATTAGGCCTTCATTTTCCAAAATTACTCAACCAGTATGGCTATTGTTGATAATTATAGAAGCTCCGAAATATGGAGGCTGCCCAAGTTGGCAAAACCTGGATTTGTTGAACTTCTTTTTGATACTATTCGCCTTTTTTTTTTTTTGGCTACGATTACAATTTTACCAACTTTATTTGACAGTCTTACTCATTGTTTCCTTTTATTACAGGTTTGTTGTAAGCAATTTACAACAGCTATGACACCTGCTGTCCAAGAGAAAGCAATGAAAAGTCATGGTGTCTGTTTATCATCTTCTTTACCTTCAAGAAAGATGGAGTCCAGTAAAACACTAGCAATGGAAAGTACTAGACCAGTAAAAGAGAAGATAAATGACAATTCTGCCACAAGTTTTTCTTGTTCTATTTTGGGGTTTCCTGCTTCTCAAGTCAACCACGATATTGATTGCTTTAACTTAAAATATTTTGATCCCCAGTCGTCTAAACATTGTTCTTTATTAATGAGTCCTAATTTAACATTCAGTGTAAACAATAACAATTGTATCCCAAAGAACTTGGAAGAGCATAATTGCTCCAAGTTGAGAAACCCTGTATGTAACAGCACTAATACACATTTCAATCAAAGTATTAATTCAGAATCTGGAGTACAGATTAGAGAGGATGTTTTATCAGGAACAAGGAAAAACTTTCTGGAAACCGAGAGATTACTGGATTTACATTTAACTGAATTGAAGAATACAGAAGAAAAGCAGTTTCCAAACTATAAGTGGTATCGAAGAAATGGCTTTTGTGGCAAGGCTTTATTTGTTAATTGTGATACAAAAAAAGGAGATTTGTTCCATCAAATATTCCATGATGCCCCAGAAGTATCAGTAAATTGCAATCCTGGCAGCAAAGAACAGGAATTAAATTTACGGTTCCTTCAGTGTGTAAACAAGCAACAGACTTTGTTAAACCGGGCCAAAAGAAGTCAGAAACACTTACAAATTTTGTTGGCAAAGCATATTGTCAAACATTGTGACCAACAGATGAAATGCTTTGTGAAACATCAGCTATCGAGAATGAAAGCTTTTCATGATACAAACAATCTTTTGGATGGAAACTATGAAAAATGTACTATGGTTAAAGTTGAAAACACCCTAGAAGCTAGTAGGAATAAAGACACATGGTCTAATTTGGATACTACACCTGATGAAATCAAGGTGTTTGCTTGTTCTACAGCAGAACTGCTGTCTCAAGTGGAAGAAAGTTTGGATTCTGAAGCAACTTGTAGCAGCTCAAGTGAAGATGATGATGAGCAGATTTCTAAAACTACTGTACCAATGTAAGCATTCAAGCATTTCAAAATATCAGTGCTACAGATCTGTTAACAGTTTTATATACTCAAATTCAGTGCCATGCTTCTTACTTAAAATCTGCATTAAAGATAAGTTATTATGTTAATGATAAACTCAAAGCTAAGATGCAGATCTTTTGAGCTAGTTTTATTAAATGGTAAAGTTATACCCAATGACTGAAAACGTGGAAGAAAAGCTCGTACTCAATGGGAAAGATGAGTAAACATTTTTATACTGAATGAAGGGAATTTGTGGTTCTGTCTAATTGAGTTTCACTGTTTAACCTTCATATAACTTATTCTTCTGATATCCATTTCTCCCCCACACTCTAATTATAATGGAAAATAATATATTTTTCCCCTTTGGAAGGATCCATGCAGAGTATAAGTAACATTCATGCTCTCAAATGGTTTTAAAAGAACAACTGGAAAATATGAGTTGAGCTAACATGCTGATAATGATGTTACAATGTTATATTACAGAAAATCTTAAGAATTAAATCAGGGCATGATTTGTTAAGAAGGAGTTAGACAACTGAAACAGATTAAACAAAAAAACGAAGATCAAGAGACTAGAAATTTCAGACCTAATCAGGATAATTTAAAAATTGTTTAGCTTTGAGAAATTAAGACCTAAAGGAAATATACCGTATTTTCCGGCGTATAAGACGACTTTCTAACACACAAAAATCTTCTCAAAAGTTGGGGGTCGTCTTATACGCCAGATGTCGGTCTCCTGTAACCAGGCAGACCAGCCCGAAAGGCTTTGAGGAGCCTTAAATGGCTCTAAGGAGCCAAGCTGAATTGCCTGCTGAGTTGCCGCTAATCAGCTGAGTTACATGCAAGCCCCCTGTAAAAGGGAAAAACTTTCCTTTTACACAACGCTGGCCATCCCAGCTGCTAATTTTTGCCTCCTAATTGGTACGTAGCAAAAATCCCCCCCCCTCCAGCTTGCTTACCTTAGCTGCTAGCCGCAACGCTTGCCTTGCCTTGCCTGCAGTCCATTGCATCAGCAAGCAACTAAATCTTCTAACCACTGAAACGTTGTGTAAAAGGAAAGTTTTTCCCTTTACACAACGCTGGCCATCCCAGCTGCTAATTTTTGCCTGCTAATTGGTACGTAGCAAAAATCCCCCCCCCTCCAGCTTGCTTACCTTAGCTGCTAGCCGCAACGCTTGCCTTGCCTTGCCTGCAATCCATTGCATCAGCAAGCAACTAAATCTCCCTGCCTGCAATCAAGCAGGCAGGGAGTTGTGGACTTCAACTCCCAGAATTACTCAGCCAGCAAAGCAAAGCTGGCTGAGGAATTCTGGGAGTTGAAGTCTACAAGTCTTAAAGTTGCCAAGGTTGGAGACCCCTGTTCTAGTGGGTAAGTTTTTTCCCCCCTTTGGGAGCTTTAAAAAAAATAGTTAATTAAGGGGTTTTTTAGTTGTTCTTTTTTAGACCTAGCCATTTAAAGGCTAGGTCTAAGTTTTAGGCTAGGAAGTTTTAAATTTAGCTTTCATATAAATATAAAAATAAAAAAAATAAAATTTGTGCAACTTTCTGAGATTTAGCGTGTTTCTGTAGTGTTTCAGTCTAACTACACAAACACACAAAATCTCACAAAGCTGTATGTGTGTGTAAACCCACAATGTAAAACTTGTTTTTTGGGGCATTTTGTGGCTGTGTGAGGTTCCTGCTTATTGCAGGGGCCATTTTGGGTCTAGCACAGCTGCTTTTACATTGTGGATGAGCCAGTTGATGTTTTTTAATTTTTATTTGGGGTGCGTTGGAAGAGGGGTCGCCTTATACAGCAAGTATAGCCCAAACCCTATATTTTTACAGGAAAAGTTGGGGGTCATCTTATACGCCCAGTCGTCTTATACGCCGGAAAATACGGTAATAGAATAAACTTTGAATATGAGAAAGATGATACAAGATTATCAAGATCTGTTTTCCATTGTTGCAGAGCCTAGGATATGAAATAATATGTTTAAATTACAGGAAAACATCCTAATAAGGGGATGCTTTGATTTTTATAGAGTTAGACTTGTAAATGGTCCTTCCAGACTGATTCTGAGATAGATGATAGACAAACAGACAGATGATGGATGAGAGCTAGAGAACTGCTAAAAATAATTTTAATGTTAGAAGCAAATTGTGAAGCAAAACAATTACGTTTTCTTACTTTTAGCTTAGCATTAAGCATATCATGTGAAGCAAAGTACAGTTGCCAATTCTCTAAGCTGTTTACATAGCTACTAAAATGCTTTAATGTAAAAAAAAATCATCCACAATATGTACTGTGTTGAGAATGTCAAAATTTTCTGTTAGGTAAGTGTTTGGTTTTTTCCAATATATAGGTGTTTTGTATGCAATCTGGTACTGATTTTATGCTAACATCCAATCATCTAATTTTGTACTAGCTGTTTAAATACATGAAATTACATAAATTATATAAATTAGTATCTATTTGACCCCCACCCCCACCCCCAAAAGGCATTTTATATTTTTGAGAGACAGTTTGGTGTAGTGGATTCTAGTCCTGCTCTAGGCATGAAACTAGCTGGATGAGTTTGAGCCAGTCATTCTGTCTCAGCTCTAGGAAGAAGGCAATGGCAAACTACATATCTTGCCAAGAAGAATGCAGGAACTAATTTTATTAGCCATTTTTAATACCAATGAGTATCAGAAAGACTGAAGTATAGGATGCAGAATTTGTGACTCTTCAGTTATGGATTCCTTTTCTTTTATGGTGGCATATACCCAGGAATTATGGAAATACTCAGTATCATCTGAAAAAGAATTTCCAAGATAAAAAAAAATTCAGGATATGACATCATTGCCTCCTAAAATCCAACTGTATACTGTAGATTGAATTACAGTGGTACCTGCTTTGAAATTAATCAAATTTAGTACTCAACCCATTTTGATGTGAACATTTTGTCCCGGTACTCATTGTTTGTTTGGTACTCAACACACAAGCTAGAATTTGTCTATGTTGACTGCCTTGTAACTCACTACATTATTCCTTATGGGAAAAATTTGTTTGGTACTCACTGTTATTGGTATTCGTTGTGCCTCCCAGAGCCAATTAACAATGAGTATCAAACTACCACTTTAATTTGTTCTCTGCCAAATATTTCAGGCTAAATAAGAGTTTCTAAAACAAAGAGATAATAATGACTGTTCCTCAATTTTTGAAAACCTAAATACCCAATTAGATAATTTGTCTGAAGTAAAAAGTGAAAGTTGGAGTTGCAACAGATAGAACTCAAATAGATGGTAATTAGAAATTATTAATTACGTAGAAGATATCTGAGTACTTTGGAGGCATATTAGTAACACATTCATTAATAACAGACTCCAAAAAATTATACAGGTGGTGACTAGTCATACTCTAGTTCTAAGATTCTTTAGATATTTTGGCATTTTACCAGAACATGATAAAAATTAGATGTAACTTACTGCAAATGTTAAAAGCATTATTTGAAAAAAAAGATTTCCTCCCTACAACACATACTAGATATGGCCTATAATATACTGATATCTTATATGAGCTATACACATATGAGAATACACACATTATAATAGAAGGATCACATTATAGCAGGGGTCCTCAAATTTTTTGAACAGGGGGCCACTTCAGGTCCCCTCAGACTGTTGGGGGGCGGACTGGCTAGGTGAGCGTGGCTAAGTGATCATGTGACTGGGTGGGTTATGCATAGGGGCTACTCAGAGGGCTAAAAAAGTCATTTCTGACTGGTCCTCGCACTTTTCACACTTACGACCATCCTCACATTTATGCCCATTGCAGCATTCTTAACCGTGTCACTCATTTCACAACTGCTTCTCTTCACCATGGTGACAAGACAGGGCGCAAAATGTAAAATATGAGGACAGTCGTAAGGGCAAGGACTGGTCAAGATTAGTCCATATGCACATAGGGATACCCAGAGGGCTGGACTTTTGACCAGTCATCATTTAAGCCAATTGCAGCACTTAATTAAATTAATTAAATAAAAATGACCTACTGGAGCGGTCGGAGGCAATCCGAGGTGGGTGTTCGGGCTGGCTGCAGGGCAAGGTAATACAACTGGGATAGGTAGGCCGCTGCTGCCCAGGAGGGAGGCAGGTGCAGGCCTACAGGACTGGCTGCAGGCTGAAGCGATCAGATAGGGTAGGTCAGGGGTCTGCAACTTTAAACACTCAACCTTAAACACATGTAAACACATGTAAACACTTAAACACAACCTTAAACCTGAATGGGCATTGCCAATTCCATATCACTTACTCCCACCCAGGTTTTGTGGCTCCCTGGGTGGTGGCGGCAGCACACCTACTGCACCATCGGGTCGCGATGGGTGGGCGTGTCCAACTTTTTTTTTTTTTTTTTACTTTTAAAGCATTTTTTCTACAACCTGAAGAGGTTGCAGAAAAAAATGTTGTTAGAAGCCTCTGCCGATCAGGCAACTCAGCTGGGATCGCCAGAGGCTTTTAAAGGCATTTTTTTTTCCTACAGCCCCTTCGGCCGAAAAGCCAGCCATGTGAGGAGTGGGTAGGAGTGAGGGGGCAGGACTGAATTCCACCACTGCACCGGCCGGATACATTGTGTCAGCGGGTCGTACTGTGCCCGTGGGCTGTAGTTTGAGGACCCCTGCATTATAGTATCTCAGCTTGCCCACTGCCATTCACAAGAATGCTGTAGTGTCTTCCACTTCATGATTTACTAATGGAAGTAACAAACTACTTGCAAATATTTTGCAAGTACCAATATTTAAGGAGCAAAATATAGCATCTGTCAGAATGCATTAAAGCAACTGAAGTAATTTAATATAGTTAATCTCTTCCTAGGCTCACATATCTCCTATTTTCAGCTACTATATAATCCTTGGAAGTTTAAGGTGTTCCTCATAGGTGCTATCTGTATGCCAACATGCTTCTACACTACAAATTAATCATTGCTATTCTGAATCTCTTTATGGGACTTCAATCTAATTAGGACACATCGTAATTATTAAGGTCTACTCTCAAGAAAATAGAGTTGTTTTATTATTTTGCCTAAACTTCCTAGAGTAATATCACACTAAAACCTCTCTTGTAGAAAGCCTCATTAATATACAATTTGAAAATCCGCTGGATTAAGAAGAATGACCCTTTCTCTAGATCTTAAAATAGAGGAACTAAAATAAACAGCAGAAGCCCCTCTTGTTTGCTTTATCGTGTGAAATGATTTCAGTCATTGTTAGATATAAAGTCAACACTTTTTTGTGTTTATTACCACCAATAGCTAAAGTGAGTTTAGCCAGGATTAGGATCTGTATCACATGTCCTGCCAGAGCAATACTATTTCCATTAGTGCACAGAAAAATGGTTTTCCTACAGCTGCCAGCTCAGGCATGCATACCAAAGCCAAAAATTGCATGAAAATCATTAACTTAATGGTTTGAAGGTTATGTTAAATTGTCACATTTTGTTCTGCAATTTAGTACATTCTTCAGCTGCTAAATATTATGGCCTATACTATGAATAATCCACTGTTTTAGACTTTCTTTAATACTGTGCTGCAGGCTAAATTTTATTCCCAATAGGCATAAAACATTGATTTCATAATTAATTTGAGCGGGAGAATAATCACATTAGTTGAAATTAAATTGCTTAACGCACTGTAAGCCGCCCTGAGTCTTCAGAGAAGGGCAGCATATAAATTAAATTTTTTTTAAAAACTGTTAATATTCTCCTAGCCATATATTTAACAATATTCTTTAGTGCCAAAAAATTACAATTTGATAATTTCTTTTTAAAGCCAGATTTTGGGAGGTTGCATAAATCAGATATTCTACTGTTTTTTCTGAATTCAATGTTTAGCTTTGTTTAATTTTTATTGTCTTGGGCTAGAACTATATTAAGGTTTGAGCTACCACTACACACAGTAGAACTTAGAACTGTATAAGAAGCACTACATTTCGCAGCCTGGAATATATTTGTCTTTTTGAGTCTACATTCTCTTTACTGCTATCTATATGTTTTCAACTTGGGATCTTAGCCACCAAAGATAAAGTCATATGTTTCAAGCAGGGGTGGGTTCTAAATTTTTTTACTACCGGTTCTGTGGGCATGGCTTATTTTGTGGGCGTGGCTTGATGGTCATGTGACAATTATTTAGGATTTAGCAGAGGTACTGGTCTACCAAGCTTTTCACTGCTTGCAGAGCTCTACCGATCTACCCATTTATTTTTTGCAGGCACTGATCTACTCATTTGTTTTCTTTTAACACTGGTAAGCTGTAGGGTGGTCCTTTGAAGCCCCGCGGCAAGAGTTTAAACAGGTTTTTTCCCTCTAGCCATCAGCTGGGACTCGGGAGGCAGCAATAGATTGGGGGTGGGGCCAAATAAAAGGTAAGAATAATGCGGGGGTAGGGGGGCATGGGGGCAGAACCGGTTCGGTGAAATATTGTCACTGCTACCAGCTCTGGAGAACCGAGCCAAACCGGGAGGAAACCAACACTGTTTTCAAGGCTTATCTGTTTTAATATTTTAGTTTTCAGTAACATGTTTATTCATTTATTTTATTTTATTTTATTAAATTTGTATACCGCCCTTCTCCTGGTGGACTCAGGATAAGGCACAGCCAAGAATAAAAAACATTTCAGTACAAAATTTATTTTTTTTTTAAAAGAACAGTTTTGGCCCCCCCAAAATTTAAAACATTGCGACTAAAATCCATAAACAATTAAAAAGCTAAGGGGGGGGGGGGGTTACACCAGCCCAGCTTGATGATATAAAAGAGTTTTTAGGGCATGGCGAAAGGCCCAGAGATCTGGTATCCTGCGGATCTCTGGGGGCAAATCGTTCCAGAGGGCAGGTGCTGCCACAGAGAAGGCTCTCCCCCTGGGGATCGCCAGCCAACATTGCCTGGCTGACAATACCCTGAGGAGTCCCTCTCTGTGGGAGTATACTAGCCGGTGGGAGGCTATCGGCGGCAGAAGGCGGTCCCGCAAGTACCCAGGCCCTATGCCATGGAGCGCTTTAAAGGTGGTAACCAGCACCTTGAAGTGCACCCGGAAGACCACCGGAAGCCAGTACAGCTCGCGCAGGAGAGGCGTCACATGGGAGCGCCCTCTCGCTCCCATAATCCCCCGCATGGCCACATTCTGCACCAGTTGGAGCCTCCGGGTGCTCCTCAAGGGGAGCCCCATGTAGAGAGCATTACAGTAGTCCAGGCAGGAAGTGGCAAGTGCCTGAGTGACTGTGCGCAAGGAGTCCCAATCCAGATAGGGACACAACTGGCGAATCAGGTGAACCTGATGAAAAGCCCCCCTGGCCACGGCCGTCATATGCTCTTCTAAAGACAGCCGTGCATCCAGGAGAATGCCCAAGTTGCGAGCCATATCCGTGGGGGCCAATGACTCGCCCCCAATAGCCAGCGATGGCGTCAACTGGCTATATCAGGACGCTGGAAGCCACAGCCACTCGGTCTTGGAAGGGTTGAGTTGAAGCCTGTTACTCCCCATCCAGGTCCGCACGGCCACCAGGCACTGGGACATCACTTGAAGGGCATCGTTGGGATGGCCTGCGGTGGAGATGTACAGCTGAGTATCATCAGCGTACTTATGGAACTCCACCCCAAAACCATGGATGATCTCCCAGTGGCTTCACATAAATGTTGAACAGAAGGGACGAGAGGACCGACCCTTGCGGCACCCCACAAACAAGGTGCCTTGGGGTCGACCTCTGCCCCCCTGCCAAGACCGACTGCGACCGGTCGGAGAGATAGGAGAACCACCGCAAAACGGTGCCCCCCACTCCCAACCCCTCCAACCGGCGCAGCATGATACCATGGTCGATGGTATCAAAAGCGACTGAGAGATCTAACAGGACCAGGATACCGGAGCAACCCTTATCCCGAGCCCTCCAGAGATCATTCATCAACGCGACCAATGCCGTTTCCGTGCTGTGCCCAGTCCTGAAGCCGGACTGGAGCGGATCCAGATAGACAGCTTCATCCAGGTACCCAGGAAGCTGTCATGCCACCACACTTTCAATAACCTTCGCCAAGAAGGGAAGATTGGAGACCGGACGGTAGTTAGCCAAAGTAGCTGGATCCAGAGACGGCTTCTTGAGGAGGGGCCTCACCACCGCCTCTTTCAAAGTGGATGGCAAGACATCCTCACTCAAAGAAGCATTAATAATCCCCTGGAGCCAGCCTCGTGTAACCTCCCGGGAGGCCAGCACCAACCAGGAGGGACACGGGTCCAATAAACGTGGTTGCGTTCAGCTGCCCCACTATCCTGTCCACGTCCTCAGGAGCAATTCTAACATTTAAATTCCAGGGTGGAGTTGATTTAAATCACTAATAAAAAGATTTGATTTAAATCAATTTGGTTTAAATCATAATTTTTAAAGACCAACTTCATCTCTGTCCTGCAGGGGCTCCTCCTCTGACTCACTGTTGACTCACCGACATTCCCATTCACTTTAATGGGACGGCTGGTGATGCGGCAATGACACAACAAGGTGAGGGACGTGGGAGGCAGCAGGTGAGTGGATGCCCGCTAACAGACGCTGCCATGATGGATCTGAAATGACAGGTGCTCTTTAATATTATATTTATAAGCTGCTTAGAAGGTTTCACTTTCATTTTTACTGCTTGCCCTTCCTCCTCACACTTAGAGCCTGGTGGTACAGATGCATTTCTCATCAAATAATCACAGTTTGTAGTGTACATAGATTTGCAAAACAATGGAATAAAGGAATATTCCTGAACTTTGTTTTATGATTTATCTCGTGGTTACTGTGAAATTGTGTGAATGCACGCAGTGCATGTTGTCTCAGCTTGCAGAGCTTGGATTGAATGAGTTTATCAAAAATGTAAATATTGCAGAATATACAGCCTCGTGCTACATAACTAAGCTTCATTTCATGCTGAATAAACTAAATTATTACTGTACCATATTTTTCAGACTATAAGATGCTCCGGAGTATAAGACGCTCCAAGATTTTGAAGAAGAAAACAAGGAAAAAAATAGTTTTTGGTCTCTGTGCACTCGGTTTTTGTCCTCCCTGGCCCCAGGAGGACTCTGCAGGACTCCCAAACCCTCTGTGCATCCCATTTTTGCAAAAAAACGGGCCCAATATTGGCAAAAACGGGACACGTAGGGCGGGGTTTTGGGAGGCCAAAAATGGCTGTATTCCGTGTACAAGACGCACTGACATTTCCATCCTCTTTTATGGGGGGGAGGGGGGAAAGTGTATCTTTTACTCCGAAAAGTACAGTATCTTCAATAGAAAATTATCTTTAGATAGATTTTTACTCCAAAAGCATTTTATTAAAATAAATTTGATAAAAATAAAAAAAATCTGATTTAAATTTTAAAAATCCAATTTAAATAAAAAAAATTGATTAAATTTTTTTTTTAAATCAATTTTTATCCACACTGTTAAATTCTAACACATTAATAGCCAAGTAACAAGCTTGTTTCTTAAATTTATTTG
Organism: Masticophis lateralis; assembly: GCA_030761175.1. NCBI lineage: Eukaryota > Metazoa > Chordata > Lepidosauria > Squamata > Colubridae > Masticophis > Masticophis lateralis. Next base: position 180,864,876 of record JAUDYJ010000001.1, read on the forward strand.
TTAGAATTATATCCTACTTTTATATAGTACTTAGGTTATATGTTATACTGTCCTATTTTTTCACACAACAACTCTGTGAGGTAGGTTTCACTAAAGTCAATACTGCTCCCTGAGGTTTAAAAGGTGAGGATGGATTAGAGTTGAATGGTTTTTATGGATGGATTAAACCCTATATCATTTTAGCTCCAATATATAATTTTCTCTCCAAATGATATATTTAGCATCTGTTTTTAATAAATTCTAAAATGCTTTCTAAATTGCAGTTATTACATTAATTGTAGAATATTTTTCTGTTAATAGATTTATTTTAAACAGTGATTCCAACAGTAAGTAGATAGATAGACAGACAGACAGACAGGCGGCTAGTCAGTCTGAGGATTATACTGTGGAATCCTGTCTACGTACAACAGCTTTTCTGTCTGTTGGTGGGGTTGAGGATTTTCTGCTTGGTAATTCTTTGATTAGGGTCGTGATGGCAAACCTATGGCACGCATGCCAGAGGTGGCACACAGAACCCTCTCTGCTGGCATGTGTACCATCGCCCCAGGTCAGATCTCCTTGGTGTTTCTTTCGTGAGCTTGTTTCCCTACAACCAATGAAACAGAAGCTCACAAAAGAAAAAGATTTTACCTCTTGTCACGCTGCTGGTGCTTGGATGCCCCACCTCCCGCTGGCCAGCTGGTCTTTGGGTCTCTGCTACACATGTGTGCATGTCGGTGTGTTCCTGTGCATGCACACACATTTCAGTTTGGGCATGTGTACAAAAGCAGTTTTGGCACTCAATGTCTAAAAGGTTCACCATCGCTAGATTAGGGTACTGTTTTCTTTTGATTGTTTTTCTGTTGGTAATCCCTGTTTATCTGAGTGTTGACTACAGGAAAGGATGCTTTGGTGGGATTTGGACTGGTTTAGCTGAACCAGTCGTTAATTTTTTGCATAGTTCAGCGAACAGGTTGATCTCACCACTGGTTGGCCCCGCCCCGCCCATTGGGGTTGCCATTCAGGGTGGGGAAGCTGCAGGGGCGTGATTGGGAGACATGCTGATCAGCTGGGAAGCGGTGAATGGATTGGCCACGCCAATCATCTGGGAGGCTGCCCCCTCTCCCCCTCGGCCCATTTTGGCCTGGATGCCCTTGCATTATGATTGCTCATAAGTAAGTAAGAATCAGTAAAAGAGGAATGGAAAAATCCCTATCTGTAAATCAGCGTTTTTCAGTCTTGGCAAGTTTAAGATGGGCGAACTTCATGCTGCCTTGGGAATTCTGGGAATTGAAGTCTGTGCACCTTAAAGTTGCCAACATTGTGAAGCATGGGTCTGTACTAGAGCAGTTTTCTTAACAAATAGTGATTAAAGCGATATGAAGCATTAATGGACTTTTTGTGAGAAACTGAAATTAAAAATTGATCTGGATTTTGATGATTAGATAATGAATTATGGAAATAATGTAGACAAATGTTAATCTTATAGTAAGAGTTTGATTTTTTTTTTACTTATATCTGTACCAAAGAAAGTTGGAAGTCATTATTTTTTGGTTTTCCTTCTTTTCCTTTCTTTCTTACACTTTCACTCTTTTTCTTTCCTGAGCCTTTTCTTTTTTTCAGATCTGTTTTTATTTGTTTACCCCCAAGCTTTGTATTTTTTTGATGTATGAAGGATCAAAGACTCAGCCATTATAATTCTACATTCCTTATTTACAGAAATCATATCAAAATTTAGAATGAAATCCACTGTGAGCCATCTCATATAAGATAGGCTCTGAGTCCCTCTAACCAAAAAGTGTTTATCAGTAGAAGAGAATATTTGTAGTCAGGGTTGAACTGTGGGGGCCTCTGAGCTTGCTGATTTTTTTGCAGATGTTTCATTACCAAACTAGGTAAGATCATCAGTATTAGAAGGGAGTGGTAGTATTTTCATGTACTAATGGCTTACCCTGTCAGTGTTGATTAGTTGCTTCATAGTGTTTTGATTGGTGCCAGGTCTCTACAGCCTCAGGCAGAGAAGAGCTATTCTGCACCCCTCCCTCAAATGTTCTTTAAAATACAGAGTTTCCCAGCATTCCGTTAGGAACCTCCAACATGCAAACTATGGTTACTCATCCTAAAACAAATCCTCTTTACCTAGAGCTTCAAAATTTGCTGTTTGCTGGAAAGATGTGTAGCTAAAAGTCAGTCTACATTTAGTGTATATCTGACTTTGGGGATATTTCTTCATAACCAAACAAAAGTATACTTTCTGTGCAGTTCACACCCCTTGCTTGCTGGATCTGGATGTCACAAAGCAAAGACCACATTTTGTAATTAACCCCTACACCCCATTTTGATTGGTAGAATGCTACAGGAGACTGAGTGCTGTCATGCCCACCTAGCCGATCATTAGGGCAAAGAACCAGTTGCTAAATTATTTGAATCCCACCACCAAAAGGATGTATTGTGCTCTTTTTACTTCTTTTTTATTAGCTCTTTTGTATAAATTAGTTTATCTCTAAGTGACCACCAATGGCTGATTTGTCTGAATGTCAAGCATCCAGGGATACCTGTTTTTTTGGATTAGCCTGGTTTAGAATGCTCATAGTTTCCAGACTAAAACTATGTTGAGTCTGTCAGTGTGTTGTGAGATTAAACAGTTCTCATTGTGTGTTTTGACTGCTAGTTGGTGTTCTTGAATGTGCTTTGATTAGGAAAAATAAAAATTTACTCCTTGAACAATAATAAAATATTAAATAAATGAAAAGAACATAGATGTTATCTAATGCAGAAAACCAAATGAATAATAAACTGAAGAATTGTGTAATAGAAATCAGAATTAAGGTTATCAACTGCTCATATTTAACTGATCTAGAATTATATCACAAATGCTAATTTACCTTTAATGAGACCATAAAATACCAACATAGAACATAGAATAATAAGCAGGAGACCATTCTGAACAAGTGGTTTGCCCAATCTCTTTGTGAAAATCTCCACTGATGGAACACCCACAATTTCTGGAGGGCAAGCCTCTCCCTTAATTAATTGTGCTTGTTGTCAGGCATTTTCTCCTTATTTCTAGGTTGGATTTCTCTTTAATGATCTTCCATCCATTATTTCTTGTCCTGACGTTAGGTGCTATGGAAAATAGGTCAACCCCTCTTCTCTGTGAGAGCCCCTTAAGTACTAGAAGACTGCTATCATGTCACACACACCCCCAGTAGTCTTGGTTAGACTAGGCATACCTAGTTTTGTCAACTATTCAATGTACAGTTTAGCCTCCAGACCCCTTATCATCTTTGTTCAGTGCATACTAATTTACTGCCTACCATCTAAAATTTTACCCAGAGATAAGCTCTCATGAATGCACTAGTGTTTGAAAAATGGGATATACATCAAAATAATAATGCAGAATATGTATGTAGTCTCAAGTCTATAGTCTAGACTACTATAAATGATATATTATGTTCATATTAAAAAAAATAGATATGTTACTCTTAAATGTGAAAACTCATGAGATTTACAGAATTTTTAAAAATAATCTGACACAATTTATTAAAAGACTTGTGGTTTTTAAATAAAGATTCAGAATACATAAGTTATTTTTACATTGACTAATCAATGTTCTATCTTCTCAGTAACTGTAGATCTGACTGGAAATGGTTGGTAGAAAGAGCTAATGTTGGCTGTCAGTGGACATGGCTTCAGGATCAGATTTCTGAATTGGAATACAAAATTCAACAACTTACTGACCTTCACAGACAGATTCGTGCCAGCAAGGTATTATTAATTAACAGTATTTACTCAAAAAAACATGTAAAACTGTTGATAGGTATTTTCTATGCAATCCATGAACTCTATACAGAAATGTTTTGAGAAATCTAAATTGACAAATGAAAAACTTGACTGGATCTAGATATTGGATGTGATGGTGGTAAACATTATTCAGAGTCTCCCCTTCTATTCAAAACTTAATGGAAGGTACATTCTTATAGCCTGAATTAGGATCAACTTATATAGTAATGTGATCCTTGAAAAAGTATAAATTTTTAATTTTACGTTTGGTTGTTATAATTGCATTAGTTGTAATATTTTTTTCTGGAGTACTTGATAAGAAAGAATGGATAATGTACAAGCATGGAGGAACAGAAACAGTTTTATATATTTAGCAGCTTGATTACAACATCTTCCATTATGTTTTAGTTCCTAACCATGACTTACAGTAAATCTAGATTTTCAGTTTTTAATTTATTGTAACTTAACGTATGGAAGGATTTAAAAAAACCCAAGTGATTTAATTTCTGAAATTTATAATAAATCTTTATATATTTATATTTATATATAATCAATATGTCCAGAGAAGGAGTAAGGAGAAAGTTTTCATGCCAGGATTTCCATCTTTTTCCTCAGAGTGCTAGAAATGTGAATACTATTGTAAATCAGAAAACTAAAAATAAAATAAATCCCAACTAAAATAGTGTGTTCTTTTCTGGCTGACTTTATCTGGCTCAGGAGCAAAGGAGGTTCAGACCTGATTAGTTCTTTGGTGAGACAAAGTGAGTGTATATCAGCTGTTATATACTGCATTTCCCAAAAAATAAGACCTAACAAGAAAATAAGCCTTAGCCTGATTTTTAAGCATGCTCCTCATATAAGCCCTGCTCCCAAAATAATCCTCAGTAAAGGTTGTCATTAGCCAGGAGTGTGTGGGGCATGGCCAGCAGCAGAGACGCTGAAGAAGCATGAGGTGATGAGTGTCTGGAGCAGCCTCAGCCCATGCAGTATAAGTGAGTTGATTATCTGTCCAAGCAGAGGTGGGGGGAAGCACATGATCTAGATGTGGGCCATGGGAGAGGCAAGAGTTGATGGGCCAGAGTGGGCAGCCACGGCTTGTCTTTGTGCATCGGCACCAACAGCAGACGGAGGCATGCAATCCAGACGCGCTGCACAGGCTGAAGGAAAACCAAGTGATGGTAGGACAGAGGGGGCAGGCAGCTGCGGGAGGCTTATGCTTGCCTCTCTCGGCCTGTTTGTGGCCTGCGCAATACGTTGGGATCACCTGCCTTCCCCTGTACCTCTGCCTCCATCTGCTGCCGGAGCCCGAAAAAATATAAGACCGGGTCTTATTTTCCAGGAAACACTGTACTAGATTGAGTAGTTGAAAAACATCTCAGAAGAAGGCAGTGGCAAACTATATCTGTGGACAAGAAAATTGCATGAATATATCCATAAAGTCACTAGAAGTTGAGTTTAACTGAAAGGCTCTGCTTTTTATTAGAATTGTGTGGATTGTCCAACTAAAAAAATCTTGCTGCAAGGCTATTTCAGCATCATTTTTCCAGTTTCAATTGTCCCAGGAAAAAGGTGCAATAACTAAGATTTATCTTGAATGCATGTATACTGATCACTAAGGATAGCAATTAAAAAAGGTATAAATATGCTTGTAAATCAGTTAGAAAGGCAATGGAGAATTCTCTTACAGTTTAAATATAGGCGATCCTATGCAAAATAATTTAGAATATAATAAGACTTCTATGAAAGGAACAGGTTGTTTGGTTAAGTCCCTTAAGGACCATGTTGAAAACTGATGTTTTTGAACTTGGAAGAGAACTAAGATATATATTTAATGCAGCTGATTGTATGGAATACATTATAATTATTTCCTGCTATTTTAGTTAATACAATTAAATAAGAAGCTATTCGATATCTCTTTTCTTCCCCCAGCAATGTACCAGTTTTTCTGTGGCGCTTTCAATTAATATTTAACTGTTACAATTCAGATTTTTATTAAAGTTTATTTTAATTCATTTTTATGCCGCCTATATACCGCCAAGGTAACTCTGATTATCAGTCTGATTACGCTCATTTACTATTGTCTAGGGAATGGTGATTTTAGAAGAATGTTCAGTCCCAAAAGACATCTTGAAGAAACGTACACAATTACCAGATCAAGAGGCATTGAATTCTATAGGGAACTCACAAGCTTTCCTACAGAGGCAGGATGTTTGGCCAGAACATGATTTTGAAATGTCACCCAGCAGTCCAACTTTGCTTCTTCGTAATATTGAAAAACAGGTATTAAAATGAAACTAACACAATGTGCATTAGTTAATATACTTTAAAATTCATTTATGTTTTAACTCATAATCCTTGAGCCTTGGTGGCGCAGCAGATTAAAGTGGTGTTAAGTGACACCAGCTGCTTGCAATTACTGAAAGTTTGAATCTCACCAGCTCAAGGTTGACTCAGCCTTCCATCCTTTTGAGGCAGGTAAAATGAGGACCCAGATTGTGGGGTCAATAAGCTGACCTTGTATAAGAAAGAACACCACTTGGGGGGGGGGAGCCCTACTAAGCAGGTATATACAAAAGTATGAAGGCTATTGCTTAACGCTTTGTAAGCCGCCTTGAGTCTCTGGAGAAGGGTGGCATATAAATTGAACCAATAAATAAATAAATAAACAATAAAAACACTTCTACTTTTCTAAGTATTTCTCCCAAATGTAAAAGTGATATTTTGCAGTTCCTCACCCACCACCCTTGATGCAATCCTTTCCTCTAAGCCCGCATAAACTATTAAGACTTCTTCGTAGCTCTGCCAGCACTAGTTTTACACTAGTGGTGCTAAGAAGAAATCATGGTTTAACCTGGCTGGGGAAGAAAGGATTTCTATGGAAACAACGGAGATCAGATTTCTTCTTTGCTCTAACAGCATTAGCTTTACACCAGTCTTGTGCTGGTAGAGCAAAGAAGAAATCTGATTTCTTGTTTCCATGGCAATCCTTTCCTCCCCAGCCAGAGTAAAACACTAAAATTTGGTGTAAAACTAGTGATGGTAGAGCTAAGAAGAAATCATAGAACTTTATGCTGGCTGGAGAGGTAAAGATTGCAACGGAAGCAAAATAGATCAGATTTCTCCTTGATTATGTCACATAGTCCAGCGAGGAGGAAGCCTTCTCTATCCTGACTTCCTGAGCTCATCAAAATGTAAGTAAGTGAATGGTGAGTGGATGGGGTTTGGAGGAGGCCCACAGGGCTTTGGGAAACCCAGGTGGCAGAGCATGGGATATCTCAGTGACAGGGAAGCCTCCTGGGAGTGCCTGTGCCTGCACTAGGCCTCCCTCAGTTTCCCCCATCTCTGAGTCCCTCCATGCTGTACCTAATAACCCATGCATTTGTTTAACAAATTCATTGGGGAAAGCAGTCCTCGACTTCTGGAATGAATGGGCAGACTCTATTAATGTCATAAGTCGAGGACTATTTGTATAGTTAGCAGACAATGTATTAGGCTTACTCAGAAGGAGGGGAGTTTAAGGAAGATTCTAGATTTGAATTGTATTTGTCTCGTTATGTCTTCATTAATTTTCTGTAAGGATGAAATATAATTTCTGCTTATACTATATTGAAGGTCTTTTATTGGTAAAATACTTATCAGGACAAAAAGAGAAATATTTCACATTTATAGAGAAAGAGAATTACAATCCTTGGCTTTTCCTTGTGCTTTACAGGTAGTATTCAATTTAAGATTAGCTGTTCAACTGTTCAAATATGCTTGTATCAGAAAATAACCTTAATCAGACCTATGTTAACAGCCATAATGAAGCCACCTCAAGATCTCAGGGATTATTTCTCACTAAGGAACATGGACACCACAATTGTAATTTGTTTTGGTTTTTGCACATATCAATGTCTTCTAAATTTTCATAAATCTCTTTAGGATTTGAATTTGATATGGTCTCAATATTTTGCAAGGCATTTTAAAAATTCAAATTAACTCTTCACTTGATATTGGTAAGGTTCAGTTATGAAGCATGGAGTTTAGGTATAATATGGACACAACTGATTTTTTTTTAGTTAAGTACTTATAGTATATTAAATTGAATATATATATTTTTTCTCCTTGTACCATTCAGAGTGCTCAGCTGAGTGAAATAATAAGCAGTCTGATTGCTCCCCTTAATCTGTCTCCAACATCATCTTCACTTTCTTCAAAAACCTGTAAACAAAATGAATTGGTTAATGGCATCTCTTTAAGGTAGGTAGCACTTCGAAAACTAACATAATAACATCAGGGTAAGTTTAGTATATATGAGTTTATATATAAAATGACAGCATTATCTTGACCTCATCAGAGAACTCCTCTCCTCCCAAAAAAGATACTGAAAGATTCACTTTTAACACTTACAATTTGCTGTGTCCAAGGAACTCAAATAATAGAAAAATGTTAACAAATGAAAGGCGAATAGGTGTTTATAGGCCGCTTATTCTATCTCCACCCGAGCCACTTCACAGGAGTGTGGTTATGGGGAAAATAGGAGGAGGAAAGAGTATTAGGTATGTTTGCTGCCATGAGTTATTTATAAAAATAAGGTGGGGAATATTTTTTAAAAAATACTCCAATTAGTTATCCAATACTTCAGGGCATGGAGATATGCAGTCATTGAGTAATTTTTGAGTAATATTGTTCTCTGTGTTATGGGTACATTTCAAGAATGAGAAGTATAACAAACCAAAGTCTGGGGATTACTGTAAATAATGATAATGCTAGAATCTGGCACTTTAAATTTACATCATGACAATTTATACATTTATTTTTAGTAAATAAAAAAGGCAGGTGGTACAGGAACCTACCACCTTCAAAAGACTTGTCTGGGAATATTAGTGTCCACAAGCACTGCATTGCCTACACTTAGTATAGATAACAGGTGGCCCTTGTTATATGTGGTTCTGTTAGCTGTGATTGATAATTAGAGAACAGGCCTCAATATTTTTAAACAATTGTTTAAAAATATTGTGGTTAGGGTCTTGTTTATCATTACTTTACACTTGTCAGGCTTTATTCCATAAGCAGAAGTAACTATTCAGGAAAACTTAGAAGAAATCCCAAAACTTCAAATAAGTAATATTTACTGAAGTAAATTAGATACCAAAGATTCTCCAGCGCGCTGCCTGGAGAATCCAAAAGGATGAGAGAAGCGATCTAAGGCGCCAGCTCGTAGCACGAAGCATCGCTCTCTGAGAGCACGTTCGGCCAGCCCTAATGCCACCAGGCGCTCAGAAATGCAACCTTGAGCGTTAGATATCGAAGTGAGATTGAAGCCAGGGGTTCGAATGGAGAAGCCATCAAGGCGTGGAGGACCAACAGCAAGTCCCATGTGGGATACCTGTGAATAGTAGCCGGTCGGAGATTAGAAGCTCCCCACAAAAATGTCAGAATATCTGGATGGACAGTCAGAGACCTGAGAACCAAATCCTGAATGTCCCTAGATAAAGCCGGTTGAAGACCTTCAGCAGGGCGGAGACTGGCGGCGGTCGGGGTGAATGTAGCCTCAGGGGCAGGACGCCCCCTAGGAAAGGAGGCCTGAGCATTGGAAGCTGGAGCAGCAGAAGGGAAGGCAGCCTCACGAAGAAGCCCCATCTCAGATGAGTCTTGGATGGAGACCGAAGGACCTTGAGGAGTTGGAGAAGACCTTTCAGGAGACAGCTGAAGACTGGAGGCTTTGGCCCTCTGCTGAGCGAAGATGTATTGCTTTTCAAAGGCCTTACGCTTCTTTTCCTCAGCCCTGTCAGCAGCTGAAGAGCGCCTGGTGGCATTAGGGCTGGCCGAACGTGCTCTCAGAGAGCAATGCTACGAGCTGGCGCCTTAGATCGCTTCTCTCATCCTTTTGGATTCTCCATCAGTGCGCAGAGAAGGGACGTTCAGGTAAGACAACGTCCGATTTCAGTGGTTGCCAAGTTTCAAGAACGATCCCTATACAGAGAAAAAAATTCCAAATCCTCTTATTCATTGATTTTCTTCCTGATCATTTGACTACTTGGGCCCTTATTTTGAATCAGTTGCTTCTTTACTCTGGTAGCTTTTTCACAACTTAAGAAGAGGGACCATTTTGGTGCCAAGAACTGTGGAGAGTGGGAAGCCACTTTGAGCTCAGCAAGGTAAATTAGCACCAAATGCAAGTACATTGTGGAGATACCTACAGTGTGTAGAAGATGGATGAATTGTTCATGGGAGAAGAAAACTAGAGGCACTGGAATTTAATTGTTCAGTATCCAAAGATTCAAAATCTCATTTGCAATTCATGCTGGAATATAACACAATATATCTGAATAACAAATATTATTTATGTATATATTAATTAAACTAAGTAAAAGAAAGAATGTATGAACCAAAGAACAACTGTCATGGATCCTTAGAGTTGGAATTTATCTCATGTAGTCGAACAACTGCTCAATGCATCTGCTAAAATATTTTGAATCTATGGTTATTCAACAGTTTGAAGACTTTCTGTTCTTTCTGTTCTAATTCCCAACCTGAATCTACATACCTGCTGTTTCAATGCATTTTTTTCTTGTCCTGTCTTCAGGACAAAAGAAAACAAGACCATTCCTTTCTTTATATTACTTTAATATATCTGGTAACACAACTATAGTTCATAAAATCAGTTACTTAATTCTGATATAACTATAGATTTTTAAATTGATATATTTAAGTTAATATTAACTGTAAGTGTAACTGTAGTGTGAGTTTTTTACTATGCTTGACAACCTGGGATAATAGTTAGGTATATTTCAGAGAATCAGAGAACAAAGAAGAAATTTCATCTTCTAGTAGTTGCCTGGCTGATCAACAACATATGAAGAGAAGGAGGAAAGAAAAGATGAAACTGAAAACACCTACTGTTGCTCTGATGAGCACATCTGCTCGCACTAGACCACTTCTGAGTTTCCAGAGAAGAAAGTCATATAGAATGAACACAGCTTTCACTTTGAATAACCAGGTGCAGATGTTTTCCCACTTTCTTTAATATAGTGTTAAGATTCCAGCCAATATATACATCAGTATGTCAATCCCAGTATGTTTGTATGTATATATATATTATTTTTACATATTATTTCTGTTTTTGTGAGAGCCTTGAATATATAGGATAAATGTGAGGCTGGCTGTACACAACACTTTCATATGTCTTGCAAATGACATATTTTAATTAGATTCAGTGAAAGAACAAATGTTATTCATATTATTCTGTACTTCTTTAAAGTAAGAATCAAACATGCAAAGCCAAAATTAGGTATATATTGCAGAAGAGTACATGCAATTCTGTCCAGAGAATATTTAAATTGTTATAAATAAAGGTGGTCTCAGAAACCATCTGCTGTTTTGCAGTCAACATTCCTAACTTTTGTTTATTTTTTTAAATCAAAAGTCAGCAAAAAAATAGTTTACTTCTTAAATTCTTCAAGCAATCTTATTTATTGGCTTAGAAGCATTTTATCACTTCTCAGATTCTGTGTAACTTTAAAAAAAACAGCTTGATTTTTAGGATGATTGTTGAAACATCCTAAGATGTTTCATGATGCATAAAACACAAAAATTTATCCATAACAATATTTTATTAGATTAGCCGTAGACCATATCATAATACAGGTAATCCTGAAGATCATTTAGTGACCATTCAAAGTTACAACAGACTTCCCAAAAGCCATGTGCTTATAAAAGTTATCTGGTCATTTACACTTATGAATGACAGGGAGACTTTATAACGTTGCAGAGATGCTGAAGCATACCCACCTATCTCTTCCCACCACCATCCTTGCCCTGCCAGATCACCAAAGGCACTGTGCCTGCTACCCACTCCTTGCTTACTTTCCGGAGATCTGCAGAACTCAGTATTGTGTGTCATTCTTACTGGGCCATGTAAAGCAGCCATTTTCAAACTGACCTCGGCAAAGCAGCATTTTCCCAGCCTTCTACCTTTCTCTTTGGCCTCTTTAACTCAAAACAGGATAATGAGCACAGTTTGTGCTTTGAAGTTTCTATATTTCCTGGTAAAAAATGTTTTTAAAGAAAAGGAGAGAAACAGGAGCTGGTGCAGTGACATGGAAAACACAATGAAGGGTTCAGTGTTAAAAGGGCAATGCAGAGGGAGGAGGAAGAACAGTTTTGCCTTCCAGGTCAGGTTTCAAACAAGGCAAAGCAGCTTCCTCTGCATTGCCCTTATCTTTGGGTGGGAGAGGCCCTGGGAGGCCCCAGGCAGGCATCCCTGAGGCATCCCATGTACATTTAACCACCCCTGCATTCACCCCTACATTTGTTTAATGTATGCATTGGGGTGATCCAGGATGAGGGCTCTTTCACTCAACGAGTTTCAATTATAATTCTCACACCTTACAACCAAAATGGGCACCTGTACAGAAAAATTGAATAAGACTATCGATAACAAAACAAAAAGAAAAACTTGATTCATATGTTCTTATTACTTACCTCAGTTATATTGACATATGTGGCTCTCAGTTGCACTGTTTTATTCAAAAAAGGGGACCATTTTATTGTAATATTCTGACTGCTTTTAAAATATGTTCTGAGATATGGATCCTATGGAGACAACTAACATTCAAATAATATACAATATATATTATATATCAGTTTCTGCTATACCTCCAATACATGTACATTTATGATAGGGAATTAAACCAAACCCAAAGGTGCTTTTCAAAAGGCAACTGGACTTTGTTGTTGTTTTCTTGAAAATATTTCACTTCTCATCCAAGAAGGTTCTTTAGTTCTGACTGAATGATGGGGAGTAGAAGGATCCTTCTATTTCCCCACCATTCAATCAGAACCGAAGAAGCTTCTTAGATGAGAAGTGAAATGTTTTCAAGGGGGAAAAAAACCAAGAAAGTCCAGTTGCCTTTTGAAAAGCATCTTTGGGACAACTCTGACCTGAATGCTTGAGAATCTCGATAGAGATTTAACTAAACATTTCATATTTTATCAATGTATCTAGTTGTTCAAATCTCACATAGTTAAATATCCTTCTAAGATATTTGGGAATTTTTGTAATTATATATTTTTCAGTTTCAAAATTATACTTGTGGTAGCTCATCTTTCTTGGCGTATCAACCTTACTGAGCATCTTTGTGCATTAGTTTCTTAATTTGTCCAGACACAGCTAAAGAAGACATAGGAAGCCCATAGCTTCTGATACAACTTGTTAGTTATAAATACAAATTGAAATTGATTCTATTCTATCAAGTATAATTTTGAGAATATTAATCTCCATAAAAGTAATTTTCCACTAAGTTTTATACCCTCTGATTTTTAAAACATATGCAGTGTATTCCCAACTCTGCTCTAACCATGATAGCATTTAGAGTCCTTTGGTATATCCAATGTACTCAAGTGACATGAATGTGTTTGTTGTAAAAGTAATACCATGTTTTAAACACCATACTTTAGCCCCATATAAGAAGATACAAGAACATGGACTTCATTAATTTTAACAGCAAATTCATGCTTATTATCATTGTAAGGGAGCTGCTACAATGATGAGGGAGCCATGATGAAGTCTCAGAAAAGACTAAGTAAGGAAAAGTGCTAAAAGTGTCCTTTTAGCTCATCATCTAAAAACCTTTTACAAAGACCACAGCATTTGACTTAGGAAGAACTACCGATAATTGTAGTAATCAAATCTTGAGGCCCTTTTGCCCCAGATGAAATATGACTTTTAAGCCAGATCCAGACTCACACATTCTATACCTGTTCTTTTAAGGAGAGCAATTTAACTCCTTTCAAAATAAACTTATATCCTGAATTTTAGCCTCTAGAATCAACAAAACGTTTGTATTGTTAACATGCAGCTTCAATTTCTACTCTAGATTCAATTTATGCTTTATATGAAAAGAAACTATTCAGTGTAACAAAACTCCTTTAGCTACATTCAAATATTTTCTGTGTGTGTTTGTGTGTTATGATGGAATTGCTTTTATAACAAAAATCACCCACCAGTATGTTTAAATTTATGAATTAATATCCAAGATTTTTCCAAATATAAGTTTATACTACCCCCCTCTGTGGTGTGTTGCAATAGAAAAAAATCATGTCAGTTAAGTGTGTAACACTTCAAAATGATTCAGACACTCACCTCATGCAAGCACAGCTAATCTTTCCCCTTTTTAAAAAGTCACATGAAATTTAATGAGTAGATTCCTTTTTAAGGTATATAACGTGTATTGCAAGGAAGAAATAGAGGGAAAGGCACATCCGGTATTAGTTAATTTTTAGCCTTTCCAGAATAAAAGAAATCAGGTGAAATCAAACTTCACCTAGGTAGGAGCAAAGTTCGCCTTTAATATGGATCCTACTTTGGATAAGGCTTTTTCCTATTTATCCTTTTTGAGATCTGATGGTGACATGAGAAAGGACTATTTCAGTGTTTTCTGGTGATTAGCAGATTCATGTAGAGAGACAAGGTCCCTAAAATATCTAAGTTTTAGGCTAACTATCTTTGCACTGAAAGCTGAGCTGCGAATACCCCAATACAAAGTCATCTAACGATTATTTAATTGCTGGTTTCAGAATCCATCAATGGACTCAGACTATAAAAACTGTCTTTTAAAGAGCAGATTTTCAGCAGTTCTCCTGCATTTGTGCTAGTCATATTGTTTCACAATAGGGATTTTCTGTTCACTTCCCTGGTCAAGCAGACCTGAGAGCTAACTAAAGTTTCAAAAGCTCCTGGATTTCACTGCCCATGATGACATAGCATATCTTAAGTGTACTAAGTCTTTGAAAAGGCTGGCACAGCATAAATCAGATTTCCAGGTAGAAAGCATTTAATAATTTACATGCCTCAGCACCTTAGAAGACCTTTCTCTAGAGCTAGATTGAACCATGCAATTCTATGGTAAAGTATGAGAGATTTCCTGAAGTACTTTTTGCAGAAAGATAATATATTTCTGGTGGTTCAATTATTCAAGGTGCTGCTGTTACTCTGTAGCAAGAATTAATTGCCTAAACCTTTTTAATAATCTAAGCCATACTGGAACAGTCAAAATAAATTGTGCTTTTTGCAGAGAATGATCTTATATATTACTAGAGGACTGTGTCTTTTATATCAAAGACCATCCAGAAGAGGATGGATCATGTAGAATAGATTTGGGTTGATCGCAGAGACAACAATATATTATTAAGGTGTTCTACTTTTATCTTAGTACTATTTTTAGAGTTTCTTAATATAGTCAAATGACCAAACAATACATTTGTTTGGTCAATACAATACATTTACTGTTGCTTAAGTCATTGTAAAATTTAAGAAGTGAGAATGAGTCCTTTGTATTGTGTTTGAAAACAGATTATGATATAATAGTAGCGTTACATGTTCTAGAATGCTTTCTCTGGTTAAAAAAATCTCTCTTCTACTAGCTGAAGTTTCTAGTATCTACATGTTCTTCGTGCATCAACTCAGAAAGCTTAGAATGCCCAAGGAGCTGCTGATACAGTTCTACGAAGGAATTATTGAGTATGTCATTTGTACCTCAATAACTGTCTGGTTTGGCACTGCAACCAAACAGGATAGATACAGACTTCAGTTTCTACAGACCCCTCACATCCTGGACATAATCTATTTCAACTTCTCCCCTCAGGATGCTGCTATAAAACATTACATGCCAAAACTATTAGATACAAAGATAGTTTCACCCCCACCCCCACGCCATCACTCTGCTGAACACTTAATTCCCACATCACTGTCTCATTTCTCATCCTCTCATCTTTCCTACTATTTTCTTCACTTGGTTTCTTATGATTTATCAATTGTTGTTTATTATGATCTATGACCTATTACTTGCTGTTTATGTGTATATTATGAGTTTATGCACCGGAGACAAATTTCTTTTGTTTTCAATTACTTGGCCAATAAAGAATTCTATAATTCTATGATCATCAGCTAGGAATTTGTGGAGAAAAGACAGGCAAAGTGCATATTAATTAAGCAAAAAAATAGTTTTTTTGGTTCAGTAGGATCACAACATATAAGGTGGTAAACTTAAAGTTTCAATAACATTATTAAAATGTTTTCTACATGCATATATGACTTTTATAAAAACTTGTATAGTCACAAAAAGTTAACTTAATAATTTGTACTATATTAATTTAGATTAGATGTATTGCTTGGTAATTGTGGCCAAATCCATTGTCATTAGAAAACAAATACAATTAGAACAGTTTAGTTTTGTTGTAATGTCATTATTTAAGAAAAAGGTTGGGCACAAATTAACCCAAACAATGAACTGTTTGTTTTTTAAAGGAAATATAGCCCATCAAAATCGAATAGAACTGTCATTGAAGAAGTGATTTATTTTGTTTGGATTTGATTTCAGTTTTAGCTCAAGTTTGTTTTAGGATTGGTCAAATCATTATTCCATTTGTTCAAATCTATATGCCATTTTATAGGCTTTGCATCAGGGCAGTACCTTGTATAATACGGAAGAGATTGCAAGCAGCAAAAGAAGTACTTACGAGTTTAGCACCAATTCTAGTATACACAAACAACTCATGTTGGAAGTAGACACATCATTCCATCCTGTTTTATCATTTTCTTCGGGTAAGTTAGTTACCTGCTATTGCATGAGTAGTTATTCTAAAAATCTTAATATAGTATAAAAATCATTACAAAAGAACATTTTCTTAAAGCTGATTGTTATGATAATCAAATCTCTAATTAGTTTTGTCCGTGTGCTGGAAAGTCATGGTACAATCAACACATATACATACATTATTTGGTGTGTAAGAATCATGGACTAGGAAAGCACTTGCTATTCCTGTTAGGAATCCAAAGTAATGATTTTAATGTGTTCGTAGTTTGAATGGTCTACATTTGAACACATCCAATAAAAGGACACATACCATTTTTTTTAGTTAATTGGTTCCATTTATAGAATTGTTTTTATTGTTAGTGCTTTTTCCTAATGTTTAAAGCAGATTTCAGTTTTTATATCTTATTCTGTAGTCTCAGTCGCTGGGATGATAGAGAATGTGTTAAAATCTGGATGTTACATCAGAAAAATGCTGTCGTATCCTCCTCAGACATATCAAAACTGAGCAGTTTCCACCATTTCTTTGCATTGGTTTTAGTCATTCTTATTGCTATTAATTGAACCTGTTGATAGTTGATCTGAACCCAGTGCATAAGAACTGGCCATCATTTTATAAATAAGTGAGGACTAACCATTGTACTTAATGGATTCCATTGTGTGACATAAAAATGTAATTCTGATGTATCAAGCAAAAACCATACTTACTGAACAATATGTGATCCATTTCAACAACGTTAGTTGCTTGTTGGCTGATCGACTGTACTTAGACAGATGAAGCATTGGTAAAAACAATTATAAAGAAATTAGACCAGTACTACCTTAATGCTGTCCTTGGAGAAACAGTCTCTTGAGGAAGTGCTAGGACGGTTATGGTCTTTACATGATGTTGTAGATTTTCATATCATATTTATAGATGTAAATTTTAACATCTATAAATATTAAAAACTGCTGAAATGTACAATATTCTCCCTCTTGTTTCTGCTTTGTGTTGAACTCTGTTAGACACCTAAAGATGAACAATATGATACTTGTTTTAGATAAACAGAGATACAATTGATAATAAAGCTTGTAAGTGAAAATTTGATGCCAGGTTTTTAATATTTGTGGTTTTAATATATTTATGTATCATGTTGTTTTATTGTTGATATTATTTTATTACTAATTGGAGCCACCCAGAGTTAGATATAAGATGGGGAGCTATGTACAATAAATGTTTTAAATAAATAAATGAAGTTATCTATTTAAATATTTTTTGCAGATGTTCCTCTACATGTTCATTTTAAAACTTTACTCAAGAAATATGAGATCAAAGGTGATGCTTTTGAAGGTGCTGCTCTTGGTTTAGCATACAAAATGTCTCCATTAAATGGTATGCAGTATAAAAAAACCTATTTATTCAATAGTTCGTTGGTTTTCCTTTGTTTTTATATTTTTGATTGATAAGAACTAATATTTAATACAATTGCAAAAAAAAAAATACATCTGCTTCCTTTGAACTGAGATCACCATTCCATTTTTGTAGTGAAAATTCATCTGAAAAAGGTCCGACCAAATATTTTATATCATATGCACCTTTGGAAAATGAAATTTATCCATCTCTGATTTGCACTTACTCTATACTAATGAATATATCAAACCAGATTTTCTTTTACTAGAAATTACTACTAAAGAATCTTCCTGATTGGTGAACAAATCATCTTTCAAATATATAAATTAATAATATCTATTACTTAAAACAGTTTGATTTAAAATAAATCTACGTGCCCTTCTGTATCCAATAAATTTTACAGCAAAGAAAATATATACTGTATAAATTGTGTACATCTATAAATGGTGACTGACATCATTGACCAGTTTTGATATATTTTTGGCTTTAAGTAATTCAATGTCTTAAAAGCATACTGCCAGAAATTAAACATTTTCTGTGTGATTTAAATAGATAAAGAACCACAGTAAAATTATGTATGTTTTTTATTCTAGTTTTTAGTCATATTAAAGCTCCTCTTCAACAGTTGAGCTATGGATATGAATCCAGTTGTAAATATCAAAGTATGGCAAAAGTATCTGAACTGTTTTCAGAGGGAAGGAGGAAAAGACATTTAAGTGAGACATTGTCTGGTAAGTACATAGTACTCATGATACAATTATACTGGATAGGGTTTTTTTAAAATGTACCTGCCAGCACCGCTGAAAAAAGAGCACCACACCTTTCCAGGTTATAACTTATCTTATATCCTGAATAATCCAATTCTGTGAGTTATGAGGCACATTTTAAAATGCAGTAGTCCATAGATACTTTAAGAACTAGATCAATTTGGCATTCTACATTCATAATGAGAAACATCTCATTACTGTTAATGAGCAACAGCTCTTAAACATAGCCTCTTTTTAGTACAATATTTTTGTGGAGGAAAATTGTCTATAATTTGCTTACAAGGGAACTCTCTTAGTGACAGTTACCTGACATCCTCAAGAGGGCAAGATCCTATGGTAAGGACACCTTTTTTAACCAATATACAAACATTAAGAGCCAGAATCTGATCTCTATTTTCATATCTGATTCAAAGCATAAGGCACATTGGAGACCTAACATTCTGCACAGAGGAATTTGGACTGGATTTATTCTGGTAGGGAAAATGTGTCTTCACTAGTAAATTAAATTAATAAAAACTTTAATAAGTCATGACTGCAAATCAATAGGGTGAAATAATAATTCTCTATTTGAACTCAAGGATAAACTCTTGTCTATTTATTTCAACCTTTGTGCAAAGCTAAAACTTATGTCCAATTGTAAGTGAATAAAGAGCTCCATTTATATGTGCCATAGTACTTATTTACATTAAATAATTCATTAGGCTATATGACACTGATTAGGATATATAACATCTTTGTCCAAGAAGCAGCCCTTTGAAAAATATCAAAATGAATTGTAAATATAGCGCTAAACTACTAGTATTGTTTTAGTATTATAAATAAAATTGTTGCTTACTTGTCATTTTCAAGAAGCAAGATGGTCTGTGAATTTACTTCTCCTGACCAGTATCTCTAAAGTGGAGTGTACATCAGGCTCAAGAATAAGAATGGAATAAGCAGATCTCATTATATTTACTCAAAGCTAGTAGTAGGGTGACAAAGTTAATATTCCTAATTTTCCTGAGCCCTTCCAAAGATTAAAGGTACTGGACAGAATTTCATGTGAATGCACATAAAAACATAATTGTTATTTTAAGTTCTGAACCAGTGTCTCATTTCCTAAATCAGGAATGAAGAGAACAATGAACTAAAAATAGCATTTAATTAAAGAAAATAGTTGAACAATTTATCTACACTGTCTATTTATTGAAACTGTCCCTTTTTTATAGGTTCTATATAAAATCATTATCAATGGAATAGAATAACAGAGTTGAAAGGGACCTTGGAGGTCTTATAGTCCAACCCGCTGCTCAGGCAGGAGACCCTATACAATTCAGACAAGTAGCTGTCCAGTCTCTTTTTAAAAGCCTCCAGTGACCGAGCATCCACAACTTCTGAAGACAAGCCATTTCACTTGTGTATTGTTCTCACTGTCAGGAAATTTCTCCTTAGTTCTAGGTTGCTTAAAAAAGTAAAAAGTAAAGTTTACTTAAAAGTTAATTAAAAAGATGTTTCCTTTTAGTACAGTATATGACTCAAGCTCTAAAACTGATGATAGCATGGACAAGCAATTATGCGGTAACAAGTGGTATATTTCTATATTTATGCATCCAACAAAATGAAATTCAGTGTAGAAAAACATAAGGTTTTACACTTAGGCAAGAAAAATCAAATGTATTGCTACAGGTTATGTGAACCCTAGGTCAATAGCAGAACTGTGAGAGGAATCTTGGGAGTCCTAGTGGACAGCCACTTAAATATGAGCCACCAATGAGACAGCATAGTTCAGAACTTAAAATACCACTTTATAAAGCCTAAGTAAGGCCATACTTAGAATAATGCACCCAGTTTTGTTCACCATATAATAAAAATGTGGAGACTTTGGAAAGAATGCAGAAAAGAGCAATGAAGATTATTAGGGAACTGAGGACTAAAACATATGAAGAACAGTTGCAGAAATTGGGTTTGTCTAGTCTAGTGAAAAAAAAGGACCAGGGGTGACATGATAACAGTGTTCCAATATTTGAGGGGCTTCCACAAAGACGAAGGGGTTAACCTATTTTCCAAAGCACCAGAAGGCAAGACAAGAAACAGTGGATGAAATTAATCAAGGGGAGAAGCAACCTAGGATTGGAGAAATTTCCTAACAGTGAGAGCATTACTGGAGGCTTTTAAGAAGAGACTGGACAGCCACTTGTCTGGAGTGGTATAGGGAGCTGGACTAGAAGACCGCCAAGGTCTCTTCCAACTCTGTTACCTGGGGTGAAAAAAGTTGTGATAACTGCATTGCTAGCCTACTTATCTACTTTAGATATGCTTTTGCAAGCATCTGCGTTATATGTTTATTACTTAGAACTGTGATGGCAAACCTATGGCATGGGTGGCACATGGAGCCATATCTGAGGGCACACGAGTGTTGCCCTAGCTCAGCTCCAGCACACATGTGCCCGCCAGCCAGCTGATTTTCGGGCCTTCCGGGCCCACCGGAAGTTGAGAAATGGGCTATTTCCGGCCTCTGGAGGGCCTCCTGGGGGTGTTAAGGAAGGCTGTTTTTGACTTCCGCTTGGCGCCGCGATCCTCGCTGACGACCTCTTGTTAGGTCGCCGGCTTTGAGCTCCGTTAAACCGCCACTGACAGCGGAAAACAGCTGTCTGGCGGTTTTGCAGTCCTTTCTCCGGGAAAAGGAGAAAGGCAGAGAGCTTCCCGGCAGGTAGAACCGCCTAAAAAGCCCCTAGAATTAAGTACAGGGGCTGGAAAGGTGGGTTCCCTAGGGGAAAGACTCCGGACTCAAAGCGCTGCTGCATAAGCAGCATTAGAGGGACGCGACCAGCTCTGCAAGCAAATTCAAAGATTAAGTGATTTCGGCAGCAGACGGAGTGGAGCAGGAGAGCTTGCAACAAAGTTACAGAGCTTAACTCCTGTGTACCTTGGTTTGAATGAGCCTAATTGAAAGAGGAAGTATCCAATTAAGAGTATCTGGACTGTGCTGAGAAGAGAAAGTGAGTACTGAAAAGGACTTTTTTTTTCTATTCTTAAAGAGAAACTAAGCGGCCAGAAGACAGCAATCTGGGAAAGATATTGAAAGCAGCAATTTAAAATAATTTGGACTGAATTTAGAGACATTTAAGGCTAAGCAATTGCAAATTGGGGTGAAGAGGAAAAAAGTTTCTTTGAAACTAAAATGGCTTCTAAACAAACCAAGCCAGCATCAGCCAAAGCAGGAGGGGCTTCTCCTTCAGTTTCTATTGTGACTCAAAAGACACAACTTCCGGGGGAGGTCACAAGTAAAGAGGACTTTATGAGTGAGCTTAAGGAGTTTATAACGCAAATTGCGATTGCCCAAACAGCCAAAATAGAAGAAAAAATAGAAGAGAGAATGAGGAAATTTGAGGAGGATTTAAAAGATGTAAAAGAAATCAGAAAAGAAATTAAAAACACTGTTGAAGAGAAACATGATGAAATAAGAGAAGATATTTTGTTGGCTGTTTCTGGTTTGTCTAAAATTCTTGTGCAGCTTGATGAAAGAGTGGAAGAAATCAGTGAGGTTACTCAAGATTTGGAGGATAAGATGGGAGCATTCCAGACCAAATCGGACAGGATGGAAGGGGATATTATTATGATGCAATACAGGTCAATGGAGTTCGCTCTGAGGCTGAGAGGGTTGAAGGAAGATGGACGGGAAAACTTAAGAGACAAATGTGCTGAAGTGATTGCCTCAGTGGTTGGAAGGAAAAAGGATGAAATAATTGGATACTTGGATAAAGTCTACAGAGTTAATTCATGGATTGCAAGAAACAGAAATTTGCCAAGAGATGTTGTGATTTACTTTACTGAGAGAAAAATTAGAAATGATGTATTGCAAGCTTCTTACAATAACAAAGTACAAGTGTCTGGGCAGGAAATTAAGGTGCTGAAAGAGATTCCTCCTAAAATGCTTAGAGACCGAAAGAATTTTGGTTTTTTAGTGGAGGAATTAAGAAGACAACAAATACTCTACAGATGGGATGTACCAGTAGGCATAATAGTGGATTATGCTGGAGAGAGGTACCGAATGAATACCGTTGAGAAAGCAAGAGAATTTTATCGTAGTGTGCTAAAAATGGAAAACACCGCGAAAGATGATAAAAAAGCAGGAAAAGGAAAGCAACAGTCTTTAACATATGCTGAGGCAGTGGTTGGAGAATCTAAGAATCAAGATGACCAGAACCAATTGGATCCAACATCACTTCCTTTTCCTTTAAGTCAACTGGAAGGACCATTGGAATTTGCAAAACTGGAGCAACCAAGGGCACAACGTGTGACAAGATCAACTACTAAACAACAACAACAACAACAACAACAACAACAACAGGATACAAAATCAGAAGCTGTGGGGGGAGCAAGACCGAAGATCAAGGTTAAAGAGGACCTTCGGAATATGTTCCAAGTGCTTCAGTCTCACAAAGATGCCAGTTAAATTTTTGTCTTGGAATGTCAATGGTTTGAACTCACCACAAAAGAGAAAGAAAATATATCATTATTTGAAACAATTTAATAATGATGTTATATGCTTACAAGAGACACATATCAAATTATCAGATCAGAAATACTTAATTAATGCTAAATTAGGGACTCATTTTGTGGCATCGTCTTCGGAAAAAAGAAATGGAATAGTGGTATATATAAAAAAGAACATAATAGCAAATTTGGTAGAGGCGGATGATCAAGGAAGATATATAGCAATTGAAATAAGGACTCAAAATGGAACAATCCTCCTGATTGCAATTTATGCACCGAACCAGCAACAAGAAAATTTTTATAAATTTTTACATAACAAAATATCACAATGGGATTACAAATCAATTATTTTGATGGGTGATTGGAATGGAGTAATTGATATTTCTAAGGATAAGAAGACTATATCTAAAGTTGCCTCGCGTGCTAAATTACCCAAACCTTTTTTTGAAATTATGGATGATTTAGAATTAAGAGATGTCTGGAGAGAATTGAATCCAGATGAAAAAGATTTTACATTTTTTTCTGATAGACATCAATCCTTTTCTAGGATAGATTTTATTTTGCTAACATCTGACTTCCTTTCTAGGGTGAAGAAAGTCAAGATATTTCCAAGGACTCTAGCTGATCATAGTCCAGTTTGGTTAGAATTAGAACAGGAGAGAAAAGAAAGGAGGTCTTGGAGATTAAATGAAAATTTATTTAGATATGAAGAAAATGTTAAAGAACTTAAAAAATATATGAAGGAGTTTTTTGATAATAATATGTATAAAGGTACTTCTATGGAAATGGTTTGGGATGCAAGTAAGGCTTATATGAGAGGAGTGTTGATATACATGAACAATAAATATAGACAAAAGCAGGCAAAGAAACGGAAGGATATTGAGGAAGAAATAAAAAAGAAAGAACAATTGTTAATAGATAATCCAGAAGATAAAAGAGCTAAAGAAGCAATAGGTATATTAAGACAGCAATTTAATATGTTAATGGCCGATCAAGTTGCAACTAATTTACAATATGCCAAACATAATACATTTTGCAATGCTAATAAACCAGGTAGATGGTTAGCTTATACGTTAAGGAAAAAGCAAAGATCACGTATTATTAGTAAGATGGAATATAAAGGTAAAGAAGTTTATCAACAAAACTTGATTAAAAAAGCTTTTTTAGAATATTATACAAAATTATATGCAGGAGATTTGATACAAGGTCAAGATATAGATAGATATCTTAAAGAGGTTGATGTCCAGGAATTAACTTTGGATCAAAGAGAAGGTTTGAATCAACCAATAAATTCTGAAGAGATTATTTTAGCAATTAAACAGTTAAAAGTAGGTAAAACGCCGGGAACGGATGGGTTGACAGCTATTTATTATAAGAACTTACAGATGGAAATGGTGGAACCGCTTAGGATGCTTTTTAATAAAATTCAATCTGGGGGAGAAACCCCACCCTCATGGAGAACAGCTTTTATATCACTGATTCCTAAAGAGGACCAAAATTGTGTTAAACCTGAAAATTTTAGACCCATCTCACTTTTAAATACTGATTATAAGATCTTTGCTAAAGTATTGGCAAATAGATTAATGCCAATTATGCAACAAATAATCCATAATGATCAATCAGGGTTTATAAAGGGGAGATATATGAAATATAACTTGAGACAAATAATAAATTTGGTTGAATATTTGGAGAAAAATAATCAGATTCCCGCAGCTTTTTTCTTTTTGGATGCAGAGAAAGCTTTTGACAGATTGAATTGGCAATTTTTATTCAAAATAATAGATAATATGCAATTTGGGGAGCAATTTATGAGCTCAATTAAAGCAATATATAGGGAACAAAATGCACAAATAATTATTAATGGAAGTTTAACGGATAGTTTCAAGATAGAAAAGGGAACGCGGCAGGGTTGCCCATTGTCTCCCTTATTGTTTGTTTTATCCTTAGAAATCTTGTTGAAAAAGATACGTGAATCTAAAGAATTAAAAGGAATAGTGATTCGACAGCAAGATTATAGGTTGAGGGCTTTTGCAGATGATTTAGTTGTTACACTAACGCAACCTACAGATACAGTTTCATATATGTTGGAATTGATAGAACAATATGGTAAAGTTTCGGGATTTAAAATAAATCAACATAAGACTAAGATAGTGACTAAAAATATGTCTTTCAATCAAAGAGAAGAGCTTCAACAAATATCAGGATTTGAAATACTTAAAAAAGTTAAATATTTGGGTGTGTTTATTGCTGGGTCAAATACAAAGTTATTTAAAAACAATTATGAAGTCTTATGGCGAAAGGTGCAGAAAGAAATGGAGGATTGGAAAAAGTTACAATTATCTTTATTAGGTAGAATAGCAGCAATTAAAATGAATGTATTACCTAAGTTTTTATTTTTGTTCCAAATGATACCGGTGCTGAAGAAGGATGAACAACTGAGGGAATGGCAAAAAGGTCTTAATACTTTTATATGGTCAGGTAAAAAACCCAGAGTTAAATTAAAAATTATACAAGATATTCGGGAGAGAGGCGGTTTAAAAATGCCAAATTTAAGATTATACTATGAAGCCTCGGTATTAGTTCAGATTAGTGATTGGTTTAATTTAACAGAGGATAGAATTTTGAATCTAGAAGGACATGATTTACTTTATGGATGGCATGCTTATTTATTGTATGAAAAGAAAGTGGATAAAGTTTTTAAAAGTCATATGCTTAGAAATGCCTTGTTGAGAGTCTGGAAGAAATATCAATATAAATTGGATTATAAAATACCTATTTGGGCAAATCCCAGACATGCAATAGAAAACATAAGTATAGAACAAAAGATGGAGGTGATCACATATAAAGAACTTTTATTTAAAGAAAGGGGTAAACTACAACTTAAATCCTTAGAGGTTTTGAAGAAGGAAGGGATAATTTATACTTGGTTTCAATATGGTCAACTTCAAGCAAGATGGAGGGAGGATCAAAAAACAGGTTTTATGGAAAATGAAGAAAATTTGGTAAAGCAAATCAGGGACCAGGGTACTATGCATATTAAAAGATTATACAATGTATTATTAGAGATAGACTCTGAATCAGAGCTGGTTAAAGACTGCATGATTAAATGGGCTAGAAATTTTCAGGAACCAATAATGATGGAGACATGGGAAAAGATTTGGGTTAGAAATGTTAAATTTACTCAAGCACAAAACCTTAGAGAGAACTTTTATAAGATGTTTTATAGATGGCATTTAGATCCAAAAAAGTTGTCCTGTATGTATTCTAATGTACAAGCTAAATGTTGGCGGTGTGATTGTGAAGATGCAACTTATTTTCATATTTGGTGGACCTGTAAGAAGGTTAAAGCATTTTGGATAAAGATTTGGTGGGTAATGCAAAATATTTTGAAAAAAAGGTTGGAATTTACACCGAAACTCTTTTTGTTGGGTATTATAAATGAATGTACATTATTGGAGACTAAGCTGATTTTAAATTTAATAACAGCAGCTAGACTGTTGGTTGCACAACACTGGAAAAAAGACTCTTTGCCTACAATAGAAGAATGGATTGTAAAAGTAATGAACTTAGCTGAGATGGCTAAAATCTCAGCATATTTGAAGGATCATACGCAAGAAAGATATATTCTGGAGTGGAGGAAATGGATTGACTATGTTCGGAACAAATACCATATAAGAAGACATCAAATTGCGTATGAATGAAGAGGAAGAGTTGTAATTTTTGTTTTTTTATTTTATTAGATTGGAGTTAAGATTTTGATAGTGTTTGTAAACTAGAAATTGGATAGGTTAATGGTTGGGTTAAAATTTTTGTTGAAAAAGAGAAACCCTGTATTTCACTCTGGGAAGTCTGGGGGGGGGAGGGGGGTTGAAGGAGGGGAGGGGTGGGGGGGGAAGGGGGGGTTTATATGTTTGTATTTTTATAAAACTTTTAATAAAAAAAAAAAAAAAAGGAAGGCTGTTTTTGCCCTCCCCAGGCCTGGGGAGAGTGAAAAATGGGCCCACTGCATGCCAAAAACGGGAGGAACATACACACAAGCACAGGAAGACGAGGCACGGGTGGGCATCGAATTATGGGTGTGGGCACGCACGCACACGATCCCCCCATTCCCCCCCCCCCCCGCTTTTGGCACGCGACAGCAAAAAGGTTAGCCATCACTGACTTAGAATTTTGTTCATTAATTGATGTTTTTAATCTTTTCATGGCAGGAGCAAATGATAGTTATGAAGCATTGTCTTTTCAGCATGAGGGACAGGAGTCTTATAGTAGTTTTACAGCAGCATCCAGTGTTGACATGTTATCTAGATCTAGTCACAGTATCTCATCACAGGTATGATAATATTGTCATATTGCCTATTTTTTCATTAAAAAAATAATACTTGAGTAATTTTTAAATAGCTTCTATGATGCTATTTTTTCTATAATGATGAATCTTGAAAGCAATTTTTAGTTTTTAGGAACTGATATTTTCTATTTGTCTTCAATGAATTTTAAATCATATCTCATGTTTCAGTATATTTCTTAAAATTAAAATGTTATTAAATATAGGATGGATTTCTGAATGTATCTGCTCAGGTGACTGCTTAAATTACATCACGTTATCATTTAATAGCAAGACAAATTATAGTTTATTTTTGTTCCGAAGGCCTTTTAACACAATATACAGAAACAGTGATTCAGAAGCTGAATCTTGTCCTTGAACTATAAAAGCAGTCTATAATCCTTTAAAAAGTTCCCTGCATTATTTTTTTCTGAGGCATCTTCCCAATGCCACAAAACATTGAAAATATTAGTATGGGTCTTTGTAATAATGCACAAAATTTAAGTGTACTTTCTGCCTCTTTTTTCTTTAAAATCAACCCAACATTCTCTTCCTGCCTGGTTTTCTCCATTTTTCTTTTTCTCATATCCTGTCTATAACTTTATCCCTTTCCAAGTCTTCTCTGTGTGATCTTCTGAAACTGTCTTTGTTTTCCTAATCCAGTCTCTTCATAGCTGTCCCATCAAGTCTTTCAACAATCTTTACCAAGAAGTGGAAATTCTTTTTTAATTCTTCTCTTTTTGTAGTGCTTTGACCTTGCTATTTACCAGAGAAAAACCTTAGTCACCTGTTAGATAGTACTTTATAGTGTTACCTTTCTTATCATCTCTAAGGAAAAATAAAGATGCTATGACTAGAAGCCTGTGCTTTGCCCTGAAGGAATTGCACTCCTTGGGGGAGTTCAGTGTGATGGTCACTTAAGGGAAGTTTGTCAGGCTATGGGCACTACAGTGACTAGAAATGATTATTTAAGCATTTATCTTTTTTCTTTTATCTAAGTATTTAATCACATTTTAAAAATGCTTTTAGTTTTCTACATTCTATACATTTGAAATAAGTATGACTTTACAAAACCAAGAAAAAACAAAAGCTTCAAAAGAAAATATTACATAGAAATTAATGCATTTTTTTATAGAAAAAGTTTGTTTAAATTTTTTAAAAACACAAACATAAAATACATCTTTTCAGAACAAAGCTTTGATCTGGTCATAGATTTGTATAATTACTAACACCTTTTTTAAAAAAAAATCACATCTCCACAAATTACCATCTTATAGAATAATAAATAAACAAACAAACAAATAAATAAATAAATAAATAAATAAATAAATAAAGGTTTAGTTAAATGTATTCAAATATTCAAATCATTACAATTGTTATCAATGTTTAAACAATATTTTAACCATTATTCCCCACATAACATCTTCATTTTAACTATTTATCCCAACATATTATTTTACATTTTCAAATAACACAACTTGATATTTACTCAATTATTTCCCTAAATTCTGTCTATTTAACAATACCATTATCCAAAAACCCGTTACTTAAATTTTTAAATCTTAACATATCATTTCAGTTTTCATTTCTTTTTGTTTAAATGAATGTATTTGTACAAATATTCAAATTATTACAATCATTATCCGTATTTAAACAATATTTTAGCTGTTATTCCCAACATAATCCCATTATAATCATCTTTATTTTTGCTGTTAAACCCAGCATAATCCTCATCATTTTTGCTGTCATACCCAGCATAATCATTTTTGGTTTTTTGCTGTTAATCCCAGCATAATCATCTTAATTTTACTGTTAATCCCAGCATAATCGTCTTTTGTTGTTACCATGCATCTATACATTACTTATTCCCAGTTAATCATATTATCATCATATTTATTATGACAATTTAACGTTGAGACATAGTTCTTACTTCAAACACATCTTCTGGGAACAATGCATTAATGCATTTAGTGGAGTTTGAAAGCTTAGCATTATTACTAATACGTGCACTGAAATTTGTTTTTCATATAGCTTTTTAATGTAATTTAATGAAACCATTTTTAAACAGCTCAATTCAAGACGGAGATTGAAAAGTGAGTGTTCCTATGACATAGACAATATTGTTATTCCTATGTCATTAATAGCACCATCAAAACTGGAGAAACTTCAGTATAAAGAAATTCTTACCCCAAGGTATTTGAAATTTTATTGAATTTTATACATAAATAAATAATATAAAACTTTGCTCTGATAGAAAGCATGTTGTATACAATTGACTATATTATGGAAAGGTCTAGTCATGCTACTTCTTATTAGGGAAATGGATGTAGTGCCTATAACACAGCTCTTGGGATTTGTTCTTAATGCTTTCAATTATAGTCTGACTCTTGCTACAGATGTCTTATGTTGGTTAATAGATCACAAGTTTCTATACATCTAAATTTCTTTTCTGTGAAACAAAGATATTAGAGACCTATCTCATAGATTAATGGCAAAGCTAATTCAAAAAAGTTGTAGGATTTATATTGCTAATGATAATAAACTATTGTTGATCAAATCATACAACTTTCAAATGAATGAACAGACTTCAGTGCAATTAATGTATTTTCTGTGTATATAATATTGCAGTAGGCACAAAAGATTAAGATACTTAATTTAGATTAAAATTCTTAAATATTTAAATGTTTAAACTGTACATGTTAAAAGTAAAATATGTTTCATTATACTGTATAAATTGAGAATGTGGCACCATCATACAACATATATCCATATGTTACATTAATATTATAAAAGCTTAAAAATCCCGTTGCATGTAAACGTTTAGGCGTTCCTCATGAAACAGTTTTAACAAATCCCCAAGGGAACAGAATCTGATACACTTCTATATAATGTGGCAAATGCAAAAGTTTGGACAACCTTCAAGTTGATTCAGCTGTTGCCCTCCTTTTCTGTAAAGTTGTTAGAAGTACTAAGTTACTAATGGTAAATGAATTAGATCTATGATTGCCTAGGAGAAATAATTAAATATTTTCAACAATCATGAGCTCTTTTAAGCAGATTTCTGAGCATTTAAAAATGGAAATAATCTACTTTTGAAATGCAGTGGAGGGCTATAAAATATCTAAATATCTAAACACTTCTACTTATTTCAACTGAAAGAAACATTATTAAGAAATGGAAATTAAATGGAATGGAAACTGAGAAAAAGCTGTGCTATTCAGAACTAAACACCATCTGATGTACAGATCACAAACATCCTCCTCAAAAGGTGAACTGACACAGGAATACTTATCTCACCATAAGGCAGAAATATAAGCAGCTATTGAAGAGAAAAAAGGCACCTGAAGGCAGCCGTTGACACAATCGATAGACAAATTTTATGGGATAAATTAGAGGCCATAGGAATAGAAAAAAAATTGTTATATCTAATTAGATTGTTATACACGGAAACTCAGGTAAGAGTTTGAGTGAACAGGACAGGACAGGATCGGTAACAAATGCAGTCCCAATAAAGAAGGGTGTCAGACAAGGTTGTATCTTAGCCCCAACGCTTTTCAACTTATATTTAAATGACCTTCCAAAATGTTTGGAAGATGTATCACTCCATGGGCCTAGTATAGGAACAAGACAGGTAAATTGCTTGTTATATGCCGATGATATAATTTTGCTGTCGGCCACACAGGTGGGGCTACGAAGCTCATTCGGGAGGTTTGCTTGACAATTAACGTAGAAAAATCAAAGATAATGATATTTAGCAGACAACAAAATATGAGGAGATGGATTTTAAATGACAGAAGAATAGAACAAGTTCAATCATTTACCTATTTAGGGCTAGTATTTCAGACAAATAGCAAATGGAATAAGCAGATAAAAGCCGGAGCTCAGAAGGCCATGGCTCGGATGGCTCAATTAAATAAACTTATTTTAGAGAAAACTCCATCTCATTCATCCCAGTGCTAAAGGTCTTCCAGGTGAAAATTGAACCAGTACTTACCTGTGGGGCAGAAATTTGGGAGTCGGTTAAGTTGCCTGGGCCGGAAACTCCTCAAAATAAGTTCCTGAGGAGAATTTTGGCAGTGTCCCCTGGAACCCCAGCATGTGTAGTAAGGGCAGAAACAGGAGTCCATGCGATTGGCACTAGAGCCTTGTTGAAAACAGTTTATTATTGGTTAAGAATAATCGAGATGGAGGAAGGGAGGTTACCAAAATTAGCATTAATGGATCAGATTATCTCAAGTAATAAAAATAACTGGTTATCAAGAGTTCTGAAGCAGGTATCTAGCTCCGGTATTCCTTTAAATTGGCAGCAGTACGATCATAGGCAGATCCGAAATTGGATTGCACTGATATTTAAGGACATAAGTGCACAATCAGATATTGCACAGATGACAGCAATAAAAATTTGCCCCTGGTTATCACCCAATAAACAAATTTTTAAAATAGAAAAATATTTAACTGTGCCTTTATTTCCCGTCATGAGATTTTTTACAAAATTGAGATTAGACCAACTTCAAACAAACATACTTTGGGGTAGGTATAAGGGTATCCCTGTAAGTAAAAGAGTCTCTTTATGTGGGACAGGGGAAGTTGAAACAATGTCCCATGTAATTTTTGATTGCCCCCTGTATTCAGATTTGAGGGAACATCAGCTGGGCAGGATCTTTTATACCTGCCCAGCACCTCTAAGTCTAAAGAGCACTTCTTGCAACATTGTCTGTTAGGTTCTAACTTGCAGCTGGTAAAATGGATTGCCAAATTTGTGGTAAAGTTGATGGAAAAAAGGACAAACTTGGTGCAGCAGAATGTGGTAGATTGTAGGAAAGATCATTTGATTTAATAATGTAATTTCAATAGTAGTTTTAAGACTGATTGGGTAGATAGAGGGGTGACATTATAATATAATTCTAATCATATTTAATTTGTATCTCAAATTATTGTACTTTATTCTGATTTCATTTTAGATCGTATTCTAATTTCATTTTAGATCGTGTGTTATTCCAATTTCATTTAAATTGTTTTACCAAACTCTTGTAATAATTTGTTTCTGGAACTCTACACTTTGATATGACTCAAGGGCTAATCAATAAATAAACATTGAGGAGGTTACAGATCCACTGTATAACATTATTTTCCCAACAGTGGTTCACAGTTATCAGAAAGAAAATTTTTATCTTTGAAACTATGACTTAGTTTCTGTAGTCATAATGTTAGTATACAGTGGGGCAAAAAAGTATTTAGTCAGCCACCTATTGTGCAAGTTCTCCCACTTAAAAAGATGAGAGAGGTCTGTAATTGTCATCATAGGTAGACCCCAACTATGAGAGACAAAATGAGAAAACAAATTCAGACAATCACATTGTCTGATTTGGAAAGAATTTATTTGCAAATTATGGTGGAAAATAAGTATTTGGTCAATATCAAAAGTTCATCTCAATACTTTGTTATATATCCTTTGTTGGCAATGACAGAGGTCAAACGTTTTCTGTAAGTCTTCACAAGGTTGGCACACACTGTTGCTGGTATGTTGACTCATTCCTCCATGCAGCTCTCCTTTAGAGCAGTGATGTTTTGGGGCTGTCGCTGGGCAACACAGACTTTCAACTCCCTCCAAAGGTTTTCTATGGGGTTGAGATCTGGAGACTGGCTAGGCCACTCCAGGACCTTGAAATGCTTCTTACAAAGCAACTCCTTCATTGCCCGGATGGTGTGTTTGGGATCATTGTTATGCTGAAAGACCCAGCCACGTTTCATCTTCAATGCCCTTGCTGATGGAAGGAGGTTTGCACTTAAAATCTCACAATACATGGCACCATTCATTCTTTCCTGTACACGGATCAGTCGTCCTGGTCCCTTTGCAGAGAAACAGCCCCAAAGCATGATGTTGCCACCCCCATGCTTCACAGTAGGTATGGTATTCTTTGGATGCAACTCAGCATTCTCTCTCCTCCAAACACAACGAGTTGTGTTCCTACCAAACAGTTCTACTTTGGTTTCATCTGACCATATGACATTCTCCCAATCCTCTTCTGGATTATCCAAATACTCTCTAGCAAACTTCGGATGGGCCCGGACATGTACTGGCTTAAGCATGGGGACATGTCTGGCACTGCAGGATCCGAGTCCCTGGCGGCGTAGTGTGTTACTGATGGTAGCCTTTGTTACGTTGGTCCCAGCTCTCTGCAGGTCATTCACTAGGTCCCCCTGTGTGGTTCTGGGATTTTTGCTCACTGTTCTTGTGATCATTTTGACCCCAAGGGGTGAGATCTTGCGTGGAGCCCCAGATTGAGGGAGATTATCAGTGGTTTTATATGTCTTCCATTTTCTAATTATTGCTCCCACAATTGATTTCTTCACACCAAGCTGCTTGCCTATTGCAGATTCAGTCTTCCCAGCCTGGTGCAGGTCTACAATTTTGTTTCTGGTGTCCTTCAACAGCTCTTTGGTCTTCACCATAGTGTAGTTTGGAGTGTGACTGTTTGAGGTTGTGAACAGGTGTCTTTTATACTGATAACAAGTTCAAACAGGTGTCATTAATACAGGTAATGAGTGGAGGACAGAGGAGCCTCTTAAAGAAGAAGTTACAGGTCTGTGAGAGCCAGAAATCTTGCTTGTTTATAGGTGACCAAATACTTATTTTCCACCATAATTTGCAAATAAATTCTTTCCAAATCAGACAGTGTGATTGTCTGGATTTGTTTTCTCATTTTGTCTCTCATAGTTGAGGTCTACCTATGATGTCAATTACAAGCCTCTCTCATCTTTTTAAGTGGGAGAACTTGCACAATTGGTGGCTGACTAAATACTTTTTTGCTCCACTGTATATTTATAAGCTTGAGATGTTTTGGAATAAGATACTTTGGACTAATGAAACCAAAATTAAACTGACAAAATTAACTGCACAATATACCTGGAAGAGAAAGGATGAAGGATTTGTAAAAAAACAAAAAACAAGCCACACCTGTTCATTTAGGGGTTTATTAAAACATACAATTGACCAGAAATGCCTAAACCTTTTCATTCAAACTGTAGATATTTCCTCACTTTTCAGTCATTTATCAGTGAATTATGATGACTACATTTAAACAGCTGTCAGAAGCAACCAGTGTGTCTGCTTTCAGACATTCACAACATTTGTTTGTCATTACTGAGGTTCATTGCAAGTCAGTGAAACTGTATGTAGTCTGTCAGGACTTTGCTACCTTAGCTACCTTAGAGAAAGGAAAGAAAATGAACCAATTACAAAGGTAATTCTTTGGTTAATATAAGATTTCTGATGGAAGAATACCAAGAAAGTAGAAAACACAGATGAGAAATATTTGTTTAAAACAGGGGAATATATTGCTCATTTGTGCAGGCTGTCAATAAACATGTAGCTATGTAACACTATGAAGAATCGCATAAAAACAGATACTATGTTACTCAAAAGCAAAGTTAATTGCTTTAATTTCATTTAGGATAGTTTTCCATAAGCAAAAGATTACAGAAAAAAAAATATCCCTGAACCATGATTTTACTGAATCGGGGTTGACCTTCCAACTTTAAAATTACATGGGAACACATAGTCTTATGTTCAAATAAACACAATACATTGGTGCCTTTGCACAAATGATTTGATAAAATAAAAAGAGAAATTTACCTTAATTTAAATTATATCAAAGCCAATGACTTTGGAACAGATAAATATTAACTATGAGAAAAAATTCAGTTATGTAATTGAATTGGTAGATTTGTTTGCAGTGTTTAGAGTAGAAAGTAACATCAGCTTCTGCAATTACTGTAAGTTCGAATCTCATCAGGCTCAAGGTTGATTCAGCCTTCCATCCTTTCTAAGGTAGGTAAATTGAGGACCCAGTTTGTGGGGGCAATAAGCTGACTTTGTATAAAATATACAAAAGTATGAAGGCTATTGCTTAACGCATTGTAAGCTGTCCTGAGTCTCCGGAGAAGGGCAGCATATAAATCAAATTTTTTTAAAAAAATGTTTTTTGTAATGAATTAGATTTGAGTTTTATCTGAACAATTTTCAAAGAAGAATCTTTTTTATCAACAGCTGGAGAATAGTTAGCCTAAAGCCTTTAGAAAAACTGCATGAGGATGAAGAGAAGGTAAGGTCTATTTATGATCAGCTGTTGTTTTGCTGTTGTTTTACAGTGAGGAATTTTATATTTTTACTGGCAGATAAATTATTGTACATCAGGATTGTGAAAGCACTGAAATGAAAGCATGTTACTATGAGCAAAGCATTCTTGAAATCTGAAAGTAGATATTTCCTTTGGGAGGTTTGGATGGCTGCTTCAGTTATTAACATACAATACTGGAGCCACAAGTGAAATGAAGCAGCTATATATGCACAACTGCATATTCAGAGACCGGGAACAGTCTTTGAAGCTACCACAAAAGTCTTTCAAAGGATATAACTACTTTCATGTTTCAAGGAGTAATGTTTCCCTCATGTTACCACCCATTGTACAACTTACTGTATATGAAGAATAAAATAAATTTTATAATAAAAATAATTATTATAAAATAACAAAATTATAAATACTTTGACTATTTTTTATCTAAAACTATAGAGAAGAGTCAGTTTGGTATAATTATTAAGGCATCAGGCTAGAAATTGGGAGATCATAAGTTCTAGTCCTGCCTTAACACAGAGCTAACTGGATAACTCTCAGCTTCCAATCCACGTCTATGCGTGACTCCGTTTGTTTGACTCCGAAACAATCAAAGCCAGCTTAGCATATTTGGATGATCAGTGTTTGGTTTAATTCACTATATACAGGAATCAAGAAAAGAGTATGATCCATACAAAGTCGGCACTGAGACCAGCCGCCTCTCAGCGCAATTTAAACAAGCCATGCCATCTGTGCCCCACCCTTGTAAGACGTCTCAGCTAATCCTGAGTTTAACGTATTTGGTAGACAAGAATACTCAATCACCCACATGAAACGGCTTGGTTTCTGTTCTCCTTTTATCAGCCTGTACCTTATATTCATCCGCAGCCTTCATTAATGCTTGTTTAATGTGTGGCCAAACCTTTCGGATGTTCTCAGCCCAGTCAGCAGGAGACAGTTGGTCTGGGGTATTTGTCTGTAACTCGGGGATCCCATTTAAGAAATTAGAGCCTAAATATTTGGGACCGTTTACGATTACCAAAGTCATTAAACCAGGTACTGTCAAACTAGAACTTCCTCCCTTACTGCGGCGAATCCATCAGTCTTTCCTAGCAGTTTACTGAAACCCGTAGGTCAAGTAGCATCAACGAGTCCTCCTGGACCCGTTAACGGAAACAAGTACAAAATAGAGGAGATACTAGATTCCAAAGTGACAAGGGGGCGGTTGAAATACCTGGTCAAATGGAAAGGGTACCCGAATGAAAAGGCATCATGGGTTGACATAGACGATATTCAAGCCCCACGGTTAATCCGACCTTTCCATAAGACATACTCACAGAAACCAAAAATAACCCCAGATAACTGATGTTAACGTTTTGTTGTTTGTTTGTTCCTTGCAGCTGGACTCCTGGTAGCGGAGCCGCCTGTCGAGCCCAGCCATGGCTTGCCACAAGAATATTCACATACACAATGTTCCTGCAATGATTCCAGGAGGAGATGGGCACCAGGTGGCTAGGTTTTGGTTGTGGGGGAGGCAGTGCACTAATGGACTATTGGTGGTGGTAAAACGGGTTCGAGATGACGGGATATATGGCCGACGAATCAACTTCATCATGGCTTCGGGAGCGTCATGATCTCATATCCTGCCTAGAGTGAGCAGGAAGTGGCTGCCAAAAACTCCACACAGCTGAGACGCGTTATGAGGGTGGGGCGCAGGCGGCACAGCTTGTTTAAATTGCACTGAGGCGGTTGCTGTCAGTGCTGACTTTGTATGGATCGTACTCGTCTTTTCCTGATTCCCGTGTATAGCGAATTAAACCAAACACTGATCAAATACGTTATCAAATATGTTGATTCGTCAGCCATGTGTCCCCCTCATCTCGAACCCGTTTTACCACCAATAGTCCATTAGTGCACTGTCTCCATCACAACCGAAACCTAGCCACCCGGTGCCCATCCCCTCCTGGAATCATTGCAGGAACATTGTGTATGTGAACTTTCTTGTGGAGAGCCATGGCTGGGCTCGACAGTAACCTTGGGTCAGACCCTCTTCCTCAGCTCTAGGAAAAAAGGCAATGGCAAACCACTTTCAAATATACTGCCAGGAGAAATGCAGGGACTTGCAGGAGTCAGCATGGTACAAAGGCACACAAACACATGCACACACACACACACACACAATCACACACAAAAGGCAGAAGAAAAAGTATGATTATTCTTGTTCTGAGATGGGTAAAAGACAGGTTACGAAAGATAATATTTTGAGAGTTTTAACTAAAATTGGGTCAACACTATAGCATTGGTTTGGACAGGTGTCCACAAATCTACTGACCAGGGTCAACTATGCCTTGATTTTCAATAATCCATGTTTGTTATTTGCTTGTTAATAATATTTGTAGCCTGTCCAAATTGTGACAGACTGAACAATTATGTATATAAATCAACTACACAATAAAAAGGCCAAATATCAGCATGCCTAGATTTCCTATGATAACTGCCCATAACCAAAAAGGGCCAAATGCATAGAAGTAATCTTCTATTTACAACCACAATTGGGACCAGAATTTCTGTTGCTATGCAAGGAAGTTGTGAGTTGCACCTGGGGTCCCGCATACTGTTATGAAATAGTCCAAGCACATAGCGAGCAGGATGAGAGTTCCATCACCACAGCATCCTGGCTCACCATCAAGAGCTGGGCAAAGGCCCTAGCCTTGATTTTTGCTTATCATATAAGCAGGAGCTTAAACCCCAGAAAGATCCTTAAATCACAAATACTTCTTTTACTGAGTTTAGGGCAATTTTAATTGTATCATATTTCATATAAATATTGAATAACATAGGGGTAATCCCTGAATTTGTGAGATACCATATTGGAGTCCTTCTTTCTCTCCCAATCACCATGTGGAATCTCCATAATACCTCCTAAGTATGTATTCATTCATGTAAACTGACGGAGTGTCTGAAAAGAGAGGCAGTGGTGGTAGATGGGGAAAAAGATAAGACAAAGTATGTATTGCTCACTCTTGTATTTGGCCCAGATTCCCACCGATGCTCAATCCTAAAATGGGTTTCTTCTGTATTAAATATGATGTTCTTAAGAGCCATTGCTACATTTATGTGGTTTTAGGATTATTCTACTGTTTTTTCCATGTTTAGTAAAAATGAATTTTACTGTATATTTGTACAGTGTATTTTTAGAGTGCTGAATTCATAATTGTTTTGTGAGAAAACTGTTCTCATTCATTAAATAAGATTTATAATCTTGAGTATTCTAATACTTAGGCAGAAGATCTGTCTGATGATGTCTATGCTGCACGTCATTCAAAATTTGAAGACAAAGAAAAAGCACGGTGGTCACTGTGGGAAAAGTGTCGATGTCCTAGAAGGAATAGGCAGGTTGAAATTTAAAAATATTGGAATTACATTTTTGTTTATTGCTAGTAGTCTCAAATTCTTCAGCCAGTTTCTCTTACAAAATTAGTTATGTTATTGGAGCTATCTGAATCTTGCTTTACTATTATTCAAATGAAAAATTACTATTGCAAATATAATGCTTGTGCCAGCATTTGTATCTAATTCTTACATAGGCAAGATGCTTGACTTAATACTAATTGTAGCTGCCCATGAACTAAAAAGTATGTGTTGATTTTTCTACATAGTTAGTTACAAAACCTTCACTTATGCAAATGTATTCAAATTTTTCATTTGAAAAAACATGAATGTTTTTAATATTGAAAGTATGGGTGGCTTAATTTATTGCTTTAGTGGCATCTGAAAATAAATAATGTAAAAAGGTGGGTGTTTAAAATCCACAGAACTGTACTTTTCATTCTCAATTGACTTTTTTTTACAGCATGCTTTTATTTTGTATAGCAAAATATTTTTTTAATTGGGAACTGGGGTTTGAAGGCATTTGGTGAGAAAATAACCCAAAGCTGTTTCAGAAAGAAAAAGTGCAATATTCATATGAATATGCAATCCTGTTATTATAAAACTAAGTAGTTCTTTGCTTTCTGAGACTAAGGATATATGATGAGATAGCATTATGTGGTAATTTAAAATTTTAATATATAAACACAAAGCATAATGAATAAAAAATAGGAGAAATTCAGAAATTCGCAATGCGTTAATGCTGGTATTCAAGCAAGAACTGAAGGGAAAGGGCAAGTTTCCTATTTGAATGTAAGTTCTGGAACATTACAGGGTCACCCGTATGTATGAATAAATCTTTAACAATGTGACTAATAGGCTGGTTATTTGTTCAAATGTTACTGGATTATGCTTCCTCAAAAGATTGATGTTCTTGGACAGAGTTCCATGTCAGAATCTTCAAGAACTGTAAAGGGTCTTTTTAAAAAACAAATCACCCCCTCTAGCTTGCATGCTTTTGGGTTTGATTTCCCTATGTCTTGCCTTTTGTAAATGGAAAGCGGTTTTGGAGCTATCAAGGGATAAAAGCAATACCAGACATCTCTGCAAGGTTAAAGGCCCAAGTTTGCCAAAAACTTTGACTGGATTGTATGAATGCAGTCTTCTATAAGTTCTCTATGTAATATTTGTATGAATGAATGAATGACAATATATTTATATGTATATGAAATCTTAATCTGTTCACCGCCCTGAGTCCTTTGGGAGAAGGGCGGTATAGAAATTCAATAAATAAATAAATAAATAAATAAATAAATTTAAGTGGCAGAGGAGACAAGTGCACCATAATAATATTTGGTAAAAGTAGAAGACTTTTTAAATTTAATTTAATGTAATTAAATTGTAGTTTTGCCAATGTTAGATAAGGAGATTGTCAGGAAGGTTTAAAGAAAGATGTGATAATAGCCATGACCTGGATGACTAAGAATCTTCATAGACATTCCTTCGTCAGTTAGTAAAGCAGTTTTGTAGAGCACTGAGGGAATATTGACATCATATTGGGATGTTGTAATAAAAGTAGACCTTGCTTAATGACTGCCCTGTTTACTGACCATTTGAAGTTACGACAGCATTGAAATAATAACTATGGCCAGTCCTCACATTTACAACCATTGCAGTGTCCTCAAAGTCACAATTGCCATTTAAAAGGTGCTTTGCAACCTGCACACATTTGCAGCTGTTACAGTGTCCCACATCATGTGATTCCACTTGCATGTTTCAGTCAGCTTTTGCCAAGCAGAGTCAGTGGAGAAGCCACAAATAAAATTGCAAGTTGCACTCAGTGTACCATTTCACTTAATCCCTAGTGACTTCCTTCATAACTCAGTAGTGAAATCTGGCTGGATCTATCTGGCTCATGTGAGCCGGTAGGGCCGGTGGCGGGAGGCTCTGCCCACTCACTGGGATGTCATTAGGTCCTGTTTTTGACCCTCCTGCACATGCGCAGAAGGCTCTGCACATGCACAGAAGAGGAGCATATGCTCACATTTCTGAACCGGTAACAAAGGTAAGTGCATTTCACCACTGTCATAACTGACTGGAAAATGATACAAGTGCATTCTGGTCAAATTATATTTCACTTAATGACCACTTCACTTAGTGATGGAGTTCCTGGTCTCAGCTGTGGTCACTAAGCAAAGACTACCTGTATACAAGAAATAAGAAGAATGGCAGATAGTTAATTAACTTGATATGAAAAT
The DNA here is from genome assembly GCA_030761175.1 of Masticophis lateralis. Classification (NCBI taxonomy): domain Eukaryota; kingdom Metazoa; phylum Chordata; class Lepidosauria; order Squamata; family Colubridae; genus Masticophis; species Masticophis lateralis. Next base: position 180,905,908 of record JAUDYJ010000001.1, read on the forward strand.
CTGAGATCATTCTTGGAGGAAGGCCATTTCCGGGTTAAACGTTTTTTTATATTTATAAACGTAAATTTAGGGTTGGTCACCCTGCAGTGAAAACTTTATTTATTTATTTATTTATTTATTTATTTATTTATTTATTTATTTATTTATTATTTATTTATTTATTTATTTATTAAATTTGTATACCGCCCTTCTCCCGAGGGACTCAGGGCGGTGAAGAGCCAAAATTAAAATACATACAGTATGAAAATTAAAATAATTTAAGACATAATTAAATCAGTTTGGCTTCCCCAATTTAAAACCCCTTACCTATAAAATTAACCCGTTAAAAAAAATTTAAGCCAGCCCGGCTTGCTGAAATAATAAAGTCTTCAGGGCCTTGCAGAAAGTATGGGGGTCCGGGATCAGTTGTATCCCTGGGGGAGAGCTTGTTTCAGAGGGCGGGTGCCCCCACAGAGAAGGCTCTCCCCCTGGAGGCCACCAGTCGACATTGCTTGACCGACGAGGAGGAGACCCTCTCTGTGGGAGCGTATTGGCCGGTGGGAGGTGGCAGAAGGTGGTCTTGTAAAAACCCAGGCCCTAAGTCATGGAGTGCTTTAAAGATGAGAACCAATACCTTGAAGCACACCCGGAAGACCGCCGGAAACCAGTGCAGCTCGCGCAGGAGAGGTGTTACATGGGAGCACCATGTCGCCCCCACAATTACCCACGCGGCCGTATTCTGGACCAGTTGGAGCCTCTGGGTGCTCCTCAAGGGGACCCCCATGTAGAAAGCATTCCAGTAGTCCAGGCGAGAAGTGACAGGGCATGACTGACCATGCATAAGGAATCCCGATCCAGAAAGGGCCGCAACTGGCGTATCAGGCGAACCTGATAAAAAGCCCCCTGGCCACGGCTGTCTTATGCTCTTCTAAAGAAAGCTGTGCATCTAAGAGGACGCCCAAGTTATGAGCCTTCTCCGTGGGGGCCAATGACTCGCCCCAATAGCCAGCAAAGGCACCAGCTGGCTATAATGAAGGTATCTGTCCTGAGCATGAACAAAATCATCACTTAGGAATCCATTGCATTCAAAAATAGACTGGAGAGAAAAAACTTCTGGTGCAGCTGTCAAGGCGGAAGACCGGTGCAGTGTTAGCTCCTCTGTGCTAAGTGTTTTTCTCGAGCCTCTGCAGCTTTATTTTGCTGTTCTCAGCCCCGGAGAGGCTGGGGAAGCGGAGGAACTTTCTTTGGAGGCGAGGGGGGGTACCACCCCTCGCCGCAATGAAGCCTGAGCTCCAAGGATCTGGAGGACAAGAAGAGAGCCGTAGAATGCAGCCCCAAAGCCCATGACACTGCGCTTCTTTTTTAATCTGCACGGGGAGACAAAACGGAACACACTGAAAGGAGAAAGAGAAGAATGGGACGAAACCTGGCACTGATGGGACTGAACAGCGAATAAATAGGGTAGTGGCAGCCAAGATTGTAAGTGAAGGAAGCCTTTGCTTATTTGTACTTTAGCTTTGTCAATGCTGCGAAATCTTGGTGAAATGGAAGAACGATATCCCACCTAAGTGGAGAAAGGACTGGAGCGGAACTTGCATAATAGGGACAACAACTGAGAGAAACTTTATAAAAAGAGAGTAACGACTCTCTGAAACAGTAACTGTGAAATTGGAGGTGTTGAGTAGGGGGTGAGTCTCTTCCTGATCCCCACTCCTCCCCAGGATTATTGAGAGTGAGCTCTTTCCTGTTTAACCCTTTTTTTACTGTAACACACTGGAATAGTGTTTGAATTTAATACCCTTCTGAATCTATATTAATTTTTTTCTTTTTTGTTTCACTATAAATATATATGTGTAATAAGCTAACTAATTATAACTGAAGATAATTTATAGTCTCTAATTTTCATTAACCATAAATAATAATTAGTTGATTATTTAACTACCTATTTTGGCCTACTACTTAGTATAATTTCATTTATTATTTAGCGTGTATATATTATAAGATTAAGATTATATTAAGGAAAAAATATATTTGGTATAAAGTAATAGCATATTGTAATTAATTGTGGATAGGATAATTTTGAATTGATTTTAGATTTGTAGGTTATTGGCAAATAATTGAGGTCAAATAGTAATAAGAAATTCAAATAAGAAAAATTGAATTGTCTATATTTAAATTTAAAGCAGACTACTTAAGTGCATGACATTTTGGGAAAATCTCCTTTGCCTGGCTAACATGTCCACCACAGTGACATCAACTTCAATAGTAGCATCCTCTCCTATTACAACTTCCCCAGGGCTAAGAAAGTCATCTGAAAGCCTATTGACAGGAGAGAAACCTGTCACGATGCAAGGAATCCAGGCGATGTTTCAGAACATCCAAGAGATAATGGAAAAAAATCAAGAAGCGACATCTAAAAATGTTGATGACTTGAAGACTGAAATGAGCAAATTAAGAGGAGAGATTAAACAAATTAAAGGTACACTGGGAGACATGAGAACAACTTTAGCTAAACACGAAGATCGGTTGACAGAGGTTGAAAAAAACCACTGAGCGAGTGGAGGACCAGATGGAGAGATGTGAATGGAGATGTGTACAAGTGGTTGGGAAACTGGAAGACGAAATGGTATTTTTAGAGATGGAAAAATCTGCCTTTTTCTTATGTCTCCAGAATGTAGTGGAGGATAAAGAGGAACAGCTTGATGAGATTGTGGGAGAAGTGATAGCAGAAGTAGTTGTAAAAAGGAAAGAAGACGTCTACTGTGATATAGATGAAGCCTACCATGTTTATACTAATTACGCGAGACGTCACAATTGCCCAGGGAAATTCATGTGAGACTCGCCAAAAAGGCGTTTAGAGATGAAACTCTCCATAAGGCTAGGGATCAGAATCTTACTTATAAAGGTCAGCAGATAACAATTCTAAAACAAATACCTAGAAGGGTGCAGGAGCAGAGACAGAACTACCGATTTATAACCTCGCAGTTGAGGAAACACAATGCCCCATATAGATGGTTGCTCCCTGAAGGGCTTTTGGTGATATGGCAAGACTGGAAAGTAAAAATTGAGAATATACAAGATGGACAAGACTTTTGTGAAAACTTTTTTGGATCTAATGGACATGAAAGAAACAAAGAAATGGCAAAGGAGGACCAGAGAGCTCAGAAGGATGACTGGAGAACTGAGGGAAGAGCACAAGTATATAATGGGAAAGGAAAGCAAAATGGGAGGAGCGGGGAGGGAGGAGCAGAAGAATACGGAATAGAGACCTGCCAGATAGCAAAATCTAAAGAGACTAATAGATAAAAATGGACCAAGAAGTGAGACTGTTGAAGGTGAATGTCAATGGTCTCAATACTCCGACAAAGAGAAGATGTATCTTATCGAAAATTGTTAAAGCCAAAGTGGATATAGCATGTTTATAGCAAGAAACTCATATTAAGCTATCTCAATCGAATTTATTGAAATGTCCAAAAGCAGGGAAATTATTTGTAGCAGCTACGGAAGAGAGAAAGAGAGGAGTAGCAATTTATGTAAAGGAACATCTCTTGCCGAAACAATTATTCTCAGATGAGGAAGGAAGAATGCTAATATTGGAAGTGGAATTATTGCATAGTAAAGTATTACTAGTAGGAATTTACTCTCCTAATACTAAACAGGGATTTTCCTTTCGGAGAGTACAATGGGAAATTCGAGATTTGGAATATGAGCAAATGTATCTCTTGGGTGACTTCAATGCAGTAATTAATAAGACGGATTATAAAACGGGGAAAAATGCAAAAGGGGAAAATAGAGGATAGGACAAGAGGATCTTACCAGTCATTTGTAATGAAATGAGGGAGGAACTGGGATTGAAAGATATCTGGCATGAACATAATTTGACGGTTGAACAATTTACCTATTATTTCCCCAGGCATAAATCGTGGTCCATGCTGGATACGATTTGGTTGTCGCAAGAGCTTAGCATTCAAGTGATGGAGGTCAAGATCATGCCGAATGATTGGGCAGACCATAACCCAGTATTAGCTGTTCTAAAGAAGGAAGGGAAGAATAGGAAGAGATGGATGATGAGACCAGAGATTTTGAAAGAACCTGAATTTATACAAAAATTAAAGGCAGAGGTGGCCTTCTTTTTTCAAGAAAATAGGATGCCAGGAATGTCCCCTCAAACAGTATGGGATACTGCTAAAGCCTTTATAAGGGGTATTATTATTAAATATATGGCCATTAAACATAAAAAAGAAGAACAAGATAAAGGTGAGATATTGAGTAAATTAAAAAAAGGCTGAGGAACAATTGCAATGTAATCCTCTGAATCTGGAAGCAAAAGAACAGATAATGTTGTTGAAACATCAATTTAACCTGTTAGACCTGGATATGATGAAACATAAGATAAAGGGGGCAAAGCAGAAACATTTCGAGACAGCCAATAAACTAGGAAGTTGGCTTACTTTTAGATTAAAAAAGGAGAAACAGAGTAGACGAATTGAGCAACTAGAAGGATGGGAATTTAATAAGAGATAAGAGAAGGAAAGAAAGGTTTGTGGTGGACTTCTATAAGGAATTATATGAGAAGGAGGAAATCCAGGCAGGAGAGACGAAAAAATATATAGAGAATTCGTATTTACCTAGGATATCTGATTTGACAAAACGAATTTTGGAAGAGGAAATTACTCTAACAGAGATTGAAAAAGTAGTAAAGAAGCAAGAGAATTCAAAAACACCGGGTACAGATGGACTCCCGGCTGAGTTATATAAAGCATTGTTTGAAGTAATGGGGGAACACATGAAGGATTTATTTAATGAGGTGTTAGGAAAAGCAGAAATCCCCCATTCATGGAGGGAGGCCAATATTAGTTTAATACCTAAGGAAGATCCACCACCAACAGATATAAAAAACTATAGACCAATTTCTCTCCTGAACTCAGGTTACAAAATATTTACAGAAATGTTAGCAAATAGAATGACAGGCTTTTTAAATGAATTTATACATATTGATCAAAACTGTCACTGCGTTTTTATATTTACCAGCAGAGCTATTATTTTTACCATCACAACAATTACGAGATAATCTGAGAGTTATGTTAAATGTACTTGAAAATTATGAAAACCATCCAGGCAAACAGATTGCTTTAGTTTTTGTTGATGCCCAGACAGCATTCGATAGGGTCAATTGGGAGTTCATATTATTACAATTAGAGCATATGGGTTTTGAACAAAGATTTATAAATGCAATCAAAGCCATCTATTCTAAACAGACTGCCTGATTATTGATAAATGGTGATTTGACAGAAGAATTTCCTATTGGTAAGGATACAAGACAGGGCTATCCTCTCTCCCCCCTACTCTTTATATTGTCGTTAGAGACCCTACTGTGTAAAATAAGGAATGAAGAAGGAATAAAAGGCCTTAAAATTAGGGATCAGATATACAAAACTCAAGCCTTTGCAGATGATATGGCTTTTATTTTGGAAGATCCTATAAACTCTTGTCTATCTTTGTTGGAGAAAATTGAAGAATTTGGGGCTGTAGCGGGCTTGCTAATTAACAAAAAGAAGAAAAATATTCTAACCAAAAATATTCTAGAGAAAGGTAAACAGGATTTAGAGGAAGCAACAGGACTTAAAGTGGTCAGTAAAATCAAATACTTAGGAATCGAGTTAACAGGTAGATGCTTGAGCATCCAGGAGGATAATTATATTAAATTATTAACTCAAGTAAAGAAAGATCTAGACAAATGGGGTAAAATTCAATTGTCACTCCTTGGACGGGTAGCAACAATAAAATCCTATGTTTTACCAAAATTCAACTTTCTCTTCCAATCGGCGCCAGCGAATTTACCCAAACATTTTTTTACAGATCTAAATCAGTCTGTAACTAAATTTATATGGCAGGGGAGGAAACCCCGGATTTAAAAAAAAATGATGCAAGAGATGAAAGAAAGAGGGTGTCTGGGCCTACCATGTTGGGAAAATTATTATTCAGCCGCTTTATTAGTGTGGGTCAAAGAATAGATCGCTTTAAATATTAACCGTCTTCTTAGGATAGAAGGCCATGACTTACAACAAGGTTGTCATATGACACTCTGGCGAGATTATACTCCACAAAGTAAGTGGTTTACTCGGCACTATATAAGGAACATTTTAATTCGAAATTGGGAGAAAGTTAGTAAAAAATATTATATTAAAACACCGTGTTGGATATCACTTTTGGAAGCTCTGACGTATCCCAAAGTATTTATTTTGGTGAAAAAATTTAATGTATGAAGATCTGTTGAACGCAGATGGAGAGCTAAAGTCAAAACAGGAGTTGAATTTTCAGGGATTTTAATTGGATTGGTGGAATTACCTGCACATCCAATCAAAATATAAAAGAGATCGAGCTAGAAATGGCATAAATGTGGAGCTGCAGGAGTTAGATAAAATTCTTTAGGCCAAGAAAAAGACATGATCTCCAAATGCTATAAACTGTTAATGAAGATAGAGATTGGTGAGGAAGTAATAAAAGATATGATGATTGCCTGGGGGAAAAACTTTGGTTATTCAATTCACCTTGAAAAATGGCAAGAGATTTGGTGGGGAAATATGAGATTGGTAGTGTTCTGGCCCCGTTCCCAGAAATAACCCCCCCCCCCTTCAGACAATCAGAGTCTAATGAACTGGCAGGCAACCAAGTAAGCTGATAACAAAGTTTGGCAGCAATCCACAGCTGCTTGCCAACGTCTTTATTAATAGGTCAGTCACATACACACCACCAAAATGCATTGCCGGAGAGGAGGTTGATAACAAACGCCACCCGAGCCCGGTCATCTGGAAAATCCTCCGGCTTCATTGCCATAAACAGCTGGCATTGTCCCATGAAAGCCGGGAACGTCTGCTGCTGCCCAGAGAATTTATCAGGCACACTGATAGGGCTTTTCCGACGAGGAGGAGGGGGAGGAGGAACAGCTGCAGGCACATTTCCCCCAGCCAGTTGCGCAGTCAACTGGCCGACCTGCTGCTGCAGGAGTTGGTTGTCAGCTTGCAACTGTTGGATAATTTGCTGCAGCTGTGGATCCATCGTGGTAACGATGGGTTAACTTTTTTGGGTGACGAACAAGATGTTCTGGCCCCGTTCCCAGAAATAACCCCCCCTCAGACAATCAGAGTCTAATGAACTGGCAGGCAACCAAGTAAGCTGATAACAAAGTTTGGCAGCAATCCGCAGCTGCTTGCCAACGTCTTTATTAATAGGTCAGTCACATACACACCACCAAAATGTTCAGAGCTGAGACGCAGGGCCGATTCAAAACCGGGATCCATGAATCTTTGTTTTGTTCGTCACAAAGATACAGGCTGTAATCCCTCTTTTATATAGCCTGGGAGGCGTGGTCCACCAGCTAATCACGACCACGCCTTTTCCTCTGCTGGGCTCTCCTGTCTCTCCGACGCTGGCGAGGATCCAACCAAAACTCACTCCCCTCATCAATGTCCTCCTGTGGCTGCGGGGACGAGCTTGGCTCTGGGCCTATCTCCTGCTCTTCGGTGTCCTCCGGAGGCATTGCCAGAGAGGAGAGTCCTGGAGAAGGAGGCCTTGCCAACTCCTCTCCCTCACTCTCAAGAGTCCTCCCCTGCTGATGATGCAGGCTCAGGCAACGGAGCCACAACAGGTAGTATCTACCACATATAAAGAAAATATAATATTTATAAGATGTTATACAGATGGCATCTTCCGCCAGATAGATTGGCAAAAATGTTTAATGGACAGTCCACGGAATTTTGGAAATGCGGGCTTGAACGCGGTACCTATTATCATCAATGGTGGACGTGTCCAGAAGCAATTAAATTTTGGGGAAAAATTAAAACATGGCTGAAAGAAATCCTAAACCAGGAGTTTGAACTGCATCCAGAGAAATGCTTGCTTGGCTCCAAACCAGAAAATGTAAAAAAAGTTTTGTGGTACCTCATACTACATATCATCACTGCAGCGAGAATAACATTTGCTCAATTCTGGAAAGATAAAAATATCCCACCTGATGAGGCAATAATAAAGATTTTGGATTGTGCGGAAACAGATAGATTAACCAAAAAACTGAAAGATAGAGACCAAACGCAAACACGTTTATCTTGGGAAAAATGGTATAATTGGCTATTGAAAAGAACATTGAAACTAAATTAGAAGATTATAAATAGATGTTGTATTTACTGACAATATTTATTGTATATTTAAAGTGAGGTTGAATAGACCTGATTGATTCAAAAATTCAAAATAGGTGGTTTCGTCTCCTCCAGAATGTAGTATGAATTTATTGTATAGGTTCGTACTAAATATTTGATTACAGAGATATTATTTATATGTATTAATGTTCTTTATTTTGTCGTCTTGTTTTGTTATTTGTTTAATGTGTCATTGTCTTTTTTTAACTATAAATGTAAATAAAGTTTTATTTTTTTAAAAAAAAAATAATAGACTGGAGAAACATTCTGCCAGGAGTATAAGGTGTCTTCTCTTGAGCAGGGGGTTGGACTAGAAGACCTCCAAGGTCCTGCCAGTTCTATGATTCTGTTTCTGCTGTAGTCACTGTGGTATTAGGCATTTCCAACTGAGAATGATTTGTGAACATCATTGTAGAAATTTTGGGAAAAGAAATGTCTTTCTTTCCAAAAGGCAATTGCAAAGAATGAGGAAAATACAGAAGAGGGAATAGTTTGTATGTGATGAACAAAGAGATGTAATTTTAGACATGAATTTTTCTAGCTATTTATTTTTATTGAATTTATATTGCCTATTCGCCCATGGCGACTCAAGGTGGCTTACAGAATATAAAACTTATATATATGGTTTGGTTAGTGTTTAAGGCATCAGGCTAGAATTTGGGAGATCGTGAGCTATAGTTCCACCTTAACCATGAAAGCCAGCTGAATGACCTTAGGCTAATCACACTCTCTTAACCCAACTCACTTCACAGGGTTGTTGTAGGGAAAAATAGGAGGAGGAAGATGTGTTGGATACATTGAGTATTTTGGCTTAAGTTATTTTAAAAATACAGGCAGGTTATAAATAAATGAACAGTTTTCATATATATAAACTAGGTTATTATGACAGGGGTCATTCTGACTCACGATGATGACTCACAGCACATCTTTGTTGCTCAGTAGCAAAATATAAACAGAATAGGTGATTTGAGGGTTTCTGTCCATTTTAATATTTATTTAAGATAGCTTAAATGAGATTCTTGAATGTAACTTCATACATATTTCAATAACAACTGGGGTAATTGTCTTTAATCAGAATGAGGGTTTTTTATTGATTATGTGCCATCATTATATGTCATTTTTGACTCCTACTAACCACATACATTTTCTCCAAGACAATCTAATATTAATCTGTTCTTTGATCCATCAGCTTGTTTCTTGACTGTCCGCAATATTTTCAGCACTCCAACACTAAGTTCAAAAGCATCAATACTTTTTAAAAGTATTTTTAAAGCTTCTTTAAAGTCCAACTTTTGCTTCCATGGAGTGTCATAGGAAATACCTTTTTTTTTTTCATTTGCTATAAAAATTTAAATGTTTAATGCATTGTGGTCAAAAGAGGTATTGCCTGAAACAAAAACATCATTCTTGGCAAAACATTTGTTTTTATCAAAGAAATTCTCCCCAATAGACATTTCCATAAATAATGAAGCACATGCTGACTTCTTTTAGGATTTTTTAAATTATTCTTTATTTTGCTTTTTCAATTATTTAGCATGCATTGGCAGTAATGTTTCGTGTTTTTTGACCTTTTCTAAAGTCAGCTTGAACATCTGGTATTTTCTTTCCCATGTAGGGCTTTAATCTGTTTTGGGTGATCTCAAACTAATGCTAGCATGTGAAATTAAGGATATTGTATGATAATTTGCATACTCTGTTAAGTCTTTCTTTTAGTTTTGGAATCTAAATCAACTTCTTTTACTTGGTTCGCCCCAGTGTCTTTCTCCAGATTTGCTCTGGCATAGCTTGGTTAGAATTGACTAATTTATGTTCTTTTGATTGCCATATTACATGGCAATCAATGGGTATTTCATCAGTTCATATAATTTCTAGACTTGGTAATGACTGGAGTGCTGATCTGACTTCTTATTTAGTACCAGAGGTTCTTATAAGTAAGGACTATATTCTAAGATATCTTAGATACTGACATCTTTACTGAATATTTTTTTCATTAGTTCAAAAGCTTTCCTTTTTTCCTCACATTTGTTTCCATCTTCAGTATCTTTACAGATGTTGTAATACTGCTTTTTGTCTTTTCTGAAAGCTCTTTGGTTAAATTCTTTTCGGATATTTTTTTCTCTCCTTCTTGGCTTTTGCTTCTCTTCTTTTTTTTTAATAAAGTTTTTTATTTTTAAACAAAAACAACAAAAAACATCATCTTTCCATATACTTACAGATGGTGATTCGGTCAGTTAAAATCATTTTGTGCTCTCAACATTTTCAAAATTTCAATTGTGACAAGTGTTTTTTCATCTAACTAAAAACAAATGTTTACACATTTTATCCAAATTTCATTTCACATGTAATAGTTCATCTCCATTCTTTATTATCTACCCATTGGTAAAATAGCTCCCATATCAAATAATATTGTTCATCTTCCTGTTCTCTTATTTCAAATGTCAATCTACTCATTTCAGCACAGTCCAATATTTTTTTAATAATTTCTTCATCAGCAATTTTCTTCTCTCCTTTCCAGTTTTTTGCAAATACAATTCTAGCCGCTGTTAAGATATTCACAGTTAAATATTACAATTCTTTATTGAAAGTCTCAGGTAAGATCCCTAATAAAAATATCTCTGGTTTTAAGTCAATAAGTCTCTTTGTCATTTTTTCCAATGTGTGTATCTTAGTCCAAAAACTCCTTGCTTCTATGCATGTCCCCCACAGGTGGTAATAAGATCCTGTGGTCTGATGACTCTTCCAACACTTCTCTGATTTATTCTTGAACATTCTGGCTATCCTCATCAGGGGTAGGTGCCACTTGTAAAACATCTTATACAAATTCTCCTTATATGCTGAAGACATTGTCATTTTATAGTTATGTGATCACAATTTTTGCCATTTCTCCAAATCAATACCATAACCAAAATTTTTCCCCCATGCTATCATTGATTCTTTAACTTGTTCTTCTTCCAATTTTACCTCTAACAAATATCCATATATATTGGACGGGGTTTTCAAGCATTATGATTGGTTAAGACCCTGTGGACCCAGAATATAGATTACAGGCATTTGCCTGCTATTCCTCAGTTCTAGGTGGTTTTTTTAAAGAATTTTTTTTAAACAAAACATAAAAACATCATCCTTTTAAACAATTACAGACAGTGTTTCGATCAGTTAAAATCCTTTCATGCTCCCAAAATCTTCAAAATATCAACATATGACAATTGTTCTTTTCCCCTAAAAGAAAACAAGTGTTTACATATTTATCTTAATTTCATTTCATATATCATCTCCATGTTTTATTTTCTATCCATTGATAAAATAACTCCCATATCAAATAATGTTTATCTTCCTGTTCTCTTATTTCAAATGTCAGTTTACTCATTTCAGCACAGTCCAGCATTTTCTTAATAATTTCTTCATCAGTTATTATCTTCTCTCCTTTCCAATTTTTAGCAAATACAATTCTAGTCACTGTTAAAATATTCACAATTAAATATTGCAATTCTTTATTGAATGTCTCCAGTAAGATCCCTAATAAAAATGTCTCTGGTTTAAAATCAATATGTCTCTTTATCATTTTTTCCAACCAAGTATGTATCTTAGTCCAATATCTCCTTGCTTCTACGCATGTCCACCACATATGGTAATATGATCCTGGGCTCTGATGACACTTCCAACACTTCTCCGATTTATTCTTGAACATTCTAGCTATCCTCTACGAGGGTAAATGCCACCTGTAAAACATCTCGTACAAATTCTCCTTATATACTGTAGACATTGCCATTTTATAATTATGTGACCACAATTTTTGCCATTTCTCTAAATCAATACCATAATCAAAATTTCCCTCCACGCTATCATTGATTCTTTAACTTGTTCTTCTTCCAATTTTACCTCTAACAAATATCCATATAATTTTTTAATTACATGGTCATCAGAACCCATTAACATCTTATCTAAAATAGTCAAAACATTATAAATACCTTCTTGCTTGAGAACTTCTCGATATCTAGAAAATATTTACATATATGAAAACCAATCCATTTTAAATCCTTGATCTTCTAAATCTTGTTTTAACTTAAGATCACCCTTTTCATCCAATAATTCACAAATCTAACAATTTTTTCTCCTTTAAATATCACTGGATATGAGAAGGCTTCAATTGTCGAAACCCAGACTGGAATCTTCAAATAATGATATTTTTTAATCCTCTCCCAATTCAGATATAAAGCTTCACATATCTGGTGTCTTCTAAAATACCTGCTTTTGTTTCTCTTCTGTTCTTGTCAAGTTCCAGTTTATTCTAACATCCAGTTTGCTTTCTCTTCTTCCTTCATTTTTAGCAGTTTCCTTTCACATTCATTCTTAACAATTTCTTTAATTTCATTCCATAATTCTCTATTAATGTGGTTCAGGACTTAAAAGCTATTCCTGATGTTCTTTATTATTCTTTATTATTCTTAAGTATTATTTCATACTAACTGAATACCCGTGCTCTGCTACGAAACTATGTGATCGGGCTTGATAAATCAACACTTACAGCTTGAAAATTAATGGGTTGTTGCAGATCAGCCTCTTCTCTCCCTTTCTCTCCCTCAGGCCTGCCCCACCAAAGCCTCCCCTATCCTATCCCCTTCTCTCCCTCATGCTTGCCCCACAGAAGCCTTCCCTATCCTCTCTCCTTCTCTCCCTCAGGGTTGCCCCACAGAAGCCTCCCTATCCTATCCTGTTCTTTCCAGAGTTATTTTCAGGTTGGGATGGGGTGTAGAACGCCTAACCAATTAGCATCAGTGTGTGTTAATAATATAAGAAAAGTTAATGATCCGATGGTCATTTTGAAAAATCCTTTCTTAGCGAGCATCAAGAAGCCAAGAGGAACATACGTTCCAAATTTCAAGTTTGTAGGCTTTCCAGTTCTGGATTTTGTGATCGCAGCATGAGTGGTTTTCGTACACACACATACACTTTTATATTTATTATTTTATTTTTGTAGGTCTTTGTGTGTATATTTCTTTATGCCAGGGATTTTAATACATATATCAAGATGTTTCATGGCCTAATTTTCAGTGAAATCTTGATTCACTAGTTTTTAGGCCTTTTTAAACATTCCAGCAGCTATCATGCTAACTGTTTGAATTTAAGAGGGAGACTGGTATATATCTATTTCCATCTTATTTGATTTCTTCAGCCAGCCACGCCCACTTTTCTTAATTCTGCCCTGTAACAGTCAAATACTTTTATATATATATATATATATATATATGTATATGTATATGTATATGTATATGTATATGTATATGTATATGTATATGTATATGTATAAAAACTGACTGGCTTTTTTCTTTAGCTTAACTTGAAGCTTACATAGGAGTAGTTCATGATGAATTCCAGTCATATCTAGTCATGTCTTTGATGTTATAACTGAGCTCCTCCATCTCTTTTTAACAATAATATAGTCAATAGAATCAAATCAAATCAAATGGAAAAGATATGATAGTCTACACTTCATAGACGTGATCACATGGGTGTTAACTCTATAATACCGAATTATTTGGCACCTTTCTCATATTATGATTCCAAGAATTCAAAAAGAATACAATCTTTGCTTTATTTTCTTTCATCATTTCCAGCAATCTCCTTTCATATTCATCCTTTATTATTAAAGTAAAATTATTTTTAAAAGATGTAGGATAGATAGAATCACAGAAAGATTATGGATTGTTCCACAAATGAAACATTAAAAAGGCTGATTAAAAATATTAAAAACTTTGTATACAGTGGAAAGAGTATGTTTTTGTTTCCTAAAAGTTCCCTTTAGAATTACATTTGTTGTTATAGAGATTCTTCTTCCATCATCTTATTGTTCACCAGATCATTGTTACTGAAAGAAATTAGAACTTATTTTATTTCATTATAGATCATATAGCAGAAATTTTGAGGAACAAGATGCAACACTGAAAGAAAAACAAGCAAATTCTAATCTAACCACCTACATTTCAGAAAACACTGCAGGCGTAACTTCAGAAGCCTATAATTCTCAATATTTGGGAACATCAGAGACTTCAGGAAAAAAACTATCAATGGTAGGCCATTTAAATAAAAGTATTTGATTATTGTTGAGTTTATGGGGTTTTTAATTTTCGGGATTTTAAATTGGACCGTATTTTAGAATTTTGTTATTGTTGTTTTACCTATGTGAGCCGCCCCGAGTCCCACAGGAGAAGGGCGGCATATAAATTTAAATAAATAAATAAATAAATAAATAAATAAATAAATAAATAAATAAATAAATAAATAAATAAATAAATACTGAAGAGCAGTTAAAAGGACCAAAGTGAGCTATTTCGCAATTTCCTTTAAAAAACATCCTGTTTAGATCATTTGTGTTATAAAGTGTTTGTGTTGTTGTTCATTAAAGCATTTTTAATATATCAGAACACTTTATTTAGTTTTTATGTAAGTCTCCTAATCATACTTTTTTTAAAGCTATAATAGACTTAGTTGGAAAAACACACGCACATACCATCCAAGTGAACACAGCTTAATTTTCAGTAGACAGTATTGCATTGAGTGCAACTCAATACATATTTATTTCATTTGCAAAGATTTAATTATTTGGGGGTAATGTCTTAGACTATATTGTGTGAGGCTTCCCCAAGATGTTTAATTAAACCTTCTAAATAAAACAGTCCAATTTTGTCATTGTGTAAATTTTAAGTTGATATAAATGATGTGATTTTAGAGCTTCCAGTATCAGAATTAAGAATCATTGCAAATATTTTGTACAAGATATATAGCATATCTAGTCCAAAGATAACTTCTTCCACTTAAAAAGAAGTCCTATGTTAAAAAGAACTACTCAGTGCCCAGCTTTCTTCCTTGTCAGCTAGTTACCAATTCCAGTTGAAATCATTTTTTGATATTCCTTTCTTCCTTCATAATGTGCATATATGAAAAACTTGAATATGAATATGGGCTTGAAGCTACAGCCCTCTTGAACTAATAAGAGAATCATAATTCGTTTCTAATTAATGGCCTGTAGAAAAATTATCACACTTACAAAATGAATGGAACTCCAGTGTATGTAGCAATATTTTTCCTCTTTCTTTTACATACACAAGCACATCTTCCTTTCTATTCTGCCAGACACAGAAAAAGGAGGTGAGGTGGGTATAATGGAATGAGAACGGGGTGAGATGAAGGGTAGGGAAGAGGGGAGAAACAAATTGGATGCAAATAGGAAAGGGGAAGACATAGTTAATAATCACAACTTTATCAAATTTATATACCACCCATCTCCTAGCAAGACCAGGATAGGGAAGAAGAGTCAAGTTATTATTTTATAATAATTTATTTAGGCATTATAAAAGGCTTACAGGTAGCCTCACCATAGTAGTTGCTTCTTTTCCAGGGCATCCAATTAGTGCAGCCATTTGCATTTCTTACTCTTTCCTTTCCAATATCTGTTGAAAAATTAAGACGATTCCCCCTTCCTATTTGCAAGTACTGGCTGTGGGGTGTGTTTGTGTAAGTGACTAATCTTAAAAATAGTGGTAAGACACATGCTCTGCTAAAAGTTTATTTTCAGTGCCTTTTATTTTATCTTTTATCTCTGCCAGACTCTTCTCTGGGAACGTCGGGCTTTTCCACTAAAAAACGAAGAAATAGAAGCTTTAATACCCCAGCGTCACCCAGCAGTTCATCAAGAATGTTCAGATATGTCTGTTCTTAGAGATTCTGACCATAATCCATACATGGCCTTTAGTTTTCTGAACGCTAACCAGCCACAAAAGGAAAGTTCTATCTCTGAAGTGGAAGACCACCACCAAATTTACTTGGGGAAAAAACAGACATGACGGAGAGTAAAGTTGCTGATTTAGGAAAGTAAATCAAGCTGAAGGAAGATGTAAGGTAATATATTTTCATGTTCATGCAAGCAATAATTTTCTTCATAATATTAATGTTTACAGTATAATTTTTTGACTTTTTTTACAGGCAGGATGAGAATGCAAGAGCTATTTATATTTATCTGAATTCCAAGAAGAATGTCCGGTAGACTAATATATTTGTTGTGAAAAGTGGATGCTCTTAAACTGTAACCTCAAATCATTGCCCCATCTTGATCAAATATGCAAAGTGTCTAGTTATTACAATGCAGCAAAATATATCTTTGCATTTAGCAAGTGGTAAAAAAAATCAATGTATAAATATATAAATGGAACATATACTTGAATTCATTGGGCTAGGCAAGTTAAAACTACAGATGAGATAAAGTCAGTTTAAATGATTTAATTTTCTGTACTTCAATGGATTTCTCTCCCCCTCCCCCCGCCCGCCCCTTATTTTAAAGGTAAATACTAGAAGTACCTGAGAAATTCAGATTTCTGAAGCAATGGAATCTATTTCTATTGCATTTAGCAGTATTTTTACTTATTTAACTCTTTTGTATCCCTACAAACACTATGTATGTGTTATAATCAGCGGATTACGAGCATCCATTTTTGTATCTTAGAAACTTTAAATATACATGGAAAAAAGGACATTTAAATATAAGCATTATGAGCAAGACAATAGCTCTAAGACAAATGAAAAAGTTCTCATTCAAATTCCAAAATGCTGCATTGCAGTGTTACCTGTATCCACCAGGGGATGCTAGGTGAATAGATATTGCACAGGACTGTTAGGTGCATTTACTGCTACCAACTCGAGAGGATAGTTCTTCTGTGAGGAATTATTGATGGCTTTTATTAACATACTATTATTAAGTATGCTTTTTAAAACTGCCATTTCCCAAAGGAGGCTTTAATGGGTAGATGGCCAAATTTTAGCGTTCCATTGTCCCCAGCGGATTAGAAGTACACTGGCTAATATAAAAATGTTAAGTTGCCTTTTCACACTACAGCCTATGTTAGATTGTAGTTTGCTATATATTTTGGTTTTAGCTTTTTAAATATTTTGTCCAGGAAATTAACTTTGAATCTTGCCTCTGATAGACCAATTTTCAATGCAAGGTTTTAAAATTAAAAGTTATTTCTCTATACTACAGTGTGATGTTAATGGATTGAAATATGTAATTAACATAAATATAGTATCCCTTTAGTATTTTGTATTTAACTATGACAAATCATGATTGGGAGATACTGTTGGCTTGGCATCAAATGTTTTACATAATTGTGATGAATATGAAATGACATTTTCCCCCTCTGATTTGCGTTCCAAAGCCAAAGTCTGTATTTTTGTTGGTCAGCTTTATTTCTGGTTTATCATCTTCCTCACATTTCTTCTTAATACATAAATTACTATGACTTCTAATACATGAGTATCCAGCCAGAATGAGAAAAATGAAAACATGCATTCTTTTAAAAATGATTTTTATTTTGTTGATTTGATTCTCACTCTTAAAACAGAGCTAATTCCGATTGACATCTTTATTAAAATTAGCTAAAAGGTAGGTTTTGATCATTTGAAAGATGATAATACTTTTTTCTGGTAAGTAATTTTTTCATAGTAATAAATTTCTTGTGAACATCTTCTGTTCTTATAGCTGCTGACAGGTGAAGGAGATGCAATTCATACATACTATACATTCCTTGGTCTAATATAGATGCCTATTGTATGTGTGCTAACTTCTACTTAGTTATTTTAAATGAATTTAGAGACCTATGTCTAATTACATTGTATTATTTTTAACATATGCAAAATTTCCTAATCAAAGTTATTATGTTTTATCAAATATTCTGTTGAATTCACTAGGGCTTACTTTTAGCCAAATTTGTACAGGATTGCAGCCTTTACAGATTAAATAGAGGCCCTGACCAAAGCCAGAATCCCTAAAAGTTTGCTATCAGTTTCAAAAATGAAAAAAAAGTATGTATTTAAATACCTAATCTGCCCAGACCTGGAGTAAATTTTTTTTCTTTTAATACAATTGAACAACAGAAAAAGGCTCTATATATGTTCTTGCTTTTATGCTCTTCAGCTTACTGTTTATGCAAGTAGAGATACAAGGATTAACAATTTTTTAAAAAATCTGTTCATCCCTGTCTCTTACTGTTTTTTCAGCATAAAAAGGGTAGGTAAAGGATTGAGTTATTTTTTTAATTTCAAAATATATTCTCAATAAAGCCAATTAAAGAGATTAATATCAAACATTCCACTAAAAAGAGAATTGTAATATTTGTCTTCATTATCATATTTTTTTTAAGAAAATGATATAAATGTTGGAATTTGATGTGCCACTCTTGATTGGAAGAGAAGACTGTTTTTTGTTTAAAAGGCATTTGACAGGCACCAAATCATAACATTTCCTTAACTACTTTTATAGTATAAACTTTATATCTACGATGAAATTTCTGAAACAGCTGTGTCAATTGGGAACCAAAAGGATGTGCATGTGTGCATTAAAAATAACCAATTTTTTTTCAATTTGCAAATAATTTATACAAGCTGAATGATAATTAACATTGCCTCAAAGCTCAGGTATGCATTCTTTTTCAGTCTGAGGGTACAACTAAGAATTGCGGGGATTCTAGGAAAATAACTACATTTAAATTAAAACATTTAATTAAATTACTGTCGAAGTATTTAATAATTTTTCCTTCTGTCACGTTAACAGTTACAACTGATGGCAATTTTTAAAAGTTTTACAGATTATATACCCATGATCTTAACATTTTAATGGTTTGCAATTTTTGCTGTTGTTATTTTCATATTCAGAACATTGAAGCAGATTTCCTGCTCCGTTTATTTCCATCCTTCCATTTCTCATATTTACCCTTCCATTTCTATTCTTAAAGTGGATTAGATCTACAATTGTTCATCAAGGCCAAGTCACCCTTCAAATTTTTTCAATTCAAGGGTTTATTATTTAGCATTTTAAAAATGACTACATTTGTATTTTATTTTTATTTTATTTTTTAAAAACCTTTTCCATGACAAACTGCTGCATGAAATCAAGGAGCAAGCAAGCAGTGTTTTCTCCAAGATCACAAGACACTCTTACTATGTATTGTGCTTGGGTTTTTTGGTCATAAAATGAGTCTCCAAAATTGATGTCTTGTTTATTCCACAATGGTATTCCAACCCACCAATAATGAAAACAGTAAAATGCAACCCATTTGGCTGCAACCTGATTTTACCGATCAAGAGAACGCTTTTGAGCAGCTTCACAACAGACATTCCTCAGAAGGTTAATCACAGCTCTAGGATCGTCACTCTTCATTATAGCACTCCCAGACACAATCATATTTGCACCTGCCTAAAAGCAAATCCCATGACACTGGATAAGAATTTTTAAAATAAACACGCAATAATGAATTATTGTAGAAAATTGTGAAATACAATATCTACATTCTAACAGAAAACAAACAAGAGTTAACCAGATCAGCACCTTTAATTATACTTTCCTTGTTACTCCTAATCTGCAAGAAGCATCAAGGTTTGTCAAACGTACCAAATGAATACTCGAATGTTTTACGAAAAAGATAGTTCTATATTTAATCAGAATGAAAAAAAAGTTTAATATTAAACTGAGATTTTAAAAACTGGATTACCTAGACCCGTGATCCAGTCTAGGTAATCCAAACCTATGGCAAACCTATGGCACGCTCAGCTGCAGCGTGCATGTGCGTGACAGCCATCTGATTTTTGGGTCTTTCGGATCCACCGGAAGTCGGGAAATGGGCCATTTACGGCCTCCAGGGGGTGGGGAATGCCATTTTCGCCCTCCTCAGGCTCCTAGAAAGCCTGGGGAGGGTGAAAAATGGGCCTATCTGGCCCACAGTGCCAAGAGCGGGGGGGGGGGGGGTCGCACGCACATGCACACGGGGTGGGACGCATTGAATTATGGGTGTGGGCATGCGCAAGAGAGACCCCCATCACGCTCCCCCTGCTTTTGGCACACAACAGCAAAAAGGTTAGCCACTACTGACCTAGACATAAGAAGTTCCAATAATTAAAATTTTCCATTTAATATGAACTGTCTCTTAATCTTACCTCTGCACATTTATGTATAGTATCAGGCCCTACACCACCATCTACTTCAATATCCAAAGAAGGAAATTGGGTTCTCAGCCAGTGAACCTAGTTAGCAATGCAGAAAGAACAACATCAATTAACAGGAGCAGTAATTGTTTCTCTCATAATATGCAAAAATTGGACATCAGTGCATAGTATGAACATTCTCAGTTAGAATGTTTAAGGTTGTTCCCATTACTTTTTCATAATGCTGGGATTTTTGAAATAATTGGCAAACTTACCTTTGGCATCATATCTTCCATGAACTTTTGTCCACCAAAACCAGGTTCCACTGTCATAACTAAAGCCATATCTATCTGATTGGCCCATGGTGCTAAAAAATCTACTGTGGTTCCTGGTTTGATAGCCAAACCAACCTAAAGAAGAAAAGGACCAAAACATTAAAACAACATGTATCCTGAATCTTTTAGAAAAGAAACAAAAAGATTCAAAGTTATTCCCATCAGATAGTGGGTAAAAAGCCGTGCCAAATAAACTTTCCAATGGCAAAGAAAAAAATAGATTACTTCCAATGTACAACTACTAAGGTAATGTTTGCTTAATGTGCTCAGGAGTTCAGAATTATATGGACACATTGGTCTTAAATTTGTGATTAAACAGCATTCATTAAGCACTCATTATGGTGATTGGTATGTATCTTCAAGGTGTCTGATTTCAAAGTATTTTAGTGTTTCTCAAAGTAAAAAAAATAACTTCTAAATGTAACACAAATTTGGTGGGGGGGATGTCAGCACATGTTGCTTTGAGTATCTTGACATTTGTGAAGGGGAGTCCTTCAAAACTGTTCAGACCGTACAGACATGAAGTAAATTGGCTTCATCTTTGCTGCTATGGGCTGGAACTAGCTAAGAGGAGAACGGGAATCAGGGTGAAATGTTTTATGTAAGCAGATGTAACTAGAGTACTCTTGTTGAGGTTCCTTTTTCAGAAATTCAGATTCGAAAATGTACAATACATAATATATATGTGTTACAGGTATTGCTGTGATGGTACAAATGCAGAATTATACTGATGTATACTTTTCACAGGTAAAGAAGTGTACTTCTGCAATTGCCAAGTTACTCATGAGCTGTGTCAAAGTGATTCTAGTGCTGTCTGCTCTGTTGGATTTAATTCTGTGGCTTTTAATGAAGCATGCAAAATCATTATCTTCCAACTTTTTATAGGTCGGATGGTAAATAGCAGTAAGCTGCTGTTCACTTAACATTCGTGACCTAAGGTAGCTAACTGGGGAGTAAAATAAAAGTCTTGTTTTGTTTTGAGTTATTGCGAATGATGGGACATTGAAAAGTTTCAAGAGTTTGTTCCATTCAAACAGAAAACACTCAAAACTTTTGAGAAATTTTCTGCAAGAAAACTGGCAGTTAAAAGTGTCTCATGGAACATTTTGAATGGAGCTGTTTTGTTCCAAAGAGAACAAAACATTAGCAAGACAGAAACAACTAAATAGCACAATAAATATAGGAGATAATCTACTTTATCAAATTTAGTTGAGCTGATACAGTGTCTTCCCAAAAATAAGACAGGGTCTTATTTTCTTTTGAACTCTGAAATAAGGGCTTGGCCTTATTGGGGGGGGTCTTATTTTGGGGGTGCAGGAGGCCCAGGCAGTCTGCGCACTCACAGCTGAGAGTCCGGCAGAGAGAGGTTCCCTTCATGCGCAGCCATCCAGCCCCTCCCTTCCCACGCTGTGTGTGTGTGTGTGTGTGTGTGTGTGTGTGTGTGTGTGTGTGTGTGTATGTGTATAACACGAGCACCAAGCCGCGCGAGTTTGGAAGCCACAGAGGCAGAGTTTTGGGGAGAGAAAGAAAGACTTCTGCTACTTCTGCTTTTGGCTTCTTGCTTTTCTTGCTTTTACCAGCAAAATACTTGAAAGGAGGTGTAAGTACTAAGCATCCAACATCATAGCTCTGCCACATCTCTTTTTAAGTGCAGCCTCTAAGATTCAAGTTATTCCTCTCCTTGTCTGCCAACAGATACATGTATATGTAAGAGTTCAATCACATCAAGTACAAAAATGCTGAATTACTTTCTTGGGACAGAGTGTAATATTTTCTTCTGCATGGTTCCTGGTCTGAGCATTGATTCCTATCAATTAGAAAATGTTTAGAACAGTAATTCCCACAGTAACATAATGAAGGCAACTAGAAAAATAAAGTGCCTCATCTATAAGAGATATAGGAAACACTGTCCTAGAATATAGAAGATCTAATTTATTATGTGATACCAGAGCTATGTGAGGTTAAGGATTATTTTACTGAAAGTATGACACTTTAGCAACCAATCTGTTATAGTGGTTAAGACATAGGTGAGAAATCAGAAGACCACAAGTTCTAGTTCCGTCTTGGGCACAAAACCAGTCACTTTCGGTGACCTTGAGCCATTACTTTTGTTAGCCCTAGGAAGAAGGCAATGGAAAAAACTTCTGAAAAATTTTGCCAAGAAAACTGCAGGGACTTTTCCAATCTGTCTCCAAGAATTGAATACAACTGAATAGAAGGGGAAAAAGTGTTCGTAATACAATGTATATTTATTTAGAAATTTAAAGGAATAAGGGTATTAATAGAGATACAATGTAGGAGGAGTAGTGGCAGAACCCGGGAGTGGAATTAAAAGAGGGATCAGCCTAGAATCCTTATATAACCACAATAGAACTAAGTACATCCCCCCTAAGTACATTCCCTTGAACGCCACTGGCCCTTAATTTCATCCAAAGCATGTATTAAGTCATTAGTTGAAAAGAGGAGTTTACTAAATTCTAACAATTCCAAACCTCTCACCTTCATTCCATTTTCTCTTATATCTTTGATGAGGGCCCCTGGATTATCGGTAGCTTCTATATGAAAGGTATACTGATTTGCACCGGCTACAGCCATAGGCTTTACCCACTGTTCTGGTTTAGCAACCATCATATGCATATCTAGAAAGAATAAAATAAGATCGGAAGCACAAATTACTGGACTGCATATTTTCTGAATCACTCAACCAGAGGACAGTCCCAATTTATAAAGCATTCTTGGTTTTAGGATATAAAAGATAGGATAGGAACCAGAGGTAAGCTTTTAGCACTCAGTACCCAAGTACATATATATCTAGTAGACTCTTTCCCTCAAATGCTAACATATCAATCTGTTTTGGGGATTACTAATACCTTAAATTCAAGAAAAACCTTATTAATATGCTTTTCACCTATGCTTCAGAAGGCCTTGGCTGTATCTCATTGACCCTCAAAGCAGCTATTCACCTGGATACCCTGTTTTGTTGCTATTGGAGCTGCTCACAACCCTTGCTTGTGCCACTGGCATGCCATCTAATGAGGGGAACTCCTTACTACCTCAACTGATGGCCCTCTTCTTCTTATCCAAGCAGTCCTAACCAGTGAAGAACCGCAGAACCCACTAGAGCAGCAAGGCTGGCTCTGCAAGAAGTGTTTAATGTGTGGACTTTAAACAAATAATTATATATAATTATATGATCAATCATGATTCAATTGATGCTATAATCACTATTCACTAAATAAGGAAAGGCTTTAACCACATTAGTATCCTCATCCTCATATATAAATTAAATAAATAAATAAATAAATTTAATTTTGGCACATCCATGGAAAATGAAAATAGAGCTGAAAGCAGCCCAGATTTTTTTTAAAAAAAAAAACAGTAAAATTCTACACCTTGGAAAAAAGTTATTTGCCCCTCCTTTAAGTCTGTTCTAAAATGGATTCCAGAAACAACTAGGAAAGAGAAAGATAAAAAGCCTGGAATGGCAGAAGCTGCAGCAATGCTACTTTCCTAAAATCCATTTATAAAAAAAAAAAGTACTTAAGTGCCTGGGTGTGTAAGTAAATAAGGGGCAAGAGATCTTGCTAGGTTTAAAAATGGGCACTCATGATTGTGCGCGGTAAGTACCATACTTACCTCAGATTAATATTTAACAGAATAAAATATTAAATACAATATTGATTATAAACAGCAAAACCCTAAATCCAAATCATTTGGCTTTTTTGCAAAGAATATATACATATTAGCCGAGATCTCTAATATACACTAACGTTCCAAAGGAATAAATCGTAATGTCACTGTTTTTCTTACATGCAAAACATTGAAAGGGGTGCTAGAGTGAGTGAATCACTTATTCTTAAGAGTACCAAAAGGAAGCCCATCTGCTGCAAGACTTAAATAACTTCCTTGAAGGCTGCCTCGTGTATTTCTGCTTGTGTGGCTGTATGGGGAAGAGCCCCCGGACCCTCATGAAGCAAAGCCATATACAGGAAAAGGCAACCTCCGAGTCTTCCAAATAACACAGCTCCTATAAGGCCTTGAGAAGAGGCTCTTCAGTTATTCTAACACGTTCTGCAAAACAGCTTTTTGGAAGCTTTAAACCACCTTCAGATGGCATTTCTTCCACATCTTATGGACAATTCTACAGCTCAAAACAATGCAGATGTAAGGAGAGGATAAGTCAAATGTATATCATTCTAAATCTAAAATTAACTTAAAACTAATAAAGAATACAGCTTACCAAAAAAGGACTGCTGACCCAGCTGCTTCCGAAGGCTCTCTACAACAGGATGGCCAAAAGTTATGTTTGGAACAAAATGCCTATCCAAATGGAAAAAAATAAATAAATCCATTGCGAAACAATTTTTGCTGGACTATTTCAATATATGCACAATTTTAAATAATTAACTGGTAATTAATTTACTGATTAAATATTAGTAAAATTCCTGTAATGACAGAAGAGCAAAGATCTTTAGCACTGAAATGGCAGCAGTTCATACTTTTGGAATCTCAGTTAGACTGGAGGGAGGGGTTGGGGGGGGGAGCAAGCTTTAAGAGTGCTTGCATTGCCATGTGCAGAATGTAACTCAATGACCCTACAGGATTGGTGGTTCTGCAACTACTTTATGCAGAATGAGGTCTGTCTATTGAATTTTTTTCTAAAATACCAGTATATATTGGCAAACAAGTTTGGAAATACAATTCCCTGCTCCTATTTTCAGTAATCTCCTGTTCACAATATTACATAGCTACAATCTACAGCTTTAATTCTATATATCATCAGTCTCATATTCCATTGATTTTAATGGAATTATTTTGCAATGTATTTGTAAGAAACAGATACACAGTTCCCAAACTTGGTAGATCTCTCTCCTTTGTAAATTATGGCTAACAGGTTATTAATATTTTACTATCATATTTTAATATCAGTTTTTTGCCAATTACATTTTTGAGTTATTGCAAGAGAAAACTTTCCTCTAAACTGAGGAAAGGCAGTGCACATTTAAAATGTCTTCTGATCCCATAGTTTTATTCGGATGCATCAGCAGCATCTAAAACTCCTAAGAAATTATCAATACTGAAATATTTTGATTGACTCTAAATAGATAATATTTTACCAATTAGAACATTAGTTATTTGAAATGAAGAGCTATAATAATATACTGTGTGCAAAATTATTAGGCAAATTGTATTTTTGAGGATTATTTTTATTATTGAACAACTAAAGTGCCCTCAGTCAATCCAAAATGTTAATAAACCTCAAACCTAAATATTTAGGAAAATAAGAGTGAGGTTTTGGCTTTCTTAGGAGAATATCTATGTGTGCACAATTATTGGGCAACTGTTAGTGTGCAGAATTATTACACAAGTAAATGAAAAATGAAAATTTGCTCATGTCGTTTATTTGCATCTGTGAGAATAATAAACAACCAACTCAAAATGTACAAATAAACAGTTCTGACATTTCACACACACAAAAATCAATAACCAACATAGCCACCCTTCTTTTCAATAACAGTCATAAGCCGTTCATGGAGTCTGTCAGTGTTTCGATCTATTGACTATCAACTTTGTGCTGCAACAGCCACAACCTCCCAAACACGGTTCAGAGAGGTTTATGTTTTCCTTCACTGTAAATCTCCCATTTAAGAAGGGCTCACAAATTCTCAATAGGGCTTAGGTCAGGTTAGGAAGGGGGCCATGTCATTCCTTCATCTTTACTGGCTAGCCACGCAGTGGAGTACTTCGATGCATGCAATGGAGCATTGTCCTGCATAAAAATCATGGTCATCTTGAAAGATGCAGACTTTTTCCTGTACCACTGCCTGAAGAAAGTATCTTCTAAAAACTGGCAGTAGGTTTGGAAGTTGATTTTGAATCCATCTTCAACCTGAAAAGGTCCAACCAGTTCATTTTTAATAATACCAGCCCATACCAGTACTTCACCTCCACCTTGCTGGCATATGAGTCGAAGTGGAGCTCTGTGCCTGTTACTGATCCAGCCATGGGTCCATCCAACTGGTCTGTCAAAAGTTACTCTCATCAGTCCATAAAACCTTTGAAAATTCTGTCTTCAGATATTTCTGTATGGAATTACTAAGCATGGAACATTGCAAAATATTTGACTAATAAAGATTTGTTCATTTATTAGTTTGTTTTAAAACTTTTTAGAACTAAACTAAATAAATACAGGTCTCCCCTGTGCTATGGACTTTATAAGATACAATAATAAAAGTAAAATATGGGGCCAAATATGAAATAATTTGACTTGTTTTCTAGGTATTTCAAAAGTAAAAGTTCTGTTTTATTCTAGTTCAGTTGAGTACAAAGATGCACTGTAGCCCATTTACACACTTTCTTTCCTATGATTGGTTGATTTAGAAAGGATTTAAATGTTTGCATGCCAGCTGCAGTGACCATAAAGTTAAATATCACATAACTGTTCTGTTTAGCCACAACAATCCAGCAGTCCTGCTTGCCATCATAACCCAGGACCATGCAGATTGTTAACCAAGGACTTCACATGATCATGACAAGGGAAGAGGTGGGAGTCCCAGAAAAGAAATCCAGCAGGTGAGAGCTATGGATGAGTGCCATGGGCAGGCACTAGGGAACATGTCCGGATGTTATAGGTTGGTGAATGAAAAAGCAGTGGAAGCAACTTGCAACATCTTAACAGCTTCTCTGTTGACAGTTTGTGGCAAGCCAGCAAGGAAGACTGCAAATGATGACCTCATGGCTGGAGGATGCTGTAATGTTTGCAACTTTGTTGCATTAAGTCCCTCTTGTTCAGGGATGTCATAACTTTGAACAATTGCTGAAATGGGGGCTTGTAAACCGAGGGCTACCTGTATTGCTAAGGCAAAAATGCTTCCAGGAAATAGTCTGCATTATCTTCCCTCAAGTTCCAGGCATCATAACAAAGCATTGCTAACAAAATACTGCTTTTCTGAAAACGAAGCAGCCAAACAAAGTGATGATAGTATCGACTGCCATGGCTAACGGCCAGTTGGCAAGATCCCCATCCTTTACGCAGCTCTTCACGTGACTGAGGGCTATTACGTACAGGCAGCCGCCCACCCATCCCCGCATAAATCTCCTGGCACTGAACACGCCAGGAATTTGCTTTTTGTTTCACGAAACATCAAAAATGACGTTTGACTGACCGCGAATGCTGTAAAGCACGATGGAACGGTATCTAAGTCTAAGTGCTGTTGCTATTAAATATTGCACAAGAGCACCGCACTTTCCTCCTTCCGTTCTATTCCAGGAAAGATTCATTCAGAAATAGGAAAGCCGCCCCGAGCGAATCAGAAGGGCGATTCTTATTGCCCTCTCCCCGCGCCCATCAAGACCATCATCTACTTCTAGAGAGCCGAATGACAGGCGTCGGCCGCCCCCGCGAGGAAGGGAAGAGGGGAGGGAGCCTGTCCCAAGCGCTCGAGCGAGTTACCCGTCCATTACATCCAGGTGCAGATAGTCTGCGCCGCAGTCCATCATGCGCCTGCATTCGGCTCCCAGAGCCGCCAGGTCGCTGTTCAGAATGGAAGGACCTATCCGGCACCCCGACGCCATAACTATTTCTCGGAGGCCCAGAAGCGGAACTCACTCCGAACCGGAAGCAACTCGGGCTTCGCCAGTCCGCGGAAGGCAGTTTTGTGGGAAATGTAGTTTTCCTCTTCGTTGAAGGTGCGGCTTTGAAAACGGCCGCTTAAGCGGCAGGGGAGCTCACCTGCAAAACGTTAACCGTGAATTAGTCTACTTGGTTCGGCTGGGAAATCCCGAAAATTAAATCACCTTGATTTGTGTGTCAGCGTATTATGTGGAGCCAGTTATTGCTAGGCCTTTCAAACTGTCTCGGGAAGCCCCAGAAGGGAGGACGAACCGACTGGCTCTTTCCCCACCTTACTTGGCCTTTTCCGTCAAGAAATACTGGTCTGCGATGGGTTATAATGGGTATCTTGCTGGTTTATGTGCAGTTATGAAATAACCAGTAATTGTGTCTGTTCCAAGAACATGACACAATTGGGGAAAAAATTGAGGTTTTCGTATTTTGCATAGATTCAAACGTTAGCATCTAAAAGACTTCATCTCGTTCCAAGTTGGTCTTCTGTACAATTGCAAACTATTTCCAGCATCTGAATAGGAATAACCTATGAAGCACTTACATCAGCATCAAAATGCACTATCTCAGTATCATCGGTAGGCCAGATCAGCCCACATGATTGTAGGAGAATGTGTTTTGTCAAAATTATTTATTTCATAAAAATTCAGAAATATTGAAATGAAATACATGATAATTTTCAGAAAAAATTGAACTGAAACAATTTTTAAATTGTGAATAATTCCAAAAATTATAAATGAAAATATCACAATTTTTTGGCTAAGCAAGTGATTAAAGTAGATGCTGATAGAGCCCAATGCTGGAAAAGTGAAACTGCTGACAAAACAAGATTGGGAGATCAAAATAGTTTAATATGCAGCAGTGGCAAAACTGATTCAGAAATTGCTCCCTTAAGAATATATTACAAGGCAGATTTAAACATTTAAAATTGGTTTCTAGGAAGAGTCAAGAAACAAAAACAACAGATTAAATGACTTAAACAGAACAAAGATCTCCAATGGTTTATATTAAATACTAAAAACATAGCATAAACATGGCTGGAGAAAAAGAAGGAAAGTGGAAAATGTGTTACTAAATTCTTCACAATTTTTTAAATTTATGCTCTTATTTTTTCCTTCTGCCTTTGTTCATTCTATTTTGTTCTCTTTAAGCTTATAATATAATTTAATTTTTTATGGATTAACCCAATAAAATTGGAACTCTCTGAATTGTGCACATAAAATACCTTTCCTTAAGCAGAATCAGGATCGTTTAAAGCCCCGTACATGGAAGTCACATAAAAGTCACAAAATTATTTATCATCATCGTCTTAAGTACAAAAATATCTTCAGGCATAATGATGTATTTGTAGACAATTTATTTATGCATTTTCAAACAAATTATTTTAATCTCTTTCATAAACTTAATTCAAACATTTCTTTAGTTTATTTTACCCTTCATCTTTGGTCATCTGGTGCACTTTACAGATCTATTAACATTTTAATTCTATATCTTTTGATCTCAATTTTAAACAATTTTATTTTAACTTTCAGGTGGGGTTTCATTTCCATTTATAATTAAAAATTAGCTTTAATGTGTACAGATTGATTTTAAGGTTCATATAAATAAATATTTTCTCAATTTCAATATATTTTTTCAATAGTTAATATGGCAAAATAGCCCTTCTTTCCCTTAAATATAGCATATATCAATGCAAAGATAACATTCCTCTGATTATCCTGAGATCATTTATTAACCATATTGATTGCTGCTATAAACAATCTAAACATTTTATGCCTTATCCCCTGATGAATATTTTTAAATCAGAATTTCTTTGGCAATCGAAGTATTCACTAAATTGAAACCTTTGCAGAGAAAGCTGTTTTGGAAATTTAAAATGACTTGTTTCTGAAGACAGTACTAATTTATATTTTTGAATGCCAATTCTTCCTTTTAAAACTAAAATTCTACAGAAGTTATAATCAAACCAAGCTTTACTATTTCTAGGGAATCCTACAGCAGCATTCTTCAAATGTATCTGATGGCATTCTTATGCATGTACATATAAACACAAATACTGCAACATTCAATACAGCTATGGTCACGTTAAGAAAAACACACATATAAATGCTGCAATCATAGATTAGCAAGACAGTAATGTTCCCTTTCTATAAAACTGGACAAGGATTGGGAACTGCTTGAAAAAATATTGGGAGGCACATGTTGAAGGAGGAATTTACAGGAAACTTGGGAGTATGGCTGTAAACTTGGTATCACATGTTTTTTAGAAAGGGACATTTTAATAATGCCAATATTTTAATATAAAAATCTAAAACAACACAGACATTTTTTAAAAACAACACTATTCACACATAAGGCCTAAGCAAAATTAAGTTTCTTCACAGCAGTTACATACTTATTACTTATCAGTATAGCAATGGAAGAAAGCAATAATTCTTGTTAGAGTACAATTCTATGTGCCTTTAGTTAGCACAATGCAACTAAAAGAAATACGCAAGAAAAACATATGCTTGTATTACAGTAAATTACTTGAGCAGTCATAGCTATTTTAAGCTATTTTTTAAAATGTTTTTTTTAAATAACGTAATTTTAAAATGCAACTTAAACAAAATTACAATAGGCATATTTTTGAGGTTTTATTATGGCTTGCTAAAATGGATTCAGTACTTTACTCTGGGTTACATTAAAAATGAAATGTAATAACTGACTTTGATACAGAGATTCACAGTCATCATTGTTCCTAAAATGTGATTTTCAGTGTGTCTTATTTGTGTTCTGTGCATTCATACATATATGAGATGTACCTTTTACAATAGCCAAGAGAGATTTCTAGAGCTTTGGTGGATGTTTGGGTGAAAAGTCTTTAGTGTGTTTATTCCTCAGTATTGCATTGCCTCTGCCCATTTCCTTTTGACTGTTTTAATAGTAGAATCAACTTTCATCTTCTTAGTTTTCATTTAATACAGTACATTCCCATTTTCTCTAGTGAAAATAAATTATTTGAAAAGGCAGGGAAAAAGTCCATTCTACTGGATCATGACATGTTTCATTCTTCCATATAGCAGCACATATGCTATCCAGAGCTTTATTTAAAACACACTAAGGCTGTGTGGAGTTTCAGATTCAGTGTAGAAGAGGCATTTCAGAGTATGTGAGAATGTAAATATGGCATCAGTCTATTAAAGCAGCCATTTAACTATTTTTATAAAAACATGCAACTGCTTTAATGAAGCACAGACAGTGCTTTATTAATGATCCCATGCATTCACGCTTCTGTGTGATCCAAATTAAATCTGAGGCACTATACGTTCTAAATACGTTAAATGTGCTGTCAAGACTGACACACATCCTCTTTGTTTAGATTACTTTCAGAACAGAATTTAGTAAAGACATCACTCAGTAAATATAAGGGATATAAATAAAAATTCATCTGAATAGACGATTTTTCAATCTTCTGAAGCCAATGAGAATCCCAACATAGAAGTAAATCAAATAATAGATTTAGCAACATTTAAAAAGTGTTGTACAGTTACATTAACTTTAACAATAACAACAGTGAAAGCAGCACGCCCCAGCATGAAGAGGTTAGATTTGTTTAAAGCAATGGGAGTTAATGAGAACAGTAAAAAATTTAATTTTGCCAAATCTTTTTGCTGCATAGCTTCAAAAGACCACCCTCAGCTAATTATGAAATATATATAATTAAAGTTTTGCTTTTTATGATACGCTATATATATGGCTGATACTACATCCAATTTAAAACCCTTTAAATATTAACTAAATAAAATTAATTTATAGCAACATGACATCAGAATATAAAGGTTATTATTTACTTGAACATTAATGCTTACATTCATATTCATTTAGATTGCAAATGAAATCATCCATTGGATATATATGGTAGTTCAAACAGAGACATAATGCATATATGTTGTTTTTTCACAGATTCACAAACACCTGCAAATTTATATAGGTGTGAAAATAAATTGTGTCCTATGTTGATTGAAATATATAGTCATGAAACTTTCCTGTAGCATGATTGCTATTGTTTGCGATAAATATACTCTGTATATCTGTTTCCCATCTGAGATTACAAAAATAAACTTTAAGATATTAAGGTGGCCTGCCTTCTAAAAGATCATATCATTTTCTGCCTGTCATGTTTAATGTAATGTTTTATTGGAGAGTAAGAAGCAGAAGATTCCTATGTCATGATTAAGTTCTGTGTCTAAGAACATTGCACGTTATTCCTCAATCTTACATTGTGTCCTGAGTCTAACTAGATCTTCCAAAGGCATAACTTATGAATTATGAAATATATTAAGCCGCCAACAGGATATGAGATACCTCTCATCATTTATAAAGTGCTCTTTCTTTACTTACATTACTTACAGAGAGCTATGAAGATTAGAGGAAAATCTCTGCTTCCTCTACTGTACTTATGTTTCTTTCAAGTCAAACATGTGATTCATCCAGGCCAACATCAGTTTGTCCCATCTCAACTTGTGTGAAGTTGAACTGCCTGGAAAGAAGAGGATTCTCCATCCCATTGTCTTCACTTATATGAAGCACAGTATCTTCATGCTGCAATAAACTGGTTGTTTCTAAGCCTGTAAAGTCCTCAGCATCAGAAAGCTGTGTAGTTGGAGAAGTACTATGAGCAAGTGCTGGCTTTTCTTCTGAATCATCCTCCTTTTTTGTATCCTTTCCAGTAGCAAGTGTCTCAATCTGCAATGAATAGAAGTGGATGTATTTATTTATTAATTAAATTTATTGGCCTTTCATCTTACCACAGGGGAATTCTGGACACCCAATAAATCTATGAATACACATACACACACACCCCTCTACAAAATAACTATTCATTGCTTACAATTATATCTGGAATTGTCCAAGAGTTTCTTTGAGGTAGTGGTCGCCTGGGTAATGCAAGTCATAATAGAGTGGCAGATAGATGGAGACTTTGTTGTAATTAGAGCCTTATCTTTTTCCACACACAGCAAACTCCTTTTTGGAAATTGTTACAAAACTTTACCAAAATAACTTTTT
This sequence comes from Masticophis lateralis, assembly GCA_030761175.1. Taxonomy (NCBI): domain Eukaryota; kingdom Metazoa; phylum Chordata; class Lepidosauria; order Squamata; family Colubridae; genus Masticophis; species Masticophis lateralis. The sequence continues at coordinate 180,939,057 of JAUDYJ010000001.1, forward strand.
TAATGTTAGGGAATTCTACAGTTCATCTTTCCTCAAGTAAAAGACAAGCATTACACTGTTGGCAGGAAGAATGATGAAAGGAAACAATAATAGCACTGGCCATCATTGGCATCTTTTTGAAATGGGAGAAGGAGACTGGCAAATCGTGCAACACCAATACTTAAATCTATTGGGTTGGAAGAGCAAATACTATTGGAACCTGCCTAGTTCGTACTTGTCCTCCATCCTTACCCAGGTTGGAAAGGTCTAACCACCAGAAATGAGTACATCATGAAATGTAGCTGCATCATGACTACCTTCCCTCTTTAGAAGATACTAGCTGATCAGAGCCACTAATTTTTATTTGCCTTTTAAATCACCTTATTTTACAGGGCTGAACCTGTTCTAACTCCCCTAGGTTCACTCTCAAAATACCGGTGCAAATCTAAGTGCATTTCCTTTTCTCTTTCTCCTCAGCCATTGTCCTTTTCTTTATTGAGAATACAGTACGATCATACCTATTATAAATATATTAATAAAATATGGTCAACTGCCAACAATTAAAAAATAAATAAAACCAGACAAATAGTAATGAAAATTAACACAAGTAAAGATAAAAGCCACAGAGACAGATAACTGGAGAATAACAGATCTGATAACAAAATATCAATAGCATTAGGATTAAACTAGTACTTTTCTTTTGATTTTGATAGTCACTTTTAAGAATTTTTAAGAATATATCTTATTTGTATCAAATTTGTTCTAATCTACATTATTATATTGCCTTCCAAGTGAAATTTAAAAATACAATTGTGGAAAAAAAGCAAAGAACTAGAACTTCTTTCACTCACTCTGCTTGCTACTTGGATTACCTATCATATTTCCTCATTTTTCTTCACTCCATCCTGAATGCTACAAGTTTGCTGTCTAATCAACTCCAGTTCCTATATCAGGAGCTGTTGGTGCCTATTGTAAAGGATGGCATGGAGTGCTGGAGCAAGAGTGAATCCTCATTGACAATTTGAGAACAGTTACTTTAAGCCTTACTGAAATCAATTTAGTTGAAACTGTTTGGGTTAAATTAACAGTCCAATGTACCAAAAATACATATATGATGTGCCAAGTTCATTATGGTAATTCTACAGAGTATTAGGACAGCCTAATCACTTTTTAGTTATCAGAGCCACATTTTCTTTCCTTTAATCTGCATGCTTACAATTCATACCTGGAAAGGAAACAAGGGAACGGTGATGAGCATCTCAGTTGAAGTTATAGTCTCTTTCCTTTCTTTTCCCTCCCACACCCCAACACCCTGAAAATCAACCACTATAGAATAGAATAGCTGGATTTTCATAGATTTGTACTTTACATCTTTCTTTATATGCACAATTATTGCTGTTCATTACTGCCATTCCAGACGAAAGAAAAATGTGGGCTGATTAAAGTCTAATAATTTGTTATCTGCAAAATCCTATATTCTAATCAGAAAATGTGATATTGCCTAGAATCTTCTGGCTTTCTGGAACTTGCTACACACCTCCATTCCTTGTGGGAGTAACTTCTTATTTTTCTGAAAATGAATCTGTTGGATCAGGAATTGATTCAAGGGTTTCAGACATGGTCTGGCACTGGAGTACCACAACCAACTTTGTTCCAAGCCAGGTTTTGCACACATCTGAGTATAACTACATTATCCCAAAATTATAATAATTGAATATGAACGTTGTATATTCAATTAGAAGAAAATAGACTCTCCTCCTTTTCTGCAATAATAGTTAGATATGATATAAAGAACTCTTTATTAGAAAAAGGGTAGACAATAGTCCCACTGTCAACAATAGAAAAAGCTACAGTATGTATTGTATGGGAGCCGTATAATTCTATTAATGATATAGAACAAATACACAGAAATGTTTAAAACATTTAGATGATCTCATACTTGTCTTATATGGAGAACTATGCTCCAACTTGGCATGCGTCTTGAACTGCACCCAAACCCCCAAAATGCAATGCGCATAATCCTTGGAAAATGTTATTTCTTTAGATATTCATTTTTTCTTTAGTGAGATATCACTTTCTTTATATAAATTGGAATGATATTGATGGAATATTTTTATATGGCCACATTGTCCTTTAATATAGTAGCTCCATTTTATATTCTCAATATCTTTCCCTTTTTCTTTTCTTACTGCATATACTAGCTACTTCCCAGGTTTATTTGGAAATTTGGGGGAGGGGGGGCTTGCTTTATATAATTCATTTTTATTTCCATTTCTCTTACTGTTAGCATAGATAATTGTTATAAAAGCTCAATTTGTTAAGAAATATGTCTCTGGAAACTTCTTTAATTCTTTTTTTTTCTTTTAATTTTTCTTTCATTCTTCTCTTTTCTTGTTGTTTCAGACAATGCATGTGTTTTGACAACAGATATGTCATTTAAACAGTGGCAGAAGGATATATAAAGATATACAAATTAAATATAAGGTGTTACAAGATGCAAAGGAAATAGGAGGATTTAGTGTACTGTCTTGAAACTGTATTTGCAGCTTGTGTTTGCTTTAGATGAAAGAGTGAGTTTTTCGGTGTTAGGACATGACCTGAGATTTAGGTGGCATGGATATTTGTGATATTTCAAATATAGATTTTAAAAATCACTGTTATATCTGCCATACTGAAAATATACAAACCCAGATTGTGCCTGAAAATACCTTGGTGACTCTCAGCACAAGAAGTTTTTATAGGGGGGAAATAGTGGACAAACACAAATGGCTAACTTATTATTGAATGTAAAATAAAATAAAGAACTGGTGACAGAGGGATATAGTTATCTAGACAAAATAATTTATAGTTTTGAACATTGTAAGACTGAGTTTGAATTTGAGTTGTGTACAACGATGAACATGTAATTCTTAAAATGTATAAACTTTTATTAAAATTTGAAACAGAAGGCGAACAAGAAAACAGTATGATAAAGTGGCCTAAACTTTGGTTATCATATACAGCTGGAACAATAGGAAAATGTGTGGGTAAAAGAGGTTTTACATTTATATTATAATTTTAGACAGAATTTTTATAAAAGGATGTAACACTGGTATATGTCATCAAAGAATTGGTCTAAAAAGTATAAAGGCACTTTAAAATTATGTTTTACGTGTAAACAAGAGGGGTTGTTTTATCATGTTTGGTGGATGTGTAAAAAAGCTAGAAAATTGGATTCAAATGCATATACTGATTCAAAAAATTGTAAAGATAAATATACCATTAAAACCAAAAGGTGGGGGGGGGGGGAATTATTGGATAAACAGTTATAAAAAATTGTGGAACATTGTTCTACATAAATAACTACAGTTATTTTCAGATTATTGTATGCATAAAGATGGAAAGCTCAATTAATCAGAATAGAGCTGAAAGTGACGTTGGAGTTCTTCTAGTCCAAGCCCTTGCTCAAGCAGGAGACCCTAGACTTTTCTACAGAGAAGAAAGGGATTAGGCCTCGTAAACCTGGAATAATTGCTCGACACTCAGCTCCTGCCCCATGCTGATGTCAGGCTGTCAGCTCATGAAGCTCGGATAGGTGATATGAAACCATGACAAGGAGTTTCCCCATGGCAAAGGTAAGCCAGCAGCCACCCCTCCTTCCCTACTTATTCATTTGGGACTACCTGCCAAGATGGCTAAATTACCAGTAACTTTGATCAGAGATAAAACAATAGTTACATTTATTGCTAACTGGAAAATCCTTGTAGACTTTTTGTGTGAAACAGAAAAAAATGAATTTGTGATTTATAATTTTGATGATTAGGAAGTATAGACTACAGAAAGAAGAGAGTTATGTTCAGAGTAAGAGGTAATTTATAATTGTACTTAAAACTGCTGAAAAGAAGATTTATTTGTATTTTTCTTCTTTTCTATTCTTTTTTCTATTCTTCTTTTCTTTCACTTTAAGCTTTCTCTTTGATTTTTCCTTTTCTGACTTTATATTAGTATTATTTTTTTCTTTTTAAGAATATTTAATAAAAATATTATTTTTAAAAGAATACAAGGAAGAAAAAAATCCAAAAAATCTTTTATGGCAAAAAGCAAAAGAAGTTTTTTTTTTTTTTTTTAAATTAGATTTATATGCCGCCTTTCTACGGAGACTCAGAGCAGCTTATGTTAAGCAATATCCTTCATACTTTTGTATATTTTTTATACAAAGTCATCTTATTGCCCCCACAAACTGGGTCCTCAATTTACCTACCTTAGAAAGGATGGAAGGCTGAGTCAACCTTAAGCCTCGAACTTGCAATAATTGCAGACAGCTGAATGTTAATAACAGGCTATTTAGCCTGTTAAGCTATCTGAGGCTCTATAGTTATAGTCACTTTACAAAAGAGATTTTAAAGACATGTAATTCAGAAACTCTTTTATCATTTTATGATTAATGTTCTAATACTCTGTAAATTCCAACTTGTTCTGAATTTTTTAAAAATGGTATCCCCATTCTTTTATCTTGGCTCATAGAAGAAAACTGGCTAGTACACATTTCTCATGCTTACGCACTTTTAAAAGTAAGTATCCTGGGAGACGCAGATTCAACTCCCTAGTCAATAACCTACCTCACAGGGCTGTTGTGCTGATAGGATGGAGCCATGTATACTTCCTTGAGATCCTGAAGAAAAGGTGGGCTATAAATATAATCAATTATTCAGTCAATCAAGGCACATTCAACATTTAATACAAAATAATTCTATTTGAGTTTTCCCTTCTTTGTTCCATATAAGAAAATGACTCCTTATATTTGAAAAGAAAGGAAATGTAAATACAAGTAGGAGAAAAATAAATTTGGTTTTCATACATTTGCTTTGGTATGCATAAACACCAAATTACATTCAATACAAGTAATAAGTTTATTATATCTGCACCAAAACAATATTCAGATTAGGTATTTATAAAATGCTCACAAATTAGTAAAATGAGATTTATTTTCTATACTTTCCAGTATCATTTGTGCTGTTACTCAAAGAAAAAACACTTTTACCTAATTTGGGATAATTTAACCAGGTTTGGGAAGCACTGGGCTAGAACCTAAATTCTTATACATTTTTAGCCTGATTCATTCTGCTCTAGGCGTCTCCAGATTTACTTCAGCTCCATAGCTCCTTTGCACTATGAACTAGGAAAGGTTACTCAGTTCAGTCTAAAACTGTTGTTTCTTCCTAGTCTAGTGGGCAAATTGTATCGCTGTGGAACTCCCATTACAGCCCAAGCAACATCACAAGTGCCTCTGGAAGTCAAGAATAGCTATCCCATTTGATGGACTGATTGAATAGATCCATCCTCCCTGCAAAGTTTAGTAACCGTGGACACAGCACAGAGTGATCTGATCATGACAGGCGACAGATTGCAACATCTCCAAACTTCAGCTCACATTACATCTGTCCTGAACCAAAAACTAGATCTAGCATATGTCTCTTGCGTAAGTTTGCCCTGGAAGTTCAGATACTGATCCATGATTGTTGTGGGAATTATGAACTTCCAGGCCACCTCTGAGTCCATCCCCATTAAAAACATGTTTAAAATCCAATACTGATCCAGATATGAGGTTGAACAGCAGGGAGATCAGTACAGCAGCAGCACTCCCAATTTGTCCCTAGCAAGCACCCAACTAACAACTAAGACTACACATGCTGTTATTTGTGGAATAGAAACTCTAAACTGCCACCAGAATTTCCCAGATGACAATTCAATTCCCATGTCTCCATAAAGTGACGTAATTGTGGGAACTGTAAGATAGAACATTCAGATAGCATCAAGTTATCTACAGCTGGACCAAGATTAGAAAGATAAACTGTGCTTAATACTGTATGAGAAACCAAAGGCTAACATGCAAAGAATAATATGGTACAAATTGTAGTTGCAACAATTAGTGGGCATATTCCGTTGAAAATAGCAAGCATGTTTTTCTGCTTTATTAAATTACCTGGTGAGAAGAGATTTGACTATGGAGATCTGCCACAATAATAGTAGGTGATGACTTCATAACAGATTTATTGGTTGCTTGCTTGCTACCTTCTGCAGGGCTGTTCCTTTTGCTGCACTGTAGCTGCTGGGCTGTAATAGGTGTAGGATCAGATTTTGAAGATGATGCCTCTGACTGAGCTTCAGTGAAGGTTACAGATCGTTTTTGATCCACTGCAAGTAATGAGCAGCAATAGATACACAAGGATCAAAAAAGAATCTGAATATGTGTCATCATTATATTAACAAAAGTAGTTGCTAATCTTAAAAGGGTGCTCCTGAAATTACTGCCTAATAGATTTACATTAAACCTCCCATCCCAAATTGAAACTGATACTAGGAACTTCCTTGAAATTAATATGTACATTTAGAACTAGAGGATTGATTGATTGATGGATTGATTGATTGATTTATTATACCACCCTTCTCCCAGAGGACTCAGGGTGGTATACAGCCAACAGTAAAACACACTCAAATACAAAATTTAAAAGCAGTTTAAAAACATATTAAATAATTTGGCCCTAATTGTTAAAAGTAAACCCCAATTAAAATTCATGTTTAGGCCAGCTCAGCTTGTTGGAACAATAACGTCTTGAGGGCACGGCAAAAGGTGCGTAGGTCAGGGATCATCTGTATCTCCAGGGGCAATTCATTCCAAAGAGCAGGTGCCCCCACAGAGAAGGCTCTCCCCCTGGGGGCCACCCGTTGACATTGTTTGACCGACGGCACCCTGAGGAGTCCCTCTCTGTGGGAGCATATTGGCCAGTGGGAAGCTATCGGCAGCAGAAGGCGGTCTCGTAAGTACCCAGGTCCTAAGCCATGGAGCACTTTAAAGATGGTCACCAACACCTTGAATCGCACCCAGAAGACCACCGGAAGCCAGTGCAGCTCACGCAGGAAGGATGTTACATGGATGCGCTGTGTTGCTCCCATAATCGCCCACGCGGCCGCATTCTGGACAGTTGGAGCCTCTGAGTGCTCTTCAAGGGGAGCCCCATGTAGAGAGCATTACAGTAGTCCAGACGGGAAGTGACGAGGGCATGAGTGACCGTGTGCAAGGAGTCCCATTCCAGAAAGGTTGTCATATTTTAGACCTTGGCGACTTCACAGAACTTTAAGGACCACACCTGTTCACAGCAACAAGTCTTTATCTTCCATCTATAATTGCTTGAAGTCAGTGGTTTGGAAGGCCAGGATACAGAATCACATACAGCACTGCCACTATCTGCTGCTGCTGTGTTTTCTATTATATTTATTTATGCATAATTATGTCTATATTTAAAACCATTGAAGAAATATTTATATGGCTGGAATGCAATCTGTGAACATAATTTATTTAAAATATAGAGGGAAAGGGAGAGAGCATGAGAAGAAATTATAGATAAAAATACAGTTAAAGAAATGAATGACCAGGGATAATCTGCTTGGCATCTCTCAGAGTTTTTTGTCTATCTGCATTTTAACAAATCTTTTTCAATTTTTTTCATTTTAAAAAATACTAAAACAGTTTTTTATTTTGCTAGCTGGAAAATAATAGCCCCTTAGATGCCAAAGCTTTCCCTTTCCCTTCCCTAGATAATTCTCAGAAAGGAGAGGCTGTGGCCAGCAGAGATGATAATTCTGTGAATTTCCTGTGAGACAAAATTGAAACAAAATAAAATTAAAATGTAAAATAAAGATGTAAATGTGGAAAACTAGTAACAGCAATGGAGATTGTGAGAAATTGAGGGAGCAAAGACATGCTTGAAAAAAACTGAAACTGATGTTTTGTTACTGCATTACATTTTTTGATTGTCAATGTATCTCCCTCATTTTATGACATAGACATTTTCAATTCATCATTTTGCCTTTTTTTAAATTGAGAGGGGTCACAGGCCCCAAGGAATTACTGTAGATGGGCTACAGCCAAATCAGATTTAAGGGAAGAGTGGAGGAAAATAGCAACATTAAGGCTACAGATAGGCCATTAGGAAAAGGCAAAAGTTCAAAATAAAGATTAAGGATAAGAGATCCTGTGGAGCTAACATCTCTAGGAGACGTTCTCTCAGACATTTGCCCATTTAATAGATCTTCCTTAAAATCATATTTCTATGCATATGCCTCATTCCAGTGGGCACCATACTTGCAAATAAAGCTGCCACCAGCTTTTCTGTCATGTAATCCTCTATAACACACCTTAAGCAAATTTAATTTTCCAGATTATCTTCCATACTGCAGATCTATTTGAATATTAAAAGGATGTGTGTTTTTGTTTTATTTTTATAGTTTTCTTATGTATGATGTACACTGAAGATGGCATTTAATTTTGTTGTACGAGGTGCAATGACAATAAAAGAAACAAAAAAACCCTCTTAGCATAGATATGTCTATACTTTTTTTGAGTTTATAGCATTCACAAAACACTCAGCCAATAAGGACTTGCTTTTCTTTCATAGAACTGGACAATAGGGTGCTCCCTTCCCCTGAGTAACTACCAGTCAAAATAGCAACAACAACAACAAAAATAACAACCCATTATACTTTTCATCCAAATAAAATGCATCGCTAACTCCCTATAACCCATTTGTTTTTGTATGGTGATTTACAAAAACCAGATATTTTTGAGAAAAAGCAACACAAACTCTAAAATATGTAAATAAATATCCACAAAATCCTCAAAACATTTCTAGTTAACTTCATGCTGGCTGCTAGTGAATTCTGAGCTCTTCTGATTTGTGAAGACTGCAGAACACTAGCTGAAGCTGACTATGCTGTACAATTTATAATTCAGGTAGAGAAAGGTTTATTTCATTTGCAAAAATGATGGGAGGGTGAGGCATATAAATCACATCTGAGATAGATCCCTCTCTCTGGGTTCTACACTGCTTCTCTAATGTGCATAAGCCAGCTAGAAATGTTACCAATTTCAGAAACCCCTTTTCAGATTTCATCCCCTTAATCTATTTATGGGTTGGTAATGGCCTTGTATTCTATCTGGATAATGGTTACCACAACTCTTGTGGTTGGTGGATTTGCCTGTTTCTTTACCTAAAAGTTAAAGGGGAAAAAAGAAAACACCACAACTGTTTTTTCTGTCATTTGCGTAGAAGGGCAAGTGACAGAATTCTTGTTATCGTCACTTGATTAAAACAACTTGGAAACAAAGATAAGTTCATAGTTTCACTGTTCAATCAGTCACTTTGTAAAGAAAAAAAGAGCCAATAGGTGGTAACCCAATAACATCACTTGAACTGACATAAATCAGAAAGCTACTTTTGACTCAGAAGGAGGGGGGACCGGGGGAGGGAGGAGGGGAGGACCAGGAAGAAGTTGCCTCCCTAGTGGACTGGGTGCAGGAGGAGTACAAAAGGGCATGTTCCTGCTTTGAGATGCTCTCAATAAGCCTATACTTTTGTTGGGTCAAGCTTGTGCAGATCAGTCCTTTGTTGTAAGAACTACCTGTAGTAAATAAGTTCTAGAAGATGCTTAATATGGATGTGGAAAATCTACTGGCACTTCATGAATAAATGACTAATTTATTATAATTATAAATAATATAAATTTAGTTATATGTTAATTCAAAACAGAGAAGACTTCCCTTCCTAATGTAAAGTATTTTTGTCATATAATGAATTTATGATTTTTGACCTAGGCTTTTACAAAGTGCTAGGCTCATGCTAACAAAGATGTTTCATAGCCATTAATTAATTGAATGACTGATACATTAATTGTAAGGACCCGTCTCAGCTATTCCCTCAGAAAAGCATGAGTCTTGAAACAATTGGTTATCAAAAGGAACTTTTACTGAGAGAAAGTGATTGCAGAGAAGTCAGGTGGAATCTGAAGTTCCCTCGCAAAGCATTAAGCTATTCTTCCCAATTCAAACACCACCTTCACCAATACACCAGTAGCCAATACAATACCACATAGGTGTTTCGACATTAGCTTGATAGCAGTTCATCCCCAGGATGCAGCAAACTTGTCGGGTCAGGCTGGGAGGAACCCCATCTGTCTTCAAGATAGCTCCCCCTCCCTAAATCCCATGCTGTTACAGCAAAAGTGAAAGCATGCAGAGAATGCAACCCTGATAGCCTCCTCCCCCAGCTCCTCCATCAGAATGGCAGCAACCCAACAGGTGACCTGACATTGATATATGTGGAAACCAGTTACATTTTAAAACTTAGAATACTATGAACGTTTCCTCACCAGTTGGTTTTGTTTTGGGCTGTATGCTTCTACGTGTTGTTGAAAGTCGTGCTCCATGATGGCTGTGAGGTTCAGTTTGGGTTTTCTGGCGTGATAAAAGAGGCCTCCTTAGCTAGAAAACATGGATGCAATTGAATTAAAGAAGGAAATTCTGAGATTTGCAAATACTTACATCAGTATTTTCCTCCCATCTATTCATATCATGCCCTAATTCAGAAATCATTCTTGCTTCAGAAAGTCCACTAGATTCCTTAATATAAAATCTCTTAACAAATTCCCTTAACAAGTTACATTGACTTTTTTCATCCAATTGAATACAACCTTGTTCTGAACTCACCTGTCTTAGACCTCTTTTTCTCCCTAATGGTTGCTGAAGAAGGAGATTGTGGTGTCCAGGTTCACTCTGCACACTCGCTACCCTGTGTAAGTGTCAAGAATATGAGCATGACCACAGAATAACACAGACTAGAGAGAGATTTTCTTTGCAAATGTTGTTAACAATAATGACACAGTCACTTCAAAGATACGGTACCATCTTTGAAGGTTATGAGAGACTATTTAAGTTATATAGGAAGAGTAATGGCACTGAAGATCCTATCATTGTCCAAAGTCTATTTTTTACCAAAGAATGATGCTTTCCATTCCACAATTTTCTCCCTTTGTTGACATAACAGATCAAGGGAGGACAATAATGAGGATGCAATTTTAAAGCTTTAGCTTTAAACGTTATATTGCAAATGTTAAATATTAAATTGAAACATATTTTCTTTGTAATTAGATTTGATAGGTATGCCATAGTTTTGAATAATTGGAGTTCAATACACAACAAAATGAATGATGAACACAGTTGACAAAGGTTTAATTCACAGCATTGGGACAGAATTTAGGGAAGAAGTTACCACACTGAACATATATTTGCAATTTCAAGTCACATTAAATAAGCACACTTTAGAAAAAGTAATTGGGATTTATTTATTTATAATCTTATTTATATCCCACTTTTAAACTTTGTGAAGGAATTAAAAAGCTAACAGAGTTTCCAAAAATGTCCCCTAAATGGTAATGTCCTAAACTATACAGAGCTTTCACGATCAATACCAATACAAATTAGGCACAAAAAGCAATTGGCATTTTTGGATTCTTTAAAAACTGGATTTAACAAATTATAAAAGGAGTCTATATACTTTCATAATGAAATAGGCAGGAATATCTTACTACAGCGATTATTTTTAATCTTCGTGTATATTAAAAACTAGATCCCTTAATCTATTTGCTTTCTTCCCAGCATTTTAGTGGAAGACACTGATATTAGGAAGACAACCAATTTCTATCCTAATAGTAAACCAGAAGATTGCTTTTTAGTGGCTAAATGCATATCATTTAACCTTTACATATGCCATCAGTAAGCCCTATATACAATTTAACGTTCTTGACAACAAATTCATATGATGGGATGCATTATTTTTACGCTTTTGGCCTCTTTAGTTAGTCATAAACTATCCCTATTTGCAATGTAAAAATTTAATAAGCAATAGAAGTATGAATATCTCAGCCAATGTCATGTGAGCTGGACTGAGAGAGAATAACTGGCATAAAGTCACCCAATTATCTTTCATGCCTAAAGCGGGACTAGCATGTACAGTCTCCTGGTTTCTAGCTTGATGGCTCAATATTTTGAACAATCTGGTTGTTTATTATCAGATGTTTTATTTTATTTATTTCTTTTAAGAAAATGAGAAAAATATAAAATTTCATCATTTTGCAATACTTTGGCAGTATCCTATATATATATATAGGATATATATATCTCCCTTATATCCCTTATATCCCTTCGTCGGGAGCTGAAGACTTGGCTGTTCAAGCAAATAGGCTGACTCTGATTCTGGGTTTATTATTTATCATTAATTAGTTATTTGATTTAAAATGCGATTTTATTGTACATGTTTCTTAACTTGTGTTCGCCGCCCTGAGTCCTTCGGGAGAAGGGCGGCATATAAATACATGTAATAAATAAATAAATAAATAAATATAAACATGCTGTGGTTAGTCAATGCATAAAGCACATGAGGAATTCTAAATCTGTATCTCCTTGCTTTAAGATAGGTCTTCCCTCCAGGTGGATATTAATTAATAATAAGTCTTAATCAAGTCCAAGAGAAATCTGGGCTGAATGTGACAAATAGCCTTGGAACAAAATTAGTCAGCCAGGCCATTCTTTTCAATTTACAAAATAGCAATATGAAAACTTGAAAACAGACTATTATGAAAGACAAATGTGTATCAGAACATACAAACTGATGCACATTTTTTCAAGATTTTAAAATTATCTACCTGTAGTAGTAACCAACTAAAAATACCCTATACTAATTGAAAATAATACCTATGATTAAAATGCACAATAGTAATACTGCACTCACCGTATGGAAAAAATGAATTGATGCACAGATATTAGATACCTGACCAGAGCTGCAGAATTCTGATACTATAGCTGTTATAATAAAAGTAATAAAGCAGTAATAAAAGTAGGTTAGATCTAAATGGTGTATGTTTCTTAGTCTGATGTACCTGATATGGCTGCCACCAACCTTGCAAGTCTGAATACTTTCCTTCCTCTTTTACCTTCATGAGAATTAGGGGGGGAGGGGCTGTTTGTGTCTGAGGTGTTATCCCAAATTACTTTCTTGGCCTGAGCTCAAGTATTGTTTATCTGATCATTGCCTTGATGGCAGATCCTTCTGACTTTCAAGGCCATACTCTTTGTGACATTAACAACATCTATAGGACAATGATGGGCTGCAAATTTTTTAACAATCGGTTCTCTGCCCTAATGACTGGCTGGATGGGCATGGCCAACACGATGTCACTTACATCGAAGGGTGCTTCGCCTCGCCTGCCCTCTCAAGACCATAAGGATGCTGCAACTGTCGTAAGTGTGAAAAATGGTCATAAATCACTTTTTCAGTGCCCTTGTAACTTGGAATGGTCACTAAATGATCTGTTATAAATCAAGGATTACCTGTACAAAAATACAAAAAACTTCTTTGCTTGCAAAAAGCTGCCCTAAATACCAGTCATTAGATTAGAAATGGGGGAATACACACTGAAGATCAATGAGTCACAGCCCTCATGGAAACCTAAACTATTCTGAATACCTTTCTTTTCCTCAACAATGCCTGCAACCCGGAGTTATAAATCAGGCAGTTTGCCAGACCACATTGAGGAACTAAAATATGTTATGTCCTTATAAGGACATCCGCCGGGGGATTGGTAGATCCCACCGGCGGGAGATTTAAACAGTTGTCATTGGCCGGTGGGCATGCCTGAGCAGGATATAAGGAGGCTCAGCAGCCCAGCCGGCAGTTCAGTTTGCACTTCAATAAAGGTTCTGAACGGACAGCAGCTGAGTCGTGTTTCTTTCCGGCGCCGAGCTAACACTGGCGACGAAAGATTGAAGAAGAACCGACGAGCAGCAGGCACGATCGCCACCGCCATCCAAGAGCTGAATCACTTGAGCGAGTCACTAGAACCATGTCCGGACCCCAAATCTCTCTGGCTCCATTCAATCCGAGCCAGGAAAAATGGAAGCCCTTCATGGTTCATTTCCGACAATTCCTGGCAGGCAGTGGCTTCACCGACTTAGACGACAACAGGAAGAGGGCTCTCTTCCTGGCCCACTGCGGATCCAAAGTTCTGGAGATGGAGATGGACCTCGTGGCACCCAGAGACATCGAGCAGATGCCCTGGTCCGAGCTTCAAGATGAGACAAGTGCGTGATCGGAGTCAGGGAAGTCGAGTTCCTGGGCTATTTAATAGATAGCCAGGGCATCCACCCCTCTAAAAGTAAGGTTAGGGCAATACACGAGGCTCCTGCCCCTAAAAACAAAACGGAGCTTCAGGCTTTTCTGGGACTACTAAATTTCTATAGTGCCTTCTTACAACAGAAAGCCACCGTTGCTGAGCCACTACACCGACTCCTAGGGAAGGTGGCACCTTGGAAATGGGGGAGCGAAGAAGAGGAAGCCTTCCAAAAAGACTCCTATCCTCCGACAGCCTACTCATCCAGTACAATGGAGAGCTGCCAGTGACCTTGACCTCCGACGCCTCACCCTACGGGGTCGGGGCCGTCCTTAGCCACCAGCTACCAAACGGGACAGAAGCACCAATAGCATTCTTTTCGAAGACCATGTCCCCAGCGGAGAGAAACTACGGTCAGATCGACAAGGAGGCGTTGGCGATGGTGGCGGGCGTAAAGCGATTCCACAAATACGTCTATGGAAGAGCTTTTACAATCGTCACCGACCACAAACCCTTACTGGGCCTCCTCGCCGGGGACAAACCCACCCCAACCTTCATGTCACCCAGGATGACATGCTGGGCCATTTTCTTTTTTTTTTTTTTTTTTTTTAAATTTTTTATTGAAAGACGTACATAACACAAAAGAAAAACACAATAACGTTGAACAAACAAACAAACAACAAACTACCTTCACCTCGGTAGCTAAATTCCTAATTTTAGACATCCTTAGTCGTATTTCTATAGTTTTCTTTTTATATACATAATAGGTTAAATCCATCTTTAATTTACTATTAGTACCTTTGATTTTACATTCACCATGTTACTTCTTGTATAATATCTTCCTAATATGTTCCTAACTATATGTATATCTGTATGTATATTGTATAAATTCATTTTACTATATGCAGGGTCAATTATTCACTTTAGATAGCCATTGGTACCATTTTTGCCACACCTGGTAGTACATCGAATCTTCTTTATCTTGTATTTTTTTTGTCAATCTGTCCATTTCTGCGCATTCCATGATTTTAGTTATTATTTGACTGTCGGTTGGGATTGTATCTGATTTCCAATGTTGTGCATACGAAATCCTTGCGGCTGTCAAGATGTGTGTGATTAAATATCTTATGTCCTTGTCATAATGTTCTGTAAATATTCCTAATAAAAAAGTCTGTGGTTTCAACGATATATGCTGGGATGTTATTTGTTCTAATTTTATCCTAATATTATTCCAGAATTGTTTGGCCTTGGGACAGAGCCACCACATATGATAATAAGTTCCCTTTTTTTCCCTACATTTCCAACATCCCGGTGATACATTAGGGTACATCTTGGCGATTCTCGCCGGCGGGAAATGCCATCTGTAAAACATTTTTAATGCATTTTCTTTATATGCTGTTGATAGGGTTACCTTCTTGTTATATTTCCAAATTTTCTCCCATTCATCTAACTGTAACGAGTAACCAAAATTTTTCGCCCACGCAATCATATTTTCTTTAACGATTTCTTCTTGTAATACCTGTGCTAGTAAATAGTTGTAAAATTTTGTTATCGATTTTTCAATGGGGCCTAAAAATATTTTATCTAATTGACTTGGTTCTCGTTGTATTCCATATCTCTCCTTGTCTGAGTTGTATTTGGTTTTTAATTGAAAGTAGGGTAGCCAATCCAATTCTATTTCTTGTTCTTTTAATTGTTCTCTTGTTTTTAAATTTCCTTCTTCTGTCAGGAGCTCCTGATATGTTTTCATCTTACTTGGGTCTAGAGTGTTAGGGTAAATCTGAGCCTCCATCGTGGAGACCCATCTTGGCATTTCCATGTATTGCGACTTTTTGATCTCGTGCCAAATTTTAATCAGAGGTGCTCTAACCATATGTCTGCAGAATTGTCCCTGTTTTGTGTATTTTTCATCCCATAAATATGCGTGCCATCCTTTGGTTAAGTCTGGCCCTTCTATTGTTAATATTCTTCTATTTCGTAAATCAATCCATTCCCGTATCCAAGTTAATACTGTCGCTTTGTAGTAAAGTTGCCAATTAGGTAAGCCCATCCCTCCTCTTTCTTGGGCATCCTGTAAATATTTTAATTTTATTCTGGCCTTTCTTCCTTGCCATATAAATTTAGCAGTCATCTTATCCAAATCTTTAAAGAATGCTTTGCCGGGATTAATTGGTATTACTCTAAACAGGTATAAAATTCGTGGGAGTACATTCATTTTTATTGTCGATATACGCCCAATCATTGATAATTGTAGTTTATTCCATTTCTGCAGGTCTTTATCAATTTGTTTTTTAAGTTCTGAATAATTATCTTCCTTCAAAGATGATACTTTATTAGTCATTTGTATCCCTAAATATTTAATTTTCTTCGTTATTTGTATCCCCATTAACTCTTCCAATTTTCCTTGTTGGGCCTTTGCAATGTTTTTTGTTATAATTTTAGTTTTTTGCATATTTATTTTCAGTCCTGCTACTTTCCCAAATTGTCGTATTTTATTCAACACCTTAGTGCCGACCTCTAGGGGGTTGTCTACTATCAGTACCACATCGTCTGCAAAGGCCATCAACTTGTATTGTTGGTTTTTTATCTTAAGTCCGGACAGCTCCTTGTCCCTCCTAATCTCTTCCAATAGTATTTCTAAGGTTAGTATAAACAATAAGGGGGACAGTGGGCATCCCTGCCTTACTCCTCTCTTAATTTCAAAGCAATCCGATGTCTGGCCGTTGATCAATACTCTTGCTTTTTGGTTTTTATATATATTCTGTATCATCGGGATGAATTTGTTTCCTGCTTCCATTTGTTGTAATTGTGTTATTAAAAATGTCCAATTCAGGTTATCAAATGCTTTCTGTGCGTCCAAGAATATTAATGCCAATTGTTTGTCCGGGTGATATTCATAAAATTCTAATGTGTCCATTATTATTCTAGTATTTGTTTGGATTTGTCTACCGGGTATGAATCCATTCTGGTCTTCGTGTATGTATTCTGCTATAAATGTTTTTAATCTGTGTGCCATGATTGATGTAAAGAGTTTATAATCTGCGTTCAACAGCGAAATTGGCCTATAATTTTTAATATTTTCTCTGTCTGCATCTTGTTTTGGTATCAGGGTGATTAATGTATCGTTCCATGATTGGGGAGTGTTAGCTTTCAATAATACCGCATTGAAAAGTTGAGTTAGTACTACATCCAGGGTCTCGTTCAAAGCTTTGTATAGTTCTATCGGTAGGCCATCTATTCCTGGTGTCTTATTGTTTTTTTGTTTCTTCCTTATTTCCTCTACTTCTATCAGCATTATTGGTCT
This sequence comes from Masticophis lateralis, assembly GCA_030761175.1. Taxonomy (NCBI): domain Eukaryota; kingdom Metazoa; phylum Chordata; class Lepidosauria; order Squamata; family Colubridae; genus Masticophis; species Masticophis lateralis. The sequence continues at coordinate 180,956,320 of JAUDYJ010000001.1, forward strand.
GTTCAAACACTCTACATGCTGGTCCTTTAACTTTTTCAAGTTAATTTTGGCTATGTACTCCCTCACATCCTCCTCATCTATTGCTTCTTCTGCATACAGTTCTCGGTAGAATTCAGTCGCTATTCGTTTTTTGTCTTCTTGGTTATAGTACATAATTCCATCTTTATCCTTTAATTGTATTATCGTCCTTTTTTCCTTCTCTGATTTTAGTTTATGTGCTAACCATCTTCCCGTCTTATTGGCAAATTCAAAATATCTTTGTTTTGCAAATTTCATTTTCTTTGTAATTTCGGAAGTTGTCATCAGGTTAATTTGATGCTTAGTAAGTTTTAGTTCTTCTTTTATCTTCTGTCTATCTGGATTCTGTTGTAATTCCTTTTCTAGTTGCTGAATTTTGGTTATTAGTGTTTCTTTTAATCGCTGTTCTTCCTTTTTCTTTTTTGCATTGAATGCTATTGTTAAGCCTCTAATATAGGCCTTAGTCGTGTCCCAAAGATTTTGTATACTAGTATGCTCTATGGAGTTGATTTGTAAGAAAATCTTCAATTCCTTCTGCATCCATTCTATATATTGCTTATCTTTCAACAGTTCTGTATCTAACATCCATCTTTTACGCTCCTGATCTCCTTTCCAACATATCTCAATTGGATTGTGGTCAGCCCAGATATTAGCAGCTATTTCAATACTTTTAAGAGTTGTTCTTAGTTGCGCCGTCATCCATGCCATATCTATCCTAGACCACGAGTTATGCGGATTCGAATAATATGTAAATTGCTTTCTCTCTTTATTCACTTCTCGCCATGCATCTTTAAGCTGATATTCCTGCACCAAATCGTAAAAAGTTTGTGGCAATAATTTTTTCTTAGTTTTTTTCTGTTTGTTAGGCCCATAATCTTTTTCTATATTGTCAATTGCATTAAAATCTCCAATGAGGCAAATATTTTCATAGTCCAATTCCTTAATCTTCTGATGGATTTTTTGAAAATAACTCATTTGGGCAGTATTTGGTGCGTAAACTGTTATTAATAATGTTTTTTTCCCTCCTATTACTATCTCTACCATTAATATTCTGCCTTCATCATCTTGATATATTTGCTTTGGCTGTAAGTGCTTGTGCGCATACATGGCGATGCCTTTTTTTTTCTTTTCTGCTAAAGATGTATATAATTCTCCTAATCTGTTACATTCTATTAATTTACGGTGTTGTTTCTTTATATGTACCTCCTGCAATATTATAATGTCCATTTTCATCTTCTGTAATTTTTTAAATGTTCTCGTTCTTTTTGTAGGTGAGTTGAGTCCATTGATGTTTAATGATATTAATTTGACTTCTCCCATTTTTCCAGTTTATCTTTAGTTGATTTTCTGTGTTTTGGTGTTGTCTCCAGTTAGTTTCGTCTTTTCCCTAGCTCCCTCTCTTTCCATTCTTTCCTTTTCTCCCCTAGTTCTCGGTTCTCTTTGCTCCTCTTGTTTTCCCATTTCTCTTTGAGTTGATCGTTGTCTATCTTCTTCCACATAGAAATTTGTTTCAAAAAATTCCTGTGCTTTCTGTATTGTGTCCAATTTGTATCTCCTATCATTCCACGTTACCATGATTCCTTCAGGCATTAGCCATCTAAACATTGCTCTATGTTTATTCAATTCTGTTGTTAAAAAATTATAACTTTTTCTAATTTCCCTTATTCTTCTAGGTATCTGTTTAAGAGCTATTATTTCTCTTTCTTTGTATGTTGGTGGTGTTTCCCTCATTATCTTATATACTTCTTCTTTGATTGTTTTTCTCGCAAAACGAACATGGATCTCTCTAGGGAGCTTATGTCTCCGAGCATAATTTGTGAAGACCCTATATACTTCATCCAATTCTATACTTATTTCTTCTTTCGATTTTTTTGTCACTTCTGCCAAAATTCCTGTCATTATTTGCCTTGGGTTCTCTTCTTTAGTTTCTGCCACATTTTGAAATCTCAGAAAGAAGGACGATTTTTCCATTTCGAGAAAGGAGATCGAATCCTCTAATTCTTTATTCATCATCATCTGTTCGTGTTCTCTCCTCTCCATTTTCTTATCTGTCTGTTCCATCTGCTGTTCTATTTTTTGGATTCTTTGTTCATTTTTAGTTATATCTTGCTGTATTTTCTCCATTCTGTCGTCCATTTTTTTCAGGTGGTCTTTTATTTCTACAACATTGGCTGTCATCTCTTCGTGGTTTTTCCTACTCTCTATATGATTGCTGGCAATCGATTCTTGTGTTTTACTCATCCCCTCCTGTATACTTGTTAATATCGATTGTATATTCTGCATATTAAATTGTTGAGGTGGTTTTTCTTTATCTGATGCCATCATTGTATCTATAGATTTTTGATGTAGAGGTGATGTAATTGTCCCTATGCGGGTTGCTGATGCTCCCTTATTAGATTTGGACACGATAGATGTAGAAGTGTATGACATTCTAACTTTTGCTTTTATATAATCCCAGTTTATCATACACCGCAATATAACACAATGTATTCCTAATATGTATTTTGAGTTCAGGGGTTAAATTTTCCAAAGGTGGGAGTAGGGAAAAGAGCCTCCAATTCAGTGACTCATTTTAAGTTCTCTCCTTAAATATATTCAATTTCCTACGTACAATCTTTCTACTTCTTTGTAATTAAACAATTGGACAGTTATACAACACAGATCAAGCTTAAATATCAGTTGCTTTCTTATTCTCTTTATCTCTTATTTTCTTTACTATTGAATACTGTTATATATTATATAAATGGATAAATAAATCAGCAGATCATCAATTCCTTACTTCACCTAGTTAAATTCTATTCCAATTCAATCAATGTAATAATTAAATGCCTAAAACTAATTATCCAATATACTAACTAATCAATAAAACAGTACCCTTATATCAATCCCTAATTCTACAATGTATATTGTGTTATATCTTAACCCTTATAACTTAATTTAACTTATATGTCTATTCCGATATTCTTAAATTATTAAATATTATTAACCAATTATTGTTAAATTGTTAAATTGTTCAATAGCAGTTTGACACGATCAATATATTAAATGTTATCACAGCAGCAAAAATATTATGAAGTGCACAATAATCAAAAAATTAATGTAGTTATACTTCCAAACTTTCAGCAATGGATGCCCTCTCTGAATTGCTGACTCATTCCAGTCTCACTGTTGTTGCATCATTTTAACTCCTTCCTGGATTCGTCCTTTAAATTAAATTCATTCGTTCCTCAGGTTGGGAAAGATTAATCACAATTAATAATGTTCCTATTTAGTCCCAATTCAAATTCTCACTGTGAAAAGTTCAAAAGTTCAAAAGTCTTACTTTTGTTTCAATTCACTTTATATTTGCTGCTACCGGAAGTGTCCCGCAGAGTCTGTTTAAGTTTTATTGTGTTTCACTCTCCAGTCCACAATCTCAAAACCATGGATCTTTCTGTTCAATCCCAATTGTTGTGGATTTCTTTTCCCTCTGCGTTAAAGTCTATTCCATCTGAAACGGTAAATCCTCCACTATCAAATCTTGAATTCTCCGTCTCGCAACGTCTCAGCTGTCAAATCTCTCTCAGTCCTCTTCGATCAATCAAGTCTCCCTCTCGGCAGTCTCTGCCTCTCCTTCCGAGACACAAAGTCAATATAAGCAATATCTTTCACTTTTCCTTCTCTCCAACTCTCATTCCACTCCGCTGCCTCCCATACACAATCCTGCGCTCCCGGTTGGCTTCGTTCCTCCGCTCCCCTCGTCTCCGTTCGCCGCTTTCTCTGGCTCAAACTCACCAATTGCTCCGGAGCGCTTCTTTCCCCCGTCCTTTCTCCCCTCTCGACTCGATTCACTCTCCCTTTTATTTCTCTTTAGGTTTTCTTTATATGATTGATGCCTTCCGATCTTCTGCTTCCTTCTCTGGGGTGGTTTACAGCGTTCAGGCCAGCCCGGGGGGGGGGGCTGGGATCTTTCTTGAACGGGATTAGGGGGAAAATCCCTGAACCTACGGAGTGTTTGCGCTCACCTCCGGGGTCCTACAGAAATCCCCTTTTGTCTGCCAACCTCTTCGTAGCTGGCAGTGCCCGCATGTGGGCTCCCGAAACAAGAAAAGGGAGAAAAGAGACAGAGCAATGTCTCCTTCCTTCCCAACACGCTGGCGCTACCACTGGAAGTCCATTTTCTTATCTGGCTACAACTACTGCCTAGTCCACCGGCCGGGGAAAGTCATCAGCAATGCCGACAGCCTCAGCAGATGCCCGCTGAACGAGCAGATCGTGGATCCAGCACCAACACTCAGCCTCCACCACATCGATGATGACCAGTCCAGCCCGGTGTCCTCAACCATGGTAGCGCAACACCCAGCGAAAGACAAAAACCTCAAGCAAGTCTTATCCTGGGTCTTGCGGGGATGGCCGGAGGAAAACCAGAAGGAAGAATTTGCCCCATACCAGAGAAGGCATCAAGAGCTCACCACTATGCAAGGCTGCCTCCTCTGGGGCGACCAGGTGGTCATCCCTCCCACGCTACAAAAACGGACATTACAGACCCTCCACAACGGTCACCCAGGGATCTTCCGAATGAAGGCCCTAGCACGGAGTTACGTCTGGTGGCCCACCTTAGATAAAGACATTGAGGCGTGGATTGCCAGATGTGACCCGTGCCAGGCAACGAGACCAGCACCCCCGCAAGCGCACCCGACAGAATGGGAACAACCGTCCGGACCGTGGTCAAGAATACACATAGACTTCGCCGGACCCATGAACAGGAAGTCCCTTCTGATCGTGGTCGACGCATTCTCCAAGTGGCTCGAAGTTATAGCCATGCCCCCTACAACGACGGAAGCCACCATCAGAGCCCTACGACGACTTTTCGCCACACATGGCCTACCGGACACCTTAGTCTCCGACAACAGGCCACAACTGACAGTAAAGGCGATGGAAGAATTCCTGGCCGGCCACGGAATCAGGCACGCACTCATCGCCCCATATAGACCGGCCAGGAACGGACAGGCCGAAAAAATGGTGAGGCTGACAAAAGAGACTCTGACCAGAATGGGCAGCGGGGACTGGCAGGAACAAATTGACCAGTTCCTGTTGACCCAGCACATCACACCCCACACCACAACAAAGAAAAGTCCAGCAGAGCTACTGATGGGGAGAAAGCTGCGCTCACCGCTAGATCGCCTGCACCCGATGTACAACCCAAAAGACAAGCCGAACAAACCACTGCCAAGAAGCTTCACGTGCGGTGATTTGATTTTCGTGCTCAACTTTCAGGGCAATCCAAAGTGGCTCAAGGGTCAGATCGTGAGAGTGACCGGCCCGAGGTCCTACAAGGTCGAGCTGGACGACAGCCGTTCCTGCCGGTGACACATCGACCAGCTCCGGAAAAGGTGGAGGGAAGTCGAGGAAAATCACCCCGATGAGGTAGGCCTGCCCCACCCCGACGAGGTGGGCCAGCCTCAACCAGACAGGGTAGGCCTACCACCCCCCGACGAGGTAGGCCTGCCCTACCCCAACGAGGTAGGCCTGCCACAACCCCACAGGGTAGGCCCACTGCACCCAGAAGGACGAGACAGACGGCGAGCAGAAGACAACGGCAAACAACACCCTAGCGAAGGAGGGCTGCCTCAACCCGGCAAGGCAGGACCAACGCTACCCAGCACGAGAGGCGCAGAAAGCCAAGACAAAGAGAGCACGGTAGACTGGGACCTGCTCAACCAACGAGCGTGCCAACCTGCCAACCTCGGTGGCACTCGACAGCACGACCCCCAAGACTGACATAACCACGGAAAAGGGACAGAACGGTGAGACCGGGCAGCACAACACCCCCCAGACAGAGTCGACCGACACCTGTCCGGCAAAAGAGGCGAACACCGACCCGACAGGGGAGGACAACAACACCCCAGCAGAGGAGGCCTCCCGCAACCCGACGAGGACAACCGCCCCATCCGAAACCTGGAGGGAAGCCGCCGACCCAGCAGGGTAGGACAACAACACCCCCGCAAGGAAGTCCTACCCTACCCCGGCGAGGTAGGCTGACCCGCACAGGCCAGGATGGAACAGTCACGACCACCCCCGCCCGGGGGGCAACCCACGAAGGAAGCAGCCACGCTCCCTGACCCGGGAGCACCCTGGACGCCAGACAAGGAACCGGGAACCTTACCGAGGTTCAGACGACCGTCTCCCGACTGCGGCGACTGGAGCAGCCCGGATGGCCACCAGACCGACGACGGCGCGACCCGGGAGCAGCACCTGGAGAGGACTTCAACTCCAGCCGGAGACGCTAGGCAAGGCTCCGCGCACTCGATGGCGGAGTCCGGAGAATCCCGGACGGGAGGACCAGAGCCAGCAGGAGCCCGACCTGTCCGGAGCAACATCAATCCACCGAGTGAGCGCGCAGGTCCGGTAGAACTGTCAGGCGTCCCGCCTACCTGCGCGAGTATGTGGTCGCGTACACTGATTGACTGACTAAGGACTAGGAGGGGAGGGGTGTTATGTCCTTATAAGGACATCCGCCGGGGGATTGGTAGATCCCACCGGCGGGAGATTTAAACAGTTGTCATTGGCCGGTGGGCATGCCTGAGCAGGATATAAGGAGGCTCAGCAGCCCAGCCGGCAGTTCAGTTTGCACTTCAATAAAGGTTCTGAACGGACAGCAGCTGAGTCATGTTTCTTTCCGGCGCTGAGCTAACACTTGCCGAGCTAACAAAATAGTTAAAATACAAGGATAACTATCAGCAGCCAAGTTACTCTTGCTCCTAAAGAGAAATCCTTTAGCAGAGAGGTCATTTAAGCTTTCCAGAAAGCGAGTGGGCATACATATTTGGGTTTACAAAATGTCCAGCTAAAGAGACAAATTAACAAATTAACATCTTGAGTGAGGGCTATTCCCATTCTGCCTTTGTTCAGACCTTGCTGCAGGGAATGTTTGCCTATGAATAGAGCTATCTGTCTCTTTATCTCTTAAGTGCTGACCTCTTTTGTGGGCTATAAAGGAAAGTGGGGGCTGCTTTTTCCCCTCTAAGAAAACATATTTCTCCATTTCTCATTCAGGGAAATATATTCTTCCCTTTTAATATTTCTCAGAATATTTCATTCTTCTAGGAGAGTGGTGGGTGCTAACTTTGTACAATTCGTGTCATGTTACTATGCCATATTATCATGAGAGAAAACTAAAAAGAATCTTGGTGGTGCAGCTGACTAAAGTGCTGTTAAGTAGCACTTAGCAGCCAGCTGCCTGTAACTACTGCGAGTTCAAATCTCACCAGGCTCAAAGTTGACTCAGCCTTCAGAGGTAGGTTAAAGGAGGACCCGAATTGTAGGGGCAATATGTTGACTTCGTATAAAAAAGAACATCGCTTGGGGGGGGGGGCCAAACCCCTACTAATTAGGTATATACAAAAGTATGAAGGCTATTGCTTAATACACTATAAACCGCCCTGAGTCTCCAGGGAAGGGTGGCATATAAATCGAACCAATAAATAAATAAATAAATAAAACAAATTGGAAGGAGGGTCAAGTTATTATCGGTGAGCAATCATGTTCCTTGCCTACTCCAAAGCAATGCAAAAGACTCCTGTCCCAAAGGTGCTTTGTCAAGAGGAAATTGGACTTTCTGGAAACCAAGAAAGTCCAGTTGCCTCGTGAAAAAAGCACCCTTGGGACAACCATAACTTGGATGACTGAAGAATCCCCATAGACAATGTGCTCGGTGAACTGACAAAGCACAGTTTCTGCACAGGAGAAGCAATCATTAGATCCATTTGCACCACTTAAAGATACCAGCTGGTCTCACTCACCTCACAAGATATCCTTAGGTAATCATCCAGATTTAAGGAAAGATCACATGCCCCCAGAAAGGCAGTAAAACAAAATCAGACAGAATGCCAAACTGCATCCTGCCTCTCAGCCATTTTTTCTATGGCTATGCCAACCCTTCTGTAAATAGCTGTTCCAGCCATGTTGGAAGTATACTCTAAAAAGCTTAAAACAACCTTTTAACAATCTTTAAGAAAGGCAAGCCCCAGGAATAAAAGTACCACAAAAAACTCAGGATGGCTGAGGGGAGAGACTCCAGAGAAGCTCAGTCTACAGACAGAAAGTCTGGGTATAAGGCTTACAATATAACAAACTTAACCCAGAGGCAGTTTCTGAAAACATTTAAAGCAGCAGGGCAATTAAGATAAGGATTAGGCTAGAAATACATGCATACCTGTTTCCGTCCTGCCTCCTTTGCAGGATTAGCCCTGTAAAGTGGGAAAAGATTTCTTCCAACAACTCTGAGCTGCTCAGAAAATTAACACCCAGTTCACAAATATATCATTATTTGCTCTCCTGACTAATTCCACAATTTCATGGTTGATGGGAATAGAAAAAAGATGGGCCACATATTGATATTGTTATATCTGATGATTAATTGTCATGATTTGAATTTGAATGAACTTGAAATGCAAATAATTTAATACATAAAATGACTAAGTGGTATGATCCTTTTTCTACACCAGAGCTGAACCTGAAAACCAGCTATGAATAGCAGAAAACTGCTCCTGTTCCACTCTATTAACATCTTAACTGGACTGACAACTCCTCCTTCTGATATTTATGATTACACAGTGTAGATGACTGTCACTTGGTATTTTCCCCAGCTTAAGTTTCTGAGGAAGACAAATTATTTATAAGACAGCAGTTTCATAGCCAGGTACCCAATTGTGAAAAATCCCACACAACTTTACTTATAGGAGACTATCAAGCTAGTGTTACGTATATAGTAGAATCATACCTTCAGATACTTATTCAGATTCAGTCACTGAGTGGTCTTTGCAAGCCATTGCTTTGCTTGGTTTTTAAATTGAATTTAAGCAGATAATGGTATAATAAATGATGCTAAGAATAACAATAATACAAGGATGCTCAGTTGAATATCTCCTTAGGTGCTGCTCCATACATAAGCCATTCCAATGGAAACATAGAGGGCCCTTTATATTGTCTTTTTAATTTTTCTAGCATTATCAACTTTCAAACAAGTTTAGAGGGAATAGATTTTTTGTCTAGAAAAAAATTCCCACAGCTAATTCTACCCAAATTCAGATGAAAAAAATAATTCTTTTTGTCATGATTGCTCTCTTTCATTTAATATTTAAATATTAATGTTTTAAAATTCTCATCAGGTTATTTCATTTTAAAAATTGAAAGATGGAAAGTAAACAATCTCCTGCATAAAGTTACTAATTAAAAATATTTTTTTGAGATTGATTCCCAAATTTTGACAGCCCTATTATTTCTGGAACACCCTACATATCTGTCCAGAAAGTTATGCTACTAAAGTGGTGGCTTGGTGGCTAAGATCAGAAAGGTCGGCAGTTCAGCGGTTCAAATCCCTAGTATAGGTCTCCTGTGTGAGCAGGGATTGGACTAGATGACCTCCAAGATCCCTTCCAACTCTGTTATTGTTATATTATTGAAGTCAATGGGGGCTTCAGATAAGTTTATTGTCAAGGTTCCAAAGGATGCCCTAAATTAAATCATTTTTTCATTTAATACTTGTTCAGAAACATCAGGATGTTTGATTCATATTTTATATTCCTATTTTCTATACACCAAAGTGTATTTTTTTCTCCCACATATATTTTCACATCATGCCACATAATAATAAATTTGAATAATAATAAATGCCTGTAAAATTGATTCATGTGGCTGGGGCAAATTGACATAAATACTTAGATCTTTGTGAATTGTGAGAATAATCAATGTGGCAAACCCAGTGATATGTAATCTCCTGTTTTTAATATCTAAAAAGAATGACAAATTAAAGCAAAGAAGTAATTCCCAATAATCCCACTTAACATTGCCTGGCTGATCGAGTATTAAAGAAGGCAGCAGTCTTCGCACAGTTGATACAATTTTCTAAAATAGTTTTCTATGGGGAAAAATAGGAGTCTTCCTAGCTATAGTGGATCAGTTGAGAGGCATCAGCACAATAAAACGGTAACTTGATTCAAATGACTGAACTGAATGTTAAAGGTACAGTCATCCCATTACATCTTAAAAATAATAAACTTTAAAGGCATTATGTCTGTTTTATTTCTTGTACAAGGAGGGTATTTTAATTTCAAAGAATACATTGCCAGATGTCAGATTTCAAGAAAACATGTTCTTTTTTTGCTGGGGAAGTGCTAAAGTTTGATTAATGCTTGAAGCTGTAATCACAGTAAGGATATTATATTAATCAATTACATCCGCTTATTTCTGCAATCTCTCTTTAGTAGCCAGAAGCATTACATTTATAACTAGTTACAGGCAACAAAAAAAAAGGAACAAGAGCTGAAAATAAGGTTCCTCCTGGGTGTTTTTTCCTTGTTTTTTCCTCTTCACTTTCCTGACAATAAATAATTGCCTTCTTTAGAAGGTGAAAGTAAAATCCAGATAATCCACTTTCATACAGGTAGCCCTCAATTTACAGCTGTAATGGAGCCTGCCCACCATGGCCATAAATCATGATAGTCATTAAGTGAACACCACAGTTAAGCAAACATTGTGGTTGTTAATGAAACAATGACTTGCTATGGGTGTGCTTTTGTTGAAAACTGGAAGTAAATGGCAGTTTTCGGCATAATTGACCTAACGTCATGGGACCATGGGACCCTGCAAATGGCTGTAAATGGGCCATGTTGCCAAATTAGAACTTTGAATCTGGGTTGTAAGTAACCCTAAGATAGGACTGGCGAAACTGATAGTGGGTTGAGGACTAACTGTAACATAAAGAGCATTGTAATCAAGCCATTTACAAAAAGAGCTGATATAATTTTGACAAGCACAAACCGTTTACTCTGTACAACCATATCATTATGATTAATCTATATGGACACTAGCCTAATGTGTATACAAGATTAACATAGTAGTTAATAGTAGGAACAAATTGAAGAATGGGTGATAAATGTTTTATATATTCCTATGGTCAAAAATACAATGGGAATGAGAGAAGAAGAGAACTGCTCCAACAGATAATCTAGATGGTTTGGCAGCTTTGTTCCACACTGCTTTTTGAATTCTATTTTGCCAATAAAGGTTGATGGAGCCAGAGCTCACAGCTTGCTCAGGTTGATACACCTTTGTCTTGCAGGCCTAACCATCAGTGAAGAATAAGAAACTGAAATGGAGGAAAAGAGAATCAGGATGGAAGAAAGACAGTGAAGATAGGGAGCAGATTGTTCCCAGCACAGACACTGACATACAGTAGGGTAAACACGGTACCTAGAGAGGCTGCCCTCAGCGGCCAGGCCCTGGGAGTCATCGAGGACATTTGGTTCACTGCAGGATGGGCAAGGAGGTGAAGCATTTAAGGAAGAAAATATGTTTTTAAAGCATGCAATTGTCTCTGTGTTCAAAGAAATTAAGTATCAGAAGAATAGTAGAGAAAATAAAGGAGAGCAAATTGGCCTCAACACTAATTCACTAAAGAGAAGCAAATAAAAAAACTGAAAGACGAATTTTCCTCCAATCTAAAGAGCTTCCTGCATAGAGAAGATGTAATGCAATGAATCTCCACATTTATTCAATACATTTGGAGGCTAACTTCCATCTAGCCTCAGTGAAAAATACAAATTCACAGTAGTAAACCATCTTTCTTTTCACAGGCATAAACAGGCATTTGAGCTTCCCAATTTCCTCTACTTTCCAGCCATTGAACTGAACTACTGAGGTGGGAGATGCCAAAAAGAATTATTTGGAGAGGGTATATGGACTGTGACACTTATCCAACCCTAGGACTTAGAAGAACTTCCAGTTCTTTGATCTCCCAACTGTATATTTGGAAAGATAATTAAAATATCCTCAGTAGCAGATAAGTCGATGCTCTCTTAGGATGATGGGAACTTCGAGCCATCCAACTATCTAAATAGCCATCCACTGTTTCATAACACTATTCACATTTGGAAGTGTTATGCCCCAAAATGCAATGCTATCTTTTTTTTTTTTTTTTTGGTTTGTAATACAATAGCACATTGCAGCTAAAGTAGTTACAAAAATGTTCAAACCTTTTCTATTTCACTTCTCAGTTATTGGGAATCAAAAACTCTTTAATTAAATTGATAAATGCTTGTAATTTTAATGATTCCCCCCCCAATATGATCAGGAAAAACTTTTTTCAGCTTATAAGTAAAATATATAGCAGAATTTTACTGATTTTTTTAAAAAATTAAAGGCAAGATAAATGTGATTTCTTTTGTGTTAAAGCCAAAATTATTTGAAAAAACTGATAACTGCTAGCAGTGTTAGTAGATTTGACATGGAAGAGGGCCTCCAGAATGCAGGGAGCAGCTTTCTGCGACTAAAGTAGCCATAGATAAGGAACAGTAGATCTTTGGCTCTTCTGTGATATTTTTAAAATATTAATAAAATTGTTTTTAAGCAATGAGAAAAGCAATCACAAGAGCCTACAGAGTGAATTCAGACCAATTTGTTTTCCAATTGGTAGCCTAGGTTTATAAAGTTTCATCTCCTATGTTGTGTTTTCACTGTCCAACTTATCTAAGAAAAATCTACCTAAGCACTGTTAGGTATATATCACCAGATTAAATCCATGTCAGTTAATTACCTTAAATAAGATTGTGGGGTGGGGTTATAGGGATCTCTAATACTTGCAAAATGATTGTGAATATAAATAATTGCAATCCAAAACTGTTGCTTTACTAGTTTGTGTATAACTATTCCTGCATTCCTCATTTCTGTTTGTCTCTGCTTTTCATAAGGATATTTTCAAAGATTTATTACAAGAATAAATTTGCTTGGAAGGCAGTTTGTTCAATATGGAATTATAGAAATAGTTCAACCATTCATGGATCTCTCCTCCAAACCAAATATGCCTGCTTTTGATTTTTAATAGTGCATTTACAAACATTTCAGGCAGAGATATATATCAGCACTAGGCTTCTGAACCTAATAAGCCATGGAAAAGCAACATTAACTAATACAGCTCTTTTTGCAGTTGGTGAGAAGTACCTAAGAAAGCCTGAATTTTTAAAATGAGAATAATAACTAAATATATCTCTTTTGCAAACCCTCGTTAAAAGCCAGGACTGGATCTGCTTTATTTTGTCTGGTCTTCACCCCAACATCTCTGATTTACAAGCTATATTTCTGTTCTTGGGAAAAATATCAGGAAATGAAAAGTAGGCTATTTTGTTACCTTTGACTGGGTAACATCCCCACTTCAGGCTGAGGTGCAGATATGCTGGAGAGATGGCTGGAGAATCGCCTCCTCCCAATGGTACCCATAAGGTATGCTTCCTGTTCACTTACCACACTGGGCATGCTCACTGAATCATCTGAAAGGAATACAGAAGAATGAAAGTCCTTCATTTGGGGCTTCAAGGATCAGCCTGTCAGGATAAAAACTTCTTCTATAGGTATTTCTTTGGCTAACAATGCCAGGGCTGTCATGGCTGCCAAGACTCAAGAGGGACTCTCCATCTCTCTTATAACTTGCCATTTATTTAGCATATGGGCTGAGCTTGGTTTGTTGTTTGCAGATGTTTTATTACCCAACCAGGAAACATCATAAATGTAAGTGAGTGTAATGTCTGCACCCTGTTTATAGTGGCTTGCCCCTGCCAGCTTTGGCAGGTGTATGTGCGTGTTCCCTATTTAGGATGTGTGTGAGAGAGAGATAAAAATTCCCCTTTTTCTCCCTGAGCTTAAGACAATGTACATAGTCTCCCCTAATGATCCCTAACAACACCATTATGGGTTAGGCAATGTTAAGACTAGCCCCAGGTTTTCATATTTGTTGAATGGAGACATAAACTTGAGTCTCCTTGTCTGATGCCAACTCCTTAACGATCCTTATTCTACAATAGCTCTAAAGCCTTCCTAATTAATACAAAATCCAGAAAGACTTCAGAAAGAAAAGAAATGCTAAAAATACATCTGAAAAACCTGATCATTTGATGCTTTTTTAACTTGGATAATTTAAGAATATGTAACAAACAAGATCAGATGGTACAGGTAGTCCTTGATTTACAAGAGTTCATTTAGTAACCGTCTGAAGTTACAATGACACTAAAAAAAGAAATGACTGTTTCTCACACTTATGACTGTTGCTGAATCCCCATGGTCATAATTAAGATGCTTGGCAAGTGACTCATATTTATGACCGTTTCAATGTCCTGGGGTTGTGTGATCCCGTTTTGTAAACTTTTGACCAGCAAAATCAGTGGGGAAGCCAGATTCACTTAATAACTCTGTTACTAATTTAACACCTGCAGTGATTCACTTAACAACTGTGGCAAGAAAGGTCATAAAATGGGACAAAATTCACTTAACAAATGTCTCTCTTTAGGAACAGAAATGTTGGGCTCAATTATGATGATAAGTCAAAGACTACTTGTATATTACTTGGGCCAGTCACCTAAAGAATGAAGAGTCAGGGTCTGTTTTAAGGAAAAGAGTTGATATATATGAGAGGACTGAAGAACTCCTTTGATTCCCACCATCCTGTATCTTAATGCCGTAGCATCCCTGTCTTCAGCTCTTTTCTTTTTGCTAGATTCATAGGAGCTCAGTGATGGGAAAAGTTCTATCCAAAGAAAAATAAGCAGGAAGTCTGCTACCAAGGGAAATATAGGAAGAGTAACACTCCAGTTCAACATCAAGATTCCTGATTGAGCAGAAGGCTGAATTGCAAGGCCAAAATGCACACTACAGGTAATCTTCAACAATCCTCAAGAAGTCGATGCTGGATCCGGCCTCCCTAAGTAATTTTCGTCCCGTCTCCAACCTTTGCCTGATAGCGAAGTTTGTTGAGGCCGTGATGGCCTACCAACTCCGACAATTTCTGGAAGAAACTGATTACCTAGACCCGTACCAATCGGGCTTCAGGCACGGCCACAGCACGGAAATGGCATTGGTCGCCCTAGTGAATGATCCCTGGCGGGCCAAGAATGGGGGTTGTTTCTCCATTCTCTCAACGGTGTTTGATACCATTGACCATGGTATCTTACTGCAACAGCTCTGGGAGTTGGGAGTGGGGGGGCACTGTATTACAGTGGTTCTCCTCCTATCTCTCAGGCCGTACACAGTTTGTATGAGTGGGGAGGTCAGAGGTCCTTCCCAAGGCCCCTTACATGTGGGGTGCTGCAGAGGTCGCTTCTCTCCCCCTGCTCTTCAACATTTACATGAAGTCGCCGGGTGAGATCATTTGTAACTTCGGGGTGAGGTATCATCAATATGCTGATGATACCCAACTGTATATCTCCACCCCGGAGCAACCCAGGGATGCCCTTTCTGTCATGTCAAAGTGCCTGGAGGCGGTGCAGGTCTGGATGGGTAGAAAGAGGCTCTGACTCAACCCTTCCAAGACTGTGTGGCTGTGGATCCCAGCATCCTCTGATCTAGCCACCCTGTCACTTATGATGGGAAGGGAGTTGTTGACTCCCTCTGATAAGGCTCACAATCTTGGCGTCCTCCTTGATTCACAGCTGTCTTTGCTCGATCATCTAACGGCCGTGACAAGGGGGGCTTTTGCACAGGTCTGCCTAGTGTGCCAGTTGCGGCCTTTTCTGGACAGGGATGCCCTACGTATAGTCACTCAAGCTCTCGATTGGATTACTGCAATGCCCTCTACATGGGCTGCCCTTGGGGTGCATCTGGAGGCTCCAGCTAGTCCAAAATGCAGCTGCGCGGGTTGTTACAGGACCTTCCTGTTACTCCCAGGCAACACCTCCCCTGTGCGAGCTGCACTGACTGCCGGTGGCCTTCTGGATCTGCTTCAAGGTGCACCAGCTCACCTATAAAGCCCTACATTGCATGGGCCCGAGGTACTTGCAGGACCACCTCCTACTGGCCTCCCACCACCTTGTGCGCTCTCATAGAGCTGCCCTGCTTCGGGTACCGTCAGCCAGACAATGTCGGCTGGCGGCCCCCAGGATGAGGGCATTCTTTGTGGCTGCACCGACCCTCTGGAATGGGTTACCCACCGAGCTCCGGACGGCTCCCGATCTCCATACATTCCGCACCGGCCTTAAGACATGGCTTTTCCATCAAATTCCCTGACCAATTATGGGGGTTTTTAATTGGGGATTTTAATGTTTGGATTAGATTTTAAACTGCATTGTCATCATCATTGTTCTTGTTTTTATTGTGTGAGCTGCTCCGAGTCCTATGGGAGAAGGCCGGCATATAAATTTTAATAATAAAATAAAATAATAAACAAGACCATAATTGGGATAGGAATTTCTGTTGTAAGCTGAAATTTTACAGCAATTTTCATAATAGTTGCTTAACCATGGTTGTTAAATCAATTACATGGTCATTAAGGGGATCCAGCTTTCCTAATGGGTGCTTTTTGGTGGAAATTGGTAAAAAAAGGTCACAAATTGCAATCATGTGATATCACCACCAGCCATAAATGTGAGCTGGTTGCCAAGCACCCACATTGCAAACATATGATGTGGGAGTGGTGGGATGATTGTACGAGTGAGTGTAGATCACTTTTTAAAAGGCTATTGTAACTGAATTGCTGTTGAAATTATTAGATTAGATTAGATTAGATTAGATCAGATCAGATTATTCTGTTTAATAAATGATTGTAAATTGAGGACTACCTGTATGGACTCAGTCAATTGAACTGAGATGGGCAACTACAGAAATTAATTAAATAAATCAAATCATGTCTAAGTTAGTAAATACTTACTTTCCTCATCTTCTTCATCTGTCCTGCTTAAAGTATCCTGGGAGGCTTGCTGAGAAGGCTCACTATCCTGTTCCCAAACAGTTCCAGTGCCAGTATTGGAGCGGGACATAGTGGCAAGGCTCAGTCGATAAGCAGAGGTGGAGGTTCCCACAGTGCTGACAGAGGTCTTCCCTTGATAAGCTAAAACATGAATGACAATTATGCTAGTAGAATAATGTTATCAAAGCAAAAGGAAAGGCATATGATTCTGAGCCATCAGTTGAAGAATGTGAAGGATTAACAGTGTGGATAAAGAAAGGAGCAGCTTTCTTTTGAAATGTACTTAGTTTTATTTCCTTAAGAATGCCTCATCGGAAATTATAATCACAAGTAACAATCACACGTTTTTCTCCCAATGTCATAAATTAAACTCTACTTTTTAATAATAATCTTTCAATCACCATACAATTCAAGTTTACAACTGCTTATAATTTTGAATGAGGATTCCTACATTATTTGTCAAAATTCAGATTTCTCATTCTATAATATGTGTTTGATGAGAGGAAAAAACGTTTGGCGTTCTGTCTGATGCTAGCATTGATGCTCTTTTCTGATCAAAATTTTCCTGTTTCCTCATCTTCAGCCTTCCTTTTCCACCAGTGTCCTCACCTGATCCACTATGCACAGCCTCCTTGAGGATCTTCAGTTCATTATTGAATTCTGCAATGAGAGAGCTCTTACAGAGAGGGCGAGGGATGAAGCGCCGCTCTAGCTGGTCAGCAATGTGTTGTCGGGCAGTCAGTTCCTCGTGATTCTCAGCTGGCTGAGCTAGCAACTGAGGATGACAATGCAGGGGACAGCCATGAAGACTGGGAACGCACATATTAATGCACATTCAAAATAACTATTCTCAGCCATTATCATGAGGCCTGTCTTTTACAAATCCAAAGTGAATCAGGCATATTAACTTGCAAAGCAATACTTTTGAAATTAAATTTCTGAATTTGAGGGGTATTGCTTGCAAAAGCACCTTATCGCAAAGAAATGTCTCATCCCTATTGGAACAATAATAAATCCTGTTTGCAATATCATTTCAAAAAGAAATTCTGACTAATATAATAGTGAATTACCTTGCATTGAATAAAGGGTCGAAGAAGTACAAAAATAGGAATTCGAGTGCGTACAATAAAATCCAGGAAGTCCCATAGGGCCAGCCCTCCAACTTTTCGCAAAGCCATTTCTTTGACTTGCAGACTCAGCCAATACCATTGGCTACCAAGCTGCCGCTCAAAACAAACAAGGATCACCTTCAAAGCTAAAAA
Organism: Masticophis lateralis; assembly: GCA_030761175.1. NCBI lineage: Eukaryota > Metazoa > Chordata > Lepidosauria > Squamata > Colubridae > Masticophis > Masticophis lateralis. The sequence continues at coordinate 180,974,308 of JAUDYJ010000001.1, forward strand.
ATGAGACAAATAAGTCCAAAAAATTAAACAGTATAGTGATAACAACCCATGCATACTTGCACATTCAAGATTTGGAATAGACTATTTTTGGGAGGAAAAAATAGTCATCCTATTAGTTTGTTCTCAATTTTCATTGCCAGATAGAAATTCTCACTCACCCAAGTAGGCTGCTTGACTAGTGGATTCAGCTAGCCCTTCCTTACGCAGATCCTTTCCTGCATCTCCTGGAGTAGAGCAGTGGGCCGGGGAGCTCTCCAGCATGAAGTTCTTACTACGTGAAGTGCTAATAATGCGAGGTGGCAGTAAAATGTTAATGACTGTCTGGAGCAGCAGGAGAACTTCAGGCTGCTCCAGCCAAGGGCTGTCTGCATGATATCAAAAGGAAAAGACAAAGAGCAAATCAGACATTGATTCCTATAAAAGAATCAAATCTGGTGGCACAGTGGACTAAGTGCTGTTAAAGTAGCACTTAGTTGCCAGCTGCCTGCAATTACTGCAAGTTCAAATCTCACCAGGCTCAAGGTTGACTCAGCCTTCCATCCTTTCGAGGTAGGTAAAATGAGGACCCGGATTGTGGGGGCAATAAGCTGACTTTGTATAAAAAAGAACACCACGGGGGGGGGGGGGCAAAAGCCCTACTAAGCAGGTATATACAAAAGTATGAAGGCTATTGCTTAATGCATTGAAAGCCGCCCTGAGTCGCCGGATAAGGGCGACATATAAATCAACTAATAATTAAATAATAAATAAACACCACATGATGACACATAGACGTTATGTAAACTACAGTTTCCCTACCTTTTCCTTCTGTAAGCAAAAGACAAAATTATTCAAGAACAAACACAACAAGACAAGACAAAGAAATCATGCACATTCTTTGCATTCCTACACTATATTATATTTGGTTTTGATTCTTTAAGAATTGAGGCTCATGCTGGACATCACCATTTTCTCTCTGAGCTTGATAACCAAAGAGATGTACAAGGGCCTTAGCCTTAAACTGTACCCTCCCACACAAACTATCAGGTGGCAGATCACAGCCCAGCTGAAAGAGTGAATGAAGCCTTTGGAACAAAATCAGATGCACTGCAGACATGATCATGTTAAATAAGAGAGTTGAATAAAAGCTGTGTGTTTTTCTTGTTTGTTCCCATGTTTTCTTACATATAGGTGAATTTTTGCTTTGTCCGGCCTGCTCTGTCACTGTGGTGATTTCAAAAAGGGGTGTTCCTCTGTCAAAGATTTAATTCAGAAAATACAGCTGAAATGAGAGAAGGACACTACAACACACCAATGTTCTCATCCAAGTCCTCAACAAACCCTACAGACAATACACCAGAAAGAATGCTTGTGCCAAAAGAAACATGAAGGTATAACAATGCACAAAACTGCTGTTTCAGAGAGGCAGGAAGGAGGGGAAACAAAAATATTCTTTCTGTTAATCAGACCTTTGCTTCCTGATCCTACTGTGAGCACAAATGGAATCAGTAGATTTAAAAGCATTCCTTCCCTTCTCTCCTGATTGGTGAATGGGGAGATCACATGGCTTAAGGGAAAATCTTCTTTTAAAGCCTGTGCAGTGATAATAAAAAAGATTACATATTAATTAAAACTGGTAGATTAAAACAGTAAATTTTTTAAAAATTGGATCCACAAATACTTGGTTCACCCAATATATTACAGGATAGGTTCACCAACTTAGATTTTTAGCTTCAACATAACCAATTGATTAAACATTCAAGATTAGGGGCTCATTGACCTATTTGTTTTAGTTTAAATGATGCAAATAGTATACCTATGCCAACTCAAACCAAAAGTTCTGAAATAAAAAAAAAATCTAGAAAAAATGCAAGGAAAAGTATTTCAGTCATTTTTAAGAATTCACTACATCTCTCTGAAAATGTACATTTGGAAGACCATACCTATCGTTTTGTTTTGATCCTGATTCTGCCAAATGCCAAAGATTAGACAGATAGGGAACCGGAGCAGAAAGCCTACATCTGGAAAAAAATGTCATATCTTCTTCCTTCTCACCTTATTTTAGCAGCAATGAAGAACTAACTCCTCCCCACAAACAAAGCACAAAATTTGCATTTTCCAAGTAGGAGCAATGCAGTGTAGCATCCCAATTTACTCCACAGAGTTTAGGCTATTAAAGGAGTATACTTGATAATGAACAATGTTAAAAACCATTAACAGATATAAATCCCAGATTTACTTCATCTATCTGATAGAAATATTTAATATTTAAGTAATTGAAAGGATAAAAGATGGAGGGGAGGAGAGTGAGAGAGAGGGAGGGAGAGAAGCTGTCAGTTAAGTTCTGAAAATCTGGGATAGTAAGCAATATCTTCTAGAATTAATGAATGGGTATGCAAACTGGAAATTATATAAAATACTTCAGAGGGCAGAATGTAAAAATACCTGATCTTCAGATTCATATAAAGCACTTCCATGAAATTAGCTTTAGCCTTTCAAGTTTACAATCTACAAAAGACTTATTGCTTCAGCACTTTTGTAGCTCTTATTATTCATCTAAGAAGCAAAAATAAATAATGCTAATCTACATTGTCAGGAAATATAGTTGTCGCTCATGTCAGGTCTTTGGTTGGCTTCAACATGCACAATTCCAATGTGACTCAATGGAATTATGCTAAATTGACACCCACCAAAGACTTGGAGAGTTGCTAAATGTTATGTTATGAAATTTCAGCATTAAGTAAGGGGAAATATGAACTTTGCCTCACAGTTTTTGCCCAGCTTTCGCAGAAAACGAAAGAGCACCAGTGAACTGGTGTCTCAACCACATAAGAAGCAAAGCCTGTCTAACAGGCAAGGCAGTCACACCTGAATCTGCAATGCTACAAGCCGGACAACAGCTGTGCTGAAGGGTAGAGGTGGCGAGAGATAAGGGCTGAGATGAAGAAGGGGTAATCCATCAGCCACACTGGAAGGTCCTACTACTCCCATCACCTGCAATACAAACACAGCACATCACCTTGACCAACTATTTCAATTCCATCCATGCCATACCCTCCAATGTTAATGAGGTACACACTTCAGATAGCGCAAGACTGGGATGCTCAGGGCCCTCCACATGCCTTGCGGTAGCTGGGGTCAAGAAGGGAATGGAGTGGTTCTAGCAGGAGATGGGTGGGAAGGAAAAGGTGTTACTACAGGGTTAGCAGGAGGACTGGACAGAAGGTACAAGGAAAAATCAGCATAGTTAAGAATGTACCCAGTACTAGCCCTGAATAACTAGCACTGTACTGGTAGAATAGGTGAGGCTGGAGGGTATGCCATGTAGTTACTGTACTCAATGGAAACATGTACTTGAAATCATCAATATTGTACTAGTTGGCTTGAGTTATTATCTCCTTATGTCAGGGTAATGTCCTGAGTCTGATCCAGATTGAGTTTAACAATATTCAGACTCCCTTGTATGATTGTTCATATAATGTTCAGATTCTTCTCTTGTATAAGAATTAAACTTTCATGGGGAGAGAGGGAGGATTTCGATGTATGTACTGTACATAAGATTTTAACATAGAATTTATGCCAAGCATAGTTTCAGGCCATGACAAAGGACCTCCCAAAACAAAAACAAAACTACCGTACATACTCTACTATCAAATGGTTTAATGGCTACTCAAAACAATTGAAACGTATTTTGTGACCTAATTGCGTGGTATAAGTAGGATTTTTTTCAGGAATTTGGTAGTGACAAATTATATATAAATTATATAATTATATAATTTGTCATAGATTTCTTAAGTTTTTGGCTTGAACATGTGTGTGCATGGAAGGGGAATTCAAAAAGTCCTAAAGGTGGCATAAACGGTTCTGATTCTTTTTTACATGAATCTCATGCATATGATATATGATAAAAATGGACAGGACTTCAGTTACATGATCAAGGGCATCATTTTGGCACAACTACAAGATCCTGGGCACTTTCTGACATCTCCCCCACCCAAGACCTCAACTAGCACAAGCATCTTGTTCTGGCCAATTTTAAGTGCTGAATTAATTATTAATATTGTTTGGAGGTACTCATTTGTATTGAAGCGCTCATTTCGTTCGGTGTGCTTTCCATCAGTTCTCTTTGTATTTCAATAACTAGATCTTACAAAGGAAGACCATAGAAAAGAAAAAACACTCTTCCATTTTGATGGAGTTGATATCCACTAATTTCCTTTTTTAATTATTATTTATTAGGTTTGTATACCACCCAACCCCCTAACAATTCTAGGCAAAGAATAACAATAAGTAACAATATAAGAAGAAATAAAACAATATAAGAACAAACAAGAACAAAGGAATGAAAGATGGCCAGGTGGACAGGAGAAATAACAAGCCCACACAACCTAAAAGGGGCTTCAATCACACTCATCAAATGCTTGGACAAAGAGTCAGGTCTTCAAAACACTAACAGGGACATTGGCAATCATATTTCAGGGATAATCTTATTCCAGTGGGCAGACACCTTGTGATAACTTTCAAGCTATTAGAGTAGAGCTAAAAGATATGTACTTTATCAACATCTCCTTTTGCAGACCCCAGGGTGGGTGGGTTTGGAAAAGCTGACCTGATTTATTTAGAAGGTTGGACTAATTAAGGCTCAGAATGGGAAACAACACTTGCACCCTTTAACACCTTATTTCATCCCTCAGATTCCCCAGTATGGATCTTGGGACATTCAGTTTTTGAATTTAATGATTGATATGTGCCACAAATCTCAGTATGATCCTCCAGCTGATGAAAGTTGTATACTCTTGACTCAGAGCATAATAAAGCTCCTGGTGTATCAGACCAAAAGTCAGTATAGTTCAACATCTTGTTTTTACTCTTTGTCTGACATCAGCTGAGTTTCCTGAATTTCCTGCATTCTACGATCCTCCAGACTGTAATCAAAATCATTTCAAAAGATCAATAAAAATGCCACCTAATTTAAACCAGCACTCTATATAGGGTACTTACTCCAATTCATTAGCTTTCATTTTAATCTTATAAAAACTCAGTATTTTTACCCATTAAATTCGTACTTAAATGACAGTTATTGTTACATTAAGTATTCTAGCTTCTTTCATCTTTTTTAATTGAAGAGATATCACATCCGTGAAAGATTTATCTATTCCGGAATTGTCTTTCATGTCAGCTGTAATTATAGCAGTTTTATGCATGTCAAGGGCACATCAGGTTAAACTTAATGAAACATCCATGTTAAAGAGTCAGAAGGATCTGAACATCATACAAAGACACCGCAAACTTTCTTTAAACTATGAATGTTATAAATGGCAAAACAATTTCATTCCAGTAATTTGTTAAGAGTTAATGTCCTTTTGCATTATTTTTACAAGGTGAGGCTGAATAATGTCTCCAGGATCCCATACTTCTTTCCAACTCCTCTGCCAGGTGAATGCAGGCGTGTGCAGTATCCACCACCCCACTCTCCAACTTGCAGCCCTCAACTCTCAGCGCAATATGCAGAAGTGGATTTTCAGAGTGGTGCGTGGAAAGTAGCCGAAACCAGTCATTGGACTATGGGTTTCTTTTTCATCCTCTCCCCATGCACCACTTTGAAAATGTACTTCATTATGTCTGTGTTATTCAAGGAAGTTCTTTCTAGGAGTGCTGAACAGGGAGTTTGTATTGTAGAAGGGAGCTTGGCAAATGTGTAGGAGATTGCCCTTTTATTTACTCACCAAATTGACACAGACATTGATCAGTGACCTAAGATGAGGCAGGAAGGATATGATTGGCTGCCTCTGAAGTGTCAAACAAACCCCTTCAATCAAATTGCTGGCAGGCTCCCATTCAACCTGTCTCCTAGAATACAACAGTAGGTGGCATTAAATGGTTAGCCTAGAAAAAGGCAATTGAGAAATAGGAACACCAAAGAAAGTTCAAAATAAAGCTCTCAGATGGCAATAACCGGTATCTCAGTTTCATCATTTTACCTGTTATTCAGAAGGATAATGGAATATAAAACATTGTAGAAGAAAGTGACCCTGTAAAATGCTCAGATAACCAGCAAAACATAAATGAGTGAGGAAAAAATGAACATGGGCATATCACACTACTTACTTTTATAAAGATAAAACCTTGCAAATGAAGCAAATTTCGAATGTCTAAGAGATAGCTGTTTACAATCAGGCTTTCTGTACTGAGAAAAGCTCTGAATATTCTGAGAAATTCAATTCAACGGGTAGAGGTTTTATTCTCTCAACAATATCACTGTTTATTGAACTCCAGTGTTTGCTAAATAAAGCTCTTTGAGACTCAAAACAGACTTTTTCTGTATATTTTTAAATATTTACTGTAAGAATTCAGTGTAGCGAACATTATCAATAATAATAATAATAATAATAATAATAATAATAATAATAATACCCCCCTTCCTTCATGGCTTCAAAATTCAGAAACAGATCCCATCATCCCACAAACACACTTACCTCAACGTAGGCATCTTGTGAATTTTATTGAACATACGATCCAGTCTTTTCAAGATGAGGATAAGGGCAGGCCTCACTGCCTCAGCTGTCCAGTCAGTGATAGGCAGCATTTCCATGATGTACCGGCGGAGCCCTCGGCTCTCCATTGTTTGGGTATCATAAGGTGCCAGCTTCAAAAGGGAATGTGCAATCTCTGCCAATCTAAAACCATTGCTCATTAAGAGGAAAATCTGGATTTTGTCACAGGAGCTCTTTTGAGAAAGTGATGAAACATTTTTTAATGGAAAAACTCACTCTCAATAAATAAATGCTACACAGTCCCAAAAGATAACTGATAATAACACAGATGATTGTCACAGGCTGATGCAGCCTTTTCATTCTGATGCACTCTAGAGATGTGGCAACCTAAAGACTATGATAGTAAAATAATATAGGAATTTGATATCAGGAGGACACAATGAGCTAAGGAAATCTGACCTTAAATATTTAACATTACTACGTATTTTTCTATATTAAATATTTTTCTGAAATGTAAAAATATTTATTTAAATGAACCATGCATATAGGTACCTAAATAATATAATGGCTTAAATAAATAATAGTATTTCTTATATCCATGCTTCCTTAATAATTTAGTTACATAGTAGATTTACCAGATAGAGGAACCGTATTATAGGTAGTCGTCCACTTACAACTACAAATGAGCGCAGAAATTCTAAGCAAGATAGTTATTAAGTGAGTTTTATGATCATTTTATGATCTTTTCGTCACAGTTATTAAGTAAATCACTTAAGTTATTAAGTAAATCACTGCAGTTGTTAAGTTAGCAACACAGTTGCTAAGTGAAACTGGCTTCTCCATTTATTTTGCTTGTCAGAAGGTGATCACATGACTCTGAGACAGTGCAATTGTCATAAATACATGTGGTTGCCAAGCTTCCAAATTTTGATCATGTGACCATGGAGATACTGTAATGGTCAAAAGTATGAAAAATGATCATAAATCACATTTTCAGTGTTGTTGTAATGTTCAAATGGTCACTAAGTGAATGGTTGGAAGTTGAAGACTACCTTTATTCATTACTTAGTTTTACAGATTATATGCAATACTATATAAAATTATTATCTAAAGGACAGGAAAATAATAGAGCAATGTAATAGAGCAGAATGTTAATGTGTTGCCATAATACTGATCCCTACTTAACCAGTTTTATCATAATGTGTTGTTTAATAATATACATGTGATTTAGTATTATCTTAAGCATAATTAAATCTATTTGTCTAATTTTCAGGCATTTCTGATATTTTGAGTATTAGAAGATAAAATCAAAGAATCAGGGGTGGGTTCTAAATTTTTTTACTACCGGTTCTGTGGGCGTGACTTATTTTGTGGGTTTGGCTTGATGGTCATGTGACAATTATTTAGGATTTAGCAGAGGTACTGGTCTACCAGGCTTTTAACTGCTTGCAGAGCTATACCGGTCTACCCATTTATTTTTTGCAGGCACTGGTCTACCCATTTATTTTTGCAGGCACTGATCTACTCATGTATTTTTGCAGGCACTGATCTACTCATCTGTTTTCTTTTAACACTGATTAGCTGTAGGGCAGCCCTTTGAAGCCGCGCAGCAAGAGTTTAAACAATTTTTTTCCCTCTAGCCATCAGCTGGGACTCAGGAGGCAGCAATAGATTGGGGGTGGGGCCAAATAAAAGGTAAGAATAACGTGGGGGGTGGGGGGGTGGGGCATGGGAGTGAGTGGGGGGCACGGGGAGCGGGGTGGGCAGAATTGGTTTGGTGACATCATACTGTCACCACTACTGGCTCGGGAGAACCGGGCCAAACCGGGAGGAACCCACCACGGAAAAGAATGTTTTCCCCTTAGGAAAACTGAAGGAATCATGAAGTTAATTTTAATCAGAGCATATACCTTGCAATATTCTATTATTATCCAATCCAAGAAAGCTTATTCTAATAGTAGAAATGCATATGTATTATAACTGCTCTACAGTACAATCTTCTCAAGTATCAATGACAGCTTGTTCCCAGGAGCTTCATTTCCCCTTTCTGGAAAGACAGAGGCAATATCTCCCTTGGAATACAAACAGGCAATGGCAACTGTAGAGATAGATTCCCTATGGACATTATTACCATAAGGAATAAGTTTTGGCTTTCTCTTTATCCTCATATATTTTTTGCTCTTCTGGTCATGGCACAATTTGCTAATCTTACCTCTCTGGCTGGAATCATGAGTAGAAGGAAGAAGAGGATAAAGAGAAGTAGTAAATATAGCAATGGGGAAGAACCTAAATATTAGTCCTAGCAATAGTTACCTCTCTTTATTTTTGAAATGTGTTTGGTCCCTTATTGTCTGTATTATTGGACAGAAATTTGCTTAGCAGATTGAAATAAAAAACCTTTGGGACTGCCCCCTCTGCAGGGGTGGGTTCTAAATTTTTTTTTACTACCGGTTCTGTGGGCGTGGCTTATTTTGTGGTCGTGACTTGGAGGTCATGTGACTGGGTGGGCGTGGCTAGCTGGTCATGTGACTGGGTGGCCATGGCTATGTGTATAGGGACTACTCAAAGGGCTGAAAAAAGTCATTTCTGACAGGTCCTCGCACTTTTGACTGGTCCTCACACTTATGTCCATCTCACATTTATGTCCGTGCAGCATTCTTAACAACTATGTCACTCATTTCACAACTGCTTCTCTTCACCATGGTGATAAGATAGGGCAAAAAATGTAAAATGTGAGGACAGTCGTAAGTTCGAGGACTGGTCAAAAGTGCGAGGACCAGTCAAAAATAATTTTTTCAGCCCTCTGAGTAGTCCATATGCATAAAAGGATACAGCAATAGAGAGGAATGAAGGAAGGGAAGGGAAATTAGAGTAGGAGTGAGGGTAAGAGAGGGAGGAAGAGAGGAGGAGAAGGAGAAAGGAAGAGGAAGTAGGGAAGAAAAGAATGGGGGGGAAGAGAAAGTAAGAAGGAAAGAAAAAAGAGAGGTGGTAGGTTTGAGGAGAAAGATTGTTGTACAATAAAAAAGATGAAAGGGAAGAAAGCCAACCCGAAACAAATATAAAGATATTAAGATAAAGAATGAATTGTTAAACTTTAAAGAATAAAAGAGAACAAATAGCAATAAATAGCAATAATTAGAAACACACATATAAATATACAATGTATTTTCTTTGAACAGAGTATTTGGCCGATTCACAAATTTAAACAGTGTTTAGTCATTTCAATTAAATTTACAATTTCTATTTTTCCTTTTTGCCATATTTATTCCTCATCTATTTTTTTAAAAAAACAATATTACCCTTCATCCTCATCTCTAATCTTAATCAAATTCAATTTTTCCCTTCTATTCTATATTATACCTCTTCCCATTGTCATCTATTTTTATATCCATCCTCACATTATGTAATATTACAGTTGTTTAATACAAATTCAACATTTTAATATAAATCAATTAGTTATATAACTATCTTTTTTGTATATTAATCAATATGAACATGAATGTTCCAATTATTTCCATGCAATCCAATTTCTTACAAATCAATTAATTATATTTACCAATAATAACAAACCAAATAATTTCCCCCATATATTCCTCCAAACCACAACTTAACCATCTCTGCTTTCAACACAATATATAATTAATAGTATCTCAATTGTTACAATTCCCTAGTTAAATAGAGCTTTTTTTCTTTTGTGTTTTAAAATCTTGAACTCTCCTCTTTTGCCCTAAATTTCCCATTGTTTGCAGTTTTGCACCTACGTTTTTTGGTGAGGAAAAAGAAAAAGAAATCTCTCTGTGCCTCGTTTTGTCACGTTGCAGCAAACACCCTGCTTTACTTTCATTTTCGCTTTTTCAGCATAGTTAGGGGGGAAAAAAACTGCTCCAGCACTGTTTGCACCTAGCAAAAGACACCTGCGCAAAACAGCTGAGAGCAAATCAGCTGAGAGTTGGGAGACCGATCTAATCAATTTACGGTACCACAATTTACTGTGGTACCGTAATTAACCTATACTGAAGCTGAAAGGGGCTGTTTTTTCTATTTTTGCAGGCACCAGTCTACTCATTTGTTTTTTTTAACACTGATCAACTGTAGGGCGGCCATTTGAAGCCCCGTGGCAAAAGTTTAAACAGTTTTTTTCCCTCTAGCCATCAGCTGGGACTCAGGAGGCAGCAATAGATTGGGAGTGGGCGGGATAAGCAAATGGCAACCGGCCAGGAACCGGTTTGGGGGCGTGGCCAGCCAATCTTATTACCGGTTCTCCGAACTATTAAATTTTTTTACTACCGGTTCTTGCCATCCGGTGCGAACCGGGAGCAACCCACCACTGCCCCTCTGGTATAGAAGAGAGAAAGGAGGTTTTCATTTCTACAGGGTGATAGGAGTAAATGGGAAACTTAAGCCAGGTCAAGATTTTAGGATGCTACTTGATCACTATAATAAGCTATAATAAGAAAATCTGGAAAACCCACTAGAGATTCTCTCTGTCCCATTTTATATCAAACAAAAGCTCTTCCTTCCCCAAAATCAGTTCATATTCTTTTACAGAAAAAGTGGCAAACCCATCCTGCAAAATGGTGGATAGGAGAAGCTAGATGCTCTATAGATTGGGATCACTGGATGCGCTGCCACCAGATATATTCCTGTTCTTTGATTTCTCAGCTCTCTAAAATTAAGGTCTGGTGGACGATAGAATTGTGTGCCTGAAGGTTTCCTACAGAGTAGTCACCCAACCTCTTGGTGGCATCCTGGCTTCCTGGCTTTTTAAGGGATGCTCTGACTAACATTCATCTGATACAGAGTTCACTGCCACGGAAGGCTCCACTCAGAGATAGGACTGATTGAAAATGCATAATCTGAAGATGGATGGAATCAAGGAAAGAAATAATCCCCCCATTTTTTAATCAGCACAAGAGTTCTCAAACTGATAGGATATCTGGTTTTCCCAGAAAGCAGAATCAAGACTGATGGATCTTATTTTCTATAACTATGAAGGAAAGGGAAAGGATCATCGCTGCTGAAATGAAAACCATATTGACTTTATTTATTTTCTTCAACCAAAATCTCTATATCTAAATACATTTCTGCAAAAATTTATCTATGTGGCAGGTTATATGTTCCTGACAACCTTCCAATTATCTGTCTTCAGGAATAAAAAAATTCATAAATATAAATGGCAACCAGGCTGACGATGCAATAATAAAAAATATACAATGAATGATTTCCTGAAAATATACTTAAGTTCTGAGTTTTAAATACAGAAATGACAAGATTTATAATTATAAATTTCAGCTAAAGCGTGACCCTGCGGGTGTTTATACCAGAACAGCTTTTCCATTGTGATTTTACTCTACTTCTTGGTATCTACAATATTTGAAGTGTTTAGATCTGACTTCCCTTTCCCTTTTTATGATATTACCTGATGTAATTTGGAAAAGAAAAAATCTTATTCTACTTACAATTGAAAGAAGCTTAAAATTCTGTATCGTATATTATAGTGAATAGTCATACACACTTATTGGGACAGTCAAATATTTATGGACATTCAAAATAATACCTCATATGAGACTTAACATCCAGCAGCTCTAAGGAAGTCACCCTGGGCTCTCCAGCCAGGTTCTGTAAAATCTTCAGTCGGGGGCCACAGTGTTTGTAGAACTCAGTGCATATATTCAGTAGGGATTCACGAGGTCGCCGAAACTCTTCTCTAGCAATCCGTTCATCCAGCTCCTCCCGCTGGATGCCTTGGCCTTCCTCTAGCAAATGAAGATTTTCTCTGAATAACAAATGGGAAATGCAGAATATGGAAATCAAGAGAGAAGAATGGGCTGATATGTGATATCATTGTCATGAATCCTGCCTGCTAATGGAATGTACCTTTACAGAAAATGTACCTTTGCAGGGAAATCATTGCTTGATATTTGTCATAAGAGAAGCAGCCAGAGAAGGCAGAAGCTGTTACTTAAGGGACTTTCGGCTGTTTTCTCCTGGTATGGAATCTCTGGTATAAAACCATTCAAAATAAAGCCCAGTTTGGGAAGTTTGTATTAAAGGAATGTATTACAAATTCTAAAGAAAGAGGCTGGCGGCAATATGCCAGTACCTGATAAAATGCAGTTTGGCTCCTTGCTCTGGGTACCTAGAATTTAGAAGACAAAAACAAAGACAGAGGAATTCAAAAATCATAAGGCAAGGTACACTTTGGTCTAGATCAAATTTTCACAATACATACAGTAGCAATGGAAGAATGAGGGGATGCTTTCCTCTTCATGTCCATCCTCCTGATAACACCTATTCTGTATGTGAAGCAACTTCCTCTTGCACAAGAGTCATATTTGGATGTGGTGCTGTATGTGCATGAAATCCAATGCACCAACCCCATGCTAGATTGCTGTTCTGCACATTTCTTTGAGATAACAATAGCTCTGTTTAGACCTACACAATTTGGACTTAATACACACACAGTATTATTTATATTATGTTTGCCAATGACTAGCTGTGAGTATGGACATATCTAGTGAGCGCAGGGGAAAACAATATCTCGGTCTGGTCACAAGAAGAAAAGAGCTTTGCTTTCTAATGGGGAAACATTTCTATAGAAACAGTAGCATGTCACTGAACCACACATACTTGGAAGAAAGTCCAAATGAAATTTCAGCAGAAGAAAAGGTGCAAGGTACTATATTTAAGGTTATTATGTAGAAATCATTAAATTGATTGCCTCATGATCATAAATATTCATTAGCTATCAGGGTAGGCATAAGTTATTTAAAAGTCTAGACAAAATCACAAAGAATAAAGTCTAGCAGTGGCTTTTCAACCACTGTAATTAAAAACAGTATTTTAGTTCATTTATGTTATCCAATTATGATATATTGTTTAAACTAGTGTAAATTTCCATATACTTTCCAATTTCCAATAGGCAGATGGAAAAGGAGATAATTTTCACATATTTCTTCCTGTGCAATTCCATCATCTGTTTCCGCTTAGAGCTTGTGGTAGAGTAATAAAAAAGAATGTTCCCCATATTTTTCAAGACCGAACAACTTCTTCACAATGGAGAACAACTCTATGTACAATTATTGACAAGCTAGGGCAGACCTAGGTGGATGACCTGAAGTTTGGTATTGCCAGAATCCTACCCACTCTGTGAGAGAAGCCCTATGTCTGAAACACATCACAAAGTCAATTGAGACACTCCTACTCTAGGTATTCAGAACTAGAGGGGTGAAGACAAAATAAAATGGTTCCATCTTCATCCTGGATAGTGCAAGTGGACAGGAAGATGTAGAGAATATATGTCTATTCTGCTATCACATCTAAGAATAATAACATTCAAAAGTTCACCTACTTCTGTCTTCTGCCCCAGCTTAGTATGTCATGAAGTGCATTGAGAAGGACTCAGACCAGTGGTGAAATGTAAATTTTGTAACTACTGGTTCTGTGGGCATGGCATGGTGGTGGTGGGAGGTAATATGACCGAGTGGGCATGGCCAACTTTTTTTTTAACTTTTTAAACCATTTTTCTACAACGTCTTTGGCTGAAGAGGTTGTTAAAAAATGCTTTTAAAGCCTCTGACGATCGCAGCTGACTTGCCTGATTGGCAGAGCTTTTTCTTTTTTTTAAGCCTCTGACAAGGCTTAAGCCTCTGGCAGTATTGTACAATATATAGTCTATGCAAAAAACATTAGTAAGGTTTCAACAATATGTTGCAGAGGAGGAGGGATATGGCCAGTGCCAGTAGCAGTACAGCAAATTCCAGGGCTCCTGGAAAATGCTGATATCTTAGCTGCTTTAGGGGATCCCCAGGGATCATAGCTGTCCTGTAGGGACAGTGAAGAACGGAAACACAGGCAGGCATGAACAGGGAGGTTGCAAACTCCTTGAAGTGTCTGCATTAGCCTCTGACCCAGCAGCAAGGGAAGACAGTCTTTAGGAGCTGTCAAAAGCTAGGCGGCCACACGCAAGATAAGGCAGAAAGAATGAGGAACGATGATGAAACGGAGTATTGTTACCAAATGAGTGATTGGCCAACTCATAGGTAAGAAGAATTTTTTTTTTAAACTTTAAAAGAGGTCCCAACCTGAAATAAGCGGCTAATTGGCATCCAGTAATTTAAAGCAAAGGAAAACATAAAAAGAGGAACTTTAAAAACAAAAGCCCTAAAAGGAGAACTAACCACCTGGATTTAAATTGGACTTGGAAGAAATTAAGAATAAATATAAAGAAAAGGAAATTGAGAGAAAGCATTTATTTAACAACAAAAGGAACTAATTGAAGAACAGAAAGCATTACTTTTGTGGATTTACAATTGATACTTTTGCCTGAGGATTTGTGGTTTGGAGAGAGTCATTTGCTGGTGGAAAAGAAATATTGCACTTAAATCAACTTGAGAAGCTGTATGGGGAGTATTTGTTTAAACAGCTGCAGTAAGATTACAAAAAGAACTTGAAATAATAAAACCTTGAACTGGGGAGACTTAAAAGGACTATTTGAATTGGATACTATTTGGAAAGAAGAAAGAAAACAAAAAAGACATTAAGTGGACTTGAATTCAAACTATATATAAATGAAAATAAAAATAAATTTAAAAGTTATTTCTTCTTAAACTGAAAATATGGAAAATTGGGAACATGAGTATGAGGAGTTGAGGGAGATGTTGCAAAAGGTGCAAGAAGCATTTAAGGGAAACAAAGAAGCAGAAGATTGGATAGAATACAAAAAGAAAGAAAGAGAAAAGATAAATAAGAAGCAAGAATATAATGTGGGAAAGAAAATAATTAAAGGAAAAAATATAGATGATCGCACTGAGATTAACAGTGATAAAATAAAAATAGAAAGGGGAATATCTCTCAAAAAAGAAGAAAAGAGAAGGAAATGGGAAAAGAGAAAGGGGGAGAACTAAAAGGGTAACAAAGTTAAAAATTAGAAAAAAGATACAAGAAGGAGGATATAATAAACACAAAAAGAAGAAGAGGAAGAAAGAAATAAGTGAATGGGAGAAAGGGGAGAAAATATCAAGAAGTGGAATTCAGGAGAGTGTAAAAGAAAATGGTTAAAAGAGGAAAGAAAAAAATGTAATAGAAAGGTATTAAAGCAGTGATATGTTGATTTAAGGGAATGGCATTAGTAGAAGTAGTATGTAGGTAATAAACTGGAATACTTAATTGAAATTAAGACATAAAATTGAAATGAAAGTAAACAAATGTGTGCTAAGGATTGAAAAAACAAAGGAAATTGAAGTAAGAAATAAAATTGAAATGTTAAATAAATGATGTAAGAAATTGTTTTAGGTAGATCTGCAGATATAGAAATGGTCTATATGTTAAAATATCAGGAAGTAATTGAAATATTAGGAAAAGAGAAAAATAACTATTGAAATGGAAATAAGAGGTGGAAAGTTAATTAAATTGAAAGATTTTAAGGTAAAAACAAAACAAATTGAAACATAATGTTAAGAATTTTAAAATATGATGGGAATTTTGAGGAATATATGCAATAAAGGGAGAGAAAAATAGGGATGCCTGGACACCAGGTGGGTTCTACTTACCTTTACTACCGGTTTGCAACAGGGCTGCTCGCACGCACGGGCTCCCTTGCTTCGCTTGCTGCTCTCGCGCATGCACTCTTCCGCGCAAGTGCAGAAGCTTCTGCACATGCACAGAAGCATTTTGATGACATCAGGGTCAGTGGGCAGAGCCTCCCGCCGGTTTTATTACCGGTTCTATAGAACCGGGGACAACCGGGGACAAGCCATCACTGCTGGACACCATAGAAAAAAAGCATTGAATTGAAAATGAATACAGCAATAGAGAGAGATAGAAGAAGGAGTAGGGAGATTGAAGGAAGGGAGAGAGAGGGAACAGAAGAAAGGGAAGAGGAGAGGGAGAAAGGAAAGGGGAATAAGAGTAGAAGGGATGGTTAGATAGGGGGAGGAAAGGAGGAGGGGAAGAAAGGAAGAGGAATAGGAAAGGAGGGAAGAAGAAGGGAGGAAGGATAAAAGAAGGGAGGGAGAGGAAGAGAAAGGGAAGAAAGATTGCTGTAAAACAAAAAAGATGAAATGGAACAAAGGCATCCCCGAACACATTTAAATATATTAAGATAAAGATTGAATTAATAAAAAATAAAATTAAGGCAAATGTATATGATTAAGAATAGAAAAAATAGAATTTGAGGATGAAAGAAGATACTGCTTAGAAAAATAAGAATAGAAAAATTAAGATTTGATTAATAAATATGGAAAAAGAATACTTTGGCAGAAACTGTAACTAAGTAAAATATGTTAGAATATGATGAATTATATATGATATGATATGGTCAATACTCTATTTCAAAAATATGTGGGTGTGTATGGGGGGGGGGAACCAATAAAACTTGTCAAAAAAACCACACCATAGTATGTTGCAGGGCAGTCTCTGTTAAATACCTGGTATTTGTTCCAGCTGACATAGTATGGTTAGCCGAAGTGGTTCCTTTATGGCCTTGATCACAGCGACTCATCTGAGGTGCAGTCATTGGCCTATTAATGGCAATAGTAGTTGCAGTAAAGTAATTACTAGAAGTAGCAGTAATAGAAGAATCTTAATATTGGAAAAGCTACTTGGGTCTCCTCTGCTTAAATTAAAATTAAAGTTTCAACTTGTCGAGCCTTAACTTAACACATCCAGTAAAGTGGAGTTCACCACCTTATTCATCAACTGACTTCACTGCCAGGTTACTCTCAGAGCTGGGAAATTATTCTAAGATTCAACTGGAATTAGCCAACCCATATCTTAAATCTATTATTCAATATCCTGCCTTCTGAAGCAACAGGAAACAGGTATTTGACTTTTTAATGTAATCTTTTTTCAGGTATTTGAAGAGGACGATCAGGTCCATACTCATAATTTTCTCAAACTGAACAGTCTCAGTTCCTTCAATCTCTCTTCATAGGCCTTAATTATTAATTATCTCATTCCTTCCAAGTAAGGCCTCCAGAATCAACATAGAACTCACAATACTGTCCGACTATATAAATAAAATAATAAAGTAGAACTGTTATTTCTTTTGATATGGAAACTTTGTTTTTATTGATGCACCCTCATTAGTCTTTTTGTGTTATAGTAGTCTTTTTGGCTGAAAAAGCTAAGAGGGATAGAATTGGAAAGGAGAACTTCAGGAAATTATGGAGATATAGGACGCTGTTTGAACTAAATAAGTAAACAAACAAGTGAATAATCACACTATAAATAGGCAATTCCAAAATGACAATATTCATACATGTCTCAAGAGTCAAGCTCAACCTAGGAAACTGTTTATCTTTATGTGCATTTATCTTCATTAAATTTTGTTGTATTACTTTCTGGAAAAGGAAGAAAATAAATTCTGGATGGCAAATGCTGAATCTGCATTAATTAATCTGTGATTAAAATACATCAGATAGATCCTACTTTGACACTCCCCCTCATCTCTGGTCTAATTTTCAGTGACATAGATTTGGTGAGGACTTAATTTTGAAATAAATAAATGCAACCTTCTATATTTTATAATGCGGATGTGAATATTGCTCATTTAAATTCTTGTTCTTGTACATACATGCATACATTATACAAAGATATAATGGCATACAATTGTTTTCACCATGGGCAGGAACATAAAATTCTCATCTTTTTTCTCCTTGGACCCTTGCAAAGTAGGTAGTATAGCTCACCGAGTAAGAACTTCCACACTGTATAAAAGCGCTTGCAAGGATGTCGCAAGAGCAGCTGTAGCAGCAATCTCTTCTCGAGCAGCTGTCACAGTTTCCACTTGCGAGGTTTGCCTCTTAAGTTTCTGCAAGTAACAGGGAACTAGAGCTTCAAGGACCATCAGCATCTGAAGACTGAAACAATGTAGATCATGTAACAATGCTATCAATGTGAAGTTATACCCAGAAGTACAATACCCCTCTCTTCAGGAGAAACCCAGTTTTTTCTGTAGGAAAGGGGACTGTGCACAGTACTTTGTGGCTAGTTATTGTGAATATTAGGACACCATCACAGCCAGAACAAATTTGAACCTGCAAAAAAAAAATCTTGGTTTTTTTTAACAATAACAACTTCTCCCAAAAAATGTAATAACATGAAACAGGAAGTAACTGAAAAAAATGTTAAAGGCCAAGACAGTTTGAGAAGGCAAAAAGAGGGAGATGTTTGCTTCCAGCGTGGTGTGGTTGAAGCAACCAACAATAAGTGATTTTTCCCTGTTACTCAGAGAAGCCAGGCATCATCTAACTAAATTCTATGGCTAAGCCTGAGAAAGAATAAGCACTGAGGAGACAATGAACATAGGTAGAAGTTTAAAGGCCAGGTAGAATATTCTTTATACCTGGAAATAGTAATGACCTTCCAATCATTAGACACAGAGACAAAATTTAATTTCAGGGAAAAAATAAATAAAAGAAAAAGAAAAGTCCTTGAATAATCCTTGAAACAAGAGGAATGTTTTAAACAGTTTAATAAATGTATTGTGCAAAGTTAAAATATATAAATTTGAATGATAGATTGTTATCATACTTGTTTGAAAATGCAATTGGGAATTAACCAAGAAATAGTTGTTACCTTCTGAAAGACTCAGGTGCATATGCCACAACTGTTACACATAACTTGATGGCTTCACTGATTGAAAATGTCAGGTCCTCATTGCCATAACAGAAATCTGAAATAGATACAAAACAGAACATAACAGAGTATGAACAATATGGAAATATTGTGTCATGAAAGATAAAATATATGTCTTTTGTTTTAGGCAACTAATTCCTGTCAATCTCTATCTGTACATTTATACAATACCTATACATTGTATCAAAGTAGAATTGATCATTAGTGATATATCATGAATTCTATTAAAATTTCTTTCACTTTAGAATTTAAGGCTGCATTTTGCATAGACATTCATCTAAAAAAAAAGTTAGCAGCACTTCTAAATAAGTATGGGTGGGATTACCTGATCCGGCTAGCCCTATTACCATTTATCTGGCACTTAACTCCACTGAAGACTGTAGTTTGAGGAACCATGTTATTATGTGACTGCACAGTAAAGTTAACTAGGAAAATTCATTAAAACATAGTGAAAATTACTTCCAAGAAAACTTTTAACACTAGAAAATATAAAGAACAAGATACAATACAGGAATATAAAATAAAGAATATAAAAGCCTATAGGTAGAAACAATTTATATAATACAATTGTAAGCCAGTTTGGACCTCTTTAGAATGTTGTTTCTTTAAAAATTAAAACACAAAAAGACCTCCACTTATGACCACAATTGAGCCCAGAATTTCTGTTACTAAGTGAGACATTTTGCCCCATTTAACTATCTTTCTTACCACAGTTGTTAAGTGAATTACTGCAATTGTTAAGTTAGTGACATAGCTGTTAAGTATATCTGGCTTTCCCATTGACTTTGCTTATCAGAAGGTCGCAAAAGGTGATCACATGACCATGGGACACTGCCATCATCAGAAATATGAGTCAGTTGCCAAGCATCTGAATTTTGATCATGGGAACGTGGAGATGCTGCAATGGTCGTAAGTGTGAAAAATGGTCCTAAATCACTTCTTTTAATGCTGTTGCAACTTTGAACAGTCACTAAATGAACTGTTGTAAATTGAGGACTACTTGTAAAAGGTTTCTTTGTGGAGGAAAATCATAGGGTTTAAAGGAACGATCGGCTTCTCATTTACTGAATAGGGGCAGACCAGAAGATCCTGCATAGTGTAAGTAACGTAGTATGAACCTGACCATTTAAAAAAAATGTTTCAATTCATTTTTTATTTAACATTTTAGTGTTTATGTTATCGGAAAAAAGAAAGCAGAATGTATTTATTTCAAAGAAAAATGGCAATTTTTAAAAAACAAACTGAAAATACCGGTACCTAGTGATTTCAGGGGCTTCTCTGCTTTTACCAATTCTAGAATATCTAGGTTGTCAGAAGTATCTCCTTCTAAGGACTGTAGGAGATCAAACAGGCACTGAGCAGACACTCCCTTGCTGGGTCCATTGTATGCAGCATCCTGTAGTGAAGAAAGTAATGTTGTTCTGTTTCTTGTTTGTTTGCCTACTGGATTTCAAGGCTGTCCTACTCCAAAAACATTCTGGGTAACTTACAATTTTTAAAAGGATGCACGTTTTTAATAAAGGAATTCAATATCCAGTGAAAACCACTTATATTCCATTCATGTGTTTATGTCAACTGAAACAGGCAACACCAGTTTTGGATATGTGAGAATTTTATACAAGAGTTACAAACTTTATTCCTTATATACAGAAGATTAGATAGCAAAATCCCAAGGTGATCTGATTCTGTGAAATGAGCTATGTAAAAACAAGGTGATGAGTGGGCAACCTTGATGGTGGATGGAACAAATTATTTCATTTTGTATTGTTTTAAGTATTTAAGTATAAATAAAATAAAATATTGTTTTAAGTGGCTTTCATTAAGAGTTTTAATGGTTTCAGAAACTTTATTAATGTTGATGTGTCAACAGGTAATTTTAGAAATTTTAAAACAGTATCTATAAATTGCACAATCAAGTGAGCATCTTTTGAAGAATGTTCACATTTTAACTCCCATTTAATATGTACAACACAGTCTTCATGGCCCAAACATTTCTAAGTATCAAAAACTGAGATATGAAGTTGAAGGTGATAGTTCACCATTCCCACTTCGAACTATGCCTTTTCTGTCATGTCCAAATATTCACTTTAATTAGTGCATGCTTAGGCAAAAATGACAGCATTAGATTTTTATTTCTGTACGACACCATTTAATTTATGCACAGATGTGTCTCTCCATGTAGACACAAAAGGCTGAACATGCAGGGCAATATCAATATTCTGTTAATGGGAGAATGTCAGCCTTGGAGGAGAGAATTTTCTAGACAGGAGACCAGAATTGCTGAAAACATGAGCAAGCCTTCAAGGAATAAGCTGTGGGTTCAGAAAAGGAAAGCTAAAGCTTCTCTGCATAAGACAGTCAATGGAAAAAAAGCATGCAAGATTGATGTAGGAACTAAGTATCATTTCTCCCACCCACTGAAGGACTTTGTTGTTGTTGTTGTCTGGGGGTTCTCAAGCTATAGCTTGTAGCTTCTTAGGAGGTTGCAAGTAATGTTGACCTTAGTGTGGTTGTCAAACTCAATAATCCTAAACTTAAGAACTGATTTTCCAGCAGCTTCTTTTTCTGAGCAGAAACACAAGGATCAATGAATTGCCCAGAACATTGCAATTCTTTAAATATATTATCATACCTCAACTGCAATTTCAGCATGGTCAGAAAACAATGAAAACAATTTTCATACAGCAGTTGGCTGACACTCACAGGAAATTCCAGAAGTGGAGCAACACTAGCAAACAATTGCAGCACAAAAGGTTTACGATGTAGAATGTAAAACTGACGGCAGGCGAATTCAATTGCTTGACGGAGCTGTGGATTACTCTCATAGTCAGCGTATACCTGGGAAACAAGAAAATCCTTAGGAGTTTTGATTTGTTACCAAGAGGCTGAAGGGTCATTTTCAAAAGCTGCACTGTGACTCAAAGCAGTCATGATAAAGAATTAAAGGGGTGCAATGAACAATGAGATCATCAATGGATCCTTCGGAAAGTTTGACCTGGCAGGATAGCCTAATAACTACTTTAGGGCTTTCAGTTTTCTTTTTAAAAGAAGCTTACCTGCAGCATAGTGGGAAGGATCCACTGATAACCACTGAGAGAGAAGAGATGGTTGAAATGTACAGCTGTGTTGATTACAGTAGCAGCATACTGCCTCAACAATGCACTGTCCTCTGGATGTAGGATCAGGGCTCCATTAAATACATTCAGGAACAGCATAATTTCATCCCCCCAGGGAAATTCACTGGGCATTCCCAGAAACATCTCTTCTAGCAATTTAATCCATAGGCTTTTTTGAAGAGTATCCAGTCCAAAGAGTTCCTTGCCAGCTAAGAGAACAAGGAGAACATGTCATGTTAAAATGCAATAGCTTATTTTAAAGAGAAATATCAGAGCTTCCTTTAAAAAAAAATCTCTAGAGGTATCCATAGACCAAGGTATTAAAATAGGGCTTGCTGCATTAATTAACTTTGGTTTTTCAAAGAGATCATAGATTCTTGTTCTATTTTGCTAATCTCATATTAAACCCATTCAGTACTATTAAACAATTATGGTGATGCTATCTATGGATATTTAATTGTTTCTAAACAACCAAATTACAGTCTCATTTTGGTGGTTCAGTAGTGTATCAATAAAATGTTTTCCATATAGTTAGACCTGGTTAGTACTTGTAGGGGATGAAGACAGTAAATCCTAGTACCCTAAATTGTAAGCCTAGTAGCCTATATTGGAAAGTAAAATGCCATTATCCTTAGAAGAGGATAAGCTTCTAAGGATATCTTGAGGGAGACTTAGTGGTACCTTGTGGATCATTGAAGAGTGAGAATTCTGCATCAATGGCACTACGTGGAAATGAAGGCAAGCGAAGAAGGTCTTCTTGCAACAAAGACACATGGGACTGCTTGTGAGCCACAGGAATCTTCTGAGTCAGAGAAATCAGAAACAACACTCGACCCACTTCTTCTAATTTTCGGGTAAATACCTAAAAAACAGCCAGACAATGATTAAAATAATTGTTGATCCAAATAAAAAATAATAATTGTTATCAAGTGATCATGCATTGTGCTCCACAGTTGTTTATGAGAAGGAGAGTGTTTATAGTACAAAGATATCTGAGAGGCAAAAACTGGAGGAATAAGGAATTATTCTTATTAGCATATGGCATTATTAAAATAGCCAGGAGACCACAGTGCAATTAGTTTGGCCTGTCAAAATACCAGCCCTATTGTAGAACACACTTACACACTTCCCAAGGTGCACTATAGGAAAGTGAGCTGGTTTCACTCAGAGAGATCTTCGCATCTTCCTGCAGCATCACCCAAGGCCCCCTCCCTTCCCTGAGCTGCTTCTCAAATGGGCATCACAATGGGGAAGGTTCAGCACTGTCAGGTATCTGATTGCCTGCACAGAGCATCAACTTGTCTCCCTACTTGAAGTGGTACCTATCTATCTGCTTGCATACAACATGCTTTCAAACTGTTAGGTCAACAGAAGCTGGGACAAATGATAGGAGCTCATATTGTCATGCAGTGCTAGGATGTGAACTGCTGGAACAGAACAATCTCCAACATCATTAAATCATTGAGCCACAATGCCTGTAATAAAGAATTGAGAACTGGGAATAAGTAACCAATTTTAGTTCTATGCTCTACGAGCCGTCACTAAGAACTATCAGAATGAATAAATAATTAGCAATAACTACTCTACATCTAGAACATGGATCTGAAGCAAATAATCTGGAGTGGAAAAAATAATGGAGAAATTATCATAGTTAGATGAAATATGTTAATGTAATTTAATTAATCTAATTTACAGTGTCACATGTTTTAATTAATTTAATTTATTCATGTTTTGAAAAATAGACTATATGAATATGACTATATATATCAAATATGTTTGTTGCAGCAACGGGATCTAAACTACATCTCACAAAGAGCTTTGGACTAGCACAAAACATATATCCAAGCAATATTTCCACATAGTGATGGGAATGACTTATCAGGCACAAGCTTATCCATCCTAACTCTAAGCATATTTTTGAATGGAATAAGCAGAAATTAATAGGTAAATGGACCAATGCATCCCAAAACTGCTTTGAGCTACCATATTATGCACCCACAAATCCAAGAGACTGTCCCAGGAATCTATGTCTAGGAATCCTAGTTTCCTAGATAAGACAATACCTTATTCAATTCAAATATTTTTGTAAATCATAGCTATTAAGACACAGTATATCTACAGTATTTTGCACCAAAAATATAGAAATGAATAAGCTTGTGGCTTCTGTACCACAAAATATCTTTTAGACCATTCCAAGTCATATACCAATAAGATAATCTGGTGAGGATAAATCCTTTTGATGTTTACTATAAACATACCTGTTTTTGAATGAGTTCTTGCCCCCTTTCTGGATGCATGTGTACCAGATTCAGTTGTGGAGATACTGATCTACGGAATGGGTAAATGTCACGGACATAGGTCTGTGGGATAATTTTAAAAAGCCTGTATTTTATAAATGAATTATACTTCTAGCACATTAGCAATTGCATTTTCAGAAATAGTCATACTTTTCAGTCATAACAGTATAGTGAAGGAGAAAAATCTCTCGGTTCTGGGTTTCTCTTTTACATAGGTTGATAACTGGTTAAAAAACAGGAGACAGAAAAAGAATAAATGGTCTTCTTTCATACTGGCGATACATGCATAGTGTGAACTCCTTAGGGATCAATATTGGGACTGATGGGACTAAGCTGGCAGGCATAGCCAACACCCTAGAAGACAGGCTCAAAATCCAGATGGATTTTGACAGACTTGAACACTGGGCTCTGTCTAACAAAATGAAATTCAATGTGGAGAAAAGCAAGGCTTTACACTTAAGCAAGAAAAAGAAGAAGAGGGGGGTTGTCAACCAACTGTGTAAGAACAGATTAGGTGAAACCTGGCTCAATAGTAGTAACTGCAAGAGGGATCTTGGAATCCTAGTGGACAATCATTTAAATAAGAGCCAGCAATGTGCGGCAGCCACCCAAATAGTCAATAAAATCCTAGGCTGCATTAATAGAAGGATAGAATCATGATCATGTGAAGCATTAGTACTGCTTTATAAAGCCTTAGTATGATCACACTTGGAATACTGCATCCAGTTTTGGTCACCACAATATAAAAAAGATGTTGAGATTCTGGAAAGAATGCAGAGAAGAACAACCAAGATGATTAGGTACCTGGAGTCTAAAACATAGGAAGAATGGTTGCAAAAACTGGGTATGTATAATCTAGTGCAGTGATGCCTAACCTTTTTGCCATCGCATACCAAAAGCAGGGATCATGTGTGCATGACCCTCCTGCTTGACCCCCGCTTTTGGCATGCAATGACCCGGTGGGCTTGTTTTTTGCCCTCCCCAGGCTCCAGAAGCTTCCTTGGAGCCTGGGGAGGACGAAAACTGCCTTTCCCACCCACCCAGAAGCCACCCGACAGCTGGAAACAGCTTGTTTCCCAACTTCTGGTGGGACAGGAAGGCCCAAAAATCAGCTGGCCGGTGCATGCTTGCGCGCTGGAGCTGAGCTAGGGCAATGTTTGCATGCCCACAGATATGCCATAGGTTCGCCATCACAGGTCTAGTGAAAAAAGGATTAGGGGAGACATGATAGAAATGCTTCAATATTTGAGGGTTTGCACAAAGAAGAGGGGTTCAGCCTGTTTTTCAAAGCACCAAAAGGCAGGGCAAGAAACAATGGGTGGAAACTAAACAAGGAGAGAAGCAATTTAGAATTAAAGAGAAATTTCCTAACAGTGAGAATAATCAACCAGTGGATCTCCTGCTCAAGCAAGGGATTGGACTAGGAGATTTCCAAAGTCCCTTCCAAAACTTTATTCTATAGTTTAATCTATGGGTTTCCCCCCTTATATTTAGTTACTCATGCGCTGGTCATCTCACGTATTGACTACTGTAATGTTCTCTACATGGGGCTGCCCTTGAGGGCCACTCGGAGGCTTCAGCTGGTGCAAAATGCAGCCACGTAAGTTGTGATGGGAGAATCCCGATACTCCCATTTTACACCCCTCCTGCACGCCTTGCATTGGTTACCGGTTGCCCTCTGGGTGAGATTCAAGGTGCTGGTGATGACCTATAAAGCCCTACATGGCTTAGGCCCAGGATATTTGGCGGACCACCTACAGCCAGCAACGATATCCCATCGCCCGGCCTGTGCCCATAGAGAGGGCCTGCTCAGGGTGCTGGCAGCTGGACAGTGTCAGCTGGCGGCCCCCAGGGGTAAAGCCTTCTCGGTGGGTGCAGCCACCCTCTGGAATCAACTTCCCCTGGAGCTCCGATTAGCGCCTGACCTTCGAACCTTTCACCGTGAATTAAAAACTTGGCTTTTTAAATCCCTCGACCCGGACTGATGGGGTTTTAAGGGTTAATTTTTAAATTTTTTAGATTTTAGATTTTATTTTGTATTGTGGCTTGTGTTTTTATTATTGTGGGCCACCCTGAGTCCATTGGAAGATAGGGCGGCATATAAGCCAAATAAATAAATAAATAAATAAACAAACAAACAAACAAACAAATTAATATAGAAGTATAGAAATGGTATAAAAAGTGAGAGTTGAGCATTGTGCTACATTTGCTAATAATACAATAGTATTTAGAGTGGTAAAATACAAAAGAGATTGTGAGAATCTTCTCAAGAACCTCTCCAGAATGAAGCAACGAGCTTCAAAATAGCATGTAAAATTATGCATATTAGCCCAAAATATCCAAGCTTCATTGAAATATGAATGGGATTTGAATTGCTAGCAACTGATCAAGAAAGGAGTCTTTAAAAAAGACAATTTCTTGCTTGGAACCATTAGGAAAGCAGTTGAAAATAGAACTGCAAATATAATAATGCCCTTATATAAATCTGTGGTGAGATTATATTTGGAATATTGTATATACTATTTCAGACAAATGGTTGTCCTATCTCTTCTTAAAAATTTCCAGTATTGGAGAACCCACACTTTCAGGATCCATACATATTATTATTAGGTTATATTAAACTTGTGTATTAGTGTATCCAAAATGTCACTTGTTGGTAAGATTTTCAATGAAAATTAATAAGTAACATTAGAATATAAAACTATCTCACCTTATTATAATGAATAAGATTCCACCGCTTATCCATTAAAAAATAGTTGGAAGACTGGGATTCAGGTATGTTAAAAAATTCCAGACACTCCTAGCACATAAAAACATAAGCATAAGGTAATATTGATTGATCACATGTTCTTCAATTTAGAAAGATATTTATTTTAAAAGTATTTTCCTCAGATAATTATGACTATATCTCTGTTCCCTACCTGTAAAGTTGGAATCTTAATAAAAATAAGCTGTCAAACCTTGCATTGCTATTAAGGCAGTTCTTAGTTAATTAGTGATACCACTTAGATTGTAACAGTTTTTAAAACCCAATGTCATCTTGAATTAATGTTCAAAATCACAACTGAAAGTGATATAATATGCTTACTTTATATAGTAGGCCTATAGAAATGAACCTGTTGGGTAACTGAAAGTGCAACAACTAACTAGCTAATTAACTGTTAAATGTCCAGCAAAGTCACTGATAACAGGTCACCCATATTTATTTATTTATTTGTTCAATTTATATGCCACCTTTCTCCGAAGACTCAAGGTGGCTTACAATGCATTTAAAAACCATATAAATTAAAAACAATTAAAATCCATTCACACCATTCATGGCCGGATCTCGCCAGATCGCAACAGCGAGATCAACTGCCCCAGGTCTTCTCCTGCCGGAAAAGCCAGGTCTTCACCACTTTTCGGAAGGCCAGTAGGATGGGGATGGTCCAGATCTCAGGAGGCAACTGGTTCCAGAGAGCTGGGACAGCCACAGAGAAGGCCCTCCCCCACGGGCCTGCCAGCCGGCACTGTTTAGCTGACGGGACCTGGAGGAGACCAACTCTGTGGGATCTTACCAGTTGCTGGGAGCTATGCGATAGAAGGCGGTCTCAAAGATAACCTGGCCCTGAGCCATGTAGGGCTTTAAAGGTAATAACCAACACCTTGAATTGTGACTGGAGACCAACAGGGAGCTAGTGCAGCTCTCAGGGAATTGGTGTAATGTGGGTGTACCTAGGTGCACCCACGACTGCTCGTGCGGCTGCGTTCTGGACCAATTGTAGTCTCCAAACACTTTCAAGAGTAGCCCCATGTAGAGTGCGTTGCAATAATCTAACCATGAGGTGACAAGGGCATGAGTGACTGTGAGGAGAGCCTCCCGATCCAAGTAGGGTCACAATTGGTGCACCAGGCGAAGCCTGTGCAAAGATCCCCCTAGCTACAGCTGACAGATGTTGCTCTAATCTTAGCTGTGAGTCTAGGAGGACACCCAAATTGCGAACCCGTTCTGAGGAGACAAGGATATAACTGCTTTGTTTACTGTGTATCTGAGGTAATTTGTAAGACGAATATTATATTATAGGTGGAATACATGTATGATGACCTTTTCACATATTAAGATGTAAAGAAGCTGCTAAATCAGGCAGTAGTGGGTTTCAAATCCCGTTGCTACTAATTTGCTCATGGGTGCATGCGCGCCGCTCATGCACGTGTGTGATGCTTCTGCACATGCGCAGAAGCTCTGCACATACGCAGAGACATCTGGGTGGGTGGGCGGAGCAACCCACCACTGAAATCAGGCTTTCAATAGATAATTTTGTAAAGACTAATTCATAAATAGGCAGCAGAGCTCAGGCCTGCATATTATTCCAGATCAATCCTTCTCCCACAACCTAAGGAGGTTAATGAAGGAGCTTTAACACTGGAAGCCAACAAAACTTTTTTGTCAAAATTATTTTAATAATTTGCCAACCTTTAAAAGAGCTTCAAACTGAGTGTCTTCATGGACTGGTAGCTGAGTTGGGATATCACATTCATTCTGCCCATGAACTACTAGGGTCTTGGTACCTTTAAAAGCATTGATACAATAAAATATTTGTTTACATAAAATATACTTTTGAAATCCTGGATAAATAAAAATAAATTATGTCTTAGTCTTCTTCTGAGTTACTCGGAACATTTTAGATGGTTCTTAATCCGATATCATTTTTGCTTCCGTACAGTATAGTTCAGCTGAAAAAGAGTGACTGTATTGTACAGGGATATTCAGAGAAACCTCATGCCTCACTGAGAATTTCTCCCTCTCTCTTACCATGTCCAGTATTATAATATTATGCAATGCTGGCTTTCATACATGTGCAGACCTCTTTCTTCAAGCATGTGGATATAGCTAGGAAGAGAAGGTAACCCACTTCAGGCTGTAATTGCTAAATGTAAAACACTCTCTTATTGTTATTAATATAGAAGGGATTTTAAAAAATAAACATGGGGATGTAATGCAGAATATAATTTTCAAGAACATGGATTGTTTGTTTGGCTTGCTCCTTCAAATCAAAGGGAATACTTTCTATCAGTTTTCTTTTGTTCACGCTAAGGAACCTATGCAATATATGTATTGTTACAAAATAAAGGTCAAATACCAGCAAAACGTCCCTAGGGAAATAAAAATAATGCCTGCCATACCTGGCATTGAGGCAGTAACCAGAAGCTTCACCTCACATTGTTCCTTCTTCATAGTTTGTTTGAGATCTTTGAAGAACAGTCCTTCTACATAGCCCACCACTTCCCAAAGAAAGGTCAGAGTGGCTGAAATTGCATCCATGCCCCATTCACATGGTGTGCGCACAAAATACATGATCAGTCCCACCTATGAATCATAAAGTACACAAACTTTATTCCAATTTATAGCAGAAGCTAAGTAGATGGCCAGTGATAAATATGAATATGTGTAAGATTGAGCCAGTCTTTCTCTGTTAGTAATTGTAGTTTGTGCATTGAAAACTTGGGTGGCTATTCCTATCAAAGGGAAATATGGAATAATTTGCAAACTTAATTAAAATACCATGATGGAATTTAAAAAATTAGAAGACGTCTATAATATCAATCTCACTTTTATCTTCTCCATAAAATTCAAATGAAGAAAATCCACTGTAAAAAATGCTAGAAAATGTTATGACAAGGTTAACATTAAGGCTTGTGCAAATCCTTTGAAAAAGATGCTCTGCTGTACATGGGAACAAAGCACCTGTCTTCAAATCACTGACACAACCACATTTTTTTCTAGCTTAATGAAGCTGCTTCAAAGCCTCCTCTCAATAGTCTCTGCATGTACATTTGTGAAAAGCCATTTTATTTGGCTCCCAGCAGAATGAAAAAAAAATAATATTTGTATCAATCAAATAGAACTACATGAAGAGTAGGAACCTCACCCAGTTTCACAGTGTCTATTGCTAATTTTTCAAAGAAGAATGAAGAAAGCAAGATAGGCAATCTGATCATATAACAATTGTGAAGCTACTGCATTCTACTAAAAAAGGAGTATATAACTGTGCCACATCAAAAATTACAGCTATTTTTTATTTATTTATTTTATTTATTAAATTTTGTTGCCCATCTCATTGTTTCAAAGAAGAGATGGACAGATGCTGCTGAAGTTTAGATAAATTGGTTTTCCTGTGCATTGCAGAGAGCTGGATCCTTATGTTACTTTCCAACTTCCTAATTCTATGATTCTATGAGACAAATAGAGGCAGTAAACAAGAAAAAGGCAGTATGCTTTATCTAGATTTTAAAGCTTTCTGTACATCTAATTTGTGCTCCAAATTTTTGAAGAAGTTAGGATAAAAAAATTATGTGCTTCTGAGCATTTCAAATTTGATCTTAACTTTAAGAATGAAATAAGAGTGATGCACACAAAATTTTTATCTTTTGGAAAGGTACATAGAGGGTCTTACTAACTCTGAAATACGCATCATAGATGTGATTACCACAAGGAGTAACTTCTTCAGCAAAAAGAAATGGCTGAATTTAAAAAAAAACACCTTCCTTTTTACAGCCCTGTAATCCTATTTGGGGTAGAGTCAGGGCGACTGGATGGAGCTCAGCATTAACGGTCCAAAATATATCTGCCTGAAGTTCAATGTATACACTAGAGAACTTCAGTTGCATTTTGATCTTCAGAAAATCAAAGCCAAAAAGCTAGAAAACATACTGACTATAAGAAAAACTGTGCAGGAGGTGTATTTCTTTCTTGAATGTGACACTAATTATGATTAATTCAAAATTCACAATTGTCTGTGCTTTAGATAAAGGCATCATTAAATGCCTACAATTTGGGTTCTGCCCAGGATTCAGAAGAACATACCAAGTAGTTGAAGAGGATATGGGATGTCTGAGCAGGAAAGTCTCCAATGTTCAATAAAAGTTTCCTCAGCATATACATCAATTCGTCCTGCAGTTAGAGCAGAATTTTCCAATTGTGTTATAGCATAGCAGTCAATTTCACTACTTGCACAGGGATCAATTATTATACTTTGAGGTAACATAGAATTAAAATCTTTACAAGTTGCAGTATTATGTATGTTTTCCCATAAAGAACACGGGAGAGCTTTTTCTTACAGGAGAGGTATAAAACTTAATCAGAACATCTGAACAGAACCCTAGTTTGATAGAAGTCTAGTCTTATCTTCAAATGTTTGAACTCCTTATGTTCTTTTATTGTATTAGATGTTAACCAGTTTAATCATCTAACTTTAATGAACCTTGAGCATCCTTCTCTGGCATTGGCAGGAGACTGGAGATGTTGCCTTCATTTTAAATTGAATGCACTGAATTCTAATACAAGTCTCCCAGTTATATCTAGTTAATATTAAATACGATTTATTAAAATAAGTCATAAATTTAAACTGTATTATTTTAATAAAACATAGTGAAGTTTCACTGCTATTTATTTGGATTCAGTCAAGTTAATCTGAAGTGAATTTCAGACATATATATTTTCCTCATCTTTTCTTCAACTATATTGCAAGCAGAAAGAAGGGAGACAGTACAAATCTGAGACCTATTTATGCCTTAATAAATTGTATTTTATTATTAGTTCCAAATAGGACAGGAACATATTGGGGTTTTGTTTTGTTTTTTAGACAAGGGCCAGATTTCATCTTTGTTAGCCATGCTTCAACATGAACAGGGCCAGGATAAAATTTAATTTGATTTAAATAGAATTTATTTAGTATGGGATTAATTTTTGCTTTTTTAATAATTTCCCCATTGTTACATTAAACATTACAACTGGGTGACAACTTTGGAGAGGTCTCTAGGACTTTGTAAAGATACACACACACACCAGCACTGATGGTCTTTTGCATTGTGGGTGTCACACTGTTCTATCCTCTCCCCACCATCATTTATAAGTTGTTATAGCAACTATAATAGTTGCTATAACAACTTTATATTGCCACTGTATTGTGAGAGAGATGTTGTCAATGTCATGTCTTGGAGTCTAGAAGCTGTGAGGGTCTGGATGGAAAAAACAGACTGAAGCTGTTTTCTTCCATCCAAATGAGATTGCTGTATGCACATCAGGGTTTTCTGTCAATGCCAGGATTCTCTTTGTATGGGCATTCACTAAGAAGCAGGTGAAGGAGTTGATTAATAATTCAGGAATTCTTCTGGACTTCTGTTAGAACAAAAGGTGGAAATTTTGCCCAGCTTTGGCTGGTGCACCAATTTCAATCCTACCTGGTATAGAATGATTCATCTTCATTACCAGCCAGATGGACGACTGCAATATGCAGTACTTTAAATGAACTACCCGCAATTTCTGAATTACTCAGAAATTGCCAATTGACCAAAATGCAGTGGCAAATGTACTCACTGGCTCTTGGTGCTGCAAGCATACAGTATAATACTGATCCTGCAAACTCTGCTTTGGTTGCCATTTGGTCTCTGGGTATAGTTTAAAATGCTGGTGTTGACTGTTTAGCCCTTGACTGAGTGATTGAATACATGTGTTTATGGAAAGCAGAATCTCTACCTGCCGATTACTGATAGTGAGTTTCTCCAGGAAATGTCGAAGAACTGTAGACGGATCTTCAATGAGACAGTTCCACAAGACTTGTTGAGCCACTGCACTCACTATACAAGACAAAAGAAGAGAACGTATCTAGACCTGACTGGATAAATCAGTGCCTTCAAATGTAATCATTAGTGAAACTTTCAATCTTCACAGCACAGAAATCTGTTCTTGCCAAATCCTATACCATGTATATTATTGGTCTAAATTTGACACAACATTGTTTGGTAATGCGAGCTGTATCCAATTTGGTTCTAAATGCCTATTAAAGTTAGTAGTAGTATTCGATATGGAAAGAAACTGTTTGCACGTGACAGTGGATACTTAACCAAATACAAACATGCTATTTTATGGCATAGAAAAGGGTATGACTTTAGTATAATGCTCTCAATAGAAATGGGAAGAGAGAACTCAGGTATGATGGAAAGCATAACTGTCTATAAATTCACATTTGCTTATTGTGGGAGATATTTTTTTTCTGCCTTTTTTTCTAAAAGAGGAAAAGGGCACAAATGTCTTCAAGGAATATATCACTGGAACACATAACAAGACAGCACAGCCCTTCTGTCCATTAAAATAAAGTATCCGTGGATTCCCCTTCTCTAAAAGATGCTAATGAGATACTGATTTCAGATCCTTTGCTACTGCCAGCTCTTCCATTGCAGCCACCTTCTGACCGTAGATTTTATCCAAGTGACTGTGAAAAGTCAGCTGGAATCCTTGATCAAAAGTCAATATGAAATTCCACATTCATGGAAAAACTTCTTCAGAAGAAAAAGAGATTACCCTGAATAAACCAGTATCTGCAATTTTTGATAGAATTCAATCTACCATCATTTCTAACACTTAGAATACTTCAGTGTCAAACTCTATCAGAATCCATATGGAGGATCAGGGTAGCTCCACACAAAGAAGCCAGACCCATTCCTCCTCCAGATCAATCTGGCTCTCTAAGAAGGCATGCTAATACTCTGACATGCAGTATGGTGAAAAAGTAGAAGCTGTTAACCTGAGATATTTTTACATGAAATCTTGGGAGGGATTGCTTAGTGTTGTGGAACTGCTCTTAAGAATAGCTATATTTACCTGTTTATTGTGCTAAAGATGCTTTTCAATATGCAGCCAAAAAGGTTAATAAAGCAAAACTTGTCATTACATTTTCATCAGCATCATAACTTGGGAGCAGTAAGTTAAATTTCCCCATTCCATATGTGGGAAAGGGGTAAAAGGTAAAGCTTATGTAGAATATTGAAGGAGATGGAAAAACACACTAAAGATTATTGGAGAATATTAAATGATTTCAAATTTTACTAGACTATCAGGCAATGTAAATGCAAATAAAAATTTTAATAGAACTTTTGACTGAAGAGGGATGATAAAAAAATCCACATAGAATTTTTGTTAACAATTTTATCAATCATATGTATTCTTTCACATACACTATATTATACTGACGGTGTATCAGTGGTGGGTTGCCCCCGGTTCGCACCGGTTCTATAGAATCGGTAGTAAAACCGGCGGGAGGCTTCACCCACCAACCCCTATGTCATCAAAATGCTTCTGCGCATGCACGCGGCCTTGCTACAAACCAGTAGTAAAAGTAAGTAGAACCAACCCCTGCTATGTATGCTTCTGTGCACAGACATTGTCTATTTACATAAGGACTGTGCAGCATCTGGAGAATAATTTGGGAAAGATATTTCGTTCAGCGCAGTCATGTGAATGTTGCATATCCCCTCTGCAGCTGCTGTGTGATCCCAAGAACAGACACAGTTGCTTCAAAGAATTGCTGAAAAGTGCTCCGAAGCATCATTTTCAAATGGAGTCTAAAACTTAAGTAGGGTATGTGTCTATAAGACAAAGATTTATCTATCAGCTAACAATGCTTGCTGTTAAAAGAAGTACAGATATTTTTAATTGCTTTCCAAAATTTTAAACTAAAAGAGTACCTGCTACTCCATCTTCCCGAACTTCTCCATCTTCCATCAAGTGAACAATGGGAAGTACAGCTGCACAAATGCATGCAGGGAACACTGCTTGTGGGGGCTGTGGCACATGATGATTTGGTGTGTGCTCTGTTGTATGCTCTTCATCTAAAAAAAGATGTGGAAGTAAAGTCCAAATTAATTCTTACATTTCATCGATAGTTATTCCTATTTATATATATAACTACTGCTTGGTGGTAAGAAACCCCATTCTGAATAAGAGACAGATTACCTCAAGTCCACTCATCAAATGAATACCAATTTTGTGTCTACTGACAAAACTATTTAAACACTCATAAAGGGATGGAAGTTTCAAAACACAAATCACTCTTTGTAATGCTTGATTCACATATCATCCTAAAGATGTGTTTGCTACTGGAATCAGAAACTCTTCTATGTGATTAGCTGCTCATGTAGGATGCATATATGGATTTTGTCAAGTTTCTGTGTGAAAGAAACCAACTAAAAACAAACAACATTAATCATGGGAACAGATCTGGCACAAGCAACATAGCCATTGTTTTGATGTAAAGATCATCTGCCACATTAAATGATACACAAAATAATAGGTTCTAAAATAATATCACAAATGAAGGCAAATATACATGTCCAGGATAATGATGCAAGATCCAATTTGGGTCAGTATTTTTTAATGTGGATATTATTTTAAGATCCAATCTGGGTTAGTCACCGGGACCAGAGGTTTAGTCTTCCAAGCTTCTGGACTTGCCGTGGTGCCCATCCTCGGGGACCTTCTCTCTTAACAGAATGCTAGACAGTGTCAGTGACAGACAGTACAGAATGTCTAACACATTCCATTAGAGAGAAGTTCCCTGAGAATGGGCTCCAGCACGAGTTTGAAAGTTCAGAAGAGTAAACCTCTTGGATGGACCCAGACTGGAGTTTAAGATAATATCCACATTAAAAATTGTTGATTTAACTTGAGATAATTCCCTGGATAATAAAGTTCTCATCATAATGAGAATAGGACACCTTGCATTGAAGATTACATAAATATATTTTAAATACTGTAGGAAGACAGCTGTGTTAATCTATAGTGGCAAAAAACCTGGAATCTAGTAGCATCTTTTCCAACACATTTTAACACAGAAATAAAATTAAGGCAGAATCAATAAGAATCATAAAACAATTAACCCCCAATCTAACGTTCCCTTACCTTCAGCACTGACTGCTGAACGCACTGACCAAACTGACCCACGTCGAAAAGAATAGTTTCTATGTGATGTACTAGAAGTACATGATGGACTCACAGACAGACGGCGTGATGCCAGGTTGGTGACTTCTTCTACTAATAAAATCAATAGAAGATGTTTACATTTTTATTTATGTAGTCTGCTGATTTACTACAACAATGAAAACCATTTTATTATATGATAATGAATAATATACTTAATTTTATTGTATTGTATCTATAAAAGTATATGAAATGATTTTGTATCAGTTTTTCCCAGATCTATTTTCAGGTCTGCCAACAGCAGAATCATGGTCATTGACAAAACAACAAGCATTTGTCCTTCCCTAAAAAACAAAAATCTGCCAAGACATTAACAAATTTGCAGGGGCCCTTGAAGCTCTTCTTAGAGTTACATGTAACAATACAATATTATGTCCTATGGCACTTCAGTAGCAGAAACTAATTAAGGAAGTCCAAAGAAATCATACCACCAATGATTTAAGATAGGGATGACCTGCAGTCTGCAGGTGACTTATTTTGGTGCCTTCATCTCATTGCCCCCAAATCACACTGTTAAATTCCAGTGCATTATTTATTCTTTTTTAAACATAGAAAATAGGTATATTAAGTTGCTTCCTCATACAACAACAACAGCAAAACCTAGGGAGAAAGATTGCAGCTCTATTAACCAGTAATGGCTAATTGCAGCTCTTGGAAGTAGAAATAACTGATAATATAAATATAGAAAAAAAAATCTGCTTTTCTTATGTGGTATATGTGTTCATATGATGACTTTATCCTTTGCTATATGAGGACTCTTCCAGAGTACAAAGTGAGTGTACCTTCTTCCTCCTGCTCTGAGCTTGGGGAACAGCTGGGTTCATAGCAAGCTTCCTGGGTGATAGGTATGGCAGTGATGAGACTAGCTTCTCGGCCCAGACGTTTCTTCTCCTCTTCCTGTTGCAGGTTCTTCAGAATGTGTTCTGCTCGTTGATGAGAGCGTGATACTGCCCGGGCTGAAAATGACTTCTGCAATCAAACCATTAAAAAGACATTGGAAAAAAAGTTGTTTTGTTTTTTATAAAGACATTTGCATGCATGGATGCTACTTTATCAAACACAACTCAGGTTTATTTTTGTAAATAATTTATCAACTATCAGAATTTATCATCCATCATATCAAAGGAAAGAATGAAAACATACGAAGAGTGTGTACATGTGTGTGTACACACAGTTATTGGGTAACCTTGAGTTTTGCAGGTTATCTGATCTCATTTGGGAAAAAATAAATGAAGAGCTGCCAGAAATGGCACCAAATGTTGAACTGGGGATGAGAAGAGAGGGATATAAATGATTATTAGGGAAATTAAATGGAATATGTGCTATGGAAGTGAAGCAGATAGAAAATTTAGCTAGATCCTTTATATTATTAAGATAAGCATCTTCCTGGTTCACTTTGAGAAGATATTTTTAAATGTCTGAAGAATGGGACTGATAGCCACCCACAGAAATTAAAAGGAAAAAAAAGAGATTTTTTTGTAACTAAAGTTGGCCAAAAATGTGTCCAACATTTCTCTATTATTTCAATTCCAGGATGGAGAGAAATCAAGGGGGAAAGGAATGATTACTTGGAACATATTGAGTAATAATTTAGACACAAATAATTGCAGATGGCAAATATTTTCTCAGATGAAGTATTTAGATGAAGTATTTAGCACTGAAATATGTAAACAATACATAAGTAATTGCTATCTTCTTTATAACATCCTGTAAAATTCCCCTTCATAAACTATTAGACTTTCAGTCTTCCGGAGCAGATAATAATGTTTAGTGTATTTTTGTTTCCAGATCCCACTTATCATACGTACATATGAGAAGGAGCCACAAATTCCTAAATGTAAAATTTGGATTAGCCAGTTTTGGTTGATTTATGAGGAAAAGAATAAATTCTTGTAATGATGTTCTAGATTGTTATGTCTAGACTCAATTAGACAAAAGATCTGTGTAATCGAGAACAGCTGTAGAAGGATGATAACCAAAACAGTTCCAGAAGCATTTACTAGAACTTATTAAACTGCATATTAAGAAATAAAAGACTAAGCATGTATCAGCCAATCTTATTTCTACAGAGATCCCTTGAGAATAGATGCCCTGATGATTTATTAGGCTGCCTTATATTCTTTTCCTCTGTGACTTCACCCACTACCACAGTTAGATTTTCATTTCTAAAAGGAATATCCTACTTACAGACTGATCTTCATTGATGGGGTCCTGCACACTCCCACTGCACTGGGGAACCCATGGAGGGTCAAACATGGGGACAGACGGCATTCCAAGCACTGGAGAGGGCAGGGTGAAGTTAATACTTGGTGGAGGAATCTGTAAAAATAAGTCCGGAAGGTTTAATATGATAGTAATCACTCTTGTACATCTCTCATGAAAATGCATTTTTCCAGGAACAAGGAAATGTCAAAATATGTCAATTTTTTAAATTCTATCCTGAAATAAAGAAGAATTAGAAAATACAATTTTTCCTCACATAATACAATGGAAATGCAAGTAATTCCTTCTTTAGATGTTTTGTTAGTTGAGTTAGGATTCCTTTATTTTTTTAAACTTAAGAGTAATGCATAAATAAAACGCAAAGCAAACTATTTCTTATCTAGGCAAATCAATATTGTCCAAGCACTGTCAAAACTACTGGAAATAATAGAAAAAATAGCTTTGATCAAGGAGGGAAGACAATGTTTATAGGTTTTGGTATATATCCAGAAAATTATGTAGTGGTTTTCTTTTTTTCTCATTATAAAGCATCCAGAAAAAGTACCAGTATTAGGAAATGGAGCTTTGAAGGCCAAAGAATTTAGTCAATTTTCTTTCATTGTATCATCTTACCTTATGCCTTGACAAACATAGTGCTGACACATTATTTCCTCTCAGCTATAAATTATAGGGTTAAAATAGTCATTCATATGGGAGAACAATAGATCTGCAAATGTGAAGGAATGTAGACCTGGCCTTGGGAAGGGAGAGGGAATGAGTGAGGTGTTTAACATGGGAAATTTAGAGTCCAGAAAAAGAGGAAAGGGTGAGAAAGAAACTCAAACTACTCCCACCTTGATTTTTTTTTGAAATAAAAGTAGAGTAGAGAATATTGTAGAGAGAAACTCTGACAGAATTTCAAGATTTGCTATTTCATCCCACAAAAATAAAAAGCCTTCTTGGAATCCATATTGTACCTGCTTGTTTTTTGACTTTACTTATTTCAAAGGGTATGATAAGACCCTCTAAATGGTTTCATTTACACTTCAACAACTATAAGGAATCAGGCTATTTTTGGATTACAATGTGCAAATTACTTCATAGTATTCTTCAAAAATGATATACCAGAATTTCACTCTCAGTGTTTCTAAAAACTAGAACTTGCCTATCAGCTCCAACTAGTTTAAATCTTCTCAGAAACTCAATATGGCATAGTTAATTCACTGTGACAGAAACTGCTTTAAACAATTGACTGTTTTCTAACAGTCAAGGCTTCTGATAAAATCTCTTAACCCCCCAAAGTTTATACTCTGCAATGTTTTTTTCTAGTGCCTTCTACAGCTTACAAAACACTGCTTTATCTTTCCCACCAATTGAGCAAGATTACAACTGATTATTTATAATTTTAGCATTACTGTCCAGGGAAAGTTTAGTTCCCCATGCATTTTTACAAAAGAAAAAGAATTAAATCAGCCATCAGAAGAAATCAAGAAGGAGATTCTAGAACAACCTTATGACAAGTATGGTCTACTCAACTAGATCAAATTCTATTCAGAGTTGATGGCAAAATTGGTGGCACAGTGGTTAGAATGCAGTATTTCGATGCTTGTTGCTTGGTGTGGCTAAAAGTGGGGTGAACCTCCAGAACAAGAGGCTACTTGATTTAGAAGGCCATGAATTAAGGTTTGGATGGCATGGTTATTTATGAAATGACAAAGTTAAAAAGTAAATGTTGATTTTAACAACCATTTTGTTAGATGTGCCATTCTAAGAATTTGAAATAAATATAAAACAAGATTTTCTACAAAGATGCCTCTGAGTGTCCCCGCAAAAAGTCTTTTTCAGAAAATAAGTGATGGCAAAGCTGGACTGGTGGAGTTATGGTAAAATAATACCTTTTAATTTTGGTGATCCCACCCTCAAGTCTAAGGAAGAGTTAGAATCAGAAGGTCATGTCTGCTATTGGTTTATATACTTACAATTGAAAGAAAGATTTAAATTAGATAAAAAGAGTTATGGTTTGACTTCGTTAAAAATGAATTGGAAATCTTACTGTGTGTTTGTGATGAACATATTATTGCTAAGGTTTATAAAACGTTATTGAAATTGAATTTGGAAAGTGAACATGTAAAGTATGATTCAGTGGGCAGGGAATTTTAGATATAATGTTATGCTTGAACAATGGGAGAATATCTGGACAAAAGGTTTAAAATTTACATTAAAATATAATTTAAAAGAACACTTTTATAAGATGATATATCGCTGGTGTTTTACACCAGATAAATTATCTAGAATATAAAGGTATTTCAAATAAATGTTGGAAAGGTAAATGTAAAGAAGGGACCTTTTACCATTTATGGTGGACATGTCATAAAGCAAAAAAATATTGAAGTAAGATTAATACTCTAATACAGAAAATGCTCAAAATGAATATAAAGATAAAACTAGACACTTTTCTTTTGGGCTTAATGGAAAAAGACTTGGAATTTTTTTTTAGAACTTTGATATTATATATGTTGATGGCAGCAAAAATGGAAGGACATTTTTATACAAAAATAAATACAAATATACAAAAATGGAAGGACATTTAGGGACTTCCGGTTTGGCGCTGTGGCGATCCAATCGGGGAAACAGTGGGACTCTGATGAGTCCTGCAAAAACCCCAACTGTCGA
This sequence comes from Masticophis lateralis, assembly GCA_030761175.1. Lineage (NCBI taxonomy): Eukaryota > Metazoa > Chordata > Lepidosauria > Squamata > Colubridae > Masticophis > Masticophis lateralis. The sequence goes on from JAUDYJ010000001.1 coordinate 181,015,502, forward strand.
GCTGCCGCCGACAGGTCTGTGGATCTACCCTGTCCTGTAGGGACGGGGGAAAGAGAGGGACACTTGGACGGTCGAGAGGAATGGGCAGGTTCCTCAGGGCCAGAGGAAGCCCTCTGAGCTGGTGGCAGGGGAGTGGCAGCTATGGCGGCTGCCTCGAAGCTGGGGCCAACTGGAGAAGCTTTGTTCAGGAGGAAGAAGGAAGAGAAAGAGTGAAGTTTGGAAGCCAGGTAAGTGAGACCAAACCCAGGCAGAACAGCGCTTAAATTATGGTTATCTACAAGAGAGCCCCTAGCCTTAATTAATGACTATAGATCATTGCGGCAAGAAGATCCAGTAAAACAACTTACAGGAGGAAAAGACCCATAAATGAATTATTGCTATTATTGACTGATTTGGAATGATCATTCTTTGGAAAGTTACAAAACTTTGAAAATTTCTTTTTTCTAAATGGGAATGGATTATTTTTGAAGAGAAAAAGAGGGAAGAGGCGATGAACAGGAACTTTTTAAAACAAGGGGAAAAGACAAGTGGATAACTCGGCAGTAGCCAAAATGGAGAAATGTTTCAAATGCTTAAATGAAGTGAAAGTGCAAATTGTGGATTGTTTGCGATTTGAAAGAGAAACTATGTGTCTTGCTATTTAAATTGGATTACTTTGGAAACAATCAAGGAGGTTTGACTCTGGAGATATCCAATCTGTCGGACTGGAGGTTTTACTGCTGGAAAGAAAGAAGAAATAAACTGGAACAATTAAAATTGAACTAATAGGTGCAGCAACAAAATAAAAGGGTGTGGCAACAAAAGAAGAGACAATGATACCATATATGGATTAGATGTCACAAAAGAACTAAATTTAATAAAACTTTTAACTTTGATAACATTGAAATTGAAAAGGAATAGTTTTGGACAGATTGGAAAAAGAAGAAATGGAATAATAGTGAGTTGCAAGATAAGAAAAATAACATAGTTTGACTAAAATGAAAATGTAATGTTTAATGCCTATTTGAAGTTTGAATACTGATAGGTGTTTTCTTTCTCCCTTTTTTTTCTTTTGTTTTTTTCTTTCTTTTGTTATTCTTTTCCTCTTCACCTTTACTTTCTCTCTTCTCTCTCTCTTCATTTCCTTTCTTACTTTTTATTTCCATTCCTTTTAAACTTTACTACATAAATATATATATATTAATTTGGTCATGAAATAAGACTACAAATGATTGAATGAGAATATGATTTTTAAAAAATGTTTCAAATGCTTAAATGAACTTTTGAATTTTAATAAGAGTTATCTATAGACTTAATAATTAGAGGAAATTGATTTTAAGGCAGATAAAAATGTTATTTTCATAGAAAAATAAAAATAAATATGAAGAGGGATGACTTTAAGGGAAATTTACAATCCAGGAGAAAATATGTGAGAAGATACTTGTTGAAATACAGGTTCAGTTAAAAATTATGGGAGAATATGCTGAAAAAGTTACCTACGTAATATGCTGTGAATCAGTTAAAATAAAAGAGCAAAAATAATAGATGCAGGAGTGGAGGAAAGCATGCTGGTAATATCAGCCAAACAAGAGATGGAGATTTGGAGGAGAATATGCTGGAAATCAGCCAAAATAAAATATGCTGAAAATCAGCCAAAGAACAGTGGGAGGTTTGGAGGAGATTATGCTGGAAATCAGCCAAAACACAATATGCTTGAAATCAGCCAAACAATGGATGGAGGTATGGAGGAAACTATGCTGTAAATCAGCCAAAAGAATATGCTGTAAATCAGCCAAAATAAAAAATGCTGGAAATCAGTCAAATAATAGTAGGAGTTATGGAGGAGGATATGGATTTTGAGATAAATTTGTGTAATATGAAAGGTGTAAAATTAAAGGTAAATTGATAAAGTCTAAGATTTAAAGATTTGATGAAAGGGTCTAGAGATTAAGAAATATGGATAGAATTTTAACTTATAAATTGAAATAAAAATAGAGCTGTAGTCAACTTGAAACTAAGATGTGTGGTGATAAAATTGTAAGGTAAATAATCAGATTAAGAGATTAGAATATTTTTTAAACTTTATGTTTTGATATTGATGTTAAAAGGTGTAATGAAGGGAGCTTGGGAAAGAACCAGATATAATTGAATTTATAAATGGATATAAAAATGAATTAAGCTTTTTTTTGGAAATTAAATTGGTGGTGATATAATAGAATGGTTCTGATTAAGATATTAGAATTTATGTTATTTTTTTTATGTTATGATTTTTAATTTTAAAAGCTGTAATGGGAAATTGTGAATGGAGCTTTTTAAAATTTAAACGATTGTACCTATCGAAGCCTTGCTCTTGAAAGATATATTTTATGTTTATGTTGGAAAAAAATAAAAAATATTTTTCAAAAAAAAATGGAAGGACATTTCAATTCCCACAATGAAAGAATGGATGCAAAAGTTGATGGAGTTAGCAAAGATGTCGAAATTGACTGTTTTGATCAAAGGAAAGAACATAAGTACTTTTGTTTCTACTTGGAAACCACTTCTGGACTTTGTGCTTGAGGTGGAAAAAAATGAAACTTTGGTTATGGATTTTACTGATTAGATAGATTTGCTGTTATAGAAATGGTTAGTTATACTATTATGGAAAAGTAAAAAGTTGAGGTTTGATGTTACTGTCTTAGTCTACTGCACTAAAGAGAATCAGAAGTCAACACATTGTTTTTCTTTTTCCCCTTCTTTTCTATACTTCTCTCTTCCCCTTTTCCTCCATTTTGTTTCCTACTATTTTTGTAATTTTTGTATTTTATACTATAAGCTAATAAAAAACTAAAAAGAATGAATGCAATATCAAGGTTGACTCAGACTTCATCCTTCGAGGTCAGTAAAGACCCAGATTGTTGGAGTCAATATGCTGACATTTATAAAGCGCTCAGAGAGTGCTGCAAAGCACTATGGAGCAGAATATAAGTCGAAGTGCTATTCCTATTGCTTTCACGACTCATAGCAGAGACCATGATGAAACACCTAGAATCTACGAGACTCCAATGCATAGAACTCAAAATATAGATTCAAGATATATATGACATAATATATATTATGTCATAATATATATTATATTTAATATAATATATTATAATATATTTCTCATACTAAAAGAGGAGCAATGAGAGAAGACACATGAAACTATCAACAACATCATCAAAGGAATAAAATTCACAAGGGAAGAAGAAAACAATGGCATGGTCCCTTCCGCCCCCAGGTCAGAAACCTCGTGATGTAGCGAGGGAGATGCACATTCAGATGGGTGGCAAAGAGGTCCACTAGTGGTCATCCGAACTGGGCGCAGATGTCTAGAAAGATGTTGGGATGGAGACGCCACTCAGCATTGTCCACCATAGTCCTGCTCAGGAAGTCCACCTGAGTGTTTGTCCTGCCGGTGATGTGTTCTGCCTTGAGGGAGGCTACATTGGCTTCTGCCACCTGCCCAGGCTGAGGGCTTCCTTCATGAGGCCTCGAGATCAGGTACCACCATGGCGGTTGACATGTGCCTTTGTGGCAATGTTGTCCGTCAGTATGAGCACCTGATGTTCCCGGAGGAAGCACTGAAAGTGCCATAGAGCCAGATGAATCGCCCTCAACTCTAGCCAGTTTATGTTGTTGGTGAGGTCCTGATGAGACCAACAACCCTGCACCACTTGGGAGTTGAGGTGGGCTCCCCAGCTGTAAAGGCTGGCGTCCACTGTTAGAATGATCCTTTGAGACTCTAGTATGGGGGAGCCTTGGTTGAGAGCCAGTGATTCCCACCATTGGAGGGATCTCCTGACATCGAGGGGAACCTGATTCTTATTCGAGAGTTGGAGGAGCCTGCCCATTGATATGGCAACAGGAACCATTGAAGGCTCCAGGTGTATAGCTGAGCCCACGGCACAGTTTGTATGCAAGAGACCAACTTGATGAGCAGCTTGGATAGCATGGCCAAGGGAACCTTGGGATGTTGCTGAATCTGAGTTATTAAGGTTCGTATGTTGTCTCTCCTTTCCTGGAATACCAGTCCCAGGGAGGAGTCTATGATGGTTCTGAGGTGGATTATCCTGGTATTGGGAATGAGTTGGCTTTTTGGGTAATTCAATAGAAACCTATAGGTTTGTAAAATTTGAATGGTTAGATTTAGGTTCATCTCTGCCTCTTGGGGAGATGAGGTCAGGATCAATATATCGTCTAGATAAGCCTGCAACCTCACCCAGGATAATCATAGATGGGCTGTAAGGATGGCTAGTACTTTCATGGAGAAGCGTTGGGCCGATGCCAGGCCAAAGGTGTGGCACAGTATTGGAGCTGGTGACCCGTGTAACAGAATCTTAGAAACCTCTGATGATTTGGTGATATTCGAATGTGGAGGTATGCTTCCAAAAGATCGATTGAGGCCATGAAATCCCCAGGGCAAATCCCTTGGTGGATTGACAGGAGTGAGCACATCTTGACCCTCCTGTACACCAAGTGCGTGTTGAGAGCCTTGAGGTTCAAGATGGCTCTCCAGATCCCCAAGTGCTTTGGCACAACAAACAGGATGGAATAAAATCCCCATCTCCATTGACCTGGTGGAACTGGCTCTATGGCTCTGATGCCTAGGAGGTGCTGAATCGCACATTCCATGAAATTCCATCGTAATAATTTGATGGAGACAGGGCATTGTACGAAGCAGTCGGGAGGGCTGGAGAGAAACTCCAGCGATAGTCCTTGACAGATGGTCATAAGGACCCAACTGTCATTTGTTGAGAGAGCCCACTGGTCTACATATAGGCTCAACTGATGCCTATATGGGAATCCAATGGGAGGGTTCGGATGTAAGTCATTTCTGCCTATGGAACTGGCAGTTGCCAGCCCGCATAAGGGGCGCCTTTGGTTGCCAAATTGACGGGATCGGTCACGAAAGGGATGTTTGTCTGGTTGACGTGTTGACCTCTGCATGAAGGGGCATTGTTGGGAAGGGCCTTCCTGTGCGTTGAAACGAAAGGGCTGTCTCCTATAATAAAGAGTGGCCCACCTATCCGCCCTCCTTGTTGTCAAAGGCATCACCTTACGTTTTTCTTTATCCTCCACCAGAAGGGGGTCTAGAGACTCTCCAAATAATTTGGTTCCTGAGTAGGGGGAAGAGGCCAGACTCCATTTTGCTTTAAACTCAGCTGGCCACTGTCAGAGCCAGAATAGTCTTCTGGAGGTGACAGTGGACGTGAGGGCCCTGGAGGAATACTTTGTGGCATGTAATGTCACATCCACCGAAAATTGAACAGCGGCTATAATTTTGTTGAGGTCCTGATGTAAACGGACCTCATCGGGAAACAATCTGTCCTGTAACTGTTAGAGCCAGATGAGGGAAGGCTAATTGAAAAAGGATGGCCCAGGTGGTGGCTGGTGTGTCTTCCTGAATGATAAATGAAATTTTTTCTCCTCCGGCTTTAAGCCTTGAACCTTAGAGGGGTCCCTGGCCAGATAGGGGGAGAGGGAGGCAAGGGCAGCAACCAGACCATCAATGGAGGCTCCTGCAAGAGTTGCAGAAATGGGGGTCCCTTGTTGTTATTCCTTCTATCCGAACTGCTGGGAGTGGGAAAGGATGCTGGACTGACCCATTGGTTGTGGATGACATCTGTGAAGAGCTTGGGAGCCAGAATGAAGAGTTGCTGAGCCACAGGCTCAGAGAAGAAGCCATGCCCTTTCCCCTGGGAGGACTGGGACTCGGTAAATGAGACTTCCTCTTGAAATCTGGCAGTGGCCTTTGCCTTGAACAGTAAGGATTTGAAGAGACTTGAGGGAAAGAGAACAGTAAATGCTGGTACATCAGGAAGCACCCCCTCATCATCGGAGAGATCCTGATCTCTGTGCCTCCTCCCCCAGAAATAGTTCATCACTACCACCTGAATGGGAAGGTGATTGGTTGGGTGGTTCGGTTAAACTGGCAGCCAGAGAGGTGGGAGCATGACGTGAGTAGGAGATAGAAGCAACAGAAGCTGCCCTCTGATGTTGGATCACCTCAGCAATGCCCCTAGAAATTGCCTGTGAAATTAAAATCTGGAGATTTTCAGGCAAATTGGATAATATTGGTGCTGAGGCTTCAGATGCCTGAATAGGTCTGGGATCCTTCGCTGCAATGGAACAAGCAAAAGGATTCTCTCCCCTGACCTGTCCTGGTCCAGCTGTTCCATGTGACAGAGAAGCAGCAATCTCAGGTGACCATGCCCTCATTGAAGGTGCTGTCTGTTCCAGATGTGGAGATCTGGAAACTGAGTGGTCACTGGCTAGTGATTGAGTCTCCATGTGACTCTGCTTTGTCTATATTTCAGTTGATTTATGCTTGGGCTCCTTTCTGAAAGGCTGCTTGTACTTGGATATGTGGTGAGATTTATGGACACCTTCCTGCATCCTGAGGCCCCAGGTTCCTCCCTGGACCTGGGCTCCTTCCTGGACCTGGGCTCTTCCCTGGCCTTGGACTTATCTGCCATAATGAGAGGGAAGGGAGTCAAGGTAACCCAATTTGTGGCGGTAATGCCTGTTCCCAGGACTTAGCCAGCACACCTACATGCCTGATTAGGCTGTTCCGAGGGCAGCATGCCTAGGGTGAACCTAGGAATTGCCAGCTCCTGCACCAAAGCCCCCCCTCTCTTTCCAACAAAGTCAGATAGTTGGCGTTGGTGGTAAAGTGCTTCAAGCCATTTGGGAGTTCTTTTTAAACTGCCGCCATGCCAAGCGGTTTAAGTGGAGGGAAAGGGGGGGAGGGAGGGATGAAAACCCTACTCTCCGAGGCCAGGGCCTGCTCCACAAGTAATAGTCGGTAGGAGATTGGGCAAATAAGGCTGCTGCAGAAGCTCATTGCCCGAAGAGGTGACATGGCAAGCCTGAACTCCAACATCGATCAAAACCGCCGACGCGAAGACTGCCTGCTTAAAATGGCCATGCCTGCCAATAGATTGCAGCATGGAAGCCAAAGGGGTTCAGGCAGTGTCTATGTCCAATGCGGCCACAATGGCCAGAGGAGGAACGAGAATCGTTCCCATGGGCAGCAGCCCGGGCTGCTCCAAACATTTGGTGGTGCTATCAGTCAAGCTGAACCTGCCAGCACAAACTGCAATGAATACGGGGGGAATCCTGATCCAAAGACTGTCCAAGAATATCCAGAAGTGGACTGAAACAGGAGCAATAGTAGAAATGTATCTCTGAGTCGAAAACTAGGCCCAACGGACACAAGTGGGGGTGTGGCCAGCAAAATTATGACTCAGTCTCTGGGCAGATTGCACTGCATCCAACCCACTTCTGGACCATTCCGCAGTCCATTGGGAGAAGCATGAAAGATTCACCAAAAAGCTAATAAGAGTGGAAATTTTAAAAAGGGCAAGAGATGATGGATAGTTACAATATTTTTTAACATGGTGGTTATTTTATTAAATGTTAGAAAAAAGAAAAAATGTTAGAAAGTAGAAATTGGGAAAATAGTATTATGTATACTGAAATATAATAGAACATATTATAATTACTCCCGGTATATATACACAAATGTTAGAAGTTGAAAGATTACGATTATGTATATTTAAATGGTAATAGCATTATCAGAATTGTATGCAAAGTATATTGACCCAGACAATACACTGTTCACCAAGTACTTTTGGATGTTAAAGAAAAAAACATAAATAAAATTATTTTTTAAAAAATGCTAGAGGATTCCTGGAAGCCTGGCATTCAGTCAGATCAGTTATCAAGAGGCACATAGAGATAAATAACATCTACATACCATTCAAAAGAGACAATAAAAAAAGCTAAAAATGAAACAAAAAGACCAAAACACCTCCTAACCAGCAAACAACCCCCAAGTATGCAGACATTAACACCAAGATTAATATTAGACCAGTGATCAAGAAGTAAACAATACCCCAATCACAGAACTACAAACTCAGCTAAATAAGTTAACAGTAAACAACAGCCTGATCAAAGAACCACCAGAACACTCCCACCAACATTGACAGGGCAAGCCTCTAGTATATAAATAGAGAACAAACCTCATTCCCTTCTAGCATTGATGATATTACCTAGTTTATTACAAAGCTCAGACAGTATCAAGAACTCACAGTTCAACTCAGAACTTCAAATGTTCTCATCTATTGGTAACAAGTTGACTGCAGATTTTGAACCAAATAGTTTGGGATAAAATCATAAAGATTTTATAAACCATTTTTCATAAGGATTTCAATCTAGGGAGATAGAGCATCAGACCATTTATTTATATTTGGCCAGAAAAGAATTAAGAGCATTGCTATGTGAATCCTTGACACAGGCTAATATCATTTCTGTAGCTCAAGGGATCTGGTTTGCACTCAAGCTATTCCCTCATTCTGTGGGAGTTGATTCAAGACACCAGAACTCAAATTTTCATCTCTTGTCCTTTTGATTCTGTTCATAATTGTTGAGAGGGTTTTTGTTATTGTTGTTGTTGATAAAAATCATTTTACTTGATAAAAAGTTCTTGAAAACTTGAAAGCCAGGATGGTATTTTTGAAATTTTGAATTAACCTAATATATTATGAAAGTTTAGGTTCCAACACACATCTATTACCTAACCTAAGTGTCACTTAACTCAAGTCCTGTAGTGATAATACTTACTATATGGAAATATATCAGGTGGTATACCTTAAAGATTTGTTGAGCACCTTCCTCCATGCGAGGCCATACTTGATATCTAAATCTCCAGAGGGTGTGGAACTTGAGAATGGCATTCAGTCTCTGCACTGCCTCCGAGTGATGAAATTCAGACATCAGCATATCTGAAACTGCCTCTGGTACTTTCACAGCACATAGAAGGAACATGGCAGCTATAGGAAGCAAATATTCCATGAAACATCTTTTTTTCCCTACAATCTGGAAGCATTATTATTTTACTGTTGTACTTTAGAGCTAAGAGGTGGAAGCACACATTAAGCTTATGAGCAGACTTGATAACAAAAGGAGCAGGTAATTGTCTTTGAATTTCAAGCAGGGAAATATGAAGAGAAGACAAGATGGCAATGCATATAAATGTAGGCTGCATAGGCAAGGTTCTCAAAATCAGAGGAAGATTTCTGTAGCATTAGATCAAAAATCCTCAGAAGCCAATGTTGGGTGAAATGACTATGGTAGCTCCAATTCCCTATTATTGGATTTTTTGCATTCTTGAGGGCATTTTTAGAATGTGAAAGGAACCTCTTACCTGCTGCACCAGCCATGTGTTCATCCATACTGAGCAACAACTCCCATGCTGCAGGCTGGATGTCCCCATACATCTCTTCTGTGAGGATAGGAGCTGCCTTGATTAACAGTGAAAGTGGTGCTGGAGACAGGCTCATCACCTGCAAAAGAAAACCATGCACTCAATAATATAAAATAGGGCCCTCACAAACATATTCCCCTCAGTAGTGGGTTCCATTTACTTTCGCTACTGGTTTGGAATTGTGAGCACTCATGTGCAGAGGTTCTGCGCATGCACAGAACTTTCTGCGCATGCACAGAGTGTCTGTGATGACGTCTGGGTGGGTGGGCGGAGCCTCCCGCCACCGCCACTACTGGTTCGCCCAAACTGGAGCGAACTGGTAGAAACCCACCACTGAGTCCCCTGCTGAGGGGAATGTAGCACACACAATAAGAGTGGTGAAGATTGCAGCTTCTTCACAGAGACTTGGTGATGTCAGACAATCTATTATTTAAAGAGATTATAGAAAACTGATCCAAGAAGACAATGCAAGTAAAAAAATGGGGAACACTTATCTAGTTAGCTTCTACAGTACAAGTAGTCCTCACTTAGTGACTCTTCAAAGTTATGATGGACCTCCCCAGAATTAATTTTAACCCAATATTTTTGGTGGTTTTTGCTTGTTTCTGGTGCTTACTTCCATTTCTAGCAAAAACGGCCATTGAAGAAAATGGGTTGGCTTAACAATCATAGTGTCTGCTTAATAATTATAGCATTCTTTTAACAACTGCAGTTTTTGCTTAATGACCAGTACAAAAAAGGTTATAAAATTGGGCACAGTCAGGTGGCAACCAACTTAACAACAGCCATGACTTACAATGGTAATTTTGGGATAAATTATGGTAGTAAACTGAGGACTACCAGTAGATAGATTAGATAAACTGAATTATTGACAGTGAATTCATTCAAATCAAGGTAAAATGTGACATTCCCATAGTGCTGAGATATACTTCATAGAGACCTATGTTACTAGACACATAATGTCTCAGTGCAAGGCAGAAAGGCAGCTGAAGCATGTTAACATCATACGTTACATGTGATGCAAATTGTGCATGGGCAACATTCTACTACTTGTATAGTATTACCAGACACCATAGATAATTAAACAGAAGTCAAAGGAGCAATTCACTGGCTTAAGATTCCTTAGAGTTTTCTACTTGGCACATAATATATATCAAAGGCTAAACATAATGTTCCACTAGTACAGGGTGTCAAACTCAAGGCCTATGGGCTGGATCTGGTTCACAGGGTGGTTAGATCTGGCCCGCAGAACTGCCCTTGAAATAGTGGACCAGCCCGCAGTGCCTGTGCCAGTGAAAACGGAGCTCAGAAAGGCTGCGCACGGCCCTCCTGAGCTCCATTTTTGCTGGCAGAGGGTTGAAGGAGAGCGATGCAGGCTCCGTTTTCACTGACAGAGGGTTGTAGGAGGCCATTGTAGGCCATTACTCCGTTTTCGCTGACAGAGTTCTAGCAAAACAAACTGCTAGCAAAAATGGCATTTGATCACAAGGCAAGGATGCATCGAGAAATGTTTCCCCTTTTGCATCCAAGAAGGGACAGGAAGGAGAAAGGGAAAGAGGAAAGACAAGGGAAAAGAAAAAGAAGGAAAGATGGGAATAGAGCAAGGAAGGAAAAAGAAGAGGGGAAGGAATAAGAAAGGAGAGTGAAGAGGGGAGGAAAAAGAAGAAAAGCGGAAAAGGAAGGGAGGGAGGGAGGAGATTATAATGAGAGGGGGGGTCTGAGGGAAGTCCCGCCTTAGCATTTGACCACCAGGACCCCTTTCGTTTCCCCTTGTGTCCTCCTCCTGATCTCTCCTGGGGATCTCCCATCCTATCGCTGAGGATGCTTTGATTACAAAACCGGGTCTCCTTGTATGGAGAGGGAGTGGGCCTCCGTCTGACCCACGCACTTTGCCGTCCTGCATACACCATGAGCAACCTGGCCAAGAAGAGCGAGAACAGCAGCAGCCTCGAGGAGGAGATAAGTGCAGCTGGGTACCCCCTTGGGGAAGCGGGGCTGGGCTGGGCTGGGCTGGGCCCGGTACCCTGGGAACTTGAGGGCTGGGCTGGGTACTTGTCCTCCATTGTCTAGGGCTCTGGACAGCCTGCATTATCCGCTGGAGACAATGGATCCCCCAGCTTCACCTGGGCCACCACAGGCACCACTGACATAAGTGATGTTGAGCTAGCCATGCCCACCCCAGCCACACACACCCAGCCATCCAGCAACCCATCCCCCACCCCCCCAAGGTCAGACACAACCTGATGTGGCCCACAATGAAATTGAGTTTGACACCCCTGCACTAGTGCATTATTCCTATAAGTAATGGAAATTCACATTACCTGATGCCTTATGTATTTCAACATTCCAGAGTCTTTTTTTCCTTCAAGATTAGAATCCAACACTCTTTTCTTCAGGGAGGGTGTTCTTAGGCATGACTTATCTGAACACTGAAAGACAATTGATCTAAACAAATCTGAGTGCTTTCAGAAGATAACTCATTAGTAGAAGCTTGGGGTTCCATTATGTTTCTGACAGTAATACACTTAACTAATGCTTTCCCTTGTTGACCAGAAACTACTGATAATGAAAGAAGCTGACATTTCCTTCTTTGCCTGTTTCCAAAATGATGCACGTTTCACAGGATGTCAACAGTCTCATCAGAATGTTGAAACCAATATTATGAAGCCAGCTTCACCCCTCACAATTTATATAACTTTGTGACACATGCCCAAAAAGAATGAAGCCTGTGTCATGAAGCTTGCTTCATCATTTATTTGCCCCTGTATCAAAATAATTGTGGCAACATGGGCAGCAAAATAAATAAATACATTGTTTCACTAAGGAAGGATCTTATATTAAACACAGTTCTTAGAAACTCCTCCCACATCTATTCACCTGCGAGTAGAACTAAGTTTGACAGTCTAAAATAAATGTCTAGGCAGCTGAAAAATGAGTAATTTATTTATTTATTCATTACCTCTTACCTCTTTTTGTTTTTTGCCTCTGGCCACACCATTTAATAAGTTATTTTCTTTAAGTGAATCCACAGTGTCTCCATACAAAAGTTTGATCGCCCGGACAAGGCGCGCGCATGAACGACTGTGGTGGAGGTAGCAGTGAGGGTGGCAGTAATCAATATGGGTACAAATGAAACTCTGCTGGTTGCACAGCAGTATCATCACCTGGAAACAAAGTATGAACATTTATAGAATTGCAATCCTGTCTTTATGCCAAGAGAAGATTATGTGAACATCCTTTTTTTAGATATCAGAAACCATAGAGAGAAAAATCTTTGAAATGTTTTCAAACTATTTGTCTCCATCCTCTTCAATGTAATATTTCACTGACTCTGATAATTAACTCATGAATGAGAGATCTAGCAAATATCTCATACTCATTAATCTTAATATTTAAACATATTTATTCAATTGGTCAGTGAAATGTTCCAGGGCAAAGTGAGATCAAGCAATAACCTTTTCCTTTATTCCAAAGGCCATGTTTGAGTATCTATCATTGCTGCCACTTTGCTCAGAGTTGCCTAGTTTAAGCACAGGAATTTCCCACTGCTACCTGGCTATACTAAATTTCATTTCTGGAAATAATAATCACTTCAGGCTTCTCCTCCTACACCCCATTTTTCTTGGCTGAGTAACTGTGATTGCTTCTTCTTGGTTGATCTTATGAATTCTAGACATGGAAGACAAATTAATCACCTTGAAGATTCAGGAAGCATGGTGTGAGACTGGTGGAGAAGGAAAACATTATCTACAATTCTTTTCCCTCTTCTCTCCATTTTCTTACTCATTTTTGCAGTTCCTTATTCATATCATATCATAAATATCATATCATAAATAAATAAATACCATGTTCATATCATAACACCTTTGGCATTTAGTCATGCCAGCCACATAACCATTGAGACATCTTTGGATAGTGCTGGCTCTTCGGCTTTGAAACGGAGATGAGCACCACCCCTAGGGTTAGGAACAACTAGCACATATGTGCGAGGGGAACCTTTACCTTTATTCATATCATCTATTTGACAGGGATTTCAGAGCTGAGTAACTAAAGTACTAATATAACATTATAATGATAAATATATTGATAAGTTATTGTCCTCCAAGGAAAATCTTTGGGTTGTCCTATAGTAAGCTAATGTTTAACTATGCGTACCGGTATTTTGAAAAATGATATTCTGTTTGACCCTAGTTTCTAATTGCAAAGGGCATCAAATGACAACTATAGGAAAACTGTAAGTAATTAGTTTTCCACATTTCATTTTGTACTAAATTTTATTGTATTCTTTATTAATATATCAACTCACTATTTAAATGGCAAGAGTTTAACTTGATATTTGATTCGTTCTATTTGCTTGATCACAAAGCACACCTTATCAATTCTGAATCCTCCTTCCCTCTCCCTGCCATCAGATGATCCAAGAAACAGCTTTAATAAAAACAGCCAATACAGATCAGAGTCAGAGCATTTTGGAGATTTGTAAATAGCTAGATTGCTGTATTTGCTTGTGCTTTGCCCCAATTCAATAATCTGTCTAACTTCTAGATTTATGTTTGAAAGACTGTGAGGTATGCTGTTATTACTAATCCAGGAAACAAGTATAAGAGCTTGAAAGATTTTAGATTACATGAGAGGAAAACTGCTTTTAATTTGGGACATCTGAATCTCTCTAAATCATCTTAATTTGGCTTAGGATATAAGATTTGGACACAATGAAAATGCATTTTTTTAATCACATTATTTTTTTCTGATCCATTCATCTATCCATTCTGATTGATGTTCAAAACATTATCCTGGTGAATGATCTATCAAATGCACTGCAATTAACCAAATATTATATTTTGTGTTCACGTATATACTGTCAGCACATTAGGCAAGTTTTATTTTGGAGGATTAATTTTATTATTGAACAACTGCTCTCAGTCAATCCAAAATGTTAATAAACCTCAAACCTGACTATTTAAGAAAGTAAAATTGAGGTTTTGGCTTTCCTAGGAGAATATCTACTGTACAGCAGCTTCTATTCCTACTTTGTTTAATGGCGCTTCTGAATGTTTCTGTCAAGATTGAATTGCCTTGTTTCTTTCAAATGCTAATGCTTTTCAACTTGCCAATGAACTGAGGGGAGGGAAGGGGGAAATAGAACACAGAGAATGTTTGCAGAAATTGTGATTGTCCACATTGGAAACTGTTAGATATTAACAGGATAATTTTCCCTCTGGTCCACTGTTTGGGAGGGAAGAATGTTTAAATGTGATTGGCTGAGCTCCCTGACCATCCTCTCTATAAAGGCTGGGTATTAGAGGGATTGTCAATAGTTGCTGAATAAAGAGCTGTTGTCTGAAGCCTGTCTCCAGTCTTTTCAATCCACCTATCTAACACTGGCGACAAAGGTGGGATACTGAAGAAAACACTGAGACCAGAAAGAGCTGACAACGAAACAATCCAGCCCTGTGGCAGACATGAACAGCAGCCATCATGCTTGCCAAATTCAAATGCTCGGAACTGTGGCAAGCATGTCTGCATTCCACCCACCGTCTCCATTTGATCCAGCAAAGGAGAAATGGGACACTTACATGACAAGGTTCAAATGCTTCATGGAAGCAAACGACTTCCTTGGACTGTCGGACAACAGGAAAAGAGCACTGTTCCTGAGCCAGTGTGGGCACGATGTGTTCGACACCACTGTCGCCTTGTGCGAAACAACTCCGGTACAATCCATACCATGGCAATGGTACAAAATGCACCAAAAACAGATTATGCTCCTGCCCCATCAAAGACGGTGAGGCGCTATGAATTCCGGCACCGAATGCAGCAGGACGGATAATCTATCAATCACTTTGTCGCTGCACTACGAAAAACCACCGCCCACTGCAAATTTAGAGACCTGGACGATATTTTAATTGACTGAATAATTTGGGGAGTAAAAGACTTTCGGCTGCAGAGAAGACTCTTAGCAAAGACAAATCTAATGTTGCAGGCTGCATTGGACAAGGCAAGGGCAACCGAGTCATCAAATAGGGCGGCTGAGTCTCTCCAGAAGCTTGCTACAGCTCCAGCTGCAATAAACAAACTGCCACTATACATAAGAGCCATCAGCAAGACAAAGAATCTGAAAGCAGTGAGGTTTATCGGACAGAAAGGAAGAAACACATAGAGCCAGAAAATAGAAGGCAACCATGTGCCAGCTGTGGTGGGGGGCAGCATCCTAGGGCATCCTGTCTTTACAAGGGCGCCATATGTCACCGATGCAATAAGAAGGGACATTTGGCAAAAGTCTGCCGAGCGAACTTGCCTGCTAGTTATCATGCAGACACAGACATTCTAAAGACTGAGGATTCAAGACCGTTTCAGTGGGAAACCTGGAAGCCTAGGTGTGAAGCTGCTAACATAAGGGCACCAGAAACAAACTGCCAGACTAGGATAGCACAGGCGAGCACCCCCTGCAGGAAGAAGCTTCACATCAATGTACAGATAGAAGGGTCACCCTGAGACATGGAAATCGACACCTGTTTGTCGGTAACAATTATCTCTGGCAAGCATTGAAGGCTGCTGTCCCAAGACTTCAAAAACACCAACTTGAACGCCAACACTTGCGGCTGAGTGATTACCAGGGGAATCAGATCCCTATCATTGGCTGCGGAACCTTCAAGGTCCAGTTCAACAAATTCTGGGGTGAGCTGAACTTAACAGTCATCAGAGGAAACCTTCCCCACCTGCTTGGCCTGGACTGGTTCGAGTCCCTTGGTCTGGGGGGTGACCGGCATCAACACCATTGCCAGCTCATGGGCCGATGACTTAATCTGGGAATTCCAAGATGTGTTTAATCTGGAACCCCAATATCATTCAGTCTAGACCCCAAGGTAGTACCGATTAGGTTGAAACCCCGGAGGGTTCCATTTGCCCTAAAACCCAGGATTGACAAAGAACAAAGACCCAGTTTGTGGGGGCAATAAGCTGACTTTGTATAAATATAAATATACAAAAGTATGAAGGCTATTGCTTAACGCATTGTAAGCCGCCCTGAGTCTCCGGAGAAGGGCGGCATATAAATCAAATTAAAAAAAAAAAACTTGATAAACTGAATCAGGCAGGGCATTCTTGACCCAGTTGACCATGCTAAGACCCCCCCATTGTTACCCCAGTTAGGAGTGGTGGCTCTGTGCGTATCTGTGCTGATTATAAGTGCACATTGTGGCTCTGTGTGTATCTGTGCTGATTATAAGTGCACATTGAACAAAGCTCTACAGCAGAGCGCGTACCCAGTATCCATAGTTCAGCACTTGTTGCATTCCTTGGGTCCCGGAAGGATTTTCACAAAATTGGACCTCACACAGGCATATCAGCAGCTGCCTGTAGATGGCGCTACTGCTGAGGCCCAAATCATTGAGACGCATAGGGGACGTTCAAATGTACCATTTACAATTTGGTGTAAGCCTTGCCCTGGGTCTTTTCCAGACTGTAATGAAAAGACTACTGCAGAAAATTCCTGGGGTAGTGCCTTGCTTCGACAATGTCCTAGTTACTGCTAATGATGAACAGCAACTACGCTCCCGCCTGAGGGAGGTGGTGTCAAAATTTAGGACTGCAGGGCTCAGAATAAAGGGCAGCAAATGCCAAATCGGGGTCCCTGAGGTTGAGTTCCTGGGATACAGGATAAATGGAGAAGGCATTCATCTTACCAAAGCAAAGTCAGAGCAATTCAGGAAGTGCCACAAAATCAGGCAGAATTGCAGGCTTTCCTGGGATTGCTCAACTTCTATAGTGTATTTTTAAAGAACAAGGCTACTGCTACTGAACCACTCCACAAACTAATGGTGAAGAAAAGCCTCTGAGTTTGGGGACATAAGGAGGCTACCGCTTTTGCTGTTGTAAAACGTCTCCTTTCTGCTGACAGTTTTCTAATCCAATATAATGACACACTATCATTGGTGCTAGTGTGTGACGCCTCTCCATTTGGTGTGGGGGTTGTGCTTAGCCACTGTCTCCCAAATGGGACTGAAGCCCCGGTCGCTTATTTCTCCAGGACACTGCCCAGTGCAGAGAGGAACTATAGCCAGCTGGGCAGGGAAGCGCTGGCTGTGGTGGCCGGGGTCAAGCAGTTTCATGAATATTTGTTTGGAAGGGATTTTGAATTGGTAACGGACCACAAACTTCTGTTGGGACTCTTGGCGGGGGACCACCCCACACTGGCAGCATTGTCGCCTCGTTTTACGAGATGGGTCATTTTCCTGTCGGCATACTGCTACAAACTGATTCAGCAGCCCGGAAAGACTGTGGGACATGCTGATGCCCTCAGCAGATGCCCTCTGCCAGACTTATTGGATGACCCAACCCCAGGCGTCCCCGTTCTCCTCATTGACTGTCTGGACTCTGGCCTCATGACTTCTGCCGCTATGGCAAAGCACTCGGCTAAAAATGCTATGTTCAAAAAAATTTTGAACTGGGTTTGGAGGGGATGGCCAAAGGGCCTGTTTGGCACAGAGTTTAAGCTGTTTGCACTACGACGACATAAGAGTTTGGTGCAAGGAGGTTGTTTACTATGGGGGGACCGGGTAATTATACCACCCAGTTTGAGGCATTCTGTACTTAATGCACTGCATGAGGGTTATCCAGGTATTGTACAAATGAAAGCCCTGGCTCGGAGTTTTGTATGGTGGCCCAATATGGACCAAGAGATACAAGAGCGGGTAGCCACATGCCAACCCTGCCAAGAATCACAGCCAGTTCCCCCTAAGGCACCCATCCAAGAGTGGGACCGACCAAGAGCCCCCTGGTCGAGGATACACATTGACTTTGGTGGGCCATTCCATGGCCAAACCTTTTTAGTAATTGTGGATGCCTATTCCAAATGGATGGAAATCATTCTAATGGCTACCACCACAGCGGATGCAGTAATAAAAGTCCTCCGCAAAATATTCACAACTCACGGGTTGCCTGATGTCCTTGTATCGGACAATGGCCCGCAATTTATGGCCACACAATTTGAAGGATATCTGGCAGAATTAAGAATATGCCATGCCTTCATAGCCTCTTTTCATCCGGCCAGTAATGAGTTGGCTGAAAGATCTGTAAGATCTGCCAAAGAGACACTAGGCAGGTTGGCACAGGAGATTGGCAAGAGCGGGTAGACAAATCCTCCTGTACCAACACATGACCCCCAGTGTGGTCACAGGTAGAAGCCCATCAACAGCTAAACTGTTGATGGGCTTCAGCTGTTGATGAACTGTTGATGGGTCGCCAACTTTGATCAGTCCTAGACTATCTGCACCCAAATTATGCACCTGAAACAACAAGTGAAATGCAGAACTGCACCAGGTCCTTTAGCATCAGGGACCTGGTTCATGCACAAAACTTTGCCGAAGGACCCCTATGGCTACATGGCAAAATAGAGAAAACCACAGGCCCCAAGTTGTATATTGTTAGACTGAACATTGGGTGTCAATGGAGGCAGCATATAGATGAATTACGCAGCCACCTCACCTCTATCAACGAAAAATTAGGAACTGAACAAGAGTTTAATTCTAACCCTTTCCTAGCAGATTCAAGCCCAGTGGAGCCGGAGAACGCACCTGAAGAACCAGGAATCCAGCAATGCTCCTCCAGCGAACTGGTTCCCATAGAATCCAAGGCCCCACCCGAAAGTTTCCAGGATTTTCCAGGGGCAGAGCAAGAGGCAGCAGCAGGCACAACCTCTCAGCCTGCTGCCGCCATGCCAACTGAACCGTGCAGGTCAAGTAGAGTTAGTAAACGCCCTGCCTACCTGCGCGACTACGTATGTAAAATGGATTGCTCCATCTAGAAGGGAGGGGTGTTAGATATTAACAGGGTAGTTTTCCCTCTGGTCCACTGTTTGGGCGGGAAGAATGTTTAAATGTGATTGGCTGAGCTCCCTGACAGCCCTCCATATAAAGGCTGGCTGTTAGAGGGACTGGCTGCTGGATTGTCAATAGTTTCTGAATAAAGAGCTGTTGTCTGAAGCCTGACTCCAGTCTCTTCAATCCACCTATCTAACAGAAACCATCAAGGTCACCACTGCAGGTGCTTGAGAAAGAGATGGACTGTTCCCATAACAAGATAACGTCTCATAATTTGACAATGTGGTCACCCAGGGGTGGGAAGAAGAGGAAGCTATTGTTTAACTAGGCAAGTATTTATGTGGGAAAACCAGAGCTGGCTTTGGTTTTATTTCTTCAGTACCAATATTAGTATTAGTATTAGTATTTAGTATTTATTCAATTTGTATACTGCCCTTCTCCAACAATATGGTGTATCTAATAGTTTTACTTTCAGGAATTCAATTCTCCCGATAGTGTTTCCTTGTTTTGGGTTCACAAATTGGACAGCTGACATTTTCTGGATTAAATTAAATTCTTGAGTAGTTTAAACTTTGTTATTCATAAAAAAAGATGACAAACAGTGAATGTTATATAATTCTAGAGAAACAAAAATAATCTCTACTTACATGTAGCCACGTCATATTCCGGTGATAGTTATCTTCTGTTCCAGTGCTGCTGAGCACTTCAGGTTCTATACTAGGTTCACTTGCACTCCAAGGGCTTCCTTCTTAAAAATAAAACACACACACACATCCAAAAGTAGTTGTCTTCTGATGCTAATTCCATATTTTGAATCTAATATATATATATATATATATATATATATGCTTGTAAACCAGAGCAGGGTTTTGAAACCAATTGATTTTATTCCCTTACATTTTTTAGAGAATTACAGAATAATATGCCAGAAGCATACAATTCCTAATAGGTCAAGCCCTTCAGGAAGGAATGTGAGTTAAAAAATATCACCTCCAACCTTTCTTCATGTCCCAATTATTAGCTAGATTGATCATTACAAGCATAATGTATAGTCACCATGGAAATGACCACTAATCAGGGATAAATATTGTTCCCTTTTCTGGAAGAGGGGAGGGAGAGTAAGTAGAAACAAAATTCTTGCATAATCATGCTGCTGCCAATTGTTGGTTTCAGTGATCTGCATTGACTGGGCTCCATATTAAAGAAAGATAATACACATATTCCTGCAATGGCAACAATTTGTTACAATTACTGCCTTGTTAGATCCCATCATGGGGTTTCAGGGGAAGAAAGAGAAAAATCCTAATGGACATTTGAGAACAAAGGCAGAGGAATGCTCTCTCAGACCTCAGAGTTTCCTGCATGCACTTATTGTCAACGGGCCTCCCAATCAAACAGAACTTTAGCAGACAATTTGTTTACTGTATTATAATATTATGGTTGCAATCCTATATCCACTTGCTTGGGAGTTAGCACCACTGAATTCAATGGGAGAGATTTCTCAGAAGATATGCAGGATTGTACTGAGGCTATTAAAAATAGCCAATTACATTCTTCCCTAACCCTTAAAGCAAATATGCATTGACTTGGATGTCTACCCAGAAGAGAAAGAGCACGGGCAATACCACTGAGACCCACAAGGGGAAAAGATATTCAGGTCTAGGATTTATCTGTCTCTGAGTTCTTCTCTAAAATAAATCTCTGGAAACAAATATTTTGGAGATTACGAGTACACATATATTTATCTCATAGAAAGCAAAATATATGCATATTGTATATATAAGTATATGCATAGTACATACTATTGCAATGAGATGTGTATGTGTGTGAGAGAAAGAAAGAGTGAGTGTATATATACAATACCATATATATTATATATGCCACTGATATATAATATATGTTGTTTTTATATATACCTTCCTATTTACAGCATGCATTTGTTTGGCAGTCAGGAAAATGCCTGTACAGAGTCCACACATCAAACATTTCTATTTTAAAATTTGGCATTCTTTGAGTGGAGCAGCACTGACTACTTCAAGAGGTATTGGCAGGGTTCAAGCTCTGTCCTTGCCAAATGTGAAGTCCATGCAAGAAAGGGAACTCTTGATTCAAGCCAGGGCCGTGGGAGGTCTGCCTAGCCTCCAAGCCCCTTTCCTAGATCTTCTAAGCTAAGGATGCTGCTACCTCAAGTTCCCTCTCCCTTTTTTTAACCAAGCTCATCTGTGTTACCTATGTCAGTGACAGTGTCCCTGCTGTGGGACAGCTGCAGCTCCTCATTCTCAGACTCTGAGTCCTGACGGGATAACTTGGTGCTCTTTAGGCTGCCGGCCCGGCGAATGCTGGACAGGGAACCCCCTCTCTTCACCCGGAAACTGCGGGTTCCTTTAATCTGGAGCAAGCGGGAGCCTCCTATCCTGATCTTCCTGCTGGGAACTGTATTAAAAGAATAAAAGAGGACTTTTTCCCCCTTATTTCCCCCCATTTTAAAGTATAATGACGTATATTTTGTATAAAGTTGTATTTTTCACCCTCCCCCCCCTCCGTCTGCATTTCAATGCCTTTTTTCCAAGGAAGACCAGCAAGAGGCTCCCTCCAAAGCAACACCAAGGTGGCTCTAGAAATCATCCGATATGGGATGCTTTAGTGAAAGGTAAGACAGATCTATTGTATTAGACCTCAATCCAGCCATTAGTGTAATTCAAATACTTTACAAGCAGCATTATTGGAAACCCCACAGCTAAACCACAAATCTATATTTAGTGCCAAACAATTTGTTCTCGTTTACATAGAACATTTATCTTTCCATGTTTGCTAGTAAGACTTTTGCCATTCCATCAACACTCGTCACTGGCTATCAATGACTGAACTGCAAGTTCCATCAGGTCTTGAAACAGAGCTGTTCTCCAGCTAGCCCAAGGCTGACCACGTTTTGTGATAGAATCGTAACTTTTATTCATGTAGGTGGCCTGCTTGTTTAAACTAGCATGTCATTTGCTTATCCACTCTGAATGTTACCTTTGTATAATTCGTCGTCTTTGCACATTAAACTTCACCAGAATTCTACAGAAAAAGCAACAACATGTGGTCCCACTCTTCAGATAGTTCAGAAGTTTTCAGGCATTAAAGACATCTATGTATGTATTGACTGTGTGCGTGTGTGTTTGTGTTTGTGTGTGTGCATGTGTGTGTGTATGTGTGTAATGAGCACGAATATATGGAATGGTTTGAAGCACCAGTCACTGGCATGTTGTTCTCCACTCAGCTCTAAGGCAGTACATGGGCAATATGCATGTCCAAATGTTGCAACACTCAGCTGTACATCTATTTAAAAGTGAACACACAGCACAAGTCACAATACAAATAAATGATAGTTGTCTCTTGGGGCCAGAAGAAAGGGCAATGATGAAATAGAAAATATCTAAACTTGTTAAGATCTAGATTTTTAGACTGGGGAGGGAGGAAATCCTGATTTTTATACATTTGCACTCTGCCATGATGAATGCACAATTTTCTTTGCAAGTGATCATTTTTAGCATATATTTTATTTGTATTTGCTTGGGTTTGTAGTATTATCGACTAGCCTGAAAGTGGCACATTGTGTAACAAACTATCAGAGAAATATCATATTATTCCTCTGGCAAGATCAATGCATGATTTTGCACAGTGTCTTAAATGATAAGAGATAAATTGTGGGATAAGCTTCTAGGGACTAGAATATTGGATGCATGAATTAAGAATAACTTTTTAAAAATCTACTTGGTATTTTAAAATTTACACCTCAATGCATCTTGTAACTTTTAATGTCCTACAACATGTTGTTGTTGTTTCTATGATTAAATTATAACCAAAATGCAGGCAAAGGATTCCTGTAATAGAAAACTACTTCTAAAATACATATTACAGTATTAGACCCAGTTACAGAAGCCAGAAGATGAAGGGGAAAAAGGAATAGAGAAAGAATGAAAAGAAGAAAAGAGAATAATTTATTATGTAAAACAGCAGCAGTATCATTTAGGCTGTATTCCATAGAAGTTTCACTGAATTTTGAATAGGAACAAAATAGTTTATAGATTTCTTTTTCATCCATTCTAAAAATTCTTTAAAACACATTGTTGTTGTTGTTCCTGACCTCCCTCCTGAAAAGAGAGAGAATGAAAACCTTGTTTTAAACAATGCCAAACACAACAGTAATTCCATTGGCACATTTCCAGTGACATAATTATTGAATTTTGTTCTTTATATAGTGATTCTTTATATATATATATTTGTAACCTGGTCTGCTTTATACTGTTGAGTTTAATTATGTATTGGTCTTTGACCACAAAGATTTCTTCTTGTCATTAATAGGTATTTGGGCATTGTTAAGGAACATTCATTGCTCTATTTTAGATACAGCTGCCATATCAATTATAGTTTCCAATAAAGAAGAATTCATTATTTAACCTATTTAAATCTGTCTTCTGCATACAGGATTTTAATTTTAATTACATGATCTGTTATAACTCAGCACAGAAATTCAAGCTATACTTAGCTACAATAGTCAATGTAGGCAATCAATAACAGACTTTAATTCTGATCAATTGTTTCATCCTAAGGTTAAGTTAATTTTAAAAACCCATTATTAAATATAATGATAAAGAAATAAAAGGGGGAAAAGTTTATTGTTTCCAGATAGATTTTTTAATTTGTTAGAAAACCAGATACCAGTTTTATGGAAGTTACAAATAAAACCTTTGCTCCTGTGTGATATTTGTATCCATATCTGTAGTTTTGATACTAATAAATCCCACTCAAAATGACCTTGGTCATTTAATAAGTCTACTTGGTCACATTCCATTGCCTTTCAGACATCTTCAACCCAACACTTACAATCTATTCTGGAATAGAAAAATTGCCTATGCCATATGTAATATAGAATTAACTTTTGAATAAAGTTTTTATAAGGGAAAATGTGTTAACAATTTTTTCAAAATCATTAATACTGCTTTTACTGTGATTTTAATATATTTATATTATGTTTTCACTGGCTGATTTATTTTATTGTATTGCATTATTTAAAGTTTAATTGTTGTTATTTCTGTTTTTAGTGTTGCACATCTTCTGGGATACTTGTAGTTAATTAGTGTAATAAGCAGGGGTGAAATCTAAAATTTGTTACTACTGTTTCTGTGGGGGTGGCTTGGTGGTGGGGGTAATGTGACTGGGTGGGTGTGGCCAATTTTTTTTACTTTTAAAACCATTTTTACATATAAAACCATGTAAAAAAATGCTTTCAAAAGGCTATGATGATCCCAGCTGAGTTGCCTGATCAGCAGGAAACTCAGCTGGGATCGTCAGAGCTTGGATCGTCAGAGCCATTTAAAAGAAAAAACTTTTTTTCTTTTAAATGGCTCTGGTGATCAGGCAACTCAGCTTGGATCGTCAGAGCTTGGATCATTAGAGCTTGGATCATCAGAGCCATTTAAAAGAAAAAAAGGCTCTGATGATCGTGCGGCTCAGCTGGACATGGGGGATGGGGCAAGGATTTTTGCTACCGGTTCTCTGAACTGCCCGTCGCCATCACTTCCTACTTGCCTGAGCTGGTCCGAACCAGGAGCATTTCACCCCTGGTAATAAACCATAATCAATAATTAAATGTTGTGATATATATATATATATATATATATATATATATATATATATATATATATATACATACATACATACATACATACATACATATATAAACACCCAGGTTTGTTTTGATTTCTGTCAGTGCTTTAACTAAAGTTATCACCAATATCTATGAAAATGGAACACAGATAAAATATATATACAATTCTGTTAACACTTCACAGAGATCAGGAAACATTTTTTTCTATAAATTATGAGCCAATTTTACACAACATACTTTTAAACCACTAACAAATGAACAGAATAACATACAGTAAAACAATAAATTAAAAATGAGATTAATTTATGTACTACTTAAAAAAAGATTCCTTTGTCATTTTCAATTTGTTTTCTGGGCAGACCATATCTTATTTAAATTCATGCTTGAGAATGGGCAACAAGAGATACATTCATATGGACATAGTTAAAGAGAAGAATTAACATTTGGTACAGCTTTATCATATTTGTCACACATTGCTAATGCACAGGTACAGTAAAAAAGGGTTGCCATGGACATACACATCAGCAGAGGCACTTCCCTAGTACAGAAGTACCAATAGGCAGTCCTTGACAATAATTCATTAAGCAACTGTTTGAAGTTACAATAGCATTGAATAGTGGTTACAATTAGAATCCCCTTCCCAACTGGCGCTTCTTGCACACCCTCACTTAACTGCATCACTTAGTACTGAAATTTCAGACCCAATTGAGGTTGTAAGTTTAAGACTTCCTATACAGCAACTTCCAGGAAGGTTATACACTGTATGCCACCTACAGTCACTCTTGATGGTGATGCATGGAGTATAAATTTAATAAATAAATAAAATAAATAAATATTCTATATGAAGAGTTTTAATTATTCTTACCAGTTCCGTTGATCAAATTAGTACCTTCCTAAAAATATCTCCAGTCTCCCCAACCACTTTCATATATCATTGATTTCTATTTTCACATAACTGTATTGAGTGGTGCTGTAGCAGGCTTATGCAACTTAAATGTCCAAATATAACTGAATATATCCCAATACCATTTTGTCTGTTAAGGAAGTGGATTTAGGACTAGTTTTATATTCCAAAGTGGAGTCCAATCTCCTCATAGGAAATACAACTGTCAGAACAATCCTATACATCAAGCATCTAAACTTCAATATTCAGAAAAGGAACAAACAATACCAAAAATGAAAAATTAAATCTGTGTCAATTTCCGATGTAATGGAATCAGGCAGGACTCCAGACTCAACAATATAATATGATTTGTTTCTTCATCGTTTAACTTATAGTTTATCATAGTATCTTATCTTTTTAAAACTACTGGTATATATATATTTCATTTTGTAAGTACAAAAAGAGAACAGTGTACTTTATGAGTTATACTCTTATCATATTGATAGGTGGGGCTGTTATTTACAATATGCAATAATAAATTAAATAGCTACTGACTATATTTTGGATTGAAACTCTTAAATATTAAAATAGTTTTGTAGTGGCTTTTTTTATGCATGAGATGGCATTACAATGATAAATATTCTACGGCTGGTAGTAAACACGGAAATGTAAGCTTTGAAATTACACATCACATTTTGGAATTAGCAAACAGGAGCCACATTGTAATTTTTGTTTAAGTTAGAGGGAGCAAGATACTGACTTATTTTTAAATGCATATATATGAGTCTCTGGCTCTTTCCTATATAAAACAAAACATTAAAGTACTTAATTAAAGTACTTTAAACATTAATATGTTGATGCAATCAATGTCTACTTACTACTTATTAAGTTTGTCTATAATCCAGCGCAGACAAACATGATTTTAAGTACTCCAAAAATTGACAGAAGTATTTAATTTATTTAAATGATCTATCTCATGGCAACGACCCTTTTACAGCAATTTGCATTGGAGAATTAAAAATAACAACTCTGAAAGAGGAGGAAGAGGATGAGGAGGAGGAGGAGACTATATCTAGG
This sequence comes from Masticophis lateralis, assembly GCA_030761175.1. NCBI lineage: Eukaryota > Metazoa > Chordata > Lepidosauria > Squamata > Colubridae > Masticophis > Masticophis lateralis. The sequence continues at coordinate 181,042,201 of JAUDYJ010000001.1, forward strand.
CACAACAATTCCACCCAAATAAGAGTCTTACCACTGTTCAAATATAGAACTGATAATATTGAAACTAAAGTACCAAAAATATATATAAATGTATTTGATTCATCTTAGTGTACTCTAATATTATTTTGGAGGAAATAAGGACATGCTGTGCACAGTGACATTAGAGTTTGCAATAAAGCAAAAGCTTCACTAGGTAACAAACCTTTCTTCTCTTCACAACCTGTATCAGACTTCAAAGTATGACTGCTGCTGTGTAAGGAATCTTTTGAATCTTCATTTTCATCCAAAACCCCAGCAAAGCTGATCTTCCTCTCATACCTGTGTCGATCCATCTCAGGGTCCAAACGCAACCTGCAACTGTCCAGATCCTATGATAGTATATAAACATAAAAGTGTATGATGAGCAAGTGTATAAATAAAACAGGCCTTCAAGTTTAAGAAGGAAATGTAAATGTTGCATTAAATTTTATCCTATTGTTTTGTAATGAACCCAAGAAGGGTTCTAGACTGAAGATAATTGATTTTATAACTGGTTTTTATATGTTGCTCTTATAATTCTATTACAAAATATTTTCAGGGGAAGTTGCTCTAAAGATTAAATAGAAATAGAAAAAATCCAATTTGTTCTCAATGATTTTCATGCTGCAATAAAGATTATCAAGTAGGGTCCAAACCTTTTGCAAATATTACAAAAACAGTATTACATCATTGTGACACAAGCTTTGTCTCTTTTTTATGAGCATGAGATATTCATAAAGCACATAGAAATAGGCAGAGCTTTCAAAGCAACAGTAAGAAGCTGCTTTTATATTTTGCTCGCTACAACTTGCTGCCCCTAAAGAGACCTCTGTGTATCTAAACTAAAGAATGTTTTACCATTGTTTCGTCCCGACCCACATGGCCCAGTACAGTCGGGATGAAATAAGGGTAAAAAAATTGTGGATAGCTGCTGCTACAGTAAGCTGTAAGTTCTGTTCAATTTCCCCAGTAAAAACGTTTCTGGTTTCCAATCCACATTATAGCCAATTATCCTTTCTATCAAACAGTCGTATGAAGTGCCATAGAACATTTTGAACTGGTTTTCCTTGAATGCTGTTGAGTCAATTTAATGTTTATTTCCCATCATTTTTCCCATTTTCCAATTCTATATTGTAGCCAAAATTTTTGGCCCATCTAATCATGGTATCTGTCAGGTGTGCCTCCTTTCAATATTCAAGAAAGAAAAATCCCAACTCCATTTTCATTGAAGAAAGATACTTTTACTGAATATGAACTGAATGTAACTATAGAAAAGCAAGATCTGAAGCATAGGTGCGAAAATCACATATAGAAAGCATCCCCTCCCAACTGTCCAGCGTAAATCATCCAATCCACAGGTCCTCCAGGGGTCATGTGGGAGCACACGTCTGGCAGTGTCATCCCCCTGGTATGCCACGACCATTGACCCTGAAACATATCAACTTCAAAGAAAGAACTGCAGCAAAGATTCACTTTAGATTCCTCCAGCACGCTTCCCCCTAGCTCCCCCTCCCCCCATTTCCATGGCAGCCGAGCAAATAAGCATCGAAAGAGTGGAGGCTGACAGTATCTTTAGCTACCTTTTCTTCCATTTTATATCTCAGTAGATATTGGTATATATTACTAATTAATTTTATTTCTGTTCCATGAATAATTTTATCTAATTCTTGTGGCTCCTTTCGTATTTCATATATCTTTTTATCTCTTACAAATTTAGATTGCACTTGTGCAAATGTCCACCAATCCATCACCCTACCAGTTTCTTGTTCCAATTCTTGTTTTGTTTTCAAATCTCCCTGATCATTTACCAATTTCTTAATCTAATTATCTTTTTTTTCTCCAATAAATTTGGGTATATCAATGCTTCTGTTGGTGATAACTACATTGGGATTTTAGTATAGTGTTTTCGTTTTGTTTTTTTCCAAATCTGTAGCAATGCATTCCTCATCAAATGTGTTTGAAAATATTTATGTGATTTCTCATATTTCTCATTCCACAGGAATGCATGCCACCCTGCTTTCAGATCATGACCTTCTATTGTTAGTACTCTGTTATTTTTCAGCTCCATCCAGTCTTTTAATCATATTCAACTCACTGCTTGGTGATAAATTTCCCATTCTGGTAACGCCAATCCCCCTCTATCCTTTGTGTCTTGCAAAAGTTTCAATTTAATCCTGGGCTTTTTTCCTTGCCATATAAATTTGAAATTAATTTATTTAATTCTTGAAATAATATTTTCTAAAATGTTTTTTTTTTAAAAATAAACTAAAGAATGTTAAGAATGGTTGGACCCATCCATCTTGAGAAAACTTTTTTTTTCAAGACCTATGATCAAATCACTGGCTATTTTGGATAGTATATTTTCACTCTGTCTCATCAATACATTCTTAAACTACACAATTGGTTTTTGGTTTCCTGTCCTACCCAGACCTTCCCCACTTCTGTAACTTTATTCTTTTATATCCCAGATCCATCCCTTCCTCTCACTTACCACTAGAGGTTCAGTACGTGGCCTGGGCATGTAGGGAAAGGTCTCTCGAAGAAAAGTGGTGATCTCTAGAAGAAGCTGACATGCTGCCATCTTCAAAGCAAAAGGACAACAACATTTGGTGGGATTTACTGTACCTAAAAAAGAAAATATACATATGTTCTGTTACAAAAAAAAGAGCAGCAAAGAAAAAAGATCATTCTAAAAAAATGGACACCACCAGACATAGTACATAATGCAAACTATGTATGGAACAATATGTTGTATGATTATTCTATTTGGGGGGGGGGGATGTGACAGTAACATATAGCTACAGTATTGTTTCATATTCACTGTGATTTATGATACCTCTATAACAGCACCACTGCAATGATCTCAAAGATATGATTCTTATAAATGAAGTCTCCCTAAGAACTGTTTTAAAAATGACACAATCTTATACTATTTTTCCATTATTTCCCCCTTTAACTAATGCACTCTCTAGAGATTCAATTTGAGAGGAATAATAGTATATTTTATTTGGTGACAGATTAATCCTAACTTTCCCCTGCTGCTCTCTATATTGTTAATTCTACTACATGAAAGAAAAACAGCAACTGTTGTTTGTTTGAAAAATTATAGGGGAAAAAGCATGTGCAATTATATGTCATATTTAATTTCAGCCTTCATACATACTTGATACAGTTATAGAATCTACATTTCTTTCCACCTTCTCTTCCTTCATCATTAATGGTATTAGTTGTCTCCTAGACTACAGAAGAATGAATTTAAGCAAATCCCAATGTAATCTCAAATTCCAGTGCAATTTCAAATACACCACTTGATAACAAAGTGATCAAGAAGATGAAAGTTGCACAACTGAAAACATAATCAAAATTCTTTCCTGTAAAGCTTTCAACTGGAGCATATGAATGACTTGCACTGGGCTGTTCTTGCTGGTTTAAGGAGCTCTATAATGTCTCCCTGCATCTACTCAATATGTCAATCCAGGTATTACAGAAGCCCCAAAGGAAAACAGAACCAAACTCATTCATTACCAAATTGCTTTTCACTAATATTTGTAACTAACTGTAAATCTAAAGTGTACAGTTGTAGATGAAAACACTCTAGAAAACAGATTGAAGAATAGAGAGGGGAAAAGCTGGAGTTCAGAGTATGAAGATTAGTTTAGCTGATTAATTGCACGTATCTGTATTTCTTAGTATTCTCTCCTCAATAAATGCACTTCTACACTGTAATTATTATATTCACTGTAAATATTTTCACCTTAGAGAAATATGAAATGGAAACAACCATAGTAGGTTTCACAAAATTTGCTACTTTCAAGTTTGAAACCATGAATTGAGAGGGAGGGAATTGCAAATTCTTCATAGATTCTAGATAATACAGAGTTAATTTTTTTCAACATTCTCTCAGAGTCATCCTAGAATTGTATAACAAACCAGGACAAGTTATAATTCATTCTAGATAAAGTCTTTACTAAAACTGTGATTAAGTATAATTAATAAGTCTAACTGTGTGCCGCATTGTTTTATAAGAAATGCAATAGTACATGATGACACTGTGTAGCTTAATAGCAAGTGAGCCAATTCTCTATACCTTTTAACTATCAAAGTAAAATTATGAAATGTTACAGAATTTTTGAATGACAGAATTAAAATACAGACACACATGTGTTATATATTGGAGTCCCATTCCTCTCTGATTTACAAATTGTTCTTTCTCTAATTCCTTCACTGTAAAGCACTTTCCTAATCCCATTAACTCTGCAGTAAGGTATAGAAAGTCCTTATACATGTACATGTATACATATGCATTTTTTCTTATTTATTTATTTATTTAGTCACATAACTAGCAGAACAATTCTAGACAACTGACAGAGATAAAAAGGTTCAGGCTGTATATTTATTTATTTATTTATTGAATTTCTATACCGCCCTTCTCCCAAAGGACTCAGGGCGGTGAACAGATTAAGATTTCATATACATATAAATATATTTTCTAAACAGTAAATAATAAATTGAGTCAACTTGGTGTATCTACTAAGACCTTGGCATAGAATTTTGATGTTTATGCTAGCCCTGCTTGTTGAAATAGAAAGGTCTTCAGGGCACGTCGGAAAGTGCGAAGATCTGGGATTATTCGTATTCCAGGTGGTATTTTGTTCCAAAGCGTAGGTGCCCCCACAGAGAAGGCCTTCTCCCTTGGAACTACTAGATGACATTGTTTTAATGATGGAACGATGAGTAGGCCTACTCTGTGAGAGCGTATTGGTTGGTGGGAGGTTATCGGTTGCAGCAGGTGGTCTCGTAAGTACTCAGGTCCTAAGCCATGGAGCACTTTAAAGGTAAGAACCAACACCTTGAAGCGCACTCGGAAGGCCACCGGAAGCCAGTGCAGCTCGCGTAGAAGAGGTGTTACATGCGAGCACCATGTTGCTCCCATAATTACTCGCGCAGCCGCATTCTGGACCAGTTGGAGCTTCTGGGTGCACTTCAAGGGGAGCCCCATGTAGAGAGCATTGCAGTAGTCAAGTTGGGAAATGACGAGGGCTTGAGTGACTGTGCGTAATGAGTCCCGGTCTAGAAAGGGATGCAATTGGCGAATCAGGCAAACCTGATAGAAAGCTCCTCTGGCTGTTATATGATCTTCTAAAGACAGTCGTGCATCCAGGAGGATGCCTAAATTGCGAGCTTTCTCTGTGGGGGTCAATGACTCATCCCCAATAGTTAGTGATGGGACTAACTGGCTGTACCGGGACGCCGGTAGCCACAGCCACTCAGTCTTGGAAGGGTTGAGTCGAAGCCTGTTTCTCCCCATCCAGACCCGTACGGCCTCAAGGCACCGGGACATCACTTCAAGGGCATCATTGGGGTGGTTTGTGGTGGAGATGTACAGCTGAGTGTCATCAGCGTACAGATGACATCGCACCCCAAAACCACGGATGATCTCCCCCAACGGCTTCACATAAATGTTGAACAGGAGTGGCGAGAGGACCGACCCCTGTGGCACCCCGCAAGTAAGGGGCCTCGAGGTCGATCTCTGTCCACCTGTCAACACTGACTGCGACCTGTCAGAGAGGTAGGACGAGAACCACCGTAATACGGTGCCTCCCACTCCCAGCCCCTCCAACCGGTGCAGCATGATACCATGATCAATGGTATCAAAAGCCACTGAGAGATCTAATAGGACCAGGATAGAGGAACATCCCTTATCTTATATGAGCAAGGTTAAGAACCAATATATTGCCAGGTCTTGGTAATTGAAATAAGATGCCCACAATCTGTTCTATCCAAATATTAGATGGCTTAGATGTTCTTAGAACTTATATTTACAGAGTAAATCCAACAAAATCACAAGAAACTCTAATGGATGTCTAGAGGGGAAGAAAAACACCATTACAAATACACACACATATAAATCAATGTATTACAGTAGACAAACATTTGGATGATGTTTTGAAACATTTTTGTTCTGTTAGACTGACCTACATTTTGTTGACACAATTATAGTGTCATGTTATACTTGCCTGTGCTGATTTATAAAAGTGTTACCATACAGTCTTCTTGCCATTTTAAATAATTGTGTGATACTAATTGCTACATTGCATAATATTAAAGCATAGATTTCCTTAACCACATGACCTGCAGATGTGTTCATCTACAATAGCATAGTTACCAATCAAGGTAGCCAATTAATTCCTTACTAAGGAGTGGGGTGGTTTACAAGGTTGAACACTGGGCTGACAATTGATAGCCCTGTGTTTGAGACCCACTGCTCAGGTTGAGCTCCCATCTCATGCACCAACTCCCCTAGTAGATAAATGGGTACCACTTTAGTGGCAACTTCCTGGGGATGCAAATGGAGCCCCCACCTGGGTGTGCCCCGGGCAATGGGGATGTCACCAGAAAATCCTTTCACCACAAAAGCACTTTTGTGTTTCTGGCATGGATGTATTAGTAACTTCTTATTGTGAGTTCTAAATGGGATAGTCCCCATTTTGAAGTGTTGATGACTGGGAAAGGTTTTTCTAGAATCTGTTTACCATTAAAAAAAACAAAAAACTTCCACAGATGAATATTTTACCTCTAATTTAAATCTTTTCATTTAGCCTGTTTTCTAGTTTTCCATTTAACAGATGGATACTATCTAAAAGAACTCGCTTTTTTTACAAGTTCTGGTGGAGTTAGAGGACAATAGAATGGCTAGCAAAAGCATAAGTCATGCATAACACTTTTTTAAAAAAAAACTGAAACCCTCACAAACCTGGGGCATATTTTCTCCTGACAGGCAAACATTTAAGGGAAAAAAAGGGTAGTTTAAGGCTTTGTGAAATCTCACCTCTGCACAATTTGGATTACTGTAGTACAATCTAACCCATTTAGTTCTACACTGAGCTGGCCTTTAAGGATCATTCAGAAATTTAAACTGGTTTAGTATGCAATGGCTCATGGAGTAATGGGCACTCCAAGATCTGCACATCACACTTCCATTTCAAAAATTGCACTGGGATCTGCTCAGTTTCCAGGTGCAATTCATGTGCTGTGGTTACCTTTAAAAATCTGACATGACCTGGTTATTTCTAAGACTGTGTACTCAGAAGTAAATCTGTTAGTCTGGTAAGAGTGGCCCTAATGCAAGTCCCTGTCCCCCCCCCCCCCACCCACCCACCCAGGAGACCCATAGCAATGCATTCTTCATGGTGGTGCTTCTCTTCTGGAATGTCTTAACCATATATACAAAATATCTCCTCCCTAATGAGTTTTTGTAAAGAAGTAAAAATTTGGTACCAGGAGAAACCATTTGGGGGATGTTAGAATTTAGTATCTATCCATGTTGATCAATACTATTGTAATTTTTATTTTATTACTATTGTTATAAATCTTTAGGTTTTGCTTTGTACACTGCTCTGAGCACAGACTTTTTAAAAATAAAGTTAAAAAACAAAAATGGATCATATTGGAAACTGAAATTTCAGGTCTGCATTCTCAATACCCAGTAAACTGTCAGTGCAGATTCAAGTAGATCAGTAGTGGGTGTCAATTTCTGTCACTACCAGTTCACTCGTGGGAGTGCGCGCTCAAATGTGCGCGATGCTTCTGTGCATGCACAGAGATGTCTGGAGCCTCCCGCCGCCACCACTATTGGTTCGACCAATCTGGGGTGAACCAGTAGCAACCCACCACTGAAGTAGATGTCTACACTATCCAAGTTATAAGTTTGCCTAGGTTCTATTGAGCTACTGGAAGTAATTATTGGATGCAAAAGAGAAGATGCATCCAACTAGGTCCACAAGATTCTGCAGGTGGCTACATTTTTATTTATATAAAAGGCAATACATCTGATTATTTCTTCCCCCTCTCATTTTTAATGCACCAAACTACAATATAATGCATTAGAGCAAGATTCAGATAGTCGAAGAAAAAGAAGAAAAGAGGAAATGTGGTGAAATGCTGTGGGTGGAAAGGGAACCAAAAAAAAGAAATTTTTAAAAGAAAAAAGAAAGAAAAAGAAAAAAAGAATAAGTGTTCCTAAAGGAGAGGTTCTTACAAGTGGGGGTTCTTGTAGTAAAGGGAGTCTCCTTACTGTCATCTAAAAAGTCTTCTTCCTCATCCTCCTTTCTCAGCCTCCTCTTGGTCTCCTCATCATAAATGAGGCCCAGCAGATTGGCTGGACTCTCACTCTCAGAATGGCAAAGTTCATTGAGACGGACTCCAATTGCCTGCCAAAAGTATAGAATTAAGAAAGGGTCATAAAGGTTTCTTAAAGAAGAAAATCTCAATTGTGATGTTGACATTTGCAAATAAAGACCTCTTTTGTATTCATGTTGATTATATATGTCATTAAAAAAAGATCTGGGAAAAATACCACGCTAAAGTGGAGCTTTTATATTATACTTTACAATATTCAAAGTGCTTCAACATCTAGCATCCTGTTGTGATCGTTTCCTTTTTATATACCAGGTATAATAATTTTTATTAAAATTTACAGATCCAAAGATAAAAAACTAATACAGACTAAGAAAAATATAAAAAGTAAAGAGAAAAATAAAAAGTGCAAGAAGGAAAAAAGGGGGAAAATATATGAAGAAATGGTTTCCTGCTTCAATCAAGACAAGTATAAACAGTTTCAGAAACTTATCAAATCTGATACAGCAATATAAGACCTCTTCCTATATCTCATGTCTTACCTATAAACAATTTTTAAAGCTTTGTTATTCATAGTTGTAAGCAAAAATCCATAAACCAACTTTATATTCCTTTATTTTTAACACAGTAACTTATCACTACCATAAACAATATATATATATTTGTCCCTGATCAAATAATCCAACTTTATATTCCTTCCCTTTGCTTTTAAGAATCTTGATTTTTAATCCCTTTAAATAGTGTCCCCAAAGTTTCTTTCTTTTCATTTTTTTCTTTGTCTCTTCTCAGGAACTCCTTTGTAAGTGTAACACATCTCTTTCGTAAATCTACAATAAGAATCCAAATCTGGTTTTTCTTTGTACGTTCCTTTTAATTATTAAGACAACAGCTGTTTCATTTATAAATCCGGTACAACATCTTTCTCCACATGTTTTGTATCTGTCATTTTAAAATCCATATTAGAGTCAGCCTCACTTTTTTATCCAATAAAAGCTGTTCCTCTTCTACATCATCTTTTAAATTCATTTTTAGGATAGCAGTAGATGATTTGGAATATTGGGAAATATTTACTGAGCTTTTTGAAGATTCAGAAGGCAAATTAAATTAAACACTAACATTTTATAGGAACTGTACACTGAAAAGCAGATTTGAAAGACTTGAAGGAACAAAAGAAAAGATAAATAAGATTTTAAAACCTGGACAATTGGGAAGGTGTAAATTGGAAACTATAACACAAACTAATAGAAAATCTAGGAACTTGTTGAAATAATTTTGGGATTGACCAAATCTTCTTAATATGTGATTTTTTTCCCCTGGAGTTTTCAGATATTGGGATATTGGGACATTAAAGGTATATTAATTTGTTACAAAATGACCCAGCGAGAGACAATAAAGTTCTATGAAGAAATGCTAGAAATAGCGACAAAGAATTATAAGAAGTTGATGAGAATATTTAAAGATAAATATGTGATAGTAGAAGTCTCTCAACAAATGGTGGGAAAAAATGATATTGTCATATCGTCACCGCTACCAGCTCTGCGGAACTGGGTGGAACTGGAAGAAACCCACCACTGCACCCAATATAATTCTCACCTATGGGTACTTTTCAGGAGAAAACACTATCAGGCTGCTTTTTGAAGTGATCTCCTGCTTAAGCCTAATTTCCATGTTTTTATGTTTCTGTGTCTGGTAGTATTATTTAGCATTTTGGGCTTCATTATTAGCCTTTAAGTGAGGACGTTATTAGAATTTTAGTCTGGCAGTGTTAATCTCCTTTCAGATTTTAGGAAAGCATGCTTTTCTTCTGTTTTTTCATGGGGAAAAACAGCCTTTTCAACAACTGAATCTTAGTCAGTGTATTCTGAAAGTAACTGAATACACTTGCAAGTTTTAAGTAAGATACTAATTCATCTTGGAAAAAGCATGATGTAACCCATAAATTTATCACATGTGGAAAGTAATCTCTAATCAATGTTTTCTATTCTTCACTTGTCAAATGTAATAAATGTCTTTCGTTCTTTCATTGGTTTCTTTCTGATGTATCATATGTTACAGCTACAGAAGTTAGCTGAGAAATTAGAAGGAGTGGTGGAAGGGACAAAGCAAAATAAAATACAAAAAGATAAAAATAAGTTAAAAGCAGATAAAAATACTGAAAAGATAGCAAATACAAAATACAAAAAGATAAAAATAAGTTAAAAGCAGATAAAAATACTGAAAAGATAGCAATAATAAATAATAAAAATCAAATAGACAATATCCTAAGAGCTTATAACAGAATAGAGAAGGAAAAAAATGAAGATCTTTCAAAAATAATGAAAGGATCAGGGATGGGTATTCAAAAGATGCAGCAGAAGGAGATAATGGTAAAACAGAGGGAACAATTAATCTGTGCAAAAATGCTAGAAAGATATACGTATGGGATTGCAAGAGAAAAACACAAAAGAATCACTAAAAAAATCAATAAATGATGAAATTCTAAAGTGGCTGAGAGATGATGGATAGAGATATAATATTTTGCAATATAGTAACAATAGAAATAAGTGGAAAGTTTAAACTGGAATTTATTATAAATACAGATACATTAAGATTAGTAGGTGGAAGACTAGGACTAGGTATATCTAAAGGTATTATGTACCTTTAATACCTTAATAAACAATATATTGGAAAATATAGTTTTCAAGGACTATAAATCCTGGAGATTTAGAGATATAATCTTGGGACTGATTAAATTTTATTGACAATTGGTTTTATTGGCATTTATAGAAAGTTGAGATATTGAAAATGTGGTGGAACACTGAATTATAAATTGGGAAAATATTAGTGTAATATCGATCAATACATAAAAGAATATATTATGATAATAATGAGCACATTAAGGCTAGAAGTTGGAAGATAAAAATTCTGTATATGTAATTGTATTATTATTGTGAGCACTATGTGAAAAATATGTCAAACCTGTCATTACATTGTCCACAAAAAATGTTGATTGTTAAAGAAAAACTGTAAATAAAACATATAGAAAAAAACCAAAACCATTTTAAGTCTGCCATTGCTTTCCTGAAAGTCCACATTTGTTGTAATCCTTTCCACAGCCCTGTATATTGGATAAATGTTATTGTTCCCAATGAAAAATGGCCTGCCTAAGGCAAAAGCAATGACCAAAACTTTTGTATTGCATTTTTAATTAACTCTGATCAGTGGCTTTTTGACAATAACTTGTAACTCTATGAATAACTTACTAAATAAAACAGAAAACTGAGTTTGTTTCATTGCTGTGGAGAGAGCGTAAAAACAAAATACTTTTGTCATTACAAAATCTGTCTGAACAAATCTTGTTTCTTTCTAATAGTAGAAAAGCCTGGAAAAGAACCTGAGCCACTGATCTTAACTGATCACTTTTCATGCAGAAAAGTGGAATCATTTAAGTAACCTTGTTAGGCTACCTAAAATGTTTGTCTAACAAAACTGTAAGATAGATTAGTATAAATCAGAAAGCCCATGGATTATTCAGAACAGAACTTTGATATTGCTGACTGATAAGAAAAGGAGGGAGGGAAGGTGAAAGGAAGAACTGAAACTTACTTCCCCCCACTGATAGAAGTGCTTGGCTGCATTCCACTGTAACTTCTGGTTTCGTTTATTCCCCACGATTGGAGAGCGCCCACGAGAAAGACCTTTCTTAGTAATATTCACATGATGCCCCTTCATCCATTCTGGCCAGTTGCCCCGGTTGCAGCGGTGCACAAAGCGAGCACATTCCAAGAAAAGGGCCGCCCTCGCCACCACTGGTGCCTCCTAAAATGCATCACCAGAATATCCTTAAGATGAAAGCTAGCAGGTTGAAAAAAGCAGTGTAAAGACTCAGGGGGTCAGATTTTATTTTTATTTTAATAAAAAAATGTACAATGCAGTTTCAAGCAAATGTAAATGAAGCAAATATCATAGATAACTTGGACCTATCAGGCTTTTTATCAGTTAATAAGGGCAGGCTCATTTGGCACTTAAGGTTCAAAATTTATTGATATGAGGTACATCTAAAAGTGTAAAAGACAATGTGTTATGAGACAAGGCTTTTTCAAGAAAAAAATATTTTCTAAAACAATAATTAGCATTCCAAGAGATATTAAAGGACAAGATACTAAAAATATACTAAACTTTTTACACTATTTTTATACTAAATATAAATAAGATTGCTACAAATAAATCAAGGAAAAGAGTAAAAATAAATAAATTCTTCAAATTTCTCATGTTTGTAAGAAACATGAGAATCTATAAAAATGAGAATTTCACAAACTATTCCTGTCATCTAAACATTTTTGTAGGGATTTAGCTCTAATACATGTAGTATTTCAGACTCACATCTGGACTACCACTTATTGGTTTTTATTTATTTATTGAATTTATATTGCTGCCTATTCGCCCATGGTGACTTAAGGTGGCTTACAGAATAGAAAACCATATTTAAAACAATAAAACTAATAAAAAGAATAAAACCTTGATAATGAAATATTAGATCAGTTCATTCCAATGTTATACCATGCATAATTTGTCAGTACAACAAAAGCTACTTTGGTTATTCTCTGTTCCTTCTTTTATTACAGAGGGACTAATCTGTCTGCTGAAAGTTAATTTGTAATATCTCATGTCTGCATTTATTTATTAATTAAAGGTAATTAATTAATTAAAGAAAATTAATTTGCATTTTCAAATGCATATATATATACATATACATACATACTTTCCAAAACATATATGTTTTTAAATAATATTTCAGTTATAATAAGCTTTGGAACATTATTTCCACCACTATGCACATTTCAGCATGACTTTTTGTTCCTGTTCATAAAGCAAAAACAAAAAAGAACTATCTGGAAAAATGTTATTAAAATATTTCACATTCTATTTTGTGTATAGTTCTGGGAGACACAAATTAGGTAACTTCAGATTAAACTGTAAACTGGAGGATTTTTCTCCAATCTCTATAATCTTTTTTTGTTTTTTAAAATTTGCACAAATTGAATTTGCAAATAAATCTATATTGGCAAATGAATGGAGCTCAATTCAAACTATGGCACAGACAAGGCAATACATAATTACACAGCACACATGGGGAGAAGAGGAATTTAGGGCTTATTCACATCACACCAAACAATCATATAATCCCATTTCATATATGTTCAGTACTCATTATGCTGCAGCTCTTTGTTACTTAATCCAAACAACATGATGCCAGATTTGTCTGCTTTCATACATATATCCAGCTGAGCCCTGCATTTTTATGTAGCTATTACCAAGTGGGAATCAGTATTATTTAATTAATACATGAACTCACACTGTAAATAATCATTAAATTTATTTTTTTCCACTAAGCTTCCCTGATTGACATTTCCTTCTTCCCTGCAAAAAAGCTGATCCCCCCGCTCCATCTTGTTTCATGTTAACTAATTTCACTGGAGCAAACAAGGGCAAATACAAAAGATTCTTTTCTCTTATACCTCCTTAGCTGCAGTAAAACGAAGAGTGAGTTTAATGTTTATATTTTTATAAATATAAAATTAATTATTGTTTATATTTACTCTTCTATTATGTTATGCAACCCGAAGAGGCCATTATACCTACAATTCTGTGTTGAGCCAGCTCATATTAGTTCACCAATCAAATCTGCAACTACTAATGTTTATGCATTTAAAAGTTTAAGTAATGTGGAATTTTAAAATTAAATGGAGTCCTCAGTCCTTTATTGCAAGAGCTAATTTAGCTACATCTAATGCCTCAACTGAGGATCCATGATATAGCTTTCTGTTGGCTCAAATTCATATGAAACAAATGTTATCCACATTACACTTAGAGTCAACATGCTGAATCTCAGAACATTATGCAAAGGCATTGCAATAGCTTACCTTATGCCCAGAGCAATCTGAAGAAGCAGCAAGAGAAAGATGAAGATGTTTGACAGAATGGATAAGGATGAATTCACACCACAGAGAAACACATCACAAATGAAGAGAAATGAATTAGCCACAAGCTGCATAGCTGAAAAGAACCATAAGTTACCACTTTCATTGTCCACAGAAACAAAGCAATGCACGGCTGCAAAATTCAAAAGATGCACATCTTCCTCATAATTTGCTTATATAGCTGCCTCCTGCTACTGTTACAGTATTTGTACAATGTAGCTTGAAGATGGTGAAAACAACAATAACAACATAAAAATCACCATTTTCTTTGACAGCTTCATATAATGGCAAAACGTTTCTGAATAATGAATTGGACATGTAGATCAAAGGATAAAGAAAAACTTCAAAATTTAGGGCGGGGGGGGGGAGAGTTGATTGTCATTAGGAAAGTTAAAGTTAATTTGCAATTCATTCTTCAGAATATGCGGGCTTATATAGTTCCTGAGAGAATTGCAGCATTCATTGGAGTTAATGAGAGTCAGTTTGGAATGAAACAAGCAGCCTTCTGGGTAGATATAGGAATCCCACAGAAAGTGCTTACAGAGAAAACACAAGGACTTGGACTCTGGGAAACAGATCTTTGCCTCCCTATGTAACATGTTCCCTTGAAAGCCAGGAGGTCTGAATTCCTCCTGCTGACATTTCCTAGGTATATGCATAAGAATGGGACCTCTTATTATATGGAACCTCTTCTGCATTGCAGAAAGAAAGGGCAAACATAATGTGACCAGGGATTCCAATATCGCAGAAGTGGCATCATTCATAAGGATTTCATTTAAACACTAGCCCTCTTCAGACACTTGCAAGATGTCACCTGTACATGCAAGGAGAGGGATTAGGTATGTGGGTCTCCCCTTGCCCCTCACAAATAATTGCTATTGCTTCTTCATAGAGTGGGTGGTTGTACCAATGAGGCTCCTATTGATGAATATTCTCCTAGGCACTGAAAAACAAGGTTATAAATCAGAAAAAAGTATTCTCTAAGAAAAATATAAAGTAATCAAAAATGTGGCTGGGGAGGTTTTCATACCAGGAGACTTGCAGAGGGTTTCCTTGGTGAATCTTCTGGAAACTTTTCTATAGATATTGGTGTGCTTTTTTTTTTTAAATGGCTGTCCACATGTAAAGGCAACATGAAATTAAGGCAGAGAAAGAGAGAAGGAAAGTCTAGTTGCTTTCCTCAAACAAAGGGACTGAATGTCCAGAGAATTCACGAATGTCCAGAGAATATGGTGAACCTATGACAAGTGTCAAAGATGACACGCCACCCAACACCTACTCTAGAAAGCATGCCTCATTTTCGCATGATTTTTGAAGGCAGTGAAAGCTGCAGGAGAATGGGCTGTGCTCTTGTATAATCTCTGGAGCCTCTGAAAATTGACGAGAATGGGGTACGCTTTTTTGTAGTTTTCGGAGATTGCACAGTTCCCCTTCAAGAACAAAGACCTCATTTGATCCAGAAGTGCCTCTGGTAGGCCGCAGAGGCCAATCAACAGAAATAGGAGACTCCCTGAAGATTAGTGGTCTACAGCAGATCCTGGGGAGCGCTGAGCCACAGGAACATTTTGCCATTCCCCAAGGCTCATGTGCCTCAGGGAGATATTTATTTGTTCATTTGTTGATTATCCTATCTTTCTAAACAACTCAAGACAGGGAATATCATACCTAATATTCCTCCCTTCTCCTATTTTCCCGAAACAACCATCCTGTGACTGGCTCAAGGTCAGCCAGTTAGCTTTCATGCCTAAAGCGGGACTAGAATTCACCCTCTCCCATTTTCTAGTCTGGTGCCTTAAACAAAATGTCTCCCAGAATATTCTGAGGCAAGCTTTTTGAGTGGCAGTACTAGTGTTAGGCCTCAACTTCAGGCCGAGCCTCCAGCGCTGCTATTCAGGATGACCTAGATGGGGGGGTGGGGGTGGGGGTAGTGGGGGGGAGAGATAGAGAATGGTTTCTCTTTTGTTTAGGGGGAAGGGTTATGACATGCCAGCATGTCTATATTAATACTCTATACTACAGCCTCCACTATTTACTGCAATATCTTGAGATGTGAGACTACTGGTACAATTACACAGAAGGCAATAAAAGCACAGTCAGGAGGAATGGGGGTACAAAAGAGAAAATCCATACCTTATTTTCCCAACGTCTTCCCAAATGAACTAAATCTAACTATAATAGAACTTGAGAAATAAGTCAAAAAGTATCCCTGAGATACTACTGTCTTGATGATGCTAGTGATTGGGAACATGTCTGCATAGGTGGAATTACTTACAAAAAATATCATGCAACACCAAAGGTTTTAAACATCAAAATACTATGTTAAATGGCAATCACTGTAAAATCAGCAATTGGGGAGGAGCATTAATGGTGGATGAGATGAGAGAATAGCAAAAAGTAGCTTGCACAATGATTCTTTGGATTCCAATCTATGGGGCATATGGATTATTTAGCCCTTGGATCTACAAATCCCAGGCTTTAAATAACTCATAAAGAAGAATATAGTGAAGACTTCCTCAAATTGCTATCCCTTTACCTCCCAGAGAATAACTTGAGGCTCATTGCTATGGTTTGTATTAATTATTGATAACATCAACTGAACTCTGTGGAATTACTGTAGTCAGACTTATAAATGACATAAGTGTATAAGAGGCTTAGTAAATTGAGTTGTGACAAGTGGAGCTTGAATAAGAAAAGAATTGTTTTCATTAGGCATAGCATAAATCCAAATAAAATGAAAGACATAATTACAGATGGATAAAAAATAATTTATTAGTCATTGTACTTAGCATTAGTATTCCTATCCTTTTCTAGTTGTTGTCTCTTTCCCAGCAGTTACCATACTCCAGCACAAGCCAAAGTCTTCAATATTACAAACAGAACCCATAAATGAGTGCATAGAGACTTACAAGATCAAGAGCAGCTGCAAGAATAGAAGCATCAGGGATTGTTCCTGGTTCACAGCAGTTTAAGAGAAATTGAAACCGCTTCATGCCTTGTCGAATGGCTCCCAAATTCACCACGTTCTTGCATTTGTTTCCCTCTTGGTTGGAAGCCAGATGATCTTCATAAGTCTGGCAACCTTAAAAGAAAATCCAAAAGGGAGGGTGGGAGAGAGGGGAAAGAGAAAGCCCCCATGGATGTTTAAACATTCATTAGGTCTACTGACAATTCTGAAGCAAATGGCCTCTATTGATCTATCCTGTCCTTGAGCATCAAGCATGACAGAATGAGAGAGGCATATATTTTCCTCTCATCTAGTAGCAGAAAAAATGGGTAAGGTTTATGCAAGAGTGCATTGGACCAAAGTTCATCACAGTGGGTAAAAATACTGATTTTAAAACTTTCCACAAATGAATTATGCTTAATCTCCTCTTGGGTCATTGTGCTTAGTGAATGAGAGAAATGAATGAGAGAAGTGTTGCTAAATGTACAGGAAGTTCACAGGTTATTAAGAAGAGGTATTATGAGAATGTTCAAAGAAGTTGCATATTGTGGTCAGCTTGAAACCTCAGCCCATATTCTCTGGATTTATGAATGGTCATGAAGATGTCACCTTTGAAGATAACCTAGATTGCATGGCTGGTATTAAAATGAGGAACGACATGTACCAAATTTAAGATCCTTTATGGAAAAACAGAAGACATGCATAATTAATAAATATATCTGGATGGCACAATTGTAACTGATCATTAAAACAGAGAAATGATTTAATGCTTAAGAAAATAGCTTCACTTTGTGTAAAAGTTTGCACTTATTAAATTCAACTTTTTGACTAGTCAGGATATTTTAAAACAGAAAGATCCATCTCAGGAAGCATGAGGGAATAAGACAAAGTCACAACAAACCATCACACATATAAAACAGAAAAGAAAAATATTAACAAAAGCTAAAATCCATGTTCAATGATGAGTCAAAATTTGTAATCTATAAAAAGAACTCTTCTTGGGTAAGTCTTGTTTTCTGTGTTATTTCCTGTATATATTTCCTGTGTTATTATTATCAACAATATTTTAAGAAGGCTGCTTAATTTCTGTTTAAAATGAAATAAAATTAGTATTGCAAGATTTGTTATTGACAAACGTGCTTATTTCTAGTAATTACTGCATTGGTTTCAAGATGCTTGTGGATTGATATGCTCTACAATCTTCCCAGACATTCATGTTAAATTTTTTGTAATATTCCCCTTCCCCCTTTGTGAAAATGTGGACATCTGCTTTTCTTCAGTTATCTAGCACTTCATCAGTTCTTCAAAACTGGGTTTGGCCAAATCATCAGCAATTCATTCAGTTAGTGTGGCCACTTACAGCACGAAACCTGCCCACCTTAGTTTACAGTTAAGGCCTTCCTTCCTTCCTTCCTTCCTTCCTTCCTTCCTTCCTTCCTTCCTTCCTTCCTTCCTTCCTTCCTTCCTTCCTCCCTGCCTCCCTCCCTCCCTCCCTTCCCCCCCCTCTTGTGTTACCCAAGTTCAGCTTCATTCTTTATTTGTCAGAAAATTTGTTAGGGACTCCACCTCAAACTCCTCCAAGTGAACTCCCTAACAAGCATTATTTGCAAGGGTTATTCAATAACCCTTGCAATAACAAGGGTTACTCAAAAAAATCAAGATGTCAGCCATAGTGTTGCAATGGAAGCACCAACACTTTTGTACATGCAACACACATAAAAAAGCAGAACATCAATTGCACTTTTGTGGTGAACATCTTGAATTTTGGCCATAGCCCAGTTCCCTAGCTTAACTTCCTCAATTGACTGACTCTCTGAAAACAGTCAGCTTCATACTCCCTCTACAGTCTTTTGTACTTAAAAGGAAGAAGACAACCAATTACTCCCAATGGCAGTAATTCAGGAAATGGCTTTTTCATTCCTCATAGTTCAGCAAAAATATGAATCAGAGCATATAGTTTCATTCTTCTCTTTTTTTTCAATTTGATTTCAGTTCCATTTCTATCAGTTCTACCCATTGCTCACTCAATGAATGATTTGGTAACTTGTTCCTGGGGTTGCTTGTTTTTTTTCAGTTTTCTGTGTTATAAATACTGTACTTATGAGCTAACATTTGAGTAAGATTGAGTAAGAGTACCATATTTTTTGGACTATAAAACACTCTGGATTATAAAACGCACATTAGCTTTAGAGGAGGAAAACAAGAGGAAAAAAATCTGCCTCTGCGTCCCAGCATCCATCCGGTATTCTTCTGGCTAGCATCCTTGCTGCCGCAGCCCATTCACTACAGCCTGTTCGCCGCCTCTACGGCTGGTTCGCCACCACCGTGGCCCATTCACCACTGCCTCAGCCGGTTCACCACGGCCCATTTGCCACCACCCGCTCGCCATGGCCCATTCATTCACAGATGCCCATTTATAGATGCTCATTCGCCGCAATTGGTGACAAACAGGTAGTGGCAAATGGGCCATGACGATAGGTGGCGGCGATCCTCGTTGCCTAGAACAGCTGATTGGTGCTGCAGCAACCCCCCTCCCCCCACAGCAATATTTGCTCTAGAAGACGCACAGACATTTCCACCCACTTTTGGGGTGGGGAAAGGGTGTCTTGTAGTCTAAAAAAATATGGTAATTGCATTTTATAATCAAGGCTGCAGTCCTGGGGTTACTCATATCCTGTCATGCTGAGCTGAATCTAACCTAAGAATGTTTGCATAGTATATGTATTCCCTCTACATTTTATTTTAAAACAAGTTACTCCTTGGCACATCAGTAAAATCTTTATATTGCATGCTATTCAGTTGTGAACAATACTGTCCATTAACTCCTATTGTCACATATTGTCACATAATCAAAAGCCAAACGAAGTGGTATTTTCATCACTATTGGATAAACTGGTCCATGTTAAAAACTGACAGATTTAGAACAATGTAAAAAATTCAATGTTGAAATAAAAACATTTCTATTTGAAATAATACCTCAAATTGAAATATGAGGTCTGTTACATCATATCCTGCAGTCATGCTTGACTTTAACAAAGTAATCATGATATGAATTATAATATGCATTCATTCCCTTCTTAAAAATCACCTAACATTTTGCATTGAAACTGCAAAGATATTCAAATCTCATTGCTTATAATAGCATTAGGCTGTGCTATTAAATTGTGGGGGGAAAGTAAATTATTCTACTGGGTACCTGAATGGAAAGATACCCAGAAATAGCTGTAATTAGAAAGAGCCCAAATACTTCTATTAACATATTAAGATATACCAATAATCGTATGTCATATGTCTTCATCTGAAACATCATTTTCTTTATATAGAAAGGCTATAAAAATATGATAGAGCAATGACTAAATGAGGTAGTGACATCACTTCCATGTTTAATGAAGCATAAGCAATATGTAATGTTGGGTCATGTAAAGTTCTGTGAAAAAGACAACTAAATCCATTGGGATACTTTGTCCCTTTTTCAATGCAAAAACAGGAAAATAATAAGATGCAAGGTTGTTTCTTTGGTAACGAGAAGCTCACATATGCATATCTGAAATATTTGAAAGCAGTTAAGACCTAACCTTGTTTGGAGGCAAAAACCTGTTTCCTTAAAAATAACAAAGTAATCAATCATATTTGTCATATAATTGTTCTCAATGTCATTCATTATTTTGCTAAGAATGAAGGACCACATCTCTATAAGAAATGGCATGAAGACACAAGACAAGCAAACACAGAAGAAAAGAGATAATTAAAACACATTTGTACAGGGTTTTCCATTTCATCAGTGCTGAATTTTACTGAAAATATAGATGATCAATAATGGGGAATAAAAGCTGGCGGGCACATCCAACATTTCACATCAAGGAGCTAAGTGAAATATTAGTATACTATGTTTGAACCAGATAATCTGTTCCAAATTTCATATTTTCCAAATGGTGGATTTGATTTCTTGAAAGGTCAATTTTGCCTTATCTAAATGCATTGGCCCATATATGCTTTTCCTTCTTGGTTAGAATTGAATGAAAATAAAAAATGACATAAGAAAAAATGAAAATAATGACTACAAAATATATAAAGCCATAGAATATAAAATTGGGTCCAGAAAATATGTTTTTAAAGGTAAAGGGTGAATTAAAGAAAGATGAAAATAATAATAATAATAAAAAGAACAAAAAAAAAGTTTAAAGTTTTAAAAAAGGACTGAAGAAATAGAACCCTGATTTCTAACCATCTTTTTCTTCTGTGTGATGAAGCCTGGATGGATGTCTTCGGCAGGTGCGCCATTTACCAAGACGCTTGAAGAAATTCTCCTCTTCTTCACGCCCATTTTCCATGCCACTTCCAGGTCCACCTTCTGATAGCTTCACTGCACTAGTAAATTTCACCTAAATGTTAAAAGAAGCATCACAGTTTTCATTGCTGATGTAAACATAACATTTTAAAATATTCTTCTTAATAAATATTCACCTTTATTAGTTATATTTTAAATCCCATATCTCCATAAAGAGAACCATGCTGAGGGTATCATAGTTGAATAAGTAGGAAACAGGAACAAAACAACCTTCCTTCTTTCCTTCCCCTCCCTCCTCTCTCCTTAGTGCTTAATATTTCTATTCTTCTACCTCATGACTTCTAAGGAAAACTAGTCACTGAAGAGAGAGATAAGCAGTGGGCTAAGAAAGCTGGTCAATGGCCTAATTTTCTCTGCCTGTAGAAATACTTTATGAGCTCCATTATTTTTTGAATTACTTTATTGCTTTGCTTGTTCAGAAAAATCCTCATCCAGGAAGAAAGCTTTAGTTTCTAGTAAAGCAAAGTTTAGCTCCAATAAAACAATAAAACCTATAAAGCTGTATTTTCATATTTGGGGTCCTTGCAGTTTACAATAATCTGGCAATGTAAAGAATAATGATGGGAAATTAAAATGTTTGAGAAATGCAACTGAAGGTGTAGCTCAGTTCCAACCATTTAATCATGTTTAAAGCCTTCTGCACAAATTTTTAGATGTGGTAGTTCCACTCTCCTTTTTTCAGTTCTCCTCTTTCTCCACATTTTTTATTTTCTTTAGCTTAGTTTGGTTTTGATGAGAAATTTTGTTTTAAAATTATTTGTTCTTGTGCCAAATTCATTTAGCTCTAGAACCTACAGTAAGAGTCAAACCTCTAAAGTCCAGTTAACTTCTGTTAACTTTGTTTTTGTCCCTGGGTGATAAGCTCTCTGATGCTCAATAACCTGAAATGTTCACATATTTTAAATTGGCATTTAAAAGCAGAAAATTGAATTTGTGTCCACAGTATTTTCCAATTAGACCTGACAAATTGGGAAGAGAAGTTGTTTGTGTCCCTATTATTCTGGAGTATATAATCAATCGGGCTATATATTTTTCCCTTTCCAATCTATTTTAGCCTCATGGTCCAATTTTATTTGCATGCAAACATCACAGATATATAGCAACCTATTGCTCTTTTCTATTTTCCAGACTATTTCCTAATCTGTGGTCTTTTCAAATCTCTTTTATAGGATAATTAAAATAGCATTGGGGTGGCAGGGGCTTGATATTCTCACTGACTTGTTTTTGTTTTGTTACACTTAGCCACTTAATAATAGTTTTGTACATGCTGTATGTATGTTAAAAATGAAAGTCTGCTGTTGGCTGGTTGGTTGAGTTATTTTTCCCCCTTCAGAAGGAAGTGTTCTTCCCTTTGTTGAAATACATTGTGCAGCTCTACTGAGAGTATGATACAAATTTGGAAACAATTCTTCTGCTCTCCTTGTTGTATTGATGAGTGTGTGTGTGTATGTGTATGTGAAAGAAGACTCGAAAAAGGAGAAATGAAAGTAAAAGCTTGCATGGTCCTAGTACTTTCTTTAAGATTGAAGACAGATAATACTTGTAAGAATCCACAGATTTAGAAACAATATGCAGTGGCAATTTCAGTCTAGGAAGAAAGAATATACCGTAGATTTTGAAGATATATGTATGGATATACAAAAAAATAAACATGCACATTCATTATTAGATAGCTTTCTATTTTTTTTAAAAAAGAGTGATGGTAGAAAGGTTAGATATTTACCCTGGAGCTCTGCCTGATGAAAGAGAGACGATCCACAGAGCTAATATCCAGAAGATCTTCTACACCATCTGCCAGACCAGAAATTGATGAACGTTTCAGCCAGTTCCCTATAGTACAGAAAGCATAGGTGTGAATATCTTTCTGACTAGTTAAATAATCTACATCTCTCATTACTAGTACTAAGGACTCAATTCCTAACATCTCAACAAAATATTTGGAGTCATATAAAGGAACATGGGGAAAAATTAAAAGACACAAAATAGCATGACAAAGTATCTTCATGTAAAAGGCTTCCTAAATGGAGAGAATTAATGGAGATCCATGTTCAAGTCTGCCCTCAACTGTGGAATCTGGTTGGATGACTTTGGGCCAATCTCTGTCGCTTTCATTGCTGAAGTTATGGGATTAAAGAAGAAAATAAATCCCTACGTGCTCCTGGAGAAAAAGCACAACATCTAACAAACCAAATAATTGAACGACCTAGTGGGAGTTTGAGTTTCTTTCTCAGGGAGATCCGTCTGGAGCGGGACCGGGAGCGCCTCTCTGTGGTCGTTCCTGAGTGTGCAGTTGTGCATTCGGAAGTGTCAGGCTCCGATTGGCTGCTGGTATCACTAGCTGCACTCTGAGATTTAAACATTTTCCGCCAGAAATCCTTGCGGCCTAAGGCTGCTCCTTGCATTTGTTCATCACTGTGAAGGAATTACATGGCTGGTAAAACTTAGCAAAATGAAAAAAAAATTAAAAATAGGGCAGCATTTTTCTCTCTTCTAATCCTGCCATGTGCCCTGGACATTGGAAATTGTTTGGCTGATTTTAGAAGAGGAATAAGCCATAAACCTATCATCATAAAAGCGATATACTAAAAAATATCAATAATTGGATTTTGTGACCCTTGTAAAGTAGGTCAGTAAGCACTAGGATAATAGTATATAATATTTCTAATAAAGTATTAATCTTTATGTAGTAAATTAGGAAGGTGTTGAGATGGTGAATATGATTTGCCTAAGGCTAGGCAGAATAAAATATTCTATACTGCTAGCAGTGCAGAGAGCAGAAGTTGTTGAGAAACAACTTCCATATAAATATTATGTGAACCTTTTTCTCTCAGCTATAATAGCTAACTTTTACCTTGCTACAATGAAAACGAGGAAACCATCCGATTCAAGTCTGAACAGTGTTATTTTTGCTTTTTGAATTATGTTTGTACGTAATCTGATTGTTGATTAAAAGACAATTTATTGATCAATTTACTTACTGCTCAGGAGTTTGTATTGGACGGCCTGAGATATAGCCACGACATTCATCAGGAGCAGAAGACAGCTGTCCTTTATCAATAACAACACTTCCTACTTCAGATCTACAAGGACAAAGCTACTAGTCAGAGGAACAATAACATAGTGTATTTATTCCTATTTAGCTTCCCAATATTATTTTAAAAAGTATTTCTAAAACAGAAAGATGAGGTAAATTTTCTTCTCCTCCTCCTCCTATCAGTACTTCATATATCAATCATGAATGGTAACAGCAGTCAAGGGCCTGAAAATATACCAATATTATCTAATTTGTAAGTGTGCCTATTTAATGTAAATTCAGGAATGCTTCTCATTAAGTTAAGTAGGATTTAATTAGCTTGTAATTATATGGGACTAAATATGTATAGGATTCCATTATAAAAAAGGATAGAGTTAACAACAATTTTCAGACAGATTATTTTTTTAAAAATTGTGTGGAAAATTGGAATTTCTCTCTATATATGGTAAAAAGGGCATGCTGCAGTAAATGCATCTTGACTCTAGCTTAGTAAATGCTTAAGAATATATATATATAACCATGTATATATATATATATCATATAAGGTTGTTTTCGTAGGGTAGAGGTATGCAAGTTTTGGTGTATTCAGGTCTTTTCTTGTGTAAGATTGAGAGTATCTTGGCGATGTTTCAACGAGGTCCCACTTGTCATCTTCAGGCTGATGACTTTGGCTTTGTGCTTGTGCGAGGAAAGCTTGAACAGAGCTGCTGTCTCTCTATAAATATGTCAAGATGTAACAACACAGGCAACCAACCCGCTCACAGCAACAAAGCCAGCACCCTACACCTCCCCACCAGTATTTATAAAGAGAAAGCAGCTCCGATCACACTTTCCTCGCACAAGCATGAAGCCGAAGACACCAGCCTGAAGATGACGAGTGGGACCTCGTCAAAACGTCGCCAAGATACTCTCAATCTTACATGGGAAAAGACCCTAATACACCAAAACTTGCATCATATATATGTGTGTGTGTGTGTGTGTGTGTGTGTGTGTATACCAACTTTATAGACAGAGACAAATAATAAATAGAATTAGTCTATATATATTAGGGCTAATTCCATATGATAATGGGTAAATCAGAAAAAGTTGTGTATGAAACAGTTGTTAGGAAAAAAAATACTTCTTCCATGTTTAATTGGGGAAAAAAATGAGAATGTCATCCATCTCACTTGAATTAGATAGCAAAGAAAGACTCCTGGCACATTGTTTTTTCTCCAAGAGTATACTTTACTAAGAACAAAGTGGTTACAGATTTTTGCAAAGCAGAATCTGTTGTCTTGGTGTGAAAACAATGTAATTAAACTCTCCTATTTTTTCTGGCCAGTCAATATCCTATTAGAAGTTCTCAGGTTGTTTTGGAAACAGTCCCTTCACCATCTCCACATTCCTTTTGGCTGATCTTGTGCTGCTGGCTTTGTGCTACTCAGTATCAGGGCTGGCACAGCTTCATCTGCCCCCAACCTCAACCCCAACCCCAACCCATCCTTTCCTCACATTCCAAGCACTCACCTGATATTGAAAATATCAGGCTCGCAAGATCTGATGCAAAGCAAGAAGCAGAATTGCAACCATGACAGAGAATATGGATCCATAACCATGCCATATTGACATGAAGCAGATCATCCCTCCTCATAGATAAATGACAGGGAATCTACTTAATCCAGTATCCTATTCTCCTATGTTGTATAAAAATAATATTTTGTAGAACAGCTTTTCAGCTGAGTAACCTGAACACAGTTCTTAACTGTGCTTTAATCCTAGGCATTTGAATGAAATTAAAGCACATTTCTCTGCTATCTACAGTTCATGAATAACATAAGACCCTCTTTGGGGAGGGGAGGATTTTTAAAGCAAATAGTATTAGCATGATTCATCTTCTCCCCAAAAGCAAGGCTGACAAGTCTGGATAAGGCTGACCTTACTACACCATTCAAG
Source organism: Masticophis lateralis (assembly GCA_030761175.1). NCBI lineage: Eukaryota > Metazoa > Chordata > Lepidosauria > Squamata > Colubridae > Masticophis > Masticophis lateralis. The sequence goes on from JAUDYJ010000001.1 coordinate 181,068,576, forward strand.
CATCTTAATGGCTTTTCCAGTTCAGATACCTACTTTTTACTCCCTGGTGGTTTGGGTTCTTGTTCGGTATTTTCTTCTGTTTTTCTTCCTGGAATCAACTTTTCTGCACTGTCCAAAAGAGCACTAAGAGCTACTCTTCTGAAAACATTTCCATGAGCCTCCTTGATAAACTGTACCAGTTGTCGGATGTCACAGTACAGACCCTGAAGCCAGCAGGATGTCATTTTGAGGGTGGGGGAGGGGGAGAGAGTTTGTTAGGCTTCCAACATACAAACACTTTCTTTTTCTGTTTTCTTAAGAGAATCAGTCTAAGTTTCAGTTCTTCTGTTGCCATGAAATAAATTTCAGCAACAAATTTAATAGAAACTAAAAATGTTGAAAGAAAAGGTCAAAGAATTGCCATATTGAACAACATAGTGATAACTTTTTCAAGTCAAATTAATGACTAGATACAAATTCAAAGGGGATTTGCTTCTCTCATGTTCTACTGAACTGTGTGACATTTTCCAAAATTCACCTGCCAACATTTATTAATTTTTTAAAAATTATTTTAAACAGTTTATATTTTATTTTTCCACCCTTTTTGAAAGAAGGTGGTACAATTCAACAATTTATATTGAGAATAGAAAAGCTACTACTTAAAAACCTGTCATAATTGTGTGAAAAGGAAAGTTGCCCTTACCAGATTCTCAGGACTATGGAGCTCATGTGTAGTAGAGGCACAGCGAGTGATCAGAGATTTGAACATAGCACTGACAATAATGCCCTCAATACTTTGGGCTGTAGATTTGTTGTCCATGGTAGTAAAGTTATTTCCAAAACCAGCCTTGTCTACAAAATGCAAAATAAAACAGTTAAACTGCTTGGTTAAATTTCAGAAAAACAGTAAGATATACATTTGTAACATCTGAACTCAGCAATTCCTGATCTGCAATAGCATTCTCCATCCAGAGGAGGGACTTGTTACTTTGGAAAACCACATGGGGGGGGGGGGAGTACTCCAAAATGAACTTGGGAGTATAAAAAAAGGAGTGCCCATGTCTCATTCAATTAAAATAAACAAAAAGTTAAACACACACATTGCACATACATAAATTAATACATTCAGGCACACATCTGCAGGAAAGCTGAATGCTAAGGATGACAATCTATACTTACTGTCAGTAACTGGCTCCATGCAAAATCCTAGCAAAGCATGTAAAAAATCCACCACGTTGTTCAATGAATCTTTATTCACATAATCTCTCATTGTCTGACGAAACTGCATCTTATCCAATTTATATAACTTTGTAAGGCAATTCTGAGCCTGTTAAGAAAGATTTTAGGAATCCCAAGCTTAGGTTCTGGTGGTGATAATTACAGAGGACCATAGTGAATTCAATCTGTTAGTTCCTGAGTAATTAAAAACAGTACCCAATGAACTTCACAAAATAACTAGAGAGGATTTAAACAATTGTCTTTCTATGTTTATTGATACAATGACTTACTGGATCCAAAGCTTCCAGAGGAATAAAGGTTTCAGGATAATATGTAAGATACAAGTATTTAAAATTTAATACATGCACACTACAATTTAGAAGACAAATACATAGGCAGCTACTTAGCAACAAGGGTTAAGATAAGAAATTAGGTGAGGCTGCTAGACACTACAGTATGCAATCAAGTTTTTTGTTTCACTTCGTTGTTATGGTAGGAGCTCTTCTGGATTCTGTACTGGATTCTCACTTATCTTTGAGGTGTCGGGTCCCCTTGATAACTTGGCTTTTTCTTTTAAATCTAAAGGGCCTCTCTTTTGCCCTAGCACTATTCACGTTATTCTAAACATTCATGGTTGATTTGAAGCTAAAAGGATTTCTCTAATGTAGATATGCTTTAAACACTAGAATTTTTTTCCATAGCTGTCTTTCTATTATCAAAACCATAGCAACCATTATGTTGGTATATGACCAAACACTGTACCCTAAGCACAGTTAACTACTGGAGAGCTATTAAAATCTATGGTATCCAAATATTATGGATTTAAAAGGAAAGAGATTTGGAAACAACTTTCCATCCTTCTGCAGTTTTATACCTGATGTCTCAGACGATCTCCAGAGAGTCCTCGGTGACCTTCTCCACAGCCATATGCACAGCCCAGAGACTTCACAATTTTTATCAGCATTGTCAGAGCCAGCCTATGAGTGCTTACTGGAGTATTTTCATCCTTAGCAGCACAACATTTGAAGAAACCAGAAAGACCAGAGAAAAAGCTATTCAGTTTACGATGAGAATCAGAAAAATAATATCAAACTGGCATATGCCAGTTTATCTATTATCAGAATAAAAATTTTACACATTATCTATAAATGATAACATGAGACCATTAAGGCTTAAGGTTTTCTTTAAAGGAGACAGCTTTAATACTGGTAAACAGAAAGATCAGTTTTATGTGGGTAGGTCTGATCAAAAGACTTTGAAACACAGAAAGAAGCAATTCAATTTGTTGTTTACAACCTTGGAAGAAATAAGAATACACAGTACAAATGTATTTCAGATCCAGCATCTCCTTCTCACAAATGTCAATCAGATATCTCTGGAAAGACCACCAAGAGGACATAAACGTAGTAACCTTGCAAAGTACACCTGTTTTCTACAAGAACCAGCTCTACTAATCCATATTTTCTTATCCCCCCCTTAAAGCTGTCTATGTTGTTGTCCATCATGATATCTTGGAAAATTGAGTAACTGTGTGCTACATGCACATATATTTCATGTGGTCTAATCTTTCTCATTCTGAGGTTAATTGGGTTATTCTGGATTGTAGTACTTTGAACGACATACAATATTCCACATATTCCACATGTTAGATTTTGTAAGTATATATATATATATATAAACAGTTTTGCTTTCAGATCCCCTCCTAATGAATTTCAATATGGAATTTGTCTTCTTCATAGCAATTACTGATTAAGTTGGCATTTGTACTAATTATTCATCTCATCACAAGATCTTTCCCAGTGAGGTGCCAATAAGTGAAATCTGCATCCTTCACTCCATTTAAATGTAGATCCACAGAGGATTTCACATTGAGGGCAATTGATCAACCAGTTGCAATTCATGTATCAGCTTGCTGAAATTTTTATTTTACAAGATTGCTGATCTGGTAGAACTCAGAATAATATGCAGTTTTTCAAAAGCAAGTATTTTTGCATTTGTTGTTTGTAACTCACAGTAAAGTTCTACAACTTTATTCATGCTAATACTAATAAAATATTGTTATTGCAAAAGGCATACAAATTTAACTAGAAGAAATTTTTCAAGTTAAGATGGGAGTGTAAGAGCATCCTTCTAATTTTTGCTTCAGGAAATTAAACCATAAGATCAAAATCTTACACTGCATGCAACATAGACTGAAATGACTTGGATAATTCTTCTATGTGCCCATCTATCCCATACTTAGTTTCAATCTTTACAAATTCATGTGAATATCTGAACAGGGATATCATATGACAAACCTCTGAAGGTAAACTGAGAAATAAAAACAAACCTTAATTCATAGCCTGGGATTTTAACAGTTTGCAAAACACAATATCAGAAGTTAAATCAGGCAATGAACTATCACATCAATAAGGAATAAGGAAGTTTCTATAAAAATGCTTTTCAGCATTAACATAATAGTATTGATTGGTAAAAAATGACTCTGTGAGAGCTTCAACATACCTTGTCTTCCTTTTTATCATTCTTTTCAAAAGATCTTCCTCCACCTTCTCCCCCTCCTCCTCCTCCTCCACCACCACCACCTCCTCCATCTCCTCCACCACTTCCTCCTCCTCCTCCTCCAGCAGCACTTCCAACTCCTCCTCCTCCACCTTCTCCACTGCCATCTGTTCCAGTTATTGTAGCAGTCCCAAATCCAGATGCTGAGGTAGTCAAAGCCCCCTTCAGTTGAAAGGAAGTTTCACTTGGTCTCTTTTCATTGGTCTCATTCTCCTTATTCTCACTTTTCCTTCTGACCTTCTCCACACAGGGTACCACACCAAGCTGAAGCAGACATTCCACAATATTGAGGGCCACATCACAGATTCGGGAGCTGATGTCATGATTCAAGACCAAGTAAACTGCTTTAAGAACCACCTTGAAAGAAGAAATGTTAGATATTGCAGGCAAAACTATATTCACTTATTGTTTGCAAAAACCTGACTGCAGGTCTCTAAAGAAATGGTCTAAATGTGATATCCTATAACAAGGGGACATGTTCAATTATAGCATAATAGCAGGTGAATGAAAATATATTTATATAAGACACCCTAAGCATGATCCAGATCAATTTTCTGGTAACAGTGCTTTTTTAGCTGATCTAAAACAAATCTGCCTTTGATAGAAAGTAGTTTGTTCCTGAAACAATATAAAGCAAAAATAATGTTTCATAAAATTAGATTTTCAAGTCCCTAGTCTAAAAGATGGCTATCTGCACACACCTAGCCACTTTCTTAGTTACCACAGGTAGTCCTCAACTTACGAACACAATTGAGCCCAAAATTTACGTTGCTAAGTGAGAAATTTGTTAAGTGAGTTGTGCCCCATTTTACAACTTTTCATGCCACATTTGTTAAGTAAATCATTGCAGTTGTTAAATTAATCACAGTGGCTAAATGAATCTGGTTTCCCCATTGACTTTGCTTGCCAGAAGTTTGCAAAAGGTGATCACATGACCCCGGAACACTGCATCCATCATAAATGTGAGTCAGTTGTCAAGCATCCAAATATAGATCACATGACCATGGGAATGCTGCAATGGTTGTAAGTGTAAAAATGGCCATAAGTCACTTTTTTCATTTGAACAGTCACTAAACGAACTGTTATAAGTCAAGGATTACCTGTATTTCCATTGTCAAACTCTTATAGTATTTGCCTTTCTGAGTTTAGAGACTTTTATTCTGGAGCATACATTAAGGGATGGTAGACCTCCTTTCAATTATTTGAACACTATTCTCATATTCATAGAACATCAGCATTAGAAGGCACCTTGGAGGTCTTCTAGTCCAAGCTCCTGTTGAGCAGGAGATCCTATACCATTTTATATAATTGACTGTCCAGTCTCTTCTTAAAAGCCTGCAATGATGGAGCACCCACATCTTTTGAAGGCAAACTGTTCCACTGGTTGAGTGTTCTCACTGTCAGGAAATTTCTCCTTAGTTCTAGGTTGCTTCTCTCCTTGGTTAGTTTCATTACTTCTTGTCCTGCCTTCTGGCACTTTGGAAAATAAGTTGAACCCCTCTTCTTTGTGTCAGCCTTCAAATATTGGAACATTGTTATAATGTCAGCCCTATTCTTTCTTTTTACTAGACTAGAGAAACCCAATTCCTGCAATTGTTTCCCATATGTTTTAGCCTCCAGCAATCTTTCTTGCTCTTTTCTATACTCTTTCCAGAGTCTCAACATGTTTTTATATTGTGCTGACCAAAACTGGATGCAGTATTCCAAGTGTGGTTGTTATGTATATAAGTTTTGGCGGGAGATTCAAACTACAATGGGTCAATTGTGATTGGTCAGTGCCCTGGCCAGCAGAGTAGAAAAGAAGGGCTATTTGCCTGTAACCTTTGCTGAAATCTCACTCTACATTAAAGAGCTGTTATCACTACCTTGCTTCTGCCTCCTCAATTACCCAACTTAACATTGGCGACGAAGGTGGGATTGAAGGACAGAGAGCAAGCCGAAAAAGAGCTACCTACAGTGAATTCAGCCAGGTTGACGAGCCGTACACAGCAGAATGACCACAACGTCTGCGTTCGTACCGCCAAAGCTTTTTGACCCAGCCAGAGAGAAGTGGGGCTCATACATGATCCGGTTCAAGTGCACTTTGGAAGCCAGCGACATGCAGGGCTTCCCTGGGAACCGAAAGAGGGCCCTGTTGCTGAGCCACTCCGGGCCGAAGGTCTTCGACATGCTGGATCACTCTCAGAACCGACTCCGGTCCAGACTGTCTCGTGGAAAGTGCTACAAGCCATGTTCAAGGCACACTACTCCCTGGTACCATTGAAGTTCGTGCAGCACTATGAGGTCCGGCAATGACTACAATGGGAAGGAGAGCCAATCAGCACATACATGGCCACCCTGCGTAAGGCTGTGACGCACTGTGAAAACCAAGACCTCGATGATGCGCTCCTAGAGCAACTAATCTATGGCGTAAGAGATATACACTTACAGAGAAGGTTGCTCGCAAGGCAGAACCTGATCCTACCCATTGCCCTCGATGAAGCCAGGGTGCACGAGTTATCTACCAAGGCTGTGGAGATGCTACAACGACCAGCTAACCTGAAAAAAACCCCAAGGTCGGCACTGGTACACCGAGAAGCCACCCAGACCAACAGTGAGGAAGAATTGGAAAAGGATTCTGCTCACAGGAGCAGAAAGAATGATGCAGAAGCTGTTCGAGCTGCGGAGGAGCACACCCGAGGCAAACCTGTAAGTTCAGGGATGCCATCTGCCAGTGTTGTGAGAAGAAGGGGCATTTGGCGAGAGTCTGCAGGGCAAGCCTATTGGTCAGCCACAAGCCCCAGACCAACTTCAGCCAATCAGAGCCAGCGCGGCACAAGCAGGCCAATCAAAATGGTGACCAGAGAAAATGGTGCAAATTTCAAAGCCATGAGGCCTGCAGCACCGGGATCGGCCAGGCCAGCGCGACCATTGAGAAGAAGGTCCACACAATGGTTGAGATCGTAGGACAACCCTGCGAGATGGAAATCGACACCGGGTCGTCCCTGTCCATCATGTCCTGGGTGACCCTGAAGGCCGCCCTTCCCAACCTCAAGAAAAGCCAGCTCCAGATTCAGCAAATCCAGCTTCGAGACTACCAGGGAAACAGCATTCCTGTTGTAGGAGTCGGCACGTTCCAAGTCTCCTATGGCGAGTACCGGAAGGAGCCACCCCTCACCGTGGTCAGTGAGACGCTTCCGAGCCTCCTAGGGCTGGACTGGTTCAAGGCCCTAGGAATGGGATTCACCGGAGTCCACAGCACCAGCGGCAGCACCCTGAAGGAGGACCTCATGCAGGAGTTCCAGGACATCTTCAACGACCGGCTGGGCAAGTAGGTGGGGATCCCATCTCCTTTAACTTAGACCCTAATGTAGCTCCGATCAGACTGAAGGCTAGGCGAGTGCCATTTGCACTCAAACCCAAGATTGACTTAGAACTGGACAAGCTCATCAAGCAAGGGGTATTAGTCCCAGTGGATCATGCCAAGTGGGCGACCCCAATAGTGACCCCGGTCAAATCAGATGGGTCTGTGTGCATATGCACGGACTTCAAATGTACCTTAAATAAGGCTCTTCAGCAGAGCGCTTACCCCGTCCCGATTGTGTACCACTTACTCCATTCGCTGCACCCTTGCAAGATCTTCGCTAAACTCAACCTTGCGCAGGCATACCAGCAACTACCGTTAGATGGTGCTACCGCAGAAGCACAGACTATAGTCACCCACAGAGGTGCATTTAAGTGCACCAGACTTCAATTTGGAGTCAGCATAGCCCCCGGACTTTTTCAAAGTACAATGGAGTGTCTGTTACAGGGTCTACCTGGGGTGGTGCCCTACTTTGATGATGTACTCATTAGTGCAACAGATGAAAAACAGCTAAGGGACAGACTCAGGCAGGTTTTGGCAAAATTCAGAGAGGCTGGACTTCAGGTGAAACAGAATAAGTGTATGATTGCCATCCCCTCTGTGGAATTTCTGGGGTACCAGGTGGACAGGTCAGGTATACATCCCACTGAGAGCAAGATAAGGGCCATCCAGAATGTGCTCACACCAAAAAACAAATCGGAGCTACAGGCTTTCTTGGGTATCCTCAATTTCTACGCTATATTCCTTAGACAAGGCAATGGTCGCCAAGCCACTACATTGGTTACTGGCCAAAAATACACCTTGGGTCTGGGGGAAGACTGAAGCTGCCGCATTCAACACAGTGAGAAAACTTCTATCAGCAGACAGTTTCCTAATTCAGTATAATGCAATGCTACCATTTGTACTTGTCTGTGACGCATCCCCTTTTGGCATGGGAGCCATCTTGAACCATCGACTGACGAATGGCCTAGAGGCACCCATCACCTACTACTCACGAACCCTGTCCAGCGCAGAATGAAATTACAGCCAGCTGGACCGAGAAGCCCTTGCAGCCGTGTCAGGGGTCAAGAAATTTCATGAGTATCTATTCAGCCGACATTTTGAATTGGTTATGGACCATCAGCCACTTTTGGACCTCCTGGCTGGGGAATTGGCCCACCCCCACTGTCTTGTCTCCATGCAATGACACGCTGGACTATCTTCCTAGTGGCTTATTTCTACAAACTTGTCCACCAACCAGGACTGAGTTTGGGCCATGCTGACGCCCTCAGTGGTTGCCCACTACCGGACCTGTTAGAAGACCCAAGCCCAGAAGCACCAGTTCTCCTTATCGATGTTTTGGACACGGGGCTTTTCACTTCAAGGGAAGTAGCGAGAGCCTCAACTAAAGACCATGTGCTGAGAACTGTCATGAGTTGGGCTCATGAGAGGTTGGCCAGCAAAGACTGAGGGCGGGGAATTCAAAGCGTTCTTCACAAAGAAAAACAAACTGTCCATGCAAGGGAATTGTTTGTTATGGGGTGATCACATCATTGTACCCTTATGCTTAAGGGAAAAAGTGTTTAAAATGTTGCATGAAGGGCACATGGGAATTGTACGAATGAAGGGTCTAGCTAGGAGCTATGTGTGGTGGCCCCAGATGGATAACAACATCACCGAGTGGGTAGGGAAGTGCAACCTTTGTCAAAAATTCAGGCCAGATCCCCCCACAGCACAGTCAGGGAATGGGAGCATCCCCAGGGCCCCTGGTGGCGGATACATGTAGACTTTGCAGGGCCATTCCATGGCAAAACCTTCATGGTGATGGTTGACACCTTTTTGAAGTGGCTCAAGATCATTCTCTCTCTTTTTTTTTTAATTTTTATTTATACGAATCAACAGTACAATAAGAAACATTTTCGGTTCCGTGGTGCATAAACAGATACATAAACTTTTATCTTGTCATACATATACATATACTATTACTTCTTATAAGTGGACGTAATAGTGATAAATTTTTTCTTAATAATTATTGCACATAATAATACACAGTAATATATATCTTCATTAAATGGCTAGAAATTAACCTCTATATATTATCTCGTTTTTTTCTTCTCTCCAACCACTCGTACCACATGCCCCCCACACCATAATACTCCGAATCTGTTCTGTCATTGATTTCTAGGGACAATTTATTCATTTCTGCACATTCCAATATTTTCTTTATAACAAGTTCTTCTAAAGGTAGCTGTTTTTCCTTCCAGTACTGGGCAAAAGAAATCCTTGCAGCAGTCACTATGTGTATAATTAGATACTTTTTCTCTTTAACATACTCTGTTTTTAAGATTCCCATAATTTCCGTAATCCACTTTGATATCGTCTTCCAATATTTTTGTGCCTGGTTACAGTGCCTCCAACAGTGCCTCCAACAGTGATAGAAGGTGCCCTATTGATGGTCACATTTCCAACAGTTTGCTCTCAAGTTGGGGTATATCTTCGCTATCCTTGCAAGGGCCATGTGCCACCTATAAAACATCTTATAGTGGTTCTCCTTGTAAGTCACTGCCCTGGTCATTTTAAGGTTTTTATTCCAAATTGTATCCCATTCATCCAGATTTATATTTTGACCAATATTTTTTAGCCCAGGCCAACATCGGCTCCTTAACCACCTCCTCTACAGTGTCATATTCCAATAAATAGTTGTATAATTTAGCTAAAATTTTCTCATCTGAACCCATCCAAATCTTATTGAATCCATTTATACCTGTCTCTATACCGAATTCCTCCTTGTCCTTTTTATATCATGATGTAATTTGAGTATATGGCCACCAGTCTATAATAATGCCTTGCTCCCTCAATTCTTCCCTAGTTTTAAGGTTCCCTCCCCCATCCAATATCTCTTTATATCTGAACATCTTTCCTATTTCCAGTACATTTGGGTATATTAATGCCTCCATGGTGGAGAGCCATCTCGGAATTTTTATATATTGCCTCTGTCTTATCTCTCCCCATGTTTGTATCAGGGTCTCCCTTATTTTATGTCTATGGAAGTATGTTTTGGTTTTTTTTCCAGGTTCCCAGAGATATGCATGCCAGCCCTTCTGGAGGTCATGTCCTTCCAGAGTTAGGAGTCTTTTATTTTGTAGAGTAGCCCAATCTTTCAGCCATACTAAGTTTGCAGCTTTTTGGTATGTCTCCCATTTTGGTAATCCAAATCCCCCTCTCTCCTTCTTATCCTGTAAATTTCTAATTGCTATCCTTGGTTTCTTTCCCTCCCAAATGAATTTCCTAATTATTGCATTAAGTTCTAAAAAGAATTTTTTTGTCCAGTTTGACAGGGACTGTTTGGAATAAATATAATAGTTTGGGTAGTATACTCATTTTTGTTGCTGCAATTCTGCCTAAAAATGATATTTGCAGTCTTCCCCATTTTTCCAGATCCTGTTTTATATTCCTGATTAATGGTACATAGTTATCCTCCTTGAGGGCTGAGCACTTCGCTGAAATCCAAACCCCTAGATATTTTACCTTCTTAACAATTTGAATCTCCATTAATTCTTCCAATATTTTCTTTCGTGCCTCTGTCATATTTTTGGTTACTAATTTGGTTTTGGATTTATTTAGTTTAAAACCTGCTACCTCTCCATAATTGCCTAATTCTTCCAAAATTTTAATGCCTGATTCTAATGGGATTCTACTCAGGGAGCCTGAGTAGCGTAGGGGGCTAATGCCTCCTACTAAAGGCAGCAATTAACATCCAGCTGCCTGTAATTCTGCAAGTTCAATCCTAGCCAGGCTCAAGGTCGACTCAGCCTTCCATCCTTTCTAAGGTGGGTAAATTGAGGACCCAGTTTGTGGGGGCAATAAGCTGACTTTGTATAAATATATACAAAAGTATGAAGGCTATTGCTTAATGCATTGTAAGCCGCCCTGAGTCTCCGGAGAAGGGCGGCATATAAATTAAATTTTTTTAAAAAATGGTTCTTCCATGATTAACGCCACATCGTCAGCAAATGCCTGGGCTTTATACGACTCTTTTCTAACACTCAGTCCCTTAATTTCATTATTATTCCTAATCTTCCTCAAAAGGACTTCTAAGGCTAGGATAAATAGAAGGGGAGACAGAGGGCACCCTTGTCTAACCCCTTTTCTAATTTGAAATGTTTCTGATAATCCTCCATTCATTAAGATGTTGGCACATTGTTTCTTGTATATTGTAGATATAGCGTTGGTAAAATTTGGTCCGAATTCCATTTGAATAATTTGTTGTTTCATAAACTGCCAATTCAAGTTGTCGAACGCCTTTTGGGCGTCAACAAAGACCAGTGCCATTTCTTTATTCGGGTGTTCCACATAATACTCCAATACATCTATTATCGTCCTTGTATTATTTCTGATATGTCTCCTAGGGAGGAATCCATTTTGATCGCTATGTATTAGATTGTTCAAAATTAACTTTAGTCTTTCTGCTATGATATTCATGTAAATTTTATAGTCCGTATTGAGCAAGGAGATCGGTCTATAATTTTTTATTAGATTTGGGTCTTTTCCTTCTTTTTGGAGGAGCGTAATATACGCCTCTCTCCATGATTCTGGTATTTTAGATTCTATTAAGGCCTCATTATAAATTTCCAATAGTTTTGGTAATACGATTTCTTCCAAATCTACATTTTTATACAATTCTCCTGGGAATCCATCCGGTCCTGGGGACTTATTCTTTTTGATCTTAGATATTGCAATTCTCAGCTCTGTCATAGTTATTTCTTTATTTAGCATTTCTTTCTCCTCTTCCCCTATCTTTGGAAGGTTTTCTTTTGCCAAGTACTGGATCATCTTCTCTGTAGGGACTTGTTCTTCTGTATACAGAGAAGCATAATATTCCTGAGCAAGCTTTAATTTGTCTTTTTCCTTGTTAATAATCTGACCATCCAGATCTTCCAGTTGATATATTATCCCTTTTTCTTTTTCTTTTTTTAATCTATAAGATAGCCATCTGCCTGGCTTATTTGCGTTTTCAAAGTAATATTGTTTAGTTCTTTTCATTTTGTACCCCAGCTCCTCCTGATCAATAAAATTTAATTTATGTCGTACCACCATCCAATTTTCTTTGGCTTGCTTATTGTCTGGATTTTGTTGCAGTTCCTTCTCAGCATTCCCTAATTCATCTATCAAAGCCTTCTGCCTCTCTCTTCTCTCTTTATTTCTATATGCGCCATATGCTATCGCCAGACCTCTCAGATAAGCTTTCATTGTGTCCCAAATAATTGCTCAGGAGGTTGGTTCTTTTTCATTTTCTTCAAAAAAGAATTTTAGTTCTTGTTTAACTTTCTCTATATTTTGCTTGTCCTTTAAGAATTGGCTATTCAATCTCCATCTTGTATTTTCCCTCTTGTAGGTGCTTTTCCATTTCACTTCTAGTGGGCTGTGATCAGCCCATACATTTGGTGTAATTTCTGTTGACATAATGTCCAGTCCTATATTTCTGCTTACCCACATCATATCAATTCTGGACCATGACTTTTTGGGATTCGAAAAATATGTATATTGCTTCTTATGTAGGTGCAGAGTGCGCCAAATATCTACTAGATTAAGCTCTTCTGTCAAATCAAAAAATGATCTAGGTATAGTTTTCCTTTTTTTCTTTTTACCCTTGGGCCCTTTATAATCTTTATCTGGCTTTATTACCCCGTTAAAATCCCCAATTATACAGATATTATTGTTATTCATTGAACTTAATCTTTCCCCTAATTTTTTATAGAAATCTCCCAATTTTTCATTCGGTGCATAGATTACTGTTAATAGAATTGGACAGTTACCTCTCATTACTTCTACCATTAGGATCCTACCCTTTGAATCTACATATTTTAATTCTGCTTTTATATCTTTCTTTATGTACAATGCTACCCCTCGTTTCTTTTTTTCAGCTAAAGAAGTGAAAAGATTTCCTAATTTCTTATTTTCTAAATATTTTTGGTTTTCCTTTTTAATGTGTACCTCTTGGAGGCACACTATGTCCGCATTTAATTTAACTAATTTTGTAAAAAAAAATTTCTTCTTTTTATTATTGTTCAAGCCATTTACATTGATCGAAATCAATCTCCAATCTTCCATTTCTTTATCTTTTATGTTATTCTTTTACTTATTGGCTCGTGTAGCTCTTTGTGGTCGTTGGTTTTTTGTTGTTTCTTTACTATTCTTATCTTCCCCCCTCTTCTTCTCCGGTGTTCTTTCTTTCTCTTTTTTCTGCTGAGTAACTTCTTCTTCTGGTGTTATCGCTTCCAATTCCTCCTTACTACTTTGATCTTCCTCACTTGCTCTTAGTTGATCTAGAAACTCTTGAGCAGCTACCAAACTATCTATCCTAATTTTATTTCCTTGCCACGTAATGATCATGCCTTCCGGCAAGATCCACCTAAAAAGAATGTTCCTTTTGTTCAGTTGGGTAGCCAAAAATCTATACTCTCTCCTAACTTCTCTTACCCTCCTTGGGATCTGTTTTAATACTATTATCTCTTTCCCCTTATACGTCACCTGTTCCTCTCTTGTCATACTATAGAAGATATCCCTCACCTTCTTTCTGGCAAATCGAATATGCACCTCCCTTGGCAGTTTATTTCTCCTTGCGTAATTAGTCTGGACCCTGTACACCTCATCTAATTCTTTAATAATTTCAAGTTTATCTTGCTGCAGCACTTCAGCAATTATTTCTGCCATCACTTGGCCTAGGTCCTCTTCTTTCTCTTTGATGATATTTTGGACACGCAAGTAAAAGGAGGCTCGATCCATTTCCAGTTGGGTAATGGAGTCTTCCAATTCCCTGTTCTGTGCCATCAACCTTTGATCAACCATATCCAAATTTTTTTCCTGTTGCTCCATTTTATCTTCCATCTTTTTTATCTTCTGTGTATTCCTTTGTATTGACTCCTGTATATCATTCATTTTTTGATCTATTGCTCCAATGTCTTTCTTCAACTCTATATGATTATTTGACATTTTCTCCTGCATCATAATCATCGTGTCTTGTATAGCTGTCAATGTTGTTTGCATTGCTTGCATTGTAGGTATCATTGCTGATTTTTCAGTTTTGGATAAGCCTTCAGTTGATTTCTGCAAAGCTGGTGATGACATTGTAATCATGGGGTTTGAGGGTGTTTTCTTTCCTGTTTTTGTCACCGTGGATGAGAGGCTTGTCATCTCTTTTAACACCTTTTTCTGTTCTTTTATGATCCTTTCAATATTTTTCCAAATTGTCATTCACCAATATTTGATTGCCTCTACCAAATATTATTCCCTTTTCTCCACTATGAAGAGATATCAAATTGTATTTATCTCTAAACTTTCCCCCCTATTCCACTACACAGTATTGTTTTAGAGAAACACTAGTTCAAGTTGTTAACTGTTATCGTCTGTCCCTTAACAGATCTCTAATTTGTCAATTATCAAAATTCATTGGTTTAAACTAGAGAATATTCCCACCTTCAATCAGTATTTGAACTTATGAAATTTATATATCCCTATTTTACCCTTAATCCTAATATTCAATTATATATGAAATAGTATAAACACACAATTGAGTAATTAATTAATTATACAGACTTATAGAAGTTAATCCAGATTAAATAAAGACTGTCAAAATTAAGAAGCAATAATTTTAGAAGGGAGAGAAGAGAAGAGGGAAAAAAGAAGGGGAAAAAAAAGAAAGAAGAAAAGAAAAAGAAAAGAAGAAAGAAAGAGAAAGAACAAATATAAGTATATAAATCCCTTAATATGGGTATCTAAAGATCTAAAAGTTACTTAATGAATGTTATATATTATATAGACACAGAGTTAAATTTAATTATATAAATTAGAAAACCTAATATAAATGATATAACTTTAGAGGAATAGAGAAGTAACTATAAATATAGAAATATAGAAAAATAGCTATAGATATATAAATTTCCTGGTATTAGTGTCTCTCTTTTTTTTGTTATTTTTGTTATTTATAAATTATTATTTATCTGGTCATTAATCAATTGTTCAATAATTTCTCACAATCAAAAAAGTAAAAGGGAAATAAAGACCAAAAGTATAAAAATGATCCTTTCCAGCGGTGCAACAGGCACACTTAGTTGGATAGTCCGTTTCTCTCTCAGTGACTCTCAGGTTCAGTCACTGTCAATTTTGCATAGTCATTCAGATTACATCGGCCACCTTATCTTCCCCCGAGGCTCTCTCCTTCTCTCAGCTCCGATCTAACTTTCTCCTTCGTCCTGTCAACAGCCGCGCTTTCTGGATACAGTCTCCTTTATTCAATCATTCCAATCCACACTGTCAGCTTTCAAGTTAATTCGCTCAGTACAAAGTATCAGTTCTATCTCCTGGAGGTGCCGTTTCCCGTTCTAAAGATATCCTCAGTCTCACCGGCTCGCCTGTAATCCCTGTAATCTCGACTTCCGGTTGGTGAATCTCAGCGGCATGGTGCTATGACAGCGATCGCTGCCTTCAGCGCCAACTTTCCGCCGTGTTTTGGGGCCCCTTCGAGGCGTTGGAACTTGGAGAGCTCCGCGGACAGTAGCGGGGTGTCGGTAGACAGAGCAGTGAGGAGCAAGCACGCTCTGTTGAACTGACAGCCGCTGTCAAACCAACGCGGCGCGTCTGCCATTAATGGCAGGCTCGAAGCTGCGATAGCCAACAAGCGAGAAGATTTCGGTGAAGTCGGTGCCTGTTACCACTCATATCCACCCCCTTGAGCACGCCTGGTGTGTGGTCGATCGGATTGTGCTGGCTGCGTGGGGAAAGAAGGACTCTGGAAGAAATTGGCGGCGATTGTGAGGCAGGAGGAGATCGAGTGTAAATGGGCTCAAGATCATTCTCATGCAATCCACGACTGCCAAAGCAGTCATCAAGGCATTACGGAAACTCTTTGCCACCCACGGATTGCCCGATACCCTAGTATCAGATAACGGGTCCCAATTCACTGCCATCCAGTTCGAGGGGTATCTGACAGAGTTAGGCATCTGGCACGCACTCTCTGCCCTGTTTCATCCAGCCAGTAATGGACTGGCCGAAAGATTTGTGAGAGCAGCCAAGGAGGCCCTAGGCCAGCTGGATGTGGGAGACTGGCAGGCCCGAGTAGACAAATTCCTAGCAGTCCAACATGCCACCCCTTGTATGGCCACGGGGCGCAGTCCAGCCAAACTCCTCATGGGTAGGAAGCTCAGGTGTACCTTGGACCGATTACATCCCAACTATTCCCCAGACGGGTTTAAGGGAAGCGACCAAAAGTTATGGGAATTCCAGATAGGGACACCAGTGTTCATGAGGAACTATGCAGAGGGTCCCCGAAGAGGGGCTGGAGTGATCTCTGACATCAAGGGCCCAAAATCTTACACACTGGACATGGGAGATGGAAGGATCTGGCACAGACACATTGATCAACTTAGAAAGAGGTTGGCCGGACAGCCAGAAATAGATCCAGAAATACCAGGCCCCGACTGCCAAGGTTTTCTCACAATAGCTAACTCAAGCCCGAAGAGGTCGGAAGACTTAGCTGCAAACTCCGGGATCCAGCACCGCCCCAGCAAGATGCCACTCCCAGCCGAGGACATCAATGCCCCTGAAGAAATCCAGGAGATTCCATTGGCAGAGTCAGGAGAAACAAAAGGTCCCTCCGACCGGCTTGACGCTACGTCTCGGACTAAACTGTGCAGGTCAACTAGGGCCCAGACACCTGCGCAATTTTGTATGCAAATGCATTGACTAAGTGCCTTCTGTGAGGGGAAGGGTATTATGTATATAAGTTTTGGCGGGAGATTCAAACTACAATGGGTCAATTGTGATTGATCAGTGCCCTGGCCAGCAGAGTATAAAAGGAGGGCTATTTGCCTGTAACCTTTGCTGAAATCTCACTCTACATTAAAGAGCTGTTATCACTACCTTGCTTCTGCCTCCTCAATCGCCCAACTTAACAGTGGTCTTATCAAGACATTATGAAGCGGAACTAATACTTCATTTGATCTTGATTCTACACCTCTGTTAATGCAGCCTAGGATTGCATTGGCTTTTTTGTTGGCTGCAACACACTGTTGGCTTATATGCAAGTGTTTGTCTACTTGGATTCCAAGATTCCTCTTGCAGTTACTGCTGTTGAGCCACGTTTCACCTAATCTGTACTTGTACACTTGGTTTTTCTTGCCTAAGTGTCAAACCTTGCTTTTCTTTACACTGAATTGCCAAAAGATACACTGAAAGCCTATCTTTTGGCATGTTTCCTGCCAGCTTGGTAGTTATCTGCAAATGTGATAAATTTCCCTTCTATTCCCTCATCTAAATATTCCCATATGGTTGTCTTTAGTTAAGAAGAACCTATCCATTATGATTTTGGATCCAGGACTTTAGACCCAGTATGCAAAAGGAACTTCAGAATACATGGGAGTCCCAATGTAGCACATGTCAGCAACAGTATAAAGCAGCTTTTTTTCTTGGGATCTCCATAAACTTGCAATTGGTGCCATCCCAGGAAAGGATGCAGAACATATGTAGATGCTATGTTTGTATTCTTATCCAGTCTGGTGTACCTTCTGTAGGCTGGGTCCAAAACACTGCACAGCTCTAATAGCAGGTACTTCAATCTCCATGTAAACCTTTGTAAAATCTGAACTCATACAAGCTTCCATTCCCTGATTAGGCTTCTCCATCAATCTTGAATTGAAATTTTGCTCTTCCAGCAAGCTGATGGGATGCATATCCTGTTCTCAAGAAGATGCCAAATAGGGTTCAATTGTTCTACTTTCTCTTTGTTAGTTTTTACCTTTATTGTCAACCCACTGAATAGCTGGTATAATTGGAAACTTATATGGAAAAGTTTTTTTCTCAGCATAATTCATTACCCTTGATTCATTGTGATATTTTTTGTTTTGTTGCATCATCTTTTCAAATCAGGACTATTTTTATGTATTTTTGCATGATGTTTGTCACCTCATATGTCTCTCCTCCTGATTGTGCAACTGGTTTGGTTTCTTCTGCTGCCTTCCACTTTTTCCCCATCTGGAACTGTTTGTGACTGTACTTTTTTGGGAAGTTCTACTCATCTTTGGCTTATTTTCCCATTATTTTCTCCTGATGCAGGAACCTACTTATCATTGTTTTATTAACTGTTTGACAAATTAATGCTCTTAAAATCAAGAATGCTAGCATTCCATAATCATCCAAATGTTCCTATTGTTGTATTTCTACTCCATTTAGTATACCTAACAGGCTACAATTAAGTCAAATATAGTTGATACTCATGTTTTTCTTTGCCTTCTGAAGGAAAATATTTTCAAGACAAGATGTTCCTAACACCTTTTATGCCAACATACACACAGTATGTTGGCATACTTAACATCTTCCAGGTTTGACAGATATTCATCTCTATCCTAAATAGCTTGCCTCTCCTTCTCTATCAATATCCTGAAAAAGATCAATGCTTAGCATTGTGTAGCTGGTTCCTAAAGGATACCAATAAATTAATGTAAAGTCTCTCTCACTGAAATGTATTCCTCCACTGTAATTAAAGGTTCTACATGCATGGTAGTTTAGAAATTAGCCCCTTCCATTAAGACAGCAATTTTATTTGAGCACTTTCTGGAGTTTGAAAACAATTCAACAAGATTTAAGCCTGCTGATCACTCAGTGGCACTAAACTTTATACTTCTAAACTCACTGAGAAATGGGAAAATGAACTTCTTGATTTGCATTTTTAACCTACTCCATCCTTCAAGTGCGATGTGAGCAACAAAAATTTTAAGGCATAACACAGGATAAAATAAAATATGTGGCAATATACTAAAGAAGATCATCTTTTCCATATAATATTTCCATTTTTAACTAGAACTTTCTATAGGACCCTGGTTTCAATATAATCCTGTATTAAATTCTTCTCACTGAGAATTGGTTGCATATTTTACTTTAGGTCATTGATGGAATGACCTTTATGCAGGGCTGAAATGGAACAAGACTGCATACTTAAGGAATTTTGATTTGCATCATACAATAACTAGCACAGAAATGAATATTGCTTTTTCTTGATCATTACCGAAAGATCCAGCATGCCATTCTTGTGGACAAAGTTGCTGGTCCCATCTATGTGATCTGTATCTTCCAGGCAACTATAGTTGATGCAAGAATCTGTCAGACTTCGAGGGAGATTGGCACATGCCAGGGGCTCATGGGGCATTTCTGGTATGGGCACCTGGTTGCAGAGCTTGCGCATGTGTTCACTGAAGAAATCAGCATAGCCCACATTGAAAGACGCCAACGTGGTATTGAAGGTGGCCACCGTGATGGTGGAAATTTGGGAACGTACTGCAAAAGAGCATCACACATATTAGTTCATTGGACAGAGCACTTGATATGAAGGTGTAAGCTGATTCATTTAAATGCAGTGTTCAGCTCTGGAACATTACAACTATTGTTCACAACTAATTAAATGTATAACCACCTATAAGCAGAACTAAATAGAGGAAAGAAAAATCTATTGGTCTATTTTGGAACCCTTGTCAGAACGGCAACATTTGAGGATTTTTTTAAAAAAAATTGATTTATATGCCGCCCTTCTCTGGAGACTCAGGGTGGCTTACAATGCATTAAGCAATAGCCTTTATACTTTTGTATATTTATACAAATCAGCTTATTGGACCCAGAAACTGGGTCCTCAATTTGCCTACCTTAGAAAGGATGGAAGGCTGAGTCAATATATCATCTTTATCTACAGTAATTCCTCCAACACTGCCCTCTTCTGATTTAATAAGAAGACTCATTTATAACTGGGACCTGATATAAGCACAAGTCCTGAAAAAAATCCTGGGTAACTCAAAAGTTTATTCTAATTCTAACTAGCTGTCATCTGGGCTTCTTCAAGAACTACCGGTATGTGCTGGAAAATCACTTGCTCATGTTCTTGAATATCACCTCACCATGGCTGTTGGAGTGATCTGGCAGGTCAGTAACCAAAGTATGATGGGAATGAGAATGCCGAGCACTCAGACTTTCCATCTCAGTAGCTGTATCAGAGCTGCCCCGCCTTGTAAATCTCCCTGGAGTAGGGAAAAAGACATGCATTGTGCTGTTAGTGCTGCAGCATCATTTTATTTTATTTTTATTTTTATTTATTTTGTTATTGTTTTATTTTGTTATTTCTTGCTATTCTATCACTTATTCAGGAATCATTTGCAAACTGCATAATATTTAAAATAAAAATAAAAAATAGGATTAGAATTCACAGGGACTGTACCCTTGTGGACTGTCACAATACAAATTTCAGGTCATTATAATGTTCACTGATTAAAGAGACTTGGAATGAGACACAGGTCAGCAGTCAATTGGTTGAAGTGATGGGTTAAACAAAGTTGGCAAACTCGTTTATTCTGAACTGGGTTCAACAGGAGCCAGTTATAAATAATATGAGATTTTCCCCTTGTTCAGCCTGTTGCCAATCAGTGGTTAGGAATGAAGGGTAGGAACAGTTATTTGTCTTTGTATTCTTCCTCAAACATCAGGTGATTTTTAAAAAAATTCTAATGCATCAGTTTTATGTCTCATAGTGTTTGTTTTTGTTTTTGTTTTGGTGGGAACTTATATACCTTATTTTATTTTTATGGATCATGATTCTTAAAAGTACCAGGGTGAGCAGCTTCAAAATCTGGAAATGACTGGGCATCTCCAGTTCAGAGATGTTCTGGAAGTGGCAACAAAACTTCAGTGAGGAGCATAGCCACTGCATTTGTTACTACAAAGAGTATAAATCAGTGATAAAGTGCTATAAAAAAATGAAAATGCCCCTTTCCTTTCATGTAAGATAAAGAGACCAAGAAAATGAGTATCTCAGTTGTAATGCAGTGTGATCATTAAGTGACTTAAGAGTTTTAGGAGTTCGATTAGTATGGATCAATGAGCTGGAAACAATCTGCTTCCATTGGGCAGAAAATAATTAATTCTTGAATAATTATCCAGATTAAGCAAACAACAGATATATAAGATTAAAAGAAAAATTTGCATAAGTAATAACATATAACAAATGGGATTCCTATAAGATTAGATTAATAAATTATGTTGGGTGGCATTAAATGTTGTAAATGGACTTTTAACTGCCTAATGAAATTTTCCCTCAATCTTCTACCTCCTTCACTACTTTATTCCTCATTTCTCCTCCAGTCTGGAGGAGATAAACTCTGGTTAATTAGAAAAGTCACTTTGTCTTCAGAAAGAGCCTTTTATTCACCTAGAATAGTGGTTTGCCACCCTCCTCTCTCAATGCCACGCCTGTCTTCACCAATCCCAGAGAAGCTGCCAAAAGAGAATGTGCTTCGAGTAGGTGATACATCCAAATGGTCTTCATGGAGCAGGAAGGGCACTCCCATTCGACGTTGCCTTTTCTTCCCTGTGTGGTGGAAAGGAATAGAGCCCTTGCGCTCACGATCCTCCTTGCGGCTCTTGAACTGCAGGGAAAATGTAGAAGAAATCTATGCAGGACAACTGAGTTGAGAAAGCATGAAACAAGAATTCAGAGTTTCTTCAACAGTGAGATGGGTGGTATATAAATGTAATAAACAAACAACAAATCTCTTCTCAGACGCTCAGATTCTTGAAAATAACCTGGAATTAATTTGCTTTTTCTTTGGGCCTATACTGTTTTATCTAATCAGAGTAGAGGCAGGCAACATTTAGGTGATGAAAAAACAGGCTTATATTTTTTTTCTAGAAAGCTGAAGATCCCACAGTATTAGGTTACCTCATAGTCATTAGCAATACTGAGTTTCTCTGGAGAGTGGATACTTGTCATTGCAAAAACCTATTTTATTTTCATGTTTTTTTCTACTTCAAAAGGACTGGATACAGTAGTAATCAGGACATATGTGGCTACAGGTACTTCTGAGCTACAATTTTCCAGTCCTGCTTTAAAGTAACCAAACTAGGAAAAGATGTATGTTGCCTTAATAATGGAGTTACAAGTGAATTTTAGCTTATTAGAAATGGTTGGGTTTTAGACTGATGGAGAGTGGGTTTGGGATGCAAATGGTGTCGTAAAATACAGAAATGACCATGGCATTGCAGTGGAATATATGCTTAGTATATAAGATGGAGCTGGTGCCAATAAAACTGGAAAATATTAGGCTATGTGCATCTGGAGTTTGATTCAAAAACTGGACCTGGTTATGTATGTGTGAAATGAGTGTACAGAACCTTTAACACTTAAGAAAATATTGTGATTTTCTCTATATTGGATAAGAAAATATTGTGATTTTCTCTATATTATGCATGGAAGCATAAGAATAATTCCACAATGTATCAAAGTAACATCGTCCTCTGGAGCTCTCTTACATATCCAGTTTCATTTTGGCATCTTTGCACGGTCACAAATAATTACCAAAATATACTTAAGAACATTCAAAAGATTGTGTGACAAGTTAAAAAAATCCCAGCAATTACACTTAACAATCTTCTGACATTTTCTTAATAAAAAGCAGCCTCAAGAAAAGGAGGGTGCTCTCTCCCTGCAGATCATTTTGCTATTTAAATCCACCCCACCCCCACCCCCAGTTGTTCTTCCTTCCTATCAGCTGCAGGAAATGGCATTGTGAAGGTTACTTTGATTAGAAAAAAAGAACAATTTCCTTGCAGTTGCTTTTGGTTTGGTTTGGTTTGTTTCATTAGATGGAAGTTTGTTCCATGGTTTCCCAGTAGGTTTTTTTTTTCAAAATGAAAAGCAATATGTACACTGCTTGGTGTCCTCCTGAGCTTTAGATAGAAGCCTGCCACCTTTTCTTGGACACAGACTATACTAGGCCATAGCTCTTAATTGTACCCTATTATGAAAGGAGGAACAGCAAATATAAGGCTAAATCCAACTGCAATATTAGACCTCCATCTAGTAAAATACAGTTAATAAGTCATTTAGGGATCACACATGGATTTTAAAACATTATAGTTTTACCTTTTTAAATATATTCATTCCCAAATCAGAGGAGAGATCGGGAACTGCTGATCTCCTCAGGTTAGTTAGGGATACTTTGGCAAAAGCTTCAGTGCTTAATGATTTTTCTTCCTCATTACATTTCATTGTGAGATCCTACACTCCCCAAGAACGATAAGAAAAAAACAAGCATGTAGAAAGCATGACCTTTTTGTTAGCATTTGTTTCCTTTGGATAGTAGAGAATTGGAACCTTGTGGTAGTGCTTGAACTGTCATGGTTTGCATATGACTAAAAGTTTTTATTTAGTTTAGTCATATTCAAACATTTCCAGTGTTAGCTGTTTCCTATCATTACAGACATCCTTCTATCCATATTTCAATTTTCTCTCTATAATCCTACAGTGTTCTCTAGAAAGTACAGAGAACAGTCTTCACTGGCTACTTTGGAATCCTCATATCAGATTTTGTTTCTTGAAAGACGTATTATTCTGACTTCAAGATTTAGCTAAAGTTGTTGCTGTTCCTAAATATCTGCTTATTTGCACCACTATCTGCACCTCTCTCTCTCCCCCCCCCTTCATTGATTCTCAAGTTTGATAATATAGAAAAATACTAACCAATACATCCTCTGCTTGCTTATGATTATAATGATGTCCATGATCTTTTGTTTCTCACTTTATTTAGGTTCTTTTAGCATAAGCACCCCCAAAGTAAAGAGACATACGCAATCTACAAATAAAGATCAGTATGTATATCTAGAACTTCAATGATAATGAGTACTTTGTTTACAGAATTAAACATGAACTTCAATCCTAACTTGCAACTGAACTTTTGACCAGGTGTTAATGTTTAAAACTGGAAATATTAGCCACCCAATTGCCTGATTTTACCTGTGTTTTGTGAGTATTGACTAATGAAGGAGTAGCAGCCACCATGGAACTACTGCGTGGCCTTGGCAATGGTGGGATTTCTGGGTCAAATGATTTCTCTGGCTTTTCTTCTAACATGTGGCGCAGCCGCTGGAGATAATACATCAAGGACCATTGTGTGCCTTCCTCAGACCAGTGTGGCTGAAGCAGGCATCGTAATACAGCAACATCAAAGTAAGTGGCATAGCGGGACCTTTGGCATGGTGGGATCACCAAAGACACTCTGTTACAAAGAGCAAAAAGAAGCACATTAATTCAATCAATTGAGGACTCAAGCAACAATCACGATGTGGGCCCCCAAATAACAATCTGTTTCTTCGTCCTGGATAGAGTTGTTAATATCAGCATGATCTTAACAGACAACCTCCAAATGTGGTAACCCATTATTTAGAAAAAAGGGAACACAAACTGATTAATATGAACTGTAGCTTTTAGTCTAAGACTTAGGAGAGTGAAGAAGAATGAAAGGGTCCCAGTTGATCTTGAGCATGAATTTAAAAACTCAGCACTCTTGGGAAAGTTTCAGAAGGAAGAAACAGCCCCTCTCTAAATTCCATGAAAACCTGCCCAATTCTTCTGTCATCTCCACTGGGCACACATTTCAGATTCTCCTTGATGTATGTGATAATTACATTAATTAAGTTTCAAACAGAAGGTCTTCATGATACTCCGGAAAGTGCTAGCTTATAAATTGTGCTTAAAAACCAAAGGCCCAATCACAACCAAAGGACTGGTCTTAAAATTACACATGAATATACTCTTCTTAGATTGTCAAAGAATTGTTGACTTTTTTTGGAATTGTTGAATACACTCCTATGGACCACTGTTCAGGGATAAAATCCCACTGCAAAGGATTCATAAGATTGAATATAAACATAATCGTATTGTCCAGACTTATAAGAACATAAACTCATAATTTTTGAAAATGTACAATGCACAAAACACAAGAATTAAAACATGTTATACTGAAACAATAAAATAATACAAGCAGCAGCCACCAGTGTATTTTAAATGATTCTAAACAACACGTGTATTTAATTTTTTTTAAAATTTGATTTATATGCCGCCCTTCTCCGGAGACTCAGGGCGGCTTACAATGCATTAAGCAATAGCCTTCATACTTTTTGTATATATTTATACAAAGTCAGCTTATTGCCCCCACAAACTGGGTCCTCAATTTACCCACCTTAGAAAGGATGGAAGGCTGAGTCGACCTTGAGCCTGGCTAGGATTGAAGTCGCAGAATTACAGGCAGCTGGATGTTAATTGCTGCCTTTAGTAGGAGGCATTAGCCCCCCATGCTACTTAATATTAATTAAATCAATAATTGAGTAAAATATGGACAAATAAAAATGGCCAAAAAGAGAATACAACTATACCAGGAGAATCATTTCAGAGGTGAAAAACCACTGAAAAGGGCAATTCCTGTATACTGGCTACTCAGGATCTTAGCATTAGAAGGTGCCAGAATAGGCCTCAGAAATTTTTCCTGGGATTCACTGAGGACAATTGGGGGAAAAGACATTCCTTTAGACAACATGGTTCCAAGTTCAGAAGAGCTGTATAGATTAAAACCTGTTCCTTGATCTCAGGAAAAGAACAACTCTGGGAGTCAGTGAAAATAAAATTGGCTTAGTTGTAGTCAGAATTTTACTTTTTTGTACTAACTTTCCAGATCATATTCAAGAGCAGAGTCTGGACAACTAACTCTCAGGATGCTTTTCTTGTAGTAAATAGGAGGCTAAGGTTTATGACCTTCCAATTGTAGGATTCTATTCTACAATTATCTTGCCTGTAGCAATATATATATGCATTTGTAAATGCAATTAGTTGTAGGCATTCCTTCTAAGCATGTGTGTTTGAAAACTGATTAATCAACCATATCTCTATAAACTGTTTCATTAATTCAATTGATGTTTCAATGGTGCATCAATGCTTCTCTACCAGTTAATGGATTACTGCTTTCAACACTGTTTATATATTTAATGAAAAATATGTTAAATGTGAAATTATGTTTACTGTAAAATACATCTAATGAATTTTCTGCAAAAGCTTTGCTGAGATAAACATACCCTTTTAAGAGCATTTGTATTCTAACAAGGATCCTCTAACTGCTACCGTAATCTAGTTTGGTTTTGTCTAGTTTGGTTTTGTCAGTTTTAACTGAAATTGCACACCTATATGAACCCTAATAATACCACAGGAAAATTATTCCAATTGTCAGGGACAGATACAATCTTGTAAATAAACCATATCCATATTTTAACATTTTCCCAATAATGGTATCTGTATTTTTATCATAATCATTTTTCAAAATGTTCACGGGATGTATTACTTTTCATCAGGTTTATTGCTGACATTTGTAGTTTTACTCTAACATATTTCCATAGAATACTCCCTCAGGCATTCCTCTACTCCAATAATTTCATCATTTTATTTTCTTTTGAATTATATTCACTCTGCTGGTGGCTCCTTGTTTAGGCCATTCATCCACTTACAAAACAATGCTTCTATTCCCTACAAAATGAATTTGCTTTTTTTCTGACTTTTTTAGCCTTATCCATTCTTTTCCCTGACTACATTTTCCGCTGTTACCCTTTCTCTTTACACAAGATACAATTTCTTTCTTTCATTCTGCTTTTTGCAGTTATACATAAGTTCAGTTTCTTCCATTTTACCATGCCACCAAACACAGTCATCCTTCTTATTAGTTCCACATAATTATGGGCACCCTGCTTCATTTTTTTCCACTCCATTCCAGGTAGCTTTCATGTCTTCTTTCTTTATTGCCTGCTTTCCAATCATTCTGACAGGAGACAAACCTATCTTCTAATACTTTTATACAAATATATAAAATTATATTGTTGTAATCACAAACTTAACATACAGAACTCATCCCTGGAGTTTTCCTTTCACTTTTGTTTCTTCCAGTTTCTTCCTTTCCTTTATTTTTCATTTCCCTTCAAAAGCCATTCTCAACACTGCAATAAAATTGTCTTCCACACATTTCCGAACCTCTGAACACACCTGAATTCTTCATTAATTCTCTTGGTCATTCATCACAAACAATTTAACCAATAATGATTTTAGTTTTATATCTCCTCTTCCTATATGTACTTAAACACAAAGTTATGTTTAGACTATGTATTTGAAACTAAAGAGAAATTCATCAAATAGTCACCATTCACTGGAGGTCTTCAAATGGTCTGTTCATATTTACTGAATGCTATTATCTTGATCCTGCCCATCCATTCATGTCACTAGCAATATATTTTCCCCTGGAACACATTCCTCACAATGTTTCTCAGATCTGGTTCTTCTATTATCACAATTCATTGCAGTATATCAGGTGAGTATCACCGACATATGGATTCCTGTTTTCATATGCTCCCATAACAATATAGATGACAGTAATTCATATTTCCTAACACAGATTTTAACACTTTCCCCCTCATAATTACACAAACACCTTCATTTCCTAACATGTATTTCTGAATGCCACTTCATTCAGATCTATTACATCTTTCCTTTTTTATTAGTTTCACAGATGCTCAACACATGTATTTTCATTTCTTTTCATTAATCAATGGTGTTTGCAATGTACTCTTTTATTCCAAGTTTTAACAATCTGTAAAGCTTAGTTATCACTACTTAAGTCCATAGAGTTGATCTCTGCTCTCCTCATGGTTTTGATCAATCAGAGCTTTCACACAATGCTTTTTACTATGATAGAAAAGCTACAAAGCAGGTTACCAAACTTCGTTGTATCCATGTCCTGTGTAACATTCTCTGATAACGGTATGGATAATACTAGTCAATGTGGTACATTTCAGCCAGCATGTCATAAGCACCTGGAGCCCAAATTTACCCATTCTATGCATGCTTGGATATCTACTTTAGAAACTACCTTGTTTTCAGCTAGTTTATTTATTCATATCTCACACATTAAATGGCTGAATAAATATAAGTATTCATTGTGACCATTGTAAGAAACAGTCATCTCATTTTTTTCTGGATACTATATGATTCATTAAAGGATCCGCTTTTATGAAAAAGATGCAGACTGATATACAGATGAAAGAAAGTTTGAAATTTTCCCCTAAGAAAAATGTAACAGTAAGACTATTTGGGGAAGAAAGCTAAGGAACCTTTAGGCAGACATTCTATATTACCTCCATCAGAACTGTACAAAACATTTAGCTGTGCTAAATAAAAACGATTCCTATTGTGCACCTGTAACAGAATACCTAATCAATTGTTCAGCAAAAGCTTTTTGAGCAAGTTGAAAGATCAGATAAATTACTGTTGATTGAAATAATTACATTCAATGTTCTAATTTCTGACATGCCTTGTGCAGGGAAAACAATGTTTCCCAAGGCAACTACAAATTTGTGGTTCACAATAAAAATAAACAAATTGCAAATGCATATTATAGCAATATGTTTAAAATGTTATCTATTTCCTATACCTTAGATAGAACTTTGTTACAAGAATGTCATCTTATTTCTACTATTAAGAATTACTAGGATAAAATACATATTGCAGAAATTAATGTATTTTCATGCTATGTAACTCTTTCTAACCTTATGCCTCATGCCTTATTTATTCACTATTAAGTAATTCTTAAAGAAAGAATAGATAGTATTAAATCTATGACAGTAAGAACTTGTTATCATTAGTTCAGCCTCAGATAGCTCAATAGGCTAGATAGCCTGTTATTAACATTCAGCTGTCTGCAATTATTGCAAGTTTGAGGCTCAAGGTTGATTCAGCCTTCCATCTTTTCTAAGGTAGGTAAACTGAGGACCCAGTTTGTGGGGGCAGTAAGCTGACTTTGTATAAAAATATACAAAAGTATGAAGGCTATTGCTTAATGCATCGTAAGCCACCCTGAGTCTCTGGAGAAGGGCGGCATATAAATCTAATTAAAAATAAATAAATAAAAATAAAAATAAATATAAATTGTACCATTTGGCAATTTAACAGAGTATTCAATTAATTGAATAGCATGACAAATTCATTTACTCCTTAGGTTACAATGGCAATTGGGACCAGAATTTCTGTTGTAAGCAATGTGGACATAAAGCACAATGTTACATGACTACATTGCTTAGTGATGGCAATCACAGCAGTCCCCATTGCCATCATAATCCCAGAACTGTGTGGATTGTTAAGCAGAAAGAGGCAGGAGTCCCATACAAGAAGTGTGGGTGGGTGGATGGGGTGTTCAGGCGTTATGGGGGTGGGTCTGCAGGCAGGTGTGCATTACAGTGCAGGCAGGTAGGGGTTGCAATAGAGTATGAAATCCCTCAGGAGAAACAGCAGCAGGACTGGAGCCTCCTGCTGGCTTCCTCATGAACTTTGCTTGTGTGAAGCCAGCAGGAAAAGTC
Organism: Masticophis lateralis; assembly: GCA_030761175.1. NCBI lineage: Eukaryota > Metazoa > Chordata > Lepidosauria > Squamata > Colubridae > Masticophis > Masticophis lateralis. The sequence continues at coordinate 181,097,908 of JAUDYJ010000001.1, forward strand.
TCAAATGGGACTCATGAGCCCAGAGGATGCTATAACTGTTGTAAGTGTAAGCCAGTTGCCAAGGGGCTGAATCACAACCATATGACCGAAAGTATGCTGAAATGGTCAGAACTTTGAGGACTGGTTATAAATTCTCCTTGTTCAGTACTGTTGCAACTTTGAACAGTCAACGAGTAGACTAGCAATATACGATACTTTGCCATATACCTCTATGCTTCCTACAAACGCTATTAAGTTTCTATTGAAATTTATAAAAATTGGCATTCCACTTATTGCTTGAATTCTTTTAAATCTACAAATAATAATTACAGTGAAACATTTTTCATCTGTTCTTGTAAACATATCAGATTTTTCATGTGTTCTTGTAAATATATTAGCTCAAACAAAAATTACCAAAATTATTGGAAGAAATAAATTTTGTAAACGTTTATATTACTTCAACATTATTATATTTACTTAGCAGCATTTCTAGGTAAATATCCTTATGTTATTTCAAAGAGATAGGTAAGATATTAAGAAATTGTACATAGCAAGGAGAAACTCCTACAATTTTTTTATCTAAAATATGATGATGACAATTTTAATCTTTCTGATTTGCAGCTTTATCATTGGCATATATTTTGACTTCCTTCTCTCTATGGGACACAAGCAATCAGGTAACACGCCTCTTTTAGTACAAGTAGCAAGTTATTATGTAATTCCTCAGGAATTCTGGCAAAGGTCTTGGCTTCATTTTTAGCAATAGCTCTGTTCTGTCTCCTGCATTAAATACAACCAAGTAAGTCTGGAAGTCATTTGGTTAGAGTCAGTGGTGTTGGTTTTTTCTAAATTATTTTTGTTCCCCTCGTCCCAATTCTCCACTCCTGTTTCTCTTTCCCCTTCTCTCTTAACAGCAATTTTTAAAATGTACAATTTTTTTTCTACTTAATTTTAATTGCACACTAAGCTCACTGAGTCAGTGATTGCACACTTTCCCCAAAGGCCAGGATGTAATGATTGTTTGAATTTTATCGTCAAAGACAGAAATAATTGTATAAAAGCTGGATCAGTAAGTAGAGCAAACAACATTTATTCTGTTCCTGCTTGTTGCTAGGCAACACCCTCTCCAGTTCCATTTGGAGTGATCAATGAGTTCAGCAAATGAAGAGAAATTAATGACGCAGGTTAGAGACCCTGCCTGCAGCTTCATTGCCATAGTGACCACCCAGCTCAGTTTCAGACACTGAATGCCTTGCTCTATTTTGAACCTGCATTTTTGAGGGGGGAAAGGACCCAATAGATAGAAAATACCAATTTGATTTCTGGTTTCTTTTTAACCATCTGTATAGGTGAGGCACAATCAGCCTTTTGACTTCTCACTAGTAAGCTATAGGTGCCACATTTCATCAATTTCATCAATATGATTGTGTTAACTATGGATCCTGGTTGATAAACAGGGTTGGTCACACATTTGTCCTATCAAATAAGACATCCACTGGCTAGATCAGGGCAGGAAATTAAGCACTAGATGTATTTCGTTTCAAGCTCAATATATAAAGAAGTTCCTAGTTCATACAAAATGAACTATTATCTTTCCTTTTTTTAAAGTATTTTATGAATGAATGTTTTCTGTTCAGCCTTTCAAGTATGACAAAGTGTTTAGGTGTCCAAGACTACAATTCCACAATGGCTAGGGGATTGAGGAGTATAACTATTATAGTCAGTGGTGGGATTCAAGTAATTTAACAACCAGTTCTCTGCCCTAATGATTTCTTCCAACAACCAGTTTTCCAAACTGCTCAGAAAGTTAACCGGTTCTCTTGAAGTGGTGCTAACTGGCTGAATCCCACCACTGATTATAGTCCAGTACCCCTGGCAGGACACTTGGATGCATATAGCTGTATTACTGCACTATGTCAGTCTGTGCTCAAAATGAAAATGGTTGTGAAAAACTTGTACTTTAAATATGTTATAATCTTAGGGTTTCCGGTGGGACTTTTGGAGGGAAAGATGATTTAGAATAAAGGAAAGTAAATGAGCACAAAATTATTCAGGTGCCTTAACTATTATACCAAACTTGTCCTCTTCAATGGAAGATTTCATAAGTTACCCTGTGCTGAACTAATTGAATTGAAACTCACAAATTTTAACCTTGCAGAAGAATGCCTACCGAGGATAGGGGGTTCCTTTCTCTTGGGACCCTTGGGGTGAGATGCTTCCGTCAATGGAATTTCCACGGTGGCAGCCCAGAAAGGCTCGTCTTGGTGGAACAGAGTCTGATTCTGTTGATTCACACACTATCTGCAGGCCAGGAAGAAACAAGGTTAAAATGCAGATTGTGTAGATGCACCAGGGAATCAATACTGTTGTGACTACTAATTCAAGCCCCAGATATTGTCTTGAAAGTTTCTGTAAGTTAGGATGGAAGAAAAATTGCATTTCCCAGTCTTAGAAATAAATTGAAATTATTTTTAGAGCTTCTGGAATGAAAACAAATGGACATAATGAGACATGGAAAGAAAATAATATGTAGGTACTGTACATAAATAAAGTTTATTGTCATTGTACATGTATAAGCAGTATACCCATACAATGAAATTCACATAACACCCACAGACCAGACCCAACTCACATGACAATCCACAGACACACCCCCACTCACCAAAAATTCCCCACCCCTTAAACCACCCAAGCATCCACACTGGGATGATTACATCACCATCACTTCCAACAGCAGGTAAAGGCTCATACAATTTGTTGTATTTTGAATTGTTATAATTATTATATGTCACTTAGAACAAAACCATGAAAAGAATGCCATTTTTAAATAAAATATGCACACACTTACTCATGTTTTTTTGGGGGGGGGACATCTTGTAAACATGTCATACAATGATTGTTGCAGAAAGACAACCTACTCACAAAGAGGCAGCAGGCATGATCAGTCACAAATACTTACAGGAAGGCCAGGTATGAAGTTTGCCCCATGTCATCCCCTCCACCCGCATAAGATGTTTCCTAATAGTCCAGGTTAGCTTGTTCCTTTTTTCTGGCTAGGTGGGGATGCTTATAGGCCACACAATGGGGTGCAATGAATCATTCTTTTATTGCTAAACATTCTTATTGAAATGCTTGAAATGATGCTATTGATTGCTACCATGTTTTGCAGCATTCCAGCTTTCCATTTATTTATCTGTTTTAATGTCAGATACAGAGCCTGGAAGCCTCAAAGGAATTGCTGCAGGGACACTGGTGCATATGAGTGCCAAGTTTCCTACCGCTATGACAGCAAGGCATTCTGTGCTATAAGCCCTTCATCTGTACTCTGAGATATTATAACCTAGATGAAAAATTGCCATCCTAGGTGCAACAAAACACAAGTAGTAAAACAAAAATAAAACAAATACTCAATGCCCCAGAAACCTTCAGGCACTGATTGAAATAGTTTATGGGCTCTTCAGCACCTCAACTTAAAAGGCACCTCAACATGAATTATGTGCAATTTTCCCTAAATCTTCCGTTCTTGGTAGCAGGGAGGACTGACTTGCTTAATCTATTTCACATTTCCTGGTGTCAGGAGGTCCTTTCAGTGAGCCAGGAGCAAAAGGTGGCTCATCAAGAAAGCCAAGGAACCAATCATATGGTCTATATACACAAATGACCCCCCTTTTGGTAGATATTGCTGTTCCAATTTCAACAAATATTTATGCAGGGACATTTTATTGGATTTTCTGCCAATGGCTACAATAGAACTACCATTTTAAATGTATACTTAATTACAAGCCCAGGTGGCAACTTCTGTTTGGAACCGTTTTTCTGTCTGCTTACCCTGCTCCCACCATTGATTCTTATTACTCTTCCCAAAACAATATAACCTCAGTGATTACCTCTGTATGCCCAGCATCCAAATTAGGTGATTCACATGTAAAACCATGGTTTTTGATTGGAGAACTCCTCTTTGCTGGCAAATTCAACAATTTGTTAGTACAGAAGCTTTATGAATCAAGCTTTAGCAATTCTGACAGCAGACTATACTTTAAATGACCCAATCTTCTTAATCATATATGAATAACTAGTTATCCTCTTTAATCAATACAGAACTGTCTTTAATCAATACAGAACTATCAGGGAATCGAGAATTACGGATTCTAAATTTAATTGCATTTTATTGTAAATATTGGGCAGATAATATTGCGGGTGAGATCAGAATTAAAATTGTTAGGTGCAATTCTCAACTTCTTAAAGATCTATAAGAATTGATTCATGGTAACTAGGATTTTTTAGGAGATGAGTTGTTAGATATAAGTTCTGGGCCACATTAGTATTACCATAAAAGATAAAAATTGGTTCACTGTATGTGACATTTGCCTTTGTTTTTTGGGTGAAGCTAGGCAACATCTTTATTATGATTATAAGTTACATTACATCATTAATACTGTACTTAAGATGCTGGGACATAATCTTTGACAGCGGCTGATAGCCTCCTGATATTTCCCATTTTTAGTCCTTCATATATTTCTCTATCATTGGGCTAAATGAGAGAGCTACTTTGGATGGAAGATACTGCAGCATCTAAGTGATTGGCAGAACTTGTGCTCCTCATCTTGCCCCGTGTCCTTTAAGCTCACTTGCTACCTACCTAGTCATGCAATGGATTTGACGAAAAACCCATTGTTTACGTGAAATGCGGGCCCCCTTTCTGATTCATTTTCAACATTAATTAGCTTACTAAGACAGTATTTATTTCTGGAAGTTCATGGAGTAGCTAGGCCAGAGAGCTTCATGTTACTGCTAAAATCAATGAATTATAGAATACAATTTTTCCACTATACCATTAAGTCAAATGAATTCACATACAGAATCGCACTCTGCCAAGGTTCTCAACAAAGCTATACTCATGGCATCAGTATGAGTACATAAAGAATGTAAAACATGCCCCCTGTCAAATTCTAGGAATGGGAACATGTCAAGTAATTTAGCACTTTATTCTCATAAAACCCTCAGAACGTGACTCAAGGTTAGATTTTAAAGGGCACCTATATTTTAAAATCTCACAAGTTTATCCTCTAGTTACAATCCACCTCTATGATTAGATTTATTCTTAAAAAACCCAAGGAGATAGTTTTCTCAACAATTTTTCCTTCTTTCTTATTACCAGAAAAAGTTACATTAAAAATGAAGAAGCAGAATAGCTTGATTATTAGTGCTAGGAATTCTGTTTGTAAAAACAGTTCAGGCAATAGAAAACCTCTCTTCACTGCCATCCTTTCAAAAAAAAAAGCATGCAGATAATACTGTAAACGGTCATAATAACTATAGTGTGCATATAGATGGAAAATAACTTGTTTTAGTGTGCGCTCATATATACGTGCACACACACACACACATGCACACAAACACATACAAACACACAAACCTGTGATTATATTCCTGATGGGTTTAACAAGTGCAGTAAAGGCAGTGACTTCTGGCTGTCTATGTTCCCACATTGGCTGCCAAATGACAAGACCACTGGCAAGACGAAAGGTCAGATCAGATTCCTAAAAATAAGAATACAGCAGATTATTGGATTATTCTAAGGAAAAAGGATATACATGTAAAACTTTCCAATTCTAAAGCTGGTTAATTTTTTCCCCACATATATGCTATTTATCGTGCCAAATTAGCACTCAAATAAAGTGCTAATCTGACTTTAGCAAAAGGCCAGGTTAGCTAGTCTTTTAATTAGATCATCTAAGTAAAATTACTGTAATTAATTAAAATTTAAGCAAAAATTACCATAAACATTAAGACGAAGCAAGATTACTCCACCATCTCTCCCTCCTCTACTTTAGTTACATTGTCCAGAAAAGAAAAAATCTGTGGATCCTGTATTGCACATATTTTGGCAAAGTCTTTTCAGTACAGGCAATATATCCCCTGGAAGGATTACTTTTTTTGATTAAAAATGAAAGGAGATGTGGGACTACTATTGCCATTAGAGTTTCATGGAATTGGTGTTCATCTCAGTCTTTTTGCCCCTTTTAATCTCCTGTGCAGCTCTAATGAAGGAGAAGAAGCCAGAACAATAGCAGAGATAGAATAGCTATAAAAGACTCACTTTGGTGAACCTCTTTAGGACTCAAAAAAGACAGAGAAGTTTAGAAGTCTTTATTTTAGCCTCAATGTGTTTGGAACTAAAACAAATTACTTAAGGGGTACAGTAATCGCTGGATCAATTAATTGCACGTGGGAGTTTATGGACATCCTGGTGCTGCTAAATGTGTCGTGTGAACACGGCCATGTTGCACCCTCCAAACCAGAAACAGAAAACATGATTAGAAGCGCTAAGGGTATTTTGTCACTTTAAATGCCTCAACTATGACTAAGGCTCAGTAGGAAAAAGAATGAGTCATCTTTAGAGGAAAAACAGAGAACAATTCATAGCCTTTTTCATAATCCTCAGCAGGCTTTGAAGACTTGAATTTAAGCTTTCCAGTCTCCATATGAGTAGTATGAATGAGCCCAAGGAGAAGTAAACAGAGTCTTGTATGAAGATGATGACTAGTTTGGATAGTAAGGAAGGAGCAACAGTAGTCACAGCTCAGTTATAGAGATAATGCAAGAATATCAAGACACTGTTTCTGGAAAACAAGATCATATGTCCATATTTTTGTCCCAAAGATGCTTTTACAAGAGGCAACTGGACTTTCTTCTTTTTCTTTGAAGACATTTTACTCAAGAAGCTTCTTCAGCTCTGACTGGATGGTGGGGAATGGAAGAATTTATATTCCCTGTAGAAAGCTGGTCATTTGTATTCTTTTAGAGAGATGTTGAGGCCACTTGGAGGTTTGTCAGTGTCCTCAGGGTCACAAATGGATGTGACACCTTCTTCGAACTGCTGAAAGGACTGTGTCGTGTGTTTTCTGCAAGGTATTTTCTGCCCTGTGTCCCTTCACTGTGACTTCAGCTTGAGAAGGAGACAACACAGACTCAGCCCCAATAGCCTGTGAACACACTGTGTTCGCTATAAACACAAGCACAGGCTGTTGGGAATGAGTCTGTGTTGTCTCCTTCTCAAGCTGAAGTCACAGTGAAGGGACACAGGGCAGAAAACATCCTACAGAAAACACAGCTCCTTTCAGCAGTTCCAAGTTCCATACCCATTTGCATTACTCAGGTGACCTTAAGGACAAAGGTAAAGCTCCACAGCTTCAATGACTCTCTAAAAATATACAATCTTTTTCTAAAGATATTCTATTTATGGCAGGCAAAAAAGCTGGATCTTGGATCAGTTTGAAGCCAGATGGCTGACTCTTTGCACTAAAGGGGGAAAAAAATCTGCAATTACCTCACACTCTTCTATATATAAATCAAATAAATAAACAAATTCCCTAATAAATGCAACATAGATAGAGACATGATAGTAGAAAAAAATCAGACTGTTTCTTGTATCCACATACTACTTCCATCAAACACCAGATGTGCTAAGTAGTATTTGTTACTTATGATAGCCAAATACTCCATCTCCTTTACAGCCCTTACAGCAGGGGTGAAATGCTCCCGGATCAAACTGGATTGCCTGATCTGGTAGCAATTCTTCCCTATGGTTTGGCGATCCGGTAGCGATCACCGCCTAAGTGTCATTACTTCCTGGTTTGAACGGAAGCATGTGCTTCCGAACCAGTAAGGAAGGTAAGTAGATTTCACTCCTGCCTTACGGCCATTTTAGGCACTTACTTTAATCCTATGAACCAGAGGAGCAAACAAGAACACAAAAAGCTCAACAGTGGCCATTGAATTCTGAAAGAACTTCCTTCTGCTGTTCTCTTCTTCTTCATTGGTACTGTCACATCTTGATTGCCCTGGAGATCCTTGGTTTTCAATCTGGTGGATAAAGGCACTGCTGCTTCCTCTCCAGCTTGATCCTCTGTCTCCTGATCCTCCAAAGTGGTCATGGCTGCAGTCTTGAGGTGCTTCTAGCAACATCCAATGTAGAGTGTGAAGGAGTTTTGTCTCAGCAACACCAAGTTTGTCCTGATGTCCTAGATGAAAAAAGATTGTGAGGACCGTGATTAAATGGTGCAGCTTGAAAAAAAGCTCTGCTGAACTTGTTTATCATATTACCAAGCACATGCTATTGTACAAAACCAGCAGTCAGCTAAATGAATCTCCTTATTTGTTGCCCATGTTGATCATCTAAAAAGACACTGTACTTGGCTATTATATTTTATCTGACAGGGTTATACATGAACTGTTCTACTTTAAATCATTCCTAAAGCTACTTCTAAAACATAAACATCTCATTTTTTCTACCCTGTTTCCCCCAAAATAAGACATCCCCTGATAATAAGCCCAATTGGGATCCTGGAGTTCAGTCGGATCTATTGGTTATGTATCTATCATCCAGCTGCATAGCCTCAGCCCTGCCCGCACTACTGGATGTCTTGGCCAAGTTGGCGGTGGAACTCCCCAACCTTTTGGTGGTTGGGGATTTCAACCTGCCCTCGGCTGGGGAGTCATCTGAGTTGGTGCGGGAGTTCATGGCCTCCATGGCGGCCATGGATCTGACTCAGATTGTGCAGGCCCCAACTCATAAAGGAGGACACACACTCGACCTGATTTTTCTCTCTGGGCAGTGGATAAATGATCGGGGGGAGGAGTCTTTATCCATTAACCCCCTGTCATGGACCGATCATTCCCTCCTTAGGCTAGACTTTCCTACCGTCTTACCCCGCCGCTGGGTTGCGGAACTGGTGAGTTGATTCCGCCCCAGGCGCCAGATGGAACACAAAAGGTTCCTGATGGAGCTTGGGTCATTTTCCGCCTCCTTAACCCATGATTCCTCCGAAGCCCTAGTGGCGGCCTGGGAGCAGGCTGCGGTAGGGGCCCTGGATCGAATCGCACCTATGCGGCCTCTGATCCGATGCAGATCCCGGGGGGCTCCATGGTTTATCACAGAGCTCAGGGAAATGAAGCATCGGAAAAGACACCTGGAGGGCAGTTGGAGGTCCTCCCAATCCAAATCCGACTGAACACAGTTAAGAACCTACATTAGGTCTTACCTTGTGGCGATGGAAGCAGCGAAATGTCAATATTTTGCTGCTCTCATTGCATCTGCAGAAAACCGCCCAGCTGCCCTGTTTAGGGTAATCCGCTCCCTCCTGAACCAGGGAGGGAGGGATGACCCCTTGCAGGGGATTTTGCACAGTTTCTGCAAGATAAAATTGCTCGAATTCGGACTGAGTTGGACTCCGACTGGGCAGAATCTGCTGAGGAGACCGGGGCTAGTCTTGGTGAAGCCTTCTGGGTTGAGTTTCACCCTGTATCATTGGATGAAGTGGACAGAATTATGGGTTGGTTGGGGGCCTCCACATGTATTTTAGACCCGTGTCCCTCCTGGCTTGTTTCTGCAGCCAGAGAGGTGACTGGAGACTGGATCCAGGTGGTTGTTAATGCTTCGCTGAGGGAGGGTTTTGTCCCTGCCTTATTAAAAGAGACGGTGGTACGACCTCTCCTTAAGAAGCCCACCTGGATCCAGACTCACTTAACAACTACCGTCCTGTCTCCAACCTTCGCTTTTTAGTGAAGGTTGTTGAGACCATGGTGGCACAGCAATTCCCTCATTTCCTGGAGGAAACAGACTACCTGGATTCTTACCAATCTGGCTTCAGGCGCGGTCATAGCATGGAAACGGCATTGGTCACCCTAGTGAATGATCTCTGGCGGGCCCGTGATGGGGGTTGTTCCTCCATCCTGGTCCTTCTTGACCTCTCAGCGGCTTTTGATACCATCCTATCCTACTGCAGTATCCTACTGCAGCGACTCAGGGGGTTGGGGATAGGAGGCACTGTGTTGCAGTGGTTCTCCTCCTACCTCTCAGGCCACTCGCAGTTTGTATCAGCGGGGGGTCAGAGATCCTCCCAGAGGCCTCTCACTTGTGAGGTGCCTCAGGGATCGGTTCTCTCCCCCCTGCTCTTTAACATCTATATGAAGCCGCTGGGTGAGATCATTCGTGGCTTTGGGGTGAGGTATCTCCAATATGCGGATGATACCCAGCTTTACATCTCCACCCCGGGCCACCCTGGGGATGTCCTTTCCGTGATGTCCCGCTGCCTGGAGGCGGTGTGGGTTTGGATAGGTAAGAACAGGCTCAGACTGAACCCTTCCAAGACTGAGTGGCTCTTGGTGCCAGCATCTCGGGATCTAGAGATACCATCCCTAGTGATCAGTGGGGAGATCCTTACCCCATCCGACAGGGTTCGCAACTTGGGAATCTTCCTGGATTCTCGGCTATCCTTGAATGACCATCTGACGGCCATAACCAGGGGGGCTTTCGCACAAGTGCATCTTGTGCGCCAGTTGCGCCCTTTCCTAGACTGAGATGCCCTCGCCATGGTCACTCATGCCCTCGTTACTTCTTGGATGGATTACTGTAATGCCCTCTACATGGGGCTGCCCTTGGGATGCATCCAGAGACTCCAGTTAGTTCAGAATGTGGCCGTGCGGGTAGTTATGGGGGCTCCTCGTTACTCCTGTGTTACACCTCTCCTGCGTGGGCTGCACTGGCTACCGGTTCTTTTCCGGGTTTGTTTCAAGGTGCTGGTACTTACCTATAAAGCCCTACATGGCATAGACTTGGCCTACTTACAGGACCACCTCTTGCCTTCCTCCCATCGTCCAGTGTGCGCCCACAGAGCAGGCCTCCTCCGGGTGCCCTCAGCCAAACAATGTCGGCTGGCGGCCCCCAGGGGGAGGGCTTTCTCTGTTGGAGCCCTGATCCTCTGGAATAGTTTGCCCACTGACCTTAGGACGGCCCCCAACCTCCTCTCCTTTCGCCGCAGATTAAAGACGTGGCTGTTCCAACAATTCTCTGATCATGGGGTTGTATAGTTTTTATAATTTTAATGGTTGTTATTAAACAACGATTATTATTTTAATTATGTTTATTGTGATTTGTATTGGTGATTGTTTTATGTAAGCCTCCCTGAGTCCTCAGGGAGAATGGCGGCATATAAATCACAAAAATAAAATAAATAAATAAATAAATTGGGCTTTTGAGCACATGGCAATAAAGCCAAGCGCTTATTTCAGGGTTCAAAAAAATATATAAGACAGGGTCTTATTTTCAGGGAAACATGGTATGCTCTAATAAACGCAGTTAATATTTCAGAAGGTATCATCTAAACAATAATTTCTTGGACTTTATCTTGTATTTATATTGCATTGTATTGAAAGATAGATAAGACATGTGTTTTTCTATTGAAAACATGCTTTTAATTATATTTTGTAAAAATATAAGCAATTATCGGTTTCCTAAGGACTTTTACTGCTGACAATATTTTTAGTGTTATCATGTAGGTTTTAAAATCCAGCTGTCTTTCTATCACATTTTTGTGATTGACTGTGTCCTTCCATGGTCCACCAAGCCGCTCCCTGTGACAAGGCTCTCCATGATCAAACCATTTAAGATACCATTCTTCTCCTTTCATCATTGTAGTCCCTTTCCTATACAACCATCAGTTAATCTTGCCCTCACAGTTTACTGTGACATAATTTGCACAAAAGCAAATGTGCATGAAAACACACCCTCCCTCTCTCCCTCCCTCCCTCCCTTTTTCTAATGGAACTGAAATGCAAGTCATAGATCTTTAATCTGAACTGTTATTTAGTCGGTTTTAATAATAATTGATAACCACAGTTGTTTTTAAAATCTCAAATGTGCACTGACCTAACTTGTTCCGGTTGGAAAGCAGAGTGGCTGTGCAGTGAAGGACATGTGGTAAGGCAGCTTGAACCAATTCCCAGCGTGAAATGCTCTGGATGGCTTCAGAAAGAGCTGGTGAAAGACCATGCAGCTTGTTTTCAACCAAAACTCTTTCAAAGGACTAAAATGAAATGAGAGGAGAAAAAAACCCTTAGTTTAGGTTTTTGAAACTTTTACTATATTCTCTTTTTTATGCACTTTGCTGTTGTTGATGAAACATAAACTTACTAAAAGAAGGCAGATCTTTCATGTAACATTTTGCCTTGCTGCTTTTTGTAGTAAATATGAGCAAAGAATAGACTGGGTGCATTTATGTTTTAAATTTCATGTAAGTGTATCAGAGAACTGGTTGGACCATGATTTTTTGGAGCCATGGCTCTATGTGTAAAATGGTACATATGCTTATTATCCATGCTTGAGTGCTTGTCTTATAATCAAGCAATTACGCTTGCTCAATTTTTGTTTTATGCTAGCATTCATGACTTTATTGTTCATTCAAGGATATTTCTAAAGGATAAGATCTTTACTAAACAGGAAAAAATTTAATGATGGCATTGCTACCCTGATAGACACAAATTAATCTGGTGCTGCTTTTCCCTTCAAATGAACTGATCATCCTAAAGAGTCTCATGTTTTACCATACACAAATATGTAGCTTGGGCCATTTGTCCCAATAAATCAGAATAACAGAAGGGTTATTGGAAGGGACCTTGGAGGTCTTCTAGTCCAAGGCCCTTCTCAAGCCAGAGACCCTATAACATTTCAGACAAATGACTGTCCAGTCTTTTCTTAAAAGCCTCAGTGATGGAGCATCCACAAAATCTGAAGGCAAGCCATTCCATTGAATAGCTATAATGTTTTGACTCATTTCTTTAATCTTTCTTTAATCCTGTTATCAGTGGATATTTTCTTGTATAATAGTTTCAAAAGTTACTTGAAGATTTATTGGACATTGTTAAAACTGTGATTGGCAGGAATTGCAAGACAACTCATTCAGTCGCAAGACAGGTTTTGCATCTATTTTCAGACTGAGAGGGTCATATGTGGAATTGTAATTTCCAATAACTAGATGGGACTAGGACAAAGACAGGTAAGATTAGGAAGACTAGGGTGGGAAAAAAACTTTAAAAGCAGTATTAACAAGAAATATAGCTCTCAAAATGAAGCTTAATAACAATGCTAGGAAACTATTGGACAGGAAGCATTGTTGAAAATTGTAACTTTCCAATAAATATGATTTGTAACACACTTAGTATAACTTTGATTTTATTCAGTTTGACCAAATTGTCAAGTGAAAAACAGACATGAGCTGGTATATTCAAGGAACCAGTAGTCAGCTTCTAATTTGTCGTTAATTCCCATCCAACAAATTTGATAATTTTTCAAAAATAGCTAGATATTTAGCTGATTTAAAAAATGATAGATGAGGAATCTGATAAAATGGTCTAAGACAGTCAAGTAAACTGGAACAGTTATGAGCTCTCCAATATAGAATACTATAGAGGCAAAGAAACTTAATATGAACTAGCAAAATGATGTAGATGCAAAAAAGAACATTTTTTTTAAAAAAAATATAATTTCCAGGAAATTACATAGGAAGTAATAGTTCTATTTGAACCATCAACATTGAGAATTGTATTCAGTTCTGGACACCATATTTTAAAAAGGATTCAAAGAAACTTGATCAGGTTCAAAAAATATAACTAATATGATCAGGGAACTACAGCATCCTACAAACAATGATAGAAGGATAAATATGTTTCCTCAGAAAAAAAGATTACTGAAGTATTTGGCTTTGAGAAAATAACCACAACAACAGCAACAATATAGGGAGGGATTATTGATAGCATTCTTCAAATACCAGAAACTTTATCACCCATAATAAAATCAAACTCTGTTCTCTCTTATTCAGCATGAAGAATCAATGTATGTAGAAAGAGATTTAAATTACAGGATGGCAAATTCTAATTGAATGATGTGGTACAATCCTGTTTACTTTAACATCAGAACCATTAAGTCAGAAAATAGTGGGCTCCCCTTGAATAAATGTATTCCCAATTAGTGCATGTTGGATTCAGTGCATGAATAACAAAATAACAGAGTTGGTAGGGAACCTGAGGTCTTCTAGTCCACCCCCCCTCCTCAAGCAGATGACTCTACCATTCCAGACAAGTAGCTATCCAGTCTCTTCTTAAAAACCTCCAGTGATCAAGTACCCACAACTTTTGAAGGCAAGCCATAGAAGTGATGACTACCTCACTGATAGGAGGAATGTCTATAACAAGAGAGTACCTTTTTATCTACTTGTTAGCATTGAGCAGAAACAGATAATTGTATGTTTTAGTAACATAGGAACTGCAAGCCATCAATCTTCTACTGTACATTTTTTCCAGAAAATCTCTTAGCAATGGCTTGGACATTAAATATATCACTTTAGATCTCTATTCCCATCTTAAGAAAATAATGAGAGAAAAACAATTGATGTTTTAGCTAACTACAATTTTTCTAAGACAAAGGCAAGACTATTTCATATTTTTATAAAGTTCCATCCACAATCCTTTATCTAAAGCTTCGATTAATCATCTTTTGTTTAAGTTGATCTGAGGACTGCAGCCCTGATTACACTGCCCTTGGTCTACTGCCCCTCTCCTTGCAACTGGCCCAGTTCTGAACAGTATTCTGTCTTGTTGGGGAAGTGCAATTGACCTTTAAATGATATAATTATAGTGACAAATATGTGAAATAGAAAAGGGATATTCTAAAAATAGTGCGACATCACATATTTCAGTGACTTTAGCAGGGCAACTCACAAAAATACACAGGATATATTCAGTTTTTTTTAAAAAAAATCCCTGATGTAATCCTCATTGGTTATGGTTATGTCACTCTGACCTTGGAAAAATTACAAGAACAGTAATTTTGGAATTACTGTTGGAAATTACTATGGAAAATAGGGCAGATCAACCTGACCAACCCTTAAGGGGCTTAACATATACAGCTGGTAGCTCAAGCAATAAATGTTTCATTTGTACTAAAAAAAAAAAGCCCCACTTGATATGATGGTCATGTCCATGTCAAAGTTTATAAGCAGCAACTTTCTCTCTGCTGGTGATAAAATAGGAGAAAGTTATAACAATTAGGAAAAGTATAAGAATATATATGGAAAAATGACTCCTATAATGTTCTGCATTTGTTGAAAACTAAAAATACTCATCAAGCTCTAAATTTTTATTCTGCCTTCTTCTCTAGATTAGGAACCATCTTGGTTGTGGATCATAACTTATTTTCCTGAGTAGCTAGCTGGTATTCTTCTAATAATGTGTTGACCTCATCAGGAAAGGCATCTTTTGGCTCAATTTAAAAATTATTTTCAAGAATTTGAGGACTTAAACCCCACCACCATCCCCCATTGGTTCAATATCAAGCCACCAAAATTCGCAACAACCAAATTTCATCATCCAAAAAACCATCATGAACTTTGCCTTGTGCAGCACCCCTGCACATATACACCTGACTTTTTATAAAGCTATTATTCTATGTATTCTTCATTCTCTGGTTGTCTTGTGTTCACTTCTTGGTATTGTTTTGGGATGGGCTACCTTCAATTCTTTTGATTGCTTCTTCTGGTACATCACCCAGAATTTTCAGGTTAAGATGGGCTACAAACATTGCAAACCATCAAACAAACCAA
Source organism: Masticophis lateralis (assembly GCA_030761175.1). Taxonomy (NCBI): domain Eukaryota; kingdom Metazoa; phylum Chordata; class Lepidosauria; order Squamata; family Colubridae; genus Masticophis; species Masticophis lateralis. The sequence goes on from JAUDYJ010000001.1 coordinate 181,113,324, forward strand.
CAAACCAACAAATCAATCAATCAATCAATCTCTGTGTACTCCCTGGGATATAAATTTTAGCAAGGAACATATTCAAAGTCTTTGACACAGTGATGCTTTTTTGAGAGGTAACTATCTAATTAAGTCTACATTCTAGCATTGGGCAAATTTTCTGTAGAGAATCGCAGAGATCACCATGGGAATGAAGGAAGTGGTTAGCAAAATATGACTTAAGGCTGAGAAAATGTGAGAATATTAGAAAGAAACATAATTTGGTTCTGTCTTAACTCTCCCAAGTATAAGAAGGAGGAAAGGAAACACACAATTGAGTTTTTCAAGATTTTATTATTATAGCCTTTACCAATAAAGTAGAATTCTAGTACTTCTCATGAAGTCTGTTTCCTGACTTGGCCTATCTCAAAGGGACAACAATTTAAAAACAACTAGACAGTCATGTTTTATGTCTCACCCAAATATAGCATGTCTCTGCTATTCATTGACGTACCCCTCCTCTTTTTTTAAAGAGCATGCTGGTTTAAGAATCATCTTATTTTAAAGATGAACTTCATCATTTTTCAGGCTACACAGCTCTGTTAAATATCTGTTCTGAAGCAGATCTGATCAGATACCTCAGACCAGTCAATCTTAACAACTAGGAATAAATACCATTTTTCTCTGCCTCCTACTCCTTAGGTTTCTATAATTGCAGAGGAGTTTCATTGAATTCTTGTTGAAGTTTCCTCTAGTGAGATCTTTGTTTAAAACCCTATGGATGCTGGCTTGTTAAAATTTTATCAAATGTGGAAGCCTGGCTTCTTGCTCAGAGATTTTTCTTTTTAATTGGAAGATTTGCTCTGTCCTCCTTCCCTTAGTCCCCAGCCCTATTTCGCTTGTCAGTTGGTCAGCCATTGCCTTCACATCTCCTCCTCCATAACTTTTTTCAGTTAGTACCTGAAACTGTCTCCCATTTCACTGGGATTAAGACACCCAAGAATCTATAGTGGATGGCAGAAGTTTCTGCTTCCAAATTTGGAAATAGAAATGAAATAAGAGTTATACCCAGTAACTGGACAGTGAGTTCTTGTCCAAAGGAACTAAATTCTTCAAATTACTCCCAGACATTTTGTTCTTGGCTAAATTATATTAGATTAATTGTAATTTAGTAAATCCCGGGGGGTGGGGGTGGGGGGGGGCTTGATTCTAAATATGGCAGTATATCCAAAAGCTAAATAAACATGGAGAAATGGTGTTACTAGATTGTTCAAAGAACAATAATATAAGAGACCACCAAAATCTTAAGAGAAAAATGTTTATATGATTTTTTTGTTTTTTAAAAAATCAACAAAAACCCTGTATTGATTTTGCCTGGCTTTTCTTACAATTTACATGTTATTCTGAAATTTGCAAATTATTCACAATATATCAAATATTTTTTTTCTACTACTATATATTTAAACACAATTTAGCCCAAATATGCTTTTTAGTCCAATATTTCCAAATATGTCTTTATTTTTATGAAACTGTCTACAACTTTTACTAGTATATGATAAATAATTTTGAGAAATTAGAAAAAAGGGAGAATCTGAGGAGCAAAATAATGAATCTACTTATTCTCTTAGAAGCTACCAATTAAATGAAAATAATCAAATGACTGTTTGAAAGAGATGGATCATATTTTTAAAGGAAGCATTTATATATAAGCCAGTTAATACAATACATTAAATTGGCTTCAAGAATGAGTGCATTCAAGAGCAAGATTTCATTGTACATCTCACACTAAACAATAAACTGCTTATAAAACTATGAAGAATACAACAAATTTCTTCTCCATTACAATCTACTCTATAGCCCATATTGTCCTATTTCAAGCCTATTGAATCTTGTTCAATTCTATTTCCAGTCTTGTAAAATCTTAAATATAATCTTGTCTTGCTGGAGAGTATATGTAGTTCATTATCTATTATTTTCAATCCTTTGTAAAAGAAAGTTAAGTCTTGGTAAAATATTCATTTTGATAGTAGCAATAAGCATGAAAAGTTTAATTTCAGTTTATGTTTTTTCATTGCTAGTTTAACTTCTGAAATTTTATTTTCTCAATATATTTTCATTGCCAATGATTCTATGGTTAGTAAAAATAATGAAGGAGATGGGGTATCTTTAGTTTTTTCCCTTTGGCATGGCACATTGTTCAAATAAAAATATTTTTTAAAAAAATATTTAATAAAAATATTTTTAATGTCTTAGTCAGCATTTTTCCATTTAAAAATGCTTTGTAGCTATTTAAAAAGTTAGCACCACAACTCATCTGTTTCAAAACTTCATACATAAAAGACTTTTCTAGATTGTCAAAACCTTTTTCTGTCTCCAAAAAGATCCTAGCCATTGTTTGATTGCTTGGATTCATGTTGTCAATAACATTCAATATATGTCTAATGTAGTCTCTCATATATTTATTTGGGACAAACCTGATCAGGTTTATTATATATGCATTCTTCCTGAAAGTATAACTTGTGGAAAACTTAAAATTTACATTTAGTAAAAAGTACACCATTCAAAGGGGAAACCATGGATCTAGCCTGCCTCAATCAAACGTTTAACTATCAGTAGTGAAATGAGTAGTATGTTTGACCCACTGAGTTGAACATAGCTTCCTGAGCTTCATGTTAGAAGCAAGCAATTCATGCACATCAGTAAATCAAGAACATCAAAAATCACATACCACACAAGAAGCTTCATATTGCTTTCCCAATTTGGGTCTCAAAAATGCACTGAAAAAAGACATAGATGTTGTTAAAACAAGATTTTAGGTATAGTATATTATTAAATATTTTGATTCATTCGCACAATTGTTTAGTTTATATAAGTGAATATGTGTATTTAAATCGATAGATGACCAGTTAGAAATATATAGTGACATTTCAAAATAGCAATAGCAATAACATTCAGGCTTATATACCATCCACTTTTTACAGCATTCTCTAAGCTGTTTACAGAGTCAGTATATTGCTCCCAATAATCTGGGCCCTCATTTTACCAACCTTGGGAAGAGGGAAGCCTGAGTCAACCTTGAGACTGTCAGGATTGAACTCCAGTCTGCGGGCAGAATTAGCCAGCAATACTGCATTCTAATCACTGTGCCAACAGGGATCTTGAAATCCCATGCTATAAAGCTAGCAGGTGGCTGCTATGGAGAACATTTTTCAAGATACAATTCTTATAACAAGCAAATGTACACCATAAGTGCAGAACCCAATCTGTAAGCTCCAGCACACATTTTGAATAAAGTTTAGGATCTCAGAGAGGGAAAATTAGATGCTAAATGGATGGCTTAACTATAGCACAGGGTTAAGGAAGGCATCATTTTACCACTTAAAAATCCTCAGGCACCCAGCCAAAATAAAGCCAATATTTTTGATAGAGGGATTGAACACTACAAAATATTTATACCTATTTAGGCCCAATAACCACTTCCTCCTAAGGCTAGATATTTATGTTATAATCAGTCCAAATTATAATGGAATCACTAGTTATATCCCTCTGTGCCCTTGAAAGTGAAAAGTAATTTTTTTTCTTCCTTGCCTACACTCCTGCCATTTTTCTTCCTTGCCCACATTCCTGCCATTTTTTGCACATGATATATATCCTGATAGATATGGGACGGGATTGCAGCTAAAGAAAAAATACCCTATTCAGTAAGAGGTATTATTTGAGTCCTTGGGTTCTCCAGGTTATATATGAGCAGGAACCAGTAACATTAATAGATCTGCAACAAGTGATGTGATTGGACAGTAGAGCCCCAGATTTTCTAGCCTGTAGACACAGTGGAGTTTTTGAGCATGTGTTGTGCATGCTCAGGTAAGCTGGTTGGCATAAGATGGTGCTTGCCCATTCCCAAAATGGTCTTCATGACAAATGTGGCCAGTCATAAAACTGTCAAGGCAAACTGATAAGATTGTTCATTGTCAGGACCCCAAGATACTCAGTACCAGTCTGAGTTTGGCTTTTTTTTATTTATTTGTTTTTTTCTACAGCCACTTAACATTTTTAATAATTAGGACAGGGCTGCAACAGCCCTCAAAAATGTCAGCAGCAGGAAGTGAGTAGTCATCCAGATGTCTATCTAAGATGTTTATCATATGCCTTTAAAAAAAAAAGGATGGCCTGAATTGAGTTAATTTGTGTAATGCTTACTTTTCATCATATAAGAAATAATCTAGTACCCCACCAACATTGGAAAATGATGATGAACATCTGAATCAAGTCTGATGGAGAGAGGGGAATGATAAAGCTAGATGGTATCAAAAGTATGAACTTGTCCACCCTCCATTAACACAATGCCATCGTGTCTCCATCCCTACTAATCATGACACAAAGAAATGGTCAGTCCACAGGCCACAGTTTGAAAAGGTGTAGCCTGTAATTATGGAAGAGGTGATCCATGATATCTTTAATTCAACCTTATTATCTTCTATGATATATACCATAACTAATCTTATCTTACTAAAGTAATTGTCAGCAAGAATGAGCTGAGCATTCTGTTTTGAAAGATAAAGTGCTTGTTATATAGTAACTTTTATCAATGAAATCCTTTAAATTGTACATACATAATTATTATCACAAATATTAGGTGAATCAAATAAATCTTTTATTGAACTGCATTTATGTCAGTTAGAAGAGACTAGGAAATCACATCCCTAAGAAATGTTAGAATTACCTGTTAGAATTCATTCTTGCCATTGTTAATGTTTTATTATAGGAAAATATAGTTTTTTAATGAGTTGGGGGTGAATTTCCATAAATTGTTAATGTTCAATTTTATTGGGAAAGAAGGGATGTTCATAGATAGACAATGTATGTATACAGACAGTTAAAACTAATACAAAAAGATGATTTATTCTTTTGCTGAACCATTTTATTTATTTATTTATTGTCATATTTATATGCCGCCCTTCTCCCGAGGGACTCGGGACAGCTCACAGAATAAAACAACCCAACAATAAATAGAATTAAAATGTTAAGATCCGATTTAAAAGCCCAAATCCCCCAAATTAAAATGCATGGCAGATCAGGGAATTTGAGAGCCATGTCTTTAGATCGGTGCAGAAGGTGCGGAGGTAATGTAACGGTAATATTTAATAAATTTAGTAATTTAGTAATGGTTACTGTATGACTTTTCTCAACCCTTGTGAAGATGGGTAACTGAAGCTGCAATTCCAAGCACACCCAGTTTTGGAGTAAGATGGGAGGAGGGAAGTTATTCATGGGACTTGAGATGCTTTTCCAGGGGTCAGATACAGTTTCCCCAATTTCATCTTCTTATGTAATGTTGGCAGTTGACTCTAGTTGCAAAATGGGTTTTCTGATGTTTCTTTGGATGGATAGCATGACATCCCCTGACACTGGCTGCAGCCCTGACTTATTAGAGGTCACTGAGGAAGTGGTTTTATGGCATGCAGCGCTGGCACTTGGCCAGCAGAGACATCAGGCTGCAAGCTGAGGAAAAGGAGAGAGCATGGATCTATCTTAACTCAGCCCCCAAATAGAGACCAACGGTAGAGGGCAGCAAAGAGTCCGAGGTTTCCGTATCTCTGCTGCTGTCTAATGACTGTCCCCCTAAAGCAGAGCGGATTATTTAAAGAAAAGGTAGCTTCTCGTTGCCCTACCTTCGATCTCTTGGAATCAAGAACCTACAAGCGAGCGAAGAGCACGTAATTCTTACTGGAATCCCAGCCCGTGAATCCCAGCGAGGTTTAGCCGGCAGCGCCCCCTATTCTCCCTTACCTGGTTTGCCTCCACAGGAAGGTCTGGATAGGCAGCGGAACCCCTCGGCCGCTCTCCTGGTCCTGGCCTTCTGAGCTTTTCCTTTTCACCATGGTGCTGGTTCCTGTGCCGCAACAGCTGTTAGCCCATGTCTCTGCTCCGCCGCAGCAGCTCTCTCCGCCTCCGGCTCCGCTGGTGCAAAATGGCTGCAAAAACAGCGGCCGCAGCCAAGCAGGGAGAAATCAGCGCAGTTTGCGAGGAGACGGCGGTGGCGGCGGCGGCGGCAGCCAAGGACGAGAGGATACTCGCCTCCCGCCCCGCATGATTCCCTTCCTTCAGAACCTCCTTCTGTGGACAGCAACTAGCGGGAAGGGACCTGCGCGTGATGTGTCAAGGGGATACCAACGCGAGGGGGGGGGGAGAGGGGAGGAGGCGACGACGGAGAGGAGCGGCGCCTCCAACGGATACCAAACTCCCCGATTTGAAGTGGAAAGTTTGGGGAGTAGGAAGGGCTTCTCGAATTTCCATCCTTCACAACCATAAACTGTAATTAATTCATTCCCTAGAATGGTTTCTTCTTTATGCAGTAATATTTCCACTCTTGGCTCGAGGCGAGGGGGGCTTACAGTAACAACTAACTTGTTGATAGAATCATATAATCTATATCTGGAAGGGGAAAGACAAAGAAAGTAAATGCTGAAAACTCCTCCTTAATCAAAAGAATCTGTCGAAATTGAAGCAAAGCAGTATCACTATCACAGGAACAGATCTAGGAAGCATACAGAACATTCCTCTTCCTATTTTATTCCACAGCAACCCTGTGAGATAGGATAGCTGCTCATTTAGAGAACTTTCCTGGCTTTATAGTATTGTTTGCAGGGACTGGCAGCAATTCTCCAGGACTCAGGTGAGAATGTTTTCCCAGTCTCTCTCCCGTCGCCTTGCCTCTCCCCTTCCCCCACATAGATAGGGCAGAGTTTTTCAAACTATATTCTGTAGACCCCAGTTATCCATAGGAGGTCTATGGGATTCTATGAGAGACAACAAACTAACGAAGAAGTAAAAAAAATGTGTTTCACTCAAACATAATTGAAATTTCTATCATTTGAGTTTTCTCTTGATTAGGGATTTAGAAGGGGTTTTTTTTACAAACAAACAAACAAACAACAGGTGCCAATAGAAGAGAATATTTGTGGCTCAGGATTCAACTGTGGGGTTCTTGGTGCTCTTTGAGCTTAGTGCTCTTGTTGCAGACATTTCATTACCAAACTAGGTAATATCATCAGTGCACTGCTGATATTTCGTAGTTTGGTAATGAAATGTCTGCAACAAGAGCACTAAGCTCAGAGAGCACCAGACTCCACAAATAGGCTCTGCAAAACCCGTTTTGCCTGAAAAAGTTCAATAACTCCATGCCTAGGGTATAGAATCCCAAAATGTGGAATCCAGAAGTACCAGCACAAGCCGCAGCACAATCTCTTGGCATCCATCAACTTTCTTCCACAGCATAACTTTATATATTATTTTTAAACAAATGTATTCTTATTCTCGTTTGCTGCATAGTCAGCCACACATTTAGATCGCATTTGGCATTTTTATCAACCCGTCAAGTTCTTTCCAAGGATCTAGGATAGGCAGCTACTGTTTGATTATGTTAAAGATATAGGAGCAGGTGTAAGCTGTTCCAAGTAAAGCCATCTTTTGCAATTAACTCATGGTGAGCTTGTCAACGCTGATGGTGTTCAAGCGATGTTGCAGTTGTTTTGGGATTGCGCCCAAGACACCTATTACTATTGGTACTATCTTTGCTTGCTTTTGCCATAGTAGGTTTTTGTATTTTATCTTTGCCAGTTCTTTCTCATCTATTCTGCTGTTTCCAGGTACCGCCTTGTCTTTCTTATAGACAATTCTTAAGTCTGGGATGTTATGTGGCAGGCACCTGTCTGTTTGAATTCTAAAGTTCCAGAACAATTTAGTTTCTTCATTTTCTATGACTTTCTCTATTTTATGGTCCCATTAGTTCTTGCTTGCAGGCAAATTATATTTCTTGCAGATCTTCCAATGCACCATTGTTGCTATTTTGTCATGCTGTTGCTTGTATTCAGTGTGTATGATCTTCTTGCAGCAGGACCAGGTGATTCATTGTTTCTTCAGCTTGTTTGCATAGGTGCCTGTTGCTGTCTTCTCGACTCTGGCTTTACAGGCATTATTCTTAAGGCTTAGTCTCATGCAACTAGAATTAGCTCCTCTGACTCTTTCTTCAAATTTTCTGCTCTTAGACTTTGCCAGGTCCTACTATTATCTGCTTTCTCTGCTATTGTTTAATGCCCTGGATGTGTAATGCTTTGTCTTCCCGTGCTTCCTTTCTCTTCTTCATTTGATCTTTCTTGTAGGCCAGTTTGGTAACTTCAGTACTCATTATGCCTTTCTGGTATACTAGCTTCACTGCATCTTCTGTCTTTCAGACTGTCTTTCAGATTTTCTTCCAAAGCCCTTATTTCTTCTTCAATCATCTGATGTACTTGCAACATTCCATACTCACCCATTTTCCTTGGTAGGTAGAGTCTGTCAATGCTTTACACGATGAAGGACTTGAATTCATTGTCATGGCTATTGGCTATTTAAAAGGATAATGTTGAGCAACAATTCCATTTCAGATGGTGTTTTTTCATATAGCTTCAGATCATCCATGAAAATGAGGCTTAATAGCTTGTCAGATGTTTTTGAAGTTTAATAGCCATAATCTGACTTGTTCAGTATTGTTGACAGAGCAATCAGTGCAAGGAAAAACAGTAGTGGTGATAGTGAATCTACTTGAAAGATTCCTATCTTGATATTAACATCTTTCAATCTATCACCATTGATCAGCAACTGTGTCTTCCATTGTGCCTTTGATCTTTGCACAAAGCTTCTGATATTTCTACTGACTCTTGTTATTTCTAGGCACTTTATTATCCATTCACTTGGCAGAGAATCAAATGCCTTCTTGTGACCAATGGATTGTTAGTGGATTGCTAGAAACATTTCTGAGTCAAGTGAAATTAGAAATTCTGCCTATAGAACCTGCTGATTTTCTTGGCTGTAGCTATGTTGGCTGCTTTATTATTTCCTCTCTCTTTTTTTGAATTTTTTTAATTAAACACATTAAAACATTGGACACAGTGAATTCATTTTTATTGTTAACAATAAAATAATGCCAGCATTATCAGTTTAAAATCACCTTTCCTTTGAAAATGGAGACATCTTTTTATTGATGGTTAGCTAAGTACCAAGATGAAGTCTTTCTCTTTTTATATTTATGCAATTACAAGCTGACAGCTACAGATGTAGCCAGGCAGAAGTGTTATAAGTAGGAGAGGGCATCACTTTTAGGCCTCCAATTAAATGAAAACAAGAATGTTTGATTCAACTGTTAATACAAAATATAAGCTCGGCAGGATTTATGGAATATTTTTAATGTTCAGGAAAGAAGCTCTTCTCTTGAGATAAATATCAAGTTTGAGCTTTGTCATCCACAAAAAATACTATTCAGGCTATGTTGAGAAGTCTCTCTGGCCGGCAGATTATGAAATAAGAGGAATTTACTAGTTCCCTCTTGAGCTCTCTTTGAGCAAATATATTCAACAGGAGTTGAATCCTCATGTTGAAGGAATGTTCTCCATGTCAGCTTCTCAGGGCTGATATAGTAAAGAGGGGATTAAATTCCTGTGAGATTTTTAAGAGAGAGAGTGCCGTAGAGTGATTTAGATAATGACCAATAGGATAAGGAAGCAAGCCAGGAAAGGGAGGGATGATGGAGCAGAGGTCATTTCCTGGCTGCATATGAGTCCGTGAAGACATTGTTCTAACAAATAAAAGTTTTTTTTCTTTATTATCAAAATGTGAAAAGTATCTAAATTTCGTTCAGACAACTCTAGCGTGACAGACAGCCAGGAAAAATTATCTTCCTGTTTTTTAAAACAAAAAGAAATGCTCTCTTCAAAAGCTTTTCTTCTAAAAATATTTATGCATTCCTAAGCTACTGCCGACGTTGGCAGACCTTCAGATGTCTCCGTGGGTAAACAACCCTTATCAGACGCCATGGAAGAAACAATCTCCACCGGAGGTTTGCCTCAGAAAAGGAAAAAATTATGATGCCTTTTGCTGGACTCCAATCAAGTGGCAGGTAAGGGGGGAAGGTTCTATGGCTCTCCAAACGGCAGCATAGCCCCCCCCACACACACACAAGGGAAAAAAAAGATGAGAGAAGAAAGCTCCAAAATGCACGCAGGGCTTCCCTCCCTGCTCAGCAAGCAACCCAGCCCAGCCACGGCATCACTCCCCTGCACCCAAATGGGAGATGATGAAGAAGCCCAAAGGCACCGTGGGCAGGCTCACAGACCCCCGCAATGGGAGGAGAGGCCACTGAGGGTGGAACCACCCCGATTCAGAGGGAAATTTGATGGGGATCCGGACCTGCTAGCTCAATTTCTCGATGCAGCTGAGATTTACATCGAGCGCTACGCACATCTTTACCCTTTCCCCAGGGCCCTGGTCAGTGCCATCGCAGAAGGTCTGGAGGGAGAAGCAAGGAGCTGGTCAGCAGCCCAGTACAAATACAGGGCCCCCCAACTGCAAGATGCAGATGGTTTCTTACAACTGCTGCGAGCCCGTTTCGAAGAAACGGGACAATCCCTATGTAGAAGATGAGCTCAGGCACCTAATGCAGAGGAAGCCTGTCCAAGAACATATCCGTGAGTTCAGGAAAGTTGTTGGGACTTTACCTCCTTTGCCTGAACGACTGCTAGTATACTTCTTTAGAACAAGCTTAGATAAGCAAATCGCCCAAGTGACTGCTTATCGAGATATTCCGAACCGACTGTCTGACTGGTTCTGGATAGCGATGCAAGTTGAGAGAGGGCTACGTGCCAACAACATGCTAAAACAACCACAGGCAAAGGAGAAAACCCAGCCGGACCAGGAACCATCTATCAGACCAGAAACTACAGCATCACGGGCCACCCAGAGGCCATCCACCCCACGGAGTCCACTGAGGTGCCACAGGTGTGGGGAAGTTGGGCATTTGGCAGCAGCGTGTGGAACCCCGGGGCCAAAAACAGGGCCCCCGGCCAAGGTACGACTGGAACGAGGACCCAGGCACACCACCAAGGCACCATTAAGACTTTCCCCGACTGCAGAAGTTTTTGCCCATCTGACTGAAAATAGGGGGAGCTCCGACGATGCGAATCGACCCCCCGAACTGTATGAGGGCGATGACGATGGTGAAAACGACCCAATGGTGAGCGCACCCATCCACCCTTTTCTTTTCCCCATATGCCTAACAGCCCCAAAAACAGGTACCCAAGGGACTTTTCAAGCCTTAGTAGATTCGGGTTGCACGAGGTGCCTGATTAACTTACCCACAGTCCTAAAACTGGGGATCCGGGCTAAAAGGCTCAGCCACCCAATCCGTTTTCAGCAAGTTGATGGATCCCTACTAGGGGGGGCGGATGCCACACATTTGACCGAGCCGGTGAAGCTGGAGCTAGCGGATCACTGGGAAATGATTCGGTTCATAATAGCCCCCAAGATGACCAACCCAGTCATACTGGGACTCTCCTGGCTGGACAAGTGGGGCCCCACCATCTGGTGGCAAGAAGGGACCCGCAGACTGAGGATAGCAAGGGGACCCCACCCCCTGCCACCACAACCAGAGAAAACGGCCCCTCCTCCCACCCAGGGGGTCCAACCCCTCCCTCTAGAGGGACAAAAGATGCCTCCAACACAGGTGCCCAACCCGCCCTGTAAAGGGACAACAGAGCAACTGGCGGCCACCTCCAGCACCTCCCACGGCCAGAACCAGATCCCAAAAGAGTACCAAGACTTGGCAGAAGTATTTAGCGAGACCGAGTGTGACGTACTACCACCCCACCGCGACATCGATTGCGCTATCGAAATCATCCCTGGTTTGAAACTACCAAAACCTAAATTGTACGCCATGACACCCCGTGAAATGCAAGAACTGCGAAAGTACATAGACAAGAACCTACAAAGGGGTTTTATCGAACCAGCCAAACCACGGGTAGCGGCACCAGTTTTCTTCAGGGAGAAGAAAGACGGCTCCATGCGTCTGGTGGTCGATTTTCGTGGGATAAACTGTCTCCGTGCACAACTTATACCCCCTCCCCCTCATGAAAGACATGCTAGCTCACTTGGTCAAAGGGAAGGTTTTTACCAAACTAGACCTTCGTGAAGCCTACTACCGTATACGCATCAAGGAAGGAGACGAGTGGAAGACAGCATTTAATTGCCCCCTAGGAAGTTTTCAATTTAAAGTGATGCCTTTCGGACTACAGGGAGCACCAGCGGTATTCATGCAACTGATAAATGAAGTTTTACATGATCACCTTTATAAGGGGGTCCTCGTCTACCTGGACGACATTCTCATTTACACAGAAACCATAGACGAACACATACCCCTCGTCCGCCAGGTGCTCGAAAAACTGCTGAAAGCGAACCTCTATGTCAAACTGTCGAAATGCGAGTTCCACCAGTCACGGCTAGACTACTTAGGTTACCGAGTGTCCAATGAGGGGATAGAAATGGACCCAGCCAATGTACAATCGGTCCTTGACTGGCACCCCCCACGCACCCGCAGACAACTGCAAAGCTTCTTGGGGTTCGCGAACTTCTACAGACAATTTATTTATTTATTTATTTATTTATTTGTTTGTTTGTTTAGATTTGTATACCGCCCTTCTCCTTGCGGACTCAGGGCGGTGAACAGCCAAATAAAAATAGTACACAAAAGTTAAACAATTTCTTTAAAAAAAAGCATATAACTTTGGCTAAAAATTAAAACCATTAACCATTAAATATTTAAAATACCCAACCCTATAATACAGATCTTAAAAATTCAGCGGGGTCAGGCTAGACCAGCAAGCTGAAAGAGATGAGTTTTCAGGGCCCGACGAAAAGTCCGGAGGTCAGCAATTGTTCTCAGTTTTGGAGGAAGATCGTTCCAGAGGGTAGGGGCTGCCACAGAGAAGGCCCTCCCCCTGGGGGTCGCCAGCCGGCATTGTCTGGCTGACGGCACCCTGAGGAGACCCTCTCTGTGGGAACGCACCGGCCGGTGGGAGGCTATTGGCGGCAGAAGGCTGTCCCGTAAGTACCCTGGTCCTAAGCCATGGAGCGCTTTAAAGGTGGTCACCAACACCTTGAAACGCACCCGGAAGTCCACAGGTAGCCAATGCAGCTCGCACAGGAGAGGTGTCACATGGGAGCGTCCCGTCGCTCCCATAATCCCCCGCGCAGCCGCATTCTGCACTAGTTGGAGCCTCCGGGTGCATCCCAAGGGGAGCCCCATGTAGAGAGCATTGCAGTAGTCCAGGCGAGAGGTGACGAGTGCCTGAGTGACTGTGCGTAGGGAGTCCCGATCTAGAAAGGGCCGCAACTGGCATATCAGGCGAACCTGATAGAAAGCTCCCCTGGTCACAGCTGTCGTGTGATCTTCCAAAGACAGCCGTGGGTCCAGGAGGACACCCAAGTTGCGCACCCTTTCCGTGGGGGCCAATGATTCGCCCCCAATAACCAGTGATGGTGTCAGCTGGCTATATCGGGACGCCGGCAGCCACAGCCACTCGGTCTTGGAGGGGTTGAGTCGAAGCCTGTTTCTCCCCATCCAGGCCCGCACGGGACATCACTTATCCCCTCTTTTGCAAAAATTGCCAAACCTCTAACCGACCTCTTAAAAACAGGGAGCCCAGCAACAAAACCTCGCCCAGGACAGCCTCTACAGTGGAGCCCGGCCTGCCTACAAGCCTTCGAAACACTAAAAGAAATGTTTGCAAAAGAACCAGTCTTGAAACATCCTGACCCCAACCAGTCTTTCGTCATCCAAACAGATGCCAGCGACGTGGCAGTGGGAGTGGTTCTACTCCAAAAGAACAGCCAAGGGAACCTTCAGCCCTGTGCTTACACTTCCCACAAATTCACCGACACAGAGAGACACTGGGCAGCATGGGAAAAGGAAGTGTTTGCAGTGAGGTGGGCGCTGTTGACCTGGCGACATCTGCTAGAAGGAAACCAGACACCATTCGAGGTTTGGACTGACCATAAAAATCTGGAGGCCCTTAGGACCCCGCGGAAATTATCACCCAGACAAGTCCGATGGGCCCAATACTTCAATCGGTTCAACTTCGAGCTGAAACACATCCCAGGGGGGAAGAATTTTCTGGCCGATGCCCTCTCCCGAATGCCCCAGTACAACAGTGAACGGGAGCAGGTGGTGAATGCCATCATCCCCTCGCCTCAAGGAGTGGGTCAAGTAACCACCAGACGCCAGCATCGCGACCAGCAGGGCCAACCAGCGGGTGACCTGACGACACGGCTCAAAACAGAGACATTGGCGGACCCCTGGTTCCGAGACAATCAGCATCTCTTGACAAGGAGGAACGACGTAGCATGGAAAGGAACGAAACTTTACGTCCCAGAAACTCTACGCACCCTAGTCCTCAAAAGGAGCCACGATGTTAGACCAGCAGGCCATTTCGGTTTTCTAAAGACTCTGCACTTAGTACAAAGACAATTTTGGTGGCCTCACATGAGGAAAGACGTGGACAGCTATGTGAAGAGCTGCACCATCTGTGCCACGATGAAAACCTGACCAGGAAAACCTCCTGGGTTACTGCAGCCAGTAGCTGAACCGACAAGACCATGGGAGGAGATTGCAATGGACTTTATAGTAGAGCTGCCGAAGAGCGGCGGAAACACAGTGATCTGGACCATAATAGACTTATTCTCCAAACAGGCACATTTCATACCCTGTAGTGGGCTACTCTCAGCCCGCCAATTGGCCAAGCTGTTTGTGAAACACATCTACCGCTTGCATGGAGTACCCAGAAGAATCATCTCCGACCGAGGTGTCCAGTTCACAGCAAAATTTTGGAGGGAATTCCTACGATCCATAGGATCATCCCAAGGTCTCAGCTCAGCATTTCACCCGAGCACCAATGGCGGGGCGGAGAGACTGAATGCCATGATAGAGCAGTACTTGAGGTGCTATGTAGACTACCAACAGTCGAACTGGGCGGACCTCCTATCTTTTGCGGAGGTTGCGTACAACAATGCTGTTCACAGTAGTACAGGACTAACCCCATTCAAGGTAGTGAGCGGTATGGATTTTGTCCCCATGCCAGAATATCCCAGGGAACCCCCTTCTTCAGTCAGTTTGAACGATTGGATGGCGATGCTAAGAGAATCCTGGGAGAACGTCAAAAAGGCATTAGACAAGGCGGCACAGACTTATAAGAAGCAAGCAGATAAGCACCGAGCCCCTCAAAGACCGTTCCGAGTAGGAGAGAAGGTCTACCTCTCCACCAAGTACTTGAGACTCAAACTCCCAACTAGGAAATTGGGCCCGAAATTTATAGGACCATTTCCTATAGTAAAAATAATCAACCCGGTCACGGTACAATTGCAGTTGCCCCGGTTACTAGGAAGGATACACCCCGTTTTTCACAGTAGTCTTCTGAAGCCTGTGGTGGGGTCAACTTTAAGGCCGGTGCCACGTGATCCCCCAGGGCCCTTGATCATTGGGGGCCAAACTCATTATGAAGTACAGCGAATTCTCGATTCGAGGTGGCACAGAGGCTGCCTCCAATACTTAATTAAGTGGAAGGGTTACTCATCGTCAGAAGCATCATGGGTGAAGAGCACGAACATTCAAGCTGACCGCCTTATAGCTAAATTCCATGCAGATCATCCAGACAGGCCGGGAGGGGGTGGGACACAGTCCCAGACGGGGTAATGGTATTAGACCTGTTGTTTTATCTTGTGCAAGTTTTGCTGAAGAATGAAGGGAGAGGGGCCGGATGTCAGCTTCTCAGGGCTGACATAGTAAAGAGGGGGTTAAATTCCTGTGAGATTATTAAGAGAGAGAGTGCCGTAGAGTGATTTAGATAATGACCAATAGGATAAGGAAGCAAGCCAGGAAAGGGAGGGATGATGGAGCAGAGGTCATTTCCTGGCTGCATATGAGTCCGTGAAGACGTTGTTCTAACAAATAAAAGTTTTTTTCTTTATTATCAAAATGTGAAAAGTATCTAAATTTCGTTCAGACAACTCTAGCGTGACACTCCATATGAAAGCCTTGTCTCAACAAAAGTTGAAATTGAGCAAACCAATTCATTATGAGAAAGTGCAAAGACTACCATGGATATACTAATCTCTCAGCAACTTCTTAAATTTAGAAGATCTCTTCATATGAACTCTGGAAATGCAGTGAGGCAAGGATACTCAGAAAAACAACAGCCACAAATATATATATATATATATATATATATATATATATATATATATATATATATATATATATATATATATATATGTTTTCTGAGGTTTTCGCAGGTGTTTGTATGTAGGTCTTTGGTTATTCGGGTCTTCTCCCGCATAAAATTGGAAGTGACACTTCCAATTTTACGCCGGAGAAGACCCGAATAACCAAAGACCTACATACAAACACCCGCGAAAACCTCAGAAAACATACATACATACATACATACATACATACATACATATATATATATATATATATATATATGTAATGTTTTTCCTTTAAGCCACGTTTTTCCTACGTAGCCAAGATTTTTCTGGAACCACAATTGAGCGAAATCACATTCACCAGTTTCTGGGTTCTTTCTCCATCTTTTCATTCTGGCAGCAAGCAAAATTTTGTGCTGCATTGTGGGAGACCTATATAGCTATTTCTGGCTCATTAGCTGTCCTCAATAGGCCACACCCACATCTCTTGTTCCTCCCTGTAAAGGCCCAATGTCTATTTTCTTACTTTTCGTAGGTTTAATGTGTGTTTTTCCTTTAAGCCAGGTTTTTCCTACGTAGCCAAGATTTTTCTGGAACCACAATTGAGCGAAATCACATTCACCAGTTTCTGGGTTCTTTCTCCATCTTTTCATTCTGGCAGCAAGCAAAATTTTGTGCTGCATTGTGGGAGACCTATATAGCTATTTCTGGCTCATTAGCTGTCCTCAATAGGCCACACCCACATCTCTTGTTCCTCCCTGTAAAGGCCCAATGTCTATTTTCTTACTTTTCGTAGGTTTAATGTGTGTTTTTCCTTTAAGCCAGGTTTTTCCTACGTAGCACAAAATTTTGCAAGTATGGTTTTTTTTTTATTGATTTTTTGGAAGAGGAGGGAAAGAAAAAGGAAGGAGAAGATGAATAGTGAAAGTGTTTTTTAAGATGGCGACCGGCTCTGCTTGAAGAAAAATTGAGAGCGGAAAGTGAAAGCAGAGCTTAGTGTCGAAAGATTTTAAAAGAAACATTTTGACTAGTGAAAAGAATTAAAGAAACAAAGGCTGATTTATACAGATTTTTCTTGTTTGCCTTTTTTTTATTGAAGTAAGAAGAATTTCTTTGGTCTTTTTGAAAAGTAAATTATAACAGAAGTATGACTCCTAAACCTAAAGAAAGGGGGGGCTCCCCCATGACTCAGTTGAAGGATAAAGCTGAAATGAATTATCTGCAGGGATCTGCAGAAGTGGACTTAAAAGATTTTATAACAAGGTCTTTAGCGAGTGTTGTTGATAACATAAAAAGTTCACAGAAGAATCTTGAGGAGTTGGTTTCTGGGAAATATGACCAATTAAGTCAAACAATTATCAAAGTAGTCTCGGATCTTTCAAGTGTGGTGGTGGAGATGGGGAAGAAAGTGACTGAGATCAGCAATAAGTTTGACTCTCAGATGCAAGAAATACAAGAAAAGTTTCTGGAAGCTGAGGTTAAAAATCAGAACCTAGGGAATGATGTCATTATGCTTCAAATAAAAGCTATGGAATCAGCAATCAGATTAAGAGGTATAAGAGAAAACAAGAGAGAAAACTTAAGAACAATCTGTGCAAAGGCCTTTGCGGAATTATTAAAGCTAGAAGATGAGCTAATTCTTGGTTGTATAGAGAAAGTCTACAGAGTCAACTCACGTGTAGCTAAACAAAGAAATTTGCCTAGAGATGTTGTTGTTTATCTTATTGATAGAAGATTGAAAGATGATATTTTACAAAAGTCCTACTCTGCCAGAGTGCAGGTAGAAGGTATACAAATCAGTATTTTTAAAGAGTTACCACCGAAGGTTTTAAAAGATAGAAAAATTTTTGCTTTTTTGGTCAAGGAATTGAAGAGAAGTAATATCCCATTTAGATGGGATTTACCAGCTGGTATAATTTTTAGATACCATGGTGTGAGACATTGTCTGAATACCATTGAAAAAGCGGAATATTTTTACAAAAATATTTTTAAGGGAGCCCCAGAACATGTTAAGAATAAAAAAACAAAAAAGAGAGTCTACAAAATGTAAACAGAAAGAAGAAATTCAAAGTGTGTTAAAAGAAAAAGGAGCACCAGGTGGTTGTCCAGAGGATTCTATTATGGATTTTTCAGATGAGAAAATTGAGCATCCCAGTGACCTTAGAGGGGGAGTACAGGACCTTGAACTGCTGGAGGAAGATTTAAAAAATAAAATTACACTTCGAGATGAACAGCAGCAGAGGCCCAGCACTCCTCAAGAAATGGGGGGTGATGCTAATCAACAGGAACTAGAAGTTAATGAGGAAATTCGACTGGAAACCACAGATGACAAATTTAAGGAGTATCGTGAACTGTTTGACATTGTAACAGAAAGCATCGAAAGATTTGGAAATACTCTAAACTTTAAAAAAAACTTATAATCTGAGTTGGATTTATGTTTGACTTACTTATTAAAATGGATTACAAAAATTTTCTAAGAAGTTTATTTTGAGGATTTGAGCTATCGTAGATAGCTGTTAAAACTTTGGAGATGTATAATAATTTGTTAAAAGTTTATCCTGAGTTGGACTGACATTAGACTTATATATTAAAATGGATTATAAAAATTTTACTATAAAGTTTATCCTGAATTGGATTTAACATCCTGAGTAAGGTCAACAGATTGCTGCAATATCAGCAGCGATCACTGGTTATCCTATTATACTTTTTTTTTTGGAATTTATCATCTAGGAGAAGAGAATGAAATTGAAAACATCTCACAACCCGAAGGAATGAATTGCAAAGGGTGGCAGGATTTGAAAGAGCTTTAAAGGAACATCTGGGAATGCGGTTTCTAGTTTTTTTTTTTTCTTTCTTCAAAGTTTGAATCTTAAGAGGAGCGGCAATGGATTTTTCCTACTTTTAGGTGTTACAATATAAGCTAGTTTGAATGATTCTACCTAGAGGTGTGAATACCTTCGTGGCTGGATATTATTTATATAAAGTCACTCGGGGGGTTTGTGTGGAGAAATGCTTTATTTTGTTGATGGGGGCAGCTAGAAGATGAAGCTTATTGGAATTGGATTTATGTTGGAGGAAATATATTCAACTTCAATCAAGACGAAAAGAAGATTGAAATTTGGACTATGGAGATTGAAAAACAAATTAAAAAAATTTTTTTCTTTATGATATAATTGTATGATTATAATTATATATGCATAATTATCTACATTATATTGCATGTTTTATGTTTTTTGTTTTTCAGTTAAGGGGTGTAGTTGGGATAAAACTATTTGATATGGATATGTAGGTGATATATTATATTTTATTATAAGGGGGATTGAGTTTGGTATATGATTAGTAATATTAATATTATTGGATTACAGAAAGGTATAATATTTTTTAAATTGGTCTGAATACTATAATGGTTATTACTATTGGTTTCTTTTTTTTTATCATAACATTGTTAATTTTAGAAACATATTAATATTTATAGGTCTATTGTTTTACTTTTTGGTTATAGTTATTGGGTTTCTTTTGTTTGTTTGTTTGTTTTCTCTTTTCTTTTTTTCTTCCTTTTCCTTTTTTTTTCTTCCTCTTTCGAAATTTTTTCAATTTAGAATTTGAATACTTACTAATTTTTTCTTTCTTGTTTTAAACTTTTTCTTTTAAAATTTGTAGCGGAAGTCAGGGAGGGATGGGGAGGGAAGGGGTTGGGGTAGAGGGAGGTAGCGGGAGGGGTTGGGAGGGGGGATTGGGGAGGGGGGGTGAAAATGAAAAATTTTTGTATTGTAAAACTTTTTCAATTAAAAAAAAAGTAATAAAGCAAATAAAACATAGAAAGAGGGAGAAAAAAACCAGCTCACAATAACACACTCAAAACAATTACCTTTCTATTATTTCACCTCAGATTTTAATTTCCAAATAACACAACTTAATGTTTTACACAATTGTTTCCCTAAATTCTATCTATTTTATAATACCATTATCCAAAAACCCATTATTTGAATCTTTAAATCCTAACTCAATATCATTTCATTATCTTTTCTTTTTGTTTAGATAAATGTATCTTAAAAATATAAACATTACTATTATCATAAACAATATCTTGACTATCACTCACAGCAAATCATTTTCATTACTATTTATCTCAACATAATCATCCTAATTTTACTAGTAATCACAACATAATCATCTTTAATTGTTTATAACAGCACATCATCTTCATCTTAATCTTCATCTTTTACTTTTAATCCCAATTTAGTCATTTTATTTTTACTATTGAATCCAGCATAGTCATTTATTTTTACTTTTATTCCCAGCAAAATCATCCTTATTTTTACTGTTAAACCCAGCCTAATCATTTTTGTTTTTGTTGGCAATCCCAGTATAATCTTCTGAATTTTACTGTTGAACTCAGTATAATCATTTTTATTT
This sequence comes from Masticophis lateralis, assembly GCA_030761175.1. Taxonomy (NCBI): domain Eukaryota; kingdom Metazoa; phylum Chordata; class Lepidosauria; order Squamata; family Colubridae; genus Masticophis; species Masticophis lateralis. Next base: position 181,133,778 of record JAUDYJ010000001.1, read on the forward strand.
TTGCTGTCAATCCCAGCATAATCATCTATATTTTACTGTTAAACCAGTATAATTATTTTTAATTTCAATATAAGTTTCTTTAATACATTATTTATTCATATTCAGTCACATTATTATCATCTTCGTAACAATTTAATACTGAAACTTAGTTCTTACACCAAACATATCCTTATATAAGTTAATAAATTTCTGTTAATATATTCTGTTCCTCTTTTTATATATCTATAGCAATATATGAATAATATGAATTTATTTATATAAATATAAATAAATTCATATTTATTCTTATTCATCTATATAAACCTCCTTTTTATTATTATTTTCCATCTATACATTGATTTTTCATTTTTAATCACATTATTTTCTTCTTTTTTTTCCCTGCTGTGTATCTTGTTCCTCGTTTCCTTGTCAGTTAGCGTATATTTCATTTCAATTTCAAAGTTCCAATTTTAATTCTCCATATATCAATTTAGTTCTTTTTCTTACTTCTATTTCAAGCAAATTACATCAATTTTCTTCTTTTGTTCCTGCGCCATTTGACTCCTTTTGTTCCTGCGCCAATTAATACCAATTATAGGAGTTCTGTTATATTTTCCCTTTCTTTTCACCAAAGTCAAACCGCCTGTAGACAAAGAAAAAATACCTCCCCCATCAAAGTCCCATGGTTGTTATCTGTAATATTCACAATGTTCCCAAGCAAAGAGCAATTACAGTGTTTCTTTTTGAACCATAAGGTATCTCTCTGCAATCCATAATTTCCATTAGTCACATAAATAGCCATTTTGTTTCAATTATTTAATGTTCCTGCTTAATTCTCTCCTTCTTCTGTATTTTAAAAATAATAATTCTTTTTCCCTTTAACAGTCCAATTCAAATTTAAAACTTTGCTCAGTTTTTGAACCAAGTCTCAATGTTTATTTTTTGGATTTGTTCTATTCAAACATCAATTTTCTTCCAGGTCTTTTTCTTTTCTTTTAAAAATTGCATCCTAAAAGCTTCTATGCCCCGTAGTTCCACAGCCGCTGTTTTAAGGCTAGAGGTCTTACAAATAAAAAAACATTACTCCAAATGTTATTTTGAGCCTGGGTTGGTTGTCACTCACCCGCCTTCAAAGAGCATCGTTCCTTTCCGCTTTCCTCCTGTACATTACTTAGCCCAGTTTGTCCCAGCTTCATGGCAGCCGCCATGGCTGCCGCCCCCCACCGCCGACTCACAGAGAGCTCCCTCCGACCTCTGAGGAACTTGTTGGTTCCTCTTGGTTGTCTGAGGTGCCCCTCTTTCTTCCCCGTCCCTGCAGGATGGTTCTGGTCCAAAGACCTATCAGTGGCGGTTCATCAGCCAGGGTTTTCACAGAGCTCATCAGAGCCTGCTAATTCCCTGACTGTCTTGCTGCAACACCGAACTGGAAGTCCCCCCTCAGCCACAAATATTATTATCTAAACTGATAAGGAAGACATGTTGCTGGTTATAATACTTCTGCGTGATTGCATTTGTAACCGTCATCTTATTATCATCAAAATAGAAAAAGAGAAAGAATTCATCTTGGTACTTAGTTAACCATCAAGAAAAAAGATGTCTCCATTTTCAAAGGAAAGGTGATTTTTAGCAAGTAATTTTGCATACTAGAGATGGTTTAGTAGTTGCTATGACACTCATGCTGTGTTTTATGACTGCTTTGATTCTATGCAACAAATAATCGAATGACAGAACACAAAATAAATAGATATCCCTAATGCAGAGGATATTAGAATATACATTGCTCTTTCTTTCTCTCACACACACAGCAAGCAAGAAAATGTGTGAGAGTGTGTTCTCACAAACATAAATTATCCTTCTGGCCTAGGCATCCAAATTCATTTGCTAAATATCTTTTGACAATTACTTAATTTTGCATCTAATTGAGATGCCACTGGACAGATGCTGGTTAGGGAATTTGGGGAGTTGAGATCCACACATCTTAAAGTTTCCAGGTTTGAAAAAGCACTGAGCTATAGTAAGAAATGAGTGTTTTGTAAAGCTTGCATAACCAATAGGTAACAACTAAGACATAAAGTAATTAAGAAAAATGAACCAGCAGAAAGACATAGGCTTCAAGACATACTTGGGGAGGGGGAGCTGAATTAAAACTTGGAGTACTTATCTCAAATGATCTAAGTGCCAGAGCTCACTGTAACAACATTGCCAAAAAGGCATTAAAAGCTGTTAACCTAATCTTGCATAGCTTCTTCTCTGGTAATATTGTATTACTAACTAGAGCTTACAAAACATTTGCTAGACCAATTCTCGAATACAGCTCATCTGTCTGGAACCTGCACTGCATATTGGACATTAATACAATTGAGAGAGTCCAGAGATATTTCACGAGAAGAGTCCTCCATTCCTCTACCCACAATACAATACCTTATGCCACCAGACTTGAAATTTTGGGCTTAGACAACTTAGAACTACATTGCCTTTGATCTGACCTAAGTGTAGTACACAAAATTATCTATTACAATGTCCTACCTGTCAATGACTATTTCAGCTTCAACCACAACAATAGGTGAGCAAACAATAGATACAAACTTAAGGTAAACCACTCCAAACTTGATTGCAGAAAATACGACTTCAGCAACAGAGTGGTCAATGCCTGGAATGCACTACCTGACTCTGGTTTCTTCCCCAATCCCCCAAAACTTTAACCTTAGACTGTCTACTGTTGACCTCATCCCATTCGTAAGAGGTCTGTAAGGAGCGTGCATAAGTGCACCAGTGTGCCTACTATCCCTGTCCTAATATTTCTTTTTACTCTCACTCTTTTCATGTATTCAAATTATGTTTAAACTTTTACCTGCTATCTAATACATGCTTGATGAAAAAAAAATTATTAATAATCAACCTTGTTGATAAGTCAGTAAGATAAAGATACTTAATACCTTTCACTGACAGCAATAAAAATAGAGAACTTTTTTCTTGGTGAATAAGTGTGAACTAATATAAAAAGACTAATTTGGTGTAGTAGAAAAGTGCTAGATTAGAAAACAGGAGACTATGAGTTCTAGTCCCGCGTTAGGCATGAAAGCCAGCTGGTGGGCGACTTTGTGCCAGTTGCTCTTTTTCAGCACAATTCACCTCACAAAATTGTTGTTGTGGGGAAAACAGAGGGAAGAAGGAGTAGTGGTATGTTCACCACCTTGAGTTATTTGTAAAAATTATAAAGATGAGATTTAAAAAATCTAAATAAATAAACCATCCCAAAAAACATGATGGAGGTCATGAATCATTGATCATTATATCTATCAAATCAGACCAAAAGTAGATTATTGAGAATCTCATTAAATTAAAGGATATGGAAGGAATATTTGCAGGGCAGGGGAATACATCTATCAAGTGCATTCCAGATTGCAGAAAGCCAAACTGACGCAGGAGTGATGAATGTCTTATTATGTCAAATGTAAATAATGGCAGTCCTTTCCAAGGAGATTTTCCGGGACCCCAAAACATAATACTCAGTTTCAAATGCTCCCTTTTCAGGCAAAATATTTTTAAAAAGAGTCACCATATAACCCCAGATACTCTGGGAGAAAATCATTCAGACTCACAAAGAGATTTGAAAGCACAGCTTTAGTTTGATAGTTCAGTGTAGGATTAAGTTGAAAAATAAAAAGCTCTGTTGGAAAAACAGGACAGCAACTCTGTTGATCCTTATGGATATATGTTTGCCTTTTGTCAGTACTGATCATGATGTCTAAGTGCATCAGCTCAGTAGGTATTCCATTTTTATCTGTAGATGATCATAGAGAAAGCTTTGAAGAAACTTGTTTTGTCCTTTGGATCCTTTCATTATAAAATGCTGCAGAGTTTTTATGTCCATTATGCTATTTAACACAGACATGAAACTGCTGACTCTGAAGTGGGGTATTCTTGCCAATTCTATTTCTCTGTTGTCAGAATGAGATGTGCAGTGCTGGGACTAGCCTGCTGTTTCCATGATTCAACATTGCCCCCCTCTGAATGAGAATCAGTGAAGTAACCCTGAATCTCAAGAAAATGGGGTTCTTTTGAGGTTTCATGGAATCAGCAATTGAGTACATTTTTTTAAAGATGGGAGGCTTTTTAATGTAGCATTCTGTTAGCAAGCTGAGGTTGCTTTGGTGACACAGGGCTGGCTGCCAATTATGCCTATTCCTAAAAAAAAAAAAAAAAGGATTGCCAGAGTACAATACTCAGATCAGTCCATATGGGCTTTTTTTCAGGGTAAAGCTAGTTGTAGCTAGTACAAAATGTATAGTAGCTAGACTCTTATCTGATGCAACGTATAGGAGTCATACCCGGGGTGAAATGCTCCCGGTTTGGACCAGATCACCTGATCTGGTAGCGATGGAGGCGGGTGGTTCGGAGAACTGGTAGCAAAAATCCCTGCCACCCCCATCCCCCTGCCCAGCTGAGCCGCACAATCATTAGAAGCTTTTTTTTTTAAAGCATTTTTTCTACAACCTCTTCGGCGGAAAAATTGCTTTTAAAAGTAAAAAAAACCTCTTTGATGAACGTGCGGCTCAGCTGGGATCGTCAAATGCTTTTAATTGCCTCTGATGATCCCAGCTGAGTTGCCTGATCGGCAGAGGCTTTTTTTCTTTTAAATGCTTCTGATGATCCAAGCTGAGTTGCCTGATCGGCAGAGGCATTTAAAAGAAAAAAAGCCTCTGCCTATCAGGCAACTCAGCTGGGATGGTCAGAGCCTTTTGAAAGCATTTTTTTACAACCTCTTTGCTGAAGAGGTTGTAGAAAAAATGGTTTTAAAAGTAAAAAAAAAAAATGGCCATGCCCACCCAGTCACATTACCCCACAAGCCATGCCCACAGAACCGGTAGTAACAAATTTTAGATTTCACCCCTGAGTCATACAACACTGCTTCTAAAGGAACTGTCAACTAATCTGAGTGCAAAGTATTAATGAGGCAATAAACAGTTTAGGACATTTGTGGGAACTGGAAGACCTAAGAGTGATGAGGCAGGAATCAATGCTTCCCAGGCTGGAAAGAAGCACCATGTACACATATGTTAGCAGCCAAACACACTTTAAACTGGAAGGCCAGAAGAAGGAAAAAATAACTGAGAATACACATATAAAGCCTCTCTTCAGTTCAAGGCTTACTTCTTGCTCATGCTAAAGATCCTAAAAAAGGTAAATCTCATCTGGAAGTTATCTGCTGAATCAGGACAAGAGCTAATTCAGAGTAAAATGTCTGAAGATCTGTGACTTATTGCCAGTGCTTAACAAGAACATCCTTAGTGCAAAGTAACTGCCATTAGATGTGTCTGTATAATTTTAAATGTCTATTGTTTTATTGATTATTCCCTATGATTTTTAATGGTAGTCAAATAAGAAATGTTTTAAGCATATAAATGGAATGTCCCACTGTGCAGAACTTGAGGAGAAAAAGTAGGGAGGGAAGAAAGTGAAATAAACAAACAGGCCTCCAGCTCCAAAATAGCAGTCATTTCAAAAGTGACATTAGTTAAGACATAAATCTCTATCAGATGAACTTTATTATAGTGCTACACTATAATAAAAACCAAAAAGCTATTTAGCATGACCGAAATAATAGTAAGATATCAGAAGTCATTGCAGATACTGTGAAACAATTACTAAATTGGTTGCCAGCTTGTTAACAACCCTGTCAGAATTTACCAGCCAGAATTTATAAACTGTAGAACAAAACTTTGCTACAAACATAGAAATGGATTCTTATATGAGCGTAGAAATTATAAATAAAATAAATCTGCATATCCGTGGTAAGCAAATAGATTAGGCTAATGATATAGGATGGTGGCAGTTATTCATTTGATGGCACTGGCAGGGCATTGAATAATTGCCTACATGCAGCTGTTCTTGACTTTTCTTTCTCTGACTTAGGTAGAAAGAGTATTCACATTGACTAAAGTTTAATGAGGAATTGTGATCTGATTGAGATATTGAGCTGGTTTTAATATTACAACAGACTATTTTCAAATATGTCTCTTGGCAAGGAGGCCTGCTCATTTTGGCCTGCCATGTCCAGAACCATTGTCACAGTGCAAGCGTGGCTTGGTCATAGTCCAACATCAAGATCGTTTCAGTGGAAAAGCCGTCAGAGTCAAGCAAGTGGGCTTTTTTCCCAGCTAGAATTAGAAGTATCAGTTAATATGAGAAGACCAAATCATTACAAGGATAACTTTGGCTCACATGCAAAAATGCTCAGCCAGAGGCCAATCTCAACTTTACTGATGCCTAATCCCTGTTATAGACTTTGTTTGAAATAAAGTAAATAACTTGAAATATATTCCATAAGAATTTTGATTGTGCATTCTCCAACATGATGCTGTTATCACCAGCATCTGCAATGTGTGTGTGTTTGTCAAAAAGGCAAAATGGTAGTTGCAATAACATGATTAGAGTCCCAACACTTTGTATTGTGTGTGTGCAACGTTGATACACACACAAAACAAGGAGGGTTTGACTCATGACTCAAGGCTGCCATCTTATCATTTTTTTAAAAAATCCCTGTGCAGAAAGCAGTAGCTGCCAGACAATTGAGTCTCAGATAGGTTCTATCTACATGCAAGAAAAATGCAGGAAAAAAATCAGTATATATTATTATTACTGTATTTTCCTGCGTATAAGACTACTTTCTAACACACAAAAATCTTCTCAAAAGTCGTGGGTCGTCTTATACGCCGGGTCTCATTCTCCTGTAACCAGGCAGACCAGCCCATAAAGCTCTGACAAGCCTTAAATGGCTCTGAGGAGGGTCGTCTTATACGCCCAGTCGTCTTATACGCCGGAAAATACGGTATATTATTTAACTAAAACGTGTTTTCTAAAAACCAAAATATCCTCTTTCCTGATCCTGTTTTAGAAACTAAGCCAAGTTAAAATAGATGCTGAGCAGAACCACCTAATTGCTTGAAGTCATTAAGATCAGTTATATGGCTAAGATCTCCAATCAGTATATGGCATCATCTAGTGGTTGAAATTCCACATTACATCTACTTTGCAGTAAATATGGCAAGAGCAAGATGCATTTCAACTCTGAAAGTGCATCAAGGGTCTTTTGTAGTTCTACATTTTGGAGGGAAGACTTTTGGATGTTTGCATGAGTTTAGACTAGAGGATAGCTGGTAATAGAGACTGAAGAAATTATATTGATAAGCTGAGTGTCTTTGGGTGCTTTTCACCTTCTCTGAAACATGCACATATACAAACACAATCACCCAGTGGCTGTTAGCAGCCTACTTGAAGATTCCTTCATTTTATTAGCCTTGGATTGCTAATAAACCTCCTGTAAGCATCAGCAATTTGTCTTGCTTTTTTCCACTGTAAATCCTTACTTCAAAACTGCAGCCCTACCCCCATTACACTAAATGCCAAAGAAGTGATATGATGGAGATGCTGTTGTTGCTTAAATTGTACACTACCCAACTTTCTAGAAATATGTTAAAAATAGGGAATAGAAGATGTGTTGTAACATAGGAGCAGATAACCTTCTTTCCATTTCTATTATCTCAGGCAGGCAAAAAGCCCGGGTTCATTCAGCCAACCACAGGAGGGCACCAAAGATCCAGAAAACCCTCTTGGCTATCATCTAGTGGGCATTAGAATTTTTGCAGCACCTGTAAAGTAGTTTTTTCTACAAAAACATCCTCTTTTGTTCATCTCATTCTTCTCTTAACAAAACCACAATGTAATGATGTGAAAGGCCCTATACTAAAGAACCGGTTTGGAATTGTTTTCAATTGTTGAAAGGGCTGTTTGGATCAATCCAGGAAGGAGGTGTGGACCTGGCGGAAATTACGGAAACTTGGTTGGGCCAGGAGGGGGGGTGCCCCTCGTTGAGATGTGCCCACCAAGTTTCCGCATATTTCATCAGCCGAGGACTCAGGGGAGGGGCAGAGGGGTAGCGGTGATTGTTAAGGAAGACCTAGATCTGAGAGAGGCGACTGTTCCTCAGGTTGCTGGCTGTGAGTCTCTCCTTGTGAAGTGGGGTCATGGGGTGCAGATGGGCTTGCTGATCACGTACCTGGCTCCCTGCCATGTGGCAGCAGCCCTGTCTGAATTGCTCGATGTAATAGCTGGGGTGGCGGTTGGTACCCCCAGACTTATGGTTATGGGGGATTTCAATCTGCCATCCATCGGCGAAACGTCAGAGGCGGCTCAGGAGTTCATGGCTTCCATGATGGCCATGGACCTGACCTAGTTAGTCCATGGCCCCACCCACACGGGGGGACACACGCTAGACTTAGTTTTTACCTCTGGTCAGTGGCTGAATGATCTTGATTTAGGGGAACTAGTCATCAATCCCTTGTCATGGACAGATCATTCGCTCCTTTGGCTAAACTTCTATACCGCTTCCCCTCGTCGCAGGGAGACGGAACCGACTAGGTGGTTCCGTCCCAGGTGCCTGATGAACCCTGATAGGTTCCTGACAGAGCTTGGGCCTTTCCCAGAGGCTCTGGCTCACGGCTCGACTGAAGAACTGGTAGCCGCCTGGGATAGGGCGGCTGCCGGGGCTTTGGACTGCGTCGTGCCTTTGTGGCCTCTGACCCGGTGCCAACCTCAATTAGTTCCTTGGTTTTCCGAGGAGCTGAGAGAGTTGAAGCGCTGGAAAAGCAACGCCTAGAGAGCGATTGGAGGGCCAGTCGCACTGAATCTGACCGGACACTGGTAAGAACTCATATTAAGACTTACCTAGTGGCAATAAAAGTGGCGAAATGTAACTATTTCTCCACTCTTATTGCATCAGCAGATAACCGCCCAACCGCCCTGTTTAGGGTGACCCGCTCCCTCTTACAGATGGGAGCGTGGGATGACTTCTTGCAGGGGAGAGCTGAGGAATTTATGCAATATCTGCATGATAAAGTCGCTCAGACTCGGGACGGCTTGGACTCCAATTGGGTGGTTCCAGATGGGATGATGGGAGTGGATCTTGAGAATGTTATCTGGGATGAGTTTGACACTGTGATTCCCGAGGACGTGGACAGGATTCTAGGGAGGCTAAATGCTACCACATGTTTATTGGACCCGTGTCCCTCTTGGCTGGTACTGGCCTCCCAGGAGGTTACATGAGGCTGGCTCCAGGGTATTATTAATGCTTCTTTGAGTGAGGGTGTCTTCCCGGCCGCCTTGAAAGAGGTGGTGGTGAGGCCCCTCCTCAAGAAGCCTTCCCTGGACCCGGCTATATTAGGTGATTATCGTCCGGTCTCCAACCTTCACTTCATGGCCAAGGTTGTTGAGAGTGTGGTAGCGCAACAGCTCCCTCATTACCTGGATGAAGCTGTCTATCTGGATCCATGCCAGTCGGGTTTCAGGGCGGGTTACAGCACGGAAACGGCATTGATCGTGTTGGTTGATGATCTCTGGAGGGCTCAGGACAGAGGATATTCCTCGGTCCTGGTCTTTCTTGATCTCTCAGCGGCTTTTGATACTATTGATCATGGCATCATGCTGCATCGGTTAGGGGGTTTGGGAGTGGGAGGCACCGTTATGCGGTGGTTCTCCTCCTTTTTTGCTGACTGTACGCAGTCTGTGTTGGCGGGGGGGCAGAGGTCAGCCTCGAGACACCTCACTTGTGGGGTGCCACAGGGATCTGTCCTCTTGCCCCTCCTGTTCAACATTTATGTGAAGCCGCTGGGTGAGATCATCCGTGGTTTTGGGGTGAAGTGTCAACTGTATGCCAACGACACGCAGTTGTACATTTCTACCCCAGATCACCCCAACGATGCCCTTTCCGTGATGTCCCGCTGCCTGGAAGCCATACGGATCTGGATGGGGAGGAACAGGCTCAGACTCAATACCTCCAAGACAGAGTGGCTGTGGCTTCCGGCATCCCGATATAGCCAGTTGGTTCCATCACTAGCTATTGGGGAAGAGATCTTGCCCCCCTCAGGGAGGGTTCGCAACTTGGGCGTCCTCCTGGATGCACGGCTGTCTTTAGACGATCATATGATGGCCGTGGCCAGGGGAGCTTTTTATCAGGTTCGCCTGATTGCCCAGTTGCGTCCCTTTCTGGATCGGGACGCCCTACACACAGTCACCCACACTCTCGTCACTTCCCGTTTGGACTACTGTAATGCTCTCTACATGGGGCTCCCCTTGAGGAGCACCCGGAGACTTCACCTGGTTCAGAATGCGGCCGCGCGAGTGGTTATGGGAGTGACTCATCGCTCCCGGGTAACTCCCCTCTTGCGCGAGCTGCACTGGCTTCCGGTGGTCTTCCAGGTGCGTTTCAAGGTGCTAGTCACCATCTTCAAAGTGCTCCATGGCTTAGGACATTTGCAGGACCGTCTTCTGCCAATGAATATCTTCCACCACTCGATACGCTCTCACAGAGAGGGCCTCCTCAGGGTGCCATCAGCCAGACAATGCCAGCGGGCGGCCCACAGGAGGAGAGCATTCTCTGTGGGAGCTCCAGCCCTATGGAATGAACTACCCCCAGATATAAGAAAGATTCCTGACCTCCGTGCCTTCCGATGAGCCCTGAAGACTCTACTGTTTCACCAAGCTGGTCTGACTTAAATTTGCATTAAATTTTAATAGGGTTTTTAGTAGGGGTTTAATTTTACGGCCAAACAGTTTAATTATTTTATTAGTTTTAATTTTTATACCTGATTGTTTTAACATGGCTGTAAACCGCCTTGAGTCCCATTTGGGAGAAGGGTAGTATATAAATGCAATAAAACTCAAACTCAAACTCAAATTTAATTCAAAAAGAATTTGATTTAGCTATGAAATAATAGAACTGGGCACTATTTGTTCATATCTATGTTATGGACATCCCAAACCCCCTTCCCATCCACTGAATGCATTAAACCTGCCAAATTCTCATGGACCCTAGATGAAAGCCATTTGCCTCCAACAAGAATCATTCCCTCTCCCTCCCACCCAGACCTGAGAATGATGGACATATAGGCAGAACATATAACTTGACTATTTAAATCTAGTTTTCTAAGTTGTTGGTTTTCACCTAGACAAAAGAAAGTGGGTCTTGTCTTCAGGTTGATGTCGCGGCGAGAACAGCTGGAAAATAGTGGAGCTCCACCAGGCTCTGTGAAATGCAGCCAGTAACTGCTTGCTGGGAGACCCTACAGTGCTAATGTTAGGGAACTTGGAGGAATAATCTTGGGATTGTCCAAACTTTATTAAGAATTGATTTTTTTTCTGGAGTCTTTAGATATTGGGATTTCAGAGGTATATTAACTTGTTGCAAAATGACTCCACAGGAAATAATAAAGTTTTATGAAGAAATCTTAGAAATAATGACAGAATTATAAGAAGTTGATGGGAATATTTAAAGATAAAGATATGAAAGTGGAAGACTCTCACAAGGAGATGATGGGACTGTCCAAAGATAAAGAAGTGAATGTAGTAGTTCCTTAACAAATAGTAGGAAAAGATCAGAGGTGGTATTCAGCCAGTTTGGACCAGTTTGCCCAAACAGGTAGTGGAAATCTCAGGTGCCCACCCACCCACCCCAGCTCTATGCCATCCTATTTAGGCACGTTTGTGAGGTCAGATGCATGCGCGGTGTCAACTTGCAAAGCTTTCAAGTTGCCATGAGCAGGAAAGAGGGAGAACTTGTGGTTCGCGCCCTAACAAAGCACACCAGCAAAGTGCATGCACGGAAAGCCAGGCGCATGCATGGATGGGGTGCATGCGAGCAAAGTGAGTGTGAGTGAAGTGAGTGCACACGCACACTCACATTTGCAAGCCAGTAGGGAAAGTAAGTGAATGCCACCCCTGGAAAAGATGAACAAAATATTTAGAAGATAGTGGAGAAATCAAAAGGAGTGATGAGGAGACAAACCAAAATAAACTAACAAAGACAAAAATAATGATAAGATAATTAAAATAAATATTAAGAATCCAATAGTTAACTCTGTAAGAGCTTATAATAGCACAAAGAAAAAAAAATGAAACCTTCCCCAAAATAATGAAAAGGTTATGGATGGGCATCCAAACGATGCAGCAGAAAGAGATAAGGAGTAAGGTAGAGGGAACGTTCAGATTATGTAAAAATGCTACAAAGTAATATAGAATACCAAGATGGAAATATAAAAGAATTATCAAAAAGTCAATAAATGATGAAATTCAAAACAGGCTGAGAGATGACGGACAGAGATACAATATTTTGTAACACTGGGGTGATATTAAAAATTAGTAGAAACAAATATAAGTAACACATATAATAGAATTTACTATACTCATAAACATACTAAGTTTAGGAGGTCGAAGATTGTGATTAGGCATATTTAAATATATTATTATGATTAATAGTGAGCAAAATATTTTGGAATTTATAACTTTAAGGATTACAAATTCAGGGGATTTAGAGACAAAACCCTGGGACTGATTTTTTAAATTAATAAATGGTTTTATTGGTGTCTACAGAAAACTGAGATATCGGGAATTTGGTGGAAATTGAGTAATGTTTAAAATATTAAAATATTGGTGATCTAATAAGGGTCAATAAACACATTGTAAGACATGTAATTGATGTTTAAATATATCTTTGGAGAAAGTGATAAAGAATCATTAAGAGAGAATAGTACTGTTTAAAGATAAAGAGATGAATTTGGAAGAACCCCAGCAAGGTGGGGGGGAGTATAAATTGGGAAAATAGTATTATACATATTGATATATAAAATAATATTTTATAATTATAATGAGTTTATTAAGGTTAGAAGTTGGAAGGCAAAAACTATGTATTGTATTATTACTGTAGCAATGTGTAAAAATGTATAGACCTAGTCATTACACTGTCCACAAAATATGTTGGTTGTTAAAGGAAAACTGCTAATAAAACATATACATTAAAAAAGTGGGTCTTTTCCCAAATAAAAAAGAGTGGGGTCTTGTCTTTTTCTTCTCTGATACAGTTTAGAATACAATAAAGAGGAATAATAGGAAAGAGTTACCCAAAGAACTCACCCATAACTCAAATTGCTCTTCTATCTCCAATTTCCACCAATTCTATAGGTAGTCATTTTTGGACCCAGCTATAAAAATAATTACACTGGACAACAAAGGTTTTGTTTGCTTCCTGAACACTTATACACAAAAGTCTTATCTTATACATTTTTGGCTGCTAAATCACGAAAATAGTCTGCAGTGTAATTTTTCTTGTACCATTGTATAGAAACCTTTTCTTTTTGCTTTTTTTTCCCTTATAATTTTAAGTTTATTAAATTTCACTTGCATTATGTTTTGTGTGATTCATGCTTATCCAGGCATGCACTCAGGGCCTACTGCATAACATCTGTGAAATTGGTAGAGTTTGGGCAGGTTTAGGCTGTGAATGGATGCTGCCTGGAAAAGCTGTAAAAGCAGCTTGCATGCACAAATGCTACTCATTTTGTTGGTATCAATTTCCATGTATTTTGATAAAATTGTTGATACATTCTATTTGTGGCGAGTAGATGTTTAAACCTCAAATACACACCATGACTAGACTTGTTAAGAAAGTTTTTGAACTGCATGCCATAGAAGATTCCCAGTCTGGTAGTTGAGTCATGGCAACTGGACTTATTTTCTTGTTGGTCTGAGATGCTTCACTGCCCATCCAAGCTTCTTCAGCCTCAATATGTATGAAATGTATTTTTGTTATTAAGACTGGTGATCAAGACAAGACCTGCGCTCCACACATTTATAGTGTAAAATGTGCTGTTGATCTTAAACCTTGGTTCAGAGGAACTTGGGAGTCACTTGGAAGGCTTTTTTTTTTTTTTTTTTTTTGGTCCACAGATCAGATCAGATCAGTCATCAGCAACAAGCGGTTCAAAGCTCTTTAGTGGGGTCAGAGAAAATTGCATAGAAAGCATTCAAGATTATTGTTGAGAATTTCTTTGGCAACTACAGATCACCAAACTACATTCAACTGGTTGATAAACTTTTTCTAGCATAGAAGACCATGAAGTGCAACATGTCACTGAATATTCATTTTCTGCAATCATAGTTGAACTTCTTTCCTGAAAATCTAGTCATCCAGTGATAAACATGGTGAATTGTGCCAATGTCCATGGTTTCACCAGGACATTGGCACAATGGAAAAATGGTATCAGGGAAACTGGAATATATCAATGGTGGCTATTTTGGGACACTGAGGTGAAATGCATCAGACACTAAGTACAAATGGAAATCAAAATACTTTTAGTCCTGTTGAGCTCTTGCAGCACGTTGAAAATAATATGCAATTAAATACATTATAGTCATTAAAAGTTAATTTCATATTTCTCAAGATTCCTCTATGATACAGTCATTCTGAAATTATACTTGCGTTCAGTTTGAAGATTACTACCATAATTACTAAAAGCAGTAGTGGTTTTCACTTACCTTCGCTACCAGTTTGGGACTGTGAGTGTGCGAGTTTGCACACACTTTGCTCGTGTGTGGCACTTCTGCACATGCACAGAACTTTCTGCACATGTGCAGAGCGTCTGTGATGATGTCCAGGCAGGTGGATGGAGCCTCCCGCCACCGCCACTACCAATTTGCCCAAACCAGTGCGAACCGGTAGAAACCCACCACTGACCAAAAGGTTTTGAGGAAGCAAAGCATCTGAAAAAAATGTTGTCCAGTGTTACCAGCACGGTACTGTCTGGATGACACGACCCTGCTGCTCTGTTGCACTACAGTTTCTGGGAAAATACCTAATAGTTGAGATGTCAAGCCCGGCTTCCTTTTACCTGAAAACTTTGTAATCCAAAATATAGACAGTCCTGGCAGTACCAGATATTCCTGCCAATGTGGTAGGAGGGGGAGGTATATCTATTCATTTCCAGATGAAAGCTGTTTATAAATGTACAAAAGACAATCCTGAAGGAAAACTATAAGATCCATTCTAATATTTGGTGCATATGAATACTATACACATTTAAAATCACACACCCCCACACACCTTCCTACCTTATATCACCATTGGAATGTCACTAAGAAATTAATACATGCCTATAAAACATCAGGCATGTATTAAATACAAACACTTAGCTTGATGGGTTGGAACCTGCTAGGTTCAAGAAACAAATAGACAAAGCAAGTTATATTATGAGCCATGCTGGCACAGTGGCTAGAATGCAGTGCTGCAGGCTACTTGCTGATTGCTGGCCACCTGCAATTTGGCAGTTTTTTGTCACCAGGCTCAAGGCTCAAGGCTGACTCAGCCTTCCATGGTCAGTAAAATGAGAACCCAGATTATTGGGGGCAAGATGCTGACTCTGTAAAACCACTTAGAGAGGGCTGTAAAGCACTGTGAAGCGGTATATAAGTGTAAATGCTATTGCCATTATCAGAATGACTTCCTAGGAGACAGAAATTGCCCATCATTCTTTCCCAGAGGAGATGTGGGAGACTCCTTTCTTTAAGCTAATATCCTAATATTGCAGTGTGGAACAGCAGAGGATATAATGGAGAAACAGAAACTTGGGATGCAAGCATGTTGATGACAAGCGATTTTATTTTGCAAAACAATCACTATACAGCAACAAATACAACTGCAAGTTGGATTGAAAAACATGAACTACCTACCACCAGTCATTCAAGAAATGCCTCTTTTATGATAACAGGCTCTAGAATTACCAGGAAAGGAAAGAACATATACTGTAGGCTTTCTCACAGCCTACAGTATATGTTAAGAGAGAGAGAGAGAGAGAGAGAGAGAGAGAGAGAGAGAGAGAGAAAGGAAAAATCCCAGCACTCTGAAAATGATTTTGTATTTCTCTTTGCTAAAGTTGAAGTGATTGCTAGGTTTGACCTTACCAAATCTGCAAAATAATATCTTTTTTATATAAGGAACTTTGCTTGATTATTTTATTTGTAGTGATCAATACAGTCTCCTCAAAATTGTGCTGTTGGTGATTTCCTGGTTTTGTTTTGTTTTTTGAAACAATATAGAAGCAATTTGCTATTTTTTTTTCCAGTAAGCATTTCAGGAATTGTTTAGATCTAAAAAAAAGCTGTTGATGACCAAGCAACTTTGCATAGTGGTTTTCTTGAGGCCCAGCAACTCCCATTTCCCCCATTCTAGGGAGCAGCAATACTGTACTCAACATGTCTTGTGTTGTATTCAGTTGTCCATCATAAATCACAAGCCTGGATTTATCTGATAATTTGGTTTACTATTTCACTCTTAATATATTTGGAAGGAATTTTAGTGCCTAGTAAAATAGAAAAACCCATAGCATGTCTGTTGTAACAATATATATTGATCCTTTTGGATATTCTCTTGGCAAAGAGACTCATTTGCAAACAGCCAGAAGGGAAGTTGTCATTATAAATGCATATCATGTAGGTGTGTGTGTACAGATACACACACACACATTTACACTTACGTACCATCCAGTAAACAAGGTAACTGCTGGTTTGGTCCAGAGTTGATAGGAACAATTTCCGTACCCTTTACTGTACCCTTCATCCAGTGAGATGCTCATCAATGTGTGACAACTGGCTCTGCTAGCTGCTACCAAACAGCTGATCTGTGTATTAGGCATTGCAACGCTACTCTCCTCTTACCTGGCTTGCAAAATTCCAGAAAACTTAACAATCAGTTCTTGCAAACTGGTACAAGCCAGCTGCAGCATACCACTGCCTTCGTGCCTAGGCTCACACACCACTACAGTATTGTAGGCAGAGGAGAGAGGGGATCCTGCCTTGTTATGGGTCAGCTTTAGTACATAGCTTTGGTTATAGACTTTTTCCTCACCTTTGCTGTGAATTGCTAAATGCATATTAGATTATTATACTTGACCAGAGATCTAGTCAAAGTTATTGTGTCATGCCTTAACAGCTTTAATTAGCTTTAATAGGGAACAAGCAAAGAAGAATTTCTGTAGAGATGGTCCAAATTTTTGTGTGACCATGTCCCTTACAGGGCTTACGTTGTGCCGTTAGTGTTTAAATCGAGCCTACAGTTGGCAGTTAAAGTTTCAGTGGGATTACTAGCCAGGCAATGCTCGCCCTTGTCCCCAGAAAAAATCTAGAGTCCTGTAACATAGTACATGCATTTCTTATATTACAGCATGGTCCCCTTCTGGCTCTTCAACTTGTATAAGTTCATCAACTTCTACTATTCTTTCTATGGAAAGACAATTATGATTACGAGGACTTAGCTTCAAGATAAGATAAAATTGCAACATGGAATTAATGACTTTGGACATGTATGCTTGGTAAGCAACTTTATCATCTAGAATGTGTTTATATCTCAAAAAAGCAGTTTACAAAATAGTCACAGATTAAACACTGCTCTGACTGGCTGACACTTAGCATTGTCCACCTAAGGTTCAGTAGAGCCTTGGATCCTCTTTTGCTCTAAGATTGGGAAAAGACATAAAAACTCAGAGAGGCTTCTGCAGGAACCAACAGCACAGAGTCAGAGTGACAACATTTCATTAAAAATACTGCTCTTTTTGACTTTTTAATTTTTTTTTAAAGCAGCGGCATGGAGCCCACAGCAAGATTGGCTCTCTTGTTCTGATCCAGCAGGGGAATTCTTATATCTGTAATCAATGTTGTGTTTGAACTTCATAGAGTTATTCCAAATATCATTGTTATGATAACAATCACAGAGCAAAACAGTCCTCTTGACTGCAGGCTAACTTTAAAAGAAAACAACTGCATTATAAGCAGCTTCTAAGATGTAACCTATCAGGCTATTTATGCATTAGTCTATCCTCATATTATCTGAACAAGTACACAGATCTACTTGTTCCCATTCATTTACAAATAAGAGCTTGACATTAAAGGCTCTATTTTAAAATTAGGATCCAATTTAACCCTATACCTATTACAAAACAATTCCAGAGAAGTGCAAAGAATCACATTTGTGCATCTAATAAATTCATCTAATGAGAGCCAGCTCCATGCATCTTATATGAGATTGTATGCAGTGATACATTTGTTAGCTTTTATAATGATATGAGCCTCTTATTTGTTTGCATTGTTGATGTTTTTCTTTGAAAATAATTGAAGCATCATTCTTGAAACACACTAGGTAAATTAAAATGTTTAAGAGGTAGCCCTTGTCCAACAGCTTCCAACACACAAAGCCATCCTAATGAACCATTTATATACAGGTCAGCTTGAGAACATGCAAATGTAATATAGGTGATTTTAAGGAAAATGCCATAACACTGCAGGGTAAAATAGGGAACAATTATCATGTAGTCAAAACTAGCATATATTACATGAGTAGACGGTGGTCCACTTATGCATCACATTACCAGACCATCTTGCGTATTCTTTTAATTTCCAGGTAGCAATGGTGGAAATACCATACACTCCAAATTAAGTGCCTTTTCTCTTATTAGAAACACTGTCATATACTTTTTATATTGTTTCTGAAGATTATCAGTCTATCGCCTTGGTTATCCTACCTAGGGAGCTTACATACTAGGAATCAATATATGTTATGAATGCAGCTCTCTAGAGCCTTGTTCTACTGAGGTGCCCAAGTACATCAATGCAAAGATGTAATTTGTAGACATGGAATAACTTCTGAGAAGATTCCTTGTTGTTTCTTGGAATTTCAACTTTAGCAAAAGAAAAAATAAATAATTTAAAAATATCACTTGTACTTCAGTGTTTTTTAAGGTAGAACAAAATCATTATTCTAAATGATATTTTTAAAATATTGAATCCAAAACTATAGTTTTGGAGAGAGAGGGAGGGCAGGAAGGCAGGAAGAAAGGAGGAAAGATAAGTAATACATAAAGTCAGTAATGGCAAAGAAAACACAGATAGGTAGAAAGAATTTTTTTTTTCAGTATCACAGAAGAGACTTGCATCTGGCACTAAAACAGGGTCACATTTTGAGATGTTACAGAAAGCAATTTCATGCTAAACAATCTTTTTTTTTTTTTTTTGTATTTGTAAAAGGTTGAATAGGGAAATAAAATCCCTGCTAACATCTACTTTTACAGACCTAAAATTGCAACACCAAAGGGTGCAAGAGACACAGATACTGTGAATAAAGAATTAGAATATTCAAGTATGAGGGGGGTATCACAAATGGCCACACAGATATATATATATATATATATATATATATATATATATATATATATATATATATATATATATATATATATATATATATATATATATATATATATATATTGATAATACTTATCAAACAAATGGGAGAGGACATGAAACCAGTAGTGAAGACACGAACCTAGATGCTTAACTAATATTCTAATCTGACATAACTCCATAGCTTAATTTCAGTAACTGTTTTAAAAAAGAAAAAAAATGTTGCTTCCCCAGTACAGCTCATATGATTTTCCCCCACTACTTACTTAATTATTAGTTAAATAATTTATTGTAATCAGCTATACACTGACATAATCATCCAACTTCCACAACGTTAATAACTTAATTGCCTCTTTCTTCTACCCATGTATATAAAATAACCCCACCCTTTCTGAAGTGTTGACATCACTATATTTGCCCTTCTGCATGGTCCTCAGACTCTCCTGTTTAAATTAACCTGTTGATAAATTACAAGTGGAGATGCTTCTTAATTCCATCCATCAACAAAATGAGCAACTCAAGAGATTGAACAAGGCTCTTCAAAAAGTAGTGGATGGCCTTCAGGCACATAGAAGGTCAAAATGCATTGTTATCATAGTACATACTCCATGCAAGACAGAGCAGAGCAACAATAATTGTCCAATGTAATATACTGCAATTGTACCCATAGAAAAGCCAAGATCTTCCTGCTGTAATTGGAAATCAGGCCAGTTTCTGCATCTATATGGATCTTTCCCCCAGTTTTTATTTTATGATTACTACAGTCTTGGGATGTGACTTAATTTTAGACATAGTAAAGAATGAATGTTAACACCTGCTCAGAGCCCATTCCTGGCAAGAAATCATGCCTAAATATTGTAACTTCAAACACTGCTAACAAAGCAAATTCATAAGCCCTGTTTAGCGAGGGCTGCAGTGACATCTTCAGCCAGGGTGGCAAGTTGAGGAGATTCAAGCAGGTTGATACTGCCGGAGGAGGAGACGTTGCTGAGCCTCCGAGGGGAAGCCACACTTGATCGGCCAGGAGATTGGGTGATGATTTCAGCACCATGGTCCACACGGGCCCTTGCATGCTCTCGGAAATTGAGTTTCTGGCTGTCAATCTGTGCAAGGAAGGAAAGTGTAAAAATAAAATGCAGGAACTACAGAGGTATGAAGCTCCCCTGAGACCAATTTCACTTTAATTTCCTTGGAAAAATTCTCTCAATATTTTCTTGGGTGGCAATCTTTCCTGGTCAAACTTCAAAAGCAGATTACAATTGTGTCCTTTGCCCAGCCTCTTTGTGAAGATGTCCTAATTTCATCACCAGAAATCTCCTATTGCAGAACTTAAATGAAAATGAAGATATGTGCAAGAATCGTGTGAGAAATGTTGAAATAAGTTTAGTTTTGTTGATCAGGACTTTATAAATTAATTGAAAGGTAGATTAATTCATGACAGCTTCCCTAGGCTAAAATAATTTTTTAAAGATAATTTGTACTCTTTGAACATTCTGTATACTCCTTTTAAAAAGATTGAAACATTGATTTAAATAATATTTTAACTTTTTTGTTTAAACCGTAAAACAAATAAATACTGCAGCTTAGACAATGCAGTTAATGCGAACCACATAGTTCAGCTTTTTTTCAGATCAAAAAATCAATGCAGTTCATATGAACATAAAAATAAATATGTAAAAATGTTTTTCCCCTGGGGAGATTTAAAAGAGGGAGGAGTAAATAAATTTTTGTTAAATTTCTGTATTTAACATATGATTTCTTTTTTAAAAAATGGGAATATTCAAAAAAGAATTGCAATGTATTCCATAACAAAAAGGAAACTGTCAAACCTGACTCGACTCCATAGTTGCCTGCACCTGCTTTTTATTTTTTATTTTATTTATTTTATATTTCCATTTATAAACCGCCCTTCTCCTTGCGGACTCAGGGCGGTGAACAGCCAGAATAAAACATGGTATACAAAAGTTAAAAACAATTAAAAATTATTAAATATGATTCGGCCAAGAATTAAAACAACCCAATTTAAAATCAGTTTCAAATTTAAAAACGGAGGATGGGGTCAAGCTAGCCCAGCTAGATGGAATAAATGGGTTTTAAGGGCCCGACGAAAGGTCCGGAGATCTGGAATCCTGCGTATCTCCGGGGGTAGGTCATTCCATAGGGCGGGCGCTGCCACAGAGAAGGCTCTCCCTCTGGGGGTCGCCAGCCGACACTGTCTGGCTGACGGCACCTGGAGGAGGCCCTCTCTGTGCGAGCGTACTGGCCGGTGGGAGGCTATTGGCGGCAGAAGGCAGTCCCGCAAGTACCCAGGTCCTAAGCCATGGAGCGCTTTAAAGGTGGTCACCAACACCTTGAAGCGCACCCAGAAGACCACCGGGAGCCAGTGCAGCTCGCGCAGGAGAGCTGCACTGCTTGCAGCTTTGCCAAATAGTGACGAGGTGTGTGAGGGAAGGGTGTGAATTCTTAAGGGTGAAGGCAGGCTGTGGAATGCAAGTGAACTGTCTGTTACTGGAGAGATGTTATCTAACAAGGCCAAGTAATGAAGAATGTTTTGACCGAAGCAGACAGCTTTTCCCAAAGCAAAATAATTGAATTCAATTGGTGAACTATGTACTGTAGGTTGCCCAGAAGGGAAAAGGGGAGGTAGCTATGTAGGTTTTCATGGGAAAAATCTCAGAACTGACTTTGCTTCTGCTGTGCCTAGATGGATTTTTCAATAAAGTTACTCTTGGTTAACCTAAAGAGATGGGAGCTTCTTTTGTTGAATGTGTCAAATGGAACAGTTGACAGAAACAAAATCAAACATGCAGTGAAGATAAAGTCTGAAAGTTTTTGTACATAAACTGGTAGTCACAGTGTAAAGCTTTGACTTCAGAGAGGAAGGCAGGAAATCTCTGGAATTTGGATATGGCATAAGATGGGACTTTTCATCCTTGGGAATCTCCCTGCTCTTGCAAGTCTCCTCTGAAGGAAGAGCTAAGCAGTTAACTCAAGCCTAATGGAGGACACCATGAAGTAATAGGAACCTCTATCTCTATGCAAATCATTGTCATTTTTACGTATAGGACTATAAAGAACTCCAGAATATTAAACAAAAGAATAGATGATCCATTAAAATAATATATTGACAAGCTGTCACGTCTATAACCCTTGATGTCTTACCTTAATATTACCTCCTCCAGGCACATGGTGAGCATTGTCAAGTGAACCAACCTTGGCTTGAGCCTTTTCTTTAAAATCCAGTTTCACACTTTCGATTTTCACTCGACCCCCTCCTATAAGTTATGGCAGAAGGGAAAAATACTTTAAAAGAGCATAGTTCTTCTGAATGTAGGATTTAAATAGCATTTAACCCTACTGTGTAACTGATTATTATGCACTTCAAACTGAAAAAAAAGCATATGATGAGAATACGACAAAAGAAAAATAAACATATACACACAATCCACATAATTGTAGACAAAACATTTATAGCAGTGGGCCTCATGACTAGAAAATATGACTATTAGCTAAAATGAGATATATCTGCCATACAAAATGAGATATATTTGCCATACAAATGGAATCTGAGATATACAGGAATTGGTGAATTTTCACAGATTTGTATCACACACTAAGTTTGTGGTTTGGTTTACTGCACTCTAAACCCAGGCCATGGTTTCATTGTGGTTAATAAGGAAAACTTAACTATATATTATAGTAATGGCTTGGTTAAGACTATGTGACCTTCACCATACTTCAGCATGTCATTTAACTTCAGCCTTCATAAAACTGAAGCGCTTCTGCACTGCCTCTACAGCTTCTGGGCATTTTTGGACTACACCTCCTTGCAACCACACCAGGTTGATGTGATCCTGATTGGACTAGACTGTTCTCTGTTAACAAAAAGCAGGAACAGTGAATTGGCCAGTTAACTCCCAGATGGCCAGGACATCAGTGAAAGATCTTTGCTCGGAATGATTTGGGATAACATCCTGGTGGGAATGATGATGAGGCCTATTTGGCCTCTGCACTAACTTTAAAAAGGACATTGAAAAGTTACAGGGAGATACTTGCAAGAGTAATAATAGAGGTTTTTATTTAAAATATTTTTTGTGATATCTTTAGCTGCCAAGTCATACCTTGCCCTATTTTAACTAATAATCAATAGATATTCTGTCACAATTTTGCTAATTTCTGTCATCCCTTTGAAGTGTGACATATGTAATATGAATATGCTTATGCCTCAAATAGTTACATTTAAACAATGTTTGGAAAACACCCAGAAAAAAAGAGTGGGAAGCACTCATGACAAACATCTGTCCTTCCTTTTAAAACAACTGCAGTATAGCCATTTTTAAAATAATTTTTCTTTGAATATTTTAGCATTTTACTGCTATGAAAGTTGTTTTATATACAATGCTAGCAATGCAAGTAATATAACTTTCAGGAGAAACAGATTTTTTTCTGAAATAAGGAAGCAGAATTCACATGTAAACTATATAATTACTTTTATACTTTGATCATCATCTAAAATTTATAATTAAAATACAAGAGATTAATGAGTTTGCGTAAATGAAGCGCTGCACTAATAGATACGTTTAATGTACTCTAAAAATAAAATTATGCAATTTCTTTATTGGTCTCCAATAATTCCAAGTTTCAAAAAGATTCTCTGCCAAGATGAAATAATGGTGATGTTGGGCTATGCATTGCCTCAGATTTTAACATAAAAAGTTGCCTTTGTGGTCCCAGGAAAAAGTGTGGCTGCTTTAAACGCAATTTCAAACAGGAGTTCCATTAGTTCCCTGTACAATCTGAAGCACTGCTTTCTTACCTTGCTTCAACCACCTCTAGATAGTGACCTACTTAATTTTGGAGAAGTCCCTTTAACTCTAGTCTTATCACTTTGGGGAAAGACATCAGCTCCATTCTCCTTGGAATGACTGAGAAAACTGAGAAACCATGTAAGTTAAACAGTATGGGTCAAACATGTTCCCAGCAGGTATGAAATATATATATATTAGTTGCTAGTGTTGGGAAGTCCTTCACCACTAACACTGAAAACTAAACAGGGTGGTGTATCAACATCTCAGGGCAGTGTACAGCCAAGGTAAAAACACAAAACACACAAACATCGTAAGTTTAAAATTATTAAACAATTTGGCCCAATTAAATTTAAAACCCCAGAATTAAAATACCTAATTAAAATTCATTTAGATGTTCAGCCCTGCCTGTTGGAACAGCAGGGTCTTGAGGGCACAGCGAAAGGTACAAAGGTCGGGGATCTTACGTATCTCCGGGGGCAATTCATTCCAACGGGCAGAAGCCCTTCACAGAGAAGGTCCTCCCCTGAGGGTCGCCAGTCAATATAATTTGACCGACGGCACCCTGAGGAGTCCCTCTCTGTGAGAGCGAACTGGCCGGTGGGAGGCTATCAGTGGCAGAAGGTGGTCTCGTAGATACCCAGGTCCTAAGCCATGGAGCGCTTTAAAGGTGGTATTGGTAACCAACACCTTGAATTGCACCCGGAAGACCACTGGGAGCCAGTGTAGCTTGCGCAGGAGAGGTGTTAATGGGCGCAATGAGTTGTGCCCATAATCACCCATGCAGCCGCATTCTGGACCAGTTGGAGCCTCTGAGTGCTCTTCAAGGGGAGCCCCATGTAGACAGCATTGCAGTAGTCCAGATGGGAGGTGATGAGGGCATGAGTGACCATGCACAGGGCATCCTGGTCCAGAAAGGGACGCAACTGGCGAATCAGGCGAACCTGATAAAAAGCCCCCCTGGTCACAGCCATCATATGGTCTTCTAAAGACAGCCGTGTATCCAGGAGGACACCCAGATTGTGAGCCCTCTCTGTGGGGGCCAAGGTCTCATCCCCAATAGTCAGCAATGGCACCAGCTGACTATACCGGGACGCCGGAAGCCATAGCCACTCGGTCTTGGAGGTGTTAAGTCTGAGCTTGTTTCTCCCCATCGAGATCTGTACGGCCTCCAGGCAATGGGATATCACGTTAAAGGCATTATTGGGGTGGTCCGGGGTGGAGATGTACAGCTGCCTATTGTCAGCGTACTGATGGACCGTCACCCTGAAACCATGGATGATCTCGCCCAGCGGCTTCACATAAATGTTGAACAGAAGGGGCGAGAGGACCAACCCTTGCAGCACCCCACAAACAAGGCACCTCGAGGTCGACCTCTGTCCCCCTGCCAACACAAACTGCGAACTGCCGGAGAGGAAGGAGGAGAACCACCACAACATGGTGCCCCCTATTCCTAACTCCTCCAACCGGTGCAGCATGATACCATAGTCAATGGTATCAAAAGCCACTGAGAGATCTAATAGGACCAGGACAGAGGACTAATCCCTGTCCCGAGCCCTCCAGAGATCATCAACCAATGCAACCAATGCTGTTTCCGTGCTGTATCCTGGCCTGAAGCCCAACTGGTATGGATCCAGATAGACAGCTTCATCCAGGTATTGGGGAAGTTGTCGTGCCACCACACTCTCAACAACCTTCGACACAAAGCAGAAGTTGGAGACTGGAGGATAATTCGCTAATACAGCCGGATCCAGAAAGGCTTCTTGAGGAGGGGCCTCACCACTGCCTTTTTCAAGGCGGTGGGAAAAGCACCCTCACTCAAAGAAGCATTTATAATCCTCTGAAGCCAGCCTCGTGTAACCTCCCGGGAGACCAGCACCAACCAGGAGGGACACGGGTCCAATAAACATGTGGCAGCACTAAGCCTACCCAGAATCCTGTCCACATCCTCGGGAGCAACAGGGTCAAATTCTTCCCAGATAATACTCTCAGGACCTACCCCCGTCTCCTCCCCTGGACCTACCCAGTCGGAGTCCAGACCTTTCTGAATCTGAGCGACTTTATCATGCAGGAATTGCATAAAATCCTCACCCCTACTCTGCAAGGGATCTTCCTACACTCCCACCTGGAGTAGGGAGTGGGTCACCCTAAACAGAGCGGCTGGGCGGTTCTCTGCAGATATGATAAGAGCAGAAAAATAATTGGATTTTGCCGCTTTTATCACCACTAGGTAGGTTTTGATATAAGACCTCATCAGTGTTCAGTCAGATTCAGATCGGCTAGTCCTCCAATCGCTCACCAGGCGTCTTTTCCGACACTTCATTTCTCTCAGCTCCTCGGAGAACCAAGGAGCAAATCGGCATCGGGTCAGAGGCGGCAAAGGCACGATGTGGTCCAAAGCTCTGGCGGCCACCCTATCCCAGGCGGCCACCAGGTCTTCAGTCGAGTCGTGAGCCAGGATCTCAGGAAATGGCCCAAGCTCCGTCAGGAACCTCTCCGGGTCCATCAGGCGTCTGGGACAGAACCACATGGTCGGTTCTGTCTCCCTGCAGCGGGGCGAAGCAGCTCAAAAGTCCAAGTGAAGGAGAGAATGATCTGACCATGACAACAGCTTGATGTCTAAATCCCCTATTCCTAGATCATTCAGCCACTGACCAGAGACAAAAATCAAGTCCAGAGTGTGTCCCCCTGTGTGAGTGGGGCCTTGAACTAACTGGGTCAGGTCCATGGCCGTCATGGAAGCCATGAACTCCTGTGCTGCCTCTGACATTTCACTGGCAGATGGCAGGTTAAAATCCCCCATGACAATAAGTCTGGGGGTATCCACCGCCACCCTGGCAATAATGTCGAGCAGCTCAGTCAGGGCCGCCACCATGTGGTGGTACGTAGTCAGCAGGCCCATCTGCACCCCACGACCCCACTTCACAAGAAGGGACTCACATCTGGCTATCTGAGGAACAGTGGCCTCCCTCGGACAAAGACTTTCCCTAATAATCGCTGCCACCCTCCTGCCCCTTCCCTGAGCCCTTGGCTGATGGAATGCACGGAAACCTGGCAGGCACATTTCAACGAAGGGAACCCCTCCCTCCTGGCCCAACCAGGTCTCCGTAATCCCTGCCAGGTCAACACCCCCCTCCAAAATAAGATCATAAATGAGGGGGGCTTTATTTACCACTGACCTAGCATTACACAACATCAGCCAAAGACCTGGGGCCTTTCTTGTTGGGAAATGATTATTCTGAATAGACTGTTCAAACACCTCTTTGTTTTGATTACAAGGCTGTAATTTTGGTTGTCTCCTATATTCCTCTTAACTTCCGAATTCAATATAAAGTGCCAGCTTTAACATATAAAGGCCTTTATAGTTTCATGCCACTTCTTTCCTGTTCAGTTGGCACAACCATTTGAATCATGCCAAGAGAAGCAGCTGACTTCTCCTCCATTTTGGGGAGGGTAGATGGGAGCTTAGAGGCATCTTTCCCGCCGCCCCCGGAATGGCTTCCTACCCGAGGTTCAGTTGGGTCCAACGTTAACTGTCCTCCAGAAATAGCTAAAGATGGAGCATTTCAGGAGAGCACTGAGGCGTTAATACCAGATATTGGTTTGTGGTCTCTGTGTACTATATTTTTTATTTTAACTATATTTAACTATATTAACTATATATAACTGTACTATATTTTAACTATTAACTATTTAACTTTAATTAAGCCACCACAACTACTTATAAGTGTCCCATGATATAAATTAGAGGATGGATGGATGGATGGATGGATAATTTACAACTTAAGTCACTGCAATGCTAAATATATGCAATTTGTATGTTTTTAATGTTGAAAATGTGTACAACCAATTACTTTATGTTGGTTTATCTATTTTAAAAGGCTTAGTAAATTTGACTCCAATGATTTATCTGCAATTTATCTGGTTTTACTGGAAAAGGGAAATTTCCTTTAAAAAACCTTGTGAATTTTACCTACCAGGTATATTATTTATATGATTTTCTCAGCACACATTTGACCAATTACCAGGGTGGTGTAGTCAACCTTTCTCTAATTTAGTTCCATGTACTTCAATGATGTAATGCAGGACATAATTCAGAAACCATTGTAAAAGTTTCAAAATTAAAAATTCCTCAAAGAATGCACTGAGAAGTAGTTACAACCAATCTACTCCCTCGAGGCTTTTTGTTGTATATGCTCTTGTGCTGCTCAGCTTCTTCCCATTTCATTTATGAGAACTGGGCTGATGGATAGGCTTTGCTAGAAACCTCTTTCCTTTCCTTTCTCCTACCCTGCCATATAGCAATGGCAACAGACCAGATATTAGGGAAATAGAGGATGCAGGTTTCCCCAATAATCCACACATGGTTTTGGAATCAGAGTGCCTAGAAATGAAACTCTAGAAGTTTACAGAATTTCTGGAGTTTACAGAATTCCATTTCCCTCTGGAAAATCTTAGCATTACCTGGCCTATGACGGATATTCTTCAGAGAACCACATTTAGAAGTCACATGACTCAAGTCTATCTTCTTGGTTACAATTTGCACCTGTTTAAAATATACAAAATATATCTGTATGTTTATAGAGAGCTATAGACACAGAAAAAGATGCATTTTATATCTGTAGGAAGAAGAAATAAAAATAGAAAATGTAAGTGTCAAGTTTGGAAAAAGCAGAATATTAGAAAGAAATAATAATGGTACAAAGAAAGGAATGATATCCAGGTTAATACAGCAAATATCCCATTGGAAGAGTAAATTAGTGGAATCATTTAAAATCTCTTTCATTGATAGGTAAGGTTATTAATCAGGAAAGTGAGATTATTTTTAAAGATGAAGGTAAGATTTTCCTCAGTGGTGTGTGTTGAAGTGTGTCTTCTAAAGCTTCCATTTTCCTTAGGTAATCAAGGATGTTTTATTTTCATTGTCCAACTTTCTGCTCAGGACAATTTTTTCTTCCTAGACTATTTCATAAACTTCCTTAGCTCCTGAGAAACATTAGTGGAAATATTGTGTTATAATTTTGATATGTCAAATATGTCAAAATATTTAAGAGGTGTTCACTAGGTTGCTTGGAATAAGTTTACTGAAAGGGTCAAACCATACAATTGGGCAAATGACTCAATATATGCAAGATAGCCCTAGATTCACATATCTCCCACTGTGAAATGAAAGATTTTACAACTAGTTAACATGTATTGTTCAGTGGCTATGAATGCCATCTGGTAAGATTAGGACCAATGAGTGATCAATCCATTTCTCTTACCTTTGAATCAGTGACAATATACCTGACATTTTAATCAAGCAATGGTAATTTTCTGTTGATATCATTATTCCTTCAGAACTCAGGACTTGTAAGATTCTTTTTCATTTTGCTTTCAAGCTTTGATTAACGATGGAGTTCAGAAGAACCAAAGCAATTAGTCATTACATCAGTGCTTGTAGAACAGGATACTTTGTGAAGAAAACCAGGCTCTTGTCCTTCTGAGTGAAATTTTTGTTTTTTGGAGGAAGATATACCACTCAGCACACAAAGCTGATGCATTACTAGACCAAGTTCATGTGTGAAGCATTAGCAAGAAGAGAAGCAATCTTTGTAGAGGAAGAAAGGGCTAGTTCATATAGCGTGGGTTCCCCACAGTCACCTGGAGAACAGTCTAAGATACTACCTCTACTTACATTTCCTCCCCCTGCTGAATGTTTGATGTTATCTCTTGAACCACATCTGGAGTGTACATCGTTAAAATCAATCTTCTTGCTTAAAATCCTAACCTAAAAGGAATTGGAGGTTATCTTACTATTAAGCATATTCTTTGGTTTTCATGATCCTGAAAATCAGGGTGCAAAACTACACTGTAAGGTCTGGCTTTGCACGATTGCAGACTAACCAACCAGCATTTTGTACAAATCTACTATCTTCCTTAAACATGGTCCATATAGCTATGTACACTGTGTGCATCTCAAAAACAGTTGCTGGAATACATTAACAAAGAATAATCACATTAATTAATGAATAACATATCAATATATTATTGCCATTCATCATAAAATGTCATGATACAATAATAATGGGTAGCTTTATGTCATGTTTTTATATGAATAAACATGTATGGAAGATGGAACACGAGGCACACTCAAAGTAGGTCCAGAATGCAGAAAGATTTGTTCATGAAAATTTCAGGTACAAAAGTGTACAACAGTATCAAAATGAGGAGTCAGAAGAAGACACCACAAAGGATGATTCCCTGAATAACAGATTGTTCCCATGCGAGCTGCATGAGGAATGCTGCTTTGGTGGAAAAACATCAGGATGTACCACAAAAATTCCCAAAGATTGCCTGCCCAATCTTGTGGGAAAATGTAAAAATCTTGGGGATTGTTATCCTTGATTTTATGTGGGCATCTATTTATGTTTTATAAAACATTGAAGAACTGGATGTGCTTCACAACACAGGGGTCAGAGTTTAGATGACTGTTGTGAGGCTTTTATTAATTCTGTTTGGATTTACCCTCAACAACCTCTGTAGATTTTACCCTTTGTTAATACCATTTTATATTGTTTGTATATGTTACCTGCCGGGGGTCATATTTGTGAGATCGATGGCCATACTTAACCTATGATCATTCATTCAGCGACTGTTTGAAGTTACAACAGCACTGAATTAATGGTAGTTGCAACCGGTCCTCAGAGTACTAGTCATCCCAGCAGCCGCCATCACATGATCACAATCTGGGTGCTTGGCAACTTGAATGCCCTGATCACCAGTTGCCAAATGCCCCACAGTTACATGATTGCCATTTTAACCCTTCCATGTTGGTTTCTGATGAAAGTAAAAGGGTAAGCCAACAGAGAAGATTGCAAATCACTGGAGTAAATCTGTCTCTCCCATGCACCCACCTCAGCCCCTCTGTACTTGCACTGCATATTCCCTCACATCTACCTCATACCCCTGTGAATCCTTTTCTCACCCTTGTGGCACTTCTCATGCCCTCTCCCCAATCTGCACAGAGCTACTCATGCACTCTCCATGACTCATGTCTCCCACATCTCCCCGCACACCCTCCCTGATCTGCACAACACCTCCCACACATTCCAACACTCCCTCCCTCATCTGCATGGCACCTCTTGCACATTTCCCAACCCACACAGTGCCTCCTCTTGCACACCCTCCCTAATGTTATAAGGAGCCTCTTGCACAGCCCTGCCCAACTTCCCCAATCCACACAATGTCTCTTGCACACCCTTTATAACCTTCTGCAACTGCTGTGATCCCCCCAACTGCCTGTGGACCTGGGATGTGTAACTTCCTGCCCACTTCCCCCAGTAACTTTGGTTGTGGGAAGCCAGCAAGAGTGGCCTCACATAATGACTGCAGAATTCAGTTAATGAAGCAATTGGGATTGCAGGGATTTCCATTGTGGAACAATGCGGTTACATTTTATGATCACTTCACTTACCAATGGAAATTGCAGTCTCAAGAACAGTCTGCAGATTCTAAACTGTGTATAATGGGACAAGACAAAAAATGGCTGAGCCCCAAAAAGGTGCCTGAGATCTGGCAAGTAAAATCAAATTATATACTATAATTTAGGGATATTTATATATTAAACACTTCTTCTTTAACTTATTTTTTGAGTGGTGAACACATTTACTCTAGAACAGTAATGGCTAACCTTTTTCTTTTTGGGTGCCAAAATCACAAGAACACGCTCGTGATAGCGCACGTGCATGCCAGCACCCATAATGCAATGCATGCCACCCCTCCATGCATGCACGCCCCCTGTGCATGTGCACGCAACCCCCATATATTCACACGAGGGGTGGCATTCAAAAATTTTAGCAACCTGCACCACGGGGGGGGGGGCGTTTTTGCCCTCCCCAGGCTCCGGAGGCCCTCCAGAGGCCGGAAAGGGGCCCATTTCTGGACTTCCGGTAGGCCTGTTTTTTGCCCTCCCCAGGCTCTGGAGGCTTTCCTTGAGCCTCTGGGAGGGCGAAAATGGCGTCTCCTGAGCTCTGGAGGCCTTCTGGAGGCCAGAAAGGGGCCTATTTCAGGACTTCTGGTAGGGCCATTTTTCACCCTCCCCAGGCTCTGGAGGCCTTTTCCAAGCCTCTGGTGGGCAAAAACGGCCTCCCCTGCACTCCAAAGGTTCTCCAGAGGCCAGAAATGAGGCCATTTCCGTACTTCTGAAACATGCACTCTGCTTCCCCCCGCACTCCTCACACCCCCCATGCATGCGCACATCCTCCCCATGCATGTGTGTGCATATCTCACATGCCCCCTGCCCCCTATACATCCCTAAAAAAATCAGTTGGCCGGTGGGAGGCGCACGCACACATGCGCAGTGGAACTCAGCTGGGCACTGCTCACGTGCCCACAGAGAAGACTCTGTGTGCCAGCTGTGGCACCCATGCCATAGGTTCGCCATCACGGCACTACACCAATCCTTTGAATATTCCACATCATATTGTCACATACACAATTCCCACCAGTCTGCATTTTATGTACACTTCATTCTCTCCAGTACTTAAATTTAGTATACAATCTGCCCAATTTTAGTATACAAAAAAAATCATTTCAGCAAATTAACTGAAACCTATCTACCAACCAACCAAAAAGCACATGTAGAAAACAAAAATGAAAAAATTGGATTGATTTTCACAGGCTTGAATATTGTTGAAAATCTGTCGAGAGGTTGTAAACCTCCATGCATACAAAGAATATTTCTAAACTCTGAATGTCCTTGAGTTCTAAAGGAAAGAGTGGGAAAATAATAAGAATAGGAGTATGCTTAGCTGCCTACAGGAAATCTTTGGAAGGCACTGTTTCTGTGAAAGGAAGCTAACAAAGTGCTGACCAAAGAGGTATCTGAACTGCACCTGAGGAACAAATGAAGAATTTGGCGGGGGGCGGGGGGGGGACTAATAAAGTAAGGCAGCAGAGATTAAAATTATGAAAAAAGGGTGCAGTTCATTAGGAGATCTATGCTCTGCATGCAAATTGGGCCAGATTTAATCTCTTGGGCCACTGAATTATGTAGAGAATAACTTTTGTCTGATCTTTTGGAGCATTGTTGGTGTCTGCCTGATTTCCTTGTTAAGGGAACAGATTAAAGCAGCCACAAAACTGAGTGTTGCCTGCCAGATGACCAAGAAAAGACACATTTCAGTCAAGGCATTCTGGACAGATGCTGCATGAATGCCCACTTGAACTCTGAATCACACTTTGCTCTGAAAATCCAGCTCTCTGCTGAGTCTTAATGCTGAGGTTCGTGGACCTCTGTGACTCTAGAACACAGCAGTTTTATATGCTCCAGTTTCCTGGGAGGGCCAAGTACTCCAGACAGGCAGGAAGCCACTTGAAGATTTTAAAAGTTTTATGAACTTCTCAGAGGCACTGAAAGTCAGGCAGTGTTCAAACTGACTTACTCACTAACTCAATGAATGAATGAATAAATGGATCAACCCAAGGTCAAATTAGCAGGTGAATTATTTTGAAGAGATTATTAAACAAAGGCAACATGTTAAGATATGATAGAAAACTGCAGAAGAAATGGTTGCAACAACTAGGTAATAAATGGAATACTGTATGAACCAGATTTTTGGCTAGAATGGGAAGAGGATATTGGAAGAATCTTCCCTTCTGAAGAATAACCTGAAGCAAAAACATTTACCATTTTAAAGTAGGCTTATATAATATATATATTCCCAGATGACAAAGACAGAATAACACAATTTCTAATATGTATTTTCTAAAATAAAATGCAAAAATGTAGTCATAATTCAGAAGACCATGGCATAAATGGGCAGGGAACAATGATTACATCTGCACTATGTAATGGATCCATAGGATTCTGACTTATGACAGTTTTTTACTGATAACTCTTGCATTTAAGTTGTTTCATTTGATCAAAGCCTGACACTAGCAAATTCTGGCACCTTTTCTTTCAGAAGGATCAAACAAAAGTTTACCGGAATGCCCAAGAAAAATAATTTCTAGTTCCAAACTTTATACAATGATATTCTTTCAGAATTTTTATTTTAAAAACCTTGAGGATTCTATCATTAAACATTTGGTTTAGATCTGGCTCCAGTAAGAAAGGATATTAATATTGGTTATGTTTGCCACCTTGAGTTTTTTTTTAAAAATGATAAAAATAGGATAAAAACAAACAAATGAACAAATAGGCAAATAAATTGGAAGTTTATAAAATAACTGGCTGCCCTATCCTTGAAGTGACAAATCAGCACTTCTGAGAATAGCAATTGAGAAAAAGTATTTATCCGGAAATAGCTTTCCAAGCTTTATGATTCTTCTCAGGGTGATTTTGCAGCTTTTCAGATCCTTACTCCATCCATTTCCCAAGCATATATACAAGAATATTCTGAGTTGTCCTTACTATTTTAGATTTATGTTGACACCTACAATAATGCCCATTATCTACATTTTTTGAGAAACTAGATCCTGTAGAGACTATCAACCAATCTCCAAACTGAGAAAAGTGTTTAATACTCTTAAACCCATATTACTAATCCCAATAGTTTGAACTGTGAATTTACAAAAATGCCATAATCCCTATTATGCAAACAAAACAATAACACATCGCTAGTGTTTCCTTCCTAGTGATTATAATTTACTTTTCCTTATATATGTCTGGTGCTTTGAAAATCCATCCATCCATTTATCTGGTCATACATACAGTATCTACATATATTTTAAATCCCTTCTGAGGAATAACGCCAAAGAAATACTGAAGAAATATGTAAACAAAAATCCTGAATATGGCATTTCCTTTGTGATATAATAACAAATCCTTATTCAAAATTTTTTAATTAATTGTGACTGTAATGACAGTGCTAAATCTGCATTCAAGTGCTTTTCTGAGATGAGTGGTGAAAAGGGGAACAAAGGAAAGTCAGCTTTAGAAAATGCATGTCAAAAACAGGTCATGGGAAGCCCTGTGAAGTAGAAGACACAAAGTCTTGGGAAGAGAGAAAGTGGCATTTCTTAAGGGAAGAAGGGGAGAGAAGAAACCTCTCATATGGAAAACAGACTTTCTTACGGAACAGTTAAACTATAACACGTAACAGTGCCAATAACACTGGACATTTCAAACCAGCTTTTCATCATTTGAGAAACAAGAAGGAGGAGAAAGATACACAGGAAAGATGCATAGAGAGGAAAGCTATGGTCCATCATGAAGATGGACAATAGGTGGGACATTCTGAGGGCTGAATAAAACAGTCATCTGGAATACTTATTAAATGTACAGATGGAACTGCTTTTAACTTTTAGGGGGAAAACCCTCTCTTGGATATGTTTGAATGAAATTAAGGATCTCAACTGTCATATATTTTACCTAGTCAACAGTTCTCTATTTTAGAAGAGAAGGCATGGGTATTTCTGGCCAGATGGTAACCCAGGTTCTTAGAGGACCATATCCTTATTCTTGATTGGCAAGTAGCATGCAGAATGATTGCCTATTTTGGAAAAAATATGTCACCAGCTCATTGCACAGCTGAGTTTTTGGAACTGCTTGCACGGTGTCTTCCTCTTCCCCCTCCTTTTTTAAAGTTTTTGCTTTATGAACAATTCTTGCCTAACATTCAGAAAACATCCCTCTTCTGTTCTCCAATTCTGTTACTATTTCTTATTATGAATTTTGGATTTATTATCCCATTTGACTGTCCATGCCTTGAAATCACAAATGTATCTTTCCTGAGATTCTGAAACTTTTCTGAATTCCTCTTCCCCGACACAAGTAGGATTTCTGAAGCTGCCAATATAAAAACCTTTTTGAAAATAATTAAATGCCACAAAGGTTTATTGAAAAGTTCCTAAATGTTTAAGTATATGTTTAAGTATACATGTTTTACCACATTTTTTATAATTGTCTAAGCTTTGTATCTTTTCTTCACAAACCAGTAGATTTTCAAGAAAATTCTAAGGGTATTCGCTTGTCTTCATTGTAGTATGCTGTTAGTTAAGGTGACTTTTTTTAGTTTTACGGCTGCTGAATAAAAATTCTACCTTATAATGCCAGGAGAAAAAGGCTGTCCTTGTCTGAATCTATCCTGCACAAATGACTGTGACTAGTGTTGCAAAAAACAAAAACACCAGAATTTTCCATTTATGAATTAAAATTACACAGCAAGGCAGTAAGAGAATACTTGATTGGTGTTGCTCTCACTTCCAAGGGAAAGCAGCAATGCCTAAATGAGAGAGATTACAGGATGGAAATCTTTCTGAAAGCAGCTCTGAGATCTGTCTTTCCCCAGCCTCATAGGTAAATATAATCAAAGTCACTATATTCTTACTCCATGTGTTTCAGGAATAGATAGATACTGATTTTGAAAGTGTCACAGTTTCTTCTGTCCTTGGCACAAATCAAACACTGAATTACTAAATACATTTCTAGAAAGGTGGTTAATGAGTGCCATGCCATGAAATGAAATTTCTTATGGGCTTTGTGCCACATTTACTACATTTCTTTATCAAAAGGTCTGTGAGTATTTATCAGTCTCTATTTACCCAAATGCCTGCAATGGAATCTTGTAGTTAGTTAAAAAAAAAAAGTGGCAAGCTTTCCTCCTCCTCCTCCTCCTCCTCCTCCTCCACCACCACCACCACCTCCTCCTCCTCCTCCTCCATTAAACAGTAACAATAACAAAAAACCTACACTATACAATAAAGTCACCAAAGATTCTGATATGTATCGTATATACATTGAATATATCTTATTTAGATATAAAATATGCCACTATACATAGAAAAGGCAATTTGGCGTAAATAGTTATCTTCTAGACAAGCATGGACCTTTCACATAAGAAATAGGAAATTGGTCTTTATTAAAGATTCTTATAAAAATACAGATGGGAAATCATTACAAGGAATGGCATGATTTTATCAGTTTTATAAGTGGCAAAAAGCATACCCATCAGGATATATGGTAAATTGAAATTGAAATGGACAGATATAAGAATATAAATGCTCTTGTGCATATTGCAATTATTATAATATAGAAAAATAATTAAAATAAAATAAAACCTACACAATTACTGGATTTTGGTTTTAAACAAAAAGAAATGTTCAAAAATGTTCAAATATATTTAAAAATGCTCATACTTTTCTCCTGCTTCCTTCTTGCTACACTATTTTGAGTTGTGTGTATGTGTGTAGTTTTGCAGAAAGTTTATGAAAATTCATATATATCTCAAGGATCATTCTTTGAAACAAGGGCATACAACTTTCAATGTTAATTCACTACCTTCAGGGTCCCTTCTGCTGTCTTTGCCGATTTCATATTTCCTTTGAAAGTTATAGAACACGACATTGCCAGCAAAATGAGGCTCAACATGCAGAGCAATATCCAGAGACTGGCTGGCTTTTCCCATGTGCTATTTTAGAATGCAGAGCCATGCAAGAGAGAAGCTCTGGTAGAATCTCTAAGTGTTACATAGACCCATTTGAGTAGTAAAGATGTGTAGCTGACTTTTATTGATGTACCTTCCAACTCTATGATTCTAAGGGTCTATGGTTGTCTTTCTGAGTCTTTCTCAAATTATTAAGTTGGAGATCAGGTAATTTTATCTGACATCACCTATCAGCTACGAATGTGAGTGGGCGAGTTCTCTTCTTTAGATGGATTTCAAATGCATTTTTAAATTAGAGGTACGAACTGCAATGTTTGTAAAAATAAAGCTCTTGAAGCATGGCTGCATTTCTATTCAAGTATAGATTGAGAAAGTGCAAATTACATAAATTACAATTCTGGTGTATGCTAAACCAAATTCTTCCACCTTTCCCCTTCCTAAACTACTGTAAACGAATGTTAAGATAGTTAGGGAATGCAGAATGTCAGGACGCTGGCATATTCAACTAGCCATTATGGGGGAGAAAGCAAAGCTGAGAGCACAGTGGTTACCTCCATTAATAGCTACACATCTTCATTTTTAAAGATAACTGAAATTTAACAAGTATAGATTGATCAGTTCTAGATGATATTTGAATATTTTTCTTCTAAGACATTCTCTCTTGCTAGAACATATTAAGAAGGAAATTTGTTCTTTTTTTAAAAAAAAGCCAGGGCTCTACCAATAAATAAATTCTCTGGGATATATTTAAGACTCTATGATTACATTCCCATAAATAAAAAAAGAAAAGATGATTAAAGATTATTTTTTTATATGTTAGAAATTTCACAGACAAATCATATCAAGTATTTGTAGCAGCAAAGCTTAAATTGGAGGCAAAGAACAATTTCAATTCTCTTTGAAATATATTGACTGGAAATACTGAGAATCTGACAGAAAGACACTAAAAAAATGCATTATTGTTTGAAACAAGAAAATTGACAAAAATGTATAAGTGAGATTCCAGATCAGTGATAGAGAGCTATTATCGAAGCTGAATTTATCAATTATCAGGGTTTTGATTTTTATACTGAGTTATATTAATTAGGGGCTTTTGTAACAATAGCTAATTATTAATTTCCTGGAAAACTAATATATTTATCCCATAGCTAGAGTTATTACAAAAGGATTTATTTCTCAACCTGTCAAGTTATATCATTGTATTCAGAAAGGATGTTTTCTGTCTCTTTTAATCTTCAATTTAGTTCTTAAACCACTGGCTATTTCTATTAGACAATCTCAAGATAGTAACAGTATGGTTGTATTCAATATTGAATATAAATTGTTCTTATGTGCAGATATGACTATCCTTGTTAATTGTACAATGTACAATTGTACAATGTCATTACCACCATTGCTTTATAAACAGCAATGTGTTTACATTCTGGTTATACTATTAGCTGTAACAAACTTGATTTACTAGCATTAGGATTCACTACAGCTATAGATTATTGCAAGAGACTGGATCTACAATTTATATTGGTTCATTAAAATGTTTGGATTTGTATTTTTCTCAACATATAGCACAACCTATTGAATTAACTACCGCGTTTCTCCAAAAAGACAACTCAGCTTGAAAAGAAGCTCTATCACGTTTTTGAGCGCATGCAATAAAATTAAGCCCTACTTACAAAATTAGCCCTAATTAAGATCCTGCTCACCCCAGGGTGCAGGGGGTGGGGCGAGGCACACAGTTAAAAAATAAGCTAGGGTAGGAGTGGGGGGGGTGAAGCTGCCCTACTTACCAGGCCTCGCACACCCCAACACTTGCCTCGCCTTCTTCTGTGGCTGCTTGCCACCACTAGCACACATTGCCCTGGCCTCCATTTTGCCTTCAGATGCCTGCTGGCATCTGTTATCTGCAACCAATAACCATGCTCCAGATCAATCCAGAGCTCTTTTATCAGCTGCAGATGCCTTCCAGCAGGTATCTGAAGGTGAAATGGAGGCCAGGGCAATGCGTGCAAGTGGCGGCAAGTGGCCACAGAAGAAGTGGGCCAAGAGTGGGCTCCTGCTGGGCAGGGCTATCGGTGCCACTGCCGCAAGGTGAACCTTCCAAAATGAAGGCCTGGCTGTTTTTTCGGGGCTCAAAAGAAAATAAGACCCGGCCTTCTTTTTTGAGAAACATGGTATATCTAAACGCATAGGTGCAATTTCAGTAAATATAGCTTGACAATTAAAACTCTAATTAAATCTTTGGTCAAGATTAATGTTATCAAAATGAATATTACATTGACATTAATTTAAGACAGATTCCAAAACTAATATTTTTTACAGGTAGATAAACTACTGGTAGATCAGAAAATGTTTATATCAAGCTAAACTCCCTTGACTCACCAAATTGAGATCATCATAAAATGCTTTAATTTACCAGATTTTCAACTCAGTCATTGGGCTTTTATATTAACATCAGTATGTTTTATTCTTTTAGAATGAGGTGTTTTATTAATATTCCCTTCTTTTAGCCTAATTGGTGAGTGAGTGTGTACTGCCTCTGGAATCTTGGCAAGTTTTACAGTTCAGACACATTAAAACAGGGATCTTCTTTTCCAGCGTTGAAAGATAGACAATGAGAATGGGGCATTATGGAATAATCCAGTCCAATCCAAACATTGTAAAATGACCCAACATTTTAAATCAGGTGTTTTTAACAGTCTTTTAAAAACTTCCAGATACTGTGTTCATTTTCATTCCTCATTCTAAGGAAATGATAATGTAAAATGAAAGTCAGTATTAATGATTTAACTGAAGGTGGAATTAAGAAGTAGAATTTTTTTAAAATAGGCATTTTAAAAAATCAGAGGATCCAGGCATTAAAAAATGTAAAATGATAGTATTTTATCATTTAAAATAGATCAATTCATCAGGAAATGATCTATTTTCTGATATTATTTAATATTTATGGGACCCCTCAAACAATGTTTAAAAGACTAGACATTGGTATGGCAATTAATTTGTATGTTCTGGTCTAAGACTGTAATAATAAATTGTACTCTAATTAATTTGTAACATTGAACGACATTCCTAAAACATAAATCTGTTATTTAAGGACCTTTGCTTCTTTTGAGCATGAAGCATGACAAAGCAGATACTTTTACACAAATGGAAATACTTTATGGATTTTAAGGAATGGATTCGGGATAAGAATCATATGTTTTTGAAAAGTCTCTCTGTTTCTACTCGATACGGTTTAGATTTAATGCTAAGCTAAGATATGAATTAATATTATATTAATGTTCCTTATTAATTAGTTTTCACATTTAGTTTATTTTAATTCCTATAATATATCTAGTTTTCTTGTTTCTCTGCCTAACCACTGTTTTTCCTCTTAATACTGTAGTTTTTTCATATTCTATTAAAATAAATAATACAAAAAACCAAACCAACCCCCAACACCCCCCCCCCCAAATATTGATTTTTAAAGATTCTGGTTGCATTGCCATGATGAAGATATACGGGCACCTGTTTTAAGCCTCATCGGAAATGAACTGTGTTGTATATTATTTTGTCCTTTCTACAAACATATGAACTGCAGATCCACATTTGATCATCTCAGTTGCTGTGTATGTGATGCAGTGTCCTTCAGATTAGAAATGTTCTAATTATTTTCTGTTTTCTATTTTTCAGGAGATCTATAAGGAGAAATATACCTCAGCTGAAGTGTGTGGTTTTCAAAGGGTTCTCTAGCAGTTACCTAGCTGCCCACAGAGCATAAGCATATTCCTGTGGTAGAATATGTTTTACAATTTAAAAACTTTGTAATTTAAAACCAGAAATATATTTTACACAATTTCTTCAATCACAATTAAGAAAAAATAGCAACCAATGAGAGATGGGGGGGGGAGGGGTCTAGAAAGAAAAGGGCTGTGCATGTACAGCAGTCTTCTCTTCTGACTTTCTTTGGGCTTCCTTGCCAATCGTTAAACTCCCAAAGGCTCTTTCTCTCCGTGTTTCCCATTCCTGATGGACAGCATACTAGATTCTTCTGAAACATATCATTCACAGCGAAGAGAACCACACTGTACATTTGACAAGGAGAGGCTGCTTTTTGCCCAACACACCCTGAAGAATAACAACACGTGCTTGGTTTTTGTTTCTTTTAAGTTGCCTTCATGTTAAGTTTGGCCCTCAGTGATTTATACAGACACATCCTTATTTTGGCAATGCTTTCAGGCATGTATTTTCAACTTCCTAGTCTAGACCACAGCAGTAAATATCTTCTGGTGACCTCCCATTCAATTACCAATCAGGCCCAATTCTGTTATATAAAACTACTTAATTTTTTGTAATGGTGAGTAATATTAAAATGTCATTGGATTAGGATATGTTTATCTAGGAAGATTAACAGAAGCGGCACATTTTTCTCAGACCTTTCCTGTACTATTTTTTGCTGTGCATCATACCATCAGAGATATGCCATTATGAAAATAAGATGGTTAGACTTTTGTTAGAATGCATAACTATGTTGGTGGTAGGATTGTACTTCATTTTGGTTTTTTGTCTTAAATCATACATTAAAAAATTACAATAGTAGCAAAAGAGAAAAGCTAGAACTGTTCCCCTGATATTATCAGCAGCCACAGGGCTGAAGTTTTTGTGCTTAAACTGTTTAAGAATGCAGTTCTTTATCTGCAACTTTTGGTGATTACATTAATTAAGAGTGAGACTTTATGAACAGTAGATTTGCAGTAGATTTGGCTGTGAGCAAAAGATACTTTCTCCTGATTGAGAAACTGATGGTTTATCGATCCTCTCTCCTTTGCCATTTTGCATGTTATAGCCATCCTTTTTTGGGGGAGCGTCAGAATAGTTTATTTCAGAAAAAAATGTAACAGAACTTGAAATGCCTTTGTTTTGTTAACAATTGGGGAAACCTCATCTTACTTCATTATTTTTACTGTATGCGATCATGATTATAAAGTTTAAGATCTCCTGTTGACATGTGAGCCATTTCAAGCTTTTTCAAAAATTCATTTTTTTTGTCAGATAGTTATGCTCTATAAAAGTACTAACAGAAGCAGACCAATATGTGTGCATAGGTTGAGAGCAAAAGATAGATTAAACAGATTTATTAAGTAACTATCTACTGATGAGAACTATACTATATTTTGATTTATTAACAAACAACTTCTTATTGTTTTATGTAAGCACATCCAGTTGTTGGGGCTGTGACAATATTACTCTATTTCCAGACTAAGGAGAGACAGGGTGCATGGGTTAGTGCATTCCTAGGTTAGTGTACGCCTCTGGCAAAAGGAACAAGTTTATCTCCCAATGACACTCTAAAATAGCATCTCTTCTCTCTTTAGACAGTTAGTTGTCATATCAGTTTATAGTGGATTTTCCTCCCTTCTATGCTTCTTATTTTTGTCATAGCTATTTCAGCTCATATTATGAAACTCCAGCTGCATGCTCTTGATTTCCACAAATTGATTGTGGAAGCAGTTCATAGAAAAGCAGTTCATTTCAACAGCCAGGAAAGTCACAGCCAAGATATCTAATACTGAGGAAGCATCACTACATTATCTCAGATACTTCTTAATTTCTTGAAAGTTAATTCTTATTGCCTAAAAGTACTTTTTCCAAAACTCCAAAGACCAGGCCTCTGGGTGGGCCCCCAAGTGACTGGAATGAAGCATCAGTACCAAGCATGAAGACTGCTTTCCACAAG
This sequence comes from Masticophis lateralis, assembly GCA_030761175.1. Lineage (NCBI taxonomy): Eukaryota > Metazoa > Chordata > Lepidosauria > Squamata > Colubridae > Masticophis > Masticophis lateralis. The sequence continues at coordinate 181,176,701 of JAUDYJ010000001.1, forward strand.
AATGGCCCATCCCTATCTCCTGCCAGACATCTCCCTGTGCCCATCACACTGTCATGTCGCTGCTTGCCTTTACTTCCTTCATATCATCCATCGCTTCTTCCCCAGGTCAAAGGAGCCATTATATACTCAATTGCATGCTCCTTCAAAATAGCTGACTGATCTGGGATGCTTCTGCAAAATATTCTGCAACCAAAACCTAGCCAGCCAGTCTATCTACTCCCTTCCATCCATCCATCCACTATACCATCTCATGCCTCAACCCAGGTACCTGATGAAAATTTGAAAAAAGAAATAAAAACCCTTCTTATACCCTTACCAACAGAATGAACCAGAAATGATTCTCCTCTCCTCTCTGTCTCTTTCTTAAGAAGGGACAAGTCCCATCTCCTCAAACCTTTATCACTAGTTTAGTTTGCTCCTTAGTCTTTTAGATGTAATGATGCCAAGGAAACTTGGCTCTAGACACTCAAGATCCTCTAACTTTCATGTCCAGAGTGCAGAGTGAAGGAGATGGCCAAAATGATCACTATCCCAGAGAGCTCAAAGACAGCCAGAGGATGCAGGCTGGTTGTCTTGGTATGTCACTGATCTATCTCCAAACTTATACCTGGGTGTCCAGTCTCTTCAGCATACCAAGATTGGTTATTACCAGTCACTGTCACCACTGCTGCTTATGTCAGATTGGCCCTTGATGCTATCACTCTTCCTGCTTGCCATTACCACGTTGGAGGGTATAGTCAATTCTGCAGCTATGTAGAATCATCTCTTCAGCAATATGTAAATGGAGACTGGCCCTCCCTAATTGTTTCTTTTGAATGAAAGTTCCTCTATGGACCCTTTGAGTCAAATGGAGTAATCCCAGTACAATACCTTACACACAGACTGTGCACCTAAAGCTGTAGCTTTCTCATCTGTACATACATACACACACACACACACTTTCTTCTGTAGCTCTTCTAATGTGGTTATAGTACTTTTTAATCATTAATATTTGCCACAATGCTTATTTAGCAACCCAAGGGGGTACTTTATTTGTATAAGAGGCAATTATCATACAACCCTTTCCCTAGTTTCTGTGTTCATTTTTATTATTCCATAGTGCACAAGAAAAAAGAGCAGCTTCAAAGAGGCTCCAATGTCCTCATGTTTGTCTAAATATTGCTCAAAATTGATTTTCTTTCTTCCTTCCTCTCCCACTCACCTTAGTAACATGTTGCTATGGCCACAGTCATTCAGAGAAATTTTAAGAGCAGATGCCACTGTAACTGCTTTATGGTACCCAATGAGGACTTTTCTATCTAGATTTATGCTTTATCATCTAAGCAATGGTATGCTATTTGCATTTTCTACCAAAATGATTGTGGATCATCTGCTGTGGCATACTATTTTATTCTATCTTTGTGGATAGGAGGAATAGGATAGGATATTTGTCAATCAATGGAAACTTAGGTAAGAAATTGTGATACTTAGCTATATGCCAGCTTGAAGGCATGAAGGGAGAGATTAGTTGACTTTCTGTTCTATTAAACTTGCAAAAATACAAACATACTGATTTTAATTCTGAAAAATTAAAAAAAATAATGATACCTTGAAAGAATTTAGACTTGATTTAAATATATATTGCATTGGATTATGAAATATAAAGGCTGAAAGGGAAAGGGTAAAAGCAACTGAGAGACATGTTAAGGGTCCAATACATAACTGGACAGAGAAAGAAGAGTAACAAGGACAAGCTTAGTTTTGCCATATAGAAAAATCCAATTACATGAAGCTTGGCTAGTTTGCAGTGTAGTTCACAAAGAAATTTACCCCATGTTAAAATATAGATCAATGCTACACACTCCCCACTATTAGTGAAGAACCTTCATTTCTCATCTCAATGCTCAAGAACAGATAAGAGAGCAAATGATGTTTGTATTTGTAAACCAGTAAAATCAACTAGTTAGAACCTGGAGAATCAGAAAGTAAGAAAACTCCAAAAAAGCTAAAAGTCTGACCCAAGAACTTTTGAGGCATGATGCTGATCTCAAGGCATCACATGAGCGTTTGATGCTCTTTAACCAACTATGCTTTCCATTCCTAGCAGAAATTGAGGAAAGTTACCCAATCAGAAAGAAGGCAATGTATATATGCAACTCTCAAACTGACCCAGTTGGGGTATTGGGAGGTTTGCTGCAGCTATTCTTCTACAAGTAGCAGAATTCTCCTAGTAGTAGATACTTCCTTTAGTTTCTTAATCCTGCTGTGCAGTAGGCAAGGATTTTTGCATGAAAGCATCCCAAACAGGCAGATAGAAGATATTAGCATAGCAATATGAAGCTGCATGACATTTTTCTGAGAAGCTGAATAAAACAGGCATCATAATATGGAATTATTTTTGATGAATGAGGCACACTTGATCGTTCAATATAAATAATAGTGAGATCTTAGTGTATACACATTCTGCCATTTTTACCATTTACGGAATGTCGAGATATTTGCAGCTCCAATCTGGTAGCCCTCATTTGAAAGCAATTTTACAAAATAAAACAAATTAAAGTTTCACAAGAAATAAAGCGCAATTTGCATCTTAGGCAAATTATACCAATGTATTTCACAAAGCTATCCCTTTATCATCATAAAGTCAGACTATAAAACAAAAACATTTAAGTGGTTAACTTCACCCTCTAGAAGTTTCCATTCTGCAGATTTTCTTTCTACTTTATCAGAAGTAATTGGCTTCTTTTCTTCTAATAAAGGATACTAACACCTTATACATTCAAATATACTGCTAGGGAAAATGCTAAATGAATAGAACAAGAAGCGTGAGTAATTAGGTGTCAATTAGGTACCAGAATAGAATTAGAAGTGTACAGTAATTAATGAAGAATCTCTTTGGTAGCTACAAGTCAATACTGCCTATTCTTCTCAATTCTCTCTATCTTAATCCTGTTTTTAAATGTACTTAAATGAAAGCCTTACCTGTCCCCCTTTAGGCTGATACTTGATGTTGTCTGTTGACCCAACTTTGGACCTGACATTCTTGAGATCTGGTAGAGGTTGATTAATCAGACGAAGTTGCTTAGGGGTTGCTGGAGATTTTGGAGGTGTGCGTATGATAGCAACTTTTTTCTCAGTGGGTACCAGAATTGCAGATGTGGGAGTACCCGGTGTATGTGGGGTTCTGGAATAACTAGGGGTCCCAGGTGTTCCTGGGGTTCGAGAGGAATAACTAGGTGGGGTTCCAGGAGTGATGGCAGTTGATCCTGGAGTAGTTGGAGTTGATGTACCACTTTTTCCTGTTCGGCTTCGAATAGGCTCTGATCCTGTATTGATAACAGAATTCTGGTTGTTCTATGATATTAATACCATTTCCTAGAGAGAACTGGCATCTAATTGTTCATAAAAGAACTTGATCACAAAAATATTCAGTTTTTGCTAAAACTTTCTGAGGATCAGGGTGAGACTTAAAATTGAACAATATTATACTAAATGACAAGCTTATCATAAGGTACAAACCAGCTGGGATTTAAAGCAATTTAAAAATCAATAATATTGGATATTTGCAATTATATCTTTCATAGCTTAATGATCCCCAAGGAGAAATCAATGAAAAAGAGAGTTAAGGCTTAATGCAGATTTCAATCTTCAGTAATATCTCCATGTGCTCCCTTCCTCTAGCTTCATCTTTCCCTATGATTACCAGTTCTGGGTTGCAAATACCTGGCTGTCATTTGATGATAGGAAAAGATGCACTCATGATTAGTGGATATCTGGATTTTTGCAGCCCAGATTCAATAGCCCTGTCTGTACCTCTAAATTAAGATTATGCTTAAAATTTAGAATCTCTTCATAAATTGGAATTTTTTTCCCTAAAATCAAAAACACTATATATTACAAAATGCAAAGCATTCTTTTCCATATATTTTAAAATTCTGCTACCAAATATTTCAAGGAACTGATAAAAACTATACAAATAGAAATTTAGGATGTGTCCAGGGATTACCTTTTTTCTTCCAAACTTTTCTCTTTTCCTAAACACAGAATTTTCCTAGCTTTTTAAAAAGTATCCAATTACACAGAACCTATATTTTATAATATACCTAGATTTTTTTATCTGATCTTCTTCTCTGGTAGTGTACATTCCTCTTACAATAGAAATACAGCTGAGCAGAAACTGGTTGCTATCTAATTTAGATATCATATCTGGTCTAAAACCTATTTCTTCAACATGGCAGTGTGGCCACCAATGCATCCAGAAACATTTCTTTTGAAACCTGACAGATCTGTGTTTCATTTTGTCTCATCTGATCTCATCTCATTGGATTCTTTTAGTTTAAAAAAATTAAATGGGAGATTAGCATATTGCAAAAAAAGTGTCATTTTAATGCATTTTTTTTTATTTCCAGAAACATTTCTGGGTCCTTCATAGACTCTAGGTGTCTAAACCAGGGGCGGGTTGCAAAACCCGTCGCTACCGGTTTGCTCATGGGCACACGCGTGCTTACGCACCACTTCTGCGCATGGACAGAACTGTCCGGGTGGGTGGGCAGAGCCTTCTGCTGCCACTGCTACCTGTTCACCCAATCCGGGGTGAACCGGTAGCAACCCACCACTGGTCTAAACCAAAAGAAAAGATTGCATCTTATAAGGTTACAGGAAATAGTGCTCTAGAACTGTACTAGTTTGCCTTCTGATAAATGGGGATTTTTGAGACTGTCTGGGCTCATTGTAGCATAATTGTTGTAAAAGTATTCATAAGATGCTTTCAAAATGTCAAAAATGTCCACTAAGTCAAAATAGATTAGAGAACCCTGAGCTTGTGCCTCCAACTTTAACTCTGATTTATAAGGCAAGAGACATACTTGTAGTTCGTCGTACGGATGAGATGGTGCTGTTCAGGGAGAAAGAATTTTCATCTCGTTCTCTGTCTGCTGAGATACCTCTTCGGGCGGGTAGAATGGAAGAAGGTCTTGGTAAAGAGGAGCGCTTTTCAGGACTCTTGGTTATTCCATCCTAATACAAAAAAAATAGGAAGCATTTTGGTTTTAAACATGTACTGGTATATTCAGCTCCAGCCTAACTTTGTTTGCATTCAAGCCATTAAAGGGAACGCAACACTACAGTAGTACAGTACAAGAGTACAGAAGCTGTTGAGGAAATAGGGCAGACTCCAAGGTTGAGGTCAGAAAGTTGACTTAATTTGGCTATGACTGCATCAGAATAGCCTTATTTTATTTGCATTTAAAGTAAAAAAAAAAGTTTGCATCTCTGCTATGAACATACATTCATAGATCCATACACAGACATACATTCTGAAGCTAAGCAGAAAAACCATTCACTCAATAGTTGGAAACGGGCAGAGTGACTTCTCGACATACAAAAATTACTTGGAAAAGCCAGAGGTTTTAGGCAAGGGCTCTTCTATTGCAGAAAATGGCCTAAACCTACTACAAGTAGTCCTTGACTTATGATCAAAATTAAGTCCAGAATGTTGGTCTTAAGTTGTTGTGGTTGTTAAGGAAGACACCCATGTGGCTGCCTTGCTCAGCAACCACAATTCCAACTCTTCTCATTGTGGTCATTAAGCAACCACATGCGGAAATCTGCATGCTGGCAGGCTCAACATCATGCAGGCCTCCTACCTCCTCCCGCATTCCGAGAAGCCTTAAGCAGCTAGGGTCAGGAGTGTGCAGGCCTCTGCCTTTTCCCCCACTCCTGAGTCTTCCAGTGAGCATCAGGTTTCCGCATCCCAATGGGCCTAGGCAGCTGAAGTCTCCAGCCCATGTTGGGGGAGAGAGCAGTTGCAGTGTTCCCAAGGGTGGGAATTTTGATCACATGACTGTGGGGTGCTACAATGGTTGTAAATTCAGGCAGGGATTGTATGTTCCTTCACTCATCGCTGTCATAATTTTGAATGGTTTGCCGAATGAATGTTCATAAAATGACAACTACCAGTGTGTGCATTTTATGAAATTTGTAGACATTGAATAGAATTAAATAATACATTAAGCTTTTTGGACAAATTTATTTTTATCATCTGTAAATTAAGTTTTAATACTAGTCATTATCAAGGCAACAAATCCCAGATTCTGGCATCCTATGACATCACAACTCAGCTCTATCTCATTGCATTTCTTCCTGTTTACCTTCTCTCGTACTGTTTTTCAAAAATAGTTATGGGAATAGATCATCACCACTTTCTATCATCAATTTTCTCATCACTTATGATCTGTGATGAGGAATGACTGGATTAATTCTCTTTTATAGACTTGATAGGCTCCCCAGGAGAAGTGACCCATTGGAACTGTTGATATTATGAACCAATTTGATTATATTTCTAACTTATATACTGCATTTCTTTTTCATTTGGAAAAAAGGATATCAAGGTGAGATATCCATATTTGGTAGTGAAGGGAAAAAATAAAGATGTGGGAATTTATTCTTGTTCTACCTCAACTGCCTTACCTGAGCTGTTTTTGAATAGTCTCTTGGGCCCGCTGAAGAGGGCCACGCAATATAATTGTCTTTACTGCGCAAAACAACTTTTTTAGTGGTGATTAGTGAACAAGCAGAGTTGGGTCTTGGAGGAAGCAATGACTTTGCTCTAACCTTTGAGGCAGGAATCTTTGACAAAGAAGAAGTCTAATTACAGGAAAACAAAAAGAAGAATGTAATAGGAAGATGAACAATGAGACAAACAGAAAATGTATGGAATATGGAAAACAGTTTTCAAATCAGAACCTTAAAAATAATTATTGTATTGTATTATTGTTATTACATTAAAGTAAGCATACATTGAAGTGATTTCATTGTTCAAATCATAAGAAGAATAATGATATAAGGCTATTTTTCAAAAGTTGACAAGGGTTTTTTTTCTGAAGCTAATTTACACTACCACTGGCCCATGCTAATGTTCTATTTTTCTACTTTTAGTGTAATCATCTTTCCAGGTTTTAAGACTGGAATTTCAGTTATAGTATTCACCAAAGAGTATTGATATCCAAGTTAGGATATCAGCCTGATATCGGTTACCAGGCTGAGGCTAGATTGCACTGACTCCACTCTAGGTAAATACAGCCTATATTCATATTTTTTATAATGTTATTGTAAGATACAGGTTTTTAGATCTCAGAAAAATAAGTCGATAAGCACTTTAAGTTCATGTTTAGGATCTTAGTAGACAATATTGCTTTGAAACTGCTATTAAAACATTATGCATTATGCATTATTAACTGCAGCAGTCACAGACAAACTGCTATATCTTGTTGAAGCTGGAGAGAACATAGTCCTTGCCTTATGAAGTCTTCACACATAACTAATTTTAACAAAGCCAATTATGGAAACCTTATGATATCATTAACATTTTTGCTGATTCTTTTCCTACTACAAAACAAAATACAGAAGGCACTCTGTCTTTTTTTTTAAAAAAAAATTATTATTAATGTCTTTTCAGAAACCTTTCACCTGAAATTACACTCAGGGGCATTCCATATGCTATTCTTCATTTCAGTTTTAAATATACAAATCAAAGTAAATCAAACTCATATATGTGGCCTTTGTAAATTCATAGAGATATAAGGACTAGGTTAGAATTACATTTAAAGAAAATAAATTGGGCACCAAAAACATGCAATGTTAATACCTTCCAGAAGAATAGCTATGTTAGTCTATAAAGCCAAAAAACAGAGTAAGTACTGAAAAACAGAACAGAGGGATGGGATTTGATGGGCACAATTAGTATTATGATGTTGGGGGTTATAAGCAACAAGTGAGCATATAAAGCGGGGTGTCAAACTCAAGGCTCGGGGGTCAGATCCTGCCCATGCGGAGCTTAGATCTGGCCCGCAGGGCTGTCCTGGAAACAGTGAAGGACTGGCCCGTAGTGCCTCTGCCAGCAAAGACGGAGCTCAGGAGGGCCGCATGCAGCCCTCCTGAGCTCCATTTTCGCTGTCAGAGGATTGCAGGACACCATTGCAGCTGAAAATGAAGCTTGGGAGCCTGCTTTTGCTGGCAGAGTGCTCAGGTCACCACAGGTGCCCCCGATATAAGTGACATCGAGCTGGCCATGCCCACCCTAGCCATGCCCCCCACCCCACAAGGTCAAACACAACTCTGATGCGGCCCTCAATGAAATCAAGTTTGATATCCCTGATATAAGGTTTGAGAAATTGTTTATGAAACTGTTTAATCCAATAAATATTTTTCTCAGAAAAATTCTATGAAGTTCATTGAACTCAAGTCTTCCAGCCATAGACCACAAATTGTAACCATCAGGTGACAGCTTTATTTTAGAGAGAGATATTTTTTTATTTATTAAATTTATACAGCTGCTTATCTCACACAAAGTGATTCTGCACAGTGTATAATTATTAAAATAAAATAAATAAAAAAATTATTAAAACAGACATCATTAAAGAGATAACCTCCTTTACTTAATCTACTTAAGATACGTGTGCTCAGAGCAGATAAGGTAATCAGAGGGCAAGCTTGCTACTTGAAATTATCACTTCAAGTAGTGACAGGAATTGAACAGAAGTGTAAGATGATTTTTTAAATTTACATATGCAAATTACTATTCTTTCACTATTGAATTCTGGAAAGCTGTGGCTGCTGGATAAAAAGGAAAAAGATACTTTCAGTGGGTGAGCAAAGGTATTAAATACAAACAGGCAAATGCACATATGCATATTAGCTAAAAGGGAACAGGACAGCCAGTGGTGGGTTTCTACAGTTCACCCTGGTTCAAGAGAACCAGTAGTGGCTGTGGCAGGAGACTCTATCCACTTGCCCGGACATCAACGTGGACGCTCTGCATATCTCCAGAAGGTTCTGTACATTCGCAGAAGTGCCGTCCGCGAGCTCACAGTTCTGCACCGGTAGCAAAGGTAAGTGGAACCCATTACTGAGGACAGCCATATGTTTATTCATCTATCTGCACATTCCATGCAAATGAATGTGTGAGATATATAATTTTTATAACATCTGGGGTATAGGAGAAGCCATCTCTTTCTACCTTTCTTTATAGTTTTCTTCTCAATTTGGTTTATTCTGAAGCAGCTAGACAAATGGTAATTATGCCCAGTCTCCAAAGTTACGCCATTGCAATGCCCCTGCAGACATGGGATCAAAATTTGGGCAGCCAACTCACTTAACTGCAGGGGTGCTTCAATTCCCTTCATCTCCCCACCCCCCATCATCTGTATCCCTTTGGTTGTCCTTAGCTCCACTGACTCTACCACTCCCAGATGCTCTTTGCCATCTTCTTCCTCCCACTGCTGAGGAAGTGTGCCCAGCCTGGCTCTTCATGAGGCAAGGTGTGCAACCTTGTCCAAATTGTGTCAGTTTTGTCCAAATCATGTGCAGCCTTCTTATGAAGCTCTGAGGGCCACATACAATTTGTTCAAGGCCATGCTTTGTTTCTATAATGGTCTAAATAGTATCAGATAGAAGGTCTGGTGATTTGGATTTTATAGGCTCCCTTTCCTTGGTTATGTTTTATCATATCTTATTATTTGATTTCAATTTCTGCACTAAGATGGACTCAGTCACTTCATCCAGTTGTATGATTCCAGCTGCAAAACTCATAAAGGTACATTTAAATTGGAGGGGATATTTCTTCCCTATAGACTAAAACAGAATATATGTCTGGAGAAATAAATATAAAGAATTGGAAAGCTTTTCAACTTTGGCCACATCCTTTTTCATCCTGCATTTCCTGTTAGAACAAGTATGGTTTAAGAGAGACATTCTGCTCCTCCCATCTTTCTCTTTGCAGGAAAGGGGAGAAAGGAAGCAAAAAGAAAAGATGGCACTTCATAGAACCTCCCAGTTGTAAGTCACCAGTCAACGGAATTTGTGGTCTTGAACAAAGGATAAACATGCAAAGCAAAGTGCTATGAATGGTACCTACCAGATCTGATAAAGTGCAAACATATTTGTGCAATGATTCCTTCCTTTGTAATGGTTAACAATGGGTGATAAAAATATTGTTCTGTTCTGCTGGTGGTGGTTCATTGTGCTGATTTCCTATTTTATGCTAATGAAAACAGGTTTTCTTTGCATCTTGAGGCTATGACCGCACTAAAATATAGTTTTATTATATTTTCATCTAGATTTTACTTAATGCCTTGAGAGGCCATGCAGCCAGACTTTCAGCTGCCTTGTAACTCAGGGGCCCTGACAAGAGTGTGCTAGTGTCAATTTGCTTATCTAGCTGATTAGCATTCAGTCCCAGCTTCAGTGATTGGCTGAACTTTGGATTCCGCCCCCCCCCCTTTTTTTTTCAGGCAGAGCAGCCGCCACTGGCTTTTAAACATACAGAAAGCAGATCAGATATAGATTCTAATATTTTCTCTTACAAGAATGAATCAGACTGATAAATTGAAAGTAGTGTCATGAAGTTCTCAGAATTGCATCCGATTGACTAGAACATAAAATAGAAAACTTAATATCTTTCTGTCAATATGTAATTTTACACAGTACAGCAACTAGAGTATTTTAAGATCCTATGATTAATTTCAAAGTAAGTAAAAAAGAAACTATTTGTTTAAAACTGCCAAATGGTTTTTAAAGTTATTTATGGTAATAAAACCACCAAATGTTCAAAATACGCAGACATATAAAACACATAAAGGCAAATTCACCCACCGAAAGTTTTTCCTTTGCTTGCTTAAACACCCCAGGCGTCTGGTTTATTTCACCACCAGCAGCTATTAGAAAATAAGGGGAAAAGGGTTAACATTTGAAAATCATAACTTCAAATTAACCTTTAACATTTTCAGTTTAAATTGCCATGCAGTATTTATAATGAACTAATTACTAGCCCAACTTTTGCTAATTAAAAAATAAATTGCAACTGGAAAATTAAAGAATAACACTTCTCAATGTTCTCTAAAAATGTTAACCATCAGAGCATTGCAAAGAAAATTATGAGGTTTGAATGATGTGGTATTAACAGCATTATATTCAAACAATTAGCAATAATCTGAAAACATTGGCCATCACTTTTTTAAACATATCAGCACAAGTAATATTTGATCATGACTTAAAACCACTTCCTATATGTATGTACTGCATCTTCTAGGAATAATATTACAAAGGAGGGCAAGACTTTATTTATATTAAAATAAAAGAATAGGACACTGAAATGATGGCTTTTATTTCCACTGTATTATCTGTTATTTAAATGACTTGCACATAAACCAATTTATAAACATAAAGAAAACTGTAGTTAAAGAAACGGTGAACAAATACATAGCCTAGCTGTTATATTCCATTCTTTTGGTTAGCAGCACCGAATGTGGAATTTGTACATATAGGAAAATCCCTCATGTATGTTCAGACTACTCCTCTGTAGTTGAAAAGGACAATGTGGGCATGAGTCAACATGCAAGACGTGAGTGTAACATCCCTAACTGAATCGTTTCCAAACTTCTTACTCTGAGCTGGGGAAGCATGGAAAATGCTTCTATAATTTCTGGCTCCATGTATGTTTTCCATGGTGTCTAGGTGAGTCAAACATAATAGTCCTGAGATCTTCATCATCATCAAAGAAAGGTTAGGAAGAGAGTCAAGATGATACAGAGGAGCAGCATGTATGCATCCTTTCCTCATCCCTTTAATCATCTTATGTGCAGTCTGAATACCTGTGCCTAGCTTAACATATCCTATTGTATTAATCATCACCAGTTCATTGCTTGCAGTCAAATTCAAAGAACACAACTGCAGCAGATAGCATGGTTTGCAACATACGTTTCTTAGAGATCTGATGGAGATCCTTACATGTGGAATTATTTCCAAGGTCCAGGATGGCCAAACATTCCATGGTTTCAAGGAAGTATCTATTATCAGTTTGGCTACATTATTATCAAATTAAACCCTTAAGTAACATTAAAAAAGTATTGGTAAATATATTAAAATAAAAATAAAATAGTGTAGCTGTCAGTATTTGCAGGATATATTCATTACAAGCTGCTTGCATAATATTTTCTCAGTTTACTACTGGTCCCATCTACCCACCTACCCACCCACCCTTCCACGTAATAGATACATCTGATTGAATCATATATCAGTGATCCACAGCTATTAAATAATGGGGAAATGCCTTTACTGATGACTTACCTGAAAGCATAATAATTCTTCCATCTGAACAATAAACCTGGATCATGACTTCACCCTGTCCCTTGGAGTTCGATTAACAGTTTAATCATGCAAGAAACATGTTTAATTCTGGGACACACACCATGAAATTTAAGATGAGGAAGACAAACCTAATACATGTTTGTCCCAGTTCAGAGCCTAAGCTGCTACTTCTGTTTGTCCTATGATATGGATGTTGTGATGTCACAAAGGAAACACAGCCTTACTTTTTCAGCCAACCAAAAACTGCAGTACAAATTTAGATAAGGTTCAGATGATAGCATTTATATTACTGTATTACAATGGTTGATTAAAGTCAATGCAGTTTCTTCAAATTCCTTTTTTTGTGTATATAAAAAAGATAAAAAGAAATAAATACTGCATGTGTGTTTGCATGAAGTAGCATTATTCAAAATCTAAGTTTTACCATTACACTTCATATATGTGTGTATGTGAATCTATATCTCTGTATGTATATGTATACATATATATATATGTATATGTATATGTATATGTATATGTATATGTATATGTATATGTATGTATATATATATATTGTTTCATATATATAGTTTACTCTGCTAGAAAGAAGATCCATTAATTCAATGGGAAAGATTTCCAGCTTATAATGCCTGTAATTGCAGCTACAGTAATAAAACCTCCATAGGGAGCTTTTGAGTATGTAATTAATAGAACTGGCAAATATGGGACACATTTCATATAAAACTGAGAATATTTTGAAGGATTTCAAATTTGCAAATCAGTTCAGTTTTTAAAGTAAATTTGAAGATACACAATTTGAAACTTGGCTATTTGAAAATAAATACCATATCAAGCCTTGCTTTAATAGTACACTCGAGTTTGACCTAATTCACAAATGTCAATCTTCCATGAAAGAAAAAAAAAGTATTGATCAGTAGCAAATTCTTCTTGTTTCCCTGAACCTCAATCCCAGGTCTCCTTACAGTTTTTCTACCTTATGGGAAATCCTTTGTGAGCATAAGCTCATAAGAGCATAAGAGATCTCCTATTGTATTGGAACTATGGCTAACTCAACTTTAGTCGGAACATGCCAGGATCTGAACCATTTTCCTGAGTTCAGCTACAGTATTACAAGAAAATTTTAAAAAAAGAAATTTTAAAGAAAGATATAAAAGATATACAAGAAAATAATGTCATTTCTCCCTACTTGCTTATTTAAAAGTAAATTTGTTCTATCCCTCTAGCATTTTGAAAAAGTGCACAGACATTGAGAAGATCAACACTGATGTAACTTTAAATAGATTTGCTATCTGCCCAATATTCTTGAAACTCTGTAATTCAAAAAATGTTGCCTGCTTCTCCCAGAAAGTAAAGCAAGCAAGCAAGCAAACAAATAAACAAACAAAACCCTTAATTTTTGGCAACCTTTACCCTGAGAGCAAACATATGCAGAAAGATAGATATCTCAATTTTGTTTCAATGTAAACTCTGAGTTTAATTTAGAATATTAGTGTAGAGGATATGGTTTAGCATTTGTCAAAAACTGCCTCAAAGATACCTTAAGCAGCTAATGAGAACAACAAACAATTCTCTATGATGGGGTATAAAAAATCAAGAAAACAATGTTCTTCTGCAGCTGATAGTGCTGCTCAGTAGACAATTAGTGTCATGAAAATTATAGAGAATGAGTTTGTGTCATATTCAACCATATCCATCATTTGCTTATTCTTATTTATTGAGTTTTGCTTGGAATAAAAAATATAATTTAATTGAAATTAAGTAATTAATTACTCTATTTCTGATTTTCCATTCTGAGAAGTAAATTCTCTATTCTGATCAATAAGTGATGCAACAGAAGGAATTTTAAAACTAAGTCTTCTATTAATCTCTCACAATTCTTTGGGAACTGAGGCTTTCCTAATGCAAAAAACAAGATTGGCTTGAGTCATATAGAAACAATAGCTGTCATGCAACATCGGTATACTCTAAGGAGCTTTTCACTTTAGTGAGTACGCAAAAGTCTATCTCTCATTATGCTAAAATGTTCTGATTCAGAAACTATTATCTGATCTTTATATAATGTACAACTAATCCCTGATTTACAAGGATTTACAGTTGTTTAATGACATTCAAAGTTACAACAGTTGGGGAAAGGGTACTTTATAGCCTGTAAAACTGTATGAAATAAAAGTTCCCCACAATCGTGATTACCATTTGCAAAATTCCATGTCAGTTTCCCCAGAAAGTAAATTTGGAAAGCAGGCAGGGAAGGTTGCAAGCAAAGGGGACAGAGAAAAGCTGAAACTCTCATCTGGGCTGCAGGAATGGTGCTGAAATTCTGAACATCATGACATCCTGAAGATTTCATTTCTGTTCCTGAAGCCTCACAAAGGGAATGTACAGCCTCTGTACAGGGAATGGAGCTAAAGTCCTTCCGTGAGCTGCAAAAACTTTTGGGAACAAAAGGGCTGCCTGCCAAGAGGACTTCTGTTTCACACTGACCTGGGAAATTGCTTAATGACTGCAACTGGGAGTCTTTGAACGAAGTAGTCACATGGGCTTGTTGCTAATGACCACTTTGCTCAACAACCAAGATTCCACTGAACCAAGTGTGGATGAAATTGGAAGTGCTGTTGCAGAATTACTTCTGCCACAAATGTGTGAAGGACAGACATTTCTGTTGTCACTGCTATGCTACATTTTGCCCAATGCTGTCCTCACAGGAAATTTAACTGGTATTTATTCCTACTTTTGGATATAGAAATCTATAGACCTTACACCAAAGTAGGAAAAAAAGGCACATTCATTACCCACTACCATCTTCTTTAAAGACAACAAGACAATGCAAAAGTCTTTTAAAGAAAAAGGAGTCTTCTTTTGTTTTTACATAGGGAGCCAGGATGCTTCTCATAGAGCAGCATTCCCCAACCTTTCTGGGTTGGTGGGCTGGCATGGGAGGGGGAGAAGGTGAGGGGCAGGCGGGCATACAGGCGTGTGCACAGCTTAATTTGTGTGTGGGATGGGCTGTGAGTGCAAGCTGTGAGTGGGGCTGTGAGTGCACCGGCCTACCACTCACATGCTCCAGTTGTGAATAGACCATGCCCCACAGGTTGGGGACCTCTATAACAGAGAACTTCTTGGAAGTTTGAAGAAAGAAGGCAGATGCATTTTTTTTAAAAAAAAATTAGGTTTGCCTGTTTCATCTGTCATGATTTTAGGTTTATTTTATCAATAGTTTTAAGAACATATACAACCTAAATGAAACCCCAAGAGTCAAGGCCTAGAGTTATTGGAATCCAGACATTGTTATTTACATATCTGAATTATATATAATGTACTATCAACCTCTTCAATGAAGAGAAATATGCATTAGTCACAAAAAGTTCTGCAATACAATAGATGGTAATATATGGTTGAGTTGTACAGAAGGTCTAGTAAGGACAAATTTATACTGTAATTTTATAAAATATAGCTTTTTGTCAGTAAAGGAAATGGAGAATGAATTTACCAGAAACTCCTTGGCTTTAAATTATTATTTATCATTAGATTGGAGATGCATGAATATAATCACTTAACAAGATCTTTTTCATCTATCAATTATGGATTGGCGCTCCGGTTTTATAACCTTATATCCACAGACACACTAGAGGAGAAATATTTTGGAATTGTCAGGAAAAATATTTTCCTGGAATTAGTAACATTATCTCATATACATTGTAATTCTCTGTATAAAATAAAGAGATCAAGGGTAGTATTTAGTTATCTCTCCTTTGATTGCAATAAAAAGCATACATAACCAAATATGTAATTATAAGTTGCATATTTCAATCAATTTTTGCATGGTCACCATGGTTACAATTTACAAGTGTGCAAATCTGTCCTGAAAACCCTTTTGAATTATTTACATTAATTTCTTCAACTCCAAAAACTCATATCTCCTAAATTACTACAGATGTATAATTAACTGCAAGTAGTCCCTCATTTTCTTTTCCTGTATTTTCTACGTTTTTCACTGTAAGCAAATATTCATATTCAAGAAAGTTTTCTGTTCAAAAATAGCTCAGATTCCGTGCTTTAATACATA
This sequence comes from Masticophis lateralis, assembly GCA_030761175.1. Taxonomy (NCBI): domain Eukaryota; kingdom Metazoa; phylum Chordata; class Lepidosauria; order Squamata; family Colubridae; genus Masticophis; species Masticophis lateralis. The sequence continues at coordinate 181,192,887 of JAUDYJ010000001.1, forward strand.
ACAACTTTAGCAAACAAATCAGCCATCAATTTGACAGAGTTATGGTACACAATATAAATACAAAGTGGAATAATGTCGCAATTATTATTATGCATGAGAAGAAAAACAGTCAAAGAATAAAGGAAAAATGTAAAACGTGGTTCAAAGCCATTTGCACTTTCCCACCAGAACAGAGCAAAAATGAAAAACAAAACAAAGCAAAATAGAGAGATTTATACAACACTATTATCAACAATAAACAGCTACAGAATTTGGGAAGTCCAAGCATGGTAAGCATTCATGATCATGGCCTCCGAATAATAATAAATGAAAAGAGTATGATACAAAAAAAAGCAGTATCATTCATGAGAGCTGAAAAACTCTTAAGAGAGGAAAAAAATTGAAATCAAAATTAGAGCAGCCAATAGAGCAATGAGACTACAAATAATAATAATGAGAATAGTAATGTCTATGTTTGCCAGCCACATTGCATAAATTCAAGACAGCACAGTCACCTGTCTGCTTCCGCTTAACACAGGAGTGATGAGTTGGTCTAGTATGTTTGATAGCAGGTTTTAAAATGATTTTCCTGGAGGGAGAGTGAGCCTGAACTTCAGCTTTTTTAGAAAGTTCAGCTTTCTTATACACAGCTATAGACAAGAAAACAAGAGCATACAATCAGAAATAAAAAAATTGTAAGTAGAAATATATTTCAACAAATCAACATATTGGCTGCTGGTGCCAACTTAGCCATTTAACTCTGACTTGAGTTACCAATGCCCACATGATCTATATTTAAGATATTACTGCTTTCAGCAATTCTGTCATCCTATCAATACACATCCTTTCCAAAATTACACAATTTTATTGAAAATGCATATATTATTTTAATAGAGTGGGAAAGCAAACTGTTTCTATTCCAATCTGTACCCCTGTGTCATTCTGATCCATTCCCTTGGCTGAACATCTCAGATAGCCTCAATTCTGGGCAATGTATGAAGCTATGGAAAGAAAGGAGCACCAATGTACATTAAGTACAAGGAGATCCTTGTGAGACATTCAGTTTTGAAGGCTCCCAATCTAGCTGTGGTTTGATTGATATGGTTTGCTTCAGAAAGTTGGACATTTACTTTGATTCAAATTAAATGAAGTCTTCTGGATACTTACTGACAACTCTTTCTCTCTCTTTTTTAATAAAGATTAGAATTGAGAGTACTCACGTGGAAGCTGTGATAATTAATGAGGTAGAAATACTGCTACATGGATACTCGGCACCAATATTATTAGGGTAAATAATATGATGCTGACAATATTAATGAATCTTAGAAGATGAATTTCTATTGGTACGTTTATTTGCTGTTACCACCAGCATAAAAGTGAAGCGATGGAAGTAGTATGGACCGTATGTTAGCACAAATGTATGTCCTTAATGAAAAAGTATACAGATGAGCAACCCACAGTACAGCATAAAAGGAAAAAGAGCAAGTATTATATAAACCTTTTTTCCTTCTCACTTCATCTCTGGAGACTGTGCTAGGTTCCTTTTTAGCTATTTTTCTTTCAGGAGTAGAAATCCTGCCTCTCCCAGTTTTTAAAGGCTTTTCTTTTTTATGTTTATCAAGAGATGGTCTCCGCAATTCTCTCTCTGATTTCTCCTCTTTAGGAACAGTGTCTAACTGTTCTGTCATGATGCTCCTATCATCATCTGCAGGATCAGAGTAAATTATAACAAAAACAGGATTAGTTATTTGTACTTTGCTGGGATATAATCTTTTAAACAATTTGGTTGATTCATGCTTGTATTATTTTAATAACATTCATGACTGCACTATCATTAATTATTTTTAATTGTTAATATATATATATTGAAAGCAAAATGAATGAATAAATGAAAAAGCGTAAGGCACACCTTGTGTATCCACCCATATGCTGTCGGTATCCAGGACGGAGTCATCAATTGTTGTTTCATCTTTATAATCGTCATATATTTCTGTCTTGTAATCAGTTACTGGGATTTCTTCCTGTTCAGCTGATCCAGGAGGTTCCAAAGACTTTTCTTCTGAGTCTGCTTCAACATGAGCAATAACCTCTGCCTCCATATCCAGCTTTTCAGTATAGAAACCTTCTCCGCCTGCTTCAGCCTGTGCAGTTTCAGCAAAGCGAACACTGTGGGAATTGGCTTCTCCTTCATCAATGGTTGTCTGTACAATTGTAATGAAATCATCCTCAACTGTAACAACAGATTCTATTACTCCTTTGAGCTCAGGTATCTCCACAGGGATAGTTTTACATACTTCTTCACTGGGTCTCTCCAAGTCCTCTTCTTTAGTCATTTGCTTACTGGTTTCCTCTTCTTGATCTTTTTCCTCCTCTTGTCCTTCTGCTTGCTTGATCTCTTCCTCTTCTTTTTGCTTAGTCTTTTCTTCATATTCATCTTTCTTAATCTCTACTTCATCTTGTTTCACAGGCTTAATGTCTTCATGTTGTTCTACATTTTTAATCTCTTTTTCATGTTCTTCCCTGTGCTTGATTTCCTCTTTTGTTTGTTTTTCTTCTTCCTCTTGTTCTTCTATTTGTTTAATCTCTTCCTTTTGTTCTTCTATTTGCTTAATCTCTTCCTTTTGTTCTTCCACTTTTTCTTTTTCTTTCTCATATTTTAAATCATGGGGTAACTTTTCAACATTCTCAGTGTCAGTTATCACCACATTATCTACCTGATCTACTTTATGCTCTATTATGCTCTCCATTTGAGTTTCTGTTGTTTCTTCTTGAATAACTTTCGATATACTTTTTTCTGTAGCAGATTGTCCTGACGGAAAATGTGCTGCCTGTTCTTCCTCTGGCAAAGATGGGCTTTCTCGTTGTATTTTGTCCTCGTGTGGCTTTGAAATTTCTCCAGACAATCCCTCTTGCACTTGACCATTATCTCCACTTGATTCATACGATTCTTCTTTATCTACTGCTTCTTGGTGCACCAGATCAGGCTTAGGGCCTTTTTCCTTAATTTCAATTTCAGACAGTTTAGCTGTATCTTTCATATGATCAGTTTCCAATTTTGCACATAGATCAGGTTCTTGATGCAATGTAAAGAGGATCTTCTCTGGGTCTTCTTTATCCTGCTCTGAAACTAATTCAGTGATATGACCTCCTAATTTACTCTGATACTCCTGTTCCACTTGCCGAGCAGCAGAATCCATATCATGTTTTATAGCATCATAGTCTGGTTTGCAGGACAATTCTGCCTTATCTATATTTGCAGCAACATGAATAGCATTTTCCTCTTTCTTAATTAATGAAGAATTTTTTTCTGGCTCAACTAGAGTTTTATCGTTAACATCTACTAGCTCTGAATCAAGCTTTATTTCATGTTCAGTATCTTCAGGAAAAGATACTTCTTTAGCATCAGCTTGTTCCTCACTTTTTTCTAACACAGTATCTAATTTATCAATAGCTTTTCTCTCTTGTTCAAAGTCCTGGCTCCAAACTGTGGAGTCCTCAGAGACCTCTTTTTCTTCACAGGATCTCTCAGCTGCTGCCAACTTCACTTCTATCAATGAGAGATCTGTAACTACACCTCTCCTCATTTTCTCCTCATAAGAGCAGCTTTCTCCTGCCAAATTCTCACTGTCCTGAACTGGAGATGGTAATGGTACTGTGTATTTGTTGAAAACACAGTAGCCTAAATCTTCTATTTGACTGTCAGCTTTTAGAGTCGTGTGATTTTCATCAGTCATAAGCTGCTGAACTGCAGAGCTGTCCTCAACAACTACCTCTGAAGGAACAGATTTCCGTTGTGCTACCTCTGTATCTGCACTCACAGATGCTACTCTTGACCTTGTGCCAGCTAAATCTAACATTTCAGGTAAGTCAGGAGCCATTACTGTTCCATTTTTGTAATAATCTTTAGCTAGGAAAGGTGATTCATATAAAGGCTCCACCTGAATCTCTCCTGACTCTTTAAATTTGGACTCTTCTATCCTCTCTGCTGCTGCTGCTGCGTCTTCTTCTTCTGCTTCTGCTTCTTCTTCTTCTTCTTCTTCCCTATTTTCTGTTGGGAAGGGGGGAGCTTTTTCTATTCCTGGGGTGGTGGCAGGCAAATAATCATCACCTTCATCTCCACTAGCCGTATCTAAAATATCTGAACCTAAAGGTGAAAGATCATGAGCACGTCCAAAGTTAAATCCCAGTGCTATAGAATCTAAGCAGGACATTGGGAGGTTAATTGACATGCTTCTCTGTTCTATAGCAGATCTTCCACCAAGCCCTAAGCTCCTGCTGAGAGTTAAATCATCTTTATTTTTACTGTGGAGTTCTCTCTTATCTCCATACACATTTGGGTCAATAGTATACATTCTTTCTGGAGGAGAGCTAGGTTCCTTAGCATCATCTTCTGGGAAACTCTGGGCAAGGGTACTGTATCCAATTTGATGAGCAGGTGGACTGGGCTGTTGGTGTGCTTCTGGCTCATAGTCATCAGTCTCCTTTTTAGATACAAGGGAATTTTTATGGTAAATATCATAAATCTGGTCTTTTGAATCACTCAGTTCATAGTAATCGTTGCCTTGCTGTACTTTATCACTCTTGATAACTTCATCTTTAAGAGTGGAAGTTTCAAAATATGTAGACATACCTGATTTATCTTCTTCTATCCTCATTTGGTGGGGATCTGAATCTGTAACAGGAAACACTTTATCTTTCCCTTCTTTTTCAGAACGTTTGTCTTCCTGGAGTTCTTTATGTGTTTCAGATGGAGATTTCTCTATTGTTTCATGTAATGCAGTGGTATCCAAATGCTCTTCATATTTTTCAGGAAAATAATCTTTACTGAATCGGTCTGCCATGAGCTCAGCCCCACGTGTTTTCTCATCTTCTTTAATATTCCATGTTGTTGATTCCCCAGGTATCCCCAAATCTTCTGCTTTGTGTGCATCATATGTTTCTTTAGGGTCAATGTCTTTTTTCATAACTTCTTTATCCAGAAAGGTTGGTTTTTGGTCACACACAGCAAAAGGTTGATCATCCAATTCTTTGAGCCTCTGTCTGCTGGACATGGTGTACCTTTCTTCATCACTTTCATCCTCGGTCATATCTTTCTCTTCTTCCCAAAGGGGAACCTGACTTGGAGTTTGTTCTACAATGGCTTGAGAGGCACTTGTAGCCACCACTGCAAAATCTTCTTCCTGTATTTTTATGTGCTCTTTGTTCATTGTTTGATCTTTTGAAAGGTCTTTGGTAATCTCTGTAATAGCAGACTTTTGTGTAGTTTTGCTACTCTCTTCTGGTTCAGATGTATGTGGAACACCTGGTAAGGTTTCAGGAAAAAAGGCACTTGTTACTGTGCCTATGTCCGCTATAGATTCTGAGGGCAAAGAAGAACCAATGCTTGCAGGAGAAGTAAAATCATTTTTTGTAATAGTCATCTGATCATCTTTAGATTCCAAAAGTGATGCTTCTGTTGCAGGTTTCTGGGTCTCTCTGGCTTTTTCATCTAGTGTACTTTTCTTATGCAACTCTGTTGACAAAACTCTTTGCTCTTGAGGTGTGGAAGCCTTCTCTTCTTTCTTTTGCAGAGTGGCATCCAAAGTTTCTCCCAACCGAGATGGGAACGCCATCTCTTCTCCTGTGAGCTGTGGTTCTTCCATTTCTATAGTCTCTGTTTTTGCTGGATGTGGAACTAAGGCATCTTGGATGGGGTGCTCACTGGGTTTACTTCCTTTGTCTTCTTCCCTGGTGCTCAAGGGTGTAGCTGCGAAAAGGCTCGTACCTTCCTGTCCATGGATTTCCATCTTCGAGGCTGAAAGTAAATCTGTAGTTGTTGCATTGGATTTTAGAACAGTTTACAAAAGCATTTATAAAAGTAGTTTATAGCATAATGTGGCATGGCAAAGTCATAAAAATATGGCTACATGCAACTAGAAAAACTGATTAGAGATCTGTTTACTTTATTATTGTTTTACTCTCTCAGTGCACTATTAATAATCTTAGATTGATAAACCTAGCTGTATTTTGTTATATTTGTAACAATTATTAGATTAAAAATAAATCCAACTTCACTTTAGAAAACTTTACCATGCAATGAAGTTGAGATAAGATTCTGGACTATAACAAATATGAATATACATGTGTGTTACACATACACATACGTTTAATATACATACATGTATGTATGTGTGAATGCATTTATGTGCTGTATTTAAAATTCAAAGTCCTATATCCATTTAATGACATTATTCCTTTTGTCTGACTCTGGCCAAATCATGGTACAACTGAAATGGATATATCAATCAACTTTTCACACAAATTGAGGAATGAGGGGACTACTTTTTAAATAAATTTTTAAAAAATTCTGGTATCATAAAACTATTCTTGAAAAACACAAGATTATTATAGAATGTTTATATCTACAACTGTTTCAAACAAAATCACTGTACTGCAACTCTGAAACATTGCTGAAAAACCGAGACTGAATATTTAACATTTAAAAATAATGGAATTCAATTATTAAACTTTGTGTATATTACACATTAACATTTATTGTATGACTATTGCAGGCTTTGACAGTGACTCAGAAGAAGTGTTCCATACTTCTCTCAACCCCAAGGACAATACCTCACTGCTATTCATTCAAGCATGCATATCTTTTCTTGGACTTTCATGACACCTGAAGAAAATATAAATTAATTTTAATAAATCAAGTTCTTAAAGAAGTGCGTCTTTAAAGTATTTATAGTAGTAACCACATCTTTTTTGGGGCTCAAATGGTATACTGAAAAAAGGCAACTCTGTTTTAATGAATAGGCATTGTATTTGCACTTGAGTGAGGTATAAAACAGTAATTCCAAATCATTTTTGAAGCAAACATAACCATAATTTATATAACAGCACTTTTTCAAAACATTTTATGAAGTTCTCCCAAATCAATTATTGAGGCTCTGTTCATGTGTGTCTGTATGTATGTCTGTATGTACAATACACACAGATACACACAGATACACACAGACACACACATCAGGGTGGATTAATGGCTACCCTTTTATACATATTTAAAGACCAGATCTGACTTTGGCATTGAATTCTTAATTATTTCAGTAGGAACCATTTCAGCTCAGTATGCAGCAAAAAGCATATTTATTTTGAAAGAATTAAAAATGTGCACATTTCTCCAGAATTACTGGCAAGCCCAGGGACCAGTGAGGCATCTGAATTGGGCTGCAAAACATACAAATGTTAGTAGCATCCTTTTCAATGAACTTTTCCATTTGCAAAGCTGGTTAGGAGGTATGGGTTGTGAAATATATAGGAGTTATTGTCCAATACATCTGAGCAGCAAGATACTGGAAATAACTTTTCTAAAAGGAGAAAACTGGAGGAAAAACACAACCACAATTGGAAGGATTTCTCGTATTTCTAATGTAATCTTCTGCCCTTGATTTATTTCCCAGAGAAATTGCATTTTGCAACACTGGAATTCTTTAATGATTTTATAACCTCCTCAGACTCAGGATAAAGAACTCCAATAATAAACAGTATTCTGAAAGCAGTGAAATAAAGCAGTGTAAAGCCACACAATATAATTCTTAGAATCAGTTTCACACTGGGAAATTGGCTTCCATATGCAGAGTAGCCTCCTGGGTCAGAACTGAAAAAATATTTCTTCTAGCTGATGAACACCTGAGATAAATGGCTTGATGGAAAGCAATGTCCAGTCCAGAATTCTGCCTCCAACAATGATTGACTAGATACCTCCAGAAGTGTGATGATGAACCATGAACCATCTTTAAGTCTGGCAGTTTTGACTACTGTATTGTAATAGTCCTTGAACAATCTATCCTCAATGAACGAATTTAATTTTTAAAAATGCAGTTAGAATCAATGACTGTGAAAATGAAAATGGTGTGCTTTGTGAAGAATTATTGCTTCATCTGTATAGTAAAACCCATTAATTTCTATGGATTTTATAAGGTGGTGTAGGAAACAGATGAGCTCCCTGATGAATCATAATGCCTAGACTCCCAACAGTTATTTTTTTAAAAAAGATAGGCAGCTTCTTATCCTTCTGGAAGCTGAGCTTCAAAACAAAAATATATTGCTTCTGGTTGGAAAGGAAGCTTCTGCCTACTTTTTAGCTAGTGGACGGACAGTTCTACAAAAGACTAAGAAAAGGCATACATATATTGCCTGGAAACAGAAACACGTTTTTGCTTGCTTTGTTTTGAATCTTCCATAATGGGAAACAATTTCTGCCTTAGAATTTTTTTCTTTTTTTTAGAAATCTATGATTAAATAATAATAGATGGAATGCCTGAGAAAAGTATTCATAAAGAACTAATTCATAAAGTATGCTGGTGCAAATAAAGTATCCTTCCTTGAAGCAGAGCATTAAAGTATAGTAGTTGCATCATTTGGGAAGCTGCCATGATTGCTTTAACAAGTGTCTCTAGTTCCCTGCACTTACATGTACATCTGTTAGGGCTGCTAGGGAAAAACAGCTGTGTAGGCATATGAAGGTATCTTCTAAGGACAGCCTTCAAAGCAGCCATGAGAGCTTTCCAGGGGACACAGCTGTTCCAAAGGGCAGTGCTTTGCTTTTTAAATATGCTCTTTCAAATGCTCTGCACAGGGCATTTTTGTAACCCCAAAACACATGGTAGGAAAAAAGCATTGGATCTTTATTATTTACATTTCCCATAGACTTCATTGCTTCCAAGATGAAAAATTCAGCATCCAAAATATCCCAGGATCAATCCCTGTCTCCTGCAGATAGAGTTGGGAAAGATTCGTAACTAAAAACCCAGAGAACTTGTGCCAGCTGGGCATTCTTCATGTTTGCCAATTCCTTTTTCCAAATTAAAATAAATGCATTAGACTAGAGTGAGAGACAAGATGACATGTAGCAAAGTGTCAGCCTCCTATCTTAATTTTCAAGGTTCTGCTTGGCTTGTAATGACCCCAAAAGCTAGGCCTATGTTTGAATTACTTCAAGTGTTTTGTTAAGTTCATCTGTCCCTCCCTCCCTCCCTCCCTCCCTCCCCCTTTCTCTTTGTATAAACACCCACTATAGTCTAACACAATGTTGTAAACATATGATAGTCACTAGATAGTCCAATTTTTTGTTATCCTATTTCCTATTTTTTATTATTATACCTTTCATTAAAGGTTAATTTTTCAGTGAACATTCTACTATACCTCATTCCAACCATTAATTCTTTCCTAGGAAAATTACAAACAATTTAGATCATATCAGTGAATGTGGCAAATTATTTTTGGCTCAAAAATATTCTATTGAATGGACTCACAAAGATAAGCTAGTCTCTTTTCAAGTTTATCAAGTCCGCATGAGAATCTATCATCTTTGACAATTAATTTCAAATTATCCCTTGATTTAAGGGAATAAATAAATTAATTAAATTCATTTAATGCAAATGCAAATGAATGTCATTCCTACACTTCCTTCCTATCTTATCTAGTGACTCAGTAAAATAACTTACTTTCAATTATTTTATTGTATGTTTCATTAGATAAGTTTCTTTTGAGCCAAATGATGTGAAGATTCATCGATGTCTAGAATCTTTCATTTTTTTAAAAAAAAATGTTAACAATAAACTAAGGGGTAAAATACCTATGGAGGGGAAATGTAAACAAGGAAAATTCATGTGGAAGAAGAGAACATTAATCCTAAACTAAACTGTCCTGATCACAAAATTCTCATTACTTGAGATTATGTTCATGTATGTTGCCTATCACAAGTAGCTTGGTTTACCTGTTTGTTGATATAGTCAAGGGATGATGAACCCATAGTGAAGTAAGAAGCAGCAAAGTTAATTCTGTAACCATTGCAGCTGTTGTGATATATGTTCAGACGTCAGCTATGAGAACCTTAACTAGACTTCCCACAAATATTCCTTGAATGAAAATTAGGTTTAACCAGTGCACAATTATTTGTTCAAGGTCTTGTGTTATTATGTGCAGAGAAATGTGAGTATATATCTAAACCACATTGAATCTGGTTTATTAAGAATAAGCAATATAAGTCAATTAAAATTTATGAGCTTTATATTTAGTCCTTCACTATAATAACCAATGTGATTCATGTGAATTTTCTTCTCACACTGAGACTTCCACTCAGTTAAACAGCTGGAAAGAAGGATAAAACAGATGCAAACTCAAAATCCTGGCAATGGCAAACAAGTGTTATGGTGGGCTGCAATGAATGATAAAGATATGATATAAGCAGCAATAGCCTTAGGGAAATTGAGGCAGAATGTATTGAAGCATAAGCAAAAGTAGATTGCACAGCACAAACAAATTTTACAAAATAAGCATTTTACGCCATAGTCAGGGTTAATCAGTTTGCTTCTTGAAATGAAAAACAGATGAACCTCTGTACCAAAATGAAATGAAATATATATAAAGACACAAATATCAGCAATGTGACTGGCAAACACATCTGCAACGAGGAGGGACAAGGGATGGCATATCAGGTTGGCTGCACTGCAAATGGTATCATGAGTAGAAAACACTCCCTTAAAAAGTCAGGAATCTACTGCAGTGGTGGGAAACCATGTCATCATACAGCCTTTGGCTTGCCATGTGCACACTCTTCAAGCATAATAACAAGAGCATCAACCATGAGGACAAATCAATGGGAAGAAAAGCCAATGAGAGAATGGGGAGAAAACTGAAGAGCAGCTCCTATGCAGCCAAGACATGCAGGTCCCTAATGCAGGCATACCTTCCTCACCGGAGGAAGGTAGTTTTGCTTTTGAGGTTTCCTTTCCAATGAGGATTGTATTTTCCTCATTGTGATCCACTTGATCTTCAGGAAGGGAATCCTGCTGGGCCTCTGAGAAACCCTCTGTTTGTTCCAAAGGCTCAGCAGGCTCACTCCTTTTCTCATACTTCTCATCAAGGGGAGCCTCAGGTTTGGGGTCATCAGCCATAGGACCTTTGACTGTTTCTTCTTCCTCTTCTTCTTCTTCTTTGGGGGAGCAGGAAGGAGAAGGAAAGTATGGAAAAATGAGGCAACAGCTTCAAGATTAACAGATATTATATGGTCTATACACGTATTAAACATTTATGTATGGAAGCTTTACATTTATGTTTACCTTTTTCAAGTACTATAAAATTGGTTTGCACTGCTCTTTAAAAAATGGCTTAATTTCTATGGCTCACAATACCTTAACATACTACTTTTTTACCTTAAAAAGTATGGTCTAAGTGTTCCAACAGCCAAACTACAATTTGTGGTCTCACTCTTATCTATTTCTCTGCCTTTTTCTCGGATAAAGCTAGTTGTGATTTATGGTTACATCTAAATTTATTTAACTGTAGAGTTACTGATGATTCTAATTCATTTTTAGAATCAGACGAAAACCACTTGATCATTCTGGTTTAGAAGCTACCCAAGTTAAAATAACCTGGAACTATAGTATTCATTTTGTATTGGTAAATGGGGAAGAAACATTGCAGAATAGCCCCAAATGTTAAGAACATTTTGATACAATGAAGAGAATTAAATAAAGCATTTGTTTTCAGGCAAGAAAGACAGAACTGAAATGACTGTGGTTTCTGGTGGATATGGCTATTGAAAAAATATGGGTTCTAAAACTATATTTTAGAAATGAAAGTATTGTAATCTTAGAACAAGCTAACACATGAAACAAGTTAGAATTCAAAACAGGACATCATCAGCTGTACCTGTTCTCGATATTTTCCACAGAGAAAATGATGAGGAATACTTCAAAAATCTATTGTGATATGAGATGAAGGTAGGGAAGTCAGATAACTCTGTTTTTGCCCTACTGAGGTTCAAATGTTGTAAAAAATACAGTGGATGGGCCTTACCAAGCCTGTAATATTCTTTCAATCTTTCATGGGCAATAAAATAACAGAAGTAGGTTCTTCAGGCAAGATTTTAGATAATTAAGACCATTTTTGTATTATTGAATATTTCAACCCTCTTATTTTAGGTGTGTGTGCTACAATTTACATGCAGTAATTGGCATTAAGATATAATCATATTTGTATTATAGACAATGTCCTTTATTTTTATTTTTTCTATTTTTATTTTATTCTTTCCATATTTAATATAAAATATTGTTTTGGATTAACTAGTCTATTTATTGATAACTTTACTTGAATTGTATTCGTATTTTCTGTTTTGTGTTACCTCTTTATTCTCATTTGTAGCTTTTAAGTAAATTACAAAATTTATTTAAAAAAATAACAAGGAGATAAAATAGCATACATTTTTCTGTGGAATCTTCTTCAAAAATAATATTGCATAGAGAGATTGCTTTATTTTCCTGACAAGTCCATTCTTGTCACATGAGATACAGGAGGAACTGAATGACATACTGTAGAGCATGGGTGTCAAATTCACGTCGTCACGGTGGCATCACGTGACATATCGGGACTTTTTTCCCCTTCGCTAAACCATATGTGGGCATGGCTAGCACGTGATACATCCGGACTGCAGGCCGGGCATCTGACATAGAGGCAAGGCTAAATGCACATCTGAGTAGAATCGTGCTAATGTTCTTTGGAAATATACTATTTGGGATAACTTTTCAATTTTAACGAATGTTAGCTTTAGTTCAAGAGGCTTAGAAAACTAATTTCAAACAAATGTTAAAAAAAGATTTTGTAGGACTTTTTTTGAAGAATATTTAATATAATGCAAGTATAAAGACATGGCCTTTGAAGAGCCTGCCTCTCTCTTTTTCTCTCTCTTTCATATTCTTGAGAACCAAATAATGAAATGTTTGTTGCAACATCAGGGTACAAAGCCTGCCCCTTTTGTACTTGCATTGTGATATCATATTTATATGTAAGAGGCGGAGTTTGCATTACGATATCATGATGTAAATTTTGCCTTTTTGACAAAAGAGAGATTAGCAGGCATCTCTGAGTAATCCTCCAGTTTTGGGTCACATGATCTATATAACCAATTAATCAAACAAATGTATTAGCCAAGGTGCATTTTTTGTGAGATCAGTCATATGTAATACGATTTTCCAAGGAAAAAATCCTGTTCCTCTAGACTCTAGAGGCAACCTATGTTTGACTGGTAAATTGGAGAAGGGAAAGATGTATGTCACAACCCTTCAGTCCCTAGATATGGGAGAGCTGTTTGTCTTGGCACAAGCAGGATTAATTCTAGTCTAATGGAATAGGTATTGTTTTAAATGTTTCAGAATAACTGCAATTTATTAGCCTGAAAACAATGTATGGGATATTAAACTGTGACTCTGATTTCTATTGAAGTTTTAAAACCAGTCATCATTTGCTAATGAAATTTCTAGTATTTCAAGAGCTTTAGTTGGACTCTACCTGAAGAAAAATATTATAAAAAATAATTGAATGCTTATTTTTAAGCCTCTGTATTACTACATGTTTGGTCTATGATACAAACATATAGCCTTCTAATACCAGCTATATGGGGAGAGAAGATAATTCAAGTTTTATACCTGCTTTAACCCTGTTGTCCATTATCTTTTGTTGAAATGATCACAAAGTAAATGGAAACTTTCAGCATGCCTGTTCCATGAAAACATTTCACAGTAGTAAAATGGTGCTTTGACATGAATTAAGTTTGTTCTGGCACTATCGTTATTAGGATAGTAATTGAACAGCAAATATTTTACACAAAGGAATATTTAATTTAACTGCTGTTGGAAACCATTGAATTAAACAATTTAATAAAGCTAATTTCTGGTAGAGAGAAAACAATTAAAATGTCTTCTAGTTACAGTTAATATTTTTGAAAATGTAGCTCTTAACTTGCAACTCACCCTTTGATTTCAAATTTTTATTCAAAGACATATATGCTTAAAATAAAAGCTCTCTTTTTACTCAACTTATTTATTTCTCAGTTAGCCTCATGGAGTACATTAAAGACAAAAAGATAAATTGCCTGTGGATCTCTGTGCCTAACTCTGTTTGACTAAATGGATCAGCCACCATTCAAGAAATCTTGCCAACTGAAATCTCAACACAGCAATGTCTATATTCAACTTAGTTCTATTAAAATTGTATTAGGTACCTTACTCCTCCCAGCAGTACAAACATATCCACTCATTCTTATAGATAGGTGAAGTAAGCTATGAAAGTAGAAAAGGGAAGCTACATCTTCAGGCCCTGATGAATTAGACCCAAAAGAGATCTGACTCATTCCCTCTCTTTCTTTTGAATTTGCTGCAGGAGTACCCACCCACCCACAAGATGAGTTGCACTTGAAATGTAGAGGAAGAAAAAAGAAGGTGGGTCCAAATCTACATGGTTTTTTGATCCTAGATGTATCCCTCAGAGCCCTTCCAAAAATGGTCACTGCAGTGTAACAAATTGGAAGACGTGGACTTATTATCCACGTCTGATAATCTTATTATCAATACTAAACTAATATATTTTTATTGTATTTAAACTTAAACATCATTAAATTGTATATAATTTTCCTTCACTTTGCCCATATTTTCATTTCCTTATTACAGTATTTTTGCATGCATTTATTTTTTGCATATATGTTGCCTTGTGTCAACATAGTATATAATTCACATGCATTTCTAGACTTTTCTCGAAGCAATACCAATGACAGCTTCACCTAATATTTTTCTTATAACCATTTTCTGAGCTAAGTTGAACTGAGAGAAAATGCCCAAAGCAAAGTTATCCAGTAAGTTCTGAAACTGATCAGGGCTTGAACCTGGGTTTTTTCAGATGCAGTCTAACACCAGAGCCTTTATTTCCTGATGTTTTTTTGCCATGGTTCCACAAACATAGGAGAGTCCAGGATGCCACTAAAAGCCCATTTTGATTTTTGGCCTGGGAAAAAGAGTGTCTTATAGCTATTAATTCTTGACTCCAAATAATTTTAGTTGCATATACCTGCAGCTAATATGTACAAAGCCATAAAAACAGAAAATGTTGTCAACTCTACTCTGCAAACAAGTGAAAAGGCAGGCATTACCATTTGCATCCCACTGAAATGAATGCTGGCTACCAGGGAAAACCGGTAGCAACCCACCACTGCTGCAAGGCCAATAAATTACAAAAAAACACCCAACTGTTTGTTAAATTGCTGGCTCGCCCCACCCCTTGCCAATAAATAGTGGGGGGTGGGGTGGGGAGAGGGGCGGGCGAGCCAGTAATTTAACAAACGGTTCGGTGTTTTTTTGTAATTTATTGGCCTCGCAGCAATGGTGGGTTGCTATCGGTTCTCCCTGGTTCGCAAGGATCGGTAGTGGTAAATTGGGCTGGTTCGGAGAATCATTAGTAACCGCTCGCTGGCCATGCCCCCGAACCAGTATACTCACTCGCCCCAGCTGTCCGATGCTCACTCGCCCCACCCCCCTCCACCCAGTCACTCCTCACTTATACTGTGTGGGTCCTTGCTTGCAGCTTGCCTGAAGTATTGTGCCTGCCAGGTAAGCCTGCGAATCACAGCCTACCTAGCTGCCCCTGCCTCCTCTATTCCCTTTCCCATGGCCCGTAGCCCTGCCTTGCTTCCCTGCCTTCCACGCAGCCTTCCCAATGTCCCTGAGACCAGCTTGCAAAGACAGGCAAGCGGGCCTGGCCATGGGAACTGCCAGGAAGGCAGACAAGCATGGCAGGGCCACCTAGCTGTGGGGAAGAGAGCTAGCAGCTTACTTCCTTCCCTGAAGCCCTGCCATGCTTGCCTGCCTTCCACACTGCCTTCCCAGCATCCCCATGGCCAGCTTGCCATCCACTCCTACCCCGCTTCCCTTTTATCTTTCTTTAATATATCCCGCTTCTCTCCCCAAACCTTGGGAGGTAGCGTCCTCCATGTTGCAAATGCCCTCGAAGGAGCTGCAGGAGGGGGAAAAGAAAAAAAACAAACACCTTGGCCTCTGAAGTTTCTCGAAGGCTTTGAAGGGGTGTGTGTGCTTGGTGACACTGAAGGGAGCAACGTGAAGGGAGCCCACTGAGTAACCTCACCAGCTGCGATTGGCCCCTTGCCTTCCACTGCTGCCTCCACCTCTGCTTCTTCCTTCTCTCTGTCAACAAAAGTCAGAGAGGAAAAGGCAGTTGCTTCACCGAGCATTTTTCTGCATTTCATCTCAAGTCAGCTGCCCTCACTGGAAACGTAGAGAAACGCTCAACAAAGCAACTGCCTTTTTCTCTCCGACTTCTGTTGGCAGAGAGAAGGAAGAGGCAGAGGTGGTGGCGGCAGTGGCAACGGAAGCCAAGGGGCCGATTGCGTGGCTCACTTCAGCGCCGCCAAACACACACACCCCTTCAAAGCCTTCGAGAGGCTTCAGAGGCCAAAGCTTTTCTTTTTCCCTTCCTGCAGCCACCTCGAGGGCTTTATGGCATGGAGGACACCACCTCCCAAGGTTTGGGGAGGGAAGCGGGACATGTTAAAGAAAGGCAAAAGGGAAGCGGGGTGGGGTGGGATTTGTTTCCCCCCCACACACACAATCATCTTCCAAGTGCAGATGGTTCCTCCTTTAATACCTGTTGTTAAGTGAGTTTCACCATATTTTACTCAATCCATGATCTCTCCTGGCTCTAACAGTCATGTGCAGGCTAGGGAAGTAAATCTGAAGGTGTGTGTAATGTTCTAATGTACAGAAGTTATAGTTAAATGGATGGCAGAAGGTGGACTCTAGGTGTGTTTTTCCAAATGTAGTAAGTGAGGCTGAATATGTATAGTTTTAGAAGAGATGTGTGTGTGTGTGTGTGTGTGTGTGTGTGTGTATGTGTACAGACACATACAGTATATATAGTAAATAATGTATCTTTTTGTGTGCCTATACATTATACTATGTAATATGTATGTACACATATGGCATACATAGGATTAAATAGTATATTTGGGGATGTTCAGTAGTAGTAAATAAATAGACAGGTAAACTATATCTCGTTGAGGCCTTTGAGGTGAGGAGAAGCCAGGCACCCTAACCATAACCCTTGATATGAGTGATGTCATGCTGGCCACGCCTACCCAGTCACATGACTACCAAGCTACACCCCCTGGCTAAGCCACGCCCACAGAACCAGTTGTTAAAAAAATTAAATCCTACCACTGACATTAACATTTGAACCACTATAAGTCCATGTATTTGCTATACGCTAAATAAATAAAGATGATTGTAATTTATTAATTTAGTAAATTAACAAGGATTCTTTAAAAAAAGTAAGATAGATGGGAAATGAACTTAAAACGTGAAGTATGATTAAGTTTTAATGTTTGATTGGGAGCAACTCAAGAGTTGGTGAAAAGATGGGCATACTGTGGACTAACCCAGGCCATATAAATAAACCTGTATCAATATCTGGGTTGCTTGACTGGTTACTGGGAGGCCAGCAGTTGAGCATGGCTCACTACTGGTACATGCCTTTTAATCTTTTTTCTCCAGATCAGAGATTTAAACAGGAAGGCATGCCAAGTAGGGACATGATATTTCTTTGGACTATTGCAATAAATTAAAACATTATGTTGCCTCACCTTCTACCATAACTACAGAACTCTTTTCAATTGTACAATGGTATTCCTGCAATTCCTGCACTATGTATATCTAGAAAATCACTTTATTTTACTTATATTCAAATTCCTATCCAATGTTTTGTACTGGTATGAATTATTTCTTAACTGGAAAAATGTGCAGCTCTGAAAGGGTCAATTAACAGTGCGTATTGGCTCCTATGCTGCTGCATTGATATCCTGAAGTGCACATGCCAAAAGTTAAAGACAAACATGCAAACATCTTGTTTTATGCAGATAACATGTACAAATGGCCTACACCAAGATAGGGAAGATAAGATTATTTCACAGATCTTTCTGCTCTTGTGAAATCAATGTTCTGAATATTATTAAGATTAAGATGAATATAGTCATATATGGAAAGAGGCAGTAGATATAATTGATGTCTGGAAAGGGAACACATATGCCAAGTTAAATTTTATCTGCATCAAAGTGCTGTCTTTTCAAAACAGGTTCCTGGCTTCTGCATTTTAAGGGGAGTTCACTAAGGACTACAACCAACACTAGTTCAATAATGCAACTCATTAATCAGAGTTATCCACAATTCCAGTTAACAAGGTTTATAAATGCTAAAATAATTTTGATGATAACATATGGTTCAGAACTATGAGGACTCATCAATGTTCCCTTGTTGAAATGAAATCAATCTTCTACTCAGAAATGCATCTTGAGGCTATATTAATCCATTCCAACCTCTGCTTCTGAGGCCAAGCTGGGAATACCAAATCACCTTATGATCAAAGTATTTCACTACAGGCAGAAGTTCTTATCAGTGAATTCAGACTCATTTATCAAGTTGTGCTTTGAAGAGTAGGTTTTAACAAGTCTCCTTGTACTTGGGCTGCTCAGTTTACAAATACTATTTCTAGGTATTGTTGTCTCTAATCTCTAGTTCAAGCAGGCCAAGAAAAAAAGCTTTAGAAAATGCTTCTAAAGGTCACTGTGTAAGATAACATTGCATTCCTTAAATTTGTTAAGTCTATGAAATGGCTGGCACAATATAATAAAAGCAATGAACAATTCATATGCCGCAACATTGTAGAATAATTTTTTTCCAGAGCACATTTCTAACAGCTTGATTCCATGGTAAGATATGGGAGGGTTCACAGAAAGATTGTATCTAGGTGGCACTCCAGCTACTGAAGATATACAATATCTTATTTGACTGTACCTAGACTCTGAAACAAGCCTGATGTAAGCACCTCTTTTAAAATTTAAGAAATATTGAAACAATCAGAATCACTATCATATTTCTTCCAAAGAATGAACATGCATATTACCAGCAAGACTCCTTCTTTCATATCAAAGACTATCCAAACGATAAAACATTTAGAATAGATTGGTGTAATGAAATTCTATGAATGTATTAACTTTTCTTTACTGTGATTTTATATCTCCTATTCCTGTTTTAATATGTTTTCTTGCCCACTGATGTGGTCACATGACTAAGCAATAAAATTAATTTGGAGATTTGGGGATCATTTACTGTATTGATCAGACAAGGTTATCAAGGTTATCTTAAAGCAGAGCACTAGATAGCAATCCAGATTGAGTGTCTTCCATATTCCTTTGCTCCCATCCAGTGACTGCTGAAATTTTCACAGCTGAGATCGGACAGATTTCACCTTCAGAGTTTCAGCAACATAAATCCTTTTCCCCAAATGTAAATTGTTCAAATGATATCTTAGTTGACTTACATGGAGAGGAACATTTTTGTCAGAAATTGACAGTAATTAGGGGACATCCATCCCATATCAAACAGCAGCAGTTTTGGTGATGATGAGTAATATATTGTATTTATTGATTTAAATTGGAATGGGGAAAAAAATCTATGGTCAAAATTCCAACAAAATCTCTCTGGTTTAGGGTTGAGAAAAAGGTGAAATATTTGGGGGTTATGTTAACGAACACAAATACAAATACAAATTTGTATTTGTATTATTTGTATTATTTGCCTTATACAAATACAAAACTGTTCCAAAACAATTATGTACCTCTCTGGAATGACATTTAAAAAGATCTATTAAGATGGGATAAATTGCAGTATCACTATTGGGCAGAATCTCTGTAATTAAGATGAATGTCTTCCCAAAGATGCTCTTTTTGTTTAAGACACTTGAAACTGATATTCCATTTAAACAATGGCAGAAGGATATCTCTAAGTTTATATAGCAAGGGGAAAAAAACCCAAGAATTAGACACAGACTACTGCAAGATGCTAAGGAAAGAGGGGGTCTGGGTCTACCAGATTTGAAATTGTATTTTGATGCCTGCTGTTTGGTCTGGTTAAAAGAATAGGTGAACCTTCAGATTAAGAGGCTACTGGACTTAGAAGGTCATGAATTAAGATCTGGTAAAAAGTAAATTTTGACTTCAACAACCATTTTGTCAGATGTGAGAGTTTGGAATACATATAAAACATGTTTTCCATGAAAGTGCCTCTTTGAGTTTTATCACAGGAAGCTTTTTTTAGAAAAGAAATTATGACAAGGCCGAACTGGTGGACTTACGGTAAACTAATATATTTCAACTTAGGGGACCTTACCCTCAAATCTAAGGAGGAACTAGAATCAGAAGGTCATATTTGTCATTGGTTTACATATTTACAACTGAAAGGAAGATTTAAATCAGATAAAAAGAATCATGGGTTTAACTTTGTTAAAAATGACCTGGAAACTCTACTGCATGGTGGTGATGAACATAGAATTACTAAAGTCTATAAATTCTTATTTAATTTAAATCTGGAAAATGAACAAGTAAAGCATTGTATGATTCATGGGCAAGAATTTTGGATATAATGTAATGCTTGAACAGTAGGAGAATATGTGGAATAAAAGTTTAAAGTTTACATTAAACTATAATTTAAAAGAATATTTCTATAAATGATGTATTGTTGGTATTTGATTCCAGATAAATTGTCAAGAATGTATAAAGGTACTTCAAATGAATGTCAGAAATGTAAATGTAAGGAAGGGAATTGGAGTAGGATTCACTGAAGATGGCATTTAATTTCGTTATACAAGGTGCAATGATAATAAGGTAAACTAAACTAAACATATCTTAATACAGAAAATTCTTAGAGTGAATATAGAAAGAAAACCAGAGACTTTTCTTTTGAGTTTAATGGAACAAGACTTGGAAAAAAAGTTCAGAACTCTGATGTTATATATGTTGACAGCAGCAAGACTACTCTACTCACAGAAATGGAAGGTCACCTCGATCCCCACAATGGATGAATGGCTAGAAAAACTGTTGGAGTTGGCAGAGATGGCTAAATTGACTGCTCTGATCAAAGAAGAAAAAAATACAAATACTTTCATTTCTACTTGGAAACCACTTCTGGACTTTGTGCTTAAGGTGGAAAAAAATGAAACTTTGATTTCGGTTTTACCGATTATATATATTTGTTGTTATAGAAATGGCTAGTTTATATGATTATGAAAAAGTAAAAGTTGAGGGTAGATGTTAATGTCTTATTTTACTGCACCAAAGAAGTTGGAAGTCAAAGACTGTTTTTCCTTTTCCTCTTGCTTTCCCCCATTATCCACTTCCCTTTTTCCTTCCCTAATATTTTTTTTGTATTCTCTTTGTATGTCACATTATAAATTAATAAAAAAACTATATATATAAAAGTCCAACAAAATCTCAGTGTTGTTTTATGTTGTTTTTTACAGGCAGTAACAATAGCACTTAGTCTAATATACTGCTTCACAGTGCTTTACAGCCCACTCTAAGTGGTTTACAGAGTCAGCATATTGCCCCCCACAATCTGGGTCCTCATTTTACCCACCTCGGAAGGATGGAAGCTGAATCAACCTTGAGCCGGTGAGAATCAAACTCCTGGCAATCAGCAGAATTAGCCTGCAATACTGCATTCTAACCACTGTGCCACCATCGACAGGCAAGGGTCCCAACTCCAGCTACCATATTCAAGCCCCTGGAACATCCAGCCCTTCAGCTGATTTCTTTTAAGGGAGATAGATTGTCTCTGGCACTTTTACAAGAGTTTCCAAATCTTAAAGATTGCTTGCTTTCTTCCTCTGTTTGTTGGAAATAAATTTATCTTTCAGCACTATTACTGTGAGGACTGGGTTACATGGACATTAACAACCACTCACATAACTCAAACTCTACAATTTAATCTACTTGGCTGAAATTTGGGCACAGCTACCAGTGAACAATTGCTGCTCTATACAGCAGGACTTCCTTCTGCATGTACTAGTAGAACTAATAAAAGTGCTCATGCTGATTTTTTAATTTTTATTTTGAATTTTCTGAAAATGGTTCAATATATATTCAAAATTGAAAGAAGTGACAAATGTATAGACTGCTTTCTTGCAACTTGTGGTAGAGAATGGGTATGATCTTAAAACACAGTCTGAATATATATATTTGAATTATACTGTTGGCTCCATGGTTCCTAACAAATATTCTTACTTTGTACTTAATTTCTACAAGCAAAATTTCACTATTACACATATAGATATTTTTAAAAACAGAAATAACAAATTCAAGTTACCAGTTGGAACCTTAAGAACAACTTGATCTACTGAGTCACAGTAACCCAGGAGTATTTCATTTTTTAAAAACTGAGTAAACTACAGTTAAATACATTTGACATTTGAGAGCCTTAAAACTCCTGGAAATTAATCAGCTCTAGGGTGATACCAACTTAAATTAGAGAAAAAGCAACAGCACTTTTCAAAGCCAATTTTATGGTGACAGTTGAAGTTTCCACTGAATACAGACCAATAACTTGGCAGTCTGTATAAAATGTCAAGAAAAAGAAGGTCTCTTCCTATGAGCCAAGGGAGTAATTTAGATAGCATTTTATCATAAGAAACTGAGCCAATAGAAATTATGTAATAATTTAAGTGCACATGGGAATAATAGTAGAGAAAAGATAATTCATTTCCATGTTAACTAATTGAGTAACATGTGTTCCTCCAACCTGGTTATATTTAATATATTCAATACACACTTGGCTCTCTTTTGGACCATTTCGGGGAGCTGCAAGAAAAATAATTTAGTGATAACTGAAACAACATTCAACAGTATCCACCCTCATTTTAAAGTTAAAATAATAACAAAGAGATAGATTGATTCCTATAGGTATGAAAGTATCCAATTACAAGTTTCTGTTAAAAAAAATATGAATGAAGCAAAATTAGTCATATTAATTTTATATAATTCATTCAAATTAATGGTTTAAAATATATAACTGATGAAATCACAAATAAACATAAATAAAATCATAGTAATAAACATGATTAAAAACAGGGATAAAAATTCTACAAATGATAGAGTAGGTTGTTAATATAATTATGTTAAATATAACTAATTGTATATCCTACTGCGGTGATGGCAAACCTATGGCACGCGTGCCACAGGTGGCACGCAGAGCTCTTTCTGCCGGCACGCCAGCCATCGCCCCAGCCCAGGTCCACTGCACATGCACGCGCCTCCAATCGGCCAGCTGGTCTTCTGGTCTCTGCCGCGCATGAACAGACGCAGGGCCTTCCCCAATCTCTGCAGGTTCTACCCTCTGCAGATGCCTCTCTGTGGTAGGAAAGCAGGAGAAACCTAGCACGCGATGGGGGGAGAAACTGCAAAGATCTGAGGAGGCACCACTCAATCGGGGGAGAGACTTTGGAGATCGTGGAAGGCAGGAAAAATGTAGGATTCGATGGGGGAGGAACTTTGGAGATTGTGGAAGGCAGGAAAAAGCTAGGATTCGATGGGGGAGGAACTTTGGAGATCGTGGAAGGCAGGAAAAAGCTAGGATTCCATGGGGGAGGAACTCTGGAGATCGTTGAGGCAGGAGGCAGCTCTTTAGCACAGCTAAAGCACAGGTCTTTAGTCAGATCTCTCCCCCCCACAAGCGTAGCTCTTTTAAACAGGGAAAGAAGACAGGCAAGAGAACAAACATGTTTAGCAGGAAACTTTGGAGTTCCCTGATCATCAGCCAAGCCATCTTGGCAGCGCCCTGCGCGGGCGGGGAATAGCTGTCTCACCAGCTGTTCCCTGCCCAGCCAGTACCTAGTTGTCCTCTGGTAAGAGGTATGCCAGCCCACTTGGAAAAAGTGGGGGGGGGTGCATTGGGGGAGCATGCATGCACAGTGTGGGCGCATGTGTAAAGGGAGCATGGGGGTTGTCGTGCACACATGCGTAAATGGGGGCGCGCATTGCATTATGGGTTCCCGCACTCGGGACCAGGACAGCGCATGCACGCTTAGACTTTTGGCATGCAATGCCAAAAAGGTTCACCATCACTGTCCTATTGTATTCTATTGCCAATCTCACCTTCTGAAATGCAGATTTGCCCATAGTATAAAACAAATGTAATGATTATTTTAATTTGCATTTTTTTAAAAATGATTGAATATGTCTTTAGGCAAGCTGGTGCTTCATGTGAACCTGCTTTAACACAAGCATCCATTTCTTCTTTTCTATTGTTAAAGTTCAAAATAATCTTAAATTTGGTTTTAAGGAAAACTGATCTTAACCAAAATCTTTATGTTTGTGATTGTAGTGTATAATTCCCTTTGAATTACTTTAATTTCAAGTGTTCATATTTCAAAAGGTAAAACAACTCAATCCCAAAGTGCTTAAAATTGGTTATGAAATCTCTTTTAAATCATGCAAATGGCTGAAAAATGTTTATAGAGTACTGGTAGTTTCATCCTAGATTTATCTTTGAATCCCCTGAGAAAACTAGCACTTATGGAAATAGAAAATGTAGCAAATGTTTATAAGTTTGACCTGGATGTTCTATGTTTTAAAAAATATTTTCAAACAGTTTCTTTTCCTGCATGTAATATTACATATGTTCTCTCAGTCTTTCTGCATATTTAAATTGCAGAATTTTAAGACTACAACCTCTTTAATACCTTAAAGCAAAAGTTCTCAAACTTTATGATACTGTAAAAATGATAATTGTAATTATGTGCTTCATTCTTGAGTACAACTAATGATTTCATCATTTAGGATTACATAATTAAGAAGTGTATTACTTACTAAAAATTATTACAATCTTACTAACAACTAAACACTCAACACTTACCTAGATTTACTAAAATAAACTTCACTGCATTTTCTGAGGCTAATTTCATCAGCATTACTGGCAAAGTAATCATCTTTACTTTTCTTCTTACCACTTAACAAGACTTTTCCATTTTGAAAGTTTATAAATGTTAATTAATGGATAAAAATACTGACCCTTCCTAATATATGCACTTCCACAGATATTCAAAAGTCTTCAGATTTAGTCCCACACCAGAAGTGAGTGGTTGTCAGTAAACCAGCTAGAAATCATAATGCTTCTGTAACTAAGAATGATTTTGATAAGACAATCAGACCAGTAGAACAAGTTGCAACGGTGTTCTCCTTGTCCTTGCACAAACACAACCAGTTCTTTAAAATCCTATAGTCCCCACCTATGTTGTTTGCAAGCCCACAATTTGAGAACTTGAGGCTGAAACGGAATTAACAGTTTCATCATAGTCTCACATTTTAAACCTACAAAGCAAGCTTAGTGTCAGCCTCTCAAGTTGCATTTCATTCAGGGCTGACATAGTAAAGGGGGGGGGGTTAAATTCCTGTGGGATTAGTAAGAGAAACTACAGTAGAATAATTTACAGAATGACCAATAAGAATAAGGGAGCAAGCCAGGAAAGGGAAGGAATTTGGAGCAGAGGTCATTTCCTGGCTACATATGAATTCGTGAGGACGTTGTTCTAATAAATAAATGTTTTTCTTTCTTTATTATCAAAATGTGAGAGGCACTTTATTTCTTTTTAGACAACTCCACTTGGACACTTAGCTTCAATGGACTGCCCTACAAGATAGATCAGCCTAAGAAACCAAAGCTATATAGGTCAGGATTATTTTTTATTGTAACAGTTATAGTAACTGAATATTGCAAGTATGACTTTGCTTCTCCTCCCTCACTTTATCTTACTAATAAAGATAAGGGCCTGTCTGAGACATTTATTCAAACTAATTTCTTGACCTGGCATCAAGACCCGCTTATCCAATTGTTGCCTTGCTAGTGGCTCTTCCTCTTCCACTTCAGGGCCATTCCTTATGCCCATCACATGGACTTAGACACAGAAATAAATTAGCTTATGGATGTACAAAAGGGAAAAAGAGTTGCAATATTATTTGAAGAAATGTTGATTCGAAATGAAATGAAGATAATTTAATTTGCCAACTTCTTTCTCCATCACACTCCTGTGTCTATAAGTTCCTTATAAACATATATTCACAGAATAAGTGCAAATATAGTAAAGCAAATAGAATTTTGTTTGTTTCTTCTTTATATATAAACTTGGAACAAATAGAATATTTCAAAATCTAATGAGTTTTTCAGTTTTAGTACACCAGACAAGTTTTGTATTAAAAAAATAGACCTGAAACAAGTTGGAAAGGAAGAATTTCAGTGTAGAATATTTTTAGCAATATGGTAATAAAGGGCTAGAAAAACACTTTACTTACTTAAGTCTCAAATTCATTTGTCAAAAATTTTAGAAGTATAAGCATTCTTATAGCTAAAATAGAATCTTAGCATCCTCTTCAGCTAGATAGCCTGTGTCTTAATGAAGCTTGCCTGGCTCAGATGTTGAAAGAATGATTTTGTTAGTAATAGCATAGAACAGCCCATTTTAAAGAACATTATTCACTACAGGATCAGTTTGAACACATCTAACGAACTTTTTTCTGTTTGAAATGTGAAAGCTAGCATGGCCTTTTACAATATTCATAGGATAAAAAGAAAATTCACATAGTTCATATTCATTTATATTTCTTAAATATATAGATGCATGTACACACATACACACACACACATGTATGTATGTATGTATGTATATCAACATACAAATTTAAATTAAGTCTGCATTGCTATATACTTTTGATTATTTTTTTGAAACCACACCTATTCAATCTATAAATTAAGACTTAAAGAATCTTCCTCCTACCTCTTTCTCTTTCACCAGGGTCCCTGGATTTCTCCTCTTAAAAATGCACCTACGTTGTGAAGGCAACCCAAGAAAATTCTTACCTTCTTCCAGGGTTCCAGTCTGCTCTGATGCAGGTGATGGGGGTGGAGAAGGAGGCAGGTTAGCTGTTTCTTCAACTGCTAATGATTGAACAATAGAAAGAAAACACATCTATTAATTAATCTGAAACCAAAATACGCTATTGGAATCAAACTCCATTGTTTCAGTCTGCATCCAATAAATTGAATCTCATGAGTTCAAGTGACTCTCAGGAGTTTTTAATGTTGTACAACTCAAGTATCCACTCAATTCAAATGAGGGGACATTAAAACTTGTGCATTTATAAACAAGTACAAATGTTGCTATATGCTGAAAGAGGCAGAGGATACAGGGGTGCTTAGTTGACATGCCAACTCTTTGGATAAGTAACATTGTAGCTCTCAGATGACAATAAAGCTCTGATTTGTAAACCTAAAAAGAAAAAAAATCAAGCAACACTTGATTATAAAATTTGGAGGGATTTTACAGCAGGGTCCAATCCAGTAGTGGGATTCAGCCAGTTCGCACTACTTCAGGAGAACCGGTTGTTAACTTTCTGAGCAGTTTGGCAAACTGGTTGCTGGAGGAAATCATTAGGGCAGAGAACTGGTTGTTAAATTACTTGAATCCCACCACTGGTCCAATCACATGTAAAATTCACATGTGAATTTGAGAAATCAGTACTGTAATTTATTTCTTTCATATATCATTACAATTTAAACAAAATTTTTCTGGCATCATCTTCATTTCTTACGTAATTGCCAGCTAATTTTTTTTAATAACCAGAGTAAAAATCATGATGCTAGCCTCCTATTAATCATCTATTGGTGGTAGATGACATACTGTATGTGGCACAAGAGCAAAAGAGTGGCTTGAGCAGAAATCAGTGCTAAATATACCCAAGTAATATTTCCTAGGCTTCCTCTTGAAATACTAGGCAACAACCAGGCAAACGTAAGCATCTCTTTGACCAGTTTACATCATTACAGAATAAATCACTTTTAAACAGGACTTTAAAATAATATATTTTAAACAAAATAATGTATTTTTCTTTTCAGTCTTCTTTATGGTTCCTATAATATAGGAATATTAGCAACATTCATAGATCTATGATGTATATAACAATGGGTAAGATAAGTAGATTAAAGCTGAATCCATGGAAAAATGAATCTATTATATATAAAGGTATAGTATTTATACTATGTTCATAAATTATTATTCTTGTTAGCACCTTAGAAAGACAGAGACAGAGAGAGAGAGAGAGAGAGAGAGATTAAACATGTGCTTAAATTTCAGCATAAAATGAACTGAATATGCTTTCTGCTCACAGAAAATATATTTGTTCCTAAAAGCAGACACCCATTTAAATTGATTTCTGTTCTAGTTTCTATTTCAATATTTACAGCAAGCCCCCAACTCTCAGGAACAGTTTTTCTTTTAAACCTGCAGAGGTTTGGACAACTGATTAAAATTTGGCAGTCTATTTATTTATGCATGTGCATGGATATATGTAATTGAAGAACCTTATTTATATATAGAAATATTTATATCCAGTTTTTTTTCCATCTAGGAACTCAAGGCATCACATATGGAGACTCAGCTCTCAGGTCTTAAAAATGAAATAAATTATACAATTTTTAAAAAGCTGTAATTCAACACTTTGTTTTCTAACACACCACAAACATACATCTAAGATCATTTGCTTTACCGAAAGGTAATTGCGCTGGCTGATCTTTGAACTGGGCTTCTTTTTCCTGTTCACTTTTCAGAACTGCCACAGCTTCAGCAGTTACTACTTGGACTATTCTTGCAGATACTTCTTCTGGGACGGATGGAGGATTAGCAACAAGACAAACAAAAGCATGTTAATGATATAGGAAGACAATTATTTTGGATCTAAGTTGCAATTCTGAAAGCACTTTTCCACACTTACCTTATTATACTCAACTTATTCTATTTTGCTAACTTAGTACTGCTGCTTTCCTCCAAAATAGTCAGTCAGTTAGTCAGTCAGTCAGTCAGTCAGTCTGCCTGCCTGCCTGCCTGCCTGCCTATGTTATCTATCTATTTATGTTATCTGTCTGTCTGTCTGTCTATCTATCTATCTATCTATCTATCTATCTATCTATCTATCTATCTATCTATCTATCTATCTATCTATCTATCATCTATCTATCTATCTATCTTGTATTATCGAATATAAACATATATATCAAATTTCACATATAGTTATTATTACTAGTCTCCATGACTGCACTGACTTATCAAAAATGTTGAGGAATAGTACTTGTACTTCAGCTGAATAATCTAAATCTTTCAGATATTATTCCACTTCCTATTTGTTGATTGTTGGGAACTGCTGTTCATCAACATTTGGAGAACTGCAGATTCCCTACCCAGGCACTATATTGAAATTACTTGAAGACTCTTTATTTAGAATACTTGATCTGTGGCAGTAAAGCATTATTGCTACCAAGCAATTAGTACTGTATAGACTTAATTGCTATTTTTTTAAAAAAAGGATTGTCTGGGCATACTGTTTCTTAGGGGTTCTGGGATTTGGTTTGTGAATGTGGGCAGGTTCAAGGTTAAATAAAAGCATGGCTGCTTAGTATTAGACAGAATGAAGTGACTTGTTAACTATCTCATCAAATAGGTTAGTTACATCATTACCATCACCCACCCATCTTGCCCAATTGTGCTATTTTTCTATTGAAGAGAGATTTCAATCAGATTCAGTTGTCAAAGTACTTGTATTCACTTTGGTTTTATTTAGGAAGAAGATCCCAGTGTGTTTTGCTTAAGGTGACAAAATGTTTTGGGTAGTTTCACTTTAATACCAATGATCAGGGAAATCTCCCCTCCCTTAGACTCTTGTTTCAGTATCAGGAATACCCACATTTATAGGCAACTTGGCAAAATTGTTTAAGAGTTGTTATTGCTGTTTTAGATTAGAGTGATAGAATGGAAAAACTTCCCTCTATTTTTATACCTGCCTTAAAATCTCAAACAAAGTGGAAAAAAATTCCTCCCCTATACTACTTGGTAACCGTAGTATCATTGCCAAGAACTGACTTGTTTCCAGAAAACTAAAAGTGTAGGGAATTAATTGACCTTTGAAGTCCAGAGAGAGGAAGCTACAGCTAAGAGTGTTATTTTCTGGGTCCCCTTTGATCTTTTATAAGGATGAGGACCCAAAGCATATTTTCTCCGTTAGAACATATAAACAAAATCCAGGCCCAAGCTATACAGAGGTTTATAGCAATCCTCAAAAGGGGCTTCAAAACCTATTGGCAGCCAATGAAACTTTTTCAAGATAAGGTATTATTCTATTAAACTGGACCACGCTGCTGAGCAACAGCATTCTGTGCCAGTTGAGGCTTCTGAGTCATCTTCCACAGTGTTCCACTTAAAGCAAATTACAGCACTCTAACTGAGAGATGCCAAGGGCATGAGTCACTGTTCTCAGTGCCCATGACCACCTCTGGCACCTGCTCTTCCAGCAGGAGCCAGAAGTCCAGGCAGAACGTAAGATTGAATAATAGATTTTCTATTGTAATACAACCCCATTCATAGCAAAAGGTGGAGCAACTTCCTCTTACTGGGATTTAATCTTATTCTGTTTTTTCTCATCCAATCCCTCATCCCCTTCAGACAAACAGTCAAGATTTCTACTACATCTCCTGTTCAGTCCAAGATAGAGCAATGATGATACCGAATCTCAAACTAACACATTTGAAATCTCCCCACATATAGATTTAAAATGTAAGTGATGAAAAAAATGATTTAAAGTTTTTGTTCCTTGATTTAATGACTCTTAAATATATCAATTTCTGCTTCAGAGTGCAAAAAATAGCTTATGCTATTTTCAAATAAAATTTGGATGGCTGAAGAAACCTAACTCTCAAATAACATCCATTCCTTATTCGTGAATTTTGCAACAGCTGAATTTTGATCATCTGAGATAATTATGTCTAGTTATTCCCCGAGATCCCTTTCACATCAAAATCCTGGTCCAGTCTATGATTAGCACCACCTCCTTGTGTCCCCACAATGCCATTATATTTGCACAGGTTTGGGAAGATGAGCCATTTAACTACTGACTTGTCCGTTTGAAAGACAAATGGTGCAAAGAAAGATTTTTTTGGATCTGAGGGGCAGGTAATTTCCAACTGGAAGGAACTGTTACCTCATCACTCTCACTCCCAACCAGGAAATCTACATCCCCTACTATACCATCTTTTCCAGTCATTGACACATCCGGTCATTGATGTGATTTTACCAGTTTGGTCTGTGCATAGCAATTTCTACATATAGGCATTTCTAAGGTATTATATCTTATAATAGCAATTTAATTTAGGAAAACAACTGTTGGGAACAGAATCACTGGCCCTATTCAGCAGACAAGATGGTTTTTAATTGTCAAGGATCTCATTCACAATATGTATCACATAATTTCCTTATCCTTTCAAGGTATATCAATTGTGTTTTTTAAAAAACCCAACCATTGTTAAAAGATAAGGCCTTGATGATAGATTTAGCTTCAACTCAGTAGAAATAACTATCACCTTCAAGGCCGATTTAACAGTATGACAAGCAATCTTTCTTGTTTAACAAAGCATGCTGTCTCTGCCTGGAAAACCTACATGACTTGACATTTGTCCTCCCAGAGAAAGTGATGATACTTTGAAAACAGGCTTGGTAATGGGTCATACATAACGAAATAAAATGCCGATACGTATGCCTGAAAATACGTAACCTCTTCCTTTCTTTATCAGTTGGCAATGTATGTTGCTGCAGTCGCAACCCAGACTGGAAGGCATCCAATGCAATCAAACTGAGTGATAGATGCTTGATCAAAAACTGACAGCTATCATCTCACACTCTACTGAGATTCTAGGCATGCCTGGAAATAAATGGTGAATCTTTTTTTTCTTTTAATAAAGTTTATAACATGGATATGACAACTGGAGATGAGGCCAGATCTCGAGCCAATTGATAGATTCAATCCTCTCTACAGTATGTATTTGTTGCTGAACTTTCAGCCCTAGGGACTTCGAAACTCTCTTAAGTTGAGCTTAATATTGGAAAAGATGTGAGTGATTTTGGAAGTGAACAAAGAAGTGTCAGGAAGGATTTATTATCTAGCAACATTTTGCCCCTTGGATGAACTAGTAGAATAGCCTTAGCTTTATTCTATACCAAAGAAATTTGCTAGTCCTTGCCACTGGCAGTAAATTCTGCTCTGGACAAACCCACAGCAGACATAATGCTGTGTTAGCCTGAGCAACCTGCAATTCCTCAGAAGTCTGTTTACTGACAGAAACATCTTTCCAGAGAAATTGGGGGTGTGGTGATGAACAGTCCAACATTTATCTAATTGCTGCAGTGGTCTCAAGTCTTTTAGTGCATTGGTTACTAAAAAGGGAAGAAACAATTTGTAATAACAGCTGAGGTAGTAGAAATAATAAATATAGTCTGAATAAAGTGTACAAGGCCAGTACATTCCCCACCCCCATCCAGATCTCAGTATCAGGTATAATAAAAATGGCCATTGGCTTTTCTTCAGATTCTGTTTGTTTCTCATTCTAAATATTACGCCTCTATCTCATGTAGCAGTCATGAGATGGAGGAAAAGTTGCAGGCTATAGCGATACAGGAGAAGCAGTTTTGCTTCTTAATATATTAATATGTTTTTATTTAATCTTCTTATTTAATATAAGCCATCCGAATAAAACTAAACTTGAATTTTTATTCAAGTAAAATTCAAGTTATAACATTATTGTAAGGGACATTTTTAGCAACATGTGCAGCAGAAACAGTCTTTTTATTGTTAATGGCTACCAAACAAAACCCACGCATTTGGTACAAATATTTCTTATAAATACAGGATCCAATGATTAAATACAATTTGGGGAAGGTAGCTACTTAGCTCTTGTTACATAAATGGATTTTAGTGATATTAAAAAAGAAAATCCAATAAAATTAGTGAGAAGGCAGGTGGGTATGAGTTTCTTTGTATCTTTAGAACTGTGTTTTTCAAACCTGGCAACTCTAAGATCTGTTGACATCCAGGATTCCCCAGCCAGCATGGGAACTGGTCCACAGACTTCAAAGTTGCTGAGTCTGAAAAAACTGCTTTAGAATATATTGCAAGGGTGTCAAACTGGTGGCATCACATTGCCATCATGTGACATTGGGATGTTTTCTCCTTCACAGAGCTGGAGTGGGTATGGCCTGCACATGACACATCTGGCCCACAGGCTGCCAGTTTGATACCCCTGGATAGCTATAAACTCTGAGCAAAAGGGGAAAGAGACTTTTTGATGCTGCTACACACTTATTCCCTATGCTGCTCTATCACAGTTCACATATACAGCACTGGATGAATTTATATATAGCCAATAGGGATGTAGTTCACCCCGACTATAAGAGAGTCAAAAATGGGATTATATTAATTTTTTGAGATTTTCCAGCTGGAGAGCCTGTAAAGCTCTCCAAGAAATCTATCTATCTAATCTATCTAAATCTAAAAACAATAAATGGTAGAGCACTTATTGAAAGACTAATTGGGGGGAAAAGGCAAATATTGTTGAATTGTTAGCTCTCTGCAAGTAGACATCAGATTTGGTGACTTCTCTGAAGATCTGATGAAGGAACATAGGCTTTCCCACGATGTGTTTTAGGTTATAAATACTAAGCATTTTTATTGTATTTATTTATAAATTAAGAGAAATCACAGAGGGAACTTCAGTACATGCTGCCATCCTGAAAAGTACCATCTTCTGTAATTTACAAAAGTATCAATGAATCTTTACTATGTTAAAGAAATAGTAACTAGCAAGAAACAGTTGGAGAGAAAATGTGGGTCAAACTAGTTGCATGGAACAACTATGTATAAGATGGAGGGGAATTGCCTCTTTTATTTGGCAAGAAGCATAAGGAGAAACAGTATTATTTTTCTCCACCCAGTGTAATTCTCCTACTAGAGCCGATTTGGGGAAGAACTGCTTAAAAGCACAGAACGGTAAACATTTGGTTCCTCCAAAGTATGAGTGATGCTTGGGTGACTCAGCCATCCACCCATCCATCCATCCATTTTATTATGAGCTGAAACCAGAAAAGGTAGATTCAAAATGTCAGTCCCATCACATTTTATATTCTGAAAGTGGTCAAATATTGGAAAGATTCAGCTGGCCCAGGGAGAGAAATACTGCTCCCCCCACCTCCCCACCCCCCACCCCCACCCCCCGCTTCTGCCAATTTAGCCATCTTTTAGATGAGGAACAGGAGCAGAGGACAATGAAGCAATTAGCTATACTGCAGCTGTGATATGAGGAGATTTTCAAATGCTTCTTGGAGAATTTCACAGCAGGG
Source organism: Masticophis lateralis (assembly GCA_030761175.1). Taxonomy (NCBI): domain Eukaryota; kingdom Metazoa; phylum Chordata; class Lepidosauria; order Squamata; family Colubridae; genus Masticophis; species Masticophis lateralis. The sequence continues at coordinate 181,226,784 of JAUDYJ010000001.1, forward strand.
ACCAGTTTCCTTAGCAACAACTCTAATAGCTGTTAAGGTAGAAATTAGACAATAAAAGGAATGAGTAATTCAGTTGTTAGTTAAGTGCATGTGCTAAATATATTTCTAAACTATGAAAATGAAGAACACTCATTACTTGCTTCATGTAAACAACTTGACAAATCTATGGTAGAACTTTGATTTTTTTTCTACTAATATATATCATATCTAAGCATCTTGACAGAGATAACCAACAGAATTGGATTATATTGTAATACCACCAAAACATTCAGTATTTTGAATACACTGAATATTAGGTAGCTTGGAATTAATTTTTTTAAAAATCCAGATCTAATTTATTTGTATTATATTTTATATCAAATTTAGGGACTGCATAACCCACTTAGAGAATGATGTAATTTAATATTAAATAACATTAATGCAAATAGAAAAGAACCATGAAATTATGAAATTCAAAACACTTTACCTCAACTTGTCTATACCTAAATCCATTCATGTCAGATTTCTTGCTCAATATGTATGTGAACCAAGTGGCAACAAAAATGAGTACACCCCTAAATGATAATATCCAAATGGGGCCCAAGTAGCTGTTTTCCCTCCCTGGTGTCATGTGACTCGTTAGTGGTACAAGGTCTCAGATGTGAAGGGGGAGCAGGTGTGTTAAATTTGGTGTTATCACTCTCACTCTCTCATACTGATCACTGGAAATTCAACATGGCACCTGATGGCAATGAACTCTCTGAGATCTGAAAAAAATGAATTGTTGCTCTACATAAAGATGGCCTAGGCTATAAGAAGATTGCCAAGACCCTGAAACTGAGCTGCAGCATGGTGGTCAAGACCATACAGGCGGTTTAACAGGACAGGTTCCACTCAGAACAGACCTCACCATGGTCAACAAAGAAGATGAGTGTCCATGCTCAGTATCATATCCAGAGGTTGGCTTTGGGAAATAGACATATGAGTGCTGCCAGTATTGCTGCAGAGGTTGAAGGGATGGGGGGTCAGCTTGTCAGTGCTCAGACCATACGCCACATGCTGCATCAAATTGGTCTGCAGGGCTGTCATCCTAGAAGGAAGCCTCTTCTAAAAATGATGCACAAGAAAGTCCGCAAATGGTTTGTTGCAGACAAGCAGACTAAGCGGTCTGATGTGACCACGATAAACTTATTTGGTTCAGATGGTGTCAAGCGAGTGTGGCGGCAACCAGGTGAGGACCCCACAACCCCAAACACACTTCCAAAATGCTAAAGAAGCTGCCTTGCTAAAGAAGCTGAGGGTAAAGGTGATGGACTGGGCAAGCATGTCCCCAGACATAAACTCTATTGAGCATCCTGAAACGGAAGGTGGAGGTGCACAAGGTCTCTAACATCCATCAGCTCTGTGACATCATCATGGAGGAGTGGAAGAAGACTCCATTGGCAACCTGTGAACTCTATGCCCAAGAGAGTTAAGGCAGTGTTGTGGCCACACAAAGTATCAACACTTTGGGGCCCATTTGGACATTATCACTTAGGGGTATACTCACTTTTGTTGCCACCAGTTTAAACATTAATGGCTGTGTGTTGCGTTATTTTGAGGGGACAGCACATTTACACTGTTATACAAGTTATATACTTGCTACTTTACATTGTAGCCAAGTTTCATTTCTTCAGTGTTGTCACATGAAAAAATATACTTAAATATTTACAAAATGTGAGGGGGTGTACTTACTTCTGTGATATACTGTATATATAGATATGTGTTTAATCTTCGGTAGTCCAAGGTAAAAACTGCAAATAGTTGCTCTTTTTACTGTACCCCTTTGAAACTGATCTTGTAGAAAGTGATTACCCAGAAAGCAATAAAGTATTTCTTAATCAGAAAACACATCAATGCCTCTCTAGTGAAATCTATTTCAGTGAATGCTACAATAGATGGATGCACTTGATCTTCTAAGCCAGGGGTGTCAAACTCACGTTGCACGGCAGCATCACATGATGTATCAGGACTTTTTTTCCCTTTGCTAAACTGGGCATGGGCGTGGCCAATGCGTGATGCATCCAGTCTGCGGGCCGCAAGTTTGACAGCCCTGTTCTAAGCAATACATGGATAGGGACTCCTGAGGTTGCTAGAGCTGTAGGCTGGACTACAAATATACATTTTAAGATCAGGGACAGCTATCTCCTGAGGCATTCGTTGAAACAGATTCACTGGAATACAGGTAGTCCTCAATTACAACCATTTGTTTAGTGGCCACTCAAAGTTACAACAACACTCAAAACAGTGACCGTTTTTCATACTTACAACTGTTGCAACATCTCAAGGTCACATGATCAAAATTAAGACACTTGGCAATTGGCATGTATCTATGAAATACAGGGTCCCAGGGTCATGTGACCACTTTCTGACAAGCAAATTCAATGGGGAAGCCAAATTCAATTAACAACTGTGTTACTAACTCAGCAACTGCATTGGTTCACTTAACAATTGTGGCAAGAAAGTTTACAAAATGGAGTAAAACTCATTTAACTGTCTATGACTCAGGCTCCTCCTTATCTTTTTATTAGAGAATCTCAAATCCTTGATTTCTTACCCCCCATGATCTCACCATTGTAGTGGCTGTTAATTTGCACATCCTATTTTTAAAGGTTGATTGTTATGTGAAGATAAACTGACTATAACAGGTAATGGAAGGCTGTATGGCTGTAACTGCAGGGTTTGGATTCCAGTTCAAATATAGGTTATCAATATGTGCCAGGTAATGGAGAACTCTAAGCTTGTTACTGTTTCCATCAGCATGGAACGATTCATAAATAAATGTACACTTACTGGATTTGTCGTACTGTAAGTTAGGCTATCAGTATTCCTTTTCTTGTCTTCACTGTCCTATTTAAGGCATCCCCCACCAGAATAATAATCCACAGCAAATGAGGTTCATGTAGAAGATGTTATTCATTTAAGGACATAACTCTCATCTGAAGTTAGTACAAACTGTTCATTATATCTTATGCCTACATCACCTTGTATACCGTGGTTATTTTACACAGAGAAAAGGTTGGTATTATTGAGAAAATGCAGCTGAAGTGAAATAATTTCAAATTAATTTACAGTGTAAGTAACATCCATCTATGAAAAAAGCTTCCATTAACATGCACAATTTCTTTAACACTACCAAGATTATACTCCAAATACTCTTTACTCAGTATTTTAGAGACAGCAGATTCTTTAGGACAGATATTTATTATGTCATTCTCCTGCCTCATTCAAGGAATTTGGGGGATTGAGATGATGTCCTCTTTCCCTTATAAGCTTCCTCTGAAAAGTCATCAAATGATACTAAGTGCAGAGTGTGCAAAACAGCAGACGAAACAGTAGATCATATACTCAGCTTTGGCAAGATGATCACATACTGATTATAAACAACAACATAACACAAAATGATTCATTGGAAGATCTGTTAAAATCATCATTTGTCAGTAATGAAAACTTTCAGTGCAGAATTTAAAAATTAATTGAAAATGAGCAGGTTAAAATATTCTGGGATTTCTAAATACAAACTGATAAACTCTTGGCTCATAACACACAAGATTTAAATGTGGTTGAAAATAGGAAAGATTATGGCATAAATTGGCCATGATGTCCCAGTAGTTATCAGCCCACTAAGTGTAATACCACAAAATCTAAAATCTGGGAATTTAGAAAAAACTGGGATTGACAAAATTTCTGTTTGTCAGTTACAAAAGGCTACATTGGATCCATGTGTATATTATGACTTGGAAGTGCTTGGAAGAGATCTATCTATCTATCTATCATCTATCTATCTATCTATCATCTATCTATCTATCTATCTATCTATCTATCTATCTATCTATCTATCTATCTATCTATCTATCTATCTATCTATCTATCTATCTGACTTATATGCCGCCCTTTCTCCACAAGGACTCAGGGCGGCTCACAGCAATAAGCAACAACAAGTCCAAATTAAAATTCAAACAATAAAAGAATCTAAAATTCCCATTAAAAACCCTTCAGTCTAGGCCAGCTTGGTGAAACAACCATGTTTTAAGGTCACGGCGGAAAGAGTGAAGGTCGGGGGCCACCCGGAGCTCCAAGGGGAACTGATTCCAGAGGGTAGGTGCACCTACAGAGAAGGCTCGCTCTCTAAGGGCCGTCAGCCAACTTTGCCTGGGCAACGGAATCCCAAGTAGGTGATGGGGAGCTGTTGCTGGCTGCAGGTGATCCGCCAGATACCCCAGGCCTAAGACATGTAGGGCTTTATAGGTAATCATCAACACCTTGAACCTCACCCAGAGGGCAACCGGTAGCCAATGCAGGCCACGCAGGAGGGGTGTGACATGGGAGCGTTGGGACACTCCCATCACTACCCGCTGTGATGCATATGATTGCATTGATGCATATGATTTAATTTTAAATAGTTTAATGACAGCATTTAACTCTAATCCTAATATTTTACAGAGAAAAAAGCAGCCTATAATTGCCTTGGCACTGTTACTGGCAGAAATGCCAGTAACAGTGCTCTATATTGCTCCTGCCAATTCCAGAGGCTTGAAAAATTATTCCAAGATATTTAAAAGATATTTAAAAGGAACTTGTTCTATTTTGTTAATTCCTATTTGCCATTGGTGTTTATGGCAGCTAGATCCTACCAAGAAAACCAACAGTTTTAGTTATAGAGTAACATCTGTAGTAAGATATCCAGCTTTGTTAGTGACCAAAGATCACTCGAGTTGCTATAATGGGCTGTGAGAAGGACCTTGAGAGTCAAGAGGAGAAGCTGCAGCCCAGGCAACAGTGTGGCAAGAGACATCTCAGCCCACAGAAGTAATGGGAGTGCAGAGAAAGCCTCTCAGAAGGGACCCTCCCTAGTTCTGTAGAAAGTAAAGGTTGGGGAAGAGGAAAGTGCTTTCACACTTTTGAAGACTCTGTTACTGTAACATTAAGTAAGGGTTAAAGTTAATACAGGACTCATGATTTTAGTTTCCTGTCTGGATTACCTCAAAGGGCTGACATTTGTTGATGGGAAATGCTGACTGGTATACTCCTATCTTGACCTCTCTTTACTCATATTAACAATACATTCCGAAATATAATGTAATAAATCCAAACTCTAGGATTATTAAAAGGAATATTTCTGAATCTCAAGTATTCTGATACTACATAGATATAATATCAAAATACACCAGAAGGGATGCTCTAGTATGGCAGAAAACTCAAAGCTATAAGTATTCCTTTGGGAGAGAGGTTGACAAATTTTCTGAGGAGGAAAACAAATTCCATTAGCAAGACTGTGACATGAAAGACAGGCACAATGCCTTCTCTCCCTTCAGGGTCCCATTGCCACATTGACTTTGCTAATGTCACTAGATCTAAAACATTGCACCAGCTGCATAACTCCTGGATATTAGTTTGGGCTCCAGCATAATTGAATCTTTTTTTTATATACTGCTAAGAATTGCATTTTGCAATAACTCACCAAAATATAGAAGAGAAAGAAGTAAGAATCTCACTGCACACACACACACACACACACACACACACACACACATCAGATTTGACACTCAAACGTGTATATAAATTGGCCCTCTGGATATTTATGGAAGTTGCACAAAATGATTTCATTCTCAAAAACCATTTGCTTAGTTTTGTCATCATAATAGCTGGTGGGAAAAAGAACAGAAAACTGAAGTCTTTATTTTGGTGGCCTGAAGAATTTTGCACAAGGTTCCCAACTTTAGAGTGGATTACCTGAAAGTCATTATCTTAGAGGCGTATCAGATATGGAATGCCAAAACCTGGACAATCACTAGATGGAAGCAAAGTGTTTTCAGAATCTGCAAAATCCAGATCACTGGATGACAGAAAAAAAAAAGATGGGAGATAAAACTGACATTTCTTCACAATCAGAATTGAGGAAAATAAGAACGGTGAGAGAATTGAAGAAACTACCAAACACAGAATTGGTAAAATTCCTAAAACTATGAGCATTGTCAAAGGAAGCAACAATTTCACTACAGATTCTACAAGCTATATAACAATATTAAGAGATATTTAATGAGAAAAATCATCCTTCTCTGAGAGTAGATACTGGAGAAAGAATGAATCTGAAGGCTTCAGAAACTTAACTATTACTTAGGATATATAGTGTACTCAGATATCCTTATAAGAGTGCAGGTCAAACAGAGCTATGATTGCCATAGGACTGAGCCCTCAAGGAGAAAGCCAAACTTCATAGAGTGTTTTCTTGTATCTTCCTTCCAGAACATCTGCTGATACTGCATTCACTCATTTGATTTTTTTTTAAAAAAATAAGCAACTCAACATACTGTAGGTCTAATCCTGGATATTTCTGTTCTTATAAATGTGCTCATTTAAGCACACTTGTGTATGTGTGTGTGTGTATGTATGTATCAGTGGTGGGTTTCAAAAAATTTTACTACCAGTTCTGTGGGCATGGCTTGGTGGGCATGGCATTGCTTGGTGGGCATGGTTTGGTGAGCGTGGCAGGGGAAGGTTACTGTAAAATCTCTATTTCTTCCCCACTTCAGGGAAAGCTTACTGCAAAATCCCCATTATCTCCCAATCATCTGGGACTCGGAGGACAGAGAATAGATGGGGGCGGGGCCAGTCAGAATTTTTACTACCAGTTCTCCAAACTATTCAAAATTTTCGCTACCGGTTCTCCAGAACTAGTCAGAATCTGCTGAAACCCACCTCTGGTATGTATGTATGTATGTATGTATGTATGTATGTATGTATGTATGTACATAAGTACGTACGTATGTATGTATGTTTATGTAAATCTTTTTAAAAGATTGATATGCAGTATCTGAACAGCACAATTGTTGAGAATAGTCTCAGAGATGAAGATGATGATGTTGATGATGATAAGAATGATGACAACTGGTATCTCTGTGTTGCCTTACAGATTCATGCACATATGCACACACACACACACACAGATGAGAGGGAGGGAGGGAGGAAGGGGGAGAGACAGAGAGAGGGAGATCTAAGAAATGCAACTTTTTGTAATTGAGTTAAGATTTTATCCTTTCTTATCATGTCCCAGTGATTTTCCAGATCTTTGGATACTGCACCAAATGCACCAACCATTATTGATACCACTATAACCATCTTTTTCTGCATTCACTTGATCTATTTTTGTTAAAATACTGGCCACAGAATGGCCTCTTTTGCCATTTTTGATTTCACAGCACCAGCTGCTTATTCTGAGTACATCATTGGTTGCACTGTTTTTCAATACATCTTCCTTTATTAAGTCATATAATTTATCTTCCTAGCTACCTTTAGTATACTCAGCTCTGATCCTTTTTTCTTTTTCAATTGTTTGCTGCACTTTCAGTGTTCCTTTCATAGCAGGAATGATCTATCAATATTGCTACATGGATGTAGTGCACAATTCATTGTCACTATTTTCTAAGACTTTGATCTGGTATTTTTAGCTCAGCTTATGTCCAGAAAATAGTTTTTGAATACACTGGCTTTGACTTTAATATGTCTAATTCACTAGAAATTTGTAACTATCCGCTCATGCAAGATTTCATTATTTATTTCCAACTAGCCTTTCAATTCCATCAATTTTCACTTTTTTACTATTAATGATGGATTTTTATCTAACTGAAAATCCACAACACTGTTGATGATGATATTTCCTGAGCACTGTTTTAAGAATGAAACTATGTTGATTCTTCACACAATGTAAGGGACACAATACAAATATAAAAAGGAGGAAATTCTCCCCCCTCTTCCTATCTCTCAATCAATCAATCAATCTCACATGGTTGATGCAGTGTGAATATCATGATGGAAAATTTACATGTAAGCAGCTTGAGCTCTAAAAGGAAAAGCAGAATAAAAATAGAATTTTCTTGGTTTTCTACAGTTTCTATGATATATAACACAGTCTTTTTCTCAACTCTTCACAACTACAGAAAACAAGACAACTTTCTGATAAAACAGAAAATACATTGGAAATACAAAAATTTATTTCTATTGATTTACAACCAGCCTAAATTTTTTTCATAAATGCAGATTCTGCATGAATCAAGCTCAATTTGTTCATAGTTTTTAGTGATCTATGTGTGTGAATGAGACATATAGATTTGTGTACAGCCCCTATTTCATTAACCAAGGCAGTTCTTGGCTGAAATGAAGCCAATTAATGGGCCATTCTCCTATGATGACCATAGCAATAACCTTATATACCACTCCATAGTGTTTTACAGACTTCTCTAAACGAAGCAAGAGTCAGCATATTGCCCCCAACAATCTGGGCCCTCATTTTATCGACTTTGGAAGATGAGTCAAGTCTTCCAAAGTCGATCTTGAGCTGGTCCAGATAGAACTCCTGCCAGTGGGCAGAATCAGCCTGCAATACTGCATTCTAACCACTGTGCCACCATGGCTTCTGAGATGTTCAGATGATAACTGACACAGGCAGAAGAAGAACATAGAGACACAAACTATTAATTCACAGGGATGATAGAGATGCATGCTACTGCTTCCATTAGTTCTGAAAAGGCCTGCAGGAAGACTTCAAGGAAATCAAGGAGAAATAATCTAATTGGGAATATCACCTGCCTTGGCCATCTCCCATATTTTTCCCCAGAATTCTTAATGTGACTCCCCAATGTGTCTTTCATTTAGATCCTGTTACTGAATGGAATATTTTCTGATATTTAATCCTTCTGAGAAAACACAGAGTGCTAGCAGCATCAATAATCATCAATGATGCTGTCAAAATGTTGACGTTTATGATTATGCCACCAAGTATAATCACATTTACCTTCTTCTACCGTATCTGATGCAAATCACAAGCCATAGTGTGATCTCATAACACATACTTGCTGTCATTTTCTCCTATGGCAAGGCTTTGCTCAGCCTAGCATCTTCCAGATCTGTTGGGACATTGAATCCCCAGTTGCCTCATCTTTGAATTCTGAAGTTTCAATGTCAGGGCAGCTAGAGTATATTAGTTAGGATCAAACTCTTGCAGTTGATGAAAAGATTGCTTCCAAAGTGAAGGTCTGATTCAGGGTATGTAACAGTTCCTGGTACATAATTAAGTCTCTTGATAGATCTGAGAACACTTTTTTTTTATCATAGGCTTGTATTTTTTCCCCAAGTTTCCATTTCTCATAAGTTTGAAATATTCAATATATTCACAGTAAATGTTCCCTTTTTTATATTAAAAAAGCTAAAAGAATTGAAGGTTAACTTGAGAAGAGGGGAGAAGGTAAAGCAATCCAGAATGCTTTATTATAGTTATGCACAGCAATAGGATGGGCTCTAGCACAAGTCAGAAGCCTGGAAAAATAAACCTCTGGTCCCAGTGACCAACTCATATTGGATCCTATACACAGTAACTCATTTATTTGATTGGATCCTATACACAGAAATCACGATACTGACAAGAAATCCTCTTTTTTTCTTAGCTTAATCCATCCATCCACTGTCTTTCAACCGTATGCCATTACTGCTGAAAATGATTCCTTGCATCTTTTGTCTAGCAGATTGAGCCACCTCTGACTAGTCAAAGAGACCGTGCAGTTGGCCACGGGTCTGCTCTTGAATTCTAAATAAGCTCCCTTTCTGCCTATTTTATCTCAGAGGAGTTTAAACTGAAATTTCAGACAGCACACTGAAATGTTGGCATGGCAACACCAAAGAGAAAGCTGCATTCAGATGAGGAATGGCAGCAGCTTGCTTATGTAAATGGTTGTTTTCAGTGTTTCAATTCTAACTCAGAACGTATTATATGATTATAATGTATTATACGTATTATATGATTCTATGATTCTGCACCATGGGTGTTTATAACTAATCAGAGAAATGAGGCAGTAAGTGTATAGATACCCAACAGACTTTTTAATTCCTGATGGCTTTCAAGAAATAAAATTTGACAAACGTAGATGCCTTTATTAAGAATTGAGTTTATAAAGACAATAACAAAATGGCAGAGTACTATAATATCTTACCAACGTCCTCTGGAAGTGTGAATTTCCTAAAAGTCTATGGCTACCAATAAAGAATAAGGAAACAAAGTGAAACAGAAAAAAAAACCATTAAAAAAATGGAACTATTCAAGGAATAAATGTATTGCCTATAAACAAAAATATGAATAAAAACTGTAACAATTTCTTCCAGCTAGCTGTTTAAACTTTGTTTTGCTATAAACTAAAAAGAATCCTTTATTTATCAAATGATAAATGGAAAGTGAATTCCCTCTCAACAAAATTATAAAATTATTTCTAAAATATTTTTAGAAATCCATTTTCTATAATAATTTGTATATCTGTTTATGAATTATTCTGCAAACACATATAAATTCAGAAATCAATATGATTTCTTTTAAGTTGGATTTCTTAAGTAAGCATAGGGGTCTGATTTTAACATGAAGCTATAAACATCTTCATTTAATTGGGTTTCATACCTTTCCTTTAGTCTAGTTCCAACTGTATCTAGATGAATAAGAAAAAAAATAAAAATTTAAAAATATTTTATAATACACATCTATAGATTAGACTAGAGCAGGGATGTCAAACTCAAGACCCGGGGCCCGGATCCGGCCTGCATGTGCTTACATCTGGTCCATGGGGCCACTCTGGAAACAGCAAAGGACCATCCCACTGTGCCATTGCCAGCAAAAACAAAGCTCCATTTTTGCTGGCAGAGGATTGCAGGAGGCCATTGCAGCCAAAAACGGAACTCGGGAGCCCGTTTTCACTGGCAAAGCGCTCGGGCCACCACAGGTGCCCCCGACACAAGTGATGTTGAGCTGGCCACGCCTACCCTGGCCACACACACACACACCCCCGAGGTCAAACACAACCCTGATGCAAACCTCAATGAAATTGAGTTTGACACCCCTGGACTAGAACCTCCAGTACTGAATTTATTAAATCCATTCATTGCTGACCATTAGAGGAGCCAGAAAGAGGAAACCCCTTCACATATTATCAAAACAGTTCAGATGCTACTGGCGTCATATATCATTCGGACCTTTCACTGTGCATATTACAGATAATCCTGTAATGACTGTAATTGGGACCAGAATTTCCACTGCTAAGCAATACTTTCATAAAGTAGATGTCACATGAATTATGCTGCTTAGTGATGGCAGTTGCAGCACTTCCGTTTGTTGTTGTTAAAGTGGATAGGATGTGATCACCATTTGCAATATCCTGTTAGTTTCACCATTGATTTTACTGGCAGTAAAGGTTGCAAATGATAATCATATGAACACACAACATTGTGATGTCATAACTCACCAAGCGCCTGGATTATACTGGGTGCAGGGCAGAAGCTGCAACAGCTACAATTACAAGGACTGATTGTAAGTACCACTTATTCAGCACTGTGGTAGTATGTTTGAACAGTTGATGAACTAATTATTTTTAAGTGAGGACTACATGTACCGCTTATTAAAACTAACAAAAAAATAAAAATTATTAATTACAATAGGGAAGACTTCACAAATAAAGAAAAATTACAATTTGAATTGTTGGTTTTTTAGATTTCTAACTAGCATTCTTCTGACTGTATTCATGTTCCACATTTATAAATATCTAGTACTACCATGTCACTCAAATTTTAAATAACTTTAGAGAACTGCTTAATCCATTGATGTTAATATCCTAAATGAATCCCAAATTATATAGGGACCATCAAATTGAGAACTAACCAATTTTGAGCCCTCTTTGATAAGTGACTGTTTAAACCAGGGGTTACCAACCTTTGGACCTCAGGGACCATTAAATTCATAATTTTAAATCCCATGGACCACTAATATGATCTGCCTAATGACCGGATGGGTGGGCATGGCTAGGTGGTCATGCGACTTGGTGGGCGTGGTCAACTCAATGTCACTCACGTTGTGGGGCACCTTGACAGCCTCTACTCCTCCCTCCCCTCCCAGCCACTCCTCACCTCCCCAACCAGGCTCCTTAGGCCCCAACAGGAAGCAGTTGTTGGAGCTAATCAGCCACTACGAGAAAGAGTTGACAAAACAGCTCAGTTCAGATTGGATCTGATCGAGAAGGAGGCTCAGGTGAGGCTCAGGTGAGGTGAGCATAGGCTTTCCAAGCAGAGGGAAGACCTGTGGGAGTGCAACAGTGGTGGGTTGCCCCCTGGTTCTCACTGGTTCTATAGAACCGGTAGTAAAACCAGCAGGAGGCTTCACCCACCGACCCCGACATCATCAAAATGCTTCTGTGCATGTGCAGAAGTTTCTGCGCTTGCGTGAGAGCAAAGCAAGCACAGGTGCGTGGCCCCATTGCAAACCGGTACTAAAAGTAAGTAGAACCCACCCCTGGAGTGCAAGGCCAGGTACTGGCGCCTGGAGGCTCAGTGGGCTGAGATGATCAGTCAGTTCCAGGCCATCATGCAGTCCCACTGGAAAAAGGCCCTCCGGCTCTTCGCCACCAGCAGCACTTCCCTCCAGCCTTCGTCCAAAGCCCCACACCAGGACGCTGAAGCGGACCCCAAGTTGGAATTTCATCTTTAACATGGCAGGTCTGAAGAGAGATTCTACATGAACTCAACTAAACATTTAATTCATATTTAATTTTGGATCTGCCTTATGAATATAAAACTGACATGTAGAAGAGTGTGTGCCAGAATGTGTGCCAGGATACATTAAGGCTATATAACTCTTTAGAATTGATTCCAAAACAAGTGCTTAGGAACATATTTATTTGCCTGCCTGCCTGTCTATCTATCTATGGCATATCATATATGGACTAGCAACATATATTAACATAACACCTCAATTAATAAAACTAATAAAATATAAATGTTAAAAAGATCTATGTTCAAATATATATAAAATATAGATATATAAATATATATTGAGGTGTGTGTGTGTGTGTGTGTGTATGTGTGTGTGTGTGTGTGTGAATATATATGAACCATTTCACATAACCATCATTTATAAGAAGAAAAATACCAGGAACACAAACATAGTGTCTTTCTGAAACGTTTTTAAATTGTTGTGTCTTTTCCCAGGATCATATGGCAGTAGTAAGAGACAAACAAATGGTCTTTAAAAATAAAAAAGAAAAGGTAGTTCTTGACTTACAACCATTTGTTTAGTAACCATTTGAAGTTACGACAGCACTGACTTAAAACTGGTCCTCATCCTTACAACTGTCGCAGTCCAATTCCTGCAGTCATATAATTGCAGTTTAGATGCTTGTGCTTAAAATATTTCAATACATATATATTTCACTTCCAAACTGTCATAAACATTATTTAACTTAGCTATAAATAAGCATGAACTTTGCATGCTTCCAATCTCAGACACTGACCACTGTGCAACTAATGATGAACTGCTATCACCAAGTAAGTCAAAAATGGCTATATTATGGATCCACTTATATATTATATTTCTTCATTATACTATTTATAGTTATTTCTTGCTTTCATGAACAGCTTTAATCCATATACAGTAATAGAGGGAGATACAAATTAATCCATGAATTGATGATCATCTCAGATCTCTACAATGTAATTGAGATCTAGGTACTGTAATGTGGTCCAGACATTTATCAAATATTTACTACTAAACATATTCACTTTTAGAAGAAGTAAACCAATCTTTATATCAAGTCTTATATTCAGACTTTGTATTTGTATTAAGAATGTGTAAGTTTCCTGCAGATGTTAATAGGTGTTTTCTGACTCCTTTTGAATGGATAAACTAAAACATCTTTAATCCAAAACATAATTTTACAATATTTTTAAAATATCAAGCATGATTATTATATATATTTGCCACAATGTGAAGAAGTAAATGCAATTTGCAACTGATGGTACTGCTTTCACTCTTTATATGGATGAGAAAAAGACTCTGACAATGGGAAGCATACCATATATTCATTTTATTCCCCAATATTTCATTTTTGACAGACTTATTGAACAGAAATAAGATTAGGAGTCATAGATGTATTTTACTGTATTATTAGTTACTCTTAGCTAATTGTCAGTTATTTTTGCCTACTTTCTATTTATTGTTTTGTAAAATATCAACTGTAAAAGCATGGATCTTTAATATAAAATGTTCTCAATTAATCACAATGTAGAAGCCTTTATTTTCCTAATCTAAACATGCCAATTAAACCTAATCATATGACAAATATTGCAATGCTGCAGTAAAAACAGAATAAAACATTGCCAAGCTTACCAGCACTAGATTTCTATATACCCTCACAGATATAGAAAGTTAGAATGGATTGGCAAATAGTTGTATTTGTTTGTTTGTTTGTTGTTTGTTTGTTTAGTGTATGTCATATCATATGCTAAATATGAATAAATAAATACACGGGGAGAGATTGATTCCTAAAAGCAAGTAAATTAGAGCCACACCTTTGAATTCATCCAGCATTAAGTATTTTTTTTAATATCACTAACAATCAGAGCAAACAGCTTCATATTCTCAAATATCACAGTAGAAGAATATGAGATGAATGTTCCTAGAATGGACCAAACCTTTCAACTTTATTGTGGAAAAGTTTCACTTACAGTCTAACTGTCAAGTAAAAATGTACATTATTAGAAACCACTGCATCTGGAATAAAGATATCAGAATCCAGTCCATGCTGTAGAACCCATTTGTAGCTACATGTAGTCAGTTCACTTGGCCAAAGAACATTTTTTTGCTGTCCTTGAACATTGTCGGTGTAAAGTACAAACTATCTATTTAAGAATGTATAGAGAATAGGGTGAGGAATCTGAAAAGTACATAAAAATGTATTTGGTTTAATCCTCAAGACCAGAACAAAAACCTGATAAAGCAAAAATAGCAAGAGAATTAAAGACCCTGTCCAGAAGATGGTGCTACCTAACTACTCCTCACTGTGCACTTGTGCTCCTCTCTTCCATGAAGTAGAAGAATGACACTAGGATTAATTCTATCAGATGTGGGCTACAAAAATCCAGGCAACCATTAGATGACTTCAAAGAGATGCAGAAAACTCTTAACCTTTTGCTGCCACTGATCATCATCACCTGTCATTAGCATTGTTACAACTCAGATCTGGCAGCTCTGAGCTCCTCTTGAGAAGCCTTTTATTTACCGAAGATTTTTAGGGAATCACAGTCCTAAATTACAAAAACTTGATTTCATTCATAGAATATTATTTATATATTTAAATGACAAATAGGCCACTTTTCCTCAAATCAGGATAGTATTTAAAGAATAACCATCTTAAAATACAATATAATAAAGAACAGTGTCTCAAAAAAAAATCAAGCCAAATTTACTAGATATTAAATGACAATACTAATGTCTTAAAAACTCTTCAAAATAAGTACAACAGGTGCTGTAATTTTATAAAGGGAAAACAACTGAACCTAAATGGAGTATGGACTGATAAGAGTGCAAGATGTAAAACCTTGTATATCTAATTAATCCCCAAAACATGATACTCAGTTCATCTTGGAGCTAAATATATTCTCAATTCTTGAGGAATTTAAGGAAAGTATTGGTATTCTGCAATATTAAACGATTAGCTCATCTGTATATTACTTGATAGATTTTATTTTATTTTGATAGACTTGATAGACTTATTTTAAAATATGAGGTCCTATTCTCTCTTACGCAGGCATTATCAATGTAATAGGGTTAGTTGGGCATGGTGGCTAGGGTCAAAGTTGCAAACGACGGACTTCACAATCTTCAATATTTTGCAGACATTGTCAAGAGAGATGAACTGAAGAAAAATAATGAATCAGTGTTGAGAGGTTAAGTTCAAAAACATACTGAGACCAGTAAGAAGAAGCATTCATCTATGGCCCATAAAATGCTTCTTGAACTACATTTTCTGTTTGATTTTTTAAAAATAATCATATACAATGAATTTGAGGTTTCATCATATGACATCATATGCAAAAGAATGTTATTACTTAAACTTTTAAATGCAATATGCCAAAATGCTTGAATGGAAATTAAATTAAATATTATCCAATGGATAATTTAAAAAGTCATTCATTCACTGGAAAGTATTTCAATATATTCATAAAGAAGAGTCTACTGCAGGATAAGTAAATTACTCTCTCCAAATAATTCTTCCTTGGAAAAATAAATCTGTCATGTCAGTCACAAAGCATTTAAACACAAGAATGTTGGTTAAATTATAAAAGAATATTGGAAGATGAGAATGTGGAGAACACGTCTCAGAAGGGATCCTCCCTACTTTTGGAGAATAAAAGTGAAGGAAGAAAAGGGTGCCTTGAGACTTGCAAAATTGATGTTAGCCTTGGAGAAAGTATGGATAAGAAGCCAACTATGATTTACAGGTAGTCCTCAATTTACAACCATTTGTTCAGTGACCTTTTTTATGTCACTGAAAAAAGTGACATATGACCAGTTTTCACACTGTAGCCTTTGCAGCATCCCCATGGTCATATAATTAAAATTTGGGTATTTGGCAACTGGCACATATTTAGGACAGTTGCACTGTCAAATCTTCCCAGCTGGTTTCTGACAAATAGAAGTCAATGGGAGAAGCCAGATTCTCTTAATGACCACATGATTCACTTAACAACTGCAGTAATTCATTTAACAACTATGGCAGAAAGGTTGTAAAATGGGGCACAACTCATTTAATAATGCTTTACTTAGCAACAGAAATGTTGGGCTCAATTGTTGTCATTAAGTAGAGGACTATCTATACTAGCTTTATATTTATTATAAGGTTTCATTAAAAGAATTTTGCATGCCTGAAAGTACCTCTCCCCTTCCTTACTTTTACTCTCCAAAACGGAAAAAAGGAAGTCCCTTCTGAGGTGCTTTCTCCACTGCAACCTCTCTTTCAGTCTCAGAATTCATTGATCAGATCAGTCTGTTGTCTAGGCCAGGAGTCCCCAACTCCTGGGCCGCAACCCACTACCGGGCCATGACCCATTCGGAACCATGCCACAGAAGTGACGGGCAAGCACACACCAATCCCCACTCATGCAAACAGCGGGTGAGCACATGCATATGTACTCCATTTGTGTGAGAGTGGAAGCCTGTGCCCACTGCTTGTAAAAATGGAGCTGCATGCACATTTGTACAAATGAAGCTGTGTGTGCGCGCACTCATTCAAGTGGAGCTGCATGTATGCGCACCCTTGTCCACCGCTCACATAGAATCATTGCCTCTCCCCTCCCTCACTGGTCCGGAAAGACAGAAAGATTGGGGAACTCTGATCTAGGCCACAGCTTTTCCTCCTTTCTCCCAAAGTCATTCCCACACACGATTACAGTCACAAACAAACTCACGGCGGAAATTGGTGAAAGAAATTTCCTTTCCACTATCAAGTGCTTCTAAGGTTTGGATTTTAAACAATCTATGTGGAGTCATAGTAGCAGAGTATATATGTTATACTTTTGAATTGTTACTGCTATTGAATTAGCACAGCATGCACTGTCCTAATCATGCCGCAGAATTCCAATAGAACCACCTTTTTAAAAAGTATACTTAATCATACGCTCAAAGTCCTATTACAAAACATAATGCCCTGAAGGCATACAATGGAATGTGTTAAGAAGAAAATATACTTTGTATGGGTAGTCTTGGTAAAATGGCAATCAAGAGGGACTCTAGACTTACCATGTGATAGTAATTTCACAATGTCTTTATACACAGATCAAGTGAAACATGCACCCATCATTATAAGAATACACTAGTGCAGGCAGAAAATACCTATTGATACAAAACTGCAGCCAGTAATTAATAGTAATAAAATTATTTGAGGCAGAGTACAGGAGACTAAGGCTGCCATACCCATCAGCCCAAAACGCATCATTTGCAGTTGTTCTCCTGTCCTGGTTTCAACTGAAACTGATGAGTTACACTATGATTCATTGAAAGCTTGCTCCAATACAATTGTATTTCCAATTACAAAGATAATGTAATGAAATAACGTACAAAAAGTGTTCTCAGCAGAGGACATTTTATTACTTTTTAATTATATACTTAACTAATTCTGTATAAGGAGTTTCCCACAAATATATTTCACTTTATATTAAACAAATATATTTCTACACTGGTCACTATCCATTTACAAAAAATTAATGCAAGGGTCTGGAGTTTTAAAAGTTACTCATATTTTTTGTATTTGAAATATGCATGCAGTTTAAAAGAAGTATTCTGTTCAAGGATGGGTTCTACTTACCTTTACTACTGGTTCTTAATGGGAGCATGCGCATGCACAGAACCTTCTGCACATGCGCAGATTGTCATATATGACGTTCGGGCGGGTGGGCAGAGCCTCCCGCCGCTTTTACTACCGGTTCTGAAGAACCAGACAGAGCCGGGAGCAACCCACCACTGATTCTGTTATATAAAAACATCAAACAATTATATGTTTTATTCTGAAATAACTTGACTTCAAGGTGAATTTCTTTTTTGAAAAAATTGAGCACTAATGTATTTAGCAATGGATCCACGGTGGTGCAGTAGTTAGAGTGCAGTTCTGCAGGCTACTTTTGCTGATCACCAGCTGCCAGCAGTTTGGCAGATCAAATCTCACTATCTCAAGGTTATCTCAACCTTCCATCCAGTGGTGGGATTCAAATAATTTAACAACAGATTCTCTGCCCTAATGACCAGCTGGGTGGGCATGGCCATGGTGGGCATAGCCAGGGGTGTGACTGGAAGCACTCAGCCTCCTGCACCCCCCTGGGAGCAAAAACAGGCTGTAGGGGAAATGCGCAACCCCTCCCCATGCCCCATTTTGGGCATAGTATGCCTCTCTGTAGCCTCCTGGGAGTGAAAATGGGCTGCAGGGGGACGCGCTGCTCTTCCCTGCACCTTTTTTTAGGCCTAGGAGGCCTCCTTGCAGCTACTTGAGAGCAAAAATGGGCCACGGGAGGGGCACCGTAGCCCCCATTCCCCATTTTGGGCCTAGGAGGCCTCCCTGCAGCCTCCTGGGAGCCAAAATGGGTGCATGGAGACTTCTGGAAGGGGTGGGGAGAGGAGGGGGCAGAGCTAGCCAACAATTTAACTACCGGTTTGCCCGGACCAACCTGAGCCAGCTGAATCCCACCACTGCTTTCATCCTTCCTAGGTGGGTAAAACGAGGAGTCAGATTGTTGGGGGCAATATGCTGATTTTGTAAACTGCTTAGAGAGGGTTGTAAGGCACTGTGAAGTGGTATATAACTCTAAGTGCTCTTGCTATTTAAATAGATGGTGGAATACACACACACACACACACACAGACACACACACACACAAACTGAACAGAGTGTAGTGGTTTGGGGCTACAAAAATATAGTATGCAATTGGATAATATGTAATTTTCCAGTTACTATTGGCTTCCATAAGTTACTAATAATTTTAATAATACTAAGGATCCAGTGATACCTTTCAACTAACAAAATCCTTCTTCTATTCATAGAAAAATTATTTCCTACCTACTGGAAAAATACTGTGTAAGATCAGCCCACATCTGTGTTTACTGTTGCTCTTTCATGCATACAGTGTATGTGCTTTAACATGTCAATTCTTCTTCTATACTGTTGCTATAATATATCTTTTGATACATCATGATTCTGTTTTGTGACAAAAAAAATCGCCCATTGTTGGAAAGGAACTAATTTCTCATTTTAAAAAATAAAGCTATTGGCAAAAATATGTATAATTTTAAATTGTGTAATCCCAAATTTTGGTGACTCAGGTAATTCATTCATCAGAATTTCTTCTTAATTTCTGAAGATCAGATGTTAGCTATCCTGCTCACATATATTCCCCAAGATGTACTTTTTTTTTCTTCAGAAAACTTTCTTCTTCCTGATGGTTAAAGCATTCCATCCTGCTGGGAGGTACTGTATCAAGCACTGCTTCTTGTGTTGAAGAACCATACATTTTATATCTTAATACATGAAATACTAGATCAAATATAGTTTAGTTTTTTTTAAAAAAATTGACCAAACTTATGTTGGGGTTGGGTTTTTTATTTTGCTTTTGGATTTGAAATGGCAACTAAGCTTATTAGTTATCTTGTGCATCAATAACAACAATAAGGAAGCAAATGAAAAGCAATCAAACTGCTTGAATCTGTGTAATTGCCAAGACACCTAAAGGCAAGAAATCCTTCTGCTGTAATTACTATCAACATTTGCCATTGAATGAATAATTTCATTGACTTTCTAGGATGGCAGTACAGAACTTCAAAGAGAAGCCTATTCAATGGAGCCTGATTGCCTTTATGAGTGCAGTTAGGGGTGTTCATAGTCAGGGATTGGTGTGGGAAGAAAAAAATGATAACAACAACAACAAGATGGACATCTCTGAGTACAATAAAATATTTTTTGCCTCAGAATGGTAAACTTCAAGAATGACTGAACTCAAACCAAACAATTAGCCTGAGATTATTATCTATCTCCTGAGCCTGGCCTACACATCCCAAAGAATATGAGACATTGAAAACATTTTCCATTGAAAAATGTTCTCTTTTGCTAAAACTAAAAACAGCATGCAGCAGGCAAGGGGCTGTTATGACAATATGTTCTCCAGATCTGTTTATTTTCTATTCATAGAGCTGTGTTACGGAAGGCTGGAAGGCACTGAAATGGTATCTGCCTCTGCAGAAGGAGGGCATCTATGCCAGGATCACAGTACGTTGCATGAATAGACCAAGATCTCTTATCATTTATTGATAAACATTGTTTCATACAGAATGTATGGAACTACTAAAAGTAAATCAGATCTTATTGCCATTAACATTAAATAGCTGCTTAGGCTTTAATCAAAGCAAGTGTCGGCCTGCAAGGAGGACAGACTAAGAAACCAATGCCAAATGAGGAGGACTATTTTTATTTTAACACCAGCAGTGCCTGTAGTAGACCCTTGCAAGTCTGAATGTGCTTCTCCCCACCCCCCACCCCCACCTAACATTATTTTTCTGTGACCTAGGGAGGGGCTTGAAGCATTTAAATTAATTTCTTAACCTGAATTGAACTTCTCTTATCCAACTATTGCTTTGGTAGAGGCTCTTCCTCCTGACTTTCAATGTCATTCCCCTATGCCCTCTACAGCAGGCCATATATTCATCAATTATACTTCAGTTAATTCCATTATAAATGCAACAAAAATATCTGTGACATTACTAGCTGCATTTAGTGCTATAATGATACACTAGCATCCCTTTCTTTCTTTCTTTCTTTTTTGCTGTAAAACAATTTTTCAAGTAGCACAGAATTAATTTTTATAAAGTCTGTCATTGCTTTCACTCTGAAAACTAGATTTAAAGGAAGAAGCATGACTTTGTTTAAGTTAGACTTTGACTCTGTTCAGCCCAATGTTTCTGCTCTTGCTAGTAAGCCCTTGTTAAGATCTCAGTGGCTTTTTAACTTGAAAATACTATAGACTAAGACTTGTACTAAGAGCAACTACAGGTAAACACTTTTCTTTCTGTGCAGTGCATTCTTCCCACTTTCAGAATTGGATCCCAATTCAAATACCCTGCACTGTGGTTTTAATAACATAACTATGTTACCTGCGGAAGCCTAAACTGATTCAAGTTATTTGTGTGCTATTGCCTAGAAAAATATTCTCTGCAGTTCTCTCTCCCTTAAAAGCAAGGATTTCAAGAACAAAAGAAGAGCAGTCTTTTGATAATTTACCTGCAGTGTCTTTCTCTCCTGTAGTTAGTTCTCCATTGATTCCATTCTCTTTGGTTCTGGAATATGAGCTCTGTGGTCCACGTGCACCATATTCTCCAGCTTCATCCTCTTTGTATGGAAACCCATTAGAACTTCTGACCAGTCCTTCCCCTGTGCCACTTTGCTCCTTCATCTCTGCAGCATGTGGATGTGAAGAAGCTTCTGCTATCTGACCTGAGGTCCAGTGCGGTGCCGTAGCTTCATCTTTCCTATCGTCTGCCATACTTCTTGTCCTTTATAATTTTTCTTCTAATAAGAAGGGAAAGAGAAACCACTAGTAAACTGAAACATGCTGCAGATATTCTTTCCCACCCAATGAAAAAAATGAAATATGGTTGGATATGGAAATGAGTAAGAAAGCACCATCTTAGGGATATGAAGAAAAAGAAAAATACATTGAAATTTTTATATTTGACTTCAATATAGTAAATATAGCAAAACTCTTTGGATTTTTGAAGTTGCCTTCATCTACCTCCATTTGTAATACTGCAAGGAAGCAGTTAGAAGATGTTATAAATTGAAAGTTTCTTCACGTGTTATCTTGACATACATGTGAAATAATACAATTTACTAGATTTTACAGCTAAGGGATTTTTTTGAAATGCCTGAATCAGTGGTGGATTTCAAATTTTTTTACTACTGGTTCTGTGGGTGTGGCTGTAAAATCTCCATTCCCACTCCACTCCAGGGGAAGGTTATTGCAAACTCCCCATTTCCTCCCAATCAGCTGGGATTTGGGAGGCAGAAAATAGATGGGGGCAGGGCCAGACAGAATTCTTACTACCGGTTCTCTGAATTACTCACAATTTCAGCTACCGGTTCTCCAGTACTGGTCAGAACCTACTGAAACTCACCTCTGGCCTGAATGCCCACTACTATTTGCTGTTAATCTTAAAAAGACTAAGAGGAGATAGTTGCACTGAGTCAACTGCTTAGCATTTAGATGGGCTGATAACTTTTGGGCAATAGAAAGTTGCTGTAGTAGGAATTCAGAAATATTTTGGTTTGTTTAAGCCAATGGATCTCAAACGGTTTACATTTTTCTGCTTACAAAATGCAATTACTAGAATACAAACAGAATGCCTTATGCTGAATCACCAAGGGTCTGATTTGACCAGTATTGTTTCTTTTCTCTGCAGAAATTAAATCTTTTCTAATTCAGTTCCAAGAACTCTTTTTTAAAGCTGAAGATAATAGATAGTAACGCAGGTCCTCCAGCATGCAAAGCACGTGCACTGCCATGCAGTTATAGTTTCTCTATGACTGTGATATAATGTGATACAGTGTTAGAGTTCTACCTTTTAAAAAAACCAATACAATTATGGACTAAGATGTCTAGGAGCAGTAGAAAGTGGGGCTTTTGTACAACTAGTGAAAAAGAGTGGACTTTGCCAGATGAAACTTGTTGCAATACCATCATTCAAGAAGTAAAATAAAAATCCCTGCTCATAGTGTTGATGAACTGGATGGATGGTGAACTGTTATCATAATCACAATTTGTCTGTGTGCTGCTTTTTATAAGGAGAAAGACTGGCAGAGCAGGGGGAGGGGAGAAAAGGGGGATCAGCCTAGAATCACTACATAGCCACAAATCAACTGTCCAACACCCTCTCCCCCATGACTACCATTGACCCTTACTTGTCTAATCAGGTGCTGAACCTTTAGTTGAGAAGGTTCCTGTGCATAGACTTTTACCAATAAATCAGTTAAATTGAACCTTCGCATGTAGATCTGGTTTTTGTTGCTGATATTTTTTAATGTAAACTAACCCAAAGCAGCCCATATTATTAAAAGAAAGCTTGCAAAATGCCAAGCCTCCCAAACAAAATATCAATACTGTAATTATGTGAATGTTAAAGATCATACAATGCTAAACAATATTAAATGTATATAATCCTAACAAAAAAATCTAGAAATACAATTTAATCAGCAAAACTGATGCTTTTCATAAAATTAAATGGTGGTCCAGTAGCAAGGTTTAAGATTTGCTCAGGGTACCTTCAATTGCAGGTAACAAAATACCTATAGAAAAAGGCCAATTATTTCAGTCTAGATAGAGACTGGCTAGCTGCTAGAAAGAGGGGAAATGATCACACCATCTCCTTGCAGCAAAGTAGAAAAAATAGCAATACAGATATTCATACTGCTTTTCATACAGCACTCCTGTATCTTTTTTTGTTTCCTCAGGCTTCTTTCAAAGGGAGGTAAAGTTGCTAATATATGGACCTCGCAATGCACATATAACCACTAAAACTAAAAATGGGCAAAGGTGAATTGTTTTATAACTATCACAAATTCTCTTTATAAATTTATAAATTCTCTTTATAAATTTATTTTTCAGGATTTATATGTATTTTGCTTTCTTTTATCCCTGAAAAAATAAAATCCAGTTATGAATCACATCAAAAGTTTCAAAAGTTGAGCCTAGAGACAGACTGTCTGTCTGACTTCTGTGGCATTTACTGCTCCTTCTGATATGCTATGGTATCTTCTGAAGAAGATGGAGGGCTTCAGTAAGTAAAAATAAATAAGAAAGTAAGAACTTCAGGGAAGAACCTCAGTCTCATTCTACCCAACATCCTGAAGTTATTATGCTATAAAAATAATGGTCAGATATGTATAAATCCTTCCATTCCCCAGCATCCAGTCACAATTGATGATGCTTCTTGGATGAGAAGTGAAAAGTCTTTAAAGAAAAACAAGAAAGTCCAATTGCTTCTTGAAAAAGCACCTTTGGGATAACAAATTAAAGAGTATATGAGTTAAACGAGTTAAGAATTTAGTTATAACAAGACATCCTCTTACTCACTGGGTCATTCTTTCAGAAATAATTCTTTATCTAACCAGAGAAACAAAATGACCACAGCAACATCTGATCTTCTGCCAACTTCCCCATTAATGTTGCTTGTGGGAGACTGGGAGACAGCATCAGAAATTACTCCTCCTCCTTAGATGGCCTGTGGAACTGCCAGCCATTGTGCTGGAGTGAGGGGGAAATAAAGTCAGCAGCAGATTGCAAAGAAAACTGCACCCTGGCTCCCCATCCTGACATGTTCCCAAGGGGAGGGTGTGTATGGATGCTGTCTGGGTCAAGTAAGGTCTATCCCTCCACTACAGGAATTCAGTTGCAGTTGCTTCCTCAGTATTCAGTATCCCTACTGTAAAGACTATGTTTATTGCAAGCAAATTAGTAGCCCATTAGGACATCAATCAAGTCTGACATTCTAGAACTCTCAGTATATAAAAAGATCCATTTTCTACCATGTTTCCAATGTTTTTCTCTAGCCAGTCCAAATCTCCTTTATGTTTCTCATCCTACTCTGAGAAACAATAGAATATTTGCATCTGAACAATGTTCTCAACCTAGAAACAACCTTTCTCCCCAATGCCCTGACATCTCTCCAGAGTGTTTTGGGTTCTGGCCTGTACTATTATTCTTTCTATTAGAAAGCAGTAACTGAAATAGATTGATGGTTTGTGGTTTGTATATTTTATGGTTTTCCTATTAATCTTCTGTGTTAGTATTAGTTTCAATACATTTTAAATTGATTGTATTATATGCTGCCTTGAGAACACACTGCAATTTTGTTTCAACATCGGAAATATTCAGTAAAGTTTGTTATACAAAAATTCTTTTGTAGAATGGAAATCTGACTCAGTGGATAGAGGATTTAATTTTTTTTATGTGTAGATATATCAGGGTGAGGCATTTGTGGTCTTCCACGTGTAGCAACTCCAACTAGCATAGCCAGACATAAGGGTTGCTGAGAATTATAAATTCACAATATTTGGAAAGCAACAGGCTTTCCCTTCACAGCTCCATTGTAATGCTTTCTACCCAATTCTTGTGTCAGCTTAAGATCTGCCCTCATTTGCCACTGCCACTCATGCCACAGTAATGAGGCCAGTGAATGGTTCTGTCACTTCTTAATTATTGCAAGTCAAATTAAGGAACTGGTGGATTTCCCCAGCTTCATTCTTCTCCCACCCAGAGTCACTCCCTGGCAAAACAAAAATTGCAAATAATTCTCTCTTAACACCGTTGGGCAGGGTAGTGTGAATTTAGAAGAATGCTTACAATGGTAGGTCTGCCAAGTTACCTGACAGGTGGCAGAAGCTAAGAGGAGAGCTTGGTACGAAGTAGGAGGTAGCTGTCCACTCAGCTGAGCTACTTCTATAGTGTCTCTATGAAAAAGACCTAAACCCATAATCCCAAAAGAGAGTACTTCAAGTCAATGTTATGGGGATAGTGCCTTGCAGGCAAATTGGATCTCCATATAAATATAACAAATAAAGAAAACAAGGGTAACAGAGGAAAGGCTTCTGTCCTTCAGGCCTTCACTATGTTTGCCATTTCCTTGCCGAAGCCTGCAGGGAGATTGTGTTCCTGTAGGCTACAGCATCTCTTTGCAAAAAGCCTTTGTTGGCACCGGCACAGCTTGTGAGAAGCGGGCGTGTCCCTCCAAAGCCCTGTTCCTACCGGCAAAGGCTTTTTGCAAAGTGCTGCCAAAGCCTACAGGGACACAATCCTTTGCTGACAAGAAAGCAGCCCCAAAAGACCACATGCAGCCTTTCGGGGTTGCTTTCTCACCCCAGATCAGCTTGACGAGGCCTCCAGCGCTGAGAAAGGTAAGTCACTTGGTGCGACAGGATGGGGGAAGCAATTGTGGAGAGCCCAGGGAAGGGAGAAGGAGGTACTTCTGGGCTGGGGGAGGCCTTGGGTGGTCTGAAGTAGATGGCCTGTTCCCTCACTAGGCCCCCCCATGGCCCTCCCCACCCCGATACCTCATGTGCACTTAACAAACCACACATTTGTCCACGCATTTAATTAGCGAATGCGTGGGCGAAAGCAGGGAGTGATGTCGTTCAATGTATGAATTTCATTCCCACGCATTGTTGAGTTATGGATGGAATGGGCAGGTTCCGTTACCTTTGTAATTCGAGGACTACCTGTAGTCTTCTTTCCAACGTTTTCAGAACTGATTTGCGATTGCCTCCTTCCTAGGGCCAAGATGAAGTGACTGGCTCAAGGTCACCAGTTGGCTTTGTGCCCAAGGCAGGATTAGAACTCATGATTTCTGGTTTCTAGTCTGATGTCTTAACCTCTTGGTTCAATTGGTTCTCAATATAAATGCTACCCATTAGTAAATTTTAGATTTGTTCCTAGAAAATTTGAATAAGTTTGAATAAATTTTGGGGGGGAAATGCAGACTTAGCATATAAAACTTTTGATGTAAAATTAGCTTATATCAAGATAAAAAAACTACAAAGCCATTAAATAGATTATTCAGCATTTTTTAAAGAAAAATATATCTTTATTTGACAATATGTGTAAAATTATTCTCTGCTCTCTTAGTTGCTTCATTTCAGGAAAAAGCATGTAAGATTAAGCATGCATTTGTATTTGTGTTAAGCATAGTTTATGATCAATTTTTTTAAAAAAATACATTTAAAAGGTACAATGGCTGTCCTCGCTTACCAACTGCCTCATTAAGCGACCATTAAATCTTATGATGGTTAAAAAAACAATTTTACAACCAATTATCACCTTTATGACCATTGCAGCATCCCATGGATATGTGATCACCATTCAGGTGCTTCGTAATTGACATGCATTTAGAATACCTGCAGCATCCTACAGTCACATGATTGCCATTTATGTGCTTCACAACCAGCTTCCAACAATTGTTAATTAAGAAATAATTAAGAATTAATGGAGAATGTGGAAGTGATACTGCAGGTCACAGTCAGGTGATGTCTCACTTAACAACTGCAATGATTTGCTTAA
Organism: Masticophis lateralis; assembly: GCA_030761175.1. Taxonomy (NCBI): domain Eukaryota; kingdom Metazoa; phylum Chordata; class Lepidosauria; order Squamata; family Colubridae; genus Masticophis; species Masticophis lateralis. The sequence goes on from JAUDYJ010000001.1 coordinate 181,254,246, forward strand.
GGAACAACTCACTAGTGAGATCATAGGACTGCCACAAGGACTATTTGTACTTGAAATGCCAAAATATTTTAAGCAGAAGTATCAGACCTTGACTCTGAGTCCCTGAAGTGGCAGCCAATCTCAGAATGGCTCAGGAACTCCATGGCTTCAAAAAACCAAATAAAACGGTGGACAAGCATTATAGTAAGTACTTTCAGTCCCAAACACAAGAATTATGCATGGCTTGTCCACCCCCTGCCCAAGCAGGAAACCCTACACCATTTCTGACAAATGGCTATCCAATTTTTTCTTGAAAGCCTCCAGTGATGAAACTCCCACAACTTCTGAAGGCAAGCTGTTCCATTGATTGATTTTTCTCACTGTCAGATAATTTCTCTTTATTTTTAGGTTGAATCTCTCCTTGATCAGTTTCCATCCATTATTCCTTGTTTGGCCTTCAGGTGCCTTGGAAAATAGCTTGACCTCTTCCTCTCTGTGGCAGCCCCTCAAATATTGGAACACTGCTATCATGTCTCCCCTGGCCCTTCTCTTCACTAGACTAGCCATGCCCAGTTCCTGTAAATGTTCTTCATATGTTTTAGTCTCCAGTCCCCTAATCATCCTGCTCTCCTCTGCACTTTTTCTAGAGTCTCAACATCTTTTTTATTGCGTGGTGACCAAAACTGGATGCAGTGTTCTAGGTGTGGTCTTACTAAGGCTTGTCACAAATTTGTGCTGTATGAGCCCAGATCCTGGAGCTTTCTTGTTGTCTAGCATTATGGGAGTTGTGTGCAGTCTTGAGTACATTTTTCATGAAAAGCCAGTAATGCCTATACACATACTGTACGGGCACGTTTTTCCTACCACTCTCTCTTTGATTAGCAACCCCTTCTTTTGGTCTGGATTAATTTATTCAAACTTATTTAGAGCTCTTACCTTGTTCAACTGACATTTATTTCTATTCCTTGAAGGAACTATGTGGGGCAAATTTGAATTATTATTCCCACAAATGCATGTAATAATGATTTAATTATTACTCCTGCACTTGCAAGACCATCTGTCTAGCAAGTTTTAACCCATTCTGGGTGTCTTTCCAAGGAAACAATGCTGAGTGTCTTCACCACAGGCAATGTGAGAGATCTGGGGACAGCTGCAGAACAGGAAGTATATATTACCAATTTAAAATAGCTTTTTAAAATCAAAACTAATGATTTTAAAATTTAAAAAGTTAGTTTAGCCTGGAAATAGAATAATACAATTTTAACCCATTGCACTATTAGGTAACCATAAATAAATGAAAAGGACTACCTCCTGAACCACTTAAGTTGATTCATAATTAATTGGAAATTTCTTAACCGGGCCACTATTACTGGTGAGAAAAGCTTCAGTTCAGGGAGAAAAAAATCCTGTTATTGAAGTACTACACAGACCAGATGAAAACTCCTAATTGATAGAAACAGAACTTCCTTCCAAAGAGCAAACCAGATATTATAACCTCAGATTATAAAATGTCAGAATAGGTACCAATATTTGGGTGCATTTAGCTGATAAATATATATAACATTGTTTCATAGTATATTATAAAATATGATGTTCTATAATTGATTTTTAAATAATAAAACCTACATTAAGAATTACATTTTTAAAAAATTTCCTGAAATGAGTAGGATATATAGGACTCTAAAAGTATATATCCCAGAAAAACTAGCCAGAATGGTCATGAATCAAGGCAATTCTGAGTTATACTTCAGATCACCCCAAGACTCCCAACCTAGGTTAAAACAACCCTAAAATGTTAGCAAAATGATTGTGTCAATAGGAAACACATTAGTCATTAATTTCTTACATCACAATTCATCCCAATAAAAGCCCAAAATTTGAGTGGTATTGGGAATTTTCATTTGTTTATTCTTTGTCACTGACATTCTCTATCTTTGTTAATCCAATATTTCCCTCAACATCCTAAACCTTTTCTTATTTTTCAAATATCAATTATATTAATTTTTAAAAGGATATCTAAAAGTTAATTGCCAACTTTATCTTTATTCTTTTTTATATATATATAAAAGAAATAGTATGTACTAATATACATATATAACTGAGTTGCCAATACAAAGTTACACAGAAACTTAAAATTAAGATGAGGAACAATGAGAAAAAAATGTGCCTGGAAACTTGTATCAGAAACAGAAAAGAACAGAATCACAAATTTACCAGATTTTTAAAAATTCTTCTTTTTTACCCTTTTGTTGAAAAAAACACTAATTCAAATTCTGTATTGATGAACATCATATCAACAATCCATTGCTTTGGAAGGGGAAGGGTAGATTTAGGATCAGTCTAAACAAGACAGAGTGGCTATTAATCCAGAAAATGAATTCCACAGCAGTGTTGATGGGAGTCCATAAATTTTAACTGCAGGTAGAGAAACTATTGTCTGAATACTCTTTGCCCAGCTTCTGTTCTTGGACTGGGAGGCATCAGCAACTATCATTTCTATTCTTGTCACTATCAGGATGGATTTCCATCATGTATTCTGCCCTTGAAAATCACCTAGAAATCTCACCTGGTGCAGAATGCAGCTGTCTGTATACTAATGAGAATTTCTCTACATGGACATATTAATACTGGTACTCTGAGAACCGCTACCAGTTTATTTATGGGTACAATTCAAGATGATTATGATAATGTACAAAGTCCTACATTAAGGCTTGGAACCTGGATATCTATAGGGCTGTAGTCTTAAAGCAGAATTTACCCATTGAAAAAGTGTGAATACAGATATTATGCTAACAACTACACCTCTGTGAAATGTAACAAAATCACACAAAGGTATTTTATGAATCAACCTGTCAAAACAGCAAGAACAGCAGGAGTGATGAAGTTCTGTCCCTTTTTTACATACATGTAGTTCATGCAATATGTGCTGAAAAGATGGCTCTTCAATCACCCTGCTATTTTGATGCTGTTCAGCCCCCTGGCTGGTCACAAGGAAGCAATCTCTGCCAGAACTCCTTTACTTCTAGCTTCCCCAGAAGTAAAATTTGCATCTTTATTAACATTTAGTAAATTTGGAGTTGCAGGCATGTTGGATAAAGAGTCTTTTCTGTGTGACTATAGAGTAGAGCCTGGTAGCTCAGCAGACTAAAAGCATTGTGATTAACACTAGCTGTCTGCAATTACTGTAAGTTTGAATCTCACCAGGGTCAAGGTTGACTCAGCCTTCCATCCTTTCTAAGGTAGGTAAATTGAGGACCCAGTTTGTGGGGGCAATAAGCTGACTTTGTATAAATATACACAAGTATGAAGGCTATTGGGAAATTATATCAGAAGTTATTAGAGGTGAACTATGCCAATATTGGTTTGCTCGGGGACTTTAATGCGGTACTAGATCCAAATCTGGATTATATACCAGAGAGAGGTAGAGCCAGGAAAAAGAGGAGGAAGCTTTTGCAAAAAATTTGTAAACAGATTAGAGAGGTAACAGGGCTGAGAGACATATGGAGGGACAGAAATCCGGAAAAGAAACAGGGTACTTATTTCTCCCCCAGACACCATTCCTGGTCCAGATTAGATATGGCCTGGATGACTGTAGGATTATGTGACCAGGTATTAGATGTGGCAATTGAGGTTAACAACTGGGCAGACCATAGCCCATTGAAAATATTATGGAGAGGAGCCCACAGAATAAAGAGATGGAAGATGGATGTAGGAGTATTAAAAGACAATGATCTACTTCAAAAGCTAAAGGAGGAGATGGGGTTTTTTTTCTTTAGGGTCAATAGGAAGGAAGATACTAGTCCCCAGATTATTTGGGATATGGCGAAGGAGGTGATCAGGGGAGTAGTATCATCCCATATAATTGGAAAGGGGAAGACCCAGAGACTGAAACAGAGTAAACTGATGGGTGAACTGGAGAAAGTGAAAGCGAGGTTGCAAGCAGACCCAGGGGACATAAAACTAGTTGAAGAGAAGAAAATAACCCAACACCAGTTAAATTTATTAGATCAGGAAGAATTGGCTACTAAAATGAGGTGGGCAAAACAACATTACAACAAAACATGTTTATTTGAACATGCAAATAAAGCAGGAAAATGGCTTACTTATAGACTGAAGAAGCAACAGGAGAGAAATAGGATAGTTTGCCTGAAGGACCAAATGGGAAGATGTGTCTCGGATAAGGAAGGGAAAGGAAAAATAATACAAGAATATTTTGCTGCCTTGTATACAGCTGGAGATGAACAGGACCAGGAGATTAGAGAGTATTTGGCTAGAGCGGACTCCCGGAAGGTCCCACTCCCAATGAAAGAAATATTGAATGCAGAGATTACCTTGAAGGAAGTGGAGTTAGTATTAAAGGAACAAAAGTGGGGAAAGACCCCAGGTATGGATGGTCTTCCAGTAGAAATTTACAAGGCCCTCTTTGAGACTTTGGGGGAATTTTTGACTGAAGTGTTTAATGAGGTTCTGGTCTTTGGTCAAATGCTATCCTCCTGATCCGAAGCGTATATTACATTAATTCCAAAGGAAGGCACTGATCCGCTTCTGATCAAAAATTATAGGCCAATCTCCCTGCTTAATTCCGATTATAAATTATTTTCTACGATTTTAGTGAAGAGACTAAAAATTTTTTTGAATGAGTACATCCACGGAGACCAGAATGGCTTCCTAACTCATAGACAATTGAAAGATAATGTGAGAACTATACTGAATATATTAGAATATTATGAGTGTAATTCTGATAAACAGGTGGCCCTGGTCTCCGTGGATGCACAAAAAGCCTTTGACAGAGCGAGCTGGAACTTTCTCTTTGCACAATTAAGCAAAATGGAATTTGGGGAAAGATTTATCAGGGTGATCCGGACAGTATACGCAGAACAGACAGCAAAAATATTTATTAATGGGGAGGAATCTGAAAAGATTGATGTAAGTAAAGGTACTAGCCATGGATGCTCATTATCTCCACTTTTATTTATCTTAACCCTAGAGTTATTACTGAATGAGGTCAGAAGGAATCAAGGAATTAGAGGACTAAGAATCAGAGGGGAAGAGTTTACGCTCCAAGCCTTTGCGGATGATTTGATATTTGCCTTGGAAGAACCTTTGGAATCGGGACCAATCTTGCTCCAGGAGTTGGAGGCTTACGGGAAAGTAGCAAGATTTAAATTAAATAAAGATAAAACCAAGATCCTAATTAAGAATATGACGAAGAATCAAAAAGTGCAGTTAGAGGAAGAACTAGAGATTCAGATGGTTAAAAAACTAAAATACTTAGGAATTTGGTTTTCATCCAAATGCTCGACCTTTAAAGAAGACAATTACCAGAAACTACTGGGTCAAACTAAAGAAATGCTGGAAGGATGGAAAGGTCTACAATTATCATTATAAGCTATAATTGCAGTAGTTAAGATATATATCCTGCCTAAATGGATTTTTCTCTTTCAGACAACCGCAGTTTTATTACATACAATTTTTTTTCAATCTTTAGATCAATGTATACGTAGATTTGTATGACAGAACAAAAAACCAAGGATTAAATTGAAAATGTTTCAAGAATCCCCTTCTAGGGGAGGATTTGGCCTACCTAAATGGGAGCTTTATCATCAAGCAGCTGTTTTAAATTGGATTAGAGACTGGATTGCTTTGAGGAGGAGGAGAATCCTTAGCTTGGAAGGCCACAATTTGCAATAGGGGTGGCATTATTATTTGAGTCAGGAAAGGACAAAAAAACATAAATACTTTATGGATCACTTTATCCAAAAGGTTTTGGTGACTATTTGGGGTCGAATAAGAAATAAAAATTACCTGATGACTCCGATTTGGCTTTCCCCTTTATAACTCTTTATAACAGAAACAAATCATTAATTTACCAAGCTCTGTTGGATCCCTTAGGCAAAGTAAAATTTTGAAATATGCTGGTAGAATTAGGCTATGAGCTAGATTGGTGGACATACAATCAGATCCAATCTAGGACAGCCCAGGACAAAAACAAGGGAGGAATCTTTTAATTCCCTACAGGAACTTGGTAAGATCTTGTTGGGGAAGAATGAGAAGGTATTATCCAAACTGTATCAATTCCTCTTAATGGATTGGATTGGAGAGGAGGTTATCAAGGACTCAAGGATTGCCTGGTGGAGAAATTTGGGATATTCGATTGAACTTGAAAAATGGAAAGAAATTTGGGGGGAAACCTTAAAATTAACAATGTCGGTTTCCTATAAGGAAAATATATACAGAATGCTGTATAGATGGCACCTGTCCCCGGCTAGATTATCGAGGATGTTCCCAGGAACCTCTCCAGTTTGTTGGAAATGTAATGCTACTATGGGAACTTATTTTCATAGCTGGTGGACCTGTCCCCGAGCAAAAGAATATTGGGCTAGAATTCAAAAATGGATTTTAGAAATCATAGGATGTAGGATAGATCTGAACCCGGAAACGTTTTTACTAGGCATGAAACCAGAGAACTTAAACAAATCTAATTGGTATCTCGCTCACCACATCATCATTGCAGCCAGGATCTCATTTGCGCAAGAATGGAAATCCAAAAATATTCCATTGGAGGCTACGTTAACCGCAAAGATCATGGATTGTGCAGAAGCAGACAAGCTTGCCGGACTTTTGTGAGACAGACAAGAATCGGGGTTATATAGAAGCTGGGACAAGTGGTATGCTTGGCTGCAAAAAAAGAAATCTTAAGAAGAATGAAAATATTAACTTTAATGTGAACGTGGGTAAATATTTATAGGCACATTGTATGACAGTTGAGAATTCTTTCTTTTGATAAACTTTTCTTTCTTTTGATGAGTTGGTTTAATGGAAGTTTGTACTTTCTCTAGGCGAAAATTGATACTTTAAAAATCTATATGTATTATATTAAAAGAGCCTGAGTAGCGTAGGGGAGTAATGCCTCCTACAAAGGCAGCATTTAAGATCCAGCTGCTGCAATTACTTGCGAGTTCAATCCCAGGCAGGCTCAAGGTCGACTCAGCCTTCCATCCTTTATAAGGTGGGTAAACTGAGGACCCAGTTTGTTGGGGGCAATAAGCTGACTTTGTATAAATATAAATATACAAAAGTATGAAGGCTATTGCTTAACGCACTGTTAGCTGCCCTGAGTCTCCGGAGAAGGATGGCATATAAATAAAATTTTTTTTTAAAAACCCTATCATTGGGACATCAGACCCCAGACCCCAGAGTGACCCTGACCTTGCTAGCCTTTCCCAAGGCCCTCAAAACATGGCTTGGCCCACAGTCATGAGGACCCAGGAATGGGGTAGAGCTGGTGCAGTGATTGTACTGATATTAAGGATGGATGTATTTACCTTGGCTCAGTATTTTATTATACAGTTTTAGATTGTTTTTGCTGTTTTTTAAGTGATTGTACTATAGAAAAACAAAGTTGTTTATATTAGTTCAAATGCTTGTGTGCTGCTCAGCAGATCTTGAGATGGAAGGCTTTATAAATTAGATGACAGACAGACAGATGACTATACCTAGGATGGGAGAGAGCTATCTTGCTCATCATCTCGTTAAAATGTTGATTACTTTAATGTGATACATCATATAATTTATTATATATCTCAGTGTTAACCCACTTAGGTTCATTTCTTTTTACTGAAGTCACATAAAAGTACTTGACAATAAACAAACAAACAAAAATGGAAAAGGAGAAAAAGATATTTGAGAGTAGGGTGCAATAAATACTATAATGCCTTTGTTCAGCCTGAAGAAATAAAAGAGGAATGCCTGTTAATGTCACATTTTTTGCCCATTTCAGACAAACAGAGTGGTCAGCTGTTACATTTGAACGGTGCAATATCTTGATGGCTTTGAACTTTCTACTAAATAAACTCCTTCAAACCTGACATGGTCAAATGTTCTTTCTATGAAGTGTTTTTAAAAAAGGCAGAGAGGATTCAGTGCAGGATGACTGTGTATGTGAATTTTTGGAAAGAGATCTCTTTTCATATTTTGTCAGAAAAGACTGAAGGAGAGCTGAAAAATCTGATTCCAGGATGAGAGAAATTACAATACCTTGGCCTTAGTGTTAGTTTATATTGACTGAAGATAGAGAGGAGACCAAGGGTAGGCTCTCTTCTCACTTATTTACAGGCCTAAAACAGCAGGCAGAAAATGATTAGTAAGAATGTATAGTATACTATTGTTAGTCCTGCATCAGCCAGATCAGAGGAGGTTCTAGGACAACCTAAGCAAAAAAGCAGATAACCAGGAGTACTGCTTTGTTGTATACAGTAAAATAGAAGGCTTAGGAACTGCTGCTTAAGATTTGTTAAAGACAATACATTTCTATGAGGAACAGTGGTGGGTTGCTCCCGATTCGGTCCGGTTCTATAGAACCGGTAGTAAAACCGGTGGGGGCTTCACCCACCTGCCACAACATCATCATGGGTGATCTGTGCATGTGCAGAAGCAAGCAAGCGCTCCCACTATGAACCGGTAGTAAAGGTAAGTGGAACCCATCCCTAATGAGGAATGTCATATGTTTATAATTTGTAGGTGCTTCCAACATGAATAAAGAAAGAGGAGGAATGCCCTATATTTTAGAGCCTGCCTTCCCAATAAAAGGTACCATTCTATAAGGAGGGTCAGGTTCTATTTCTGCATCACATTTCTCCTCTGAATATGTGGAAATCTTTACTTTTTGAGATGGCCCAGAAAGAAAGACTTTCCACATTCTCACAGCCTTTAAGATCCAAAGATCTCTCTTTACTCAAGAACAATCCAATCCAAAGATGGATAGCATTAATCCAGTCCAAACAAATGGGACATTCCTATTTGAAGTTTAGTTTGAAGAATTCTGCCTCAGTTCACTTCTGACAATGCTCTGCAACGCTAACAATAATAAATGCTAAATTCTGGGCATGACATTTTAGCATCTGTTTGCTAATAAGCTTTTCACCAAAGCCATTTAAAAGATTCAGGCACAGCTAAGCTTGACTAGAACATCTATCTTTTACTATTTCACTAATGCCCAGCAAACATAATCTGAATCTGCTCCTCATTATAAGATTTCTCCCAGCTTTTTTTAGCTTTATGGAATAAAGCAGGCATTTGCTGACCTATACAATATTTTTATTTCTTGTCTGGTCCAATTTCCAAACTTTTAAGAAAATCTCTATCACAGATCAGAGACAAACTGTACTCCTATTCGTTCTGAATTCAAAAACAGCTTCCAAGCTGAAGCCCATAAACTGTACACAAAGCATTAGCAAATTACTGGTGTCTGCATTTCTTGCAGGTGTAGGGGAAGAGCGCACAGAATGACAGCATGCCACAGACTACAGCACTGTACTAAAATTCAGAGCTAAACATAAAAATATACTGCATGAAATATTGCCCTTGTTGGACTAATGAACAGCGTGCCAGCATACATGTAACCAGTGAACAGGCAAGTACTTTAATGAAAGCAGTAGCACTGAGGAATTCTCTTTTCAACGACAGAAATGCAATGAATACAAAAAATAATATAGTGAATCCTGTTCCATTCTTATACAGCTCCAACTTACAACAGTAACCTCCTAATGGGATGCTGAATAGTAATGACGTCTGTCTGAAAACAGATGCTGCAGGGCTTTGAATGAAATCTAGTGTACTTTCTTACTCACTGAAAATGAGATGTTTGCCCCATTGATAACCTCAGCTCATACCCAAAGGGACTGTCTCTGGATGAAAGATTATTCTTGGCCTCTGCACACTTAATTGAATGAAAAGACTGTATTCAAATGTCAAAGCATTTGTCAGTTGAAATCCTGTCACACTTTCAGTCTGACATGACTAGGTCAGAATCATGCACTTGGTTCCCTGTCTCCTTAGACCGCATGAACCTTTTACTCCTCAGTCAGTTCTTAAATAGTTCATTTTTTAAGGGCTTGATGGCTTTCACTCCTGCTGGTCTTAGCAGCAGCTGATTCAGATCTTGAGAATATCTAAAGATGTTTATATCTTGCACAAAGGACCAGTATGTTGTAATGGTTAAAGAGTTGGGAGTAGGAGTGGGAAGACTTAATACTAATCCTCACCCTCAGAAAACACCCTGGGGTAACTCTCATCTCAACAGTGTCTAGGCCCGTGATGGTGAACCTATGGCACGCGTGCCAGAGATGCCACCCAGAGCCCTCTCTGTGGGCGTGTGCACCATCGCCAGCTGCTCTTCTGTTTTCCAATGTACACATGCACATCAGCCAGCTGGTTTTTGTGGGCTCTGGAGCACTGGAAAACAGCCTGAAAACTGGCCAAAAACAGGCTGAAAATGACCCAAAAACTGCCAAAAATGGCCAAAAAACATGAATGTGCACACTGGCCAGCTGGTTTTCAGGTTCAAACTTCTCAAAATTGTGGGGTGGTTTTCTTTTACAGCATGTTTCCCTGGACACAACGGTGAGGAAAGCGACAGAGCTTGAAAGATAAGATGCACGCCCCACTTCTCGCCCGCCCTAACTGCCACCTCCAAATTGCATCCCTAAAGGGGGAGGGTGGCTAAGCAAGGGGCAGGAGCCCTGTCATGCCTGGAAAGTGGGGGAGAAGAGATGGCAAGGGGAGCCATGTCTTGCTCCATGCATCTTGCTTCTCGCCTGCCCCACCTATCACCCCTCTCAATAAAGAGATGGCAGGGAAGGGAAGCAGCTGTTGCCATTGGGGTAGGATGGGATGTGTTGGGCCACTCAGTCAGTGCGAAGAACAGGGAGGGGAGGTGACAGTAGCAATGGGACATCCAGTCCCACGCTCGCCACCTCCTGCACCCCCAAAATAATAAGACTCCTCAATAATAAGGCCAAGCCCTTATTTGGGCGGGATCAAAAGAAAATAAGACCCTGTCTTATTTTTGGGGAAACACAATATTTGTGTATCATTATAGGCTGACTTGATCTACTGCTGTTACTTGTGAATATTTAATTATTATCTCAAATTCCTCACGAACATGTTACCAAATGAGCAATCAAGTGAATTTCCAAATGACAGTAAGTTTTTTTTTTTAATTTGATTTATATGCCGCCCTTCTCCGAAGACTCAGGGCGGCTTACAATGCGTTAAGCAATAGCCTTCATACTTTTGTATATTTATACAAAGTCAGCTTATTGCCCCCACAAACTGGGTCCTAGTTCATTTATTAGTTTATTATTTAAATAACATTGTGATGAAACTATCAAGAAATGGGTGAAGATAATGGAGACTTTTCTTTACCTTCCTACCCTATATCAGTATGTGGGAAACAGCTGCCCCTATCTAGGATAGCTGGCATATAAAAGAGAAAAATAGCAGGAAGCCAGTCAAATATTGATTCATTCATTCATTCATTCATTCATTCATTCATTCATTCATTCATTCATTCATTCATTGATTTTTATCCTATCTTTATTATTTTTATAAATAACTCAAAGTGGCAAACATACCTAATACACCTTCCTTCTCCTATTTTCTCCACAACAAGAACCCTGGGAGATAGGTTGAGCTGAGAGAGAGTGAGTGGCCCTAAATCACCCAACCAACTTTGATTCCCAAGGAAAGGTTATTTGTACGTAGCTCTGCCTTTACCATAGAACCATGCTCTCCTTTATATTCCTACCTTTTATATTCTTGTCCTTTGGTGGGAAAATTCCTCATTCAGGGTCTGAATTGTCAGAATTAGGGCTGGAGAGACACAATTTGGCCATTCAGTGGTGCTAGGGCCTGAGCTTTCTTTCAGTGACCAATCCATTGTGTATCCCCCTCCTCCTTTAAGGAGGAGCTCTGGTGGCTCAGCAGACTAAAGCATTGTAATTAAACACCAGCTGTCTGCAATTACTGTGTTTCGAATCTCGCCAGGCCCAAGGTTGACTCAGCCTTCCATCCTTTCTAAGGTAGGTAAATTGAGGACCCAGTTTGTGGGGGCAATAAACTGACTTTGTATAAATATACAAAAGTATGAAGGCTATTGCTTAATGCATTGTAAGCCACCCTGAGTCTCCGGAGAAGGGCGGCATATAAATCAAATTTTAAAAAAAAATTAAAAAGGATGACCTATAGAGTAGATAACTAGTATGCATCTACTACTATTTCCCCCTCTCCTTTTCCTCCTGATCTGATTCTACTTTCTGAAAATCAACACAACACATCCCACCCCTCCCACACAAGAATGAGGATGGGATGAATATCAAAGTGTAAATTGAGATGTGGATGGATGACAACCAGTGGTGGGTTGCTCCCAGTTCGCACAGGTTCGCAAGAACCGGTAGTAAAAAAATTTAATAGTTCAGAGAACCGGTAATAAGATTGGCTGTCCACGCCCCCGAACTGTTCCTGGCCCAGTCACCATTCGCTTACCCAGCCCACCCCCAATCTATTGCTGCCTCCTGAGTCCCAGCTGATGGCTAGAGGGAAAAAAACTGTTTAAACTCTTGCCATGGGGCTTCAAAGGGCCGCCCTACGGCTGATCAGTGTTAAAAGAAAACAAATGAGTAGACTGGTGCCTGCAAAAATAGAAAAAACAGCTCCTTTCAGCTTCAGCATAGGTTAATTAGCACAAGTTGATTAGATCGGCCTCCTGACTCTCAGCTGATTTGTTCTCAGCTGTTTGGTGCAGGGCTCTCTTGCTAGCTGCAGAGTGCTGGAGCAGATTTTTTCCCCCCAGCTATGCTGAAAAAATGAAACTGAAAGCAAAGCAGGGTCTTTGCTGCAATGTGACAAAATGAGGCAGAGAGAGATTTCGTTTTCCTCACCAAAAAAGGTAGGTGCAAAACTGCAAACAATGGAAAATTTAGGGCAAAAGAAGAGTTCAAGATTTTAAAACACAAAAGAAAAAAAGATCTATTTAACTAGAGAATTGTAATAATTGAGATACTATTAATTGTATATTGTGTTAAAAGCAGAAATGGTTAAGTTGTGATTTGGAGGAATATATGGGGGAAATTATTTGGTTTATTATTATTGGTAAATATAATTAATTGATTTGTAAGAAATTGGATTGCATGGAAATAATTGGAATAATCATGTTCATATTGATTAATATACAAAAAAGATAGTTATATAACTAATTGATTTGTATTAAAATGTTGAATTTGTATTAAACAACTGCATTACATAATTACATAATTAACCAATGTGAGGATGGATATAAAAATAGATGACAATGGTAAGACAGAACGTAAAAAGAAATTAAAATTAAAATTAAAATTGAAATTATACAGGTCAGCCTAGAGGATCTCTGAAGGACCCCTTTAACTAGTAAATATAAAAGACAAATGCTGAGTTCAGAAAGTTAAACTGCAGAATTAACAAACTTTCTACAGTTGGAGAGTTCAAGAATTCAAACCGCAGAGGTATGTCAAAATGCAGAACTAACTCACATGGAGTTTCCTGCCTAAAGGAGGGAGCTAGCTAAAGAGGCAGATCTAAGATACTTCTTGTTTTTGTTAGTATATAGATACGTGTCTTAAAGAAGAAACTTTGTTCAGATGTTAGAATTTATATTATGCTATCTGAACCTTTTGGTCAAAATAATTAAAGGTTTTTCTGATCTCGAAATTCAATTTATTCATTATTTTTCTACAACAATGGGAAGGGGTATAATATAGAATAGAAGGGAAAAATTGATTTTGATTAAGATTAGAGATGAGGATGAAGGGTAATATTGGTTTTTTTAAAAAATAGATGAGGAATAAATATGGCAAAAGGAAATATAGAAATTGTAAATTTAATTGAAATGACTAAGCACTGTTTAAACTTGTGAACCTGCCAAATACTCTGTTCAAAGAAAATACATTGTATGTTTGTATGTGTGTTTCTAATTATTGCTATTTATTCATATTTGTTCTCTTTTATTCTTTAAAGTTTAACCATTCATTCTTTATCTTAATATCTTTATATTTGTTTGGGGTTGGCTTTCTTCCCTTTCATCTTTTTTATTGTACAGCAATCTTTCTCCTCAAACCTACCACGTCTCTCTTTTCTTTCCTTCTTACTTTCTCTTCCCCCCCTCTTCTTCTCCTCCCTACTTCCTCTTCCTTTCTCCTTCTCCTCCTCTCTTCCTCCCTCTCTTACCCTCACTCCTACTCTAATTTCCCTTCCCTTCCTTCATCCCTCTCTATTGCTGTATCCTTTTATGCATAAGGAGTACTCAGAGGGCTGAAAAAGTTATTTTTGACTGGCCCTCGCACTTTTGATCAGTCCTCGAATTTACGACTGTCCTCACATTTTACGTTTTTCCCCTATCTTGTCACCATGGTGAAGAGAAGCAGTTGTGAAATGAGTGACGTGGTTGTTAAGAATGCTGCACGGACATAAATGTGAGGATGGTCATAAGTTTGAGGACCAGTCAAAAGTACGAGGACCTGTCAGAAATGACTTTTTTCAGCCATCTGAGTAGTCCCTATACACATAGCCATGGCCACCCGGTTACAAGACCGTCTAGCCATGCCCACCCAGTCACATGACCTCCAAGCCACACCCACAAAATAAGCCACGCCCACATAACCGGTAATAAAAAATTTTAGAACCCAGCCCCGATGACAACTATAGTTGTGCATTTATACCCACATTTCAAATGTATATTAGGGATTATCCAAGTATTACACATGTAAATGTCTTTCTTTGAGCAAGGCAAAAGACTCAGTGGATGTGATTTTTGGTACATAGAAAATGCTACTAGATAGTCAGCACCCAGCATCCATTAGACTACAGTATATGAATTAAAACAAACAGAAAATGTTAGCTTCAAAGCGAGCAAGTTTTAAAAAACTGCTCCTAGTGAAAGATGTGTATAAATTCAACATGCAACATTTCCTAGATTATGAAGACATTGTAAGAGAATAAAAGCAATCCAGGCATGCATGCTGCTTCTACCACTACTGCAATATCGTTTGGCAATTCCAGAGATGCAAGCTGAAGACCACTTCCTGGATCTGTTAAATCTGGAGGAAGGATATTTAGAAATGCAAATAAAACCATTTGGTTTTCTTCAAAAAGTGTCATAATTCTTTTCTGAATTTACTCACATAATGGAACATCCCTTTTTGGCATTCTTTCAACCTCGGAAGATCTGCAATCACGAATAGCCATTGCAAATGTTTTGATTTAATACTCCCCACCTCAAGCACATACATAAAAGACCCATTTTCTGTTGGCTACCATCCTTTTAAATTGCTATGTTGCCATGAGAACTTGATTAAAATACCACCTACAGGCTAGGGAGGGAGGGGGAAGGGGGAACATCTTCTAACCTTTTGGAAAATGCTAGTCCTACTACATATGTGCTGCATTGCAGTATTTTCCCAGTCACCATAAAGGTTCTGCAGTACAAGGCTGCTGAAATGTCTTGACAGCTTTTATTTTGCTGAACACTTTCTGCTGGAAAATATTTAGCAGTCAGAACACTTTCTAGCCAGTACATACTGTCACACAACAATATTCATGCATATACAGTAATCTTTTGTATTGGTAGAAATATTATTAGCACAGAGAGCTAGAATGAAAATTACAAATGGGGTTTTTTTAGCTCTGGGAGGTAATAAAGTTCCAGGTGTGCATGTCTGTAAAATACTCTCGGAAGCCTAATAAATTTGGAATTTCTTCCATTACCTAATTTTATACATCCTGGGTTAATGGGTAATGTAAGATGGGATTGTAATAACACATTTGTCTGATGATTTGCCAAAGGAAAAAAGGAGGGCACCATGGGTAATCTTTTGAATGATTAAGGACTAGTCACAAAATAAGTGTAATTGGTGATGCCCAAACGTATCTAGTGGCAACACTAGGGAAGAATATCACTCAAGCCTGACATAGGAAAACAGTCCCTATTCACAGGAGTAAAATATCGCACACTCCCTAATTATGCATAGTTCTTTTCTAAGAAAAATAATGGAAAAGTAGTGGATAATAATAATGGACAAGTAATGGAAAAATACATAATGAAAAGTTTGTAATTAAATTATCTCTTGATAATATTTCTCAACTACCACAGAACTACTTATTAAATCAGAGTAATTTATATTAATGAAATTTAGAAACAGATTCATTCTCAAAGAGTCTTTAGTATAGCAAAGAATACTCATCAGAACCTTCCAGAATACAAATAGCACAGATCATATCCAGAAAAAGAGTTGCCGGGCATAACTTTTATAGCTTTCCATGATAACTTCAGGCCACGCAAGTTGCTTGATCATTTATTTAGATCTCAAGCAGGAATGGGAAAAAGAGAATCATATTGATAATATCAGCTGAACATTACCACCCCTGGCTGAACTGCAGATGCCATGGAGGTTTCCAGAGGCAATCAGGGTCTGAGTGGATGAAACAAATTTGGATTAAATCCCTCTGAGATCAAGTTGTTCTTTGTTAATAGACATCCAGGAACATTGGACCTGATATGGGAAACTGGACTGGATTGGATTGCCCAGAGAGAGACAGTTCATATTCTAAGATCTGCCTGGACATACAGCTGCTATTCAAATAGGAAGTGGAAGCCAAGGCAAGGAAGGACTTTGCCCAGCTCCATCTGGTGACCCAGTTATAACCCCATGATGCTTTGACAATGGTAAATCATGTTTTTATCACCACTCATTTGAATTACCTTACTATGGTCCCTTAAACTACGATTAATCCAGAATGCAATGGCTGGATTGATGATAAATAAACCTCACTATGGAGATAATATTGCTGCTAAACTTGTTGCACTGGTTGCCTCCAAGTGCTAGGATGCTTGTCATCACCTACAAAACCCTGTATGACACAGCACTGGTTACACTTGCCAATCTGCCTAAGAACAATATGAGAAGGCCTGGTAAGAGTCCTATGCTCTATGAAGTCAGAGGGATGTGCTAGCAGCAAGCCTTTTCTGTTGTGGCCCCTGCACACTGGAACTGCCTGTCTGGAAAGTATGTGCCCCATCCTCCTTCCTGGCATTTCACAAAGCTGTTAAAACTACATTACTTCGCCATTGTTTTAATGAGAGTTGATTGCTTAATGGCAGCTAGTTTGGGGAGGTGGTTATTAATTTTTATATTATTTTTTTGCACTTTACTCTGTCATTCAGAGTCTAACAATGTGGTCAGCTACCAAAACTATAAAGCAGAACAAACAAACAAACAAACAAACAAATATAACACAGACTTCCATTTAAGCATGAACAGTTAGCTACAAATGTAAGTACGACAGTTATTATTCTTCATCACATGTTCACTTTGCACATAAACAGTTAATTCTAAATTGTAACAAGAACTGCTGCTAAATACTTTGATAGATAAACTAGATGTGAAAAGGCAGCCATGCTTCTTTATTCTATGTATGAATAAAAGCAATGGCAAGGGTTCGGAGAAATATTTTATAAGTAAACAAAAAACAAACAAAAAAGCAAGCCAAAAAAAGCATCAAAAGCAGAAGCTGAATTTACTGAACTCTTATCAAATCAAGCATTTTTCTTCCCAGACTAGCTGCAAGCCACCAAGAGTACAGTGAGTAGTGAGCATACAAATTGATGTGATAAATAAGTAAAGCACGAAGTGTAGGAGGCTTCATTCATCCTCTCCTCTGCGTCTCTTCGGATATAAAATTAGTTTATAAAGCAGAGAATAAGTTTATAAAGCAGAGAATAAGACATGTCTATGCCTATCTTAAATGTGACTGTCCAAATTCTGTTATATTTTTCTCCTCTTCAAAATATATACAAATACAAAAATCTATCATTAGTATGCCACAAAAAGAACTTCTGTCTCTTAGTTTCATTGTACATTCTGATGCTATGGAACCTGTAGCAACTGATCTCCCAGCTGTATAACAATAACAATAAACAATTTATATCCCATATTTAGACATATCAATAAACTAGATGAAATTGTCTTTGTACTATTTGTACATCATCATCATCGATCTATCAACAACACCTCAACAACTGTGCTGAGAAATTAAATCCTCATTGTTATGTAAACAAAACTGAACAGATACTATACCTTCCCCAATGACCTGTTGGTTTGACTGAAATACTGCATGACTATATCAGTTGTATAAATATTCTTGCTTTGCATTGAATTAACCAATATAATAATTTTGCTATTAATTTTCTAATTTACATCTTTCTATCAGGGAGAATAGTTTTGCTAATATTTTGGGGAGATCAAATCACATCAAATCAATTATCGTTATTATGGTCTTTGACTCTCCTTTACAATAAAAGGGTACAATAAAAAGGGAGATAGTTTTGCACAGTTGTAGAAATCTGGCCACCTGATATGTGAGTGTGGGGTTAGCATCTTTAAAAAATAATAAACGTAACTTGATCCGTATGGCCCTCCACTTTGGAAATGATTTGGTAATCAGAGTAACCAGAGCTGATGTCTTCATTCTTCATTCTAATTTCCTCATTTCTCTTCCTGACTCATCTAGATCCAAGTGTCACACACGTTTAGTTAACTAGCACACTTCAACACAATATTTGCAACTAACTAGCAACATTTCAAGTGAAATTCTGAATTAAAATAAGGATGGATAAACCTGTCGGTTTCAGTTTCTTTCCAACTTGGTCTCTTTCTTTTAGTTTGCCATGTTAGGAGAAATATATGCTCTTCTTATACACACTGTTTTGCAATTTGTCTACAAAATGCATTCTTTTGAAAGCAGCTTTATTTAGCTTGTTTGTATATTAGTGTGTGTGTGTGTGTGTGTGTACTTTTTCCTAAAAACATGACTAAAAATTCCTATGTTCATTTTAAAACATCAAAAATTACGTTTAGATTTCTATTTTTAAAAAGGATACAAAAGTAGCCCATATTTACAATCATCATCTAGATCTCCCTGGGTAAGCCTAGACTACTGATCTATATTCCTCTGTCTCCAGTGAATTGGTCTAAAAATTTCTGAACATACAGAATGTGGATTATGGGAGCTAAAAATCTAACAAATCTGATGGAACTGCAAGTTGGGGAGGCTGACCAAAAAATATCTCCATAGGTCATTTTGATTCTGGGTTTCAGTTTGTGTCTTCTTGGTGAATACTTTTTCTGACCTTGCTATCTCTTCAGCCATCTGTCTGTTTTATTAAATATATGACTCATCTTATGGTAGAAAAGTTGAGGTATATTAGTAAAAGAACTTAAATTACTAATATGTACCTAAAGGTGCAAAAGGGGAAAGAAGTGGACATGTCTCTAGAGGTAACAGAAACTGGTTCAAAGATACATTAACCAACCTCTCCATCTGAGAGAAGTTCCAGTTATAATGAAGAATGGTAACATTTACACTATCAAGAGCAGCTGTACAGGTGGGAGATGAAACTGATGGAATTAGGGCTACTATTTCCTGTCAGAACTTGGATGAACACATGAACACATGATAGCAAAGGAGAATTTTCTGCATCTCCTTTCGACCATCTAGTGCAGGGGTGTCAAACTCACAGTGTCATATTGTCTTCACAGGGGTGTGCATGGCCAGTTTATGAGGCATCCGGCCGCAAGTTTGACACCCCTGATCTAGTGAGTGTTTGCATTTCTGCAATCTAAATCTGGTAGATCTACTGATAATTCTATTTTGAAGCCAATTTGTTTTTATTATAAACAAAAAGTTAAAAGCAATAACAATAAATCTCTATGTCTTGGTATGATTCAAGCATTTTCTAGAGTATCTCATAAGTTGGTCCTACACTAAGACACCTGATTTGAGTTTCATATATTGTTTGCCAAACAAATTTATTTGGTGAAAGCTAGACAGCAGGAAATGTAAGCTTACTCCCCATATTATTTTCTGATTTGCTGGTTGAACTCAGAGATACAGTAATTGCTTGATTGAACAAACACTGCATTCAATCTCTTCTAAGAAGGTAGCTTTCACTTACCTTTGGATTTTGTAAAACTGTGCAAGGCTAGAGTATAACAGAAGGGAAGAGTAAGAAAAGTCTGCCTAACATTCTAACTAAAACCAGTGGTGGGATTCAGCCAGTTCGCACAGGTTCGACATAACTGATACTTAATTTTTTGTTGAGTTCAGCGAACCAGCTCCAAACTGGCCAGACTAGCATGCATTCATGTGCCTCCAATCCCTTGCTTGCTGCAATCTGGCTTTGCAGCAAGCAAGAGGGTTGGAAGCACATGAATGCATGCTAGTCTGGCATCTCAAAAAATGGTGATGGGGTATGGTGGGGGGAGGGCAGCTGAACTGCCCATTCAGTTTTAAGTTGGAGTCGAGACAGAGAGGCAAAAGCAGTGGGAAGAAGTCAAAATGGGAAGCCCCTGCCCCACTGCTGCCTGCCCATTGCCTGCGGCAGCTTTCTATTTTCACCAGGCAAGGCCAGGGCAATCTGGCTTTGTAGCAAGCAAGAGGGTTGGAGGCACGTGAATGCACACTAGTCTGGCATCTCAAAAAACCGGGGTTCTGGACTGGACTGGCTTCTGCTGCCTCGGCCTGGCCCAGTTGGCGTCCCTCTGGGCACGTGCAGCTCATTTGCCTTGTCTTGCCTCACCCCTCCCCACCCAGCCTCGCTGTGTGTGGCCCCACCTCACCCCACCCAGCCACACCTTGTCACACTTGGCCTCTCCTCTCCTTGCCTGGCCTCTCCTCACCACACCTGGCCTTGCTGGTCTCACCTCACTTCATGGAGGCAGCGGCAGCAGCAGAAGCCTCGAGGAGGCCAGGCGCCCCCTCAGGAAAGTGGGGCTGGGGAGGTGGCAGGCAAAGGCTGCTTGAATGCAGCTGTTTCTGATGCCTAAAGAGTGGGGCTGGCAGGACCTTGGTGTGCAGCTGGGGAGGGTGCCTGGGGGTTGAATGGTGCTTGGGGCGGAGTGGAAGGGGCAACCGAATTGTACAAACTGCAACAGGAAGGGAGAGTGAAAATAGGAAGCTACCACAGGCAATGGGCAGGCAGCAGTGGGCAGGGGCTTCCCATTTTGACCTCTTCCCACTGCTTTTGCCTCTCCGTCTGGACTCCAACCTAAAACTGAATGGGCAGTTCAGCTGCCCCCCCCCACCGTACCCCAGCACCATTAGAATGCCCAGACACCCTCTCCAGCTGCATGCAAGCACTGATGCCCCCCCCCACACATCAGAAACAATGCAGGGCAGGGCAGGAGCACGGGGTGGCAGGGACCCATAGACAAGGACATCTGTGCCCCACGAAGGCCCACAAGCTCCTGTTGTCAGTCAGTCAGGATCAGGTATGGGGTGGCGTGGCGTGGGGTGGCGTGGGGTGGGGTGGCGTGGGGTGGGGTGGCAGGCCAACTGCCCGTTTGGTGTCAGGCAGGCAGAATCAGGCAGTTGGCCTGCCATGCCCCCCTCGCCAGAAGCTTTCTGCAAATCAAGGTACAATAAGTTAAATGAAAATGCAATAAAGAAAAGAAAGATGGAAAATCCTGACAACTGACACCAAAACATATGCAACATAACAGTATGTCAAACATATCTAACAATTTTTGAAAAGGCCACCTTGAGAAGGCTTTTTCAACAAGGAAGGTCAGAGCAGAGATTGTCATAGCATTACTGGATAAGAATGCTTCTCCCCCTTTCTGCTACTCTCAAACCATTTCAATGAAAACATTTGTTCCCTCAAAATGAACTAGGTAGAACTGAGGCTCTAGTAGACATGGATTTACAACGTTCTTTTATTACGATGCAGGAGTTTTCAAACAAATTAAACACATTGCTTCTCCTTAGCTGAATCAACAATGCAGTGTAGACATCCAAGTGCCTTCAAGATTAGCAGCTTTGCCATCACTCCTAGTAGACTGTATTGCAGCAGATATAATTCAGCATTGTTTAGCTCAGGGACACGCGCAAGTAGCTGTATGCTATTTATTTGCTGTAGGGATGGCAGCTGGACATAGATTTAATCAAATAACATTGTAATGTCTGCAACTTCCAAATGATCCAGCTAATAGAAAAACAATGAGGTTTGCCTGGTCCAGTTATTTTATTAGCATAAATAAACAAACAGATTAACACTTCTAAGCTTTCCCTTAAAGCAAGCTCATAATTAAGTATACTGTACTGTATATTATATAAATGAAGCAACACTTCTTTTTTATAACTGTGCTGGATTGGCACCTGTTCCACAACCATTCTTTTGTACAATTCGTGATACTGACAGCTTTTTGGCCATCGGAATAAATCTACTCTAGGACTTGGTTTACACGTGCACAATTCAAGTGCCCTAATATTGTAGGAAATTCTAATATAAAATATATATTTTAAACCCTTCAAAATAACTAGAGGGCAGGATGTAACATAATCAAGAATTCTTGCAAAACAGAGCCATTTTGAAAATACATCTGACTCGGGGGAGGGGGGGAAGAGTAGGGTGCAAGCCAGTAGTATGCTTCATTTTAGGAAACACAGCTGAATTTGAGAATCTCATGCAACTGCAGGCCTGCCGCCTATGAGGAAATGTTGTGACCACTGACCTGCTTTGAGAGAACCACTCACCCTTTTACACAGCAGTTGCTGGGATGGCCTGAATGACGGAAATGATGGTGGGACACAAAGCCAGGAGGATATCCAGGGAGACATCACAAGGGCTACATGGAAGACCTCAACTGTGATTCATTCCACAGATACTTCAAAAGCCACTCTGTGCTCCCAACCCCAACATGTCGCCAGGATTTGCTACTACTTCTTAGAGTTATACCTCCAGCTTTATTTTTGTACAACTCAACCTACCTACTTTCTCCACAAAAACCCTGCGAAATAGTCAGGCTGAAAGAAAGTGACTGGTCCAAAGTTACCCAGCTAGTTTTCATTCTAAGGAGGAGCCAATTCACAATCTCCTACTTTCTAGTCCACCATCTTATCCTTTGCACCAAATTGGCTCTTTGGTATTCTTTTAATTTTAATCATTCCCATCACTGGGAAGCAACAGAGAAAATCACATTTCAATGAGAAGGATTTTGAAAAAATAGTCAAGCATCTATTTGCTTTTTGGCTGATTGTCATATGGGAGCTAGATTAGAGATATGCAGTACAACTCATACACTTGTGCACTGAAATGGGCTCACACCATAGAGACTTTCTAAACCAACATATATTGATTGTTGCATAAATGATGCTTGCTCTTTGCAATTATAGCCCACATAATATACATGAGGGATAATTTAGACTTATAATTAACACTGCGGCATATATAAATGTCTTATAGAGAGCAATGTGGCAGAGTTATCATTAAAATTACAACCTTTTAAAATAACAATGCACTTTGCTTTATAGCCACTCAGGCAGGGGTGAATCTGAGAGTTGCTTCTTTGATCATGACAAGAGGAATCATTCTTAACTCACTGCTTGAGTGATAGACCAGCTACTAGATCATTAGTTTATCATTTATGATGCACAGAGAGACTATAAATTTTTTACAATAATCAAGTATCCGTAGATTGTCTTTCTTGAAACATGAATTTCTCAATCTTTTGGCTGGCCATGGTCTGGCCCAGATGGCCACATTGCAGATCAGTGCCATGCCTGCATCATGCCTGCACCTTGCCCCCTCATTGCTACTGAGCCTAGAAAGCCATGGCGCTAATGGGGATCTGGCTTTCCCCGCTCAGAGTAGCTGTCTTTCACCTGCTGGCTGTGCTCTACCACCTGTACTCGGCCTTTCTAGCTGGCTGCTTCACCTCCTTCGGGCTGAGCAGGTCTGCCAAACAGCAGCAGCAGCAGCCAGCAGCGGGTCAAGGTGCATCAGGTGCAGGGGGGAACACGCTCCATGCTCAGACCAAGAGCAAGACTTGCAAGGAGTCCAAGAAGATGACCAGCAGTGACTTACTCTCCAATCGCAAAACAAAACAGACAATGGGACAGAGTAAGTGCGTCCAGCGATTCGCATCATGTGCCTCTCCCACTCCACCTGCTGCTTGGATGGCCAACCTGATGGTACCAGTGGGCTCCGGAGCCACAGAGTGGATCAGCTGAGGGGCCAGCAGGCTGTGGCTGCAGCCAGAAACCATCGCCCCCCACACACGATGGGTGGCAAGCGTGTGGGGGCCAACAGTTTCAAGCTGTAGCCACCCCACCCCCACCGTGCCTCACCTCCTCCCATGGTAAGAGCCTCCTGCCCACCGCCCCACTCCCCAGA
Organism: Masticophis lateralis; assembly: GCA_030761175.1. Classification (NCBI taxonomy): domain Eukaryota; kingdom Metazoa; phylum Chordata; class Lepidosauria; order Squamata; family Colubridae; genus Masticophis; species Masticophis lateralis. The sequence goes on from JAUDYJ010000001.1 coordinate 181,278,265, forward strand.
GACCCCTGGATTCCCTCCCCAACCCCGCTTGGATCCCACAGGGACCCATATGAGTAATGTCAAGTGATGGTCACACCCCCAGGCCATGCTCAGTCAGTTCTGACCATCCTGGCCATACCACTCCCCCCGGCCCCCAGAAGACAACCACAATGCTGATCCAGCCCTCAATGAAATCGAATTTGATACCCCTGGTCTAGTTCTTTGTGTGCATCAAATTTAGATCTCAACAAATAGCAATACTTTGACAACCTTGCCTGGGCTCAGAAGTTAAGCAGTACCATCAAGGGAGGCAGTAAGATAGCAAATATATGACAAAAAATTAAGTTATGGCACACCTTAACATACATTGGCAAGGAAATTGCATGAAAATATCCATGAAATCATCAAGAATGGAACTCAACATGAAGATGATTATTCTTTTTAAACAACAATTAAGAACAAATGTGTTAGTTGCCTCGAATTCAATTTGCGTGTAAGCAAATAGACTAGAAGATCTCAAATGTCTTTTCCAATTCTATTATTCTGTTATCACAATCAGGAGTCATGTATTTCTTAATGTTTTTATTTTATGCAGACACACACACACAATATTTCTTTCAATCCTTTTCAAAACAATGAAGTTTTTGAAATATATTCATTCAAATACTTATCTGATCCAAAGTGAATATGGTTCAAGACTCTGTGAAATAGGATTTGTGAGCCAGTGTTTCTTTTTGAGGAAGGATCACAAAGCACACTACTCAATAACAAGCACATCACATTAAAGCTGAATCAGTAAGGTAACTGTTCAAACCTTGAATAGTTGGGTGAAAGTAATCTTTGGTTTCCTGTAACTCATCAATATGCAATCAAATGTTCGATCACATTTATGACAAGTATTATTGGTTGTTAAACATAGAACAAAAGCGATGAGTCTGAAATAGATATTTCAGATAAAAATAGAAATATGTATCTATAAAAGATACCATACCCTTACATTTTGATGACTGAGAATGAAATACCACCCTATGCATCAAAACCACTAAACAAAAAAAAAAACCACTAAAGGATATGATACTTCCATTTCAATTTGTCTAAACTTTAGACTCTAAAGGATGTTATCTTTTCATGGGAAGCCTCAGTTCAAAGGATCATGGCCAAGAAGAAGGGTCTCCATCAGAATAGATGTTCTTGCAGCTGCGAGGACGGTGTCGTGAAACAGCAGCTGTGTTTTGGCTTAGTGAATATTTGGATGAGAACCCTATCATTACTCGACAATGCCTGTCTACTCTTGGGAAACATTCTTGTTTATTTCAGCAACCTTGTTTTCAAAGTAGCACAGCAGGCAGACAGGCAGTAAGAGAGAAGATGATGCCAACAAATAAACCTACTGACCTGAATTTGTTGCCAAAAAATTACTCGACACCTCTCCTAATGTAAAGGATAAGCAAATCCCCAGGACAGACAGAGAGAGAGAGAGAGAGAGAGAGAGAGAGAGAGAGAGAGAGAGAGAGAGAGAGAGAGAGAGAGAGAGATACACACACAGAATTGTAAAACAGTGCTACAAAAAACTTAAAAACTAAAACATTATCAGCTTGGACATGGTTTTGGTTGTCATCCCTTTGCCTTTCATTTAATTTTTAAAAAAAATCTTTTTAAGGATCAATCTTGCCTTCAACAAGGATACTATAGGAGTATAGTATCAACTACATGACATAATATCTTTCATCAAGATTACTAAACTATATTTAACAGAGATGACATCTTGAGTTACATGATGCAAGGTGTAATAAATGCTTAGGTTTCATCCATACTACTATTTGTTTTCACAACAGCTGATGTTTAGTTCACTCACATTATTTTCTTTATTTAAATTTATAAGTCATCCAACTCCAATGGACTCTGAATTTCACAACCTTCTGCTCAGTGGTGGAATTCATTTTTTTTTTACTACCAGTTCTGTGGGCATGGCTTGGTGGGCATGGCTTGGTGGGCGTGGCAAGGGAAGGATACTGTAAAATCTCCATTCCCAACCTGCTTCAGGGGAAGGTTACTGCAAAATCCCCATTTCCTCCCAATCAGCTGGGACTCGGGAGGCAGGAGCCAGCTGGGACTCGAGGGCAGGGCCAGCCAGAGGTGGTATTTACCAGTTCTCCAAACTACTCAAAATTTCTGCTATCAGTTCTCCAGAACTGCTGAATACCACCTCTGCTTCCGCTAGAGTAATAGTTTATGCTATGATAGTTTATCAATCCCATCTTAAATGAAACCTGGATCCATTTTTTCACTGGATCACTGAAATCAGAAAAGTTAATCAATATGATTGAATGTCGGAAGAAAACCTGGGCACAGGTCAGAAGGAATTGACCTTTACATAAATTATGTAAAGGAACTGTTACATAAATTACATAAATTATGTAAAGGAACTGTGCATTCTGTCTGTTCATCCGTCTGTCTGTCTTCCACCCAAAATCAACATGGTCCAAATTCTGATGGTTGGAGAAACTGGAAAATTATTTATTTATTTATTATTTATTTATTATTATTTATTAGTTCGATTTATATGCCGCCCTTCTCTGGAGACTCAGGGCGGCTTACAATGCATTAAGCAATAGCCTTCATACTTTTGTATATACCTGCTTAGTAGGGCTTTCCCCCCACCCCCAAGCGGTGTTCTTTTTTATACAAAGTCAGCTTATTGTCCCCACAATCTGGGTCCTCATTTTACCTACCTCGGAAGGATGGAAGGCTGAGTCAACCTTGAGCCTGGTGAGATTTGAATTTGCAGTAATTGCAACTAAGTGATACTTTCAGCACTTAGTCCCCTGAGCCACCAGGCTCTTGCAAATTAAAGATCAAATCTAAAAATGGACTGGAAAGAGTGAATATTGCCTTTCCATATTTGCCCAGGGAGCCTTATGGAATAGGCAGTTGACAACATCTGGGAATGCTGCCAGTTGCTTTCTTCTGTTTCTCCTTCCTGGTCACGTGACTCTAAGTGGAGCATCTGGAGCCCAGTATGAGCTTCCCAGTGAACATTTGTTACAGAGGCAAACACCATGAGGGGAGAGGGGAAATATCAACACAAGAGGCAACATGTATGAACACATCCAGATTAGACCCCGAAAGGAAGGGCACTCACATAAACACAAGTGCAACATATTACTTTTGTTATCTGTTCAATTGTGTCCAATTTTTGGACACTGACTGGACTGGTCCCTGAAATTTTCTTGGCAAGTTTTTTCAGAAGCAGTTTGCCATTGCATCCTTCCTAGGGCTCAGAGAATGTGACTGGCCCAATATTACCCAGCTGGCTTCATGCCAAGAACTAGGAGACTAGAACTCAAAGTCTCCTAGTTTCTAGCCTGGTGCTTTAGCGTTAACCACTATACCAAACTGGTTGTCATTACTTTATTATCCAGAAGAAAATATGGGCCCTGGTATTTATCAAGAATTCCAGAACTGTGCTGTGCATGGTCTCCCTAGCTGAAAAAGATAATCATTTAAAAAAAAAAAGTCAGTGCCAAAGAGCTCTTAGAGTTCTTTGCAAAAAAACTACAGTGGGCCAATTATACAAGTAAGTGGGTTTTTAAAACCTTCTTCACTGGGATTTGTATGATGTGGAGAGGCACAATTATGCCACTTCAAATTATGTATTCCTACTCTTGCTGACTTTCCATAATAAACTGCATCCTAGTTGGAGCTCATTTGCTTTTCCCAGTTCTGATTTTTCACATATTCATGTTAATTTATTTTTTCTGAAGAGAAGTCCATGGAGAAGCATAAAACACAGCTTTACTGGTAATGTATGGTGCAATCACTCTTCTAGCTTTTTTAACCATCTTAAACTTCTGACTACCCTCAATTAAATATTCAAGGATTTACAGTTGGGTTCTTGTTTTGGCCCAGTTATGTTTCATCTTTAGCAAATGATCAATAATATATTACATACAACTCCATCAGTTGAATGCCGGCATTCTCTTCAACATCTATCTCAATACTCAGATTTATTTGATATGGATTCTATAGTCTATGATCATTTTAAAAAGTGCCCAAGATTCTGCCATGCCATATCTGCCCCTTCTAACTTCTTGGACAGCAAAGTTACCTAGACAGGGGCTTCTGTGGACAGCAAGTGAGCAGCAGCCTTGAACATGAAATCATAGAGCTGGAAGGTACCTCAAGGTCTTCTAGTCAGGAGACCACATACCATCCCCATCAAATGGTTGTCCAGTCTATTCTTGAAAACCCGCAGTGCACCATTGAGCACCACAACTCCAGGAGGCAACCTATTCCATTGATTAACTGCTCTCACTGTCACGAAACGGCTCCTTATTTCTAGATTGATTTTCTCTTTAACATGCTTCCACCCATCATTTCTTGTCCTGTCTTCCTCACCCACCCACCCACCCACCTGGGATGCTTTGAAGAACAAGTCAATTCTCTCTGCTCTGTGACAGCCTCTCAAGTACTGGAAGATAAGTTATCATGTCCCCCCAATCCTTTTCTTCAATAGCCTAGATATTACCTAGCTCCTTCAACCATTCATTATATGATTTAGCTTCCATACCCCTTATCATCTTGCTCTTCTCTAAACACTTTCTAGAGTGTCTAAAGCATCTTGTCTTATCCTGGTGACCAGAACTGTACATAGTATTTCAAATATGGTCTTACCAGTGTCGGACAAAACAGTACTATCACTTCTTGTGATCTTGATCCAATCTCTCTCTGGATGCAGCCTAGGACAGCATTGGCTTTTTTGGAAGCTGGCACATTGCTGGCTCATATTTAAGTCGTGGTCCACTAGGACACCTAGATCTCTCTCACAGCTATTACTGTTGAACCAGATATCATCTATTCTGTACTTATATATTTGTTTTTTCCTGCGTAATTACAGGACCTTACTTTTCTCACCACTGAATCTTACTGGGTAAGGCCCAACGCTCAAGTCTATCAAGATCTTTCTGAATATCTTCCAAAGTGTTAGCAATTCCCCCCAGCTTGGTGTATTCTGCAAATATGATTTTGCTGTGTATTCATCTCATCTAGATCATTAATGAAGACATTGAAAGGCACTCCTATTGTATCATCAGCCTCTTTCCTGAGACAACTATTTAACCAGGATAGTATAAGGCAGGGGGTTCAACTAGTCTCCAGTTCTATGATTCTATGGGTTTTTTGCTATGTTTTCTGAGTGTTTTATATATTACATCCAAAAAACTGGAGATGGCAACTAAGTTCCAGATGGCAACTTAGAAGCCTTCCGTGCATTTTAGTCAAGGATGCTAGCCAGATAGAGGAAAGGGAGAAGGAACTTATGGTAACTAAAATGCTTAATATTACCAGTAATTTATCTTGCGGTATTAGTTTGAGGACTATCCTGATAATGCATGTAAAGCATATCTCTATCTCTCTATCTTTATTTCTATCTAGGCATCTTTTTAAAAAGTAGATCTAATTACTTGGAAATTTAATTTTCAATTAATACTAGCTCTCAGTACCAGTACTACATGATCCATTTAAAGAAACAAGTGTTTTATTGGAAGATACTTATTCTTGGTTTAAAGTTGAGGTATTTCATTCTCTTTAAAAACATACTGAAATATTGTTGAAAATGCAAAGGCCAAGTGTCTCTTTAAATGTTTGTCTACTTTGTTAAACTAATGTATGTTTTATTTCTGTTTGAAACATTGGACAAACTAAGTTGCACTAATTTAAGAATGACTCTAAAATTCCACTTGGAACCTGGAAACTTATATTTTGTGGTGTGTCTCTAATAATTCCAAGGAAATATCATCTTTGCCTCTATTAATTGGGTTAAGAGATGATTCAAAATTGGGAATTCTAACATGTGATTCTACACCTGGAAAAATACGGCATACATCACTTAATCCTCCAGGGAAAAACTGAAAGCAAATGAGGTCCAGGCAGAAGAAGAACATCATGGCTTCAAAATCTAAGGAACTGATTTGGACAAAACTCAGCCGCACTTTTTCATATGGCTGTTGATAAAAATAGGATCACCAACATGATTGCTAACGTCCAATGACGGATATGGCAGAAGAAGGCGAAGGGGAGGAGGAGGAGGAGGAGGAGGAGGAGGAGGAGGAGGAGGGGAAGAAGAAGAAGAAGAAGAAGAAGAAGAAGAAGAAGAAGAAGAAGAAGAAGAAGAAGAAGAAGAAGAAGAAGAAGAAGAAGAAGAAGAAGAAGAAGAAGAAGAAGAAGAACTGAGAACTCTTACTTGAAAAACAGGTGGCAGTTGCAACTAGGAGGGCTTTTGTACAATTACATCTACTCTTGGATTAGGAGGCTCTGTGTCTGGTCATACATGCCCTAGTCATTTCCCAGTTGGATTACTGTAATGTGTATTACCTGGACATGTCCTTGAATATCTGTACCCTACAACTAGTGCAGTATACAGCAGCCCCAGCAGCCATGGCTATGACCTGATAGTACTACCTGATCCCCTCTGCTTCAGAGCACCATTAACTGCCAGACAGTTTTTAGTTTTCAGTCTTGGTTGTCATCTTTAACATTCTGTCCTACATATCTTCTGTCCTAGTAATCTGTATCTTCTGGCATTCAGCTACCTGTCCAATCAGATTTTATAGGGTCGGCTATTTCGAAGCCCTGTTGTCATCAGCCTCTTTGGAGGCAGTTCATTGCTGCCTCACTCTCTGAAACTCTCCTCCAATGAAACTAATCTGTTTCATCTCTTCTGTGCTTGAAGAAATTGATAAAATCATTTAACTTCCAGCTGTTACAGTAGGAAGGGGGTTCATAATATGCAGACAAAGTCAGCATTATGTGACACTTTTTAACATGGGTTTGGGTTTTATACACATTTTGGAGTCTATGAGTTGTGAAACCATATTTTGTTATCTATCTAGAGTCTCTGGGAATGGGCTCTAAGCATGTAAGTATTGTGTATAAATGAATAAAAAGCCTTATTTTTCATTGTGTTCTCACTGTATAAGTAAAATCTGCAGAGCGGAGTATTCCTCATCTACAACCAGCCTAGTAAGTCTCTAAAATTCCTAACAAAATGGTACTAGTCATAACTGATTTTAGCTAGCTTCTTCTGTAATCATTCATTCATTCATTCATTCATCCAATCATTCATTTTTCAGAACGTTTAAATAGGTTATTTTTTCCACATCCTTTAAGACAATCTGTGTTCTTGTTCTGTGCTCAACTAAACTTTCACTCCTTTCCTTAATCAAGAAACAAGCAACTAGAGACATCTGGAAAATAGTATTGGATTGCAAGAGAGAGGCCTGACAGCTCAGTTCTAATCATGTTTACTTAAAAGATAAATCCCCATTTCCTTCTATTCTTAATTCAGGCAGGTGATTGAAGCCCCCTTATCTTTTTCTTTCTTCCCATCTGGGTTTGTTATCTTTACCATCTTTCTTTGTGTTCATTTTGTGTTGTTTTCTTATTTTAAATGTTTTAACCATCTGTAAACTGCTCATAACCACTGGAAATCAGGTGGTGCAATAGAATGACACATACCCTATATGTAATTCCATTGTGCAATTTAATTTTCACATTTAATATTTAGGATATTATGCAAACAAATGACTGGTTTATTCAACGTACAAGACATTGTTTACAAACCATAATATCTTGATTCCCACATAATGCTAACTAAAAGCAAAAAAAGCCAAAGCATGGTTTAGCATGTGGTGGTGAACCAGATCAGTGTTTACAAAAAGGAAGAAAACACAGTGATGGCTATTTTGCAAAGGCTTTCCAACATCTCAGGAAAGGAGAAAAAACCCACTTTACCATTTACTACCTTTTTTAATGAAATCACACATATACACACACATACCCAAAAATATAGGTATACATTCTTCTACATGCAATGCAGATGTTCTATCATTTCAGCTTTGTTCCATCCCTCTTAAAAAATGTTCAGAATGCATTGATTTAAACCATAAAAACTAAAATTTAACACTAAAATGATTTCACAGAGTGAAGTCTTTTTGGCTGAGACATAAATCACATGTTTTAAACCCCCATATATTTAGCTCATCCCAACAAGACGCCCTTTACTTCCCAACAAGATGCATATTGAGTTATAATTCCCATATTTCTTTGCATGAGCCAAGCTAACTGGACAATGGGATTTTAAATCTGCAACATGTGGGAAACACCAACAGATTTATTTATTAAGCACTGAGTGCAATACCAACCATGGTGAACTGTAAACTATGGCTCACATTGAGCTCTTCAGATAATGTAGATAAATTTAAGAAATGAAAGGTCCTACTAAACATATTCTGGTCATCAGATGTGTATATGTGATTTTGAGTCAGTTGATTCCTGGAAACTTCCTGGAGAAGTCCCTGCAGTTTTATTGGTGAAGTTTTTTTGAAGTGGTTTGTGATTCCTTCCTTCCTAGTCACTTTCTGTCCTGAGAGAAAGTGACTGGCTCAAGGTTGGTTTTGGGCCTAACGCAGGACTAGAATGCACAATCACCTGGTTTCTAGCCTTGTGCCTTGAATACTATAACCAAAATGGCTCTTGGATCTTACACAGCTTTTTTATAACATAGATTGAAATCACATAAGAGGAGATGATGTCCCTTTTTCTTAAGAGCAGAATAGAATAAGATGGTGGAGGAGGAAGCTAATACCGCAAAGGTCTGCTTTCGGTTTATAACAGAGGGAAAACCCATTCTCAAAGGGCAAGTGCAGCTTCAGCCCCAGTTCCAAACTTCTTGTTCTGTTGCATATATCTGTTTCAGCTGGACCAGGTAGGGGGTAGAGTGACACAAAGCAATACCACTTGCCCAGAACAATTGGTAAAATAACATCTTTCCAGAGTGGGTCCTTTCCCCAACAATCTAAAAGGTAAGTGTGCTCTCCCCTATAGTATATGCAGATAGCTCTTGACTTACAACCATTCACTTACCATTAATCGTTCATTCTACCATGCATTCTAACAGCTCTGAAAAAAGTGACCTTCCTTTCTGACAAACAAAATCAATGGGGGAACCTGAATTTGCTGAAAGTCTGCATGGTTCACTTTCTTAACTGTAATGGTTTTCTTAACAACCACAGCAAAGAAGGTCACTTAACAGATACCTTGTTTAGCAACAGAAATTCTGGTCTCAATTGTAGTTGTAACTCGAGGACTATCTGTATGTGTGTTTTATTTAAACCAAACAAGTATTATTAATTAATTCCAGCTATCATTAGTACATAATGTAAAGTCTGGCCTAATGGTTAGGGCACCAGGCTAGAAACTGGGAGACTGTGAGTTCTAGACCCACCTTAGCCATAAAAGTTGGTTGGGTGAAATTGGATCAGTCATTCTTTCTCAGCCCAGTCTACCTCATAGGGTTGTTGTTGTAGGGAAAATAGAAGGAGGCAGCCTTCGCTGCCTTGAGTTATTTGTAAAAATAATAAAGTGGGGAAATAAATAAATAGTTTTTTAAAATAAAGTTTTTCTATTATTTGCCTCCAGGATTTTTGCATTATAATAACTAGGACTCCAAAGATATATGGAATTCTGGAAAGAAAAATCAAATACATCTGGAAGGCATGAAATAAGTAAATTCTAGAAAGGAGAAAATATTTAAAATAAATTGAACACCTTATTATACACTTTGAAGACATTTGACACCTCACCAAACTCAAAGCAACAAATTGGACTTGATTAATATCCTGGTTTTGCCACCTGCTCAAGACAGAATAGAGAATTTAGCATTCAAACAGGTTATGATTAAGTTGACGGTGTTTGGATAAGCAAACTGAGTCTACCTCCACATCTCCAATTTTGCAATCTCCTGTTCCTCCCAGAGCTGGCAGGAAATGATGCCATCCTATATTTTACGGTTCCCATAGCTCACCCTTATCACAAACCCAATATGGAGCTGTGCACTACTTCTACCATATTGCTTTAATGGACAACATTCTAAGAACCATGACTGCTGGTTCCTTCAGCTGAAATGCCAGCCCCATCCAAAGTCATCCAGCATGTGTAAAGTCTCCACCAATTGTCTCCACCAAATACTCTGGTTATTTCAGACACAGCATTTTTCTGAGGGTGTTGGGGTTTTTAAAAGTTCCTTGTATTCTTTTTGATTGAGTTTTTAGGGGGTTTGGGTAGGGGGTGGGAGGATGATACCTGGCAGGTGGCAGGGGGGTCCCCCCCGGGTTGTTGGCAGTCGAGAGAAGGTCATGGCGGGGTTGGAGTGAGGGTGGGACTCCCGGGGACTCCGGGGGTGGGGGATAGAGCTTTGATTCCTGTTGTGATGGGGAATGGCTGCAGTGGGATGAAGAGGGGATGGTATCGGCAGTCGGGAATGTGCCCCCATGTTTTGTCTGTGGTGGACTACACCAGACCCCTGGATGCCTCCTGTTCCCCTGGGGGTCTAAGAGAGAGGGCCCCTGAGGTTAAGCTAGTTTATTTTAATGCCAGGTCTGTGATTAACAAGGCTCCCCTCATCAGTGAATTGATTGAGGAGGAAAACGCGGACCTGGCTTGCATCACGGGAACCTGGCTGGGCCTGGAGGGAGGAGCCCCTCTGAATGAATTTGCCCGCCGATTTTTCGGGTGTTACACCAGCCGAGGGCCCAGGGAGGGGGGGGTTGTTATCAGGGAGACCCATGGTTACTCCTCCTCAGATAGACGTCTGTGAGTCCCTTTTCATGAGATGGGGACCGCAAGATCAGCTGGCCCTGTTGATTATGTACCTATCTCCCAGCTACGTATCAACGGCCCTACCTGGGCTGCTAGACGCCATATCAGGGTTGGTGGTTGAGTTCAATATTTGAACTCATTTGAATATTGATTCTTTCTTGTAAAAATTTATTCCTGTGAGCCGCCCTGAGTCCTTGTTGGGGAGACGGCAGCATACAAGCTTAATTAATAAATAAATAAAATAATTTTTCCCCTCTTTCCTGGTTCCCAATTTCCACCCTATCAAATACTATTCCTCAAAACCATCAGTCAACCACTCAATTATTCAACTTGTTGACCACTAAGTGACAGCAAGAGTTATTTTTAATTTCTTGGATGCCATTTAGTGATGATCTGGATTTGTGCAGCCTAGATCAGGGATCCCCAATCCCTGGGCTGTGGCCACTACTGGGCTGTGGGCCATGGAAGTGGGCCATGTGAGCAGCGAGCAAAAGACAAAGAGGTCAAGGATCAGACTAATTCAACAGTGTCCCATCCATCACCATTTAATTTCTGTGTGATTTTAAAAAATTACAGTTACCGGCAGTAAAATTAGGACCTTGTGAGGCCCCTCCTAAAAGAAAACATTTTTTTTTAATTTCAAACTGAATTGAGAGATGCCTACTTTTTCAATGTATTTTTCATGGATGAATAAATATAATGGGCAATATAAAAATTTAAACTGCTCACATAGTACTACAGTGCTTTCTTAAATAGATCATTTAAACAGCCCAGGAGTATCTTATGCCAAAGGTTTTGCTAGCAGATAATATGTTTCACAAGCAGCTTTATTCATTTACAATATTGAACCTCAATATTTTTATACATTGACAATCTGAAAGGGAGTAAAGGTTGAAGTAGAGAACAGAAAAAATTACATTCTACTCCTGAAAATTGGCCAAGTGAGCAGACTTATAGCCATGATCGTTTTCTAGGTTTATTTATGTAGGCTGCCTATCTATTTATCTCTGATACCTGTACATTCCTGCCAGGGGTGAAATTCACTTACCTTCCCTATTGGTTTGCAAATCTGCACATGCAGAAAGCCTTCTGCACATGCGCAGAGGCTTAAAATCATTGCAAAAAAGCAACATCATGATGTCTGCACAGGTGGGCGGAGCCTCCTGCAGCTGCCACTACCAGTTTGCCCGAGCTGGATAGAACCGGCTGAATTTCACCTCTGATTCCTGCACATCAAATTCTGATTCCCTCAAATCAATATACACATCCAGATGCATGTCTTTTGGATTGCTTTCCACATTAACACAGGAACTAATACAAAGGTGCTATCTACAGTAATATGAAAGAAACAGCAGAGAGAGTGCAGCAAACTACAGGGGGGAAACTGCTGGAAGCCAGCAGTTCAGTTTTGTTACTCACTGTTGATCATATATAAGATGGCTGGCTACATATATTTTTAATAAATAAATGAATTAATATGAGTAAAATATGCTTTTTAAAATATTTCTTCATGTCTCCTATGGTCCTTGCTCATTTAGTTGTATGTTCCTCAGAAATAAATATAAACCAAGATATACAACTGAATATCTTCAATAGATTGATATTTGAACATGGGTTAACAGATGATAACCCCTTCCCCCCACAAGGTTCATGTAAATATTAAGTCTTTCTTAATATTTACTGAACCCTATGGCCTATGGGGGGGCTCACAAGTCATGTGCCTCAGGATAGGGATCTCTCCCAATCACCACCAATTGGAATTAGCTCTGGGAAAAGAAAGAAAATAATTGCAAAACTATGACTTCACAACTAATCCTCACATTTGGTCTAGAAGTACGTATATCATGATTGATGACAAGACAGTCACACCACCACCATTCTGGATCTGCCAAAGGATATCAATAATATGTCCCTAAAACCTGACTGAAATTTGCTTCCTCTGGGGCTCTCTGAAGCATTAATCCTATAATCATTTCAACTTTCTTTCCTAAAAAAGGGGAAGTTGGAGATCAGACAGTACGTAGTGTCCAGATCAGGGGTGAAATGTAAAATTTGTTACTACCGGTTCTGTGGATATGGCTTTGGGAGGGGGGGGTGTAATGTGACTGGGTGGGTGTGGCCAACTTTTTTTTTTTAACTTTTCAAAGCATTTTTTCTAATGCTTTGAAAAGACTCTGCCGATCAGGCAACTCAGCTGTGATCGTCAGAGACTTTTCAAGGTCATCTCTTTGGCCAAGAGGTTGCAGAAAAAAATGCTTTGAAAAGCCTCTGACGATCCCAGCTGAGCCGCGCAATCATCAGAGGCTTTTTTTTTTACTTTTAAAACCATTTTTTCATCGGAAAAGGTTGTAGAAAAATGCTTTTAAAAGTTTTTTTAAAAGCTTCTGATGATCATACGGCTCAGTTGGGCATGGGGGAAGGGGGACGTGCAGGGATTTTTGCTACCAGTTCTCCGAACCACCTGCGGCCATCGCTACCGGATCAGGCGATCTGGTCCAAACCGGGAGCATTTCACCCCTGGTCCAGATATAGCTCCTTGAAGAAGGAAAATTCTACTACAACTTTCCAGACAGGAAGAACCATCCTTTCAATCAAGTATGCATTCACTGCTGCATGGATGAAGCTGGCTGTCCCTTCTCAAGCAGCCTTTACTAACCAAAAAGGACATGGATCTAAAAGACACATGGCTGAGTTAGCAGTCTGAAAGACCATATCTTCCAGAAGTTACAAGGTCAGATAACGAAAGTTCCCCTTGCAAAGAGTCACCCGACTGCAGCAGTTTTGGTGATGTGAAATAAATGCATCTCGCTGTTTTATTGCTATCTTATACACATTCACCGGAATTTACTCTTTGCCATCCTCCAAAAGGCATCTCAACTGTTATTAATCTCCTAGAGTTCCAAGGTACCCTCCAGGACTGACAAATATGGACAGACCACATAAGGAGCAATTTAACTCAGAGCCCAATTACTCATTTCAGGCAACAAATAAGGCCTTAGTTCAACTGCTGTCCAAATCTCCAGAAAAAACAAATATACAAGTTTCTTCTGGAACCCATCTGAATCTACTCCTTTATTATGTGAAAAATAACCAACAGGAAAAAAGGTAAGGCACTCTAGTAATTGTAGTCGTTCGGAGAACCAGTAATAACATTGGCTGGCCACTCCTCCGAAACGGTCCCCTGCCAGGTCGCCACTTGCTTACCCCACCCACCTCATCAATGGCTTTTTTTTTTTTTTACTTTTAAAAGCATTTTTTCTGCAACCTCTTTGGCTGAAGAGGTTGTAAGAAAAAAAATGCCTTTAAAAGCCTCTGGCGATCCCAGCTGAGTTGCCTGATCGTCAGAGGCTTCTAAAAGCATTTTTTTCTGCAGCCTCTTAAGGTTATAGAAAAAATGCTTTTAAAAGTTAAAAAAAAAGGTGGCCACACCTACCCAGTCATTTTAAACCGCCACCAAGCCATGCCCACAAAACAAGCCACGCCCACAGAACCGGTAGTAAAAAAAATTAGAACCCACCCCTGGTATAAACCATTTTAAAATCAGCATGGTCAGCAATTTCAAGAGATAAGATGCCTGCAGCAGTTTAATATAATAACACTGTAGACATCTGGAGAGTTAGGAACTGGTATGGTATCAGCTTGGTATCTGTCTTACAAATGGTTCCCTCCTGACTGAAGCTCAACATATAAACCAATTAACAATTTTTGTTCTCAAGTTTTGTCTAACAATGTGGCTCTAGTGAATAACATCAGAAACTTATTCCATCTTAATTGTCTCTTTTAATTAGGTTGAACATGTATTTAAGTGATCATGCTTTAACTTCAGCTCTGAATAATCCTACACCACAAACTCAGCTATTGTGTTTCCCCGAAAATAAGACCCTGTCTTATATTTTTTTGAACCCTGAAATAAGCCCTTGGCCTTATTGCCATGCGCTCAAAAGCCCGATTGGGCTTATTATCAGGGGATGTCTTATTTTGGGGAAAACGGGGTATATACAACTTCTTCAGATTAATAACCAAGGATAGCAATTACAACAATAACAAATGGTTACCCTTCCTAGCTAAAGCTGAGCTGAAACCAGGAAGATTTATTTATTTTATTTATTAGAATTTGTCAAACAAAAATGAGAACAAGAATAAAAGAAAAAATACAATGACAGAGACGATAGGCACTTATGCACGCCCCCTCTACTGACCACTTAAGTATGAAGTATGGTCCACGGAAATCAATTTGCAACTGAAACTATGAAAATTTGTAGCTGAGACAACTGGATCAGGTAGAGCATTCCTGATTTTGACAATTCTATTACAGAAATATTTTTTTACAGTCAAGTTTAGAACGATGTACATTGAGTTTAAAGTGGTTGTTCGTGCATGCATTATTGTGGTTAAAGCAAAAAAAAAAATCATTTGCAGGTAAAGGATTACTACGTATAATTTTCTATACCTAGGTCTGGCTGCAAGTGACACAGTACTGAGTTGTCCAAACTGAGAATTACCAGCCTAGTAACATAGGGAATTCTATTGTGTACAGAAGAGTGTAAAACTTTTCTAGTAAAATACTTCTGAACCCGCTCAATTGTACTGATGTCAGATAAATGGTGGGGAATCCAAACAGTTGAACAATGCTCTAAGGTTGGTCTAGCATATGTTTTATAAATTCTAATTAGCAATATGGTGTTTCCAGAAAAAAAGCTTAGCAAAATTAAATTTACAACGCTTAATGCTTTTTTAGCAACACTGTTCCAATGAACTTTGGAACATAGGTCATCAGAAATAAGTACACCTAGATCGTTGACAAAGTGAGGGTCATCTGTTAGATCAATTTCACCTAGGTTTATACTTGACATTCAGATTACATTTACCAATATGTAAGACAGAGCATTTATTAATCAAAATTTGAAGTTGCCATTCAGACACATAGTCAAGATCACTTCGCAAAACAACAGAATTATCTGTAGTATTAAATAATTTTATATCATCGGCAAACAGGATGCAATTGCTTTTAAGTTGATCACATGAGTAGTTGATATAGGACAAGAAAAGCGTGGGACCTAAAATGCTGCCTTGCGGAACACCACTGTTAACTGATGCAGGATTAGATAGCAAATTTCCTATTTTGAGATTCTTTTAGTGAAGACATTATCTCTCTACTAAAGTATTTTCTTCCTCTTTATCAATTGATCATTTTTTATTTGCACATGGATCAACAAATAAAAAAGAAAATCATAATTAATTAAGATAAAAAGGAAAAATTAATTGTTCTAAAATTGGAAGATATACTATGGTATTCTGTACAAATTGTAAAACAGCATTTACCTGTAGTCAAAGAAGTAAAATAAAATGATCATGTATTGCCTAGCACAAAGGAGACTTCCCTCCCTCTTTAATTAGGGGATCATAATAATAGAGTGAAGGAAAGCACATATTCAGAAAAATATATTCTTGTACTAGTATCACTCTGATTCTCATTGTTAACCAATCAATGGCAGGGATGCCATTACATAGCCACTATTACCTCATGGTATCATTGTGTTCAGGAAAAAGAGTGATTAAAGGCTCAGCCTCATATCCCTCTAATTGCAGAACAAATGTGCTCAGTTTTTATGTGATAAGTTATCATAATGCTTTATTTATTTTATTTATCGAATTTCAATACCACCAATCATACATGCATGCCTCTGGCTTTATCTCATCCCTAGAGACACAGCTATGGCAGTGTAAGGTAGTCTTTTGCTATTCTGATTTAAAATAATCCTTTCTTTATTCTTCTAACCATGACAAAGCATGAGAGCTTCCCACTTTAATAGAAATAGCACTTAGAGTTATATACCACTTCACAGTGCTTTATAGCCCTCTCTAAGAGGTTTACAGAGTCAGCATATTGCCCCCAACAATCTAAGTCCTCATTTTACCCACCTCGGAAGGATGGAAGGATGGGTCAACTTTGAGCCAGTCAGGATCCAACTCCTGCAATATTATATTCTAACCACTGTGCCACAAGGGCTCTTTAATCTACTGAGGGCTCCCCCCCGTCTCCAGTTGCTGCCACTGCCTTGACAGCCTGTAAGAGAGACCAGACACCTGCCAACAAATCTGCCCATGTAATGCTTAACTGGCACTTTCTGAAGCCCTTGTCGGGTACTCATGTACATGGGTTAGCACTCTTTTAAAAGATTGCTAGACTTGATTTTTAAACCCTTTAGAGTTTAAATATTTCAGAGAGTGAAATGTTAGTAGTTAGTATATAGAGAGTATACTTGCACAGAAGTTTGACTGAACACAAGAAAGAGAGACATGTCCTGTTGTCTGTCATTCTATCTACTTTGTAGGTTATTTCTGGGGGCATCTACTATGGCCACTCATTGCTAGCACTGTCATTGCCCTGAAGAAGAGTTGAGGACAGAGCTTGTTATCGATTAATCACTCCCTCCTGCTTCATCCCTTCTTCATGCCTGCAACTGTCAGCCAGGCTTGTATTTTTGGATATGGGTTTAGCGCTCTCTCAAAAGTCATGCTAGTTGGGTAACTTGACAGTTGGCCAAACCTGATAGTATGAAAGGACATGGCACTTCACCACACTTTAAAGAAGCAAAACCAAGAAAATTTACAATTGCTGCCCTTAATTTGCCCCAGGACAATTCACTGGCCTCATTACCAAAAAGAATAAAACTTGGGAGTGGGAACAACACATTTTCTGCCAGCATATTTTTCTGTCATCACAAGGCCTGCCAGATTGCATTTTAATGCAATCTGTGGCCTAAAACAAAAGGGGAAAAAATACTAAACTAGCCACAAACTGGGGTGGCAAGCAATCTGTGAAATGTACTAGAAATAGAATGGCCAGTCAGGACTAGAACACAACAGACCAACCCAAACTACTATAATACATCCTGAAAATGTTTGCAAATCAATATTTAAGAGTTTCACCAATGTAATAGTTTATTC
Organism: Masticophis lateralis; assembly: GCA_030761175.1. Classification (NCBI taxonomy): domain Eukaryota; kingdom Metazoa; phylum Chordata; class Lepidosauria; order Squamata; family Colubridae; genus Masticophis; species Masticophis lateralis. Next base: position 181,295,851 of record JAUDYJ010000001.1, read on the forward strand.
ACATGATAAGGTCAGCAGGACTGAACTGATATGACTATCTTTGCTATAGGGCTATTATATGGCACCACCAAAGCAGCACTTTTATGATTACTTTTGATTACTTTTTGATCCTGCATTTTCAGCATTTAAGAGTTAGATTACAGTATTAGACTGTAAATATTTCAAATTATCTTGTAACCGTGTTGGTTGTGTGTGATGGAGCACCTACAATTTCTGAAGGCAAATTATTCCATTGGTTGATTGGTCTCACCCTTAAGAAATTTCTTCTTAGTCCTAGGTTGCTTCTCTCTTTGGTTAGTTTCCATACATTGTTTCTTGTCGTGCCTTTTGGTGCTTTGGAAAAAAAATTGACTCCCTCATTTTTGTAGAAGCCCCTCAAATTTCCTGACAGAACAATTAATCAGTGGAACAACTTGTCTCCAGAAGTTGTAAATATATATTTATTTATTTATTTATTTATTTATTTATTTATTTATTTATTTATTTTTGTGATTTATATGCCGCCATTCTCCCTGAGGACTCAGGGCAGCTTACATACAAGAATCATAAATACAAATCACAGTAAAAAAATTAAAATGAACTAAAATCCCCATTAAAATCATTCTAAAAAGGAAACTATACAACCCCACGATCAAAATATTGTTGGAACAGCCATGTCTTTAATCCACGGCGAAAGGAGAGGAAGTCGGGGGCCAGCCTGAGGTCGGTGGGCAGACTATTCCAGAGGGTCGGGGCTCCGACAGAGAAAGCCCTCCCCCTGGGAGCCGCCAGCCGACATTGTTTGGCTGATGGCACCCAGAGGAGGCCAACTCTGTGGGAGCGCACCGGGCGATGGGAGGAAGGCAAGAGATGGTCCTGTAAGTACCCCGGGCCTAAGCCATGTAGGACTTTATAGGTAAGAACCAGCACCTTGAAACGGATCCAGAGAGCAACCGGTAGCCAGTGCAGCCCGCGCAGGAGAGATGTAACATGGGAGTAATGAGGGGCCCGGTAACTACCCGCGTGGCCGCGTTCTGGACTAACTGGAGTCTCCGGATATGTTCCAAGGGCAGCCCCATGTAGAGGGTGTTACAGTAATCCAACCGAGAAGTAACAAGGGCGTGAGTGATCGTGGCGAGGGCATCTCGGTCCAGGAAAGGGCGCAACTGGCGCACAAGACGTACTTGCGTGAAGCCCCCCCGGTTACAGCCGTCAGATGGTCATTCAAGGACAGCCGAGAATCCAGGAGGACACCCAGATTGCGAACCCTATCGGAGGAGGTAAGAGTCTCCCCACCGATCACTAGAGATGGTATCTCAGGATCCCGAGATGCCGGCACCCACAGCCACTCAGTCTTGGAGGGGTTCAGTCTGAGCCTGTTTTTACCCATCCAAACCCACACCGCCTCCAGGCAGCGGGACATCACAGAAAGGGCATCCCCAGGGTGGCCCAGGGTGGAGATGTAAAGCTGGGTATCATCCGCATATTAGTGATACCTCACCCCAAAGCCACGAATGATCTCACCCAGCGGCTTCATATAGATGTTAAAGAGCAAGGGGGAGAGAACCGATCCCTGAGGCACTCCACAAGTGAGAGGCCTCTGGGAGGATCTCTGACCCCCCGCCAATGCATACTGCGAGTGGCCCAAGAGGTAGGAGGAGAACCACTGCAACACAGTGCCCCCTATCCCCAACCCACTGAGTCGCTGCAGTAGGATACCATGGTCGATGGTATCGAAAGCCGCTGAGAGGTCAAGAAGGACCAGGATGGAGGAACAGCCCCCATCACGGGCCCACCAGAGATCATTCACAAGGGCGACCAATGCCGTTTCCGTGCTGTGGCCGCGCCTGAAGCCAGATTGGTAAGGATCCAGGTAGTCCATTTCCTTCAGGAAATGAGGGAATTACTGTACTCCAACACTGGAAGTTTTTAAGAAGAGATTGAATAACCATTTGTCTGAAATTGTGTAGGGTTTCCTGCCTAAGCAGGAGGTTTGACTAGAATACCTCCAAGGTCCCTTCCAACTCTGTTATTCTATTCTAAATATTGGAACAGTGCTATTTTATTGTGTTATTTTATTGTGACTTGGACTAAGGAGAAATTTCCTAAGGGTGAGACCAATCAAGTTGGCCATGCCCACCCAGTCACATTACACACACACACACACACACACACACACACACACACACACACACACCACCAAGCCATGCCCACAGAACCGGTGGTAACAAATTTTAGATTTCACCATTGCTGGGAAGATTCTGACAGTATGCCTTAGTGGAATTTATTTCACAGGTCTTCAAAGAAGCCCCATTTGCAATTTAACACACTTTGAGTACAAAGACATTTTGCCCAATTACTTTACTGCCTGCTGCTTGGCAGTGTATCTGCCTTACTCTATGAGCATCTGCAGCTGATGACATACAGTTGGTGAAAATGCACATTTTCCTTCCAAAACACAGGCCACAAGAAGGAACATACAACTTCCTAATGCCCATTCCATAAACACCACAGCATACCACAGCAAACTATGCCCTAAGCATTAAGTACTTTCTATTTATTTTAGAAAAGTAATTAGCTACATAAGTGAAGTGGAAACTTAAAGATAACCCCCCCCCGCCCTGTATTTTTTGCAAAGGTTTTCATAATTCTCAGTTCACACCTAAGAAATTCTGGAATATTATATTTTGGGGCCAATTTGAAATCAATTAAGTTTGTAAACCACAGCTCTCATGCATACAATTTATAGAGGGAGGAGGGAGCGAGCGAGCGAGAATTTCAAAACGGCATTAATATTCAGGTTGAGATAGCAGGATCTGTTGTCCTCTGCTTAAGTTTATGACACTGTGGTTATTCTTAGTGCTTGTTCTGCATAGTTGCAGGGTCCATTTCGTCAGTGTCACCCAATTGTCTTCCACATCTAAGGAGGAACTAGAACTTGGCTTTCCCCACTCCTAGTCCAGTGCCTTAACCACTCCACCATGCTGGCTCTCAATTTTATGATACCATTGCATAATTTGGGGCCAATCTGAACTCAAACGTGCAAGTTTCATTACATAATGGTCCTATAAAATTATCTACTGTATATAATCTCTGGTCAGATGGAATAAATATATTCATGGTGAGACAGAGATATAAACTTTTTTGTTCAATAAATAAACTGCTTATAGTTGCATCATTGTTTTTAATCATCGCTAGCCACCTTGAGTACCTGCTTGAATAGAAAGTTGGGACATAAATAGAATAATGAACATGCACACACAAAGGAAGTATTATTATTGCCTCTCAAAAAAAATTCCAAAAATGGAAGTGGGCAAAATTTTAGCCCTCACTAATACATCCCTGATCACTAATACATCACTAATACATCCCTGTATTTGCTCTGACTGACAAACACCATTTCCACTGTTAGCCTGCAACCTTTGTCTTACATACAACTGCAATATTAACAGATGTTTGAATTGTTCATCATTGTCTCAGTACTTGTCACATCTGCTACCACAGGAGGTAAAAATAACCAAGACAAAAACAGACCTCAACATTATTTTTGGTACTCTCTTATCACAACTGCAATTACAAGCCAAATGTAATTTTCCAAGTGTAACCTTTTATTGTGTGAATAAAAATATATCAATAAGAAAGTAACATATCCATGTTTTATAGCAGTATTCCTCAATCTTAGCCATGCCTGCTGTAAATTTGGGGAGTTCAAGTCCACACCTCTTAAAGTTGCTGAAGTTAAGAGAAAAACTTTACAATGGTCCAAAGTTTATTCTAGTAAACATGTTTTCAGCAAGACAGATTGACTTCTCTTTAAAAACTGGTTCAAGCCAGTTCAAATCTCGTTCTTAAAGGTAGAATTTACAATCTCACATATTTTTGTCTTTGCAGCTCTGAATGAACAATGGCAGGGTCTTAACGGAAGGAGCCAGATGATATAGGCGTTTGTCCCTTGCCTCATTTATTAATCATATTTTTTATTTTTTTATTAATCATATTTCTATGCCGCCCACTCTCTGAGGACTCTGGGCGACTTACAACAATCGACAATATACAAAATAGCATATTGCCCCCAACAATCTGGGTCCTCATTTTACCCACCTCGGAAGGATGGAAGGCTGAGTCAACCTTGAGCCGGTGAGGTTTGATCTGCTGATCTGCTGAACTAGCAGTCAGCTGAAGTAGCTGCAGTACAGCACTCTAACCACTGCGCCACCTCGGCTCTTATACACAAGGAAACAAGCACAAGAAGGAAGAAATCAGGAATGGTAGAGTTGGAAAAGTACTTTGGACATACCAAAACCTAGGACCTTGTCTGAGTAGCCTGAGTAGCGTAGGGGAGTAATGCCTCCTACAAAGGCAGCATTTAAGATCCAGCTGCTGCAATTACTGGCGAGTTCAATCCCAGGCAGGCTCAAGGTCGACTCAGCCTTCCATCCTTTATAAGGTGGGTAAATTGAGGACCCAGTTTTTGGGGGCAATAAGCTGACTTTGTATAAATATAAATATAAATATACAAAAGTATGAAGGCTATTGCTTAACGCGTTGTAAGCCGCCCTGAGTCTCCGGAGAAGGGCGGCATATAAATCAAATTAAAAAAAAAAATAGATACAGACCATTTGGACACATAGATGCATGAATGTGGTACAGTAGGCTAGGGTGAACTAAAGCAATAATGAGGCAAAAATTGAAGTACTCTATGAATGATGAATAAAAATATAAAGAATCAGCCATGAATTTTCATGACCAAAAATTGCCTAAAAAGAGCTAGACTTCTTCCTTTTAAACTGTAACAATATTATAAGACAAGTCTTATAAAAATCAACTGGTCAAAATCCAAGTGGTTAAGTCCTTTAGGTTATAAAGTAAGAGGCAAAGAGCAGAGTAAGTTGTGTATGTGTCTAGCTGTCATAGACAGAAGGAATAATTTTAGAAGAACAGGAGAAAGTGATGCAATCAAAGAAATCTGAGTCCTGCGCATGATTGTAATCTGAGAAAGCATTTCAGACAAGTTATTACAAAAATAAAGGGAGAAAGAGGAGAAACATTCAGACTTGCAATTAACTTAAAATAAAAATAAAAATAAAAAAGTTAGTATGCCAGGAAGACTTGCTGACTACTGGAGAGACCAAACTGGTTTACAAGAAAGACCAAATGAAGAACAGAACAGAGGCATGAGAAGACAAAGCACTACATGGCCAGTACATTAAAAAAAATAGCAGGAAAAGCAGATAATAACAAGACCTGGCAATGGCTAAGAGTAGGAAAGTTAAAGAAGGAGACCGAGGGATTAATTCTGGCTGCACAAGACCAAGCCTTAAGGACAAATGTATACAAAGCCAGAATTGAGAAGACAGCAACAGACAGTAAGTGCCGCCTATGCAAAGAAGCTGAAGAAACAGTGGACCACCTGGTAAGCAGCTGCAAGAAGATTGCATAGACTAACTATAAACAGCAGCATGACAAACTAGCAACAATGGTGCATTGGAAGATCTGCGAGAAATATCATTTGCCTATAAACGAGAACTGGTGGGACCATAAAATAGAAAAAGTCATAGAAAATGAAGAAATAAGTTAAATTGCTCTGGGACTTCAGAATCCAGACAGACAGGCACCTGCCACTTAACACCCCAAACTTAACAGTTGTCAACAAAAAGACAAAAAAAGTCTGGATAGTGGATGTGGCAGTGCCTGGAGACAGCAGAATTGAAGAGAAAGAACTGGAAAAGATAACAAAATACAAAGACATACAAATAAAAATGGAATGACTATGGCGAAGTCAAGCAAAGGTAGTACCAATAGTAATAGGCAACTTGGGTGCAGTCCCAAAACAACTGGAGCACCACTTGAACATCATTGGCACTGACAAATTTGCTATCAGTCAATTGCAGAAGGCGGCTCTACTTGGAACTGCTTCCATCCTGAAATGATATCTGTAACACCGTCAAATATCTAGATTTGCTTATCCTAGGTCCTTGGTAAGAACTCGATAGGTAGACAAAAATGCCAAAACCAGTCTGAACATCTGGCTGACTGTGCGAATAATAATAATAATAATAATAATAATAATAATAATAATAATAATAATAATAATAATAGCATGCCTGACTTTCCTAGTCTGGTCTACCTTAAAGAGCAGACTAACCTAACTAACCTGAAGTGGCACAGCCAAGATGCAGATTTATAGGCTCATATGGAACACAGCCTATGAAACAAAGAAGGTTATATAGAACTACTGAAATAGAAATAAATAGAAGGAATTCCAATTTTTTACTTCTCTACTTGATGTCTCCAAGACAAATTAAATGGGATAAAGTCTCAAGGCCAGATACTCGCCATCTTAGAAACTAGTCTTAATAAAGGGACAGAATAGTTTCAGCAACAACCCAAATGAATTTGGCATCTGCATTTAATTGCTTTCTCTCATAAAAGCGAATGGTTGTGATTAATTTCTAATCAGATCGTAATTTGGAGGAAAGCATTGCTCTGTACACAAAGAACCATAGTGTATTACAAAATATTCATCCTGCCTTCTGTCATTTCCTATCAAAGCCAGACTTGATGGGGAGGCCATAAAGAAAAGAACTGAGCCATTTTTTGAACACCAACTACTTTAGTTGCTAAGTAGGGCTTAGCACAAGTTGCTAAGTAGGACCAGCACATGTTACATAGTACAGGTAAACTGTGTGGGAGAGTTAAGTTATTGAAAGATATACCCCAAATTCCCTGCTAAATTCCTTGATCAAAATCCATCCTTCATCAGATTCATCAGAAGAGGCAGAAGTGCAGAGCAAAAGGTGTAGTCTTTGATGCCTGGCTGAATGTTATGCCAGTGCAGTATGTCTTGTGGTCATCTTTTCCTTCAATCCTGTAGGTGATTGGCTGAACACTTGTCACTCCTTTAGTAACCTTGTTTTGAAACCTGTTACTATCTCTGCACCACCCACATGTCAAAAATCCAAATGTACATCTCAAATGCTCTGGGGCATGAAACAACGTGTAAATTAGTAATAATATAAGCAGCCTGAGTTTAAAAGGCTGTATTACCTAGTACAATATTATCTATGCTCAAAAATAACTCCTGTTGAGCTCACTGAGAATGTAGGTATAGGAGTGCAGTTTTACACAGTATGCATACATAGTCACACTGTCTCTCTTTCAAATTCTGCATGTGTAGAATTGGAATAGTTAAATTTGGGTAATGACAACCAAGAGGAAATGGACAACGCAGTTCTATTACTGGCATGTTTTAATGAGATCAGATTTTTGCATGATTTACTAGTTGGGAAAGATTATTTTTAATGAAAAGAATTACAAAACATTTGTGAATTTCTTTATATGTTCAACAACCTTACTCTGGCAAGACAAAACCTGCCATTAATATCTTGCATTTCAAACAAAAGATGAACTTAGTAGAAGCTTTCTGTTCTTACTGTCATTTACAGTCTAAAGCTTCTTTCTGAAAAGCCAAGATTATCCAAAAGCTCCTATGGGATGTTGTAAAGTGGCATAATTCAATGCTACACTAAGAAAATTAAAAAGATGTGGGTAGAGATAAACTTTCTTCTACAAATATTTTAAGATAAAGGCGTGGCCAGGGACTACTTCTCTATCCCAGTTTCCTGATTAATAATAGGAATAGTGCATTACTTGTCAAATTTGCATGATCCAGCTAAATGAGCTTATCTACCCTGAATATTTAATAAAGCTCGAAGGTATATTGGACAGTAACAATAATATGTACAAACTCATTATAATTCACAGCTCATCTCTGTCTTAGAAGACTAAAAGACATAATTTAATGCTGTAATAACAAACTGTTTCATTTTTTTATGCAATAACCACTATTACATTCTAAATGCCGAACTTTATTTTTGTCTAGGTTACCAGTACGAAAGAGGACAAACACATTTACCTTTTTTTTACCTGCAAGATTAGCAGGTTCTTCTAAAATCTTCCATACTTAAATAATTGTCTCCCCTTCCCCCCAATAGAATCACATACTTTGTAATGCTCCAAATACATCACTATTTAAAATAAAATAGTGTTTATGTTTAAAAATAGTGAGCTCTTTGCAATCTGCAGTGAATGGCATGACATCATCATTTGCATTTGTTCTTGTTTTTCAAGAACAGGGATTTGTTTGCTCTCTTTGCCAGCATTACTGCAAAAGTCTGGCTGATATCATCAAGATCAATAGAAAACAATGATCCTTAACACACCAGGTTGGATCTGTTTTAATGAATTTCTTTAGGAACTGCTGTTGAGTTTGTTCCTTGCAGATAAATCAGATTAAACTTTTGGAAAAGCAAGATAAATAACTGCTGCCAGGGCTAGAGAAACTGATGAGAAATATTAACATTCCCCATTCATGCTTTCCAGCGTTTATGCTCCCTAACCTATCAACCCATCACAAAAGAAATATTGCAGTACTTTTTATGGGAAAAAGCCTAGAACAAATGGAGCATTTAGAAGAACTCTTAACTTTATTAATTAAACAATAATATACTGTATGTTATTCTTGACATAACATATACTGTATTCTCAGTTCAGCCATCTCCATTGCCATTCAATCAGATGTCTGGAAATTCTGATAGCTGCTCTCCTAATATTTCTTGAAGAGAAATATCTCAGGTTAGGAATTGCTGGCTATTGTAAAGAAATCATGCTTGGATTAAAAAGCGCTACATCCTGTTGCCGAAGAAGTGCTTCTTTCTGCAAGCTCCTCCCAGAGATTGTTGAACAAACTCTGGCTATTGGCATGACCAGGGATCATAGAGCAAAGGCCTTCCTGTTAGACAGCAACCAAAGGATTCACTGATGTAATATTTCCAAAAATCCTGATGACATGTTAGAGGGGAAAAACCCAAACCATTACTATAGGAATATATTAAATGTATTATACTTGGTTTCTCCATTAAATTAATTTTATTTTTCATATTAAATTTAACAGTTGCATTAATTCATATAAGGAAAAATGTAATTGGTTGGATGGTTTTGGCACAAAATAGTGGGTAAACAACAAATCGGTTAGAATTTATACTGGTTATGAAAATCAATTACTATAGTAAACTTCAATAGATTGAATCCTATGTTCTTGTATTTCAATTTTTGAAATAGTACTTTTTTAGCTCTCTTCACTGGGTTAGGTGACATTCAAAATCCCTGGGACAAAGGAAAAAGTTACGGATAAATCCTGCTTTAGATTTCCCACATACACTCCTCATGTCAGCTGGAAGCTTAAAGGGAATAACATCTACATCAGGCCCCAAACTGGCCAGAACTTTCCTGGATCAAGAGTTTTCAAGTTTGATTCCAGCAAATGTTCTTACATGAAGACCAAAGCACTTTGAATTCCTCAGATAATAAAATATTCCCATATTTGTGCTTTGTAGAGAGTGGCCTGGACAGCATGGTTAGCAGCATGGGCATCTGCAGGAGGGAGAAAGTGGGGTGGGGGGATGACAATATGGATGAGATGACCCAATCATGAGAATGCCACAACTTCAATATATTGTATAAGTTCTTAATTGCACCATTTGCATGATTAGTTCATCTCGTATGCCTTGGGTTAATAGTGTCAGGCATCAACCTTTAGCTATTGAACTATATTCAAGATTTTGCTTTTGACCTGTAAAATCTGAAGCTATTGGGAGCTTTAGATACCCAAGGGACCTCCTTCCCCATTATACTTCATCAATGACAATCAACCAGGGACCTTCTGCTTGTGTGAAGAGCCACAGGAGGCCACTTCACAGTGACTTATGACAGCTTTTCTCTACTGTGTCATTGTCAGTCTAGAATAGTCTTTCCTTGGACATATGTGGGGCTCCTGCTGTTTTAGGCTTCTCTTGAACATCTTTCTTGTTCAGGCATTCCCTACAATTACAGCAAGATGAATAGTTTTGTCTTCTGCTTTTGTCTTTCTTTTCTCTATCCTTTATAGTATGTATGGTTCTTTGGACAGTTATGAACTAATGGATTCTACCGAGTATTTTATATACTAATTATGAATACTAATACCAATATATCACCTATCAAATAATTCCTCTAATTCTGGCCAGAAAATAGATTTGTGCTTGATTTCCTTTCTTAAGGTATATGAGCTATTTTACAGTTAAAAAACAGCAAACTGATCCAGGAATAGAAATGAGACAACATTGAAAAATCTCTTTTGGAATATTTTTCCTCTGCAATATAATAATTTATATTCAAACAATTTAATTAGAACAGTAACAATAACTGTAGAATATAGCTTTATGTTTCTTTTCAGTTATACATAATTAGAGTTGGAATTCAAATATCTATTAGTCCTCAATGAACATATGAGACTGGCTCTGAATATGCAATTGATTCAGTTATTTTTTCATTTTTCTTTTCATTTTATCCTACTTTTATTACTGCGGTAGAATATAATGTAATAGTTTGCATCTCCTTTCAACCCCCCCTCCATATCCAGTTTGAATATATTCTTACTGGGCAGACATTTTTCAGTCTTGACCGCCGTTACCCAAGAATAAATTCTATTGAAGAGAATGGGCTATCTAAGCAAAATTACAATGGGTTATTTTCTAAATTTCCAAAAGGAGCTCACCTTGCCCTATAATTACATAAAAAGTGTGTTTCCCCTTGCTTCCAGCATTTGTTTTTATATCTCCGTAACTACTTGCAGATACTGAGGAAAACAACACTATTCTTTTTCCTCTTCCTTTGCTACTTGTCTCGGAACAAATGGGCAAAAAATACATTGTTGCTTATATTGGTAATTGGAAGCTTTGAGAAAATTGACTCTCTGCTCAATAGAGCTTCACCCAGACTTGCCCTTATAATAGTCATGTGATCCCAGATCAGGTTTGAGAGCAACAAAGTGGGTGAATATATATCAAATGGGCCCTTTTGACCAGACGCCTGGAAAGGACTCTGCCAGAGATCCTACATTCCGACTAAGACCAGGGAACCAATAGTCTGTGATACAATAGAAGGCAGCTTAATAAGTCTATATGCTTTGAAAGCCAGTGGATGATAGGGCTAAGTAGCCAAAACACTGAAAGGTAATACAAGAAGTAGAACTTAATATTGAAATCTACTTGCTGTTTGTTTGTTTTTTTGTTTGTTTTCCAGAAGATATAGCATAGTCCTTAGAATTCAGGATGAAATTAAAGAATACAAAATATACACAAACTGAAAGGCTGCATGCAGTTTGAATGCCATAACAGGCATGATCTACTGTAAATTTTAGTTTGCCTCGTAATAGAAAGCTACAGCTAACTCTAGCAATCGTATCCAGGTGACATGTCTTCAATAAACAAGAATAGTCCAGCCTAAACATTTGCAAAATACTTTTATTATAAAAATAATAAAAGCCATCCATGTTTTTTTCAATCTATCGTGCAAATGGTTGCAAAATGAATGAAATCTTGATGAATGTGTAACCCCTGTGGATGCCCAGGAAAAAAAGTTCTGCAGCTTTTATACAAACATTTAAATATGAGCCTTTATGGAATGACTTCAAGAATGAAAAGTAACAAAAAGGAGGTATGTGTTGTTTTTCATGTAACTGTATATTTATAAATCCAATATATAGCATTCAATGACATTGATATAGACATCTTTCTGTTATAACCGGGTCAAAGCAAATAAGACTTTTTCTTTTCTTTTCTGGAAATTTTGCTTAACAGAATAAACTAAGATATGTAATATCTTATGTATTTGTTTATATGAATCACCTTAATATTTAGAAAGAAATATTGTACCCCATAATTTCTTTTTGGTGACTCAGAACATAAGCAAAAAAACAAAACAAAACAAAACAAAACAAAGTGTTTTATTCTATTCTATCTGGGTGGTTCTGATTAGTGATTTAGTAAAAGCATGGTTTTCATTTCATCACAGTTCCAAGAACTGAAATAATTACATTTGTTATGATACCTGGAATGGCTTGTCAGAATGCAGCTATCACTAATGACTCTTAATGGCACTCCAGGACTATACCAGAACATCCAAGAAAAGCATACAACTGCCCCACAGAAAGGTCATCTGCAAATGAAGCACCCATATCCCAGCATGAATGTGAACAGGTGAAAAGTATGACATACCTTACCGTTTGTCTGTGACCAAGTCAAACCCAAGGATGATGTCACGTTAGAAAGAAAAAGCTGGAGAGCCTGCAAAAGAACACACCCCCAATTAAAATTGTTACCTTGAAAAGGTCTTTCCGTTTGTTCTACATCTGAACATGTATCCTGTTTATTTAAACCCACAACAAAAAACCCACAATAAAACAAAAAACCCACAACAAAACAAGAGTGATCCACAATGCCTGCAAAAATCTACCAAGCCCTTCCAAACATAAAACAGACTCCATGTAATAGAAATATGCATCTACTACTTGCTTTACAAAAAGAGTCTGAACCGATGGATGCTGTTTACAGCAGGAAGGGCTCCAGTAAAGCAGCATATTGCAGGTATTTCCAAAGGGATGCACACAAAGCTCATGGTGAAACAGAGGGAGTAAAAACATTACCAGCTTCTGTGTTGAAATGCCACAAAGGCATATCCTTAAATAACTGCAGCTTAATTATTCTCCCAATGCATGCATTAACATCCGTGAGCTCGCAGTCTATTTCCAGACAGACACAGTCTGCTAGCCACCAGCTTGTAGCTTCCGTATATATGTCGGGGGGAAAGAAAACCGCACATCAGATGAAGTCCCCACAGTGATGAAATGGAGAAGAGGCCGCATGGAAGACACAGACAGAGTTTGCTGGCTGCAGAAATTTCCAGAATGAAGGCGAGGCTGCCAGTTCAGCCATCATTCATTTACAAAAGGAGACTGCACTCGCCTCAGTGAAAGCAGGTTCTTGAAAGGGTCCTGAGTGCCTGATAGGCATTTTAATTGCACCAAACTGAAACATAAGCTGAGCGATCAGGTCCCAACTCTCAGAAAAGCCAGCAATTGGATTTCTTTTGCACATCAAATAAAAACTGCATACACAGACAACATGGCTTATGAAATGTAATTTTAGATGTCCAATTTTTAAATATATTTTAATTTTATGGAGTGCACTGCTACTCTTATCTTTCCCTCTGTGAAAAGATTTCTTTCCATTTTGCACCTTTCCATTATTTTCCCTCTTTAATTCATAAAGAAACAACACTAATTATAATCAAAAATATATTGTATCATCAGATACAATGGGCATCAGATACTTTTCAACAGACTAGATATTCCTCTTTTTTTTCTTCAAAATCACAGCCATCTACTTTGAATGTTTACTTACAAATAGATCTCACTGAAATTAACAGGATTAATTCCCAGGTAAGTATGCAACTATGAGGCTAGCAATCTATAATTGCAATTAACCTCCAAAACATAGAAGATAGTCTGTCAAATTATTGGAAAATGTTTTGAAAAATATTTTCTCATAAATCTCTTTTAGGCATACAGTATCTGGGCTTATCCGATTTCAGAAAGTTCAGAAAATGTAATGGGGACAATAAAGTCTTTCTGAATGTCAGTTCCAATTTATTTAAAGCATCTTCTGAGAATAAATGTGTGCAACTGAACTACATGTATGTTTTAGTGACTAACATAAGAATCAGGGGGTTGCAATAAATATTGTACAGCTATTGTACATTTGTACCGCTAAGAGGTTCCTGCTCCCCAATCATTTCTAGTACAATGTACAGATTTCAGTTCATCCCAAACTTCCCTGTCTCATAGCTCACTTACCTGAGGGAAAAGGCTTCTTGGGGGGAAAAGGATTTAGAAAGATAAAAGGGCAAAAAAGGCCAGATTTCCACTGGAACTGATGCTGAAGTAGAGAGGGTTAAATAAAATTCCTAGTATCACCGTCTTTATGGAATTCTTTCCCTATGAGTCAGAAAAGGGTTATTTGGGTGATTGGTGGAACATCTTGGTCTATGCAGGAATCCCAACTGAAGCATCTCCAATAAATGGCAGCCCAACCTTTCCTTGACATACCCAGCGAAGGGGACTTCTTAAACTTCTCAAGGTGCTTGCCTCCATTACTGTCCTGCTCTTATTATTGCAAATGTTTTGTTTTTTTATCATTCAACCAACATTTGCCCTTCTGCAAGTTACATTTATTATTCCATGCCTTCCTCTCTAGGAGAAAACAGACCAGGCCTTCTCCCCCAACCCCAACCCCCCACCCCAGTGACACATCTTTTCAGATACTGGAAGAGTTATCTCCTCGCTTCTTCGCAGGATTTACTTTTCTAATCCCCTGCTCACTCTCACCTGCCTTCTCTGAACCTGTTCTAATTGCTCATTACCAATAAAATAGAAGCGTTATATCCTGTGATTTAGAAATTTTTCAGATTAAAACTGTATTTGCATTTTGGAGCCACATTACATTGTTGACTGCCTTTCAATTTCAATTATTATTAAAAAAAAATCCCCAATTATTTTTACTAAACTGTGTTTTCTTCCATTCTATACTGTGCATTTAATTTCAACTTCAGTTATTAACAAAATTGCTAAATAATACATGAATATTCCCTAGTATTGATATCTGATTGATAGTTCTATAAATTCCTAGTTCCTCATTTGCCCTTATATAAAGGCAACATTTATCCTGTATTGTCCAACAACAATACAACATTTATTGATGTACTGTTGTATTGTTGTTGGACTTCTTTGCTATTGTAATTTTAGTGTATCTTCTTTTTTAAGAATTGCAACTCATCTCAAAATACCTATGCAGATCTCCATTGGCTGAACACAAACTGGTCAAAGGGGGGGGAGGACTGGGATGAGGGGAAAATACGATATCAACAAGAGAGTAAAAGAACTGAAATGGAAATGGGCTGGTCACATAGCAAGAAGAATTGATGGCAGGTTTACCAAGGCAGTCATAGAATGGATCCCACTTGATAAAAAGCATCCATGAAAGAGACCTAAAACAAGGTGGATCGATGACATCAGCAAGTATTACCAACCCAATTGGCAAAAGAAAGCTCAGGACCGTATTGGTTGGAAACCTGAGGAAGAGGCCTTCATCCTGCAGCGGATAGATAATGGCTGAAATGATGGTGGTGGTGGTGATGGGGATTAAAATGCTTTAAGTAATAGCAATTCTGCTGACATTTTAATATTTAATATTGTAAAATTATAGTATGTAGGAAAATTATTTATGAAAAGACTCTGGTTGTCATATTGGAAAGCAGAAATTGAAACGACTGCAATTCAAGAGCCATAGGTTTCCTTGATCAGTTTTTCTTTGATATTTAACTGTTCCTCTTCTGTTGATTATCAGATTCTGTCCCCTGCCCATTTTGAATTATATATTCCGAATCCCACTAGGATCAAGATAAAAATTGCTGCTGGATTTGTCATATTAATGTTGAAATAAGACTGAATAGTATCTATCTTCATGCCTGGGAATCATGAATAATCAATCACAATTCCCTAAAAGCCTAGCTTTTGTATCTGAAAACAAGGATACATTCCCAGTTTATTGATAATTTTCCTTCTTTATTTATTTATTACAATTATTTATTGGCTGCCCAACTTGCCATAGGGTAGTTCATACACTTCCTATCTTTAAAATATTATTAGATTGGAACAATGATGATTATGGGTTTTAAGAATACTAAATCAAATCTAAATCTCAAAAAATAATAATTACAATACTGGAAGTACACTATCAAATTACTTACTTTACAAGAAATGAGCTAAATGTTGAACACTTTATTCTTGATTTGTTTATTTCTAATTTAGATTTCCAAGGCCATGCTGCTCAACAATGACTATGTAATTGTAATTGCTCAGTTCTGAGCATTAAAAATGTTTTGATTCAAAAGGAATGTGCTTTTTCTTTTTTAGCATCAGAATCTGACTTTAAATAAAATATCTAGGACATAGCTATTTTAAAAAAAGTGCCTACAATCACTGAAATTAGTTAAATCAGTTTCTAAAATATATTATTTCTAATTATTTCTTTACTAATGAATAAGTTTCAGATAAAGAAATATTATTTGTATGGTTTACCTGATTGTACACCTTGGAATGGAAGCTGTATAAATATGGAGAGATTGGTGATTACTGTTATTATTCAGTATAAAAAGGAGAACAGTAATCAATTATGCATTTATTTATACAAGTAGGCTTCTTTTCCACAAACAGGCACTCAAAAGATGCATCAGCTAATAAAATCAATCATGTCTGAATCTAAAATAAAATTAAAGCTTCTGGATTAACATTACTATAACATATAGCAATTAAATTACAACAACGTATTTCAATTAAATAGTTTAGGACAGTGATGGCGAACCTTTTTGGCATTGCGTGCCAAAAGTCTAAGCACGTGTGCGCTGTCACGGTCCCGAGTGCCGGAACCCATAATGCAATGCCTGCCCCCATTTACACATGTGTGCACGACAACCCCCACGCTCCCTCTACAATGCACCCCACACTGTGCATGCATGCTCCCCAAATGCATCCCCACCCACTTTTTCCAAGTGGGCCGGCATACCTCTTACCAGAGGACAACTAGGTACTGGCCGTTCCCTGGTGAGACAGCTGTTCCCCGCCCGGCGCATGGTGCTGCCAAGATGGCTTGGCTGATGATCAGGCAACTCCAAAGTTTCTTGCTAAACGTGTTCGTTCTCTTGCCTGTCTTCTTTCCCTGTCTAAAAGAGCCGCGCTTGTAGGGGAGGAGAGATCTGACTAAAGAGCTGTGCTTTAGTTGTGCTAAAAAGCTGCCTCCTGCCTTCAATGATCTCCAAAGTCTCTCCCCCGATTGAGTGCCACCTGGCTTCCGTGCCTCCTCAGATCTTTGCAGTTTCTCCCCCCCATCGCATGCTAGGTTTCTCCTGCTTTCCTGCCACGGAGAGGCATCTGCAGAGGGTAGAACCTGCAGAGATCGGGGAAGGCCCTGCCTCTGTTCATGCACAGCAGAGACGAGAAGACCAGCTGGCCGATTGGAGGTGCGTGCATGTGCAATGGACCTGGGCTAGGGCGATGGCTGGCGTGCCGGCAGAAAGGGCTCTACTTTCCACCTGTGGCACGCATGCCATAGGTTCGTCATCACAGGTTTAGGAGAACTAAAACAATTTTTAAAACAATCAAGTCTACTGCAAGCTTAAAAAAGTGAAAGATAATAACATATTTGTAGTTCTGGCACTGTCAGAAATAAGACCAAGATGGTCTCTGAGATCAGCTTCAGTCAATGTCAGTCTTCCTGGTTAGACCAGACAAGAAATATGACTAGATGAGCTAAATCTATTTTATCGTAAAGTTACATTAATAGAATGTTGAAAGTCTTGAATGTACAAAACTTCCCACTATCACTTTTAACTCCTTGATCCATGGGAGGAGGGTCCTTCCTAAATTTCTTCCTCTGACTATTTAGCCACTGGGGGTTCCTCCCTCTCTTGTCAGTTTCCTAGACAGGATCTCTTCCCCTCTTTCCCCAAGGACATTCCCATAGTCCATTGCAGTCAATCTTCATTATTTGCATATTCTTCAGTTGTGAATTCGTCTATTTGTTAATATTTATTTATAACACACAAATCAATACTCTTGGAGTCACCCAATGCACTCAATGTTCCTGAGTTTGAGCAAGGCCTTCTCTCATATTGACAATCTTACTTGTTAAAAACGTGCCCCAGTCTAGTGTTCCTAAGCACAAGACTGTGATATACCTTACAGAAAAAATATGTGAGGTAGATAAGGTTCATTCAGGCATGAATTATAACGCTGTTGACCATGAGTTCTATGTTAATGAATCAACAATATGGTACATCTAGAAAAAAGAGAGGCAATTTGCTGATCAGTATGTAAGCATCTGGAATTTGCTAAAGTAATATCTATAGTGCATGATGAACCTATGGAAAAAGATAGATTGGCTAATGTAGCTACATTTGCCAATTCTTGAAACAATGGCCAATTTTTAAAAAAAGTGTGTCAGACAACATTATTCTGAGTCTGAAAGTCAAAGAAGTTTATGGTCATGTTATCTAGGGACAGGCTAGTGCTGGCTGGCTCACGCATTTCAAAAGGTGATACAGCATGAAAAATGTTAAACTTGCAGATGAGGCAGATTCTGCAGATCAGGAGGATGTGCAAGAATTTTAAAAATATCCTGTAAGCGTTATGCAGGGAAATGATTATGTGGAAAAGCAAGTTTTCAGTGCTGATGAAACTGATTTGTTTTACAAGCACGTTGGCAAATGAACCTACACGACAGAAATGGCCCCCAAAGCCCCTGGCTTTAAATCATTCAAAGACTGTGCAACCTTGTTACTGTGTGCCAATGCCAAGTTCAACTTTAAGTGCAAACTCTTAATGGCATACAGAGCCCCAAATCCACAAACACTTAAATGGAAAAATTTGAACAATATGCCATTGGAAATTGAACAAAAAAAATGTGGCTGACACCAGAATCTAGTAGACTCATTCTACTAGAATGCAGAAGTTGAATATGCTATTCTGCAGGGCAAAACCTCTTGCTTGATAAATTTTGGATAAAGTCCCAGTCCGTTGTTCAAACTCAAAAATGCCAACCGTAATATGGAAGTTCTTTTCATACCCGCAAACATTATGTTTCTCATTCAACCTCCCAATCAGGGCATAATGAAAGCTTTTGAGATGCACCACATGAGGGAGTTTTATAGGAAAGTTTGCAAGGCTCTTGGCCCTTACCAGGAAACCACTATGATAGACTATTGGAAGTCAGCCAACCAATATCACCATACACAACCACATTGGTTATGTTGGCACAGCCTGGGACAGCATGAAGTAGGCTATGGTTGGAAAAATGTTGGGCCAGGTGTCACAGATAATATAAAGAAAAGTATCAAAATCACATGCATACTGCATGGCCAAAGTGAAGAAGGCTTCGATGACCTGAAGGAAGAAGAAATGGAAGAAATTTTGGCAGAGAAAGCAGTAGAACTCACAACAAAGAGAATAAGGTGGCAAAACAAGGCATGTCATGGAATGTGAGAATGACCTTGGGGAAAGAGGGGAGGAGATGCTGCTTAAGAAACAATCAGCAAGAGAGGCAGAAGCCCCCCCCCCCCACCTCCACCCTATGGCATAATGGTCAGAGGAAGAAACTTAGGAAGGACTTGCCCTAATGGATCAAGCAGTTAAAGGTGGCAAAGGAAGTTGTTTATACCATCAGACTTGCAAGATTCTGTTAATACAGCCCTACGATACAGTAGAATTAGTTCATCTAATTCCATTTCTTGTCTGGTTTAACTGGGAGGGCTGTCAGCATTAGAGTCAATGATGAGGAGGACAGTGATTACAGTCAGTCTGAAACTCCAAGAATTGTTCCTCTTACAGTGACCAAAATATTAGAATGGAATTTGTCCTTGGGGGAAAAAAATCAATGATATGGAAAAATGTGACCCTATCTTTGAATGCAGCCTCAAATTTAAGTTCCTAATTTCCAAGATATTCATCTCTTACCCAGAGACACTTAAAAACGAGGCAAAAAGCCAAGCAGACAAGGCTGATATATTTTTTCAAGCGAGTTTGGGAGGGAAAATCGCCGACACCATCAACAAATCACAAAAGCCAAACTCTTCAGGCAGAACTGCCAGATGTCAACATGCTACCCTAATCAATGTCTTCCTCTTCAACCAACTTCTCTCTTGGTTTTGTTGGAACAGGCCAAGGTCAAGAGGTTTAACCCTACAGTACCCCACTGCCGTATCACACATCCTACAGCTCCATCTGAAGGAAGATTTTTATGAATGTTTTTATAAAACTTTAAATGCTTTATCTTCGTTTAATTTTAATTTTTCCATGACTTTTTAAATTATTTCTAAGAAATAGATGCATTAAATAAGGTACCTTTAAACAGAAACATGCATGAAACAAGGTTATGTATTGCTCAGCTGATGACAATATTCCTTTTAATGAGAAACTAAAACATTTGGAGCTAGAGGCAACGAAGTGTCTTTTCTCAACACGCACAGCTAGAATGATCTCTGGGCTTTTGGGCACAAGAATGCAGAAGAGCCCCACCAAAATCATCAAAGTTACCAAAGTTGTAGCATAGAAAGGATAAAGAAAATATTGTAAATTGTACTGTTACAGTCAGAATGTTAACATCTGATAATACAAGAGTATGATCTTACTATCATCTGACCCTATAAATTCCTCATTTCTACAAAAGCTCCAAACCCATCTTATTCTAGTGATATCAACACCTCTGATATAAATAATGTCCTTTATTGTGCCCATGGTTTTTTACACCATGGAAAATGCAACGTCTGGTTTCCATTTTCTATCTCCTTATGCTTCATGATCATCAGGCTGTTCTGATTCATCTGCTGTGCCCAATAAACCTTTCAGAACATAAAGAATGGGTAGAACATTTGTCTCCTACAGTATGCATATATATGATCTGACCCTTGGTCATAAAGTGATAATTGCTTCCCACAAATTTAGGCATAACAGATGAGCAGAGAGACAGACATGTACATGCACATGTGTGCACACACAACATTCATATATGAAAGAGAGAGAAAAAAGAAAAAATGCATATTCAATTTAAGAGCCTGCAGGATAACTATTAGAAAATACTAAAAGCCCAATTCCATTTAATTTTGAAAAGAAGGCAAAAATCTCATGACTGAGAGAGCTATCTTCCTCAGAAAGTAATATTCCATAGCCAACCAAGTAAGAAAAGCTTGTTTTATGTTTTTTAATTCATGATCCAAATCAAATAAAATCCAAAATGGCTGGACAAGTTCCATTTTTTACAGCAAAAAACAATATGTTTTGACATCTTCTCCCTATGGAGCCACAGTTCAATCCATAATTATGCACTGAATTTACCACATTTCCAGGCCTGTTTCTTTTCATTAAAATCCATAAAATCAGAATTAGATTTCATGGGCAATAAATAGCATTAAATGTATTAGTGAGGGGAAAAAACTGAAGTATTTATGCTATGAAGGAGAGCATAAAGTATTTATGCTATGAAGGAGATTATGCAGTAGTCCTCACTTAACAATGGTAATTGGGATGAAAATTTCCTCCATTTGGTAATGTAGTCATAAAGCACAATGTCATGTGACCATACTGCTTAACAACTGTATGTTCCAATGCTTTCCAGTTATGATCATTAAGAAAGGCCACATTGTTAAGCAGGATGTCACATGACTGCAATTTCTGACTTCCTACCAACTTTCCCATTGACTTTGCTTGTGGGAAGCCAACAGAAGAGATCACAAATTATGACACATGACTGCAGGATGTTGTGTCAGTCAGAACTTTAAGGACCAACTACCACTTGACTATTGCAAGCTGAACAAGTGGTGGTTAAATGAGGACCACATATTACAGAAACTCTCACTTTTAACCATCTCTATGGTCCCTATGGGATAAAAAAAGAGAAATAGGATAGGTTTCTAACGAACTCTTTCAGTCTCAGGTATCAGTCTGAAAAATAATCAGTGGATGAAGTCCTGCTTTTCTTCCCATCCTTTTTTGTCCCAAAGGTGCTTTTTTAAAGAGGCAACTGGACTTCTTTTGTGTTTCCTTGAAGACATTTCGCTTCTTATCCAAGAAGCTTCTTTAGTTCTGAAATGAGAAGTGAAATGTCTTCAAGGAAAAACAAAGAAAGTCCAGTTGCCTCTTGAAAAAGCACCTTTGGGACAACCATGACCTGGATGAATGAGAATCCCCATAGATATTCCCATCCTTTTGTTTTTGTCTTCCAATATCATATTTGCTCATCTCATTTTGGACAAATTTCATTCAAAGTTTTCAAAGTAATCTAATTCTGGACTTGAACCCCTTAGACTGTTTTATAGCCAGCATATTTCATCACCTTACCAATTTAGGCCCTCTCTTTTTGGTACTGTTTTTTTTTTTAATTTATTGGTTGGTTGGTTTTCTAATTTGTTTGTTTACCTGAGGACTCTTCAGCAGTAAGAAAAGATACAGGCCTGCTATCACTGACGTACAAGATTTGAGTTGGCCTGATTAGATTGTTCATAAAATCATGCAACTGCTTTCTTTCTCTCTCTCTCTCTCTCTCTCTCCCTCCCTCCCTCCCTCCCTCCCTCCCTCCCTCCCTTTCTTTCTTTCTTTCTTTCTTTCTTTCTTTCTTTCTTTCTTGACTTCTTCTGGTTATTTTTTTTCTCCACAATGATGAGAAGCATTCATGGAAATAATACATACAAAATTTCAAATTATAGAGGGGTGTTCTGAATATTTTTTAAGAGCCAAAGAATGTTGGCTTGTATGAAATTCTTTCAAGCCACTCCATAAATTGTTCTAACCCCAGTCAGAACATGCAGGATTGGCTTCTGTGGGCAAAATCCCCTTGATCTACATTCATGATGTGAGAAAGGGAAGCTAGTAGTGAGGTGAAGCCTTAAAGGAGCTCCATGGAGTCTGACAGACAAGGAAGCTACTTGTCTTCCATGGAATGCAAGCTCTTTCTTCATACATTGGCCAGGAGAAGGGCAACATGGATTCTAAACATAGTGGTATTTGGGAACAGGGCCAAGCAAAACTGATTCCTTCATGTTAGAGGATTAAGACCCAAAGCAAAACAAAGCCCATAAAGCCGCAACTGATAGCCAAAGAGACTGGAGGAAATATCAGATACTTGGTTTCTGAAATAGCACAGAATTTCCAAAGATCAATCAACTAAGGAAAGCATAGCCCAGCACAAAGGGGCTGTATCAAATAATATAGCAGAAAATACATTACAGAATGTAGCCCAAACAACATTACTTTTATATGCTTTTATATGCTTGTATGGTTCAACCTCTGCTACTCTGCTGTATGGAACCTTCTTTTTCTTTCCAGTAATGCTCTCCTTGTTTTAAAGTTAAATATTAACAATTTAAGAAGCTTAGAGAGTAATTTTTTTATTTAATTAGTATGGTCAGTTTAACATCAAATTACATACAACTTTACTTGATTTCTTATTCGGTTTAGCCTGAACTGAGTCAAGTTCTGCAGTTCATATCAAAGGAAATCATGAAATAGTTTTAGTACATGCCGGTTTCATTTGTCTTATTTGCATTTCTAGAAAGATGAATTTGAATTTTATTAATTGCTTAATCTACTACATGAAAAGAAAACTAATTACTTCTTTTCTTTTTTTTATTGAAAAAGTTTTACAAATACAAATTTTATCATTTCCCACCCCCCATTTCCCCACCACCACCCTATTCCCCCTCCCCTCCCTTCCCCCCCTTGGCTTCCCTTACAAAAAATATTATTCTTATTCGTCTACCAATATTAAACAAAAATAAAGGTGAAATCCAGATCAGATAACATATCAAATATTTCTATCATTTAATCTACCCCCTTTCGACATTAAAATTTTTCTAAATATCAATATAGTAAAACTAATTATCTATATTAATCAATCCCCCTTAATGACATATACATTATAACATTCTGTATCAATATGTATATAAAATAAAATTATTCTATCAAATATATACTGTATTAATAATGTAACAATTCTAATGTATCAATCACTATTCCACACCTTGTTTTACCTCCAAATACTTTCCCTCCCATATGCTATAACTCTCAACTCAACATAATCTTCTTCAAGCAAATACTAACTGATACTTCTTGGTTTGATATTTATTCTGCACATAATCTATCCATTTCTTCCATTCCCGAACAAAAGCTTCTTGGGTCCTATCTTTTAAATATGCTGAAATCTTTGCCATTTCTGCAAAACTAGCCATCTTCAAAGTCCATTCTTCTATAGTAGGTACACTGTCTTTTTTCCAAAATTGTCCAATTAGTAACCTAGCTGCAGTAGTCATGTATAATATCAATCTTGTTTCACTCGGTGAGCAATCCTTAACTATACCCAGCAAAAACAATTGCGGAGAAAATTGAAGCTTCTTTTTCAAAACATTCTGTATAACCCACCAGAGTTTAATCCAAAAAGCTTTCACTTTTCTACAAGTCCACCATATATGAAAATATGTAGCACCTAAACATTCACACCTACAGCATCTTGGTTGAACATTAGGATACATGCATGACAATTTCTTAGGATCTAAATGCCACCTATAAAACATTTTATAGAAGTTTTCCCTCAAATTCTGTGCCTGAGTAAATTTAACATTCTGGACCCATATCTTTTCCCATGTTTCCAACATAACTGGTTCTGTAAAATTTTGTGCCCACTTTATCATACAATCTTTAACCAATTCGCTTTCAGAGTCTCTTTCTAACAATATATTATAAACCCTTTTAATGTGCATCGGCCCTTTCTGTTTTATCTGTATCACCAGATCTTCTTCATGCGACATTAAACCAATTTTTTGATCTTCTCTCCATTTGATTGAAGTTGAGTATACTGTAACCAAGTTAAATTAATCCCTTCTTCCAACAGAGTTTTTAATGACTTCAAGTTCCAGCTGCACCCATCATTAAAAAGCATCTCTTTATATAAAATCCCCCCGAGTGACTTTATATTCCGTATGATATGCCCAAGATCCAACCACAAAGGTATTTTGTAATCCAATTTAAACTGGTGCTTCTTCCAAACTCTCATCAAAGAGTTTCTCAGTATATGACTTCTAAATACATTGCCCACTTTATTTTCATAAAATAAATATGCATGCCAACCAAATTCCAAATCGTGACCTTCTATATTCAAAATTTCAGTCCTTGTTGTTCCAAACCAATCACTCGCTTATATTAACACTGCTGCTTCATAATATAGCCGTAAGTTTGGAACCTTAAGGCCACCTCTTTCCCGAACATCTTGAATAATTTTCCGTTTTACTCTTGGCTTTTTCTCATTCCAAATAAATTTGTTCAACCCTGATTGCCACTCAGTCAGATTTTTATCACTTTTAAGCACCGGAATCATTTGAAACAGAAACAGAAATCTAGGTAGAACGTTCATCTTAATTGCTACTATTCTACCAAGTAAAGATAGTTGCAGTTTTTTCCAAACTTCCAAGTCTTTTTGAACCTTTCGCCACAAAACTTCATAATTATTTTGAAAAAGTTTTATATTGAAAGCTGCAACCTGCACTCCTAGATATTTCACCTTTGAGACTATTTCAAAGCCTGCCAACCTTTCAAGTTCATTCTTTTGTGCTTCCAACATATTTTTAACTGTCATCTTAGTTTTTGTCTGATTTAGTCTAAATCCTGAGACCAAACCATATTCTTCTATAATGTGTTTCATCTGGATGATTGATTCCAAAGGTCGTGTTAGGGTAACCACCAGATCGTCTGCAAATGCCTTGTTCTGTAATCCTTTTGCCTTATAACTATTCCATTCAAAATATTCAAATCCCGTATTGAATTCAACAAGACTTCTAAGGTTAGAATAAACAACAGTGGAGATAACGGACAACCTTCTCTTGTTCCTTTTTGTATATTGAAATTTGTTGTTAAACTCCCATTGATAATAATTTGTGCTGTTTGTTCTTGATAAATTGCTGATATCGCCTGAACAAACTGATCCCCAAAGTTCATTTTGGACAAAGTCTTTATTAGAAAATCCCAATTAACTCGATCAAAGGCCTTTTCCGCATCCAAAAACACCAGCACTGCAGGGATTGTTTACTTCTCTCAAGATATTCCAATAAGTCTATGAGTTGCCTTACATTATCCTTCATGTATCTGCCCTCTATAAATCCCGCTTGGTCATGATGAATCACCTCTTGGATAACTGGCATCAATCTGTTGGCTAATACTTTTGCAAAAATTTTGTAATCCGTGTTCAAGAGAGATATTGGTCTAAAGTTTTCTGGTTTTGTAGAACCTTCCTCTTTTGGTATCAATGAGATAAAGGCCGTCTTCCATGAAGGAGGTATTTTACCCCCCTGTTGTATACTGCAAAATAAGTCTTTTAAATGTTCAATCAATTCTGTTTGTAAAGTTTGGTAATACACTGCTGTCAAACCGTCCGTCCCTGGAGCTTTTGCTGTTTTCCGTTGTTTAATTGCTAGTACAATCTTTTCAGACGTTATTCCTTGATTCATTCTCTCCTTTTGTTCTCTAGAAATTTTCGTAATTCTAGTCCCCTCAAGATATTCATCTATAAGCTCATTCTTTATGTTATCTTTGTGATATAATTTAGAATAATAATCTAAAAAAGCTTGTTTTATTAAATTTTGTTGAAAAACTTCTTTTCCTCCATATTCAATAGTATCAAGTATACGAGAACACCGCTGTTTTCTCAATGTATAAGCCAACCATCTGCTCAGTTTATTAGCATTACATGTGTTATGTTTTGCAAATTGTAAATTAGTTGCCATTTGTTCAGCTATAAGCATTTGAAATTGGTCTTTCAAAAGTTTTATGGTTTTCTGTAATTTATTGTCTAACGGATTCTTAATGTGTAATTGTTCCTTTTTCTTTATTTCTAATTCCAATTCTGTTCTTTTCTTTTGTTGAATTGACTTGTGTTTAGAATTCATATAAATCAGTACACCTCTTATGTATGCCTTACTTGCGTCCCAAATAATTTCAATGGGTGTACCCTTGTTCAGGTTTATTTGAAAAAATTCCTTCATATGTTTTTTAAGTTTGGATATATTCTTTTCATATCTAAACAAATTCTCATTCAATCTCCAGGATCTTCTCTCCTTCTTCCCCATTTCTATTTCTATCCATATCGGGCTATGATCCGTTAAAGTCCTAGGAAATATTTTAGTCTTTATCTTTGATACCTTCTTCTATAGCTAACAACGTGGATGAACGTGGAGATGCGGCAGCCCTTTTGAAGATGTTGTAGTAAAAATGTTCTGCTTTTTCAATGGTGTTTAAACGGTATCTCACGTATGAAGTCTTCATATCTCAAAATTATGCCAACTGGGGCATCCCACCTGAATGGAATCTGACTTCTTTTCAATTCATTCACCAAAAATCCAAAATCCTTTCTATCTCTTAACATCTTGGGTGGTAACTCTTTATAAACACCAATCTGATTTCCTTCTACCTGAATATTAGCAAGGAAAGATTTCTGCAAAATATCATTCCTCAGTCTTCTGTCAGTAAAGTAAACCACAACATCTCTAGGCAAATTCCTTTGTCTTGCCACATGAGAATTCACCCTGTAGACCTTGTCAATCCTACTAAAAATTTGATCAAGTTCAATCTTTAACAACGCAGCTAATGCATCTACACAAACTGCTCTTAAATCTTCTCTGTTATTTTCCTTTAGTCCCCTCAATCTTATGGCAAACTCCATAGCCCTGAATTGGATCATTGTCACTTCATTTTCAATCCTTTGGGTTCTGACATCAGCATTAAAAAATTTCTTTTCTGTTACTCTCATTTTAGATTCAACTTCTGTGCTTAGTTCACCCACTTTTTTCTCCACCTCCACCACCGCATCTGAAAGACCAGCAATTACTTTGATTATATTTTGGTTCAGCTTATCATATTTTTCTTGTACCAGCTCCTTCATTTCAATTTGAAATTTTTCCATTGTTTCAACAACATTTCCTAATGTCTTAGCTATAAATGCTTTCAAATCCTCATTTCCAGTTTCTTGTACTTGACTCTGAGTCTGCATTTGTGGCTTTGTTGGCTTTTCCTTTGTCTGATGCGTGGGGGAATCCCCCCTTGATTTAGTTTGTTTTGAAGCCATGCCTCTACACAATCTTAGCCTCTCCAAAAAAGAGAATCTCCCTCCTTTTCCACTTGTTCCAGCTTTTCTCCCCAGTTTTATAGGAAAAGAAGTTAAATCAGTTTTTGTATCCTGTTAAAATCCTATTAAAATGTCACATTTAAGTGCTTCGAGGCAGGCTTCACTCTCACTTTCACTTTTCACTTTCACTTCTTCCGTTTGAGCCAGTCGCCATTTTAATCTTTCAAGCACTTTCTCCCGTTTAAATCCTTTTTGTAGAAAGTTATTACTAACACAAATACTTGCTTTTTAAAAGTCCAGATTTCACCAATTTTAACTTGCTGTAGACTTCTGATGTTTTGGTGGCGTTGCTCTCGCCATCTGGCTCTGTTAAAACAGAGATCCCTCGCTGCATGGAGCCTCGGCGAGCTGGAAGGGGAGCCTTCATCCTGAGCCCTCCCCAGGACAAAAAAAGAATCCTGGGGGCATCTCAAGGGGCTCTACCCTGTCTTGCAGGCTCTACCCAGTCTTTAATCCTAAAGAGCGAGTTTTCCGAGCCGCCTGACAGCTGTGAGGCGGCTCTAACGAACAGCGAAGCCGGCAATCTTAAAGGGACCGTCCAACAACGGCGGAGACGCCCACTAATTACTTATTTTCTGTTATAATGATAAATAAACTAGTAACTAGTAATGTCAAAAAAATTTGAAAATTCATGAAATTCATTCCATTGTATCATGAACTTAAACTCTAAACAATAATAAGCCTACATTTCTATTAAGATATAGTTGTTATCAATCATTCAAATTAATCAAGATTTTTGCCTATAGAGTTGTATCCTTTCCCAGGCAGATTTTCAGAAGCAACATAAAATTATAGATCCAAAATGGATCTGATTTTTATAGATATTTCTTGCAGATTAACCATTTATTCAGCAATTGTTCAACATTATGATGGCACTGAATGAAAGGGACTAAGGAACAGGCTTCAGAGTCACATTCATCACAGCATCCCTGCAGTCATACGATTGCAATTTGGGTGCTTAGCAACCGGTTCACAATTACAGCAGGTGTGGTGTCTCATTGCCACATGATTGCCATTTACAACCTTCCCAGCCAGCTTCCCACCAGCAAAGTCAATGGAGAAATCAGCAGGAGGTCACAAGTTGCTGTTGTCCCTGTTTCTCCAGAGAAACCTCAGGCAGCATGGGGATCTCATACTCCAGACTGCCTGTCCATGGAACCCACTCATGTGCCCATACTCTGCAGTGACCAGCAGCCTGCCTGCCTGAGATTTGGTTTCAGCATCATAAGCAAAACCTTCTGGATTCCCACGTCTTCCCATGTAGCAGTCACACAAGGTCCTCCTTAATAATGGCTGTAGCTAAGCAATGCAATCTTATGACACTGTGTTTTGCAACCACATTGTTTAGAGATGAAAATTCTCACCCCAGTTACCATGGTTAAGCCTGTATCAGTTTTGTCTTCAATATTATCAGGAGTGGGGGGAGAGAAGGTAATATAAATGTACTGGATAAATATTTTAAAAGGAGGAATACAATAAAACCTTACCCAAAAATGAAGAAACCAAAAGTGCACAAAAATATATTTCTGTCCATTGTATTTAGAGGGTATAAAAATTCCTTCACAGAAATCAATTCTCAGTTTTGTCCCCGTAGAAGAAGCCTACAGTACTTTGAGATTGTAGACCTGTGATGGCAAATTTATGACATGTGTGCCAGAGGTGGCGCGCAGCGCCCTGTCTGATGGCACGCGAGCTGTTGCCCCAGTTCAGCTCTGCTGCCCGTGCGTGTGTGCCTCCCATCAGCCAGCTGGTCTCCAGGTCTCTGCCACACATGCACGGGGGCAGGGCATATGCGGGGAGCCCATGCGCACACGCAGGGGTGGGGGGTATGTGGTGGGCATGCACATGCATGGGAGGATGGGGGCATGTGGGGGGGCATACATTGTGTTTTGGGGGTTTGGCTGTGCGTGCATTCCCCCGTGTGCGGGTGCTATGGGCACTTGGTCCAGAAAAGGTTAGCCATCATTGTTGTAGATCCTAATTTTGGTTACTCTTAGTGACCCTGTCATTCCAACAAAAGAAAGAGTGGAAAGAAACTTCATTAACAACAGCTATTGCTGGTGGAAATCATCTGATAGTCCCGTCTAGTATGCTATGTTATATGTAATGTCACCACAGATCTAATAGAAATGACTGTACTGCTGTTTGTCCATAAATTTAAATCTTTACATGGCCAATGATGGCCCAGGAAAGCCAGAGAATGTACAATATATACATGTTTCCCTCCAGGATATTTGATCGCTCACTCTTTCAGATAAACCAAATATATAGCCCTGTTTTCATTCCCTGCTGAGTAGGGATCTTTTCTCTCAAATATAGGCTTCAGAATATTGCAGCCAGATGTGACTTTGCTAATATGTCAGAATGCGAGAGTAGGAATGACAGCAGGATGGATCAGTTTATGACCATTCCATTTAACAATAGTTCATATTTATGATGGCACTGAAAAAAAGTGATTTATGATCCATCCTTGAAGTTATAAACATTGTACTGTCCTCACAGTCACATGGTCACAATTCAGAAGCTTGATTCATATTTACCACTACCTAGTTGAAACATTATTGTGATTTGCGACCTTCTCAACCAGCTTCCAACAAAAGAAGTCAAGGTGGGTAGCCGGACTTGCTTAATGACCACAAAATTCACCTAACAACCATAGTAAAAATGGTCATAAAGTGGGGTCCAGTCACATGACTCACTTAATAACTGTATCACTTAGCATCCACAATTCAGGTCCCAATTGTGGTCCTAAATCAAGATCTACCTGTATAGTGAAAGATCCAAAGAAAGTTTTTCTAAAATAGAATTCCAGGAAACTGGTCTCCTATCTTCTTTCATCTTCAGAAAAAGCTTATCTAGAACTTGAGTCAGGATGAAACCTCTTATTATATTTGTGAAAATGGTGAAATCAGTGGGGGAAAGATGACTTTCAATTTCAAGCTATATGTCCCCATTTGAGGATGTTTGATTCGCTCTAAAGAATCTGAATTAGAGTAATATTCAAAATATGTTGGGCAATCCTGCAATTTGAAGTCTCTTTATG
Organism: Masticophis lateralis; assembly: GCA_030761175.1. NCBI lineage: Eukaryota > Metazoa > Chordata > Lepidosauria > Squamata > Colubridae > Masticophis > Masticophis lateralis. The sequence goes on from JAUDYJ010000001.1 coordinate 181,326,523, forward strand.
GACCCTGTATTTAATGTCTATTTTCCCACCCTCCTCATCCCATTAGTTTTTATAGACATGAACAGATGAAGTTATAGCAAGGAAGTAGTTATTCTTGCAATGACTCTTTTTCTCAATCACATACCAAATGGACCAGGTTGAATGCAGAATTAGAATTCTGAAGAATGGCTTTGCAGGAGGTGCTATGGAAGGGGGAAACAGTATATATTCTTCCACATACAAAAATCCCCTTTCTTTTACTTGTCTTTGCACAGGTCTCTAGTTCCTCTAACTTCATTACCTGCATCTGTCTGAAACCTATAATTCATCCTTCAGCCTTATTAAATACATAGGTTGACTATTTAGAAGAAATACTTTTTTTACAGTTTAACAGAGTTGGAAGGGATCTTGTAGGTCATCTAGTCCAACCCCCTGCTCAAGCAGGAGATCCTGCACCATTTCTGACAGATGGCTGTCCAGTCTCTTCTTGAAAGCTTCCAGTGATGAAGTACTCACAACTTCTGAAGGCAAGCTGTTCCATTGGTTGATGTTCTCACTGTCAAAACATTTATCCTTATTTCTAGATTGAAATTCTCCTTGATCAGTTTCCATCCATTATTCCTGGTCCGGCCTTCAGATGCTTTGGAAAATAGTTTTGACCTCCTCCTCTCTGTGGCAGCTCCTTAAATATTGGAAGACTGCTATCATGTCTCCCCTGGTCCTCCTCTTCACTAGACTAGCCATGCCCAGTTCCTGCAACTGTTCTTCATGTTTTAGCCTCCCCTAATCATCTTGGTTGCTTTCTTCTCCACTCTTTCTAGATTCTCAACATCTTTTTATAGTGTGGTGACCAAAACTGGATGCAATATTTTAGGTGTGGTCTTATTAAGGCTGTATAGAGCGGTATTAGTACCTCACTTGATCTTGATTAAATCCTTCTGTTAATGCAATTTCGGATTGCATTGGTTTTTTGGGCTGCTGCCGCACACCATTACTCATATTTAATTGATTGTCCATTAAGTCTCCAAGATCCCCCTCACAGTTACTGCTATTAAGCGTGGTTTCACCAAGTCTATATGTGTACTTTTGGGGTTTTTTGCCTAAGACTTTATATATAAGACTTTACTTTTCTGTACGTTGAATTTCATTTTGTTGGATAGGGCCCTTGTTCAAGTCTGTCAAGTTCTTTTAGGATCCTGAGCTTGTCTTCTGGAGTGTTGGCTATTCCTGCCAGCTTAGTATCATCTGCAAATTTGGTAAATTCCCTTCTATTCCCTCATCTAAGTTGTTTATGAAGATATTGAAGAATACTGGGTTATTCTGAATGATATCTATCTCTTAGCTGTATATATCAATCTTCACAGTGGATACTCCCTTTTATTTATGAGGAAGAATTCTGTAAAACACTAAACTCGAGCTGCAGCCCCGATCAGTAACTTCCACTGCTTCCAAACAAAGTATTATGTTTTCACAGTTGCAAAGATGTTGCTATATATACAGCTAGACTCTACATGCAATTACAATTGGCCTATATATTTCACACATGAAAGCTGATTGTTTTTTCAGTCATAGCAGCAACATGCCAAATCATAGAGGAATCCAATAAATGGATTTGTTATTGGATCAATAATTGATTGCATTTGATTGGATATCTAATAACTTTTGGAGCCACACATTCTCACAGTTCTTCATGACTTCATACAGTATATCACTGACTGAAACAGCACTGCATTAATCAGTCATTTCTCCTTTAGTATTGCATTTCTCAGCCTCCAAAGGTTCCTTTTAAATAGGTATATATTCTTCCAGGCAAACTGAAAAGATTAGGTCATTACTTTCAGGAATCCAAGCAGAATATTAAAGCCCCTGCAAATTATTCCAGGCTACTATTAAATCAGTCAGTAGGTAGTCAGTTTTGGTCGATGGACGGATTTTAAGTTATATTTTAAAATACATGGAAAACATAAAACAGATACTTTTTTAAAAAAGAGTGCATCATACTGCAATAAGTTCAACAATGTCTTTAGCCCTAGGCAATTTTTAAAATTACTGCAGTTTAAATTACTGGTAATTTTTTGCAGTCATTGATGAAATTTTGCTATTACTTTTGGTTGATGGGGTCTACAGGGAACAGAGCAAAGATTCACAATAGCATGCAAAATAGTTTATTTTCTGATAATTTCTCTTTTTTTCAAGGTTTTGGTGATACAGCTTTCTAAAGGCTTAGAGGAGCTTCGTTGTTTCTCCATTAGAAATTTGGGAGGAAATAGAGCCACTCATATTCAGGAACTAGAAATTGTGAGTTCAGCATTTTTGGTAGCTACAGACCACAAGTACCAACCCATGACTTACTGCTGAGTGCTCAAGACTGAAACAACTAAATATTGATCAATTAATCTAGTATTATCCAATTGAAAGTGATGTCACATATCACTTATTTTATTATCAAACTGGATGAAAATCCTGCCTGTTTCTGCTTGCCTTAAGAACAGTTTCTGAAGTAGCAGGGCTGGGAGAGAACAATAATTGGTCTATTTAAATTATTTTAAAATGTTACACCCTTTATTAAATGGTTCATAATATTGTAACATGTGGGTTACAGAACTTAATGCATATTTGGCAAAAACATGATAGGAGACTTTCACATTGAAATATCTGTGTGAAAGATTCAGATTAAAACTGGTGTTTTATTTATTTATTTATTTATTTATTAAAATTTATATGCCGCCCTTCTCCTGTAGGACTCGGGGTGGCTCACACAATAAAAACAACAACAATACTAAAATTCGGTCCAAATTTAAAATCCCCAAGTTAAAATCCCATAATTGGTCTTGATGAAAAATTTGATGAAATTTGATGAAAATTTGATGAAAAAGCCATGTCTTCAGGCCAGTGCAGAACATGCAGAAATCAGGAGCTGTCTGGAGCTCGGTGGGCAACCCATTCCAGGGGGTCAGTGCGGCCACAGAGTACGCCCTCATCCTGGGGGTCACCAGCCAATATTGTCTAGCCAACGGCACCCGGAGGACGGCAGTTCTATGAGAACACACAGGACAGTGGGAGGCCAGTAGGAGGTGGTCCTGCAAGTACCTTGGGCCCATGCCATATAGGGCTTTATAGGTAAGTACCGGCACCTTGAAGCAGATCCAGAAGGCCACCAGCAGCCAGTGCAGCTCGTGCAGGAGAGGTGTTGCACGGGAGTAATAGGAAGCTCCTATAACAACCCGCGCAGCTGCATTTTAGACCAGCTGGAGCCTCCAGATGCACTCCAAGGGCAGCCCCATGTAGAGGGCATTGCAGTAATCCAGTCGAGAGACAATGAGAGCTTGAGTGACTATGCAAAGGGCATCCCTGTCTAGGAAAGGCCGCAACTGGTGCCCTAGGCAAACCTGTGCAAAAGCCCCCCTTGCCATGGCCGTTAGATGATCTACCAAGGACAACTGTGAATCAAGGAGAGCGCCAAGATTGCGAGCCTTTTCAGAGGGAGTCATAACTCCCCTCCCATCATAAGTGACGGGTAGCTAGATCTGGAGATGCCGTAATCCACAGCCACTCGGTCTTGGAGGGGTTGGGCCGGAGCCTGTTTCTACCTATCCAGATCCGTACCGCGTCCAGGCACTTCGACATCACGGAAAGGGCATCACTGGGTTGATCCAGGGTGGAGATATACAGTTGGGTATCATCAGCATATTGATGATACCTCACCCCAAAACTACGAATGATCTCACCCAGTGGCTTCATGTAGATGTTAAAGAGCAGGGGTGATGGGAGCGACATGGCGTTCCCATGTGACACCTCTCCTGCGCGAGCTGCACTGGCTCCCAGTGGTCTTCCGGGTGCGCTTCAAGGTTTTGGTTACCACCTTTAAAGCGCTCCATGGCTTAGGACCTGGGTACTTGCAGGACCGCCTACTACCACCAATAGCCTCCCACCGGCCAGTACGCTCTCATAGAGAGGGGCTCCTCCAGGTGCTGTCAGCCAAACAATGTCGGCTGGCGGCCCCCAGGGGGAGAGCTTTCTCTGTGGGGGCACCTACTATCTGGAACGAGCTCTCCCCGGAGATACGGAGGATCCCGGATCTGCCCACCTTCCGCCGCGCTCTTAAGACTTTTCTATTTTGCCAGGCGGGCCTGGCCTAACCACTCTCTGTTTTTAGTTTTAAATTTTAATCTGTTTTAAATTATTTGGGGTGTTTTAATTCTGTCTGGGCCAAATTTATTTAATCTGTTTTTAGTTGGTTTTAAATTTTGTATTTATGTATTTTTTATTGTTGGCTGTACACCGCCCTGAGTCCTTCGGGAGTAGGGCGGTATATAAATCCAATAAAATCTAAATCTAAATCTAAATCCCTGTGGCACCCCACATGTGAGGGGCCTCGGGAAGGATCTCTGACCTCCCTGCCCAAAGAAACTGCATATGGCCCGAGAGGTAAGAGGAGAACCATTGTAAAACAGTGCCCCCACTCCCAGCCCCCAGAGCCGTCGCAGTAGGATACCATGGTTGATGGTATCAAAAGCTGCTGAGAGGTCAAGTAGCACCAGAATGGAGGAGCAACTCCCATCCCGGGCCCACCAGAGATCATTCACCAGTGCGACAAATGCCATTTCCATGCTGTGGCCACACCTGAAACCTGATTGGTACAGGTCTAGGTAATCAGTTTCCTCCAGGAATTGTGGAAGTTGGTAGGCCACTATGGCCTCAACAACCTTCGCTATCAAGCGAAGGTTGGAGACGGGACGGAAATTGCTTAGGGAGGCTGGAGCCAGCGTTGGCTTCTTGAGGAGGGGACGTACCAACGCCTCCTTAAGTACAGTGGGGAAGACCCCATCCCTCAGAGAAGCGTTGGTAATCACCCGGATCCAGTCTCCAGTCCCTTCTCTGGTGGCCACAACTAGCCAGGAGGGACATGGGTCCAACAAACCTGAGGAGGCTCCCAATCTACCCACAATCCTTTCCACTTCATCTATGGAAACAGGGTCAAACTCAACCCAGATGTCACCTTCAAGACTTGCTCCCATTTCCTCGTCGGACTCTGCCCAGTCAAAGTCTAACCCCATCCAGATCTGAGCGACTTTGTCTTGCAGAAATTGTACAAAATCTTCAGCACTGCCTTGTAAAGGATCCTCCCTCACTCCCTGACTGAGAAGAGAGCGGGTCACTGCTGGGCGATTTTCTGCAGACGCAATGACAGCAGCAAAATAATCCCATTTCGCCGCTTCCATCGCCACATGATAAGACCTAATATGGGTTCTTAGCTGTGTTCGGTCAGATTTGGAATGGGAAGATCTCCAACGGCCCTCTAGGCGTCTTTTCCAACCCTTCATCTCCCACAGCTCCATGGAAAACCACAGAGCAAACCGGGATCCCTGTCGGTGGAGAGGCTGCAAAGGGGCGATTCGATCCAGTGCCCAGGTGGCAGCCCGTTCCCAGGCATCCACCAAGGCCTCTGGCAAATCACAGGAAAGGTCAGTGGGAAATGTCCCAAGTTCTGTAAGAAACCTGTCAGGGTCCATCAGGTGCCTGGGGTGGAACCAACGAGTCGGTTCCGTCTCCCAGCGTCATAGGTTGGCAGATGGAAAGTCTAGCTTAAGGAAGGAATGGTTGGTCCATGACAGGGGTTGAGTAGACAATTCACCCCTCCTCCAAGCATTTATCCATTGCCCAGAGATAAAAATCAGGTCAAGTGTGTGCCCACCTCTGTGGGTTGGGCCCTGTACAACTTGAGTCAGGTCCATGGCCGTCATGGAGGCCATGAACTCCCGAACCAATTTCAATGTCTCACGGGCTGATGGGAGATTAAAGTCTCCCACAATCATCAGGTTGGGGAGCTCAACCGTCAGTTCGGATATGACTTTGAGCAGTGCGGGCAGGAATGAAGACATGCAGCTGGGAGACAGGTACATAATCAACAGAGCCGACTCCAGGGTCCCATTTCAACAGAAGTGATTCACACCTGCCTATCTGAGGGGACAGTGACCTCCCTAGGGCTGACACCTTCCCTAATAACAATCACCACACCACTGCCCCTCCTGTGGAGTCGAGGCTGGTATAGAGCACATAAAATTTGCAGGGTAGCTACATGAAATGAAGGTTGGAAAGCCAAGAAATTTATGAACTTCATGCATAAAAATTAAACTACAAAGAAGTGGCACTCAAGCAATATTGTTTGTAGTGTCACTATTTTGGTTTTCCACTGGACTCTTTAAGTATTGCACCAATTTTCTTTTTCTCACTAATTATATTCCCCTATAATCTCAACCTAAGTATTCTTTCAAGTCTATTGGTACCACTCTACTGTTTATAGTTGTGTTTTTTTAACTACCTAGGCTACAATCTCAATGATGAGAAAATTATTTTTTAAATGCAAGCAAATTCTCACAATAAAACATTTGCATGTGCACATGGCATTGGGGGGAGAGCAAGAGAGAAGAATCTCTGCCTAATTAGGATTCCATTCCACAACTAATTTTTAAAAAATGTGTTGAAAGATTAAAAACACATCAATCAGTATGCAGATCAAGTCAGAATTCTGCATTCAACAGAATGCTGGATTTAGTTTAAGAGAAAGTCAGAAGATATAATTTAAATATATCTATCAAAACTGCAAACCAATCTCAGCCCCACACCCCACCTATAATAAGAACAGCACACGAAGTCTTATCATATATGAGTTTTCTAAACAGAAGATACTCTGGAAAAGGAGATAACCCTATTTGTCTACCAACTTATGTTTACCAATGTGTGATACGTAACCTTGAATGGAGTATGAATATATACAACATTAATATATCTTAGGTACTATGCAACCACAACTGGGACCCGAATTTCCATTGCTGAGCAAGACAGTTAAGTGAGTCATGCCTTTTTTAAAATGACTTTTGCCATGACAGTTAAGCAGATCGCTGCAGCTGTTGACTGAATCACAGGGTCATTAAGTAAATCTAGCTCCTTCCATTGACACTGCTTGTTGGGAAGGTCACAAATGGTGATCACATGACCCTAGGACACTGCAATTCTTTTCAATGCATGCTGATTGCCAAGCACCTGAAGTTGGATTACGTGACTGTGGGGATGCTGCCATGATCATAAGTGTAAGGACCGGATATAAGTCACTTTTTCCAATGCTGATGTAACTTCAAATGGTTACTAAATGAATGGTTGTAAATCAAGGAGTACTTGTACATAATATTGGAAAATGGTGGTGAAGCAGTATCGGAAGCTATAGGCATACTCTAATTCTAAACCCCAGTGAAATCAGTAGTGAGAGTCCAAGGTAAAGTCCTTCTCTGAAATTTGTAGCAGTTTGCTATATAAACGTTAGACATCTTCTATCATCTTTTGCAGTAAATATATTTTCAGTAAGAATGTATAATAAACACATTTCTAAAAAAGCAGAATGCTTAGATGTTGTCTATGCACATACCGGATTGCTTCTAAATACACACCACTGCCAATGAAAGTTATCCATCTGTGAAATAATGAGTAAGTGATTTTGGATGATTTTCCATTTCTGAGAAATCTCTCTCCTCAAGATCTACTCAAAAAAAGCTTCCAAATTTTTGAAACAAACTTGGAAAGCAGAAGGAGGAAGAAGAGCTGCTGAAAATCAACAGACACATCTACACCTACTCCAACAGAGAATCCTAGGGACTCACCCTTGGCAGAGAGGACCAACCTGTGTTGTGTGGTTGTTGTCTTTGGTAATACATAATCATAGGTGAAAATAAATTCTGCCCCAACATTAAGAATGGATTGCTTATTTCTAACTTTGATTAGCTATCTCTGCATTCACGTGTGGTTTTTGTGCTTATTCAAAATTAATTCCAATTAAAGGTTCATTAGAATTAACCTTTAGCTAAGTTTTTAGGTAAAAGCTCATCACTTGCATGCTCAAAGACTCAGGTCCATCTTTGTTCAAGATCTCGTCTCAGGTATCTATTCCTTGGAAAATGCTATCAATCTAAAAGTCTGCTCTATTTAGGAAGTTGATATGCAAGAAGATGATTTCTTTATCTTAATCTTAATAAGCAGATTCCTGTTAGGGCTTGCAAAACATTTGAATCACTCTACAAGCACCTAACTTCCTCCCTTCAATGTAAATGGCTAGTAGTCTTTTAATATCAAGTGCTTTAAGAAGCATGGTAATTGTGTGGCTAGAAGATCAAAAGATAAAGGTTGGTTGAGATAAGATCAATGCAACTTTTGGTAAAAGTGTGACCTCAGATCAAAGCACTCCCTTTTTCTGAACTTCAGGAAAGGAGGTCAATTCTCAGTTACAGGATTCCTTCAAGTTGATGTAATTGCTACAAGAGAGGCAGATGTCATTGATTCAAGGAAACTCTTGTAGGTTGGGAAGATCAAAATACAAAAGTATTTATCCATTAGGCCTATTGAAGTGAATTAATCTGCTCACTGAATTAAAAAAGCATGTGCTCATCCTGAACATTAAAAGCTGGACCGAACTTGCTGAGTGTCTGAAAAATCCCCCATCCCATTTTCAGTTAGCAAAATAGCAAGCGGTTGTATCAAAACTATAGACTGTATTGAGAGTATAGATGCTTTTGGTGAACAATGACTTGGATCTCCCTTGCCAAAAATGGTAATGCTTTGACACATGGACACATGTGGAAGTGTAGGCTAGAATAATGGATTGTACAAATTTTAGAATCCTGGGATACATGGTAGTGTTTTTCTATGTCTATAAATGTTTATATAGAATATTCTCAAAGATATGTCTTGGTGTGGCCAAGCTGGAGTCAAAGTCACCGTCTTGATGGGTCCTCAAATGCTGCCTTGGTGTTTTTTGGGGTGAATTCGAGAGGCACATGCAGGTCAGAGTGAGCATTGTGGAGATTGCACAGGGGTATGGTGTGCATTCCAGGCCCACCCATTGAATTTGCTTTCTCTGCTGCATCCTCCATCTTCTGGAACAGCAACTCTGCAGAGATGAGGACATGGCCCCATCTCCTGCAGTTCTGGAAAGATTTTAACACTTGGCTTTGGACCCACGCTTGGAGTTGGTGTTTGTTATCTGATTAAGGACCCTTGTTTTGTTTTCTGGATTTTATTATTAGAGAAGTTTAGTTTGAGCTGCTTGCTGATTTACTGTAATACCGTCAGCTGTTTTTATGTCTTTTTTAGACATTTTGTGGGCCATCCAGAGTACACTGGAGTTAGATATCCAATAAATTTAAATAAATAAGTAAATATCCATAAGCTGATCTGGCAATGTCAACAGGCTTGTTTGATTTTTATACTACCTTTCCCACCACAAGCTTAAGACTGTATATAGATAATTCCCTTTTCCAAATTTTCCCAACAATTCTGTGAGATAGGTGGACTGAGAAATTCCCAAACCCAAACTGCCATCACCTTCCATGCCAGAGGACAGATCTGAATCAGCACCTCCCCACTCCAGTCCATTCCTTAACCGATAAGAGTATATTGGCTTGCTCCAAGACAGTCTTTGGAGCTTGTAAAAAGGGAACTGTAATCTCCATAGCAGGCCCAATTGTGATGGCTAGTTCCACTTTGGGAATACCTGGTTACTCTGGTTATTATTGGGAGTGGGGGTGTAGCAGAAGAGCACAAATTATGGGTGTCAATCAGTAGTGAAATCCAAATTGTTTTACTACCGGTTCTGTGGGCATGGCTTGGTGGGCGTGGTGTGGTTTGATGGGTGTGGCTTGGGCGTGGCTTGGGCTTCCCTCCCCACTCCTAGGGAAAGGATCTTGCAAAATCTCCATTCCAACCCCATTCTGGGGCCAGCCAGAAGTGGTATTTGCCAGTTCTCTGAACTACTCAAAATTTCTGCTACCGGTTCTCCAGAACCTGTTAGAACATGCTGGATTTCACCCCTGGTGTCAATCCCAAACCCATGAGAGGAGTGAAAGAATTTAGCATGATAAATCAAATTAAAACCTTTATTACAACCTTTGGGCTAGAAAGATAAGATGATGGTACATGCCCATTTGCAAGGAATTCATACAATGTAGCCATTAGTGGACTGGTTTGAAAATCCATATCCCAGATATATTGTTTAAGATGACTCCTGGCATTTTCAAATCCTAATGGACAGAGACTCTCCAGGGAGAGTCCTAAGGACTGAAGTCTACTATTATTTCTTTTATTTATTTATTTATTAATCACACTTATATACCACCCTACTCCCAGGGGGACTCAGAGCGCTGCACAGCCAGGATAAAAAACAGATAGTACAAACATTAAAACCCATTAAAATTATTAAATATTTTGGCCAAAACAATGTAAAACACCCAATTACAAAACAGATTAACAATTTTAAAAAATTTAAAAGGGAGAGCTAGACCAAGCCAGCCTGCTGAAATAAAAATATTTTGAGAGCACGTCGAAATGTGCACAGGTCTGGGATCCTCCGTATCGCCGGGGGGAGCTCGTTCCAGATGGTAGGTGCCCCCACAGAGAAGGCTCTCCACCTGGGGGCTGCCAGCCAACACTGTTTGGCCACTGTTTGGCCACTGTTTGGCCACTGTTTGGCACCCGGAGGAGCCCCTTTCTATGGGAGCGTACTGGTCAGTGAGAGGCTGTTGGTATTAGCTTTTGTCAGCCAGGTTGATTTAAAATGGTCTCTGAAAACCTCTAAGGAGAAAGAGTCATAGTTCAGCCATAGGAGGCATTTCTATCTCTCACTGTAAAATGACATTCTTGATGCATTTTGGAACTGTGAATATTGCTCTTATAATTTTTGACTGGTCAGTGTCCAAAATATTAAACTGTGTAAAAATGCAAATTAGAACACCATAAAGAACTGTGAGATGAACCTTGGCAGTGGCATGAATAAAATCTACCCCTTTTGAATGAAAGAATCTTACGACAGCAATGGGCTCCACTTGAACAATGAGAGAAATGTGTGGTCCAAGATAAGAAAGCCTCGAATATCACCCCGAGATATTTATAAGCATATACGTGCTATATTGAATGTCCTATTAATTTGCCATTTAGGTAGTCCTCAATTTAGGACTTCAATGGACTTCAATTTAGGACTTCAAAATTTGGTCATAAGTCATTGTGGTTGTAATTTGAGATACCATGTGACTGAATTCAACTTTATGAAAATTTGTACAACAGTTGTAAAGTGAGTCACTGTGGTCATTAAGTGAATCACATGGTTATTAAGTGAATCCAGCATATCCAATGGGTGTTTTGCCAGAAACTGGCAAAAAATGTTATAAATTGGGGTTACATGATCAAAGGATGTGGTAACTAGTCATAAATTCAAGCTGGTTGCCAAGCACCTCAAATCTGATAACATGACAAGGAGGGTGAGTTGCGGCAGTCATAACTTCACAGACAGATTGCAAGTCGCTTTTTTAAAGTTTATTGTACATTTGAACGGTTGTCAAGTAACCAGTTGCAAATCAAGGACTCCTGCACTGTTGTGTCATGCAAACACTAGCACTTTAAAGTTTTGATAATTTATTACAAGGGGGGGGGTTTTTAGGCAAAAGGAAGCCAATGTTCTCAATGCCCTTCTCATTTGCACCTGAGACAGACACAATTAATACATTGCCTGCATATTTTAAGGCTGGAATAGCACAATCTTCAAACATTGGAGAGTCATGATTAGAAGATGAGAGAGTCTGAATTATTGAATTGATGTACATATTAAAAAGTAAAGGAGCTATAATACACCCTTGTCTTTTGGTGGAAACAGCTCCAGCATGTTAAATTTCTCTGCATTTGATGTCAACTGATGATTTGGGATTAATTAGAGCCTGCTCAGGGATTCATGCTAATGATTAATCCTGGGAGTTAGTTTATGGTACATGCTTTACGAAACAGAAATTTGAATTCTCCTTCCGATGTCAATCTATGAATTCATAGATGTGGCAGTGATGGGGGTTGGTAAAGCAATTACTGGAGGTGTAGTCAATATAGTATGGAGTGAAAATACCACCCATAAAGGCCAATACTATCAAAGGTACAGTATGAGCCTTCTTTTTTGGGTATCTGTTCCTGCCTAAATGCAGTCCTTCCTCTAAATTGTCTTTTTTGCGCGGGAAAGAGGAGGGACTGCTAGCCTGGAGTTGCAAGCAAGCATCTGGGAGGCATTGACTATGACTTGCTAGAAAGAGGCTAAGTCATATCCAAGAAAATGGGGACTGAACTCCATACAATCATTACTGATGGCTCAGTGGCCAGCTTTCCCTAAGAAAAGTGTGGGGTCTTAACAGTTTGTTCTGTTAACAAACTGTGGGTTTTTGACACTACCTATTAAGTCCTCTACTATATTGTTCTCTCCCAGTTAGTTTGCTCTCCCACTTTGCTCTTTATAGAAAGTAATATCAATACACAATTGGTATACCTACAGAGTAAGACTTAGAGGCCATATTTATTTTGTTATTTTATAATATCAGTTTTGAGGCTGCCTCCAAACGACACTGGGCAGTTGTCACACACAAAGCAAAAAGAAAACATCACAGCCTGCTAGTACCATCTCCTGACACTGAAGCATCGTTTCTACCACTTTTAAAAAAAATTTAGAGAGAAAAATAAAGAAGATAAATAATAGCAAAATGAGATTAGGAAGACCAGTTAGGTATATTTAAGAATAGAGAAAGACCTCATTGTGGCTGTTGTATGAATCAAAAAGGAACTGGGAGGAACAGTGAGGGACACAGGACTAGTGTTTAGGTATATAGAGGATTCTGCAACAGTGAAAAATCTATATTCTTTCTTTCTATGTTCTTTCACCCCAATTTTTTTTTAATGTTGAGATGCCCCTGTGCTAATCATGGACTTCTACCTTACAAATAATGACTCTTCCAGTCTAGTAATTCTATTCCTGTTTTCATTTTGTGTGAGATGTGTGCTGGCAAAGTATTAGATTTCAAAAAACAAGTGTTCCAATGAGTGCTCAATTCTGCCCTAACTGAACATTTCAATCAAGCCTAAGATAGAAAATACAGTTAAGGGGACTGCACTATCCCTCTATCTCTCCTTGAACACAGTGAGACTGTCCATAATCCAATGTCTTTCAAAGCATGCACAAAGACGTCATTTAGCTTGCTGGTATTCATCACTTGGGAAAATTAGTTCAAGTGAAACCTGTTTTCCAACATAGTTTGAAAGGAAACAAGTAACACTTTTAGCAGTATGGACCAAAAGAGCAACTAAATACTACATGGGCTATACTGCATGGGTCATTGGCACAGTGGAAAAAGGAGATGAAGCAAAGGAGTAATCATGCTTAATAGAAAATGCAAGCTTCCCTCCCACCCCAAAAAATAGATCAAAGTTTGTGCATAACTATGAAACTTGCACTAATCTCCAAGGAATGATTTTGAAAGTTCTTACCACTATGTTAGAGAAATAGGATTTTTAGCTTCCTCCCCACCCTTCCCAATTGCTCCTTAAAAGTAAACTTTATAAGCTAATATATTTATCATTTCATCTATATATGCTGTCTTCCAATTTAATTTACCAAAAAAGACTAAACTGGACAAAGATTCAGTTTTATCCCTCCAATCCTAACTACAAAATTTCAACTTGATGATTCAGGATTATACTTGTAAGCAATGCACAGAAAGAACACTAAAAGAGAAGAAATTATCTTCTGAGAGCCATCTACAAATCAAATATTATACCTAAGTAAATATTGCTTTTAGGGCGCATTTCCAAATTGGAATATACGAACCAGGGGGGGTTCTAAATTCTTTTACTACCGGTTCTGTGGGCGTGGCTTATTTTCTGGGCATGGCTTGATGATCATGTGACAATTCTTTAGGATTTAACAGAGGTACTGGTCTACCAGGCTTTTAACTGCTTGCAGAGCTGTACCAGTCTACCCATTTATTTTTGCAGGCACTAGTATACTTATGTATTTTTGCAGGCACTGGTCTACCCACTTATTTTTGCAGGCATCGGTCTACTCATGTATTTTTGCAGGCACAGGTCTACTCATTTGTTTTTGGAGGCACCAGTCTACCACCAAACTGCCTTTTACTACTGATCAGCTGTAGGGTGACCCTTTGAAGTCCTGCGACAAGATTTTAAACAGTTTTTCCTTATAGCCCATCAGCTGGGACTCAGGAGGCAGCAATAGATTGGGGGTGGGGCCAAATAAAAGGTAAGAATAATGCGGGGGGGGCAGGGGGCAGAACCAGTTTGGTGACGTCATATCGTCACTGCTACCGGCTCAGCGGAACCGGGCTGAACCGGGAGAGACCCACCACTGGTATGAACGCATAGCAGACTTTAGGGAATAATTCCAACTGTAGTTTATATAAGAGGTTTTAACATTCACCTTCAAATAAACAGAACCAAGGGAATTGAAATAAATTTCAAATTTCAGTGAAATCCAGCACTATCGCATTTCACTTGTGAGCCTCCTTTGGCATCAAGAATCAGAAAAGGCTTCTCCTTGGATGAAGAACTGCATTGTACTGGATGAAGAATTGCATTTTTTTTGTGAAGTAGCTTCATAAGAAAGAATTCTTCAGAGCTCTCTGATAGGTAAACTGAAAGTTTACATTATCTGAACTATGCAACTCTGATTATAGCATTATGTAGCCTCCAAATTACAGTTATGGCATATAACACCATAAGCTGCTTTCCAGCAGGATTCTTCAGAAGTTCAGTGGAGCCTACAGTATTTCTTTATGTTTGTCCTCAGAGATTGATGCCAGGAAAGATGCCAATTTATACTCTACTGATAAAAGGAAGCTGTTTCCAGAAAAAAGCTAAGGCATGAAGTCCCTGCTTGCCTATACAGTAGGTCCCCCACCCAATCAACAACTGCATGAGGGGATCAGAAAATTGGTCAACTGTCCTTGATAGTAAAAATAGCCCAGTGTTCCTACCTTTAGATCAAAAAATGAACATTCTAATGGTTTACAGCTCCAATGCCTAGCATATCTAAATATACCAAATACCCAAGAACTTCCCTGAAATTATATGTCTATTATCTAGAAAAAGTATTTTGCATCCATTACTTGGTCGCCTATGATAAATTTTGAATTTACATAGCAATGTAGGCTCGGTTCTTGAGGACTTTATAAAAGCATCCATGCAGTTTTCTTTGCAACAATGTGCATCTAGTTGCAGTTTCCCCTTGCTAGATATATTTCAAGTTCCTAGTCTGCGTCGCAATACTAATATTCACTTGAAGTCTGTCATCCAAGTACTAACCCAGCTTAATCCTTCTTAACTTTCATATGCAGACAAGGCTAACATAATTCACTGTAATGAATAACTGAATCCAAAGCCTGGTTCTGAACATGGTATAATGAGATTTAAGCAAAGTCTTTTTGGTACCTAGTGGAAGCCATCAGTATGTGAGATCAGAAGTGAATGATTGCAATGGCCAAGAAGGGAATCTCAAGTTTGCTGAGAGCCTCTAATTCCATGGCTTTAATAACACGTAAGTTTGTTTTTGGTCTCTCCATCTCCCCGGATATATTATCTTTCTCTTCAACATATTTCTTGTATATTTTAAAGCAAAGCTTAAGGATTTCTACCTCTTTTAAATTCACAATTTATGAAACTGAAAGAGCAGAGACTAATTTGTATGCACAATATTTTTCTTCCAGTCTGGAAGTGAAATTCTGGAAGTGGAAGTTCACATTTTCTGAAACAGATGATTTTTCCTTTCTCCACATTTATTCTGTCTTAAGAGAAATATACCTCCATTTTTCTATGTGTATTGAAGATTGGTGTATCTTCAATACACATATATACACAATGTTAAATCCATAAGAAATAAGCAATACACAAGTTTTAAACAGCATAGTAAGGCCTCTTGTTCTTTTATAAAATGTAAGCCTACATCTAGATGTTTTTAAAATAAAATACTTTTTTTTTAAGAAAAGAGAGAATTAATGTTTAAGATAATAATTCCTTAAATGTTTAATATGGAGTTTCTCCCTCATGCTTATATGTATGTGCACATTTTACATACTTATTTGCCATCAACTATATGTCTCTTTAATCCAAATATGACTCTCTGTAGTTTCCAAAATGCAAACATTTAAATATAAAAGCAGAAAAAATAATACTTGCATATCAAAGCAAAAAGGCCCCACAAAACAGCTGCAGTTTCCACACCCAGGGCAGGAGATGCCCCCAAATCTCACATCTGTTCTTAAAGCTCTGTGG